>CM077463.1:10771495-13596785 GCA_039654755.1 Calcarius lapponicus
CATCAGTGCAGGTTTTGAGCACCCACCCAAGATTTAAAAATTAAAACCCATAAATCTCTCTTTCTTATTTCCTGTCTTTCCAGTCTAGAGAACATGGTTTGATTCATTTGTTTGGTTTTTTCTTTTCATTTTTTAAAATTCTGCTTGAATAAAAAGGAAAAAAAAAATATGCTCTTTTCTGAAGAATAATTTAGAGAAATCCAAACTAGTTTTTAAACAAGTTCAGGCTGTTATGCACTCCTGAGGAGCAATGCTCATACCTCTGAGTTGCATCCTGCTGTGGCTACGCTGTCTCAAGCATGAACTGGTTCCTTTACAGCTACCTTGGGCTGATCCTCCTCTCCAGTGTGGCCTGTAGAAGAGACAAGCCATAAAATTAAGCAGGGAATTTCACTGTTTTGTTCCAAAAAGTGATGAGCCATGCTCTCTCAGGGGTGAGCTGCCACCACACACACACAGACACACAGACACACAGACACACAGACACACAGACACAGACCACACAATCACACACACACATCTTTTGGTCCCAGGCTGCCCATTGCTGGACCAGATCCATTCAGCACTGAGTCACATCCATGGCTCCTGGCTGGCCAGCTCCACTGCCTGCTCCACACCTTGCTAATTGTCTTCAGTGATATTTCTCGTGCTGGGGGGCAGACAGGGATTTCAGATTTCCAGAGAGCCAAAGGACATAAGCCCCAAAGGAGTGTCCTGAGGCTAGGCAGAATGCTCT
Organism: Calcarius lapponicus; assembly: GCA_039654755.1. NCBI lineage: Eukaryota > Metazoa > Chordata > Aves > Passeriformes > Fringillidae > Calcarius > Calcarius lapponicus. The sequence continues at coordinate 10,772,232 of CM077463.1, forward strand.
GAAGTTGAAGCAGAATCTCTTGCACAACCTGTCTCTTTCATCATCAGGGGGTTTTCCCATGTTCCTTTGGACATTTCCTCAGTCTCTTCTCGCCTTTTTTCCTCCAGAGATTATAGTCTCTATTTTGGAAAAGTACAAAACATTCACATGTACCTTATATCCAATTATTCTGTGAAAATAATAATTAACCAAATCAACAAAACCATTGGTTTGTACGTGTACGTGTGTAGCATATTTAGGGAGGTCCTAAATATGCCCCTGTGATCACCATGGTCAGAGAAGAAAATCCTTCAGGATGTTCAGGATAGGAGGTTGCTAATGCAGAGCCTGCTGTTTCAGGATATGCTATGCAGAGCCTGCATATATATGATATACAGAGCCTGCTGTTCAGAAAATAATAATTAACCAAATGCAACAAATCAATCATTGGTTTGTATGTGCACATGAAAGCCTCCTGAGGGAGGTCTTAAAGATATGCCCCCTGTGATCACGCATGGTCAGAGAAGAAAATCCTGGTACTCAGGGTAGAAGGTTGCTAAGCAGAGCCTGCTGTTGTGCTTCAAACAAATATTGGCTTTCTTGGTTTATGAAAGCTTCATTCCTGGAAATGGATAAACACATTAGTCATATCTGTGAGGGGAATAATTTCCCAGAAGTGGAAGGTGCGTGTTCTGGGTAGAGGAGACAGTGTAGTGGCAGATGGAAACTGCCTTTTTCAGGTATTCAGTGGCGCTGACAGGAAGGACTCATGCTTTGGTGCCAACTTCATGAGTTAGTTCTCCAGATAGGACTGGAACTTCATGGAATACTACTTCTCCCAAGTGCAGCTCCTTCCTTCCTTCCTTCCTTCTCCTTCCTTCCTTCCTTCCTTCCTTCCTTCTCTTCCTTCCTTCCTTCCTTCCTTCCTTCCTTCCTATCTCTTCCTTCCTTACCTTCCTTCCCTTCCTTCCTTCCTTCCTTCCTTCCTTCCTTCCTTCCTTCCTTCCTTCCCTTCCTTCCTTCCTCCGCCACTTCCTTCCGCCACTTCCTTCCGCCACTTCCTTCCTTCCTTCCTTCCTTCCTTCCTTCCTTCCTTCCTTCCTTCCCTTCCTTCCTTCCTTCCTTCCTTCCTTCCTTCCTTCCTTCCTTCCTTCCTTCCTTCCTTCCTTCCTTCCTTCCTTCCTTCCTTCCCTTCCTTCCTTCCTCCTTCCTTCCTTCCTTCCTTCGCCACTTCCTTCCGCCACTTCCTCTCCCGCCACTTCCTTCCGCCACTTCCCTTCCTTCCTTCCTTCCTTCCTTCCTTCCTTCCCTTCCTTCCTTCCTTCCTTCCTTCCCTTCCTTCCTTCCTTCCTTCCTTCCTTCCTTCCTTCCTTCCTTCCTTCCTTCCTTCCTTCCTTCCTTCCTTCTCCTTCCTTCCTTCCTTCCTTCCTTCCTTCCGCCACTTCCTTCCTTCCGCCACTTCCTTCCTTCCTTCCTTCCTTCCGCCACTTCCTTCCTTCCGCCACTTCCTTCCTTCCTTCCGCCACTTCCTTCCCTTCCTTCCGTCCTTCCTTCCTTCCTTCCTTCCTTCCTTCCTTCTTCCTTCCTTCCTTCCTTCCTCCTTCCTTCCTCCTTCCTTCCTTCCTTCCCTTCCTTCCTTCCTTCCTTCCTTCCTTCCTCCTTCCTTCCTTCTCCTTCCTTTCCTTCCTTCCTTTCCTTCCTTCCTTCCTTCCTTCCTTCCTTCCTTCCTTCCGCCACTTCCTTCCGCCACTTTCCTTCCGCCACTTCCTTCCGCCACTTCCTTCCGCCACTTCCTTCCGCCACTTCCTTCCTTCCTCTCTTTCAAACATTCCTTTATCTGCCCCTGGGGAAGGTGGAGATGCAGTTTCAGTCTGATGCAGAGCTGAGTGCACTGTTGGGCACGTGGCAATTCCTGCACAAGGTTTGTAGAGATGCTGAACAGTACAGAGAATGTTAGTGATATTTCCAGGAGAGAGAAAATCTTCAGGGGAGACTGACAGTGAAGAAATGTTGGTGATGCAGCACCTCAGATACTACATGACAGAAAAACCGGTTCAAGTTTGTTACAATTTTTTGCTCATGTCTGATTGTCAGGCAGACATCGCAAGCATGCTAAAAGGAAACAGAAATTATTATGTTTCTCCATGTCAATGCATTGGAATCTTGCCGTGCTCTAACAAAACTACATTTTTTAAACATTGATAACAAAATAGAGAAAAGGGTTCACAGGTCAGAATTTACTAGGACACAGCTGTCTATGCAGCAATGACTTGCAGGGGGTTTTTTGAGTAGTTCAAACAGACACCTTCTGTACTGTTTTTCAGTAGTCATAATATCAGAAAATCTACTATATTTAGCTTGTCCCTGAACTGATTTTACACCAGTTTTTAGTAATGTGTAGAATTCTAGGTAAGAAAAGTACCAAAAAGCCCTTTGCAAAGCAATGAGAACATCTAATCCGTCTTACCAGAAAAAGTCAAAACAAAAATATGGATAGGAAAACAAAAGGATTGAACATTTTATTTAAATGTTGAAAAATCAAATCTAGAGACTGCACCATTGCAGCCACTAAGCATTTCCATGACACTGTATTAATTTTCTACCCTGTGAGAACAGGAGAGCTTGGCTAGAACTCACGGACACCAGCACTCCCACACCTGGTTGCTAAGTGCAGTACTGAGGTGTTTATGCAGCCACAGCCATGAGCAAGTCAAGGATCTCAAGAGAAATAAATCCCCAAGAGAAGTAACATTATTTTCTGAATTTTTCCCTACATTGCATGTGAAGCTTGAGGCAGTCAAGAATTTTTATCTCAGTCAATACATCTGTTTGCTACCTAAATAGTTTTTTTTCCTTAAAATCCATAAATATTTCTGAAATATACTCTCCATGGGGACAATCAGGATACTTTCAATGGAGTTACACAACCTCCTACATAAGGCAAGTACCTGATGGATACTGTATAGTAAAATCTCCTGTATCTCATATTTTGCCATATTTTTAGCTGCTTAAGCATTGCCTGGTATAAGAACTTGGATTCATTCCACATAGATTTCCACAAACTATTTCTCTCTTTTCCTATATTTATTTTTTTAGCCAGCCTAGAAATTTATAATATTTTCCTATCCATGGGACTTAGGCCAGCACTGGACAATATTTTCATCACAATAGCAGATCATGAAAAATAATGGTTGTGTCAATGTTTGGAAATGGCACATTTGAAAGTGAAGTCATTATTTTATAGGATCAAAAGGTGTCCATATACAATGATCTCAGAGTTAGAATGCAAATTAAATAGGTATGGGGTGATTTTCTCTGATGTGATGCCCTGAAGCTCAGAGAGGATAAAGCAAGCCTCTTGCCTCCTCTTTGAAATACTTCTAAGTAAAATCATGGGCAGTCAAGAAGCTAGCTTAAAAATTTTCTCCATTTTAGTTAGGCTCATCCTTGAGCCATGCATTATCCTGGAGTATGCTTTTGAAGATCTTAATGGTCTAACTGGCAGAAGCTCCACAATACATTATACCTGTATCTTCAAACACCTATCTCATTTCAACAAGCTAGGGGAGACAATTAGAATAAATATTTTACTGAAAATGTTCTAAGCTAAAAAGCTGGCTCTGCACTATTCTTTCTATTTATGGCTTCCTAATGAACATTAAGGACTGTGCTGAAAGTATTCTAACAGATGGATCACAAGGAAATTCTGTACATAATTTACATTAGCATACTTAAGTTGTTCACTGCAAAGCAAAGATTTCAAAACAAAGGTATTTGTTTTATTTCTTACTGCAAATTTCTTGCATTGTGGAAAACAGTCTTTCCAGTTCTTGTGATTTGGCTTAATTTTTCACTATAATTGTTGGGCAGGTCAATTTGGCTGCTCCTAAAACAGAGGTATGCAATGAACTCACTGGTCACTGAGAAGGAAGTAGAGAAAAAGGAGAAATAATTTTCCCTCCTTCTTGATCAGAAACAAACATCAAAGACTCAGAAATCGGGCAACACATTTATGTATACCTTGAAAAAATGACTGTAAAATTTGTATTATTGCTAAAAAGATTTCAAGATGCTGTAAATCTATGAACATTTCATGCTTACACTGAGGATGGGAGAGATTGTAGAGTACTAGAGGTCTGCACTATTACAAATAGCAGCTTCATGTCTTAGGGAGTCTCAGTATGTGCCAAGCAGAGGAGACCACACAAAGTCTGCAATTACTGTCTTGTCTCTGACAACTCTGATTTTTTTTTATTTGCCAGCCATCATACATTGCTGGGGAAATATCCAGCATATATGGAAATTTTGTGGATCTGACTGGAAAAAAAAAGAAGAAACTGTGAAAGCAGAAAAATAATAAATCAATTACCATTATAATTCAAGAAATTTCTAATTGTAACAGTGACTCATTGTAATTAGCAGCCTTTTCCTTGGATGTGTGAATGTCCTAGAGGCAAGAAGAGGGATTCCCTGTCCACTGAATCATCATACAGTGTATTCAGTGTAAGGCTTAAGAAACCCCAGTGTATTTTCATAGCGTAGAATTCCCTAATTCCCTCCTGAAAATAGATGTCTACAAGGAAGCAGATTAATTAGTCCCTAAAAGAGCACATTTCTCTCCTCTCACAGGACTTTGACCCAAGAGGAGTCCCTGAGGAGGAGCTGTGGGTGTCTGTAGTAGATGAGGACTGATCCTACTCTGGGTAGCAAAGTCCACCTGGGAGAGAAACAGACCAATACAGAATACTGTTTTTTGGTAATAATGCTGCTTCTGGTATTTGAGTTAACACCAATAAAGCTGAGCTGGTCTAAACTGCCTGTTTACATCATGGATTGTTTTTTTTCTTTCTGTGAGTATAAAAGAAGGATAGGTCTTTTCTCTCAGGTAATAACCTGATAGGACAAGAGGAAATTGCCTCAGGTTAGCAGTACAGGAGGTTTAGTGTGGTTATTAGGAAAAATTTCTTCACAGAAAAGGTGATCAGTCATTGGAAGAGACTGGCCAGGGAGTGATGGAATCACCCTCCCTGGAAGTGTTTAAGAACCCTGTAGATGTGGTACTTGGAAAGAGGACCTCAGTGGTGGACCTTGCAGTGTGGGGTTAATGGTTGTGCTCAGTGTGCTCAGAGGTGCTTTTCAAGCTTAATGACTTTACGATTCTGTGAAGGTGAAGAATCAGCTTCAGTCTGTCAGGGGTACATGTTGTTTTCCAGCAGCACATGGCATCTAAATTCTAAAGGAGCCAGAGATTGAGTGGTTTCTCATGCAACTTTACACCTTGGAAAGTCAGGATATTTTAACAAGATACCAGTATTTTCAAATAGCTGTTTCATATCAAACACCTATCATTTCGTCTTGGCCTTAGTTCTTTCAAACAGATTGTGAAATAGAAATAGAGAATAAGTTTCATGTCAGCTAAAATGGCTGTTGACATAGAATAACTCAGGAATGTGCTTTTGGCCTCCATTTTATAGTGTAAATGTGTGATTCATTTTGACAATCTAAGTAATCCTTTCATGATCTTAATTTTTTTTCCTTTATGAGACTGATCATCTTCGCACTTGTTTTGATCAAAAGCCTAAAAGGTATGTTCTTTATTTGTTTTAGGCAGTTTGGCCATCCTCTCCTAGTGGCCTGGGAAAAAAGAAGGAAAAGCCTAACAGCGCAGGGAACAGACAGATGGTTACAGTATCCTGACAAATTATTTATTTGAATTCTTAAACACTCAGCTCTTACTTATAACTTCTTCACTTCAGTTTTAAGAGTCCATTTATCAACAAGAATGATCACATATTGACCATACCAGGACTCAAAAGCAAATGTATTCATTTGTTCACGATACGGAAATGAGTTAGTGACAAGTGAAACTGATTCAGACAAAACACCCAAACTAAGGCTCCAGTCCAGCATTTGAACTCTAACAAAAAGCTTCTCTACATCCTTTCTTTCTGCCTTTTTCTCAAGCTTGGTTGTAGCCCCTTATTCAACATCATATTCCCTCATGCCTTTCAGAAAAATGCCTTTCAGAAAAATGATTTAAAAATTTTTTTGAAAATCTAAAGTTTCTTTCTATATGTATTTATTTACAATTACCAATAAAGACCAGTGGAAAATACCACATTTGACCATTAATCAAATGTGGTATTTTCAATAGGAAAATCTTTGAATGTGAAATGATTTTTCATTTAATGAGAAATTTTGCCACTGGATTTGAGGAAAAAAAGTGCTGATCACTGACTGAAAAGTTTGCAAACTTTTTTATAAAAGGAATTGACTTTTCACACACAAAAATGAATTTTAACTGTAAAGACCAGTTTGAAAATTTCTGTTTCCTCCCTACTCTCTGGTAAGTGACATCTTTGCACTCAGCAAGTCCAGCAATGCTAACTGGTGCCGTTCTTGCCCTCTTACTCACAATGAGTCTGTGCCTCAAACAATAGCCAGATATTTCAGCTGTAAATAGTAAAAACTGAACCTAAAGTACCTAAAAGGTGGGTCTCTTTGTTATTTATTCTGCAGTTTAACATGACCAAATCTCTCAGCTTCTTGGTGTGAAAATTCTTTTAGAGGTAAAACTTTATCTTTGCATTTATCTGCACTGGTATCCTAATTTTGAATGAAATATAGTTTACCAGGCAGCATTCACTAGAGAACTGACACACAGATTTGACGTATTTTCCTTGCCTGATTTCTCCTCCAGTACAGTGAAGTTTTGCTGCTTTTTGCAGACATATGGATCAGTGTTTATTCTGTAAGTATATCCAAGACCCATTCGGACCTTCAGCTTGTATTTTATCTCTTTAGACAGTGATTGCAAATACACCAAATTCTCATGCTACACAAATGGAGTATCTTTTGTCTCCCAGTGGAAACATTTGGGGGTCCAAGCTGGAAGCAGTCTTTCCTAAATGTAATGTTAGATGAGTGAATGTGTGTGTGTGTGTGTGTGTGTGTGTGTGTGTGTGTGTGTGTGTGTGTGTGATGTCCTAGGTTGCTGTCTATTGTAGGATCTGAGCTGTATCCCTTTGTTCCCCAAAGCCTCCATGAAATCTGCACTAGCATGAAACACATGAAAGAGATTTCAGATTGAGAGGCAAAAAATGTGTTTCTCTCTCAACTCTGGGCACAGTACATTCACCCTGAGTGTGCCAGTATCTTAAAAACAAGGTCCTTTACATGAAAGTTTGTCTCACATAGCGATGGCCATAGCAGGGAAAATCAAAGGCTTGTCAAAGACATCCAAATCCTCTCAGCCTAGTAACAAAAATATCCTTTATTGATTCTGTGAGTAACCAGCATTTCAGTGACACAGGACCCTAGCTGCAGAATCAATATTTAGAACATGATGAATGTGCGCCAAACCAAGAAAACACACCCATCAGCCCCGCATCTGAAGGTCTTCTCTAATGGAAAAAATAACCAAGTGGTGTAAACAGAAAGGGCAAACCAAATGACAATCTGCAAGACCACCCATCTGGGCCAGGCAGTGTATTCCAGGGTTATCTGGCTGCTTCCTTTGTGCTGGTTCACACAGTGACTATTGCTCTAAGTTTTGTTGACAGTGACCACAGCTCTTTCTTTAAATGTAAACATTCCCAAGTTCCAAGACATAGTTTTCAGTGACTTTTGCTAGAAAAGCCCATATAATCATAGGTGGCTTAACTATTGCATTTCTACAAAACAACCTTCCTTTGGAGTTTCTGCCAGCAAAGCATGTGTGATAGACTCAGGTTGTGCAATCACAGTTTTTGCACTATATTTCTATATCATACTTTTAGAAAGTTACTTTTAAATCAATTCTACAGCTTTTTGATGAGAATTAGAAATGGTATCCCATGTCAGATCAAAAAAGAAAACTAAGCAAAAGTTACATGCAGCCAGTGTAGAAGAGGAACATCCCTACAAGCAAAAATAAACACAATAAAATGCTTAGTTGAACAGAAAAATAATTTCTAATCCTCTTTATTGAATATAGGACTTTGAAATAGAATGATCAGAGGAGTTGGATAATTTCTTTTTATTGCAAGCAATCAAAAATTCAACCATATGAGTCAGACTCTTCTTCACGAGAGGTAACGCTATGCTCCAGTAACAGACCCCATGGTTTCAGTGGCCTACTTTTAGGGAAAAAAGTACTCAGCATGAGTAACAAGCCCTAAATAATGCAAAGAGCTCTTGCATCTCCTGCTTTTAGCTACTTGCTCTCTTCCCTAATTTCAAGTGCTGGCTGCAAGTTGCTGGTGAACACCTGAGCTGTCCACAGCAGACAGATCTGTTACCAGCCAAATGCCTCGTTCCTTCCTTGAAACTGTTGAATTATTACCTTTACTTCCACCATCTGGAGTCCAAGCAAAGTGCTAGAGGATAGTGATTGAAAGCTCCAACAACCTATTTAATTCTTAAAAACCACAATAATAAGGGTCTTGGGGCAGATAACTGCCCCTTTTTTTCTCAGTTTGGGAAAGCCCTACTTTAACAGGCTCCCAAACTGCTCAGTTACCGACTATAGCGGGATGGCCAATAAATGGTTTTACTGATCGCTGGTTGAGAGCTAAGCTGTACAATTATTCCTGCTTCTCCTGAGGCAAGCACACAAGGGAGGGATCAGCAATACACCAGGAGCCAAAGTAACGCCCTTCTCCTTTTGAGAATGATATCCATCTCCGACAGCAAATATAAAAGCAGTTGAAACAAGATTTCATGGGCCTCAATTCCCACAGCTTTTTCTGGGCATCAGATTTGATCACCATTGTAAAGTATTCTATGTGAGTAGCTAGGATATTGTAAAAAGGAAAAAAAAATAAAAAAGAAAGAAAAAAGAAAAAAACCCAAACCCGTTGGTTCTGTTGTTTAATTTAGAAAGTGGAATGAATCAGTTTTGTGGACTACATTTTGATGTGAAACAGACAACTTTTAAATCAGTTTTCCACTGAGTAAAAGAGGATCCTACTCCTCTTTGTTGAGTTTTTGCACAATTCTTTTACCCTGATCTATGTATTGTGACTCCATTTCTTTTCAATTACTAGAAGAGAATAGTGGCTACTATTTAAACCTGGTTGAAAGTCCAAAATCATTATAGGGTTACCAAAAGAAGGGAGCTGCCTTAGTATAAACAACTCTCTAGGAATATGACATGAAAGAAATAAAATACCATTTTAAGTAGTTCTTCACATCCAATATTTCTGTTTCAGTTTTTTTTATCTTAACAAAAAAGATGCTCTCCCACAGCAACATTGGAAATCTTAGACAATCTTCATGAATATTTGAATTTTTCTTTCTTTTCAGAATACATAAGACCAAAGTTTAAGCCCACAGACTCCATATGTGCATTCATTCCTCGGCCAAGCACACAGATCATTTTTTATTATTACCAACATGTATCCATAATGGATGGCTACCAGACAGTCTAGACTCATGTCACTGACAGATGTCAGCATAAAAATTCAACTAGGTTAGCCTTACCACATTAAAAAAGAATTTTTCAGTTTAGAAAACATCACAAGCCATAGGCACTTCAGAATATATTCCTGCACTGTATAAATCAGAGTGGAGATGTATCTAAGGCTCACAGATAACTCTGGGAATGTTCTTCAGTTCTACATTGCAGACATTTCGTATGTCTGGAAAAAGGAGAATGTTCTGCAAAAGAGGGGTGCAGGGGATTAGAGGCTTTCACATGACAGGCATAGGCAATTACAGAAATATTTACTTAATTTGTTGCTGAACAAAGAACTTCTGGGTACTCCAGGCAAATGGGCTCAGCCTGAACAGCTCAGGCAGGTTTAATACTTCACTGAGTCATGTATCGGGGTTTCTATCATGGTGATACTGACCATCATCCTCCAATAACCACATATGTTTTACATCAAGGTCATCTTTCAGCTTGGATAAGATTTGGACTTACTGCAACAGTAAACAAGAGGTTAAAGATAAAAGCTTTTCAGTCCTTAAATTAGTGCCATTTCCACTTCACATCCCCTCAAGCACCAGAGATTTCTCTAAAGCAGCCAGTGTTATTCTGCTCTACTGACCCATAAGTAGCTGAAGTTTGGTCCCACTCCAGTGTGTGATTTAGGGGTTACCCTCTCACTCACAGATAGCATGTCGTCTTTTTTTTACCATAGAACTCCCTTAGCAACCCACACTTCTCCCTCTGCCAGGCTTTCTCTTGTGGATGGTGAGGGCTTCAAAATACATAACGTTCAAAAGCTTAGAGGTCAGAGCTGACAAACTGCAGTCAGCTGGGAATTATATTTTTTCCAGAACTCCAGAAGGAGAGGAGTTTGCCTTTTAAATTCCTTGAGTTTTGCTGAGTTTTGTAGGGAGACATGTAATTTCTCTATATTTGGAAAAATGTAAACATTTATTTTCCTTTTCCCTTTGTGAAAGTAAAATCTTATTATCTCAAAAGGTCTTTTGGGAAATGTTTCAAGGTAAAAGGAACATTTTGCTTTTTTATCATTTCATAAGGTACTCATATTATTCCACCAGACAATTTAAATTGCCTGCTCAAATGCATAATTAATACTTAGACTACCTTTAGATTCCTTGCAAGACTTTGGGTGTACCACACATATTCTTGGTGAGATATCATCCTTCAAGTGCAGAGAACAAACACTGCCATAGCCATAGAAAGAGCTACTGGATAGGGTATTCCTACAGCTCAGCAGAGTCTGGCTTTACACATTGAATGCATACCTAAATCTACATATGGAGGCATTTTCATGTGCTCTGTTGTTTGTTTTTTTTTTAAATACTTATTTGTTTTCAAGTTCTCCAGAAACTTCAGAGAAAGGCTGACAGGAAACTTCTTGAGAAGTCATCCGTTGTCATCAGTCAGCAGCATCCAATTTGGCCTGTCTGCAAAAACTTGACTTTTATTACAAAGAAAACAATCTCTGACACAAAAGTCTGGGTACATCTGCCATTGGCTAAACAACTTTTTAGCATGCAACAAGGGCTTTGCTGGCCCATTGCTCTGCCTAGGCACAAGGCAGGGGAGTAAAGTGGATGTCCTCCCAGGGAGCTGGAATACATTGGAGCGCACAGCTCAGTGCTGGAACTGGAACTGTTCCAGCATCTGATGATATTAGGCAGAACACATCCATGTCTGCTCTGCATGTTTACTGCTTAAGGAAATATAAGAATGATTTTAAGGCTGTTATTGTTTCGAGATTATCAAGACCAAAACTCTTCTGTGAATTTATCACACTCCTGTATAGTGGTGAAACATTTTTTTCTCCAGTCGTGTGGTGAAGGTGGCGCAGTAGCTGACACACAGGGAAAAAATATGCTATATACATCCATAGATCTCCAAACAGCTGAAGTCCCCACGTGAGAACTACACAGCCAGCATCTGCAAAAGTGATCATACTTAAAAATGTTATAAAATATAATACAGGGTATATGGTCAAGGGGTTATTTAAGCCTTCCTTGTTATTCAGAGTTCTACTATTATCTTTAGTAAGCAGTTCATAATAAGAAAGACTGTTTTTCTGAAAGCCATCAAATACTTTTTTTTTACCAGTTGCATGTATACTAGAACATAAAACAAAAACAAAAACAAAAAAAACCTAAAAGCTTCCTCCAAATAAAAATTAAATTATTCAGGATAAATCCTGGCACAAATGAAGTCAGTAGCAAAATTCCCGCTGACTTCTGTGTTCATAGATCATACACAACCTCAATTTTCAAACATTTCTCAATCTTCTACTTATTTAGTTTTACAGCCTCCTGGTGAGGCAGAGATCAGTGTTGATTTTACAGATGGGAAAGTAAGTCATGAAGGATTCAGTTAACTGGTCCCACCTACCAAAAATTAGGTATTTAGTCTTAACTGATCACTAATGCTGCTCTAGCCAACAGAAGTAGATTTTTCCTTCCAGTGGTAATCTTCAAAAATATCAAAAATAATAACAACAATAAGAATAACAATAAGGAAACAACAAAAAATATATAAACAGAAAGAAGCCGGGTTTCAATGTGAAGAATTTCCTTAAAGAAGTGACTCTGGCATAGCACAACTATCATGGGATGAGGTTACTGTCCCCTGGAGCTGCCTGTCTGCACTGATAATCTGAAGAGCTCTAGGCGACTGGTTTTCAGAAATCAATGTTAAAATTGAGAAATTAAGTTAAAATCTGAATCTGCAAAGGAACTTAGCAATTCTACATGTGCTGATACACTGCATTTTTTGGTACAATACTTAACTTCTAAGTGTGTGCCCACCATGCAGTCTGTGGCAAGACTTTTGGTAGATCTTCGAGTTCTGTGTACGGTGCTCCTCAAGGTAAGTGCAAAAGCCACCTGAGATCACCAACCAAAAGAGACAGTAAGAGACATTTGGAAAGAGACCACCAGGCTGCCTCTCATATTCTATGTTCATGGTGAAGTTCATTATAATGTTCAGTCAGAATTCAGAGTTTGGATTTGTCTGCTGGGGCTGGACACCCAAAGTTGTCAGTTTCTCAAAGCACGATGTGATCTCTTCTATACATTATCTTCCTGTCCAGATAATACAGGGGGGAATCAGAAAACCTGTGCTCAAAGCTCATCTTCTCTCAAAAATTATTAATTTCAAATTCAAACCTCTCACTCACCCAGATAAGAATGCTGAAACTGTTTTTAAGGTGAAAATATTGACTTTGTTCCACTCCTTAGAAAAAGACTCGTGACCCAGTGAACAAGAGTGATTGGACAGTCATTGAGCAACTTTGGTAGCTGCTTTCTGACATATAGGTACTCCTGCTCCAGAAGCAGAAATCAAGTTTCCCTGTCTCAGGTAGCAACCTGCTATTCTCTCCAATATTGTTTCATATCTAAGGTATTGTAAAACTTTCTGGGTTTACAGGATTGCAGGTCTCTGAGACCTCTGAAACACAAAATAATGAACTATATACCTTAGGGGAAAAAAACAGAATTATTAAAAATATCAGTAAAGTGTTTTCTCTGGGAAATAATTTGCTGAACCTCTGTCCTCTGCCCATAAACCTTTCCAACAGTGCAAATGTTTGGAATTTTAATACTCCAACATAGACAACAGCAACTGTTTCCTCTGAATTACATGTGCTTGCTAACTGGTGGCCACAGGCAGATGTGCTCACCCCATCAACAAACCAGGGAAAACTGGCCTGGAGGTTTATTTTCCAAGGTGATTGATAACCACAAACACCTGTATTTAAGCCAATAGTCATCTTAAGAATTATGTGAAGTAATGAAGAGGCAACAAATCATATCCTTTCTGCTGAACTCCCTGACAGTTTAATTCTCTGTGATATTTTAATCACAAGACTGGGTGAACCTGGCCAGACAAAGAAGAGGGTCATCTTGTATCAGTTTTATTAATCTGTGACACCAAAATTGCATGTTTCTTTTCACCTGTAGAGATATGGCAGCTTCCTAGTATTGCATTTGACTTGAAAAATAGGAAAAGAAATTTAAAATCAAACATGACAGCCTATGTAGACAAATAGACAACCATCAATGGCGGTGAATTCAGAGACATTTGTCAGTGGGGACAAGGGACAGTTTGAGTATTCATAAAAATCCTGGGGTTAGTGCCCTATCACTCATGTCATGTGTTTTAGTAAGGAACAAATTAGTTTTCTATCTAATTCTTTTTCTGCTCTATAATGCATAAATGTTAGATACATAAAAGATAGTGTAAGGCTAACATTTAAAAAAGAAATGAAACTATGGGCAGTAAGCTGACTTTGCTATATTTCTGTTATTTAATGGTGGGAAGGCCATAACACATAAAAAACCTCACTAGCATAGATGTATCAAACTTTTGCTTGCAGGACAGTTATGGAGTGGTGAAGGTTCTTCCACTGCAATTTGATACTGAAACAGCATTAGGAATACAAGGCCTATCTGACTTAATAACTGAAAAAACCTATGTGTTACTATGATCCCTAATTATCAATGCAATCAGAGCTTTAAATTAAGGTATTCTATTTATAAGGCAAGAACATGAATGCCATAACACAAAGACTAGACACTAGGATACAGTACAAACACTAAGGTTATTTGTCACTGTAAAAATTTCCCTAGGATAAACTTACAAGAACATTAAATATAAGGTACGACAAGAAAAACAAGCTTGGGTTGGACATGGTGGACTTTGCTGGGCAATTTCTAAGTGAACAATAGAACCACATGATGATAACTCCTCTTTCTGGTTATAGGTGAAGACAGTAGACAGCCTGTTCTTGTCTGACTGCTCTGAGATGAGGACGCTGCCTCCACTGCTTGGTGAAAATAGGGTAGTTTGTTTGTTCTTTACTTAACAAATTAGTTAGTTTGTTAAGTAGCTAGTTTGGATATCTTAACATGAAGAACTGAACAACGATTTTACCATTGCCACACAGACTTCTAAGTAGACACTAAAGTAAGAACTAAAAAAATCCACTGTCTGTCACTACTGATTTGGTTTAGAGTTGAATTAATTATCCTTTGTATAATTCATAAAGTACATTAGAATATTAAGTTAATGTAATGCTCTGCGTTCCTGATTAGAATATTTTGTCAATCTTTCCTTCATCTAGGTTTACAGAATCATGTATTCCAATCAGTGACATTTAAACACGACTAATTTCAACTTCGATGTGCAATCAGTAGTTTTTCACAAGCAATCACACCCGTAGATTAAAGAATGACTCTCTTTGAGAGTCATTTCCTTCTCCAGCATCCAGGAAACAGTCTGGTTTTGAGGGTAAAGCAGTATTTTGAATAAAACCCAGTAGTCTTGGCCTCTGGTATTTAACTGGAGTGTTATAAAAACAGGTGCTAATGTCAAGCACATTATGTACTCACTCCCCTGCAGTTGTTAAGGTGATAGATAGTGTGGCAGAAAGCACCTCCTGGCAGATGAAATTTCCGGAAATGTCCTTGTATTCCACACCAGCTGTGTAAAAGTGGGGTCAGCAGCCATGCCCTCTGGGCTGAGATGAGCAATTCAGTTATGAATTTCTCGGCTACAAAGCTTGGAGGCCAAAGTAAGAATGTGAGGAAGAGGGTGGAATTCTGGCCCTGGAGGAATCCAGGGGAGGGCTGCTAACAGCTTTAGGAAAGACCAGGATTTCCTTCAGAGGGTTTTAGTAATTGAAGTCAGGTATGGGATTCTCAAAAAGACAGAAACTAAATGAACTGTTTTGTTGATTACAGGGCAGTAGTTTCCCACTAAAAACCATTCGAAACATTACTTCTGGAAAACCTTTGTCTTCTTCACATGTTTGTAATTTCTAAACCAGGAAATGACATCAACTAAACTGTAATTCTATTGAAAATCATGCTGGTTTCATCCACAAGAAATAATGACTTTGAAATTTCTGCATTATACAATTTGGCATTGGGCATTCTGGGCAGAATAGGGACAGGTAAGGAAGGATCCATGCTGAGAGCAGGAAGCACACAGCAGCTTATGAGCAGAATTGCTGGAACAGTTGCATGGAGCAAACAAGCTCTCAGATTGCAAGGTCGGTGCCAGGCTGCCTCTCATTCCAGAGGAAGGGTGATACAAGGTCACTCTTCTGTCTTCAGGCTGTTGTTCCTGCTGCAGGCTGCACTGCCAGCAGGAAGCACCAGTCCCTGCTCTCAGACTGATTTCTCAGGGATATGCAGAGCAGAGTCCAGCTTTCTCCTGCTTCAAACATTAACACAGGCTTGTCTCACCAGTTAAAGCATTATAAACCATGGCTGGAGCAGGGGGCTTGCATTTTTGCTCAACATAAACACCAGTGGTGGAGCTTGTTCTGCTTTCTGTCCCCATTCTCTGTCCCTTCATCAAAACTTGTGTCTAAAAATAGGAACATGGACAGAAGTGTGCTTCATATTAACAACATTAACTAAAATTATCCTGTATAAGAGAACCATGATGCTATTTCAGGGGATGCTTATACTAATGAAAAAAAAAAAAAAAAAGACAACAGATAGGTTCTTTCCAATTGTATGGCCACCAAGAAGCTATTTCCTATAACTTGTCTTCTAGTAAGAATATTCATTCAACATCTCAGCAATAGCTGGAGTTACTGAAGTATCTGAGAAAGGAGAGCTGGGACAGACAAATTCAAAGCTAGAACATATTCTTTTATAGAACTGGTTGGTGGCTAGAATATTCAGGATATCAAAGCTATCTCACCTGAACTTTAAATAAGGGGACTCATTTGAACTTTCACAGATTTTTTTTACTGAGCCAAAAGCTACAGCACTGCTCCATGAAACAGGGATTTAGTATTCACAATGCTGACCCTGTGGCTCGCGCATTTGTATCATGAGAGGCTCTTCCATTACATGACCACATAACAAATTCACACCTCTATTCCCTTTAGATAATTTGCAACCATTTGAACCCAGGAGCTGCTCTCTCTTCTGCCCAGCCCTGTGCCAGCTGACCACAAGTGAGCACCACTTGAGCAGCTGGGGCTGTTCCTGCTCTGCTGCCTGTTCCAGCATGCTGGGATCCCCATGCAGGCAGCACATGTCCTGCTCTGCACTCGGATATCTTGGGTTTCACATGCTTGGGCAGGTGGTGTGGTTATGGCCTGAGAAGCAATTGTGCCTCCCTGACTAACAGATCATAAAATGTGGGGTTAATAAAGGGATAAGAGGTGTCGCGCTGGCAATATCAGTGGGGAGGGGGCTCGACAGGAGTGCAAGGTGTGACCATTGTTTAAAGGATATTAAGTGATTTGTGAGGCTTATTAAAAAGTAAGAACTGTGTCTCAGTCTTTCTCTGCAGTTCTCTCTCACCTTTTCCATTGTCTTTCCCCACACTTCCCGTGTATTGACAAAAGAATTTTATGACTATTGTGGCAGTAATGATATTTTCAGGGTATTTAAAACATAAAGCAGGCTTAGTTTGTATATTTACTTCTAAGTAATATAGTAGGAAGGCTGAATAACCACTGAAATGTTGTGGTGCTTTCTCTCTTTCCCTTCCTCTTCTTTCCTTCTTATTTATTTCAGAAATGAAAATATAAGCATCATGGAATGAACCCTCATTCAGATTAGAAAGATTGATAGACAGGTAGATGGTATTTAGACAGGTGGATGATAGATAGGTAGATAGGTAGTTAGGCAGATAGATAGATAGACAGATAGACAGATAGATAGATAGATAGATAGATAGATAGATAGATAGATAGAAAGATGCATTCAAACTATTTGATAAAGTGAAATAACTCTGGAAAGCATGCAAGCAAGAAAATACCACTTCATTACACTAAAAGTGAGTTTCAGCAGTCACTTCCTGGAGTTCACTTAAGATCTATTTATATTTAATAAAGACTTAATAACTGAAGCACTAAGAATTAATCATAATAGCAAATTAGATAGGAAGAAAAGTGTGATTGTAATGTAGAACCAATGGTGCAAACTGTGCACTATTTAATGAAACAGATGAAGGGTCAAATTTTGAAGTGGTGTAAACTCTCCTTATTTCATGGATTTTGTCTCCAACACTTTATTAGCTCTGTGTTTGTCTTTGATTCACAATTGGATTTATGGTAAATTTAATCTCAGTTTTCTCTGCCTCTGTTCCATGACTTTTTGTAGCTGCTGAAATACTGCTAGTTCAGTTAGAAGCTATATATACCTAAAGCTTTTCTGTGTCCAGAGAAGTTTTAGAAAGCAAATGAATACAGCAGTCTTTTATAGATTTTATAAGAGTCAATAACTCATGTTAAGCATGAAATATCTTCACCAGAAATGATTGAACTTACTTCTTTTTTATTTTTTTTTATGTGTTCTATGGTAGAGTACAGATATATCAAATAAAAGTATATTACGGGCAGAATATTATTAAAAATATTTAAGTTGCAGATTTGAGCACCCAACTTCAGACTAGTAAAAACTTAAAGAACAACTTTAGACACTAGGACAGCAAAGGGATTAGATCTGATCTCCTTTTAGCTTTATAATTTAAAGGTCCTACCTTGAAAGTTTATAGTCACAGGGAAGCAGTAGACTCTAAATTGAATTAATTTAAAATGCATATTTAAATATCTTACTCTGACTCAAACCAGGAAACTTTCTTTAAGCTGAATCAGCAGATATAGCTACAAACTGTTAGCTGTAAATCAGTCTTTGAAGATCTTAGGGTGCCATTAATCCACATTTTCAACTTCACTAGACTCAAACATAATTCAGTAACATTCCAACTGACTCAGCAGTCCCCAGGAATGTGTCAGCTGTTTGACTTTCAACCTTTCAAATTAAAAACAAAAAAAAAAAAGAAAAGGAAGACTTTTACCTAAACATTTGATTTCAAGGCTGGCCAAAACTCCTAGGCTTTCTGCCTTATCTCCCGGATTGTATTTAACTTAACAGAGGTGACATGTCTGGAGTATCAAGTGTATCCTGCACAAAATATATCTAATTACAGAAAGGCCCTGAAAGCCAGAGCAAAATGACACCAGTTGACAATCATTCCAGCTCCTTGGCTTTGACACAAGATTTTACATTGTTCAGGTACTAAATATCAGCCCAGAAAACCTGATGCTTCCCCTTTGGACTGTGCAGTAAAGGAGTTCCGTCCTCCAACACATGTGCTCATGCAGTGTTTTGCTATTAAAGTGTGTGAGTAATGGAGTATTAGAGTATCTCAGACATAAATCAAAGCATGTGCCCTCTCTGTGGTGTTCAATTTTGCCCAGACTTGAATGACCAGGAATGCCTGCTGGCAAGCAGGCTGCGTTTTTGAGATAACACCAACTGCTCGTGGCATAAGTGGGTGCCATGGAGGGTATCATTTAACCCCACGTGGGAATACTCCAGCATGTAACACATCATCTGTAATTTATTCCCCCTCAAGAAATTGCACTGCAATTTTAGAAGGCTTGTTCTGAATTACTGCTAGAATGTAAAGATAAACTTTAGTCAGGGAAATACAGAGACACGCAGATCGTGCTTTTCAGTTTTGACACTTTGCTATTTGGACAGGACACAAGAGATTATGGTCAAACCTGCTTGTTTCTGCTTTCAGCAGAAGTTGTGTCAGCCCTGTGCTGACTGCTCCTGAATATTCTGCCTCCTTTAATACCCACCTTCATGGTACTTAGTTCTGGGGGGCAAAGTTCTCCCATTTGTGTCATTCTTCTTTTCATTGCAGTGGGACCACATAAACCTTTTTACATGTTGATTTAAACCTAACTGTAGGGCTTGAAAACAAATGTCATCTTTTCATACTTTCCTGATTTCTAGTGATGCCATGGGGGTTGTAATGGGATGAGGCAAATGCATTACACCATACAGAATAGAAGTCTTAAAAATAAGTAAATTTTCACATGTCACTTGAAGAAAAAATCATGAAAAACACCTTTTGCAACTAGCTGAAGGGCTTTTTGTTTTGGCATAGTTTCTTTTCAGTGGAATTTGGACTACCATTTCAACAATTCAGATAAATGCAGAATGTGTTTTAGTTGCAAACCGCACTGGATATCAGCAACATTGCTACTTTATACAACAGTTAAGCAAGATCAAGTCCTGCCTATATTACTTAAAATGACTATTTAGATTTATGATTAATTTATCATTTCAAGTGATCTGTATCTTAATAAGAATATCCATGACAATAGAAATATAAATTTACTCTTTTTCACCATGGTTTGACAATCCAATACTAGAGTAATCAGCTACAGAAGACGTAGACATTATTATTTTCCTGAAGGAACAGTTTTCCAGCAAAAACATTGATTAAATGAGCTTGAAAATTTCATAGGAACATGACATTTTTATCAACTTTTTTTTTTTTTTTGAGGATCACATCAGAATGTTTGCTTTATCTGGTTAAATAACCTTTAAAATACCATCTACCTTAAAACATTTTAATAATGTCAGGACAGAAATATTTCAGCAGTTTGTTTGACATAAAGTTTCAAACTGTTTGATATAATGATGTAACAATTCAGAAAGAAAACAAATTTCAAAATGTCAGAATTTCCTGTGAGCTGGGATGCTGGTTTAGAGCCCACTCTTTGGACAAGCATTTGCAGTAACTTGTAAAAATGAAGAGTAAAGTGCAGTTTGGGAACACATCCTTCTGGATAAACTAATGAGCATCAAAAGTGGTGTTGGGACCTAGGAACCACATACAGAATTGAATGGAACTAAATCACAATCATCCTTCCACTCCTTTGAAGCTCTTGGAGACAAAGAACAAAGGAAGGAAGAGCTTAGAGCAGGTTGCACCCTCAACTGCAACAGTTTGATGAAGTTTTGGCCCTAGAATCATGAGGAGGAAAAAAAAATCAACTTTTAATGTACTGATTCCACCCAGTAAGTAGAACAACTTCATTGACATTTAACCTTTATTCTTCTTTCAAGTAGTGGAAACATGCGCAATTTCACAGTGTCACAACATTAGTTAAAAGAGCATGATTCACAACTTCAGCTTGAAATGATTGGAAGTTAATCCTGGAATTACTCAAACAAAAGCATATTTTAGAGTAGTTGCAAGTTTTTGTTTTTTTTTTTTTTTTAATATAATTGAAGAAATTATTAAAATTTTTCAGTAAAAGGTTATTAGATTATTTTCCTCCATGATCTTATTTTTGCTTTGAGGCTGGATTTTTTGGCGGTACATTTTTTTTATTTGCTTGCTTGTATTTCGATTTTGATTACTCTTTGGTTTTTGGGTTTATATTTGTTTTTGGTTTTTTTAAACAAAACGCTACAGGATATTTGCTTGAAACTACAGACTTGCTGTGTCTGCCAGTCAGATGTGGCAGAATTTAGAAATGTACTCTTTCTGGATCTCAAAAATGAAAGTATTGAATAGTTCCAATCTGAATTCAGTCCATAAGCCTCAGGGTATAAATTGATCACCAGATGGGGTAAGGAAGAAATATCCCCTGTTGTATAATATCACATGCACTAAGTGGGTTTAACACCTTTTGAAGTATTCTGAATTGAGACAAGATGCTGGATAAGATGGGTTTTTGATCTATTCTGTTAAAACAGTTCCTCTGCTATTATATTCCTCACCCCAATGACTCATTTCATGCAATGGAATCCAGCAACTTGGGTGTCTTAAATAGACAGCACAGTGAGCCATGGAAAGGGATCAGGAAACTTCCTTGCTCACTTCAAATGGGAAACTGCTACTTTATTTGATAATTTTAGAAACCATTAGGAACTTTATTAGCAGAACATTTAAACCCTCCAGCCAGTGTCAACAGAAATAGCATGTGTCCAAGTCCTTCTGGAGATTCATCCCTTGGTTTGCAGCATGTGCTAAATATATTCTAAGGGGGTGGGGGGTGGGGGGGGGGGGGAGAAAGATGAAGTAAAAATAAGGGAACAAATTCTTTAAAACATAGAAATGGAAAACTTGTATATACTTAAGGATGGGCTCCACATGGACATCACATGGACATCTAAGAAATCAGAAAGGAGATCTTCTCAAGGATCTAAAAGTTTATAGATCAATTCATACATAGTTTGAGGACAAGGTTGATGGCAAGATCAATGCCACCTGTAGCAGTCTCACTCTTTATCTTTCCGATGCTGTGTCTATAGTCTCATTTTCTGCCTTATTATCTTGGCTTTCAATGCACTCCACGTTGAGCAATCCTGAGCATGTATTTTGCTCCTATTATATGCACAGGGAATTTGTTTTATTGCTTCTGATAGCATTAGAGTTTGAAGAACAATGAACTTGAGGCATTCCCCAAGACTTGGCAAAACATTCAACCTCTGAGACCACCAGCTGATTATACAGTTTGCATATACATATACACATTAATCTGTGTTGTAAGGCTGGGGAAGGGAATCAAGTGAACTTTGAAGTACAATCAACAGCTTGAGTAAAGCCTTTTAGTCTGACCTCAAAAGTTTATCCTGTCCTGCTGAAGCAGTCTGAGGTTACTCCAATCCCACCCCTCCCTCCTAAGCACCCTGTGGAATGAGGGATAACTGCAAAAGTAATTCAAATTCAAAGTTTCATCACTGAACAACATTGTTTCAGTATCAGATTTAATGCTTAATACTACAACCATTTTTAACCTGAGCTAGATCTGTTTTCTCATTACCCCTAACCCTCAAGCAATGGCATGTCTCTAGGACTGCTTTATTTTTATTCAAAAGGAGGACTGATGTCAGACACAGGTAAATTGTACTGCATGAACTGTTCATCTCCTCCCTTCTGTTCCATTTCTCCCAGTAGTTCTGACAGAAAAATACATTAGGAACTGCTGAGGAATGAGTGATAGCAGTTTTTTGAATTAAGCAGATGTAGCAAGCTCACATTTCAACTATCAGTAGAATTTGGATACTTAGAGGACTTTATAAAGGTGACTATTTGTCCATGAGTTAACAACTGAGATTCTGAGGTTCTGTGGAAACCAGCATCCGAAGCACAGATCTGTACATCCAAGAACTTCATCCAAGATTCCATTCAGCTTGGCACTGATGAGTTGACTGATAAGAAACAGGACTGCACAGACACCTTCTTCTGTTGGGGGATATCAGTGCAGCCAAGAGTTTTGTGGGTGTTCCACAGCAGAACATCCTTGGCAATTGGAGTCACATTTGTTGTTCTGTGCTGGAACAAAACTAAGACATTGTTTCTGATCTGACAAGGTGGAACTTGAGCAGTTTCGCGCTTCCTGTTCAACAGCACATCCAGCTTTCAGAGAAGTAGGACACTGGTTTTATTTCACTGTAAAAAGTAAAATCCTTTAAATGCAGATCTTATTTGCTGAGGAGAAGAAAAGGAGGAAAGATGAGAAGCCTACTCACCTACTTTCTGTGGAATTGTTCAAGTAAAAACTGTGGGAAAGATTTTCCAGATAAGACAGTTCTCCCTGTTTTTACACAGAGACTTTGCATTCCCATTCACAACATGCTTTTCTCTGAATCCCTAAGCACAACAAATAATCATGCTTTAGTAAGCACCTGCTTGGCTTATTTGAAGAATCCTTCTGTGATGACATTAAATCCTGACCTTTGACTTTTCCTGTCTGATGCCAAAATGATTATTTCTGCTGGTTCTCAGTTTGACATCAGGGAGCAATTGGTTAAGCCTCTGATCCTTCATCTTGTTATCTGTTGTTCTTATAGATGTCCATCATGCTTCTGTATTCAGATTTATAAAGACAGATTTACTATTCCAATAACTATAGAAATGTGCCTCAGTTTCAACAGATATTAGCCCATCCACAATGTAGAAGAGCCAATAATGCTTTTTTTGTTGTTGTTTTCCCCCTATTTGCCCACAAAAACTGATGAAAGGCAAAAAGACCATACAGTCCATGGAAGCCAAAAAGTCACAAATTTGAAGCCTGTAGAGTTCAGTTCACCTCTATAGAACAAACTCTATTAATGAGAATTCTGCTATTGCTTGTCACTCCTAGATTCAGATAGAAAAAAAAAATTGAAAATATCTTCTAAGTAAAGCATATTACAGATTTGTGCTGTCCTAAGTAATGGAAAAAGAACTAGCATAGAAAGTTAAGCATTAAAAACATAAAAACATTTGTTTCAAAGAAAAGCTTTTATTTTTCAAGTCAAGTTCATTTGTAATTTCCATTTGTCAGGTTTCACTGACACATTTGATTTCAGATATATATGTTAACCAAAGTGAGGTCAATGTATATGGCCTACCTCAGGGTAATGTGCATGTGCTTACCTTAGGTAAGCATATACGTTAGAAACTAAGCATTCTTTATGAACTAATTGCTTTTATTTTGAAGTCACCATATTTTTTCAATCTTCTGAACCAAAAATGCTGACAAACTTTCTTCTAAAGCAAAGTTCAAAAGTAACAACACAAACTACTAGTAATTTTGGTTGCTAATAAAAATACAGCTCACTGGGAACATGTGGTTTCTATGTAGGCAAAATTCTGTGCTAGCCCACTTCTGATGAAAGAGGAGACCCAGACCAAAGGCTCTGGCCCCCACAGTGGAGTAAATAGAGCTGTCACAGTCGTGCTGCCAGAGCTGGTGACCTTGTGCCATCCTGGTGTCCCAGCAGGGACAGTGTGGATCACCACTAGCTCCAACACCCCTATTCCATGCTCCAGTGATGGGGGATCCATGCTCCAGTGACTGCACATACCAGGGAGATTTCCATGAAAAGCTGCTGCTAGGAATGCTTGGGCACTTGTAGGAAATGGAAGCTAATAGGCTGAAGAGCTCAAACACACATCAAAGTCAAGAAGCTAATGCCTGGAATTAGTGACAACAATGGCAGTGTCCTTGGTGATTTCCATTTGTGGTGATTTCCATTTGTTGTGCCGTGTTCCAAGGCAGATCCATTGTGACAATTTCCTAATGCATTCACTCAGAGAAGCATAGGTTGTTGGTAATGTGACATTTCAATTTAAACTGTTCAATCAAATCACATTACATGTCATTTGCTATTTGGTCAGAGCATTGAGGTTGTTTCTATCATTGCTGATTTCCTCCAAGTGCAGGTCACAGCATTAGCTGACATCAGTGCAGCAGCTCTATTTTACATTAGCACTTCTTCTTCTTGAAAAAAAAATGGATTTATTCCTTTGTTTTTATATTAGTGTTTCCTTCAGTATTATAGTTACTTTCAAACCTGCATTGTTCTATCCTTCCTTTCCTGTAGCGAGGTCTTTTATTCAGAATTTGCATCTGATTAATGTGGCTAGCCAGTGTCCACAAGAGTAAAGAGTTCCCTACCAAATCAGCATATTTTTAATTCCCAATCATGCCCGCACTGACAGAAATAAGTAGAACTGGTTTAGTATTCCATTGAACCTCTCCTCTGCAGGGCTGATCCAGCACTATAACCAGCTGGGGGCGATGTACAAATCACGAAAGGGACAGGACTGCTGGGAATGTGCCATTTTATTTGAGCTACTTTATTTTCCAGCATCACCTCATTACATGGTTATGGCAATGGGAAGATGCCATCAGTTCACATCCCAGGCAGCAGACCAAGAACTTAGTGTTACAACTTACTTTGTAAGTTTTTTGACCAATCACACAAAGCAAAAGCATATTGACAGTAGTTCTATCCAATCACTATAAGCACAGGTACCTTTGGTTAAAGCAATGCCTGCTTATTTTGAATACAATACCTGCTTGTAAGCCTTAAAACATAATGCACACAGCTTCATTATTAAGCCTAGAACTTCCTAATATCTCACTAGATATATTTTCTGAAGCTTAGAGAGTTATTCTAGACAAGCGTTAATACACAGACCATTGTTCTATTTGTCCTTACTTTTCTACTTCTTACATAATTTTTTTGCTGACTTATGGCTACTACTTAGCTCTAATCATAGTTCTGCCGTCTATCAGGCCTGCCTTTTGCAGCTTTCCCAAAACTCTGATTTTATGGATTCCCACACAGCACCACATCCCCACTGTCAGGAGCCAGAACAGCTCTGCTGTGCCCCTTGACTGGCTGCAGAACCTGAACCGTCTCTTGCAAGTGGATGTTGATGCTGGTTTCACTCTCCAGTCCATCTTTTATTACCTTTCCTATTACCTTATCTTCTGCAACTACTGAGTCTCTACTGCTGCTGAGTCTCCATACGGGATTGTACATTGTCCTTTATCCTTTGGTTTAGATATCTGTGGGTTTCTCCCTGCCCTGCTCCCTTTTCTCTGGCATGCAAACCGTGACTTTTATTTCTAATGCATCGATTCATTTGTGAATTCTGCTTGCACAGTAGCTTCTGGCCTAAGTCTGTTCCCACTGAGGTCAGCTGGCAGCTTGCCACAGACTTCAGTGGGAAGAGTCTCAAACTGTTAAGTATAAATTCAGTCCCAAATCTGCAGTTTGAAGGATGACATTATGTCTCAGCCTCGCTCAGTTTGATCTGTTGATATTTTAGCCAGTTTAACATCTTATATCATGTTCCTGGCATGTTGCTCTGAAGCTTAACACCCCCCCATCTTTTGTTACCTTCATGACTGCACTCTCCATGGGTTCTTACAGTGCTCTCATCGCTGTTGTATCTGAAGCCCTTCCAATTATTCATTGAGTAACTAACATGGCTCACATGCAATTCATTTCTGGTCTCCCAGGAGGAGCTCACTAGAGAGTTTTGCCATGGCTTCCTCTTCCCCACATCAAACACAATCTATCCCCTGGCCTACCCATCAACTAAAAAATTAGGGTTGCTAAGAACATGCTGTCTTAAAAAAAAATCCCTCTCCAACCATAATGAATGTTTCCAAGGTCAAGACACTGCACTGTTCCCTATGTAAGGGTCTGTTTTTGCTCCAGGATGTATCCTGATACAGATGTCTGGGCTACCTAACTCTGCAGGAGGCCATCTACATTCCAGATGTGGATTCCTGTTCAGATCATACTGGCATTACATGCCAGAGTCTTGACTATTTCTCAGATGTAGCCTGAGGGATGTAGCATAAAACACTTAGATATACTGAAAGGATGGGTTGCCTCACAATTTCAAGAATATCCTTGTCTTTGTCCTCAGGCAACATCCTTGTCCTCCCAAGTTCATCCACAGAAGTTTCTATTCCCTCACTGTCTTCACACACCCCCCACTTCTGCCTATTGGCACAGCAGAGACCTGGCACTGCAAAATAAAATAATGAGTGGCTCATACAATGTCTCAGCTGTTGTCCAAAGGCTGGGAAGGAAAAGAAAGAAGAGAGAAATGCCATGGGTTAGAACAGCAAATGATATAAAAATTAGAGTGCTAGCTAAATTGAAGAAAGATGCAATAAACTGTGCTAGCATGTTTGCGTCCATTAGGAAAATGTTAATTCACTATAAAGCTACCTTAGAGTCACTGAATACCCCAAAATACAATTGGTTCCAGTGGGGGTAGGAAATATTCAGGACTGGGCCTATATGGGAGATTGGAATTGCCTCTCATGATATTGTTCACAACAGTTTATTCTACATTAGAAAGGAAAACAACTCTTCACAGAAGATGAAAACCTCCAAGTTGTATGACAACAACACTTTGGAAATTAAATCTTTATGACCTTGTCCCAGAGGATGATTTCAAATGTTAGTCTGAACTGAATGTGCACATAGAGCACAGGATATGAAATATTCAGATTTCCAAATCATCTTTTTGGCTCTGCATACATGCAAAATGTGTCAGTTGACGATGGATTAAACTGGGGTCTCATCCATCCTCTGTGTCATTCTCCATTAACACATAAGACCAACATGCAGAAAGAAAGGAGGGTTTAACAGACCTCTGCTTTCTTTTCTCTTTCCATCCAAAATCATCTTTTGTGAAACTAAAACTGAAATAGTTTGAAACTGAATATCAAGGCTTTTCTGTCTTAACGAAATATCATATTTTAACAACAAAAAACTGACCAAAAGTGTTGCCTATCTCTTTGTGAACAATTGGCATGAGAACCCAAGGGTTGTTTTGGTTTGGTTTTTTAAACACCATGAAAAAAGTGAAACATATGAAAGTAAAACCCTTCATTTTTAAACAGTTCATCATTTCACAAATGAATCATGGCTGTGATAAATAAAGTACTTCTGGATGATCCAGTCTGTCCAAGGGAATCACAGATGGTGTAGAATGTCACTTGTCCTGCTGGCCCTCAGAGGTGCCATATTTATCTAAAAGCAGATTGGTAACAGTGCAAATGTAAAATATTCTGATCTCAGACAGTCACCACATTGATTTACTAGTGGTATGATTCTTTCAAAACAGAAGGCCAAACCACAAACCAAACAGAAATCACTTGAAGATGAAGAGTGTGTTTTGAGGCCCTTCTTTTTTTTCATAAGTACAAGCTGAAATTCTCACTACTTCACTAAATACCATGCCTTTAAAAAAACATTTGATTTTGGGAATACCACAAGAAAATCTTAACAACAACACTGTCAAGTAAAGTGGAATAGCTATATTGGGAGTAAAATAATCAGTTTTGTTAGAATAGAACATACTGGAAACTCTGAAGGAAAACATGATTTTCATTAGAAGTTTTTATTTAAAATCTGGGAAAGTCTAGGACTGATATTTGTATAAAACTTTCATATGTTTCTTTTCATTAAAACAGTTGTAACCTTTCTCAGTCCCCAGTGTTTATGCTTTTAATGGGCCCCATGAATAAAGCACTCAGATATTATAAATAATCACTTTTGCAATTAGCTTTCCAACTTTCAAAGAAGTTATTGGATGAATCAGGAATGGAATGGGACCAGTTAAGTTATTATGGAATCATAATAGGCAAATAAATTCTGAAACAGCATGGGAAGGAAAACTTCTTCTCTTGCAGAATAGTCTTTATTTTTTTTCTTTTTGCTAAAGTAAATTGCTTTAATGATTCATTCCACAATAGTCAAATGTCTGCAGGAAAATATTGCCTTTGAGGGTTATCTAAATAGTTACTCAGCTTAGTATAAGTTCACAGTGGAAGATGGAATCTACATTAATAACATGAATTATGAAAAAAACCCCTGCCTGTGATCTATAAAAAAATCTGTGAGTGAGATTAACTATCCTCAACTAAGAAGCTTTCCCTTGTTATAAAAATCAGCCTGAAAAGCCATACATATATCAGTAATGGAAAGATTTGGCATTTATTATTACACATAAATATAATGAATGTTAAATTTTATTCCTTTTGTAAATCAGAATTTTACATTTTTTTCTGAAATTATGCATTTCTGAGTACCTTACTGAGTTCTACTACTTTCTCTGCCCTTCAATTCCTTCCCTCTCAAGAAACTTACTAGAGAGAAGAAATCCAGGGTAAAATCCAGCATAGAGAAAAAAAATCAAACAACCTTATTCAAAAAATATTTTTGTCTTTCTTCTGCTTCCATGCTTTTACCTGATCTGTTTCTTAGTTGTTTTTTTTTTTTTTTTTTCCCATTGTCATTATAGCCACAGCGGTGGATTTTGGTAAAGAAGGCAGTAGAAAGGAAGATATTTAAATAAATTTAAAAGTGTTCTTTAAGATTTTTTTTAAAATTACTTTTAGAACTAACTCAAGGGAGATTTTTATTCTCACAGGAATTGCCATTAGCAATTCCTAATTGACTAAATTGATTAGTCACTCATCCTGACATGTTCTTCATTTCCAGAAGTTGAGGGGTTTAATGAAGGGAACGCATTAGAAATGTACTTTACAATTCCATACTATCCTATAGAAAACAAACAACAAAAAGGCTTCTTCTGTCAGCCACCATTTATCCTGCAAGGATAGTAGGAATTAGTGAAATTGTTCTATATTGGATAAAGACATGTCTAATTACTAAATTATTCACTGTTACTGGTGGACATTTGGAAAGAGTACACACTAAAGCCTGGTCTTTTTCTATTTATAATATGTACTGATATATCACCATGCCAGACTCACAGCTACATAAGCTGAGAAAATTGCACTGTTGACAGTCACATCTTTTACCAAGCAAGAGCAGAAATTCTATGCCACAAATCCATATTCAAGGGTTATATACCCAAACCTTTCTGTAGCATATGTTTAGCCTGAGATTTTGATCTAACACAGTGACAGTTGGATATAATCTTTATTGGTCTTACCTTTGCAGAGGTTAAATGCACAAATGAAACCAGCCTGTGTGGATTTAACTAGATTTTTAAGATGATATGAACAGGGTGGCAAAATGCACACACAGAAAACACAAGCATCTTTCCTTTGCTGACCCAGGTTTGATTTGATTCAGCACAGAAGCACAGAAAATGTTAAAGGTCTGGGTTATGTTTTTGAAAGAAGACTCCATAGAAAATATGCACACAAATTACTATAATGAAGGACAGTTGGCAAAAATGATAAGAATGATAAGGAAAAAAAAGTGAGCATATTTCAGTCTGAAATAGTCTTTCACTATCACAAACCATCTGTTTCCACAAAGAGCTGGAATGATGCTTAGCCATGTTTTCCTAGCTGGAAGTAAGAAAAAAGAAAGTATTTCTGTCAAATCCCCATGATCATGCTAGCAATTTTTTAATGCCATGGTTCTGAAAATCTTTTCTTTGAAGTCAGACTCCCTGGAAGCACTGAATTCACAGTTTGTGGCAATGTCTTAATGTAAATCAACAAATCATTCTACTGGATTCTTATTCTTGCACTCCAAAGCAAATAGAAATATTCTGTGCTCAATACTAAATCACTGCTTTTAGTTAAAAATAAACAAACACTTGAAAAAGTACTTCAGAGCAAGCTACATTTTGATCAGCAAACGAGAGCTTAGTTTTTGTAATTTTCTTCCCCAACTCATCTCAGGAAACACAGAAGCTGTTTGATTTTTAGACTTCTTGTCATTTAAAACAATGAAATAATGAAACACACCACATTTAAAAATTCCATAGGAGGAGTCTCAAATGTAAATTGTTATCATACATTTTTAAGTAATTGGCAGGAAATAATTTTTGAAAAATTTTCTGGCTACATGGTTGAATTTGAAGCTTTTAAACTAAAATTGGATGTATCCACAGTTTGTGAAGTAACAATGCTGACTCTAGGTTTAAGTTCAGCTGAAATTTACCCAAGGCTTTTCAGATGCTGCTATAGGAGAGAAGCTACCTCATTAGAACTATTTTCTGATGCAGAAGCTTCTTAGTGAGGAATAATGTCAGATTGTGACTTATAACCCATTTCTTCAGCACCACTTACATCATCTCGTAACTAATCATGGAGAGGTCAAAAGATTTCAAGAAGACAACTGACTTAATAGAGTCCTATTAGCACAGGTCAGACAGCAAAATGGGATTCTAAAGTTATGCAGTCCAAGTGTGTCTTTGGTCAAGTAACATAGAATAGATGTGCAGCTCTGGGGCTTTTTTTTTCCATTTTCAAGCAAAATGAATTTATGACCATGCCCATGTGATGGGTTATGTGTTAAATGAATGCATCAAGCAGCAATCTCTCAGTAGCACAAATAATTCTGTACTTTGCTGACACATACTGCCTTAAGGTGGAAGAAGAATGTTCTCTTAGCTGATAAGGGCTCCAGGTGTATTGTATCTTGCAAGCTCTCTTAAATCACTTCAAACAATTAATGTGGAAGGAATTTTGAATAATAAAAGGAAATTTCTTTAGTCATTTGTCCTCAACACGTGATTTAGGCAATTTTGGTGTGGGGTTTGAGAGATCACTGGTTGTGTGCAGTTAACAGGGAACCACAGGCAGCAGCACTTGGCCATCCTCAGCAGATTTCTGCATCACCTATGCATTGATAATGTTCACTGGAACCTCAGGGGTAGCTTTACCAGAAGGTTTTTGAGTGAAAAAACTTTGAATAACAATTTTGGCTAAGCAGAGCAAATAAGTCAATATTGATAGCAGTTATCAGAAGCAAAGCTGGTGACAGGTATATCCAAAAGATTCTACAAAGCTCCAAAACACCATTTCAAATTCTGGGAGTTTAGGATATTTAAAAGGTTGGACAAGTAGTTGTGGAGAGGGACAGAGAGTTAATGGCTGTTGAACAAGATCTGTTTATAGGATGAAGTTTCAGATAACCTATGAATCACATCAGGGATTGGGAAAATTTCTTGCAGTTTGAATTCTGGCTTTGTACTGTATCACTCATACCAATCAGAGTGCAAAAGACCAAATTTTTGGTGCTGACTCCACATTCTCAAGACAAAGTCTAAATAAAGTTTTCTTATTTAGAAAATGCTATATACAGGCATCTTGGAATTTGAGAACAGATCAACATAGCAACAGACAAATAACTTACACTTTTTAGCAACATTCAAATTCTTTTAGTCTGTGACCAACTCCCATGTAGCTGTTCAGTGATGGATTTGGTGCTTAGTGTGCCAGATTTCATAGCTATGATTCTTCAAACTCTATGATACACTCATTTTAAGATTAACAAAGCAGTCTTTACAGAACAGCAGTAAGCTCAAACATGAGCCAGATTCACATGTACCAACACAGCACCAGAATGGAGCATCAATGCAAATAGGCTATTAAAAAAAAAAAATAAAGCAGGATGGGAATTTTAGGCACGCCTTGGAAATTTCAAGTGGATCAAACTGAATTTGTGAAGCTGGAATTCAGTCAATATGCTGGAGGCATATCAGCCTGGCCTAAATTAAGATCACTATGAATGATTTAAGAAACTGACCAGGGGTTGGGATTGTACTCCATCACATTTCTGGTACTTTCAGATCTATCATTTACGATAAGCAAGTGGGAATGATGGCTGTTATCCTGTGATCAGTGAGCAGATGGATCCCATATTTCAATAGGAAGTAAAGCTACAAATGACACAGCCAAATAATGATGGCTTTTGCCAATTGCCTTTGATAGAATATCTTTTGTAATAAAATAAGATCCTTGTGTATGGTCTATAAAACAGCATTTCAGAAAAGGCTTTGAAAGATTTTTTTTTTTTCTTTTAAATAATGTGCTTCTGCAACAATATCTACAAAGACATAGGCCAAATACTCAACATCTGTATATCTTATTTCTTATTTTGAGCAGACACTTGGCACATTCACAGATGTATTTTCTCTCAAATAATACAAACCAGAAAACATATTATCATTTCCATTAGTTCTTTATCAAGAAAAATGAAATCTATCATTTTCATTTCAGTGTAAAATTATTATCCCTTCTGCCACCCTTGAAACATTAATGCTTATGACACTCCTTGCAACACAGTCCTAGTCACTCAGCTAGTTTGGGACTTAACTTGTCCTAATATATTTTAGGATCTGTCATTAAAACTGCATCACACGTTATCTCTCATTGTTCCCCAAAAGCTACGATCAAGGGTCCACATTTTGGATTTCTCTCTCCTGCAAGTGTCATATATCAAATCACTGTCCAGAACACTAAATCTTAAATCTTCTCAACTTTCCTAACACATATATTGCTGTCACTATGTTCCTAAAACTGCTCCTGCTATTGTAATTATTTATATGTGTGCCTCAGTCAAAGTTCAGATTTGGGATTCAATGTATTATGCCAATGAAAAGATCCATCTTTGAAAAACCATGGTGTATGACACAGTGCAACATAGTATGAGACATGCAGCTGCCTTCCACACGCACTGACCTGGTCTTTGAGCTCCTGTCTCTTCATTTAACCAACTGGTTGCACATTGCATAAAACAAGCTTCTCATATTATGTCTGAAATTTTGGCAGTTTCTTAGTGTTGTTTTCCTCTTTCAAAAGACTTCTATGCAATAATGTAATCCTACATTCTGTTATGAATAAAAAAGGTCTCCTTCCAGTCTAAACAAAAGCAGAATGTATATCACAAACAACAAAAGCTAGAAAATAAGACCCAGAAGTTTTACTGTTGTGTGTGGAGACAAAGGACAAGAACACTCATGATGAAAAAAATTCTTTTAATAGGAACAGAATGGAGTTGCGTTGGTGCATAAAATAGCATGTGCTTCCTACTGCTCGTGTTCCAGAGCATTTTCATTTGTCAAAAAGGACCTTCACAGGCTGTGTTAGTAACATGGAAAAGGAGGGAAGGTGAAGTGTGCAACAAGTGAATTATGAGTTCCTGAGATAAAGGCACCTCTACAAAATGGAGTTTAGGCAGTATTAAGTGAAAACATTGCAACCCTCTTCAGCTTATTTTAAGTCCTACAATCAGGAATGCACACTGAAATATACCCCACGTGAGAATGTGACATATCCTCAGGAACAAATAAGAGAAAAATATAACAAGAAGTAAAAATACTTACCAGGTGGAAGGGAAAGATACAAAGAAAATAATATGCAGATGCAGGTTGATTTTTGGCTGTTCCTGTTCTCCTACTATGTCTTTTTACAAAAAAATAATATGAAATGAAAGGTGCAATATGCCCCAGATGAAACAGCACAGCCTGTTTCATGCAACATACTTCACTAAAAGTACATTCCTTGAGAATATGATTATGATTTGCTGACCTGGCAGCAAATATCTGACTTGTATCACATTAAGAAACAGGGAATTTCTAGTCTTCTCTTCATTAAAGGAGAATTAGCTGTGTTTCCCTCGACTTTCCTATTGCTAATCTGGAAAACTTTTCTCCCAAAATCTTCGGTCCACAGCTGTGCTTTGGGAAATGGAGCAGCTTACCTTAGCTGTGGACATCTGAGGGCTTTTCCTTAAAGGACAGAAACAATTTCATTCTGCTACCCATCTTCCCTGTATGGAAGCATCACCCAAAATGTACATTACTTAGATTTAATAACAAAACATTGTGCTTCCTTAACTAATAAACCTTAATGACAATGACTCTCATATGAGTCTTTTTAAACATTCCTGTATGCCCAAGCTGTCAACTTCCAAAGCTAAAACAACAGTTTCAGGGCTGCACATGCCAACACCTGTGCTCAACTTGAAATCCTTGACACTGATCCATCCACAGAGACAATCAAGTCTAGTACGTGTTAGTAGATACAGTCCAAACACTGAGTATTTATGGTTGTTTTCTTCATGAAGGAAAAAAAAACAACAGCCAATTTTCTTGGGAGAAAGTTAAGAACCCCACCTACCCATGAGAGAAGCAGAGAAGCAGCAGATTGCTCCTTCCTTCATGTGGAAATGCACCTAATGCTGGAAGATGTAATTGTAATGACATGTAATTGCAACACTGGAAGATGTTAAGAAGGATAGCCATTAACACTTTTATTGCAAGGGAAAGAATCAAACTTTGGCCAAAGAGTCAAGATTTGTCATTTCCTGTCCTAACAACACTTCAGTTTCATCTAGCAACTCTTAAAACTGCTTGCTAACTTTTTCCGTTTATATATTCAGTTACAAATTGTTATAAAGAATTTAAAGCAAAACCAAGGAGGGAGATAATTTGTATTAGCTATTCATAAATTGTCCTATCTAAGCTGGTGTGCATTTTTGTTCAGTATTTGATGAACATTCCTGCAGAAATGTGCTTGGGAACTGCAGATTCTCTCATTCTGCAACTCTATCCCTTGTTACTCTGCACACTAACTACATGGAGGCAGTGGTGCAAAATATATGAACCCCTAAGTATCCCCTGGACTGTGTTTTACACTGCAGAAATAGAAATTATTATGAACAGCCTGCTAGCTTGTTTTCACAGTGCACATGGACTTTGTGTGTGAGCACGTCCCAGAACACTTCCCGCCATTTGGATCATGAAGGGCCGGATTTTACCTCATAGCTCTTACTTTAAGCACAGATTTCCTCAGCTAACAGCCCTCCTGGATTCCAAGGGCCCAAAAAGAGGCATCACAGGTGGAAAAAAAAAAAAAAAAAAGTGGAGCAGGGGGAGCTCAGGAAGCCAATCAGCTCTGAAAATGTTTGAGCAGCTACAGAAGAGCTTGTGTGCATCTTCCTGAGACTCATCACTAATTGTCTTGAAGTCTGACCCTGCTAAACTCTTACAGAGAAAATGACAGATTTCAGCTTAATTAGCTTTTGTTTCCTTGAGTGCACACAAAGCAGTGCTGCATTTAAGCTCTTACCCAGCCTGTGGTGTCAGAAGGAAGCTGAAGGGTTTCTCTCGTTCTTTCTCTCCCTCTGACACCCGCCTCTGCTAATGAACGTGGCTAATCAGCCAGGCTGCGCCGAGCACCTCTTCTCCTGCAGGAGCTGCAAGTGCTTTACCAGCTGGATGCAGAGCCAGACCTGGGACACGCTGGCAGAATTCCCACTCACTTCAATGGGACCAAGATTGATCCTACATGAGACATTATCAACTGCAGCCACCTGCGGGGAGGGAGAGGGGGAGCACAGCAGCTGTTTAGCAGCGCAGGGTAAGGCAGAAACGAGAGTTCAGGCTCGGAAATGAAGAATGCCGTATCCAATTGCAGCTGCAGGTG
The DNA here is from genome assembly GCA_039654755.1 of Calcarius lapponicus. NCBI lineage: Eukaryota > Metazoa > Chordata > Aves > Passeriformes > Fringillidae > Calcarius > Calcarius lapponicus. Next base: position 10,807,919 of record CM077463.1, read on the forward strand.
GAGTTTAGGTGAGCAGAATGCTACTGCCGCAGTTGGGACTTGGCATCAGCTTTCAGGCCAGCAGTACCCTGAGACCTTTCCCAGCAAAGGGTCAGGAGCACAGTGGTCTAATGGACACAGCATGGGACTGGGAAACAGGCATCCTTGAGAGCAGCGATGCGGCTGTCCTTGGAAGGAACACGCTGACCGTCTGTTAACAAATTAGCCTCTTTAACCTTCCATAAATCCCCTGAAACCCAGGGTGCTGTGCTGAAGGCTAGAACAGGAGGTGGACCAGTCAGCCTATTTATTTTCCTGCCTAGAGATATTTTTTTTCTCAAAAAATTACTTTCGCTCCATAACTGTGGACAGAGGCAGCAATGCCTGACTAAAAAAATGAACAAAACTTCCTTCTCCCCAGTTACCCCGTCCTGAAAACACTTTGAGAGAGACAATCACACTCTAGAGCCAAAGGTACTCCAGAGACAGCCCAAGATGGATGGATGATCAATTTGGCTTGAGGGCAACTTTAAAGCACAATGTCAGTGTAGACTTTCAGGAAAATGGTTGTTGCTAATCATCTAGAAATGCAGGCATTAAAAAGCTATTATTGAATTTAAATTAATAAGCATAGAGCTACCTATTGTGTATTGCTCTGCATCAACCACTGTGCAGCCCACAGCTTCTCTAAGCTCTCTGTAAACTCACTCCGTTGGCCTTAAGCACATTCTCAGTGGAATGGTGAATCTCAGTCAATCCCCACTTAGGAAAGACTTCTAAGAAAGACACTTCAGATTACTGAACCTTGCTTTAACAGCCTTGCTATTTCTGTGGCATGCTGTGGACTTTGTTTCTCTGAAATCTTATGTTTTATGCTGTAGATTTACATGGGTTTAAAAAAGAGGCAAAACCTCAGGTTTTTCTGTTTATTATAGTACTAATGAAATACACATTTCTTTCAGTTACTTTTGCATATAAAATTGAAATATGTAATAACCCAGCAGGCCGCGCAAAAATGTAGATTATTTAAGCTCTACGTCTGTAATAATAGTAACTCAATGAGCTGCAACATGTACAAATAGATGCTTCAGTCTTACTTCTGTATAAATAGTTGTCTTATGGAGTGAAAATCACCCCAACTCTCAAAATCAACCTGAGAACCACTCATGCCTTACAAATTAAAAAAGAAGCAAATGGCATACAATTTCTGTGCTGGGAAGAGTGATAAATTTCACTTTAAGAGAAAAAAAAGTCCTTCTTGGTCAAAAGCAAGGTATTAATCACAATCCTTGCAGCCAGTCCATTTAATGTGACTTCATTTTGGAATTTTTTATTTGGAGATAATATGCTTTTGCAATCTCCTCCTTTCTTCCCAGGCAAGTGACATTCTGAAACAGTCCCTGGGGAAGATGGGATGGAGAAACATAATCACCAAAACTGAAAAAGAATGTAAATATTTAGACATGGGTTTTTTTTTTTCATTTTTTTCATTTGTATTTTCATAGACACATATGCTCTGCATCCATTTTTTACAGCCAAGACATGTTCACAGGCAGTCTTAATATGTGATTACTACAATTAATTTCAACAAAAAGTATCCTGGGAGGAAGTTACATGAAGTCTCTGAAGGAGGATATGAAAAACCTCTGATGCTGATATTTCTTTGGACTTCTGGGGATTATTTTAGTTTGTTTGGCTTGGATTTCTTTTTTCTTTTTTTTTTTATTTTTTATTTTTGCAAAGAGAGGTTTGAGAGTGAAGATATAAAACATATTTTAAGAAAAAACAATCATAAAGTAAAAAATATACCTTCTATAAATTTAACTGAATTTTCAACTTAGGCCAGAGAAGTACACTATGGTCTCTGAACTCTCAGCATAATCATTTATTTAAGCCTTAAGGTTTTGTGTCTTGCAAACAGACTGTGCTGTCTCCATACCAAAATACCTGCCAAGCCTTCTGTTCCTCTTATTGCTTTGTCATATATTACACCACCAAAAAGCATCTGGGCTTGGGTGTGGTTCTTTTAGCAGGAGAAATAGTATGAAAGAACAGAATAATAGAATAAAAAAAGCAAACCAAACACACACATGCACACAAAACAAAGCAAACAAAACCCAACCATCCAATCAACCAAAAAACCCAAAAGAGTCTGAAAAACCCAAACCACCAAAAGAGGCCCTCCTAAAAAATTAAACTGACAAAAACCACTCCACCCCCCCAAAAAAAAAAATTCAAAAATCCAGCCAAATCCACTTCTATACCATAGAGGAAAGGGAGAAGAATGTGAAGTACCACCAAAACTGAGATGTGTCTGAGGTCCTTACAGATAACACAGCAAACTGTTTGGACACATTATTTTCATGGCTTGTTCTATCTAGACTAATGCATTGACACTGGACCAGCTGTCCATGTTAAAATAAAAAACCAGTCACATGGAAATGTTCGTTTGTTTGTTTGTTCATTTTCTTACACCATGTGGAAAATCTTATGCTTTTAAGCACAAACCACTTTAATTTTAAATTTTGCACAGCAACCACATGAGACAAAAGAGAAAGGAGACCTCTCAGCACCAGTCCCAGAAATCTTCTTTGTGAACGAAAACTCCATCTGGTCTCCAATTTACCTCACAGTGTCTGGTTTGCATCTGCAACTGAATGCTGAAGTTAATGCTAAAGAAGTCTTCACCTGAAGGCAGACTGTGATACCATGACTGTGTAGAGGTGTGTGTACGTCGCAAAATACCTGATTCTAAAGTCCTCCTCCATGTAAAAGTGGGGTTATCTGCTAGAGCAGAGTCTGAAAGGCAGGAGACAATGGGCATACTGGGAAAAGAAAAGATCAAGCAAGTAAAAAATGAGTCTTGCCACAGCTGTCACACCAGGTGTTTCAGACACACATTGGCAAGTGAGGCCCTCAAGATTACAATTTGTTATGTATCCTTACCTGCACAGAAAACAAATACTGGTGTTTCTCACACATTCTAGTATAACCACTATTTTGTTATGTGGAAATAAAATATAATAAATCTGTTTTGTAGAATTAATAATTAAACTTTTTTTCACATGACTTCATTTTTTCTGCTGTAATGAACTTACTTTACCAACCTTGAAGTCTGGATTACAGCTACAAAGAATGTCACACTTCAGCTAGTGACAGCAGCCTAGTTCAGGGTAACATTAGCAACACTATGGTGAAATATTACAAGAGAGACCATTTAAAGTTTATAAAATGTAACAGAATATATTAGAGACACATATGGGCTTAATATTCTATTCATGTACATTTAATTCCTTAGACCTCCATGTCTCATCTATAATTGTGTGCAAAAAGAACCAGGCCAATATACTCCACAGAGCAACACACAGATTTGGGATTTGACTACCAGACTATAAATAGATTATAGTCTATTTAGGCTTCAGTTCAGTTCCAGAAAGATTTTAATCTCTGCTGTCAGTGGAGGCTGAGATGAACCCTGACTACTGAAATCATGTTTGCTTTTTGCAAATCAACCTCTGTTTCAAAATAAATAGAAAATAAGACATTTGTACATGCACTCCTGTACACATAAGCTTGTATGAAAAAATGTCAGACAACTCAATTTCCATTAGCTGCTATTAAATATTGAGACATTATTATGGGACACAGGCTGATTACATGATCAATGAGTAATGATAACAAATAATTATTCATTATCCGAAATGTTAAATGAAGATCAATACCCATAATGGTTTGAATAAGAGGTTCATATCATTTGAACTGAAGGAATCTTCTGATCTCAAAAGCACATAAACCAGGGGATATCTGTTGCATTTATCCTAATTACTTCATTATGAGTGACATAAGAACTGGGGACAAAATCTACATATGAACTGGAAAGTACTCAGGTTCTTAGATACCTCAAGCAGCTTAACTGCTTAGAGGGGAAAGCATTTGCTTATGGCATGAACACGCATTCACACCTGTTGTTGGAATGGTTTCCAGTAACAGAACCAGTTTATCAGAGTAAGTGTTAATACTTTATTCCTTTTTCTGCTAATCCCATTTTCTGTTTTATTTTAACTGACTGCAAGATTGCTGCAAAGTTTAGAGCCCTGTTGGGCTTTAAAGCTTATATCAGTTTTCAGCATTTTTATAACTACAGCTCACATTGTATTGGTTATTCTAAGAGTCTGCTTGAGACCCCTTTGGTTCAGTCAAGCACTGACCTGTTGCTGAAGTACGGTCAATAGAAAGGTTTTGTTGAAGAAAAAGATAATGTATTAATAACTGTAATCCCTGTTGAATGCATATTCAAATAAATAGATCATGTAGAAGCAAAGATTAGAATCACAGAACCATAAAATTGGAAGAGCCCTTTTAGACCATTTAGTCCAGCTGTCAGCCCAGCCCTGCCCTTGTAACCCCTGAACCACTAAACCACATCCCCCAGTGCCAGATCCAGGTGCCTCTTAAACACCTCCAGGGATGGTGACTCCACCACCTCTCTGGGAAGCCCATTCCAAGGCCTGACCACCCAGGCAGCAAAAGCATTTTTTCTAATATCTAATTTGAATCATTCCTGCCTCAGCTTAAGGCCATTTCCTCTCATCCCCTCATGGCAGGCACAGCAGAAAAGGCCGGCCCACACCTCACTACTCCCTCCTTCCAGGAGCTGTGGAGAGTGATGAGGTCCCACATGAGTCTCCTCAAGACCAAACACTCCCAGCTCCCTCAGTCATTCCCCAGAAGAGGTTCTCTAGTCCTTTTTGCCCTTTGCTGGTCACACACCTGTATCTCCTTGTCCTTTTCAAACTGGGGGGGCAGAAGTGGATGCAGCACTCAAGGTGCGGCCTGACCAGCGCTGAGAACAGGGGGAGAATCTCTTCCCTGGTCCTGCTGGCCACACTATTCCTGACACAGGCCAGGTGCCATTGGCTCCTTGGCCACCTGGGGACATGCTGGCTCACGTTCAGCCACAGTGGACCAGCACTCCCAGGTCCTTTTCCATTGGGCCACTTTCCAACTCCTCTACCCCGGCCTGTAGCACTGCAGGGTTGTTTTTTGTGGCCAAAGTGCAGTGCCTGGCACTTGGCCTTGTTGAACCTCATGACATTTGAAACAATGCACTAAGGGATCTGTTTAAAAGCTACAGTTATTAATGCAGAGGCAACTTTTTTTTTCCACTCTGTACCAAAAAATTTATTCAATTTAAATTTTTATGGCACTCTTGAAAGAGGCAGGGCTCAGTTTCATTTTAACTACGGGCCTGTTGTGGCTCATAGTACAGCTCACAGCAGCCCAGCTGACCCCCAGATCATCAAATTGAAATTCAAGCTTCAAGTTAAGCCTCTAAATTACACTAAAGATTAAACCCCTTTGAAAAGTGGGGGCTACTCCTCTGTTACAGTTTCTGGTCTAGCTCATCTTCTGAACCTCCCTCGAGGACTAAAGGTTGTGGAAAAGACCCACGGCTCTTCCTATTCCTGGGTTTGCATTGCTGAGTCCCACCTAACAAAGACCTGCCTTATTTCCAGTAGTGACTCACAATCTATCCCTCTCATTCCTTGGTCTCCAAAGTCCTCTGGATTCCTTGCATGTGCATTACCAGCACTGTATGAGGTGTGCTACCCCTGCCAACTACAGCATTCATCTTACCCAGTGTATCAAACCACAGCTTTTATCTATGTGGGGTTATTAAATATGTTCCCTGAGGTGGCATGAACCCAATGCAACACACTGGTTTGGAGGATATTGAATTTATTTCCCATGATGGAAGAGGTCTTATATCTCACTTGGGGTTTTATGCTACCACTGTACCCCAGACTGATGAGGTCATTTCTTTAAGAAGAATCGCATTGCAAAAATATTTGAAATAAAAGAAATGAAAGTAGTTTTTAAGAGCAATAACATTTTAATTCAACCATTTAAATCGAATGTTCCCAGTACTGAGACCCTTACCCCGTATTTCTACTAAAGTCAGCTGGGGGGGGTTTCATTTGTAGAATGCAAACCCCCAATCATACCCAAACATAAATCAGATTATTTAGTTTTCATGGAGGAGAAAAAGTATGAAAAAACCCCCTGCTTTGTTTTTTTATGAAGTAGGCAAACATGTGATGAGAGTTGTCAATTGAAGTACCATGTCACCAGTGATGAGAAGAGTGGATCCTTTGCCAGTGCCTGCGAATGCGGCCCACCTGCCATTCCATAGCCTTGGTGTGGTTCCCCTCATTTCCTTAATGCCCAAACCAGAGAAATGGGACTTTGTGGACTGATAAAAATCTAATAAGGAATAACTAGGCAGGTTCTGTATGGTGACAGCATAATTTTCCAGCCAAGAATATTAAGTATCCCTGTGCTTTATATGTAGTAGTTTAATACCCCCCATACCTTCCCTAAGTAGTCTTAATTGGCCTTAAAATCAAGGTACCCAAATTGATGAGCCTCTTGTGAAATGCCTGGTCTACATTATTTTGCAGCAAAAATGCCAAAAAGTTCTCTGCATGTTCTCAAAGTACTGTACGACTGGTTAGTATCTTCAGCATCAGTCTTTCTGCTGATTAAAGGTCCTGCGCTGAGAAATTCCCTCCGCCCCACAGATGTATTTTATAATATTTAGCACTCAGTGCTTTACACTATCAAAGCATTGTACGCATGCTATCTAATATCTCCTAATTAACTCCTAGATCTCCTATTAAAAAAGCATCTAAAATTAATGACATATGGTATCGCTGGCTTTTGTACAACACATGCAAACGCAGCTTTTGGGTTTTACAAGAAACGTGGGTAATTCCTTTCTGAAATCTGACAAACACTTTGCCATATCCAACTTTCAACAGAGAGGAAATGAACAACGATGCAAATTGGACCTTCACAATTTTAGATCTGTGACTGAATGTGCACACAAACACCAGCACGGGCGAGGGCTTCAGAGCCAACAGTTTTGGTCCCTTAATGAGGTGCACATCAATTGCACGCATTTCCCACAGACTTTGCTCGCAAGATCTGTAGAATGCATGAGAAACAAGTAAAGTCTGTCATTTTGGTATCCATCAAAGCTGTCTTCCATGTGAGGAAGTGGCTAATTTGTCATTTCACACTCAAAAAGGCGTGAAAGGCAAAACGGAGGGAGGTTAGATGGAACAGAGGAGAGGGGGGCTGTGACTGCCATGAGAGGAGGCAGTAGGCCTGATTTTGAGCTTGTGTTTGTTGCTGCACATCAGGAATAAAATCAATTGAATAATACTGATGTAAAACAGACAAGGATGAGGCCAGTATTTCTTGCTTATGTGTAAAAATGTACATTATTAAACCCAAAATATAAACCAAGGAACAAGGAACACTTTACAAATGAAATTATGGTATACAGCAAATTTCTAACTTACAAGTTTTATTTACATGTGGACATCTCTTATTTAATTATAATAAAAGTATTAATTCCAACAACGCAAATTTTCAACTTAAAAATACATAAGACCTTTGAGAAAAAATCCCAAAGAACACACACATCTGAGGAATGTCAGCTCTGTATCAAGAGCACTGGTCTCAGCCACTACATATTTCCCTCATCGTCTTTCATTTTAGCCTTGTTGTTGTCTTTTAATTTTCTTTTCCTCTGCATAAAACAAAGCCAGCAAAGGGCCAGAGAAACAGTCAAGAGTCAAACCTTTAGAGGCATAGAAGAAGTGCAGGCAGGAGTCCCATTATTTGTTAATAGGATTTGTGCACATACCTCCCATGGACCACTTAGGAAATTTACTCCCAAGCATCTCGGTGGCAATTTCAATTAGAGTCAGCATTTCATTTCAGCAGATGGACTGCAAACTGGTGGCTACTCAAACACTAACAAGTAACACTCGATAATTCCCCTCTCATAAACTATGATTATGCTTTCTCTTTTTTATGGGCAGAATGAATGCTGTCCCTAAGCCAAAACTTAATTTGATTTTTTGCTGTGCCTCTCTGTGCTAGCAAACCCCACCCGTGTGCCTGTATACAGGCCCAGTGGGTAAATCAGGGATATTTTTGCAGATCTGTCCCACATTTCTACCATGCTTCTTATTCAGAAAGATGCCAAAGAACTGGAAGTACATCTGCCTTCCCCTGAAATGTAGCCACCTCTGGGGTGGAATGTGGCAGCAAATGTTAATATGGGAACACAAACACTAAACCCTATGTGAAAATTACAAAGGAAGTAAAGAACACAGCTCACGCAGTCTAAGGCTACCCAGAAATTAGCTAAAAGTGTACACTTTTTCTTTTTTAATGAATGCATTTGAAATGATTGCCTGGTTTGCAGCACTCCACTAAGGAACATCTCATTTGGCAATGAATCCCACTGTACATTCTCACACAGATTAACAGTGATGGTAAATTTTCTGATTTCAAGAAGAAGCAGCACTAACTCATAGGCAAGATGCACAAAACCAGAACACAGTATTTCTTTATTCTAATGGGAAATGTCCTTTCTTTAAATAGCATTTACAAACTACGTCGATGGTGGCCTGGCTGGCTCGTGGTGCCTTCGGTTTCGCTTTTTTTTCATCTCCTGCACATGCTTCCACTTGGCACCACCTTTGTTCCGCTGCCGCCGCTTCTCCCGGTGCCACATCTGTTCACAGTACTCATCCAGGCTAAAGCTGGGGCTGCTGACCAGCTGGATGTAGTCCTTGTACCTCAGCCGGGACTCCGTCAGCAAATCCCTCACCCGGCCCTCCTCGTCCTCAGTCTTCTGGGTGCTCTCCATCTGTCCATTCTCGATGACGTTCAAATTCAGCTTCACGATGGTGTGCACAAAGGTGTGCTCCTGGGCTTTGCAGAAATAGGCTCCCGCGTCCCTTCTCTGCAAGCTGCGGATCAGCAGCCCATGCTCCGTTTTAATGATCCTTTCATCAGCCTTCAGCTGTGGGGGTGGACAAGAAAAGAGCACAGGAGGTGAGTCTCATTGTCAAAATGAGATGTGTGTCAATGCTATGCTGAGGTGGAGGCAGGGCCTGGCTGGCACATGGCGTGTCCCATCCCTGTGGTGCAGCTGGGACAGAAACCAGCAGCTCCCTCAAGGCCTGAGTGCTGCTCCCAACTGCAACATCTGGATCACGGACACTCAGCATGCAGTAGCAAAAGACACATGCTGTACAGCTGACAGGACAGACAGCAACACTCATCACAGCAGTCAGTGAGGCTGCATCCTCCAAGGAAGGGGAGATATTTACTGCCACAAATCCCATCATTTTTTTAACTGCTCTTTTTGAGGTATCTGTAATACACCCAAAATATCAGAGTGTTTGCAGTGCTGAGGCCCTGTTACGATGAATATGAATAGTATTACTGATCTTCACAGTGAAATGTTGTGTTTCTGATCTTCTTCAACCAAGTTTTACAAACGGAAATTGATCCTGGCTTTGACTCACTGAGATGTGATTAAAAGCAGGCAATAAGGCTGGATGGATACAACAAAGTACACTTCTTTTATTGCTAAAAACTGCGGAGAATAACTTAGAGAAAAATAAGAATTAAAAAAACCCAAAAGCCCAAACAAAAGAATAAGATTGCAAGTGGGAGCTGATGTCTGACAGCATAGAGATGTAATTTCATTTACAAATAGAAATATTTAAAAAATGCTTCAGGGTCTCACATGTTAAAAGTAAGGTGTACTTAGACTAGGAACACTGACAGGTCAGTTATGTATCTGGTAATCTGAAGAATATTTCTAAACAAAGTGAAATCAAAAAATAGCTCCTCACTCAAAAAAAAAAAAAAAAAAACAAAAAAAAAAACCAAAAAACAAACCAAACCAAACCAAAAAAACAGGATGAGGCACTGGGCACCTAAGTATTTTTGCATCTGGGAAACATAGAAGGTAAGTGATTTGCCAAAGACCATATAAAGATTAGTAGCAGAGGTGGAAGTAGAAAGCAGAGCCCTAACTCCCAACATCCAGCACCAGCACTTCCTTTGAAAATGATGCCGGTTTGTCCCAGGCTGTTCCCTCCCAGGCGTGCTGTGTTCTGCTGCCACACAGAGGCTGCAGCACAGCTGGCACCCACAGACCCGGACTGCTGCTGGAGGCAGCCTCGGCTCTGCTGCTGGCATCGCTGCCAAGGGGGAAAACTCCAGCTCAATTTGGGTAGTGGGTTTGAGAAGGGGGGGCTGGGGGCAGAAAGAACCAACACAGAATCTGCAAAATTTCCCAGAGTGCACATCTGACCCTCCAGCAAACTTCAGAGGGTGAAGATCAGGAAGGCATAAAGATGACTAAATTAGATTTATTCACAGTGGGTAAGCTACACACTGTTTCTTTATGTAAAAAATCTGCACACGATTCCCTCTGCTACTCCATGGGAAAAAAATTTATACATACATATGATTCTCCATATGTTATGATTCTAACTCACTGGTACTTTATCATAATAAAATCTCTTGGAGCAAAGAGATGGATGAGATGACCTTAGAGGGCTTTTAGCTTTACCCTTTTCTAAGTTTCTATGACAATGACTTTGAAATCATTAAGAAAGTTTTAGAGACCATATTGGGATCACCAGAAAAAACAATACACATAAATATAATATAACCAGAGACAGGGATTTTGGTTTCCTCTTGCTTCAGCTGTAACAGTCTTCAGTAACATATGCATTAGACAGGTATGTAGGAAAGTCATACGGATGGATGGATACAGGTCTGTGTACTGCCACAGACAGGAGAGCAGCACACACAAGAAATCAGTTACTATAAAAGCAGGTCAGATTGCACCTCTGGTTGCCAGTTTCTCTGGCCCAAGTATTTTTTGGCTCCTGCCGCCAGTTGTTGGTGTTGGGAGCTTTAGTTTCACTGTTTGTAAACTGTATATAAGCATGTCTACTCAGTACCCGGAGGGTGAAATTATACAAATTTCAGGAAATTCCTGGAAAATGGATTGCCCTGACAACAGGTGTTACATGAGCACAAGCTACTTCTGATTTACCACACTGAGTTTAAACTAGATAAATTATGGTCAAGCCACATGCACAGAAGATAACAGGGAGACAAACTAGAAAAGGCTGCTCTTCTTTTGCAGAACCCACGGCACAGGGCACTAGTCCTCAACTGGATCAGCTAGTGACACTTCACTCCAAGTAAATGCTCCTTTTTTAAAGTAAAAACAGGAGCATAAAATTTACAAAAGAATCCACAAATAAGGAGCTGTAGGCAGAATATGTCTAGGACAGGTGTTTCCTTGTGGTGTTGTGCTCCATAGAGAACAGCAGCAGGAGCAGGGGCCAGGTGGAAGTGCTTGGAGGCCTGGCTTTTGCAAGACAACAAGGAAATCCCTTTCTTCTGCCCAGGCTTCACGTCAAAATGAAGATCCACATTTGTGAAATTGAGGGAGAAGCTGGGGAAGAAGCAGCTAACTTCCAGACATTTGGGTTTCATAAGGCACTGTGCAAAGACCAAGTTCCCACACTGCCTGAGTGAAAACAGGACTGATGTCTTTGAGCTTGGGGCTTGATGCAATCTCAGCAGTAGCATCTGCCTGCCGGTGGCTCTGCCAGTATTGTAGTCTAGAGCCTCTTGACAGCTGTGCAACTCCCACACTTGGAAGGGCTCCAGCTGGCTGTTTGGGCTGGCTGGGTGCCAGTCCAAAGTGCCCTCTCCAGGGCTTTGCCTCTTCTCAGTGAAAGAAAGGCAGAATAATGGCAGATCTAGACTTTAAAAGATCACTGGATCCCCAAGTCCAGCACCCTGCAAATAGCACATAGCTATCTGCCATTTGTGTAACAGCCATCACTTTTTAGTCATAAATGTGTTAACTGATGGAGCTGTCCCCCCCTCCGCCTTGGGATACTGCAGAGAAAGGTAAAAGTCTACATTGGCTATGTCCCTTAATCCCAGCCCATAATGACTCCTATTTTTAATGAAGCAGTGCTCCTACACAGTGTCCTGTGTGTTAACCTTAGACACTGATTTAGGGTGACTGTCACCTCCTCCTCTGTGCCTTCATTGTTCATTCCTTTCTTATCCTCTGGCAGGATAAAATTATGGCTCCGATTTCACACATATTGAGCAACACTTCATTACTGCTTTCCCCCCTTCACTTCTCTTTTTGGTATCCTGATTATGTTGTTTTACCCATAGGTTCAGAACTCCTCCTGTCTTTCCTCTCTGCTTTCCTCCCCACAGGGCTCTGGAGTTTCATAAACACCTGGCATTTCATTACTTGGTAGTAGATCTTTAACCTTTCACTTGAATGTTTAATGTGGTCTTTGGTTGCTGACCTATAGATGTAAAATATATTTTATTAAATTCTGAGGAAAGTGAAAAGATTACTTAGATAAAAGAAATTTTGTTTCGTTCAACTGTGGATTCACTGTTTCACACCCCCCACCATGTCAAAATCAGTAACTCTTCTAAAACATTTCTAAATAGGATTCAGCAATTCAGAAGTACACAGGCTTAGATTCATAAAAGCTTGCTGACATGTCCTTAAATTTGAGCATACAATAAAATTTTAACATGAAAGACAGTTTTGTTCCATAGGAAACAACCTAAAAATCACAAAAAATAAAGCAATTGACTACTAATTGCTTTCTTTTCTTAGTGAAGTGGAAGCAGATTTTTTATGAGGTTGTATCAACAAATTGTACTTTCATCTTTCATGATAAGAACATAAGTTTTCCAAAATTTACATTAACTGAATTATGGCCCATGCAATAGATTCTGGCAATGTATGACAAAGGGAAAAGAACTCCTTGCAAATCTAACACTTGATTTTCACAACCTGAATTTAACAATGAATTTAAAAAATTGCCAGTAATGATAGCAAATCTTTAAACGATCAGTAAGTTGGAAAACAACCAAGGATTTGAAAGTGCTGTGGCACCAGGTTAGGTCAATGCTTTTTGTCCTTTGCTAATGATGTGTTTAGATAGCTCCCTCTTTACAAATAATTCACATGTCAGCTCTTTCACAGTTAAAACACTGCACCTGTCTGGGAGAAGAAAGTGGCTTCAAAGCCTGCCTTTCCTCATTAATCAACATGTGAAAAAATGTTAGAGGTAAAGCTGGACTAATCATGGGTTAGCTGCAACCCCTGAACAAATTGAGAGAGGGAGAAAAGAAAATGAGGAACATTTGCAGAGAATTCACATTCATCTTTGTTTTTCTATTGTTTTCTTCATCCTCATCATTTGACTGGAAATAAAGATCACTCTTGGGTTTTTCTGACATTATTGTTACACATAACTATGGGAAAATAATAATTTAGCTACAACACAGCTGTACAGTTTATTTTTTTTTAAACATCTTTTTTTAAATTCACCAACAGCCTCAGGAAAAATGAAGACTGTGGTGCTGGTAAAATGGCATTATGGACAAGCATGATTCCTATTAGTTTCAAGGTGAAGTTTACCTCTTACTCTGAGACTAAACTTTAAACTCCTCCATTCCTGTTACTTCTCCAATATATCCAAATCAGAAATGTCACTCAGTATAGAGCTACGTCTCCTCTTTCCCAATGAAACTGTCAAAAATATTAGTCTTACTTAAGACACTCAAGGTATTAGAAGAAAAAAAAAAAAGCAATGAGTTATATAGTAAAAGAAAAGAATGAAAACATGAGAACTTAGGCAGCAGAATTACTATATTTTTTCTTCTTTTCCACAACTGTCTTGACCTTCCTGCTCATTAACCTAAAAATTCAAACACCAAATTACACTCCCCTGACAGAATGTACTACTGGAAATTCAGTCCTTGCTGTGTGTCCTCTGCCTGACTTAGCCATCTCACAACTTTGGGATTTCAGGGCTGGCACTGAATCTGTGCCCTTTTCTCTTAAGATTCTGCTAGATCAGATGTTTGTAAAAAGCCGCCATCATGATGGAAAAACCTCCAGATGCAAAAAGATACTGAAACTTATCTCTTGGCATTGAAAAAAATGCCTAAAATGTGGAATGAAACAACATCTCCCTGCTCTGATGGGGGAGCTAGGTCACAATGTTGTGCATTGCAATGTCCAGCACAAAAATGGGTCCAACTCTTGTATCTCCCAAAATATCAGATGATCCTTAAGTTTGGTCCATCAGGAAAACACAGTTTGAGCTGTGGGGCAGGAATGTGGAAAGGATGAGAACTGCTGAAGGAGAAACTGGAATGTCCCCAGGCATTCTGGTGGATTTATTTTCACCACCAGGTATAAGCAGAGCAGAAAGAAGAAAGTTGAAGTGATCTGCACCTCTTTTGTCACTTTAGACCATATGGTTTGTTCTGTCCCCTGCTGCTGAGGTGGCAGCTTGGCAGATCGAGAGCCACAGGGGATTGAGGGTGAAGGGCAGCCTAAAGCAAAGGGGCTGAAGCTTTTCAGAGCAATGAGGCACCAAAACTAATGCCTTTGTAGGGAGCCACGCCATTTGCTTTTTGCAGTCCTGACACTTATTGTATACATAAAATAACACAGGACTTTTTTTGAGAAATAACTAGTATCTGTTTAAAGCTTCAGAGAGCTTCAGCAGTTCAAGACACTACGAACAGATGACGTCCCCAGAGTTTTTTATGAACTCCAGGCACTGAAACACTCTCTGTCATCCCAGTGAGTAACGCTGCACGCACAGGAACAAACATGATCAATTGCGTGAGCAACACTAACCACAAAAGCACTAGATATTTGACTCCTGACCTTAAAACAGCCCTAAACTACAGGGAAATGTACTCCCACTGGCAGCAAAATGACCTGGTGACAGCTTCTGTACCACAGGAGATCCTGTCCCTCCCTGCAGGTTGCTCTGCCTGGAAGTCACATTCTGAACCATGACCTTAAGGGTGAAATGTCAGGGACATCCTGCTGGGCCAAATGCTCTCCATCTAGTCTGGATTTTGCCCCTTCCCTTCCCTCAGGAAGCTGCAGTGCATGTCTGGGACAGTGCAAAGCCATCTCTTTGTAAAGCCAAGTTTAAAGACTTGCTAAGACATTACAGCTCCAGCCCTGGAACTAAAAGTCCGTAACCTAAGTTCCAGGTGCGTGGAGTCATTTGCAAAGCATGGTATCGTCATCACAATAAGTTACACTGCTAAGACATGCACCAAAAGAATGCACAGTGTTATTTGAGAAATCTGCTGCAGGAAGGGAGACAGAGAGAGCAGAAAATATAATTGTAATGGGAAAAGTTATGGTAATGCATTGGTTGAGCAAAGATCAAGCTATACATTAAATATGACCTCAGTGTTTCTGCCACACATGGTATTTTTGTCAAACTGAAGTGCTTTGAAAAGAAAGTCAATTACTCTGCTCTTTGGATTTTCTAGGAAGGTCTCCAATCAGGTTTTTATTCTGATGAACTAATTTTCACTGGTAATTCAAGTTAGAAAACCTGGAAACCTCAATTTCTGGATATGCAAATTATTAAGGGATTAAAATTTTAACCATTTCATCCTTATTCCATCAAATAGGAGGAATGATTGTTCAGCATCTCTACAGATCTGGTCAATCATTTAGGGATCCATAAATTAATTTAGGAATTTAACTTCCCACATTTGAAAACATGTAATTTCTACATTAATACATTTATCTTAAAAAGTAAACAAAAAGTTTCTTTTTTGTTGTTTCTTCTAAAAATGATGTCTACCAATATAATATAATCAAACAGAGTTTTTTCAGGAGTTCAATTTCTTAGGATCCTGAAACTAAGCTGGGTCAAAATACTATAAATTGTTATTATTAGAATTTTCTGGGAAGCTTCAAACAGAATTAATATCTATACACTGTCTTTAAGTGACTTGTACCTCTAACCATCAGTGTGTGCATATGCATCTTTTTAGGCTATTATCTTCAGACTGAGAAAAACCAAACAACCAAAAACCCCCCAAAACCCCAACCAAAAAAAAAACCCAAAACCACCCCAAGAGCTGAGTTTTACCAAAACTACATCACAGAGGCACTGCTGTGGATTAAGGCACAACGTGTGGCAAAAAGCTCTTTGACTACCTTTAACATTCATATTGTAGAAAATCTGTGCACATTTCTCCTTCAAATTTTCTACTAAATTTGCCTCAGAGGTTAATCCAGCCTTTTAGGAAAGATTTACTTTTCTCATGCAAACAGATGTCAGACTGTTTACACAGAGCAAGCCCAGTAAACATTGCTGTTAATGTGCAAAGATGAATTCTCTGTGCTTGCTGGGGCTTCTAATGCCACCACACATGTGCACACATTCCCTAAATCCCTCCCAACGTGCACATCCTTGGCATGCTGGGCAGTCCTGCTGTGTTGGACATCACCAGCCTGGGTAAGGAGCATTTGGATCAGAACAAATAGGAGGGGGGGCAGGCCAGTGCCACAACAAACCTCCTGGAAATGCAATGTGTATCACAGAGAGTATAGCCTTAATTTAGGCTATACCATACATGTTAGCATACTGTAAATTAGCTGAAAAGTTGGTTTCACCTGCAGTTTGTTCTATGATCAAACAAGAAAGACAGCTTGAGCTTAGTTCCATGACCTTCAGAGGCCTAGCTGAACCTGTGATTTATGAGCAAATGAACTGATAATATCTTTTTCCTTAAATTGACACAGATAAAGACTCAAAAGCAGTCCTTCAAAAGAGGCTTTTAAGTCTTTAAAGTGTAATCTCTTATGATATAGAAATATTACATTCTTCACAGGGAACTGGCTCCTTTATGCAAAGTTTATAGCTCATGGTATAGTTGCAATACATTCTTTTTAAAAAGATTGAGTCTTCTCAAAACTTGACTTCTCATTCATAAAAAAAAGAAAGAAAACCACACAAAAGAAGAACAACAAGAACAAACACCCCTTCTCCCCCTGCCCCCCAAGTCAGAAACCTGTTAAATATCCACTTAAATTTACTTTAAAATTAGTCTTAAATACACAGTAAGAATTAAGAAAGTCCTTTACTTGTTTCCCTGATCAAATATGTGAGTGCATTTACAAACTGCTGCCTTAGGGAAGGTGAGCACAAGAGTCTCCTGTACAGGAGAGTAAATATAACTCTATTTCAGTAAAATGAATGACTTTAGGTCTTTAAATGCCAATACACTTCTAGCTGGGTGTGCACTTCAACCTCTTGTGGCTGAGAGAGTGCTTGGCCATCTGGTCAGAAGGCTTTTTTTTTCCCACATACAGGCTATAATGGGGCTTACAGGTAGTATTTCAAAGTAGCAATCTCTTTCTTTTGGTATTAATGCACCTGTCTAAAAGTTAAGTATGCCTTTTTTCCCCCAGCAGAGGAAAGAAGTTTTGTCAATCCAAAACATGTGTAAGAGAAGGAGAATAAATTAAAGTACTGGAGTGTTACAGTCAATATACATTATTGTAGGTTTTTGTCTTATCTGGTAGAAAATCAGAAGTATCCCCTAACTCTGGCTTTCTGGGCCAAGACATAACTGGGGTTGCAACTCTGGAGTGAGTACCATGAGTCACATCCTACCCAAAGGTGACTCCCTCACAGACACCTGCCCTGGCCTGCAATTCCCCAGCCTTTGGAAAGGACCAGCACGTCCTCTGCACTCAGGAAGTCTCATAGGATGAATTATCTCTGAGAGTGGAACACCAGTTGTATGTTTGATAGTTCCTGTCATTTAAACTAATTTTTGTCTTGGATGAACATCTAACAGAAAAGCATATCTAGCACCTGGGACCAGATCCTTTGAAAGGGCAGTTCATTTCCCTTCTCCTTCCCTGTTGCCATGGTTGCCATCACAGCAGGACTTGGCCTCAGACACAAAATCACTCATGTAAGAGAAAGGCTATGAAAACTCCTGAGGTTTGAAACTCACTCACAAACCCCGTCCAAACCAGTCCCGGTATATTGACCTTTTAGTCATGTTGGAGAGCCCCTTTGTCACTAGCTCAGAGAGGAATCATCAGGAAATTGTGCAGGGGGTTTGCAGCAACCTGGAGGCTCCTCCAGAGCTTCTCCATCAGTGAGGACCCCAAAGCTCCATCCCAAAGGAATTAAGTGCCCTCACAAATCTCACTGCTTTCTATACCAGATGCCAGGAGCAATCCTTAACCTGAATTCTCTAAATGCCATTTAAGCAAAAATCTCAGACTCCACTAACAAGGAAAAAAGCAAATAAAAAGCCTTTTAACCACAGACCATTCCTCCTCTGGGGACAGATGGAGAGAAGCAGCAAACCATACATGTAATTCCTAGCTACACTGCTCAACATGGTAAGGGAAAGCAATCAGACACTAAATAGAGCTGAGACTTTATTGAAACGTAAGGTTTTGAACATACTTTTACCTACAGAAGCAGATGCGTAAATTATTGGACAAAACAGCTTTGACTTTTTAATCACTTATCTACATTATCTCCTTTTTTGTTTTTTTAATAGGATGGGCAGGTTAAGTCAAAATAAATATCAAAATCTGCTTATGATATAGTGCAAATGGCTTCTCTCTTCCCCATTGCATGCCCCAAATGGTGATAGCAGAATGCTATGTGATACCTAAGGTGAGGCAGGGAAAAGTAAAACATTGACTGGCCCCAGTAACTCCTGCCTCTCAATGCTCAGCTGAATTCTCTATGGAGGAAACCTGCCTTGATGATTATAACTTACCTCTTCTCGATGTTCTTCTCCAGAGCGTTGAACATACCACCTAATAGAGGCTTGCTGGGACTTAGGAGTACATTCCAGAAAAGTGGAATTAAATTCAATGCCAAAAATCACCTTTTCATCAGCAGTTTCATGACTAATGCCTGGAAAGCAAACATGGTACAGGAGATTAACCCTGACCTGCTTTTTAAAGCAATGGGAAAACAGCCTGATTCAGAACAGATGCTGTAAGAGTGAGTGAATTATAAAAACGCAAAAGGAAACTTAACTTTTAGCTTAAACTATAACTATGAGGATTTAGAGGTGGCTGCTAACCTTCCTTCAGTGCAACTGGTTTTTAAGGAGGTCAATAAAATCTGTATGATGAGCTTGCTCCATTTTAAACTTGGGGCTTTCGCCTATGAGGAATTTAAAAGCTGACCTGTATTTTCCTTTAAGTAATGCATCTACTAAACCTGAGCTAAACCTGTTAAGTTAGATTGTATGGTCTGGTTTGTTCACCCAAAGGAGTCACAGGGCTAAAGTAAACTGAAGTTTGCTTCCCTTCAGTATAATTTAAAATGTTCTGTAGTATGTTTCAGAACAAACACTGAAGGAGCCATGAGGACATCTGAAATCCTTTCTTGGTCTTCTGTAAATCTGAGCAAGTAATTTCTAATCTCTGCATCTTCATTTTCCCTTCTAGACTGCCTTATCTGTGTCTTACCTACCTTAGCAAGAGACTAAAGCTGTTTCTTATGCCCTGTGAATACCAGAAAGGAAGGTGAAAACAGTGGTGTCTCCTGAATCAAAGTTAGCTCCACATCAGAATTAAAACAACTTTAGATCATGTTTTTGGTACTACAAGTACCTGTATGAAATCTATAGAAAGTCAAGCTCTCTGCATCATTTCCCTGTGCCACTAAGATTTTGGTAGAGCCAAACAACTTCATTCAGCTAACAAAGTCTCTGGGAGAGAACCACAAACAGTGGAGCAGTGGATTTAAATAAGTTTGGGGACCATAATATTACTGATTATCACAAATGGCCTAAATAAGCCAAGAGCCTGGAGTGACAAAGGTCAGCTTCACGGGTTTATGGCACACAGGAGTCACTCCCAGGTGGATAAAATTGCTATTTGGTGGCACTATGTCAGGGCAAAGAATTAATACCAATTTCTGTGCTACAAGACTGTAGATTTGTCTAATAAAGCTAAGTCTTCCAGTATCTCTTTATCCTTCCAGGAAAATGTGACACTGTCAGCCTTTCTGCTAGGGTTTCTATAACCTTGAGCTTTGCACAGTCTCAGATATCAGTGTTTGGAGAGTCGTGGCAAGCAGCAAGGAAGGAAATTCTGGCCCTTGGGATGAACAGGAGTTTTGTCGTTGACTTTGATGGAAATGAGATCCTACCATGACTTTTTAACTATGTCTGCAAGCACACATGTACAGTCAGAGCCCTCTAGACTGTGCAACAGACTTGAGGCTTTGATCCCATGGCAAGCAGCTCTGATTTCTGCACTGCCTCCCACTGAGGTCTGCAGCAGGAACCCAGCACCGCAGCGGCACGGAATAACCAGAGATCAATGGGAAGGGGTGGCTTGTCCCAAAGCCAGTGTTCAACGTGGTGATACAATCAATACTGTTTTGTCTGGATTGTTCACTTTAATAAGCAGCTAGAAGAACCCCAGACAAAGCCAGGCTTGGGTTTGAATGCTATTCATTTATTTTGTGCTGCCACAGAGATTGCTGTGTAACCGCAGGGTTTCACACTGACAGTGCTCGCTGAGAGAGAAGGGCTGCAGATGCCAGAGGAGCAGCCAGACCCTTTGGCATCTGAAAAGAGGGTGTGGGAAAGGGAGGGGGAAGCAGGCAGGGGGAAGGGGGTTCTTGTTAATAACAGGAGTATTTAAGTAGCTGTGGGAAGGGGAAGGGGCTGGTTTGGCAGCTGCAGCTCAGCCCTTGGGCCAGTGTCAAGTGGCAGAGGAGAGATGGCATGTTCCCCACCCAACCCTGCAAGCTTCCTTGTGGGATTTGCTGCCCTGTTTCTGGATGGAACATCATGCACACCCCATTAGCTACCTTCAGGGACATGTGTGATGTTTTGGTGTCAGGGGCATTTCTCCCTGCCTGGTGTGAAGCGTTGCCCATAAGGGATGCAAGGATGACATCCCATGCTGGCTGTCCCTTACCAGCTCCAGTTCTGAAACTTTAACTGTGTGAGGGCTAATGGATATGAAGTGTGGCAAAGGCAACTGTTCTGTTGAGCTTAGCAAGTTTTTGGAGACAGAGACTGTCACAGCAAAATCTGCTGCCTGAGCAACAAAAGAACAAGAAAGGTGAAAAATACTCACTGTCTTCCACATCCCAGCACTGTGCAACTGGGTCTCCATACTTGACATCCTGCCTTCTGGCTCGCCTATGGGAAGAGCATGCAAACTTGTAACACTTCAGACATAATTGCTGGAATGCAACAACAAAATACAGAGGAGCTCAGCAGATGTGGACTTGCATTGCTCCCATCCTACTGCTGACAATTACAGTCTTAACTAAAACCAGTCTCACCCTCAAAGCAGCATGTGGCCTAGAGAGATTTGTATAACTGACATCAAGAGAAGAGCCTGTGATTTGGGAAAACCACTGGGAGGGAAAAGAGAAAAAGCAAGAGAAAAATATCTGCCTAAAATAAAGAGTGTGTAAAGCAGTGACAGAAAGAGTGTCTAAACTTGCTTTGAGAGCACAGGTCTAATGGTGGGGTGGACTGTGTTGCAAATACCTAAAAACATTTCATGTTGTAGATCGTGAAAAAGGTCTGAAGTTCAACAGGTGATATTCAAAATGAAGCTCAGTATTAGTTCAAGGTAATACTGACTAATAAATCAATTATTCAAATGAAGAGAGAAGAGCATGTATTTTTGTTTGTTAAAAAACAATTGACAAATCTTGTTATTTTTCATCTTAATGGACAGAAAAAACATAAGGCAATGGTCTGAGATGATCTACTAACTTGCCCACCAATCTCTGGGTGTGTTACATGAACATAATTTACTGTCATTTCAGTGTAATAGCAATAAAAAAAAGTAAACTCTTCCTCTGTGCATGATTGCATTTATTTCACAGGAGCTATGGAAAAAAAATGGAAACTTTTTCAATTTTTCAGTAGAAGAATTGGAGATCCAGGAAAGAACTGGTTCTTTCCTCAAAGCCAGCAGCAGTGGGACCTCCTGAGTGCAGAGCATGGCCTCAGAAGGAGAGCAGGTTGCTAAGGCTGATCTGTTCACTGAGCAAAGCTGCAGACACGCTGGAAGCACAGCCTTCAGCACAGAAGGAAAATATTCAAGTAACTGATCTGCTGCAGGATTCCCAGGGCCAGTCACTCATCCTTTGCTTTGGAGACACAGACTTTTGGCCTTCCCTCCAAGCTGCACATCTGTTAAAAAGCATGGACCATCGATCTCCATGTCCCAGCCCACCCCAGACTTCAGCAAGCCTCATGTGTCACTAACTTTGCAGTGAGCCTGAACACTTGCTTTTCTCCTTTCTTTTATGCTTCTCTGAATTTAGTTTGCTTTGGTTATGAGGGAGAACACATAAAGTTTCTTGACACCATGACATGATAACTTATGAGTCATTAACTTCAATGGCTCAGGACCTAGCCCTGTGACCCCTAAGGTAGAAAGTGTCATTCCAGAGCCTGAGCTCTAACTGCAACCCCACTGCAAGAATTACTGTCAGGAGGACTTTGTCCAAAGCAGAATAAAGAGGCTGTGAAGGATTCTGGTTCCAGCTAACTCAGCCAAAAACTTCAGGAGACACATCCAGTAGCTTAGGCACTGCACTGCTAGACCCTGCAGCGTGCTCTCCCTCCATCCATATCCAAGGTGCTGTCTTGGCTAGTGGGTACAGAAAATTCAGATGAAGTTTCTTTCACTGTGGAAAGACTGCTGCCAATGTGGTCAAATCATGGTACTTAAATCTCTGTCTCCCTCTCATGGCTAAACCACAAATACAATTGTTGGGTTAGGTCAGGGAATTAAATATATTTTATTATTGACCACTCTGGGATGCTATGTTAAACTCTGCTTTCTAACTACTCTGAAAAAGTCAGAAGCTTAAGGGAGGCTCTTGCCTCTTGGGCAGAGTTAGCCACAACCTGGACCTCCATCTGAGCATCTTGTGACTTAAAGCATTCAGCATAAAAAAGGAAAGTGATGGATTTATGATCTTAGCTGCCGTAGCCAAGTTACTGTCAGACACACTTAAACAAAGCAATGTTGTCTTCGCAGCTCTTCAAGCAGAAATGTGAAACATGGCCAGAGTATGATCACATTTTAAGGCAAATGATATGCTAAGTAAAAAGGCAACAAGTTATGAATTGGAACATCTAAAATTCTTGCAAGCAGCAAGATCTTTTACAGCACATCGTGGTTTTTTCTTACCTTTTAGAAGTGGGGGCATATCTGGAACAAGAGTTTCCATCCCAGGCACAGTATGGGTCTCTGGCAAGGCAGCAGTCTGCACAAGCCTTCCCATACGTGTGACATCTGTGCAGAGAGAGCTGAACCAATCCATCCCTGGAACCAATGTACAATTGTTGCTGCAAATCAGGCAAAGCGAATTAATTAGAAATGTTCTCCAAGTAGCCAGTGTAAAAAGTTCCCTTCTTCAGTGCCACAGTTGCAGACTTTTAACCTTATCCCAGATTTTGTAAAACAAGGGGAAAATTCCTCCTTTAGTGTGAAATGTTTCTCAGGGCTCAGTGTGAATTGGCCAGTGCCCATCCATCCCAGCAACACAGCACAGAGGAAAGGGGACTGCAGTCCTGGAAAGACACCAGCACTCAACACCCTCACACCTTTAGATGTGCGCTGCAGTAAAAGATCAGAACCAAACCACGGAAAGAATGGCTTAATAACACATTTATAACAAGGGCTGGATAGTCATGATGTTAACAGTCTGGGAACTAGGGGTGACCTTGTGTGAATAAACCTCATGTTCTGCTTCTGATCCTGAGGTAGGACGGGGATAATGTTACTGCCCTCTCCCCAAGTGCAAGTGGGTCGCCTGTGGAGCCAAGGGTGGTCCAAGCTGGAGCTGGCTCATGCAGCACTTCCATCTGGCCTGCCACCTTTTTTCATGGGAGATGGGACCCAGCTGTGCTGTGCGTGCCTGAAAGCCAAAATACCTCCTCCCGTGTGAGTGAGCCGTGTTGTGCCAGAGCTGCTCCTGCCACTTCTGCGGGTCAGGGAGGGGTGGCTCTGGTGTCACACTGCCTCCTGAACATGCAAGGAGCCATCCCAGAGCTTGGAGCTGCCATAAAATCCTTTCCCATCAGGAGATACTGCTCTGGGACCAGCCCCTGCGCTGCCAGGGTTGGACCACCCAGATTCAGGCTGCAATTTTAGAGGAGGGGAACTGGTTGTGCGCATACAAATTTTAGCACAGTGAGGCCCTGATCTCTCCTGGCTACTAATAAAAATAAAAACAAAAATAGTAATAATAATTTATTACTACATTGTAAAGAGACAAGTATTTCTGGAGGCTGGAAAAAGAATGTGCATTGGCTTCACTTACAAATCCCACTACCATATGACTAAAGATTTGTTTCCCTAAATAATTACCAGCCTGGGTACACAAATTACTGTTTGTAAGCAAATAGGAATTAGGCAGGGAAACAATTTCAAACATATCTCCTTCCTTCCAGTTACATTTTAAGAGCCATCCATGGAAAGCTTGGCCACTAAGCAACAGGACTCTCCTGAAAATAGGTGTTCACTGTACCCCATATCCTCCAGTAGTTAAACAAGATTATGATTACCTGTTTCTGAGAAATCTCCATGGTCGAGATAACTGAAGGATGCTGAAAAATAAAACAGCAATGTGTATTAGTTTACAAATTCCTTGCTCTTAGTGAAAAAGAGAGCAAAACTTAACAATAAGCACAACAATAAGCAAATAAAATTACAGGTTTATTTGCACGGTTTAAACAAATATGAAAAAAACCCCAAACAACAAAAAATCAAGAAATTCATGCTGCCAAAAAGAACTCCCATAAATTTCCCCAGCTGGAAGGAGGGAATTAGCTTCTCAGAATTTTCTATCTACCCCATCCTGGGCAATGAACCTTTACATCAACTTTAGTTCATATTAAGCACTATTTGAAAGGCTTAGTTGCAGTTTAAAGGAAACACAGGCAGATCTCTGCACCAGGATATATTTCATGGCTATGAGAGACAGTGAAATTTTTGCCTGTAACTGATGTAAGAACAGCACAAAGCTCAGGGTATTAGCTATCACCCAACAGAAGATTAATCTAAGCCTATTGTTTAATATTAATGCAGTTTGAGGAAATAAAGCACACTTTTTCAGCCATTACCCCCTTCAATTTTCTGGATTCAAAAACATGGAGGTAGCAGTTATAAACATTACCAATAAAAATGTGAAGGAATGTCTACTGAGTAGAAAAAAATGACTTCTTTTTTGTTTTAAATTTGATATGGCACATTTCCCCTTGACGTTATGTTTTAAGAATGCAGCAAATTGGTGCACATACTGGAACTGCTCATTATTTGGCAGGCCACTGAGTAATCTTGGTATTTTCTGAGTGATATTTATAATTGGTGTCCAAGACAGTGGGAAGAAGACATAGAGATCCTTTAAATCAAAGTTTCATCACACGCATGACATATCAAAAGCAAATGAAGAAATTAACTCTTTGAAATAATTGTTAATGATCCTGTGCTTACACTTGGAAAAGTCTCAAATTCATTTACTCAGTATGGACAACAATTTGGGCTGGACAGCACATAGCAGAGAGGATGTGTGCAAATTAATCAAAATGCTGCTGATGCAGAGAAACTTTGATGGAAAAGCAAAGTGAAAACTGAAGAAGAGCTGTGTACCATGAGAAGAAAGCAAAGTGAGAATGCAAAGAACTAAGAAGAAACTAAGAAATGGAAAAAGAAAATCAGTAGGGAAGACAAAGGTTTCCATTTTTCTGATGTATAAGTATGTTGATGTCAGCTCCTTTACCAGCACTAAAGTTAGTCAGAAATCGTGCCTGTGCAACAAAAAGAATCTTGGGCTTTTCACAAGCTATATTTATGAAGAAGTCATTGGTGTTAGCAGGGTTCCAGTTACAGAATAACCAAATCAAAATGGTCAAAAATACTGAGTCAGCCTTCACCAATAAATAAAGGCACACTGATAATCAAAACTAACTTCTTTTTTATTTTTCTTATGCTTTCAATTCCCAGTGTTGCTATTTGAAAGGATTTCTCGGCACACATGGAATTTTGTGTGCTTGTCTTTTAAAAATTATGATTGTACCTAGAATACTGTCAATGCCAATTGGGCCATAGAAAATTTTACATTAAAAATAGAATACTACTATTTTATAATATGTATAAATAATAAAAAATGTGGGCTCATAATAAGATTTCAAACTAGAACAAAGCAGGCTAAATGACACTTTCTGTGGGTTTGAAAAATCACGGTCTGTTTGGTTTTGGACATTTTTCAATTGACTTGCCCAAAGAATACCAAGGCATTTAAAAATTTACGTAGTGTCCCTCTGGAAACTTGAACAAGTTCCAGTAAACAAACAACCAGACAGACAAAGCTAGTTTGGGCCACGAAGTCCCCTGAATAATATTTAATTGATGTTGCAGCTATTAATGCTTACCTTGAATATCTGCAGCTCTTCCAGGACCACCTCCTCCTTGGTCCACTTCTCCTTTGTGATACTCACAACCTTCAGGACTGTGCCTACATCTGAAACAAATGTGCCTCATGTAAGACCTCATGTGCTTTCCAACCACATCTATCCCCTCTGCATCCATTGCTGCCTGCAGAGCTCTCCCCATACAGTGCATTCATGGTTTCACTGTATGGCTGAGCCAACACAGTCACAGGCTGCTCCTGGCAGGGATGGTCCAGCTCTCCTGCTACACAAACACACAAACACAGACAAGCATGTCCATGCTGCCAGCTACAAGCTTCTGCACATTTCCCTGAGCCAGAACTGGGGCCCATCAGACCCCAAAGAGAACTGACTCAGGGGACTAAATTGGCAGAAAATTATTTCCTCTTTTTTATAGAATTCATTTGTTTCCAGTATAGCTCCTTAATCAGAAATATACTTCATTTTAATGCAGTGAGTTAAGCAATGCACTTTTTAAATTTATTTTTTCATTTAAGGATTTTTTTTAAAAACCCAACATCATTCAGCATCAAAATCTTAATTTATTCATTACTTATTTGGAGTCATCTAGAAGATTTTTTAAAGTTAAATCTATTCATCAATTTTAACCTGAATTCTTGTTTGCTAAAAAAAATAGCTGCTCATTTCATGTCAGACCATTACACATTAGTGAACCTTGAATGGCCTTAAAAAATCTCAAAAATTGCTCAGGGGAAGTGGGTTGGGTGGGATGTGGGAATGAGGCAGTGCAGTTTAGCCCTAAGCTCTACACATAGCAGTGAAATAATGAAAAATAATACATTATAAGGGAAAGAATGAGATTTTCATTCTTCTTTTCCCAAACTACTGAAGTTCATATTACCAATCAAAGCCAAATTATTACAGTTTGCCTTATGAATTAGAGGTTTTTTCCAGAGTTTGTTTGACATAATTGCCAAATTCTGCATATGCACAAGTTGGCTGTGTACATTCAAACATATAATAAGCTACTGATCTTCTGCTGCTCAACATCTCCAGGGTTATTTGTTATATCCCTATTCAGTCTCTCTATATAATTGAAATTTTGAGTTAATTTCTCTCCTAACAATGAGTTTAGAGGATAAAACAGAACAAAACCACGCACTTAGAGAAACGAAAACTCACTTTTAAAGAAAGCATTGCAGAAAAATAAATGTCTGCATATTGTGGAGTGCCATCTAGTGACTGCATGGTACTTGCTGGCCTTGACGCCTCTAAACCTGACTACTTACACTTATGTTTCTCTTAGTGCCAGGTAGGAACAGTTAACCTGGGAGTATTTGATTGCTGGTCTCTCAATATAATTTTATTTCTACAAAAAACTTTAAAATGGAGGACAGCAAACATCTGAAAGCAACCTCTACAGCCACTAAAAGAATATTTTGTACATTTTTACAAGTGAACTCATCTTCTCAGACAACGAAATTTCAAATTATTTCTTCTCAGGCTTATCACAAGAAAAGTAAGTTGCAGTGAGCACTCCCAAATCCTAGGCATCACACAGCTTGGGAAGGAGTTCCTTTTACTTTGTTGACTATACTAATACTGCTCTCAGAAAGCAAAAAGGATTTTGCATCATCTAAAGCTCATCCCCTGCCTTCTCAGCCAGTGGGGGAGCAAACACCAATTTAATGCTCTTTTTTAATGAAACTGTGCTTTTTTCTCTGACACCACTGCACTAACTTAGGACCACAGAGGATCTGTGCTTTTAGAGACACAGAGATTCTCTGCTTTTAGAAGACAAAGGTTGTGAAACCAATTCTGCAGAAAGACATAAAAGTTTTGAAAGAGAGGCTATCTCTAGACTCCTGTGTGGTAACACAAGTAGAAAACTCTTCAAGGCTGAGACAACCCATGTTGCAAGAGATGATGCTGACAATTCACTCCTTTCCACAAATTAATTCAGAATACCCACACATCAAATTGTGCTATTTGACAAAACTTGCTCACAAGCCAGATAAAATGCTGGACAATCCAATAGCACTGAGGTGGGATTCAAACTGAAATCCTTATTTCCCTGCAGCTCATGGCAGTAGCTCATCCACTGCACTTGGATAAACCTTCCCACCTCTATGTACCTCAGTTTCACCTTCTCTGAGTTGTTGATAATGACATTGAGCTCCTTACTAAAGCACTCAGATCTACCAGTGGAAAGTGCTTGCTAAGACCTATACAGAATGAGAGTGAGACAATGCTGAATTATGAAATAAGAACAAAAAATCCCAGTGGAGTAATGTGGTAGATTATTACTTCAGAAATGTTATGAATAGGTATATTCATATTCCTTAGCACACCTTGATGTGGGGTGATTCATCCAGTGATTCTAAATTTAATTACTATGGGAAAACTAGGCCTTTTCCTTAAGGCATTTATCTATTATAAAAATGTAAATAGATAAATAATTATCCATAGAAAAACAGCAAAGCACTTTTTTCCCTGACAGAATAGCTTAACCTCTCTCTGTTCAATCCTGGTTGCCATATTTGGAGCTTTCATGTTGCTAATTTTTATGTTAAAAATTAGTTGAGTGGAACTGTTGCCTTAGGCTCAGTTTGAAATCCTTAACTGTTCAGCATCACATGAGATAAAATGCTGAAGCACCATGTCACTACTGATAATAGGAAATACTCCTTGAAGCTATCAAGGTAATTTCTTTCTTTTAGTTTTATTGATGTGCTTTCAGCAGGATGTGAGACTACCATGTAATGCAAAGACAGGTAGCACTTGGAGGGTAAGAAAGTTCAGGTACTCTGACCCCTAAATGGTTTATCACCCAGGCAGCAGGAGGCATTTAAATCCCAACAGTAGTAATATCCTGAACTGACAAAATAATTTAATTTAAGCACTTGCAAGGAGAGCTGGATCAGAACCAGGAGCATCTACATGCTTCCTGAAGCCGTATGCATAGGAAAAAGATGTTAATCTAGAGCTTTATTCGGGTTCATTCAGGACCTACTGGACTAAAGCTGCTCTAAAAGGACGAGGTTTGTGCAGAATGACACTGGAAGCTCTCTCTCATACCTGTTCCTAGGAAAATGACATCATACTGCCCATCCTCTGCCATGACGTGGTCCACCACGATCTGCGTGAGGCGATAGTCCACGTTGATGCGCGTGAACACCGGCGCTCCCGTCACCGGGTAAACCGCCTTGTGCATCAGCGGGTGCCGCCGGATGAAGCTGATGACTTCGTCAGGGAAGTCCCTGGTAGACTTTATGAGCGGATCGTAGGTTTTGCTGGGACACTGAGGGACAGAGAACAAGGAGATGAGAGGAATTTTAGAGGAGAAGAACAAGTAGAAATCAAGTTTTCCACAATAACATTTGCAAAGCTGGTAATGATCATATTTTTCAGTGGTTCTTCTCATTCTAAAGCAGCACTTGGTCACCAATACCTCATTTTTTGAAACAATTGCTTTAAAACCAGAGAAATTCTCATGATGGGCTGAGTATGGGTGCAGAGAATTTTACCTCCTTGTTCCCTGCCACACTCACAGCCGTAACACCACGTTTGGTATTTTACAGAGACAAGGAGGGGAAAGAAGACCTGTGATGCTCTGCAGGATTCACTTCTGGGCAGAGCTAGCAGCACAGTTAAATTTGCTGCAAGTACCAGGGCAGGGGCTGCCAACAGCAAGCCTGGGCTGCCCTCCCGTGGCTGCTGTGGGAGGAGCACACGTACTTAAAACTGCAGAATCTCAAGGTTTGCCTGTTTTTAGTGTTTCTGTCCCTCTTTCCAAAGCTGCCTGAGTTGCTGCCTGAGTTTCTGCCTTTGGCCTGAAATCACAGGCCATAGCTTTTCCCTGTATATGGCCTGAAATCAATTCCTTTTCAGTAAACTGTACTTCCTACACATCACATTTATTTTTTCTAAAAAAGGTGTATTCTTCAGACGCCAGACAATCCCCATGGCTCATTATTTCTCAAAATTTACTTCCTTACTCATTCACTGAGGTGACACTCTTGACCAGGCCCACAGCTCAACTGCTGAAGAATCTTTTTCTCTGGCTTTTAACAGCACAGTCTCATCCTCTTCTGCTCCTTCAGACACTTCTCCATGCTGGGGCTCACTCCCACCTCTAATAGACCCCTACTGACAAACTGGTCACTCCACCTGTTTATTTCACTTAGATAAAGTTGGTTCCAACACACCTCGCCTGAAGATCACTCACAAATCTACCTCTTCACCTCCATCAGATTTTTCCCTTCTGTGCCTTTTGGGGTAAGCCTAAGTACACATGGGCAAGGTGGCTCATTTTGATGACCCACAATCTCTCATCACCTATCTCTGCTTTCTTTCCACAACTGTTTGCATCTCTTTTCTGTCCCTTCTTTTACAATCAGTCTCAAATCCAAGCCTGAGAAAACTTCTGTTTTGAATCTGGAGGCATCTAGATGTGTTACT
This sequence comes from Calcarius lapponicus, assembly GCA_039654755.1. Lineage (NCBI taxonomy): Eukaryota > Metazoa > Chordata > Aves > Passeriformes > Fringillidae > Calcarius > Calcarius lapponicus. The sequence goes on from CM077463.1 coordinate 10,838,528, forward strand.
AGGAAATTAAAATTCTGGATAAGATGAACGGGACATATTATTCTAGTTGGTGACAACCTTTCACATACAAACTAGTCATTGCTTCTAATAGTTTTTAGCGAAGTAATCCCTGTGTCTACTGCCAGGTGGAGCTCTAACACAGCCTGTGAAGAAAGAAATGTGATCGCTAATACCTCTGTATTCTATCAAGTGTAAGTTAAGATTCGTGGTGAAGCTGCTCCACAGTTCTTCTTCATAGCAATTTTTGACAGGGAAGACTTTATTTCACATTCCCAGCTACCCAGTTTGACACGTGTTGAATCTGTGGTGCCAGTCAAGGGCTTGTGGTTAGGATTTCTTTCACCATGCAAGGCAGAGTAGCAACTAAACACAAATTTCTGCCTGGGGGAAAAGCTTCACAAAAGTATCTGAGACTACCTGAATATTCAGAAACAAAACAGGCCAGCAAAGCACAGACCAGCTGATGTTATACATCCACATCTATGGCCACATCTGAATGTCTGCTGGGGTCAGTTCCTGGTCTACCTTAGACTCCAAACACTGCCCCAGCACTGCCATGGGGAAGGTGACACTTGGAGCATGCCTAAACTACAGCAAAGCCCATCTTAACATTAAACAGAAGACTGACTAGAGGTCTGCACTTGAACCCGACCTCTGGTTTTAGTTAACAGAGCTGTAGCCCCAGTGATTTAAGAGTCTGTAGCCTATCTCCATTCCTTGCTTGAACTGATTGTTATGGCTATCTCGAGAGCTAAGAGACTTTGTGCAAGTGTCCACTTGCTTGGTGTTAACTGTGGGAGTTAAGCCTCTGCATCCCCATCTTCATAATGGATCCGAAATAGTTTATTGAAAAACATCTTAAGCCCCTGGATCACCTAATAGCTTTTGGCAATTTCCCCATGGACAGTAAACCTGTGCCAATTTGAATTAAGATAAATTCCATCACACAGTCATTTTTGTTTCATTGTACAATTCCATTTATGGCTGTGAAAGAACAGACAAGAAAAAGAAAAAAGGGTTGCACTGTCATGTGATAACCACCCAAAAGACATTTCTTGATGATAGAGTTGAATACAAGTAAGAAAGAAGAAAAGGAAAGTCTTGTTTTAAAAACCAGTTCCACTGGAAACATGTATTACAGGGAGCTATCCCTAGGGAGTTTGTGCCAGCAGTACTAAGAACTTCACACTCTGGCTTGCTTGTGTGGGTATCATCTCCCACAATCTGTTTTCTGCTGTGTTTTTACACAGTCTTTGCAAGGTTACATCCTTGCAGCGGGCTGTATTCAGCTTGGCTTTTGAAGAGAACAATATCAGTAAAATAATTTCACAAAGAAATATTACTTTGGGACAAAAATTAGACTTTGGGATTAAAAAATTATGTTTACCTTCAGAGGTGCTGAAAAAAGGTTTTTTGGGATAAATAGAGAGAAACATATGATAATTGTCATATTTTGAGAGAAACATTGATAATTTAATTGTCCTTGAATCAGAGTTTTGCATTAATTTATTCTGTAAAGGATGAGAAACAAATTCACCTCTTCAGCTTCCCAACCATGCAGTAACTCTCTTCCCCCTCACGGTGGACTATGGGTTGATTTTTCCCATATGTTCCTTTTCTGTGGTTCATGCTCTCACTCATTACTCAGAGTGACCATCTACATCTACTGGAAATGTGCTGACTGCTCACCTATTAACGACTCAATTCCAGAAGCCCATTTCTATGTGAAAAATAAAAATGGGAGTAGCCCCTTCAGTCTTAAAGATCGCCTAGATTTTTGCCAAAAATCCATCATCAGAGGAAGATGAGAGCAGTGACATCACTTACTAAAAACCACTGGGATAAAATTTCTGACAATATGGAACTACAGAGCTGCTACAGTAATCCCAAAGGCTCAAGCCCTACCATGCACGATACAGGGAAATCTCCTGCCAGCTTGCATGGTTAATTTAGTAAAAATAAGGACTAAGGGTTTGATCCAGAGATCTGCTTCAGTCAACAGGGTATTTTCCAATTATTTCAGTGGGCTTTGGACCCTATCCTAAGACAGCATGACCACCAAGAATAGCTGGGCAGGTGTGACTGTTATCCTTGGCCAAGGGAGTTATTTCCAGAGGCATCACTCACTGTGGCATGATTGATGGAACAGGGGAATGAGAAAGTCATTTTGGCCACCCTTTGGCAAAGTTTTCAGGCAGTTTTTTAAAAGCTGTGTCCACCCATCACTGCAGAACAATTCCTGTAGGCTTGTGCTTCCTTTCCTAGCAATCAGTAGGATGTAGGATGGTCAAGTGGGTGAGTGAAACAACCTTTCATGTCCAAAAATCTGAGTTAACATCCTGTTGCAGGTCTCATGACAGCAGTACTGGGTTCTCTGCCCAGTTCATAGTTCATTTATTAATATCATCAGCACCAGATGCTGTCTCAGATATGTGACATCTCCCACTGGGGACAATAAGATATTGGCTTTTATATCAAATGTCACAGGAGTAGGTTGGCAGAGTTGTTTCATGTGGACTACAAGAGAATCTGGCTTCATAGAAGTTCTCACAACACTATCACTGTGCTCTCTCAGCACTTTCAGCTTTTGCTATATGGTGGGATTCATCTCACCTGATCTAGATTTTAATCTTGACTGCATGTGAATTGCTCAGAAGAGCAGCTTCTCTTCTCACAGAAGGCTATCTTTCTCTTTCTGATAGAGAATTCTAAACAAGCAGCTCAGATTTGATGCTCTTCTTCTAGATAGCTGATATCAAACAAAATTAATCACATTATATCAGTCAAGTTCCTACTACTAGATAAGAGTATATATGTTCACCATATAATCTATTCTTCAGAGGTTGCTTAGGCCTTTGCTGCCATAAATAATTACTTGATAAAAATTATATGTGTTAGAAATATAATAAATATATAAAATATAATATAATATATGGATATAAAAAAATAAATAAAATAAATGTGTCAGAAGGATAAAACAAAACAGGACAACCACCCAAAACAAACAAACAAACAAACAAACAAAAAACCCCAAACCCAACAGAAACAGAGTTGGAAGTGCTAAGGGCATCTCTATTCAATTGCTGTATAAACTCTGCGGGCACAGATCTTTTGAAAAATCAATAGTTACTTAAATTTATTAAAATGCCTTCTGTGTGAGCTCACTTTGACAGTAATCACTCTGGACTAAGTCCTGATCCCACGTGATCTAAAAAGATGCCTTCTCTTCCCTCACCTGTTATTTGTATCCGAATGTGGTCACACGGTGGTAAGTTAAGGCTAATCTTAAATAAAAGCAAATACACACTAAATTAACACCACCACACATATGTAAGCTTTTCTCCTTTTTTCACTTGTCTTATTAAATTTGCAGCTTAGCAGAGTGCTGGATGTGTGGATCTCACACAATGCTGAGACATACAGTGTGACTGTGTTAACATTATGTGGGAAATGTGGCCAAGTTTCTCAAAAGCTGATGCCAGAAGCTGGGCTCCTAAATAAACCTCCAATTTGCCAGACTGGATAGTGCTTCACACCATCTAGTAAACTCAGTAAGAGCTGCTGGATCTAACACCTATTAAAATGGTGGCAATTATTTGGGAATCTAGCTATAAGGTATGTAAACACATATCCTTTTCATTAATGATGCATCTGTAGTTCAGCAGCGCTGGTGTCTACTGACAAACTAAAAAGAGAATGTTGTTCCCTGGGAACCTCAAAAGGGTTTCTATTACAAGTGTGTTGAAAATTCCAGTTTTAAAGTGTCTTGTCCCATGTATCCTGAGACCCACTTAACACTGAGACTCAAGCACCTGCAGGGTAGGGTAGATTGATCATATTGAGTGACGTAGGGATCTGCTTGCTTTTATAATGTCCAGGCTGGGATTTTTTATGGATTTCAGAAGGACACCTGAGAACTATGCCAGCAAGTCACTCTTGTGAGTACTGGAAGTATCCAGTATGAAATATGAAAGAGTGAAGTATGTCTTAAACTTCTCCCATCCCAGGGAATTAGATGTCTCAGTCTGGGCTTCCCTCCTTGAGTAGGCATCCCTTGTCCTGGGAACTCCTTGCTCCTTTATGTTGAAGGTGTTTTACTTTTCATAGTTAATTATCTCTTCTCTTAGCCAAAACTAGCAACTGTCAAGTCTTCTAGGCTCTGTATAAATTGCCTTATCACTGATTCATTAAGCAAACAGCAAATAAAATAGAGGAACTACCTTCATCCTCTCACTTCTGTGTTAAATGGGGACTTCCATCACAGCCAATGCGCTGAAGATGGAACTTGGGTTCCTGAGAGGCCTAAATACCATGTGGCTTCTTTTCTGTAGACTGATCAGAGCTGCACAATCCATTCTGTATTTGTCTATAATGTCTACAAAAACCCTTAATGCTCTCTACAAGATGAGTGCCAGGAGGACTGAACACCCAGTGGAGAGAGTTTCACAGTAACCTTGAAGCTCCTCAGTGAGCCTGGAAGAAAGCTGGGCTGAGGGGAACAGATCAGGTTTGTAGGAGAAAAACAAACAGTGCCAATTTTAAATGGAATCAAAGACACTCTTCCCTCACAACAAAAAGCACAAATAAAGCAAACAAAAATTTTAAGTCCCCTATTATCTTTTAATGGTTGTATCCCATTGTTTGGGCAAGATTTGTTCTTGTGTTTTTTCTTGAGCACTTTGTATTGCTTTTCCATTTAACACACCTGTGCCCTTGATAGAAGAAGCTGAGAAAATTGAGCATTAATCTGAGGCTAGCTGAGCTGAGACCAGCTGGATGAGTGAACTTGACTTTGCAGGTGCACTTTGCAATTCTCTGCTGACCTCTAACATGAGGAAAGGTGACAAAGTTTGCAACATTGCAAAAGGCTGCTACAAGCTGGAAGGTGATTCATGTTGTGGAAAACAGGTTGGTAAGTAACAGGAGGTGTAGGAGGCTTTCTGAGGAAAATAAAACCATAAAGTGAAACATTTCACTTAATTAAGCTGCCCCATTTTACAGTAGGGAGATCAAAGGAGAGAGGAACTGGAGAAGCTAAGAATGCTGTCTGTCCCATAAAAGATAGGTGAAAGGGGAAGATAAGCCTAAAAATAACAAGGGCAACCTTAAATCTTTTATGAACGAGCTTATTAAAGCAGCAAAACTAAGCAGAAGGGAGGACAAGGGAGGCTTTTGGCAGGCAGTATTTCTCTGTGGCACAGCCAAGTCCCAAAGCACACCACATCTTGATCAGCCTGCACACTGGACTACCAGAAGAAATAAAGGAAGGGGTTTCACTGAAGAAAGGGAGAGAAAGCAACTGAGAGAAAAGAAGAAGGATGAAGCTGAGTCAGGGGAGGTTCCCTGGTGGGATATCAGGAAAAGGTTATTCACCCAGAGGGTGGCTGGGCACTGGATCAGGCTCCCCAGAGAAGTGGTCACAGCCTGACAGAGCTCTGGAAGCATTTGGACAATGTTCTCATGTACATCCCGTGACTCCTGGATGTCCTGCACAGGCCCAGGAGTTGAACTCCATGTTCCAAATGGGTCTCTTCCAGCTCAGTGGATTCTATGATTCTAAGATTCCCTGATTACAGGAAAATCTGAGGGGCTGTATGGGAACTCATTTAATAAAAAGAAAACACAAAGAATTCAAGAGGCTGGAACCAGATTCAGATCTGGAGTAAAAAGAGGTGAGACATTAAACTCTTCAAATGGACAAGAGCAATGTGTTGGGATACTTCTTCTTGTACTTAAGTGACTCAGACTGCCAGGTTCTTACTTTGCTCATTCAGATGTTCGTTTTAATCTTTTGACAAATCAGATCAGTAAGATATCTAGACCCATCAAAACACTTGCTGTTGCCCTGGCTAGCATTTAACAGTCCTGCATTGTGCAGTAGATCAGACTGAGTGTTAATCTGCATCTCTAATTACTGACATTTCTCTAAAAATCTGACCTTAACAACATTTACTCACTATCAGTGAAATGAGTATGACTCCTGTGTACCCCATCAGAATTTCCAAATGGGCACTATGGGTTGCTGTGATACTGCAATTGCTATAGCTCAATAAATAAACTAGAAAAGTTTCCTTCCTCCTAATTCACTGAAAATCCTGTTCAAATGCAGTCTGTGATTTCTGGGACGGCAATATGAAGAACTCTGCTTCAGAATACAGAACACATTTTAAAGGAAGTTCTCCATGGTTTCTTTATTAATGGATAATTTCCTGAGAGAAACCCTAAAAGACTGGAATAAAACTGGATTTGTTATCTGAGAACAGCTGCAGATATGCAAGTCCAATTTTTTAAACAGCCAAAGCAGAGAGAGCAAAAGCTCCCTTGGTTTTCAACTCACCCTTTGTGCTGGGGCTGCCTGCTTCATGCTTTTCTTTCTGTCTCTTTTTATTTTCACCTTCCAAATGGAAACAGATTTGAAGCCTCGCTTCTGTTTAATTCCCATTATTTCCACTTGCACTTTAATACCACTGAGAGAAGTTAAAAGAGGTGCATGTTCTGCAGCGTCAGTGGTGTGGAGTGTGCCAGAGGTCCCCTGCCACCGTGTCCAGGGGTGTTTTGATGACAGCAGAGGGCAGGCAGAGCCTGCCACAGCTCAGGGACGTGAGCAGAGAGGGGCTGCTGCTGCCTGAACCCACTCAGCATTGCGAAGGCATGATATCATGGTCATGCTGGGAGTTTATCTCACACACAAATTGCCACAGGAAGCATTTTGTCAAAATTTCAAAATCAAAGTAGTCACAGTCTCTATAGTGAGCAGCTTTATTTACTTAGGAGATAAAGGCAGCAGAGCAGAAAGTTAAATTAGGGTATGCAGCCTCCTGCTTCTGTATAAATGCTGAAAGGAAGTCAATGCATTTCTCAAAGCCAACCACCAAAAGAAATGCATTTCCTAGAATAGCCATTTTTAGACTTTGCCAGTAACTTAAAGTATAGGAAATATAGAATCAGAGCAGTGTTAGCTATGCCAACTGTAGGCAACACTTACAAGGAGCTTAAATTTCAAAAATGTTCTAGGAACTTTAAAAAGGATAGATTATCCCTCTGGCTTTATTCTGAGCATTCCTGAACCACCTCACAGATGACAAAAAATGACAAAATTAAACTTTAGGGAAAGCATTTCAGCATTCATACTGCAGTGGTCTTCAAGGTTCATGCTGCTTCTTTTCCTTGCCTTTTAGCACAGTAATGCTTGTCCAGATCCCACCCTAAATCCGTTCATATCCAAGTTTGGCACAGCCCATCACAAGCCAAGAGCATGGCATGAATCTACTTATTTGGATACCCTACATCAAACTACTGAGCCTGAAGTATTTTGCAATCCAGCTTACTAAGGGAACAGATAAAAAGTTATGCAGCGATATGTTTACCTAATCTATATAGTAAATATGATAGATATCTTTCTTCTGACGGCTTTCTTCAGTAAATCCACTTCCTTTCTCAGTCCTTGGTTAGACAAACTCCTACAGAAATCCACTGACTATGAAGGTTTGGAGGACTTTTAAGATACTGTTTTTCTCACAGCTCTTATCAGGTGCTTAAAGGAAGCAGTTGGAGAGCTAAGGGCTGGCTTACAGAAAATATTTATCTTTAAACTTTCCAACTTCTACAAAACTTGCAACCATGGATATTCAAATCAGTGATAAAGATCAGCACTGACATGCTTCAGCATGGCATGTTTCCTTCCTTGAGAATCCCAGCTCAGCCATGTGATGGCTAATACACTCAAAAATGCAATGAGCTTATGACCCGTCTATCTGTGCAAAGTGTTCATCCTTATGGGGCACTCTGAGTTTTTCAAGAGAGTTATTTTAATCTCTTTAGATGCCATGGGACCAGCTATTGTTCTCCTTGGCACCATTTTTGTAGCTAAAATTAAATTAATCTGATCTTCTTAACCAGCCATGGAAGTTGCACACACACAAAAAAATTAAATTTAATCTTCTTTTTGCGGGCACTGTGTACTTCACATGACAGAGAGATGCGTAAGCTGGCAATACCTAAGTTGTCCAAATAAGTTGAGATTTGGTCCATCAGGGCAGATCATGGGCAGGCCAAATTATGAGCTGTCCTGGTCTTTGGAGAGAGAGCTGCTCTGAGGCTCATCCTCAGCTGAGAGAAGGGAATCAGCACCTGGAGCCTGACCTGCCAGGCACTGGGACCACCACGGGCAGCAAACAGCATCAGCTTGGACCATGCAGTTCAGCCCAGTGGGAGGATGAAGAAGGAAACACAGAGACACAGTGAAATGTGTGAAATGATGAACTAAATTAACTAGATAATGCGGCTTACATCAGTGCTGAGGTGAGAGAAATAGTGCAGAAATGGCCACATGGCTTCTAGGCCATGTCCGACACCAACGGCTCTTGGCAGGCTGCCTAATACTTGTTCACTGAATAACTTACCACGAGGATGAAGAGCTATTCCAGATAAAATTGTTGCTCTTTTACAATTTTATGTACAAAGAGTTGCCTAAACTTGTGATAATGTTTTTAAAGTTGAGGTGTTTTTTGAAAATGCCATTTCTTCCTCATCTGTCATGCTGGCCTGTACTTTTCGAAATTTAATACTGTGACAGAAGTGGGAAAAGAAAACTTTAATGAGTTTTTCAGTTTTCTTCCTTTTTTTTAACTGTTACAGCTAAGAGACTGGGGTTAAAAGTATTTCCAGATACCAAATTTCTCTTTTCTTCCTGTCACTTACTTTTTATCACATAACATGTCCAGCAGTTAGCTCCTTATTTTACTTCAAACCACGACACATGCACAAGCACACACAACAGAATCAGAGACACTATCTCAATGATTTTAACAGACATGAAGATAATAGAAATACAAACAAAAAAACCTGTGATAACTATATAAAAAAATGCCTTTGGCTTCTTATGAAGCATTGACGCCCTAGAGGTGATCCCAAGAGACAGAAATATAGCTGTACAGTGGGAGACCACAATATGAAAGCCAATCAGGAAATAGTCGGGACACAATGTTATCTCAGAGACATGGAAAAATGCATATTTATATACTTACAGTGTAGGTAGAAGTGTGAGCTATCAACAGAAGGGGAAGGGTTGAGAGGATAATTTGAAACATCCTGAGCGGAAAATATAAATTACCAGCCTGGGGAGGGAGGGGTGCGAAGCACAACTGCTTTTGAGTAGAACTAGAGGTGTGTAATTGAGGAGAGACTCACTGTGCCAGGCCTGGGGTAGGGGATGCGGCCCTCGTACTGCACCCAGCGGTGATCCGCGCTCTCCTTGTGGGCGTAGGGGCCATTGAACACGGCCCTGATCTCAGCCATGCTGTACACACACACTGCAGAGCCCTTGAACACCGAGCTGCAAGGGAAGAAGGATGAAGCTGAGTCAGGAGAGGTTTAGGATGGGTATCAGGAAAAGGTTATTCACCCAGAGGGTGGTTGGGCACTGGATCAGGCTCCCCAGAGAAGTGGTCACAGCCTGACAGAGCTCTGGAAGCATTTGGACAATGTTCTCATGTACATCCTGTGACTTCTGGGTGTCCTGCACAGGCCCAGGAGTTGAACTCCATGATCCAAATGGGTCTCTTCCAGCTCAGTGGATTCTCTGATTCTAAGATTCCCTGATTACAGGAAAATCTGAGGGGTTGTAAGGGAACTCATTTAACGTGGGCAGGCTGCAAACACCCCCAGTGCCTCAGCCAGGGAGGCCCCAATGGGGCTGGGATCAATCCCACACCTGGCGGCTGATGTGCTGCTGAACATCAACGTGCACAGGTCTGCTAACTACAGATATTTATTGTCACTGTTGTTAATGCCTGGAGAGGCTGACCTGGAACAGAGACTAGACAGTGTTCAAGGAATAAAGTAGGTATTTATTAAAAGTAGGTATTTATTAAAAGGTATTTATTATTTATCAATCCCACACCCGGCGGCTGATGTGCTGCTGAACATCAACATGCACAGGTCTGCTAACTACAGATATTTATTGTCACTGTTGTTGATGCCTAGAGAGGCTGACCTGGAACAGAGGCTAGACAGAGTTAAAGGAATAAAGCAGGTGTTTATTAAAAGGCTTTTAAAGGATAGACCTTGGGCAACACAAGAGCCTGGCTGGGGCTCTACCCAAGATAGATGACCAGTCACAAATTTTCACACTTTTTATAAATTTTGGTCCATTTACATATTGGGGTTAATTGTCCCATTACAGCTTCAGGTTATGAAGTCCCATCCTCACAGATTGCTCTCCTCAATTCCCTGCTGTTTTACTTTTTGGGCCTGAAGCTGCAACGCTGTCCTTGGTTCTTGGGCTGGAAAATTATTCTTTTTGTAAACTAAACTGTGAAGAGAACTTGCTAGCACTTTATATAAAGTTTAGAGTTATATATTAAAGCAGTACAGAATCTGGAAAATATGAAAGCTAGAAGTAAAGGCATCATTGTTACAGTTTTAAGCTTTGCTCGGTTGAAACCTCGTTTGGCCTTTCGGATTACTTGATAGAGTGTTGTTTTTTCTAGTGGCTGACAGGCTTCAGCTATCATTTACTAGCTTTATTTTTACTAGCTATTTTAATTAGAATTTTATCCAGTGAAGGACATTCATTTACATTGTGTTCACATCTAGAAGCCCATATATTACTGATATAGGTGAGGTCCCTGAGAATTAAACGTTGCATTGGAAAGACCAAAAAAACCAAGATATAAAAATAAACGCTTATTGAATTTTCATGCATTTTCCCTTTTTAAAATGTATTTGTCTAAAAAAATCTAAAACATTTCAGTTTTCCAAAGAGCACCATGCCAGGTTGCTGAGTAGCATGTACTTTAGTTGCTTCACAAACCATTTCATTTATTGTGCAATATTTACTTCAGTTTTAGAGTATTTTTTGTGGTTATATATTCTAGAGAGCTACTGTGCTAACTGCTTCTGAATTAAGGAGTGTCTGGGCAATTGCTCTTTGTACTCATACTCGTCAGCATTTGGCTAGTCATTATTTACACTAAATTCAAAGGTTCTGGAGACAAAAGAAAGAATTTTTAATTTTCATTCTGACTTTTTATAGAGAGCACCTCACTATTGATCTGGAAGGTCATTAATTAATTAGTGCAACCCCCTAAAATAAAGCTGGGTTATCCCATTAACTCTGAACAATAAAATCATTTAACTATCAGTTTAGAGAATAATTTTGATACTAAGAAATAGCATATGTCAGAGTTGCTTACAGAAATGAGGCTTCACAACAATCATTAGCCTAAAATTGTAACAATTGGTGCTCAATAAATATGATGGAAATTTACGAATTCACTGGATGAAGCTGAAATAATCTAGTTTGCTTTTGATTGTTACATTTACATTACTTTTTACAATCACTCTCAAAAGTTAGGCACACAAACGTTTAGGGACATAATTTATTTTTTCCAGTTCTGACAAATATTGTCCTCAGTGACTACGGCCCTGACATTGGACACCTAATTCCAGCAGTTCCTGCCCTCAGGAATCAAGATCTAGTCTAGAAGACCTGAGAATATTCACAAGTATAAAAGTTCTGAGTAAGATCTTCATCATTTGATTCCAGAGGCAAACATGATCCCAACACATACCTTGTTGTAGTGAAGACACCGTACACAAGTGGGTTCCTCTCATCTCTTGTAGAAAGTAAGAATATATCTTCTGCAATGAGAAAAATATATTTGGGGATTTTTTTTTTTAGTTAAACATCCATCAATTATTTCTGCATTTACCATTTGTCACTTGGAAATTTGTAAAAATATAACATGGCTTTATTTTTGTTGAAATTTTAGTTTCTGCCATGTGAATTTGTAGCAATATTCTAAAACGTGTTCATTTGCAGAGAGTGTGGGTTTTATACCAAACCAGATTTTTACTTTCCAGTTTTTGGAAGGAAATGGAAAAACGCTGTAACTCTGATCAGATCAATATTAGTTATAATCAGTGACTTCTGATCAAAGTCAGAGGTATTACTAGCCCTGCTTGGAAGAAGACTCAAATCAAAACAAGACACAGTGCTTCTATAAACCAGAGGGGGAAAAATCCAACAAAAGCAGGTATTACTAACATCAAAATAAACCATTAAAGATAAATCAACTTACGCAGCTCATCGAAATGTGTGTCTGTCCCTTCAGGACCAGGGATGGAACACACAAGCCTGGCTTTCAGAAAAGTTGTCCACTTGTTTATTAGGCTTCTTTGGCCTCCCATATCATTCTAACAAAAATAAAATGAAATTCTTGAATATTAAAAAAGTAAGGGCTTTAACACATTACAGCACAGTATGGACTGACATCTTCTGTCTGATTCCACTGTTGGCTCTAACCACAACTAACCACAACAACATAAAAATCTTTCTTTTTCATTTTCTTTTTCCTAAAAGAGGACAGGAGAGCCTTTTTCTAAGTAGTTTCTGTAGTTACTTATCAGCTCAGAGAGAGGGCAATTCAAATTTCCTAATTATACCCAAAACTGATTGCAAAGGTCCTTCACCAGCTTTTTAACTGGCATATCCATATTACATATTTATTGCTCTCTGTGAGGCCAATTTTTATAATCAGGTTTTCTTCAAAATTCTTTACAAAACGAATAACAGAAAAGAACATTTTGGATAGATTTTGCAAAACAAAAAAGGAAAACTGTATTCATCAAGGGCATACAATGGAAATACTGCTCTTTTTTTTTTTTTTTTTTTTAATGTACACAGTACAGACAAAAATGCGTTCCAGGCAAAACCAGTCATATTATTCTAATAATCATTGTTACAGAAATATCAGTCTGTTCTCCTGCAACAGGGATTTTTTCTTTCATTTATTTTACTATGGGTTTCCAAAACATAAGCACGCTTGCCCAAATTTCCTTTAGCCACTGGAGAAAGAAAAAAATCTGTAAACGGTCACTTGAAATTGGAATTACCTTTCTGAAGGGTAAGTGACCTTCTACTAACTTGGATCAGCAGAGGTGTATGGATAGTAGAGTTTAGATTTGAATTTTAAGAAGCCAAACTGGGAGTTTGCTCATGGACGACATGAAGGACCCTGCTGGTTCCAAACAGCAGAACTATTTAGGTTCTGCAAAGCTATTTGGGCCCCAGAACTCTTTATCCTAAAAATGGTCAGGGCAATGATATACCAGCAGGAAGCAAGAATTGAAACACTTAAAAGAAATGTTATCACCAGCAGCAGTCTCCCAGCTGTAGGTTCTGAATGATCTCAGGAAGGTGCCTCCTCCCCTCAGGAATAAACTCTGAAGCTTAGGGGATCTGTGCTGTAAGTTTAAGGACCATGAATTTAGCCATAAATATTAAGCCCCTTCAGATTCATTAGGAGAAATCACTTTTTGTTAATTCACTTTGCAATCTGAAGGCATAGAACCAGCCAGAGTAGGAGACACTGGGCGGTGGGAATTACATGTCATCACCACAGATTGTATTTGGCCCTTTAGGGCTGTACCATACGTACTACAGGCATTCAGAAAGATGGGTTTAAGTGCTGAAATCACTTCACAAGGAGTAACACTTTTCTGGTAATGGACTCTAACTGCTTTTCCTTTTCATGTACCTGCTGCTTTCAAATAGATTAGCTCAGTTGGAAATTATTCCTGTTAATATATGGCCTTTGGAACTCCTGCTCTTACAAGAATTGCTGCCTCCTCTCTTGATTTCCTGAGGTTCTGCCAAGCCTGAAGCTTTGCATCTACCCAACAGATTTATTACAAAGGTGTCAAAATTAGCAGCCTGAAGCAAATAGCAAAAAAATAAAAACCTCTGCATGTATGTGTTCTGTTCAAAGGCAGAGCAAACAGACTTTGTGGTACAGCTGAAATCAAACAACTACAAAGATGCACAAAGAATGTTAAAAAGCAAGGAGTGTTAAGCTTTTCCTTCCTCTGGCAATTCAGATTAGCTAAGCAAATTTCACATTGCAGGGCTGCCACTTTGATTTCTGGTGGATGCAGGGCAGCATCACAGGAGATGAGATGTCTCTAACTACCTGACTGAAATCTGAAAACAGGAAGAAAGTGTGGAACAAGTGATGGGGCTAGAATAAAAGGGCCCTGGCCTAGTTCCTACTCTGGTCACTGCAGCATTCAGCTTCTGCAAGAGATGGGAAGATATGTATTTGTGTTTTACCAGCCTTAAATTGTGATCCACCACATTTTCACAAATGCTTATTTTAAATGTTATCAGTAGTTCCACTGAATTATTAGAGAGCAGTGTGAACCAAACACTGTGCTCAAAGGAAGCAATCTTAGCAAGTGCTATATGCATTAAAGTATAAAATATATGGATTTAAGATGTATCTATATTTGCTTGCACTCAAGCCAGGACATGATGTTAACCATGTTATTTGAATTTAAGAGGCATTAGAACAGACATTCACTTGGTGTGCTTTACATATCCAAAAAGCTGCCAAAGTAACACTGTACACTTTATAATGGAGCAAAGGGGATTCAGCGACCAGTCAGCATTCCAAGAGCTACCAAGTCCTTCTGAAGCCAGAGAGTGACAAATTTATGGTGCAGAGAGACTGAAAAGACCTTTCACTGATTTAGACAGTTGCACACATAATATGCTGACATACCCTTCAACATGCTTCTTCCTACTGCCACGGCTGAGCGAAATAAAAAGCACATTTTACTGTGAAGATATTTTTGTTTGTGGTTTTGGGGGATTTTTTGGATCAGTAGACATATAGTCCTCAATTCTATATGTCATCTCTGTTTAACAGTGTCTTTCCTTTCCTACAAAGTGCCCAGGATTCATTGAGATTGACTGAGAAAGTGCAGGAACTGACAAAGGCTATGATGATTTTATCAACATACAGAATTAGTTCAGCTCAGACTAAGGAGGTTTAGAAACTATAAATACTCTAGGTATGTCTTTTCTCCTCAAGAGTCAAGTAGAATTTATCTTACTAAGCTCTGCAAATGTCTATTTTTTTAAGAAAGGGCACCCGTTCCTTTCTCATACTACTTATTGGTGCATATTAGGTGAGTCTTTGACCCATCTTGAGGCTTCAGGTGCTGAAGAACATGCAGTTGTTCTCCTTTCCTTCAGACCATATTGATGTGCACTCACTCACTTTGCATCCTATCTGCCCACTCTGGTGGAGATTCCTTGGACCCTCATCATTCCTCATTATTGGCCTCTGAGAGGCTGAACAAAGGAAATGCTGGCCCAAGTTATTTTTGGGACTGGGCTGCTACAGAAAGAAGACAGCTTCTTTTGCCAAAGAGATTATTTAGTAGTAGCAGTCTGGAATGAATCACTGATGTGCTCAAATGCTGTGAGCTGGCTGTAGAGCAGGACATAAACACAGCAGGATGTACAGGCTGGGTAGTCAATGGCTTAGAAGAAATGCATGGAAGAGTGAAAATCACCACAGCAAAGTCCAGTTAATGCACAGGTGGACAGGAGTAAGGATTAAATACAAAGTCATAGACTCCTAAGAAGCCCATTCAGCTGATTTATGCCAAGCAAAGATTTGCCTCAAACCTGTTTAAGTAATTAACTGAAATGATTTTTGACAAGAGATATGGTCTGAATACAAAGAACTCTAAATATTTCAGGGAGATTGGACAAGGAGACAAGATAAATTTAAGTGCTGAGAGAAGGGGAAGGCAGCATGAACAAACCTTTCATTCCAAAAATATGGCTAATCTTTTAACAGCCAACCAGCCTTGAGTATCTGAAATCTTATCTCCCAAAATATCACTTCTAAGCACACCGGATTAGCTGTGTTTACTATAAACTTTGTTACTGGACAGATGAAGGCACTTAGGGACTGCATATTTCATTTTGAATATAAATAAAGCTTTAATTAGCACTTACTGCTTTGTAATCTCACAAGCTGTAACAAATACCAACACTTCTGCCTGAAATACCTTCTTTTTAACAAAAGAAGTGCCTGTAAAATCTTGGTTACTTGTGCTTGCCTGAGTTAGAAATGTAGATAATTGCCAACTAGAAGGGGGGCTGTTCAACCTGTCACCTGTTGGGGAAATACTACCCCAAAATATCGCAAAAAATTATAACTACAAATTACTTAGATAAATGGGGAAGTAATCCAGTAGGACTTCAATAAATCATGAAGACTCTTATTTACAGAAATCCTAAAATTTCATCCCTTTTCATTGAGCTGGTTGCAGAAAACAATTTGTTGGAGTGAGAAAACATGTTTCTACCAAATTACATTAAGAATTCAAATATCAGACGTTCGACTTCCATGAACATAGCTAATTGTATGGCTTTCTGACATTCAGGAAGACTGCTGTTTAAATGGCACAGTGTAAATTTTGTGAAGTAATTTAAGGTCATGTCATGCACCTCTCTTGGGAGTCTTCCAAGTAAATTTCAGTTTTCTGATCTGCAATTTATATGCAATTAAGCAAAACAACAGGTTTCTCATACCATTTAGCTAAAGATAAGTTCACATGAGAATAAAAGCCATCAGAAAAGATACTGCTCAAGTGATTTAAAAATCAACTTCTATTAAAGACTTTCTGTTGTATGTATTTCCCATTCTGTTGTATCTTGTATACTATATAAATATAGCTTCATTAAAGTGAACAAATGTTAGTCTTGGAATCCAGTAGGCAGGAAAACAGATGGCAACAAAACTAAAGAACATCTGCATCTCTGGGGATTTAAATCTCTTATTTGCTTGTAAGTAACAGTGACAAATTGAACATTAGAACAAAAAGTGCAGTTATCTGAAAAATCAGTCTACATCAAAGATGTCAAACACTGTGATTCATAAAACTTTAAAGACAGTAATTATCCTGAACAGCCTCTAAAAGGAAGAAAAAAATAAAGGAAGAAAAAAGAAAAAAGACAATGAGTGGAATTTCTAGAAGCAGGTTATTAATTACAGCCAGTGGCAAGATGTGCAAAAGGACTACCCAAAGAGAATTCCTGGCCTGAATAAAAGGAAATGTTGGAGAACAGAGAGGAAAAGTGCTGAAACTGCAAAAGGCCCTGGAGCCTTTCTCTTATTGAAGCTTAGCTATGTGACAAAGCTACCAGAAACAAATGGCATCCCCTGAAGCAAAGCCTTATATTATGGAGGAAAAAACCTCCAACCTTGTAGCTGACTTTATAAATGGAGGAACAGGCAACAGTCTCCTTTCAACTTCTGTCTTCAGGTTCACAGTTCTTTCTATAATTATTTTGTTTTACTTTACATATTCTGTCTCCACTCAACTCTGTTAGGTACCAACCTAACACAGGAAAGTTAAATTGCTCCTTCAGGAATTCAGGTGCAAAATTTCTTGTCAAAACCGTATGAATGTGGATCAAGATTCCTCCTGTAATTTCATCAGGCTGTGGGTGAAAACATCAAGCTACACGTGAAGTGTGACTTGAGAGAGAATAAAAGCACACTTGAATTATAAGTTATAATAAGTTACTATAATTATAATAATTATTATAAGTTATAATAATTTATAATATTACTTGAATTATAAGCAAGAGAAAGGCAGCACATCAGACTTCAGAACTTTGACTGCTCTTCTATGGATACATCAAGCAAATTTGGGGAAGTTACTTCTCCCCTGTGTCTGTAGTTCCCATCTGACAATGAGGTGGGGACTCTTTAGTTCCTGCTCCTCAACCAGGCTTGTTTTTATTGAGAAAGTACACTGAGCATGCATAACTGTTTGCTTCACCATGGAAAATGTTGAATTTTATTTTGGAAAATATTTAAACATCACACCCAGAAGTTTGCAACCAAATTATCTTTGGATGGGATCCAGACTGGAAAACCTAACTTCACAGCAAAGAAAAATTCTGGGCTGTTACTAAACATACCATGAAAAAATCCCCAAAATCCAGAAACTAACGTGCTCAGGTAAAGACAAGGATGGCTTGGGACAAATAAAAGAATAAAACTAAACACCATTTTACCTTGAGGCCATGTAGCAATCCTGCTCAGATTATCTCCAGCAGGCACACTAGTATTAAGAATATTCCCCTAAACTGTCCAAATGCTGCCACAAATTAAATGTACTCTACTATATCCACCACTAGGCTGTTCAATTTAGCTTCAGTGGGAATCTGAGGTTAGAAAAGTCTAATGGCTGAAGAAATAAAATATGTTACAGGATTCTCAGGAAAATCTACTTAAAATTTTGAGTATGAATTGTACATGGTTTATTCCAGTGCGTTTGACTTGCCTTTACCTGTGTCTCATCTAAATTTTCATTATATATATAATACAAATGATATTATATACATACATAAGAAATATATAAAAAGAGAACAAAATCTTCAGGTTATAAAAGGCAGCACTCTTGATTATGAGGGCAAGTCAAGTAATTAGCTGGATCACGCAAT
Organism: Calcarius lapponicus; assembly: GCA_039654755.1. NCBI lineage: Eukaryota > Metazoa > Chordata > Aves > Passeriformes > Fringillidae > Calcarius > Calcarius lapponicus. The sequence goes on from CM077463.1 coordinate 10,856,844, forward strand.
TAATGCCAAACAGGAGATCAGAATTTATATGATTGACAGCACTGTGAAACTGGAGGAGTATGAGACCCAGGAGTATGAGACTGGTTTCTTTATGAAAAAATGAGCTGGAATTTGCCATTCAGAATTTCACATTCTTACATCAGAATGTCTTGCATTTCAGGTTCCAGGGACTCAGTAGGGCAGAGCTCCCTTCATAGTCAGTGGAAAATATGTCCTTTAGAGAGTGATTTGGGTTGAAGATGCAAGGAGTCTTCCACCAAAAACTAGTTCTCTGCTTTTAGTGAAGGAAGGGAATGCCTGATAATTAGTTTCCTCACTTGGATACAAGTGCCTGAAGTCACTTGCATGAGATACTGTGATCACGGCATTGATAACCACAGGCTGAGAGCCGGGAAGGGCATGAGACCAAAGAACAAAGGTAGGTCATCATCTTAGAGAGTCCTTTAGAATCTGGAATCCTGAAACATCTGCATTTACAACACTCTACTCAATCAACAATAGCAAAGCTGCAAACCATGGTACATTTTTATAGTAAATGTACTGACAGGGAAAAAAAAAAGACAGGAAGATAATTCAATCATGTGAGGAAAACGACAAAAATCAGAAAGTCATTATTTGAACTCTTACAGATATTTGAACATCTGAGCCAAAGCACTCACAAGTCAGGGACTTGGGATTAGCCATAGGAACTTCAATTAACTCTAGAGGCTTCCACTTCTGAGCCAAGGTGTACTGGCAGTGTCTTATGCAATGTCTCTCTGGCAACTAGGATGGCTTCCAAAGTTTGCTTTGGAGGTTATGCAGCTGCATTTCAATTGTCCAGTTTTTAAAGATCTATTTTGACACTGCAACTTCTTTCTCACTTTCCCTGAGGCTCAGTAAAATTTAGTCACACCTCTTTATATATAAGCATATCTAACATATTTTTGCCTCATCTGTAAATCATGATTTCCCCTTTCAAAACACCAATTATTGAAACACACCCATGAGGGACAGAAATTTACAAAACTTCCTATACTTATATAACCCTTGCCAATAAGGAAAGTTGGACCAAAAGACCTGACAAAGCCTGATGTTGTATCTCCTAATCCATCACAGCTAGAAGCAGATACCCTATGGAACTGGACAATATCCAACACATCAGCCTGTAAAAATGAAATCATCATGATGAGCATCTGCTTTACTACATAATTTGAAAACTTTCAAATGGCACATAATGTGCAAATACCATATTTGGAAGTCCAAGAGGAGCTGGTTGCCAAAGGACTCACGGCTGCAAAGACACTCAGTAGGCAAACCAGGGCCAAGGTTGTTCAAGGGACAACTTTTTCAGAGAGTTCTTAATCATTATTATTGAGAAATCAAGAAAAACAAATATTTCCCATGGCTGGAGTTGTGGGTAGGCAATATCATGGTGACAAAGGAGGCATGTAAGCATGTAACACACAGGAAGTTAAATCTCGTCTGGAATGAGTTGCCTCCAGAACTGGAAGCAGGATGGCTGCACGAGCATGGCTGGGAGCCCAGATTAATTAGCCCTGCTGAGAACATGTGAACATGGCTGTCTGGCTTCTGGGACCTGGCGAGTGCGGCTGAATGGGAAAGCAGGAGACACAGAAACACCAATAATGATCATGGGCCAGTTATCCCTAGTCACAGCAAAGGCACGGCTAGACTATATCCAGGACAGGAAAAACTTCCACATGCCAGCAGCCCTGTGGCAGAGCCCGTGGAGACTATGGACTTGGAGCTGCAGAGGAATAGCTCCCGCCTGCCATTCTGGGAATACAAATTGCTCCAAGCACCAGACGGAAGGCAAGGTCACAGCCTTGAACTCTGCTGATGTCCATGGCTTTGGAAATAAATTACATTACCCAAAGGTGGAATGCAGGGTGTGTCCGGGGCTCTCGACTCAAGAGCTCTTAAAATGATTACATTCCAGCGTGCTTAGAAAGTACAGTTTAACCAAGAGGGCTGTGCCTAATTGCAGTATTCTTTTCCCCAGGTACAGCTTGGTATATATAGGGGTGGAACGGTATTTAAAAAAAGAAAAAAGGGGGAAAAAAAAAGAAAAAAAAAGACAAAGAGCTCACTTGTTCCCACTAGAACAAAGGCTGCTTCTGGATACCAAACACTTGGGGAAATATGGGAAAACATCAGGGGCTGAAGTCTGATTTCTTGGCAGTTGAGGTCTCAGAAACCAGCCTCTAAGACTGCAAGCTTTAATTTTGCAATACATCACCAAAACCATTAAAGAGAAGCTTGTAACACAGCAAATGCAAACCACTGTAATAATAAACAAGATTTTCATACTGCAGCAGAGAGACTACTGCTTTTGGCTAATTTCCACTTCATTCCAAGAGGATGAGGTTGTAACTATGAAAAGATGTGTTTCTATATAGATAACAAACAAACAAAAGCTCCAACAACTTTCCTCCCTCTTCAAAACTTTTTCTGTGACTCCTCTATATTAGATTTTTATTTCTCCCTTTATTTGAGTGAGGAAAATAGGAGGGAAAACTCTGTCTTTTCTAGGGCTATACTTGTACATACACAAGGGTTGTCAAAAAATAAAATTAGAATTCTGCCATGATTTAGTGGTGAATATGTACAAAAATTAAGCTGACTTGCTATTGGACTGCATAGGGCACAGTGTATGGTTGCTGAAATTTTATTTTTTTTCAAAATCTTCCTCAATGTGTAATGACTGTGTCCTGTCTTTATCTGATACAAAGTGGTTCAGCATTGTGGGCTAGTAGACAGTGTAGCTCTAAAAGCTTATGCCTGTGTTTCCAGAAATAGGAATAAGTGGATCCATGCTTTTAAGAAGTTAAGGTTTGTGTGATCAGTTAATATACATATGTCTAACTGCATGCATTTTTAAAAAGAAATAAATTTTGCTGGCTAAAATAGCAATTTTTCTTTTTGGTTATGGCCTTACATGAAAAGAAAACCAATAACCCCAAACACTGCAATTTATGTAAGTATGAACGCACCAGAAATAGTATCAGGTATTGCAGATAGGGCAATGATACTTTTACTGCCTTGCTCAAACCAAAAACAGGAAATGCCATTTGCCATGATAAATGACACAACTGGTTCTGAAAGTGGCTGTTGAAAGCGGTTCCTCCCCAGTGCCAGTGACACAGCAGAGATGGTGCAGAGCCCAGGGAGGCTGTGCAGAGCTGCTGCGCTCTTGCAGCACAGGCTGCAGGGCACTGGGTGCAGAAGCTCTGCTGAACAGGACAAGGGACAGCTGCTGGACTCTGGGCAAAGAGCTGCCAGCAAGAGCACTGCAGTCTTACGGCTCTGAAAGTAGCTGGGAAAGGGGAATTCTTTCCCGAGATTTTCCCTAAGGGAGGGGATCACTGAGAGACCATATTGTTGAACCCTTGGAAATTAGCCAAAGAATAGGCTGCATTGACTAAGCTCCTTACTAAAAACAAAGCCTGTTCTAATTTCAGCATGTGTTTCTGGCATTAATGGACAGGAGCCCTAAGGCATGGCGAGGTAGAGAGCAATCAAGTTCTAGTAGAAAAAAACTGCGTTTACACCAAGCAAACTACTTCAGAAGTTGCTGAGCTCCTCCCGAATACTGTTATTCTCTGCTTAACAGGAAAAGAAGGAAAGGCTTAACTCTGCGCAGTACAGATCACATTAATGAGACGGTGAAATTAGAAATTGTTGTTATCAATTGTTGCAATCAAAGGCATTGTTCCCATGTCAGAGACAATTAAGCACAGCAGATGTTTCATACCACAGCACAGATTCAAAATATCTCAGTCCATGAACAAAGTCTATGTGCATATTTAATTTATATCAAATACCCATAATAACTCTATTTTTATCATAATAATTAGAAATATATTTTTTGAAATTTTTGGTATTTAAGACAAATATAAAAAAAGCAGGAATCTGGATTATCAAATGAATTTTGCAACCAGTGCTAAATAAATAAAGAAGACAGTGTAGAACTATTAATAATAATCACCTAGCTTATCAGTTTTCATTGTTTTGGTTTGAATACTAAAAATAAAATTCATGACATTTCTCCCGTTAACATGATTACTCTACAAATTCATTCTCATTTGAGGTATGATTATAGAAAGTCATTAGGATTTCCTTACAATACATTTGCTTTTATTATGATAGCTTATCTCCCTTTTTCTCTAGGTAAAGGATGCTGGTTTTCTCTAGCCAATATATCTTAGTTTACTATACTCTCTCATGTGCCTTGGCTTGAAAATGTTGTCTATCAATTTCTCCTAATGCATTAAGTGCTCTCTCATAATCAGCAAATGCCATGTCTAGCAGCAAATCATAAATGTTTGCATTTCCATTCTGTCATTAATCACTCTGCTGTGAAACACCCAGCTAAAGATTACCCATTCTTTCGTCTGGCTAAAAACCTACTAGAGAACTGATTTATGAATGAATGTTTTGTTATCTTAACACTTTAGGTCAAGGACAGAAGTGTGAAATGGCTGTGGCCACTGAAATCTCAGTTGGAGCTGGGAGTTTGCTGGACTGCAGAGCAGCTGTAGATCTACACATCATACACTTGTCCACTCTTTATTTTCCAGTGTGTGTCCACAGCTGAATGACTGCTCTTCTCCCACACACATCTTACTGCAAATCACAAACATTTTTGTTCATGTACTAATTTTCAAGTTTCTCGAAAAACTGCCAACAGAGTCACACTGCTCAGAAATTGCAAGTCTGTTAATGATTCTGAACAAAATCATAGAAATGTACCTACTTGTGTTACTTCTGTGGTGCTGCTGATATCTAATTTATCACAATATAAACATCTGCTTATGTTTACTATGTTACTAATATGAAGGCAGCTTTCAAGTTCCATTTTCCTGATTTTTACCAGTGATTCCTGAGGGCCCAAAGACAGGATGGGAGCACTTCCACTAACTGCTTCTTTTACTACAGAATAGAGGGACAGAATGTCCTAGGGGACAAGGGACTGGATAGAGTGTGCATTTGACACAGAAGTCTACAAACCCTTCTGCCACTGTGGATAGAGACCTCAGTGAAACCATCAGGCTGCTAAACAGCAAACTACACTGACTGCTGTCTTCATGTGTAGGAATTTTGGTTTTCTTATCTTTTGAGGAGGCTTCTGCCCTTGACAGAGATGCTTCTCCAAGAAGACTGAAGCTCATGAAAGCCTAAGTCTGTATATACTATTGAGGCAAAAATCTTTCATAAAAGGCAAACCCAAGCAGAATGAAGGAGAAAGTGAAGGAGTAATCATTCACAGGAGGTCAGGCCACCAGCCAAATTAACTTTTTACATTACAGGAGACCCAGGGTCTTGGTCCTCCTGGTCAATGGGTCAAGGGTTGCTCTTCTTCCAAAGGGAGGAAACCTTTGGGCAGATGTGGGTGTATCTCAGAAACTGCGTATTTCCTTAGCCTCCCTTCACCCCAGTGGGTTATCAGGAATGTGCAGAAACAAATGACTGACTCCAGCTCTCAGCAATGCCCAGGAATGGTGTACAGAGCCAAGCTAAGGAATGGGCTTGTATGTCCATGCATCAATGGGCACTTTCCACAAAACCCCAAATTCCTTGCCACTGTGTACACTTTGACTCATCTACCCTCACTGGAAGCTCACGAAATAAAACATGACATTGTTGCACTGAAGGTCAATACTTTACTGTTTGGACACAGGATTATAATTTATAAACCTGTCTGTTTGGACACAGGATTATAATTTATAAACCTATTAGCTTCTTAAAAGAGGTGCACCATCAATAACAAGTCTATTTCTTGCCAAGTAAATTTCTGATGGCATTAGTAATCAATGTTCACAAAAATTATTACAGCGGCTTATTGGGTAACAAAGGGGAAAACACGTTTCTCACAGAAATAAACCACACTTGCTTAATTTTTATTAAAAATAGTCCTCACCTTACAAACTCTCCCAACTCTGGAAAGGATTGTCTTGTCAGATGTGCCACTATCTTGTGATATTTCTCGAAAAAAGAAGTAGATTTTATCATCATCTGGGTTATAGGTATCTGGGATAGGAAAAGTTCCAATGAATTTTGCTCCTGGAAATTAAAAGAAAAATGGGGTTAAAAAATCTGAAGAAAAGCCTAGTACTTGCTGTTAAACTCTGCATTTACATTACCTCTTTCAGGGAAATAAAAATATTATATAGATATGTAGCAGCAACTTTCTTACTAAGTCCAAGTGAAAACCACCATGGAGTCTGAAGTATTTGCTCTCAGGCTAATGTTTTTGTGTGTAGTTCTTACTACCACTTGCAAAAGAATGCAGCACTGGTTATCATTCTTTGGAAACACAGTAACTCTCAGTATAAAGTATTGCCTACACAAATCTACCTTACTGCTCCTGCCACCAAAATAAAGCTAAGTAGATTTTTTGAAATTACCTGGTAGAATTCAAATTAATTTATTACTCATGGCAGCAGTTATGAATACAGAAATATACTACTGTTTACTCCAGATAGCTTGCAAAGGAATATTTCCCACATATCTGTGATACAGCAATCTTACTGACTACATCTACCAAATCTGTGAAGTTTTTAACTTTTTTTTGTCAGGGTTGGGATTAAATGTGTGAGATGGTATTTTTTGTTTGGATTTAGATGTTTATTAGTTCTTATTTATATTATAGTCTCACAAACTGTGAGTTCTGTAGTACTCACTACTACATGAACTACCAGAGGGTGGTAGCCCTCTGGTAGTTCATGTAGTAGTGAGTACTACAGAACTCACAGTTTGTGAGACTATAATATAAATTCATGTATTTTAACAGTATTTTAACAAACTAAAAAATGGAGCCATATCTCTCTCTCTATGAGGCTTTTAAGGATAAGTTATTTAATTAAGAAATGATACTTAAATTATTTTCAGTTTTAGCTCAATAACTAACTACTTGCAGTTCGTAATGTGGACTTTTTTATTTAAGTATACAATATTACCCAAACCCAGGAAGAAGAAGGTGAAGAAGAAGGACTAGCTTCTCCTTTAAAACTTTTATCTTGTTTATATCTATTACTATTTCTAAAGCTTTAAATTCTAAGTTTTTAACTATGTGATATTACACACTTCTATTCAAACTATACACTAATAATCTTAGTTTTATCATTTAATTTTGGAAATTTTCTCTATGGCCTGACATCAAATGTAGTGTTCTCTTGGGGGTCAGTGTTCGTCAGCACAGAGAGTCTAAAATTCTCAGTAACCAGGGTTCCAACACAAATCCAACACAGTGCCACGCTGGGATTCCCCACTTAGAACAGCAAACTCCAAAACTGGTTGGTCACTCTTAAGGACACAGTTCCTTGTGTTTGAAAACAGACTGGCTACATCAATGTAATGGTTTGTTTGGGTTATTTAAAACTGCTTTTTGAAAAAAATGCCTTGTTGTGGCATGCTGGGCCATTGCATTATTCCTGGTCTCTTCCAAGGCAAGCGTGGGTGTCTGCCTGCATCTACCAGGCATGCTTACTGAGCCAGGATGTTCCTCAGTGCTCCCAAGCTCCCTCATCCCTGGTCTCCAATCCTGCTCTACCCGCTCACTAGTTGAGCGCTTTTGTTTTCGGTGTTGGGGTTTCTTGTTTGTTTGTTTTCATTTTAATTTTGCACTAGAATCAGAAACTGAAGCAATTCCAGGGTCCATGACTGCAGCAGAGCAGCCAACGACCCTGCCTTGCACAAGTGAACCAGCTACTTGGGGCAGTGATTTTTAAGACATTCCCCAGTCTGCTGCAATGGATGAGCTCTTCTGAGGGCACTTGCATCAATGGTGCTTTTCTTTAAACAGAAGTGGCTTTACAAATACAGTGCAAAGAGACCCTTGACTCTAAAATACATTCTTTCAGCAATAAAATACACAGTCTTTGTCCCCCAGTATCAGGTAGGCTGCAGTAGAAAGCAATAAGGAGGGTGGTGTAAGAATGCAGAGCAAACAGAGCACACTGTTTATATGGGGAAATACTATTATCAGCTTTCAATATATCTTCATGCCTTTGTCCTTTTCATAATGATTGTTACTTTATATTAGCCTTGAGGAATTTTCACCATCAACTCCATAGTACACATAGAAGAAAAAGGGAGTCCTTGATTCAAAAGTTTGCAGTCTGAGACAAAGGGCGTGAGACAAAATGGGATGTGTTTAAGTGCTCATTGTACACCTTTGTGACAGAAGAGTAAATTTATGGGTGAAAATAGTCACAGTGCTGCTTCCATTTTAAACCTTTCTGTCACTAAAGAATGGTGTCAGCAGAAAAAATGAAATGATGCAGGCATCAAGATCTATAAATTTAAGTCAGGATTTCAAAACGAGCTTGAGGAAAATATTCCATTACCCCTCAGGGCCTGTAAGGCTACTTTGAAGATTAGATCTCTAGGCATGAATAAATACATAAATATGCTTCTAGTATGGCTTCTTAAATATGTGGTTAGCAAAATAGCCATTTAAGAGGAAACCTGTGAAATTCTTCTATTCCATGTTTTTGAAAGTCACATCCTTTTTTTTTTCTTAATCCACATTCACAGAACAAAACCCTGAATGTATGGGGGGTTGAAGATTAAACTTCATTGCTTTCCTTGGCAAGCCAAATGCAAAAATAAATGTCTCAATACCAATTCCTGGAACAGATTTAGAAGAATCTCTAACTAATTAAAGGAGCATCAATATCTAATAATTTTAAATCACAACTGAAAACACTGAAATTGAAAGTAAAATTCGAACAGAAATACATTGTAAAAGATATGCAGATGAAGTGAAAATAATTAAATGGAAGAGATTATGATCTCAAAAGCACATAACGTTCTGTAATTGAGATCTTTGTCTCATCTTTTCTAACCCATCTATCCAACATATAAAAGTGCATTTAAACTAACTGTGAATTACGCTTTTGGATTCTTTTCATGGGAGAAAAAAATAATTATGATGATTTTAAACTACTGTTTGTTTCCCCATAGACAGAGCTATCCCCCCCACTATTTGCTTCAGCAGATCTTCCCACATATTAAGCTCATGGGTAGATTGCATGTAACCAGCCCAGGGATTAATGGCTTCATGAGCTCTGGCAATAGATGATACATTGATACATGTGTTGCTTGTGCTTTTTTCATGTGGATGGGAAAAGCTGACACAGCTGGTTCTTCACTGCTGGGGTGGCTGCTGGTTACCTGCTGACCATTACCCCTTCTGAAACCAGAAGTGATTTTTGGCAGTGCAACCTATGGGGAACTTAGGCTCAGAAAATGAGAACCACAGAGAGTGGCTATCCCAGAGCACAAAGAAATTAAAAAGCAGCCTGAAACAGTGGGAAGCAGCACCTCTGTGTAGTCGGGCTACCAGAAATACATGGCATGACAGAATACAAAGGACAACGCTTACCCCATTTACCATAACCACCTAGAAGTCAAGCTCCTAACCCATTCTCAGCCAGGTCCTCTCTCAGGGAGGGACAAAGTGACAATGAATAATCCTATTTTAAGACAGATTCCTACAATAGGCGGGGTGAGTCACCCTCTGGAAGTGTCACCTCGCTCAGTAAATTACAGAGGCAAGCAAAAAGGACTCAGCTCAGACAGGATGCTAGCTTTTGCCTTTTAGAGCTAAGGGAGCTGAATCCCATCCAAAGTTCGCAGGATATAAAGAACTCATTGCCTCCAAGACTTTGCCCTGGAAAAGACGACTAAATTGCTATGAAAAAAAGTGAAAAGGGAAAAAAAAAAGAGATGAATGCAATTCAAGGAAGCCCTCATTCCAGCTATGGCCCTCTCCTCCTATGAAGGAGGGAGGAATGCGCAGCTGCTCAGTGGATGCCTGTGTGTAGGGCTGTGGGGTGCTCTCCTCTGCCCACGGGGCTGGCATGGGGCAGACTCGGTTCCAGTGGGTGGCTTTGCCATCCGGAGAGGAGCCACCAGCCCCATGTGCCTCATCCCTGGGCGAGACAGCTCCAGTGAGCAGCTGTGGGAACGCCTGATGGCCCAGCCCTGCTCCCCTCTGCTCCAGTGCCACCCTTGCGGGAGGATGAGCACGTGTGAGCCTGAGTCATGGGAAAGATTAGCTGCCTTCCTCCTTCCCCCTCTGCAGAGCTGCTATTCACTCACTGAGATTAGGACATGCCTTAATTAGCCAAGATAGAGATGCCCCGCAAGGAACTGGAAGGTATCCCACGCATTTTTGCCTCATGCTTTGTCTTTACCTCCCTTCCCTCAGGGAAGGATAATTTTGTTTCCAGAAACAGAATAAGACTAAACTTTAAAACTGTTAAGGTGCATTATAGCAAAACTTCCTTGGCCCCCCGGAAGAAAACAAGCTGTACATTTTATGCTTATCCTAAGTAAAACATGAGTCATGCATGGTAATAATTTATTTCCAATTGTACAATTATCCAAGTATGTACAACTTTTACTGGAGGTCTAACACATGCTTGGTAAAAGAGCAGTAGATTTAGGGAAGAGGGGATTTACATGAGATGGGAGTTTTAAATCTGAAATCAAGTAAATATTTTCTTTATACCAATATTGGGTGAAAGAACAGAAGTATGTAATTGGTAACATTACACAATAAACTAAAATATATTGGCCACCCTATGGCTTATTGCAAAAATGATGCCGTCATTTCAAGTTGCACTTAAAATTTTCTCCAACCTTAAAAGGACTGTTTGAAAATATTAAAAGCACGTAGTTTATGTCTATGCCTCTTAGTATAACACTGAATGGATTGTGTTTGAGAAGTCTTAGACAGAGTTGTGGCTGTAGGGTTTTATATGGCTGGAAACAAGGTAAACCTGAAGAATATATAGGGTCTTCAGTGTTTATATGGTGTGGGACAATTTTCACCTCACAGTCTAGCACACTAAAGCTGTTTTTCAGACCCAGACATATTAATACACTGTTCTCCTTAGAAAAGTTTCACAAATACAGATGCTTTAAGTGAAAACAGAATAAATCGTGAATCAATCTAAATGAGAGAGGAAAGGCAGACACCTCCCCCACTAAAACATTTAAACATTTCTCAAAGCTACAGTTGTTTCGGTTTTCTCGTACTGTTCCCTTGCCTCAAACTGCTCATGAAGAGACAATAATATGAAAAAGAAATGTTTGGAACTGTATTTTTAAGCTACAAGCTCTTTTGGACTGGCAACTGAACCCTGTAATGCTCATCAATGTGGATCTATGCTAATGATTGCACCAGATGCTCCTCAGGGCCAAACCACAGTAAACCTTTGTTTTTACCTTATTACTGCATCCCTTAGGAAAGCAGCTACCTAGCCACCTTTCCATGCTGAGCATCTGCAGGCCATCAGTGATAAAATTGGATATGCAGTTGCATGGCTAATTAGAATTAGAGAACTGACTGCTGGATGGACCCATCGTGGTCCATATCACAGTCCATTTCTGCTCTGCACTGCACAAGGGGTGTGTGGAAATCTGAGATGAGATAGGAGAGGTGGGACAAGAAAGACTTTCAGCACAGGAAAGGAAGGTAGGATAGGTCAGCAGAGTGAGATTCTTCAATCTCCTATTTGGAAAGGTAAACATGACTTGTAAGTGGCTTTTTCTTTTTCTCCTTATCTCGCAGCAGAAATCTTGGGGTTATGAGTTGCACCTAGATAGAAATTTAAGGCAACAATACAGAAGAAGAGAAGGAGTAGGGAAAAATTGTTATGGAAAAAAAAAAAAAAAGAACATTTCCTCTTGTTGAGGTCTCAAAGAGTTAAGAGGCAAAATTATCCTTTTTAGAAGTTGTCTGCTGGGAAGACAACTTAACCCTGTGGTCAGCAGGCCCTGGCCTTATGCTGCACCCATAATAGTCACACAGGCATCCTGAGCCAGGACCAGTGTTGCCACATCTTTAAAGACAGTTGACAGCTAAAAGGGGGATGCTTTAATTGAGCAGGGTTAGCTTGTGAGTGAAGTTTTCCATGTTACTCTGTGTGTGGCTTGAGACTCGCTGGGTGCAAATGCAGACGGTTTTTTAGAGGGTTTACTAGCTCACAATGTTTTTTAACGGGCAAGAAAAAGCACTGTTTTGCTTGGGAAGCTATTTTAGTGTGCCCTTAGTGGTTTTAAAATGATCCTCACAGCAACAAAGGGTATTTTTCCCCCTAAAAAAGGAAAAGAAAAAAAAAAGACCTCCTACCAAAAAATGTGGGATTTCTAGTCTGTTGTTTCAACATGCTATACAGAACAAGTGATTGGAAAATACAGTTTAAAAAATTATTCTGACAAGACTGGATATAGAAGCATTTCAGCCATGATATTATTTCAATTGTAGGATTATACACAGATATACACATCAAAGACGGAAACTATGATTAAGTCTTACGCTCCCACTCTTCCCTTAATTAGCATTTTCACCTCTCTGACTTTTCTCAAGTGCATTTCTGTTCCACTGAGCTTTTTAAAAAAAGCCTATGTAATCCAAAGCCTCCATGATACAATATCTATATTTATAGTTACTGGACATATATTTATATAAGGAAGGAGCTATTAACTTCAGAGGCAGGCACAATGCAAATGACAACAGCATATGTTTGGGATCTTACCAGTAAGCCAGTAATGTTCAGAAATGTCAGTTCTGATGTAATGGTGGTCGTGAGAAGGGCCCAGAGAACGTGTCAGAGCAGTGTCTTTGCCAAGGAAATCAGAAGCTGTTCCAGCATAAAGATACTCATCTGCAAATGAAAAAGAAATAGGGTTCCTACAGCTGTGGCATAAAAAAAAATTATGACTATTTACATTTTGTTGGGTGAACAACACCTGTATTTAAATGGTCTATAAACTTATTTAATGCTTTAAAATATTACTGGGTCGTATTTAATGGTTTTTTTGGTTCTGTGAATTTATTTACTTTTAAATGAGAGTGATATTTGTAATTATATGTCTGAGAAGTAACGTAGTCAACGCCTAATTTTCAGATCTTTTACGCACTCAGGAAAGTAAATTTCCCAGGCTTTAATGGGAATTGGGCTCTTAAGGGTACAGATGTCTATTTAATCAGAACAGCCTGTCCCATGCACCTGGGAGCCATGGTGAGGGCATGGACACCTGTCCATTCCAGCTACTCCTGTGCCCCAGGGCTGCCATGGCCCTGATGGCTTTGCTGCTCCTGAGCCAGAAAAACAGGATGGATGCTCCCCAGTGGAATCCCGCAGCCTGGCCCATTCCTGGAGCAAGGACCTCCATCCAACAATTCAGGGAATTTGTATTAATGGCAGCAATATGGCTGCAGACACAAATCATCATCATTTTAAAACACAGAGTGGTCGCCCTGAACTAAATGACACATTCTGTTTGAATAAGGCAGCCAGAATTTGCCTCACAAGGACACTACATCTGTAACACAGTGCCCTGAGCTTGCTGCAAATACAGTCACCATTTGCTCTTCTGCCCCTTTTGTGGGCAATGAAAATGCTAAGAAATGCACAATATTTTCTGTTTCCCTTCATATCTCAGTACTTTTCAAGAAGAAGCAAATAAACAGTATCACTGTAAACCTTTTTTTGTTTTTTACCACATAGTGCATTTTAACAGACTCCTTTTTCTGTAAAATAACAAGGTTTATTTGTTGGAGAGGGTTTTTTGTTTTATTTTGTTTAATGACTTGCAGAAATAAATCCCTAAAATTCATAAAACCAAAAAAGTTCATGTTCATAAATTATAATTTTATAAAAAGCTATATGATACATAAAAATCCCCTTCCAAAAGTTCCTTATCCAGGTTTTCTGATACTCTTGGGTTGAAACATTACACAAGATCTTTTAGAGAGAAGCCTTTGTTGAGTATGAATGCAGAATAAATACCATTCAACACTGATGTTTGTGCTTTCATTTGGGAAAGATGTAAATGCACTTAAAAAAATAGGATCAAGGGGGAAAAAAAATCAACAAACCAACCCACAACCCATGATCCACAAGCACTTTATTTGTCCAAAAAAGATCTATCATCTTTCTTTCTACCTCATTATTATTGTTACTTCTGTATTATTTCCATGACAGTTGTGGCAAGCACATCTTTCAGACAGCATGTTGCCTTTGTAAAGAAACAATAGTGCATTCTGAAAGGTATTTGTCATAATGAGGGATGGGCAGGGTAATTGGTGTTTGCTAAGTGACAGGCACTCGGTGATCGATACATCTGAAGGGCCAACAGAAATTCTCCATCCTTGCTCAGGCTCTGCTGACAAGGCATTTTCAGCACTTCTCTCAGCATTTGGGATCTCTCATTCCAAGTTTCTGTAGCGACCCGAATAGTTTTGGTGAGTGGTAATTTGTGAGGATGGATGATGAACAGGTGATTTTTCAGTCAAAAACTACTTTTTCAAATTTATCTACGGGTCTACTTGAAGTGATATGTCAGGTAGTACTCAGACTACTTATTTCTACAAAGAATGAAAATTACTCAGTTGGGTTAACTTACATACATGAGTGAACATATAGTTAGATATTACTTAGCTCATAAATGTGTAACTGAATAAAAAGTGTTCTCTGAAGGATATGTTATCTTTATTGCCATTTGGCAGATAAATAAAAGTAGATGGAGAGAAGTGACATGCCAAGGTTACTCTGCTCATTAATGGCAGAGATGGGAAATGATCTCACCTGAGCTCCAGAGCAGCATCTTACCCATTAACTATACTGCTCTCCTAGTTCACTTGGGAATAAGGTAAGCATCCAAAGATAGACCAAAAACACATTCTTTGGTCAGGCTTGTAACTCCTTACAGTGCTTCTTGTACATTATTGTGAAGCACTTGACACCAGCAACAGTCAAAAAAGGGGTACTAGAATACCCTGCCCATTAATTTCATCTAGCTCAAAAATTGTTATGCAGCAAAGTTCATGTCTTAGCTAGCTAAAAGACAGCAGCCTCTTCATTTCACAAGATTTAATATAACAGTCAGAGCATGACAGTGCTACTGAAATTAGGCAATGCTATAATAAATCACAGAGTTCTACTGCTTGCGTTAAAAAAAAAGTAAAAAAAAAAAAGTTAAAGTTTCTGGAACCCCATTTCAAAAATAGACTTCATGGTCATTAAAGAGTACTAGGGGTCTCTGAGAAGAATAAGCACAGGCTTTAATCTATTGTTTTTAATAAAGGAAGTCCTGCCCCATCTGTAGGGTCAGAATCACAAATCATCTATCTTATTATCTGAGAATAAAGACTGAACATTAGTCATATTCTTTTTATAACACAGAGTGACCGATACTTCAAAGCACTGTCACCACTGCTCTTTGGCTGTAAATGAAAACGTCATGGTGCTTCACTCTTATCTTGTATTCATATGCTCGACGGACAAGTTAAATGAAAATTGTCCAAAGCTATGAACCAAACCATGACAAAAGTAGCTCTTAGAGTGATCTGAAATGCAGAGGTCAAGCTGACATTCCTTGGCCCCAAATGTCAGACCACACAGTGCTGCGATGCACGCAGCAGGCAGAGTGCACTATCTGCTCCCCGGCTCCCGGCTTCAGAAGTGGCTACTCGAGTAAATAGAAACCTCAGAAACGTATTTACGGAAATAGTGCATGTCAGCAGACTTCAAAGGGCAGAACATATTGATAATTGCAGAAAGAGGCCCACAAGGGCTTCAAACACTCTCTGTCCATGTGGGTTTTTTTGTTGTCCTCTTAAAGGAGCAATGGCTGGGTGAGGGTGAAACGCCTTCCTGCCCTCCTGCCATTCTAATGCCACTGTTTGCACTGCTGCCCTTCCAGCTCTCTGCTGTCTGCAGCCTGAAGGCTTCCCCAGCTCTGAGAGCACAAACCAGCGCTGGAAACACAACCAGGGCCAGAGGAGTTCCAGCAGTGGCATCTGCTGAGCCACTGGGCTTGCACAGAGCCACCGCAGGTCCGAGGGCAGCACCTGGCTCTGGTGGCTCCTTACCTGCCATCACTGAAGCGAACGGCTGCTGGGGATCAAAGGGACACTTCAACCTGCCAGACTCCAGGTTCTGGGTATCCAAACGGAACACCATCTCCTGAGAATAAACACAAATTCATTATCCTGGTGTGCCTACAGAGAAAAAGTCACTTAGACAGCCTGTTCTGGTAGTGTACAAAGTGAAGGTGTGTTAGACCATGCAGCTGTCATCCCAGCGTTGATGTTTACAGTCTGTGTCTGTTTCGTATCTGGATTTTTTCACTCGGTGTTTTACTGTATCCTGGTCACTCTGTAGTGAAACACAAATCTTAAAAAAAATACAATTATTTTCAGAAAAAAAAGAGATGCATTGTTCATTTCTACTCCAATTAAAAGCTGGATTGTACTTAAAAGGCACTGGCTTCTATTTGGGAAAGTGCTGATAGACTGTATTGCAACAGGAGACCCTGAAGGGATTCTGGCTGACTCTGAAATTTCTCCAGGGACTGCTGAATAATGTTCACAACAGACACAGTTCAGACCCTTTTAAAATGAAAGCAGCATATGCTCTCTTATTATTTTTAACAAGGCTAAAGATACAAGAGATATCAGAATAGTTTCTTCCTTGTAGTTTCCAAATACAGTATGATTAATTCCTGGGCCACAGAACAAGAGCATAAGAGGAAGATAAAGAAAAGAAGTTGTTTAAAAATTATTGCCAATGTTTTCAGTGGGCAATCAACAACTCAATTCCTGTAGGCATCCATTTGAAGCTTTATTATAGTGTTGAATTGCCAACAGGGATTCTTTTACTTGCTCCTTTCAATGGTTTCCTGAAAGTACAGTTAACCTGAAATCCATAGTGAGTCCTGCTGAAGGCAAATTGATAGCTCAGAGGAGTAAAGTGAATTTTCTGCAGATATAGGGACTTCAGAATGCTGCCTTTAAGAGAGGGGAGATCTCCTACAGAAGTTCTTTTAACATGTTTTCCTTTAACATGCTTTCCTACCTACAGCAATATTTAAAATCCCACTAGTGCTCAGAAATCTAATCAATGTATTACAGAAACAAAAATTTAGAAGCTAGTTTAAAAAAAAATCCAACCATCTCCATGATTTCAACAATTAAAAATGGGTTAAGTGATTTTAATTATTCCATATCTCTGCCTTGTAGGAGGCCAGGAGAATACAAAGATGGCCACATAGGATTAGACTTCACAACACATTAATTCAATTCATCCTTAATGCACATCAGATTATAAATGACCAAACCTTTCTACGTTATTGAGGTGCCTCCTAAACTCTCTAGGCTCAGAAGACAAAAGCCCAAGATATTGAATAATTAAGCTCCTTAAGAGAAAAGAAAAATCAATTCAAATCTGGGAACATAAATTCAATTTCCTCTAGCAATCCTAGCTCATAGGAAGTGGAATTTAATCATCAAAAAACTTGCTACCTTCCCAAACCTGTGGAAGGCAAACCAAATTCTCAGGCTGCTGAATTGAGCACAGCAAGGATAAAACTATACTAAAAATTTGGCTTTTTTTTTCTGACAATGCTGGTGTCCCATTGTTCTTTGTTCTAGGGTGTGGAAGCCTGAGCAGCTCAGAGAACCCTTGCCTTATCACATGGGAAGAGGCTGTCTGCAAGCCCAGCAGTACTCAGGGGACCAAGGGAGTTGCAGATCAACATCAAATATTTCAGACTTCACCCAGACAAACTAATGGACACTACCAGGCATTCACAAAGAATTAACCTCCTGCTTTCACTTCAGGCAAAGCTTTCAAAGAAAAGAGCATCCCTTGGAGAGCTGTGGCTAACAGCATCAACCAAGCCAAGCCTCTTCTTCACCAGCCAAGAGAAGTTTTGGCAGTGACTCGAGCAATAACAAGACGAGGACTTTAATCCCCTTTAATTGTGTGATCCCGTTGGGGATTTGTACTGCTTCAAAAGCAGTGACTGCTGTGGTTTTGAGTCACCTGATCCACAGTGTTTTCCTCTCTGTTTTCACAGCACTGGCCCTGGCCAGGAGAGCACTGTGCAGATCCACCAGCAGCTTTCAAAGGTCAGCAGAGCACTGCCTGGCTTCACAGCCTCCATGAGGCTAACTCAGGTCCCCTTAGGGGATGCTCCCCTAAGCATCCCACATCTTCCTGGAGAGGTTGTTAATTACCAGACACTCATTATCTGTTATTAAAACCCAAAGATTTAATTTCTTTTTTTATTTTAAAAAAGGCGAGGGATGGAAAAAAGAAAAAATTCTAAGAGAATGGATTTCCTGGCTTCAGTTCCTACAAGGAGACATTTTCAACTGCCTGTCAAATTCATATCACTGTGCCTATCCTCAGCATCCTCCTGCCTTGTCACACTTATCTGGAGAGGCAGTGGAAGGATGGTGGCTGAAGAGTGTTTGGGCCTCCAAGAAGGAAAGGGAAAATATGCCTGATGCCATTCAAGGCTGATAAGTCAGTAGGAGGCTGTAGAAGAGCTGCACTGTCAGAAGAGGCAGGAGCAGTGCTGAACACTGTCCAACCTACCCCTGCAGCTGAGCAACCAGGAGGAATGTGGGAGAGGCAGGACTGGGGGACAGTCAGGGGATTAGGAAATACAATACCAGGATTCTTCTTCCATTTCCTCTCACAAGGTAATTGGTCATGTCTAGCTGAGACAGACCCCTTGTCTAGACTGGCTGCTGGACTGAACAGTCGGACCAAATCCATAATTTCATAAGGTCTGGTGAAAACAACCTTCACAAATGAAGTAGATGAAATGAAGTAGGGCAATGATAGAGTGAATAAAGAATCTTGCTAATGACCCAGAGGTAAACCAGAGCCTTATTTATACTCTTGCTGAGAGCTGTTCTGGTCTATTCAGCTGTGTATTTGATCATTCAGCTAAGAAATCAGCATGATACAAGAGATCTAAAATTTCAGTTGCTTCAACCAGAATATTTAAAGTAGTAAAGCAAAGAAGTCTACAGAATTATTTCATTGTAAGCCAAATTATACACCATATACCAGACAATACCAGGAGCATGAATGGTTTATTAGGCAAAGAACAGTACTGTGTAGATTTCTCATAGCTTCTGTTTTCTTTTGCACAGGCAGCCCCTCTGGGTTGTTCATCCAACCCACAGATCGTGGGGTACATAATGAGAGATCTCAGACTGGGCAAGCAATAATTCCTTTTTTCTTCCATGAGGATCTTCCCTTGATTCCATGTATCAGTGACAAAACAAGTTGGAACAACTTTAAATGAAATAGGGTAGGCTTAGATTACATATTGGGAAGAAAATATTCTCTGCAAGGGTGGTGAGGCACCAGCACAAGTTACCCAAAGAAGCAGTGGATGCTCCATCCCAGCTTTGTTCAAGATAATTGTTCAAGGGCTTTGAGCAACCTGGTCTAGTGGAAAGTGTCTCTGCCCATGGCAGGGGCGTTGGAATTGGGTGGTCTTTTAGAGCCCTTTCTACCCAAACTGTTCTGTGATTTTTATTCTGTTTCAGGTTAATCCATTTAGTAACTTAAGATGTCATTTCTTAGATTCCAGAATTTTACCCAGCCTTGAAGAAAAGAGAAAGCTATTTCTAAAGCAGCATAGGAAGCCTGCACCACAGGCAGTCAGCCAGACAGGTCACATCTCAACGCTGTCTGAGAACAGCGCCAGTGGGATAAATATAGCCAAGGTGTGATTCATACAGGAGTTAAAAAGAGACTTGTGTACTAAGTGGCTGCTTGACACAACACCAAAATTCTTCTGTTTTGGGGGTTAGGTCTCAAACAATTACCACTTAGGATAGAGATTTCTTTGTCACCAGCAAATGAAGACCAATCAGCTGCTAAACTTCAGTTCAGGAATATGCCACGAGTGATGGACGACAACCAACACCTCCTCAGCGACCAGACTGCAACACATTGCAATGTCCTGAGACACTGTCCCTGCACTCAGGCTCAGAGACCCTTTTCAAAGTATTCATTACTCTCATGCACAAGGCATAGGAATCCCTCTGTGGACCAAGGGAATATGTACATTAAAAGATAGAACTACAAGTTTCATCTTGAACTCTGAATGTATGTGTGTAAGGAAAGTATGTGCAGAAATGACTTACTAGAAAGGAAGACATCTGGGTTAGATGTCCTCCTCACTTAGTTAATCACATGGAAGTGTCATTCCAAAGAACTTTGTGTATTAAGCCTGAGGAAAGTGCTTTGTTCAAAAGTGATATGCACATACCGAATGTGAGAACGAGAGTTCCCGTCTGACCCGCAGAATCCACCATTTATCCTGTTATTTATGCAAGCTGCTGTCAGGTCATTTTTTACACACTCACATAGTATTTTCCAATCTGTGATGAATGCTAAACAAGATGAGGGCTATTCCTTGACTTGTCACAGTAGTGAGAAAGTTAAATTACCTCTTTGTGAGTTCCAAGTTCAATGTATCCACAGAGAGGGTGAAACGCTCCTGTGCCACAGACATAAACATGGGTCCGGTTGTACGGCTGAAGAACGCGGATAAAATTAGCACATTCTGTCTGTTGGGAAAAGAAAGATAAAGGTTACTTTTTATATTCTTCTTTTTCACATTATATATTCTACTAAATTACAGCCATAGCATTGTTATACTTAAAACTACTGTAGCAGAGACTGTTTATGAAGCAGTTCAAAGCTGTGACAGCTACAATTTGACAGTGGCTATTACCAGGCAGTTCATCAATCAGACTTGCGAACCTAATTCTGCTGTAAGGCTTAGAGCCACAAGAAGCTGTGTGCTCACAGCATGGTTTGGAGGGTATCTGTTCAGCCTGTGCTGTAGCAAACAACACCTGCCAACAACTGGGTAGAGGTCACAGAGCCACTGGGTTTGTGTGGCTACCAGTCCTCCTGCCTTTGCTTCTCAGCTCAGGGTGCTTTAACACCAAATATTGCATTATTAAAGTATCTGTGGTGGGCTGAAAGGCTTCAACAGACTTCCAAGGGTATGCTTTATCTCTGCACCAACCACATCTTACTGGTGACTTTTATTTGGTAATTTCTGAGTCCAATGGCTGTCCTGGCCCTAGCTGGGCTTGGTCCTTGCTGGGAAGCACAGGCAGCTGCTACATGCTCCAAGGATGGTACATGGCTGGAGGAAAAGGCTTGCTCTGTCTTTCCCCAAAATGAAATTAATACAGAAACACAAAACAAGTACTTCAGAGGGAATACACAAGATCAGTTCATACTTTCTAGACATGACTCTACACCTAAGTAAAAGTCTAAACCAAATATTTCCCTCCCAGGACCCTTTCCTTCTCCTCTTAGTATAGAAATATAGCAGCACAAATCTTCCATATACACCAGTATAAGAATATTCCCAGTGCTCAGCAAAGGTGTTATTTAGGTTTTGACTGCTGTAAATATAATGGTAGCAACAAGTCAGAATAAGAAGTTGAAATTCTTCAAGCAGAGAGCTGACAGGGTTTTGAGTTGGAATCCACCTCGGTAACCAACGTGCTGGACAGAAATTAAGAGATTTTTTTGAGACAAAATGAGGAAATTTTATTTTACAGCCAGGAAATGTTTACATTTATGGGTCTAGGCTCTAGACACATGATGTAATCTGTGCTAAGCAAAACATATAAAAGTTGTATTGTATACATGTGTGTACCTTAAATATACTTCCTAAAGAAAATTCGTGGTTCCAGGGAAAAGCCACTGAGTCTGAGATTTTTTTTTTAACCCTAACTGAAGCCGTCTGCAAGTTAAGTTGATTTGTACACTGCTCTACTTCTCTGTTTCTTTAAAGAATTATAATGAAGTTACACTCAGGACACTCCCAAGAAAAAAAGAAGCATTTTAATGTGAAAAAAGAGGATTTTATGGAAGTATTGCCTGGTATACATTTCTGAGGTAAGTCCATTCATCTCTCAGCTGCATTTATTACATCAAAGAAATATCTATCTTGATTGCTGCCTGCAATATTGAATTTTTTTAAAGTATTAATATTTTAAAAACAACAGAAATGTAATTTTTTTTAATTAAGAAAAAACACTTGGGACATTAATTCAGAAGTAGTGTAACAAGAGCTTACTAAATGCATTTTGTGCATTTAGTAACAAGCACACAGATAATCATCACAGCAATAATAAAAAATATATATCATACTTACCTGGGCATCTTTCCCAGCTAATTTGCACAACTCTACCTTTTCTTTTGCTGCAGGCCAGTAAATCTGTAGGATAGTTAGAATGAAACAAAGATTATGAAGATTATAACCTGTCCTATGACTGACAGAATAATTATTACATGAATAAACAGTTAAAACAAATTTATGCATGTTGAAAGACCTTGCCTGTAAATTGAAATGAACATGACTTCAAATACAAGATTCCATTACAAAAAGTTAGGAGGTTTTAAATCAAGCCCCTGATCTTTGTTTATTTCTTCATTGGCTACATGTACTTTCAAAAAGCATTCAGTTAATCTGGCCAGGGCACCTTGTCACTGTTATGTGTTTCCCTCAAAGTTAGGATGAGCCAAATCATCTGGAAACTAAGCTGATTGCAAAGCCAGGCAAATTACATTTGTGAAGACTTTAGGCCAGTGGACTTGGCATAAGTGTTATAAAAAAAATACTTAGTTCTTTCTTCCAATTTTCAGATGAAAAGAATAAAGTTCAGAAAACTAAGGATAGCTCAAGGGAAATTTGTAGAACAAAAACATTTGACAGAAATCAACAGTGCATGGTTTAAAAATGTCACCCATCAACATTAACTGAGTTTACTGAGAAAATGAAACAGAAGTTTAGAGTAGAATCGTGGACCTTAGAAAAGTGGCATTAAATATTGATACAGTTTCTCTTTCTTTTTTAATCTGCCCTGAAAAATTCTATAAAATAGGTTTTGATGTAGATGAATCCCAATGTCAAAATACTATCAGTTACTGTCATCCACATTATGTTGGTGAAGAAATATCAATGAACAACAGTTCAGGTTCTGTTTCATTGACTTCAATTAAGCAGTCAAGACTGGGTATGATTTAGTGTTTGATTCTACCAAATTTAAAATAGAAGATAAACACAAATTCTTCTACAACCAATCAGATAAAAATGGGTATTTTGTACTTCTAATTATGACAAGATGAAACTATTGTTTTTTCTCATAACTAACAGTAAAACCACCACAAATCACACTAATTTTTAAGCAAATATTGATTAGTACATTGCCTCAAGTCTCAGGCACCAGTCAGCAGGTCATTAGTAGTCACAAAGGCTTTAGAGTAGTCTCCAATCACTCTTTACAAAATCTTAAATAGCAAATATGTAGAATTATTGTAATATGCATCAGAAATAAAAATATCATCAAGGAAGGATGCACAACCCAAGGAGTTGACTACTGTCACATTCCCTTTCACCCAGCTGTTGGCACCTTGTAGGAAGTGGCTTGACACACACAGGCTCAGTCCCACAAGGGCAAGGAAAGCAAACAGCCAGTGTCCTGTGTCAAGTGCCTTTATCACTTCCTAAGAACCCACAGTCACTGTTTCTCTCAGTCTGGAATCGCTTTTGATTTTACTTCTCCCTCTTTCATTCCCAGTGAAAATGGATGTACTGGATTTCTGCTAGGCAATTAATTTCCTCTCACATTAATTTAGTTACCTTTCTGGATAAAAACCTCTTAGTAGAGATAAGGTAGTTCAAGTTACTTAAACCTTAACCCTCTACAACAATATTTACATGGAGTCAGAGATAAGACAGTGCAACAGCATTGCAGCATTGGAGCTCAACTGTGCTTTCCCAGAGCATTTTCTCAGAATGATGTGGTCATAGCATCCAGGTATGAAAATGCAATCTGAAATCAGCTGTGCCAGGGTGTATGGGTGGCACAGGGCACAGTGCCAGGAAGCACAGAAAATACTGGAAATATCAGGAAAGGCTGAAGGTAGGTCCAGTCTGGTCTCTGCCTGGCCAGAGTGGGATGAGTCTCAATAGCAATATAGATTAAGTTTAAGAAGAAAAGCTGATGAAAAGCTACCAGTGAAGAAAAGCTGATGAGAAGGAACAGAGAGAGGAATGTGAGATCATGGATCTCCAAACACATCTGGCCAAGGAGATTTGTCTGAGCTGTCAGCTCTCATTTGCATAAACTTTATGCCCAATTCGGCCCAAGATCCCCGAATCATTCACAGGGAAGCCTAGAGGCCAAGGGGCTTAGGAGATGTTTGGCCAAGGTTTAATTATCCAATTAGGCAGACAAGACATCCTTTTGTAGGCTTTTGGAAATGCCCAGCTCTCCTTGCCAAATATACAGAAGAACTGGAGGAGTTAAAATCAGAGACATCTGCTTCAAGGCATCAGAAGAGTTAATGGACTTGACTTACCCTCAATTCTTCTACAAATTCCTTCATAGGAATTAGTGTTTGTCCTACAAGGCTGAAATCCACACACCCCCACTTCTATGGTAATTGACCACAGACAATTATATTAAAAAATCAATTGTTTTACTTTCTAGTTACTCAACAGCCTCAGTATTTAGCATTCTATAAGGCCACATTAGACAATGAAAAGTGAAGTTAAGTGATCCAACTTGAAAATCAATTTGCGATTATATATGGGGTAGTAAAAGTGATATTTATTTGCTTTATATATGAGAAATGAGAGGTTCCCAGAAACTATCAGTTCTAAATTGCAATAGATCCCAAAAATGACATAATAAATAATGAGTCGATGTGCTGAGCAAGAAAGCGTAAGCCTCATTTTTTATTACAGGACATGCTGTGTAACAGTACCACAGGTCTGGCTCCCTCAATACTGACACAAATAATGTTACACACATCTGTATTGCCTTTTCTGTAGGGGGTGAAATTAAGTTTTACTATTATACTTTATTCCAATAAGTTACTTAGTTTTACAATTTCCAAAAAAAAGTAAGAACGCATGCTCCAGTAGTTCCTGTTAAGATTTAAAATAATTGAGCTTTTAAATGGTTTGAAGCTTTGAAATTGCCTTTTTTTTTTCTATTTGGCTTTATTCACAATGCTGACAGCTTATCAACATATTCTTTTTTCTTCAGATAACCAGGCACTATATATTAAAGGTGACAACAACATTGATTTAAGTTATAATCATTCTGTGTTACAAACAGTACAAATTATATCTTAAATATATTTTACAGTTGCATCTGTATTTGAAATGTATGGAGAAATCTTAGAATAGCTTAGTGGAGTTACTGAATTTAAGGCAAGAATGCAACCAGTTGGAATATGTGAACTATATACTTAAATAGGATTCTTTTCTTAATCCTCAGTTTATTTTCCTTTTAAAATAACCATATCAAAATTCCAAAGGTTGGCTACTGTCATGATTTCCAGCTTTAATCTTCTATTGCCCAATTAAAACAAAAAACAACCTTACCATTACTTTTAAATCATTCTTCAAATATTTTCTTAAATTTAGCAACAGGAAAGAAATTTAATTCTCCTAATAAATGAAATTTAATAAGCTCTTTTCTATCAGAGAGAAAGAATACCTCCCAGGAGTACAAAATTAAGCAGTACATAAGCGTAGGACAGATAAGGTATCACTTTAAAGGGTAGCTGGAAATTGATTTCTGATTAAAACAAAACATTTAAAACCACAAAGGTCTTTTCCAAATCAGGAGCAGCAGATTTTTAAAAGTAACATTTTCCTGTCCACTAAATACGCGTTTTTATTATAAGAAAGGAATGAAAAGGAAAGCAAAAATTTTTTTAGATGTATATTATTTATATATCTATATATGTATAAAAATTGGTATGTAGATGATAAATATATATCTATACAAATATATGCACATGTGTATATACCTATGTGTGTGTGCATATATATATCTCATTCCAAAAGACCTTAATTTCAGCTGGTATCTGTCATGAATTAATAATATTGGTATTTTACTCATTTTCCAGTATTAATCTTTTTCGATCAGATTTTGTTCCTAAGCTAACACTTCAGACTATAAATCCTTAGGAGAAGGGATTCTCAAAAATAAAACAGTGAAGTCGGATTGCAAAAAAAAATGTTGTGTGAAATTTCAGCTTTTTCAAGAATCACTTCTAATTAGGCTTCTAAATCTAGGATGGTTCAGGACTTCATAAAATGAATGGAAAATGCTATATATTGTTGCAATACAAAAGAGGAAGATCATAAGCTACCTAAACAATTAAAAAACCCATTGGTCTTACTTAATCTGCTTGTAAGGTTTCAAAAGAAGTTTTTAGTTAGGGAAGAAATAACACAAGTTTCCAATGAAAATGGAGTGTGGTAGAGAAGAGAATATAACCTGGTAAACAGACATTGGTTCACTCTAATATTGCACTTTAGTAACCCAGCTGAAGTACATTAAGGTGTTGGAGCTGCTCTTCCTCATGGCTCCACTTAAGAATTTATTTACTAAATTGTCTCATGGAAACTGATTAGCTCAGCTGCAAAAAACAGGCACTAGTACAAGAAAAAAAAAATCTGATAAGTAAAGAACTTGAGGTATAAAGTTACTCATGAATCATCCTCTTTCATGTACTCTTCAATAGCCTTGGTAAAAACCCAGAGCTCTGCCACAACCCATGCCTGTGACAGAAAGTTGAGAAGCACCGCTAATAGAAATGGAGTTAAATTTTGCAGGAAGAATCAAAGGGCTCTGAAGACCAGAATTATAAACAACCAGAGGAAATGGATATAAACTGCTCATAAATAAATATATATCAGATTGTTGATTTTAACAAAAATTAAATCTGAAACATTGGAGTAGCAAGGATCTGTTCCACGGCAACAACATTCCTAAAGAAGTTGCATGAAGAATCCCAAAGGGCCACTTACAACAGCTGGGTTATGAAAGGAATAACTGCTCCATGAGGTAGGTGGTGCTGATAGCAGGGAGTGAGCCCAATGGACCAACGTGACTCCTTCCAGTTTCAGGTCCCCAGGATAGCCACGCTCATGCCAGCAGCAAGCACTTGAGTGTCCCATTGAGGCTCTTGGCCTTCAGCAGCCCTGGGGCTTTCACCAGAGCCTCTCCTGTGCCTGATGCTGTGCACGTGCTGCAGCACTTCTCTATGAGTGCAGCCCGTGGTGCCACCCACCCCAAAGTGTTCTGCTAGTGGTGCATGGAGCTCCAGCAGGGTGTGTCCCTACCAGGAGTGAAGGACATCAGGTGATTGGCACATCTCAAAACACTCACACACCAAATCTGGGGCCTGGGAAGACAGGGACTGCTCCCGTCCTATTTTAAAGGAATAAAAGGTGATAAAACCATTTAGATGAAAATACAGATTTTAAACAGCTGCTTGATGCAGCAAAAACAGGCCAGCTTTCTTCCCTTGTTTCATTCTATGTACTAGATATTCATCATAATGATGTTTCAGGGAAGGTATGCAATAAAATTACAGCTTCCTGGGCATCAAAATGTCTTCTTAAGGCTTTGTGAAGCATGTACACTATAACTCAGAAGCTTAGGCTCATTGGTATGGATAAATTCCCCATATGACAGTCCCAACTGCAGTTTCCAAAGAACAAAGCCAGATTGAGATGTAAACCCTTTGTCACATTGGCATATGCAATACACTCCCCCTGAGAAACTCTTCTCCATGAAAAACTACCCCCCTGTGTGAAAAAAAAGGATTCATGACTTAGCTCAATGGGACCATAAAATGAGTACAGTAAAGAAGGCAACATGAGCCAAACAGACTGAAGTACACCAGGAGACAGTCTAATCCTAGTTCTGTTATTGCCTTACTATATGTGACAGTCAGGTCTCAATTTTCCCACCAGTAAAATGACAATAATGTGACTTTCTTTTTTTTCAATTTATTTTCTTGATTTTCTGAAGAACTTTGTAATTCATAGCTCAAAAATCAGAAGCAAAGAAAAACAGAAAGATCAAGGAGCACTGAGAAAACATATGACAGTGATCCAATAAGAATGTCACCCTGCTGCACAAGACAATATCACAAATGTCATGCCCCAATGCAATAAGAGTGGGTGTTCATGGATTGCATCCTGAGAACTAGGACATTTGTCACTGCTGTATACTGACCCCAGGTCACTTCACTGAAAATTACTGCAAGCGCTAAAAATTTACTGAATTTCCCAGAAAACACTGGAAAGAATTTAATGCATTCTCTGTATTATTTTGTGGAAAACAAAGAGTGTTACAATTGTCACAGAATCACAGAATATTCTGAGTTGGAAGGGACCTACAGGCATCAAGTTCAACTCTTAAATTAATGGCCTGTACAGGGACTGACCCTGCGACCTTGACATTATTAGCACCTTGCTCTAACCAACTGCACTAATTAATGAGAAAATGATCTGATTTTAGCACACCATACTTGTATACCAGTTGTTCTCTAAATATCTCACATCTGCGGCATTCATGTGGGCAGTATGGAAGTCCACAGCTTGGGGAACTGGACAGATTGTTCTCACACACAATCCTAACAGGAAGATTACCCCAAGCAGGTCTTGGTACTGACTCCCACTGTAATGGCTGTACTCTGGAATTCCATATTTTAAAGTGATCAGCAAACAAAAGAAGCTGAAACATCTAAATTCCTCATCTAAATTTCTCCTTGTATTTGAAAACTAACCAGGCTGTCCTTAGAGTTTTTTCATCTAGCTTTCTTATAGCAGCTTGATCAAGGTTTAACTAACTCCCAGAAATACTTAAAGAGATCCTTAAAAGCCAAGAATGTATCCTTAATATTTTTTACATCTGCTGCAGACCTTCACCTGTGGTACTATTTCCCATACCGGCAACACGCATCCAGGAAATATACTGACCAGAATTTCCATCTCCAATTATTTCATAGTAACAGAAAATTGGATCTCTGATAGATATAATCTGCTGCAGCAGGAAGGGGGAAAGAGAGAACATGAGGCTTGTTTCGAATTGATTTACAACACAGCAGGAATGCCAGTGTCAGTGCACAGCATTCTTTATTTTCATGGTGCTGTCAAACTGAGTAAAATGCACTGGAAGTCAGAGGAAAATCAAAGTTGTGTATTTGGAAGACACATTCACAAGATTTTGGTAGCTTTAATTTGGCAGGTGGTCATTAGAGTGAAACCTCATATTAGAACCAAATGGGCTTTAATATTTCATGTCTGAGACAAAGCAACATCTCCACATGCCCCAGTTCTCCTCTTAAACTGATCTCCAACACAACTTAAGTAGCAGCCAATACTTCCACCCTCAAGAGTTTTCTGAAAAGTGCATTTTCATGTGTATGTTATGAGCACGTGTGAAAGCTTAAAGAAAATAGACCAGATGCTGATTTCATTTACACTGGATGAAATCTTAAAAGGCTTCAGTGCTTCTACACCTTATTTTCCACAGTGTAACCACAGCAGACTTCTGACTACTGTCTGTTTCTCCTAAAAGGAAACTATACACCAGGATTTTTAGGGTAAATGGCACTGCTCCTGACATGTTTATCGCTTCAGACTAAAAACAAATCCTACCTTTGAAAAAGTCAATGACCAGTATAACCAAATGTTTTCAGAGAGCAGGATACTGGTCATTCTTTATAGCTAAACACATGGGTAAAACACAAAAATGACAGCGGATGTTTATGGAAACATAATTTATGGCAACAATGCAAAAGGAAATAACAGAGACACTCTCTTCCACCTAGGACTGCTGTCATTCTGGATTCATACTGCTTTCTTCACGTTTTGCTCCATCTGTGCTTTTGTGTCTGTAAACACTTTTCAAAAGCTTTCACTTTGTCTACACAGGTGCCTAAATTTAAGTCTGTCAAACAACTTTGTAGAATAAATAGCTCTGAGGTAAGACCCCTCTGCTGCGCTTTGTTTGTGGTTCCTGGGGAGTCCACCGCCCCTCCAAGGGCTCACAAGCACAAAGGTATCACTTCTGCCTCTGGAGGTCCCTAACCTGAAGTTCCACTGGGTTTATCCTAGATTACCCTGATGCCCCACTTTCCTAAATTTAGATATCTCCAGTGGCTTCCACATGGTTCTCTGGCCTTCAATAATATTTCCTGGCAAACTTTTTCTTCTGACAGGTCAAGAAAGCTTCACTCTCAGACTGTCTGCAGTTTTGCTGATAGGCAGGAAGCTAACTTCCTTTGAGCTATAGAATAAGCAGCACATATTTTTTAAGAAGGACCAACTTGGTATTACTGTGCTTCAAGGCTGCAATAAACACCTCAGACTCTCTATGTATTCCTGAGGCTCAGCCCTGATGGCAAGAACCAAAGCCTCCTTTCAGTACTGGCTAAATTCCCACTGGGTTCACTCCTAATTGAGACCATGCTTATATAGACTGACAGAAAGTTTCTCAGAGCAATGAATGTAAAATTCTGCTCCTGTATCTCAAGGGTGCTGTTTTACATAAATATGCATATGTATTTGCATACATGTTTCCCTTCCTGCAGAGATGGGTGGGTCACACTGCAAATAGTGCTGAAATACATGACCACTTGAACTGTTGGCAAGCACTGGAGTTACAGAAAAAAATTATGTGCAGCTATTTCATGAGCATTTACCCAGCAGATAAACATATATTTTTGGATATGTATATTTTTTCCTGTGAAATACAGAAAATAGTCAATACAAGAGGGCATTCAAGGATGTCACAAGACGGCTGCACATGCCAGAAAAACAGCAGCAACTACAAACCAAGGATGCTCCAAGCGATGATAATTTGCGACCCAGAGCCAGTGCACACTGGGACAGATGAAAACAGCTTGCTCCAAAGCTGCTATTGGGGTCTGACATGTTTATCTATTTGGCCCACATGGGGCTGTGTCTTCTAGCACTGACAGCTCCTGCAGGTTGGCAGCTTTTCAAAAGCTTGTCAGGCCTTGATAGCATTCCTATTCCCGCGGAGCTGGGCGGGTCGCGCTGCGGATCACACCGTGATAATCGCACTGACATGTAACCCCGCGTGCACTGTTAGCACAGCCACAGAAAGGGGCACCACTGCTCTGCAGCTATTTACCCACTGTTTACCCAGCTGACAACATTCTGTATTTCCTATTTATTTATTTTCTTAAGGAGTAAAATAGAAAAGGCTTTAAGCAAACTCACGAGAAAATTTGATGTACTAAAGTAATGTTTCCAGCAGGATCCCAAAGCCTGGTGTTCCTACAGGATTTCTTCTCCAGCTTTCCAGCCTCTCATGCTGTTAAACATCCTTTTGTTTTACACAGCACTTCTGGTGGTAATGGCACAAAGGCCTTCAGCAGAACTGCTTTCTTTCACTGATCATCTTTATTTTACTCATAGGAAGAAATCACAATTCTTCCAGTTTGCAAACAGCTTGAAGAATTTGTCAGGCATGTGACATCTTTCAAAAAAAGACTATGGCACCTGATAATGCCACTGCAGCAACAGAAACTAAACACTTCTGTACAGGAAAACTTCAGAGAAAAAATGTAACCCTGCTACAGAAAGATGATTATATGTTGCTAAACTTTATATATTTATTGACTAGAATCACTTTAGCTTTCTGCATTCGCCTGTCATTCTGGAAGACTTGCTTATTACACTGTGGTACTTACTGCTGTTTTATAATGAGGTTTGCAAGCACTGGAAACCGGACAGACTTTTTTTTAAGCTGCCAGCTAAGGAAGTTTTCAACCTATTACACAATAAATTGAATAACAACTACAATGATTTAAGAAATTGGGACTCCAGCAGAACTATTGATTTATTTCATAAGGAAAAATACACCAGGAAATAAAGCCATAACTTAATAAATGCAAGTCAAATTAACTCATTTAGGTAAATAAATAGGTTTTAAAAAGGAACTTATTAAATTACATATATGTATACATTAGAGAAGGGAGCAGCATACAAGGCTTTGGATGCTTCTTTGAATACTATTCCAGAAATGTCTTAATACAGAGCTTCAGATTCTAAAATATAATCTTGCCAAGTAATTATATCCACGTATGAGAATAAATTGTTGGGGATTCTGACTTGGCTTTTGGAGGTATCAGTAGCTCCTAACAAAACAAATATCTGAAACTGAGAGCTTTATTAGAATAAGATGAATCTACCCAGCACAGAGCATTCTAAAGTTAATGTTCAGCTTTGTTTTCCTTTGTTTTAAAGAAAGGAAACCCTAAACTATGAACAATCTTGCATTCTAGTCCCAAAGTTGTTATACCTCTTTTGCCCCCTCAGCTTGCTTTTAACACTCCTTCCTCAAAGTCATTAATAAACACATCATTTACAGGCAAAAACTTATTATTCTAATCAATTTCTACTCATTTTAGTGGCTGTGCACAAGCAGATTATTTTTTCCAGACGACTCATACTCCAGAGGAGTACAAAGGACACACTTCAGGCCCTTGTAGTCCCAACATGTGTGGTTTCCTCACGCTGGGAAAGCCTGGAAGCGAGCCGCCTGGCCCGGAGCCAACCCAAACTAGGGTCAGTCTAAACACAGCACCGGCAAATGCTACTTTCTGACACTTCCCTGCTACTGTAGAGGATCCTCCAGCATCCTCCTCAGCACTGAGATTTATACACAGCTCCTCACGCTACTTCCTTCACCTCATCCCTTCCCTCCACTGACAAGACTCAACCAGCCGAGAGCAGTGGAATTAAAGAGAAATGCTTGTGTGACACTGCCTTGTGCTATCTGGGCATTTACGCAAGAAGATACATTTATAAAATTGCTGAATGCCCATGGAGGCCTTGGAAATCATCACACCAGGATGCTCTGCAAGGCTTCTCAAGTCAGTTCTTCCCACTTAGATATATTTTGCCTTGTGTGTTTTTTTTCTGAGAAGTTAAATATTATCTGAATAGTTAAACTGTTATTAGTTTACTGCTAAAAGAAGAAGAAGTATTTGAACCTGCAAGCATATTTAGTCTAGATATGCAAGTGGTTTGGAATTTTCTTCCCTCCTTTCAGGTTACCACAGATATGTAAGCATACATTATTCATCTTAAGAAATGCAAATCTTCCTTCCAAATACAGAGTAAAATCTATACCACTGTCCGACTGCAGGTTAGGTCTCCTGGCTCTGTGTTCTGCTCTTCTTGGAAAGCACAAGGTCCATAATGATCACTGGGGGCTTGGCCAAAGACAAAATGTCACCAGCTTGGACTGAGGGGTGGCTCACGCAGGGTGCTGCCACTCCAGCAAGGTCTGGGCTCATAAAGCCCCACTGAACATAATGGGAAGTGACAGCACTCAGCATCTCTCAGGAGGCAAGCAGCATCCCGCAGAAACAAAAGTCTGCTTTTCACACAAACAAAACTTGTTTTCTACAGAAAGCCTACACCAAAAATCAATTTGTAGTCTGAAAATTTGCAATTATAATTAGCAGTGCTGTTATTAATGCAATATCCTGAGGGGGTGGTGGATTTTGAGTCAGTTACTGAGATGACAGAAGCAAGTTAATTGCTTGATAAAGCATCCCAAGAAGAAATTTTCTGAAATACTAAGAATCTGAGTTTTACAAAAACTGGCATGTGCAGCATTGCTGAAGTCAAGACAGGGAACAAGATATTCTGCCTGGTACTGTATCTCTTCTATACAATGACAGCAAGTGTTGCTCTCAAACATGTGAGCAAAATAGTATCTTGTTCCACCTGTTCAGTCTCTGCCTGCAATCGCATTAATTCAGGGTCAGTTACTTCTTCAGAGCTGGCAGAGAACGCAGTAATTTAAAACTCCCCTCTGGTGCCTAAAGAAAATACCAAACACAGCTGAGAATTCAAATTTTCTTCATATCTAGAAGAAGCAGGAAACCAGTTTTCATGTGTTCCTGTGCAAGCATCTGGTTTTCACTCATAGCAGTCAATTGCACTTACAAAAGCTCCAGTTCACCATGTCTGATAGAAATATTGAAGGCTAAATTGTCATCTCATTATCTCAATTTAACACATTGTCACTGGGCACAGGCAAGGGACTACAGCAGATCCCAGTGGAAGCTTTTCCTATCACTAGTAATTCCAGATATTAACAGAAATGCTAAAATTGCCACTTACATTTTACTATAATTTAAACCATCCAAATTGCCTCTGCTCTGCTCAGTATTACAGTAAAGCAATCCCAGTGATGCCAGGAAGCAATGAAAGAGCTGTCTTCAGTAATTTCCCTCCAAATGCTTTTAAATGAGGAGGGTAACCATGACCAGAGGAGTTGAGAAGTGAACACTGAGCTACATTTTTCCTGTTTGCTGATATTTTGATGCTATTTTCATGCACTGTAGAGCTCTTCCACATAGCTAATCTCTCGTAGGTCATCGGTCACACAGGAGATCATATAGCATGAGAAATTCAATTGATTAAAGATAATATGTATAACTGTGGGAGGTGAGATTATCAAATCTTGGTAAACTACATTGCACAACAAATCTGCAGTTACCCAGTAAAGAAAGGAATAAATAAAAACACAAACCAAAACAAACAAAAAAGGAATTTGACAAAATTTAACTTAGGAGGTAAACTCCATGGAAAGCACACTGACCTTTTTTACATTTTTGTTTACATCAATCAAGTTGAGCAGGAAGATGTGGTCCTTTGTCCCGACTAGCAGCCGGCCCCTCTCCTCATCTAGCAGCAGGGTTCGAAAATCAAGCCCCTCTGTTGAGCCCAGGAATGGGATGCAGCTGTTTGAAAGCAGCAAGTCTGTGGGAAAAAGAAGAAAATCTTTATAATCAAAATGTTTATACATGACTCATCAGCGCCTTTTGTAAATGTATGCAACCAGCATGGAGTATACCAGTGAGATAAGTGCAGTCTTGGAGCATGTCTTTCCAGAGTCATAATATGGTTCCTGTTAACTTTGGGGTTCTCTAGGGGTTTTTTACTTCCAGATTGGGTAATATTTACTTTCACAAAATATTTTTCTATGTAAAATTTTCTTCATAAATTATCTGTATGGCATAGAAGAATCAGAAATTAAACATAAATTAGAAACCACAAAAGACAGATCTGTGCAAAATGTGTGCTATATCTTTCCTTCACTCTAAGAAAACTAATTATGTTTATATTGCCACACTCATGGATACACATGCTCAAGGATCAATACCTCACCATATTTGGTGCTCCATATATAAAGCAGCAAAGGTCAATGCCAGCCAAGAATAATTAGGAGCAGGAAATAGTGGGTAGGGACATTTGAAGATCATCCAGTTCAACTCCCTCAGTATGAGAAGGAACATCTTTCACTAGATCAGCTTGGTCAAAGCCCCACCTAACATGGACATGAGCACTTCCAGGGATGGGGCATCCACAACTTCTCTGGGCAACCTGTGCCAGTTTCTCACTACTCTCATAATAGAAAATGTCTTTCATATATCCAGTTTCTATCTACTCTCTTCCAGTTTAAAACTACTCTCCCGTGTCCTGTCACTAAAGGCTTTTAACGGAAGTGAAGGGAGATGTGCACATCCTAGGTGATGATCATTGGTCTCCAATTTATTGATTAGGTTACACACTTTTATAATAGTGTTAATAAGCTCATACATATTCTGTAACTTAAGCATTCTATTCGTTAAGCTGAACATCAACTCTTCTTCATTCTTTCAGTCTTGTATTTTACTTTCTCACGCCTCTCTGACTCCTTGTTATCACATTTAGAGATGTCCAAGGACACAGTGTTTTCGCAGGTGCAAGAACTCAGATCAGAAGGCTAAACACAGTACTTTTCCAGCTTCTAATAATTAGCATTCCCACATATCCCCTGTTTTCTTTTAAATAAGCAAAGCTTCATCAGTTAATTACACTACACTCTCTAAAATATAAAAATAAGCAATTCTAATAACTATTATAAACAATATTTCTTAACTAATAAAGTTTTCTATTGTAAGGAATTTAAGCTAGGAAAACAAACTGACAAAACTTATTACAATCTATAGTATATGCTATGAAATAAACACAAAAAGAATTTGATGCTTTTACAAGGCTTAAACAAAACTTAGGTGTGCTAACACAACTTATAAAAATAAGCTAAAAGAGCAACATGTGTGCAAGTTTCATCGGCATTGATTGTTTGATAAGCTTGCTTCTTATCTTTAAACAACAAATATATTTTAAATAGGAATGATTTTACTTACAAATGCTTCTAATTGTCTTTTATAATTAAAGTTTCTTTGATGTTCGTGGTGACACCTTGCACACAAGTTATAAAATAAACATCTAACATAAATCTATCTAACATCACTTAATAGCATTTAAACTTAAAACACTTAAACTTAAAACACTTAAAATACTTAAACTTAAAATACTTAAACTTAAAATACTTAAACTTAACAAAACTTAAACTTAACAAAACTTAAACTTAACAGAACTTAAACTTAACAGAACTTAAACTTAACAGAACTTAAACTTATCAGATTTTCAAATCAACAAAACTCATATGTGACATCACTTAAATTTAACAGAACTTAACAGAATTCAATTGACTTTAAATTTTACATAACTTAAACTTAATATAAATTAAACATAAAATGCAACTTCACTTAAACTTAATAACACTTAAATTAACAAAAATGAAACTTAACAGCACTTAAACCTATCAAAACATAAATTTAAAAACACTTAACTTTAAGAGTATTTAACATTTAATAGCACTTAATAGACAATTTAACTTAAACTATTTAACAACAAATAAAATTTACTATAGAAATAAAATATAAAATTTACTATAACTTACTTACAGGCCTGACTCTAAAATATTAATCTAAAACAACTCTTTTTATGTGTTTGCTTCAACATTTTTACACTTGTGTACACACAAACATAAGAAATTTGTTCAAGGTATACTTGTGGAAAAAATCTCTCTGAATTCAGTGTTTGCTTGTTACATCTACCACATTTAAGTAAGGCTTAAGGAATACGAAAACATACTTATTGCATCTCACTTATACAACTGTTTCAATACATTTCTAACATTTTTAAACTTTTCAAAATACAACTTGAGAGTCTGGTGTTCTACCGACTGAGCTATCCGGGTTTTTAATGTTCAGAGTCTATGCTGATCTTTCTTTTACAGTCTCTGTCAGGAAGAACAAAAGATCTTTTAATTTAGATGAGGAATGTCCTGATAGCAATGCTCCTTGGTGTTGTTTATTTATTATCACTGGTGTTTTAACTGCAGTAGGGATCTTTTTGTGGTTCTTTGTGGAAAAGAGTCACATTTATTACGGCTATTAGGTCTAACACTGAAGCTTTCGCCGGCTGCGGGGCAGAGGGGGTGAAGTAGTCGCTCTGGGACGGTTCTCGGGGCCGCCGCTTGACTTGCTGTGGTGCAATGGGTTAACTCAGCTCTGCCGCAGCACAGCACTCTGGCGGCGTGAGTCGCGGCCCCCCCTGCGGGGGAGCCCCCCCGCGCTGTGTCGCTCCCTCCTTGCTCTGTCGCTGCCGCCGCCTCAGGCTCTCGCAGGGGACCCCGGGCCCCGCCGCGGGACTCGCTCGCCGCTGCGCCCCGCGCACCCAGCCCCGCCGGCGCGCACCGCACCGCGGGCACAGCGCTGCCTGCCCCGCTCGGGCTCCGTGGCTGTTTGTATTTGTTGCGAGCCGCAGACAACTGAGCCGCCGCTGCAGTTTCCATCCGAACACCGCCGCTGATCTGTAACTCTATGTGCATTTCAAAGGCTCGATGTAAATTGCTGCCACTTAGTCTAAAACAACAACAAGTTCCAAACATGCTAGCAGTTCAGTGTTCGATACAAACTTTTTCTGCCGGCTGCAGCACTCTTAAACTTTCCCTTGGACACGCTGCATCTTGTAGTCCTTTTAAAGCACAATCTATTGAGGATGCTAGGCTCAAACCAAGGCCTTTGCTGGCCACCGGGTGCTACAGCACTCCGAAAACAACAGCGGGAACTGTGCGCTCCGTAAAACTGCGGAAGCCTTTTCCCCAGGTTTATAATCTATAGTCTGCTTTTCTACGCCGCTTGTTGATAACCTCATCATTTTCTTTCTCTATGGCTTTTCTGGCCAGCCCAGCCAAAGCTGTCTTGCGTTCCCTTGCAAGAGTTTCTGCTAGGTTGTTTTCTGCCTCAGGGATCAGCTCATTGTGAGCTACCCTCCATAATTTACTTAACTTCTTGGCAGTTTTACTGTCGTCCAAAGTGGCCTCCCATAATAAATCACCAAATTCACGCCATCCCGTTAACTCGTAAAACGTATGGGGCTTAATAAAAGCTCCCTTAGCATATCCATAGGTCAAAAACCCTTGTAGATTCTCCATTCCCCTAACCTGCCGTTTTTGTAAAAAGACAGTAAATAAATAATATGTTGCTTGCCTTTCCATACCAAAATCGTCAGCGCTGTTTGCAGCTCATCAAGGTCTCGGCAACACGTTTCGGCCAGGTTCGCCTCTACGACACCTGGGGCACGGCGCGTCCAACTTGTCTGTTTGTCCCCCTTGTCTTTTTTTTTTTTTCCTTTCTCTGCGCTTTCTGCCGTCCTGGCTGCTCTCAGGACCCGACCCGGTTCTTCACCTCCTCCGTGGTGCGTCGCAGTATCACGTCGGGGTCACCATTTAACGGAAGTGAAGGGAGATGTGCACATCCTAGGTGATGATCATTGGTCTCCAATTTATTGATTAGGTTACACACTTTTATAATAGTGTTAATAAGCTCATACATATTCTGTAACTTAAGCATTCTATTCGTTAAGCTGAACATCAACTCTTCTTCATTCTTTCAGTCTTGTATTTTACTTTCTCACGCCTCTCTGACTCCTTGTTATCACATTTAGAGATGTCCAAGGACACAGTGTTTTCGCAGGTGCAAGAACTCAGATCAGAAGGCTAAACACAGTACTTTTCCAGCTTCTAATAATTAGCATTCCCACAGGCTTTGGTAAAAATTCCTTGCTCATCTTTTTTACAAGCCCCCTTTATATATTGAAAAGCTACAATAAGGTCTCCTCAGAGCCATCTTGACTCCTGGGGAACAAACCCAAATCTCTCAGCCTGTCCTTATATGGAAGGTCTTACAGCCCTCTGACCATGACCAGGGCTCTTTTCAAGATTCATTCCAAGGTTCATGTCTTTCTTGAACTGGGTGCCCCAGAACTGAATGTAGGACTGCAGGTGGGGTGGGGTCTCACCACAGCAGACTGCAGAAGCAGAATCCCCTCCCTCTACCTACGGAACACACTTCTTGTGGTACAGCCCAGGGTACAGCTGGCTTTGCAGGCTGTGAGCACACACTGCTGGCTCAAATACATTTTTTTTCATTTGCCAGTATCCCCAAGTCCTTCTCTGCAGGGCTGCACTCAACCTACTCATCACACAATCTATCCATCATCCAGTCTGTGTTGCTTTCAAGTACTGCCCTGACTCAAGTGTAGGATCTTGTACTTGGCCTTGTTGAACTTCACATGGTTTACACAGGCCTCCTTCTTCAGCCAATCAAGGGATCTTCAAACATAATTTATTCCATTTCAGTGAGGATGGTATAGTAAGGGGAATATCCAGTAGCAACACCTCTAAGATCCCAATTAAAATCAAAAATTTGACACTGAAGTTTTATTGTGAATTTGCAGTAGCTTCAAATCTCTTTAAGAACGTAATTAGGAAAAAAATGCTCTGTGGAACTAATGAAAGAATCTATACAGCTGCAAAAAAGCTAAAGGGCTGTAAAATAAAAATTCTGTAACATTCTGCCTAATGAATACTCTGTGGACGTAATTCTGCATGAGGACACAAACAACATATAGAAAAGAGCACAAGGATAGTTAAGTCTTGTTGGGTAGTCATTACTTTAGGGAAAAGGAAATAAACATGTGAATCAGTTCTTCCACAAGCAAACTCTCCAAGCTAAACTATTTGGAAATCATCAGACAGAATGACAAATCCTGTATTTAACTGAACATAAAATTAAGGTTATTTCCACCTTCCTGGCACTGGACAGACAATGTCGCATTCCTTCTAGAAAAGCCAGACTTACTGCAAAAGTAATTTGCACATCCTGATCATGATGAAAATTAAGGCCAGTGTTTTGGAGAAAAAGTCCTGAATGAAATAAAAGGAAAAAAAAACCCACCCAAATATTTTTTTCCAAGGTCTCTCACAAACCGTATGACAGGCAAAAAAATATTAAGTTCTGGTGCTGGCTAATAAACAGCACTCTGGGACGAAAACTATTTTATTATTACTAATCTGACTAACTGGAATATAATTAAGACAATTTTTTTTGGCTCAGTCACTTCTATTTAAGTTTATGTATGTTTGTCTGGCTCAGTGCAGGGTGTTAAGGTACAATCTGAAAACAAATTGCCATGTATTGCCACTCCTATTCCACTAGGTGAGATTTATTTGGCAGCTCTTTGGAAAAAAAATCCTGCTTCACATTGAAAAATTATAACCAATGCTGGGCACTACACTGCTATACATCAGCACTGTCCTTTCTCTCATATTTTGTGCGAAGACAAAGATGCCAGGGTTTTTCTAAACTAGTAACACTTTAAAAGATCTGTTTATTAACTGCCAGCAAGATCACTTAGGAACAGCTTATGGTTAACATGGTACTATAAAAACCTCGGTCCTCACCTGCAGGACACAAGTAACTAACATACAGAATATGAGGGAAAAATCCTTCCCATCTGCAGCCACAGGAATTTGATCTAAGGAATGATAAATTTTATGCTTGTGCAAATTAAAGCATGGGCCTTTGCAAAAGTGTCAGTTGCAAAAATATGTGGATTTGATTCTCCACATACATGAAGGATGATGACTGAGACTCCTCTCTACCTCCCACTTCCTTCTTATTTGAAAGAAATGATCTCTGAAGAAACCATTCCAAATGGGTATTTCTCATCTGTTGTTTAACAGTTCTAGAATTTCTCAGTAAAAAAAACCCACCTGAAAGAGCTACAAGAGTGAGGGGAAAATGCTGCCTAACAACTGAAATGCCCAAGTGGGAATGAGCCCTGTCTGATGCCTTGTACAATCATTTATTTCATTACATCATAAGGAAAACATCCGTAGAATATTCCAGATTGAAATGACAACACTGCACACTCCTTTCTTACTGACGCAGATGACAACACAAGCTGCAAAGTAATGAAGAATCAGGCTTGGCCAGTCATTTACTATTGAAAACAGCTTGGAAGTAAGACTCTGAGCATAACCATTGATAAGATTATAACTGTAACATGACCTAATAAAACTTCACAAGTAAACATTAACAGAGAGTTGATTAAATTGCAGCCAAATTAATCACTGTTCTCACTCCATAAAACAACACAATCCAATCTTATGCGTTGAAATTCCCCTTCACAGTGAGACATATTTACTATCACCAAGGACATTACACTGGAAAAATTTACTGTGAAAAGCACATTTCCCAATGATTTTGAAGCTTAGAGCAAGCTGTCAATTTGAATCACTGCATCTCTGTAGCCTGGCTAACACAGAAACAGCATTCTCACAAGGCACAGTAACAAAGTTAGTTACAGGGATGGTCTTTCATGAGTACATGTTCAGCACTCAGTTTTATAGTCTCTATTTGCTGTTTTCCTCAAAATTTAATAGTTTTTTCCAGCTTGGTGATTTAGAAAGCATCCAGCTAACTCCCTTCT
Organism: Calcarius lapponicus; assembly: GCA_039654755.1. Classification (NCBI taxonomy): domain Eukaryota; kingdom Metazoa; phylum Chordata; class Aves; order Passeriformes; family Fringillidae; genus Calcarius; species Calcarius lapponicus. The sequence goes on from CM077463.1 coordinate 10,898,244, forward strand.
GGGTTAATATTTCACTGCTGAGTGGTAGAAGCTGGAATAGTGACTGGGTTTATTCATTTAGCACACTATCTCAATGGACTTGGCTTGCAACAGCATGATCATTGCTTACTTGAAAAACTCTTAAAAAATCTCCAGCAGCAGAGCCACAGCAAAAAGGCTTCAAAAGCAAAAATGTCATTCTGTTCTGATAAATACGTATTTGCATTTAGAAAACATATTTAGGCTTCTTAGCATCAAGTCACATCTGTGGTGACGATGCTAACATTCCTCAACTCCAGCATGGTGTAAGAATGTAACAATGTGGAGCCAACCTGGTTGAGACTCAGAATTCCCTTTGTGACCAGTTACACACTTTTTTTAATGACAAACCATACCGAAATTAGCAGAAAGGGAACATCTCAACGTCTTTTAGAACAGTTACACCTAATGACACCTTTGAAGGCCTCTGAAATTAAAGGCTGTGTAATTTTCATATACAACACAAAACAGAGGTCACCTTACTTTCCTTTAGGGGAATTGTAGAAATTCACAACCAAACTTTGGAGATATTTATAGCACGACTGCAGCAATTTATCCAATTCCTAAGAAATTCTAAGTTTAAAATTGACCAGTTGACCCCAGATGTATTGGTACAAAAGCAAAGAGAATAAATACTTCCAAACTATGACAAATCTCAACTATGTACAGCAAGAAGTAAATTGTATTTTGCTTAGCTGCATCTCACCATGGACAAAGCTGTTCATGCAAAGTGGCTCTCATTACTACACAGTATTATATAGGCCTGGTGGAAAAGGTTATATTCGTAGACCAGCAGAACCACTCTAAAAGGACACAGAAAACCAGGAATAGAGAAAACATGACTTTCTGCTGACACAATTCTGTGTCAAAACCTTGGTTATAAGAAGACAAAAAAAGATGTATTAAACCATATGTTTTCCACTTAGGGCCTTCTCTGTCTTCATCTTTTAGGACTGAATTGTTCCCCAGGAGCGTATAAAAGTGACTGTGTAAAGAAAACTTTTCCAAAGATGCCTAAAAAATTCAGGAGTACTCTGCTGAAAATTTCAGACACTTCAGAGCATTTTCAATTCAAGCTTCAAGCATTTCTATGGAAATGCTTGAGAGACAGCATACTTAGTATTTCCAACATCTCCGTTTCCAAAACATCGTTATTTCAGATACGGATACAGGAAGGACATCCTCTAAGACACAGAGGGTTAAATACAAAGAATGACACATTTCAGGCAATTTCAGAAACTCATCTCCTTTTATTAACTTTTCAAACTTAGATATTCAAATATATTTGAGAAACAGACATGTCACTATTAAGGGTAGTTCAATTCTCTAAACTTAGAGAAACTTTGCAAAATTGACAACACATAAAGGCCTTTAGAAGGCATGCTAATAAACAAGTCTAACTAAAGCTACAGTTATGACTACAACTAAAGCTACAGCTACAGCTACAAGTACAACTACAACAAAAGCCTACAGCTACAACTAATTAACCACACTAAGCCCATGAACAGGCTGGGCTGGTGTCTTCGAGGGCTTCCAAGAAACCTCACTCCAATTCACTGTCTTGTGTTAGGATCTGCAGGTGGAGTCAATTTCTGCCTCACACACTCGGTCAGCAGCAGTGTTGGAAGTGGAAGGTGAAGGGCAAGGCCACTCAGAGATGTGTTGACACAACAAATCCATGTGCTGCAGCATCTTCCTTCTGCAGGAGCAGGAAAGCAGCTTCAGGATTGCCAGTGACAAATGTATCAGTAAACAGAGTTCAGGTGGCTGCCATCTGTATTCTTCCAGTCCATCTACACTGTCTTCACCTTCATTTCAATCATCGTTGTTGCCTGCCTTCATATTCACACTATTGGTTTTTCCTTCATTTCCATCTTCTTCCTCTTCCTTTCCAGCGTCCTTTTCTTGCTCCTCCTGACATCCTTGTTTTGGCCATCACTTCCTTCATGCAGCCCTTCTGCATTTTCAGCAACATTGCCAGGTTGTTCCGAAGTTCCTTCAGCAGTATTATCTGCTGGCACATTCCCATCATGGCTTCCTTCAGCTTTAAATCATGGCCATCGTCACTATAAACATTGCTGTCTTCCTTCACCTTCACGTCATCATTCCTTTCATTGGCATCATCATCATCTTCATGTGCAGCCACAGCACTGCCTTCTCTGGCCTTTTCACTGCCGCTGTCGTCTGCCTCCAGAGTCACATCAGTGCCTTCTCCACCTTCTTCTGAATCACAGCTGTCTTCTTCCTGTTGTCTTCCTCTCTCATCTCCCAAGGTCTTGCAGGAGCTCTGGTCCTTGCCACTGCTGCTGGCCTCACAGCTCCTTCTCCTGCAGCTAAACCACAGGCCCAAGAGGAGCAGGACTCCAGCAAGGACCCAGCATGGCCACTGCTGCAGGGCACCAAAGAGCACAGCTCCCCAGCCCTCGTCCTGCTGCTCCAGCTCCTGCAGCAGCCGAGCCATCTCGTGGTCAAGCAGCGCCTGACACGCCTTCATTTGCCGCTGCGTAGCCTCATCCAGCCCATCCCCAACCGGCTGGGGGTACTGGATCAGGCTCTGCACGAGCACGAAAAGCAATGGAAGTAAAGCCATGGTCTGCAGGAGGACACACAGACGGGGTTCAGTGGGGCCGCAATGGAGACAGACAGTGGGGCCAGGAGCCGCAGGGATGTGGCGGCAGGAAGGAGAGGGCCCCCGGCAGCTGGCGGGCGGCCAGGCCTGCACCGCTGCCCCAGCAAGCACCGCGCCCTCAGCGAGGCGCTGCCGCCGGGGCTGGGCCCTGGGTGCGGGGGCAGAACGCACGGCCCGGTACCGGAGCTTCTGCCCCAGCCCTCCTCCAGCCCCTGCCCTCCCCCAGCCCTGGCTCCTCACTGCTGTGCACTCACCGCTCGCCCAGGCTCTGCTGGGGCAGCGGCACCCGCTGGGGCCTTTTAGAGCTGCCCCCATTGTGACACGGTCCCTGTGCTGTCACAGAACCCAGAGCGCATCACAGGCCAGCCCTGCCCGCCCTCCCCAGCCTGCTCAGAAAACTCATCATGGCCCTGGGCACCCAAAGCCCAACAGACACCAAGTGCAGACCCATCACTCGGGAACCTGGGAGCCCCAGAGCTTCCCTTGACAAAGCAGGCACAAGGAGCCTCCCACACAACCCTTGTCCAATATAAATTTGGGTGACATGACCCATTGAGTTTCTCAATATACATGTGTAGGCTTGTATTTAATAATGGGTGGGGTCATTTTTTATTAGGAGTATTTATACTTATTCCTTTCAGGGCAGGTCGTCCTGTAGGCTAATTCTCTCTTACAGATTTAGTGAGAAATCTTTCTGAAGGAAATCCAGGTTGCTTGGATGATGTGCAGGAAGATTTAGTACCATCCTAAAAATGCCAAGTAACTCAATTACAAATTTTTTGTGTCTTCAATAACCATTTAGCTTTCAAAGTCTATAGTTCAAATCCATATAAAATTTCAGGCACTTCAGGGCATTTTCACTTCAAGAATCAAGTATTTCTATGGGATTGCTTGAGAGACAGCATACTTAATATATCCAATAATATATCCCTAAGATATCTTATTATATCCTGTTTGCAAAAAGTCTTTATTTCAGATAGGGGTAGAGGATGGACACCCTCAAAATACAGCGGTTTAAATACAAAGACTGACACATTTCAGGCAATTTGAGACTCTTATCTCCCTTTATTAACTTTTCAAGCATAGATATTCAAATATTATTGAAAAGCAGATATGGCACTACAGAAAGGTAGTGCAAATCTCCAAACTAAGGGTCACTTTGCAAAACTGACAACACTAAAGGGACTTTTAGAAGGAATGCTAATAGAAAAGTCTAATAAATACTACACTTACAAGTACAACTAAAGTTACAGCAACAATTACAAGTACAGCTACAGCTACAGTTACAGCTAGAGTTACAACTACAACAAAAGCCTACAGCTACAACTAATTAACCACTTAAGCCCATAAACAGGCTAGGTTCCTGTCTTCGAGGGCTTCCAAGCAACTTCTCTCAACTTCACTCTCTTGTGTTAGGATGTTCAGGTGGAGTCAATTTCTGCCTCACACACTTGGTCAGCAGCACCGCTGGAACTGGTGCAGAGTGTCTCTAGGAGGCTGTGCTTCTGCTTCCGCCGCAGCTCCTTCTGTGAGTGGTGCAGGAAGCACAACGGCTTCTCTCCCATCTGCTCCTTCTCTCACGTGCGCACCAGCCTCACACGGATGCTAAAGGTCCTAGCTGCCCCCTGCCTTGCACTGTTCAGCTCCAGGTTGAAGGTGTACCGTGGTAGAGGATTCAATTGGACCAGCATACGGTACACCCCATCCCAGTCACGGGGACTCCAACCCTCTGAGGCCCTGCCCACCCCGATGGCTTCTTGAGGCACTGGGTAGAAGCTATTGCCCACGCTGTCTGTCTCCATGTCCTCCACAGGCCGCTCTATGCGGTCCACTAAAAGGATGCCTTGCTCATTCCCAGTATCTCCGGTCTTTTCTCTGTCTTCCATTCCACCACTGCCGCTTTCTTCCTTGCCACCATCACGGTCTTCTTTTTCCCTGCGTCTCTCTTCACTGGCATCACTGCTTTCCTGCACCTTCACATCCGTGTATTCTTTCTGTCCATCTACTCTTTCTTCACCTTCATTTACATCATCATTGCTGGCCTCACAGCTCCTTCTCCTGCAGCTAAACCACAGGCCCAAGAGGAGCAGGACACCAGCAAGGACCCAGCATGGCCACTGCTGCAGGGCACCAAAGAGCACGGCTCCCCAGCCCTTGTCCTGCTCCTCCAGCTCCTGCAGCAGCCGAGCCATCTCATGGTCCAGCAGCTCCTGACGCTCCTTCATTTGCCGGTGCGTGGCCTCATCCAGGCCATCCCCAGCTGGCTGGGGGTACTGGATCAGGCTCTGCACAAGCACGAAGATCAATGGAAGCAAAGCCATGGTCCACTTGCCCAGGCTCTACTGGGGCAGCAGCACCCGCTGCAGCCTTTTATACCTGCAGCCATTGTGACACGGCCCCTGTGATGTCACAGAACCCAGAGCGCATCACAGGCCAGCCCTGCCCGCGCTCCCCAGCCCGCTCAGGGAACTCATCATGGCCCTGGGCACCCAAAACCCCAATAGACACCAAGTGCAGACCCTTCACTCGGGAACCTGGCAACCCCAGAGCTTCCCTTGACAAAGCAGGCACACATGCCCTCCCAGGCAACTCTTGTGAAATAAAAATTTGGGTGACATGACCCATGGATGTTGTCAGTATACAAGCGTAGGCTGTTAGTCAATAATGGTGGGGGACATTTTTTATTAATAGTATTCATACTTACTCCTTTCGGGTCAGGATGTCATGTAGGCTAATGCTCTGTTACAGATTTAGTGAGAAATCTTTCTGAAAGAAATCCAGGTTGCTTGGATGATGCACAGGAAGATTTAATACCATCCTAAAAAGGCCAAATAACTTAATTTCATAATTTTGGTGCCTTCAATAACCTCTTAGCTCTCAAAGTGTATGGTTCAACATCGTGCAAAATTCTGGTATAGACAAGATTTTCAGAAAGTAGAATGTCTGTTTTTTCAAATTTGTGCAAAGATGTACCTCTGTCACTCCCACCATCTTCAAAATTGTCTCACTCAAACAGAGTTAGCCAATCTTTCTGACTGATACAGGAACTGCTGTCTCTTTCTGCTATGTCTTTATCTCCAAAGGACTGTGAATACAGGAGAGATTATATTCCTCAGCCCTTCTTTGGGGGACTCATTTATAAATGGAACTGCAGAAATGGGGAGGGAGGAAAGGGAAATAGGATGTGACTCGAGAATCTGAACAGTGACCATAGATGTCCACTGCTAGACTGACTGATGTCAGGCGGATGACACCATCCCATAATGCCTACAATGAGAACAATGTTGGGATTGCTGAAACTGCTCTGAATTGGATTTGCTTAACAGATGTAATTGTAAAAGCAGTAAAAGAAAGAATTTTGAACCCTCTTCTGAGCTGATTCCACTTATCACTTATCTTCCCCTGTTCTTCTAGGGAAACTGTTCTTGATCTTGTCCTATCCTTCTTTTTACAAGGGAGCAAAAATTATTTGCCAAGTATCACTCTTTCAGTTTTGCTTCCTCTCATTTTCCAAGATTTAATAAAGTGAACACTCAGCAGAATAGTTCTGTAATTTTTGAACACACATACAATTCTTCTTTTATCCAATTGAGGCCCTTCTGTGACTATGAAAACATAAAAACTGTAGTGAGCTACAGTTTACACTTAAGAGGTTGATATGGGTCAGTTCTCCAAGGCTATTCTTAGTTCAACTGCTATGTAAACTGTTGATGTCAGTGACTGGAAGCTGCTCTCCAGGACATTATATATATATGATAATTATATGACAGAAAATGCAACATATAGTTGGATCTGACCTTCAAGTTCACTAGCTTAAAAAAAGAAAAAAAAATGTCTGTAAGAAATTTTCTGGGTTTCCTATTACTAAATGTCTTCACATTTATATTTAGTTTACTGCATATACAAGAGACTTTCCTTGCATGGACAGCAGTGTCCATCCATTGTCAAGCTAGGGTATGTTTTAAGTCTCAATGATCACTGCCTCCAGAAATCATTTTTGAGACAAAACAGGCAAAGTCTTTTGCATAACTAAACAATCTTCCAGTAGTAGGGTCTTCACTCTCACATAAACACATTTTTCCACAAAGGAATCTGAGAGTTTTTTCTGAGACATAACAAGCCATCAAAAATTAATTAAATAACAAACAAGAGGAAAACACCACTTCTTCACTCAGCATTTTCCTTGATTTTCATAAGCATTTAGATTTACAGCTACTGGTACTACCACAGGAGCAGGGCTTTTTCTGGTTTTACTTCCTCTTCCAGCAGAGCAAGCACAGTTGCAAAATGCAAACTCATTTCTAGGCTCTCATATACATCACCAGTTTACCACATTCCAACCAGTCACAGTTGTGCAACACCCCATCAGGATACTGGGATTACTGCAGTGTCACAGACAGTTTAAGCGAGGCTCAAGGAGCAAAACTATGTTTTACATGGATAATTAAATGATTCATGACATGGAAATAATCCAGCTGTACTGAAACTTAGCAAACTAACTGTTCTGATGCAACAGTCAAGCATCTCATCAGTTATAAAATGAAACAGGTTTAAAGCAAAAACAATATAGGGAATGGAATGCCTGACATTGTAAAGTAGCATGTTCAAAGGACCATTAAGCAAGTATACTCATCCAGTGACATTTTCAAAAGAATTCCTGGCACCAAAATATTCTCTGTTTGCTTTTTCACCATGTTTAAAGAATGGATCACTCTTAGGGGAAAGAAAATCCTGTGTGCAAAACTGCATGAAACTAAACAATCCTTAAACGTGGCTAATTTCCATGTGGAGATGATGATTTAGCACTGTCATCCTTCAGCAGAGGAGAAAGAACTGCCTGTCTTTAGTTTACTTATGTAAGATGAAAAAAGTGAGGAGTGTGAATTTGATCTTGCTTCAATTTACTTCAGTGGCCAAACACTTGCCATGACTTCAGTGGGAGTGAGACTGCATCTTAATTCATTCAATGTGGAGACAAACAAATCAGCTGAGAATAATGCTCTTGTTTATTAGATTTAAATTACTACCATAGTTGTTTTTAACAGTGCTAAGTAAATCCTGTTTTAAAAGCCAAAGGTTACCTTCAGGCATGCTTTTCCCTCTGTATTGTGTCACAATGCAGGATTCCTGGTCATCTGACCACGACACCACCATTCACAGCAAGCAAGGCTTGCTCTGGGGCATGGCCACATTCCCACACAGGAATGATATATGTTTGTGGATGTCACTGGTGCCAACATCCAAATCTGGGCTGGGGCATCCCCCTCAGCCAATAAACCAAGGTGCACACTTTTCTAAAATAAATGCATTCACTGAGAACAGAAACTACATAAACTAAGATGTTCATGAAAAGCAGCAAAGTAAATCAAATCAATAGGGTTAAATTTGCAATTAGGAATCTGCATTTCTGCAGGGAAATTTTAGGATAGTCACTAATTGAAAAATGTTTAATTTTTGTTTTCTTTCCCTTAGAAGGCAATCAACCTTCTGGTTTGGCTGTGCTCTACTCTTCCTTATAAAGTAGAACCTAGAGAAACACTCAGAAAATATGTATGCAAGTATACCTCTCAATTAATTAAAAAAAATTAGTACTCAGAAGGTAGACAGAAACAAGACTGCCTACACTGTATGAATTAAACATATATGAATTAGGACACAGACCCTTCCATTCTTTAGTAAGTGATGCTGTCCTGAAAATGACATTAATGAATGAGATTGGTATATGAAAACCTTCTGCATCTGCTCTAGAGGTTGGAATGAGACTGTTAAATGAGACAGCAGAAAATAAGGATGTGCTGCTTAGGGAAGCTGAACGCCACTTCTGTGTTTGAGGAGTTCTGCAGTTTGGATGAAGGTCACAGGTTAACTCCAGCTGCATGAAAATCAGTGATAAATACACACTGCTTCTCTTAGACTGAAAGCAGTGCTAGACAAAGAGTATTAAAATAAGGAATATTACTCAAAAATCATCCCCGGGTTTTCTAAAGATGGCAATTTTTTATTAAAAGACAGTTTGTTACCTCCTCCATATATTAAATCTATAACATAACAATAAAAGCACCTCAGAATTGTAGAAGTATCTAAGATACATAGATACTTCTAAGGTATCTAAGGTAAGGTAAGGTCTAAGCAGTGAGAGCACCCTAAAAACATCACAAGAGCAGTGACAATTTCTAGGATAGTAATGACACGAACCAATATCTAGAAGTTAAGTCTAAGTGAAGAAGAGAATTTTTCAACTAATGGATCAGGGAAATTGTGGGAATAAAGGATGAGATATGCGATTCTAGATCATAGTGTACTACATAAACACAGGTGGAGAATATATGACTTTGATTCTGAATTACAACATATTTCAATTGAATTGTGTGCAGTTTTAGTTTTATACATGCATGATTTTTTAGAACATATTTTTAGACTGGGGCACACAATAAAGGAAACCCATCATATGATATTGCATTGATCCCCACATCACTCACTGGAATATCTTAACATTTCCAGCACAGATTCCCAGTCCTTAAGATGAAAACCCAGAGAAGATGAAAACCTTTAACTGCCATTAAGAGAAGGTCTAAAATTTTAATTGCTGTGTGAACACAAAGGAGCTGTGACATGCTGTGGCTTCTTGAAGCACTCCTGCAGTTATCCTGACGTATCTGTAACTACCCCACCCTCTCCCTCTTCCCTATCCACCACTGACTGATGCAGCTGGGAGATTCGGTAACTGCAGAGCAAAATCTTGCTTACTTTCAGCTTTCCTACCCCAGCAAATGCTCAGCTCTTCTGGGAAGATGGACCTATGCCATAAACACACTGCACCTTGAAGGGAATGAAACCTTCCCTTCACACATGAATGTGAGCAGGTTTTTGGAGCTGCCTGGTGTGGCCATTTTTCATCTGTTTTCCACAAAGAAAGGAAAGAATCCTGTATTATCCTCCTCATGGTATTTCAAGTCTTAATTCCAAAGAACAGAGATGCCAGGACTTGTCAATGACATGACTAACAATTTTATGAGAACTAGCAAGACAGTTCATTTCTCCTACATCTTACTCACAGAAACCTTGGAATTAGTTTGTCTGAAACACTTGGGGGGAAGGAAGGTAGACATAATTCTGACAACTTTATTAAATATTCAGTACATCTGACATCCTGTTATCAACAGCAAAAATATGGTTTAATTATGATACGCCATACTGGTATCATTTACGATTCATCAGTGTGAAAAAACAGCAGTGAATATTTTCTTGTTCCATGTGGAAAAATACACACCTTCCACCCTCCCAAAAAAGTAAGACAAGGCACAATAAATTCTCATAATTTTCTTTCTTCTGGCTTTTCAGTTCCATCACAGCCCTCCAAATTAAGATTTATGTGCTATTTTGCATCTGTATCTGTTGTTGATTTCCCCCCCTACAGGGATATAGGTGGATAAGTTTGGACAGGAAACGGTATCCCTCAAGCCAAACTGAAAGGTTTATAAAGTTGCTAATAAAAGTTTGGGTCAGGGCCTAAATATCAATCATCTGATCATTGTCTTTTTAAACGAGCTCAGGCATTTTCCCAACTGCTCCCAGCAGGTCTCTGCCACTATTTCAAACTAAGATTTCAGCCATTTCTTTTTTCTCCATGTTGACCTCGATAATTTTTCTTTCTCCCCCTCTTTACCTGCCAAATGCATCCATCAGGATTTTGCCATAGGCTATCTGCTTTTGAAGTTGAGAGGAATTCACTAATAGTGAGTGTCAAATCCACAATAAATGCCATTGCCATATGGTATATGCTGCTTTTGGGAATTATCTCAAAAGGCCTAGCTGTGAGAAGGCTGGCTGTATGTTAGGAGGGTTTTATTGCTAACTTTCATAACTCATGTCATGTCTTTCAGTTTCTGTATTCATTGGCTTCAGTGAGTGCAACTGTTTCCTGAATTTATAAAAATGTTGTCAAGATCCCTTGATCTCTCTTCCTCCGTCTCTCTCACACAAACACATCCAAACACATCTATACACAGTGGAATAGCATGCACAGTGGCACGCAAATCTAGCAAAAGAGATGCTTGTAAATAAATAGCATGTCATTCTGTTCACTCAATAAATTCCTCTGGGTGTTAAACTCATGATAAACGTATCACAAGCCCTGATGAAGGCTTTACAGCCTGCCCCATCACACCATCCTGAGTGCAATTCTGCGAGGCATAGGAAGACACAAGTTTGAAAAACAGAGCAGAAATAGCTCCCATAAGGGCAGGGTGCTGACATAGTTGAAACATAACTAACTGGAGAGCATTTGTTTTAGCTAAAGAAGACAGCATCATTGACACATCTCTGTGCCTATGGAGGTGTACTCTGCGTTCAAAGGAACAAGAAAGACACCTTCTTTTAAAAATTGCCCATTAATATATAAATATGTCTGTGTTGAAACTCTCCAGATGGTACCATTCTCAACAAGAACTACACACAAGACTAAGAAATTCCACAGAGAAAACGTGCTTTTGTGATCCAAAGAGGCAAGGACAAAGAAAACCACATATGCAGAGTTTAACATGCCAACATAGTGATAGAAAAAGAATTACAAAAATAAATGTCAGCCCCCTTGAAACACTTGAGGCAGCTCTTTCGACTTTCTCTGATGCTCTAGGAAGGTGTGAATGTCTTCCATGTCTCACAAATCGCCACCAGTCACAAGGAAATGGCTCCAGCACACCTCAGAGTGTTTCAAGTACCACTCCCCTCTAATTCATATAGTCTGTTAATATCCTCTTGGAGCAAATACAAATAATAGTTTAAAAAGACAATTATATTTCAGAAACATGTGCCTCTACATGACAATCCCCCCCCAGAATTTAATACCATCCCTAGGCAAAATTCATCCAACCTTAAGGTTTCTATTATGTATTTCTGGGACTGTGTTTTGCTTTCCTGGTAAGTAATACAAATGAACTGCTGGCAACATCACATCAAAACAAAAGCAGCAGAATCAGAAAAAAATACTGAAAAGTTTACCTTTATAGGAAAGCTTCAGTCTCGGGATATTTTGTTTTGATGTTCCAGTGACTGGAAGGAACAGCATCACTAAAGACAGCAGGCTGCAGGCATGTGGCACTTGCAAAGCTCTCATTCTGCTCCCTTCTTTTGAATCTTCTTTTGCACCACAGTGAAATATCTCCCCACTTTTCAAACAACCCAAGTTTTATCTGGAAGAAAAAAAAGGAAAACATCTGTAGACCTGCATTACTGCATAAATAATAATTCTGTAAGCAAGCCAGACCTATCGTTAAAGAGCAGCTAATTTAATTTCTTTGCTACAAAAGTATTTTTTTCTCCAGTACAAGTAAAAATGTTTTGTTTCTTTAATACTAAATTTACACATTTTGACATCGGAAAAATATGTAAACTTTTCAAACACTAGTGTCTAGCACAGCTAAAGTTCAAGCACAAATTAAATTAACGCAGTACCCACAAAAAGAACATTTGCCATTCAAAAGTGACCATGAAACTTGTTAGTTCATACCAGTCCACTGGATATCTTAATGTTTTATAGCTCTTTTTATCTCAGCACAACAGCTATTTTATGTTTATGCTATGACTAGAATGAACTGTAATGTCTCAGATCCCATGGAGGTACAAGAAGAGTTAACAATGAGTACATACCCATCAAAACTTTCATAAATAAACTAAGAAAACTGGATGGAACAAGCAGTTGTGTTTAGTTTTAATAGAAAAAAACAGTCAATGCAGATGATGTATTTAAAAGTGCTTTCAGTATGATATTTCCAGCAGAATAACTGCAACTCATCCACCAAAATGTCCTATAAACTTTAATGAGTGTTTCAGGCTGGGGTCAATAGACTGATACGAGATTTTGTTAGCACAGTGTGCAACTAAGCCAGCTTTGCAGCACTTTTCACTTAATAAGTGTCATTCATATTCCATAAATCTTGAAGTGTTTTACAAATGAAAGCAATTATCACTGTCCTTATTTTCCCTATGCAAAAACAGAACCATAAAGCTGCACTGAACCTATTTCCTCAAGGTCATACAGCACAGTAGTTGAAAAGAAAACAGCAACAGTAATCCTGGTGTCCTTTGTACCCAGCTATCAAGGATCCTTTTTGCCCAATAACTCCACTTTTGAACATGAAATTATTTTAAATGGCATCTTGAGTTCTGAAGGCAAAACTTGATGGTTAATAAATCACAGACATCAGAGTATGAAAATACTTGTAAGACCAGATACTTCCTCCTGCAAGTGCACGATGCTAGAGGTCAAGGGGGACAGCTGGTGAAATGACAAATATCAGTGTTTGAGTAATGCTGTAAAACCAAGGAGTAAAGAAATGTTATGGTTAGTTGAGAGATTAATGGCTCATGACTTGCCATGAAAATTCTTTTCTGAAAGGTACTGGAACTGCCTGATTAAAAGAGCAATCCTAGTGCCCACATCAGCCAGCACTTGCACAGACATCAAAGGAGAGGTTCCTTACAAGCCCATGAGAGATGCAGCACAGCCTGGGGCCCCTGGTCTGGCATTCAAGCTCCTGCAGCTCTGGTCAGGCAACTCTGAGCTATAGCAGCACCCAGAACCAATTCAGCACCTCCTGACACAGGCAGTTCATGCTTCCTGGCATGAAAGGATGGAAACAGTTCTGACAGAGGAAATTTGTCTCAGATGAAACTTGGGCTTTCTGAGCCTCCAGACCTTCTGTCAATAGTAAAAGACAAGGAAGTGTGCAAGAAGAGCATGATGGTGAAAGAGAAAGAGGGAAATAATTTGTAAAATGCCCAAAGCATAGCTCCTATTGCAGAACACTGAGCTTCTTTCTTCTCAGTCCCCTCTTCAACACTGACATTGTGTCTGAATGCACTGGTCTTGGCGAAGGGGAGGGCATGTTCATGAGATGACATGGAGAGAAAACAGACAAACATGAAATGCCTGTTTCATCTTTCCCTTCCCTTTATTACAGTATGTGATCCAAAGAGAAGGCCTTTACTTCAGTGCCAACATATCTATTTGAGGGTGGACCATGAAGGACTGATGTGGATTAGACTATCGTAGGGTTAAACTGCCTTTAAGAAATCTATTTAGGGGGAAGAAGGGGAAAAGAAGGGGAGGGGAGGAGGGGGAAGAATACATGAAGATGAGACACCAGCCCTGTTCATCTTCAGCAGGATGATAGTGACAACCCATACTTCAAAAAGAAGCAATTAAGTGGGAGCCAGTCTCACTGCAAGTATGTTGAGAAGTCATGGCCTGAAGGTCTGGGCCTCAGCCAACAGGGAATTCACCAAAGGATTTGGGGCTCACTTTCTTGAGGCAAATTACTGTGAAGAATCAAGACTAAATTCAACTAAAAAACCAGTTGTGTCAATGCACTGTCATTTGCTGAATTGACTGAGAATCAGCACCAAACTCGGGCCTTTGGCCATAGCTCACAACCTCACTTTTTCATTTAAGCATTTTTTGCTAATGGGAACCTTTGGGTTTTTTTTGGTTGGGTTTTTTTTTTCCCCTTTTCCCTTTTATTTGAATAATGTCTGTGAAAAACCATTTGCTTTCACAAGGCAGTTAGTTTACACTGGAGGCAGCTGGTCTGTGAGCTCGAGCCAACCCTGTCCTGTCTTTAGATTCATTGCAATCTGGCCAGATTGTCACATATATTTTTAGTTTATGATGATCCTCTAATACAATTCCAGCTTCCACACAGAGTCCTTCCAACAGTCTAGCTCAGGTTAATGAACTTCAGGCCAACTAACTTGCCATTAATCTTCAGGAAATATCCTTCCTCTCTGTAACACATGCAATGTCAATCAGGATCCTGTGCTGAAAAGACCCACAGTCACACTGATCAGAAGCAAACAGTCCCATGAGCAGAAATAAAACATAAAACCTAAAAGCAAATTTGACTCCCTTATTCCTTCCTCCCCTCAAAAGTAAGACAAATTTGGTCAGAGAAGGAAAAAATTACTGGTTTGTTTAGTTCTTTGATACTTCAGCTAAGGACCAACACCTTCTAAAACTTCCTCACCAAGAACGGATCCAAAATAAACGAGGAAAAAGAGTCTGAAAATAAAAATGCTGAGGCTAAAGCTGCTTTTCCACCTTGGCTTCAGCTAGGAAATGGCACTGCACTGTGTTAATTATCACCTGCAAGACCTAGCAGAGAAGGAAGCCATGCATACACCTTGCTGAAACGGGGGCATTTCCAGCGGAATAAAGGAGCTTTTATTTGCCCCATGTAGGGGTGGGAGGCACAAGGCTGAGAGGGGCTGAGCAGCCTGGCTCCATCCTGCTCGGACCTCCCAGTGGGGCCCATAAATTGGGATTGGGCTGTGGGCTGAAGTGCCAGAAGACAGAAAGTGGAGCTGCAAGTGTGCTGCCATCCTGACAGAGAGAGGGGCCAGACCTGATTGGCACATGTGCCATGTCATGTCCCAGAAATGTGCCTAAAACGAGGTGTCACCTCCCCGCAATCGGTCACATCTAGTGGAGCCTATAAAACAGATTGCTCCGAAGCTACTGTCTGAAACAAGAAAACCTGGAGCCAATTTGCTAAACATAATTTATTCCAGGCCCTTTGTGGCAATAAACAGAGCTCTTCAGCCTTCTCAAACACACAGACAGTAAGGAGCTCTGTGCTTATGGGAGCTTTTTCAGATCGTTCAGCTCAAACCTATCTAAATGCAAAATCTTGCATTCACAAATACTGTGTAGTTTCCCACTTCTCCTGGCGTCACGAAGTCCAGAGCTGAAAACGACTGTGACCCATCTGCAAACACACATTTTTTAAACTGTATTCATGAAAATCTCAGTTATTTCTGTTAAAAAAGGCTTTACGGAATTGGAGGATAATTTAAAACCTGTTTCCAGCACTAGATTTCCAAGGCCATTTTAAAATTCAGAATTTTATATTCCAATAAAGAGTTATAGCTCAGTTTTAGTGAATCTAATAGCAATGCTGCAAATCGTGACAACTGAAAATGCAGAGCAACGTAGTCACTATCAGCTTATAAATTCATCATAAACCTAATGAGTAAGTTGCCTAGGCCATGTAGCTTCAATATGTAATTTTCTATCACTGATGCAAAAGTTTTTCTTTCTTCTCCTCATCTATCCTTGTTTGACATCTTGGGATTTTATTTTATTTTGGTCTACGGAGTCAGAAGAGAGAAAAGATGTCCCTTCCAGACATCAACAAAATAGCATGAGTGGCCTTTCAGAAAAACATACTGCTTTAAAAGATTTAAAACTAATCAGCTACAAGAATAAACAAAAAATTACCCCACCTATGATTCATATTTATTGAAAGGTACATTATCTCTTTATCATCTCTTTATTAAGAGATAAATAAGTATCTATTTATTTCAATAGATTATTTTCTACTATTATAAGAAGAAAATCTATATACACACAAATTTAAAGCACATTATTTTAACTATAAGTATACAGATATGTGTGTCCAATGCATTATGTAGATATCTCACCTTGAAATTATCATACAAATTCCAAAAGAAAAATTACTGTGGTTGTCTACTGTGTGGTTCAAAACTACTATAATCATGAACTGGATATTGAATTGTCTTTAATAAGAGGGAAAACTGTAAGCATACATGGCTCAGATTAGTAACTTAGAAAATCAAATAGACTAAAAATAAAATTACATCTTTAGACTTACTTAACATTCTTAACTTAGTTCTGCAATAACAAAGATGACATTTATCCAGAGCACAATGAAACTATGTTCTTGTACCCTTTAGATGGTCTGTTTATTATTTGGCAGAAGATGCTTTTCTCTTCATTGTGAAATCTCAATTAAAGTTAACTCCATCCAAGAACTGGTAAACAGTATTATTCATCACTATTCTCCTACTTATTAAGTAGGTTTTGTGCTGTTTATAGTCCAGAAAATGTTCTCTTTCAAGATTCAGAAAAATACTGCTTTCTACACAAACACCAGATCAGCATTACCTCACTTCCCAACAGCAGTAGAAATTAATGAATAAAAAGACAATGGTACAATCAAAAAACATTATGTGAGCCTGAAGTAAGTGAGTATTTTTCCCATTTTGTGTTGCATAAATCACTGGGCTTAGTGTACCTGGTATAGATGAGGTTTTGCCATAGAGCAGTCTTTGCTACTGTTAAATACCCAAGCAATTAGCAGACTCCTAAGAAGCATAACCCAGCTTACAATGAGTTTTGCAAAACTATAAAAGCTTTAACTTTTACTGAGCTCCTCACAGGATTTACACACCATTCATTCAACACCAATAACTTGACAAGAAAAATCACTGCTGTGATTCCCAATTGAGAAGAACCAAATAGAGCAAAGAAAAATGAAGGGTCTGAGAGACAATGAGGATGCAATTGAGGGAACAGAGTCAGCAAAAAATCTTATTGTAAGAGAACCATCTGATAATAAATAAAGCTCTCCAATAGAGAGAGAAAATACATCTGAGGATTACACTGGATTTTTTGTTCAGATGAACTCAAGCTCAAGTAAAAATGGTGACTAAGGAAGTGAAAAGAGAGAAAAAGGAAGGAATTCCCTTATTTTGTCTACTTTTTCATACTTTTCAGCATCTTTCTGAAGGGAATCTACTGGTGGAAGCATTCCTAACAGGCATGTAGCCTGTTTGAAGATAAACACTGGTAGAAATGGTAGAAACTCTACAGAATTATCTGTGTCACATTGTTCTGAAGAGCTTATCTGACCATGCAATTAACTGTTGGGCACCTAAAATTACCCACATAGGAAATGAGCACTTCATCCTCAAAAGATATCAAGATATTTTTCAGGTCAATGTCAGTGAGGTCAGGATTACACCCAAAGGTTTCACACAGCCACAGAAGTAATCTTTTCAGAAGGTGGCAGATAGACAGCCATGCACACAGACATGTATCATTACAAACAGTGATTCTGAGAAATTTTATCTGCGGCATTATATCTTTCGGACATCTAACACATAAATCCAAGACTGATGTTAAACCAACTGCTATTCTCTAACCCTAATTATTTGTATATTGTGTCGCCTTAAAAAAAACAAAATAAACAAAAAAACCCCAACCAAACGAAAAAAACCCACCCAACACCCCCCCCCCCAAAAGAACCAGACTCATAGATTTTTACATTCTATAGTCTGTTTCTCAAACACAGTATCTATTGTTCAAGAAAAAGGATGGGATGGAAAGCAATTTGTCATCTGAAAATGGTATTTCCAAAAGGAGGTAGGCACATAAATAAAATGTCCCACCAGTCAGATGTGAAGCTGGGATCTTCACACAGAAATACCAACATGCCTTTCATTCTAAAGTTAGATGCATATGTATCTCTTATGGGTTCTTTTTCCTCTTGTTTCCTCTTGTTTTCTTTGGGGAAAGAACTATGACTTCAGGTATTATGTCCATAATAACAGCTTTCCATAGGCTCTTTATTTAGAAGGACATGAGAATGCCCTACAAGTCTGATCATCCAAAAAAAAAAAAAAAAACCAAAAAAACCCCCAAACAACAAAACCCAAACACAAGCCAAAGAAGAAAGCAGTGTAAGGCACGATTTAGCAACACATAAGAATCAAAAGGAGCCCTAAGCCAAACCTCAGTGTTACATTATTTTAAGTACAGCATGTTTCCCCAGCAGACCAAAAAAACCACTAACGCTATGAAAAGTGATTCTAAGATGAGTTTTGTAACTCTGGTATCCAAGAAAAGAAAAAGGCAGTAGCATGAAAATTCCTAGAGACATTAATGAAAAGGTAGACTAGATGGAAAACCACTTTCTGCCAAGTACTGTGACGTCTGAAGGGTTTCAAAGAGAGACAGAGAATTTTCCTCTGAAATGTCTGTCACCACCTGCAGCACTTGGGGTGGTTTGGCTCAGCTCTGAGTGAAGGAGACAGGGAGACAACACTTGCAGGAAGCTTTGCCTGTGGAACAGCCTTGGCCTGCTCTTGAGAAAACACTGGAAAGCCAGAAAAACGTCATGACGGCCATCAGAAAAAATAAATGCTCATTTTGGGGAGACCTGCCTGAGCATTTGAACCCTACCAGATTGCATTAGTCCTGCTGCAGCCTGAATTAACCCCAGGCAGCACTGTCAAGCCACCTAAACCACTGACCCTGCAACCACCATTCTACTGCTGGAAGAAACATAAACCTACATTGGCCAACACAAAGGAAGGATTACAGTCTCATTTTCACCTCCAGGAATTCTTGCCAGTGTTTTGCTATGGAAAAACCGTTCTCTGTTATTTCCTTTCATAGGAGACCTTCCAACATATGCAGGAGTGAAGCACCAGTCCTCTAGCAGGGACCAGAAGTCTGAACTGGCTGACTTTTTTTGGGCATTACCAGTAACTAGTGGCAATGGGGTATTCTACAGATTAGTTACTTGAACTTGCCCTGCCATGACTTTTGTACATTTGTGAAAAACCCAGCTTGACGGGAAGGCAGTGCAGCACTCTGGTGAAATCTGTGATATATCAAATCCAGACTTACAGCTCTGCAGGATACAGCAGCAAGGTGGATAACAATGCACACTCTGAAAGGGAACAGCCAGCGAGTGTCTGCATGGATACATCTACAGATGGGAGTAGGTGGGGCTCTCATGTCCCTGATCCAAGCAATCCAGACTCAGCCAGCTCCCAGTGCTCTATGGCTCCATTAATTGCACACTATACAGCATTATGTTACACATTTCAGCCATACATACATCTGAGGCATCACCAGGCAGCCAACTCTGTGAGCAGGAACACAACCTGCAGATCATGCACACAAACACAGCCCAGCAGACACTACTAAATCAAAACCTCAACCAAAACAAACCCTCCCCAAAGCAGAAAGAAATAAAAGAACTACGATTTACATTTACATAAATATTTAAAATGTAAATTTCATTTCACAGCCAATGCTTTATTGTACTAAAATTTGTAGCTAGATTATCTGATGTAAGCATTAATGTATTGCCAAATAGTTTGTAATTTTGTGTAAATGCTTGCAGGCACTCACAGCTGTATCTAAAGTCTGTGAGACTCTCAGATAAAAACAGAATGTTACAAATGTTAAGTAGAGGCAACTGCATGTTTTAGTTGGCATCTTAATATAATTAAACATTTTTTTTATTATTTCTATTTTACAAATCCTGATAGGATGTTTCCTTAACTGTCAGTACTATTTAGTTTACTGTCAGCTATGTAAAAGTCAAATCATAGCTTTCAAAAGAATTCAGGCTAATACAGTTTAGCAATGGTTAAAAAATGTGTGCTTCATATGGCAGCTTGGCTTTGATCAAATCTGTTTGCTGTATATCCAATGGCATATTTCCCTAAAATTCCTTTCATCAATGTATGGCCTCATTATTTGATGCACTGTCAGTGAACTCTGTACAGCACAGTCTGCAGAATTTAATGTATAAACTGCACTACAGGGAAAGACATGCCGGAAGGATTTTAATTTCCACTTCCAACAAATTGATTTAATAATTCATGACTATATGCTTGCAGTCTATTGGAGAAGGATTTTTTTAATCCATTGTCCAGCTAATTTTGGATCAACATTTTGTACAGCCAAAAGTGTAAAGCGATACATACATGAATGTGTACACTGCAGAGCAGTGATCTCTGTTGGCCCAATAACCCAGTTATTTTATTGTTAGGCTGAACACATTTGCTTTCTTCCTGCTTTTTTACAGATTTTATTTCATTTAAATTTGGAGTATATGAGACAGAATCAGCAGAACCTCTATAAAAAATCCCACTTGTGAGTTTACACAAGTCACTGGCTCAATGGGGACCTATTCCTCCTGATGGGTTTTCCTCAGGTACTCATCATCACAGCATCCAAGCATTTTAAAAGCTTTAATGTCTCTATTCTCTACCCTCTATCCTTGTCATTAGGAGTTAACTGGATTTCTTTTAATGCTGCCAAAGGAGATGACATCCTTTGGATAAGGTCACATTAGCAGTCAGGACCAGTACCCACATCCCCCTAGTCACACAGCCAACCTTCTCCACAGGGACACCAGACTTGTAGCTCCTGCAGTGAGATCCCTGGCTCACATATCACTTCTTCCAGCGTTTTATTTGTTAAATTTAAGTGCTTGTGCAAACTGCAGAAAATTACAAGCAATCACAGTTTCATTTTCTATAAAGAACTTCACAGAGCTGTGTAAGGAAAAACACACTGCCAGTGTGGGTTCAGATAGCAGGTTATCAAAGCTTTAACAGTCCTGTGTTCTCTGATCATCAATTTTACCATTTTCAAGGGTTACAACATGCTGCTATCTATTCAGACCCTCAAAAAATGTTCTGTTTGTGTCACAGCAGAAATCAATTTATATTTGGTGCAATAGTTGTTTTGCTGGTCTATTTTTAAGCTGCTTTGTGAAGGGTGTTATCATAACAGTTCCTGGAATCTGAAACAGCCATACTGAAAAAGAAACCAAGAATTCAGGCATCACCTAATCCATTCAACACAGAAATACTTCCACTTTAGTTTAAAATCACAATAACTTTCTTTTGTATTGTGAGGACAAAGTGATGACACAGTGTGAAAGGCTGAATCAGTATTTCACTGAAAAAGGAAAGATTTTTAGATTATTAACCAGTTAGTTTCCAGAACCAGAAGACCAATATTTAAAAGGTAGGATGTGAAACACCACTTCTCATTTCCTTTTCCCCAGTAATCATTTGTCCCCTAAAATGATGAGGCAATCTCAGTCTTGAGGGAGTTCAGAGGTTTCATTCCCTACAAGGATTGTCAACACTGGAGCAGGAACTCAGAGAAGGTGGATTCTCCATCTTTGCAGACATCTGAAGCTTGACTGGACATAACTCTAAGCAATCTAATCCAAAGCTGAAGTTATCCATCCTTTGAAATACAAACTAAACCATATCACTTCCTCATGCCTCCTTCAACGCTAATTTTTCTACTACTTCCTTTAGCAGTTAATGGACAAATGAATACCTGAACTTAATCACACACTGAAGGTCTTGTTCAACATCCAACACCCTTCCACCTAAACTTGGATGTCTGAAAGCCATCAAATGACCTTTTCTACTCTCTAGTGATCTTATCTTCCCAAAGACTCTTCTGATAAGGGCAATGTCTACCTGAGCTGCTTACAAAGTAACTACTTTACTATTAAAATCTGACTGAAAACAGGATGACTTTTCTTTTATGAAACTGTCCAAAAGCTGAAGCAATTCAAGAACTGATTCATAAGCAGATAATAAACTCCTGTATCAAGAATAGCAATGTGTGCATAGGGAAAGTGGAATACACACAGCATAGGTGCAGGCATTGCATTAGCTGTATCACTTAATTCAGTATCTCACAGCTTCCAGGTACAGTTCACCCACAGGGTCCTGGTTTGAAAACTAAGCACAGAACTGAGTGTCAAAATTATTAACACGTTATGTGAAACACTGGTGAGGCAAGAAGGAGATTTATTCCAGGATTCCTCCACTGGAGTTTGAAGAAGATGTGTGAAAAATGCCACTGGATGAACTGCTGACACCCAAACCATGCCAATGACTTCTGCTCACCCAGCACACAAGACCATCTGCGTTTTCCAGGCTGACCTCTCTTTTCTATCCAGACCAGCAACTCCTTCCTGCCAGTCTATTATCTCTCAGTGGCACCAAGAAGTGGTAGCCATTGTAGTTACCACATTAAATATTTCTCTAAGTTGTGGGGGGAAAAAATGACTAGAAAGGAATTGGGCTCCACGCTGGCTTAGCTAGAAAAAGAAATGTGGTGGAGAAGATTAAGTTGTGTTTCTATAGCCAGGGCTGAGCAGGTGGCAAAGTCCCAGCACAGGTGCTTGCTCCACAGAGGATTCCACTCCCTGGTAAAATAGCTACTCCTCAAAGAAACCAGGGCTTGAAGATATCCAGGACTCTTCCTGTCAGATGAGCCTTGTGTAAGTTTATGAAGCCTTGGGATCACCATGATTAAGTACGTTCCTTAAGCCATTCCCCACCAGGCTTTAGTGCTTTTAAACCACTGACCCCTTGAATTAAAGAGAGAGATTTCTCTTTTCACAGCTGTGACTCAAACACAGGAAGGAATTCAGAGACATCTGAAAACAAAGCCAGGCAGAATTTAAAACAAAATCCTTCAATGACAGATTTAGCAAGTGATGGGCACAGCTGGAGCTCACAAATATAACTAAGCAAATGAGCATGCATTATACAACAACCCTACATAGACAGACCTTATGAAGGGTAATTTCCTCACAAGGAATTGCAAAAACCAAACTGCTATGAATAAGTCATTAGAAAAACTAGATATTGGCTGTTCAAAAGGAATCTGAGTCTTTGGGTCCTTTAGCAAACTAAATGGCAACCACCCCTAAAATGAGATATGTGACTACCAATTAAGCAACTAAAGCCTTGATTTTTAGTTATTGTCTATTTAAATCACAATACAAAATCAAAATTCCTGTGCCTAGAGAAGAATAAAACACTACTAAGGTAGTTTTCAGAACTTATATAATACCTTTCATACATTCAACTTAAAATATACAGTAACTAGTACATACATCATTGAGTCATTGCAAAGGAAATGTGTCCCTACTATTTCTGCTGAGGAAGCTGATGCTAAATGTACTCCCTAGATATTCTGGGAGGAACTGAAGTGAAAAAAGAAGTGGAATTAGATACTAATAGCTAATTATCACTGTCACTATCTTAAACATGACATGCTTCTTTTTACCCAGTCAAATGGGCTACATGATACAGCACACCACTTTTAAGAAGAAGCACAAGTCTGCAGATGAACTTTATAAAATGCAACAAATATCTTGAAGATAATCAAGCATGAGGAACTGACCACCTCCACACAGTACTGCAAAGCAAAACAACAATGACTACTGAAAATTCTATTTCCCTTGTCTGCCTCACTGGGGTATGTGACTTGCATTAATGGCACGGGGAATAATGTACTTGCACTCAGACCCTGGACTGACTGATGTCAAATGAAGTTCAACCATTCATATTAATGGGGATCAGCATTTGTCTGAGGGAATGGAAGCCTCTCAGACCTCAGGGTCATGAA
This sequence comes from Calcarius lapponicus, assembly GCA_039654755.1. Classification (NCBI taxonomy): domain Eukaryota; kingdom Metazoa; phylum Chordata; class Aves; order Passeriformes; family Fringillidae; genus Calcarius; species Calcarius lapponicus. The sequence continues at coordinate 10,921,943 of CM077463.1, forward strand.
TTGACAAGCTATCGAACATTTTCTCTGTAGTGCTGACCATCCTCCATCCCCACCGAGCTCAGCTGTCCGGACCCTTAGTCCCACTCCAGCTGCTTTGTGCTCCTCCTGAGGCACAGAAAGAGCTCATTACAGATTCTCTCTGTGTAATGTGCAATGCGGGCTGAGAGCTCACAACTCCCTTTCTAGGAGACACAGAACAGTCACATTTCTCTGGACCCCAAGGAAAACACAGAGACGTACATACACGGAGAGTTGTGTTATTCTGGAGATCTGTAACTGACTAAACCAGATGGTGACAGAAGTGCCATTAATGCCAAAAAACTCCACCAAACTGAAAATATCTCCTCAAAAGCACAAAGATGACTAGTAACTTGTACCAAGAAAATGATTGTTAAATTGCTATTGTCTTATGCCACTAATACACTGGGAGGATGCAAAAAGCAGTTTTTCTTACTGATGGACTTTCTGGAAAAATGCCTTCTCACAGAACTTATTCTTTAATGGTTTCAGAGTATCTATAAGCTCATGGGTTGTAGTCATGCTAATGATCAGCAAGCAGTGACTTCAGACAGCTGATAAAAGTCTGGAGCTGATATTATCTATCAAAACATTAAAATATGCAAAAGAAACCACTGCAGCAGAGTTTTTGTCTTCTTAATTAATCCTAATAATATTAAGAACAGCAATACTAACAATGATAACTGTAACTTTTTTCCTAAACTTTTTTGGCAACAAAAAATCTGCCAGATGCAAATTTAAATTTTATGGATGATAAGAAAGTCAGCTGTTTCTAGTGAGTTTTACAAGTTATAACCCAGCTCCAGTAGTCAGGACATGCAGAGTGAGTGAATTCAAAAAGCCCACTCAAGCCCTGGCATCTGTTTCTTTAGAGGCACCTCAGCCACACTCTTGTTTTTCAGAAGTGCTTGTGTAAACATTAAAAACCACAAAACAATTAAAAGGTAAGAATTCAGCATGCAAGGCCAACACCAACGAAGGATGAGGCAAATGAAAAAACAAGATTAAAATAAATGCCTTACATGCATAACAAATTTCAGTATCATGAATCACTAAACTGACCTGTGAGCTATAACTTGACCATGCCTCTTTTAATTGTTCCACATAAGGATACACTTTCTGAAAAAGAAGAATATCTTCAGCAGACACAGTGCTACAGCTGTTTTTTCCTTTATTAATAGTATATGTGTACTGTTGTGCAAGTTATGGAACTTAAGTTCTGCTGAAGGAAGAAGCACGGAGGATGTAGGAGATATGCAGCTAGACCAGAAAATGCCTTTTTGATGTACTTGGAGAACTACCAGTAGAAATCACTAAAAAACAATGAAGATCTATTCCTCGTGGTAATGTAAGGTGAAATATAAAAGCTAAAAAGGGAAAACCTATGCAGTCAGTAACTGAGAAAGTAATCACATTTGATCTTCTTTCAGCATTCAAGTTGTCTCTCAATTTTCTTTCCTTAGATATGTGGATCATGAAACATATTACTAATTTTCTACATTTAAGCAGTTCTGGGTTTTCTCCACCTTCAACATTCATTTCCTGTTCCAGAAAAAATCCTCTCACACCACAACTTGTTACTTAAATAAGAATATAAAAATGTTTGTAATGGCAAGACTGAAGGCTCATCCAGTCTAGTAGTCTCTTTTCAACAGCAAGAAGAATAATTATAGAACATTTATACACGATATTTCCCCACCCTTAGTGCTCCCCCTCCTCTCCATCTATTTTCAGCTCAGGAGATTTCCTGAGCCTATTGTGGCCTGTCTATTTTGCAACCCCCAAGTAGATATCACTTTCAAGTACTTGTCCAGTATCCCTCTGAGCCCTTGTAAAATTCTTGCATCTGCAACACCATCTGGCAAGCAAGTTTATATGTCTGCTACCCAAAGTGAGAAGAACCACTTCCAATACCAACAGTGCAATGTGATAATGTATTAATTTCCCCTTATACACCACCACCTTCATATTAGCAAGAAAGTAGATCCCACTGGGCAATAAAAAAAAAGAAAATTCTGATTTAGTTGTGATGATCATCCAACAGTTTCAACATTAGCTGCATTACATATGCTACCTCTTTATTTTTTTGTATAATTGTCTCACAAATTGAGTGGGAAATTAAGTGAAAATTGGTCAAGAGAAAGTTAAGAAGGTGATAGCAGTCATCAGCTCTAACAAGTGTTCACTGCCAAAGAAAAATATCTTGCTATGGTCACTGCACAAGATGAGATGTAATATTTCAGAATAAACATTTGGTGAGAATCCAGGATCAGCTTTGAACAAAGTTCAATTCAACACAGTAGGTATTTGCCAAGGCTGGCAAATATGTGGGTGGGGCAAAAGCAGAGCTGAGATCAGTGAAAGACAAACCCTTCAGTTTCACAGCCATCAGTGGCTCAACACTGGTAGCAGAAGGGATCCCACACAGGAACTGGTGAATACCTGCAGGCAGGTATGATGGAAAAGGCATCCCAGCACCCAGCAGCTGGGGAGATCTGTCATGTCTCTCCTTGACAAAGCACTCTGCCTCTCTCACACTGCAGTAAAATTCACTTTTAGTTTACTGAAACAGCCAGGTTTTCTCATGTTCACAACTTTTACTTTGATAAAGGTGGCCATAGGGGTGAAGGGTTTTGCTTTTGCACCAGTTGATGATGTATCTTTAAAACCCGCTTTCAAAATTACTGAATAATTTAAGAAATGTGCTTTAAGATTTATGCTATAAACTGACTATGAGGAAATAGAGTTATAAGCTCCATTAATCTTCATGTTTTAAGGTGTGAGTGATGTAAGAAACACCATCTTGCAATACAGAACAGTAAAATTGTGAAGATTTATGCCTTCCGCTGAAACATCTGGTCTTACCCACCCTAGGTGCCAGAATGGCAGACGGGATGAGCTGCTTGTTTATTCCACCCAGGCATTTCCCTGACTCCTGGACTTTATGTTAAGACATGATGAACATCTTACTCTCACTGGAGAATTTTTACTCTCATGAAGTCAATAGGTCAGAACTTTTGAAATTTACAGCTCATGAAAGGGATTCCTCCTTTGAGTTTGTTAGATTCTAGTGCAGCAGTAGACAAATATAAATACTTAAATTTTTAAAAACTTAATACTATAAAAACTTAAAACTGTACTTTATGTACTCCATACTTGTGCTTCATACAGACATAGGCATTAATTTAAAGGCCTGTCAGAACACAACTTCATTAGCAACAGAGTGAATCATGAGGGGTAGGAAATATCCAAAAGGGTTACATCTCACAGAACTACAACAGTAAGCCCTAACAAAAAAGTTCCTTTCATTTTACAATTACAACCAACTTTCCAGTTCAGTATTATAAGCTGTAATTATTCTGGAGGATCAAATTAGTTATATTTACTTACTTAGAATTCAGAATAATTTCATTCTTTTTATTACATCTATCAAAAGTCAAATCTGCAGTGGATCACAATAATATAAAGGCATTTCTGTTACTGCCTAATGAGTTTCAGAATTGTTTCTAAAAATACACACATTCAAAAGTGTCATGACTTTATCAAAAACTAACATTGAAGCAATGATGAAAAGCATTACACTTTCTGAAAAAAAGTCTTCACTAGGTTTTTAATATAGAAAAGTTGCACTGCCTTTTTCAATTACAGCTACTTTTAAGATTTTCCAGAGGTAGCTACAGTTTGGCTTTGACCCTACTATTGGAAAGTGCCAGAAATACCAAATTATAGCAGGGAAAATGTTGTGTGTGCACACATGTATGTGTTTGTCTACAGTCTGCATGAGCAATTGAAAAAACATCCAACATACACACACAACAAATCACATAATTAAGACTTTTATGAAGAAGAAATTTGTCATTTAAGTACAAATAATGGGAAGGACAGCAGAGATTTCCTCAGTACTAAACCATAATGCTTCATTTAATGAGTAATCCCTGGAGCATATGGATGTTTACCTCACTCTGGGCAAGCTCAAGTGCACAGACAGACAATTACAATTCTTCAGCTGATGTATGATAGCTTGTTAGGCTGCTGTAATGCAGTCACATTCTTTCACAGGCCTTATAGAGAGTGCATTTCTTGTATTTTCTTCCATGCCAATACAACCTTTGTCTTTGCAAGATTAAAGGCTGCAAGATATCTGCATATTCAAGTAGTTAGAATGCCTGAATCTGAATACACAAAGCCCTGGAAACTTAAAAACTGGAACCTCTGGTCTGCAGTCTCTCTGACTTATGGCAGGTACATTGTCTGCATCCACTCTGCCTTCAGAAAAACAAAATATAGTAAGTTTAAAAAAAAAAAAAGGAAGAGATTTTGCAATAGGGAAAACCACAATACAACTTTGGTTGCATTGTGTCTTACATGAATAATGGCTGGACAGCAGACTTATTTACTTGACCCACTGAATACAATTCAAAAAGAATTTTTAATATGTATATATAGGGCTGGAGATTAATAGTAAATGCTGGCAAATGGCTTCAGAGAGACTGCCAAGTTTGGCCTGGCTAGAGAGAACAGCAAAAGGAGAAAATATATTGCTAAAGCTCTCTTCCCACCACTTTTATACTGCTGCCTCTTGTCAGAGTGGGGTGCAAAGTTCTGAGACTGGTATTTGGCAAAAGCACAGCTTAAATTTATTAAAAAAAAAAAAAAGAGGAAAAAGAAAATCTAATGGAACTGCTTTGATCAATCACACACAGCTATTGAACACCTCCCTTAATGTCCTTAATTGTCACTTCACCATGAAATTTGAGAAAGCTGAAGGCAGTACTTCAAACTGTTAATTTTTCTACGCTTTTAGACACTATATAAAAATTGTATTTTTCTAGTCCATATTACTGGACAAGGAAAGTTAAAAGACAGAGATTATGAACTCTACTTCTTGGTAATATGGAGAAACTCTAGAATCTCAGAAGTGCCCACACTTCTACATTTCTTTCTATGTATTTGATCCTCTAGCAGTCAATGTAAAGGAATTTTTAAAGTGGTTTTAATGTTCTTCAATTCATAACAACTAAAGTATAAAAGATGGATGATTCATAGAAAAGCTAACCCATGCACACTCTGATACCTACACAGTATAGATACGTTGTGCTTTGTTCCACAAGATACTCTATGATTCACAGTAACCTGAGTACGAGTTTACAGGTTACTATGAACTTATTTTCCTACATATTAAAAAACATAATGCTTATTAAGAAGTTTTCTTTCTTCTTTTCTTTTTCTCTTTTCTTTTCTTTTCTTTTCTTTTCTTTTCTTTTTCTTTTCTTTTCTTTTCTTTTCTTTTCTTTTCTTTTCTTTTCTTTTCTTTTTCTTTTCTTTTCTTTTCTTTTCTTTTCTTTTCTTTTCTTTTCTTTTTCTTTTCTTATTTTCTTTTTCTTTTCTTTTTCTTTTTCTTTTCTTTTCTTTTCTTTTCTTTTCTTTTCTTTTCTTCTCTTCTCTCTCTTCTCCTTCTCTTCTCTTCTCTTTCTTTTCTTTTCTTTTCTTTTCTTTTCTTTTCTTTTCTTTTCTTTTCTTTTCTTTTTCTTTTCTTTTCTTTTCTTTTCTCTTTTTTTCCTTTTTCTCTTTTCTTTTTCCTCTCTCTTTCCTTTTCCTTTCCTTTTCCTTTCCTTTCCTTTCCCTTTTCCTTTCTTTCCTTTCCTTTCCTTTCCTTTCCTTTCCTTTCCTTTCCTTTCCTTTCCTTCTCTCTTTCCTTTCCTTTCCTTTCCTTTCCTTTCCTTCCTTTCCTCTTTCCTTTCCTTTCCTTTCCTTTCCTTTCCTTTCCTTTCCTGCCAAAAGTAGTAATCAATGGTCATCTATGTTCTGGTTGGCATATTTCACACAAGAGACCCCTTGTGTGATAATAAATCATGGCTGAAATATTCAAAATTCCTTCAATATACTTACCCTCTGTTAATGATAACTACAGCTGCCACTCAAAATCTGCTGACCTGGATAATCACTTACATTCCCACATGGAATATAAATCTCCAGGTTTCAAAAAAAAGGTATTCGTCTCAGGGCTCTGAAGGCTCTGGAGAAACACACAGCTTTTTTGTTGATGCTGCCTGATAGTATTATCTGGGTTAACATGATGAAATAAACTTTTCCTTTTTTTTTTTTCCATGAAGTTTATCTAGTCCCACATTATTAATCTGAAAACAGGCCAAAATAAAAAACAGGAAGAGAGATACAAAAAATTCAGAGCTCAAATATGGTCATTTGGGCCATTGCAGATCTTCATAGAACAATTTAGTCCAAGACATGGGAATATGGAAAAGAACATTATGAAGAGAGACTACTGAAGGCTGTTTCCTATCTGTTAGAGATCAAAGGAGGATCAGAGCAAATATGAAATTGTCTTGTAGCTGAGGCAATAATATATCTAATGATCTTCAAATTAAATGTTAGAAAAGCCTGTATTTCTACCTTTCATTTTTAAAGGTGGCGCATTTTAATCCATGAGTATCCAACAATGATAACTGCAAAACTGTAAACATATAATTGTATTAAAAACAAGATTAATTCCATCTTTGAATCGAAATTACTCCCTTTCCATCACAGTAAACCCTGTTGTTTTTAAAAACCTAGTGTCTATATTTATTTAATTTAATACAAAAGTCCCTGGTTATCACTGTAATTTTACTCATATGTAGGCTTATCTATTTGTGCACTGCTATAGCTGTTTGAAGTGTATTTCCAAAACCAGAACAGAACTAAGACCCAGAGACACATCACCACCTCTTGCAGAAATGTCACTCATGCTAATGAATAAAGCATAAGCTTAGAAAAACATCATCACCCGGCAGACAAACAGCATTTGCTGAACCCCAGCACATGTGTCTGGAGCGTGCGCTCCCGAGCTAATTGGAGGCAGATCCTTGGTGCCGTGCCATGGGATGCTGCAGACGAGAAACCTCGAGCTGGTCATGGAGAGTTCAGCACACTGAGCAAGGGCAACTGCCAAACTCTGGGCAGGATCAGGGGCCAGAAATCCCAGAAAGCAGGCTAGGAAACAAATGCTGTCATCTGTCACGAGCACCCCCGACAGCGAGAGGAAGGCAGCGACGGACAAGGGCTGCTCTGGAAGCTGCTGTGAGCCGCTGCAAGGCTGAGCCCGGCTCTGGGGGATGGCTGGGGCTGACAACAGGGACAGGAAGGGCAGGTGAACACCAAGGAAGGATGATGGCTCCTGAGCAAACGAGGCCAGCACCTGTTCCTGCAAGAGCTGCCCCAAACGCATCACTGTGTCAGCTGTTCAGCTGTGTCCAGCTGGGCTGGTGCAAGACTAAGACGGGGATACCATGGTGTTTGGGATGGGTCTTCTCCTCAAACCTGGTGGAACACTTAGATTACACTGCAGTTATTCATTATTTAAACAGCCAAATCTGAATGGGACTAGGCATACCTGCAGCTGGCAGACTGCCTTATCCAGGGACACTACCAAACTCAGTCACAGGAGAGCCCAAAAACCTCTGTGCTCATGTTAAGCACCTAAGTCTAAAGTGATGCTGAATTTAGAAAGTGAGGTAGCTAGTTATGACTCCCTGGTGTACCCAAAAACAGAGGGGAAAAAAAAAAACAAACCAAAAGAACAGACCAAAAAAGTCAACTCTCAAAGAGCCTATTCTAGGAGCAATAATGAACTGACGGGTACACTCACTGGGAGCTGGCCCACGCCTCATTTCCAAGCTGAAGGACAGAAAATTTCGAAACCCTGCAACAACCCTTCTCTTCTATCCTGTCGTGTCAAACTAACCCCGACCCAGAGTGTATCTTCTAGCTCAGCCTTGTCCAACCATACGGTTCCAGGCAGGATGTTGCCTATAAAATGCTTTTGCACTAATCCACAAATTAGAGCATTCAAAATAAAAGCAGAGCTTTCTGAGGGGGACCAAAAGGCAGCACTGCCTTATCTGACAGGAGTTGTGCTGTCAGCCCCAGCCAAGGCTGGGAGCTCATGCATGACTGAGATACTGAGCTAACGTGTCTCCAAAAACAAGAATTGACCCCCCATCAGCCAAGCTGGGGATCTTGATTTACCCACCTGACAGCCCTGTTATGCCCTGCTGGGCTGGGCTTTGCAGAGCATCCCTGCAAGAAGCACCTGCAAAAGGAGGGGAAGGGAGGAACACTTTGGCTTGGTAAAATAGGTTCGTTAGATGTTGGAAATAGCTGAGGTGATTACCCTGTGTGAACTGACTAAGGAACAATAATACCCACACCAAAAGACAGTGTCGACACGACTGTCAAAACAAAGTCAGTTCTGAAAGACATCTAACAAGGCAACTATCTATTTTAAAATCCTCAGGATATTAACTGCATATTTATGTTTTGTATTAAGAAGACTAAACATCATGAAAACAGCTGAATTTAGCACAAACAATAGGCCAAATAAATACAACATAGTGCTTAAAATTAATTAAAGAACTATTTGTTCTTGCATTTATGTTGCTTTCAAATGCTGGCCAGAATTCCTTCAAATAATCAAGCTGCCAGTCTTTTTTATTTTGTTTTGAGTTTTTTTAATTTTTAAAGACTACATGTGGGCAGTAATTTAGGCAAATCTGGACATTTGTTCCAGTCATCTGCAGTGAATGAAAAAAAGCGCCACATCTATCACGTTGCATTTTCACTCTGCAGAAGCAAAACTAGGGCCTCCAGGGAACGAGAAGTTTAATTATAAACTATCACTGTAGAACAACACAGATTCTTGGACATATCTCTGGGAACACATTCAATACAATAAAGCAATAGAATCTACTATGTATTTTTTTTCTTTTTCTTTTTTTTTTTTTTAATGCAAGACATGGCTCTTCTTCCTGGTGTAAAAGGAAGAAGTCAGCAAATAGTGACCAGTTAGAAACCTGCAAAGTTTGTTGCACAAATAATGTCCATACTAATTAGTGATTCTTCAGAATTACAAAAATAGAAAAACAAAAGCAGTGTCACTAAACTAGCAATCTATTTGTTGTTTGAATGATGCCTAAATTTGTGCTGTGTAATACTGAGAAAATATGAGTCACAATGCAAAACCACATAGTAGTTTCCAGTTTCTATAGAGCTTTTTAAAATTTTTATATCATTGTGAAAGCAGAAGTGTCTGTATAAAAAAACAGAATTTCCCCCACATTACTTTTTTCCCTTTTCACACTCCTCATCAAGCAAAAGTAGGAATTTATTCCATAATTCCCTGTTAGAATATTTCTTAATTGCAACTTAATGGTAGTTGTTTCATTTCTTTGCACAGAAAAATTACCCTAATAGGAATCTTGTTAATAAATTATATTTAAATTAAAAAAAAAATTGAAGGTAGTACGTAACAGTTGAACAACTCAACAATGACTATTTAGCCTCATTAAAGGCTGCATTTTATATTTCCGTTATGCAACAGAGAAGAAAATGAGTTATGTCAATAACACTGTCACCAAGGTCAAGCCCCATAGGAATCTCTATGAATTCCTTCTAAAATCCTGTGTGGATCTGTAAACTATGATCTTAACCCACCACATCGGTGAAGCGTGGAGCTTATTTTAAACAACCTGCCACCAGCATCACTCTGTTTTCACAAAGATGAACTGAGACAGAGCTGCGGCATCACACCAGAGGTGTCCATCAGGTAAATTGATTCTCATGAGCCAAATGAGCTGCAGAAGAAACATGAAAGCTTTGTACAGAATCTTAATTTAGATAAATAAATTCTGAAGACCCACACATGAACATTAAAAATGAAGACTAGTTTATCTTCTCCAAGAGAGATGTATACTTAGATCATACATAGAAATGTATGAATGGTATGAATACTATTACCATGATAATAATATTGACCATGTTCAGTATCTTTGAAGGTTTTCAAGCCTCTTAAGATCATGCAATTTCTAAACATGATAAATAAAAATGCAATTAATTTTGCTCAATAATGATGTTCAGTACTTTAGAAAAGTTACAGTTGTGAACAGCAATTATACAATTACTCATTCTCATTTTCCTTCTTCTTTTCCCAGGAATTAACTTTGTGAATATCTTCACATTTTTAATGATACAGAAGTGATTTACAATAAATATTCATAACGAAGTCTCCACTAATGGGATCCGTATCAGAGCAATGCAGAGAGGATTCAATAAAGTGTGTGTTGGTGCATGTCCACTGATTTCACTGAAGTTGCACCTTAAATTAGGTAGAAAAGGATCATGACCATCATGACACTTTAATACTGGTGACATTTGTGGTCACTAGTACACAAATACTCTCATTTCTTGTCATAGTTTCAGTCATAAATCCTTTTGAGCAGAACAATTAGAGAGCACATTCATTCAGAAATTTGAATCAAAGTAGAGTTTGTCTTTAGTTACTTTACTGTAAAAATACTATGATAATATCACAAAGGCTCAGACTCACCCTCCATTCAATTCAGGTACCTGAAAAATAGAAGGTGGCAGCCTGATAACTTGAAGCTACACACATAACCAACAGAGAGGAACAGTAACCACTGGAAAGTGAAACTATCAACCTGAGCTGGGGCAGTACCTTCTCATTAATCTATTTAGGGTTCAGATTCTACACAGCAGGAAAAATGTAGGTCTATGCTGACACTTGTTTATATATTTCACTAGCCAGACCAAATAAATGCTTCCAAAGTCAACAAAAAACATTACTAGAAACGATTTCTTTTGTTTCTCCAGTTACAAATCTGCATGTAGTTACTTCATTTACTACTTAATGCCCTTTGCTGAACAGTCACAAACTCACCCCTGACATATCTGAGCATGGTCCTCTCCTGTAGGAGGTAAAGAATCCCCTCCATAATTGTGCAATAGGTTCTTATCCTCCTGCCTACTATCGTCAGAAAAGTATGTCAGTGATAGGTGTTCATGTCCATCCTGTAGTGGTATTCTCACTATGAGAGGAAATGAACAAAAATGCAGTTTGCTCAACAGGGATTTCATCACAACTTAATTGAGAAGATCACATGGCCAAGAACTGACAAGCTGCAAAAAATCTACAGCTGGAATGATTGTGATGAAAACAAAGTGACTCTGCCTCTTACAGTAAAACTGTGAAGCAGAGAAAAAATAAAGGAAATGTTTAGCTCAGCTCACTCTAAAAATAACAAGACAGTATTTCTTCTTCCTTGGTGTCTTTCTCCATCAGTGTCCACCCTCTGCAGAAATAACTCAGGAGTCCATGAGGAACACAAGCCTTCTGATTTGCATGACTGCATGATCCAAAAGTGCAGCCTAGTGCATACACATTAGAGAGTGTGAAGGGATGGAAGTACAGACATTGATCTTCTGGGATGCTGATAATAAAAGCACTTGTAAAGTATATCTCATTGTTTTCCAGTGGAGGGGGAGAATGGCTGCAAATGACTGAAACATGATAGATTCTACATGTCTAGTGATTTATAATTATTAAAAATATTAAAAGTTTTATTCAATTATCTATATAGATACACCCTCTGTGCTCAAGTAGTTAAAAGAGGCTTGATTAGTCCTGTATACTGTTGAGGGTTCATCACCTGCCTGCTCTTGTCTTCCAAAGCATCCAAGTGTTCTAAGCAGTGGCTGTCAAAGAATCAGACTGGACAACAGACCATGTTAGGTACAGAAGTCTTCTGAAAAAGTGGCAGAATATTACTGTCCTGGAGATAAAAAAAAGAAAAACCTCACTTTTCCTTCTCCCAACCTTTTTCATTACAAAATTTGTAATTCTGTTCTTTTTATATTACATACATTTGCAAAATGTAACTGAAATAAACTGATTCAAGGACTGAAAACATATCACTACTGTTTTTTTTAAAGCTCATATTAGTCAACCATCCGACTAGCTTGTGATACTACTTCTGTCACTGTGGTTTGGGTTAAGAGCAGAGCAGCTTTCTCCTGGAGGTCCCAGGACATTTCACTTAATCTTCTGCCTCCCACCCTGGGTTTCACTCACATATTTCAGTTTGTGCTCCTGTGTGGCCATACCGGGAGCATTCTCAAGCTAAACTCACAGGAAAGAAACAGAGAAGACAGGAACCATGCAAGAGCCTGCCTGGACAGATTGAATAATGCTCCCAATTTGTTAAGATGACTGAACTTCCCCACTGTTATTGTTTTATCATTCCTTTGAAATCATAACTTAATACTTTTATTCTCTGTGAACTAGTACACTAAACACAGTTACTTAATGGCGAAGTATTAGAAAAACATTATTGTAAACACATAATAATAATGTAAATGTACTGACATATGCTTATGATTATTGTTATAAATACCTTTTGGGAAAGCCATATCGAATTTATAAAACTAAAATTCAGGGTTCTGTTAAACACATTCAGCCTGAATCTTTCTGAATCTCCATGTGAAGAAAGGATAGGCTTTCAAAACAGACTGAGCCTGGCCATAACACAACAGGATCAGAGACATACTTCTCCTGCAAGGAAAAGCACTTCAAACACCAGGGTGCCAGTCTGTCAGCACTTATCACTCAGTGGGTTATTCTATCTTTCCAGCAGATTCCCCTTCCAAACTTATACTTCATCACACTCCTGACCTTGCTGCATGCGGCCCCTTCAGCAGAGTTCAAGTCTGCCCCGTGTAAGACAACGAAAGTTTATCCACCATTTCTCATTATCATCTCAGAGACTTGTTCATTGGAAGCGAAAATTACTTACTCTGCTGCTTTGGGGGTTCATGGAGAAGGAAGAGAAGAAGAGAAGTCTAACCAAGAAAATGTTATGCTGTGAAGAAAATGAGCAAAACCCTTCCCTTTCAGAAGTAAATGATTGCTTCTGCTCTTGTTTGGTGAGCAACTTTCCATCCAAAAATGGGATGGAAACTGAGGTAGCCAGACCATTTTGTGCTCCAGTTAATACAGTATTTCAGATCAAGAAAAACAGGCAAGGCTGCATCACTCTGGCCTGCCTCATATGGACTCTTTTTTTTCTTTTCCTTTGAAACATTCCATTTGCTGCTCAAGCCAAGACAAGAAAAGAAACATTTTTAACCTTAAGGGTCTGACATAAGCCTACAAAATTAAATAGCCAGGACTAAAGTGAGGCAGGTTTTACAGTTCTTAAGAGGCTATCCTTTGTTCCTTCCTTAACAGTACATTATAGCCAGGGAAAACTTTCCAAGCTGAAAGCAAACAGGCAAGAGCAGATTCAACTGCCTTTATTTGAACTGAAATCTGTGCAGGTCAGGACCACATGGTACTGAATACTCTACAAATAAAGAGCAAGTATCAATACGTTCCCTGATGAGCCTACATCTAGGAAGATAAAACAAACAGAAGATGAGTAGAGGAAAAGTCTGTCTAATCACAGGAATATGGTACAGTCACCCCTAGAGCTGCTCAGACTTGAGCTTCCAGACCCCAAGTCTAAGTTTGAAGCAATAAATAAAATGGACCAGACACTATTTGCAGACTCTGAGACAAAGCAGCCTGGCACAGCTTCTATCTATACAGCTAAGCACTCATTCCCCCATTCCCTTCAAAACCAAGTGGTCTCATCCATATTGTCTCCTGGGAGCCCTGCATCCCCCCCAGCTCACAGTCAGGCACTTTGGAAATGTGCTAGCTGACAAGAGCAAAAACCAGTCCAGTGAACACACTAACACACACCACAGGCCAGTGCAGGCCAGCACAAATCCTGACCTTGTTTAACTTGCAAATACAGATGTAACTCATCTGCCTCCCCTGTGTTCGCCTTCAGAGTCCCTGCAACCACAAGGGAAATGTGCCACTAAAGCCATCAGCCAATGACACAGCCAGAAAAACATCCCATCAAGTTCTGGCACCTAAAAAATACTGCCTTTCGTTGTGTAATTCCTGTGGAAAATACAAGACGTGGCAAAACCTTGCAAAACACTCCAACAGTGTGAATAAACATCAGGATGAGGCTAACACAGACATCAGGTAGAAATAAAAAATAAGGAAGAAGGTTCTAAGTTTTATTAGTGTGTGGACAGATAAATTACAGATGAACTCTTTGGAAATGTAACTTTTTTTTTTTTAAAGGCAGTGCTAGGCTAAAATATCAGCTGTTTTTTAATGATCACTGAAGCCATTTTCAGAAAAGCTTTGACAAAACTGGAAAGAACCAGCAGAGAGCTGATATCCACTACAGTGCACACAAGTGTCATCCTACAAGGTGCTGCTGGTTTTAGAGCAGAAGTTCACTGACTTCCTCGCAGCTGTGCTTAGTTCACCTCCCATGAGATACCAACCTCAAAAGAGAGGGGATAAAAGCCATGCAGACAGGACTGTGACAGGGGGACACCACTGATCTCCAGCGCTTGTCACAGCCCTCATGCCACATGTCACCACCTCCTCCTTTGCCAGAGGACCCATTCATGGACACTGTCTCAGCTGCAGTCAGCACTGGCTTATTTATTATAAACACCTGGCATTCAGTGCTGCTGTGCCTGCTGGAAATGGATCTGCAGAACTGAGGACAGAAGGCTTATGATTAAATGAGAGTGGAAATGGGAAATAACCTTTTAAGTAGGCAGCTTACAGACAAAGAAAGGTGTCATGAGTCTCTTGTTCTCTTCCATCACATGCTCAGAAGAAGGGATTAATAACTGATCAGTTGAGAAACTAGCAAAATTATTGCCAGCATCTCTTGTCATATTCAGATGAGATGCCTGATTTTTAATTAATTCGTGTGAGAGAAAAACTAAAACAAAAAAGAATCAGTATGGATCTTGAAAGAAAGAATTTCAGAAAGCATTTTATGTCAAAGAAGAGCCCTTCTACCAACCAGCTGTTGGGGTTTTTTTAACAAATTTTTAGAGTGGAGCTTCTGCAGCCTTTTCTTTTTTCTATTCCAGAAACCTTGGGGATGTTTCTCGTCCAGTTTTGAGCCCACTCATGAGCTGGGAATTCTTTTCCCAGTGTGTGTGAATGATATGGATGGAAACTGCACAACTTCTTACCTCTTCTCTTGCTGCTTGCTATTTGCCTAACTCTTCCTGAAAGCAATGGTAGAAACTTTTTCATGGGTTTATTTGGATCTGTGGAAACCAAAGACTCAGCCTCCCTACATGTATTTACAAAGACTTCTGCAGAACAGAAGGACTTTATTTAGTATGCAGAAACTGAAATCAGGAGACACCAGTTTGTCTGATACAGAAAGAATTAGGAGTCTCACTTGCACAGTTCTTGGCACTTGCACCTCCAGGGATGCTTTAAATAAAAAAGGACTTATACAAAATGATCTATCAAATTTAAGTGGATCAACAGTTTGAAAATGCTCTCCATTCCTCCTGAAAAGCATCCAAGAATTGGTGCTACAAGTCCAGTGCTTTGCTCTCACAAGAAATGCATCCTCAGTGGTCATGGAGTTGTCCATTTCCTCCTTCCAAACCCTGCTCTGTAACCGCATCGAAGTGACTGCAAGGAACTGTAAAAAACTGTGCAAGAGCAAATCACTGCACCTTCATGCATCAATGGAAATAGTCCTACCACATTTCTGAGGTATACCTTTGTCTGTAACATACTTGCTAATTTCATTCATCAGCTTCAACTCATGCTCTTTATACATAGGAAATATTCTAGCTCTGAGTGCAGATTAAA
Organism: Calcarius lapponicus; assembly: GCA_039654755.1. Taxonomy (NCBI): domain Eukaryota; kingdom Metazoa; phylum Chordata; class Aves; order Passeriformes; family Fringillidae; genus Calcarius; species Calcarius lapponicus. The sequence continues at coordinate 10,937,511 of CM077463.1, forward strand.
TTTAGCAGGTGATAATAATACCTACTTTTGTTGTGTATTGCACTTGAACACCTCAAAAGCTGCCTACATCACTTAGTTAAGTTGTTTTGCTTAATGTAATCTCACCTGATGCAACATGAGCAGTTGGTGCTGTTCACAAGAGAAGAAATTACTGCAAATGCTCGGACTATTGCAGTTATTGCTGCAGCTGAAATCTGCTCTGATTGCTTCAACCAAATTTTTGGTTGCTTTGTGGCTATTAAATCTTGGAAAGCCTCCAAAAGAAAAATGATAAAACCCTGAACATCAGAAAAGATGCGTTCTTCCACATACTTGTAGATCATCTTTGGCCCACTTCCTGATTTTAGCAATTACAGGTTCCCTCAGCCCCCTGCACACTGCCCATAGATACAAGGCTTTGTATGGGCTGTCATTTAATTCAGAAAACTACAGCAAGTTAGTGCAGGAACGCTATGGCAGACAGTAGAGCAATTCAATACTAAATCACTGTTAAGTCTCTGTATGGTTTCCTTGATCGATGTTACACTGCTGATCTATTTTTATGTATTATTTACACTGGGACAGTGCCTGGAGGCCCCAGCCAGGGCAGGACCCCATAATGCTGCACATACTATCAAGTAAGATGCAAGGGCCTCTCCTCCTTGCAGCCTGTAGTCTAAATACATACTGAATGAGACCAGATGGAGAAAACACTCAGAGGGAGGAAAAAGTGAGACAGTTGTTAGCAAGAGTGGCAGGCAGAGCTCAACAGCTACTTGGCAATATACAGGCAATGTACAGCTCCTATCACTGTTGTTTCTTTTCTCTCTGTGCTTGGTATCATGTTTTACAACCTGCAGTGACCTGCGGACAAACACTCATACACAGACTTGTCCTCTGCATGACTGAAGCTCTGGGCACTTGAAAATATCTTTCACTGCCCACTGAATTAGGGCACAGAGTGGGTGATGTGAAATCACAGGTTTGGAGTGACCCAAGGAAGGATTACAGCTTTGGGGTGTCAAGGCAGCTGATCTCAGTGCAATTCACATAATCTGTGTCTTTATTCCCTTACACATTGCCCGAGTCCTTATGGTGTCCAGCAACACAAGTCTTAATTCAAACCCAGGCTGCCTGGGGAACCAGCAATGGGTGCACCTCCCACCTAACTCACTCTCACTTTAGTTGAAGATGGGATTTTAAGCTCATAGTCTTGAGACCCAAGTGCATTTCTTAAACTAGGGAGTACTTATTTCACCTCCTGATCAGAGTCACGACTGCTTTACACACAGATAAAATCCCCACTGTGTTTAGGTCCTCTGTGCAAACCCTGCATGTCCCTCTAACTTCTTCAGACTCTTCAGCTCTGATTTCCAAAGCAATAGTGTTGGGTCTGCAAGGTCAAGTAAAAACAATAAACAAATTCCTGCAAACACTTCCGAACTGGGCATATTTAGACATTCCCAAGCCTAAGTCTAGTCCAGTACCACACTGGAAATCCACAGGCTCTCTGACACCAGGTCCCTGTCCCTGAAGTGACTGATTGCTCACACATCCCTGTCTCTTCATCACTGGATGAGCCAGAGGACAAGGGCTGAATAGCAAAGGGACTCTCCCATTCCCTGCAGAGCCAGGCAAGTGGAGGAGTGACCAGCAGCTCTGAGGGATGTCAGATTCCAGCTCTGTGAAGGTGACTTCTGGAGAAACTGCAGGTGGGAGATCCCAAAACGAAAGGGACAAAGCCTGACAGCAGCCCTCTTCTTTCAGGAGTGCAAATCAAAAAGACTGAACTACTCACAAAGTCACTGCAGGGTAGTAATGAACATGATCCTACAAGGGGGGAAGGACTCTGACATCGAGTCACACCAACAACAGGATAGACTAATTAAGCTGCTCTTTCTTTGAATTGAGAACTTGTGCCACTGCATGGGTCAGCAGAGACCTCAGATAGGTCATCCTGGTCTTCCTCATGAATCTGCATTGCCTAACTTTCCCTCAGATCCCCAGCATCCTACAGCTGCTTTACACATGGACCTCCAGCAGCGCCCTTAGGAGCTCTCAAAATTATAGTAACTCTTCTCTGAGTAACTTCGATTTTCCCACTTTTTCTTTAAATTCACAATGTCCCTAAGTGCATTTCTTCTAAAGATCAGGCCATTTCAAGGAGACAGCAACCACCCAGAGCTAACACAGTATCTCCAACCACTTAGGCTGTAGCATGAAAGCAAGAGCCATCAGAAGTAGGTTGCCAAAAGAGCTCAGCTCCCATTCACTTATTAATGTCTGGATTTCCAAGTGTAGTGTTGGTAACATGGGACATGTAGGCTGTACAGAATACATCTTTAATAACACATAGCACAGCAGCACTTCTTGGGATGTTGCTAGTGTGTGTAAGGACTGCTTCAAGGAAATAGGAGAAATGGGAGCTCTGTCATGTAATTAGATATTAATAAAAGCATTTCCTGAATGTTTCACAAGAAATAAAAGGAAGAAAACACAAGTTCTTTGAGGTGGTTTATATAATTGTTTTAAAAGAACATTTCAGCAAACACATTCAGTGAAGACATTTTTTCCTCCTTAAAATCAAGCTGAGTTGATTTTATTTGATCCTTATATTCTTAAGATAACATTCATCTTGCCTAATTCCAACCATCTAAAATTCAGGCATTGTCTTGGCTCCCTCCAGGGAGGGTAGAGACAGGCACTGCCAAGTTAATTCATCCCCTGGCTCAGATAGTGCTTTGCCCCTGGGAGCACCTCATCCTGGACAGAAAACAGAAGAAGATTAGGTGACCACCTCACACTTCAGACAACTGAAATAAATCCCATCTTAATTAGCTTTTCCACCTACTGTACTTGCATTGTTACAATATCTGAACATCCATAGTTCCCAAACCCGTAATTCTCACACTTTTTCTACGATAAATGGTAAATTTGACTCATTTACACATACAGCTGAGGCAGGCAGAGGCCAAGTTCTAGCCCTGCAAAGGTATTTACCAAGTTAATTGTCTAAATTAGGTGTTTTTCAATCAGCTGACAAATACTCAGTGATGTAGACAAAGCAGAGGCAGTTGGGTGCCCTTAGGAATTTGCTGGGATGTAAGCAGAATTGACTTGCCTTAAGGACATATGTCATGGAATTAACCCCAGGTCTCCTGAGCTGCTGTCCTAACCTTTGGAATGTCCTTAACATCAAGCAAATCCTCTGCTGTTTTTTGAATAAAACTTTTGAAGTATTTACAGTCATGTCTTCTTTGTCAAACTCTAACAAGCTATGCACACTCAAAGCCTTTCATTCTTCCTCATAAATCAAACCTGACTCCAAGCCTCCCTTCTCACTTTCATTGATCTTCTCTAAGCTATCCTTAGATCTTAACTTAGCAGCAAGAGCACAGTGAGGCCAAAATTCCAGGATTTTTTAGGTGTTACTGGGAACTAAACACAGGAACACCAGCACAGAGTTGGATCTTGCACTAAAATCAGTGAAAATACAACATTCACTTCACAGTTCTGCTCTGGTATGCAGTTTCTGAGCACTCTGCATCACAGCACAGAGCACTGACACCATGTCTCTTGCACTTAGAGAAGTAATTGACCAAGACCTTAAAATTTAAATACTTGGGGCATGTCAACATGAGAGTCCAGACACAGTTAAGATGTGAATTAGCAGCACACTGGTTGCTCTGCAATCACATCACACAGAAGTGTGTATTAAAAGGAAGCAACTCACTTAATTTGGAAGCAACTTACTTAATTGGAACAACAGCCTCAGGGCAGTCAGGCCATGCAGAGTCAGTGTGGGGAAGATACCACTCTGCACACTGTTATTCCAGTTGAACAGAAGCTGACTCCCACATGTAGACAACCTTTATCAGCCCAGAGCAGGCTCCAGCCCTGGGTGATACCTGCTGCTTAGAATAATCTTGGGGAGAGCTGCTGGATGCTGAGCATGTCCTCTGACTTGCCTGGAACTTGCACCTGGGTTGCAAACAGGTCAATTTATAAAACAGACTCTGTTCCTTTCATCTGGAAAGATTTTTTTTGGCAATTATCTCATTAAAGTGAAACAGAAAAGCCAGAAAGAGATGTCAGCCCCATATTATTCAAGCAAATGACAAGATAAAAACACAGTTTCTGGTACAAGTGAAGTTCCCCCCTTCTAGGATAGCTGCTTTGATCCCTGACTAATCAAAATAATCCTGTATCAACCTTGAATTATCAAAGTCCAACCCTGTTCTGTTTCCAGAAACCACGAGCACAGCTTCTGGGAAACACACAGGCAAAGTACCATGCATCTTTCAAGAAAGATAGTAAGATATTAATTCAAAGATATTGAAGTAATTATAGAAGGTTTTTCAGACTTCTGATTATTAGAGGGATATTTGATCATCTCCTGTATAAACTAGACCCCCAAAGCCTTACACAGTTACCCTTATATTGAATCCAGTACCTTGTTTGTGGACTAGCTCTTATTGTCCAAATAAGATTCAGTTTCTGGGGATATCAAGAAAACAAGATTCTGCAACATCCTTTGCATGGGACTGCCTTGTCCATCTTCTGAAACAGAAAAATTAAATCTCCCACACCAATGTAAGAAAGTTCTGCCCAATCAGCCAGCTTCAGAACAAGAAAACATGTTTGTGTCAGGGTTTCCAACCTGTCCTGCAAACCACCAGAGGAACAAATTACTTCAGAGTTTTACACACACCAGAGAATCCCATGCAGCACCATATCTCTGTAGGGGAATGAAGGGTAAGTGCTCAGGCAGCAAACACTGCAAAAAACTCAAATGCCTATTTTGGAATCTTCTCCCAGGCTAACAGAAAAGCAGAAGGTGGAAATGACTGCTACACAAGAAAAGACACCCATGGGACTGAGGTCACATCTTCAACTTGAGATGCCCAAAAAGAGCTCTGAGCAATTGCTGCAGCCTCCACAGCATAGCTGGGTTTTCCTGCTGAGCAGTGGCACACACAGGCTAAGCCATAATACAACGTGCCATTTCCATAATATAATGTAAGGGCAGCTCAGACCAGATCCCATCAGTGAGATTTAGTAAAACAAGTTGGACAAAAGCTACTGATCTTCTAGGAGAGAAAACTGGAAACACAGACTGAGGATCCTGAATCCTGAGCACAAGGCCCAGAGAGTCCTGGTGGCTCTTCAGAACAAACTGTCTGCTCACTGCCAATCACTAATTTATCCATCCTCCATCAGCACCTTTTCACCTTTTCTAACTGCTTGTGCTCACACTTCTCCTCCCATGTGGCTCAAGCCAGAATGAAGAGAGTCAGCACAATTTAAACAGGGTCATGCTTTCCAAGCATCAAACCAGTATTTTGCTGAGAAAAGAATGAAAACAAATTGTACACTGCCTACTGCAAGGCCTTGTGAGATTCCCCCAGGGCCATCACAACAGACCACTGTAATCTCTGCTGATGCTTGCACTGATGATAACAATGCTGCCTGTTATCAAAGCCACTGTGTCCCAGTTATTCTGGCCTCACACACTATTTATCTTATAAAGATGAGTGCAGCACTTTATAGACTGTCTAATAGTTTATCTTGGAGATGTCAAATCCCACTTTCCATTGTGTCATGTTGAATTCCTGGATGGAAAATAAAACACAACAAATCCACACACATTCCAAAATGCTTTTCTCGCATCACTTCAGCAGCATTTACCTTGTTTGTAGGGAAAGGAAGGAAGGAAAGCACAGAAAGGATGGAAAGTACTTTTTTTTTTTAACACCATTTACTAGAACAGATTTTATTACCCATAAATAATGGTGGTAACCGAGGATAAAAATAGAAGTAAAGCCTGTCTTCACTAAGAAAATGGCTATCTATATTTCATCACTGACCAACTGCAGAACAGCTGTGCCTGTGATATCAATGTTATCACAAAGGAATTTCTACCATTGTCATGAAAACCTGGCACAAGACCCGAAATCTGTCTGAATTCTCTCCCTTTAACAGCTTAACACCCCACATGTCATATTGCTAGAGCAGAGTACCCCTGGGGAGTGAGAGATTTTCATCATGTCAGGGCCATTTCTGGGAATTGACAGGATACAGGAAAACCATGCCTGAAGCTTTTACAAAAGCACAAGAGAGAGTTTAACTGAGATTAAATTTCAGAGGGGAGTTTGGAAGCAGCAGCAGATTGTCATTTGACTTGAAACCACCTGGAGAAACTGCTGCTACTAAAAGGTAAGGATGGACGGTTCCTGTTAGGGAAGACCAAGACCTTGTGTCACAGGACGTGCTGGCAGTACCACAGAGACTGCACAGTAGGAAAAAAAAAAAAGGATAAACCACACAGAATCTCACCTTGGCTTTTTAATAGAAGACAACAATTGCATTCTGCTTTTTTCTCTTGCTTTGAAAGCAGATGTTTGGATTGAGACAAGCTCCTTGCACTGTTTGCTGCCCACACCTGCTTTTCTGTCAGGCTGTGAAAAGCCAGAGAAATTGGCACTGGAGCTTTCAGTAATGTATTGTGCCTCAGTACTCATTCTTCATCCTTACACATAAATGTACAACAAATAGAGAAAAAAAACAATCCTTCCATCACTGCATCAGTTAAGGAGCCAAAGCACAGTAACTCATCTTTCACCAAGTAGGAAGGATTTGATTTTAAGTACCATTGAGGAGATAACTGTCTGTGTTACGAGCTCCATAATGGTGCTCGTGTTGCCATTTAGGAAAGTAATGAGCTGTAGCAAAGTCACAGGAAGCAAAGGACACAGGAGCTTCAGTCTCCTGAGGACAGCACAGCGATTTATCTGTACCTAGACGTGTAAAACTCTTTAGGGAAATAACAAAATAAAAAAAAAAAACCTCACCAACCTAAAAACCAAACCACAGATGAGAATTTGTAGACAAGTGCCTTAAGAAAATCAGCCCATTTTCCCCTTCACATAAATTTTACTATGTGAGTTTAAACAATCTTCAGCCTAGGCAGTTTATAATTATTTTATCTAAGGATGGAAAATCTTTCCATGTGAAAAAACTCCCTTAACTTCACTAGAAGTTGCACAGGTTGTTGGGATGTTATACTGGGGAAGGTATTTCTTTGCCATAAATCCAATTTTTACTTTTTTTTCAAGCTGAGGCAGCATTATGAGATGAAATAAATCTGCTTTTTGTAGATGTCACTAGAGGACTCTAAACACCGAATCGTAACTCCAAAACAAACCTGTACACTGCAAACAGTATTACCCAGGACACTTATCTTAAAAAGACAGACAGCACAGAGACAGCACAGCACAGCACCTTTTTTTTCTAGAAAGAGCACCTAAAAGACCCTTGGGTCTGAGCAATGTTAGTAACTTCCTTAGGTGCACCAATTCTCTTACTTTTTTTTGCCCTCAGTTCGGTGGGGGTGACATTCCAAAAATTACATCAAGTCAGGTTTTCCTTAAAGCCTTCAAAGCTTTGAGTTCAATTTGTAAAATAATAAACTGAGTCTTAAAATAAACACCTTGGATTTCACGAGGTCTGAGAAGACCTCGCTTCTGACAAGATTACAGATTGTACAAAACATCAGATCAACTGACCACAGTGATTCAGACTGTAGTTATGTAAAGCATCCTTGCCTATTAAAATAGTTTTAGGAAAAAAAATCAGATTAATAACAGAGATTTATGATATTAACTGGCTCTTCAGTCAGCCAAGTTCAGCCTTAAAGATCAGGATAAAACTGTCTTTTGCTGTTTTCAGCTTTTACATGTAGCCACCCCTGCCCACAGCACCTGGGCCACAGGGTGCACACACAACAGAGCTGTGACTGCTCGGTGCCTGTGGTGCTCAGAACCAGGCAGAGGTGCTCAGAACCAGGCTCAAAAACACCTGCAGAGCTGGAGTGGGCTCCAAGTGTGCCCAGCTCTCCCACAGACTGAAAGGAGAAGCTCCACTTCATCCAGCAGCTCCAGGGTTGGCACGCTCCTCTGGGAACAGGTAGGATTGCTCTCCTTATGATTCATTCCATAGTGTAGCTCAGCACCAGGCAGGAAATACCAACACTGATAGCAAAATGCTAATTGGGGCAGATCCAGTGCAAGAAGTCTCATCCCTGAAGGTGGTGCAGCAGCTGTGCAAGGCCAGTCTCCTTCGGCTGGGCCTCACAAGGGAGCGCCGGCAAAAATGGAATGGAGGTGGCTGAGAACGCCAAGCTCCAGAACATCAGCAGCACCCCTGCTCTGACCCACACCTGGGAAACTCCCCTTCCAGGCCACCTCAGCATCTCAGCCACTGGAATATTCTTTTACAATTTAGTTTTTATTTTAAATATTGGTAGAAGTAAAAAACTGACCCTACTCATAGCAGCCTCCTGTGAGAGCTCATTGCTGAGGACCCCAAAGGAGTCCTATGGAAGGGGGCTTGGAAATTGATGATCTTCAAGGTCCCTTCCAAACCAAAGCATTTTATGATTCTATGATGTCTCAAAGCCCCCTCCCAATGCTATTGAAACATAGCTAATAAATTCATAAAAGTTCCTCTGAATGAGAAAAGGTCCACTGCTTGCAACTAATGAACACAAGTGCCCAATTTGTTCCTGTGTCTTCTCTGATTTCTATTGAACAAATGATGGATCTTCAGAGAGATGTAACAAATGATCACTCGACTACTAGGACACAGTATAGTACCAGCATTGAAGATTTATTTATGTTCTTAATAAAGGTTTTCAAACACCTGCTTAAAAAAAGGAAATATCGCATGAAATTAAGTAAAGTATTTATTTAAGGGTAATTTATATGCAAGTGGAACCTTTCTTTCACAAGGTGAGGGAATGGATATGAGAATGCTACATTCTGCAAAGCTACAGATTATGATAGTAATACAGATTATGATAGAGAATTTTACAGTTAGAGCTGTTCTTACTGTAAATCTTGGAGAAAAGGAACAGCACTTGCAACAGCCTATTACTACTTGTCATTGCCCTTTATTTTATTTCCTTCTCTCAAAGTGGAGTTCTCTGGATACCCAAGGATGTTATGAGCATTTTTCCTTTATTATTACACTGTTCTAAAGCCTTTTAGTATAAGCCTTCATAAAACCTCACATACATGCATTATAAAATTACAGGGAATAAGTTCCATATGAAAAATTCATCGTATTTCTTCTTTCTATTTTTTAGCAGAGATTCTGACATTAGGCATGAGAGCAACAGACATTGTTTTAATTCTTCATTGTGGAAGGGGAAAAAATCAACTTTTTGCTTTCGTTTAAGAAAGAATTTTTTACATACTCCCTCTCTGCAGTCTGCCCCTTGCAAAACCAAAAAAGGATTTTAGACAGACAAAAAGTAACCACAATTATATGGAGTGTGTCATTGATAAATTCCAGGGGAATACAACAGGCTAGGTAGGCACATACCATTAGACCTAGCTGTTCAAAATCTTAAAATTCTAGCCAAGATTAAACTGGACTATTTGACCACACCAGCCCTCAAGACTGCACTTAATTTTTAAAAGGCTTGATCTCACTCTAGGCTTAGACTTTAAGCAAGTAACTCTTTCAAGAGAGCATTTTACACAGCAGCCTATCTTTAAACATGTGCTTAAGTCTCTTGAAGTCACTAAGTACAGACAGACTGAGAACAGGCCCAAGTCTTTCATTTTATGACTGCCTTAGATTTGTATAATTTTAGTTAATCCCAGGCTTTCTGTTCCCAGTGCATTTAGGCATGAGTTATGCTGACACAAGATGAGATCAGACTTGGTGCTGCAGTGTCTTCAGGAATTTTGGAAGAGGATGTTCCAGGAAAATTGGTAACTTCTCTTCTGCCCACCCCCTTGGAGAAAAAAATAAGAAAGCAACAACACCCCAGCACGTCACTGGAGTATGTTTAGATGTTACAGAGGTTTTAGCCTCTCTTCTGCTGCACGACATCTGCTTCCTGCAAGTCTCCTGATTCTCTGACCAACTAAATTGGAAACAGTTTAATTATGGTTATTTATTTGGCTTTTAAACTGACCACATTATAAGACAAAGCTCACACAACTCTTCTGTTTACAGTAGCACAGGAAGAAAAATGTGCAAAGATGTACAAAAAAGGATAAGTGTTACTGAAAGCTGAGTAATAGACACAGTGTGAAATTCAAGCAGCGCAGAATTACAGGTCTCCATGCACATATAAGCTCTAAAGCATGAATTTGTCTTTAGTCACATATGTTCTGAGCCATTTAGGATTTGTCCTGAAAAATCAAGTTTGAAAGTAAATGTCTCTAATGTCCTGTGCTGAGTCTGACCAGGGAAACTGTTAGGGAAACTCTCAGGTACCAACAGAGCTCTGAACATTAATCACATTTTCCAGTTACGTTGTGGGGAAGTGCAATGACTTAGTTAAGGCCAGTATAATGTCCCAGGCTTAAACTACCACACCCATCACACTGATAGTCAATTCAGTCAATGATTCAACCCAGATGGGAATCCAGGTTCTTCTTGGCTTACTGTTATCTCTTCTGCCCATTAGGTTATGTGACTTCCATAAGTTATTTTGCAGTTCCCGTCAAAAGAAAATAAATCCACATGATGCTAAACGCTGCCTCCCAGCTGTAATGCAAAGTGGAATTTTGGACCACAGCGCTGTTTCCTGACTCATCCTGGATCCCCTCCATGTGACGTTGGATCCATCTAAGCTGGAGAGAGCAGAATAGAAGGGCTGTGCTTCTTTTTTCTTTTTGATTTTTTCTTTTTTTCTATCACCCACTGTCAGATAACACGAGCATGTTCCCGCAGCGTGTCTCCAGAACATGGAAAAAGACCAACAATACCAGAGAGGGGGCCTTTCTGAATACATAAGGATAGAAAGAATAAGATAAAAGGGCTAAAGATTTATACAGGGATTATTTAAATAATGACTCACTGCCATTGCTAAGTTTATAAAATACATAAAATCCAGACAGAAATGTTGGGGCAGGGGGAAACTGTTGAGAAGTGTGACAGAGGCGCAGGACTATAAAAAAGTTAAAAATAGCACACCCCACGGAGCAAAATTTCCTTCACACCTAAATACAGCCACTAGACTTCACATCTCATGCACATGGCTGTACTGTGAGCCTCTCTGTTGCTTGTTTGCAGCTGGAGAGAATCCAGAAAGCAAGGAAAACAAACACAGGGCACGTTCCCTGCGTCCATCTGATTCAATGGCATTTCGCACACACCTTCGGCTCTCCCCAGGGGTTAAAAAGACAAAGGGCCAAGCACAGCTCCGGCAATCCCGCAGGCTGCCTCGCCAAGAGAGCGCGGTGGGAAAGCCTGCTTAACCAGCCCCAAAGGATTCCCTCACGGAGGAAACCTCAAAGAGCACAGAGGTGGCTCACTGGCCAATTCCAGCTCCAGGGGTTTTAGCCAAAGAAATCCTGGCATGCGCTGGGAATTCAGCTGATTCCCAGCTGATGAATCAGGCTCTCTGCATCCACAGGTGACCGGTATGTCAGTGGCACACGGTGGAGCGACATCTGAGACTACAGCTGCTGGGTTTTTAACAGCAAAAAGAATGAGAGGAAAAGCAGAGCAGGGATTAAAAAAGAATTCAGAAAGACATCATTATTTTGGCCACCCTGAGCTAACAGCAGGGCTCACAGGGTGACTCCAATGTTTATGGCTTTCTGCCAGTTAAACTGTAAAGAGCCTGACCGTGTGGGACATTCACTCCTCTGCTTGCTTTGGGACATGGAAAAAAGGCTGAGCATAAACATCCCTTCTGCTAGGATCAAAATAAGGACAGGTGCTGCTGGGAGCATTTCATCCTTTGCCTTTGCTTTTCAGTATCTTGCTGTTTACATGGTTAGCCGCTTAACTATCATCACTTAATCTCTGAGCAATAAAGATGCAGCATCCTCAAACAATTTAAAGGGCTCTTTCCCAATGAACAACATCTATTTCCATTTAACACTCTAGCTTAATTAAAACTTCCCCCCCCCCCCCCCCCGCCCCAGGGCCTCGTTTCATTTAATTCAATTGCAAAATCCCAGTAGAACGTCCAAGCTGCAGCACAATTTGCGTAATGAACACAGTGGCATCTGCAGTGAAAACATCACCTCTCAGAAAACAGGAAAAAAACCCCAAAACATTGGGAAGCAGAGTAAGATCAGAGTAATTACAGTGTTTTGGAAGGTTGGTTGATGGCACAACCTGCAGTTGGGAAAGAAGCGGGCAGAGGCCAGTACTTGGGAGTGGGGTCAAAAAGAGGTATCAGTCTTCTGGGGATCTGACCGTAGCTACTCACCAAGACAAAGCTGAGGGCAGGAATGTAACTTGAAATTATATCTTTCTCATATTAGTCACCTTACTCAGTACTACTGAGTGGAACTTCTCCTTTATTGGGATTATTGTCCTGAAAGCACCTACCAGCTTTTATAATAGAAGTCATTCTTATATTTTCAGACACAGCAGAGACTGGTGAAGCTGCTATTTCCATTTCTGGTTAAAGCACTCGACGGGCAGAGCCCACACACTGACTGTAGGAGACTGGGAATCACAGCACTTCTGCCTGGTCTAGAGCACAACTCCCAGTGCTTCAGCACTGCACCTAATGGGAGGGAGCCTGTTCTGCTGCCCACACCCTGAGAATCCCTGCTGGATCAATCCAGTCCTAAGGAGAGGGAAAGCAAATTTAGTTCCTGGATCTCAGGCTAGTCTGGATGTCTAAGCCAAAATAAAGTTCAACTAAAAGTGAAGCCAAGCTGCTCAGCCTGATCAAGGCGAAAATGCTTCAATTTATGAGACATCTCAGAGCAGGACTTGTCTTGGAAATGTTAAGAAAAAGAGGTGTGGCACCTGCAGAATTTGGATATCTCTGTTTGACAGTAGGTTTACAATTACGGATTAAAACACCCAAATTTCTCTTTAAAAGACTATTTAGACACCCAACATTCACAGAAGACAGAAGACTTTGGCCCTTACACTTTGCAGGAGATGATGTGCTTTTCTGCTTCAAGCCCATAATAACCTAAATAAACTAATTAAAAGGCAAAGATGAAAAATCACATCAATTATACTAATCAGGACTTGAAAAACAGTATAGAGGTGGTGCGCCATTAGCATTAAACACCTCCAAATGGAAAACAGCAACATCAAGTCTCTTTACTTGTCCCCCAGATTTGCAAGTAAAAGAGAGAAAGTGACGTGCCACAATTCTTCAAGAGCTCGACTGCATCTTCCTGGCCTCTGTCAGAGACACAGACACAGTGTGAACTGCTGCTTTCTCAGCTCCTGGTCCCATTTATCTCTATTATTCTTGGACAAGTTGCCCCAATTCAAATCAAAGTGAAGCTCTTTTTGAGGAAACGTAAGTGGCTGCTCTGCGCTCCAGCAGCACAGTCACCGATTACCTAACGCGCCCAGGAATGTTTCCCTTCTACAAGCAACAGCTTTCATTTTGCGATATTCGCGGCAAAACAGGGAGCTTTCCCAACCTGGGAGTTCCCTCACTCCCGAAGTGCGGTGGAGGTGGTCCCTGTGAGCAGGAGGGATGATCTCCTCTGGGCGGCACGCCGGCCAGCCAGGTGCTCTGCGCTCCGGGGATGGGCGCGCTCGCAGCCGCGCTCACGGCGATGCTGCAGGACAGCGTAGAAAGGAGGAAATTCTGCCACCGCTCCAGCAAGCAACAGTTGTGCTGAGGAGCATGGGCTGAGCGTGCCCTGCTGCCCTCCCAGAGCCCGGAGCCAGCTCCGCGGAGCAGAAGCAGGGGTGCCGGGCGGAGCGCACCAACTCCTCTCCCATCTCACAGCCTCACCGCCCCGCTCCCCAAAACTAACTCCTTCTCTCCCCTCACCCCCAAGCCCACCCCGGCAGAGCCCAGCCCTTTCCTAAGCCACCCCCATCTCCCCGCTGACAGCGAGGCAGGTGGCCCGGGCGCCGCCAGGTGCCGGCACCGCTCCGCTCCTGCCGGGGCAGCCCCGGCGGCGCCCGGGGCAGCGGCGAGCGGAGCGTCCGGGACGGGCAGAGGGGAGCGCAGGCACCGTCCCACACCGCCCTCCTCCCCTTCCCCGCGGCGCCGAAAGTGCCCCAGCGGCCGCGGAGCCGCGGGGCCGGCCGGTACCTGCCGGGGCCGGAGAGCGGCCGGAGCGCGGCGGGGCCGGGGCCGGGGCCGGGGCCGGGGCCGGGTGTCGGAGGCGTTGCGAGCGCGGCGGCTCCTCCCCGGCGGCGGCGGCGGCAGCGGAGGGTCTCGCTCCTTCTGCGCCGAGTGTCAGACTTTCCCTCGGCCGCCCTCCCTCCATCCCGCCACCCCTTTCCACTCCCTCACGCACATGCACACCCCTCCAGCAAATGGGCTGCCGCCTGAGAGTGCGCCTGTGTGTCCGGGTGTCTGTCAGCCGCCGCAGGCACACCCCCCCCGCTCCCGGCAGGTCCCGCTGCCCGCCCGCCGGACGGCGGCTCCCGAGCAGTGCGGGGTGCGCAGCCCAACACGGACCGCGGCAGCCGTGTGCCCGCCCGGGACCCCGAGCCCGTGTGCCTGCCCTGGGCAGGGCCGGATCGCACACACACCTGCGAGCTCGCCCCGGAGCATCCCGAGCTGTCTCTGGGATCGCCGTGCGCGGCTGCTGCTCCTCATCCACGTGGCTAAGGCAGCCCCAGGTCCGCTCACGGTGTTCCCATGGCACATTCCCTCTGGGACGGGACTGGTTTGTAGAGTGATTGAGTAAACAAAGCCAGCTCGCCACACTCACGATAAGTGGCCCGGAGCTCAGGGCTGGTGCGCATTTAAGAGTTCGCCTGTGTGCAGAACTGTAGCTGCCAGGGGCACATCTGCATTCGCATTTATTTGTTTTGCCCCCGGAATGTGCTGCACTGGTGGTTCTCCAGCTTTCGCATGCTGCAGACCACTTCCTAAGAGAGAATTTCTCTCCTGGACCAGCCCACTCCCACACCAAGCCATTTTCTCCAACATATTTCCTCCTGTGGCTGCCCGAGGAAGAGCCTTGCTGCCCGCAGGCTGAGAGCCACTGCACACATGGCACAGGCAGTGTCAGACCCTTCCAGACGAGACACACTGGGCTTCTTTCAAGAGCTGTGTTTCCCTCAGTGAAGGGCTCAGATTGAAAGGCTTCAGCTGGCAGCTCAGTTGTGGAACAGACCCCGACTGTTGCTCCTGTGAAATAACCAAGGAAGCCCAGAGAAACATATTGGAGTTTCCATCATGTAACTCACCTCAGCAGAACTCCATCCTCACCTACCATTCACAGATGGGTGGTCTGGGTGTACAGGACAGGAGCTAAATAAGAGGAGGTTTTTAGGTTCACCAAAAGTCAACTTTACACCTTTTTTACCTATGTGTTTTGAACAGTTTGTTACTACAGTACCAAATTGACATTGGTTTTTATAAATTGTACACACACAAATACAGACTGTACTTATCTACATGAGTCTTATATTCCCAAAAGACAAAGGGAGGAGTTTGGAGATAGGTTGACTGTTGACTTCTACTGTTTAAGGCCTTCAAAAAAAAAAAAAAAAAGAAAGAAAGAAAGATTTTATACTCCATTTCCACATTTGTATCATTATCGCTGGTAAAGATTTCCATTGCTTTAATCCCCACATGGCACTGCTTAATACAAATATAATTGGGATGAGTGTGATGCAGATTTGAGCCCAGTTTGTGTTTTGATTTTCTGCAGAATAATTCTTGCACTTTACCTTGTCCTCACTCACTGAAGATCACAGGTGCTCTGCTGATAACCCCCTTCTGCAACTGAAGAAGCTTGACAAATAGAAAATGAGGAGCAGGTTGGTGGAAGAAAAATCCTTGTGGGTTTTTTGATGTTTTTCAAACATTAGAACTACAGAATAGGGGTTTGAGGTACTCTGAGAACATGAATCCTGATAAAAAGAAAATATGCCGCAAAATTCTGTTTTTTTTCGTGTTCTAGAAATATTTCAGGCTCCTGCGAAAAAGATATCAGCATGAATGTTTCCTTTTCTCATTTGTGGAACAAGTCTACAGACTCTGTGAAATGTAGGGGGGAAAAATAAATGTTTTGGAAATGGTTTTATTTTAGCAGCTAGGGGGGCTGTGGAATAAATAGGAGAAGATTTGTCTTTCAAGAGTTATCAAACCGAATTTGTGAAATAGAAGCTCTTCCTGAAGTGGATGAAAGCAGGAAAAAATCCGCCCTCTTGTGGCTGCTGGCTAAAGGAAGGCCGATAAAATCACTTTTCTCTGCAGACAGCAGGGAAGGAGCGCTTTTGTGCGCCTCGCTGGGAAGGCTCTGAGACAAGGTTACACGAGGTCATGCCATGGACACAGGCTGAGCAGGCATTCCCCATCTGCACAGCATCATTGTAAATGATCACTCCGTGCATTCCTTGGCATTGTATTTTAAACCACTGCTCAGAAATTCCCTGAGCAGATAAGCACAGCTTTACTGGGAGACTCAGAAGGAATTTTACCTTTCTCAGCATCTGTGTTATTGCCACCTCTTTGAGTGATCTTTTTGGTCAGGACTGCGTTTGCTCTTAACAGGGTGTTGGAAATGCCCCCTAAAATAGGAATTTCTGCAAAATTTACAGAAATGGTCCAAAGTTTCCATAGGTAAAGAAAGGTTCCTTCCCATGCTTTGAAGATGTGATGATTATAATGACAGTGAGGATGATGCCATTATTTTTTGTGCAGAAAGGACACTGACTGTTGGATGGAAGGAGCATGTAACAGCTCCTTTTAAAAACCAATTTCAAAAGTGAGGGGGTTTTCTCTCTCTCTTTTTTTTTTTGTTTAGTAGCTAATTTGGGCCTTCTCTAAGGCCAAATTCCACACAGTGCCCAGAGCAACTGTTCTATTTACCTGTAAACCTGAGTGGCTCATGAAAGAGCAGAAGTTGAACACCAGATACCTGCATTTTTGTTTTCTCATCGAGCAATAATACAAGCATGAATTAAATAAACGACCAAGCAGATCTTTCATAAATAACTAAAACGAGGAAGAGAGGTCAGCTGTTTTTGTAACTTCCTATTTGCTTAATTTTGTGCTCAGTCATTAATCTGAACAATGTCCAGACGCTGAAATGCCAAACTGGCATATTTCAGGCAAAACTATTTTCATGTGAAATTAATTGTCATGGTAAAGTAGACAGTCCTTTAGTAAAGACTGTGGGAGAAACATGAGACAGCAGCCTGCTGCCACACTGTAAGTGTTTATCCTTATGCTGAGTACTATTACTCCTTCTGGAAGCAGTGACAGAAATGCCTGCAGCATGATGCAATGCAATGGTGTTGCTTAAATCTCTTAAGGAGAGGGACTGTTTTCCAAAATGTTGGGCTAAGTTGTGCCTAGTGAATCACTTCAAGTGGAACTACTCTGCATTTGGTGACTCTGAGATCCTTCATGAGAAGGTTCCATCATTCATGTCCAACTCAGAAAATTTTCTAAGGAATCTTGGAATATAGGAATCTCTTCCACTCTTCACAAGCCCAAGGAATAAGGTGTCGATTTACACTGCTTGTTCCCAGCCATCCATCCCTGCATTTGCTTCCAGCAAAACAAGAAAATGTTCAACATGATAGATAAAGCCACTAAAGACCAGAACTGATTTTCCTTCTTCTGCTGGAAAGTCAGATGAGCAGTGAAGGATCCAGAAGTTGGGCAGCCTTTGTAAGGATGAAGAGGGAGCAATCAGCTGGGCACAGAAATACAGAAATCACCTCATCCAGTCAGCCTCAAGTGCCTGTTTGTGACTCAGCCACCAAATTTGTTTCCCTGGGGAGGCTTGGGTCACTAAATTCCTATGGTTACTCTGCAAGCACATTGGCAGACTCAGTTCCATACTTGCAGTAAAGTAAAATTCAAATCAAATGCTGTCCAAGAATTTGGATCAATATTCTCTGAAAACGATAAGTCATATTTCCATTTCCAATAATGGTACCTGTGTTGATTAATGGACTGTATAGAGAAGACTGTATATATATATATACATATATATACACACACACATACCAGAGAGTTACTAGAAGGCAGATGTTTTAAAGAGGATGAGTAAGAAGAAGAATAGTGCCAGTAAAGTATTGAATTTCCACCTTGCAGTCCATCAGGAGATAAAGGCTCTTTTTCTGCACTCTTTCTCCACAGGAATAGCCAGAGTTTGTCCATTTCCCTGTGCTGATGCAGATTGGCTGACCCTTGGGGGTCTCCAAAGAAAGACAAAGGACTCTGCTCTCTTCCTGTTCCACCACTTTGGGAAGAGGACAATCTGCTTTACTGCAGTGTTGGTAATCATAATGCAACACCTGCACAGTAATGCTGATTTTATGTCTCTGGAGGAAAAAAAAAAAACAACAAAAAAAACCTGGAAAACCCCCTACCCTATCCCTGAGCATGGCTGTGAGGTGGTATCAATAATCCCAGGGTCCTGGCCATGTCCTTCCTGACTGCTGCAAAAATTAACCCTGTCTTGGCCAGGACCTTGACAGGCGTGAAGTGCATGTGGGATCTGGTCCAAATATGGTGAGAAGAATAAAAATTTTGCATACACATCAGAAATAGTATGTCAAGAAAAAAATTCTTTGCATTTCCACTTATGTCCAGGATAGGAAAGAAAATCAGCTTCTGAGAGCCCACAGTTCTATGAAAAAAAAATTAACTGAAGCTCATTTTCCTGCTTTGTATAAATTAAACTTCTATATTTCTACTTCCAATGAAATCAGCCGTTGAACTAATTGGTTTAAGGCATTATCCTGGTCTCCCTAAATGGCAATGACTGCTGTACTGATTTATGGGCTTCAGCACCAAGCAGGGGAGGGTAAGAATAAAATCAGCTCTGAGCTGTGTCCAGAGAACTCCACTTCCCCTCAGTGGTGGCTGTAGAAATAGGAATTAAAAAACCCTCATTTTAATAAAACATGAGTGCTATTACATGAAATAGTACCATGTATTTTCTTATCTCAGAACACAGGATATCTAGTTCTGTTTATCCTTAGCATGAACAAATCTTTGTGAATGCCTGAAAGTCACATTTTTCCAGTGAAAATATGTACTTGTGGTTAACAGAAGACAAACATCCAAGCAATGGTTCTATAGATAGAAATGTTCTTTCCTCTAAATGGCTCTAAGAGATAGCTTTGTCCAAAACACACCCTATTTATTACTTATTCTTGAATATTTTTGTTTCCTACCCAACTTAGGGCAAACCTTGCCTCTGAGTGATCACTTTTCAAGCAAAATAGTGTTAAATGGAACCACATGCCTTAGTGATTTACAGCATACATTATGTGGGCTCATGTTCACTGTCCTCAATAAATAACTGTTTTGATTGTATTATAAGATCACCTCCCTTAAACTCTTAAACATTAAATTTGTTAGAGCCTCCTCAGTGAGAACAATTGCTGTCAGTAGCTAAAGACAGTATGCTACTGGCCAAGTCAATATGAAATTTGTCTGGAACATGGGAATTTTCAGCACTTTCAGAAAGATGAAAACAGTAAGTTGGTATAGCAGGTTTGTTTACATGCTTCCTCTGTTCTATGTTGGTATTTTGCTTAAATCCTTTTATTAAATATCTTCAACAGGTTTGAAGGAAAGGAGCTCTAAACTTGAAGATCACCCCTTCTAATGTAGGCAGGCATATATTTATAGAAGTTGTGGATTTTGAGAGCTCTGGAAGAGAACTTCAAAGGTTCAAGTTTGTGTTTCTCTGTATAAGAAACCTAGCCTAGCCAAAAGAGGTTAGTGAGACATCTGAATCCCAGTGAATGGAAGCCAAATCCCAAAAGCTTAGCAAAATCCCTGCATCATCGTATTTTGAGTATCTCAACCATCCACAGCCAGCTACATTTTGAATTAGAAAAGTATTTTGTGGGGAGCTGTTGGGAAAACACCACTATTTTTTTCCGCTTGTATTTTTAATTTATTTACAATTCAATAGAACTTTTACGTGAGTAGCAATCATTCTTCCCACATGGCCAGATGTGGATTTATAGTACATGAACCCGTCACCCCATCAGATGCTTCTGGTCCATTTGATGAACTGGTTTCTTCTTGCACACTGCTCCCATTTGCATCACAGCTGCTTCCAGGTCTGATTGTCCTGCAGCATCTATGGCCTGTAGAGTGCCACGTTCCTGCCACAGGAGACATCAGTCATTACCAACAAGTTTTGCACTAAATGCAGTGGTAAATGTTGCACTGATTGGGTGTCTCCACGAGTAGCCCAGCTGACTGCTGTAAGGACCCCAGACTTCCTCACCAAAAAGAAATGCACTCAAATTTTCAAATAAGCTTATTGCATAAAAATGAGATTTTTGAATTGTAGCTGCTCTTTATGTAGTCAACAGAGATTGGTGCTAGTCTACCTCTGTGATGAGCTACCCCATTATTAAAAAAAAATAATAATTAGAAATACTTCAGACAAGGAGCACAACCTGATCTCCCTTGACTGCAGAGGGAGCCTCCATGTCTGCTTCTAAATGTCTAATGTTAAATGAGTGAAACCCACCCTGAAGTAGTACAGCTGAAGCCAACATAATTACATACAAAGTGTTTTCAGGATCAAGTCCAGAGGTTATTGAGGACTCTGTTATGAAAGGTGCTATTCATCTCAGCATTACAACCTGGAAACAGAGCTGCCACATGTTGGTGCTCCTCGTTGAACGAAATTGCTGTCAGAGTCTGATGGAAAGTTATTTCATTCAAACTAAACTTACAGATTGTTAATTGATTTTGTATATTTCTACTTTCAGGATGAATCATTTATTCAGATTTATACTAGATTTTATTCAGTTTACATCAGCAGCATTTCTAGATGTGGCTATGCCTGGCTGCCATTCAGTCTTCAGGGCTGGGGCTTAAAAAAATAAAATAACAACAACAATAAAAAAAATCTAAGAAGTTTAGCATCATTGAAACCATGTGCATCTATATAAAATGCTGATATATTCTGTGGCTCTATCAGCTGAGAAGACTGTAACTTGACCCGAAATGGGAAGGATCCCTGTGCATTCAAGAGCCAGCATTTGATACTTTGGTTTGGAGAGATAACTTCTGTCTTAGCAAACTACAGACATGAACTGCAATGTGGAATTGGTTTGGTTTGCTGGATTTTAACATTATCTCTTTGAAATTTTCTTCTTTTAGTAAATGAAGACTTGGGACATTGATTGCAATGGAAACAGAACATGAGGCCATAGAAAAGAAGCTGCACTGCAGTTGTTGCACTCACAAAATGTTTTTGGAAACGGACATTTACACCAAGGTATTTACATGTGAAAAAATGCTGCATCTACCAAGTTAATGCAAAGATCCAGGTCACTGACAAACTTAAAAAAACCACAGTTTAGATTTAAAAGGAAGAATGCAATTTCTACAAGTTGTGTACTTTTCAACAGTTTGGTTCAGCACAGAAAAATATTATCAGCCTAATTTTTTCCTAGTTAAATAATTATATTGGAAGTATAAAAAAAAAAAGGAAAGTAAGCTAATATCATATATTCTTTCATTGATATCTCTAGACATATTTCCATAATGTACTATTATTTATTAATTATTTCAGTCTCAGCTACTTGGCAGCTACACATTAATGTCAGTTAGATGACAAGACTTAATTTATGTATAGAAGTACTTTAAGGCCAGAACTGTGATTTAATCACTTATCTTTGACTTGACTCAGGAATTTCAGTGGATGATCCCCAAGTTCAACCTTCAACCTCAGGTTGAGCTAGAACAGATACATAAGAAAAAGTGCCAGTCCTGAGCTCTGAGTAACTGGGAGGAAGAGAAATAGCCAAGTAACTAGAAAGAAGATAAATCTCTGGAGAAATCATTCCCATAGCTAAAAACCATGATCATTATCAAGATAACTGATTTTTAGGTAGTGTTAGAGCAAATCCCATTGTAGCAGTATGTTTCATCATCCTGATTTTTGGAAGGCAAAGGTTCAACAGCAAATTATTTTGGTACTTGAAGGTCTCTGAATACATGAGACCCAATAGACTATTTACCAGACATAAATGTATTGTTGGCAAAACTGCAGCGCAGATCCAGATGTATGTTAGGGATTTCTGGGTTATGTCTAAGCAGGCTAAAAATACCTGATAACTTTAGAGTTTACCTGGGAGTAATTACATGGGAGTACTTACATCTATTCTATATTTGGATGTCAAAAGGGATCAAAGAATCACACTGCTCTGTTTGTGAAGCTCTTGGTTGAGAAATTTAAAAAGCCCCATGATTAAAAATTTGTTTCAATAGAAAATAATAAAACACCAGTTAAATAGAATGAGGGAGACAAATGAAGTGACTGGTCACAATAGAAGCATCTGCAAGGCCATAAAAAGCTCAAATATATAACTGAGCTGTAACTTACGGGACCAAGGGACAGAGGCTGATCCAGCTTCCTACTCTTCCAAGATGTATCTTGTAACACTGAAGATTGCTGCCAGAATCCCTCTGTATTACAGCAGCCTTCTTCTAGAGAAGACCAAAGATAAAGGAGGAATATTTTCATTAAATAAGGCATTTTAAAAAATACTGGTAAAAGTGTACTTTTGTTTTCTCACTTCCTATTTTTCAGCTTGTGACCCCTTCTGTTCCTCTCTTTGGGATATGCCTTGGTCATGCAGAAAGATCAACCATGCAAGTACAAGCCAAAAGTAAGACATTAATTATGATCCAGTCACCTGAGACTCCCAATTAGTCCAAGAAGAGAAACAGGCACCTCCAAAGAATACGTGATCCTGCTCTAGAAAGGTCAGATGACTTCTCCTTTGGGGAAGGCCCCCAAAGGCAGAGCATGGTGACTAGTTCATTGTCTGAACTTTAATCTGCAGATATGTCAAGTCAGGTGAGGTGACTCTCACCCATAACTAACCCACAGGGGATGTTTGTCTCTATAGTGCCATTCTGCTTATCACCTTTGATGGTCAGTTGATAGTTTCTGATTAAAATCTGGTGTAGCCTAGGAAAATAATGGGTTTTTCTGTGCATTTGTATATCTGATTAATAGATCTAGCTCTTTCTGAAGTCTTTAGTTATGGCACCATATTCATGTTTTACCAATATTCATTTTTTATAAAAATAACTGAACAGAGAGGAAATTTTCACCTGCATATTTTAGTGGCATGAGAAAGTTAAAAAGCAATGTGTGCCTTTGTTAATTAATGTTGCGTTCAATTCTTTCATTAACATAAATCAGGATTTTTTTAATTTAAATTGTGCACTAATATATAACTTTGGTGATCACTGAGGAATTACATCCATGCTGTTTCATTATTAGGTGCTAACTCAAGCATAAGTTGGGGAAGTTTAAAGCAATTCTATCATTTAAATTGTGAAAGCTGTCAGTCTAGCTTATGAAAATCTTTCTTCTGGTTTTAGTCAGAATGAAATCCAGTCTTCTGACATTGATGGCAAAAGGTTCATTCCAAATTCAAAGGCCAGAACACAAGAGCATGACTCTGAATACTACCAACATCAAAGAGCAATAAGGATACCCACGTACCAAAAAACTTTCATAAACCATAGGCTCACACCTTTATTATCAATGAACAAACCCAGAGTAGTAAATGTGCCTAAAAGCTTAGGAAGTTTCACTGCAAAAAGAGGGATCAATCTGCCTCAGGAATATTCACAAGCCTTTACTTCTGGAGCAGAACTAAGTGCCCAGGTTGGTCCCGATGTTATTTGCTTTTATTTTCTATGGAATGAATTTTAATACCATTTTCTTGGCCTGCAAAGCCTGTTTGGAACTTCAGTCTTTGATATTTTTATTCATCCCTTACACATAACATCATTCATCTGCCTGGTTTTATAAGATGTTGGCTGTCTGAAAGCACAAAAGCTGTTTCTTTTGGCAACATTGTTCAGGATCTCAGTTTCAAAAGAGGACCATAGCTAAGGAGTATGTATTTTGTGTACATGTAATGCAGTATTTTACTTTTCTAAAAACCCAGCAAATTTATATTGCAGGTGCAAGTTGTCAAAACTTGTGGTTCTTTCCATCCAGCCCAGAGACATAACTGTATCCATATTTTTATGATATACCAGTTGCATGCTCTAATTGTAAATTACATGCATACTGTTCATTTGATGGCCTTTCCTTTGTGTTTATTGACTCTAGAATTAAACTATAAAGGCAAACAGACTTGGCAAGGATGTAGGTGGTTTTTGCAGTGATCAGAAGCAACTCAGTCCCGGTTTTTGTGGTGCTTGTGGCAGGAATGGGTTCTGTGCTCATGGCTTTATGGCATAGCTTTGGATGCCTATGCAAGCACACATTCTTCATATTCCAAAACTGTTGGCTTGGAATCCAGTGAAAAGTATCTAAGCCTTGTTTTTGTGATACCACACCACTGACGAGGCAAAATGCAAACCATGAATCAAAATGGTATTTTTGTAATGGACAATGCCCATTAGTTCTGCTCCTTTCATATGTGGCCATCAGAATCAAGTCCTGTGCATCAAGAGAAGCAGCTCATGCACGTCAGACTTATTTCTGGGATAGAACAATGACAGGTTTTGCAAACCCTACACACACAAAAAAAAAAAAAGTAGCAGTAGAAGTTATTATAATAATATTTCAATGCAAAACCAAACATGCACAAAAATAACAAAGGAAGATCACTCTGGAAACAGAATTTTATGTTTTACTTTCATCTGGAGACAATCAGGAGATCCAGATTTTCATCCTAATCCACAGGAAAAAGCACCAGAAAACCAGAACAATTACGGAGGTGCAATCTTTAGCAATCTGTAGTTTTTCAATCTAGGACATGGGTTTTTTTTTCCTTAACTCAATTTCTGAAAGATCCATGCTGCAGCAGGGGCTGCAATTGGAAAAGTGACAGATAGCAGTGAAGGTGAGGAAGGAGGATGTGTGGGAGAACAAACTGTGTGAAAAGGAGGTGAGCTGGGGATGCACAAGCACCTCAGCCACATTTAGAAGGACTAGCTGAAGAGCCCAGCTGGGGGAAGCAGCAGCTGAGCAGAGATGAAGGTGGGAATTTCTGCCTGCAATCACCACCATGAGCCCCTCTCAAGGCTGCTGCAGAAATTTGTCTATGCCAAAACCTCTACATGGCATTTAGTCACCAAAAAGCCTCAAGATTTTATATTTTTTAAGCAGGAAACACCGTAGCCCCCAAATGTCACTGCTATTCCAAAGGGGAACATGGGCAGGTTACAAGTCTGCAAAGCAATTAAGGCAAGATAGAAACCACCAGGGAGAATTCCCAAAGCCAGCCAAATTTCACTACTCCCCTGCAAAACAAGGGAGGTTTGACTTGTGAATCTCAGATCTCATGAGTCACAGGATGGGTTCTTCAATGCTAATCTCAACTTTGGGGAATGACTCCTAAAGTTTTGAGTAGTCACATCTTCAGGTTAGGAGAAACAGCAGATTCTTTTCTCAGGATCAGCCACTTAATTAAATATAGAATATCTACTCAGCTACAGACATCCAGACCCACTGACCTCAAATTTTTAGTCTCACAGAATTCCTTTAAAGTGCAGCATCCTGTCCATGAACACTCAAGAAGAAAAATGTGATAGAATTTACAACTGTCATATTACATATGTTCTCCAAAGAACAGATAATCTTCTGGCAGACATAAAATCACCAATTTGTGAAGGAAACTGTGATAGAAAAATCTCCCTTATTTTTCTTAACTGATACCCCACAATGACACCTACATTTCTCATAACGTGATGTATATGAGAGGTGTGTATATATATATATATAAAACATTATATAAATATATTGAAAGATAATGTATGGAAGTAGACTTAAGGTTCAGTTCTATCGTTTTTCAAGAAGAGCACCTTTCAAAAATGGCATCTATTTTTCTAAGCAGATCTTCTCTTCTAGCAGATTATTTTGCATGTGTCCTTTAGAGGAATCTTTGCACCTTCCTCTGATACTTGGGAAAAAGTGGCATTTGCAGGAGCAAGGATGAGGAAAGGAAAATATTTCATTTTGCTTTGAATGGTTGTGCTCTTTTTTAATTTCTGGAATCAGAAAGAGGGATTTTAAGGAGGTGCTTTAGGTTCTTATATTTGATTAAAGCAAATATACTTTTTAATTTAAAAAAAAGGCAAATATTTGTAATTTGTCCCCCTTTTTTCATCTCAAGTCTTTCTGCTGACATAAACAATAGACTTCTCAGAGAGGG
The DNA here is from genome assembly GCA_039654755.1 of Calcarius lapponicus. NCBI lineage: Eukaryota > Metazoa > Chordata > Aves > Passeriformes > Fringillidae > Calcarius > Calcarius lapponicus. Next base: position 10,963,596 of record CM077463.1, read on the forward strand.
GTTTTTTGTTGTATTTTTGGTATCACAGGTAGTTTCTGCTGATTTCTCTGTGTCTGTGTTTCACTGTGTCACTTTGCTCTGTCCATGACTTCTAAGCTGTGTTATTTTCTATATCTGGTATAGCAAAATACTCCAAAACAAATACTGGTGTGGCTTAGTGAAGAGTGAATTGTGAGCCATTGAAATTAACAATAACTGTAAAATTTTTTGGTTATGAGATTTTTTTTTTACTAAGGACTCAAGCCTTCATTCCTGCTTTTTCTTTTTGAATAGGGCTTTTTTTCCCTGTCTCTGTGTGTTACACACTAAATTTGCAGCTCAGTTCAATAGCAGATCCTTGGCTGATGCAGCAGCACTGACCTCGGTGAAGCTGTGCTGAAACATTGCAAATATGGACTGAAAATATGAACTCTGTTGTGAATTGCACAATATCCTACCACTTATGCCAAGTAATACAGCCTGTTTTCTCAAAAAAGAACAAGTGGTGAAATAATTTATTAAAATTAAATTACAAATTACTAATTTTCCATTGGAGGAGTGGGTTAGAGCTGAAGTATATTAAACATGTTGGTCTTCTATGTATAGCAGCCATAACTTCAGAAACTTGGTTTCAATACAGAATGGTTAATTTGTGCTAGGTGTGGGCAGACACCACTTGACATGTCAAGTGAAAGCAGTAAAATCCTTTAAAAGTGTCAACATTTTGCAGTGAGAGGGGTTTTGGCTGGGGTTCGTTTGGGATTTGTTTTCAGAATAAATTAAAACATGAACTTCAAAAGCATTTTTACCTTGACAAACATTAATTTCCCCGGGATGATTTTTCTGCCTTTGGCTTTACATCCTCATTATTGAATTGGAATTCTACACAGAACCTCGCAAAGCTATGAGCAGAGACAGTCAATTGTGAAATATCAGCAGTATTTACAACACATTACTTCTCCCTATAAAAGCATTTCTGAAGTGTTTACAGGCATAATGTTTTTTTGTTCCATACCAGTTTGATCCTGGTCAAACACCATCATCTCAGTTTTGCCTTTTGTCATGTTATTTTTCTACTATCAAACACTCACATGTGTGTGAGGCTCAGTATTTCTGCTGTACATTGTCACATAGGAAGACATAATTAATGAGAGTAAAAAAAATCTATGGAACGTATAAAAGTTTTCTAAAATATTTTATGGCACTTAAACCACTGTCCTGATTGATAATCCGGATTGGACAAGCAGCTGTGAGAGGGAAGGACACACAAAACACAACCTGCACGTTTCGGTCATCACAACCAGGTACTATCAGCTGCTGACCTGCCTGACTAAAGGAATTGCACCAAGCACTTTTCATAGATGGATATGTTTCCATTCCACTGTCTGTCTCCATTACTTAAAGGGAGAAAGAAACACTGCATATATTTATCCTGCTGTGCACTACCAAAACGCAGAAATTCGAGTAGAGACTTGCTGAGAAGCCTTGCAAACTCGTGTCTTTCATTCCAAATAAAATAATGGGTAAAATTATACAAAACAAATTAAATTATATATGGATGGTTTGTCATTTTTCAGCCAGTGGGAGATCTTTTTTTTATAGCAAAAGATGGAGTTAAAAAGGTTTCTTGAATATCTCAACATATACATTTTGAAATGTTCTAAATAGCCCTCCCCAGTGCCTCACTAATTTTAAGATTGTCTTACCCTTTAAGTGACCTGATCGTAATCACTTACGCAGCCAACTAATTCCCTGACTTGTTCATTAAGATTATTATTGAAAATATTCATTATGTGTGAGCACAATGAGAACAGGACAAGTTCTTGGCTCACTGCTAATAAAAGATAAGTTTATTTTTTACCTTGAAAGGGAAAAAGAAAAGACTACTATTTCTCAATGTAAGCCTGTAAGAAAGATGATTTTTGAATATCTTAAATGTATGCACATAAAAAACATGTAATTCCTCCATATGAACAGGAATCTGTGAAGGGATTTTACTCTAGGGCATGAGTTGTTGAGTATATCAACTAAATTAAAATAAACCATAGGAAAATTATGGGATAAAAGACAAAGCAAGCTCTTCAACCTTTGGGAAACTGAGCAAATCAGGCAGGAAGTTTTGTATATACAAAACTATAAAAGATAGAGTTTAAATCACTATAATTACAGGAGTTGATGCCCTATGGAATAAACTTCTTCAGGAAGTTTGTTTTTAAGACTTAAACCTGATGTAAATGAATTCAATTGAAGTTTTTAAGGTTCAAGCAATAACTGGAAGGTGAAAAATCCATGGTAGAAGGATTGGCTATCATTATAAGGACAGCTGTATATCTACCTGAATATAGGTACAGTTATGAGGCTAATTGTGCACTAAATGTGTTAAAGGTGTTGCTGGACCTGAACAGAACTTTGAGCAGCCCTGAATTCAGTTTCCAGATTCCTTGCATTTTTATTATTACTTTTTATGTGATTACATATGTGCTAGTTACAAAATGCTGTGAAATGCTGTGCCAAAACTAACATGCAAGATGAAAAATCATAGCAACTTAAAGTAGAGGACATTTTTTAATGCATTGATAAATGAAATGTTCATTTCTTTAGATCAAAGAATCTCCTGCTGGAAGCAACATAACATTGTATTTAAATATATCACTGTTGCTAAACAGCCTTTTTCAGATGAAAGGGTGCTAACAACATTTTTTATAACCATTTCTACACACGATGAACAGCTCTCATATGCAAATCATCTCCATCATTTTCTTCTGTCAAGGATGAGAATGAATTGCCCCGTGCAATGTTTTGCAAAGGGATTTCTTGGATTGATTTTGCTTGTTCTGTTTGTTGAATAGGTAAATAAAATGTTTTCATTTTCAGAACAAGCAGTGTTTTTGGTGTTGCTCAGTTCTTTTCTCACCAGGTTTGCACTTGGTAACAGCAGGAGCTGAGTTGTCTCTGGATGGAGTAGCAGGTTAAGATTGGAGTATTTCTATGAGAAAGTGTTTGGGAGAGGTTTGAGGGCAGTGGGAATAGCTCTGGCATCCAAAAAGTGTGAAGGAAGGGAGAGAGTTGGCTGCTAGTTTTGCTCCTTCTAATTTCTTAGTGTAGTTTCAGGATTTCAGGAGATTTTCTCTGTTTTGGGAAAAAAAATAATTTAAAAGACACTAGGTTTTGTTGCAAATCATTTTAGAAAAACTTTTTCCATGTTTCCAGTTGGCAGGAAGTTTTAAAAAGAAATCTTTCCATTTGATTTAGAAAGATAACAGATTTTCTTTAAGAAAAGCCTCTAACATTCATCTCCCCATGATTTAATTAACCTTATAGATAATTATAACAAAAACAGGAACAGGTTGTACAGAAAAATTACATTCCACTTGCTCCTCAAATGAATAGTGCTGTATTTCATACAAAATCAGTTTTAGTCTCAGAAGAAGGGAATTTGCAACCTAGAAAATATGGAGTGTGTAGGCAGGCACCAGTATTGCACTTTTTGATCTGTTATGGAGTTAGAGAAGCTGTAAGCAAGTCTGTTGGGTCAGAGCATGCAGGTGAGGCAGGCAAAACCAAAGGATGAAGTCATGCTGGATTGTGAAGACCTGAGTTCAGCACCTTGCTCCTGGACATCCTCAAAACAGACACTTCCTGACACAGAATTGCAAATTCTTGGACTGCTCCTAGGCTGACCTGTAGCTCTGCAGCACAGAAGACACTGCAGTGTTTCAAAACAAAGACCCCTGAACAGTTCACCATAGATGACAGTCAGCCTGGGCCCCAGTTATCTCTCCCCAGTAAACAAGATTTGGGAGATGTCTGGGGGGTGCTTAAATCCCACTCTCACGTGGAGTTAGGACAGGCTAAGATTTACATTCAGTTCAGGAACCTTCTTCTCTGGAGTTTCTCAGTTCAGATGTCACATGGGGAGTTATGTGAAATAATCACAAAGGATAACATGTGGGAGACTAATGTCCATCTTTTTATTCCCTGCTGAGAAAAAGGATCTGCTCTGAAGGGCATTGCAGAGCAAAAGCCTGATGCAGCCACTTGGACTATTTTCTGTCCATTAATAACAGAAAAAGCAGCATGATGCTGTAATTTTGTCACTGACACCTTAATCTGTTAATCTAGGCATTTAAATTACCTACAGGGTTTGGTGGCATTTTGATGAATGTCAGTGGCACCTAAAGGATGGCTTGGGCTCTCTAATGCAGATCCCTGCCATCTCTTTGTAGCTGTGATTACCAATTTAAGGCAAGCTCTTCCTGTTAAGTGGCATAGGCACTTTCCTGGCACAGTTTTTTAATCTGAGTATGTGCTTCCTTATATTCATTTAATGATAAAATGACCTGCTCTTAGAATTTTGGTATAAAGTTTTGAGGCTTGAATGGTTCATATATGTGGTTAGAAAAAAAACTTCGAAAAAATAGAGGAGAGATTATTAACAGCTGAAATTAAGTCATGTTTATCACACAGAAAACTTTCCAGAGAGCTGGATTAGGTCAAACCTGGGGCAGCTGTACTCAAGTTCAAGGAGAAGGGAATGCTGCTTGTACAAGAATGCAATCTGTTTTGACCAATAGATCAGTTTGTAGCTTTACAAATGTGCTTAACTTCAGAAATGTTACACGTGGGTACTTCACAGCTCCACACTCTCAAGAAACTTTCTTTTGTTCTTGCCTTCAAAGCTGAAAGCACTGTTACAGCACCAAGATTCAAACACCAGATTTGAGGTGGCTCATGCTGGAGCACTGGACCCATAAGCTATTATAGCTCAGTGGTCAGGGCAAGCCAGTTGTTCCAGGGATGCAAAAATGGGACTTCAGAAGGCCTACTCCCTGTGACACATGCTAGCAACTTTGGGAAGGAGAGGAGGAAACTTTTCTAAATGACCAGCTTCCTACACTGGCACCAGTGCACAGTGGCCATCTGTGCAGCCTGCCCAAAGCACCCACACCCAGGCTTTGTTCTGCTGAATTCACAGCCTGGCTTAAACCACCATACCAACCACCAGGGAGTCAGGATTTGAAGTCTGCTTTTGCATTTTGCCCTGCTTAAGTTTCATCCTTCATACCTCGTCTGAACAAGAAGGCACCTTCTGGTTTAAGACATTGAACACCACGTCCAAGTTTTAAAAACTGCTTCACAGGACCTCAGAACAAACAGTCCTGGAACAGCCCAAGGGCCCTTCTGTATCAGAGTCTGGTCTCCAACAGTGGTGATCACAGCAAAATAAGTGCAGGAAAGTCGTATTTTTATGCAGGAATACACTTGAACAAACCCTGCCAAAAGCTAATTTGAAGCTAGAACAGCTTGCTCAAGTTTGAGGTGGTGTCTTCATGTGAGAAAACCTCCCACAGTCCCTTCCTTTCATGAATTGGTCAGTTGTGCCTTTTGATCTGATTGTCCACAACATTTCATGAGTTCCATTGTTTAATTATATGCTAATAGATGCCTCCCTTTGGTTGCTGGAACACTCATCTTGCAGAGTATTTGATGCCTGTGTACCATGAAGCTCATGTATCATGATAACTTGCCAGCAGTCACTCCCTGTTCTCCTTTTCTCATACTGCTCTATTTTGGAGATTTTCCGCAGTTTTTTGAGTAACTGTATGAGTAGCAGGTATGTATCATCAAAAAAAATTTTTTTTTATGGTATTTGCACCTTACAGACATAAAGCATTCTTGCAGCCATTTTCAAGTAGATGGTATGTCAGAGACTATGAGCAAGTAAGCAGAGATTATGGAAAAGGAACTTAAAAAACAATAGTTTTTTTTCAGATAAGGTAGGTTTACAAACGGATCTAGAATGTGCAGAATGTGCACTTTGCAGATGGATTTAAGACAGAGATACTTTTAAATATTAAAAACAAAATCCTTCCTTCATAGTAAAGAAATACATTAGGGTGTCATATCAGTAAAACTTGCAGTGATGCTTATTTCTCTTAAGTCAGAGAAGTTTGGGCCAGATTCCTAATTATATATTCTTCTAGTATAAAATTTTAATAACACATTTTTATCAGATTAAAACTCAGACAATGGTTATTACTCTCCATATCTATTTTTAAGTCATACAAATTTAATCTAGCCAGTATGTACTGAGGTCATGATTTCTCTGTATTTAATTCACAATTCTCTTAGCGTGCTCTTGTGAGACCCCACCTGGAGTGCTGCATCCAGCTCTGGGGCTCTCAGTACAACAAAGACATGGTCCTGTTGGATGGGTCCAGAGGAGAGCCATGGAATGGTCAGAGGGAGGGAGCACCTCTCCTCTGAAGAAAGCCTGGGGCTGTTCAGCCTGGAGAAGAAGAGGCTGGAGGAAGATCTTAGTGCAGGATAGAGGGAAATGGCTTTAAGATATAGATTATAATATTAAGAATAAATGATATTATATATATAAATTAATATATTAAGAATATTAAGAATAAATTATCTCCTGAGAGGGTAGAGGTTGCCCAGAGAAGTTGTGGATGCACCATCCTGGAAGTGTCTGAGGCCAGGTTGGATGAGGGTTTGAGCAACTGGTCTAGTGAAAGGTGTCCCTGCCCATGGCATGGGTTGGAATGAGATGGTCTTTAAGGTCACTTCCAACCCAGGCCATTCTGTGATTCTGAGGTCCCTGTTTTCTCCACTGAAGAGGCAGTGGTTCACAAAGCGCTAAATAAAAGCCTGCCTTGCATTTATTCTTGGCAAAAGTAATTGGAAGTTCTGAACAACTATTTTAGTGTTTTAAAGGATATGGATAGTTACTCCTCTTTCTGACTTACCTATTGATGCCTCCTGTTATGTGCTCATCATCCAAATAACCCAGCGAAGCAAATGCCAGTTTTACCTAGGGGTTTGAAGGCAGGGTTTTAGCCTTAGAAATGTGTTTATTTTAGGAGTTACATAGAAAAGCTAAATTGTTTTATTTCTAGCACTGGATATGCAAAAGTAGAGAAAGAGAGAGAATGTAGTTGAGAAATTCAGATGCCTGTAAGAAATACAACTACTTTACTGTATTATATTCCATTACATCATCTGAAAATTTGTTTTTCCTTCACATAATGTGTTCTTGCAAAACACACTTGGTATACACAGCCTTTGCATGCAGATGTCTATTAAACCTTCATAAAACAGGTTTGTTTATGGAGTGCCTTTGAATCTCTGTTGAACTACAAAGCTTGTCAATCTCTGTTCCAGCACAGCCTTAGCCTCAGGAGTAATGGCATTAGCTCTAATTATTACAAAATGAGTCCCTATCAGTCTTTTCAAGAACTAATTAACAGCTTTGTTATGCAAAAAATGTCTGCTTTCATCAGATAAAGGGAGAATGCAGATAAAGCTGTGAAATGCAGGAGTCATGCCGCAGCATGGGAGGGTTATCTAATTCAGTGAGGATGATTGCTACAGCCTGAAATCTTCATGGAGAGGATTATGTGTGTCCAAACCCACTGCCTTTCCAGTGTCACACACAGACAGAGAACACACTCTGATGTGCAAAGGGAGCTGGACCCTTTTATGAAAGGAACATACCTTTGCTAACTTTTTCCACTCAAGAAGTTTCAAGTCTATAAATAGTGTTGTCTGTCAGTGCTATAAAATAAACCACTGAAACAGATTGGAGGGCATGTTTTTACTTATTCAACATAGTGTTTTATAATTTAATGTTCTTAAAATGCTCCAAGAGTTGCTATGTCCCAGTGCACCACTGTGTTGGCTTACTTGCATTTTCAGATGCTAAAGGAAATATCAAAATAATGGGAAACAATGCTTATTTCCTAGAATGTTCTTTTAAACTGTGCTGTAAACAAGCTATAATTGGGGGGGTTTCATGGTTCCTGCTAACCTTACTAATCTTTCTCATTTGAACTGAGAAGTTTCATGGTTATTAGTTTTGTAAAATTAAATATAGGCCTTTCTTCTAGGAGTTTTTTTTCTAGTTCTCTGGACTCAAAGCAGTAGCTCAAATGTAGGAATTTAAGTGTTATTTGAGGTGCTCTAATACATATCTGCATATGCTGCCACTGCACTGGCAACCTCAGCACATAGTTATACATAGGGATGTCCAAATTTAGGTTTAGTCCATGAGATGAATCTCATTCTGAAAAACAAAACAATTAGCTTTGCCTAGATTGTATCCAGTATTTTCCAGCTCGTAAACATAACTACCCAATTATCCTAAACCCTTAAGTATAGGACAGGAAGTAAGGATATTGAATAAGCATCCCAACAGTTCAGACAGCACATAAGACCACATTAAGTGGTCGTGTTATTATTCATCACAGAGAATTGCCATTGAATTGTCTGCTACAGAAGGAGAGAGTTTCAGTTGTAGTGAAAAAACCAGTGGATTCCTCAGCACTCAACAAGAACATGGAAGCAAGCAGCTTAGATAATAGCTTAGCTGCTGGCTAGAATGCCAAACTAAAACGTTTTGTAACCATTCTCATGGCAAACTGGCATCTCTACACATTTCACAATGGCAGGGTGTTTTGCTAGCAAGAACACCACTGTTGCCAAAGTAGCCTGATCAGTGTATAATAAACAGATTGTAAAATGTGTGAAGAAAATCTGATCCTATTAACAGATGCATATTGAACGTTTCCAGGGAAAGCCAATGCTGCTGTTTACATACTGCAGCATATGTGCAGATTTGTCACAGGAAACCTGTGAGACACATCCACCTGAGAAACAGCAGGGCTGTTGTCAGGCACGTGAAACTCTCAGGAATTAAAAATGGCAGGGAGATGTTTGCTATGTCTGAATGCTACTCAGCACCACTTTGCCAGGCTGGACAATCTGGAAACAATTCTGAGAGCACATCCGTAGAAATGAGTGCTCTGCCTGCCATACTGACCCAGCTGGCACGGGGTTCTGTGAGCCCTACCCAAGCCCTGTCCCTGACACCATCCAGGTGGTACTGCCAAAACATCCACCTGCCTTTTCTCTGCCACACACTTCAAATCATTCCATGTGTTTTACAGAACTTTCCTCCTCAGTGTGCAGAAGATCCAATATTCCAGATCTTTTGGCCACTGTGATACAATTTCAGAGTGATGATGCTAAAGAACAGACTTTTCCTGACAAGTAAAACTACTCACAGAGCAATTGGAAGTGGAGGTCATGAATAAAAGATCCTGAATAGTTTGAACAAAGAGTATTTCTGGGAGAGGTTGCTGATACAAAGAAAAGTGTTGAGGTAGCCTATGTTCTTTGTTTGAGTTACTTTTGTGATAGTAGTAGTCCTTTAGGTTCTTTATCAGATGTTTATTTCATGCAGTTTATCTCTGCTACTCCTGATCACATCATGTTGAAAATGGCTGTTTACTTTTTCCTGTGATGCAAGAAACAGTTAAGTGTCAAAAAATTATCCAGTGTTGGGTCACAGGAAAACATCTGCTCACACTATGCTGAGTTTAACTGTGGTGTAGACTGTGTCATGCCGTGGTGGATGTCAAAAGCCTACAGGAATTAAAAAACAAATGGGGAAAAAATTATAAAAATCAGGTTTCTATTAGAAAGTCTCTATCACAGAAAAGTGATATCATAGTAAAGAAGTTCTTTGTCATGTTCAGGTGGAACTTTCTGTGTTCCAGTTTTTGTCTGTTGCCTCTTGTCCTATTGTTTGGAACCACTGAGGAGAGGCTGACTTCATCTCTTCATCCCTTGAGACATTGATGAGATTGTGTCTCAGCCATCTCTTCTCCAGCCTGAACAAGCCCAGCTCCCTCAGCCTTTCCTTAAGCTTTGCTCTCTTTCCACAGCCACTGGTGACATGAGATGCACCCAAAGGTGGTAGAAAGGCTGCCCTGATGTCCAGGGCATCCTGGAGCAGATCTACACCCACCTGCCACAGCAGCAGTGCAGGTGTGAGGACATTGTCACCATGCCCACAGTGCAACAAGAGCTCGGGGTCAGACCCACCTGAGGTGTGCATCCCTGTGCTGCAGGAAATGCTGCAGATGGATTTGTACTCCCACACAACACTCCTGATGCAGTTAGAGCAATCCCCTGATTTATTCTTCAGTCTGTTCCCACAGGTGGAGAAATAAGGAGGAGTACTTTGCAGACAGAATGACTGCTGTGAGGATATGGGTTTGTCACTGGGATCCCAATGCACACTCGGGATTTTTTGTAGCAACACAAACAACAAACATAGAACTTAAATTCAAATTCACCCTCCCTAGGCTCTTCTTCCAACAGAAGCTCCAATAAAAGCCGGAATTTTACTGAAATATTTAGTGCCTGTCCTGTTTTATTTAAAAATGCAAGTATGAACTGTTCAGTCCCAAGAGAATGATTTTTGTGATGAAACTTTCCCATGTGCCCAAAAACAAATCCGGTAACTCTCATGTCTCATTTCATGCTTCCCAAAAGTGACAATGCAACAAACTGCTGTGTTAATACCATTATAAATTAAAATCATGTTTAGCAATCCAGGACATACTTGCTAAGAACAATTAAAACAAACCACTTTGTACAAGCCAGTGGCAGCTTTAATGCTCAAAGAATTCAGTCCTCATCAGAACTAACCCTTCACTGTCCAATAGTTTTCTTACTAGCCTTAAACATTGAAGGATGAGATGCCTTCCTCTTCTAAAAATGTATACAACTATATATTGTTGCTCATAATGCATAATTAAGATTCCCTTTCTTTTGGTAGATATGTAAATCCAGAATGTGCTTGAGTTAAAATAAAAATAACAAAATTATTTAAGCTATTACATTAATACTGAAATTTTGCATGTCAGTAGTTTTTTGACAGCTTTACAAAAACTGATATCTACATTACCATGAAGACTTTCATTACCTTCAATTGTTTTAACCTTTTCTCACTATTCCTAGTGATGGATTGAAATACAAAGAAATAGCAAAGGACTTCTGGGAAAGATTAAATAAATCACTAATTTAAAATCCTTTTTCTTTGTCTCTGCTTGATTTGATAAAAAGCATGAAAAAAAACAAAAGAATTTCATGGGCTGTGAAAGTATTTGAATATGTGAACTGTCACTGTAGGAACATCAGCTAAAATTATCAAAGTTAGATGCAGAAATGTAGGAGCTCACATTAGATTTCAAGCTGGCTCATTCAGAAATTTGAGTCTAATGTCTAGAGGCTATAATGTACTTTTAAGCATTTTTGACTATTCACAGAGGACTGGTTCTCTGCAACATTTCTTGCTTCCACATAATAACAGAGTGAGCAGAACTACTCATATGTGCAAGCATCCAGAGAAAATGTTTAAAAAATGACATTTTTTGATATGAAGAGAAAATAGAGAAGTAATAATGCCCCCTCCCCAACATAGCCACGTGTGAAGAAATTCATGCCAAGTGTAGGTGCAAGGGACGTAGGAGATGTTCAACCAAGAAAACTTTTACAGTGGAATGATTTATTTTTAATAACTTACTTCTGCATAGAATTTCCTCTTACAAGTTGTAGATGCTGCCCAGAAATTGCAAGTAAAGCTAAGATGTGCAAGCAGAATGGGGGGAAAAAGAGGTGTAAGGAATTGACTGTAAGCTCTTGTAAATCTCTTTAGTTCCACTCAGCTCAGCTGACCCAAGTGAGTGTATGCCAGCCAAGGGAGTAGCTCTGTGCTTATAAAAAGTGTGAAGAGATAAAGAAAGTCAATCTATCTGGCGTCTAAGTCTCTTTGTTACTCTTCAAAAATCCATCTGCTGCCTCTGTATGATGTCCTATTATAGTGGCTATTATGTGTTCTGCGTGGCCAATTGATTAGCTCTAATCTAACACCAGTTGCCCTAAAGCAGATTAATGTAATTATTTCATTTTCACTGCAGCACTGGTTTTGTTCAGTTTTTAATTCTTGCATATGGCTCCTATGAAACCAAGTATCTCTGTATTCCACCCAGGTGACCTCATACCTGGCATCACACACATTCCAAGGGCAGGGAGGGTGGGTGATGTCCTTAAATCCTTTCTGGCTTCCACTACAATGGACTTCTATGACAAATTTTATTCCATATGAACAGTAATGTTTAGAATCGGAAATGAAAGATGATATTCATCTAATCTGGCTCTGGGATGCAAACAACTTAACAGGAGTTAAAATGGCCAGGAGTGTGTGGCAGTTCCTGATTTCCCAGTGCAAGAAGACATGTGCAGATCAGGAGATGAGCCATCATCAGGAGAAAAACAAATGGAATAAATCAAAGTTACTCTTGTGATGGCGTGGAAAGTGCCTCCCTGGTCTTTTGTTTTATCTGTATCTTCCTCGAGGTTTTGAGTGGGCTCAAAGAACTGAATCAGAAAGTTTCTAAGAAAATAATTTAGGATATTTTGAGGGGGAAAAATGTCTCTACATTGATACCAAATGCTTGTGATCATGTATCATTTTCAGCAATGTATTTGTAAGGAAGATGAAGTATCTAATTAGAAGAGTGCAGCCTGTCTTGGTTAGGGCATCCATCAGAGGAGATGGTAAAAAGTAATTCCATAGCTAAATCATCAGAGGTCCATCAGTGTAAACAAAAGTTAAAATATCACAAGGGGGCTTTTTACAATACTGTGTATTGTAAAAAGAGAATATCTATGGTCTTCTTCTGAATATAACTTGCTTGTCTTGCATTTTCACCAATGCCCACATCTAATTTATGCCATCTTTTGCAACACTGCTGACAGTGATCTAAAGCCCTCCTTTGTGATGTAGCTGACTACACAATTTCCAGTTTCTTATGACAAGAATCCTTCATCTTCCAATTCACTAATTGTAGTCTTTTGGTTTTTGTCAATTTATAACATCATTTTAGTCTTACTTATACCAGATGTGGATTGGAAATTCAGGAATGGCCTGTAACAAATATACACCAAGGATAATGGAATCTGAGTCACAAAAACAGTTTGTTTTCCACCAAGGTTTCACATAAAGATTTTGTTGTATTGATTCCTTTTTAAAACAAACTAGTTATCTGGGAATTCTGTCATTCTCTGCTGTTAAAAAAAAAAAGGAAAGAGAAGAACAGGCCATTATACTCTTATTGGCATTACTTAAGGCTTGAAGAAAATTTTGAAGAAAATGAGTGATAAATACAGAACAAAATTAATGAAGGAAAAAAATGAAAATATGACAAAAACCCAGATTGTCCCACATGTTTCTATTAAAGATACTCAATCTCCTTTTGATAAAACACTTCTCATGAGGAAAAATGCAGTAAATATCTGGACTTCAGTAAAGTATTTGGGACTGGGTCACAGGAAATTTCTTGGGCTGGAGACAACTAATACAAGAACTGGAACTTGGCTAAAGGATTATTTAGATGGAAGATGACAAGCTGTACCTAAACAAGAAGCCTTGGATCACGTGGACATTGCAGTGGGATTTCTCAAGGATCAAACCTGAGCTAACTTAATGTAATGTTTTCATTATGACTTTGGCACAGAGACCCAGAAGTGAGCTAATAAAACATGACAACACAGCATTTGAAGTCATTGTCACAGTAGTGAAAGATGGGGATGCCATAAAGAAAGAATTGGAAAGCCTTTTGTTAGAGAGATAGAAATGGGAGAAAATTCCATGCCATGAAATGTGAGAGGACTGATTTAGGCTGTAATAAAACTTTCTGCTGGAGGGGCTGGATGCTGAGGGTTTGAAAGCAGCAAGGAAGAGAAGCAGACTGCAGAGCAGACTCACAGCAGGACTGAGAGCTGCTGGTGTTGCAGAGCTGTGTGAAGGCAGAGGGGATCCACAGAGAATGGGGGAAAATGCCTGGGTGCAAGGTCATGGCCAGACTTCATCTGGTGCAGAACACACATTCTGACACTCAGACACTGGAAAGAGGGATTAAACTGGGGAAAATGCCAGGCAGCACCATAATGTGGAAGTAATTTGAATACTTCTAAGTACTAATTATAGAATAATAGACTCTTAGAAAGGTTTGGGATGGAAGGTTTTCCTTAAAGATCATCTAGCTCCAGCCCCCCTGACATGGACACAATTGTGGTTTGTTCTTTATTGTGACTGCCTGTGGCAGAGCTGCCCTGTGGTTAGCCTTGCTGCCTCTGCAGAGCCATGGCCAGGTGAGAGCACTCCAAGAGCACAGAAAGCCTGACCATTAAGGTTTCTTCAAGGTACCACATTGTGCTGAAAAATAAGCAGAGGAGGCTGAAAAAATAATGGTGGTGTTCAAATAGCTTTCACTGGTAGATTTTCTGTACAAGCTACTTCACAACCTCATTGTGTCTGTGTGTTTTCTATATACAGCATCATGTTCTGTTATGATCTGACTCCATAAAATTGAGTTAATTAATGTGGTAGCAGTGCATTCCAGAATTGCCTAAAGCTCAACCATCTTTATGCCCCTATTAGAACTGCTTCTAGTTCATTCCCGAGCCAGACAGACACATTCAAGCATCTTAGTTATCCTGTGGATGGAAAATGTTGAGAACCACCTTGCCCATCTCAGTTACAAAGACTGTAAAAGCTTTCCATTCCAAATGACCTTCTTTTTCTATAATATAAGAAGTGAATAATTTTAACTTCAGCTGCTGGTACACTGTCTGCTCAATCCATAAAACTCTCATCCCTGGATAAGGAAGTTAAAGCAGCCTAGTATTTAAATAATAATAATAATAATAATAATAATAATAATAATAATAATAATAATAATAATAATAATAATAATACAGCAGAGGCTGTAATACAGAACTTCAGTGTCTGAGAGAAGGCAGTGAGCCAGGACTTCAGCATTTCTTACATCCTTCGTTTCACTAAAAGATACAAAGCCCTTAGTCAGCCTGATTATTAGCTTAGGCTATTATGAGGAATTGATCTGTCTAATGAAGTCTATACTTTTTTTTTTCATACTCCTGTTCATCTTGCAGTAGGATGTTTGTTGGTTCCTTTTCAGTGTTTTCTTTGAGAACATTTTTCACTATAAATCCTTCCAAAGTGATTTTCCAGTGCTGGGTGATGCTTTTCAGTAAATACTTTATTTCTAAAATTGCTTAAAAATAAATAAAATTTTAAAAGCCCCAAACTTCAGAGTTACAAAATTAGGAAAAAGAAGCTGAAAAGTAGTTTCAACTTAAACAAAAAACTGTAGGAGAAAAAAACCCATCGATTTATCTATTTGAGTCATAAGCTAATATGTTTCTAATTCCAGTTTGAAATTATATTCTACCTTTCAAAAGATGAATTAAATTTAAAGAAAACAAGCATGTTTTGAAAAGGACTCAAGAGCTGAACAGAACTTTCCTGGGTGCCGCACTGTTGAGGCTTTTGATCTGGGCTTTTCCTACTTAGCCTAACACTCAGATCCTGAACGTGTATTTTGATTTGTTTTTACATTTGGCTACTAACACCAGGAGCCCAGAGTTAGTCTGGCTCCAGTGACTTGGAGGCTCCTCAGCTGAGCAGAGTCAGTAAATACCTGGGAGCATTTCAGCCAGGGGATTACAGCCCTGCCAGTGTTTCCCAGAACAGCTGCTGCAAGCAGCTCCTTTAATGCCTGCTGCCTGTAAAAAGAATTAAGCAGTAAATGAGGGCTTGCCACAGGACCTGTGGCCAGGTTTGCTGGGGAAGCAGAAGCACAGACATTTTGCTTTCTTCAGGCATGTATAAGCCCCTTAGCTGGAGTTAGCTGTTGCTGGGAAAAGAGGTGTTTAAGGGTTTAAAAGAAGAGAGCAGAAAACCTGCTCACGCCACCGGTGTTTCCGTAACCTGTGCATGAACTTTCAAATCAAGTAGCTTTGTTCATAAGCCTCAGTTATCTGGCATAGAACAGCTTCATCACTAATGCCAAAAGAACCCCCTGTGGTTTAGAAAAAGCACCCCCTTAAATACACTAATCCAAGAAATAAATATATAAATGTGTTCTAAAAACTCATATTATCAAAAATTTGTTTTTAAAGGCCCAATTGCTGAATAGTAAGGTTTAAGGATCCATTTCATCAAAACATTATGGAAGGATAAAATAAAAACAGGTTTAGTGTGTAGAAAGCAAATATACCAAGCAGGGTGTTTCAAAAAAGCTAAGTATTTTGGTTTTAATAAAAACCTTTTATGTTTTTCCTCAACTCAGAAATCACAGCAGGTCAGTTGAAAAGTCGAGCTACTTGTCTGATGGAAATAAAAGGCAGATATTAATCTGCTACAACCCTACTGTCTTCCTTGGGAGGAAGTAACAGTGCAGCTGAAACTCCAAGTGTAATCATAAGGAGATCTGTTTTTGTGGAAGGCAAGCAAAGAGAGAATTCCACCTGTTTGGGTTAGGAACAAGTGTGTGGTCTGGTGATGGCCCAGGTTCAACTCTTTTGAAGACTTGTCCAAGGTAATCTATCTCTGTGTCCTGTCTCCCAGCTCATAGGAAAGTCTAATACCAATTCCCTGGAAACTGTTGAGAAGATGAATACAAAATGACTGTTGTAAGGAAGACATCATGCAATTACTCTGGATTCCCAATTCTTACAATCCAATGAAAGACATGCAATGCATTTCATAGATAATTGACCTTTTTAAACATCAGTCTTGCAGTACTGTGCTCTGGGGTTTATTTCACACATTCTGGGGCTTATTTCTTCTCTCACAGAGAGACAGAAAGTGGAGCTGTCTATCAGCTTCACTGCACCACACAGTGAAGAATTGCACAGGTGTGATGAAAAGATGCCAAGGGATGAATTCTTGGGCCCTGACAAACTGGTATGGCTCTCTCTTTGGAGCAAGATTTTTATGGAACAGTCCTTAGGTTTTACAGTAACGTTTTTGGGTCTTTTGGGAAGGGAACCTCTCAAGGGATCTTCAAATCACAGAAGCAAAATGCCATAAGGTGGTTTCTTACCTTCCCCTGTAACTCCAAGACTCATCATATTATTTTAGGGCTTGAAAGAGCTGGCAGATTTCTGAAAATTCAGCTCCAAGCTGTAGGCTCATAAAAGATCAGTTTCCATTAAGTATAGATAAAACATCAGCCTACAGGATGTGGCAGAGAAGAGCTTGGAAATTCAAACCATTGCAAATTCGGCGATAAAAAGCAAATAGAAGATATCTGAAAACCATGCTTGAAAAATATAGATTTTAAGTCTCATGTAAGCCAATGACTGATTTTTAAAGTGTTTGGGAATGGTAACAATTAATGTTGCCTACAGAATTCCTGATGATATTACTCAATATATGTTCCTTTGAAACTCCTGAGGGATATCTCCTCAACCTTGGAATTTGTTCCTGTTCATTTTTAAAGAATTCTTTGCTTCTAGGCCTTGACTGAGCAAAGCACACATTAAATGAAGACTGACTGGAAAAAGATTTATGCAGGTGGCATTGCAACACCACTCAAATGCAATCCAAATATTCATATTAAAAGCAATTGGTGACACAAGAATATTTAGGCCAATCCAACAAGAAGCTGGCAGAGCAGTTAATTTTCAGTCTGCATATAGGTGCCTGTGATATTTTTCCTTTTTTGTTTTAGTGAGGTTCTTTCAAATAGTTCCTTAAATTCACATTCAAAAATGAATGTGGTTGTATTATCTTGGCTCCTAC
This sequence comes from Calcarius lapponicus, assembly GCA_039654755.1. Lineage (NCBI taxonomy): Eukaryota > Metazoa > Chordata > Aves > Passeriformes > Fringillidae > Calcarius > Calcarius lapponicus. Next base: position 10,981,048 of record CM077463.1, read on the forward strand.
TTAAAAGGTATGTCCCAGATTAATACCACCCAGAAAAACTAACTTGTGACTTCAGGGAGAAACACTGTGTGATGGCTGAAAATCAACTTGAAATCTGCTGTCACGGACCTCTGCTAACAGAGAATGGGAAATCACTGCATGCAAGGACTCAGATAATCAAATCGTTTTTAGGAGTGCAGCAACCAACTCATTGGTAATAGAATTGCCCACAAATTATATAAATGCTGGTAATGTCTGAATTTAGAGTTAACAATGGAGCTTATAGCTGTTACACCTCAAGGATGAGCAGAACTAAACAGAGAGGCCTAAGCCAGAGGCCAGTGTTGGAATGGGCATCCTTTTCTAACACACGTGGTTTCCAGGTGCAGCACTCTCCTGTCTTTTTTCATTTAGTATTTATGAGTGAATTGCTAAACCAATCCTTTTCCATCACATTTCATTATTTTTTTTCTTCAAAATATAGTCTGTAATTCAATTTGTGGATAGTCTAAAAAATTTCAAGCACTAATGAGCTTTTTAGACATGAAAATATTCCATATTTTCTAAATTGAGGAGTTACGTTTCTTTAACAGGGTATTTGAACTAGGTGACTCATATGGTCCTGAAATATTTTCATTATGAAAACTTAATTATGAAAATAAAATATAAAGTCTACATCTATATATGGCAAATATGAACAGATAAAAACCCATTTTTCAGATGCCGTGGTATAAGCCATGTAGTATGTTGCTAAATTCTAAAGCCAGGACTTGGCTAAATCTAGGCTATGCTCCCACTTTTAAATGATTAATTTTTTGGCATCCAAAGTGTCCTGTTGAGCTTCTCAGGTTTACAGAATGATGACATTTTTGAGGGTATATCTGATCCAGGCTTGTCCATTTAACTGTCCCGGTATTTTTATTATCATACATCACACTGTAATGAAAGATATTCATCAGTTCTCTTGCCATACAAAGTTACTAGAGAGTGACCTGAAGTTTAAATTTATTTGCTTTAATGAGACTTTACCATGCTTACATGTACATTGCATTGAGCAAAAAGTGAAGAGCTGTGATCTAAATCAAGTATACTGCAATAAGTGAACAAGGGTATCATGTAAGAGGGGAGAAAAGACAACAAGGGTTAAACATTACTTTGAATATTTAGACTGAAAATATGCTAACAGAGTGAGTTTGTTTTAAAAAGCAAGGATTTTCAGTCTGAGTGGGTCCTTTTGCGGCTGCAAAGATTTATACAATTTTAAAGCTATTTTCTAGCATTAAATGCCTTCTTTCTTAGCATGACAAGAAGCAAATAAAAGCTGTCTGATGTGCTCAGCAAGGACTTAATCCAGCTGGACAGAATGAGGTACAAATGTAATTAATATCTCTTTACCAGCAAATATATTATGTTTTATAGGGTCCTATTTTTCAGAAATTATTCAAGTAAAGCATCCTGATCAGTATCTAGCCTACAAGACAAGATATTTTTTAACCACTAGGAATTCTCTGAGCAATTGAATTTACATTCTGTAAACTCAGCTGCTAAAACTAACTGAACATTTTTGGTTCTACCTCTTAGATATCTCAGTTAGAAACTGATTTTCCAGGTCAGTGCTCACCACTCCTTAAAATTATGTCTCCATTAAAATGACACAAGCTGGACTGATAACCTCCTTCCCTTGTGATCTTGGTTTTAGTAGCTTTCTCTGCACTAGGATAGCTCTTCTAAAGATAGTGAGGATGTTGCTGGCCTTTCTTTGCAGTGTTTTGAACAGAACCCAAGAATTGGCATGATTTCCACCTCTGTGGATATGCCAGAAGATGCCAAAGGCCAGCTCTTCATGAATAGTCTTCTATTTGTTATTCTTCTACTGCCTGTCCTGTCTCTGTGGCCCCTGGAATATGCCTTTTTCCTGTCTGGACTTTCTCTGTTCCTAATGCTACTTCCTGGAGGAAGAAAGTTTAAGGATACTGAAGGGCTTGAGAGGAAAGTTAATGCTGAGAAAGAAAGAAAAAGGAAATATGGTCTCTACTCTAAAGCTTTGAGTATTTTCCACTTCTTTCAAAGGTCTGAATGAGACCCTGGCAAAGCTAAAAGGCCATGAAAGGACAAAAGCCACTTCGTTTTTGTGCAGTTTCTCTGTGTGATTTCTTTTTTCAAGTGTTTCAGACAATAGTCCCTGGCTAGGAAAGGTTGATGGACTTTTTGTCTGGTTGCATTGTTCAACACTCTGTACCAACTCCAGTACTTGTGGAGAAGGAGAGTAATTGCTGTGAGTCAGCAGTGAATGCTTTCAATTTTTTTGTTAAATATATTTTTAACGTAACTCCAGGAACAAATGTAACTTCAGGAATTTATATCAGAGCAGAATTCAGGCATCTCCCCTTCTCCATCATTTTTCCCAGAAGCATCCTAGGCATGTGGCTATAAAACTAGGAGCCAGGGGATTGTAAGTATTAATTTTCACTCTTCTCCTCTGCAACTGTGGATATTTGGAATCAAGCAAGCCTCTAAAATCAGCAGTAACTTTCAGATGTTATTCCTACAACACAGAATATCAAAAGATGATTTTTAATTGCCATGCTGTTTAGTTAACAAGTAAAAAAGGGAAAACTGTTATACAAGTTGTTATACCTTCCAGCCTGAATTTAACATTCATAAACTACAGATTACAACTATACATGAGAAAAAAAATTCATATCCACACATTGTATGTTATATTCTGTGCACTTTCCATTTCTTCCACTTTCCACTTGAGATAGGATTTCAAAGTCATGCACAGGGCTTATGCAAGCTTGCATTGATGGATGAAACTCATACTCACCATGTGTATGGGAAAAAGCTCTTTGTGTAATCCTCATAAATCCTGTAGTGATGTGAGTGCAGTTTCAGCTGGGATATTCCAAAGGAAAACAGAAGATCAAATTCCAACTGCATGTGTTAATTAGATAATATTCCTTTTTTGTGCAACTGTTATCTCATGGGATTCATATGAGGGTAGACAAATGTGATTGGGATATTCACTGATTGTCTCTGGAGGCCCAAGTCCTACCAGGAGTCACATGGGTTAAGTTATCACTCTTAATTTGCCATTAGACAAAACCATGACCTAATGTGGTAAAATTGGTCCTTTTTGCTCGAGGAGAGGTCAGAGGCTGTACTGACAGGGATGCTGCAGGTCAGGCCTGAGATGTGCTGGGAGGTTTGTGAGGAGGAATCCAGCAGAGCTTCTTCTCCCTACTTTGCCCTGCTTAAGCAAATGCATCTCCATGGGGCAGTGAGGAGAAAAACTGGAAGAGCACCAGGAGCTATTTACACAACTGGAACCATTCCATCCTCAGTCAAGTGAAGCAAATAGCTTTTAAAGCATTCTCTATTCCAGCCATCCAAGAACAACACCACAAAGTGGACACCACAAGAAGCCAGTTGCCATGGGCACACAAGTGTCCAGCTGGGAGAACACCCACAGACACTGAACTCTGCTTCAGCAAACCCCAACCCCAGCTCTCTTTGGTGCCAGTGTTGCTGTCACTCAGCTTTGAAAGCAACCTAGGAGCTGCAGAGGAAATATGTGGAGGCACTGGATAGGTCCAGCTCTGAGATGAGACAGGAAAGAGGCAAACACAACATGCAGTTTAGACAGAGGTGGGATGTCTTGTTTTCTCACCCCAGGCTCCACAGACACTGGTTTTACTTGAGGAGCTCTTCAAATCAGTGTATCTAACCTAACACAGCCTGCCCAGTGTTCAGGGAGTCCTTAGCTGAATTCTGATAGGGATGGATAATTGTTGTAATTAATTCAAGAATCAGAACCAAAAACCTGAGTGACACAGTCTCTGGAAGGACAACAACCTTTTAAAATCTTATCCATGCTTTTTCAGTTTTGAACATGGCTAGCAGATTCTTCCTCTGCTTGACTAACTATAAGGCCCAAGGGGAACCAAACAGAATTTGACCAAACCAGCTGGACAGTAAATTTCTACTTTTACACATTATTAAAGCTGGACTAAATGAAAGAGGTCATTTTCCTTGCAGAGGCTCCTGCATGTTCTTTTTATTTTAGGAACAAATTGTTAATTTCTTTTTTTTTCATTTGTATGAGGCATGAACATAAATTCCTATAACAACACAGCCATTTGGTGCCAAATGTAATAAAATGTCATGACAACAAAAGAAATGATCATTCATAAGTCATCATTTAGCTCTGTTGCCTCCCTTCCTTCCAAGTAAGCTTCCCTCTCTCTCTGCCTCCAGCCTTCCTTTCTACCCCTCATAAAAGAAATTATTGGAAAAGAGTTGGAAAAGAGATTATTAAACCATGGCCAATGTCTTTCCCCAGGTTGGGGTGTTTTTTTTTGTTTGTTTTTTGGTTTTTGGGGGTTTTTGTTGTTGTTGTTGTTGTTGTTGTTGTTGTTTGTTTTGTTTTTTTTGTTTTTTTTAAGGGGGGGTTTGTTCGTTTGTTTGTGGGTTTTTGTTGGTTTTTCGGTTTTTTTTTATTTTGTTTTTTTCATTGTTGTGGTGGTGGTTTGACATTTTTTGTCTTTTTTTGGGCTTGCATGAACTTTCTGAAGAGCCCAAACCTTTACAAACTGCCAAAGGAGAGGTTTTATCTCAGAGTCCAATGACCTAAACTCAAACACACTCACCTAAGGAACGTGCTCCACAATAGCCTCCCACAGCAATTTTATGGCCCAGCCAACAGAGGTCAAGACTGTTACTCTTTGGAAAACATGACCTGAACCTATGTTAGTTTGAGAAGTGATCTCCAAAATGAGCTGTTCAAGTATTTAATCTAGAAACACTTACTTATTGTAGGTCATTTGTTTTGTTCAGCTTCTACTCTAAGTGAATTCTACGTGTATATTCAGCTTTGGCATTAGGAAACACTGTACCATGGGAGTTGTATTTCTTCAAATAAAGTATATCACAGCAGATGCAGTGCAGAACACAGTCTGACTGTGATGTCACCAGGCAGTAAAAACAACATCTTCTACCCAGTATATACTTTGTCACTCTCTGGTTTGGCTTCTTCAGATTTCTCCCTTCTTGCATTCCCAAAAAATCCTCATGTGCCTTCCATAGGAATTATTGTCTCACTGTATCAGGAAGCCCATACATCAATAGATACAATCAGAATTAGAAGATGAAGACAATTTTCAGAATAAATAAATGACAAAATACTGATGTGTGAACACAGCAATGAGACCCTGAAGTGTGTGTTGAACCTGAGAAAATTGAGAAGCTGGGATTAGATTAGGTTAGATTAAATCTAAGAATAAGATTTACTCTGAAAGCTGGGTAATTTTGAGTATTTTTTTTCCTTCTTTTTTCTGCAAAATGGTAGCATTCTTGAGTTCTGTGTCCAGGAAATTCTCAGAGTTTGGAAGGAAAAAGGCTAGTTTCTTAAGTCTGCCTTAAAGAGAAACAGAAACAATGTCTTCATTTTACTTAGTAATAATAGAATTCATGCAGAATTTGAGAAACACGGGATCAAATTTTGTTTCTACCAACAAAAAGTAATTTAAATCCCTCTCCTCCCACAGCAATCCTCTCATCACTCTCAGTCATTGTTCAATAAAACAAAGTATGATTTCAAGTGAGTATGACAATCTTACATCAGAAATGTTGGAGGTTCCTCCAGTCTCTCCTTTGAGAACTTTGATTTAAATATATGTCATTCCATATAAAAATATCAACACTGGTTATCCCACACACTTTTTTAGGTCTTCACTTGCGAAATGATAGTTATGCTCCAATTTTTTGAATATTAATCTATAAAAAGAGAACGACAATGCTGCACTTGGGGCATTCTTCTCGGTGAGACAAAGTAGGTTCAAATGTCCTCAGCAGAGTGATGCACTGAACCTCACTCTAAAAGCCTGTAAAGTCCTAAATTCCTTGAATCCTGCCCAGGGTTTGATAGCTTATACTGACAGGATATTGAGGCAGAATGGCATGAGGCTGTTTTACAGGAGCAGCTTTTTTCAGGACTGTCTTTTAGATTGGGTTGCTGGACAAAGGAATAGGTTTTCAATTTTTAACCTTTTCTGACCCGAATGGATTTACCTCTTACACATTGTCAAACACTACCTTCTTTTTCTCCCTCTCTCCTTTTTATTCAGTTGTGGAACTAAAATAAACTGATTTTCAGGTCTACTCTTTTCACAGCCCCCTCACAATCTTAGTAATTGCTATCAGCCTTTTGTGGGCCTCACACCTGAGACAACTGCAGAAAAGTCTGGAAGAAGGAGAAGACAAAGAGTAGCTGTGTCCATCAACACACAAGGGTGGCACAGATGATGCCCTGGGCTGTGTCACTCAGGACTGGGGTGACAGCAGCAGGAACCCAAAGCTGATGCTTTGACAGCAGGAAAGAGATACTGGGCACGGGATGACCTCTCAGTGCTCAGGCTTGGTGGGATGAATGGAGACCCATCCCCTGATGCCTGTCAAGTCAGCTTCGAGACAGGGATGCCATTTTCTCATCAATCCTGTATTAAACAGGACCTTGGAGAAGCAATCCAGTACCTCTGAAGAGGCTGCACTGTTCAAGAATAATATGTGATATGTTTTACTGGTTTGGATGCTTTGGGGTTATGTCTGTAACTCAATTCCCCTCCTGTTTTTATGTAACATTTACTGGCTGTTTTCCCTTTCCAAACACCAGAATGATTCACATGAGAAGGCCAGCCAATTTTTCTCTATTAAAAAAGAATCAAGATTATAAGGACCATAAAATTATGTAAAATGCTCAAAATGTCTCTCAGTGATCAGTTAAAAATCATCCCCACAGTAGAAAATACATATATTCAGTTCAAAGGAGACAAGGGACCATCTTGTACTACGCCTTAAGGAGCTGCTAAATCAGACTGGCTTGTGATATTAACATAATGCTCACATTTAACATGTATGCTGCAGTAATTCCCACGAGTTGGCCTTTAAATTACCTCAGCTACTGTAGCAGAACAAACTAGTGCAGAAAAAACGAAAAATTCTCACATACTACACTTCCAGTGACTGTGGCAGTTGTCTCATTGCAATAAACACAGTGAGGATCACAGTCTCAGTCTGAACAAAATCGCTGGTTAATACCATTGCAACTATCTCTGTCAGAGAAGGTTGAATTTTTTTTTTTATTATTTTATTTGTTTTTTACATTTTCTTTTATTTGGAAGTCACTGGGAAGACTGTGACAAGTCCTATCCCATTGTTACACTGCCATTAAGTCACATTAATTCCCTGGGGAGTTTTTAAGAGCTTTGCTGATTCTGCATGCCCAGCTGTGTGAACAAAGCTTAAGAACTGGGTTTCATATGGAAAAAAATGCTTTTCTCCCATAGCTTTGTGGTAATTGACTTTGGGAAAGAGAACTTCAACTTTGCACATTTTAAGTCATATCAGAAAGCCACAATAATTACATCAAATAAAATTATCTGCTTCTGATAGCTGCAATCTGGGCATGTTCTTAAAATACCCACAGTCTGAGTAACTGTGCTGATCATGTATTAAGCTGTGTGGAATCATCAAGCTATGTTTACATTTTAATTGACAAAAAAGTCAATATTCACAATGTATATAGTCAAGACATAATGAAATCATGCTGTACTTTCCCTGCTTCATCACAGAAGTCTCAAGACACAGCAAAAAAATTTAAAGATTCAGTGTATTATTCTTTTTTCTCAGAAAAAAGTATCTCTAGGGGAAGCCATATTGTATTTTTTTAAGGCCCAACTTTAATGAGTGGAAGTTCAGGATATTCGGGGCCTACTGGGATTGTGCTGTTTGTTTGTGATCTTACCCACATTGCTGGTTTGGAGCAGCAGGAGATGCTGCTGCAGACAGTTCTGCATTCATGCTACAGTTCCCTTCTTCACCAGAGTAACTTAAAAAAATAAAATAAAATAAGAAAAGAAAACATAATGTAGGTCCATGTTAAAAAAAATAAAAGAAAAAGAGAAAGAAAAAGAGAAAGATTAAAAACTGTATGAGTTCACTGTGAGATTTTTGGTCAAAAGTCTCCAGTTTGTTTTGCATATAAAATAATTAAGGTGGGACAGTTTTGATCTCTTTGCAGAACATTACAATACTAATATTCACAAGGAAAGTGACTTTGCTAGATTTATTTTACATTTATTTTCAAATTGAGGAGATCTGAGCCTTTTCTTTAATGTCTTTGAAGTTATTAGTCTGTTGAGGTCACTTGTCTAAATTCAAGTGACATATTTGACTTACTATTTTGTACTCTTTTTTTCTGGTTTTATTCCCTTTGTGGATGCCTTTTCAGAAGGACATCAAGTACAACTTGCTTGTCCATATTTTCAAACTCTTATAAGTCTATTTCTACAGTTTCTCACATACCAAAGGAGATATCAATCTCAACTGTAGGGCTGTTATATGGTAACTAATTTAACAGTAGTCATCTTTGCAAAATTACCTTTCAGGCATTTTTTTAGATTTTCCTAACCCATGGCAGAAAAATGAACATAATAGAGAGTATTGAACATTTTATGGGGTGTGTTTGAATGAGTCTCTGAGAAAGGTCAGGCTTCCACAAGGCAGATCAGCCACCACTGGAGTAGGAGAAATGTGCTCTGCTTCGTGTCCCACCTCATCACTCTATTTTTCTGGATGAGAGCAGAATTAGCTTGATTGTCCTCTCTCCAAAGGAAATTGTGAAAGCCACCAGTCTGGGCAGGGGATAATAACAGTGTGGCCAGTGGTAGTTTCATATAATTTTAAAAACTAATGTGCATTTCTGCCTAAAAAGCAAAACCTAAAAATCCTACTCTATTATCTATTCTCAGCATTTGAGCCAGACTTCATTATTTATTTCATCTTGACCGACAGATTCTAGAAAACCTCCTTTTAAATACAGTTGAGACTATGCCAGTACAGACAATGTTTCTCCAGGTGATGCCTCACAAAATTTCCTTCCCCTGGGCTGATACTCCCCTGTCTTCTTGTGCTGCCACTTTCCTTGTGTTTCATCTGCCCACTCCCTCCTGTGATTGAATTGTATAAATGGACAAAGACCATTCTGTGCCCCTCACCCCTGATGATACAGCACGACCTGACTTCAGACACTGGCTCTTGCTTCTGTCCAAAAAACACCAGGATGGAAACACCCAAACTGCCCATGGCAAACAGGCATGTGCAGTCTCTTGAACTGCACCCAGGTATTGTCTGGAAAACACTAAATGGCACAAAGCAAAACAGGGTTCATGGCAGCTGTTAAATAACAGAGATATTGGTGTGCTCATGCTCTGACCTGTTCCCTGGTCATGGTTCTGTACACTAGTAGTGTATAGACAATCTCTGGGGCTGGGGCCAGCTTTTATTTTTGTTGGTGAATCAGAGTTTGCCCAACAGGTTCTTTATTACTGACGAAAGCTCTTTGGAATGATGGAAAAGGTATCCTGTTACTATAGTGCACTTCAGATTTTCCTGGGAAACTTAGCTTGTGAAATTAGAGTAAGATGAAAACGACTTTGCAGAGATATTTTCCTGCATTTTTTGAAAAATTATTATTTTTCTTTCTGTAACCTGAAACAAAAAGTCTTGGAGTCTTCTGAGTGAAACTACTAAAACCATCTGTAATATTTTCTGTTCAGCGGGAAAACAGAGAATCATTTTTCTTTCTGAGTACCATCGAAAGTGTGGCTGTCCACACAGCCTCTGTCAAGGAATAATATGGATGATCTAAGAGAAAGAAAAGCAAATCAGGAAACTGCCTGCAGAGATAAGAGGGAGGAGGATTTAAAAGGATAGTGTTTCCATAAATCAAGGCAACCGGTGACAGCTTTAAAGTAAGGGTCAAAAACATTGCGAGAGGTGTCACTTGGCTAAGAAGTTAATCCAAGTTTCCATCTCTCTGCCTTTAGTGCTTGTTCAAGTGGAAGTTAAAGATCTCATGGCATTATTTTGGGATCATAAGAGATTGATACCCTGCCCAAATTCTCTCTTTCAGGATCATCAGAGACCTTTGCACCAGCATCAATACGCACAGATTTATGCGATTGCAAAAAACAAAGGGCCACATTTGTCTGCATACCATTGCTACAGTTTATTCTGTTCACATGGCAGCAGGGAATTTTAAATTGGCACAAGAATTCTGGGTAGTGTACACTGCAAAACCCATCAGGATGGGTTTGCAATAAAAAAAAAAATCCAGAATATAACTCTCCATCACAGAGGATTCCAAGCAACCATGAGAACTGACCATCAGAGAGTCGCCCAATACCAACTGAACCAAATAAGAGATTCGGCACAAATGTCTCAAAAATTCCCTGAGATACACTGTCTATGGAAAGATGCTGTCACATCTTAGTAGAAATTACTATTTCCACCTCAAAAAGGTGGAAACAGCTCTTGGGAGTCTGAAACTAAAGAGCTGAAATGCCAACATTATAATTTAAGGACTGTGATTTTTTCATTGCTTTACTTAAGAGTAAGTAGCCTTTACTCCTGAGACGTTCTTTAATGTAGGATTATTTCCTTGCAAATGAATTCAGTTGGTAGGTTTTGAAATGGAAAGTGCATGAGATAATTGGCCTGAGGAGGTGGAAAATGGTTCTTGTGTGTCAATGAAGCAGAAGTCAAAACCTGTGCTGCTCCCACAGCATATCATCAACAGCAAAGATATGATGTAAAAATGCAATTTAAAAAAAATCTTTAAAATAACACGCTGTAAGTCAACTAAACTGTAGTAAGTTTAGGTCTGACCCAATCCTGAATCATCCTTCCTTAATTTACTGGCAGGCAGTTAAACTGCTAAAGAGCTTTAATGAATAAGAGATCTATCCAGCGAGTAATTTTGAAAGTAAAGACCTTTAATATTTATTGTTCAAAAATAGGGAAAAAAAAGAAAAATGTTCCATGTTCAGAAAAAATAGATATATACAAACTCAGTAGGGAAGCATGGTGCTCAGGAAGGGGAAGCTGAAGGCAGTGATAATGTGATTTCATTGCTGTAATGCTGCCATGAGTCCTACCTTCTATTTTCATTGCCCAAATGGAAAAGGGGGGAATTAAAATGGTTGAGGAAGTGACATTCTTTGGTATTAATGGCAAAAAAAGGAAATTACTGAAAGGCACTTAATAGCTGGAAAAAATTGAAAATTCTGAGTCTGATTTTCCTCTTACACCAGTCTTATACCAGTAGACTGCTGGAAAAGTCTCAGGGCTTTATTCCCAGAATGATGATGAAGTGGAAAGGAGTTTCTTTAGGTGGCTGAGTTCCTGTCTAAATGATTATTTGAATGCTAAAGAGATTTTGGTTTAAGTGGACTTTTGGTAGTCTGCAGTCTTGCAGAGAAGCCTTCATTATTCAACTCCAAATATAATAAGTCTTTTTTCGAAGACTCCTTTGGCTTCCACCAGCTATATTCTGACATATCCCTGTGGAGTGAGAGCAGTTCTTTCTAAAGGGAACAATACTGCAGGTGTAAGGTGGAATTTAAGTGGTTTCTCTCAGGGAACACACAAGCTGGAGAGGTTATGATGGGGGATGCCAATTCACACAATCCCTGGGGAGGCAACAAGGCGATTTGCATCTGTATGAGATGATTTCAGTTTTAAAGTGAAACACATGTGCTAGGGAGTTTGAGGCAAACTGACAGTATCTTTGCAATAGAGCTGGAAATTATGAGCAGCAGGAGTGGCCTGACCCTACAGAGTGCTAATGTTTAATCTACTTATCGAGATAGCAATCAAGGAAGAATCAATAACATAAAAACAGTGGGGTTTCTTCCTAGGTAACAAGCAAATAAAGGAGAAAAAAGGCTTCCTGATTGATGCTTCAGTGATTCCCCAGACCATGGTAACTGCCTTTGCTTTGATGGCTAATTCCTGGTGGGCACTGGGAGGTGGCTTTTCTAAAATGGTGTTGAGGTAGCAGAAGGGCTTAAACATTTGAAGAGTGTTCAGCTGCAGTCATGACAACTAAATGCAGATTCAAGACTATGATTGAAATATATACAACACTACTATGAAATCAATGATTTCTTAAAGTAAGAAAGCTGTCAGGATTAATTCAGAAAGAAAGCAGAACACAGTCCAAAGGGTCATTACTGAAGCACTGCATGTTTGGAGTCGTTAGAAGACAAATTAAGCATAAAATGATATTTTAAAATATGCAAATCCCTGCCATTAATAACAATTTTGAATCGTAATGGAAAATTGCTAGTTTAGTCAGGGAACTTTACATTGCATGGTGATTGTAAGTCTGCTGTTACATGAGCATTGTTAATGATCTTTAAAATAGTCATGGGCAGCACAGCTGGAGAGAGGAGGCATCACAGCTGTTTGGGAATTTATTTAACTCATGTGATTGCAATGAGTACCAGAGTGGCTATTGCCACCTCACTGATGAATGTCTCACTGTAAATAAATCCCCTGTAATTTCTTAAGTGTTGTTTTCTGTTATCCAAGAACAGAGGGAAGCAGAAGAGTGTCAAAATGTCAGTGGGATGCCAGAAAGAAAATATTACCTGTCTTATCTAAAGAAATAAATTACACTTTATAGAAATACTGTATTAAAAAGTGACTCTTCAGATAAATTATATTTCTTTTAAAAGCTTTTGGAAAAGCATTGTAAGAAACTTAATAAGATGATTCATATGTTTGAATAAATGAAAATTAATATAATAATATTTAAAAATTAATTTTATTTGGGATAGAGGAAAAAATTACTATTCTGAGAAAAAAGGTTTTATTCTTAAATGGAAGCAAGAGCTCTTTTGAGCAGGGAACAAAGAAGTCAATAGTTCACAGTTAGCTGCAGATCACACAGCACTTTAAACAAGAACCATAATTCCTATATTGCAGGTAGGGAAAATTGACCTCATTGCAACTTCTCTGCAAGTCCAGGATTAGGGTGGGAGCAGAAATGGAACATGTTTGGTCTCTCCAGGAGAATGAGGCCAAGCTGGCTTAACAAAGCTGCTTTCAGTGCACCCAGGTGTGTGTTCTGACAGGGACATCTCTGGGTTGGAGGTTGGAGATGTCCCCATGATGCTGCAGATCACGGCACAGACGTCAGGTTCCACGTGGAAAATTACAGCTTCAAATCCCAGCCTGGTGCTCCATGGGTCTTCCCACACTGCTGCTCTGGGGTGTTCTGGGCAAATTTGGGTTCTTGGTGATTGAGCTGTTCCATTTTCAGCTTCACACCTGAGTTTGTATCCCCGAGCCTCTGTGTGCTCCTGCCTCACATGTGATGGGCACAGACCCCTCCTGCTCTCCACAGGTCAGTGTCCCTCGTGGGGACAATTGCATTTCTGGGAGATGTTCAGCCTTTGTGATGAAGGAGGGTCAAAATCTGCCTCCCTCATCCCCAGGTGGGTGGGAATGGATGGCAGGGAGTTCTCATCCCTACCAGCCAGAACTAAGCAGAAAGCAATCAATGCCTGTAAGAAAGATGCCATCAATCATTTTCAGGCTCTCGGGGAAAATGTGGACCAGTTTGATTCCTGCCCTGCCCTGGGAGCAGCTATGCACTGCTCCCTGCTCAGGCTCACACTGCCTTTAAAACTGAGCTCATTTCAAACCTTTTTCTTTTTTTTCAGTAGTATCTTTTGTAAAATTCAGTTCCATTACTCCAGCTCCTATTTTCCAGGACAGTTCAAGTGTGCTGGCTGCATTACTCAAGCCAGGCTTTGCTTGGTTGGCATTTCTGTCCCTGGGGCGTTTTGCTGGATTATTCCTCTAGTGCCTATGCTGCTGCACTGTGGGGACTGAAAAGTGCCAGAACAAATGCAGGAAGAAGTGCCAGCTCTTGGTACACACCAGAGAATCCTGAAGCAACAACAACATTTGGCAGAAACAGAGACATTGTTAATAAAGCAAGCCACTAAAATCTGTGTTTAATCACCAGGGCACCATCTCCCCACTTGCAAGAGAATTTTCAAAATGAGAGGAAAACTGAAAAGGCAGCTTAAAGTGTCACACGGAGTGGGAACAAAGTATTTGATCAGAGGTTTAACTCCTTAAAGCAGAATTTTGCTTCCTAACATTTTCTTTCTACAAGTTGAAAAAAGATCATGCTCAGATGTACGTGTTTTTACCACAATGTGAGTGAAATGGACATATTTCAGTTAAGTCCCCAGGTACCCACTAAACCATGCTTGTGCTGAAAGATTTTTTTTTTAAATATGGAAGTAAAAAAGACCTATTAATGCTACTTCTGCTGGTTGCCAGCACAGATTTCTTTCCTACAGATCATTATCTAGTATTTTGGGTGGGATAGCAGAGTCTCTGACAGCTCCTTCTTTTGCTGTGAATAATCCACACTAACATTCTGCCTCAGATTTGTATTTGTCTATAGGTCTAATTTATAACTTCCCACCACACACACCACTGAAAAGGAAGTTTCATGCTTAGAAACTGCTGCAATAGCATAGGAATGGAAAGATAGTCAGCAAGATATGACAGATATAAAGGCCATACGGGCAAGTTCCTAATCTTCCTCATTTCACAAGAGTGTTTTGTGGGGGTATTGTTTTGTTTTGCTTTATTCCTTTCAGGTTAGGTAAGTCAGTTGTTGATTTTAAGGTATGCAAAGCACAAGACAGGCAGAGATGTGAATGTGCCATCCTAAACAGAAATGTGACCCCTGGTTTTCCATCCCAGATCTGCAACGCTGTGACCACGGCTTTGGAGAATCACGTACTCATCTGGGATTAATCAGTGCTGCTCACTGAAGATTGGTAAATTTACAGCTGAGGATGGAGACTCTCTTCTAAGCCATTGCCAGGACAATGACTACTTTCCACTGAAACACGGTGTGCAGTTGTGAAATGTTTGTCAGGTAGAGTTGAAAAGAGTAAATAAAGTTATATATGTGCAATCCTTCAGCTAGACAGTTTTATAGGCCAGGTTAGGTTTCTAGGACCACTAATAAAAACAAATTATATCTCGCAATGAGTATCTTGGTAAAATCATAGTGAACTGTCTAGGTGCTCCTGTAATCAAGGAAACAAATACACCATTTTTTGAATGTGGACTTAGAAATGCACTGCAATAAAAACCAGCATTATATACAATCAGAAGTTATTCTTTGCCCAAAGTACTTCCGAAAACATTTTAAGTCTCCTTTAATTTCTTGGGAAGCAACTGCATGGGCAACTGGCTGCTTCCCAGACACCCTATATTAATGCTCCATTCACAATTTACAATTTCCAAGGCTTTGACAAGTCATGAAATTTAGTAAGGGCACATCTAAGATCCAGCTGACCCAGAAATGTGAGCTGCCATTCACTGTGCTGAGTTCTCTTGCTCCACTAATCATCTTTATTTTCCAGTGATTTCTACATATAACTGAGAGGACTTGTAGGACGAAGGACCACACACAGTTCTTCCTGGTGGGAGGAGACTTAATAGTCTCTTCTACATTTCCTTATGGTTTGTTTCTATTGCACTGCTAAGCCACAAAATGTTGCCTTAAATTAGGGCAACACCTCAGCCCAGGCATGCCTAAACATAATTAGTTTGTTCAGATTTTCACAGATGAATATTATTAAAGCTGTGATTTCTTCCAGGTTACAACAAGCTAACTCAAACAGAAATGTTCCCAAACATTCCCGAGAAAAATCCAAATTGAACAAGATTCAAGGTTTCTCCTCAGAGTTGTTAATGTAGTTCCCATCTTCACCATTATATTCCAACAGAGTTCCTCCATGCTTTGTTTTCCTTCTCTTTGAATGTGTTCTACTGTCGGCTTGTGGGATTTTTAGGTTGTTTTTTTGCTTGTTTGTGTTTATTACCATTCAGTTTTCAAACACCAGAAGCACATACATTGGAAATATCAAGCACTATTTCAAGGCAGACAGAAAGGCACAGAGTAAACTCAAATCACATCAAACATTTCCAAAAACCTCTCAGTGTCAGAAAGTAAAAACACTGTGCTCATGCTGCTCAAAGAAAGCTTGTAGTTCCTAAATATAAAAAAAACAGTGGAGCAAAAACGAATTCTTGGCCAATTTCTGCATTTTTCCCCCAAAGGATTCTGTGACCTTGCTGATTGAATGCTGAGATTTTGGGGAATAGGGTTAAAAAAAAAAAAAAAAAAAAACGGACAGAATCCTGACCCTTATAAGCACCCCATGCAGCTGTAAAATTGAGATAGCAAGGGATAAATCTTGTTCAGTGACAACAACAAGACTTTTCATTGGTTTTACTGAGTTGCCTTCATATTAAAAAAAAATCCAACTGGGCCTTGATGTGAACAGTTGTCTCCCAAGTACACACTTTGCTTTCCAAAAGTTGCATTGTGTTCTTTTATATAATGTTAGCTTTTCTCTTCAGTTGCCTAAATGCACATGGACAGAAAAGGTTTCATGCAAATGAAACTAAGAACACATGTTGCATTAACACAAAAATTGTGCTGGCCCATTTTGTTTCCAAAGGGATCTCTCCACACCTGCTATTACTTCCATCAGACTAAGTCCAGACTCCCATCATGGACAGCATTCCATTTGGAACTGCTGCCTAACAAGTCTTTAGGCAGCAAAACACAGCACTTTTGAACTGAGCACCTTCAGGGATGTTTTTTGACTGTGGAGCACAAAGCCAAACCACGGGTCAAGCTGGTCTCAAGGGTGTGAGTGTGGAGGGCTACCAGCTACCACTGTCCACTGCTGACTCACATGGATACACTCCCAGCTCTTCTCCTGGACCTGTGTATTTGAACAAGGGTCAGTGGAAAGCCTGTCCCCTCTGCAGGGGTATTTAGAATTATCAAAAGAGGGGCAAAAGTAAAATTTAATGTAGTGCAGATTTTGGTTGTATAAAACGCGTCTAAATTTAGGAATATATAATGCACACTTTTATATATTCAGTAAGTGTCTAAGATCTCATCATTATTAACAGAGATTTTGATAGAATACCATTGACAGCGCGTGGAAAAGGCATTCAGCTCCTCTGAGAGCAGACATCTATGGCCTGACTCATTTTCATGATGGAAATGCATTTCCTGGTACACAAGACATGCTGCTTATCAGATGATACAGAACAATGGGGAGATGTATGACAGTGACAACTGAGCCTGGCTGAGATTCCATGAAATATTTCAAATGGGATTAGATTAGATTAGATTAGATTAGATTAGATTAGATTAGAGTAGGCAATTTGGTTTTTGACCAGCTGTGATCTCTAACTTTTACTGTATTCAATTAATTTATCTAAATGTAGGTGTCTGACACCAGTTGAAATGCTGTAGGGAGTCTGAGATTTTCACAGAATTGGGAGATACAACAAAAGTCTTACAGGGGAGCCACATCCTTCTCAATTGGCAGGAAGAGGCCAAGCAGCTGCCACAAGGAACCTGAAATGCCACCAGACATCAAACCAGACTAAATCCTGTGCTAGGTCTCCAATGACTGCTATGAGAGAGGGAACAATGTCTCTCACAGACCTGAAGATATTTACTTCATAGTCTCCTAAATTTGGGCATCCAGATTTAGACCTGACACCTACAAATGGCTAATGCCTAGCTGTTAACAGTCTTTGTTTCCTCCCAATTTTTAAATTCAAAGTAATTTTTCAAAATAATTTCTTCTTGTTCTGGTCTATATTTTCTTCTCTAGTTTTTCAGCTCGATGTAAGTAATAGAATGATTTTTAAGGTGCTAAAGTAAAAGGATAATATCAAGATAATCATTCAACATTCTAATTAAAAATGAATGATGATAAAATGAAAATGTGGCAGATGCCAGCTGACAGACTGCCCATAAGAAATGGCAAACATTGTGATCATTGATAGGTGATGGACCTCATACAGAGGGCTATGAATTTAGCCTAAGAGAAGAATGAGATCTGGAAAGGAAAGAAAGAGAATATTGTGCTGCTTGTCTCTAATGTGATGAAGAATACTGGCTTAATAATTTCCCCTGAAAGGGTCATCACCAGTGGAAAGAGAGATCTAAAAACATGAACCTTTGCTCAGGATTTAGTGGTCTTCATGGCTACAAGTCAGAATGGTCTGGAATCACTTTATCTAATTACAAGAGAGAATGTGACTTGAGTTTAAGTTATTTTATATTAGCTATAAACCTACTGTACAGCCAGATGTTTGCTATGAATATTCTTTGCTTTGCTGAAGCTCCATCACTTACTCCCTTATACATTCTAGTTACAAAGCAAAGTTTTCTGCTAAAGAACTCTTTCTAGTTATGGTTCTGTAAAACTGCTCTGAGTTTTTCTACTTGCATGAAGTAAAAGTGTTGTTTACCACAACAATTTCAGCTTTATAGAAATAATTTTCTATGTGTTTTTGCAGCAGATGGGTTTAAGTCCATGATACAAAAAGGAAACGAAATTATAGATGAGAAGAAAAGAAATTGGCTAAAGTTCTCAGCTCTTTATCTGAAATGTTCAGCATAGCAAGGCTGCAGATGCTGTACATCCCATGGAACACTTCTCCAATTCCCATTTGTTTGTTTCCATTTTTCTAAAGTTTTGTTTTGTTTACCTTAGATTGGTTTGTATGGAGTTTTATCCATGTACCAGATAACAAAACTTTAGATTGACCAGACAGAAAAAAGTCAGCCAAACTCTAATCATCACCACTGAATGAAAAAAATTCTCCAAGTGAAAAGAGCAAAATAATTGTTTCAAGCAAATGAAGCACAAAGCTATTAACTTGGCTTGCTGTGCTAGATTTCTGAGGACCATATGAAGCAATCTTTATTTAAGTCCTAGACAAGTCCTAGACAGTGAAACTGCTTATCCAGTGACTGATAAGGGGCATTGGCTGGCTCTAGGGATGTACAGTAAGATGATGTGTTTCCAATACTTAGATCTCCAAGATTTTCAGGTGTCAGTATTCACTAACCCTACACATTTCTCTGTGAACAGAAAATACTTCATAACAAAGTAAATTAACTGAAGCTTTCCAGAGCCTCCACACTCAGAGAACCATCATTAAAAATGCTTTATTTTATGTTTTAAAGACACTGGTAGCATTATTCAACTCCCTTTATTTGTAACAGACTGCACTCAATGGATGATATTGAGTCATCTTCTGGACTGCACAGAGGGAGTCAGGACTACAGCACCTGTAAAATCCCATTATGTATGTGAGGTGAACAAAGTAAACTTTCTCACCTCCAGCCTAAAATTCAGGGTCTCTCAGCTCTAAAGAAAGCCCTTCACACTTGAAATGCCCTAAAACCACTTAAAAAAAAAAAATAAGGCATAGAATATTGAAGTACTGATTTTACTGTGGGTGGATTTGTGGTGCAGATCCATACCCTCTCAGGATTGTGCATGGAGGCAATGTTCTACTGCTAGTGACTATGTTACCAGTGCTTAATATTTAAAAATACTGAGCTAAAGGTAAACAAAAACACAGAAATCTGATAGCCATCATGATATGCAAAATGTAGGTTACACATTCACTCAAAAATGAGAAAATGTATCAATGTTATTGTGTAAACATTTAGATAATGATAGACTCTAACCACAAAAGAGGAAAAATCAACTTCCAGATTTAAAAAAAACAAGTTCTAGTTAAATGGCTTACACATAGATTTCAATTAATGTGACCTTTGTAGGGTTTAATAGTTCAGGCTCTTCTCATTAAATTGTGTAGCATTTTGTTGTTACAACAGAGAATTCAAACTCCTGTGTTGCCATTGGAAGTACCTAAAGAGGCATTACCATTTTTATTCCAAACATTTAAATAACCTCTGTAATGGGTCATTTGTTAGCTCACTGCTCAGATATCAGTCTGTTCCATGCTCTAGTTACAATGAGCAAGGATCTGTTTTCCAAGTTTTTTCTGAGCTTTTACTGGGCCTTTGCAATGTACAAATCTTGTGACCAACACAGTGTTAAAAGCATGCACTTTACAGATTAACCATGACAAATGTACTTGATCACATCATGTGGGGAAAAAAAAAGAAGAGATTTTGTTTATTTTAGAATTATTTTATTGGACAAACGATTTTGCTTTCAGTAAAGAAGTCTTTTGTCTCTTATTATGTGGAAGAATCAGCTATTACAGAACTTTGAATTTTTCATTTAAGCCTGCTTTTCACATTCTTGAAGAAGTGCCAAATGGACATCCCAGAGCCTGAAACATCCCTTTTATACACAATGTATACAAAAGCTTCACAGGCCTCCACAGCCACATGGCTCAGACTTGAGCCCTTCTCTCACATACTCAGATGTGCCCATGGTGAAACAGAAATGTACGACTACTTTCTGGAAGTACTTTGGATGTCAGTGGTAGAGTACCTCTGGTATCTTAACACCATCCTCCTGAGGATTTACTTAGTGTGCTAGGCCAACTTGCATCAATTTGAAGCCAAGTTGGCTGCACTGATCCTTTTACTGGAACTATTTAATTTAGGGTGTGCGTTGTTGTATCAAAATTGACACTTCAGAGAAAAAAGTTCCATGACCCATTAAAATGGCTGCTAAAACAGTAGTGGGGCATCTGATTTTCACTGCTTTAAAATAAGGACACAAAGGGAGTGTGAGATGTCAATGCTGCTAAACCTAGAACCTGAAATATCAGCTAGGTAGGTGATGATTGCTTTGATAATTAGACAGAGGGCAGTAAGTTCTTGAAGCTGCTCATTCCCAGAGATCTTTTATCTAAATCAGTTAATTTATATATATGGAACTGTGAAAGTCTCCATGAAGTCCCTGAGCAGATAAGGGTTTTAGTAATTATGAAGAATTTGTAACAGCCTAAACATGTACATCCAAATTCCTGACTACTGTTCCAGGTTCTACCCATGTTCCAAAAACTTTGTAGAAGAAATTGTGTCATTGGCCAACCCGATGAAAGGAAAGGATTGTAAAACTCCTCCACAATGATGGGAAGAGATAGGAATATTTCTAAATGGTTCTATAAATACAGAGAATTATCAGTGACCTTTATAGTCACTTCTGCTCATTACAGTAAAAGCACATCTAGTTGTATACATTAAGGAGAAAAAAAGCATCTTTATCCTTCAAGATAATATTGTTCAGTCACTGAACCTCTTCTCTGAGGCTTTTGTAGTGCTTGGGGCACATGAAGACCCTTAACCTTTCTCCCCTGATGATTATATGAGCATTGTCCTAAGTGATTAAGACTCACAATGATGCAGAGAAACGGACAAATAACATCTGAGAGATTGGAAGAGAAAAAGTCTGGGTTGGAGGAAGTGCCTTATCACCCAGCTCACAGTCCCTGCCTGGATACAGGCTCAGAGTGCCAGCACCATATTCCAAAAGAGTTCTGCTCTGGGAGAAGCACCCTAGTCAAGAAATGCATTGCGGTATTTTGCTGTTTTTTCCACTTCCAAGTGGTTTTTATACACTTGATATTTAGTTTGGCTTATGAAGAAAGACAAAGCAAGACCAAATGAAGTAAGAAAGGAGCAAACTGTCCTAATTTTCTCCTACTTTCAGACACAGGTAATGTGTTTAGGATACATTAATGTGTCTGGACACCTTTCTGGGCAGATCTGCATTTGCAAGTAAATGCACTGAGACGATGGGTATGATTTGCCTTTTTCCTTATGCAAAGCATCTTCAATCCCACATTATACTAGAAACCCTTAAATTACATTTAAAATTAGACATCGTGGAGATTCACAACCTACTTCTCCTGCAATATATGAAATTATGCTCTGTGCCCCCTCAATGTAAATAGGAGCTTATTTTAACAACTTATACAAGATAACAAAGGATGAAAATGTTCCTGTTAATTAGAAATTCCATCAGTAGCTGAAAGAGTATCTAAAAATAAAAACACCCTTTGATTCACAAAGCAACGCAGTGCTTTAGGCACTCAAATACAACTGCAATCAAACTAGAGATTTTGTAAGGGTTTTTTTAGAGAATTCTTGTATTCTCTTTTAATATTTCCTACCAGGACTTTTTTGTGAAAACAGAAGATGCATGATTACTGTGGATTTGGACATGCTTGAATGACAGAACAGGTTTTCCTCAATAAGACTTTAGTGGGAAATATTTTAACAGATTGCACTTTAAGCTCATTTAAATGGTTGTGTGCAATTCTGTTTATTCTTTTGAAGTTAAGAAAAGAGAAAGGTGGGTGATGATTTCAGATCTGTATCAACCCAGGAATTCAAAGCAGTCATTTTCTGTGTAAGTCCTCTGAGACAAGGTAATCACCACCAAACCCAAGTCTCTAGGGCTGGATTGAGTAAGGTGGGAATCAAGCTCACTTTCTTCATTTCTTTGGGGCAATTTCAATGAAGATAAGAGGATTTACAAAGTTTGCCTGCAGGCCCATCTTAGCAATGTATAAAATAGAATCATTTTCCATGAAAAAATAAAAAAAAATCAGGTCAAACCAAATGCATGTTGTAGTCTATTTAGAAAAAGTAGCAAGCATTAATGCTCTGTGAACAGTGACTATTTGGCAGCAGCATGGGAAACAGTCATGTATATTTTTCATCAGTTAGAATACAATTCAGGCATTGTACCAAAATTCAGGTTCAATTCAGAAACTGTGGTAATCAATTTAAACACAGTAATTTAAACCTTGTTGTTTAAATCCTCTTCGACACTAAACTTTTGAAATTCCCAGTTGGGGCATTTTTGTTCCTCAGTGCCCATGTTGCCATTGTTGGGATTCAGGCACCAAGAGCTCTTGTATCACAGGGTGGACTTCACCTTGTTGAATTCATCTCCTGGAATACAATTTGTCTTCCTATTAAATCCAGAGTTCTCCAGCTCCATTTGTCTGGGTTTTTTCCATCCTAGTCTTCCAGCTGCAGCACTTTTCAATGCAATGAGCAGTTCAGGGTTTACTTCCCTGGGACAGTGTAATTTTAAGTCATTAATTGCCTATTACCATCTAGGAGCAATTCCTTTTTCCTTCAGACCTTGATCCAAGCATTGGAATTTATCAAGAGAATACCACTGCTTTCAATCCCTCAATTCCTCTCAAAATATAGACCCTGCAATGAACTTACTTGCAACACTGATTTACTTGGTTTTTTTTGCTTGAACATGTGTTATGTACTCCCCCAGATTTATCTAATCACTTTGAACTCTGGATTTAATAGGAAGACAAATTGTATTCCAGCTAAGCAGAAGAGTAAAATACTTAATTACAGAACTGGAAGCATCTACAAAAGAAATTTATAAAAATAAGGAAACAATCTTAAAATGTATCTTATCCTAGCTGTCATATGGGAGGGTATTTCTAAATTAGTGAACTGGAGAGTTGTTGAATGAATTTATTCTTCTCTGTGTTTCTGCTTTTCACTTACATTTGAGGATTTTCTGCTGAGTGCTGACAAAGTTACAATCTATGTCTTAGGAATCCTTTTATTTCTCTACTGTTTGAGAGCCCCAGGAATAGCATGGCCTTTCTTCAATCTGCTTGCTGTCTATCAGAATGCAGGAGGTATGTCCCTAAGCTTATTTGGGAATAAATCTCTTTAGGTACAGAGGAATCGTGGAGCGCTGATTCTTCTGTCCTGTTTACCTTTTCTGTCAGGAAATCAGCTGAAGTGCAGTGATAAAAATGAATTACAGTAGTAAACCTACAATGTACCATTCTGTAAGCTACATATCATGAGATGTTTTTGGCACAAGCAGCCATTTTATTTCTGGTTTACTGGCATATTATAGAGACTGCATATAATACATTAATACACTTTTGGGGCTGGGTCACTGTGTCACAGTCCTATTCAGGGAAGCACTTAAGCATCTGTCTAATATGAATCATGTGCTTAGGTCCCTCAGGTGCCAATGGAAAGTAAGTAACTACTCCAGTGCTGACTTGAACAGAGATTTATTCTTAAACCATGTTTCTATAATAAAATATTTTCCTTTAAACTAATCGAGGATGGAATAAACTAAAATGAAATGCTTCCCATACAGGATTTAAGTTGGTTTTTTTGCTGTTTGTTTTGAGTTTAGGGCTGGTTTTCTTTTAAGAAGCTTTTCCAGAACATGTCAAAGTTTCCTATTTGTTAAAAATGTTTGTCTGCAATTATGCAAATATTAACATTTACTTTAAGCCTCTGAGATAGATAACAGTTGCTATTTGTACAGAGATGAATCTGATAATCTTTCACTGAAAGATTTTCACCTTCATTTTTGAAAAACATTGATTATCAGCTCACAGGCACTTTGTATATCTACATATCATAAAAGCATAGCAAAAGTCTCTAACTGAGATACCCTTTAAAGCCTTACACAACCTCTTGTTTTTCTTTAAAAACCTGGGGCTTTTGGAGTTCACCTCTATTCCATGCTCAAGCCTGTCTCCAAACTTGTTTATCTCCACTGTAAAATTGTCTACAGCTCAGCCAAGCTGTTGTGAAAAGTTAGGCCAGAAACCATTTCTGCCTCTACTTGCTTTCCCAAACTTACTCCCCTCCTAAAAGGAGCAAGTCCTCCCCGTCAGAACAAAATTCTGAAAGCAGCAACCCAAAAATTTTTCAGTTTCTACTTTTCAGGTTTCTGTTTTCAGCTTTCTCTTTTACTAATCTCCCTTTTTCTCTTCCTGTCCTCCCATCTCCCTCTCTCCTTCACCCCATCTCTCCCCTCAGACTTACAGAACTTTTCCATGAGGTCTCCATCAGGGAACTGGTTTTCCTTCTCTCAAGAACCAAACAGCACCAAGTTGGCATTCTCCTGTCATGTCACCTCCCCGTTTTAATAAAAAAAAACTTTCAAGAACATAAAAATGAAAGGAAAATTAATTATGCTTCCAACCAGAAGCCAGAATTAATTCAAGAACTGTATTGGAGAAATAGGTGGTTCTTATTCCATTTCCAGGCTAGCCGGGAGCCTGGGTCTCATTTCAGAGCTGGTAATTTCTAATGCTTTTGGAAAAAACAGACAGCCTGCTGTTCCCAGTAATTTTTATAATATTTTCCAGCACTGGAAATTGTTGACTAGTGTGGCCTTTGAACAAAAACATTCACTATGCTAAATTTAGGCTACAGTCCTCTAGAAAGTGTATTTTAAAAGAGCAATTACTAGATCAGAACCAGTTTAACCACCAGCTAGATCAGAATAAGTCTTCTTTACAAGACTTTCAGAAAGTGTTTTCTTCTGGAAGGAAAGATACAAGCAATTTGTCCAGCTGGTACCTTTTATCTACACCATAGACTGAATGATTTAGAGGGAAATAGTTCTGAGAAGTATTTTTCCCTTGGTCTTGGCATCAGGCATTAATCACAGGAATTGCATGGGTTTAGAAACAGAGAGTTTGCCAGACTGGGGAAGACCAAATGAACAAATGTACAACCCTAGGAAGGTGTCTACAGAAAAGAAGAATTTTGGATACATCTGAACAGAGATAATAATAAATGGGCTCCAGGTAGCTCAGCATTCGTACAAATTCCCCAATTTTTTTAAAAATACTTTGGCTCTCCTTAATGACAGAATAAATTTACATAATCTAGATTACCTTCTAAATGCAAAATATGGAATTCAGACTAAGGGTGCAATTACATTGCAGGATAAGGATGCCTTATAGACCTCCAGTGTAATTTAGAATGACCTGAAGTGTTGCTTCAGAAGATCACTGGTAGAGTGTCAGATCTGTCAGTTCTGTCTCTATACTTGATACTCTCAAGCATCCCAAATGGCTTTAGGTGCCTAAATCTGAGATCCTGAGCTGAATTCATTTCGTCTCTAAAAATGAATTGTATGGCCTCAAATCCTGCCGATGCTGTTGACTATATTGTTAATAAACAAGAAAGAATATTAAATACAGCACATGAAAATTCTTTCTTGTAAGCCTACTAATCTTGATCTAAATGCCATGTCAAGTTTGTTTTTATAAAATGCCACAGCATCTACACTGAATGAAGGGAGGAGGCCTACTGGCCCTTGAACCCACAGTACCAAAGGCTGAAAAATAAATGTGGGGGTGAAACTGTTATGCAGAGGCAGCCAAGAGCTTTTAAGGAAATTAAATAATATTGGTCTATCTTGTGATCGCTAATAGTGGTAAAAGGTCTTATCTTGATGTTATCTTGCTTATTTGTAAGCAGCTCAGGGAACAATTTTAAGGAATGCTTTGAAAGTTAAAGGGACAGCGCTGTGGATGTGACATGAGAAGCAGCATGGAAAGGAATATGAATATAATCTTTCTCAAACTGAGCAAGTGACCATATTTTGACATGTTGGAAAGGAAAGTATTTCTGTTCTTGTAAGGCTGAGGTTGGAGTCAGTTCCATTAAACAGAGCTACAAAAAGAAGCCTTTAAAACATCATACAGTTTTTGAGAATGCATACATTCCAATCAGGCCTCTTCCATGGGATTTCTGGTATAAAGCTAGTAATTATATTGGAATTTCAGAAACAACTTGTAGAGCTCCCAAAACACAGGGAGGAGTCCCTCCCAGGGCTGGAATATTAAGTTGGCTGGAAGAGTCGTTGGCTTTACAAAACACCCAGGACCATATTGTGATCATATTGAGGCTTTCTTACATTTTTTAAAGATTTACATTAGAGCTCTGCACGGATACAGGCCACTTATCAGATAACTCACAGAAAAATAACTTGTTTAGTGTGACAGGCTTTCTCTGAGGCTGCCAGATATATTCCATGAACACACATAGCCTGACTCTTAAAAATGCAGTTTCTTAAAACCTCATTAGTGGCTGATAACTATGAAAAATGTCATTGCATCATGAAAAATACAGCCATACAATCAATTATTTGTACACAGATCTACGTTCAAAACTCAAAGTATCAAGTTTCATTTTAGGTGTTAATTTAAGACATTAATTTCTACATCAAGCTCTATGGAAAGAATACAAAGTGAAACTACTGACAAAGAAGTTTAATAGTGTATATTTTATTCCAAGTCAGCTGTTAAAAACCCTACCCTGCAGCCTCAGGTGTGAATTTTAATAGCATAATGAAACTTCATGGGAAAATATTTTTGACACTGAAGTTGTTTATGTGCTTTAAGGATAGTAATGTTTCAGGTATGGATTCAACGCCTCCACAGCTCTCAATTATGAAATATTTGCTGCAGGTTACTGTAACTGGAAGAGATTGCATCTTTTAATGCTTCTTCTATAGGCAGCCAAGAAGGCTCATGTTTAACTGTAGATTTGAAGGAAAAAACAGCATGCTGGCAATTGCATATAGGAAGTTAGCATGTTTCCTTAAAAAGTTCCACCTTTCATGAGAACCCAACACCAACACCAGAATTTTCTTTAAACAGATCGCTTTTTGCTTTCCATTTAGACACAAGAGCAGTGTTTCAACACCAAGGAGACCGCTGGGAGCAGATAAGTCTGTTGGCTGTTGAGCAGTCAAAACTCCTTCTCATTTCTCTTTCTAAATGGACCCTTGTGTGTACACAAAACCTGGTTAATTTACATTGGAAAGAAATTTATAAATGTGTTTTCCTTTCAGTGACTATGATTTGAAAGACCAAGAAACGGAAATATTTAATGTTGTTCTTTAAAACTTGTTGGAAAATTTAATTAACAGCATTAATTCAGGAGTGGTTTATTGAACTCAGATTGTTTTGAAGTATTTCCAGTTCAATGACCATTCTCCAAACTCCAAGAAAGGGTTAAGTGGGTTTTTCCCTAAGCTCTCCTTCCCTGTAAAAAAAACCAGTTAAGCCACAGCTTCCATGGTTTCCCTTGGAAGAGTGATTCATCTGGTAGACTGTAGTTCCTGATTCAATGAAGTCCCAGAGCTTCAGCTGGGCTAAACCTTTAGGATTACAGTGAGGAGTCCAGTGACCCTGAACCTCAGTTTTCCAGAACAAGCTGCATTTAATCAGTTTTTCATGATCTTTTATGGTTTTGTTGTCTTCAGGGACAGTCTTTCTTGAAGAGAGGTGCACCAGAATTAGTTCTAATGAAACTTCAAGACCTGTTTCCCTGTACAACAGATTTTGTAAATAAGGAGAAAAAAAACCCAAAACCAAACAAAAAAATCCAGAAATGAACACTGTAAATTTCTGATCCATGTGATACTTTGGAAGTCTGAGATCTTGACCTGATTAAATCCATTCCTGCAGTAAAATAGAACTTCTCAGAAACTGGCCTGTCTGCCTTTAATGAATGCAGATTTCTTTTGCTGTCATCTTCAAAAATCATGTTGATTTGGAATGGGGAAGCTGTCCTAGACAGTTTACAGATTTGTTTCTGGGTGAAATCAAGGTTATTTTTTTCCACAGACATGAAAGAAGTACTGCATGCTCCTGAGTGACTGAGTGTAGATCCAATGGCTCAGTGACTTGAGTACACAACCTAATTAGGATTTAGCAATGTTATTGCACATTCACATTTGAGCTCATATGTTTACATATTTGAGCTCATCCTGTTTCACATGTGAGGCAACACTAATCAGTTTAAAAACCTCACAAATAATTTATAACCTCACAACTGGTGGTGGGCTAAAAATATCCATTATTTTCAGAAAACAGTGACAGACAGTAATGAGTTAAACAATGATAATTCAGTCTTGTATTCCACATACTGATACTATAATTTTGAATAGTGGATAAACATCTTTCTTTCTTTCTTTCTTTTTCTTTCTTTCTTTCTTTCTTTCTTTCTTTCTTTCTTTCTTTCTTTCTTTCTTTCCTTTTTTCTTTCTTTCTTTCTTTCTTTCTTTCTTTCTTTCTTTCTTTCTTTCTCTTTCTTTCTTTCTTTCTTTCTTTCTTTCTTTCTTTCTTTTTCTTTCTTTCTTTCTTTCTTTCTTTTTCTTTTTTTCTCTTTTTCTTTTTCTTTTTCTTTTTCTTTTTCTTTTTCTTTTTCTTTTTCTCTTTCTCTTTCTCTTTTTCCTTTTTCCCTTTCTTTCTTTCTTTCTTTCTTTCTTTCTTTCTTTCTTTCTTTCTTTCTTTCTTTCTTTCTTTCTTTCTTTCTTTCTTTCTTTCTTTCTTTCTTTCTTTCTTTCTTTCTTTCTTTCTTTCTTTCTTTCTTTCTTTCTTTCTTTCTTTCTTTCTTTCTTTCTTTCTTTCTTTCTTTCTTTCTTTCTTTCTTTCTTTCTTTCTTTCTTTCTTTCTTTCTCTCTTTCTTTTTTCTCATGTAGTTGAATAAATCCAATTTTCCCCTTACCCTGTCTTACACACCTGAAAATGTGCAATTTTCCAGAGGCAATGGTTTAATTGCTGCTGGATCTAATCTCTATACATCCAGAGACTTTGCTCAAAACAAGGCATGATATGTATTGCCTCCTTAATGCAGGTAAATTATACCTCAGAATGATGATTGTTCTATTTTTGTTGAGTTTTACTTCCCCCACCCCAGATTTTCCAAGGCTTTTGGGCATATAAATTAAAGCTTGCTGTCAGACACACCTTCTAAACCAAACACTACCTTCTTTTCTTATCATATTTGGAAATCAGTAATTTTTTCCACACCTTTCTTTCCTACTCTGCAGAAATGGACTTGTCATCAGTTAAAAATACACACTGTCTTCATGAAGTGAGATAAGATACACTCATGTAATTCCCTCCAAGCTATTGGGGTTATCTCTATATCAAATGCAGCAAGACTTTTGGTTTGAATCCAAGAACTGTCAATTATCAGCAACTCCAAAAGGCACAGAAAGAACCACTTGGCCCTCTTTTGCATGTGATTTTATCTTCTCTCATCCTATTGTGTTCTCTGCTGCAAAAATTAGTCTCTTTACCCCCTCTCATCAAAACTCTTTGTCTCCAGCTTAACTGCTCTAAATATCAGGAGGTTTTTTTCAGTACTTTAAGGAGCTCCATCCTTTTTGAGCCCTTCTATTGCTTTCTTTCTTTCATGACTTTTCATGTCAGGCAGAATAATTGTTATCATGTAACATTTCTTTCACTGCTGGGTCCAGCCTGCACTAGTGACAAAATGTGAACTTGGTGCTCATTACCTGTCATGCCAGGCTGCACTGCCTTCTTGTGAACTTTGCAATTAACACACATAAACCTGTGCCCCTGTGTGTGCCACTGGAATCCTAAAATCAGAGAAAATAAAATGATCAAAACTCCAAGCTGATTTTTTTTTAATTCTCATTGTGGAATAAATACATCTCTTCAATTACTGGGCAGATTTGGAGTAGAGGCTTCAGGAATGTTTTTCCAATCACTTCAGTGCTATTTTAAAGTCCCTAATCATATCTGACAATGAAAGTATAAACACTTGTGCTCGGATTTCTGCAGCAGACATCAAGAGCTGAGTTTGCAAATGTCAATAGACAGAATTAAGGACTTCCAGGGTGTGATACACTTGACCTATTTTTGACATTTATTTTAAGATGTGATGAAATCTATCTCTGCTAACTAGCTCTGCTGTGTGCAAAGAGAGTCTCAGGTGACCAGCCACAAGGTTTTGATGTTGAGATTTTGTCAGTTATAGCATACATTTACACTCTGCATGAATAATTTGAATCCTTAACACATATAAAGGCAACACAAAATAAACTACGACCTTAAGCTGTATGCAGAAGAGATCAAAGAATTAGAAGTTACCAAGAACACACTGGTATTGATAATACAAATGAATGTAACTAGTTGTATCAATCCAGTGTAAGATCTAGATTTTGAACAAAAAGTCTCAGAATGATCAGCCAAATATTACAAATTTGGTAGTTTTACAACCAGAACAGTATTTCCTGGATTTCTTCAGAGGATCAATTGTTTTAAATCCCCAAATAACATCTAATAAACAGTCTTCTTTTATTTCATCAAAGAAAAAATATATTTCTTTCCTACAAGTCCATTTTCTTTTCACAAATGGAAAATTATTTCAGAACTTTATTGTCTATTCTAATAGGAAAGAAATAATGGTTTGGATAAAAATTCCCATATTTTACTCTCAAACAATCATTTATTTGTTTGTGCACAAGTGTAATTATAAGGTCTGAGATGTATATTTATATGAACATAAGACTTTTACAAATGTCTTGTAGATATGATTCACTCAAAACATTTATTTGAAGTAATACATCATGTTAGACACTGGCCAAATTTAAAACCATATTAAGCATAGTTCATTGTCATTTTTCTAGACCTGACAACAGCAATATAAAACTGAAAGACTTGTAACAGTTTAACTATTATTTTTATTTCCTTTTTGAGCAAACACCCTTACTAATTACATGTCCCACCAAAGCATGCATTTTAATTCATCAACCCTCAGCCACAGGAACCCTAAGACATTTTGTTTAACTAAAAAAAAATTAATAAAATATAGAAGGGCTTGTACACCTCAGTTTAACATAAATCTAGAAGTGTTGCATGAGATGAAATGAATGTTGGGCAGATAACACTTGAGGAACCTGAAAGCTTTCTCCTAACCAAAACCAAGTGTCTCAATTTGTTAGACTTCCAGGATAATCATGATCTTTCCAGGCAGATTTATATTTATTGTGGTATTAGATAGCCCATTTCCACTAGCAAGATCTTTAATGTTTCCTCTGGGACATGCTCTGAAAATTTAAGGCCCTTTCTTGCCTGTGCTTGTGAGTGTGATTAAAGCATGGTCAGTGTTGGGAGTGCTGAATTGGTTTGAGTGGCTTTTTACCGAACCTATTCAAAGCAATGACACACAGAGAAATTTATTCTTTACAGTGATAAAACTCAAAGATTTATTC
Source organism: Calcarius lapponicus (assembly GCA_039654755.1). Lineage (NCBI taxonomy): Eukaryota > Metazoa > Chordata > Aves > Passeriformes > Fringillidae > Calcarius > Calcarius lapponicus. The sequence goes on from CM077463.1 coordinate 11,012,568, forward strand.
TCAAAGCAAAATGAGGGTTAAACTGGGTTAAGTGCATCTGTACTAGACATTTCCTCCTTTTGTCCATGAAGATTTCAAGTTGGCAGTATTTTAATGACCTTAATTTAGTCATATAAGAACTTTCAGTCACATTGAAAGTATCAAAATCTCACTATTGTGTGTAATGATTGACAGTACAATTGTGCAGTGTTAGACACAGAAGGTGGAGTTGGGCTTAGTAATTTTTATGGCTGGTTAAAATTGTCATCTAAAAAGAGTACTTTTATAACAAAGCATATGAATGTGTCTCAGTATTACAGCATTCACAATGAAGCATTCCAATTTCTTCCAGTGGTTTCTTCTTGAAAGGTCAGCATATAAATTTTATGCTATTTAAAAATATAAGATTTTGTGGATAAAGGTATGAATTTACCTAGTAGAGCATTTTTTCTTTGCCTTATCACATTAAATGGATGAAAGATTAATTTATTTTTCACAATTTTAAGAGCTTAAATAAATCAAAAAGTACCTTTTTGTTTTTGTTATCATTAATATCTAATTATCTCAGGTCTTTAGTTGTACTGCACTTGCTAGTATTTAAATTTCAGGGAATGTGTATGTTCAGCATATGAATTTTAATTTAATATCCTTTTCATAAAATGGTCATTCTACCTTAAAAAAAAATCAGCTGGAACCAAGAAATCATTTTAGAAGCCAGGTGGTATTATCTGAATTTCAGAATATGGACATGAGCATTCAAATATTACCTTCTATTTCAGTTAATTCTAATCTCTGCCAGGGCAAAAACAACAGAAAACCAGCTTCCCTCTGAACAATTCTGCTGGTCCACACCAATTATTGCAGCCAACCAGATAATTAATTCCAGGGAATTTTCACTTCCAGAGAATTCCTGCTTATCACCCTTCTCTGTATGTGAAGGCTTTCTGGCCAGGCACTACAGTAGGCAAGCCAATGTCTACAAGAGCATTACTTTTGTCAGGAAGGATGTCAGGGAAGTTCTTGGAAGCACTTGCACATCTCATAAATACAGAATCATATTTATTTCCTTCAACTTTCTGATATATATTTATCCTGTAGCATTTTTCAGTTGCTTCTACTTCTTGACAATACTTGATCACTTACTAAAAACGCTTAGAATTTTGTGATTATTTGGTGATGGACTTATTTAATTTCTCTCTATACCAGATCTGCCTAGGATGACCGTACCACACCACACTGTTAACTATGTGGAGCAAGTAACACCTGATTGAGTGGAGGATTCCTTAAGAAAATAACTTTTCTGAGTCCAAAACAGTCATAGGCAGGGCTCCCTGTAACTGTCTGGTTTAACTTACTGAGAATTGTTTTCAAGACAGAGTAAAGATTAAATTATCTTTGGTAAGTTTCTCCCCTTTTTCTTTAAGCTCTTGTTTTAAACTTTTTGGTAAAGATTTCTATTTAATTCAAGAAGATCCTTTCCACTTTGATTGTATGTACTGCCTCTTAGTCAAGATGCCAGCTAAGCCAAAACCTCCATATCCCAAAGAAGTTCCATATGTGTTTAGAACACCTGACAGCTTCAGCAGGGGGTGTAGCCATTCATGAGTAAATAAGTGATTTCCTGGCAAATAGAGATGCCATTCAGAGCATGAGGTTGCTTTTCAGAACATTGAATCTGTGCCAATGAAAAAGCATGACAACATTGCAATGGTTTCTCTCAGTGGTAAAACAAGAGCAGTAGACGTAACACAGGGAAATGAGAAAATAAAATAGGTTATTCCTTTCTTCCCCCACCCTCCCAAGCTGTCAATGTAATATTATGAAGACGAGGAAGGAGAATTTAAAATACAAAAGGAGAGAGGAGAAATAAAGAAGACACTAGCAAAGCAAAAAGGTTTAAATAATTCACCAGATCAATTCCAAACTCTTCAAGGAATTTGAAAGCTTCAGGAAACCAAATAATTTAAATTTAAATTCTAAAAAATACATATAAGTATATATAAATAAGCTTAGGATCGGAGTTCTCAAACAAGAGACAAAGAGAATGGAAAAGAAGATCAGGCATATTGCCAGGCAGATTCCTACAAGAAGCAGTGGCAGTGAAGAGTCAAGAACTTTCTATCTATCCTAAAAGTAATTTTGATTAGGGACACAGATGGACCGCACATGCAGAAGCAGAAAACAGGGGCTATAGTTCCTGGGAGCCATAGAGCCAAATATTTATTGCTGTGTCCTATCCCAACCCCCCCCCCCCCCCCCCCCCCCCCCCCTTTAGAAGCAAAGGAAAATTAGTTTGAGAATCACTGACCTATCTGGAAAAAAATTTGTGCTATTTCTGCCTAAAGAATAATCCCTCCAGTACCCCCCACTGCTGCCTCCAGGGAACTTGTTTGGTGGTGAAACTGGGTGGCCCAGAGCCTAATAAATTACTAAAAGCCTAAAGAAGAGGACTATATTTTCTTTGAGTTATGCCAAAACTATTAAACATTATGTGAATAAGTTACCTCACCTACCAGTCATCATTCTTATCCCAGTGAGAACTGTGCCCTCAAACAAAAATTCTCTCCTTGTCACTGTTACCAGTTATGTGCCTTAGTGAGCACGTCCTAACCTCATGGCTTTCTTTTGAGCGGAGTATTTCCTTATTCACCTGTGATACATCCAGTCTTCCTTGTCTTCTGACATTCTCTCCTCTTCCAGCTGTGCATTTCTGGGCATTTTCTTAAGTCTCATGTCACACTGTAAATCAGCTGCAGTAGCCACTCTCTGTGGTGCCTCACAGAACAGATTCTGTAGGTAAAAAGCTCTTATTCCACCTAGAGGTCAAAAGTATTTCCAGAGAAGCGTTATTAATGTGTCTATAATCACTAGGCACAGCACCAGAGTGCATTATATTTTGTGTTTCATTCAACCTTCTTATTCCCCTTCCATCCTTGCCCAGGGCTTAAAAGATAGGCAAAGCTTTGACAATTTCCGCTACTGCATGAGTGTTATCCAAAGTGTACAGCATAAATCAGGGCAGGGGATGAGTAGCTGATTGTCTCTGTTCTAAATATTATCCTTTCAGCAGTACAGAAGAGGACTTCAAGCCCTGGGGGACTCTTCAGCCATGATTGTTACAAAGAGACATCATTCTTTTGAGGAAACCAGAATGCTTCCATTAACTCGCCCATCTCTGAAGCTGCGTCTTTATCGAATTTCCAAAGTTACATAATATCCCCTTCTGCTACTAAAAAAAGAGATGTGAATGAAGTTTTTGTGTATTTTTTATTGTTGTTGGTTAGGCCAATATCCCAGGAAATACAAAGGCTGAGTGTATCTACCATCTGAGCTGTGTTCAGGAAACCATAATTATTTAAAGCCATACTTTTCCCAAGTTAGTCAGAATCCTTTTACTGCCATTAGTGAGAGGAAAACTAGATGAGGGCTGATTATGAAAAAAGCACAATGAGTTGAATTGTGTATTTCGTACCTCCTCACACAAGTGATGGGAGAACAAAAGTGGCTTTAAGTTGCTTTGGTGCTTTTTATACACTAGACCCTGCCAGAGAGCTGATTAGTCAGCAATGAGTTAGAACCAAGTGGAAGTTGTATGCAAGAGAAAAGTTAACACACAGGTTTCTGGTCTGGAGTGGCTGTCAGTTTCAGTCAAAAGGGCATTACACAGCTGTGATAATGTAGTTTGCATGTGTAGAGAGAGGTTATGATCTAAAATATTGCAGTGTATTAAATTTAATATATTTTTTTCAGATACTTATTCTGAATATGGCAAGTGAAAACACCTAAGAGATTCCATGGAAAGTTAATAAAACCTAACAATTCACTAAGGATTGTGGCATATGGTATAAAGAAAAGAAATTTAAATTATTCATTATGCTATTCATAAAGTGTATTTTATACTCAAATTTTCAAAATTCTTAACATGACTTCCCCTCCAACTTTAGGACACAGTCAGTGACCATTGCCTAGCATGAAGAACTGCATCAGAGACCAAATGTATCTCTGAAGGCAGGGGAAAACTGAAGGAGAAAACACAGGTGACACAAACAGAGCTTCAAAGAGGAGTCTAATTTTCAGTGTGGAGCAGGAATTTCAGTTCAGCAGTGGCGTTTGCTAAAGGTAATCTTGGCTTATATATAAATTATATAAAAATAATTATATATAAATTATAAGCTCGAGAAATAGTAAAGGAAGTTGTGGTCAAGCAAATGTGTCCTACTGACAGAAGACTAATTTATTTGTATGTTGTTCCTCTGCTTTGGCGTAAACAGAGCAATCCCAGGTCAAACAGAGCACTTCTGCCTTCCAGGCACAGGTCTTGAGTTTATGGCCTGCCCAAAAACCAAAGCATTAAAAAAATAAAAATATCCTGAACCCCTCTAGGCATAAGAGATCATTTTAATGGGTTGCCCATGGAACAGGCAATTTTATAGATCTTAATGGTGACACATCATTTAAGCCTTTACATAGATCTCTAATGGTTCTGTAACCAGCATAAACCAGGCAAAATTTAATTTTATATCTGCTTGATACCCATAAACACATACATAGATTTGCTTCCAGCCATGAATATTTCCCCCCTTTCAAATTCAGAAGCACTGACACATGGCTTGTCTAATATCTGGGAGGTTATAATAAAGATATAGTTGATGATTGATCTTTTGCAAAATACTCCCTAAAGACTGACCTGAATATATTGCAATCATCTGTTTCCCTCTAAAATTCCTCCTTCAGATACTTCTGCTATGAATTGTTGGGAAATTCCCAGCCAGCAATGAACATCAGTGATTTTGTGAGTAGGCTTCGGTATATCACAATTTATAAAATTCAGTCTTCTCAAGCCAGTCTATTTGGCTGTACATGTAATTAATCATCAATTAATAATGTGTGATTAAGTTCTCTAATTTCAGCAATTTCAAGATTAGAAATCTATGCTACTTCCAACCTGAAGAGAACAAATCTCAGGGATGGATTCACCTTGGCATATGAGAGGAATATAAGATGGATAACAACAAGCATCTTCTGGAAGTAGGTTTTCCTCCTTTGTCAATGAAGGTAGACTAAAGATTATGGAACAGAAGACAGGGCTGGGTGGGATGAATCTGATTCCACCTGACCATGTCAAGGCAGCACATGAGGTACCATCAGTTTTATCCTTGCTATCCATTGAAAAGGAATGAGAATATGTCTCATTAAACACAAGTATGTGAAGGTTTTGGCTGAGGTCGAGTTAATTTTCTTCACTGTGGCTGGTACAGGGCTGTGTTTCAGATCTGTCTTGGACACAGGGCTGATAATACAGAGATGTTTCTGTTATTGCTGAGCAGGACTTAAGAGCCAAGGCCTTTTCTGCTTTTTGTACTGGCAAGGGGGCTGGGGGTGTGTGGGAGGTTTGTGTCCTTTATTAAAGTGTCTGTATCTCAGCACGTGAGTTTTATGGCTTTTATACCCTTACAATTCTCTCTCTGATCCTGCCGGTGGGGGAGGAATTGAGTGACTGTGTGGGACTTAGCTGCAGCTGGGGTTAAACAACAACAGGTAAAGGGGAACTGACACTAAGGGAGTGAGCAGTTTTCAAAGATAATACAGAAAATCTCAGAATTAGGAGCTGCATGTTTCTTAAGACCTTGGGCAATATTTTGGGGTTTGCCCTATCATTCCTAATCTCTTGATGTATTATATCATACAAATATGCTATATTATATATTAAAATTATCTATAACTTCTCTTTTGTACATAAACCTAAAAGAAAACTGACTATATATATATATACACACATATAAGAATATTACATTGACACCAAATCTCACATGTACTGAGTTAAGAGTCCTATAAAAAAAAAACAAAATTAGGTTGAAAGTCAATTCCAGATTCCAACAAATAAAAGACAAATACCAATGTAACTCTAGATTCCAAAAACAAATAACTGAAACATCATTTTCACTAGGATTGCTTTGCCTTGCAAATGAATCCAAGTGATACATTCCTAGTATGTCTTCCTGGAAAATATTTTTTCTAATTTAATTAATTCAGAAAAAGGCCTTAATCACTAAAAAAAAGGGGCTGAGTAATTTCTTTTTAAAAATAAAAAAAACTCAGAAGTACAGAGGAAATGTGGAAGAGAGAATTTCTTCAGCACAGAAGGTATTAATGAAACATTTGAAACTTTTACAAGTAAAATCTTCAGTTGAAGATTTAGTCCAGAATTAACTGGCATAACTCCACTGAAATCAAAGTAACTATGGCAATTTGCATCAGTTGAGGACTTGACCTAGTCTCATTCTGTGAAGTAATATTCTGTCTTCCAGAAATCATTACTATGAATGTGTGATATTTTGTAGATGGATCAGTCTATTAGTGTACAATGCCAGTTACAAGATATCAATCTAAAGTATCCTCACTATATTTACATATCTTGATGTTCGTCCATCTGGAGTTTTATTTCATTTAACACAGCGAAACTGACCAGTTGCTGAATCATGTTCTATTTATTTTTAAAGTTTTCCTGATGTCTTTTGTTATCAGTCTCTTAATTTTTGCACATGCTTGAGTTGTAATTTAATTTACTTTCTGAAGTATCTGAATGCATTTCCATCTGTCTAGCCATCTAGAAGTGGTTCCAGTTGCCCTTCCTAATCTTCTGCTGCTACTTTCACACTTCTTCACAAAACTGGCTGTTTCTCTACTGCTGTTCATCCCACACCTAATACTTGCTGCTGCCAAAAGCAGAACCTCCATCAATCTGCCAATTAAATACCTGCCCATAAGTATGTGCCTAGTGATCCACAGCTGATCTGGAAGGTATTTTAACCAAAGACAGGTCAGCACTATAATCATATGAGATCTTTGTTTATGCCTTGGAATACGTGTTTTTTCTTGTTTCAACTCCCAGGCACACAGATTGTATCTGCACTGAGTGAAAGTTTAATGACTGATAAACCTTGGCAATAGCGTTTTTACACTGAGTCATATGTTAAAAAAACCAGCTATTGACATTTCATTTTGAAGAGTTCAGGCACCCAGAAGTTTTACTGCCAATGACTAAGTTGTTGGATATTCCATTTGGAACAAGAAAACAAAACCTGTATTTTGGATGAGAGAGTTTCAGAGCAGACATCCACACATACAAACACAAGAATGCAGTGTCAAAGTCTGTGTTTACTTTCATCTCTCTGCAGGGATCTTAAAATACATCCCAAGACCATTCAGTAAATAAAGTTAATTAAATCCTTTTGGAGCCAAGGTTTCAACCTATGCTAATTTGTAGTAATATTTATCACATTGAGTTCCCCTCACAGATGCCAGATGGATATGCTTCAGCACACATGGAACTGCTCAGACAAATTATCTTCTCCAAAAGGTAAGAATTTGATTTTCCTCTTAGACTGATGAGATGACAGAAGACCCAAACTGTCTTGGAGATAACTGAGGTAGTCTGGAAATACACTTCTGAAACAGCACAATAAAGAGCAAAGAACACATATGATACAAGACTTATTAATTAACATCTGCTCTTGAATAGCACAGTTTGTGCTTTCACTCAAATATCCTAGACTACCATATAAAATCTGAATTTTTACGATATATTTCAGTGTACTGTGTCTGCAATATGTCATTTGTACAGATGCTAAACCACTCTGGGATTTATTTGTCAGGGAAGCCTTGGAGCTGGATTCAAATACTGAAATGGAAGTACAATTGCAATTGGAAAATGTAGACTGATTGTAAAAATGCAGTTGGACAGTGAGAAAAGACCATCAAGCCAGTGTCAGGATATGAAGGCCACCTCAAAGTCACTTGAAAGGTGATGCAGAAAACAGACATTCCTGAGGAACCATAAAATCATAGAATAACCTAAGTCAGAAGGGACCCAAAAGGATCATCAAGTCCAGCTCTTGGTCCTGCACACTAACCATAACCTGTGCCCGAGAGCATTGTCCGAACACTTCCTGAACTCTGCCAGGCTTGGTGCTGTGACCACTGCCCTGGGGAGCCTCTTCCAGTGCCCAACCACTCTCTGAGTGAAGAACCTTTTCCTAATATCTCACCTAAACCTCCCCTGACACAGTTTCCATCCATTCCCTCAGGTCCTGTCAGCGGTCACCAGAGAAAATAGATGAGTGCCTGCCCCTCTGCTCCCCCTCATGAGAAGTTACAGACCATCACGAGGTCTCCCCTCAGTCTCCTCCAGGCTGAACAAGCCAAATGACCTCATCTGCTCCTTGTATGGCATCCCCTCCAGGCCCTTCACCATCTTCACTTACCCTTATTCACAAAAAGTGTTTCACAAAGGAGGCAGTTAATCAATTTCTAAAATGTAGCTGACAATAGTTAGGAATTGAGAAATTAATTACAAAAGTTGAGGTTCCTGGATATTTATTAGACGGGCCTAAAAAGTCATGGCAGGGTTCTGATTCAAGTATGCCTCACCCTTAGTATCTGACACTAATGCTGAAGCCTTTGTGCCTCATCCTTGTAAGAGCATAGTGGTATATTTAATGACCCCTGTGCTCTAAGCATAACATCATCTCTGGCAGAACAAATTCCTGAGCATCCAACTCTGCTTTTGATTTCCTTCAGAGTGAAAAAATGCAGTGGTTTTTTGACCTTTTTTACTAGCAAGTGAAAGAAAATCACTTTGAAAGAGCTCTTTTGAGGTCTAGAATTGCATTGTATATCCAATATGTATGCAATGACCTTCTGCAAGAGAACAATATGTTCTTAAGCATTATACAAGACTGGGCACACAATCAACACCCAGAAGAGAATAAGAAAGAGCAGAAACATCCTGAACTAGCTGCTGTGTGTTGTGCAGACAATGACACAACATATCTATCACTCTAGTGCAAGGAACAGAGCAGAGGTCATTTATCTGAAAATTGCCTGGGCTTTCCTCTGGTTTGAGAGCCCGGCACACAGGAAGGTTTTCGATTATATATCAGGAAAAAAGTCTTCACTGAGAGGGTGGTCAGGTGTTGGAATAAGTTTCCCAGGGCAGTGGTGGAAGTGCCATCCCTGAAAATGTTCAAAAAAAGCACATGGATGTGGCTCTTGGGGACACTGCTTAGTGGTGAACAGGGCGGTGCTGGGTTAAGGGCTGTACTTGACCATAGAGGTCTTTTCCAACCTTAACAATGTTCCAACATTAACAATTCTAGGGTTATGATTCTAAGTGCATCAGTTTTGATCTCTGTACTAGCATTAGTGTTCAGGGGCCTGTGAGGATAGCAGTGGCCTGGAGTGAGCAAGCAACTGATTTACCTAACTCTAACACAGGCTCTGGAAGCACCTCGCTTCTGGAGATCAAGAAATCTGAAGGAGAAAAGGTGATAAGAAGGTCATGGAACAGGCAGTGAGCAGCAAGACCAGAGATGAAGAATGGCCAAGTGCAAGGAGAAAACCTTCATGATAAATGAAGAAGGGCTTTTTCCACTTTAGGATATTCACAACAGGACTGGAGTCCTTTTTCTGTCATCAGCCAGAGTCTCACAAAAGAACTTTTGTAACCCTATGTCAGCAAAGTCATCTGTGTAGGAGCCATTTTTCCTGTGACAGTCTCCCAGTTCATAAGGCAAGACAGTGCTACCCTTTTAATGAGAGCAGAGAGAGTAATATTTAAAAGGAGTAAAAATGAAGGTGAAAACAACATTCAGAGGAGAAATTTTTCATTATTTGATGTTTTGAAAGAAAGAAAATTGGAAGATGTGAGTGAACTTCTTATTAAACAAAAATCAGAAAGCATTAGAATCATTTTCTTTAGCCTGACAAAAGGATTGGAAAAAGAGGGATCAAATTCTGTTTACCACAAAGCAGTATCTTCAGCAAGAAGAATTCAATAATACATCTCTTAAAAAAAAAAAAAAATTGGAACACATAGAAACAGAAAACTGAATGAAGCCAGAAAATAAAATGAAACTTTTTTTTTTTGAAGTTGTTTTGAAACACTAGCTTAATTTCCATTTCATAAGTATTTCTGGGGGTTTGGGGTTTTTTCATTTAATGCTTGCTGCAGTGCATATTTTTCCCTTCTTAAACAGACGCTTCTGGCCACTTAAACAAAACTATTATATTGCTCTGCTGATGCTAAGGATACTTATAAGCAGACTGACCTGAAAAAGAAAAATGTTCTGCTTTTTCACAATTTTAGATGGTAAACAGTGCTTCTTTCCTGATGGCAAAGGAAGGGAAATCAAACCTGGCAAAACGTTTTCAGAGGTGGGGAAGGAAGACAAGGAGTGTGGAAGACAGAGGAAAAAGAGAGGCCTAGAGTAGAACTGCCAACAATGTGGAGGATAAGCTTTACATCTGGCATGAAAAGAGCCAAGCCTCGTGTTCCTCTTCTAAATTGGGCAGATTTCCCCAAGTTCTGGCCTTCTTGGGTTTAGCATTCCTTCCTAAAAATTAAATCTTGAACCCAAGAAGTTGGTTCAACAAAAGTTTTGTGACCTCACAGTAAGAGACAAAGTAAATTATATACTTAAGCTTTGGGGATAATAATCTTTATTTCAAGCTTTATGGCAAATCAAGGTATTATCATTTAAATGTTAAGGATAATCAGGGCATCTGTTTCATAGCAGGACAGGTAGAGGACAGAGAATAAAGAGGTATTAAAACATTAGGAACATAACTGGAGACTTCTTCAATGAAAATATTTACTTAATAGCCACTCTATAAATTCTGTTTATGGCTGCCTGGATAAATGCACATCTTTTGTGAGAAATATGTATTTTATATTCTGAAGTATTTCTCCCCCACTGAGTCTAAATGACTAGTTCAAGTGAAGATGTACTATCAGACACTGAAACCTGGTGAGCTGCATCCACTATTTAATTATCCTGTAGTCACTGAATAGTCAGCAAACACTCTTTTGAAAGCCAGTTTCAAAGGAAAATTTAATTTCAAGATTCATAATGACTGTTTGGATGATGACAGTCTTCTGTGTGTTATGCAGATAACCCAAGATGACTTTTGGTGAGTTATATTTAGATTTATTTTCTTTAATTTGGATATCTATAAAAACAATCAAATAAACTAATAACCATTAAAAAACCAAAGCCAAAAGCCTATCCATGATCAAAACAGTACATTTAAACATTTTGATTATACCAATTATACTGGCTAAAACTTTTACCATCTGAAACATTTTTAGCTAAATGATTAAGAATTATCATAAAGGCAGACAGGGAATACTCTTTTCAGTGTCCCAAATAATGTTTCAGAACCTTGTATTCCACCTAAAATAGCCCTCCATTAAATCAGCTTATCAATCCATCACCTCCAAGTGTGCAAATACTACAGTAATTTTACGAGTAGTTATTCAAAGGGAGAAAGAAACAGACCAAACAGCTCATTTCAGTGCCTAGTCCATCCTGATGCTTTGTTTTTACCATACAACTGTCCTTTCACCCTGTATTACTTTACAATATGCAAAGCTGGCTCACAGCTGGAGTTAAAGCTGCAATGAAATGCATGTTTGTTATAGTCAGAGTTTAATGCAATCCCTATCCCTGAAGCTACACAAAGATTTCTCTGAGACCTCTTTCAGTTCTATTTGCCTCTCTGCTTTATTTTTTCCATCTGAAATAGCTTGTTTCTTCTCTGTCCAAGTAGTAGTCCAAAATAATTTTTCCCTAGAAAATCCAATCTTCAAAAATAAGGGATGGCATTTTGTATTATTAGGAAGGCCACCACTGAACTTCAAGCACATCATGACTGAAGGATTTGGATGGCAGACACTTGAAATATAATAGGCAGGTCAGAGACTTACTGGCAAACAAGTGCAAACTTCACATATTTCACATCAGCCCACTTCTCAAGCTTGTCAAGGCCAAATGATAGCAATACTGCGGGATGTCAGATATTGCAGAGAAATTCTTCATAACAATGCTGCAGGACAACTAACATATTTCTCTGTAGAAAATCTGCCTTTCCTGCAAGAAGAAAAGGCCTGCCCATTCTCTCCTGTGAATGAAAGTTGCATTGGAAATGGAGCAATAAGAGCACTGTGAGGATGGAGCAGGATTAGGGGAAAAGGCTGGGACAGCTGCTCTATCCTGGTGCTAGGAATCAGCAAATACCAGAAGTGGTAAAAACCGCTTTTTCCAAATATCTGCTTCCCTTCATGTAGGACTGGCTATTGGAAGCAGAGTCCTTTGGCTGTGAAAGGCAGTATCTGGCACCACAGGACACTTTCACCTATGTTGTCACTGTCTCACTGTTGAATCATAGTTCTATCATTTCACTACTGTCCTTTCCCCAGACTACTGTTAGTATTTGCCCAGAAAATAGAGCTACAAAGTGGAATATCTTCTTTCCTCTCCCACTGCACGATTCAACATAACTGCTCTGAGTTTGTCCCAGTGACACTGGGAAAATGCCATTAAATCCCAAAGTGATCCTAGCCCTGCTGTTGGGTTTTTGTTACATGAACCCGCTGAGTTCCACAGTGCTCACAGGGCAGCTCCTTGCTGAGCAGGGAGTGCCAAACTTAGCACTGTCCTGCAATGATGTTTGCTAGTCTTGGTACTCTCACATTCATTGCAGAGACCATAAGGAATAGGGGTTTAAACCACCAAGAACAGAAGAGATTAACTGAATTAGGGTGCTAGAATGCAATCTGAGAGAGCTGGGTATTTTTTGAGCCCTTGGCTTTTGCTCCTTATATCATACAAATAAAGTGGCTTAATCTCTTCCTTCTCTCCCTTTTTTGCCCCAAACTGGGAGCTAAGGAGGAGTTTGTCCTTGTTGAAGATGTGCACAAATACTGTTACAGTAATAATTAGAGGGGCAACAACAAACAAGATTCCTCTGTGGAAACTTCAAGACAGTGTGTGATGTCGGCAAGGGGGGTTATTTACAGACGCGAATGAGATGGGGCTGCTGTAGAATGCATCTCGAGCTGTTTTATTTTTTCAGCATCAGTCTCATTACATGATTATGACAATGGGAAGATGCTAGCAGCTCGCATTCCAGGCAGCAGGCCAGAAAACTTAATGTTACAACTTACTTTATAAGCTTCTTGACCAATCACACAAAGCAAAAGCATATTGACAGTAGTTCTATCCAATCACCATAACCACACGTGCCTTCGGTTAAAACAATGCTTGCTTATTTTAAATACAATACATACTTGTAAGCTTCAATGCACAGAGCTCCATTCTTAAGCTTTAACCTTCCTAATATCTTGCTAGATAAACTTTCTGCAGCTTAGAGAGCTATTCAGACAAGAGTTAATACACAGGCCATTGTTCTATTTGCCCTTGCTTTTTCTACAGTTTAAATAATTTTTCTGCTGACCTATCTCATGACTGCTGCTTCAGCTCTACTCACAGTTCTGCTGTATCTGAGGCCTAGCATCTTGCAGCTTTCCCAAAAACCCTCTATTTTTGTGTATTCCCACAAAGATCGTTACATCTTTAGTGAGATGAGAGATTCCTCACTCTCCCACAAGCAAAGCAATTATTAAGAAAGCACATCAAACATTAAAACGCAATTTACATCAACAGAGAGGGGGAGTAGAGGGTCATACCACAGATGAGGTTGAACAAAGCTTTGTATTGTTTTTAATTTTTCAAACAGCTCAGTTGCAGAACCTGATCCACAGATTTTTAGGCATTTTTTAAATAACACACAAGCAAAACTGAAAGAAAAATCCTCCTGTTTTAATTAGAAAACCTGAGACTGGACAATGTGGAGTAAATGAGGCATAGTGTTATACTGAAGGGTAAGAAATGGAAAGGAATCTCAGCAGTCTCACTCATGGAATACTGCTCATCCTGTGCTCTGCTGGATGCAGCTGTACTGCAGGAAAGAGAGGTTCACACAATAAAACAGGATTGCAATACACTTGTGCAAGGGGGCATGTAATGATCTGATTCTGAGTCCTGTTGACATGTCAAAAAGGACTTGGGATGGACTGTGTTATTTCATATTTTTATTCTCTATGGCCATGCCTACAACCCAGAGCAGTATAGTACTTGGGTTGGTTTATTATTTTTGCTCTCAGCCCATGACAAGGTTTTGCAATATTGTTCATCTTGTCTTGCAAATGTCCATTTCCGAGTAATTATGAGTAGTTCTTTGAATGTAGTATATACATCCAGATGGAGATGTTTTCTTCTAGTGATTATTTCATATCACTTATACCCAAATTTTGTTTTATTCAATACAGAAATTAGGTAAAATACAGCATTCTTCTCACATCTGTGTTCATTAATAAGAGTTTTCTACACAAAGGTAGATCAGGAGTCAGACCTTGCAAAAATAATAATATGAATACAAACCCCACAGGAATTTGCAGTGCTGTTGAGGTGTTTGATTCACTGGCATTGTGGAAAACATAACCAGCTAGGCACTGGCTAAGGATTATAGGTCCTATTACAGGCCCTACTTCTAAACTACTGGAATAATCTATGAATTTAAAATACTGCAAAGAAAACACTTGCTTCTTTTCTTTGCCAGCTGCAAGCTTCCAAGCACTCAGTCTGACAGTCAATAATTTATTTTCTTTAGAATTGTATGACTTCATTAAAATGCCTATAATATTTTTGGCTGGTTATATTTATTTAAATTCTTTAACTATTATTCTTGATCTAGCATGACCTTTGAGTCTAATCAAGCTTCTGTTGGTTTGTTTTTCAAAGGCAGTTAAACCTCATAAAAAAAAAAGACTATTGAATTTATGCTGGGGTGGTTTTTTTCAATTTTATCATAAATATAAGAAAACTAAATTATTACCTTCTTATATTCTGTACCTTCCTAAGTCAAAGCTGGAAAATTTGAAAAGAAAAAGAGAGCAAAACTCAAAAAAAAAAAAATCCAGTTGCAGCAAGTAGTTGCAGATACACGCTTCAAAATTCTCAGTGAAACAACACATTTTTGAATTAGCTCAGCTTTTCCTGTAATGCAGGAAAAAAGTCTTAGTGCCAGGTTATACTTGTATTTTAATTCAACTCAGGATATTACCCAGAAATCCAAACCAAGCGTGATTATTGATAGTCTCAGCATGTGCAGTGGAAGACAGCTGAGTGATAATGGATTTGTGTATATTTTGGTATCTCATCAAGTAGTATGGTACCTCATCAAGTATTGGATGTGTTTGTGTCTCGTGCTACTTATCTCTGGCATGTCAAAAAAAACATCTTGAGTACTTTAAGATGTGAAGCATGATGTGTGTATTCCTCTCCAAGGAGCATGCTTTCCTCATTAGCATGAGGAGCACTTGCACATGTATGGGGAGGGATTCTGGGGATCTAGGTCAGGTGGAGCTACACAGTTTTACAAATTAACACTTACTGTACTGTACCATTCACATTATTTACAGCAAAATCATCACACTTCCCAGAGAGATGAGGAGAAAGCACCACAAACCAGTGTGTGAAGCATTATATTCCTTTTGCAAATTAACAGATTAATTGACCTATGGAGGTAACTGCAGCAAGAGATATGATTAAGGATGACTTCAAACAGCTCCTTACCCATGCACACTGGAACGCTAGAGACAACACAGGATGCCCACTCTTGTCAAAGGGATATTTCTCCAAATGCCTAAATGGTTCAATCAGTGCAGTGGGGATTCTCATATATTTGACAAAATTCAGATCTGCCTTTTAGAATCAGATCTTAGATTTTAAAGATCTGCCATCACAGTGGCTATTGTGTACCCAAACTGCAAGAACATCACTAGGTATTTAAGTCCTTCATGAAGGAAGACAGCACTGCAAAGGGCTTATCATCCTCAGTCAGATCAATATAAATACCCTGAAAATTCCCATGATAATGTCATGGCAGATGTGTTGTTTTGGAGATGAATGTGTGGCTTCTGGAATCTTGAAGAAACAGACAGCTGTATATCAATACAAATCCTATCTCTCTTGGAATATTTACAGGGTAATGAAGAATATGTGTTGGAAATGGATGTATCTGAGGGATGAAAAGTTTTAGGGAAAGGAATCCCAGGTTTAATTTGCTGTGCTAGGACTGTCCACAAGACCCTTTCAGAAAAGCCCAGAGCACTGGCCCTTTGACAGGCCAAAGCAGCATGTGTATGACCTCTGGTTTTCCATTCCCACACTATCACCTCTGTGATAGTGTGGGAATGGAAAAAAGGCAACAACTGTCCACAACATACCCTCCTCCCCACCTTCCACTAGGATACTCTGGGGTGAAAATGAGGAATCCAATATTTACGCCCCTGTCTGTAATGTCTGTGGTTGGTACTGTGAACAGAGTAATAACAAAATGCTGCTACCAGCAGGTCAGTGATGGGACAGCCACAACTGAAGCAGCATGGGCTAAACCACAGTGTGGGTATGGAGCATGGAGCTGGCACCTGGACTTGGAAACATTTGGTTTTGAAGACAATTGAAGGTGTGCAGTGTCTATATTCGCCTGCTCAGCAGTGAACAAGCATCATGAAAGTGATAGGGTTCTGCAGAGAAAGGACAAAACCTCTCTTGGAGTCCAGAGGCCACAAAGATGATTTGAGGAACACCTCTCCTATGGGGAAGGCTGAGGGGATTGTTCACCCTAGGGAAAAGAAGGCTTCAAAGTGATCTTATAGTTGCCTTTCAGGCATGAAAGGGGATCTACAAGAAAGCTGGAGAGGGACTTTTTCCAAGGACATGTAGAGATAGGCAAGGGAAGGGATGGCTTTAAACTGAAAAAAGGGTAGATTTAGATAGATATAAAGAAGGAAGTATTTTCTGCGAGCATGGTTTGGCACTGACACAGGTTGCCCAGAGAAGCTGTGGACGCCCCATCCCTGAAGTGTTCAAGGCTATGTTGGATGGGGTTTTTGAGCAACCTGATCCAGTGGGAAGTGTCCTTATGTGGTAGAAGGATTGAAACTAGGTGATCTGAAATGTCTCTTTCAGCCCCAACCATTCAACGATTCTGTGATTTTGAAGTGTAGCTACTCTGAAAATAGACACCAGTTTCCTCTCTATTCCTTGAATAGGATAAACAAAGAACATCTTTTTCCATATTCACTTATCTTATGGGGGTCAAAAGTGCAGATATAAAATCTACACAGCTTTCTTGGCCTTGGTCTGAGAAGCATTAGTACAGAGAGCAAAGGAAATGACTCCTAGTTGAGAAGTGGGAACAGATTCCTATGTTCCTCTTCTGCTATCATACATAGGAAAAAGTACATTTTGGTTTCATGGACCAGTGGACTTCCCAGGAGCTTATACTGATTAAAAACAATCGCTTACAGCGAAAAGAAATCCAAAAGCCTATAAATATTTATGTCAGAGTCAAAGCCACAGAAAGATGAGTATGAAACAAGTAAGTAAAAAGAAAAAAAAAAAGGCTAGTACAATGGCTGGCATGTGAGGCAGACTGAATTCCATACTGCACTCAACCCCACTTGACAGTTCTGCAATAGGAAAAGGTGATGCAACAGAAGACTTTTGGAGAGATACCCAAAGGAAGAAGAGACCTTCTTGCTTTCTGTGTGCATGAAAAATTCTAGCTGTGCTTTTTCCACCTCCCCTGGTTGGGAGAGGAGCCTCCCTGTGCCAAAGTTACAAACAATTACATGCTGTTGGTGCAGGAGTGAGTGCTGTTCCTTGTATGTTTTCTCTGTTTTTTAGCAGGCCTGTAACACTCCGTGTTCTATTGAATACAAACAAACCTCTTTTAAAGGTACTTAAGTCACAGAAAGGAGGGAACGCTCACTATTGACTTTCCACAGATCTTCCCTATTCATGTTCTCCTAATCAAGACAAACATTCACCTTTCTTTTCTCCTTCCACTGAAACAAGAGATGAAGCTTGCTCAAGTGGCTGCAAATTTCACTGATTTTAAGTCTTTTTACAACTGCACTTTGTATAAACCTTAAAAGGGGCTCCAGCTCATTTTCAATGCTCAACGACAGGAGAGGGGACACAGCAACATAGCCCTGAGATAGGCACTTCCAATGCATATTTTAAATTTACTAATGACATATGGTGCTCAGAAAAAGGAACAGAATTCCATAGTTTGAATAAATGGTGGGGGGTTTTCCTTCCTGAAGACACAGAAGAATTTTCATAATTACACCTCATTAGCTATCTCTGGACAACTTGTTTTAAGATGTGTATTCAAAATTGATTTATATGACATAATGTATGCATGTCAGGAGATTTCTGTAAATGTAATTTTTAAAAGAATAAATATTATATCTATTACTTACAGGGTCTATAAAGGTATACTCACTTCCAAAAATTTAAGAAAGTTTATTAAAACCTTATCAAAAATACAACAGAAGGCTGAAAAGGGAAAATATTATGGCTCCGGCAGCAGGGGACCTTTCCCACCATGTGCTCACCCACACAATGGATGTTCCACCTTTTAACGCTTAGGCCCTCCCAAAGTTCTGTCCATCAACTCCTTCTTCGCTGTCCAGTGGTGGAGTTTACTTCTTTAAATCTTGATTGGAGGTGAGTTGCTTGTTGCCATAGCAACAAGCCAATCCTCCAGAACCCAGGCCACCCCCTGACAACAAGGCAAGCAGGGTAAAACATAACTATAAGTCTATAAAACTTTTCTTAACATATATATTTGCCTTTTAATTGTGCGAGTCAACCATCGCATTACTCATTTATCACAGAATGCACAATAAAATCTTCTTCAGCAAAAAATAAACATTAAGAAAATTAATGTCCTATGTGACCAACCCAGTGTGGAGACACCCAAATGATGCATCTCATATTTGGT
Organism: Calcarius lapponicus; assembly: GCA_039654755.1. Taxonomy (NCBI): domain Eukaryota; kingdom Metazoa; phylum Chordata; class Aves; order Passeriformes; family Fringillidae; genus Calcarius; species Calcarius lapponicus. Next base: position 11,031,246 of record CM077463.1, read on the forward strand.
GTTATTTGTAATTACACATATATAAAACACATTTTGGATACTCCATACAGTTTGAAAGAGTAACACATTTTAAAATAATCTAGATACAGTCTGCTTCTCAGACATTTCTGAACAACAGAGCAGTACTAATCAGCCTAGCTCTAAGAATACTTTTTTTAAAAGCTGCTGTGGATTTCACATTGTGATTAGAAAGGAATTCCCATTCTCTGCATCTTCATTAGTCACAGTTTTAAGACTCTCACACTGTGTGCCACCCTGTGTTGCAGAGAGATTTCTTTCCGCCCAAACAGAGGACTCAGAAAGAGGAAGAGGAAGATGTTCTATGTCTCCTGGTTAAGAAATATACAACATACAGGAAAACTCTCAGGCACCACACTGGTCTTGTATTCTTTAGGCCTTATTCCCAATCCCCTCACTTGTCTGTATTTTCAGAGAAGTACTATGCTACCCTAAATTTTTGCAAGAAGATAAAAACTCACTTAGAGCAACTCTAAAACCAAAACCATTTCCTGGAATGCACTGAAAATAAAGAACCCAGTGGGACATATGTTCAGGAAGACTGGCGAGCTGAGGAAAGCTGGACTGGATGCAAAGCTATGAAAACCACAGGAGAGGAAGAGGTAACTGAACAGCTATAAGGGCAGTCACAGACCTGCCACACTTGCCAGGACAGGCTGCAAATGTGTGTCTAAACACAGGCTAAAGGATATCTGAGAATAACCCATGTATGCCTAAAGGAATAAAGCATCATTCATTTTGAGCTAAATTATACAGAAAGAGGTCCCAGAAGAATGGTGGCTGAAGACAGAAAAGTATTTGAACATGTATAATTCAAGGTCATATGAATGCTTGTCACATCATGTCCTGAAATCATATGATATTTTGTTGTCCAGTTACTCCATGCTTACCTGAAGGCTCCTTGAGTTTGCTGTAGTCATTCAGCAAATCTCTGCTTTTGTGCTTCTTTTACAGTTCATTTCTTCCCCCTCATTGCTTCATTTCAGAAATGAGGAAGGAGAAGGGAGAAGGGAAATAAAAGCAAAAAAGCGTATCTGGAAAATGCATTCAGTGATCAATCAAATCTGAGAAGGAAGCCTTCAGGGAGAGGGGCTGACTGGAAAGTGAGGATCACCTCTTATGAATTACAGATCAAATCTCATAAAGGCTGCATCTGCTCCATTGTCATTGTGTTTCATGGGTGCAAATGCAGAGAAAAATGTTCAGGCTGGCTGAGTCACACTCCCCTGCAGGAAGAATCATTGAGAAAGGGCCATTGTGACAATGTGTATACCCATCCTTCATAACTGTGAGTGTCATAAGGGCAAGATAGCCATGTTCAAGATCTCAACTCAACAATCAGAGGCCTTCAGATACTATTATACCACACTTTTGAAAGGGGTAGGAAGCATGACAGCAACTCACTATTACAACTGCCAGTTCCTGGCCTCCCTCATGTTCATTGTTGAACATTTTATCCAAGTAAGGAGGAAGGAAGAAGTCAAGACCAAATGGTTGATTTGGCTGCTTCTGTACACACAGATATTTGTTCAGAAAGATCTGAGTATAAAGAATACAGCAAATAAATTCTTTTTCTAGACTGTACTTCAGTCTTGTTTCATTCCCATCTCTATTATGGCCTAGAAGTTCCCTAGATCTCCTTTCAGATAAAAACTTTTCCTCATAAGAACAGGCTGTTCAGAAATAGCAGAGGAAAAGCCCTTCATATTCAGGTTTAGTAGAGGCTCTTTTAGATCCTTTCTAAAGGAGCAGGTTTCTATCCCAAAAGCTGAAAATATGTGAGCACAGCAACAAGGTGGCTCTTCTCAGACTAAGAAGAAGGAAACATGCTGGAGTTAGCTCAAAATAATGTCTCAGACTTGAATTTCTTTAAGCCTTAACCGTGCAATTTTTTCATCAGTAAATTTAACCTTTTCTTATCACTTTACCCTTCCTGGCAACCGTTTACATGCAGCACACATCATCATTGATAAAAGAATGGAACAGTTCCTGGAACAAAAATTTTCAGTGCATTCTCTCCTGAAAACCACGAAGTATTTATTGCCCTTACATTCAGCAGAGAGGAATCAAGCTGCAAGAGAATGAACTCTTCATGTAATGCTTCTCCTTAATGTTTTATTGGCTAGAATGGAATTCTCCATTTTTCCTTGTCCCTTCCTCATCACTCAACACAGCTTCTTAGGAGCCAAATCACTTAATCCAGCAAACTCATACCATCCCTAACACCTCCTCCTTTTGCTTCACACATTTAAACCTTCACCTTCATACTACCTCATGAGAACAATTTTTAAAATTTTATTATAGGTTTTGAGAGTGATGAAATAAAGTTGCATCAGGTTTTGTTCCTATGGACTCTTAAATCTTTCAGGTCTTTCATTTTCATATGCTGATTTTATATTGTGGATTTACAACATTTTATTTTAGCTCTCCCGTTACCATCATCTATTACAATGCACAGACTCAAGGAGACCTTCACTGGCTCCATTGCAGCTCTGTAGCTGTTTGTATTTACCCTTAATGAAGTCAGATTTCAGGATCAGAAACTTCAAAACCTGTTGGTCAGGAAGTGGTTTCCATGCACAGTGGTTTCCATGGAAGATCTTTTTACCATCATCTTGCTTCTCTAGAAGCAAAAGATGTATGTACAACTAAAATAGAAATTCACAAGTGCAATTTGTGCTTTCCTGATTAATTAGGAGATAAGACAGTCTTGTAATAACTGCTGAACAACTGATGGGTATCAGAATTGTTAAGACAATTTTTATCTTTGTTTCCAGGACTACTGAACTAAGTAAACTGTTTCAGTTGTGCTGAGGGAGGGAAAGGGGGAAAATAGAGAATAGTGAGGTGAGTAACATTTTTCACTGACAATTTGTTTTCTGCTTATAACTTACAAAGCATGAATAAAGATGAAAGGTGTTGTCATTAAAACTAAGAATGAGTGGGTTTCTTGGCAGAACCAAAGGAAAAAAAGTTAATATGCTGACCTATGAAACCTACAGGTAATACCAACTCAAATCAATCAATATCAATTCAAATCAAATATCAAGTCAAACCACAATAAAATTTATTTGCCAAAACAGTAATAGATGTAAATAGGAAAAACAATCCATGCTTTTTTATTTTTGACATCACTCTCTTCAGCCAAAACCATGCTGTTCTTCATCTTTACAATGGTTAAGGAATCTAATTTGAGAGTAACAATGGTTACAAAGTAACTGCAAATTCATGAGAAACATAAATAGAAAACAATGATTTACATTTTCCTAGAAGGAAAAATTCACAATGAATATGACAAAAGAAAGCAAGTAAGGAGCTGGTTTTAAATTGTGTGTGACTACAATGAAAGAAAATCCTCTTTAACTGGGCTTTTATCTGTGCCTTCAACACAGTGGTGCCTATCATTCTTAAAAAGTAGTGTCTGGAAGCCTTTCCTTTACAAACCTGTTTTTCAGGTATATGCAGCTCTGCTCTTAAATGGAATGAGAGCCCACGATAGATTTAATTCATTTTCATTTGGCAAAAATACATTTCCTGAATTTTTTTCATTTTATCTCAAGGACTCTGACTCTGGCCTCAGAGATCTGGGCTAGAAGATGTAGCAAAGTCTGCCCATCTGTCTTGCCTCAGCATGCTGTGTTCATGTCAGAGAATGATGTATTGTTGTCAGACCCTTTCTGAGATGCAGCTAGTTGAAAATTGCAGGTGCAGGTGCTTGCAACTACTCCAACTATTTGTGCATCCTTCTGAAGGAAGCAAAGTCTGAAACACGGGAGTGGCAGTATTTTGAAGGCAAGTTCAATATAATGAGGGTAATTTGTTTGGAAAGGTAGGGATAGCACTACCTATAATTTCACAAAGCATACTTTGAGAAAGGAAAAGCTGCATGCCTTAAGGTGCTAAATATGATCAGTATGTTCCATTCTGAACACCTGGACATGCTTGCAAAATGCAGGGCAAGTCTCCATCCAGGCTGGAAAGAAGAAGCCCACTGATGCAGGATGGAATGGGTTCCTTGGTGCAAGTCAGCACAAGTCCCAAACCCCTGAGGTGGTTTTGAAGGTACGCAGCTTCTAGACACAAGTTATTGCCAGACTGTTTGTTAGTGTTGCCTGTTCCTCAGAGTGTGGACTAATCTCCACACTTCATTCCCCATGTCTGTTTCTTTTGTAAGACTCATGCCTTTCTGATTGCAGGTCATGGGCTTATACAGCTGCAGGTAGCTGGGAGGTTGCTGAGCTGAGCTGAGCTGAGCTGAGCTGAGCTGAGGTGGTAGGCTAAGCAGAACAGTAAAAGTGATTCACAGTCAGTGAGTTGACCTCAGGTCCTTCAAATAATGCAGTCCAAGAGGATTTTGCCAGTATTTCCACTGGAAACTTACCATGGGTATCTTGGTTTTTTCTGTGTTTGACTGGCTGGTGCATTGGGAGGGATGAGACTGAGAAATGGTTGACCAAGGCATGAATTAAATTACTTTTTTCTTTTGTTGGTTCTATGCATCTCAACCTGAAGTTCTAGTGATAGGAGGAGTAGTAGAGTTCATTTAAAGCTGCCTTTTTCCTAGGGTCAGCAAATTCATAGGCTCTTTGTCACTCTGAGTCTAATAATGTGGGTTTTCAGAATAGCTTTAGCTGTAGGTGAGCCTAATACCATCTCCTTTAGAGTAGGGCAAAGGTTTTCTCTTGTCTGCTTGATGCTCAGGTGACTGGAGGTCAGAAGTTTTCCCCCCTATTCTTCATCTTAGTTACTCATGTGCCTCAGGTGAGCACTGTGATGAGACTGGAAGCTTGTCATCAGAAAATATTTAAAAGGAGCAGGGTTATATGGATTGCTGAAACACAGTAGCCTGTGAAATTCATGGCTCTCTCCTGTTTTCTCCTGGTGATGCCTGTGAATGATTGATCAGTTGCTGCTCTGATCCTGTTTTCCTCTTCTTCCCTCCCTGCTAAGTAACACTTGGGACATGAAGCTGTTCGATAGTGACCTCATTTAGACGGCAGAATTTAGAAGGCATTGTTTGTTATTATATAGGATAGTTCAGAAAACTGTGTTTTCTGAGTTCAGCCAGCTCTTGTGTAATGGGTGGAGAAGAGAAAGGCAATTATTCAGACATTCTGTGCTCTGTCATCCCTCAGCTGATAAAGAGATCATCCAGAAAGAATTTGAGAAGCCCAAGGGAGCAAAAACCTCCCGCTGTGCTGTGATCAGCATCAGAGAAACTCTTCCCAAGAAACAGCTCCGTCATATGCAGTAGCAAGGATCTCCAACCAGAAAAAAAGCAAGGGAGGAGGTTTGTATCCAGGATGGCGTCCAAATGCAGACATGTCTACATACCATGCAAAAAAGAGTTTCCCTCAGAATGGCTGTCACGCTAGGGTAGCCATATGCAGCAAGTGTCTGGATGAGCACATCTTTATGTGCTGTTGGGGGAGAGCACGTTAAGAGAGGAATCAGCTAAGCTTCAAAAGTTCTGTATTTCAAGAACTTTTCCCATTTTAAAAGTTGTATTTCTTGATTATAGTGGCTTGCCCAATCTTCAGCCAGACTATTGATCAGCCATCTCTGGTGTAAGAAGTAGTGTGTAGGGGCCTGAGGATTTTTATGCTGCTGTGCAAACCATAAGTTGGTTGTGTGTGATCTTTTGTCAGTCAATAAACAGATCTTGGGAAGCATTCCTAATTCAGAAGGGAGACCCTGACACATCTTTGTTTTCACAAAAGATCTGTGAGACAGGACAGTGCTGGTGTAAAGTAAGTGTAGGCCTTAATACTGGATGATGTTACAACTTCCTGTGAATCATCCAAGCAGTGTGGATTTCTTGATTTCTCAATAAATCAGTAAATAAATATTAGCTGATATGACATGTTGCCCCCAAAAGTAATTGTCACAAATGGGTGTGACTGAGATCACACAAAAAAAAGTAGGATGTGATTCCAGGTGGTGTGTCAAGGCCAAGGCCTAACTAGTATTTCTCAGACAACACTGCAGCCTGGAAAAGAGCAAGGGAGGGGAGATGCATGACCACAGTAATAAATATCAATATTAATAGCAAAAAAGTTCCACCTTCAATAATAAATAAAAGCTTATGCTGGTATACTGAAAACATCCATGGGCCGTGTCACCCAAAAATTACATTTGACAAGAGTTGTGTGGGAGGCTCCTTGTGCCTGCTTTGTCAAGGGAAGCTCTGGGGTTGCCAGGTTCCTGAGTGATGGGTCTGCACTCGGTGTCTGTTGGGCTTTGGGTGCCCAGGGCCATGATGAGTTCCCTGAGCGGGCTGGGGAGGGCGGGCAGGGCTGGCCTGTGATGCGCTCTGGGTTCTGTGACAGCACAGGGGCCGTGTCACAATGGCTGCACATATAAAAGTCCGCAGCGGGTGCCGCTGCCCCAGTAGAGCCTGGGCGAGCGGTGAGTGCACAGCAGTGAGGAGCCAGGGCTGGGGGAGGGCAGGGGCTGGAGGAGGGCTGGGGCAGAAGCTCCGGTACCGGGCCGTGCGTTCTGCCCCCGCACCCAGGGCCCAGCCCCGGCGGCAGCGCCTCGCTGAGGGCACGGTGCTTGCTGGGGCAGCGGTGCAGGCCTGGCCGCCCGCCAGCTGCCAGGGGCCCTCTCCTTCCTGCCACCACATCCCTGTGGCTCCTGGCCCCACTGTCTGTCTCCATTGCGGCCCCACTGAACCCCTTCTGTGTGTCCTCCTGCAGACCATGGCTTTACTGCCATTGCTTTTCGTTCTCGTGCAAAGCCTAATCCAGTACCCCCAGCCAGCTGGGGATGGGCTGGATGAGGCTACGCAGTGGCAAATGAAGGAGCGTCAGGTGCTGCTTGACCACGAGATGGCTCAGCTGCTGCAGGAGCTGGAGCAGCAGGACGAGGGCTGGGGAGCTGTGCTCTTTGGTGCCCTGCAGCAGTGGCCATGCTGGGTCCTTGCTGGAGTCCTGCTCCTCTTGGGCCTGTGGTTTAGCTGCAGGAGAAGGATGTGTGAGCCCAGCAGCAGCAGCAAGGACCAGAGCTCCTGCAAGACCCTGGGAGACGAGAGAGGGAAACAACGGGAAGAAGACAGTGCTGTTTCCAAGGAAGGTGGAGAAAGCACTGATATGACTCTGGAGGCAGACAACAGCAGCAGTGAAATGGAAGGAGAAGGCAGTGCTGTGGCTACAGATGGCGAAGACGATGATGATGCCATTGAAAGCAATGATAACATGACGGTGAAGGAAGACAGCGATGTTTACAATGGCAATGACTTACAGCTGAAGGCCGCAATGATGGGAATGTGCCAGCAGATAATGCTGCTGAAGGAACTGCAGAAGAACCTGGCAAAGTTACAGGAAATGCAGAACAACTACAGGAAGGACATGAACGTGAAAACAAAGATGTACAGGTGGAGCAAGACAAGGAAGCTGCAAGGGAAGCGAAAGAAGATGGAAATGAAGAAAAAACAGTGGTGCGAATATGAAGGTGGGCAACAATGATGATGGAAATGAAGGTAAAGACAGTGTAGATGGGCAGGAAGGATACAAATGGCAGCCACCTGAACTCTGCATAACTGATACATTTGTCACTGCTTATCCAGAAGCTGCTTTCCGGCTCCTGCAGAAGGAAGATGCTGCAGCACATGCATTTGTTGTGTCAACACATCTCTTGAGTGGCCTTGCCCTTCACCTTCCACTTCCAACACTGCTGCTGACCGAGTCTGTGAGGCAGAAACTGGCTCCACTTGCACATCCTCAAAGAAGACAGTGAAGCTGAGAGAGGTTGCTTGGAACACCTCGAAGACAGCAACCTAGCCCCTTGGAGATTAATGTTGTTATTTATTTGTAGGTGTAGCTGAAGATGTAATTGTAGTTGTACCTGTTGATGTAATTTTAAATGTAGCGGTAGCTTTAGTTGTAGTAGTATCTGTACTTGTAGGTGCGGCTTTAGTTGAAGTTGTAGCAGTAGTTGCAGCTGTAGGGATAGCTTTAGTTGTAGTTCTAATTGTAGCTTTAATTGGACTACTTAATTAGCAACCCTTTTAGAGGCCCTTTAGTGTTGACAGTTTTGCAAATTTACCCAGTTACCCTTAGCTTAAAGAATTTAGATAGCCTACTGTAGTTTCTTGTGTAATTTAAATAATTTTTGAATGTCAACATTTAAAAAATTATTAAAAGGAGATAAATTTCTCAAATGGCCAGAAATGTGTCATTCTTTATATGTAACCCTCTGTATCTTAGAGGATGTCCTGTGTCTGCCCCTATCTGGAATAAGACTTTTTGCAACTAGGGATGTTGGATATATTAAGTATGCTGTCTGTCAAGCATTCCCATAAATATGCTTAAATCTTGAATTGAAAATGCCCTGAAGTGCTTGAAATTTTCTATGATATGTTGAACTACAGCGTTTGGAAGCTAAGAGGATATTGAAAGCACTAAAATTTTGTAATTAAGTAATTTGGCCTTTTTAGGATGGTATGAAATCTTCCTGTTCATCATCCAAACTACCTAGATTTCTTTCCGAAAGATTTCTCAATAAATCGGTGACAGAACATTTGCCTACCTGACATCCTGCAAAAAAAATAATAAGTTTAAATACGAATAATAAAAAATGTCCCCCACTGGTATTAAAAAAAAGCCTACACTTGTATACCATGAACATCCATGGGTCATGTCACCCAAATTTATATTTGACAAGAGTTGCATGGGATGCTGGGATGCTTTTTGTGCCTGCTTTGTCAAGGGAAGCTCTGGGGTTGCCAGGTTCCCGAGTGATGGGTCTGCACTTGGTGTCTGTTGGGCTTTGGGTGCCCAGGGCCATGATGAGTTCCCTGAGCGGGCTGGGGAGGGCGGGCAGGGCTGGCCTGTGATGCGCTCTGGGTTCTGTGACAGCACAGGGGCCGTGTCTCAATGGGGGCAGCTCTAAAAGGCCCCAGCGGGTGCCGCTGCCCCAGTAGAGCCTGGGCGAGCAGTGAGTGCACAGCAGTGAGGAGCCAGGGCTGGGGGAGGGCAGGGGCTGGAGGAGGGCTGGGGCAGAAGCTCCGGTACCGGGCCGTGTGTTCTGCCCCCGCACCCAGGGCCCAGCCCCGGTGGCAGCGCCTCGCTGAGGGCGCGGTGCTTGCTGGGGCAGCGGTGCAGGCCTGGCCGCCCGCCAGCTGCCGGGGGCCCTCTCCTTCCTGCCGCCACATCCCTGCGGCTCCTGGCCCCACTGTCTGTCTCCATTCCGGCCTCACTGACCCCCTTCTGTGTGTCTTCCTGCAGACCATGGCTTTACTGCCATTGCTCCTGGTGCTCGTGCAAAGCCTGATCCAGTACCCCCAGCCAGCTGGGGATGGGCTGGATGAGGCCACGCACCGGCAAATGAAGGAACGTCAGGAGCTGCTGGACCATGAGCTGGCTCAGCTGCTGCAGGAGCTGGAGCAGCAGGACGAGGGCTGGGGAGCCGTGCTCTTTGGTGTCCTGCAGCAGTGGCCATGCTGGGTCCTTGCTGGAGTCCTGCTCCTCTTTGGCCTGTGGTTTAGCTACAGGACAAGGAGCTGTGAGCCCAGCAGCAGCAGTGGCAAGGACCAGAGCTCCTGCAAGACCTTGGGAGACAAGAGAGGAAGACAACAGGAAGAAGACAGTGCTGTTTCCAAGGAAGGTGGAGAAAGCACTGATGTGACTCTGGAGGCAGACGACAGCGGCAGTGAAAAGGACAGAGAAGGCAGTGCTGTGGCTACAGATGAAGATGATGATGATGCCTTTGAAGGGAATGATTACATGAAGGTGAAGGAAGACAGCGATGTTTACAATGACAATGGCAATGACTTAAAGCTGAAGGCTGCAATGATGGGAATGTGCCAGGAGATAATACTGCTGAAGAAACTGCAAAAGAACCTGGCAATGTTGCTGAAAATGCAGAACAACTACATGAAGGAAATTAACACGAAAACAAGGATGTACAGGTGGAGCAAGACAAGGACACTCGAAAGGAAGAGGAAGAAGACGGAAATGAAGAAAAAGCAATGGTGCGAATATGAAGGCGGGCAACAAGGATGACATAAATGAAGGTGAAGACAGCATGGACAGGAAGGAAAAATACATGGATGTCAGGGCCCAGAAAAGCAGCGATGCCAGTGAACAGAGAAGCAGGGATTGCACTGGGCAGGAAGATAGCAGTGATCGTAGGAATGAAACAGCCCATAGCAGTTTTGGTGAATATCAGAAAGAATATAAGGAAGTTATAGAAGAAGACGGCAGTGACAGTAACAGGGATGAAGGACACGGTGATGATGTTAATGTGGAAGCAAACAAGAAGGAGGACTTGTACTTGTAGCTGTAGGTGTAGCTTTAATAGTAGTTGTCCTTGTAGCTGTAGGTGTAGCTTTAGTTGTAATTGTAGCTGCAGCTTTAATTAGACTTGTACATTAGCATTCCTTCTAGATGCCCTTTCGTGTTGACAGTTTTGCCAAGTTACCCTCAGTTTAGAGAATTTAACTACCCTGCTCTAGTGACGTCCGCTTTACAGTAATATTTGAATATCAGTGTTTAAAAAGTTAATAAAAGGAGATAAGTCTCACAAATTTCCTGAAATGTGTCATTCTTTGTATTGAACCCTCTGTATCGTAGAATGTTCTTCCTCTACTCATATCTGAAATAAAGACTTTTTGCAAACAGAGATGTTGGGTATGTTAAGTTTGCTGTCTCTCGAGCATTCCCATAGAAATGCTTGAAGCTTGAAGTGAAAATGCCCTGAAGTGCCTGATAATTTGTATGGGGATGAAGTAAAGTGTTTGAGAGCTAAGAGTTTATTGAAGACATCAAAATTTTGTAATTAAGTACTTTGGCCTTTTCAGGATGATATTAAATATTCCTGTGCATCACACAAACAACCAGGATTTCTTTCAGAAAGCATTAGCCTACATGACATCCTGCCCCAAAACTAATGTATAAATACTACTAATAAAAATGTCCTCGACCACTATTAAATAAAAGCGTACACTTGCATACCAAGAACATCCATGGATCATGTCACCCAAATTTATATTTGACAAGAGGTGTGTGGGAGGCTCCTTGTGCCTGCTTTGTCAAGGGAAGCTCTGGGGTTGCCAGGTTCCTGAGTGATGGGTCTGCACTGTTGGGGCTTTGGGCGCCCAGGGCCATGATGAGTTCCCTGAGCAGGCTGGGGAGGGCGGGCAGGGCTGGCCTGTGATGCGCTCTGGGTTCTGTGACAGCACAGTTGTTATAGGTAAAAGTTATCTTAAGTTAAATTAGGGTTTAATTCAATTATATTGTATTAATTATGTTATCTTATGTGTATTCTGTTAAGTGGGGGAGGGCTTATTGAATGCCTCAAAAGAGTCCAGGACTTGGCGAAACAGGGGTCTGACAGGGCAAGGCAAGATTGAAGAGAGATTGGATGAAACATCTGACCAATCATTCGAAGCCCTGCAGAAACGATTGGTCCAGAATGAACGGCAGAAAAGACCAATGAGAAGCCTGGAAATGGACCAATCATCATGCAGATCCAAAATACACCAATCCTGGGCTCGGAGGGACTATAAATGTGGAGAGTTCAGTTGGGTCAAGGTTCTTCTTGGTTTTGGATACTTTTTGGTTGGGAGAGCCCAGTGCACTTGGGGTCAGCGCACTGTTTTGTTTTGGCCCAGGCTGTGTGGGTGCCTGGGCTTATCCTGGGACCTCTGTTCCTTGCGACTATTTCAATCAACGCGAACCTCTTTCTCCAGAGAAAGTCTGGCTTCGTTCACATTCAAAACACAGGGGCCATGTCACGATGGGGGCAGCTCTAAAAGGCCCCAGCGGGTGCCGCTGCCCCAGTAGAGCCTGGGGCGAGCGGTGAGTGCACAGCAGTGAGGAGCCAGGGCTGGGGGAGGGCAGGGGCTGGAGGAGGGCTGGGGCAGAAGCTCCGGTACCGGGCCATGCGTTCTGCCCCCGCACCCAGGGCCCAGCCCCGGCGGCAGTGCCTCGCTGAGGGCGCGGTGCTTGCTGGGGCAGCGGTGCAGGCCTGGCTGCCCGCCAGCTGCCGGGGGCCCTCTCCTTCCTGCTGCCACATCCCTGCGGCTCCTGGCCCCACTGTCTGTCTCCATTCCGGCCCCACTGAACCCCTTCTGTGTGTCCTCCTGCAGACCATGGCTTTACTGCCATTGCTCCTGGTGCTCGTGCAAGGCCTGATCCAGCACCCCCAGCTGGCTGGGGATGGGCTGGATGAGACCACGCACCAGCGAATGAAGATGTGTCAGGAGCTGCTTGATTATGAGATGGCTCGGCTGCTGCAGGAGCTGGAGCAGCAGGACAAGGGCTGGGGAGCCGTGCTCTTTGGTGCCCTGCAGCAGTGGCCATTTTGGGTCCTTGCTGGAGTCCTGCTCCTCTTGGGCCTGTGGTTCAGCTGCAGGAGAAGGAGCTGTGAGGTCAGCAGCGAGGATGTAAATGAAGGAGAAGAAAGAGTAGATGGACAGAAAGAATACACGGATTTGAAGGTTGAAGAACAGGGTGATATGAATTTGCAGGCAAACAAGAAGGAGGATAGAAAAGAAGACAAGGTCACGTGGCTGCCTGTGAAAAAGAAGATAGTACTGGTGGCAAGGAACAAAGCAGCAGTGGTGGAATGGAAGATAGAGAAAAGACTGCAGATGTTGGGAATGAGCAAGGCATCCTTTTAGTGGATCTCACAGAGCGGCCTGTGGAGCACCTGGAGAGAGGCTGCTCAGTGACAGCTGAGCTGATGCAGAGCTTGACGCCTGTCTTTGTGGGCAGCGTGGGCAATAGCTTCTAACCAGTGCCTCAAGAAGCCATCGGGGTGGGCAGTGCGTTTGAGGGTTGGAGTCCCCGTGACTGGGATTGGGTGTACCATGTGCTGTTCCAATTGAATCCTCTACCACGGCACACCTTCCACCTGGAGCTGAACAGCGCAGGGCAGGTGGCAGCAAGGACCTTCAGCGTCCGTGTGAAGCTGGTGTGCATGTGAGAGAAGGAGCAGCTGGGAGAGAAGCCGTTGTGCTTCCTGCACCACTCACGGAAGGAGCTGCGGCGGAAGCAAAAGCGCAGCCTCCTAGAGACACTCTGCGCCAGCTCCTACCTGGACATGGGAGAAAGCTCCCACTGGTTCTGCCACCTGGTGAGCAACTCAGTCTGCAAGTGCCTCAGTCACACTCATGGCACTTGGTGTTTCAGCCCTGCGGCCGGTCCTGCCGATTGCAGCTGGGCAAAGGCAGGAAGAGCCTGACGGTGGAGATGCTCTTTGGGGTGTGCCAAGGGGACTCTGACATCTTTGTGAGGAACCAGCCCACAGAGACCCAGAAACATGGCTCCAGCACCTTTGCAAGCAGCCAGTCCGTCAAGGCCAACATCATTGCAAGCACAGCGTGGCCCCAGACGTACGCTGTGGCAGAGGCAAAATTCTTCCGACACATCGCCAGGCAGCTGCCGTGTGAGAGCTTGCACCTGAAATGCCTGCAGCTCTTCACCTGCATCCTGAGGGGCACAGGTTTTTCCAGCTCTACCAGGAAGACTGTGGTCAGGCACGTGCTGACCACAGTACCGCTGTCCCGGTGGCACAGGAGCGCATTTCCACGGCGGCTGTGGGACATCATGGCATTCCTGGACCACTGCCTGCAGCTGATGCGCCTGGAGCACTTTGTGCTAGGCAATGAGAGGCTTCCTGCAGAGATCAGCTTGCCGCCGGCAATGCGAGGGGTTGAGCCGCCCAACCTCTTTGAGCACCTGGCCCGAGATCCGGCCGCCCAGAGAGAGGCGATGCAAGCTTATGGTCAGCTGCGATTTCGCCTCTGGGTGCTGCTCTGCAGCCACTGAGAGGAGTTCCCTGCACAGAGCTGTGCTGGGGGGTCACACCCGATGGCAGCCACCTGAACTCTGCATAATTGTTACATTTGTAACTGGCAATCCTGAAGATGCTTTCCTGCTCCTGCAGAAGGAAGGTGTTGCAGCACATGGAGTCGTTGTGCACACACATCTCTGAGTGCCCTTGCCCCACACCTTCCAGTTCCAACACTGCTGCTGACCAAGTGTGTGAGGCAAAAACTGGCTCCACATGCACATCCTAACACAAGACAGTGAAGCTGAGAGAGGTTGCTTGGAACACCTAGAAGACAGCAACCTAGCCCCTTGGGGCTTAATGCAGTTCTTTAGTTGTAGTTTAGTGTAGTAATGTAGTTTAGTAGCTGTAGCTTTAGTTGTAGTTGTAGCTGTAGTTGCATTTGTATGTATAGCTTTAGTTGTAGCTTTAATTAGACTTGCTCATTGGCATTCCTTCTAGAGGCCCTTTAGTGTTGCCATTTTGCAAATGTACCCAGTTACTCTTAGTTTAGAGAATTTAACTACACTTTAGTAGTTAACTACCCTGTAGTTGCTTATGCGATTTTAAATAATGTTTTAATATCAACGTTTATAAAATTAATAAAAGGAGATTAGTTTCTCAAATTGCATGAAATGTGTCATTCTTTGTATTTAACCCTCTGTATCTTAGAATGTCCTTCCTATATCCCTATCTGAAATAATGACTTTTTGCAAACAGAGATGTTAGATATATTAATATGCTGTCTTCTGAGCATTCCCATAAATATGCTTGAACCTTGAACTGATAATGTCCTGAAGTGCCTGAAATTTTGTATGGTGTTGAACTATAGAGTTTGAGAGCCAAGAGGTTATTGAATGGACATCCCTTTGGGAATAGAGGAGGTTAAAAGCAGAGAACTTTTACGGGAAAACTTTTTTGAGTTTTGTTTTTAAAAGAGGTCAGACTTTTTTGTTTAGCTGCGGGCTGGGCCGGGAGGGGAAGCTATGCAGCTGGGTGAGATAGGCTGGGGCTTTGGACAGAGAAGGGAGGTGAAGGCTTTTGCAGGATAGAAGGATGGATGAGTACTGAGAGGTATTAGGCAGTTACTTTCCTTTTTTTTTAGGAGAGAGAGAGATAGCTGGTGTTTGTGTTTGTGCTACTTTGAAATTTGACAGTAGGGTTGGTTGAGCAGGAGAAGCGTGGGGTGTGGTGAGAAGGTGCTTGGCAAGGCAGCTGTGGGAGTTTTGGACAGGAAGAGCTTGAAATTTTGATTTTTTTTCTAGATGATAGAAACATTACAAATGTTTTTTTCAGAGCTGAATGAGAAGAGAGACAGAGATGACATAAGAGGAAATGGGCAGGTGTGATGCAAGTTTGTGCAAGTGAAAGATGTCTGAGAGAAGTTGAGAAGAATCTTACGATGGGAGGGATGATGCAGTGGCCTTTGGCTGGACTTTTCTCGTATGGCCATGGACAGAACCATTTTTCCTGTGACACAAAGACTGCATTTGGGGGGAGGCAATGGCTTAGAGCCAAGAGTCCAAGAGCCATCTAAGCAATGATGTGAAGGAGTGCGTGAACAGAGAGGATGAGTGAAGAGAGTAGTAAAGCCCTCCATCGTCAGGGAAGAAGAAGACCTCTGTTCTCGAGACCCCTCAGCCCCAGGGGGTGAATTTAGGGGGGACAGGTGTCCCAAAAGTGAGAGACTGCTTTTTTTAGAACTGAGGAACGCATCCTTAAAAGGGGAACCTGCGAAGCAGCTCTGGTCCATGCGCAGTGGTGAGAGCACTGGGCATGGAAGGAAGATGTCACGAGGGCAGATGTTCTCTGGGCGGCGCCATATGTGACATGGAAACACAAGACGTCTCAACTGTGTTTCCAGGAGAAGCCTCTGGTAAAAGGACTCCTCTATTCTTAATGAACTGAGACTTGATTATCTGAAAGGTGGTAATAGACTGAGAGTTGGTGATCTGAGGGGTGGTTACTGAATTGAGAATCCTGGCTGGTGCACTACTGTGATGTATTAGAAATTCAGTAGAGGGAGGAGGAATGTTTTTAGAAGGTTCTCATTCTGAGTTCTGTGCGTGTTTCTTTTTAAATACAGTTGTAAGTTAATAAAGTTTTTCGTCTTAATTCCTAAGTTAGAAACTGGTTTGCTCGATTCTAAGTCACATCTCACAGCAGACACCAGAGAGAATACATTTTCATGGAAGCAAAGGCATTGCACCAGCATCAAACAATGACAATATTAATAAAAAAAGATATCCCCCACCAGTATTAAAATAAAAGCCAACACATGTATACCTTGAACATCCATGGTTCATGTCACACAATTTATATTTGACCAGAGTTTGTGGGAGGCACCTTGGGCCTGCTTTGTCAAGGGAAGCTCTGGGGTTGCAGGGTTCCCGAGTGATGGGTCTGCACTTGGTGTCTGTTGGGCTTTGGGTGCCCAGGGCCATGATGAGTTCCCTGAGCGGGCTGGGGAGGGCGGGCAGGGCTGGCCTGTGATGCGCTCTGGGTTCTGTGACAGCACAGGGGCCGTGTCACAAGGGGGGCAGCTCTAAAAGGCCCCAGCGGGTGCCGCTGCCCCAGTAGAGCCTGGGCGAGCGGTGAGTGCACAGCAGTGAGGAGCCAGGGCTGGGGGAGGGCAGGGGCTGGAGGAGGGCTGGGGCAGAAGCTCCGGTACCGGGCCATGCGTTCTGCCCCCGCACCCAGGGCCCAGCCCCGGTGGCAGCGCCTCGCTGAGGGCACGGTGCTTGCTGGGGCAGCGGTGCAGGCCTGGCCGCCCGCCAGCTGCCGGGGGCCCTCTCCTTCCTGCCGCCACATCCCTGCGGCTCCTGGCCCCACTGTCTGTCTCCATTCCGGCCCCACTGAACCCCGTCTGTGTGTCCTCCTGCAGACCATGGCTTTACTGCCATTGATCTTCGTTCTCGTGCAAAGCCTGATCCAGTACTCCCAGCCAGCTGGGGATGGGCTGGATGAGGCCACGCACCAGCGAATGAAGGAACGTCAGGGGCTGCTGGACCATGAGATGGCTCGGCTGCTGCAGGAGCTGGAGGAGCAGGACGAGGGCTGGGGAGCTGTGCTCTTTGGTGCCCTGCAGCAGTGGCCATGCTGGGTCCTTGCTGGAGTCCTGCTCCTCTTGGGCCTGTAGTTCAGCTGCAGGAGAAGGAGCCGTGAGGCCAGCAGCAGCGGCAAGGACCAGAGCTCCTGCAAGACCTTGGGAGACAAGAGAGGAAGACAACAGGAAGAAGACAGTGCTGTTTCCGAGGAAGGTGGAGAAAGCACTGATGTGACTCTGGAGGCAGACGACAGCGGCAGTGAAAAGGACAGAGAAGGCAGTGCTGTGGCGACAGATGAAGATGATGATGATGATGATGCCATTGAAAGCAATGATGATGTGAAGGTGAAGGAAGACAGCGATGTTTACAAAGACAATGGCCATGATTTAAAGCTGAAGGAAGCCATGATGGGAATGTGCCAGCAGATAATACTGTTGAAGGAACTGCAGATGAACCTGGCAATGTTACTGGAATTGCAGAACAACTACATGAAGGACATGAACGTGAAAACAAGGATGTACAGGTGGAGCAAGACAAGGAAGCTGCAAGGGAAGCAAAAGAATATGGAAATGAAGAAAAAACAGTGGTGCGAATATGAAGGCGGGCAACAACGATGATGTAAATGAAGATGAAGACAGTGTAGATGGACAGGAAGGATACAAATGGCAGCCACCTGAACTCTGCATAACTGATACATTTGTCACTGCTTATCCAGAAGCTGCTTTCCGGCTCCTGCAGAAGGAAGATGCTGCAGCACATGGAGTTGTTGTGCAGACACATCTCTGATTGGCCTTGTCCTTCACCTTCCACTTCCAACAGTGCTGCTGACCGAGTCTGTGAGGCAGAAACTGGCTCCACCTGTACATCATCACAGAAGCCAGTGAAGTTGAGAGAGGTTGCTTGGAACACCTCGAAGACAGCAACCTAGCCTGTTGGGGCTTAATGTAGTTGTTTAGTTTGCATTGTAATCGTAGTTGTACCTGTAGCTGTAGGGGTAGCTTTAGTTGTAGTTGTAGATGTAGCTTTAATTAGATTTGTTTATTAGCATTCCTTCAAGAGACCCTTTAGTGTGGACAGTTTTGCAAATTTGGCCAGTTACCCTTACTCTACAGAATTTAACTACCCTATTGTAGTTTCTTGTGTGCTTTTAAATAATATTTGAATATCAACGTTTACAAAATTAGTAAAAGTAGATAAGTTAGTTTCTCAAATGGCCTGAAATGTGTCATTCTTCCTATATAAACCTCTGTATCATGGAGGATGCCCTTCCCATACCACTATCTGAAATAAAGACTTTTTGGAAACAGATGTTGAATACATTAAGTATGCTGTCTCTCGAGCATTCCCATAGAAATGAGTAAAGCTTGAATTAAAATGCCCTGAAGTGCCTGAAATTTTCTATGATATGTTGAACTACAGCGTTTGGAAGCTAAGAGGATATTGAAGGCACCAAAATTTTGTAACTAAGTTATTTGGCCTTTTTAGGATGGTATTAAATCTTCCTGTGCATCATCCAAGCAACCTGGATTTCTTTCCGAAAGATTTCTCACTAAATCTCTGACAGAGCTTTAGCCTACATGACATCCTGCCCCAAACGTAAAAAGTATGAATACTAAAAATAAAAAATGTTCCCCCCAGTATAAAATAAAAGCGTACACTTGTATACTGAGAACATCCATGGGTCATGTCACCCAAATTTACATTTTACAAGAGGTGTGTGTGAGGCTCATTGTGCCTGCTTTGTCAAGGGAAGCTCTGGGGTTGCCAGGTTCCCGAGTGATGGGTCTGCACTTGGTGTCTGTTGGGGCTTTGGGTGCCCAGGGCCATGATGAGTTCCCTGAGCGGGCTGGGGAGGGCGGGCAGGGCTGGCCTGTGATGCGCTCTGGGTTCTGTGACAGCACAGGGGCCGTGTCACAATGGGGGCAGCTCTAAAAGGCCCCAGCGGGTGCCGCTGCCCCAGTAGAGCCTGGGCGAGCGGTGAGTGCACAGCAGTGAGGAGCCAGGGCTGGGGGAGGGCAGGGGCTGGAGGAGGGCTGGGGCAGAAGCTCCGGTACCGGGCCGTGCGTTCTGCCCCCGCACCCAGGGCCCAGCCCCGGCGGCAGCGCCTCGCTGAGGGCGCGGTGCTTGCTGGGGCAGCGGTGCAGGCCTGGCCGCCCGCCAGCTGCCGGGGGCCCTCTCCTTCCTGCCGCCACATCCCTGCGGCTCCTGGCCCCACTGTCTGTCTCCATTCCGGCCCCACTGAACCCCGTCTGTGTGTCCTCCTGCAGACCATGGCTTTACTGTCATTGCTTTTCATGCTCGTGCAAAGCCTGATCCAGTACTCCCAGCCAGCTGGGGATGGGCTGGATGAGACCACGCACCAGCGAATGAAAGAGCGTCAGGTGCTGCTGGACCATGAGATGGCTCGGCTGCTGCAGGAGCTGGAGCAGCAGGACGAGGGCTGGGGAGCCGTGCTCTTTGGTGCCCTGCAGCAGTGGCCATGCTGGGTCCTTGCTGGAGTCCTGCTCCTCTTGGGCCTGTGGCTTAGCTGCAGGAGAAGGAGCTGTGAGGCCAGCAGCAGTGGCAAGGACCAGAGCTCCTGCAGGACCTTGGGAGACGAGAGAGGAAGAGAACAGGAAGAAGACAGTGCTGATTCCGAGGAAGGTGGAAAAAGCACTGATATGACTCTGGAGGCAGACGACAGCGGCCGTGAAATGGAAGGAGAAGGCAGTGCTGTGGCTACAGATGAGGATGATGATGCCATTGAAGGGAATGATGACATGAAGGTGAAGGAAGACAGCGATGTTTACAGTGACAATGGCCATGACTTAAAGCTGAAGGAAGCCACGATGGGAATGTGCCAGCAGATAATACTGCTGAAGGAACTGCAGAAGAACCTGGCAATGTTGCTGGAAATGCAGAAGAACTGCATGAAGGAAGTGAAGGACAAAACAAGGATATACAGGAGGAGCAAGACAAGGACGCTGGAACGGAAGAGGAAGAAGATGGAAATCAAGAAAAAACAGTGGTGGGAATATGAAGGCGGGCAACAACGATGATGTAAATGAAGGTGAAGTCAGTGTAGATGGAAAGGAAGCATACAGTTGGCAGCCACGTGAACTCTGCATAACTGATATATTTGTCACTGCAATCCAGAAGCTGCTTTCCTGCTCCTGCAGAAGGAAGATGCTGCAGCACATGGAGTTGTTGTGCAGACCCATCTCTGAGTGGCCTTGCCCTTCACCTTCCACTTCCAACACTGCTGCTGACTGAATCTGTGAGGCAGAAACTGGCAGCACTTGCACATCCTCATATAAGACAGAGAAGTTGAGAGGTCGCTTGGAACACCTCGAAGACAGCAACCTAGCCTGTTGGGGCTTAATGTAGTTGTTTGGTTTTCGTTGTACTTGTAGCTGTAGGTGTAGCTTTAGTTCTAGTTGTAGATGTAGCTTTAATTAGACTTGTACATTAGCATTCCTTCTAGAGGCCCTTTAGTGCTGATGGTTTTGCAAATTTGTCCAGTTACCCTTACTCTAGAGAAATGAACTACGCTACTGTAGTTTCTTGTGTGCTTTTTTTAAAAAAATATTTGAATATCAATGTTTATAAAATTAATAAAAGCAGATAAGTTTCTCAAATGGCCTGAAATGTGTCATTCTTCATAGATAAACCTCTGCATCTTAGAGAATATTCTTCCCATACCCCTATCTGAAATAAACACTTTTTGCAAAGAGAGATGTTGCGTATATTAAGTATGCTGTCTCTCGAGCATTCCCATAGAAATGCTTGAATTGAAAATGTCCTGAAGGGCCTGAAATTGTATATGGTGTTGAACTATAGTGTTTGAGAGCTAGGAGGATATTGAAGGCACCAAAATTTTGTAACTAAGTTATTTGGCCTTTTTAGGATGGTATTAAATCTTCCTGTGCATCATCCAAGCAACCTGGATTTCTTTCCGAAAGATTTCTCACTAAATCTCTGACAGAGCTTTAGCCTACACGACATCCTGCCCCAAACTCAATAAGTAGAAATACGAAAATAAAATAATGTCAGCCACCGGTATAAAAAAAAAGCCTACACTTGTATACTGAGAACATCCATGGGTCATGTCACGCAAAAATTATATTTGACAAGAGTTGCGTGTGAGGCTCCTTGTGCCTGCTTTGTCAAGGGAAGCTCTGGGGTTGCCAGGTTCCCGAGTGATGGGTCTGCACTTGGTGTCTGTTGGGCTTTGGGTGCCCAGGGCCATGATGAGTTCCCTGAGCGGGCTGGGGAGGGCGGGCAGGGCTGGCCTGTGATGCGCTCTGGGTTCTGTGACATCACGGGGGCTGTGTCACAATGACTGCAGGTATAAAAGGCTGCAGCGGGTGCTGCTGCCCCAGTAGAGCCTGGGCGAGTGGACCATGGCTTTGCTTCCATTGATCTTCGTGCTTGTGCAAAGCCTGATCCAGTACCCCCAGCCAGCTGGGGATGGCCTGGATGAGGCCACGCACCAGCAAATGAAGGAACGTCAGGAGCTGCTGGACCATGAGATGGCTCGGCTGCTGCAGGAGCTGGAGCAGCGGGACGAGGGCTGGGGAGCCGTGCTCTTTGGTGCCCTGCAGCAGTGGCCATGCTGGGTTCTTGCTGGTGTCCTGCTCCTCTTGGGCCTGTGGTTTAGCTGCAGGAGAAGGAGCTGTGAGGCCAGCAATGATGATGTAAATGAAGGTGAAGAAAGAGTAGATGGACAGAAAGAATACACGGATGTGAAGGTGCAGGAAAGCAGTGATGCCAGTGAAGAGAGACGCAGGGAAAAAGAAGACCGTGATGGTGGCAAGGAAGAAAGCGGCAGTGGTGGAATGGAAGACAGAGAAAAGACCGGAGATGCTGGGAATGAGCAAGGCATCCTTTTAGTGGACCACATAGAGCGGCCTGTGGAGGACATGGAGACAGACAGCGTGGGCAATAGCTTCTACCCAGTGCCTCAAGAAGCCATCGGGGTGGGCAGGGCCTCAGAGGGTTGGAGTCCCCGTGACGGGGATGGGGTGTACCGTATGCTGGTCCAATTGAATCCTCTACCACGGTACACCTTCAACCTGGAGCTGAACAGTGCAAGGCAGGGGGCAGCTAGGACCTTTAGCATCCGTGTGAAGCTGGTGCGCACGTGAGAGAAGGAGTAGCTGGGAGAGAAGCCGTTGTGCTTCCTGCACCACTCACGGAAGGAGCTGTGGCGGAAGCAGAAGCGCAGCCTCCTAGAGACACTCTGCACCAGTTCAAGCGGTGCTGCTGACCAAGTGTGTGAGGCAGAAATTGACTCCACCTGAACATCCTAACACAAGAGAGTGAAGTTGAGAGAAGTTGCTTGGAAGCCCTCGAAGACAGGAACCTAGCCTGTTTATGGGCTTAAGTGGTTAATTAGTTGTAGCTGTAGGCTTTTGGTGTAGTTGTAACTCTAGCTGTAACTGTAGCTGTAGCTGTACTTGTAATTGTTGCTGTAACTTTAGTTGTACTTGTAAGTGTAGTATTTATTAGACTTTTCTATTAGCATTCCTTCTAAAAGGCCCTTTAGTGTTGTCAGTTTTGCAAAGTTACCCTTAGTTTGGTGATTTGCACTACCTTTCTGTAGTGCCATATCTGCTTTTCAATAATATTTGAATATCTATGCTTGAAAAGTTAATAAAGGAAGATAAGAGTCTCAAATTGCCTGAAATGTGTCAGTCTTTGTATTTAAACCTCTGTATTTTGAGGGTGTCCGTCCTCTACCCCTATCTGAAATAAAGACTTTTTGCAAACAAGATATAATAAGATATCTTACGGATATATTATTGGATATATTAAGTATTCTGTCTCTCAAGCAATCCCATAGAAATCCTTGATTCTTGAAGTGAAAATGCCCTGAAGTGCCTGAAACTTTGTATGGATTTGAACTATAGACTTTGAAAGCTAAGTAGTTATTGAAGACACAAAAAATTTGTAATTGAGTTACTTGGCATTTTTAGGATGGTACTAAATCTTCCTGCACATCATCCAAGCAACCTGGATTTCTTTCAGAAAGATTTCTCACTAAATCTGTAAGAGAGCATTAGCCTACAGAACGACCTGCCCTGAAAGAAATAAGTATAAATACGCCTAATAAAAAATGACCCCACCCATTATTAAATACAAGCCTACACATGTATATTGAGTAACTCAATGGGTCATGTCACCCAAATTTATATTGGACAAGGGTTGTGTGGGAGGCTCCTTGTGCCTGCTTTGTCAAGGGAAGCTCTGGGGTTGCCAGGTTCCCGAGTGATGGGTCTGCACTTGGTGTCTGTTGGGCTTTGGGTGCCCAGGGCCATGATGATGAGTTCCCTGAGCGGGCTGGGGAGGGCGGGCAGGGCTGGCCTGTGATGCGCTCTGGGTTCTGTGACAGCACAGGGGCCGTGTCACAATGGGGGCAGCTCTAAAAGGCCCCAGCGGGTGCCGCTGCCCCAGCAGAGCCTGGGCGAGCGGTGAGTGCACAGCAGTGAGGAGCCAGGGCTGGGGGGAGGGCAGGGGCTGGAGGAGGGCTGGGGCAGAAGCTCCGGTACCGGGCCGTGCATTCTGCCCCCGCACCCAGGGCCCAGCCCCGGCGGCAGCGCCTCGCTGAGGGCGCGGTGCTTGCTGGGGCAGCGGTGCAGGCCTGGCCGCCCGCCAGCTGCCGGGGGGCCCTCTCCTTCCTGCTGCCACATCCCTGCGGCTCCTGGCCCCACTGTCTGTCTCCATTCCGGCCCCACTGAACCCCTGGTGTGTGTCCTCCTGCAGACCATGGCTTTACTGCCATTGGTCCTCGTGCTCATGCAAAGCCTGATCCAGTACTCCCAGCCAGCTGGGGATGGGCTGGATGAGGCTACGCACCAGCGAATGAAGGAGCATCAGGAGCTGTTGGACCACGAGATGGCTCGGCTGCTGCAGGAGCTGGAGCAGCAGGACGAGGGCTGGGGAGCCGTGCTCTTTGGTGCCCTGCAGCAGTGGCCATGCTGGGTCCTTGCTGGAGTCCTGCTCCTCTTGGGCCTGTGGTTTAGCTGCAGGAGAAGGAGCTTTGAGGCCAGCAGCAGTGGCAAGGACCAGAGCTCTTGCAAGACCTTGGGAGACGAGAGAGGAAGATCACTGGAAGAAGACAGCTGTGATTCCGAGGAAGTTGGAGAAATCACTGATGTGACTGGAGGCAGATGACAGCGGCAGTAAAAAGGACAGAGAAGGCAGTGCTGTGGCTACGGATGAAGATGATGATGATGATGCCATCGAAGGGAATGATGACGTGAATGATGACAATGGCCATGATTTAAAGGTGAAGGCTGCAATGATGGGAATGTGCCAGGAGATAATACTGCTGAAGAAACTGCAAAAGAACCTGGCAATGTTGCTGATAATGCAGAAGAACTACACGAAGGAAATGAAGGCCAAACAAGGATGTACAGGAGGAGCAAGACAAGGACGCTCGAAAGGAAGAAGAAGAAGATGGCAATGAAGAAAAAGCAATGGTGCGAATATGAAGGAGGGCAACAATGATGATGTAAATGAAGTTGAAGACAGCATAGATGGACAGGAAGAATATATGGATGTCAGGGTGCAGAAAAGCAGCGATGCCAGTGAACAGAGAAGTAGGGATTGCACTGGGCAGGAAGATAGCAGTGATCGTAGGAATGAAGAAGCCCCTAGCAGTTTTGGTGAAAAACAGAAAGAATATAAGGAAGTTATAGAAGAAGAAGGCAGTGACAGTAACAGGGATGAAGGACACGGTGATGTTAATGTGGAGGCAAACAAGAAGGAGGACTTGTACTTGTAGCAGTAGGTCTAGCTTTAATTGTAGTTGTAATTGTAGTTATAGCTTTAGTTGTAGATGTAGCTGAAGCTTTAATTAGACTTGTACATTAGCATTCCTTCTAGAGGCCCTTTAGTGTTGACAGTTTTGCCAAGTTACCCTCAGTTTAGAGAATTTAACTACCCTGCTCTAGTGACATGTCTGCTTTACAATAATATTTGAATATCAGTGTTTAAAAAGTTAATAAAAGGAGATAAGTCTCACAAATTTCCTGAAATGTGTCATTCTTTGTATTTAACCCTCTGTATCTTAGAATGTCCTTCCTCTACCCGTATCTGAAATAAAGACTTTTTGCAAACAGAGATGTTGGGTATGTTAAGTTTGCTGTCTCTCGAGCATTCCCATAGAAATGCTTGAAGCTTGAAGTGAAAATGCCCTGAAGTGCCTGATAATTTGTATGGTGATGAAGTAAAGTGTTTGAGAGCTAAGAGTTTATTGAAGACATCAAAATTTTGTAATTAAGTACTTTGGCCTTTTTAGGATGATATTAAATATTCCTGTGCATCACACAAGCAACCAGGATTTCTTTCAGAAAGCATTAGCCTACATGACATCCTGCCCCAAAACTAATGTATAAATACTACTAATAAAAAATGTCCTCGACCACTATTAAATAAAAGCGTACACTTGTATACCAAGAACATCCATGGATCATGTCACACAAAAATTATATTTGACAAGAGGTGTGTGTGAGCGTCATTGTGCCTGCTTTGTCAAGGGAAGCTCTGGGGTTGCCAGGTTCCTGAATGATGGGTCTGCACTTGGTGTCTGTTGGGCTTTGGGTGCCCAGGGCCATGATGAGTTCCCTGAGCGGGCTGGGGACGGCGGGCAGGGCTGGCCTGTGATGCGCTCTGGGTTCTGTGACAGCACAGGGGCCGTGTCACAATGGGGGCAGCTCTAAAAGGCCCCAGCGGGTGCCGCTGCCCCAGTAGAGCCTGGGCGAGCGGTGAGTGCACAGCAGTGAGGAGCCAGGGCTGGGGGAGGGCAGGGGCTGGAGGAGGGCTGGGGCAGAAGCTCCGGTACCGGGCCGTGCATTCTGCCCCCGCACCCAGGGCCCAGCCCCGGCGGCAGCGCCTCGCTGAGGGCGCGGTGCTTGCTGGGGCAGCGGTGCAGGCCTGGCCGCCCGCCAGCTGCCGGGGGCCCTCTCCTTCCTGCTGCCACATCCCTGCGGCTCCTGGCCCCACTGTCTGTCTCCATTGCGGCCCCACTGAACCCCGTCTGTGTGTCCTCCTGCAGACCATGGCTTTACTGCCATTGCTTTTCGTGCTCATGCAAAGCCTGATCCAGTACCCCCAGCCGGCTGGGGATGGGCTGGATGAGGCCACGCACCAGCGAATGAAGGAGCATCAGGAGCTGTTGGACCACGAGATGGCTCGGCTGCTGCAGGAGCTGGAGGAGCAGGACAAGGGCTGGGGAGCCATGTTCTTTGGTGCCCTGCAGCAGTGTCCATTTTGGGTTCTTGCTGGAGTCCTGCTCCTCTTGGGCCTGTGGTTTAGCTGCAGGAGAAGGAGCTGCGAGGCCAGCAATGATGATGTAAATATAATTGAAGACAACACACACGGACAGGAAGAATACACAGGTGTGAAGGTGCAGGAAAGCAGTGATGCCAATGAACAGAGAAGCAGGGGTTGCACTGGGCAGGAAGATTGCAGAGATCGTGGGAATGAAGCAGCCCATAGTGGTTTTTCTGCAAATGAGGAAGAAAATGAGGAAGTTATAATAGAAGATGGCAATGAGAGAAACAAGGAGGAAGAACAAGGTGATGTGAATGTGGAGGCAAACAAGAAGGAGGATAGAAAAGAAGGCAAACAAGGTCACGTGGCTGCCTGTGAAAAAGAAGACTGTGATGGTGGCAAGGATAAAAGCGGCAGTGGTGGAATGAAAGACAGAGAAAAGACCGGATATGTTGGGAATGAGCAAGGCATGCTTTTAGTGGACCACATAGAGCGGTCTGTGCAGAACCTGGATGGAGCCTGCTCAGTGACAGCTGAGCTGATGCAGAGCTTGACGCCTGTCTTTGTGGACAGCGTGAGCAATAGCTTCTAACCAGTGCCTCAAGAAGCCATTGGGGTGGGCAGTGCCTTTGAGGGTTGGAGTCCCCGTGACTGGGATGGGGTGTACCGTGTGCTGGTCCAATTGAATCCTCTACCACGGCACACCTTCCACCTGGAGCTGAACAGCGCAGGGCAGGGGGCAGCAAGAACCTTCAGCGTCCGTGTGAGGCTGGTGTGCATGTGAGAGCAGGAGCAGCTGGGAGAGAAGCCATTTTGCTTCCTGCACCACTCACGGAAGGAGCTGCGGCGGAAGCAGAAGCGCAGCCTCCTAGAGACACTCTGCGCCGGCTCCTACCTGGACATGGGAGAAAGCTCCCACTGGTTCTGCCAGTTGGTGAGAAACTCGGTCTGCAAGTGCCTCAGTGGCAATCATGGCACTTGGTGTTTCAGCCCTGCGGCCGGTCCTGCCAATTGCAGCTGGGCAAAGGCAGGAAGAGCCTGACGGTGGAGATGCTCTTTGGGGTGTGCCAAGGGGACTCTGACATCTTTGTGGGGAACCAGCCCACAGAGGCCCAGAAAGGCAGCTCCAGCACCTTTGTGAGCAGCCAGTCCGTCAAGGCCAACATCATTGCAAGCACAGCGTGGCCCGAGACGTACGCTGTGGCAGAGGCAAAATTCTTCCGGCACATCGCCAGGCAGCTGCCGTGTGAGAGCTTGCACCTGAAATGCCTGCAGCTCTTCACCTGCATCCTGAGGGGCACAGGTTTTTCCAGCTCTACCTGGAAGACTGTGGTCATGCACGTGCTGACCACAGTACCGCTGTCCCGGTGGCACAGGAGCGCATTTCCATGGCGGCTGTGGGACATCATGGCATTCCTGGAGCACTGCCTGCAGCTGACACAGCCTGGAGCACTTTGTGCTAGGCAATGAGAGGCTTCCTGCAGAGATCAGCTTGCCGCCGGCAATGCCAGGGGTTGAGCCGCCCAACCTCTTTGAGCACCTGGCCCGAGATCCGGCCGCCCACAGAGAGGCGATGCAAGCTTATGGTCAGCTGCGATTTCGCCTCTGGGTGCTGCTCTCCAGCCACTGAGAGGAGTTCCCTGCACTGAGCTGTGCTGGGGGTCACACCCGATGGCAGCCACCTGAACTCTGCATAATTGTTACACTTGTAACTGGCGTTCCTGAAGATGCTTTCCTGCTCCTGCGGAAGGAAGATGCTGCAGCACATGGAGTCGTTGTGCAGACACATCTCTGAGCGGCCTTGCCCCACACCTTCCAGTTCCAACACGGCTGCTGACCAAGTGTGTGAGGCAAAAACTGGCTCCACATGCACATCCTAACACAAGACAGTGAAGCTGAGAGAGGTTGCTTGGAACACCTAGAAGACAGCAACCTAGCCCCTTGGGGCTTAATGTAGTTCTTTAGTTGTAGTTTAGTGTAGTAATGTAGTTTAGTAGCTGTAGCTTTAGTTGTAGTTGTAGCTGTAGTTGCATTTGTATGTATAGCTTTAGTTGTAGCTTTAATTAGACTTGCTCATTGGCATTCCTTCTAGAGGCCCTTTAGTGTTGCCATTTTGCAAATTTACCCAGTTACCCTTAGTTTAGAGAATTTAACTACACTTTAGTGGTTAACTACCCTGTCGTTGCTTATGCGATTTTAAATAATGTTTGAATATCAACGTTTATAAAATTAATAAAAGGGGATTAGTTTCTCAAATTGCCTGAAATGTGTCATTCTTTGTATTTAACCCTCTGTATCTTAGAATGTCCTTCCTATATCCCTATCTGAAATAATGACTTTTTGCAAACAGAGATGTTGGATATATTAATATGCTGTCTTCTGAGCATTCCCATAAATATGCTTGAACCTTGAACTGAAAATGTCCTGAAACGCTTGAAATTTTGTATGGTGTCGAACTATAGAGTTTGAGAGCCAAGAGGTTATTGAATGGACACCCCTTTGGGAATAGAGGAGGTTAAAAGCAGAGAACTTTTACGGGTAAACTTTTTTGAGTTTTGTTTTTAAAAGAGGCCAGACTTTTTTGTTTAGCTGCGGGCTGGGCCGGGAGGGGAAGCTATGCAGCTGGGTGAGATAGGCTGGGGCTTTGGACAGAGAAGGGAGGTGAAGGCTTTTGCAGGATAGAAGGATGGAGGAGTACTGAGAGGTATTAGGCAGTTACTTTCCTTTTTTATTTAGGAGAGAGAGAGATAGCTGGTGTTTGTGTTTGTGCTACTTTGAAATTTGACAGTAGGGTTGGTTGAGCAGGAGAAGCGTGGAGTGTGGTGAGAAGGTGCTTGGCAAGGCAGCTGTGGGAGTTTTGGACAGGAAGAGCTTGAAATTTTGATTTTTTTCTAGATGATAGAAACATTACAAATGTTGATTTTTTCAGAGCTGAATGAGAAGAGAGACAGAGATGACATAAGAGGAAATGGGCAGGTGTGATGCAAGTTTGTGCAAGTGAAAGATGTCTGAGAGAAGTTGAGAAGAATCTTACGATGGGAGGGATGACGCGGTGGCCTTTGGCTGGACTTTTCTCATATGGCCATGGACAGAACCATTTTTCCTGTGACACAAAGACTGCATTTGGGGGGAGGCAATGGCTTAGAGCCAAGAGTCCAAGAGCCATCTAAGCAGTGATGTGAAGGAGTGCGTGAACAGAGAGGAGAAGTGAAGAGAGTAGTAGTGCCCTCCATCTTCAGGGAAGAAGAAGACCTCTGTTCTCGAGACCCCTCAGCCCCAGGGGGTGAATTTAGGGGGAACAGGTGTCCCAAAAGTTAGAGACTGCTTTTTTTAGAACTGAACAAAGCATCCTTAAAAGGGGAACCCACGAAGCAGCTCTGGTCCATGCGCAGTGGTGAGAGCACTGGGCATAGAAGGAAGATGTCACGAGGGCAGATGTTCTCTGGGCAGTGCCATATGTGACATGGAAACACAAGAAGTCTCAACTGTGTTTCCAGGAGAAGCCTCTGGTAAAAGGACTCCTCTCTTCTTAATGAACTGAGACTTGATTATCTGAAAGGTGGTAATAGACTGAGAGTTGGTGATCTCAGGGGTGGTTACTGAATTGAGAATCCTGGGCGGTGCACTACTGTGATGTATTAGAAATTCAGTAGAGGGAGGAGGAATGTTTTTAGAAGGTTTTCATTCTGAGTTCTGTGCGTGTTTCTTTTTAAATATAGTTGTAAGTTAATAAAGTTTTTCTTCTTAATTCCTAAGTTAGAACCTGGCTTGCTCGATTCTAAGTCACATCTCACAGCAGACACCAGAGAGAATATATTTTCATGGAAGCAAAGGCATTGCAGCAGCGTCAAACGATGACAATACTAATAAAAAAAGATATCCCCCACCAGTATTAAATAAAAGCCAACACTTGTATACCTTGAACATCCATGGGTCATGTCACCCAATTTATATTTGACCAGAGTTTGTGGGAGGCACCTTGGGCCTGCTTTGTTAAGGGAAGCTCTGGGGCTCCCAGGTTCCCGAGTAATGGGTCTGCACTTGGTGTCTATTGGGCTTTGGGTGCCCAGGGCCATGATGAGTTCCCTGAGCGGGCTGGGGAGGGAGGGCAGGGCTGGCCTGTGATGCGCTCTGGGTTCTGTGACAGCACAGGGGCCATGTCACAATGGCTGCAGGTATAAAAGGCCCCAGCGGGGTGCCGCTGCCCCAGTAGAGCCTGGGCGAGCGGTGAGTGCACAGCAGTGAGGAGCCAGGGCTGGGGGAGGGCAGGGGCTGGAGGAGGGCTGGGGCAGAAGCTCCGGTACCGGGCCGTGCGTTCTGCCCCCGCACCCAGGGCCCAGCCCCGGCGGCAGCGCCTCGCTGAGGGCGCGGTGCTTGCTGGGGCAGCGGTGCAGGCCTGGCCGCCCGCCAGCTGCCGGGGGCCCTCTCCTTCCTGCCGCCACATCCCTGCAGCTCCTGGCCCCACTGTCTGTCTCCATTGCGGCCCCACTGAACCCCGTCTGTGTGTCCTCCTGCAGACCATGGCTTTACTGCCATTGCTTTTCGTTCTCGTGCAAAGCCTAATCCAGTACCCCCAGCCAGCTGGGGATGGCCTGGATGAGGCTACACAGTGGCAAATGAAGGAGCGTCAGGTGCTGCTTGACCACGAGATGGCTCGGCTGCTGCAGGAGCTGGAGCAGCAGGACGAGGGCTGGGGAGCCGTGCTCTTTGGTGCCCTGCAGCAGTGGCCATGCTGGGTCCTTGCTGGAGTCCTGCTCCTCTTGGGCCTGTGGTTTAGCTGCAGGAGAAGGATGTGTGAGCCCAGCAGCAGCAGCAAGGACCAGAGCTCCTGCAAGACCCTGGGAGACAAGAGAGGGAAACAACGGGAAGAAGACAGTGCTGTTTCCAAGGAAGGTGGAGAAAGCACTGATATGACTCTGGAGGCAGACGACAGCGGCAGTGAAATGGAAGGAGAAGGCAGTGCTGTGGCTACAGATGGCGAAGACGATGATGATGCCATTGAAAGCAATGATAACATGACGGTGAAGGAAGACAGCGATGTTTACAATGGCAATGACTTACAGCTGAAGGCCGCAATGATGGGAATGTGCCAGCAGATAATGCTGCTGAAGGAACTGCAGAAGAACCTGGCAATGTTACAGGAAATGCAGAAGAACTGCATGAAGGACATGAACGTGAAAACAAAGATGTACAGGTGGAGCAAGACAAGGAAGCTGCAAGGGAAGCGAAAGAAGATGGAAATGAAGAAAAAACAGTGGTGCGAATATGAAGGTGGGCAACAATGATGATGTAAATGAAGGTAAAGACAGTGTAGATGGACAGGAAGGATACAAATGGCAGCCACCTGAACTCTGCATTACTAATACATTTGTCACTGCTTATCCAGAAGCTGCTTTCCGGCTCCTGCAGAAGGAAGATGCTGCAGCACATGGATTTGTTGTGTCAACACATCTCTGATTGACCTTGTCCTTCAACCTTCCACTTCCAACACTGCTGCTGTCCGAGTCTGTGAGGCAGAAACTGGCTCCACCTGCACATCCTTAAAGAAGACAGTGAAGCTGAGAGAGGTTGCTCGGAACACCTCGAAGACAGCAACCTATCCCCTTGGGGATTAATGTTGTTATTTATTTGTAGTTGTAGCTGTAGATGTAATTTTAAATGTAGCGGTAGCTTTAGTTGGAGTAGTATCTGTACTTGTAGCTGCGGCTTTAGTTGAAGTTGTAGCAGTAGTTGCAGCTGTAGGGATAGCTTTAGTTGTAGCTCTAATTGTAGCTTTAATTGGACTTCTTAATTAGCAACCCTTCTAGAGGCCCTCTAGTGTTGACAGTTTTGCAAATTTACCCAGTTACCCTTAGCTTAGAGAATTTAGATAGCCTACTGTAGTTTCTTGTGTAATTTAAATAATTTTTGAATATCAACATTTAAAAAATTATTAAAAGGAGATAAATTTCTCAAATGGCCTGAAATGTGTCATTCTTTATATGTAACCCTCTGTATCTTAGAGGATGTCCTTTGTCTGCCCCTATCTGGAATAAAGACTTTTTGCAACCAGGGATGTTGGATATATTAAGTATGCTGTCTCTCGAGCATTCCCATAAATATGCTTAAATCTTGAATTAAAATGCCCTGAAGTGCTTGAAATTGTGTATGGTGTTGAACTATAGTGTTTGAGAGCTAAGAGGATATTGAAAGCACCAAAATTTTGTAATTAAGTAATTTGGCCTTTTTAGGATGGTATGAAATCTTCCTGTTCATCATCCAAACTACCTGGATTTCTTTCCGAAAGATTTCTCAATAAATCGGTGACAGAACATTTGCCTACCTGACATCCTGCAAAAAAAATAATAAGTTTAAATACGAATAATAAAAAATGTCCCCCACTGGTATTAAAAAAAAGCCTACACTTGTATACCATGAACATCCATGGGTCATGTCACCCAAATTTATATTTGACAAGAGTTGCATGGGATGCTGGGATGCTTTTTGTGCCTGCTTTGTCAAGGGAAGCTCTGGGGTTGCCAGGTCCCGAATGATGGGTCTGCACTTGGTGTCTGTTGGGCTTTGGGTGCCCAGGGCCATGATGAGTTCCCTGAGCGGGCTGGGGAGGGCAGGCAGGGCTGGCCTGTGATGCGCTCTGGGTTCTGTGACAGCACAGGGGCCGTGTCACAATGGGGGCAGCTCTAAAAGGCCCCAGCGGGTGCCGCTGCCCCAGTAGAGCCTGGGCGAGCGGTGAGTGCACAGCAGTGAGGAGCCAGGGCTGGGGGAGGGCAGGGGCTGGAGGAGGGCTGGGGCAGAAGCTCCGGTACCGGGCCGTGCGTTCTGCCCCCGCACCCAGGGCCCAGCCCCGGCGGCAGCGCCTCGCTGAGGGCGCGGTGCTTGCTGGGGCAGCGGTGCAGGCCTGGCCGCCCGCCAGCTGCCGGGGGCCCTCTCCTTCCTGCCGCCACATCCCTGCGGCTCCGGGCCCCACTGTCTGTCTCCATTCCGGCCCCACTGAACCCCGTCTTGTGTGTCCTCCTGCAGACCATGGCTTTACTGCCATTGCTCCTGGAGCTCATACAAAGCCTGATCCAGTACCCCCAGCCGCCTGGGGATGGCCCGGATGAGCCTACGCAGCTGCAAATGAAGGAACGTCAGGAGCTGCTGGACCATGAGCTGGCTCGGCTGCTGCAGGAGCTGGAGGAGCAGGACAAGGGCTGGGGAGCCGTGCTCTTTGGTGCCCTGCAGCAGTGGCCATGCTGGGTCCTTGCTGGAGTCCTGCTCCTCTTGGGCCTGTGGTTTAGCTGCAGGACAAGGAGCTGTGAGGCCGGCAGCAGCGGCAAGGACCAGAGCTCCTGCAAGACCTTGGGAGACGAGAGAGGAAGACAACAGGAAGAAGACAGTGCTGTTTCCAAGGAAGGTGGAGAAAGCACTGATGTGACTCTGGAGGCAGACGACAGCAGCAGTGAAATGGAAGGAGAAGGCAGTGCTGTGGCTACAGATGAAGATGATGATGATGCCTTTGAAGGGAATGATTACATGAAGGTGAAGGAAGACAGCGATGTTTACAATGACAATGGCAATGACTTAAGGCTGAAGGCTGCAATGATGGGAATGTGCCAGGAGATAATACTGCTGAAGAAACTGCAAAAGAACCTGGCAATGTTGCTGAAAATGCAGAACAACTACATGAAGGAAATGAACACGAAAACAAGGATGTACAGGTGGAGCAAGACAAGGACACTCGAAAGGAAGAGGAAGAAGACGGAAATGAAGAAAAAGCAATGGTGCGAATATGAAGGCGGGCAACAAGGATGATGTAAATGAAGGTGAAGACAGCATGGACAGGAAGGAAAAAATACATGGATGTCAGGGCACAGAAAAGCAGTGATGCCAGTGAACAGAGAAGCAGGGATTGCACTGGGCAGGAAGATAGCAGTGATCGTAGGAATGAAACAGCCCATAGCAGTTTTGGTGAATATCAGAAATAATATAAGGAAGTTATAGAAGAAGACGGCAGTGACAGTAACAGGAATGAAGGACACGGTGATGATGTTAATGTGGAAGCAAACAAGAAGCAGGACTGGTACTTGTAGCTGTAGGTGTAGCTTTAATTGTAGTTGTCCTTGTAGCTGTAGGTGTAGCTTTAGTTGTAGTTGTAGCTGAAGCTTTAATTAGACTTGTACATTAGCATTCCTTCTAGAGGCCCTTTAGTGTTGACAGTTTTGCCAAGTTACCCTCAGTTTAGAGAATTGAACTACCCTGCTCTAGTGACAAGTCTGCTTTACAGTAATATTTGAATATCAATGTTTAAAAAGTTAATAAAAGGAGATAAGTCTCACAAATTTCCTGAAATGTGTCATTCTTTGTATTTAACCCTCTGTATTGTAGAATGTTCTTCCTCTACTCATATCTGAAATAAACACTTTTTGCAAACAGAGATGTTGGGTATGTTAAGTTTGCTGTCTCTCGAGCATTCCCATAGAAATGCTGGAAGCTTGAAGGGAAAATGCCCTGAAGTGCCTGATAATTTGTATGGGGATGAAGTAAAGTGTTTGAGAGCTAAGAGTTTATTGAAGACATCAAAATTTTGTAATTAAGTACTTTGGCCTTTTCAGGATGATATTAAATATTCCTGTGCATCACACAAGCAACCAGGATTTCTTTCAGAAAGCATTAGCCTACATGACATCCTGCCCCAAAACTAATGTATAAATACTACTAATAAAAAATGTCCTCCACCTCTATTAAATAAAAGCCTACACTTGCATACCAAGAACATCCATGGGTCATGTCACCCAAATTTATATTTGACAAGAGGTGTGTGGGAGGCTCCTTGTGCCTGCTTTGTCAAGGGAAGCTCTGGGGTTGCCAGGTTCCTGAGTGATGGGTCTGCACTTGGTGTCTGTTGGGCTTTGGGTGCCCAGGGCCATGATGAGTTCCCTGAGCAGGCTGGGGAGGGCGGGCAGGGCTGGCCTGTGATGCGCTCTGGGTTCTGTGACAGCACAGTTGTTATAGGTAAAAGTTATCTTAAGTAAAAATAGGGTTTAATTAAATTATATTGTATTAATTATGTTATCTTATTTGTATTCTGTTAAGTGGGGGAGGGCTTATTGAATGCCTCAGAAGAGTCCAGGACTTGGAGAAACAGGCGTCTGAAGGGGCAAGGCCAGATTGAAGAGAGATTGGATGAAACATCTGACCAATCATTCGAAGCCCTGCAGAAACGATTGGTCCAGAATGAATGGCAGAAAAGACCAATGAGAAGCCTGGAAATGGACCAATCATCATGCGGATCCAAAATACACCAATCCTGGGCTCAGAGGGGACTATAAATGTGGAGAATTCAGTTGGGTCAAGGTTCTTCTTGGTTTTGGATACTTTTTGGTTGGGAGAGCCCAGTGCACATGGGGTCAGCGCGCTGTTTTGTTTTGGTTCACTGTGTGGGTGCCTGGGCTTATTCTGGGACCTCTGTTCCTTGCGACTATTTCAATCAACGCGAACCTCTTTCTCCAGAGAAAGTCTAGCCTCGTTCACATTCAGAACACAGGGGCCATGTCACGATGGGGGCAGCTCTAAAAGGCCCCAGCGGGTGCCGCTGCCCCAGCAGAGCCTGGGCGAGCGGTGAGTGCACAGCAGTGAGGAGCCAGGGCTGGGGGAGGGCAGGGGCTGGAGGAGGGCTGGGGCAGAAGCTCCGGTACCAGGGCCGTGCGTTCTGCCCCCGCACCCAGGGCCCAGCCCCGGCGGCAGCGCCTCGCTGAGGGCGCGGTGCTTGCTGGGGCAGCGGTGCAGGCCTGGCCGCCCGCCTGCTGCTGGGGGCCCTCTCCTTCCTGCCACCACATCCCTGCAGCTCTTGGCCCCACTGTCTGTCTCCATTCCGGCCCCACTGAACCCCGTCTGTGTGTCCTCCTGCAGACCATGGCTTTACTGCCATTGCTTTTCATGCTCGTGCAGAGCCTGATCCAGTACCCCCAGCCGGCTGGGGATGGGCTGGATGAGGCCACGCACCAGCGAATGAAGGAACATCAGGAGCTGCTGGACCATGAGATGGCTCGGCTGCTGCAGGAGCTGGAGCAGCAGGACGAGGGCTGGGGAGCCGTGCTCTTTGGTGCCCTGCAGCAGTGGCCATGCTGGGTTCTTGCTGGAGTCCTGCTCCTCTTGGGCCTGTGGCTAAGCTGCAGGAGAAGGAGCCGTGAGGCCAGCAGCAGCAGCAAGGACCAGAGCTCCTGCAAGACCTTGGGAGACAAGAAAGGAAGACAACTGGAAGAAGACAGCTGTGATCCCGAGGAAGGTGGAGAAAGCAATGATGTGACTCTGGAGGCAGGCGACAGCCGCAGTGAAAAGGACAGAGAAGGCAGTGCTGTGGCTACAGATGAAGATGATGATGATGATGATGCCATTGAAAGCAATGATGATGTGAAGGTGAAGGAAGACAGCGATGTTTACAAAGACAATGGCCATGATTTAGAGCTGAAGGAAGCCATGATGGGAATGTGCCAGCAGATAATACTGTTGAAGGAACTGCAGAAGAACCTGGCAATGTTACTGCAATTGCAGAACAACTACAAGAAAGACATGAACGTGAAAACAAGGATGTACAGGTGGAGCAAGACAAGGAAGCTGCAAGGGAAGCGGAGGAATATGGAAATGAAGAAAAAACAGTCGTGCGAATATGAAGGCAGGCAACAACGATGATGTAAATGAAGATGAAGACAGTGTAGATGGACAGGAAGGATACAGATGGCAGCCACCTGAACTCTGTTTACTGATACATTTGTCACTGCAATCCAGAAGCTGCTTTCCTGCTCCTGCGAAAGGAAGATGCTGCAGCACATGGATTTGTTGTGCCGACACATCTCTGAGTGGCCTTGTCCTTCACCTTCCACTTCCAACACTGCTGCTGACCGAGTCTGTGAGGCAGAAACTGGCTCCACCTGTACATCTTCACAGAAGACAGTGAAGTTGAGAGAGGTTGCTTGGAACACCTCGAAGACAGCAACCTAGCCTGTTGGGGCTTAATGTAGTTGTTTAGTTTTCATTGTAATTGTAGTTGTACCTGTAGCTGTAGGTGTAGCTTTAGTTGTAGTTGTAGATGAAGCTTTAATTAGATTTGTTTATTAGCATTCCTTCTAGAGGCCCTTTAGTGTGGACAGTTTTGCAAAGTTACCCTAAATTTAGAGTATTGAACTCCCCAACCGTAGTGACTTGTCTGCATTTCAGTAATATTTGAATATCAATGTTTATAAAAGTTAATAAAAGTAGATAAGATTCTCAAATGGCCTGGAATGTGTCATTCTTCATATATAAACCTCTGTATCTTAGAGGATGTCCTTTGTCTACCCATACCTGGAAGAATGACTTTTTAGAAACAGAGATGTTGGATATATTAAGTACGCTGTCTCTCAAGCATTCCCATAGAAATGCGTAAAGCTTGAATTGGAAATGCCCTGAAGTGCCTGAAATTGTGTATGGTGTTGAACTACAGTGTTTGAGAGCTAAGAGGATATTGAAGGCACCAAAATTTTGTAACTAAATTATTTGGCCTTTTTAGGATGGTATTAAATCATCCTGTGCATCATCCAAGCAACCTGGATCTCTTTCCGAAAGATTTCTCACTAAATCTCTGACAGAGCTTTAGCCTACATGACATCCTGCCCCAAACGTAAAAAGTATGAATACTAAAAATAAAAAATGTTCCCCCCAGTATTAAATAAAAGTGTACACTTGTATACTGAGAACATCCATGGGTCGTGTCACCCAAATTTATATTTGACAAGAGGTGTGTGTGAGGCTCTTTGTGCCTGCTTTGTCAAGGGAAGCTCTGGGGCTCCCAGGTTCCCGAGTGATGGGTCTGCACTTGGTGTCTGTTGGGCTTTGGGTGCCCAGGGCCATGATGAGTTCCCTGAGCGGGCTGGGGAGGGCAGGCAGGGCTGGCCTGTGATGCGCTCTGGGTTCTGTGACAGCACAGGGGCCGTGTCACAATGGGGGCAGCTCTAAAAGGCCCCAGCGGGTGCCGCTGCCCCAGTAGAGCCTGGGCGAGTGGTGAGTGCACAGCAGTGAGGAGCCAGGGCTGGGGGAGGGCAGGGGCTGGAGGAGGGCTGGGGCAGAAGCTCCGGTACTGGGCCGTGCGTTCTGCCCCCGCACCCAGGGCCCAGCCCCGGCGGCAGCGCCTCGCTGAGGGCGCGGTGCTTGCTGGGGCAGCGGTGCAGGCCTGGCCGCCCGCCAGCTGCCGGGGGCCCTCTCCTTCCTGCCACCACATCCCTGCAGCTCCTGGCCCCACTGTCTGTCTCCATTGCGGCCCCCACTGAACCCCTTCTGTGTGTCCTCCTGCAGACCATGGCTTTACTGCCATTGCTTTTCATGCTCGTGCAAAGCCTGATCCAGTACCCCCAGCCAGCTGGGGATGGGCTGGATGAGGCTACACAACAGCAAATGAAGGAGCATCAGGAGCTGCTGGACCATGAGATGGCTCGGCTGCTGCAGGAGCTGGAGCAGCAGGACAAGGGCTGGGGAGCCGTGCTCTTTGGTGCCCTGCAGCAGTGGCCATTTTGGGTTCTTGCTGGAATCCTGCTCCTCTTGGGCCTGTGGTTTAGCTGCAGGAGAAGGAGCTGTGAGGCCAGCAATGATGATGTAAATATAATTGAAGACAACACACACGGACAGGAAGAATACACAGGTGTGAAGGTGCAGGAAAGCAGTGATGCCAATGAACAGAGAAGCAGGGGTTGCACTGGGCAGGAAGATAGCAGAGATCGTGGGAATGATGCAGCCCATAGTGGTTTTTCTGCAACTGAGGAAGAAAATGAGGAAGTTATAATAGAAGATGGCAATGAGAGAAACAAGGATGAAGAACAAGGTGATGTGAATGTGGAGGCAAACAAGAAGGAGGATAGAAAAGAAGGCAAACAAGGTCACGTGGCTGCCTGTGAAAAAGAAGACAGTGATGGTGGCAAGGATAAAAGCGGGCAGTGGTGGAATGAAAGACAGAGAAAAGACCGGATATGTTGGGAATGAGCAAGGCATCCTTTTAGTGGACTGCATAGAGCGGCCTGTGCAGAACCTGGATAGAGACTGCTCAGTGACAGCTGAGCAGATGCAGAGCTTGACGCCTGTCTTTGTGGACAGCGTGGGCAATAGCTTCTACCCAGTGCCTCAACAAGCCATCGGGGGTGGGCAGTGCCTTTGAGGGTTGGAGTCCCCGTGACTGGGATGGGGTGTACCGTGTGCTGGTCCAATTGAATCCTCTACCATGGCACACCTTCCACCTGGAGCTGAACAGTGCAGTGCAGGTGGCAGCAAGGACCTTCAGCGTCCGTGTGAGGCTGGTGTGCATGTGAGAGAAGGAGCAGCTGGGAGAGAAGCCGTTGTGCTTCCTGCACCACTCGCGGAAGGAGCTGTGGTGGAAGCAGAAGCACAGCCTCCTACAGACACTCTGCACCAGCTCCTACCGGGACGTGGGAAAAAACCTCCGTCTGGTTCTGCCACTTGGTGAGAAGCTCATATCTGCAAGTGCCTCAGTCACACTCATGGCACTTGGTGTTTCAGCCCTGTGGCCGGTCCTGCCAATTGCAGCTGAGCAAAGGCAGGAAGAGCCTGATGGTGGAGATGCTCCTTGGTGTGCGCCAAGGGGACTCTGACATCTTTGTGAGGAACCAGCCCACAGAGGCCCAGAAAGGCAGCTCCAGCACCTTTGTGCGCAGCCAGCCCACCAAGGCCAACATCATTGCAAGCACAGCGTGGCCGGAGACGTACGCTGTGGCAGAGGTGAAATTCTTCTGGCAGATTGCCAGGCAGCTGCCCTGTGAGAGCTTGCACCTGAAATGCATGCAGCTCTTCACCTGCATCATGAGGGGCACAAGGTTCTTCCAGCTCTACCAGAAGACTGTGGTCATGCACGTGCTGACCACAGTACCACTGTCCCGGTGGCACAGGAGCACATTTCCATGGCGGCTGTGGGACATCATGGCATTCCTGGAGCACTGCCTGCAGCTGACACAGCCTGGAGCATTTCCTGCAGAGATCAGCTTGCCGCCGGCAATGCCAGGGGTTGAGCCGCCCAACCTCTTTGAGCACCTGGCCCGAGATCCGGCCGCCCACAGAGAGGCGATGCAAGCTTATGGTCAGCTGCGATTTCGCCTCTGGGTGCTGCTCTCCAGCCACTGAGAGGAGTTCCCTGCACAGAGCTGTGCTGGGGGGTCACACCCGATGGCAGCCACCTGAACTCTGCATAACTGGTACAGTTGTCACTGGCAATCCTGAAGCTGCTTTCCTGCTCCTGCGGAAGGAAGATGCTGCAGCACATGGAGTCGTTGTGCAGACACATCTCTGAGTGACCTTGCCCAACATCTTCCAGTTCCAACGCTGCTGCTGACCAAGTGTGTGAGGCAGAAACTGGCTCCACCTGCACATCCTCACAGAAGACAGTGAAGTTGAGAGAGGTTGCTTGGAACACCTAGAAGACAGCAACCTAGCCCCTTGGGGCTTAATGTAGTTCTTTAGTTGTAGTTTAGTGTAGTAATGTAGTTTAGTAGCTTTAGCTTTAGTTGTAGTTATAGCTTTAGTTGCAGCTGTAGGTATAGCTTTAGTTGTAGTTGTAATTGTAGCTTTAATTAGATTTGTTTATTAGCATTCCTTCTAGAGGCCCTTTAGTGTTGACAGTTTTCAAATTTACCCAGTTACCCTTAATTTAGAGAATTTAACTATCCTACTGTAGTTAGTTGCGTGCTTTTAAATAATGTTTGAATATCGACGTTTATAAAATTAATAAAAGGAGATAAGTTTCTCAAATTGCCTGAAATGTGTCATTCTTATTTAACCCTCTGTATCTTAGAGGATGTCCTTCCTCTACTCCTATCTGAAATAAAGACATTTTGGAAACAGTCATGTTGGATATATTAAGTATGCTGTCTCTCGGGCATTCCCATAGAAATGCTTGAAGCTTGACTTGAAAATGGCCTGAAGTGCCTGAAACTTTTACAGCATAGTACTCCTGAATTTTTAGGAATCTTTGGAAATGTTTTCTTTACACCGTCACTTTTATACCCTCCTGGGGAACAGTTCAGTCCTAAAAAATTGAGGTACCCTTGTATAGCTGATGTTTAGTAATATCTACATATATACGGGAGAAGTAATAAAGGAGAAAAGTTTCTCAAATTGCTGTAAATGTGTCCTGCTTTTTATTTAACCCACCATTTCTTATAAAATGTCCACCCAGTGCAGCTACCTGAAAAAAATAACAAAGTGACTCAAATGGTGTTCATGTTCAGCAGTCACTTCTTGGTATTCCACTTCTGTAGCACTTCAAAGCAGGGCTATTAATTTTGCCTCTTGAATTCAACCAGAAGTCATGATGGTCAAAACAGCTAAAATATTAGTTCATCAATCCTCCCACTGTCGTTATAAAAGTTCCCTCTCCTTCAAGGCATGGAAAAGAAAGCTGCTGTGGCCCATGTCAGAGAGGGAAACCTGCTGTGGGGACAGGAACAAGCAGCTCCCTGTGGGGAGAGCAAGCAGGAACCTCCTGAAGGAGGATCACTGCCAACAGCAGAACTCGCTGCTCCACTGATAGAGAGAGAACTATGCTTGCAGAGGTCCCTGCCTTTTGTCTCCTTTGCTGGGTAGGAACTGCCCCCACCTCAGCCCCTTTGGCCCTGCTTGTGGGAGGAGGAGAAAACCCTCCCCGCTCTGCTCCCCCAAGCACACACACCCACTTTGTTCCCCTCTGCTCTGCCCCCAGTAGCAGAGAACTCCCCTCTCCCTTGCCCCAGCTCCAGCCTTCATCAGCCCCTTCCACAAGGACACGTGCTCTCAGTGGAAAGGCCTTGATCTCTGTGTGTCATTGAGCCTGACCACACAGCTTGTGTGGGCTCTTGAGCAGTGCTTGGAGCCAGGGAGAAGCACAGCCCCCATGGCTTCCTGCTGCACAGTCCACCCAGGGCCAGAATTATTGCAGGTGGTTAAACTGCTAGTCTGGCTGGGAGGTTTGATGCAAGCGCAAGTGTGCTGTGTGCATGAGGGACATGCTGAGGGAGGGGAAGGCTGGAACATATAGCTGTTAGTGTTGCCACTGAAACACTACTGTCTAATTCAGGCACTGATTTTTATTGGTGGGTAGAATGCAGTAACACTAGGATGGAAATTGAAAGCTACGCTCAGTAAGAGCAAGCATAGGCAAATGATCTGGATTTTTTTTCTGTTGCTGAACTGTTCTTTCAGGCCTTGAGAACAGGAGGCAGCATTGATGAGGTAACTGAGCAAGTCCAGTTGGTATTAACTGCATCCAATCAGCTCTCTGTTCATATGGCCCTAGCATCTCCCTGACCAATCACTGCCTTGCTTCCAACCGGCACTAAACTGACATTCAACTGCATCCAATCAGGTCTCTGTTCATATGGCCCTCACATCTCCCTGACCAATCACTGCCTTGCTTCCAACTGGCACTAAACTGACATTCAACTGCATCCAATCAGGTCTCTGTTCATATGGCCCTCACATCTTCCCGACCAATCACTGCCTTGCTTCCAACCGGCACTAAACTGACATTCAACTGCATCCAATCAGCTCTCTGTTCATATGGCCCTCACATCTTCCCGACCAATCACTGCCTCGCTTCCAACCGGCACTAAACTGA
The DNA here is from genome assembly GCA_039654755.1 of Calcarius lapponicus. Taxonomy (NCBI): domain Eukaryota; kingdom Metazoa; phylum Chordata; class Aves; order Passeriformes; family Fringillidae; genus Calcarius; species Calcarius lapponicus. The sequence goes on from CM077463.1 coordinate 11,073,951, forward strand.
CATTCAACTGAATCCAACCCCTCCCATCTCCCCACCCAATCACTGCCGGGCTTCCAACCGGCACTCAACCGACATTCAGCAGCATCCAATCAGCTCTCTGTTCATATGGCCCGCACATCTCCCTGACCAATCACTGCCTGGCTTCCAACCGGCACTAAACGGGTGTTCAAGGGACTCTCAAGGGTCTCTCACCTGACCTGCAGCTGAGCCCTTCCCAGAGTGCCTCTCGGTGAGCAGAATTTAACAATTTTAATGGATTTAGCAAAGGCTGAATGGAGCAAGGCCTCGTGTCAGGTGTACATTTGGAGAAAGCAGCTTTGAGTAAAATTAATCGCAGCCAGAGAACTGTCAGCGTGTGCCAGTAGTGTCAGAGGAGCTCTTGCGCCAGAGCAGGGTTTCTGTAGGCAACTGTGCCTTGGATTTATGAAGAAAATCCCTTACAGGTTGGACACTGAAATCTACAAGAAAATTTACATTTGCTCCAAGTGTGAAGCTAAGTCCTTTCTCCCTTCTTCCTTCATCAGCGAAGCACAAACTGAGTTAGAATTTAAAACTGTGTTGTGTTCTGTACAGCTGCTACCAGAGAGGATCAGCAGAAGCAGCAGGAAAACTTGCTGCTGTCTTCAGGTTTATAATGGAAATACGAAATGCCATGGAATCTTACTGGTATTAAAAGATTTTTCAGGTCCACAATTACCACTCCCTAATTTGAAATAAAACTAAATATGGTCTGACTCCTAAGAATTTTACTGCACCTGCAAACCCACTGACTTGATGAGAGAGAGGGTGGAAGGACTCAGCCTTGAAGGGAAAAGAGGGTGACAAAGTTTTGAAACTGAATCCTATTGAAATTATTCTTCATTATAAGGTCACACCCAGCCCTTTGTGATTCTAAGCTGAAGTGGTTTTGATGCACCAAATGTCAGGTTTACTTGCTTACAAAAATCTGAATCAGAACTATAACCTGTATCATCTGAACCATCATTTCCAACAACCAGTGTGACAAAACACTTAAGTTCACTTAAAAGCAGAGAAATTTTATCTTTTTATCCATCACTTTTTTCATCCATCACTGGCATCTCTATTAAAGAGTGATGGTAATAAGCTCTTCCGAAGGGACCAGTAAAAATATGCAATGAACTTTGCTAATAGCCTCGTACAACAAATATTCTGTATTTTAACCTTACAGGGAAGCTCCATGAAAGGTTCATTCTTTCTTACTTATTCCCACCCTGTCACTCCACCCTTCCTGATCCACCCCCAAAATATCTTGCACTCATCTTGCACAATGCCAGAAAAAAAATTACATGTGCTATTCCTGACTGATAATTCTTCTTAAGCAATTTTGGGGTGATCAGATTCAGGCAGCTTTTGGAAGCAGTTTTCACCTTAATCAATTTTAACAAGCCTCTAAGCAGAATTGTACAAACAGGGTAATAATCGGACAAATGGGGACATTTGAACAACTAGGAAGTTTGACTGGTATTCTTAACTATTTTCCAGACAATTTTAAACTGCTGAAGGACACACTTCACGGCTCGTACCTCTCTTAAAAACAGTGAACCCCTGAACACAGAATTTTTCATCTTTGAGCTTACATGACCAAGATCTAATTACATACTTGTGGATTGCACCAAGAATCTGGGGAAGGAAACTCATTTCATGCCTCATGACATTGTGTCAGTGAAGAAAAAGGCATTTTTAACTGGGGCATAACAAAGACAAAGAGCCAGCTGGTAACATATTTTCCATTGGTTTGAGTGGAATGTCACATGGTCTGAAATTCTGAAGACCTAATAAAAAATAAAATAAATTATTTTTAAAAAGTAATTCAGTAATAGAATTCATAATGCCAAAAGTCACAGCGAGACCACAGTATATTTAGGTTTTCTTTTTTACATGTATTTTCAGGCTAAACTTCAGGGTGGTGTTAATTTCTCAGTAATGAAATCACCCAGCAGAGCCAAGAATGACAGATCTGTTACCATCTCTACCAAAGCTTTTCCTCTGGTGTTCTAATTTGGCTCCTTACCCTATATGTATTACCTTTTCTTCATATTCTAATAAATATTTATTCACATTTTAATAATTGGACAAAGCTCTAAATTGACCTGAAAAATATTTTTGTTTGTTCAGGGTTTTTCAGGAAAAAAATGTTTCCTTTTCTCCAGGAGAAGAAAATCCAGATTGGATCAGAAAGAGACAATAGTTAATTCTGTTTCCTAATCCACAAACAATATAAATAAAGCATTCAGTCAGTTGCAGTAATAATTGTACTCTTTGATACTTACTTGTCCCTGATGAAAAAAAACCCAGGAATTAAATGTACATTAATATAAAATTATATTTTTAATAAATTAAATAAAAACAAAAAACTTATGGCACTTCTTATTCACATGATGGAGGGGTAAACTTTATCAGATGTAGAGATCTCCAGCTCATTACTGCAAATAGTCAGAAAAACATTTCTCCTCCTTTACACAAACATATTGTAAAAATCAGCATGAAAAGCACTGCCACAGTCTAATTCTCAAGCCCTACTTAATAGCACCTAAGCAAGTAAGAAGACTGAATTATTTTTGTCCTGTCTGCTTTTGTATACTTTCCATATGATACTAAAGTCAACAAAATATATTTATTTTTCATCAGCAGAGAAAAATTAAAAATTCATAACTTCAGTTCTAAAGGTTTGTTCTCAGCTAGGAGGAGTCAAGGAAACAAAAGAAGATAAAAGGTCTGAAAAAGAGAACTTGCAGTTGAACTTTTCTATTTGGATTCCTGCAGAGATTTCTTCTTTTCAGGAGATCATATAGATTTCTATGAATCTTTTTATGTAATATGAATCTATGTGTCTATATATTTTTTCCTTTGGTCAATGGGGGACTTGGATTAGAAGGACCTAAAACCTGATCACAAGTGTATCCCACTTGCCTGATAATTTACCAGTAGAATATTTTTCTGGTCCTAAGTCCCCTTGCTCAGGCATTTCTCAGGTTCACAAGACCTTATACTCTGCACCCATCTTGCAGTGTAGATAGATGGAAAATTTCCAGGTCTGTCACAGATCTGTGATTGTGGGGGAGCCCTGTGGCTGTCTTAAGTCTTCTGGGCTTCTTGTCCAGGTGCAGGGAAATCTTTCTTCCCCATGCTACCATTGCTTCGTCCTTCAGCACTATCAGGGGCTTCCTGAGTCAGCATAGCAGCTAAATCTCCAATGCCAGAATCTTTGGTAAAATTTTTAGGAACTTTGTTTTCCAGGAGAAACTTCAGACTTTCTGTGTTTTGTTCAGAATAAGATTTTTAGAATAAGATTTCTTCTGAAGTACTGGATTTTTCCACAGAACAGACTTTTTTGATTTTGGGCCTTTTAAAGTATAATAATACACCTCTATTAGGATTCTGATCACTTAATATCTAGTAAAATCTTCTTATAAAAATCAAATAACCAGTTTTCTGCTGTACTGCAAACATAGTTTTATTTCTACCAATTAGGAAAATTGATGACTGTCCATACCATAAAATTTGGAGATTATGGCTTAAACTTCCTTTAAAATGGTTTACTTTTGTGTGTGTTTTGTCCTCTAAGGCAAGATATTTATTACTCTTTCAGAAGTGGGAGATTAGGTCACCAGTAGAGGAGTAATCATGGTGTTTGCTGTGTTATTAAAATGTAGATCAGTAATGACATTATCTCATCAGTGGTGTGACATACCATCAGTTATTCTGTCATCATGGATTTGCAACTGCATCACCAGGAGTAGGCTGAACCTAACTTATAACTCAACAGCAACTTCCAAATGTTTAAACTCAATTTTCATGGCTATTCAAGGTAAGAACACATGGTCTTGTGTTATGTGCCAATTCAAAAGTACTCCATGATTTGAATTACTTTTTTGAGCCAGGGATGATTTTGTAATGGACAAGCACAGACCAGTGTATCAGAATTGGTTCCATCTGTCAGCTGAGTTATGATTCTATCACCCTATATATCAGTCCTTTCAGCATTTCTGAATTTCTTGCCAAAATTAGCCTGGCTTCGGATTCAGCAGTTATTCAAACCAATGTAAAGGCAAATTCATGAGAAAAAAATAGCAAGTCAGGCTAAGATCAGGGAATTTATTTGGCAGCCTTGCTGAATCCCTCTAAGGCATTTGATTGCAAGGAGAATACTCAATATTTTATGGTACTCTTTATCTACAGCCTAAAGGAATATTTAGCTTTATCTCTTGATGTGCCTTCTTTAGGCAATAAATACACAGTGGGTGCTGTTTTAACATTTATCTCATGATATTTATTGCTACCCATACTTATCTACTCATTTTCAGCAAAGTTCTCTCTCCAGAAAAGGTACCTTTTTAAATAAAGTATTTACTGTTCGTATATTTTCTCCAATCATTCAATTCGATTTAAAAGTTATAGAAATTATATCTGAGCTGAATCATTTCACATACATACAAAGGAAAATGAAAGAATAGGAAGATACTTTATATCATCCTGTCTGTGTTTAACTAATTAATTTGTTCAGTTCTTATCCCTGAGTTTTCAACTAACCTGAACCTCCAAAAGAAACCAAATAAATCTTTATTGCACCTTTTAATGTTGAGCCCAATCAGTTTTTAGTTAAAACTAAAATAACTGCAGTTTCTGATAAATAAAGGCAGAGTCTACCCTCATCACCATCATCTAAAATTTTCATTCCATTAAGTTCTGTAAGGTTTTTCTTTCAGAAATATTCTGTGAACTAAATTTCCACACAGCTGAGTCAGCAGGCCATTTGGGAGTCCATTCCTCCCCCGTGGTACAGCTGCTGCACAATGTCAGTCAGAGCTTATGACTTCACAATCGTTGCATGCAAACACATCACAGAGCCTCAGTTGTGAGGTGGGAATGATGCCATAAACATGACACATGGCTCCAGTACTGACTGGTTTTGGAAATGAATTGTGGACTCATACTCAGCACATCTTTCTAATTTTGCTTTAAAACATTCCATATTACTCAGTCTTCCATTTGAATATTTATCCAAATTTTCAACAATTTCATCTCCTGAACATGACAATAAATATCAATTACCAAATGCAACCTTGAATATTTGTAGTATAGGCTGTACAAAATGAAACAGCTGGTTTAACTTTAAAGATAAGCCAGTTATCTCTTGCCTCCAAAATAACAACAGTCTCCCAATGGTGTTTGGCATATCTGATAAAGAAGAGTCAAGCAGTAGGTCCAGGAGCTGGAATGTGTAAGCAATCTTCATCCCATCTGTGGATGCATGCCATAGATGGGTTGGCCAAAGTTACAGATGTGATTGACTTGCTACCTAAATTGCTCTCCTTCAGAAACTGATGGTTATGGGATGTAGAGCTGCATGTTGAGAAAGTCCAGATTGGCTAATGGCAATTTCCTGCTGTGCCTTTGACACAGCTTGACTCTTAAATCAACAAAAGGTTCCTTCTCCATAGCAAATGTCTACATTTTCATTTGACAATGCTAATTGAATACTTCCTCCTCAAAATTTGAACACTGACATAGAAGATGTAATTGTGTGCTGACTTCCAATAGTGAAGAGTTAATGAACATGCAACAGTTCAGGGCAGAATCAAGTTTCATGTGCACAAAAGCCAAAACAACCTTTTTCAACATCCTATTCACTTAACATTAATTTCAGAAAATAATGAGAGGCCACGCTATAGACCAAGGTGTTATTGTTTTTCAGGTCAGGTTTGTTTGCTGAGAAAGGAAGGTTTAATTTGACTTGATCAGCTAAAACAGTGTCAGCTGTGTTTATTACTAAATGATGCAAGCATCTAGACAATGAACTCATAGATACTCTGACGAGACTGTTTCCACAATACTGGTAGGAAAGGATCACAGAATTTAAAGAGAAGGAAAAATAATCAAGCCAGGAAGGTATCTGGTGTTAGAAAACACAAATAACATATTTCTTCTGTGTGCAAATTAGTTCAGTGATTAAACTACACTGCCATTCGTGTATTCCTTGTGTTCAAATATATACTAAACCTGCTACACCCTTCAAAAGCCACAGCCTTCCCTGGATAGGGAATTCTTTTTGTGCCAAACCATGTGGTGGTTTTATGCTGCAAACAAATGAGAACTGGTGAGATCAACAGCTCATTTTGGGTTATGATCTAAGACAGTATGAACGGTGTTCCCCAGAGATGCATCCCCAGAGATGATGTTCCTTTACATTGCACTGTGTATTATTTTAACAAGTAGCTGTGACTACAGTCAGTGGAAAAGAAATATTCATCAAGCTAGAAGGTAGAATTGAAAAGATAACCCTTTCCTTCTACTCAAAACAATTCATATTTCAAATAAGAGTTTGAGTACAGCAGAACTCCCTCCTTAAGGCAATTAAAGCTCTCAACGATTGTCCATATAGAGTCCAAGTTCCAATGAGGATACATTTTTGTAAATTCTTGTTAATTAAAGGGTTTCATTGTTTCTATCATGCTGGAAACAGAATTTATATTCATAATATCTTTGTGTTCATAATCTACAAATGTGGTTTTCTTTTTTTCCTCTATTTGTCCTCCACCCGCCTTTCTCCATTATTACAGTTAAATAATGTTACTTAAGTAGAGAAATAAACCAAACCAAACATATAAACAAATCTCTTTTAGATTTCCAACAGCAGGATAAAAATGCCAATAATGCCATTCAATATTCTTCCTCTGGTTCTTTAGATTTACCTGAATCAGGGTATGTTGCTGCAAAAAAAAGTGCCACCAGTCAGATTGTTTCTTGGTCACATTAGATGGAATTAGCTGTGTGAATTTCAAAAATCAATCACTCTATAGAGTATGTTCTGGTTATTTCAAAAATATGGCCAGATTTAGAAAAAAGATTGTTAAAATCATAATCCTTTTGTGTTAATTAATTTTGACATCCCTAGAGCAAATGGCTCCCTATAATTCAATGGGCAGGGTAATCTGAAATATAGTTTACAGAGAAAATTTTCTCTGTCATGCTGAGGAGTATTGAACCTAGGAAAAGAAATAACTCTGTAATCTAATAGTTTAGATTTCCAGATCCTAATTTCTTGTCATTTGAGCACTGCAGTATTTTGAAGAGCAGAACAGGTTTCACAGGAAATATCAACATTAAGGAATCATAGACTGAAGAGTTTATGGAAGAAAATTCTCCAACTGGAGCTGGTGGTAAAAAATAATATTCTAAATCTCTTGCTCTGTTTCAGGGATTTAATATTTGACTCAGGATGTTTCAAGTCCCACATAACACTGGCTTATACATCAAAGAACATGTTGTAACATCACCTCTCCTTAGTGTGGAATCAGCCTTTTTCATATTGTTTTAATACCCAGAGGGAAAGCATGGGGGTAAGAAAAGCTTTAAAAAATTACTATCAGGCCATTCTGTAAACCTTTTTGTTCAGACACTGGAATTAAAAAATAAATTGGAGAAGAACCTGACAGCAACTGATACACTAATAGTGAAAAAATTGTTTGATCCCCAGGAGGCATTGTGAGCAAGGTATGGACAAACACAGTATCTACACCTTCATAAAAAACCTTAAAAGCTAAAGCCTACCTTAATTGAAGCAAGAAATATCACAAGTGTGTGACTGATTAACAGCAGAACAACAAAAGTTTGAAGAGAGAGAAGTTTGACAATATTGGACAAGAAAATGATCAAAATTACTGGAAGACTGAAAGTATGGGAGGCAAGGAGAATACAAACTCAAATTACTTCAAGAATGTGAACATGGAGAGGTGAAGCTTCCAACAACTGTGGAGAAAAGCGAGCAGAAGAGACACCAGGAGGAATTAGTACTTCTGTCCTTAGAATGCCTTAACTGGCATTAGAACTTCAAAAGGGGGATATTAGACAAATAACTCCATACTGATTATCCAATCTGGAATTGCTGAGGTAAAAAAGTATGAGTGATCCCCTGTAAGGGAATCATTCACATCCTGAGGTCATTAAAGACAGAGGTATGCAAAGCAAGACAACAAGGAATGGACTATATAAGATTTTGAGGCAGTGGAAAGAGAAGACAAAACTGGGTCAATAATGATAAGATTAGACAGAAGGAAAAAATACAGGTCAAAATGGGGAAGAAGAAGGCTGATGTGAGGCTGTGTCAGACTCCAATAAGGCAAAGAATAGTTTATTTATAAAGCATGAAAAATAAATATGCAGAGTAATGCTTCGGAAGTTTAGGCACAGCAAGGAGAATGAAATCTATCCAGGAATAAATCAGTCAGCTGAAAGAGGGAAAATGTGATTGCTCAGGTCCAATTCACAAAGTTTTGGATCTGGGTGATTAAATGTCCTTTTCAGACTTCGCTTGCTGGGTTAGCTTTTGGAGATATAACTCCAACAGCAGGAATACTTTGCTGAAAGACATGAGTGCAAAGGTAACATTCAATATGGTTATTAAATGCAAAGCCAAAAGAATAAGGAAAGGACCAGACTCAAACTCTCTTTCAATGTTGAAAATGTAAATCTCATTAGGTCATTATAGTCCATGTCTGGCCCTTGATATCCCAAGCTAGAAAACAGTGCTACCTTTTAACTGCTCCTATGCACAGGGAGATTTTTCTTTAATTCATGCTCACGGGGGCTAAGTCAACAAAAATGCTCCTATGCTGTTCCCCACTACTGCCTTTGTCAGGCAATTGCTGTGAAGGGGGTAATATAATAGAAAGGACAAAACAACGACTGTGTCTCTGGCTCGAACTGTAACTGCAGCTCCTTTGGCTGTTTAAAACATTTCCTAGGCACCCATGCTGAGAGTCAGCCTTGGCTGTGCTGACAACTCTGGACATTTTCAATGCAGTGCAACAGTAGGAATCTTTCAAAGCCACAACCAGGACTTCTTTATTTAGTTTTGTTTATTCCTGCTACCATGTTTTGGATTAGTTTGGATGTCAGAGTGATTTCATGCACTAAACCTGCAATATATTGAACAGTGAAGTGAGGTAACAGCTGTGTTGTATGGTTAACCAAAAATGTAAACCCATTACATTTCTGTTGATGTTAATGTTTTTGGACAGCAAGCTTCCCTTTGAAGAATGGGAATATTCAAGAAACCTGCTTATTTCTTTCCTAATCACTATCCCCTCTCTCTCCATCCACTTCTTTTAAAAAAAGCTCCAAAAAGCTCTGGTCTGTGCCAAAGCCCTGAGGAACTTCATTTCAACCAGAATTTAGGCCTATACATCAACTCCTACTCTAACACCAGCTCCTCACCAAGTAAATCACTGAACTTCAATTCCAATATGAAATTCCACATGAATGCTAAAGTAAACTCTCAATTTAGGGTTTTATATAGTAATATTTGACACTGTTTTTCTCATTCACTTAGTAGCAAGTGATCTAAGATTCCTAAGACTTGGAACTTTGGGCCAATTTCCATTCAGAAAATATTCAACACTCACTTGAGCCCTTTCAATAGGTGAGACTTTTGTTTTCAAAGTCCTTTTCAAATAGAAGCTTCTCAGAAAATACCGCTGGCCTCAGTGTGTAAGAGGAGCTACGAAATTATTACCAGCCGACTGACAGGGATCGTTCCATTGCTTCCTTTGAACTCCCCTCTGCCAACAAACTACTTGAAAACTCCAGCAAACCCTTAGCGAGCTGTGAGGTTTGCTGTGGCAGTTGACTGAGCCTGCCGAAGGTCTCTAAACCCCTTAAAAAGCTGAATGTTGCTGCCTTGATGTGGAGAACTAAGAGGATGAGCAGCGCAATCAAGGAGGCAAGAACCAGGTTATGTTTGTGAAAAAACAGTTTCTCAGGGAGCTGGGAGGGTCCTAGCTACAGTCACTGGGGTTCAGGGAGAGGCTGTTTTAATAAAACCACTCACAGAATCATTTGGGTTGGAAGGGATCCAACAGACCATGTTGTTCTGACCCCTCTGTCACAGGCAGGAGCACCTTCCACTAGACCACGGTGCTCAAAGCCCCATCCAGCCTGGCTTTGAACACTTCCAGGGATGAGGCAGTCACTTTGAGCAACCCGTGCCAGTGTCTTAACACCCTTACAGTGATGAATTTCTGCATTATACATATCTAAACCTGCCCTCTTTCATTTTAAAGTCATTACCCCTTGTCTCATCACTACATGCCCTTGTAAAAAGTCTTGTAGCTCTTGCAGCCCCTGCAAAATGCCCTAAGCTCCTTCCCTTCTCCAGGCTGAGCACCCTCAGCTCTCTCAGCCTGTTTTCCCAGGAGAGGTGTTCCAGCCCCCAGAGCATCTTTGTGGCCTCCTTTGGGTTCACTCCAGCGGTTCCATGCCCATCTTGTATTTGGGGCCCGAGGGCTGCGCACAGTGTTCCAGATGAGATCGCACAAGTACAGAGTAGAGGGGGAGAACAACATTGTTTGGCGCAGCCCAGGATATGGCTGGCTAATAATCAGTAATCACAGCCCTCGAACTCCTATCTTCCCCCGGGGAACAACAACAAGCTTTGGTTTCCCAAGTCGGGCAGAGAGGTCACGGCCTTCCTGGTGCTCCCAGCGCCTCCTTCTGCCCTGCCCAGCTGTCGGCTGCAGTCACTGCTGGACACAGCCAATCTGTTCTTGGTGTGACGGCACCGCCACACTGCAAACCAGGCTCACAAGGGCTAAGGCAGTGCCATAAACAAACCAGATTTTGGGGAGCTTATTCATCTATTCTACCATCCCCCAAGTTTCCTGCGTATTTATTAATGTTTTAAAAACAAACATCCAAGGAGTCCTTTGTCGCACACTGCAGAGTGTCAGGAATCCTGCTCAGCTTCAGCCACCAGATGCTCATTGCGACAGAGCAGGGACACTGCTGTTTGTTTTTAAATATTAGAGGAGACACTTTGACTATCATCTCACCAGATAAACATTTGGCCTTGTTTTGTACTGAGAGAAGAGTTTCCTTGATTCAACAGCAGATTATGTAGCTGTGCTCAAAGGCCCGGGAGGTGATAATGATTTAAAGTATCTGCCATAAACAATCACTTAGCCGCAGCCAGGGGCAAGGGAGAAGAAAACATCAACGAAGTGAGAAGTGTCAGATTCCATCCTGGCAGGGGGTGGGAAAGAGATAACGTCCTCTAGGCCACAGTGTCTGCCCATAAACACCCCCTTTGAATTGGTCAAGTAAGCACAGAGTTGTGCCGTCCACCTTTGGCATGGCTTCAATAAATCAGATCTACAGAAAGATGTTTGACAGGCTTTTAAAGTCGATGGGGAGCGTTATGCTGAGAGACAAGCTGTTTTTCTCAAGCTGCAAGATTTAGACTTTTGAAAAAAGATAAGCAAACAAATCAAGGAGCCCCTTTCACAGATGAGGATGAAAAGAGCAAATCTCAAACTTTTAATACCAGTAAACAAATGCAAATTGTGAAAGTGGAAACGTTCTGAAAATATCAGAAATGTGTAATATGATTACAATGCTAATTTTTCACCATCTGTTTTACTAGCTGAAATTCTAGTCCAGAAGTTATTTATTCTAAAAGCTTTTTTTTTCCAAGTTACAGAATGTTAAAAAAAAAATAAAATTCTGAGAAACATTTCCTGAAGTAAACATTCATAAAAAAAAAAAAAAAAGCAAATCAACCTTTTCCCTTTGTGGGTTCTGCATCTATAAGAAAAGGCCAAAACGGTCCATTAAATGTCTTTGACCAGATTCACTGCCCCTCTGTGCAGGAAGCTGCCACAGTGATGTCCTGGCTCTGGCTGACTCCTCCAGTCCAGTCCAGGTAGGTGGCACAAAGATTTTCAGGATGAATAAGGCCAGGTAGGCACATGCAATCGTGTAGCAGCTAATTCCGTTTGGATGCCAGCAGCAGGAGCAGAGCTAACAGCTGAACTCCTGGAATTGAGTTAGCCAGTCACATTTTTTGGAACATGCTTAAATTAGCAAAGTGACCAGCATAGTGAGTGAACCCAAAACACAGACTATATCAGTGCTTTACTTCATATGATTGCAGAATTTTTGATCATGTATTAAAGTGTTATAAATAGATTTATTGTCTCATGAAGTCACAGCCCTGGTCTTTTGAACTGAACAGCTTTTGCTGCCCCAGGTGGAGAAAGAGGAGAGTAAAATATGTTAATTATGACAACTGATTGTAGCTGTTTCAGTTATTTGCAAGGGGGATAATTAAGTTTGATGGGAAATATTCTGTAGAAACTGAATTTACTTTGTCAAGCAGATGAATGAGAATCAACAGATTGAACACAGTTTTGATGTTCTCTACTGAAGGCAGGAAAATTAAAACATTCCCAAGTAAATTAATAACTGGGATGTTTCTGTAGATATAATTGCTTTGATTATCAATGCCGGAGACTAGCATAAAAACAAGATGAAATAATCTCTTTCTGCAGGGATTCCTTTACATAACAGGCTTCCCCACGAGTCATTGCTGCTTATTCAATAATTGCATAGCTATAAATTTTCTCTCTGTCTCCTGCAAAGAATGATATGGCTGCAGGCCTACAGGAGGAAACCCAAAACTGCACCACACCTGCCCGGATTTACCCATAAGTAGCTGTAGATGGCTTAGATACTGACAAGTGAGTTCCTCTCCTTTACTGACAAGATTTATAGGGAAAGAGGTAGGCCCGGTGAAAGGCTTCATTGTCTGCAAGTTAAATGCCAAAGTGGTTCCCTATCCCCTGAAATGGAAATAAGAAATGTCTTAGTACAGCAGAAAGCAGTTTTCCAAGGGAAAATTTGGGGAGAAAGAATACATTTAAAGCCATTGTGTGGCAGGTGGGTCATTTACAACTAGCTGATAGAAACAGGAGCATAGGGTTGTACCCAGAGAAGTCTGATACTTGACTGAAGACTGCAGGCAGTCACCTTCTGATTCTTGCTGGTCCAAAGCTCAGGACCTTCCCCTGAGAACAAGGGTCTGCCATGCCAGCTCAGAAAACTGAACATGGCTGCAATTTTGCCTATCCAGCCAACCAGTTAGCTTTGAACGTGAAAGTGAAAGATACATTTGCAAAAGCTGATGGGAAGGGAATAATTCTGAGGAGAAAAGTCATAAAGGTTCCACAATCCTAATATGTGCCAAGCTGCAGGGTGTCAAGAATGATTTAATGAGAGTAAAGCGAAGAACAGTACCTGGTCCACTTGCTCCTGTATTTTTATGCTATCTAGCAGTACTGTCATTATCAGGGAGCCCTGTGGCTGGTAAGGATGTGCCAACACATCCTGGATACCTCATGTGAATGGCTCAGGACTCAGAGGTTCTCTGTTAAAGTAAGCCAACAAGAGGTGTTACTGTTATCAGGGCTAGCACAGCTGTCCTGGGTGATAGAATGAGGTTTGCCTGTGTGTGTTAAATCCTTTTTGAGAAATAAGACTTTCAGCTGAGTCTTGCACAGCTGCAAGATGATGTTCTATATAGGGAAAAAGCACTGAAGTGTAAAGTTTGGGTGGTTTAGGGTGTGAATGGCTTGTGTATTAGAATCCTTAGACTCCACGAACAAGAAATGGATTTTTAGGTAGTTCAAGGTGCCTGTATCATTATTCTTCTTAAGCATCCAGCTCTGGAAGGCCCAGCAGAGGAACAACATTGACCTGTTGGAGCAAACCCAGAGGGATACACCAAGATGAGTAGAGTGATGGAGTACCTCTCCTATGAGGAAAGGCTAAAACAATTGGGATTGTTCAGCCTGGTAAAGAGAAGGTGACCTAATTGTAGCCTTCTAGTACCTGAAGGCAGCCTGCAAGAAAGGGGAGAGGCTATTTGCAAGGGTCTGTAGTGACAGAACAAGGGGAACAGCTCCTAACTGAAAGAGTGCAGGTTTAAATTAAATATTGGAAGAAAATTCTTTATTGTGAGAGTGACGAGGCACTGGAACATGTTGTCCAAAGAAGCTGTTGTTGCCCCATCCTTGGAAGTGGGGTTTTGACCAACATTTGAAATGTGAAATAGTGAAATGTGTCCCTGCCTACAGCAGGGCGGTTGGGTTAGATGGTTTTTATGGTCCCTTCCACTCCAATCACTGATTCTATGATTCCACAATCCTTAGATCTAGCTTTGAAGCAGTATGAGGGTTATGGAAGAAAGCCCCCTAGTGCCTGGTATGTTGTTCTGTGCCATTAATACTGTTCTGAGGTCAGCAAGAGCCTCGATCCCAATTATCCATTCCCATGACTGCATAGAGTGCTGGTAAACCTCATTCTCTTCACTATCATGACCAGTGACAGGACCCGAGGGAATGGCCTGAAGCTGAATCAGGGGAGATTTAGGTTGGATATCAGGTAAAGGTTCTTCACCCTGAGGGTGGTTGGGTACTGGAACAGGCCCCCCAGGGAAGTGGTGACAACACCAGCCTGACAGAATCCAAGAAGAGTTTGAACAACTTTCTCAGGCATACTTTGGGATTCCTGGGATGTCCCATGCAGGGCCAGGAGCTGGACTCAGTGATCCTGATGGGTCCCTGCCAACTCAGCATATCCTATGATTGTTTTATTTCCATTCCTGCTATACTTTAAAGTTGACACATCAGAGCTGCAGCTTAACACCCTCATCCTTAAAGCAGCAGTTATTGAGTGTAATGTACTTTAATAGCAAGCTTGTCTCTTTCCATCATCCTCTCTTCTCTCATGCTTTGTAAAGAATTTTGGCTAGACACGTTCCAGTTCTGCTGTCAGAAAACTAGTTGTCTAAAACTAATGGAGAAACTCATGCAAAGGCCGTCCAGCGAATTAAGTATCAAATATTGATGTGTTTTTCTTATCAGGAGAGAATACAGCTTGATTTTAAAGAAATTGATAGAACATATTCTTCAGAAACCAGTTTGTTTGTCAGGTCACACAGCAGTACTATCATCTCTCATCTTCTGATAAAGTCACAGATTCATCTCCTTTATCATCAGCTGTCCAAAGGTTAGGCATCTGGCCTCAGCTCATCATCTGGGCTCCCCCAGTAGTCTCTGATGAAAGACAGACTTCCTCCTCATCCTTCATACACATCTGTCCTTCAAGAAGATGAATTATCCTTTGGAGGTGCCTGCCTCTTCATAAACTACAGAGTACTGGCATGGCTGGCTTAAACTCGATGCCTAGCCCTTAGATAGCTGACATGGGGGTGACATGATTTCCTACTTCTGTTTTTGTTCTTTCAATCCTTTGAAAGCCGTGTCAAGAATTTTTATTTTTCTGCGTGCCCCTTGAAAACACAGGGACAGATATTTGTCTTGCAGGAATGCTATTCAATTCAGTTGAAGAATCCTGATCCAAACATATCAACCTGGGCTTAAGAAACTCTGCCTCTCCTTATGTGTGGAACCTTCAGGTTTGGTGGGTTTCTGCAAATCTATTCTTTTTTGACATTGACAGAAAATCTTCTTAATCACATGCATAAAGGAAAGAAGCAACAGCAAAACAATCAATAAACCCTCAAAAGAAAAGAAGATAGTTTTGATAGCAAACTTTGAGATAATCCCATGGAAAAGGTACTGCTGTATTCTGTCAGCTGTCCTACCTTTTTATTCTCTTGAATAGAGTGTGGATATTCGTGTATCCCATTGTTCAGGAATCTGTCATTCAGACAAGCATGGAACCAGCCCCTCAGGGACAGTCTCAAGCAATCCCCCTTCCTGTATTAAAGGAGGATTTAGAGAGGGTTTTTTTTAATGTAAAAACTGCCTCGAGGGTCTGGAGAGCAGATGAAAGAATTCACAAACTTCCACATTTTCTTCCTTTAACACCTGGACTTTTCTGCATGCCTGGTAAGTAAAGTAAAGTTTAAAATCTATTATCTCCTTCACAATCATGGAAAGCAAGATCAGCAGGTGTAAATGAATGCCATTTTTCTGTGAATCTACATGCTATTTCTTGAGTTTGCTGTTTTACTACTTTAATGGCCTTCCTTATTTCTGATTGCAGTGATAAATGTAAATATATTTTTAAGGTTGTAGTCTAATGATCTGTTTAAATTAGGTGGTGGGTTATTGGTTATTGGTTTTTTTTTTTTTTCCCTGGCAGAGTGACAAGCATTGGTTCTGGTTGGGTTTTGGGTTTAGTTTTCAGATTTCAACAGCTCTGAAAGGTCCTCTGCACTTCTAATGAGCTAGCCACATATTTAATTTAGGTACTTAACTTCTGGTATCTGATTTTGAATGCCTTGTTCAAAGATCAAAGTCTCTGAATTTGACAGCTCTAGTTAAATTATATTTTTAAAATTGTTTTATGCTATTACACAATTTATGTGCACTACATATCAAAGCTGTGTTGGGGAGACAGGTAGAAACATGTTCTTAGAGAGAAAATTGATCAGAGTAAAACTTTGGCTGCTGGGGAGGCAGGAGGTGATCCAGGACTCCCAGTTCTGGTTTCGAGCCAAATCTGGTGGCTCTTGCTGCTCCTTCAGATCACTTCCCAGAGGGAAGAGGAGTTTCCTGCCTCCTCCTGATCTCACTCCCTGCTCCCAGCACACAGATCTCCAGAGTATGAGAGGCCACGCAGTTCTCAGCTTAGTCTGAGTCTTGCCCTGTCCTTGTGTCCCTGTAGGTCCTGGAGCAAACCCATCCCTGAACAGCAGTATGGAATAGATGTACAGGGCTTGCCTGATGAGAATGTCCCATGAGGCCACTGCCACAGACACAAGAAGCAGAACATGGTGGCAAATGGGAATGTCTCCAGAAGAAACAGAAAAGAGGAGATAAGCTAAGTTAGCTGCAGACTGCAGTTGCCTCTGAGGAAATTTAGTTCCAAGAAGATCAGAGCATTGGAGAAAGCAGGGGAAGGGAAAGGTGAGTGAGCAAAGTAACAAATAAGAGATCATTATGGGGACACTTCAGAAGAGACAGAAGTAAAAAGGGACAGCAAGCAGTTTTTCAGTTAAAACTCTCCCCCTGTTGGACACCAGAATTTTCAACAGAGGAAAAAAACCCCAAATGCCCATTTTCACATCACTCTTGATTTAAGCATCAGCCTCTTCCTAGTGCAGGATAAAATCTCTGCTCAATGTAAGCCACTAAGCAAGCTGTGGCTAAAGCGCCCCACTGAACTGAAATGGGAGAGCTTTGATCACAGTGTCTGTTGGAATTGTTTTCAGAGCATTCACCTTCTCTTCCCATGTAGATCAAATGTGAGGATATCATTCTGTGTTTGAGATAATGAAGACCTTGCTGGAAGGCAGACATCAGCTCCAACAAATCTCTTCATTAAGATGGTTAGCACACTTTTGCTCTGGGGCTGCCTCTGTCAGCTCAAAGGACAGGATGAGCCAGATCACAGCAAACTACACCCATCTCTGTATACACAGCACTGCATATTTCACATAAACTTCTTATCTGAACTACTGCATCTCCTCTACAGTAAAATTTTATAACTAAATAAACCTGTTTTCTTATTGATGGATCCTTCACAGCTGGGGTCTCTAGGGTGAGCTTTGACTGAAATTCTCCCTCTAATGGGCATCTTCATTATGTCTCACCCTATCTGGTGAATCTAAGCCCCTGATAAAGTCTTTCACTCAGGGGGAAACAAATAGTGTCCCCCCTTTACTCAGCTGCTTCAACACATGAAGGGATAAAATATCTTTGAGAACTTCAGATCTCTGTTAAAATGCACTGAATTTGACAAGTGGATTCAAAAGGTATTGTGAGGAACGGCATAAGACAAAATGTGTAGGTATACATAAGTGATCCCATAAACTCTCATTTCTTAAGAGATTAAGCTAAAACATCAATTTGCTACTGTCTGAAGCTTTCTTCTCTTCAGAACAGGGATCTTCTTTGGAGTCAAGAGAATAACCTTCTGACCTTGAGCCACCTCCCTGACTAACAGCTGGCCCGTACAGCTAATCCTTCAATTTCATGAGCTGACCAAAATAAAGCCATAATTATGCTATTTGTATTTTCTCTGTTCTACAATTTTAGGCCATCCCTAAAACGCATTTGCCAGATGTTTAAGAAAGTGCGAGTGTGCTTATGGACAAAGCAGTTTTCCAAAAGGTGAAAAATAATTAAGAAAATAATTCACCTTTATAAAGTGAATACTTTCACCTATAAAATGGTATATTATTTAATATGTCCCTGTATTTCCAAGAGTTCACAGCTTTTGTCTTCTGTTAGATTTACTTTTACAATCAATGTTGTGGTTACAGTGTTGTGCTAGAAGCTGTGCAAACAAATGAGAAATCAAATCTTAGACAAACAGTTAAGATAATTTCCCTGCCCACCCCAGGAGCATAAACTAAGTATTTATTTCCATGTGATCAGCTAATTAATAATATATCCCAATATTATGTTCAAAACAGTAAAGGCAAGTAATGAGACCTGGTTGGGCTTTTAAACAATGATCCCTAGGTGTTTCTGGTTGGACCAAACTTGCAAAATCTGCCAAGAATTAAGGGATGCATGCTGGACATCCTCCCAAGAAAATGTATTCACCTACAGCCCATGGTATGGCTCTGTGTACACCAGCCTGGTACAGCAGCACCGATACTTTACCATCCTGTCCAAGCAGCTCTGATGCTCAGCAGGGCTGGGATCAGCAATGCTGAGCTAACACAGATCTGCTGAATCTGCCTCTGGACCCAGCTCTGGGGGCTTTGACATGATTCTCTTTCAAAAATGAACAAATACTCTCCATCCAACCTAAGTGAAATGGCCTCAGAACAGGGAGATGTTGCTTTTGTAGAGGATGAGTGCTGGGGTCCTCACAGACTTCCTGGCAAACAGTGTGGGGAGCACTGCTAAACTCTTCTTTGTAGTTCAGCATGTAATTAGAATAAATGCAGTTCTTCAAAACAAACTGGCATCTTGTGTGTTGTTCATTACACATCTTGAAGCCTCATACATTCAGCTCAGAAGAATAGTAAATGAGTTATAAAATTGCCCATGGCACACTATCGCTGTAAACATTAGGTACCAGTACTTTACAGAGTAAAAAAGGCACTCAAATATCAGCTGTGAGGAGAAGCAGTTTCCTAGACACAGTATGAATGACATTTTTACCCTGAAGAAGAAAGGGGTTGTTGTTCTGCTATTACAAAGTAGCCGTGGGAGGAGGGGAAGAAAGCATGTTGGGAAAAATAAGGCTAAGGGACATAGAACTGGCCAAGGGGATGCTAATGTCCATTTTATTGTGATTTTTTTATGAAAGGCTTCTGTCTTTTGTCATTCCTCCCTTTCTGTGAGGCATAATCTCTCCATTTCATTGCTTTTGCAGAAGATCTGTTCCCTCAGGGGTTGTCCTGGTAACACACTGGCAGGTTATCTAAAAGACAACCAGAAGTATAGAAATGAAGAAGTATGCCTAGCAATTATAATTTATAACTTACAACTATAATCATAATAAAAATAATGTGTTTGTGGCCATTTCTATTTTCTTTCTCTCTCTGTGCCAAAAAAGTGGAAATTTAAAATGTCCTTGCATAAGATAAGTGTTTCTATATTTGTTCCATTAATGTCAGTGGTGATTTCTCTTTGGTTTCTATGAGAAGAAAGGCATGAAACTGTACACTTTTAAAAAATGCCTCTAAATGTTTCTTAATGCATTTTTTACTTATGGAAAAGAATGGAAGGAAGAAAAGAATGGAAATAGGAAAACTCTGAATCGAAATAGTTATGTCTGTTCCTGTCACTCTAGAGTCATATATTTCCAATGTTTTGTCTAGTTTAAAACAAGCACCTTTCTAGTTTCAAGGCAGTTTCCAGCAGAAGCCCAAAATAAGCAATGTAGAAGACAGAAAGAACACAGAAGCAATTGTAGGCTGAGCAGATGGGAAGAGAAGGCACCTAAAAGACAGAGGTGAAGGAAATGCCTAAGATAGTCTCCTATTTCAGTTTTCAGAGGATTTTCCAAGCTTCCCCACAGTGTTAGTCAGCACCCCATCATTTCCCTTCTACATATGGTAACAGTGGGTGAGCTAACTCCAAAAAACACATTTTCCCCCCCCCAGTTAGTGGAAGGCTCCTCCACGGGCCCTGCTTGGCAGCGTTAAATGTCAAACACGCCTTCACTCCCACCTGCCCCGCCCAGCCTTGCAGGAAGGGAGCCAAGGGGGAAGGTTTGTTCTAACAAATATGTGGCAAGGACAAGCAAGACAAGAAACTCAGTCTTTTTAGGAGTGTCCCCGTTGCTTTTCATCCTTAAGGGAATAAAAAAAACTTAAAAAGTTATTCCTTTCATAGGAGACATGACTATTATTTCAACCATTTGGCAAAATGGTGCAAAGGATGTCAGAGGCTGACTGGGTTTGTTATGTTTGATCAGCTTTGGCATTGCTATCCTATGGGATATTACTATTAATTATCAAGTTTATTCAGATGTTGAGATGAACACAAGTTCGCAACAACTACTGCAATGATGTTGATTTCCCCTCAGTGATGGAGTTTCATTAAGAGGGTGATTTCCAATATCTTATGGGGCTTAAACAAAAATACCTCACTGGAGATGAGAGCACTGCCCTACCTCCTTTCCTGTGTGACAGACTCAGCACCAGAAAGACAGGGAATTACTTTGGGCTTCATTTTCTTACCTGTAAAATGCTGTGATTTGGCTCCACACATAGTTCAGTCTGGAGTCTCTTGTACATGGAGGGAAGAAGCTGCATTTGGCTGGTGGCTGGAACTTCCCTGAGCCACAGGGCTGCAACTCTGGTCTTGAAAAGGCTTAAGCAATCTCAAGTGTATCTTGGATTAGGTAGCACAATCCTTTTAGTCATTTTTGTCTCTGTTGGCTGGACACTACTATTGTCTCATTTTCCCAATTTCCAAAGACTTTTTCTGCTGCTTGTAATCCCTTGTAGGGCTAGCTAGCCACTATGGCCAAATTGTGGCAGTGTACATCACAGGGGTCAAACCTAAATTTTTTCAATTGATTTTGAGTATGTATAAGGAGTAAAAAGGAATTTCTATTTGAGAATTTCGCATAGCGAGACCTGTATCTTGTGTATACTTTGTTCACTTATGTGACACCTTCGCAAATTTTAAGGCTTTACAGTGCGGCAACCTTCACACACAGCTACTGAAGATAGATATGAAACACATGTACCCTTAGATGTTATATTATACTGCATGAGAAGCAGGCTATATATGTTAGACCAATTAGTGACGTTTTAGTCAGCTGTGCTTGGTTAACATGTCATTAAATGGCCAACAACAACCACATAAGTGCAGATTGTCAGGGTTTGATTATACTTCTCTTCAGTCAAATAAAGTTTTTTCAGGCCTTTGATGTATCCCTAACTCTGTGATGGTTTCCATATTTACACCAGCAGGCACAGCAATTCTCAAACTGCTGCTCAGTTCCCTAAGGGAACCATATTTGCCTTTTTGGACACCTGCAGTGCTCTCCAGTAGGTTTATCCTTTTCACCAGCTACTGACTCTTAGTGAAACTACATCAGTATGGGTTGAATTTAACATGAGCATATGCTAAGAAATGTATATCAAGAGGTAACACTCCTGCTGTTGTAACCTAAGCCATAGCAGAAGAGATTTTTCCTTGGTTTAGGGAAACAGTATACAAAGTATAGAAAAAGTCCAAATTATTTTTTTCCCATGCAGTTAAAACATTGATCATCTGCTAAAGCAAACAAAAGCATCTCCTTTCAAAAGAAAAGAATTAAAAAAGCTAGTGTTTGTCAGGTATTTACTACAATTCAACATTATGTTTTTCAGCACTGTCAATCAAAATATATCTCTTTTCTGTCTTTCTGTCTTTTGTCAGCTGAAAAGTTTAGATTTTCATGGAATGATGATATCTTACTTTAGCAGCAAAAAAAAAAAAAAAAAAAAAAAAAAGAAAGGAAAAAAAGAGAAAAAAAAATGAAGAAAAGAAGCCCAGCAAAAGAAAATCCTCCAGGGCATCTGAGTACTAACATTCAAGTACTAACACTGTGTCCCATACCTGAAATCCAGCCCAAGGTGGGGGCTTCTCTAGGATAAAACTTCAAACTAGTTGTAATCTGCCAGGAAGCCCCTTAGCATTAGTGCATTCCCAGATCTTATCTTCTGCTTTAGGAAAACAGTTGTGGCTTAGTGAAAAGAAACAGTTTGTGTGCCTTGGGACTGCTTCTCTAAGCAAACCAAAAGTACAATATTTAAGGACAATAGGTGTCTACCTTCTAATTCACACTTCTGATGTGAATTAAAACGATAATGAAGATGTACTTAGAGGGGCCATGAGGCCACACAGTACAGTTTGTGTGACAAAACATCCCAGATGCTGATGAAAAAAGGATGACACTCTCTGTGGGGGAGTATTTTAAAATAAAATATCATCGGTTTTGGTTTGCCTTAATCTTCTGCTCTGTAAATTGTGATCTCTGAGCAGCTGTGTCAGATCAGTCCCTCTGCCTGGATGTCCCCTGCTCCAGGGCAGGGTGGTGGAGCTTAGGCAACCCATAGGCAGAAATACTCTCCTCTGCTTGCTCCCATTTACTTGTGAACTAGAATGGTTCCAGGCTGGGAGATAAGAGGGTGGGATATATCCTGCAGATTTGGGATCTGGGGGAAGGAGGAGAGCATTGGCTCCCATCCCCTCCATGTGTCTCCCACGTTGGGCAGAGCCAGCTGGGTAGAACAATCTGTCCTCCTGCCTTTTTGCCCGTGTTGATAATTTCTGTAATGTGAAGGCTACCAGCTCCACACCACTTCTGTGTACATTTCTCCCTATGAGGTCCCACTGCAGCAGCTGTTCCGTGTGTGTACTTTCATTTCAACTCCCAGATTTGCACAGCTGAATCCTGTATGTTTGAAGTTTTTACTGGAAACACTGTCATAACCTTAAGCATAGCAGCATGAATGATGCTTCTATAGCACTGAGGTAATTTTTATAAGGTAAATAAATTCCAGTTATTGATGTTACAGAGGGTGCCTCACAAAAGGGATGAATTACTTTGGAGACATTCTGACTGCTGCTGCTCAAAATGGCAGCTTTTACTGTAAGTGAAGAAAAGTGTATATTTATTCTCTTTGTGTGTCTCTTTCCACATTACTCATGTTCTTGATGGGGGATGACAGTAATAGGATCTGCTGTTAATATTGCAGCTATATGATAGCTGACTTCCACAGGCTGCTCAGCCAGTGAGTCACACATGGTCCCAGCAGGTGCACTGTGAAACTCGTATTTTCCCCACTGTTTTAGAGACCATTGTACTAAAATACTGAAATGAGCTGGAACAACAGAACTGAGTTACTCAAACTGCCCTGCATTTCAGCTGTGATTCTGTTCTGGGATGTTAAAGTGGTGCAATCATATGGGTTTTGGAATAAAATCTTTTTATTATTGCTATAGTAACCTTGGGTTGGGTTTTGTTACAATATGCAGAGGAAACACAAATTAAATGTTTTTCTTTATGTTTCTTTACAGTAAAAGGTTGCACAGACTTGCAGTTTAGTAACATTAAGGATTTAGTTTCCAAGTAATAAGCTCTTAACTGGTCTTAATACAAACCTAAATATTTAAATAAATGCTGCCTGAGGATGTTTATTAATCCAGCTTAATATTAGCTATAGACAGGCTCTGATATAATCTCACAGCTTTTTCATAAATTGTTTGCACGTAAAGAGCTTGGCTCATTAAATTACTAGATGACATGCTTACTCTTCAGGAAAACACAGACAGTGTGGAAAATAATGTGCTTTAAATGATGTCCATGTTGAACATGTGTCTCTAAATGAGAGCAGCTCAAATTTTTGTAGTTTCATAACTCTCTTTGTCCCTACTATGTACTTGTCATAAAAATGAGCTGGGCCTTACGTCATACCATGTCTCCACCTCACATTTTTAAAGACTGGTTAAGACTCATTTTTAAAGACTCTGGTTAAGATTTGGAAAGGTTTGATGGCCCAGAATAAAGGTGTGCTGGTCCATGTTAGCACGGGCCATACAGCTGTCATAGCTGTTTAGAAAGCTATTTCTGAGTGCCTTACAGATATTGGGCACTGTTTTCTTCCTCATGAGTAGTTAGGTGGTAAACATGGTCCTCCTCCCTTAAGTTTTGGAAGATATGAGGACTGGGTTGCAGAGGGAAATTGGCCCACATACGATCATGCTCCAGCCTTGGTAAGAGAGTACTGCAGGGTCCCAGAACTGCTGATGAGAAATAAAACATCTGGGAGAGATCCTCCTCAATGCTCTGATGTTGTAAGTGTACTTTGAAAATGATACATAAATTAACCTTTTCCAGTAGCCATGCAAAGCAAGCAGCAAGCCCAGCTTGCTTGAGAGAAATAAGACTTACTGCGCATACAAATTGATTATATGGCTCATGGACTAAGGGAGGATGGCAGCCTATAGTCTTTTCCTGCCTCCAGAATATGTTTTGTGGCCTGTCCAGAAAGGCTGAGCAAAAGATTTGGGCTGGAGTTCACCAAGGTCTTGTAAAAACTTGAAGGGTGAAAGTTAAATCATTAGTTTGAGGTTTTTCCATGGATTTTTTTAATACCTAGTTACTCAAGATGTAAAAGTACATCATGCTAACAGGATTCATAGATAGGACTCCCTTTTCTCATCCAAATATCCTAACCAAGCTATGAGCAGATGTTCCTTTCTTAACAAAAAATTTAGCTTCTTTATGAACAGTGTCACAGACTGGTAAGATTTGGGCTGCCATTGCCAGATCATCTGCGTAAGATGCACTGGCAAAGTAACAGGTATTGCTGTGAATCCCTGGAGACTGAGCAGAAAACTGAACCCAGAGGTCGCATTAGAGCTAAGAATTCAACCACACGTTTTACAAGAAAATCAGGCTCCCCTAAACACATGTGAAAATAAAGCTGCAGATGTGTGCAAAACTTTCAGGTGAGAGGAGATCTGCGGTTCCAACCATGTACAGGAATGACTGACTTGGTTTTCTTTGCTCTGTCATCTTTCCCATAGAATTGCTTATGTAGCTGTTATCTCCCAACTTCTTCTGGGGGAAAAAAGTATATTTATTGACACAGGGACCACCTTTACTACACATTTGCACTGTACTTCACAGTTCATAATACACTCTGCCTGTGCTGTACAGGGTCTACAGGGTCACCCTTTATTCCACATCATGTTAGCAGAGTATTCAGCTAACTCTGAAGGCCTTTGCACCTCCAGAACAGATGCAGTCAGTGATTTTTATCTACACCTCAGGTATAACCATGGCCTTGAGCCAATGTACACACAAAATACATAAAAATTAATGTGGACTTGATCCTGGTGTTGGCAGCAAAGAGGCAACTCCTCTTGGCTCTTATTTGGAAACATTCAGCTAGGCATCAATGTGTGCTCCAATGTAAGCTTCCCAGAGTTACTGTAAGAATTCTGTTAACCACAAGCAGGTCTGGCTCCCTGCTCACAGCTCCTCCTGGTCTTGCAACCTACAGGCAGAACCATTTATTGGATTTATACATGACAGTGCTGGGTTGTGAACTCCTAATGGCATGGGCTGTGTGCTGTTTGTGGTCCCCACACCTACAACAGACTGCTCATAAGCATTTATGTGCGACCCTTAGATTTCACTGGAGTTTTACACGGGGCCATTTCACCCTACTGATTTGCTTGACTCATTCTGTGACCTCTGTTAGAATGAACAGAACTAGGGATGTAATCCAGCTGCCTAAGTCCGTGTGTTTTATCACGAGGTGCTAGATGTTGTTCAAAACAGGAGCAGAAAAGACATGGGCCCCTAAGGGACACCTGGCGACTTCCTGAAGGGACAGTTGTTGAGTTTGTGGGGTCCCAAAGATGAGGTCAGAGATGAGGAATCTGGCTCCATGTTCTCAGAAGGCTGATTTATTATTTATGATATTATATTATATTATATTAAATCAATACTATACTAAAACTATGCTAAAGAAAGAGAAGGATACAGACAGAAGGCTTAACAAGAATGATAATGAAAAACTCGTGACTGACTCCTCAGAGTCCAACACAGCTGATGGTGATTGGTCATTAAGTTAAAACAATTCACGTTTGGATAAACAATCTCCAGACCACATTCCAGAGCAGCAAAAACAGGAGAAGCTGAGGCTTCTCAGCTTCCTAGGAGAAAATCCTGGGCAAAGAGGATTTTTCAGAAAATATGACAGTGGCAGACAATAGGCGAACAGGCAGGATCCCTGGAGCACCACAGATAACATCAGCTCCCTGTGAGTAGCCAGCTGGCCAAGCCATGATCCCAATTGCTTAGTGGTGCCAGTAGAGCTCACCAGGTGACTGAAAAGGTGTGCACTTCATGGAGAGCTGCATAGCTCCTTGGTCAATGTGTACTAGATCACCAGTGGTGAGAGGGAACTGTCCCAAACCTACAGTCAGGCATCAAAATTGAGTATCTTGGTGTGTGAGTGGGACCTGTTTCCTGAAGTTCCTTCTCTTCATAATCCACACCTACATTAAATGAACACCTCACATCCTACAGGAATGAACTGAATGATGCAGTATAACACCAATCATGTGCTGCCTTCATGATTTCCAAGTGTACAACACACTTCTAAAGACCTGGCTAAAATATTTTACATGCTCTTAGATTTATGTTATGGATATGGACATCTCTCAACCCCAGTGCTTAGACTACATTTTTCATCTAGGCCAGATGCAATTTTCTCCTGATTTTGAGGCATATTCAGATGTAGATCTAGCAAATACATGAAGCTGTCTAGCAAATACCTTGAGCTGCCTGTGACTGCCCATGACCTATGCTCATCATTTCTGTAACTGAGATGTGGTAAAAGATCAGGTAGGAGCAAAACAGGCCAAATGGCTTTGAGGGTTGTAATAAGCAGTGTAAGTGATGTTTGTGTGGCATTTACTGATGTGGGAAGGATAGCCAGCTTGATGAGAGAGTTCATAAAGAACAGAAAGAGGCAGTGGCATCCTAAACTACCACTGCAGCATCCAAAAAGGCAGGACTGATTATAGTCTGTAGTTCTGTCCAGATCAGGGCATGACCCAGCTTTTCACTGTAAGTTTGTTAACACAAATTGGCCTCTTACCAGGAATCCCAGTGCCTCTTACCAATGCCATGAACTGCCTTTGGAGTGATTGAAAGACTGGGCCATAGAGACTGGTGTTCTGTTACAGCTTTCCTCTGCTAACCCCATGACTTCAGTACTTGCTCCTCTTTTCCTGGCACTGCTTGCTCTGCCCATGCTTCATTGACTCATTTTCTCATGCACCTACTTGAGTGAATGGATTACGAGTGAGAGTATGTCCAGTTTAAAAGCAGAACATTTATTTATTAATATATTTATTATTCAGAGACAACAGATAAAGGTGTGGCAGAGGGCTGGGAGCAAATAATGAACTGGGAAGGAGGAAAGAGGAAAGAAGCAATATTTGTTTCAATACCCATTCAGCCACAGCTGTCATGCTCACAGGCTGCTCTCCATGAAGCTGAAAGCTACAGCAGCCAGTCTCTGCCTTTGTGTGGCTCATTTCATGATTTAAACTCTGGGTTTTCACATCTCTCTGCACTTGCCAAAAAAAAAAAAAAGGAAGGCTGTAAACAGGCTGGAAAAGCCCTGCACACTACAGGGTTTACAATTTGTAATAGCTCTGGTATGTTTGTGTTCAAAGATTAATTTTACAAAGCCAACTGGAGCACGTTTTGTGTGTTTGTGCTTACTACTCCCCTGGCATGCGTTTTCCCCAACAGTAAGTGCTTGAAGTAAAGTAATGCATCTCTAATCCTACCGGTGATTTCTGCCCTCTTTGTTTGTGTCACACAGAGGCTTTGTGCTGGCTGCAGGAGCCTCCTCCTGTGGCTTCACTCGGGTCCCCTTCTTTCAGCTTTTTGCTGAGACTCAGCACTCTGGGGGTGTGCAAAGCCTGTGCCACGAGCGGACTCCTGACTCAGCGTTATGGCTGGGTGGACACAGGGCTTTGTGGTCACCCACCCTGTCCTGGTGACTCAGAGATAAAAGTTCATTCCCTGCCTTAACTCTGGTGCTTGCAGCCTGCCAAGCTCCGGCCTGGAGCATGCTGTAAATCTCAGAGAGCAGACCATAAACAAAAAAATGCAGCCTAGTACCAGTCCAAGCAGGGCTCCTAATATTGTACTGCTCTTTCTCAGAGTACGGAGAATGTATGGGTAAGAAAAGGAGCTTACATCAATTATACTATGCATCTCTCAGCTAGAAATCTTTTTTTTCCTATGGTAGCCACCACCATAGTCATAAAGTACTTGTAGAGGTTTCAATTGGATATTAGGGAAAATGTCTTCACCTAAAGGGTTGTCAAACACTAGAACAGTCTCCCCAGAGAAGGGGTTGAGTCATCATCCCGGGAGTTATTTAAAAGATGTGTAGTCATGGCACTTGGGGACATGGATTAGAGGCAGACTTGGCAGTTCAGGGTTAACAGCTGGACCCAATGACCCTGGAGGTCTGTTCCAACCTAAATAATTCTATGATTCTCCTGCAAAGTAAACTGCATTTGCAGGGCAGTGCTGCCACTGGGCTTTGACAATGATTCTGATCTCCCATCTGCAGCTGGGAAAACATCTCTAAGCACAGAAGCAAACTTGCTGTCTTTTCATTTGGGAAAGTCTTGGTTGTTTTATTTTCACCATAATTAGACTTTTTTGATTACACTAATAGAAAAACAGCATTTGTCAGCTGTGCTGAGGATCTCATTGTATTAGGAAATATCTGTATATTGGAAATAAGAGCCCAGTATGCAAAGTACTTTCTGAGTAAAAGTTTAGGAGTGTTGACTATCTAAATATAACAACAGACAACTTAAAAGAAAAAGGATATTGCACAATAAAATAGCAATGAGAAAAAAGTAAAGCAGCAACTACATACTCCCATAACCTAAATTCTGAGTTACTGCAGAAAAAGATTGTCTGATCCACAGATTATTCACAAAGCAGTGAATGAGGTGGCTCCAAGGAGAATTGCCTGTGTCACCACAATTTGTTTGAAAGCAGAGCAGCTCTGCTCTCTCTCACACTAAAATTTATTTATTCACTCAGTATGTGGGTTTGGGGAACTAATGCAGTTTGTAAATTGGACTTGGTTCATTCAAGAAATAGTAATAAATTTGGAGATGCTGAAAGCAAGTCGTTTGTGAAGTGCTAGACACAAAAAGAAAATTCAGAAACTTGAGGAAGGGGGAGAGGTTTTATCCCCTTGTAGGTGAATGCAATAGTGCAGTAGTCAGGATGCTCACCTAAAATTGTGGAACATTTTACCTTGGATGAGAACAAAACCCAGATGCCTGGCTCCTGTGTACATATTTAATCATAATCATCATTATAGGTATCTTCAGGCTCTGGTCCAGTGATAAGGAAATCCATCTGCATTTTTAGGGACCTCTGTGAGATCTCGGTCCAGTCTGCTTTGCAGCCCATGGATTCAGATTGATGCCTCTCTGGATGCTGTCTTTAACTTTTAAAAAGTGAAAAGCATGTACAACAAATGGATATGTTTTCTGTGCCTTGGTCAAGCTGATGGGTTGCCTTGAGTTCCCAGCAGGCCTTCAGAATTTAAATGAGTTGCAGGTGGTGACAATAGGCAGATTTGCTTTAGCTATGGTCTGGCTCCATCAAGTTTTTGGCTTAGTTTTCCAAGGCTCTGGAGTCAGGCATTTTCTCTCAGCTGCCCACTATTTTCTGAACTCCACCCAGCCCTGGCCATCCCTGGCCATTCTCTTGTACACAATGCTTCACTGACGGGTGATCTTACAGAGATTCTTTAGAAAATAGTTGGAGTCAACATTATTTTTGTGTTCTAGGAGATACAGAAAGAGACACTGAGACACTACCAAACCCTTCTGCAAAATTCCAGCAGAGAGTCCCTCACCACCTCAGTATTTCCATGCACAACACTAAAAACTATACTCATAACAAGGCTGTTGCCTTGTTTTTCTCCTTTCTCATTTGCTTCCCACTATAAACACGATGAGGTCAGTGCCTGGTTTTGTGGATCACGGCGGGTTCCCTTGCTTCCATCCTGTCCTGGGTTCCTCAGTGCTGTAGGCGCACATCTGGCCCCTCAGCCCTCCAGTGCCAACCCTTTCCTCTCATTCAGCCACCCCCAGTGGGCACAGATCCCTCAGTGCTTGTGGTCAGCCCTCACATGCTGTGGGCTCACCCTGTGATGCTGCTGCTCAGCTGAACCAAGGCCCTCTGAGCGCTGTATGGGCCTGGAGAGATCCGAGATGGAAAGTTAAATGAGCCTTAATAATGGCAAATTATCGATGGATCACTCAGTTTGGCTGCAGACAGAAATTTCAGGGTTCCCACGACCCTCCCTAGTGCACTTACAATGCTGGCACTTTAAAATGTCACAGCTGACAAGCAGAAAGCAAGGGTTTTAGGCATGCTGGGCTTGTTCCCTATATTTTCATTTGAGAATGCCAATCACTGTGGTATCTAAGTACTAGTTGTCCTCTGAACAGCCTGTGTCACGTAAAAAGGGATCCATCACGCTTATAGTCAGCTTTCTAAAAGCTGCCTGGCCTCCCAAGTTCACCAGGTTCCCTCTGCAGATGAGGTGAGGAGAAAAACATGTCCAGAGGGTTATTTTCACGCTTGCTTCTTTTTGCCTTTGCCTTTCAGTGGAAGTCAGGGAAGGTACAAGGCTGATGATGCTGTTCATAGACAGCTTTGGCTGGAAGGGTTTCAGGCTGCTGAATGAAGATAGGACGAAAAATCAGCCTGCAAGGTACATGTACCACAAACAGTAAAAGAGCCCTTTTCCTTTGGTATTTTGCTGTTTTGAGATCTGGTATCACAAGGTGCTGTGAAGGGAGCCACCTCTGACAGTATTTCAAAGATCAGAAATAGCATGTGTGAGATCTAACAGCCAGAAGCAAATTCAGACTAGAAATTCACATTTTAACAATATAAATAATTCATCATTGCAAAAGTTTGATGAAAGACGTGGCAAATTACCCAACATGTGCAATCTTCAACATATGAAAAATATGCAAGTGATATTCATGCTGTAACTAATACAGGAATTACAACATGGATGTGACTGGGCAAGGTTCACTGCTCTATACAATGCAGAGAATTACATTTGAAAAAACAATGTTGCTTTCTAACCCATCTTACAAGATTCTTGAAGTGTACAGTGCCCAAAGATGGCAGCCAGAGTGGGAATACACAGATAATTCAAAGAATTAGGAATCTAATATACTTGGTTTTCTATCAAGCTGTGCATTTATGGCATTGCGTGTTTTGTTGTCAATCTTTTCCTTCACAGTTTCGCACTCATTCTAACTGCAAGAAAATTCATTGCTGTAGCAATTTCAGAAAAGCTCACTCAGGTTACAGGCTGAGTGAAACCAGTGAATTTTCTGCCCTTTTCTGCTTTTGTTAACCCCCAACAAGTCTGATCCTGTTGGGAAATCCAGCTGCAGCGATAGCTGCAATGCAAGTTAGTGCTACACTTGATGGCCTTGAACCAGAGATAGTTGAAAAATGTTTAGTAGTGACTGAATGACAGGGGAGTCCTCAGTTCTGAGTGGAATCCCACTAAAATTGCAAAGATTTACATGCACATACAGTACAGGTTCCTCTCCAAACCTGAAAGGGGTGCAAACCCCTGTCTAGCTGCTATTTTACCTAAACCCATCCCCAGGAATCCAGAGGGAAAAATCCACAAACCTTGTAGTGAACTCTGGGTTTTCCCTCGGAGCTGATGATGTTATTCCCTTATCCTGATGTCTTTGCTCACTGTCTGAAGTTGCCTATGCCTAAATATCCCCCAGCTGGGGTGTCCCAGTCCCCAGAGTCCCTGGAGTCCCTCTGTCTCTGGTGTTCCCCATAGCAGACCCAGAGACACAATACTTCCAGCAGCCCAAGGTCCTGGATTGATTCCCTGGTAAAGACATCCATGCCTGCAGCTCTGTCAGCCACTGGATGCAGGGGATGGCAAGAAGTCAACACTCTGTGTTTGGTGGAAGATGTTCAACAAATGTTGTGACCAGAGGATTTCAGATTTAGCTTTCTAAAGGAACAGAGCTGTACCACAACATTTACAAACAGCTCCGGTTACAACTGCGTAACACCAGCCAGCATTCAGAAGCTGTGCCAGGAAGCTCTCCACGTTGCTACACTCCCTCATTAATAGCATTTTGCCAAGCTGCCCTCTGGGACAAAATTATTGTAGAGTGGTTAAATGTCTGCTTGTGGAGGAAAGCTTTATTTTACCGTTTAACCGCAGTCTGACTCGAATTCCAGCGCACAAACCAGGAGGTACCTGGGATGCATTATAGCTGCATCTGGCTGGATTTTCTGGGCCTACAAAAGACCACAGACATGAGTGAGATTGATTTATTGATCTGCTCTCCCTCCCACAGCTTACACAAGCAGTGGCAACAAGCTACTCCCACACACACACATGCACACCTGCATCTTGATTTATCACATAAATGTTACAACAGGCAACACTAAGATCACACCCACCTTTTCTTTAGCCTTCCAAACCTCCTAACCAAAACAGCTTTATCAAGACAAGATATTTCTCTGATAAGAAAACCCTGATATGAAGTAGGTCTGTTGAAGCAGATAGGGAATATCTAAGAGAAGGCCATTCTTTATATACTGAGAGTGGGAGAGTGGCCTCAGTATGTCCCATTGCTGACCCCTTTTGTGCAATGATCTCCTTTTCTAAAGTAGGTCTGCAACTGCTTTATATTTTTCTGTCTCAATATTCAGTAGTCATTACTGTGAGAAGGGAAAAATAAACAAAGCCCAAACTGACACAGTGCAACACCAGCCAGAGAAGAGTTTCTCCTAATGGCACAAACCAGAATGAGCAATAAAGACCAGGCTGTCTGCGTCCAATACAGATCCCATGTGTGTTTTAATAACAAAGGATAAAAATCACTGGGTTTCCCTCCTGTATTGAAATACTAGATTATAAAAAATAATGACTAGAGCAACAAGATGTAGCCAGGGGGAAGTTCTAGGAGAGGTTTCTGCTGAAACGAGACAGACATCATACAATGAGACAGAGTCCTTGTCTGAACCTTTTAAAAGATGATTTTCATCTTGTTCATACACTCAAACTACTGAGCAAATGAATTGGACTAATTAAAAACTACTATCCTTTGGTGTTTGGCTGTTCTACAAATGTAGCAATGTTTTTAAGCCAAAAAAATCTCATGACATATGCTTAGTGAATTCCAGTTCTTTGTGTTTTTCATTTCAATTATGTGAAAGCAAGGAGCACCTCGCTTATGAGGAAAGGCTGAGAGGGCTGGGACTGTTTAGCCTTGAGAAGAGGAGGCTCAGGGGGATCCTACTGGTGTATGTAAATAACTGAGGGGAGGACACAAAGGGGACAGAGCCAGGCATTTTTCAGTGGTGCCCAGTGACAGGACCAGAGAATGTAGGCAAAAATGAAACACTGGAGGGGTCATCTGAACATCAGGAAATATTTCTATTTATTGTAAGGGTAATCAAGAATTGAAATAGGTTGCCCAGGGAGGTTGTAGAATATCCATCTTTAGAGATATTACAAATGTCCTGGGCAACTGTGTGGCCCTGCTTGAACAGAAGGGGGTAGAGAAGATGAACTCCAGAAGTCCCTTCCAACCTCACCCGTCCTGCAATTCTGTGATCTGTCATTCTGTGAAAGTTGTTGCAATGCATCAGGGAGTTTTTTTCATGATTCTGGTGCTACAAAAGGGGAGACTAAAGATGTATCTGCACTGGTAAACTGATTCATGCCTTCCACTCTGACTCATTGTTGTCTTAGCACCCACACACGCCACAAGTTTATGCAAATGGTGTTGGAGCAAATGTGGTTTTCTTAGAAAATGAGACAGAATGGCCTATGTCAGGGCTCACATTCATGTGTTCCACCTGTACCAGGTGTGACTTTCAGTGGGCTCTGGTGTAGCGAGGGACTCCCTTGTGCTCTCCCAGATCAATCGGGAGTGCAAACTAAAATTGTGCGCTAAAAATTCTTACATTTTAGCAAAAGAAAAGCAGGTGTTTCTTGCACTATTGTGATTGGCTGCACACTGCTTGGCTTCTGACAAGCAGGACAGAGGGAGTCTCAGTGCCCCAGTGGCTCTGACACAGGAATAGATGGGCACAAGTTGGGTCACAGCAGCTGCCAGTGGAGCTCTTTGATGTGGCTGTCAGTGTGCACATAGCAAGAGAAAGTGACCATTACAGTTCCTTCTTTTTTTACACATGTAGATTTATGTCATAACCTTTTTGCTTGTAGGGAATTTGTGTGAAAGTGAAGAATGACTGTTACAAGAGGTGAATATTCCAACCACTCTCCCATTCCTCCATCCAGAACACCAAGCATGTGGCACTTTGAGAAAGGAAAAACAAAACCCCCTCAACACATAACATATGGACTTGCAGAATAGCATTGCCATTAGTATGGTCTGCACAAATGTGTGAGATTTTCCTTTGAATGGGAGATCACCCAAAATTAAATTATGAGGATCTTGCTTGCAAAGTAGGAAACTCAACAAGTCCATAAAAAGGATTTGAGCTCAAGTTTTTCTCTGAAGGACAATAATCGATTTTGAGACTTAGCTCCACTTTTTCCTTTCACTCCCACTGTTAATTTGTTTTGCTCAAGTCCTAACTGTTGAACAGAAGCAAAGTAAAGAAAATAGTGCAAGTAAATATGTATGAAAAATATGGTTGGATGTATCATCAGCATGGGGGAGGATAGACTGGAACACTCTTAGGTTTCTTCTGTTTCTGCAAATTTCCCTAATTTGCTGTTAAGTGCACAGAGCTGATGCTTCCTAGTTATGCAGTTTCACTTCTGTCACTTGTATAATTAACAAAATGGATGCAGAAAGTGCAAAGAACTCTTGTGATTTTTGCAAGGAGGCTTCTGTAAACCTGAGGAGACGTGATGAAACAAGCACTGCAGTAATAGTAGGGTTGCCACTTCAGACAAGCCAAACACCAGGAAGAGGAGAGCAGTGTTCAATATATTGAATCCTTACCCATTGCTAATTTTATCTCAGCCAAATCAGGTTTTAAGGATGAACAGAGGAAAATGAGATGATTTCTGGACTTTGATGTTCCTCCCTCTGTGTAAAAGATCAGACCATGGTAGAAAAAAAAATTATTTAAAAAAGTGCTTACATCAATTTTGCTTGTCAAGATTTTTGATAATCAGAATATAATTGTCAATATACATCTCTAAACATTTTTTAATTAAAATTAGAGCAATGCAAGTACATTCATGTACCACTTGTTCTGGTTACAGAGTTAAGCATCATTCTAAAATAAACAGAATATTGTGGAATTGTAGGGAAAAACCCCCAAAAAGTTGAACGATGAGGTTTTCCCTTTTTCTCTCATCTCTTTCTATGAGCCAAACACATATTGGAAAGATTTCAAGATTTCAGTTCTCATGTTTTGTTTTTGCATGACTTAACTCTGAGCACCCAGAATACTTTAGAAACAGCAATAAATAATGTAATCTTTACCCCAGGTGAAACTAGATTATGTACATATCCACCACAAATAACAGGGAAACTTATCAGACACGACAGTGATTCGGCCCCATGGAGCACTAACAAGAACCTAAATTAGCAAAGACCAAGCCACAATTCCCAGACAAAATTCTCTCAGGGAGTAGAATTTGCAGGAGCTTCCAATGAAACAGATGGGAAGGAAATTTCATATTTCCCAATAATATCAGGTTAAACTAGCACTTGGTGTAGGTGCTACTATCCATATTTGAAGAATATATTTTGCACACAAAATGTATGCCATTGAAAAAATTAACTCTTTTGTAAATGAAATGCCTATGGGTTTTCCAATTTTGTTTGGAATTTTGACGCAACTAGAGTCTTAATGCCTGGATTCTCACATGCACCAGACATTTTGCCACATTACCACAGACAACCATGAGAACTCAAGAAAATAATCTCCCAGAAGACATTTTAATGGTAACCTTTAACTATTAAAATTGTTTCTGTTGGCTTTTTTCAGACCAATACAACAGTTTCCATGAATGTAATTTAGGAACAATTAAATCAATGAATACTGCTGTAGCAAATAGTTCCAGTCACAAGAAAGGATGAAAAATGTTTCATTTGATTATTTCTGAAGCTCTGTTTTCTTTTGCCCTTTTTTCCCCCCAAAGGTTTTTTTAGCTTGACTTCTTGAAAAACCAGTGTGGTCATCCTTTTCCTTCCTTTTTCCCAACTTGACAGTGGGCAGGAAAGAAGAAGAAACCCCCTACATTCTCTAAATGCATTTTTAATTCAACTAATTGATTTCATCCACCCTAAAAAAAAAAAAAAAAAAAAAAAAAAAGAAATTGCCATTTAATGACCAGTTTGGGTGCATGTTGAAGTGTGCATTGTGTGCTGCCTAGGTCTGTCAGGGGGTGTCTGTGGGGGAATCTAAACCAGTTCAAGCTCTGTGCTGTAGCCACAAATAGTGTTGCATTTCTCACATCCTTGACAAGCATTTGATTTGTGTCAATTCCCTGTCTTTCAGAAATGCCTTGACATGATTCAAACATGCCACAAATCAGGACTGCTCCTGACGGATAGCATGAGTAAAGTAAATTAATTTTGCATGGGGATGAGCTGCCTCTGTTTGTACAGTGTGGTGCAGAGCTGCGTCCCTCCAGGTCACACCCGTGGGTCTCGGGGGCCAGCACTGTGGGACCTTCAGGTCCTGATCTTCTCCCAGCTCTGACCCCTCAGTTCAGCTCCTCTCTGCAGCATTACCCCAGCCCTGCAAAGGGGCAGTCAGAGCTGATGTAGCAGGAAAACAAGTGAGAGAGAGAGAAGTGGTAGCAGTAGCTAAGGGATGTTGCCATCTCATGTGTGGGCACATCCAGTCTGCTGCAAAACTCTTTCTACATTGCATCACTGCTTGGCAAGATGTCTGGGGGAGCGGATAACAGAGAAAGGGAGCAAAGTTACATGAAAAATATCAGTGAAGACAGCTTAAGAAAAGTAAAAACAAAGGTGACATTCTTCCCTCTTCAGCCCTCTTGACTGTATTGACTAGATCTTCATGGACTTCAGCAGTGGCTTAGAGCCCTCACTCCTATATAGAAGTTGAGCTGTAACAAATTTGTGGCCAACTCCTACCCTAAATGCAGTCTTCAAGTCAGAATCTTTGTTTACTTTCCAAAAACAACAGAAATAATTCCTATTTTTATTCCAAAGAAAGAGCGATAAAGTGTTTCTTTTGGTTGCTTGTTTCCTGTGTACATATCTAACCATGATCACAATAATTATTATCATTGCCACTGAAGGACTGCCATGCACAGATAAACTCAGCCTCATGACTAGAATCAAACTGCAGAGCCATATGGTGATACTGGAGCAGGAAGATGACAAAGAGTGAAAAAGGAGAATGGATCCAACCATAGGTACTCCAATTTATGAAAAAGAGAATATTTTCAACTTCATAATAGCAAAGCATTAACAAACAAACCTTCATGTTGGTCAGCTAGTATTCAGCTTGTGGTCAGAAAAAGCACAGAGTATTTTTATTTCCCTAATTGATATAAAATATAGAAATGGCACACTAAGCAGCCAGTTGGTGCAATGGTTTAAAGCCATTTAAATGCTATAGTTGTAAAGAAGTGGAGGAGAAATAAAAAAGTGTGTTTGTTTCTGTATCTCTGTTTCTTTGGTTTGAAGTTGCAGCACAAATCACATTTTTTCAAATAACTTTGCTATGGTAAGAAAAGGGCATTTTAAAAAGTCATTACTAGAAGAAAGTAATAATTTTGTTTCAGTAAAACTCTCCACAGTATGGATTGCTAAAGTACATGACTCTTATAATGGATATCCACAGCTTTTAATAACAACAGCAGGAGCTATGCAAGCAGGCCTGAATACAAAGCTCTGTGCCAATGCATATTAACTTGTCCCATGTAACTTCTTCTCTTCCAGCCACTGGCCCATATCCATCCAATTTAAATGTTGAATACAGAAGGGAAAATTGTAAACCTTCTGTACTTACGCACTGCATCTTTTTTTTTCTGAATTTTTACTCAGGGAAGACTAGATCAGAGTTATATGCTTCATAGAGTCTGCTTGATATGAACTTTTAAAAAGCTTTACTTTAATCCTCTACACCTGGTATTTCTGGGGGTTCAAACAGATTTATATTTCTTCCCTACCAGCTCTCCTATGACTATACAAGAACAAAGAAAATAAATCCCACAGCATCAAAGAAAAAAGCAATTGGAAGCTGTTTCCTAATCCAGACCTACGCAGCCGTGTGTCTTTCCCCATATTCCACATCCCTAATGACTGGATTCTCTCTCTCTCTCTAGATATAAAACAGTCTATCATTTGTATTTGAATCCCTTTCTTTAATATTATTAGACTACATAGGCACATATTGAAAGAGGTCAGATGGCTTGTTAACGCAGTGTATATTGGTATTGTGCAGCTCTCAGCAAGCAGATTTGGAAGAGCAGATATTTTAAGACTAACATGAGAACTTACAAAGTTAAAGAGAAAAATAAAAAGTTACTTTCTATTCTTAATAAACTCAATCTACCTTATGAAATAGGATCATTGAAAGAGAACAAGCCAGTGCTTTGCCCTTTCTCAGCATCATTACTGCATTACAGATTTATTACTTACCTAACTCTTTGCTGGGAAGTTGTAGCAGCACAACATGTACCCTTTCCTGAATGTAACTTTACTTTCTTGTTTGATTCATAACAGTTAAATGATCCAGAAAAAGAGAAATTGCATTTCAGTCCTCTATGTAGGACCCTACATATCTTCCGGAAGGCTAAATTTATGGAAGCACTCTATTCCCAGAATGACTGAACAGGGAATAACAGAATTGTCCAGAAGTTGAGTAAAGCTTAACTCTCTTCTGGTCTCTAGATGAGCCTTTCCCTCCTGAAGGAGACCTGGGAAGCCCATAATCATTGAGCTAGGCTAGTTTTTGTTATCCTGTATAACAGGATAACACTGGGCTCATTGCCCTCTTATTGTCTCTGTGCAGTGAGGCTGGGATACAGGTTCCTTAAGCATTTCCTTCACTCATGGTGTCTCTGCACAGTGGTAACACAGCGTGGACTTCACCTCCTCAAACAGCTTCCCCCTGTTCCAGTGAACTAATAACCATTGTCTGCAGCACAGCATGGCTGGCTAATCATTCCCCTCTAAAAGAAATACAGATGTTTGAGAGGATTTAACCAACAATTTGGTTCTAGGTATGCATGAAAATAATTATCCTTTTAATCCTAGGAAACAAAAGCAATCCATTTCTATTTTGTAAGGGTGTTTTGAGGCCTAAACATTCATGGGCTCTTTATACATCCAAAGGTTTTTGCTGAAGTTGTAACTTCCTTTCTTATGACAGTCCAGATTTCCCAAAAAATTCCATCTTACCCCAGAGATAGAAGGAGAGACAGAAAAAGAGTATTGGAAAAGCCATCCTCTTGCAGACTATTGGGGTGGGATTTGTCTCACCTAACTCCAAGCATTTATATTAATAGGTGTCAATAGCTGAGCTGGTCCCTCTGGATTCTATTTGCAGTCAGTGGGGAGAAATTGTAACATAATTTACCTAAACTCTTCCAGGTATTTGCTTCAGACAGAATTGAACTTTAGAAATTACTTACTCTCTCCTCTTACTACAAAGGCACCTCAGCTTTACTGGATCACAAGTGAATGGCTGTTGTCACTCCATTAGATGAATCACATTTTTTCTCTCTCATATTGTTTTTCATGCACTTTCTTTTTTGCTTTTTTTATTTTTCATATGTCATTTTTACTCTTCTTAGGACAGCTTGTCTTCTAAATATCAGTCAGTTCACCAATATAGTGTGCTTTTTTCAAAAAACCCCGTGACTACAAAAAAGCAACACATGCAAAATTTAACTCTCAAAACATAATAATGCCCCTCACAATTTCTGCAGCATTTCCACTAGTGACTGAATTCTGTAATGATAAAAATATTTCTAATGCTTTTCCAGTACCTACTAGATTGATGAACCTTGCTTCTATATCACAGGAAAAGAGGAAAAGGGTTGCAAAAATCAAGAAAAAGTAGAATTATTTCATTCCGACCACACCCTTTCTGTTGCTAGTGCATTACTACCAAAACCCAAAGCAGAGAGTTTAAAACTAATTTTAGTACATCTGCAGTAGCTGCAGCCATCTCTCTGAATATAATTACCAAAGAAGTAGTTATTCCAAATTGCATTAAAATAATTAAATTAGAGTGCATATAAAACAAACTATTGGTATTTAACTGAGATGTTTAAGGTAAGTGAACCTCATACCTGTGCATGGGTTTTGATTTTCAGAATTATGTTCCAAAAGATGGGAGCACGCATCCAGGTTACACTCAGAACTGGGCAGGTCAATGTCTTTATTTCTGAAGTCCAGAAGGTCCAAAGGAATATCTCATTGATACATAAAATATTGAAACTTTGAACAGAAACACGCAAAGACACTTAGAAATCTTTCTTTTCTCATTCAGGGTGGGATTCATTTTGGCAGTACTTTTGTGGGTTAAAATAGATTTCTGGACTAAATTCACTACTAAAGCTTGCTTTTTCATCAGTCCAAAGGTGCAGGCACTGCTAAGAGATGACTTGATCTGTCTGAAGATAGGTTTTGAGAATACACAAAACGAATGTCCCCGTGGAGTTCTCCATTTATTTTCACTATGGAATGAGCCTGCCCTGCTGACTGAGGCTGCATACATAAATTTTAGCACTGAAACTTGACAAGATCAATCTGAATCTCAGCATGGTTTGAAAAGAGTGCACCCCTGGTTCTAGCACTGTTCATAAGCAATTAAAACTTTCTTTTTTAAAAGTCTTTTGTCTTCAGAAATTGTCCTAGAGAAATTTTCACGTGAATGGTGGCTTGAAAAAGTTAACAAAACCCCCAAAACTACTATAAACACTCTTCTGGAATCAATTTAATGATTTCTTACTCATCTAAAAAATTTTGAGGGGAAAGAGTTATTGGATAATTCTGTGAACCAAGCATGAATAAAACACTATGGACAATGAGCTGCCATGAAGCATCTGTGCTTCTCTCTTACTGAATTTGCTTTTAAAAAGTTCACAATGCTCACCTTAAAAAAAAAACCAACAAAAAACCAACAAAACAATCAATGAAACCCCACAAAAAACCCAACAAAAAACCTCCAAAACCAGTAAAGTTGACAATATGACTTGTGAGAATTCCATATTATTTCAGTATCCAGTAGCTGCCATGCAAAAGGACCAGTTAATTAACTGTTTATTATTCTTACTTCAATAGCTTATTTTCTTATAGCCTGGAAAGCCTTGCAGAGATTCCCCAGAGCATATCATGGTGGTGATTTTTTAGAAAGACAGCATAATCAGACATGAATTCCATTTCACTTCAATAAAAATATGTTTTCTGTTGAGTTTTACACTTCAGGCTCATTACAGCAGCAGTTTTACTAGCTGGGTTCATCCAGCCCACAGGAAGTGCATGTACACAGAGATGTTTAAAGGGATGTTGGACATTTGTGTCTGACAATAAAACCTTGCTTGCTTGTGTTTCACATCACTGGGATGCCGTGGAATAACAGCAGAGTAAACTGAGCTTTATTTATTATGATTGTAATTCTTGATTATGGAAGGAAAAATAAATGTAAAGTATCTGGAAACAGATGATAGTTTTATAGCTGAACTCGGTGATTTGCACATAAAGCTGGGGAAGTGGAAGACTTAACTTACCATTATGTCATGATTTATTTTACAAAAGCTGAGTGAGCTCTGAGTAGAGCTAACCTTGTTAGAGTTCTAGGCAGATGTTATGAACTCTCTTGGGGCTCTCATGGTTCAAACATAAGGATACCACAGAGCTTTCTTGGCTAATATTAGCTACTACCTTACAGCCTTCTCCTTAGATCCATGAATTACCAGCACTCAGAGCAGCTCATTCAAGTCAAGACATTTCTAAGAAACCCTTGGGAATCTGTGAAAGTGCCCTGATTGCTTTGAAAGTGTTTCAGTTTCCTGCTTTTGAAAATCACTGCCCTAAACAAGAGCTGTCTTAGAAGCAGGAACATTATTCAGAATCAGCTTCATCTAAAAAGGCTTTGAAATTTAAAAAGATAGGTTAACTTAAAAATTCTGATTTTAGTAACAGGGCAACATTTAATAAATATCAGAAAATGAAATTAAATTGGGATCATACTTAAAGGCTTTAGCATTCCTTAGCTGTTCAGTGCAGATAGATAATAGCAGCTGGCATATCCTGCAAAGTCCTTAAATGGAAATCTCTTCTGTACCATTTTTTTTCCCAGGAAGTTTATAACAAGTTACATTTCATGATCCTACTCTGAATGAACATTTCTTTGTAATTTGGAAATGGGACCTCACATAGCTCTGCTGAAATTTATCCATCATGTTTTCCCCTTCTTTTTAAAATTGTTGAATATGAATATGAAATTTGAATAATAAAAGAACCCTATAAAATTCAACTTACTAAGATTTTTCTCTTAGAACAAGCGAATAACATAAGAACACAAAAAAGATTAATTTGTAGATTTTATCTTCCCAACTCACTGGCTGAATTCAGATGAATCCATCACACTGAACTGTCATACACCTAAGAGTTATGTCCAAAGATATATTTTACATCTCTTTTTTCATCATTGTCCTTGGTGCATCAGGATCTAGGTGGTTATTTTCCCCAATGATTACTGCACAATGTAAATATCCAGTCCTAACTGGGTATTTAAGTGGCAGACCCACGAAGGAAATGGGCGTGAAACATCCATCCAAACACCCTCACAGCTGGGTGGCTGTGAGGTTCCTGAAACTTCTGGATTTAGCTTCAAGTCCCCAGCCCAGTGCAGGTTAATGCTGCTGTACCTCAGCTAAAGCCAGTCATCTTTGTGTTTTTTTGGTTTTTTTTTTCCTTCATTAGTGTCTGCACAGGGATATATTCTCTGTAGAAGGAGTAAACAGTGACTGCAATCTCAGTTACGGGTGATGAGGTCACTTTTCAGAGAAATGAGTTGCAGTTTTCCAGACCAAGGAGGGAGCAGGATCCAGACTGCTTCTTGCCAAAAAGCATAAGCAGAACTCAGAATTGACACAGACACTGAAATATTTACTCTGGGGAGGATGCTTAGGAAGTAGAGGTGCTCTGGAGGCTGGATTCCTTCCTCTCCACTTCAGGTGCCAGTCAATAGACAGGAGGAAGCTGTGGATCTCAGAGGGTGTTTCAGCTCCATATACGTGCCAGTTTTTTGGTTTTTTTTTTCAATCTGCTAAACAACCGATTCTCCCTCGGCAGGTCTTTATCTGTCCTCATTAACTCTAACAAAGAGTCGACAATGGCCAAATCCCTTTCCTAAATGTCTCATTGAAATGCTTAAATTGAGGCAAAATCTGTCTGGTCTGTAAGAGTCTCTAGAGCCTTTTGCTAAAGATGTGCCCTGACAGTTGCAGCTGCTTAAGACTTTTCAAATTAGGCATCACTGTAAAGTCTCTCATGACCTCTAGGCCATAGCCATTAAACTTCACACTTCTGGGTTTTGCTGTTGATTGCAAAAATTTTTCTGAGAAAAGTCATGTTAAATCCCAGTGTGACACCCAAAGTTACATTGTGCAAACTAACTGCAATTGACACTGAGAAATACCAGGAGCAAAATTTCAACCTATACAAATATAGCAATTTCTACCTCAGTTGTTAC
The DNA here is from genome assembly GCA_039654755.1 of Calcarius lapponicus. Taxonomy (NCBI): domain Eukaryota; kingdom Metazoa; phylum Chordata; class Aves; order Passeriformes; family Fringillidae; genus Calcarius; species Calcarius lapponicus. The sequence goes on from CM077463.1 coordinate 11,117,499, forward strand.
TTTACATTTCCCAAATTTATATTAGGAACATTTTTGTTCTGTAGTGTGGAAAAATGATGATCTCCATAAAGTCTAATTTCGCTAAAATTTTCAATTGCTTTTACCCATAGCTTACTAGATTTCATTTTTTAAGACTAATTTTATTTTCACTGACATGATCTGTCAGGCTTGGATGGATGTGAGTTCCAAATGGCAAACACATATATGTGCATGGATCCTAATGAACCTGTGGTATAATTTTGCAGAACTATGTGCATGTTGGTTATGTCAACAAATAACCAAAGCATAGAACTGTAATTAAGAAGTGGGAATGTGATACTGCTGGATGGTATTATTGCTTTTCTGGGAAGAATTATTGCATCTTTAGTCACATTTAAGGTTCTCAGAAAATCATTTGCCTCAAGCAAATGAGAAATTGGAAGAAGAAATGAGCATACAGAAGACTTCCAGCAATCTCACATTTTTCCAATGTGACTAAACAGAAATGTTTGGATGCAATAAATGGAGTTGAAATAAATGTATTATGACACCAAATATTCAATGGCACTAGGAGACCCACTCAAGTGCAGCAACTGCATCCACTGCTGCTAAACTAAATTTTAAAGAGAGGCCACAACATCCCAAGAGTCTCTCTGGCAGAACTGCCTCACCAGTTCTCCTGCCACCTCACAAACACTGAACCAACATTACTGCAGAGTCTTTTTCCTTAACCCTTAGTATTATTTTACTGTTTTAGTGACATTCATCAGTGACAGAGCAATTACATTAACAACTCCCTTTCTCTATTGTGTCATGGATGAAGCTGAGCAGAGAAGTCAGGAGCATGACCACAGTGCATAAAAGCAATGCTGATGGCTTTAACATTTATTTGCTAGTGAACTGGATGAAAATAAATGTTTTAAGAAGGACAGACTGCTAAGTGTGTGACCACTAGGTAGATCTAATTTCTTTTGCATAAATGTAAATTCAAGCACAGAAATGCAGAAATTGGAAGATTTTATGGATCCAGACTGGCCTTTGTTTCCTGTTCATGTGATAATTTTATTAGTTTTTTGAATGATAATATTTATAAATTACAGCAATGAGTATCACTATTTTGTTTCACGAGGATGTGTCTGAATCACCTATGAAAACGGAAGTAAGAATTTCCAATGGCACAGAAGTCCAACACAGTCAGAAATTATTACTAAGCAGATCACTTCTGATAAGTAGTTCAGATCCTGCCCTTCTGCTCTAATTGTATTAGACTGGGAGAAAAGAGGATTCTGCATTCCTTGACTTTTGAGCATGGATAGCACAATAGATGGCAGAGTCTGTTAAGTGGCATTAACATTTAACTTGTCTGAGCATGACTTACAGTAAAAATTCAGTTTCTCCTTAACATCACTGTAGATACATGAAAGGCTCCAGAAAAGCTCAAAGTGCAGATCCACAGGCACTGTGCTGTGCAGGAGCAGTGCTCACCTCTCCCCTTTGGGGAAAATGTGAGCTGTTGCCATCCAGTGTCCATTCTGGGGCATCCCGAGAGGGACATTTTTCAAGACAAGTAAGCAGCATCGTAGTCAAGGAGGTGTCAAGTCTTCAAGGACATCCACAGGGTCAGCAGCCCCTCTCCTTCCTCACAGGGCTTTAGCAGCCCGTGTTCAAGGTCAGGTCTGATATGGTGGAACCACAAAGCCATGGATCAAACTCTGTAAACACAGCAAAGTGTGTGGGGAGGCAGTGAGAAGCCTCACCTGCTGCTTCCCTACCCAGGAGCACTTCAGCCATGCCCTTGCTCTTGGTGCATGCCTTCACTTCACATTCCCATCCAGTTAAAAATCAGAAGGAGAAGGATGTTGCAGGAAGTATTCCAGCTTTTCTTCAAAAATGCCAGTGGCTTCTGGGTGGGGACAGCAAAGGAGTCTGAAAACAGACAGCACTTTCTCGTGCTCTAAAAACACACAACATCCTTGAGGATTCCTGGAATGAGAAATGCAAGAAAGGTTTGGAAGAGATCCTTCAAATTAAACATAATGATTTACAGGGGGTTCTGATGAGAAAGGTAAGTCTTGGGACCTGGCTGGTGGGATTTGAGGGGAAAATTCAATTCTGCCAAGCAAAACATACACAACTTCACATTCATTCTAGAAGCCATAAGAAAAAATAGGGTGTCATTGTAGTCATGGAATGGTTTGATTGATATGTTGGAAATAAAATAGAGTTGTTTTATTTACTCTGAATTGGAGAGCAAGGAATGACACATTGTCTTTATTAACCACACATTTCCACCCTTTCTCTCCCTTAAATGTATTTTTTTCTATGTACTCCTTCCTGACCCTGGTTCCATGCTTTAGGTAATCTAGTTAAATGCAGGATTAACAGCAACAAAGGTTATGATTTTTATTTTGTATACACTTCATCATGCAACTCATCATGCAATGTATGCCCATTTATCTGAATGCCTTCCTTATGCACCCATAGAGCAAACACAGCCATTCCATCCCAGAAGAGACTGGGTAAAGATGCACATAACAGTTAAGTTTTATTCAATCTGGACTGTTTTCAGCAAGTCATTTGGATTTGTACCCATTACTACTCATATTGGTATTTCTACAGGCTGGGAGATCAGAGCAGACAAGGATCATACTTCTAATTCAATTCTTTCTAAAATGCATGGAGAAATCTCAGTTACTTCCACATCAATTTAACGCACACCTGTATAGGAGTAGGTGACTTGTTTCTCAGGAGTCGAGTCACATCTGTGGCATGTGGAGTCTGCTGCAAACATTCAATCATTTCTATAAATCTGCTCAACACTCTCTCCTTCTGACACCCCAACTGAATGGATTTCCTCCCCATTTATCTGACACAAGTGCTTCTGAGGTTGATGAAACTTCTTTGGACACAAAAAAAGAGACAGACATACTTTCAAAATTCCTAATCACCAGCAGGAAATAACAGCTAGATCATGATCTAACAATTAGTGATAAACAATGATGCTGATGTAATCATATCTATAATGAAAACTATGTAGTCATAGCAAAATGGTTTTATAACTAAACAAAACATTAACCTTATTTTGACCCATCAGAAAATGTTATATTCTCAGTTTATACTGAACACAGCAAATGTGCCAATCTCCCAGAAACTTTGGTGTTGTAGCAACTTCTTGTTTGTGCTCAGGCGTTTTGTAGAAAGGAAATCCAGGCAAATGTTACAGGCAGGAACTTGAGTATGCAAAAGAGAAGCCTGATGTTGATAGCTGGGGAATGAGAACCCAGCCATGTGTCACTGAAGTCTGTGGTCACTTTTTCTTGTAACCCTGCACTGTTGTAGGATCTCTGGCACCTGAGCCCTGGCATTTCTAGAAACTGGAGAGAGACTGGATTCTGTGCCACAGCTCTAGGAGAGAAATCCCAGGTGAAACTAAATCCCAAAGAACTTGGATTGATAGCAAGAACTTCACATGTCCAGTTCTGCTGTCTGAGCCTGTAATCTACCTGCTGTACTTTCTGAAGAGCTAAGGTCAAGTGTTTTATGTCAGCTTAACTGTGGAGGTGCATCAGGACTGTTCTGATAACAGGGGTTTGTTCCCTCATATAAATGCAGTGTTTTGAGGAATTAAAATGAATGTGTTGTAAATATGATTGCTGATAGAAACTTGTGAAATCAAAGGCATGGATCAAAATAGTAAGTTGTTTTTCTCACACAATGTTCTGTGTATGCTTGGGGTCTTTTTATGGGCAGGCACTTATTTAAGAAAATGACATGCTCCATTTATTGAAAGCAATGGAGCTGCTTCAGTGTGAGACAGACAAAATGAATGCACCATGGGGATGGAAACCTTCCATCCTAAATATGGTTTTGGATAAGAGCAGATTCAGTTGTCAATGGGGATGTGTCTATTTACAGCAGGACTTAGTTTACTGCAGTGCTTTGTCTTTTCATCATCATTCATGAAGTACTTAATCCCCTATTTGCCTCTGGAGAAGGATCTGTATGAATATCCACTCTGTTCTCATCTATTTTTATATGGCATTGCTCGTATTTAGTTTCCTTCAGTGTGTTAGGATGATTTGATGATTATAATGATCCATAATACAAACATTACACTCTGTAAGCTTTACATCCACTAGAAAAATCCTGTCTGTTGTTTTGTGGGAAAAATGGAACTGTTCATTGTTCATGGAACACTGGGTCAAAATAAATTTTATCTCTGAAGTCGCTACCATTTCCAAAAATTTTAACACACATTTTGTTCATTCATAGATTGTCACCTTTGGTAACCTTGATATTCTCTGAAGTTTGAGTCATTTAGGAAATGTGTTGTCATGTTATCACTAAACCCTCATTTTAAAGTTTATTTTGTGCATATTAGTAGTTTTTCAAGTGGTATTCACAGGCAGTGGTTAGGTTATGCAACTCTCATATGAACATTCTGTGTTTACAAATATATCCTATTTTCTTTACAAGTTTATTTCTCCAATGCATTCCCTCCAGCCACTCACACATGCAGGGGATTGTTTTGCAACAGCAACATGACACTCTCTATCTCTCACAGATAATCTGTTCCTTGCCTGGTCAGCTGCATTGGCCTGTGTTTTATGTTCTGCCAAACCTTGAAGGTGGGGAGATCATAATATTTTGATTATATCTAATCCACTCTGAAAGCATTTTCATTAATGGGCAAAATAAACAGAGTGGTGGAATAATATAGGACATGAAAGTGCAGAGCGTTTTCCAGCTGGGCAGAGCAGCCTAATAGATCAGCCAGACAAAGTAGTTTTCTGACAAACTAGAATAAGATATTTAAACTCTTGCGAGATTGCAGGCCTATTCCTTTTCACAGCAATGATGAAAGATACTCAGATGTGTCTTAAGTGTCTTTCTGGACCACAGCCTCGATAAATTACAAGTTTAGGAAACTCATTTGTCCTGTGGGTTCCCTCTGGAGCACACCAGGTGTCATGTGTACATCCATCCCTTCAGTAACTGTGGAAATGGATTTTCTGCTACACAGTTTTCCATTACAAGGACTTATGCTTAGCCAGGTTCTTGCTGAATTTCCTTCAGCTACAGCTTTGACCCCATTCCTTACTTCTCTGTTCCCTACTTATTTGTTCTGAGTGTATAAATTTACCATGATAGCTCAGGACGGATATTTCAAAGACAGATTTATGTCAATAATCCAGCCAGGTTAACTGCTTAAATAACCCTCTAAGACAAGGTTAGAGGTGAAGGTTAGAATCTTAAACTCCTGAGATCCCCATGTATTAGTTCCACTCTCATTTCCACATCCTCAGTTTCAAAGCTGAGTGGGAGTGCTGTGTCCACAGCACGGAAAACTGATGCCTTCTCTTTTGCATGGATTCCTGGTGTTGAATCACAGAATACATCCAGAAGATACTCTTAAGTAGGGACATAAATGACAGGATTAACTTCCCCTAACATTAAATGTGAGATACAGCTCCAAATTCAGAGATTTATGGGCTCATTTCAACTGCCCACACGTTGGTATCCTGTGCCATTTGAGGAGCCCTGGGCTGTCTGTGGTATTTGCTGGGGGATGTGAATTATGGGAGATGTGTGCTTAGGCCAGTCCTAAGGCATCTCAAACTATGCTGCTTATCTACATGTGGGCAGCCTGTCACCATCACAGCCAGAGACTGTGAGACTTCCTCCTTGAATAAAAATCTCCTCTCCCCTAAAAAGAGTGTAGGCACCACAGGCATGATTCATTTGCTTCCACTCTGATATCCACTGACATTTGAGGTGCTCTATAGCATCCCAAAAATGCATCTGGAGCTGGAAAAAATGCCATAGGACTCCCAAAAAATCTCTGACAACCTGGAACAGCTGGGCATCAGACAGGATTTCATGAGTCAACAGAAATGGCTCTAGGTGCCAGTTACTAGACCCCTGAACTAAAACCTTAGCTAAAAAGCTTATGCTATAAACACCTAAAGTTAGGGAAAATTAATCCTATTTTCAAATAACAGCATCTGGACATTTCACTTTCCTTCCTATCAGGGCAGTGATACCTTATCATACATTCACGGGTCCTCCTTCCAGTTTTACATTTCTTCCAGTTTCATTTGATACACTTCCAGTAATTTTTCCAAGGAATTTGCCAACAAATGCATTTCTGTGTCAATAAGCATTTCCAGGATATAAATCTAAGTACTGGAGATAAGGGAACAGTTCAGATTTAAGGCTCATTTGTTCTGGGGCCATTGAGCTGACATTATCAATTACCATTTCAATTAGTGCTAATTGAATTGCCGAGGTTTCTAGATGGTCGTCTGATAGCAGTAACTCATTTCATCTAGACCGAAAATTGCCAGGATCTTTCAATCACAAACTCTCACTTGCGATTATCACATATAGATACTAAAAGTTGGACTGGATAGGTTAAAAAAAGCAGCTAAACCCCCTAAAACGGTGACTCTGGAATACCTTGAACATGTGCATGGTTTTTTAAAAGCTCAAAGCAATAAAAGGAGTAAAATCTATTGCAAAAGCCTGGGAAAAAATTTAGGAGGTTTTGGGGGTGTCAGGTGGTGTGGCCATAAAGGACAATTTCACTTGAACATTGCAAGGGGATGTTCCTGCAATTTCTGGATTTCAGGGAGGTTGATGATGACAATACAGACGTGCATTCTTGTATGGGGTCTTCAAAAATATTTTTTAAATAATCTGACAAATGTGTAACCAACATATGATTAATTCAGACATCCCGGAAGTGGTTCTGGTGTTTCTGTGACTGTCAGAAATTATGTTTGAAAGAACATCAGTAAAATAAAAATATTTCATCAGTAATGAATCTGTGCCTCCTTTCTATCCCACAGTTTTTCCCATATGTTTGACAGTCACCATGAAAGGTTTTAAGTAGGTGATGTCACTTACACTCATGGGCTGCCTGGAGTATTCCTGAAGCAATGCTAGGGTGCATCCAAAGGGCTTGATAGCTGATCTGGAGCCCAGGGAGCTGTGTCTAGTCCACATACCGCAGCATTCTTTAGGCCTGATGCTCAGATATCTGTGATATCTGAGTGTACTGTGCTGGTATTGTTTTTTCTGTTTATAGAAGCCTAATAAAAATAATCTCGAACAACATCCTCAACAAAAACACTGAGGGAGTGTACACTTGGCAAAACTCACTCAAACCTCAGCTTTTCAATGGTATTTTCACTGTTCTGTTCCCCACTCCAGTGTCAGGAAGTGCCATTGAAGCAGATGAAGCAAATAAAAGGAGTGTGCTAAACTTTTTCAAACCTCAGAAGGGCTTTGAGGTTTGAGGAAGGATCTCAGCCAATTCTTAGTTTATCCAAATCTGGTCTTCTTTATTCCTAATGTTAATATGACTCCTTGCCCTCCTCATCCTCCCAAATGCCTAAAAATGCTCCTAAAAACTTGGGCTGAAAAAAACCCAAGAGGAAGAATTGTCCAGCAATTAATGAATCCACATAACTTTGAGAAGATTAAGTCTTAATTTCCTTTTCAGACATATGCATTCTATGTGACCATTCCTCTCTGTGCCTTACATTTTTCCTTTTTTTTTTAGGAAAAAAAGAAAGAATGAAAAGAGAATTTGCTTTTGTCACAGTAGTGCTGAGAGGCTAAAGCCATTAAAATGATAGAGTGGAACAAATATTCTGCTAAGGGGCAACCATAAGTTCCTCAGGACATGTTCACAAGTTTCCAAGTGATTAATTTATCACAGCTTAATGCATTGTTCCTTTCCAGCCCAGTTGTGACTGCTGACCGTGGCATTCTGGATAACTGCAAATATGCATTAACTGGTGTAGCATAAACCATTTTGCAGGAGATTAAGGACATAGCACATTACTTTGCAAGTAGGAAGGGGCAGGAAATCACACAGAAAGCTACTACTAATCGAGTCACAGGCAAAAGTCATTCCACTCACAAGAAAGCTACCCTTTGGTGAAAACACACTTTACCTGGGTTAACTCAAATTCTGCCAGAAACGTGCAATCACCCACTGAATGCACATATACACAATTTCAAATTTTCTTTGGTGTTCAGAGCTTCTTGGCATTCTAGCTTTGATTCAAGCTCATTCCTAATTGATTATACTGTAATGAAGGGCACAGGAAGGGAGCAGGAAGAAGAAGAAAGCTCAAAATCGCCTTCCAGGCATAAAATGTGTTTTGATTTACAGTTAATGAAACGTTTTTATTATTCAAATTACACCTTGGTATCGTGGTTGGATTTACTCTGGAATGAGGTTATCACACACATATGTCCCATTGGTCTCCATCTCAGCAGCCGGGGTGGGTTTATTTTGGCGGGCTGGAAACAATGTCAGTGGTTCCCTTTTTATTCAAAGCAGCACTTGGCACACTTGCAGAGTGCTTAATGGTTTGTGTTCAGAGAAAAGGAACTTTTTCACAAGTTGGAAAAATATTTTTTTAATCTTAGATGTGTAGATGTAGATTTATATGTGCATATATACACATGCTATCTATATGTATATGTATTTATACACACATGCTATAATGTGTACACATGTACATTTCAGAAGCTACTGAACTTCTAAATTTACCTCCTTCTTTTCTTAAGACCAAAATTGCTTTCTCCAATACTCAGCCCCAGTCAGACTTCCCCTCTTTTCATCTCCCAGTGAGCAGCAGTAAGAATCAATCCTAACAAACTGCAGTTGTGGATGTTTTTGAAAGGCAGCTCCAGTGCAGCAGTTATTGCCAAGGAGATTTTAGCAATGTCTCATTTTAGTTGCTGAGTAGACTTAACAGCAGCTTTTGCCAGATGAATCATAACTGAAACTCAAGAGCTTTGGTTTGGTCCTGCTAGGCCTACAGAAGTTCAAATATACATCTGGGGGCCACTGAAGCCACAGGAAGGTTTGCTGTTGACTTCGTCTCTTGGTTTCAGAATTTGCATCAAGTCCTCAGCATGTCTGGGCTCCTCCTTTCCCTCTTGGCCCCACATGACCTCCACCTTCAGAAAGACACCATCACAAATCCAGGTCCCATTACAGAAGTGCAGTTACACCATAAACTGGAGCTCAACCATTAAGGTTGAACTCTACTGTTTGGTATTTTTAGTGGAGGAATTTCTAAAGCCTTTCACCATTTCCAGCTGAAAATTTTGTTTGTTAGGTGCATCCCAGCTCCTGCTGCCTGAAGTTGCTCACATGCAGAAGTGTCCTTTCACAGACAACACTTAGCCCAAACAGAATGCAAACACATCAGCAGCACAGCATGGCCTGCTCACATGGGATATTCCAGATGGGAATGCCATTGGGGCTTTTTTCAGTTTACTATAAATGTCATTAATGCAAAACAGTATTCTGGATTCAGTTTAAAAGCATTAGGCTGAAATGAGTTAAAATTAGAGTAACTTTGTTAGATTAAATTCAAGATATACTTGACAAATCTTCAGGTTTGTCAGGCTTCCTAATCTTCAAATAGCTTTATTACTTTCTCCATAATCTCATAATTCTTTCATTTTTAATTAATTGGCAAAACTCAGATTTTTATACTCTCTAGGTCTGATAGTGATGAATTCTTCCTTTGTAATTTGATCTTGTCATGTTATATTTAAATCCTTCAGAACACCCAATAGACATGTCCTAAACAATTATTATAAAAATCTTTCCTCTTAGTATTTATGTTTTCTATTCCCAAACAAGATCCCACAGACATGCCTAGCTAACTTTCTAACACACAGGCAGAGTATAAAAACCACAATGTCTGATAATCTCTAATAGTGTGATTATTTAAATTGAAATTAAATAAACACTTTTTTTGAGAAAGCTTTCTTGCAGTCATATGTTTTCATTAGCTTACTCTCTGCTTTCTTTGAACCTCAGCTTCTTTCTTGTTAAAAATGATTTACTAAGTCTATATTGCTTGAAGAGACTGAGGCTGCGTGCTGCTGAATTAATCAAGCACTATTTTAAACCAGTATCATATGGAATATAATATTTTTCAGACCTTTGCAATTCATGCTTCTTGCTGTATTAAATTTAAAAAAAAATAAAAATATATATATTTCTGTTCGCATTTACTGTGTCCAACTTCATCCTAAACTTCAGGGAGAACAATCATATCTGTACCTCCATTCATCAAGTTATTCTTGCTATTTTTCACTTATGGACTATATTATTCTCCCTTGGAATATAAATTTCAAGCAGAAATTTTTCATGTAGACTAAGGAATTACACAACAGATTGTAAAATATAGTTCCAAATCTAATCCAAATTGCTATGGCTTTTGCCTCTGCTTAATTACCTGCACTAAAAATGATTTATAAAGGAGTTTAATGCTGTATTTCAACAACTTCTTTCTGGAATTTGTACTCTCATGCTGTGTTGTAAATTTATAGAAGGTGATCTGCCTTTAGCTTTCCTTGGAGACTACTTGCTCAGTGCTTGATGTGATGTTCAGTTTATTCTTTGTGCTTTCTAAATACAGTAATTATGATCAATAGGAGGAAAATCCTAATGGCTTTTGAAAATTCTTGTGGTACTTTCTGGGAAATTATTTTTTACATGAAAGTTGTGACTGCCTCTTTTGTTTTGTGTTAATTTTTTCCCCATTTTTGTAGGTGTTAAAATTTTTTGTGGTGAAGCTGAGAAATCTGTCTGGGACTTCTTTTTAATTGATGTTTTATTAAATCACAAAGCTGGTTTCTAGTGAAGAAGAGAAAGTTTCAATGGAATTTAATAAACAAGCATGTTTAATAAACAGCACTGAAGCTCTTTCATCTATGCAAGATGACTGATCAAGGGACCTAGAGCTGATTAGGGAGTGAGATCAGAGCTTTTGGATAATATATCCAGAGAACAGAAATGGGCATTTGATGGGGTTCAGCCCCATGCCTGTGGTCAAAGATACAGTGCACATAAACTGTGTTTTAGAAAGTGAGTTTACTCACATGGAGAAACATTATCTTTAAAAAGTGTTAATTTCACTTTATGTCTGCGAACAAGGAGCTGCTGTATTTATCATGTTCAGCTTACTATGTACTTTTCTTCTAAGCAATGTTTTACTGAATCCTCCCTACTGAACTGGAAGAATCAGCAGCAATCCTAGCTTTGAGCTAAGACATTGAAGGGAAAGGCCCTCATGCTCCAGTATCTTTGCTATATCCATATAATAAACAATTGAATATTATGTCTTATGATAAATTTCATTTTAATAAAAAGCACCAGTGGGATACTTCACTTTATAAAGTATTGCTCTTTTCTAATCACAACTACTAAAATTACCATACCTAACTCCATATGAATGGGATTTTAAATCCAGAAGTACTCCCAGTAAAATAAATGGGTATCTGCAATGTGAATACCTTTGACATGATCTGGATCCAATCTATTTTACTCAATTTTATAGAAAATTAATATATCCTAGACAAAAAGAGAAAATGTGGCGCTACTACTTTACTTTGTGTGCCTGAGGACTGATGTATCAATTTATTTGTTTTTTAATAACTGACTCCTGGTATGGTGGAGTTTTAGGTCTCAGATAACTCTTACAATATTTTTCCTAACATCATGGCATTTCTGGCATGCCCATGGTAAAATAAATCTTCCTTACTTAGAGGAATCCTTTGAAAAACAATATTTGAATGGATTTTCTCTTGCTGAAGACAGCTGTCACTTTTACTTCCCTTATCTCCTGGGTATTCAGGGTTGGAAAGGTCTTCTTCTGAATTTATTTTATCATTCTGCATTTGTTGCTCATATGGTAGACATTTGCTGACTCTATGGCATATGTGTTATGCAAACCCCAGTGACCAGAGTGTTTTGAACAGCCATGAGCTGTAATTCCAAACATATTAAGAGATTAAAATAATTGCTCTGTTTACTTTTACAAGCTTTCCACAACAAATATAGCCACCCACTTCTATACTAAGAGAAAATGAAGTGGTGACAAGGTCTACACTATTTTCCAAGGTTAGCTGTGAAATGACTTTCTTAAACTGCATACATTCAAATAATGGCCTTGCTGCCCTTGCACACCCAAGCCTTCCAGTAGGGCTGGTTATTACATAAATAATTTTTTTTTGATCTTCACCTACAGCTCTTTTTAATAACATTGTCAGGAACCACAGGAATCTGAGGTGCTACTCCCTGTCAGAAAAACCCATAAATATTTCAGTGGTGCATGATCAGGGCTCAGGGCCTTGTACTTTTCTCTGTAGTGTGCTAGACCAGGCTTTGGCTTGGTTTTGATCCATGCCTTTACTAGGCATGCTTAGACAGTGTCCAGAGGAGTGTGAATATGAGTCAGTGTCCCCCTTTCATTGTTTCTTTTGTTTCTTTGGTTTTTGTGCAAAGGGTTTGGTATCCTCATGCCAAGACAGTCTGCACCTCTAAGGCCATTATCTTATTAGACTATTATTGGTCATCTGCTGGACACAGGGTAGGATACATGGAATAAAGATCCCAATCAGTTAAAAACCTATCAAATACAACCATGCCACTGACAAAGAGATCTGCAGCATAGGAAAAGAGAAAGATAATGTCCACTGTCCCAGGAAGTGGAAATAAGTGGCAAAGTGCCCAAGCTGGAGCTCAGGGGCCATGCTGTTTAGGCTGGAGTAATTCCATTAGCTGGAAATGCTGAATTTCACATTACTGAGCGTCTTTCTGGAAACATGGAACAGGGAATAACTGGAAGGTCAGTAGGAACACCATACCCTGATGGTGTGTGTAGTGGGACAGGCTGCCTCTGTAAGCCTCCAGACACAGCCACATTCCTGGCAGTCCTGCTTCTGTTCCTGCCTTGGCCACGAGGGCTGGGTGGTGATTAGGTCATTTTTCTTCTCACTGGGCTTCATCCTCTTGGAGGCAATTGATGTTTGTCCAGATGAGCAGGCAAGCACCTTAGACCTGCTGGTGACAAAAGACACACAAACCTTCTCCCCCAGGTCAGAAAATCTGCTAGGCTTTGCCACTGCACACCCAATTGTGCATCCTTACCTAAAACTTTTAGAAATTGGTTCTGCACACACAAATCTTCAGAGAAGTATTGCTCTGCCAGTGATCAAAGCTGATGATCTACTTTCAAAATTTCTAGTGTAAATATTGCATTATCTAAATGTTCTTGAGGAGCCATATTCCCCCTTTGTTTTTTTTTGACAAAATGTGTGTTTCTCACTAGGAACATGAAGGCAACATAAAAGTAAAACAATACATGTGGTAAAGCAACAAACTCGCACTGAGTAGAGATAAGAAATAATCAAGGTAATACACATAATCAGTAGCACACGAGGGAGACAAAAGTAATATAGAACAATTTATCATCAATTTCTTTGACTGGTGAAGCAACACTGAACTGTTGTACTGTCATGTAACAAAAGGGAGAAGAAAATACAGTGAATTGAATCAGAACATTCATAATGTTGTGATATTCAGACACATGGATTTTGATTGTTAAAGCTTTTCCTTTCACCTTGAAAAATACAGGAAGAGTAGGTTTTTTTAAAAGTGTAAACTGTTTATGAGAAGTTTTCACATAGAAAAAAGTTTAAAAATCCCAAAATCAGAATGATGGCAATGAAAAAGTAAGCTACAGTACCTAGGACTTGGGCAGTGTTCTGGCAAGGTGACTGCAGATAGGTAGATGAAATGAAATAGTACAAACCTTATTTCTGTGACCTCTGGAAATGAGAAATGTCTCCACGTATCAGTAGCAACCAAGTTGACAATAAAGTGCATAAATGATACAGGGAAAGTTCCTTTCTGACTGGGATCTCCATCAATAAGACCAATATGATGTGCCACCATTTCTCAAAGCCAGAGGAATAGCCACAGCAAATTTTTTTCTGTGGTTGTTCCTGTGTATCTATTTTACCAACTAATTAATTATGCCTAGCTATAAAAGCAAAAACCTTCTAGCAATGCATGTTTATCTGGCTGAGTTACATTCTGCATCTGGAGGGAGGTCTGAGGACTCTGGGGATTTGGCTTCCAGAATATAGGAGTCAGGGCCATGGCAGGAATTTTGACTCCCATCTGCTTGGAAAGCCAGGTCCTGCAATAATTTGCAGGTCAACACGAGGAAAAAACACAACTGTGTCTGATATATGCATGTATGCTACCTACATCCTTTCATCACAGCAGCTTCATGTCCACAGAGTTTATCTATAAATAAATAAATATATATGTACATAATCTATTATTCTACCTAAACAACAGTAGAGTAATACCTTGGTATAAAGCTTGATCCCTTTATTATCTCATCTTAATTTGATCTGAAATTCTTATTGGAGTAAGAGTAAGCTTTGTACTTTAAGTATGAACTATCTAAGAAAAGTACAAAGTACCTGACTCTTATTACAAATGAAGGAAAAAAAATGTATAAGAAAAATTTTTCCTATGAGATTTCTAATAGTTCCTTCTTTCAGTAAGGTGGGCCCTGTTCCAAACGACACATTCTTTATATATATATACACATATATAAATTTGAAGTACTTCAGCTTCTGCTAAAAACCTGAAATTACAGAGATTTGCAAGGGAGTGCATTCCTGTGACATATCATAAGTCACAGGAGAGAAATATCTATGCTTTCCATGATCAAGTATGAAAAAATTGTGTACATATTTCCAATAGTTTGAGGCATTGTGAAATGTATTACAAAAAAAGGGAAAAAAAAAAAGGAACAAAAAAGGGGGGAGAAAGAAAAAAAAAAAAAGCTGTATTCAATCATTATAAATTTTGGACTTGTTTCTGTAATGTTCCCAAAAACACAAGTTACAATTTCTGGCAAAGAAAGTCCTGGAGCTGGGAGATATCCCTGGAAGCTGGAGGACCATAATTGCAAAGTGTCACTAAATCCTTCCCCTGTTCATACCGTGTCCTCCCCCGGCATGGCCACTGGCTGACATGTCAGAGACAGGACATGGGACTAGATAAACATTTAATCCTGACCCTGCATATTTGCTCTTATATAAAACTCATAACCCAAGTGACTCAAGGTTTGCAGAGGAATAGCTTTGTATAAAATCTTCTTCTCCAAATCTATGCCAGACATTTCATGGCAGATATTCAAAATACCAAACAGTCCCCCAGACTCTTCAGGAACATCCAGCTCTGAGTTAAAGCACTAACCTGGTCACATTTTTGATATATCTTTGAGTAGAATATCAAGTTATTTTTCCTTTCACCACAATTTTGCATCAACACGTTCAGCTGCAATATTTTTCTCCTTGAAGTTATAACTGGGTTGATGCCATCCAGTATAAATATGCTGTTTAGCTTCAGTCATGCTTGTAAAATGTTGATGAAAGTTTCTGGCCTTAATGTTAGAGAAGCATTCAAAAGGGAAGTGGTTTTCCAAGTATAAATAAATGCTGATTAAAAAGATATGGAGAAATCCTACCAAATTCAAGTTATTTTTCTCTGTTTCTTGCATTATCCATTTCTCTACTTGAAAAGAACACTCAAATTTCAGTTTTTGTCAGAATGTATTACATTTTTTAGAGGATTTCTGGTAAGGGGAGAAGTAATTAGGGTGTAAAAAGGAAGTAGTTACTTGTACTTTTTTAGTTACTTTCTTGACAGAGATTTGGGGAATTTTTAAGCGGATTCCCATGCAAACTAAAGGAGAGGATGTTAATAGAGATTTGCTTTATCTCAAAGGAAAAAACATTTAAAAGAAGGAATGGTTTTCATAAAGACAGAAATAGGTTTTGAAGTCAGAACTAATAAAAGCATTACTGTATAATTTGGTCAGAAAAGAACATGGTGCAAACACCACCCCAGCGGAAGAAGGCTCAAAGTTTCAGTAAATCAAAAACTAAGAACCATCACCAAGCAGAAGATCTAAATGTGATGAAAATATAAATTATAACATTCAAATTAATGACATGTGCACAATGAGGTACATTTGTGAACCCCTTCCTGGCCCACGCCTGTGATTTGTTTGCATGGTAATCAGAAAATTTCAGGAGCCAAGGAGCAGAGGGAAACCAGCTGACTAAGAAAAAAATAACCAATGGGACACACCCCCTCTTACTTCTAGAAAACTGCCAAACTGCCCACCAGGTTCAAGGAAAGTGCCTGAATTTCTGATTAAGTTCCAGTGAATACTGAATAGCCAATTTTAGTCTCCAAAGGGTGCTAAGAGTAACTCCAGAGCAGGCCTCAAAAGCTCATTGAAAGATACCGTATTAGCCATGTCTGTAAATATTCCTCACCATTTCCTTCATATTTAGTCACACTTTTCTCATTTCACAGTGGTTTCATCCCATAAACTGAGTTCTATGTGAAGGTTTCTATCTGTGTTGTTAAGTAACAATCATCTTTTCAAGTTAAATGTGATCTCACTGCTGGAAAAAGGCCTTCTCTTAGACAGACCTGGGCTTCAAGTGAAACAACCATCTCAGATGTGGTGAGAGGAAATAATATTTCAGCAGAACAGAAATCATGTGTGGAAGCTTCAGGAACAGCCTCTAAATCTGACATATAGGCCTTTATTTCACTCTTCTCCCTGGCATTGTTAATGAGACTTAGATTGGCTGGTGACAGGAGAAATTTAAGGTAATACTCAGGAGGTAAATCACACCATCCTTCATCATGGTGCTCTCCTCTAGAGAGGTCTGTTGCAGATTCAGAAGGTGTCAAATCTATTCCTCTGATTGTTCTGAGATTTTTCTCTTCACTCTCCAGTTGCTCCTGTCACATCAGTTTTGTTCTGTCCCATTTCTTCTGCCCATTGCTCACTGATGCAAACTCTGACTAACATCTGGGAAAATTCTCCAAACCAATTCCTCAACCTACAGATGCTGGTAGTAGTAGTAATAGTAATAATAATGAAACATTTATGTATGTATTACTTCTGTTTCTAAAATACATGAGACTCTGTGCAAAAACAAATGACACCCAATCAAAATAAATAGGATAAAACCACAATAAATACACTGAATAAAATGTGAAGAGATTTGCAGGTGTTTGGACCCCAGGTCACCCAGACACATGTGTTTTAGCTCAGCATAGATTGTAGCAGTCTGCATAGCCACTAATTGAGTTAGTCTTATTGCAGCAGTTTCTACAGTAAAAGTCAGGCTCTCACACAAGTATGTGTTTATTTTGTACACAAGCACGGACCTAGCAGTAAGTCCAATTGAGCAGCATATGTTCAATACACCTGCTATTCATACATCACAGAATCACAGAATGTGCTGAGCTGGAAGAGATCCACCAGGACTGTCGAGTCCAACACCAGGCCCTGCACAGGACAAACCCAAGAATCACACCAGTGCCAGAGACCATTGTCCAAATGCTCCTTGAACTCTGGAAGCCTGGCTGCCCTAACTACTTCCCCTGGAAAGCCTTTTCTGTTGACAAAGCTTCACTCCCACTTCTACATTTAGAAGGAACAATAGCATGCCAAAGACAATTAAGCTGATTACTTTAACTTTTGAACTGAGGTGGGATTCTCTGTGCTACTGCTGATGTATCTATCTATATCTATCTATATCATCTATATCTATATCTATATCTATATCTATATCTATATCTATATCTATATCTATATCTATATCTATATCTATATCTATATCTATATCTATATCTATCTATATCTATATCTATCTATATCATCTATATCTATCTATATCTATATCAATATCTATATCTATATCTGTATCTATATCTATATCATCTATCTAATTATCTATCTGTATATATTTCCTGGTATTCATATCAGTCTTGATATCTTGATAAACCAACAAAACTGGTATAGTGGCATAATACAGGTATCCTGATATAAAGATCCACTGGCAGACCAGTGCTGTTGCAACATTCTTCCAAAATCTGTGCCTTTCCTATTTAACTCTTTACATCTCATACAGTCACTATCCAGTGCATTCTCCCCTAAGCTATACAATCAACTTTCTTCCCTCAGTGACAGCCGAGTCCTGGTCATCATGTCAAGAATGCTCTTTTGCTACAATATTTGGTAGACTTGTGTTTTCCTCTGCTGGTGTGATTAAATAAATAGTCTGCACTCAGATCTCAGGAAAATCCAGTGGGGCTATATGTCCAAGCTACTGGGATATATTTTTTTCAAATATGCACACTACATGATTGTTCGTGCTTCAGCACTTGAAGGGCAGCCATCCAACTCACTTCTGAAAGAAACAATGATGAATAATCTACCAAATATCTTAAAGTCTCCTTTCTGCCTCTGTAGTTTTGCATGGATATTATCCACCCCGGGGAAATGTGCTGTTCCTCAACTTCATGACGGCCCATTTTCATTTCAGATTGCATAGGGCTGTTTTTCTTGGCATTGGGACTGCCTGAATGAATCATCCCCATCATGCACAGCAGGGCTGTCTGGGACAGGGTGGTTGAATAAATTGCCCAAGTGTTCCTTCTTGCTTTTCCCTTCTTTCATCAAGACCTTACCATCTCTGGACTGACTGTGGCTTCATAAGCTTGTCTCACATTTCCTTAAGTGTGTAGGTGGCATTTAACTCACCCTAATTTTAGCCACTCAGATGTTAGCAACTTTGCCTTAACTCATCATCTGGTCTTCCTCTATAGTCAGCACAGAAACACTGGCAGCCTCAGCAGATTCATTGCACCTAAAAGGGTCCAAAACATTTACATTACACATCTGGTTTTAATCCTATTATCTGCTTTGTAAGTCAGGGCTTTTTTGTCACTTCTTTTCACTTTTTCTATTTCATCACATCCAGGACTCTTGATTAACTCCTTTGTAGGATGAACTGCAAATGCACTGAATTCTTGGAGACCTGGAGAGGTATTCAAGGCACAGTGAGATATACTGATAAAAATCTTACTGATGGAACTCTCTTAATTCACAGAGTCACAGAATTAGTTAGAATGGAAAATACCTCTGAGACCTTCAAGTCCAACCTATGACTAAACACCACCTTGTCACTGAGTGCCATTTCCAGGCTTTCCTTAATCACTCCAGGGAGGGTCGCTCCACCGCCTCCCTGGGCAGCCCATTCTAACATCTAGTTACCCTTTCTGTGAAGTATTTCTTTCTGACGCCCAGCCTATGCCTCTCCTGGCATTATTTTAAGCTTAAGACCATGTCATCTTGTCTGGTCACAGGTTGCCTGCCAGAAGGGCCCAGCCCACCCCTGACTATACCCTCCTGCAGACATTTGGTCCCATGGAACCTCATGCTGTTGGTCTCAGTCCCTCTGTCCTGCTTGTCCAGGTCTCTCTACAGAGCCCTCCCCCCTCCAGCAGGACAACACTCTGGCCTATTGGTGTCACCCACAAATTTGCTATTGGTAGACTCAATCCCTTCAACCAGATCATCAATAAAGATATTAAACAGAACTGGGCCCAGCACTGATTCCTGTGGGACACCACCTGTTGCCAGCTGGATGCAGCACCATTGCATCTGCACAGAAGTCTCTTCTTTAATATAAATTCTATATGTTAGAAAATATACATTCTTTGTTGCATTACTCATCTACCATCATGAGAAACTGCCACTTTTGTGTGCAAAAATAAGACTAAATACAAGAACCATGCAACAGAGTTGAATATCATGCTAATCAGTTGCTTTTTATAAAACTGATAAAAGACTCATGGAAGTCACTGGACTCTCCCTTTGAAGTCAGTGAGCTGTGAATGGTGCTTACAGGCAGCCAGTAGAAAGAACAAAATTACTAAGTCCAGTATCTTACTGATTTCTGAAGCAGAACTTGCCTTCAAGAAGTGGGGAACATCACGGCCATACCTGCTGGATGTTCTTTTCAAACATTTTAATTAATGAGAGTTGAGAATTCAGTTTTGAAACATAAAAACTGACTGCAAATTAGGACTGGAAAAAATCTGGTTGAAATCATAAGAAAATAATGAAGTCTGTTTTTGAAAATTTCAAATGACATTGCAATGATGAAATTGCTGGGTGGTTCCACAACTGTCTGAGTGAGATTATCTCAGAGGTTATGTGTGGCTACTTTGACATTATGATGGGATATCTAATTAACAAATAAACAAGAAATGTCGTGTCATTAAAAAAAATTCAGTTCTTTTTAAGCTTGTGTCTGTTAATTTATAATTCAGGAAGTATCGACAGATAAATACAAACCTCTGAACCTTTCACTTTTCAGAGTTCTGACCTGGACAAAAAGAAGCTGAGCTCCAGAAACACAACAAAATTCTGGAAATGGTGAGACAGTAACAGGAATTCTGACTTCACATACTAAAGTTAGTCTTTTATGCCTCTCTGATAAATGAGGAGCAAGGCTCCATCTCATACAGCCCAACACCCTGTGCTTATAAACAATATTAATATAATATTTTATGACATGAGTCATATAATGTACACAACAGTGCGTTATTGATGTTTGAACAACTGAAAATGCAAAAAGCCCAACTGCACTGAAAAACCTTCCTAAAGTGATCTGCTGGCTGTGGCAGGAAAGTGGCCTCTGTCCACATCTCTAATACCTCTTTTAGGAAGGACTGGCAGCAAATGAGACATTTCACTGTAGGCATGACTAGGTCAAAACCACTTTAATTTAGAGTAATTTTTCTGACCTACAGGAACGGATTTATACATATTAACAATTATTTACATTCTGGTTTAAAGTATGCTTTTTTGATATTTAATTTTCTGGTATTCTGCATTTTCTACAGCTGTAGATTTTGGCATATTGCTTCCAGTCACATATTCTCTCAGCAGTCATGATGGATGCCTAGGGAAGAATTTAAAGACAGGATGGAAATGGAGGGCTGCTTCTAAAAAGCATTCCTTTAAAACAATTGGTTAACCTCCAGGGTTTTTCTGTTTGCAAACTTCTTGTGCAGGAAAAAATGTATTCAAAATGATTAGCCCTTATTCAGGTTTTATTTATTATTTTTTGTCTGGGTTTTGAACACATTTTCTTTCAGGGATATTTTAGTGACTCTCTTTTGCCTAAGAATAAAGATTTTAATCTTTGTCATTAAAGAATGTATAGTCCTGCACACTGTGTCTCTCTGCGCCTTTGGTCTCTCTGTAATATTCAGTTTAATTTAATTCCCTTTAGACCCTTAGCTCTGTTTTGGTTTAGACAAAACCCATATCTAATGCTTCCTCTTCTAACAGCCTAGTTGCTGAAAAATGTGAACCACTCTACCCTGTGCAGCCCTTGCAGTGCCATCATGAGCCTTTGCCTTCCCAAATTTCTGCCTGGTCGTGTGGAGGTTAATTTACAGTTCTCCACCACCATGAGTGCCCTGGGCCTTCACTTTCCAGCAAGCCCAGCTGCTGGTGGGTGCTGTTGTTCTCTGATGGTGCAGATGGATCCATCAGTGGAGCTATTGTGGTCTGTAGCAGACCAAAACCTGGGAACACAAGCTTTTAACAACCTTTCCTTTGATGTCTTTTCATACACATTGTAAGCACAGCTTCCTCAGGGAAGAGACTAGGTTATTATTAATTTTTAATTTAAAAAATTCTTGTTCATTTAATCACCTATTAATAATTAGACATCTGAAAATGCAAGGGTATGTCTATACTGGTAAATCCACCTTGAGATGATCTAAGTCTTTGCTGCACTCACTGATTAACTGCAATATTTCTCCTCAGTGACAGGTATCATTACACCACCTCTGTATAAACCATACTGACTAAAGGTAGTTTTAGTTTGCTATAGATTTATTCTTACTATATAAAAAATGTTTCCTAATTTTTCATTATACAACCTTTCATAATTTGTAGGGGTGCTTAAGGTGTCAGGAAATATTTGTTCATTTAGGAAATAATTGTTCATTTAATGAAGGAATAAAAAGCAGCATTGTTAAAGTGAAGTTCTATCACTGATACTCACAGCTGAATGTAATTCTCCTACTACTTCCACCTGCCTAAAGATTCACCATGGCAGAAAAAGGATAAAAACAAGATAACATGCATGTGTGCAAAGAACAAAAAAAAATTAAGCATTTCAAAAAGAGATTCATGTCTATATGTCAGGATTTTTTATGCTTATAGCAATATATGGGCATAAGTAACAGATTATATATTTTATTATAATATTTTATAGCATAAGGAGCCAATGAACACTTAGTCTGCTCTCGTCCTCTCCCCCCAAAATGTGTTCTATTATATGGAAAGAAAAGTAAATATATAGACCCATTATAAGATCCATGAATTTAGTACAAATTGAACAGACAGATTGCATTTATAGTACAGATGTTCTCTTTATTGGCTAGAAGTCCAATAAAAGCAGCATTTTGAATTTTAAAATATAAATGTGCAATTTTCATTTTAACATATACAGAACCAGGTAACTGGGTGCACATGGAAATTAACTTTAAAAGCATTTCTATTTGCAAAATCCCTATATACAGAGCACATGCCCAGAACTCTGGTTGTTTTCCATTTCAAATTGTCTATAAAATTGGAAGTATTTCCATAATTTTAAATTGCTCACATAACATAGGAGGGATTGGAATTACAGTTGCTTTTCAAACTTGTTTTTATAAGCACCTGAATTTGGAACTGACTCAAATGGCATTTTAATATGTTCTGGGTCAGGCCATGTTGATTTAATTTACAAAATGAATTTATCAAGGGGAAATTCAAAGAAGTGGAAAGTATAATAAAATAAAAAACTAAATGGCAGAAATGCAGCCACCAAATATAGCTGTGAAATAAGTCAATGTTAAAGGGCAAAATGTAAGACTTTGGGCACACTGATGCAAAGATTATGAAAAAGCTGATGAAAGCATGCAGAAATGCACAAAGACGTATCAAGTGATCTTTTGAGTAGCTGGCAAGCTGAAAATCCTTTTTTGCTGAGCATACAAGACATGGGCTGGTCAATAGTGCATACAAGTGTCAGTAAATCATAATTTGAGACACACCTTTTGGAGCTGATACAAACTCAGCATATTGCTAACATTTAATCATTGAGAGGACCATTGACATCAGTGCTTGATGTACTCAGGCATTGCACTTGCAGACAAAGAGCTTGATGGATTTTTTTTCCCAAGTAATATTTGATACTTAACCTCCTCATAAATTTGAGAAAATTGGAACATCCATTCACTAATCCATGGGTGCATTTTGTATAGATTATTACATAAACACACATAAAATTCAAATTTAGAACACAGAAGTTTAAACTAGAAATCAAGTGACTGAGTCAGGATGCTCAGTTCAAAAGGTTATATTGTTAGATAACATGTGTGTTAGTCCTTTTTCCAAAAAGTGTAGTTGTCCAGACTTTCAGCACTCTGATGTTCCAGTTTGTCTGTGCTGGACCCACCTGTTAGATGTCTCATATTTTTCATAAAATCCTAAATATGCTATGAAATGCAAAAAGAGAAAACTCCCAGCAGTGCTGGCTTCTAACACCTGTAGGGACCTTGGATTTTTTCCAGCCAACCTGACCCCTGCCCATCAATGAATTTATTGAAACAAGGCTGTTAACCTTCAGGCTACCTGGATAAAAGTTAAACCACCAATTCTAAGGTGTTCTGGTTGTGTGAGTTTATTTATGGACTAATATAAAATTCAATTAAAAGCTCCATGAATGCTGAAAGCAATGTTAAAAGAGTGAAATTATGATTATGATCTGCTGAATTTTCTATGTTCCTACTTATTAAAAAAAATCCTAACCCTTCTATTAAAGCAAAGCATATATTTCAACCAATAAACCAGCACATTCAATTAAAAAAAAAAAAAGAAATTATCAAAGTAGGACAAATGACTGTTTGAAAAGTGAAGAGCAGAGAGCAACAATCAAGCAAGACCCAAGAAGAATCCAAACTTTGAGAAGAAAAGCTCATTTTAGGTACATGGCTGCCTAGCAGAGGGTTTCCTGGAACCTCGCTCTCTGTTCAGAGGGATGCATGGAAGCAAACAAATCTAAAGAAATCAGAGTAGCCCAGTCCGCAGGAGATGCATTTATTGTAAATATGCCAAGACTTAGAACATGTTTATCTATAGAATTATTTGTCCAAAATGCCATCATTATACCTTGTGTTGTGAGATAGAAGAGTCTCCTCCAACACACATAAAAATACAGTGCTTTTATCACACAAGGACATCACTCACTTATGCTGGTATGGACATACTTGAACACAGATGAGCTTGTGCCACTCATTTCAGATTATGTTTTCAAAATGCATGTTCTTAGTAGACACAATCTAAAATAAATAATATTCACAAATTATTTTGGAATCTTTCTTGAAGAGTTAAGCCAGCATAAAGGATTTTCTAAAATAACTGCTCCTTTGAAAATAATACTAATACCTTTGTAAAACTGTTTGGGCTTTTATAGGATTTCGTTTTGTTTTGTTTTGGGGTTTCTTTGCAATTTTAGTAAGAAAAAAATTAAGGACAAAGTGTAAAAATGTTTTCATACAGATGGAAAGTGTATACCAAGGGGCTAATGTTGCTGGGTATTCTCCCTTAAGAAGGAATGAATAAACAAGCTTTGCTGGTGATTGCTGCCTTGCAAAGGTCTTATTGCAATTCCATACACTTGGGATCAGACCCTCCTAAGCATCCTTATCATGGCAGGCTGATGTTCAAAGGAATTCAACCTCTGCTGCTGCACAGAGGAAGCAAATCATCTTCCAGAGGTGCTCAGTGTGCTGTGCTCTCCCAGAGGAGGACACTCAGCACACAGCTGATCTGAGTGTCTGCTGCAAGCTCATTGATTTATATCTGCTCTGGTTTCTCCATGAACCAGTTCAAGGAAGAGAAAAACTGAGGTGGAAAACTGGAAGAAGGGAGAGGTAAAGCTATTGCTTTTGTACACAGCCTTACTGGTGACTCAGTGTGTTCTGTTGAGAGAAAACTGCAGGAGATCACTCTGCTTCCCTTCAAACATTCTGAATATATTCTAAATATAAAAACAGATTTCTCTTCTAACATATTCCTCTCCCCTGGTAAAATAAATGTTGTTTGATTTGGCACATTGGTCATCTTACTTGTAAATGCCTCTGTACTGTTTAGATATTAGCAGACATCTTATGTTTGAATAAAAGGGCTTAAAAAAAGGAAAAAGGGAAAGAAGTGGTAGGAGAAAGTAAAGAACTAAGTAAAATAAGAAACAAAAGTCAAGTTTTATGCCTTTGTTACTGATGGTTGGTGGCTGACTGTTACTAGAAACAGCTTTATACATTTATATGCCCCAAATAATATATTTTTAACTACTGAATGTGTAACAAATCTATGTTTGTGTGTCAATACACACACATATATTTATACATACATAAAAATAGTGGTTGATGTATGCTTATGTAAATACAGATCCAAAATACATATATTTTGCAGTTTGCCTCTAAGCAAATCTATTTCACCTCTATCCATTTTGTGCCACCTTGTCAGAGTCATCACATGCTGCTGCTTTAATTAATGTACTTGGAAATTAGAAATTTTGTGGCATGTCAGATTTTAAATTGATGGAATTTGTACAAGCCCACCGTGTTTCACCTCACTTGTCCAACACAAATGCCCTGGACTTTGAGGTCATTTATACCTCCTTGGATTTTGTATGTGTGAACAATTCCCTGAAATAAGCCATTGTCAGTATCAGCAGATGATTTCTACTGGATTTAAGCAAGATCCCGAGATAAGATTTTTTTTAATTATTTGAATTTTTATCAAAGTTGGAGAGAATGAGTGATTCACTTTTCTTCTGAACTGCTACATAATTTAAATTTACATTTGAAAATGTATTTAGGAGAGAGGAATTGAGGAAAAAAAAACCCTTCTTCTCAATCTATGCAACTGTAATTTAAACAAAAAAACATAGCAAAACCTCGATGGAATTTTATCGAAGGCATTATCTATGCCAGGACTGGTAGAGTGAAACTTTCAGAAAAGGCATTTCAATCCTGCAGACTATTATTCTAACACTTAAATTAACTTATTTAAGTATTAACTGAGTGGGCAGTGCTACTCAATCCTAGCAGTGTGTTCAAGCTGCTTGTTCTAAGAACGTGAGCCTCTGAAATTTAGGAGAAGAGTAGAATGCAGGTGTCAGCTACCCCAAAGACACCTCCTGTTACCTTCCCAGGTTGTCTGAAGCTGGATGAGTGTGTCCTCTCACCACCACCAAGGACTGGAAATTCACTTCTTATGTTCACAGTGCTCTAGGGTGAGGCAAAACTAAGAACACAAAGCAAAAGCCATAGAGAGAGGAGCAATTCATTCTTCTGCTGTTTGACATAATATAGGGTTTTTTAAGATGTTGAAGTAAAATAACAGACTAATTGTTGGTTATAGTCACTCGCATAAGCTGAAAGGCAAATGACTGCCAAAGGCTCTGTTGGGTGTGGAGTTCAGACAGGTTCAACTGATATTAGAGCAGTTTTGAGGCAGGAAAGAATTTAACAGTAAAGAGGAATTGTATGAGCTTTGGGGAACTCAAAACCCAATCACACTTACATTTTTGCTGGGGAAGGAAAAATAGTTCACTGTAGTTTCCGTCAGTCTTTTTTTATTTCATTTTTAAATCTTTATTTTTACAATTTCATGATTTATTTTTCCAGGTGTTTTCAAAATTCCAGGTTTAAATACAGAAGCTGTAAGGACCAAGGGCAGCTTTTTAAAGAACATTTTGGCATAAGACCTTGACACTTTTTATGTTCTGTAGCCACAGGGAAAAATGTGAAAAATATTAATTTCCCTGTGCTTTTTCACATGATGGTTGCCCAAAATTTTGATTATGAGGCTCACAGAGAGATCACATGTCTCTAATTTAAACATAAACTGAAATCAGGACCCTAAAACCAGACAGATTTTGTCCTTCTCTACATCTCTGTCCTTGATAGAACAGTATCCTACCACAGTCCATTATATCTTGTTGACATGGTCAAAAATCACAAGCTATGCCTGGGAGAAATTTCCCTGTATTTTTTTCGTATTTAGAGTGCACCTTCATAGCAGAATTTTCCCCTATATAAAGGCATGATCAAACTTTGATTTGACACAGCCCTCCCTCCTTACCTGTGCAGGGACGTGCATTGATATCTCAAGGCTCAAAAGAAAACCTGTGGAGTTTCAATACTTGAATTGGCATGGATTGGTGGATGGAAACAATGGCTGTGAAGACAAGAGCTGATTCCTCCTTTTTCATGGATCTTGAGAGGGCAGGATAATCAGTAACATCTGATCATCATGGATGACATCAGCTTTTTACCCTTTTTTGTGGTTTGTTTTTGTTTGGGGACAATGTATGTCCTTGCCTTTTTTATTTCCCCTCAAAAAAACCCAAACAAAAACTAACAGAAATTTAAGGCAAACCCCACTGCCTATGCACCATTTTTCTTTAGAGTTTACACAGTCACAATTTTTTCTTAGATCCTTCAAAAATATTTGCTATCAGTGTCTGCTCTTGCTCAGATTCTTATAAAAGTCTATACATTTGGGAAGATGTTTTCAATGGCCAGGAGGCATTTAGTGGAACACTACCTCAACTAAGCTTGAAAAGGGAATATTGCCTGCTTTCTTAAACTTTGGGAAACATGATACAGGCACTCTACTTCCCTTTGACATGCTTGATTCAATTTCAAGTCACTACAAATGAGATTCTTACTCGTCAAAAATGCACAGGACATCAGTATTATCCCAGGACGTTCAGCCAGTTGACTACAGCTCATGGAGGAGTATCAGAAAGAATAAAAACATGTTTTTCAAATTTCTGTTAAACACATGCTGTCAGTAATTTAGTGCTGGAGGTGCATAACATTTCTATTTAGTGATCTCTGGGTGATTATCTGCTCTGAGTTTCCCATGTTTGTTCTACCCAGACTTTTTGTCCTAACGATACAACAATGTTCCAATTAGAAAAAATTACACCATAGAAAATGATACATAAACAATTCATTTTTATTCTAAAATTCATGAGAGTCACGGATTAATTGATTACAGTGTGACACAATTTTATACATGTATTTGACACGCTAGATGGAAGAAAAAATGACATTATTTTGAAAAATGCTGACCTGGAACAAACCATATTCAGCTAATAGATTGGTGTTTTGATTATTTTAACTAATGTGTCAAAATGAAATCAAGAAAAAGAAAGATAAATGATTTTTTCTTGCTTGGACCTTGAAAATCTACATATAATTACAATTCCAGCACAATCTAATCCTATAGATTAAGAATTTTTTGTCACTTTGTAAAATGTTTTTCTACTAAATAAGGTTTTATTCTAGAGGAAGGGTTTTCTTCAGTCTTATGCATGGCTAAATAAAATATCTGAAACCTGAGTGCATGTTCTTGTAAGTAAAAATTCGTAAAATTTCATAAGGAGCAAGATTTAGACTGTAAAAATTCAATTAAAGTTACCCAAAATTGCAGTTATTTTTTTCTCAAGCAGGTGCCCAAACCACCCAGCTGAGCCCTTGTGCTCTCTGCAGTTTTGCTGAAGCCAGAGTGCTGCAGCTTCTGCCACAGACAAAAGCACCAAAAGGGGACAGAGGGATCAGGAGCCTCTTCCACCACTTTGTTCCTGCATCTCTTGGCTGGGAGGAGCAGATCAACATTCCTATGCTGATACCAGTTTTACACCCAAGAGTAAGTTGTCACTGTCTCAAAAAAAAAAATTAAGACAAAGAGCAGCGGACTCCAGACTGCCCCTTCTTTGGTGCATCCTTCCCTATTTTTCCACTTGAACAAAATAAATTCAATACTGAAGCATTTTCACAGAACATTCTTATTTTGATGGAACAGTGTTTTTTGATGAAAAGCTGCTCCACAGGAGGGTTTTCTCCCTGCCATCTGTAGTGAAGAGCGAGTTGCTATATCAACAGGGAGATACAATCAGGAACAGAGAGGAAAAGTCCTGACAGACTGCAGGGCCCTGATGTTACAATATTGTTGTAACCTTTTCATGTGTGCAAGCATTGCTGAATTTAGAGCACTTTGGGGAATTCCCAGTTGCAGAAATTCAGGGCTAAGATCCCGCCTTACAGATGCTAATTAATGACTTGTAAAGGTAAAGTGAAATTAGACAAGGAGAGAAAGAGTTAAAATGTACCCATGCTAGCCTCAGCTTTGAGACTCTTTGTATTCTGTTAAAGTTAAAAAATAAGCAAACAATTACAGGGAACAGCTGATGGGCAATCAAGTTTTAAAGCCTAATGGGCTCTGCAGTCTGTTCATAAAAATACATTTGGACACACTTCCCAGTCTGGGCACAGACACTGGTGAGAGGCATGTGGATAAAATTAAGGAACTTAGAAAATGAGAAGGGAGCAGCTCCTTTGCAATAGTATGTACGCTGGGATGTATAGAATATTTTTTATAAAGGAGGCCAAAAAACTTTACTTTTTTATTAACTAGAGGCATGAAATAATAAAAAAAAGCCTAATGGAATTAAATGTAAAATTGCTATTGACTTCAAGGAAGGTTAAATACTGCTTTCCTTAGATTCTTGGAAAACACTGGACTTTATTTCCAATTGTTCTATTGCAATTTAATTAATTTCATGCATGGAGAGCAGCCTGTGAGAAAATCAGTCATGTCACCTATAAGGAGCAGTGGAAGGTAATTCTGAAAATTTATTTCAAAGACCATCTGAACCCCAAGCAAAAGGTAATAATGATCATATCCTGATAAAGAATTGAGAATTTCACCCCAATAAAAATGGTTTCTGGTGGAATATTTTTGCAAGATGTATTCAAAGGATATTTGAAATCTCAAAGCTATGGAAAACAATGGCAGAAATCCCACTGGCTTTAGCAAACTAAACATTTCAGTCAAGATCTTTAAGTTGGGGCCCAAGTTAATGAGGTAACTTTTGTGATCGCAGGCCAGTTTTTGAGTGGTTTAATTATTTACTAAACCTGAACTTCTCCAATCTTTTCTACAAATACATAGCTTACAATGTACATTTCAGGAATATGTGTAGAGCAGATGGACAGATGACATTTTCAGTATAACAAAATAAATCAGAACTCAGAGTCAATTGAGCTGAAACTTTTTCATTGAGGATGAAGAAAATGAATATCAGCTCTATGTTTGTATTTCTAAATTTACTACATTTGGCTCAGAGGGAAGGTTTTTATGAGCTTCACAGCCTATCCAAACCCAGAAAATACAGAAAATCTCTCCAATACGTTTTTCTAGATGTCACAACATTTTCCACTTAATTCCAGGAGAACAGAGTAATATGATCTTTACAAAGTTACTGGAATTCTGATAGGAAAAAATCCTGACCAGATTTTCTATTGCTGTAAGTTAATTTATCTGCATTGATTTTGCTGATATTTTACCTCTTTTGGGAAAGACCTCAGACTGAGAGGTCTTTCCCAAATTCCTTTTTAAAATTCCTTTAATTTGCACATGATTTGCCTTTTCCTTATAGGCTCATGAACCCAAGAATCCTGAAACATATTCCAAAGAGATTATATTTCTTGTTTAAAACATACAGATCAGTTCATTATGCAAATTCCCTGTGAAACTTACCATTTAAAAAGAAAATTTGTAAATAAAATTATCATTTGGTTGCCTGCAGTGTATTTGTTTCTGTTCTTATGGCACTACAAAAAGACTCAGATAAAGATGTCTTATTAAAACAATTCTGTTTCCAATAACTACTCATAACAGCTTTGTGGTTTGAATAATCTCCCACTCAGTGAGTGTTGCTTTATCAGTTAACAGAAGAACATGAAATAGCCAGCAAGTAATCACTGAGATTATGGTTGTGTTGACAGTGGCTGTACAGATTTACTTCTGCAGAAAATAACGGAAAATATGAAAGAAGAAATTTACAAGTCTCACCTTGGTCTGAAACAAAAAAGTCTTATGCACAGAACATAAAAAAAGCCACCATAGTTTACAATAACTTCATATGGGATCAGCCACAGCAGAGAACAGCAACACAACCCAGGCTTCTGCTGATCCCAACCTTTCATCTCAGTATTGGTTCACAAATTCCTGGATGAGAATTATGTTTCTCAACTGGAAGTTTACACTCTTTATATATGCAACATGCTTTTCGCACCAGGTTTTGAAATGCCACAATGGTTGAGGTTTAGTTCAAAGCTTTACCTATAGCTATGCTTTGATTTTGCAAATTTGTTGTTGTGGGTTATTTTTAGGATTTTTTCCCCCATTACTGATTTTCTATCACAGTTTTATTTATTTTTTCAAAATGTATCAAAGCTGGAGTTGTTGGAGGCTTGTGGGTGTGGTTACAGAGAGCCCCAAGGAAATTAATATTTTATCATTCTAAGGATGTCTGAACTGCAGGCTGTCTTTATATAAGCTGATGATCCAAAACACAAGTCTAATTTAATTAGGTGTAAATTACTATGATGAAGTTCTTCTTGCTTCCTCTTATACTATAGCTTGTATAACCAGGGATGATGTACAGACTGGACCTTGAGATATTCAACACTTAAGTGGTCAAGGTCCTGAGCACCTGCTTTATCTAAACCTTTCTTGAGAAAGGAGTTGGATCAGATAACTCTAGAGGTTCTTTCTGGCCTAAAATAACTCTACAATTCAGATTCATCTCTACATTCTATAATTACTGGAATTAATTTGCTATACCACAAACAAGAATTTGCTTGTGTTTTTTTTTTTTTAATCTAAAATATATTTTTGAATAGTTAAATTTTTTAGACTTACTTGGTTATATGGAACTTAATGCTCAATTTTGCTTCTGTTCAGATTTTTTTTTTTTAATGCCAGTTTTGATGGCTAAACCTGCTGGCTTCCAGTTTTCCACTTGCAAATACATGGGGTTTTTTTGCAATAGTGCTCTAAAGCAAGTGTCTGGAAAAAAAGGTGTTTTATAACTACTGGAAAATTTACCGTAACACATTTCAGGTTTGTGATAAGCATTACTTCTCATTAAAGAGAATCAAAGTTAAATCCTTCAGGAAATGCTGTAGAGCTGTATATTTTTAAAATATCCCTTAATAAAACCTCAGAAATGTTCTGTGTTTCACAAAATATTTATTGCATGCCATTAGCTGAAAACAACACCATCAAAGCTGTGGGAAAGAGGTATATGAGAATACCAACAGTGATATGAAATTATCTCGCTTGCAAGGTTTCCATTTCCAAATCCACCATAACATAACAAAATTCAGAGAGCAAATCCATCAACCATGAATCAGTGGTTCGAAATCTTACTTTTCATTCTGGAGTTATGCTGCGTAAAGAGCAGGAGTAAAAGGATATGAATAATTCCTGTTGCTTACAGTTCTTGTTAAACATATCTATGGATTACCAGTTACAAAATACAGCCAAGTGTTTCCTTCAGGCATTTATTATTTTAGGTTGGAAAATATGTGAAAATGTTTCACAAGATTAAAAATTAAAACCAAGTTCAATATCTGAAATATTACTATTACAATGGAATTCTCGTAAGTGGCTCTAGTTACTGAAAGGATTAGAAAAGTAGAAAACTGCATTTTTCAAGCTGTGAGCAGCAGCGTCTGTTCTTCAGAAAATACCATTTTTCATGACATACACTATTTTCTTTTTACATTGGATAGGAAGGATGAAATTCATCTAGCTTCAAGCCCCCTGCCATGGGCAGGGCCATCTACTAGAACAGGTTTCTCAAAGCCCCATTGTACCTGCCTTGAACACTTTCAGGGATGAGACATTCACAGTTTACCTGGACAGCCTGTTCTGGTGCCTCACCACCTAATATCCAATCTGAACTTACACTCTTTCAGCTTAAAGCTATTCCTCAACAATAACCACTGACAGCTCTAAGGTTTGGGGATTTCCAGGTGTTTTGGTTTTCAACAATCTACCAGGAAATATTTACTGGGATGGATCTCCTGATCACACAGCCCCACTCATTTACTATCCATGTTTATAATTTTTGTGAGCAGGGCACAACCCACAGAGTCCCATTATACCAGGTATAAGGCAATGGGGAATCTTCACGGAAAGCTTTGTGAGGACAGTTGAGGCAAGAGACTCATAATGTATTGTTTATGGCCTCCTGAAAACTGTAAAAATAATTTCATTGTTGGTTATTCTGACAAAAAAGGACATGATGGTAAAGTCAAGTTTCTGGTCTCATAAGGGCTGACTTTCCAAGATCCACCAGTGGCAGAAAAAGTACAACATTGCCATCTACATTTGAACACAGTCACTCATGAAATACTGTCATCTTTATCCAGCCTTTTGTTCAATCTTCCCCACTGCAGCAGAGTTCCCTTGGTAATATTTCTTTATAGTTGGGCCATCTCTACACATTGGAAAGACTTCAATGGGTGCAATATCATGCTATTCAAGATTTACATTTGAAATAGTTTAAGATTAAAGGAAACCTATTTAACTAAGTATGTAACTGAAGACAAGGCATTTTGAGCACAGCAGGCAGCGTGGGAGGGTAGAAGACTGTGCAAATGAGTAAGTGATATTGGGAACATTTCTGTGCTTTTCATATCTCCACTTAGCATAAGAATAACTGATAGAGAGGAAAGAGAAATCATGTCATGTATTGGATGCTTTCCAGACAAATGAAGGAAAAGTCTAAAACACATTGACTGGAATTAATGGAAACATGTTGAGTCTTAAGTTCTAAAAGAGTGCAATCCTGGTTGGGAAACATATGTTTGAGGATTCCATCTTGAGAGTGAGAGAAATACAACTTGAAACTCGCTGGCCCACATTGCTTTTCAGTAGTTATTCACTCCTGTGTGTGATGTGAGTCCAGCACTGCTATCAGCTCCAGGGATCCACACTGATAAACACTGAGCCACACCTGCTGGCAGGGTCCTCTGGTGGTCCCCCAAGAGCATCCATGAACATCAAATCCTGATCCTGCTGGTGCTCAAAGCCTTCTCCAGATAGGTCATTAATGACACTAATTACTGAGCCTTTCCCTCCTACCTTACAAACCTTAATGTCCCTGCTTGGCCAAATGCCATGGATCTGAATTGTGTAAATTGAATCAATCTTCAGCTCGAATTGATCTTCAAATGAAACTGACCTGTGCCCAGGTCCCTGGCCATGTGGCTCTGCCAGTAAGTGGTTCTTCACTCAGCCTGGAATCAAACCCTTTCAGAATTTCCATCAGATCAAAAACATGGACAAGTTTCAATTCAGATTAGCATCTAGGGAATTTACTTTAGGGAAACCTTTGAAAATGCTGTCTTCTCATATGTTAAATGAGATGTCTCTTGAAATCCTTAAAACTACAGACTGTAGAAGAAAGAAAACAATTTTAAAGGAATCAGCAGCTGAGTAGGAAAAATCCTTGCAATAAAATATTTTTTCAGACCAAAAAAGAGAATAGTTTCTAGCCTCAAAAAATTAATGTATTTGAGAATAAAAGCAAGGCAATGGTGGGTTATGGAGTAATTTTTTTACATGCTAACTTGCCCTTTTTTTCCCCCAAAAATTTATTTGGTTGCTAAATTATATTCTAAAATCTCATTACAAAACTGGTGTTTATTTCAAGTCATATAATTTTTTCCTTCAAATATGACTTCTTACATATATTATGCAAAGGAAAATTTGGTTTTGCCTTTTATAGAGTTACACCGATCTTCTCAGCAATTTAACAAATATTCTTGAAAACCCAGCTGTTCCTACCCTGATTATTCTATTGATACTGTTCACTCTCATTACCTGAACACTGATCCAATCCATCCTACTTCATTACTAAGAAAATTAATTTAGAAGGAAATATGAGTAGTTATTGTTTATTGTCACCTCAGGTTTACAAGACTTAAACAGTATTCAACACCAAGGTTTTAATCATGGTAATGGTGCAACTAGTAATTATTTACATGAGTTGAAACCTAGCTGCTAACACAATAAAAAAAGCTACTACATTGTGTAGGTCTAGCTGAGAAGATTTGGGCCAAATTTTTGTTTAGTGTCATTTGATATGGGGCCAAATTTTTATTTACTGTCACCTGATACGGCTGTATTGTGTTCAGCACAGTTACCTTTACTTATTCTCAATAAAAGGGGTATATTTATAGCATTGTTTCCTTGTATAGAGCTGTTTAACAGGCTCAAAAGTTGACATATGTACGTTTATATTTATGTATTGTTTATATTTATATTTATGTATGCAGGTATGAGTATGTGTGTCTTGGAGCACGAAGTATTGCATTATATAGCTCAAATGTATCCTGTCAGTGAGAAAACACTGCTGTCAATTATTCATTCAGTGGTATGGAACATCCTTCTTGTTCTTCTCCACCACTGAGAAAAGCCTGAAACTGAGTTCAGAAGCAGAAGAAACAAAACACTGTATGTATTACTGGAATTCCTGTAAGCCATTGCTTTAAACTCTTCCTTCAATATTGTTTGACAGCATTGAGTTAAAGCAACGAGCTATGCAATGCCATGTCACATATCATTTGCACTTTGTGTAAGATGATAGAGTGTGGACGTGTGTGTGTGTGTGTGTGTATCCTCTGTAGTTTATAAATCAGATTAAGTTCAGAAGAAGCAAGCATTAATTTCTGATGGTTGGCCTAAATTGAAAAAAATAACTGGGTCTCCAACAGTGAACACATTCTTGGTGAAAATATCAGTGACTTATTAAACTATAAATTTAATCTTAAAATTCTATACTTCTAGTAATGAACACCAGCTTGCTGTGAGCTTTCTGTACTGTTCATAAAATTCTGATCAGTAAAATGAACACTTGGAAGTACTGGCTCTTGCTGACAATGAAAAACAGAGGTGTTAAATATAAATCACAGTACAGTGAAATCACCAAAAGTAAACTAAGATTTTTTTCTATGAAAACATTATAGAGGCATTTAATAACAGAACCAGCTCACAGCTTATAATCACATTTTAACAGCTGTTGCCAAAATAGGTAAAAGCTCTGATAGAAAATTTGTTAATTATATGATTTAGGCCTCACAGGCAGCCTAAATCAGTCAGAAATGGAGAGAAGCATTGATTGGAGATGATCCTATTGTTATTATTTTTATTACAATAACAAATAGTTTTCACATGCCTCAAGCTTGGGAAATGTCACAAGACTACTGCTGGGTAGTACAGGGTACAAATTACTTAAACTGGAAGAGACAAAAGCAGGACAAAGCATCATTCTTATTTTATAAGATGCAGAGAGCTTGAGGAAGACATTTTCTAGGATGCTCATAATCACAGAATCCATCAACTCCATGTCCCTGGTTTCTCCACAGTGAAATGGAAGGAAGTAACTCCTGAAGGCACATTCCCCTCTACATAAGGCCTTTAGTTCCTAAGGGTGGATGCCTTGGGGTGTGCTGAGCCTGCTCCATGACACATCTGCATTGTTCTGCTCATGGCTCAGACATGAAGTTGAGCACCCCTGTCACAAACTGCTGCACAAGGCTTCCAGTCCACTTTCACTCTCAGGGATGTCCTGTCCCTTGGTCTAGGATACCATCTCAGGCAATAATCAGTTTTCTTCTGAAATATTTTCACCTCTTGTGAAGTACTCAAGTATGTACTAAATTAGAGAATTAAATCTATCTCTCAAGAAAGTGTGGCAGTCACCTGCAGTACAGTTATTTCCCCCTCTCTCTCTCAGATGTTATTTTTAGTCAAGTTTCAACAAGAGCTACAGCTCAGTGAGTGAGTTTCATTGTTTGAAGACTTAGACAGTGAAGGTATGTTCTGTAGGTTCAAATCCCTTAAGTCAGATTTGAATTTGAGTTATCTAATCTAATGTCAGAGCGCTCGGTGTGATGAGTTATTTATTATGAAGGGAAAGTGGTTTGTTTTCTTTTTGAATGGAAGGATTTACTACTTAAGTAATCCTTATCTTCTCTGAAGGGTTTCCATCCTGACTATAGGCACTTATTCACTCAAAGTTCTGGCTTTTCTGAGTTCTGTTTTCAGGTGCTTATTTTTTTGCTCTTCAATATGTGGGAAGCTGATGTTACTGTTTCAGAGGCTGTGAATTCCACAGGGAGGTCATACATGGAAAATATACCACCTCTTGTACTTAAATACCTTTAACATGCCCTGTTATCTGAATCCCCTAGCTTGTGGCTACTTATTATGGCCTGTAGGAAATAATAAAACTCCTCCAGGACATTACACTCTTACCCTGGTGCCTAAGGTCTCCCTCTTGGGAATGAAAAGCATCAAATTTTCATTGGAGGATCTGGGTCTTATTCACATTTTGCCTTTCAAAGTACAGCCACAGAAAAATGATTTTGTAGTGTTGTAGAAAACCCACCCTCCCCACCCCCTATTTAATGTGTGACACTGAGAGTTGGGTTTTTTTTCCCCTGAAATTAATAATTAATCTATTCTTTCACAATACCTATGGTAATCCAAATCCATTGTATTACTCTCTGGAAGAATAATTGACGTGACCCAGATATTACAAGATGTCTTTCTTTCCTGTGGAAACAGCTGTATTTTGCATGGAATATTCAAGCACAAATTAGGTCAAAACAAAAGAAAACAATTCTTTTTAACAGCTATAGAATTCACCTGAACAAAAATAGCTCTGGATTCTATTTCTTTTTCTAGTTAATAATTCCTTGGTTTATATTAACTAGTTTGTAGAGCAAGAGCTATACATAAATTAGGTCACTGTCTTGGGCCCAGTTAATATTTAATTTTTCTGCATAAAGTGGAGCAGTTTTGACTGAAAAAAGTGTGGGGCAAGTTAAGTTCAAATTCCTCACAGCTAAAAAGAAAGGCAGCCTTTCTACTTTCCTTATATGTCCTAACCCCTGAGCTATGTATTAATAGCAGAACCTGGGAATGCAAAATCTTCATCAATACTTTTTGCAGAATCTCATGTTCCAAGTACATTGAGCAACACCAAGTGGATTGGGCAGGAGGTTTTTGTGTGTGCACTTGAACATGGGAGAGATGAGAGCACAGATGAAGTTGAGGCAGATTCTTAGGGAGACCTGAAGATGATTGTAAAATACCGTGCTTAAAAGGAGGAAATGGACTTACAGTGCTTACAAATTTAGGAGCAGTTGAAAAGGTGGTCCATGAAAAACTCAATTTTTATTTTTGAATCTAAAGATGCAGACCTATAAATCTCTAATGAATGCAGTCAAGAACCCTTTTTCAAGGAAAACTGATCAGACAGAGTACATAATCAACTCAGCAAAATGGTTAGGAAGCTCCAAAATCATGGATCTGCTTTCAGAAACATCTTTCTTAGGCTCTTTTTTTGGGACTGTTTGGCAACCCCAGGAATTAAAGTCAAATTGTTTTAATCTGTGTCTAGTGTATTAACTATAACAGCAGCCTGTTCTCAGAGCTTGAAGCTCACCAATGAAGGTATAAATCAGCAGCAAGCCACTGGACAGCTGCCAGTGTAAACCAGAGCTCAACGTAAGACAGAAGAGAATCAGGCAGTAAAAAGTTTCTTTTTCCTCTCCATTTTTCCATTTTTATCTCTTCAACGTTAATCCTCTTTGAAGGTATATAAAAACAATTATATTATCTTTGTAACAGAAAAAAAGGAAGGCTTAGTCTGGCACCTCAGTGCTTTATTATTTCACTATATTTCTCTAGATAAGAAAATCTCATTTTTTTACCATTAACACCAGTTTTAACAGAAAAATGTTTAAAATATATTTTCATTCCAAGAAGAAATGTCAGAGCTATTCAGAGCTTTTCTTTCTCCTTTCTGCTGGTTCTGCTAATAATATACTGCTCCACCTATTCCTGGTGGCATGACTTGGAGAAGCCCATGTGTGTTATGACTACCTGACATGAGACTATGTTCTGCTTCTCTGTCCTCCAAGTTAGCATTTAGGAACTCTTAGATGTTGTCTGCTATATTGGATTAATTGGATTAGTCACCTGATTAAAGACTTTTTCAGGGACAAATTCTTGCTATATGATAAAGAAAAAAAAATAAAAAGAGGAAATGTTAAATTTTTATTCTTAACAGTTCTGGGTTTTTTTACACATATATATGTGTATGTAAATTGAGAAAAAAAATCTGTGGGAAGTGGTGCTATTCTCCATGGGCAAGAAAATCTGGGAGATGGTGTAGTTGAAACTTTCAGTACTAAGAAAGGGAGTGAAAATATAAAGCAACCTCAAAGGGTGGGCTTTTGTTATTACTACTTAAAGGGGAAAACTAAGGGGCTAAATTGAAATATTAGGTAAGAATGAGCAAACAGGGACTTGGGCAGGGTTACTTCACTCTCAGAGAAGGAGACATATGGAATAAGTTACTAGTGAAGGTAACTGAAGTACAGTCTCACAGAGATAAAGGGATACCTAAATCTGTTCCTGGAAGGGAGGATTGAAGAATAGGGTGAAAAAAGCAAGTAGGGTGGATTAAACTAAACTGTGCCAGGACAGGCATGTCAGCACATATGAACCTTCTCTCTCTCTCTCTGCAATTCTGCTCTTTTATTTGCTTTTTTTTTTTTTTTTGCTTTATCAGCTCACAATATCAACCTCATAATGTCATTTTAACTCTTTCACATCTATGAAATTCCTCTGTGCTATTCAAACGCCAGTGCATCAGTGAATTCTGCCTGGAGCATTCAGGACCAGGATAATGATGTGTTCTTGGTATGCAAGAAGAGTGAGGCAAGTGACAGACAACTAAGGTGAGATTCTTCTCACCTAAATAGAGTATAGGCATGTGCTGCTGAACAGATGCTCTTTTTACAGTAACTGGTCAGAAAAAGGAATATCTTAGCAATCCATCTGAAATATTTCAGTAGATGAGATAAATTAGTCCACAAGAATTTCTGTTTCTCTTCACTGAATATAAATAGAGCACAGGAAAATTAACACATGAATCCAGATCTCAGAGGCCTACAGTTCACATGAATTGATGCCACTATCAATGCTGTGTCAAGAAGCAAATCCATTTCTATTTGAGTTATCTAAGCCATTTCAGCAACTCTGATAGGGACTGTAATTCACAGACACCTGAGCAAAAGGATGTGCCTTGAAGCCAGCCCAGGAAGTCAGCATAAATCTGCTCCAACTTAGTAGCAGAGTCTGATAGCTTTGGTATAAGTCTGTTGCAATATCTCTATTTGGTTTTGAGAAAAATAATTTCTCTGGCTAACACTCCACTGGGATGTGTAGCTGTAACCTGCAACAGAAATTACACCCTTTCATGAGAAATGGGTAATGCAAAGAAATGGATAATGAAATCCAGGTTGGATAAGCCCTTGAGCAGCCTGGTCTAGAGGGAGCTGTCCTTGCCTATGGCTGGCAGGTTGGGACTAGATGATCTTTAAGGTCCATTCCAGCCCCTTAACTTTCTACAGTTCTATGAAATAATGGCTGATGCTCTCCCATTATTAGTTTTGAAGCAGTTTGACTTTTTATACAAAACTCTTAAATATCCCAGAGGAGGATTATAGTCACCTGCTTGGGTCACACAGCAAGAACATGGGGCATACCGACGGAGCACTAGAGGAAAAGAGGGAGAAATACTTCTTTAACATCACATTCATCTGTAGAGAGAACCAGCTTCAAAGGGAGAATTGTCTCAGCTGTTTATCAGATCATTTTTATGTCTGAACTAGTTATCCTCAGGGTTGCAGGAATTACAGATCATGAATCCTTCAAGACATCCCATTTTCAATGGTGAAGAGTCCTCTCCAGGGACGTGTTGGAAATCCCTGGTACAGATCAGATAGAGGAGGAAACTGAGCCTTTCTTTTCCAGATTCTGAGTTCTAGTCTTACACATCGGACAGCTGAGTTACAGAAAAGGGAATAAAATTAATCCATCCTAAACATGTGTCTTGTCCAAATATTTTCTATATTTTGCATTCAGTTTAAAGTGCTTGGCATTAAAAAACTAGACATATATGTTTGTTTATTTGTGTTTTTTTGTTTGTTTGTTTGTTTTGTAACTGATAAATGCTTTTTCTGAAGATTAAATACTGATTTTAAAAATAAACTACAGGTCTTTAGAACAAACCTAATCTTGTTACAACTGAGATTACATAAATAATGTTAATGAGAATGCTCTGGGTATTGTTGTTAACTGAGCACCATAAAAAACTGTGCATAAAGTAAAGCTTAGTTTAAGTGAGGACGTTATCACTCTCCTTTTTCTACAGCTATTTTCCTCTCCTTTCAAGAGAAAAAAAAGTCAAGAAAAAATTCTAGTAAAAATATGGTGGAAAGTTATCAATCTATTTTATAATTAAATATATAACTTCTAAGTTGTTTGTATCCACTGTTTCAATTTTTATAATTCTATTTACTGTATTAAATTACTACACACAAAGAAATTTAAATGGTTCTTTAAAATACCAGCGAAATCACTACAATATTATGGATGTATTTCAAATAGATTTGTGACAATTAAGATTTTCATCCAAATATCTTTCACCTCAAAATCCTGCTGGATCACATGTGTAGTTTTGCTACTTTTTTTAGAGGCCTGTTTTGATTTAACATGTGCCACTGTGTTCTTTCATTGTTTAGAGAAACTAATGAGTGATATGAAATGATTATGTTGTGTCATTTTTCTTACTCTTCCCATATTCTGTTGTGCAACCACTGCCATGCTCTTGCTAAGAACCTTGGCTGCATTCCACTCTGAGTTCTTTCTTAATGACTTCATCTGCAGGACTACAAAGATTCATAATCAGTTCCTATCCAAGCCCTGAAATTAATTTTGTGGAAATCCATCTCTGTATGTTACAATGCTGGCTATTGAAGCAGTCTTGAAAGCAGACACCATGTGGGGGGAAGGAAGGAGGGGAGCAGGGAGAGAAAAAAAGAGAAGAGAGAAAACTTTGGCCCCAGCTCACAGAAATCAAGCTGTGTTCTGTGACACTCAGAAAAAAGAGGGTGGTCTCCTCCCCACCAGAAGTCACGCAACAGAACAGACACCCTCACCAAGCTGCTGTCTGTGCAGTTCTCTGTTTCCTTGCCTTAGAGGAGAGAAAAGATACCTCTCTTGAGAGTATGAACAGGTGAAAAGGTTTCTATTCACAATAGAATCTCTGAAGGCTACCACAAACTTAAATGTCTACTGGGATGCCTCAGTGATTTTAATGTCAAACTTCTGTACCTTGTTCAGTCAATAGAGAGCTCTGAAAAGTCTTAAATTAGGTACATATAGTAAATTTTCAAACTCTTTCACCTCTTCCAGATGGTATCTCAAGTCTTTGAGTAGGATGTGTAAAAACTTGTGTGTTTAGCAACCACAACCAAGCATCTGAATGTGCTGAATAGATGTTCAGCAGTGGCTTACAAGACATAAGTGGAGATTTGATCTTCCTTCTGTATTTTCTTACATCAGTGTGTTAGAAAATCATCTGGAATTACCTCTGTGCAAAATTTTTTATCATTTCAAAGGCATTTTGAGTAACAGCCATTTGGGTAACAATGGTTCTTGTTAATCCGTGACTTCTGCAGGAACAAACAGGGAATATTAAAGAGCACAAGATGCAAGTCAATATTCACCACTGAGCATAAGAATGATGACTTGGTCAACTGAGGCTTAATATAAACTGAGATATTCAGATTTTCACATTAGTACTGGATGAAAACACCGATTTTGTGCCAATGGTACTGAAAACAAAAAGGGAGGGACAGTCATAAGAGCCTGTTGTTTAATTTAAGGTCCTGTTTTTACCTCCAGGAGTGGTGCTGTATACACAGTAGTCTGCATGTGGCTCCCTGCACACTTCCCTGCTTATTTCTCCAGCTGGTGTTGACACTATAAGTCTGTGTTTGGCAAAACTTCACGATCAAATGTCAATCTTCTTATAAACACATGCACACAAGTGTAGAGATGAACAACTGGATTTGGCTTATTACCTTATTGACTTGCAGTATGTTGGGTTCAGGACACAAACAAGAGCCTTGCCTCAGTAAATGCCACAATGACAGCATTTTCCAGCTCTGCTCCTTTCCATAGCTAAAATGAGCCATGGAAACAAGGCATAAAGTATGTTGTCATTCACAGCAAAAGTCTCAGCCAGAAAACATCTACTGTTAGAGAAGTTGCAGTTTGCCTAAGAAATCATATCATCAGACTTTAATACAGAAGTGATCATGTCTTTGTAAAACCTTCATTCCTCATGAAACTGTGCCAGACACTGACATTGTCTGCTGGCGTCCGACTGACACACGGCAGTGGTAATAAACGGGGCACTGTGTGTCTAAGCTCCCTGGCTGAGATATGACATTAACTCTTGACCTTCAAATGAAAAGAAAACTCAGTATCTCCTGTTGCTATTATAAATGTTGACTTTAGTATTCATTATTAAAGAACACATTTCAGTCTCATTCCACTCTGCATCACGCGATGTATGGATCTATAGCAGTTTTCACTGGTGCTGTTTCTTTTCACTTTGTCTGCATCTGATAAGCCAGAAACCTTGGGGACTGAACCAAAACACAAGCACTACTGAAGAAACAGGCCTGGGAGATTTTTCTGCTTCATCTCATGACACCATGCTTGTGTAATGCTGTAGAGTAATACAGCCTTTCTTTTATGGCATATGAAAATGTGAATGCATTTCATTGCCTTCCTATATTTCATACAAAGAGTATGCACAAACCCCACATGGAAGTAACACATTGGTTGGTATTTCTTAGGCGTTCTTCTGGGTCACTTCATAACCAGGATAACTGTTGTGGTTTTCAGTGATGGACTTCAACTCAAGTCACAGAAAATTTCTCTTTTCTGATCCACAATTCCTTATCTCATTCTCTAACACATAAGAAAAAATATGGTTATTAGTTATAGTAGTCAGAGGCAAGAGGCTGCATATTTCTTTCAAAAGTACCCACTCTGAAATTTGGAGAAGAAAATGTGCTGAAATTAGACCACCCCTGTTACCTCTTTTCAGAGCATTAGCAGTTTAATCCATGAATTGCACAATTACAGGTATTATTGTGGGAAGTCTGTTCTTTAGTCTTCCTAGTCTGACAAACAGGTAACAAGAATATTAATTTTCTTATGAGTGGAATGGACGTAAAAATTTGGAACTGAAAGGACGTGTTCCAGCAACCAACTTGAAAATGTTGATTTTTCAGTTTAGAAATCCATTTTTCTGAATGACTTTATCATGGGTAGCCAGAACTGTCTCGCTGCTGTCTTGTGACTTCTCTCATTGTGTCACTGCAGAGAAAGAGGCTAGAGTAGCTAAAGGAATACTATATGTTTAAATTAAGCCCAAGTTTTGTTGTCTCCTAACTATTGCCATCTAATCTCAGAGGAGACCTGAAAACAGTCTGGTTTCTACTGGACAAATTTTTGAATGGCCATTGCTGAACTTCTCAGCCCAGGCCAGACTTTGGATACTTTTGTCATCTCCCTGTTGCAGGTGGAACTCCAGAAGAGCCTACAAAACACAGAGATCAATTTTTACACTGTCACCAAAGGGATGTCCTTATAGAATTGAGTGTCCAGATTGAGCTGAGTGAAAAGTTTAGCCATGAGAATAAACTCATTTTGCTGTGACACACTCATTTTGGGACCACAAAAGTAGGCCAATCCTTGTGTAACTAATCAGGATGGAAACGTAACGTGCATAAAGGTGACCTTTTCTGTAATATACATTGATTTATTTTTCTTCCTAAGGGTATAGACAGATTGT
The DNA here is from genome assembly GCA_039654755.1 of Calcarius lapponicus. Lineage (NCBI taxonomy): Eukaryota > Metazoa > Chordata > Aves > Passeriformes > Fringillidae > Calcarius > Calcarius lapponicus. The sequence continues at coordinate 11,161,935 of CM077463.1, forward strand.
TCCAGTTCATTATGATTCTTCATAAAAAACTGATACATGGGAACCACACCAGACAACAGCACTAGGGTGAGGACACAGGAATGCATCTGGGCTGAAATAAGCTGACAATGACCCTGGAGAGGCAAGTCCTTAGAACCATGTTCCATTCTTTTACATCCTTGTAGAGAGAATTTCTATGCAACCAGCATTGCCCATGTTTGGGTTTTTTTTCCTGTGCATGCTTGAAAAAAATATGACAACACACAAGCAGAAATGTATCAGTGTCACTGAGCCAGATTGCTGCTCTCCTAACCAGGAATTAATCCTGCTAATGTCAAAGGGCTGATGGATGTCTTCAACAGCAGTAAAGAGTTCACAGCCTTGCCCACAGAAATAGGCTCTTAAATCAGAGCATGTTCTTATCTTTGAGGCTTGAGTAGCCATTGACTCTGGGGCTATTCCTGATCATCAGCTGAGAGCTATCTGGGTCTGCAGCTAGCCCTTACAATTACAATTCTCACGAGTATTTCCGCTGCTGTCATCAAATCTGTCACAGATTACTCCTGTGGCCTTTATATGGCCATGGAGCTGGTAATTGCTCTCCTGCTGACTGCAGAGGCATGGGTGAAGATTGCTCCAATATGAGACAGAGCAGCTCAGTAGAATGCTGCTCTGCTAAAGCACTGAACACCAAAGTAAAGCTGAAGCATTCCCTGACAGGGATTTTCTTGCCAGTGCATGAAGAGCACAGCCCGCCTGTCAGCCTGTTCATCTGAACCCTCACCTGCTTCTTTCCAGCTCTTGCCTGTATAATGAACTCCTTACTGAAGGGAATAATGCTCCTCCCCTCTTTATACAGCTGACAAGTGCAGGGCTTTAAACACCACACAAATTGAAATGGTGAATGTGGGTGACAATTTGTGAATATATTGTTCTCCAGCACAACCACTGAGAGCAAAATCATGGTGACTCAAATGTCACACACCACAGAGAAAAGGGTGCTCATTTTTTCATGAACTTTACAGATTTAAAATGTCAGCCCTCAGAGTTATGTCCTCTACAGAAACCTTTCAATGTGTAATTTCACCTTTGCAAATACAGTTTGGGAGTTGTGAACCAGGGTCACTTTATTCTGCTGAGTACAGCTAAAAACCATAACAAAGTATTGGAGAGTTACTGCAGTCTTGCTCAATTATTTTGTATTTCTTGCAGCAAAGCATAGTGAATCATGCAAAACACATTGTTTTGTTTTGCTTTGGAAGACACACTTCTTATTGAATGATGTGTGCATAAAATGTGTTGGAAATCAGTATGTTATTCGCAATGGGACTCCATTTTTCATGGGAGCTTCTAGGGGGTGCACTAATACTTGTAATAAATAGCAGGAACAAACCCAGAACACAAGTTTGGCTACACCACTGGGTGTAGAGTCACAAAAATATCTTAAGGCAGATGAAATACCTTCATGCATGTTCAGTTCTTTGCTCTGTCCTGTCACTGTGGGGTAATGACTCTTTCAATTAGGAATTGGACTGAGTCCACCAATTCATGTCAAAATACAATCTCCCCATAATGATGGAGGCAAACAAATGGGCATAAGATACTGCCTGATTTGTAACTGTTAATAGAGACATGAAGAGTTAGCATGCCCTACATTCCAACTTGAAGGGTCTCATATATAAAAATGGAGACAAAAGAAGTAACCAAGTGTGTCCAGGTTTTTTTCTTCTGAAGGATTTTGTTTTTCTAATAGCTAAAACAATAAACAGCTTCAATTTGCTTTATAAATAATTCATGCACAATAACCACACAAAATTTGATGTAATGGACTCCACAATGATTAATAAGCATTCAATATTTGTGTGGGGTTTATTGCATATCACACTGTTAGGGTGAGGACTTGCTCTAATGAAGTCTAGTCCCCTGTCATTGTTGACATTCTTTATACTAAAGCCATTTAAATTCTGATTTTGAAAATCCTGTTTGCATCTCTAATGCCTAGATCTGAATGTTTTCCATATGAGAAAATAGCAAATACATTAGGATTCTTAGGCTTGGGAAAAAGATGACTGATAGGGGGAAATGACAGAGGGCTTTAAGTCATAAACTCTGTGGAGAACATGAACAGAGTGAATATTCACTCCACCTCATAGCACAAGGATCAGCAGACATATAATGAAAGCATTAAGGAGTGAGTTATACACCAAAGCAGAGCATTTTTTTCCACACAACATGTAATTACATTATAGAGCTCATAACCACAGGATTTCATGGAGGTAAAAAATACACATGGATGTAAAAAGGAACAAATGAATGGAGAGTAAATCAACTGGTGTTACTAAACATGATTTGCCAGAACGAAATCTAGATCACGGAGTCCTAAAACCACTGATTACTGGAAAATTTGCTAGACCAAGACATTTTTGTCCATGTGTTTGCTCCTTTCCACTTTGCCTATGTGTCTGCTGCTGCCCAGCCTCAGGGAGATGATGGGAGGTGAGGAGGACCTTGGTCTGGGAGGCCTTCTCCCCTCTACTCTAAACGTCCCATGGGATGAATGTCACCTCGTGCATCAAACTCAGACATCTGCTGTGTAAATGCCCATGTGAAAGTCCTCTTCATAGTCTGATAGGAGCAACAGACACTTCAGGAGTACAGAATTTCAGATTGTTTCAGGTATCTGTATTAGGGAGGAGCAAAATGAACTGTAAACACAAGTATTTCTGCCCACCAATACTAAAGAAAATGTAGATGCCTATCTTAAATGAGAGCATCTACTGTATTGGTTGGGTCAGATATGTGTGATTCCTGTTACTATGGCTCTGTGCAGAAGAAAATAGCAAGATTTTTTCTTCCAGGCTTCATATTTGTGCTTTATTTCATATTCAATCAGTAGAGTAAGTTACTGAAGAAAATGAAACAAAAAGGATCTGTCTCAACTTATTGCTTGTCATTAAAAGTATCATAAAGAAGAGTTTATAAGCTGACCCAATTTTTATAAAATGTCTGCATATGGTCTTCAGTCCCATTGAAATTATTAGATTTAGAAATGTGTTTAAGATCTTTGCTGAACTGGAACCAGAGTGAAATATGGTAGAATGAAAGCCACCAAAGTATCTGAGACATTGAAATATAGCTCAGTTCCATTAATAGCAAGTTACTGTTTCAAGTAGAGCTGATCTGACAAAAGCAAAGGAAAATTACTCCAGTATATAAAAATGGCTTCCTCTGGGCTGGTAAATTATGATATAAATTATTAAATCCCACAGAGACTTTTCAGATCAAAAGAACTTTGTACTTTCTTTATGTAGCCCCTTCTACAGAGAAAAGAAACTGCCAAATATCCTGCAAGGCAGATGTGAAAATAGGATCTTTTAAAGCAATTGTGACTTTCTTGCTTTCCCGTTTATTTTTTGTGCTGCACCCAAAAGCTCTTTGGATGTAGGACTGTATGACATCCAGTTACAGATCTAATGCACAACACAGAAACCTAAACCTGTGCTTCAGAGGTTGCCCCTGTAAATGCAGATCACTACTTTGGAGTGAACAGGGGAGGCGCCAAGAGACACCAACAGTGTTTTCAAATGACACTGTTACTTTTCTAATTAAAAATTTAACCATTTCTACACGTTCCTCTAAAAAGGCATGCTGCAGTTTTAAAGATGCAGTCCTGTATACACATGACAAACCTCAATTTCCCTGAAAACCAATTGATCTGCAAGCTTAATTTCTCAGCCATCCAGACACCGTATTTTTTTTCAGAAGAAAAAATATAAAACCATGGAATCATTAAGGTTGGAAAGATCTCAAAGATCATTAAATCCAGCCACTAACCCACCACTGCCTTATTCACCGCTAAATTATGTTTCCAAGTGCCACATCCAGACACCTTTTGAACAAATATAGAGATGGCAGTTCCTCCACATCCCTGGGGAGCCTGTTCCAATGCTTGAGCAATCCTGCAGTTGAGAAATTTTTCTTAATATCCAATCTAAGCATTCTCTGGAGCAACATCAGGCCATTTCCTCTTCTCCTGCCACTTGTTACCTGGGAGAAGAGAACAACTCCCACCTGGCTACAACCTCCTTTCAGATAACTGTAGGGAGTGGTAAGTTTCCCTTTGAGCCTTCTCATTCTGAATTAGCAACATTATATAAAAAAAAACCAAAACATTTTTACACTTTCTGCTCAGTGTAAACCAAGGGTAAAAAAAATATCTACTGACAATCTGAGTAAGGACACTCAACTGACAACATGGAACTTAGTCTTCTAATTTTATTCAATTAGGATTTACTGGAAAACACAAAATAGGCCTTTAACTGGGGAAACAAAACCTGTGATTCTGTTCTTAAGAAGCCCTAACCATCATATTAGACAGTTAGAGCTTATTTCTTTTTCCTAATTCACTCTTGGGGACAGTAAATCTTGTATCCATTCCCCATTGGAGAGGTAGGAGGTGCCTCTGCCCTCCCCCATTAACCCTCTTGACATAAATTCTGGCTGTCATTCACACTCCTGGGAATCAGGAAATATGGGTCTGGTCCCCCCTGTCTGAGGAAGGAAGAGAAACCAGTTTCCTCACTTCCTGTGCAAGTGGTCTAAGTGGTACATTATTACACTAAAAGCCACCTCTGCAATTACTTGCTGCTCCAATGTCAGCACATTAGGGTTTGTCTCAGATGGATTTAGTGAGAGTCATCATCTTTCTGTGCATTAGATGCACTTTAATGGGCCACAGCAGCCAGTCAAAAGCTCAGATGGGGATGAAGCTTTTTGCCTCAGTCTTGATTAGGTTTAGGCAGAAAGCAAACACAGAGGAAGAAAGCAAGCACAGAGCTCGCTTGCCTGGTTGATTCAAGCTAGGACATCTGATCTGAGATGCTCTGAATTTGCTGGACAGACATAAATACCTACCAAAACCATTTGTGCCTTCCAGACTAGAACAAAGACCCATACAGGATATCCAGTCTTGTGAAAAGACTCCAGACATGTATGCTAATAAACCTGAAATAATATCTGAACTTCTCAGGCTAGGGCTGTTTCCAGCCAAACCTGAAGTAGAAACAGACCTCAGAAGTCAAGTAGAGATTCACCACGGAAGTGTGGGATTTGGAGACATTGGCATAAAGTTTATTCATATTGCACTTTTCAGCATTTATACTTCAGCTTCATTTCAAGTCAAGTATCCAAGAATGAATAAAAGATAAATTCCTTTGGGGATCTGAGCTTTACTTACCAAGCCAAGCACTACATTTGCCTTGCATTGCTCAGCTGCTGTACTTGAAGAATACACTAAGGAAGAAATTGCCTATCAGGAGTAAAGTACCAGGTTTCACATGTCTCTGCAGGGTTGATAGTTCACTGGAGAGTTATGGAGCCAAGATTCTGCCAAAATTTTCTTCTTGCTCTAGTTATTCTGAGTGTAGATTCACAGATCCAGAAGGTCATAAAGGGTCAAGGGACAACCTTAAACATAAGCTCCTTTATATTTGTCTACACTCCATAAACTCTAAACTTGCCTGATGACATCTGGCACATCTTACTCTTTCATACTGTACAGAGGGTCTCTTCTCTCAATACTATATAAAATTACTAGTCTTGTTAGGCATGTGAATTTATAGTGTCTGAAAATCATTCTTGCTTATCTGCATGTCTTCACCTAAATAATATTTCCAAAAGTCAAGTCTTATATTTATTCGAGGCGCTGAACTTGCAAAGCATAAAATTTCTAAGCTGGGAATGTTGGCATTTCTAAGGTCAGCAGCAAAGATTGGTTTGCAAACCTAACTGAAGTTTTGATTTGCTTCAGTGCCATGTAACAGCTTGGCTTTTAAAGCATCAAATTGCTTTTTTAGTACATTTAATTAAACTTCTAAGACTGCTTGGCAAGCTTAAACTCCACTTGTTGCAATCAGCAGCATGGTGATTATTTATAATTTCATGAAGATTGCTTCCATCTGTACTTCAGTGCAATTAGGGAGTTTATTCATAATTCATTAATTTTAAAGATGTGTACATAAAACATGATTCTGTGCTCTAACTTTATGTGTTACAATTTAATGACACTTAAGAATATCTGACAATTAACAATGTTTCAACAAACTAATGATTTGTAAAAGCAGAGTAAAATTTAGCATCTAGAGTTAGAATTGAGCCTTGTTGCTTTGGGTGATGTACATGCCTACATGTAAGCAGAGAAATGTCTTTTTCAAGGCTAATTGTTACATCTGTCCTTTTGTGCTGTGGATTTAAGACAGTTTCTAAGTATCAGAAAGGAGAAATGCAGGGAAAGGGTAAGGAAGAAGAAAGCAATTCCAGGAACCTGTCAAGAATCCCAATATTGGACACCATCAGCAGGCAAAGCTGAAGAAAATGGATTTAGTGTATTCCTGTGTTTTCTGATGGGTAACACCAACTGTGATGCAGAGATAATCCATATTTACAGTAAACTCTGTTGGCCAGGTTGGATGGGGACCTGAGAAACCTGACCTGGTAGATGGCATCCCTGCCCAAAACAGGGGATTAGAACTCAATGATCTCTAAGGTGCCTTCCAACCCAAACCATTCTGTGATTCTATGAAATATTGGCCAACATTACATGCAAAATTTTTATAATACAGTCATGGATTAAAAAAAAAAAGTCTAATTGAGGCTTACATAATAACTAAAATATTACTTTTAATATCATCTCATATTTAATACATTTTCTCTGTGGTCATCTTCAGGGAAATAAATCAGATGGAGTGCTAAATTTAAAGACTGAGCACTTTAGTCAACAAGTGAGTTGCCAGAAAGCTAAATGTCAAATGTTATAAGACATTGCACTTAAGGTCCAAGTTCTAAACTAGGTACTCATCTATCTGCTGGTAAAGGACAATGTATAAACAGCATAAAAACAAATCAAAGGGAAATAACTGAAATCAACTTTCATTTTGTCAGATTTTGCTCGCAGTGTCATCTTGCCCGCTGGTAAACCAGTAGCCCTAGCAAAATCCTTCTTTTCCCTCACATTGCAGAGCTTCTACTTGCTTGGTTTGGAGCACTATGGGACAGTTTTCCAAAGGAGTTAAAGTATTGTGAATTTTCTTTAAAACTGACTGCAACCAAAGAGCAGGTTAGACACTTATTTACCTGACTGAACCAGTGTCAGGACAAAAATCAAACTGACATCAGGGTGAGCATCCAGAGAGAAACACAACTGGTGACACTGAGCAAGACCTGAGGCTTCAGAGAATCCCAGTTTAGCAGAAATAAGGTAAGTATAGGCTGTCCTGAGAAATGGAGAAAAGCTGCTCAACCTTTATCACCACTCCTTTCAACCTCACTAAAAATACAGTTTTCTACCATGGTGATATGTTGCCACAATATTTGCTCACTCAAGCCTAAAAAGCTGAAAGCTCACCTTGGTGACTAATTTGGAAGCTTGAGTTTAAATACATTACTTCTCATGTAATTAGTGCCTATCCTTGAGTCACATCTGTAAATTCTTAATTGTAATGTTTCTTGTATGTGTTATACATTAACATGATTTGCTCTGTGATCTTTCATCCCGAATTTCTTCAATATGGGTGAAACATGTCATTTGTTTCCATAGTATAGACTAACAGCACAAATGAAGTTCTTATGATCTCTTTATCTCGTAAAATAGAATACTATGCATGTCAAAATATTTAAACATAATCAGACATGGGCCCTTACCCAAATCCAAATCATTGCTGAAGTTTTGGAAAGTATTAATGCTTTATCTCTCCAAAGCTCCAGAATCAGTCCAAATCTTTATCTGAACTCATCCCATCATGTACAACTTTAATGTAAGACAGACAAGGATAGAGAGATTATTTACTGGTATAAATCAAAATAGCAGTACCAACAGAGAATGGTCTCAGAGCACACCTCACAAAAACTCAGGAAAATTATTATGTGTCCAAGCACACGTTTTACACTGAGTAGCTGTTGCTGTGCAGGAAAAAAGTTCTTTGGCCAGAGTTTCATACTAAAAATATATTGTGCAGTGATTCCTGTAAATTAAAAAGGCATAATAAAGATGAATAAGGATTATTACATATAAAATACCTTTCTGGCACTTCAGTATTATAAACTCATGGAAAATTTTGAGAAAAAAGAATACTGAGGTAAATAAATTCAGAAGCTAAAAGAATTTATTACCGAGATAGGCTGATTTACTTAAATATGCACAGTATCTACAGATCACTGCGAGTGATTTTTCCAAGAGTTGTGAATCATTAAATCAATTCAAATTATTTTATGTTGTTTTAGAAGGTAATCCTCAGGGAATATCCACATTTGTTTGAGATTTCAGATGAACAGAAATAACCACACACTGAGAAATTCCACCTGAGTCTTTAAAACAGACCTTGATTCATCATCAGTCAATGATGTACTGCTGACAACAACTCCTCATTGATACAAACCAAAAATAGATTATATATTCCATCACAGTATCTATTTTTTTGTTTTCTTTACTCTTTCAACCTCTCTGCCTGGCTCATACTTCAGTCATCCCTTGAGAGGGGCAGGTCAAACACGTGTTTCTCCTGTTTCCACACAGCCCCAGTTGCCTGTGAGCTGTAGCATGTGGGTATAAAACCCAGGTGATACGACACTAAATGGCAGTCACTGTTTGGCACTACGGTCAATGGGTCAAGGCACAATTTCTTTTCCATGTAATTTCTTGGCTGCCACAATTGTATATTTTCTCTGGCTGCTACATAACCTGGACATACTAATTTAATGACTTTTCCCTAAGAGCAAAAGCCACTGTTATATTCAGAAAAATGGCTATATATTTCAAGTTTCCTTACATCAATATTATGACAGTACCCACATTGTTTTACAGCCCCATGCTGACAAGCCATTAACTTTGTTTACATTAGACCATGGCTTAAGTTGGAATTTGGAGTTGGATTTCAAATACCCCAATATCCACAGATGTTAGGAGAGGGGTCCTTGGCTTAGCTTACTGAGGAACAGCACAAAATTTGGATCTGGACCTAAGTGTGATTTTGAATTTATGCCAGCCTTGAGGTGTTTTGCATCAGAAGCTTAAAACACAGTTCTTTCAGAACAAGGATGCTCTATTTAAAGGATGCTGGTTTTTAAGTCCAAATGACATTGCAGAGTGGGCAAATACCTGCTGAACAGTGGGAATTCCTAGGATCTCATACCTCATTTTTCAGCCTGTTCTAGGTATTTAGAAGAAAAATAATTTCTTTTACTTCAGTGAAATTTCTTGATACCCCATAATGTGACAAGAGTTGAGGACTCTACGGGAGATTTGGCTTCAGCTTCTGGTTCTGTCACAGAGACACTGTCAAGATACATCATGATGTCTGCTCTCTTGATGGAAGAGCAATATTTCTATTACAGCTCTCTACAGTTTGGTGAGGATTGACATTTGGATGGTAAAGTGATCCTTGCCTGCAGAGACAAGTACTACAGAACAGGACTGTGAGCAGGTCTACACTGTGAAATAGCCAAAGGAACAGGCAAATCCTCTTGTCCAGGGATTACTAGGCTGGTATTGCCTGCACACAGTTTGGCAGCTTTCTGATGCAGGCTGGTCTGCAATCTGCCCATTCTGCTCAGGATGAAGGCAGGCTCAGCAGGCTTGGTTTGTCTGCAGCTGCCAGCCTGCTTTCAGTGAGAACCAAGAGAGACTGAAGTACAGGATCATTTCTCTTTACAGTGTTCCCATCAAATAACGTATTAAAAAAATAAAAATAAAAAAAAGGTTCAACCCAAACAAAAAAAATGAAAAACCAAAGCTGCCACCAACAAAAATGACAAAAATTCATCCTGAAAGCTTCAAGTCATATAAGAATCAAATCATATGAAGAATAGAATTTAACCATGTTAACAATTTTTTCACTTTAGTGAAAAGGTGTCATTCAGTGACAACAGAGACAAGCATGTGCTCACCTCAGAGCAGACTTTAAACAAAGCACTGAATTTCTTTCATGGAGACAATAAACAGCCATAATTTGTATTTCTCACTTTGGAAAGCCGGTCCATCTGATGTCCCATGGCTCCACTTCAAAGACATCCCGCATGAACCTTTTCCATGTGACTTCATGTGTGGTATTGCAGAGATGAAGGGGCCAGCTCCCAAGAAGTGGGAAACAGTGCCTTAAAATTTACTCTGTGAGCAGAGATTTATGGAAGATCAGAAGACTTTATAAAGTAAATAATGAACATTTTGCAAATATATACAATGTACAGACTATTTACCAAGAAACTTGAAACGGCTGTCTTGGAAGAGTTCCAGTTTCTCAAGTAATCTGGTTATCAGGTTTTTAAAAAGATCCAACATGTATGACACTGACAAAATCAGGCTAAATATATTTTTTCCAGAAGGAGCAGGGTGGTAATAGGAAATACCCTTTTTAAGGCAATTAACAAACACTCCTTTCACTGGCAAGTTGTTCCAAGTAACATAGAGAGGGGAAAAAAAGTAATCTAATTTGGAAATCTGCTTGCAATGCACACATGCATAAATCTATTTTAAAACAGGCCTGGGGAATGGATAGCAGTGCAGAAACTAAAAAAAAATGTTTTAAATTATCTATTTCAGGTCATTGCAGAAGCCCATGACCTGTGCTGAGAGGTGCCAGAGCTGGAACCTTTCTTCTAACCAGACCAGAGTTCTCAGGCAAAGCACCTTCTCTGCACAGGTTTTCCAATTCCTATTAAATTAGAGTAAAAATTTGTGTAACAACAATGTTGAGTCTACACTCTGTGTATGTGTGTATTCACAATTTGTCTGTTTTACCTCTTTGGTACTTTCCATGGTTATAGTTTAATCTGGATTATTTTTACCTTTTCTTATTAAGATCACCCCAAATGTGGAGTTTCTGCTGAATTCAAATATATAGATCTGTTACAACAAGGCGTTATTTTCTGCACCTTAGTAACCATAAGAAAAAGGGAAAAGGCATAGGTGACTGAGAAAGCTGGAAAGGAAATGGAAGTTGGAGGCAATTGGGGGAAATTTTTAAAATATCAGAATCCTTCTTTACAAGGGTCTCTCAATGAAATCATGCCACTCCAAGATAACAAAATATTTTGCTTGGAAATAAAGAAAATTAAGGAAAAGAGCTTTTAAAATAACTTAAACATGAAAAACATTTTAAATGAAACTAAAAATATTACACTTACTCCAAACAATTGCCAAATTTTCACTTAAAATTTTACACTGTCTTTAGTTGTGATGACATGATTTTTTTAATTGCCTGTTTTGGAAAAACCATAAGCAGTTTTCCTCCTTTTTTCTCTCTCTTCACTTGCAGGGCTATTTTTTTCTAGTATTGACACTTTTTCATGGGCACTAAATTTAGGCTAACAGTGTATTTCATAGGCCTCTTAAAAATGTAAAACTTTTGGGTGAAAAATTTTTTCATTTTGTTGCAGTGGTCTAAAAGGGAAACGTGATTTAAGTGCACAGACATTTTGGAAAAAGAAGGGAAAAAAAGAGATATTGTAAAACTGTTACTTATTTTGATCTACTCCTAAGCCGAATTCCTCATCTATGGCCCTTTATATCAAATTCAGGTGAAATGAAAACCAATTTTAAACGTAAAGCTGCCTGTTCCTTAATCAATTCTGATTGTTGGTCTCTTGAGTGTAACACCAAGTGTTGTTAATTAGCTAATCTAATCAGTCCTGTGCAATGGCACAGCAGCTAAGGATCTGGCTCATTCTCCTTCACTCACACCAAATGCCTCCATGTGCCATGTCTTATGAGCAACTGCAATTGTGACATCATTTCATTTCTCTGGAACAGCTGAAAATTCTTCCCTGCCTGAAATGCTTACCCTTTGGATACTTTGCTGTTGGGTTTGGGAGTATGGATGACACAGGGGGATCACTTAGCACTTTATTAATTTATCCTAATTCTTGCCCAGGGAAAAGTGATCGTCCCAGTGGTAACTCACTGAATTTGCATTTCCATGTCATATACCCTTTAGTTAACCTTTAGCAGGAAAACCCTAAATGAGTGAAGAACTGGGCCAACTGTGTACTGGGGTTGTTTAGCCTGGAGAAAAGGAGGCTCAAGGGAGACCCTGTTGCTCTCTACAACTCCCTGAAGGAGGGTGTAGCCAGGTGTTGGTTGGGCTTTTCTTCCTGGTAACAAGAGAAAAGACAAGAGGAAATGGTTCCAGGTTGTGCCTAGGAATGTTTAAATTGGATATCAGGAAAAACCTTCTTCACTGGGAGTGGTTAGGCATTGCAATAGGCTGCCCAGGATAGTGCTGCAATCACTGTCCCTGGTAATGTTCCAAAAATGTGCAGCTGTGGTGCTCAGAGACAAGTTTGAGTGGTGGACTTGGCGGTGCTGGGTTAATGATTGGACTCAATGATCTTGGAGGTGTTTTCCAACCGTAATGATTCTGTGATTCTGTGTCTCCAACATGACCCTATTTTTATGCTTTCAAGTCAACAAACATATCACTTCAGTGTCAGATGGTAAATTTTTAACTTTAGCAACTCAAACATCAAGTGACCAAACAGCTTTATCCAAGATACAGAGGCACTGCAGTGAGAGTCAAAACTAGGTCTTGGACATGAGAAAACCTTAGGTACTTCAATGTATCCTTTTTTTTTTTTTTTCTTTGAGATGAAAACTTTTAGTTATAACTGTATTGTTGAAATACAGAAATGCAGAATTGATGGTGCAAAGAGTTAAGAAAGCTGCATCATCTAAGAAAAGGTCATATTTTTGTAATGCTATAATAGTTCAAGTCATAATAAATTCCATCTGGTCTTGGAAAAATATATCGCTACTAAAACTCAAAATACCCAGATAGAAAGAATGGAGTACGGGGTGTTGGTGAAAGCACAGCTTAACAGTTTGGGACCAGGTTTGATCTTGGATATGATCTGTGACATTTACAGACCTGCACAGGAGCTTTTGCTAAGCACTACACAGTGTAACACACCTGGATGTCTGGTTTTGTCCCCAGGCATACAAAACAAGACACCCATCTCCCCAGATGTCTGCATTTCTCCCTGTGGTGTATTTCTCACAGAAGTATTTAGGTAAGTAATCAGGCACTGCCACAGAAAGCCCAGCTTTGCCCTACAGCGAGTGCACATGCTGGAAAGTAGGAGTTGGCATGGTTAAAGTATGAGAGAGATTATTTGCAAAGATCTATTAAGGAACAAATACACATTGCAGAATTTTCAAAGTAATATGTGCTTACTAATTGTCTCGTACAAAAGGTTGCATATTTACATAAATTCATTAAATCAGGTACAAATAACTGTTTTAACATTATCAATTCACAAGGAAATTATGCTTGTGTGCTCTTATATACATTGAAGAATTAAGTACTTAGCATGGCTTATATATATTAACAGTATATGAGGTAAACAGTATATGGCATCTTATTTCCAGTTGTTAAAAGTGGGAAACTGTTGCTAATTTAAGTAATTCAACCCAATGTTAGATTTTTCACATTTCTTCTTCTGGCTTAACATGATATTTAGTTTAGAGACTAAACTGTTTAATTTATTCTTTCATTAATTGCACAATCATAGGCCAGATTCAACATGGATGTAAACCAGTGTCATCAGTAGCATTGTAACAGCTTGTATTTGGCTGCTTGTGATCATGCTAAAGGTTGCTCTCAGAGTAGGTTGAAGTAAAACCTGCTAGCCAAAATACATATTTTTTTAGGACCTATGCTAAAAAAATAAGGAAACTCCAGCCTGGAAATGTTTTTATTTCTGCATATCTTTGGCATGTCTTTCCTTCTACCTTCGCTCCCCTTGCAAACTATCACTGCATATCATCTCTGAGCAAAGCAGTAAAATAGTTCAAGCATATTTCAATATGTAATATGTAGCCATTGGGAAAAAAGTGCATCCCAAGTATTTTCATTTTCTGTATCTTTAGTGTCTCTTCCTTCTCTAATTGCATGTTTTCAGGAAATAAATACAGAGGTAAATTCACGGTCATGTTCTGTTAATGCTTATCCAGGGCAAACTCCACTGACTTGAAGGGGGCACACTCAACAGCAAGCAAGATTCAGGTTATGAAATGTCAGAATACTATAACCATAGTAGTAGATATGTGTAAAAGACAGATTGTTCCTCTACCCCTTTTGAAATGAGAGGTGTGCTCTGAAAGATACATGTGTGAGTCTGCAGAAAACAGTGTCAAGAATTTTCACACAAGACAAACCTTCCTCTCTGAATAGTCTTGAACTTTTCAACAACCTTGAGTCATGTTTACAGAATCAAAATCTAAACTTAGCTTTCAAGTTTTTAGATGTTTAGTTTAGTTTTCATTTTTTGTCTCTGTCTCTTTTCTCCAGGAGTATCATAACCACTGAAAAAAAAATAAAAAAGGGAGCTGTTTAGAAGGAAAGTGTGCCACTAGTAGCAACCTGAGGACCAGGTTTTTAGCCAAGACAAAATCCAGCAAATTCCCTGTCTATAGAGATGTACTCATTTCAAAGACAGCCTAGTGAGAGATATCGTGAGAGTGTCTACCAAGGCTGGTGCAAGGCTGTGCATGTGTCAAACACATTGGGATAAACATGCCCTCATGTCTGTCTCCACTGAAACATCTCCCATCAACTTTAATGAAAACTGTGTGTGAGATCTGGATATTGCACTGATGGCAGTAAACACAACAGAAAAGTGTCAGGCTGCTCTGCTGCTTGGTGTAAATCCTTATGTCACTTTCCAGCTCTCAGCATTGTTTCCATCCATTGCAGGCAGAGTTGCTGATCTCAAATATTCCTGGCTAATAAACAATGGACAGTTTTCGGTCTCTCAAGGCAGTCACACAGATGAATGTTTCTGATAATAAAACACCAGAATTTAAGATAAGAATAGGAAGTTAATGTAAGTTTTCACAGAATAATGACAACTACCAGAACAACATGAAAAGTTGTCATTAATTTGTGTATGTGGGATAAATGGACAGTCCATTGCACATGCAGAATTTCATTCAACTTTTTGAAATAAAATTCAAGAAATAGTAGCATTACTAGACTGATTTCTAATGAAGGAGAAATTGTAACAATTACTTATTTTCTTTCAGAATTCTCCTGAGGAAAGCAGATGGTTTATTTTTTTTTATTTAGAAGTTTCTCGCTGGAAATGTTGAAACAAGTTTAAATGGATCACAGATTAAGTCTCTTGCTCATTGTCATGAATCTCAGAAAATAAATATGCATGATTTAAAAAGCAAAAATAAACTTTCATTTTCCACACTGATTTTTGGGTCCATTTGTTTTACGTCATTTGCAGTGGGAAACAAAAATGAAGGTGGCACAGAAGAATAGTAACCCAACCATGCTGCACTAATACTGGTAACTGAAAGAAAAAAACAAAAGGAATGAAAGATGGAGAAAGATCTGTAGAAAATGGAACTGTTTGGAAGGAAAAGGTTATGAAATAAATAGATCTGTTTGTGGCCACAAAGGCTCCTTATAAACGTGGAAAATAATTGACAAGCATCAGATAGTTTGTTCTGACATCAGGAGACTGTGATCAGTAATTAAAAACATTCTGTGAATCCAGACAGCAGACATCATTAAGGAAAGAAGAGCTGAGAAATCTTGGTTTGGGTTTGGGTTTTTTGGTATTTTTTCCCAAGAATGAAAAAAAATTGTGATGGAGTGTGGAGACCCAAAAAGGCACAGGCATAAATTGTAGAGCTGTTCTGGTGCTGCTGCAGAGACAATAGATGAGGAGAATGAATGGATGAACAGATGGGCACAAAATTCTGTGGTGTCTCAGCCAGAATGTCAAACACCAAGGCTCAGAAGTTAGTCAGTGACTTGGAAAAATATGGGGTGATAATTAAAAGCCAACCAGATTTGTCCAGGAAACTTAGTGGCAAAGCTTGCTTTATTTCTATAACTGCCTGATAGTTCTTTCATTTCTTTTCACCTTTTCCACCTCCTCACTTGGTCTCCTCCCTGTGATGCTCTTCCTGTGCCACTGACCAGAAAGCTGTTGCACTGCAGCAGCCAGAAGAGTACCCAAGCAGCCAGGGCTGCCCCCTAAATTAGGCAAGGAGCCACTCTGAAACCAAGATGGTCTGGGATGAAGGGAGTAGAGTAGCTTTTTAGAAACATCTTCTCCATCTCACACTTCAGCTGCAGTGAGTCCAAACTGGGCCTGGATGAAATGCGGACACACGGGACACGATTCTCAGCTTGTGTAAATTGGCAAAAGCCTGTTGACATCATGGATCTGTGCTGATTTAAACCAGCTGAGGAGCTGTCAGGGTTTTTCAGTTTATCTCCCCTAAGCTGTGCTTGCTTTAATTACTACATGTGATACATTGATATGCCTTAGATGGGCTGGTTTGAGCTGGGTGAGGAGATAACCATCTGGGAACCATGAGAATGCAGTCAGGTTCATGAGGAGCTCTGCTTTCAAGGCACCCTCACTTCTGTTGACATCAATTTCCTTTTAAATCCTTTTCTACTTCATATACAGAGCAATGAAGAAAGGATTGAAAACTGTGACTGCATTTATTAGATTCTGGTGCCATTTGGGATATTTTCTGACGGCATTCAAATAATTTTCCCAACTAACTTGGCTAATTTCTGCAGCAGAATAGCCATGTTCTTCTAATCCAGGAATTCATTACTGCATGTTTACTGTTGAACTAATTTACTGTCATTCTAGAAATATTTTTCCCCTCTTGAGATGCCTGCCTCCACCTGGAGAAAGAATCAGTGATTTGCTAATGGTGCAACACATAAGATTCATTTTTGTTGATCTTTACCTTGTAAGATGTATTACAGCTGTAGCTCTTTCTGTAGCTGTATTATTTAATGCAAAATGAATTATACCCATATAAATGTATGTTATTCATTTTAATGAGGACCAGGAGATTTACTGTGAGATTAAAAAATGGGTTTGCTGTAAGTCAACATCCAGAAATCTTCAAAGAATTGTGCATATGTATTAAAAATACACAAATAAGTATGATTAGAGCCATCCTCCAGGCAAGAAAACAAATGTAGTTTGGAGCCTGGGCTGGTGAAGGGAGGAGACACCTCAAAGTTGGGCACCACGTTGTCTCTCAGTGCTGGGTGTCTCCCTCAAGGAGCTAAACCACAGTGCCCTGAACGGGGTGGGAGAATGAGGTGTCTCATTACAGCAAATCAGAACCTACAAGAAATGGAAAGATACCCAGGAGTAACCTATCAAAAACATCAATCACAAGTGTGGACCTGAGTGCTCTGCCACCATCCAACCTGTGGTCTGCAGAGCTAGGGTGGAGTTGCTTGGATTCACTCCAAATCTTCTCAGCTCCGTGAAATTTTTTTTTGGGTAAACAAAAACTCAGGCCCACCTCTTTTAAATTGTACCACGCCAGCTTTATGCCAGCAGTTCCATAACAGATGAGCATTCATGCAACTCTCCAACAAAAGAAAGGACCTTCTGGTTTCACAGTTTCTTTCACCTCGGATGATTTCAGCTTCCATCTGAGTTCAATTTCCTGCTCTGTTAGCTGTATATGCAGTTTACATTAAAGAGTACCATTGGAATGGGGGGGGGGGGGAAAGAGTTTAGAAATGAGGTCTTCTCTGTGCCCCCAGTTTGTAATATGAAGTAACTTCCATTTTGCTTGTGCTTGGTTTTGGCCTGTGAATTGCATACCGGGCCAACTGGAAAACAATGCTCATTCCCTCTAAAATACCTAATATGTCTTTGTGGGCAAGGCAGTCTTCTGGAAAGGAATTTTGAATCCCTAATGTTAAAACAGAACCCAGGTTTCATGCTTGCTAGGAAGCAAACTAGCCCTTGGAATCATGGCCTCCTCCTCAGTGCTTTAAAAGAAGAATCTATCCCTGCTGAATGGAAAACATCAGGATGCTTTGGGCTCCTGTTTCTGTATTCCATTTAACAACTGCTTAATGAAAAATGTTTAAACAGGGACCAAGGCAGGAAACAAAATAAAATTCTTCATTTTCAGCTGAAAGACTAAACTTCTTTTAGTGTTTTGCTTGCTGAGCTCATAAATCTTTCATGCCTTTGCTAAATAGCATAATACTAAAAGGAGGGATGCAAAAGTGTTTGACTGTTCCCAGCTCAGCCACAGAGTTAAGGAACTTCCCTAGGATGGAGAATTTCTGAATTTGGACCCTTTCAGACTGAACAGGAAATGAAACTCAGCTCTGCAAATGTTACAGACAGTGCTCTCACCATTAAGGTATGGCATAAACACTGATTGATATCTTTCTGGTATTTGTATTTTTTTTCAAAAGAAAGTGGTGGTAAGAAGGAAATTTGATCAGGATCCTAACACCTATGATTCATCTCACAAAACACATTTGTAGGAACTTCTATTTTTTTGGATCACAATTAATGAACAATGCTGCTCATGCCTGCCCCCCCCCAAAAAAAAATAAAACCAAAAAAACCCAAAAAAACCCCAAAGCTGAAAAACCCCAAATTAGAGAATGCATTTTAAATTTATAGCAATATAACAAAGACACCTTGGAAGGAAGAGCCAGTAAGGATTTTGTCACCTGGCCCTAGTTAACAAACTTGTTTTTCAGAGTTCAAATTCCACTTCAGAATGTTAATTCTTTATCCAGACCCTTTTTTTCTTCCCCTGCCTTCAAAGTCTGATTAATTTTTATTCATTTGCTTTTTGCCTGAAGAAAGCTGAGAAAGTGTTTCCCTTCAGTGATGCAGATGATTGCCTGAGTCTCAGGCTATCAGGGAAACAGGACCAGCAAAGCTCTTTTATGTGAAACTGCATGAGGGTTCAACAGTGAAGGAACCACCTGATACACCTGGGACTCCTGGCTGCAAAACCAATACTGGCCTAATTTTCATAGCCCTTTGGGGAGACCAGTTCAGCACTTTTAAAAATGTAGCTACTTAGCTGCCTAAATATCTGCTACTTAGCTGCCTAAATATCCCCATTTTTTAAAAATCTGGCATTCCTGTGTAAACTGGTGAATCTCATTTATCACTGGAAAAACATTTTGCTGTCATATTGGAAGCAAAGAGAATAATGTTTTTCTCTTTCAGCCTTTAGAGTATAACATGTATCTGTTGCCAGTGAGAATAAAAGAATGACAGAGATGGTTGAGATTGGATGGGAATTCTGGAGAGCCTCTTGCCCACCTGCCTTGCCCAAAGCAGGTTGCTCAGGCAACCTGTGCCCAGGTTGGGTGCGAGGATCTGTAAGGATGGAGACTCCACAGTTTCTCTGAACAGTGTGTTCAGGTGTTCAACCATCCATTCTCAAAAAAAAGGTTGGTTCTTTGGTTTTTTTGGGTTTTGTTTTGTTTTGCTTTGGTTTGGTTTTATATTTAGATTTCAGGAGAAGGTGAGAGCCAATACTTTGGAAGTTGCTGAAGACAACACACCGAGCAAAATCTTAATGTTCTGCCTCACAGAGGAGGCGGTTATAGAGTAGACTGGGGGAAAATACAGTTTTACTTTAGAGCACTGAACAAATGATTGTAACTGCACGACTGATCATCCAATTACCACCACCCTAAGAGCCCAGTGAGTGAAGGACTGGAGTATGAGGGGAAATGGTCTGATCCTTCAATCAGATATCCTTTTGGAAAAATACTATTTCTTGTAAAGCAATTATGCAAAATCTTCAGCTACACTTCATAAATAACTGATACTTGGCAGATTTGACTGCACATGTTGCTGTTGTCATAAGTTTATTTTAAGACTGGTAAATTAGCAGATGTTCTAGATAGTCTGTCCTTATAATCCATCTCGTGCAAATTCCCTGTTGTCCAGTGAATCATTAGCATTCAAAATCCCATGTGCCCTTTTTATATGGGGTTAATGAGATCATATTAATGGATGCTATGTATTCATCTTGATTTTAGAATAGTTTTATTGTTGTTTTTTGTATTATTAAAGATTGTCAATGGCATACAGTTAATTCATTACCTATTCTGGAGTCTGTAAGAGGTAATAATCTCCTTTTTGACAAAGCCATAGCTGTGTGGCATGTCCTTGAATTGGTCCAGTTAAGCCAGATTTGAGAAACCAGAACCAGATATGAATAATAGCCAATGATTTTTCCCTACCCCCTTATTACAAATGCAAACTCTTCAGAAATCTCAACACTGAAATGCTTTCTTATGATTTTTTCCATTAATTTAACCTTCCCTCTACACAGATATATAATACTGGGACTTGACAGCTGGCCTGTTGGCACCAATTGCTTAGACTCCTTGAGGGGAAAATAAACCTTTTAAAAAATCCTTGGATTTTGCAAACAGGTTTTAAAAACCAAAGATCTGTCAAATTCTGAGTCTAAAAGCTTTGCCAGTAGAGCTTTCAGCATTCAACTTCAGTATCCTCTGGTTTCCATCTGTACAGCTAAGAGAAAGCATGGGAGAGTTGATAATGACAGATCATCTTAGCATTGTCTGTTCTTGGGTCAGAGTGCTGTTGGGAGTCTAAATTCACAATACTCCAGGTGTAATGTTTTATTTACTGCTGACCCTAGACCATAATGTGTTTTATACCACACTGTTTGTGAAGACCAGAGGTTCTGTTTCAGTTGTCTGAGACTTCACAGAGTGCACATGGCATAGGATTTTGTACTCCTGGAGAGGCATTTGGAAATCAGGAAGGATACCTCAGGGTCTTTCAGTGGTTGTACAAACAGGTATGCAAAGTGAAATCACAGTAATTCTGAATCCAAGGCAAGTCTGTGAATTTCTCTGCAGGTTGTTGTGTTCTCAGAAATCCATTATAGAGGTCTGAATGCTTCAGTGTCTCAGCAATAAGATGTTGTTATCCTGGTTTTCATGTCTTCCCAACAAAAATGTAGGGACAACTTGTGATTCAATGAAACATTTGTTTAGTGGGTGCAGCCAAAGCAAAAAAATTCCCTCCCTTATCTGCAGTGAAAACCCTGTGTCTGCAGCTTATAAAAGTGATTTCTGATTCCCTCTTCTATTTTATCACAAAACAGTACAACACACAATCCTTACCCGATCTAAAGTAATGATTAGGCTACTTTTAACAATTTAGTGTTGTGTGCTGTTTTAACTTTACTGCTTCTTTCAACAGCAAAGATATGATTGCCATTTTTATACAAGAGCAGTAGGTTACATCACAAGTAATGGTGTAGGAATGATTTCTGGGACTGACTTCTAAGCTGCTGTAACACAACCCATGACAATTTTAAAACGTGAGGAGTTGGCAGCGATTGCAAAGGAGGACACCATTCAGCAAAAAGGTGGGGTGGATTCTAGCCCCAGGAGGATTGCCTGGAAAGTTCATCCAAAAGCTTACATCAACATGTGTGTAGCTAAGGAGATCCTTGTAAACAAGTCATAAACCAGGAACAGAGGCACTCTGAGCAAAAAGATAATCTCAAAGAATAAATACTGAACAGAAAGTGGGACATGGGTACTATAAAACTCTGATAAAGAGCTGTTGATGTGGGAACACTGTAAGGATCAACATTAATGAAAAGTCTGGGAAGAGACTGTCTTTACTCACAAATTAATAAAATCAACATATATTTAAACATCACAGGGATTCTCATAAGTATGAAGTAGAAAGTAGGCAGTAATTGGAACAAGTTTTTTTTTCTCTGATTATGCATTATTTACATGTCAGTCTAAAGGACTCCCTTGAACTGTTAGTTCATGTCTGGTTTATGTCCTTCTTGAGCAAAATCAGTGGACAAACTTCTGAACTGGTGTGAAGTTAGCTTAGAGAAAATGAATTAATTGGGGACAAATCACTTGAGATTACTGAGCATACTGCCTCCTAGTAGATGGATATTCTGATATACAATGTGAAAAACAGGGGCACAAATAGACTTTTTCCTTAGTAATGTTAAGGACCTAAGCCAGCCAAAAATTGTCTTGGATTTTAAACCACAGTCCACATGGTTACAAAATTCACAGACTGGCTAGATTAACCTAAGCTCCTAAATCACATGTAACTGTCATGAGAAGTCCATCCTGACTATGAGCTGTGCATTCAATAAATCAGGCCATGCCTTTTCTCTGCATTTCACAGTGCCTGCACATAGACAGAACCTGCAGCTCTGCAGCCCTGTCAGGGTGCACCAGCAGCCCTGCCCCTTCCCTGTGCAGCCAGGACTGTAAATCTCCTCAGGCTGCCTGATGTTGTTCTGCTGCTGATGGCTTTTGCAGATACACAAACAAAAAATTATTTGCTGGAGTATCATCTAGAGCTCCACAGACTTCTCTAAATGTCATGTACTTTTTGCTGCCACTGGAGAACTTGGACTTACATGACCTCTGGAGCTGCTTGTCCTCTCCCTGTTTGGTCAAGGCATAATAGATCTCTAATTGCTTCATCAGGACTTATTTCTTTAGATTTTTTTATGCCATAGTCTGCAATTATTTTCCTTCCATTCTGTTGTGTTTATAACTTACAAAAAATAATAGTCTTTTTTGGCACTATAAATATCCTCATATTAAACAGGTACAAACAACATCTAACCCATTATGCACATCACATACAATCCTATAAAGTAAATAATGACTTCAAGATTTTTGTAGTTTATCAAATATAGATGTTGGCTTCAAAAATTTGTCATTTTGTAAGAATGATTTCAGTTACAGTCTATTTTATGAGTTTTGCTCTGGTTGAACTGTAAACCATTTAAACAGGAGATTAAAATGTTAAAATCCTAGCAGATTTTGCAAAATTTTGTTCCAAATGCTTATCAGGAAAATATCCTTAAATTGTCATCCACTATCTACACTCCTGACCTAATTAAACAACTGTATATAGTGTAAGAAGAACTGATGACCAAAATAAAAAGAATATCTCAATGTGTGTAACACAATTACTTGCAAAATACAAGACTATACTAGATCTTTAACTGTATAGTTGAACTCTGCTCATCCCAATGAATGAAATTTCAGTTTCACAATGTTCTAGGTAATAATGTTAGCATAAACAGCAGAGATTTGTTGCATTATGTCTCAGGATTACTGATATATAACTAAACTATAAAATATAGGAAGACATGAGCCCAGCAGTGTAAATATCTACACTGAGATACATATATTGTATTTTGAATTATGCTGCTCTTATTAAAGACTAGAAAATTCCTATGGATTTCCAAGACAAGAGGAGCAGAATGTACATATCAGAGCTGCTATGATACCAGAGATTGAAGCTGCTTTTTTGTGTACTTATTATTTCTTGGGTCAATTCCAAAGACTGCAAATTAACTAAAAGAGTTCTGTCCTACCAGAGTAAGGGTCTGACAGGGGTAGGCCCTCATCATTATGAAAACTGTTACATTAGAAATGTACATATAAATGCAATTCACAGGAAAATCAGGGAAGCTGTAGCTCAAGGCAAATATATATCTCCAATCTGCTGTGTAGATGAGGGGAAACCTTTGAAAATAAATTATTTTAAAAGTTTTTATTCTCCAGACATGCGCTAAGCTGCCCTTGGCACAGGAAGCCTTACAACATGATGTATTCTATATTAACCTCAGTCTTACAATATGATCTATTCTCTTTTAACCTCCCCCACTTGAGGATTTAGAGTAGGCAGTCCCCTCCACAGCAATAATATCTATATGTCAGGAGACAGCCTTCCCGTGGGGAGATAATTTTGACACAGTGACATAAAGCACACTTCATGCTCAGCGACCCTTCGGGCTGTTGCAGTGCGCTCCCTGCCTCACCTTTCTATAGCTCTCCTCCCTTTTGGCTGCCATGGTCAGTCCCAGCCCTTTGCTGGTACAGCTTGTCAAGGGATTTCCTGCAGAGCAGAGGAACAGGTCATCCTGGGGGTCAGGCACAGCCCTGAACGCTCTCATCTGCCGCAATGGAAACCGCGAGGCTCAAACCAACATTTTCTTAAAATTTCTGCGCAGTCACGTCCTCCTTCTGAAGATGCCAGAAGACATTTAGCAACTAAATTTAATGGGTTAAGTTTCCAGGCCTTGAAACTTCTGCCTGAAAGTGTTTTATCCACTGAGCAACTTGAACCTTGCATGCAAGTGCTACTCTGGGTGCACGAAGCAGGCATTGCTTTGCCTACCTCATCTGAGCCGTCCAGTTTAGAATCACAGAAGGAGGGAAAATGCAAAAATGTCTCTGGCCTTGGAGAAAGCTTGAACCTTGCATGCAAATGCAACTTCAACCTTGCAGGCAAATGCTACTCTGGGTGTACAAAGCAGGCATAGCTTTGCCTACCTCGTCTGAGCCATTCAGTTTAGAATCAGAGAGAAGGAGGGAAAGTGCAAAGATGTCTCTAGCTTTGGAGAAAGCACTGGGAATAGGGAGCCTAAATTTCAGTATCTATGCCAAGTGATGTCAAAAAACACATGTACAGCTGCACTAGTTCAAATGGGAGGTCCATCTCTAATTTTCCCATTTCCAGCAGTACACTTTAGGAGCCTGAGGGGCCAAGAGCAGGATGTAAAGCAAGGGTTTAGGGTTATGTCATATCCAACCCTTACAGAACTGCATCCCCTCCCTGCTTTCATCAACTAGAACTGAGTATCTATGCTTGGCATAGTCTATATATTGGAAGCTGATCCTTGCTTATATTTCCTGCATCAGCAACAAGTTTAAGAGAGATGACTAAGATATTGTTCTTCTCTTAATGTCAACATTTATTGGCTGGCCTGAGTGTGCAGGAACCATCCCTCCTCTGATGTGTTCTTGGAATGCTCAGTACAGGCTGTGTTGGAGGTTATAACAGCACCTTCACTTCCATAAACAGCAGTGAACTGTGTACACAATTTGCACAGACTTTGTTTGCCTGCTGAGTAAGCCTAGGACTTCATTCTGGTCAGTTTCAAGTAAGGGAAGAATAAAACTGGCATGAAAATGAATTAAACTGAGCAATATGATGTTCTCAATCAGGAGAATGGATCCCACACTCATCCCTGCTGCTGGATGGGGGATGCTGATGGCAGATCATGTTCCCTAGATCCCTTCCTGTACAAATTTCCCCTGTATCCTGCCTCAGAAAAAGAAGAAGCCCTGCAGTTCCAGGCCCTCTCCTAAGTACAGCACCCAGACTAACCCTCAGTGCAACTTGTGCAGCAGGGATCAAAGGCTCTGGGCAGTCCCAGGGCCTCCCAGCTGCCGTGTGCCTCATTCAGCACCTGCAGAGAGAGCTCCTCCCTGGCCTGGATGCTGCTGAAACTGCCTGAATGGAGAAAGTTTGAGAAGATTTTTTATATTTCATCACCAGTGGGCTGCTGGACTTCCAAAGAGCCAAACCCAAGGCCCAGAGTATGCAAGCAGTTGCCAAGGAAGAGGAAGCAGGCAGCCAAAAATATGGCATCCTCCCCACATGATATTTTTAAAAGTTTCAGCTCTTTTCAGTATAGGAATTCCTGAGCCTGGTGTGGTTTTTCTGTTTGGTAACCCCCAACAGATGTCTCTTCTAAGCATATGACTAATTTTTTATTGAATCCACATAAACTTCTTGTGTAAACAATATCCTTTGGCAAGGAATTTTGCTGAACTACTACCCACTGCCAGGAAACCATCTCCTTTTGTTCCTATTAAATCTCTTAACTTCCTGTGATGTGCCCTCATTTTTGTGCTGGAAAACAGTGCATACCAAGTCATCATTGCCCTCACCATGCTATTCACAGTTTTATACAACTTTGGTTATTTTACCTCCTTGCCCAGATATTTGATGTTATGCAGTCACTGGTGAAATTTCCTCCATGTGTTTATGGGGAACTGGGTTGTCACAACTGTGGATGCTGATACAAGGATCAGTTTGCCAAGAGTCCTGCACTGCTGTTCAATTGCTCTTGTGAATCTCTCAAGTGAACTCCTTGATGATCCTGTTCCTGCAACTTCTGCAGAATGAGATAATGGTTGTAGAGCCTCAGAATTTCATGCCCTGAAAGAATCTTAATCCTCTTAATTTACATGCTTGTAACAGAACATCCCAATCTCTAAATCTAGGATTATCAATAAAGAGCAAAGCAGCAAATTGCAGGTGATCTGTGGCCTTTTCCTGCATCTTGTGGGATTACTCTGTTCACAGTTATCATCCTGCAGTTGCTCACCTTTTTCTTACTTAAATCAAATGTTACATAGAAATGCTACATATTCTATATTGCTACCTTGGGGATGGTAATAATAACAGTAATTAATGTTTGCTTAACCTCCTTCTTTGAACTTCAGTTTCAAAACAATCATACAGTCAAAGAACAACAGAGAGCAAATAACTCTGGGATAGAAATTTCCTAGAACAACCAAAAAGTTAAAGGCATGAGATACTTATTTGAGTATGAGACGAAGTTCATACTCAAGGGGAAGTGAAGAGAGATGATCAATTACTTTAGGCTTTGAAGATGAGAATGCTGCAGCTCAGCCTGTGAAAAATCAAGCTGATATGAGCTGGTATTTTCAAAGGTCTTATCACAGAAAAGTAGAGAACATGAGCTGACATGTCTTATCATGTGTGTACAATACAGGAACTACAGAGCACAGAGTTTAATAACCACACTTCAGAGAGCTAGAGTTCAAAAAGAGGATGTGAGAAAATCTGAGGTCTCACTCCCCTTAAAAAGCATCACAGCTTAAAAAGAAGCACAACAATTAGAGACATTATTTGAGAGAGAAGACACAGGGTTTGTTCCTCCTTTATTTTGAAGCAATGAAGCTACCTGACAATTTATGTCTGCATTAGTGAATGTGAAAAATCCAAGGCACGTGCCCATGAGCTGTCACACAGTGACTAACAGAGCCAAATCCCTGGCAGGAGCAGCAGAACTCTTGGCCCAGGCCAAGGAACACTCTTGAAAGCCATGCCCAGATCTGACTCAGGAGTCAGCACAGGCGAATGGATCACATTGTTGTGGCTACTCTTTTGTGGTGGGGAAGAGGGTTTAGCTGAAATGTCATATGCCAGCTAATCCTGGGATCACTGAATGGTTTGTGGCTTATTTTGCTTACTACTAAATATGCAACCACAAAAGTTGGGAGTAATGCACTTAAGCTCCAGAGAGAGGTAATATTTCAGACAACATACTGCTTGTATTTCTAATAAGTTTCCTGTTGCCTAGATCTCCCAATCAACTAGGTTTGCTCAGGGGACTGGCTGGGTTACTTTTCTGAAGCTTAGCATAATCTTTTTCTTTATTCTTAGTGTTGCAAAGAAAACCTTGGCACCTAGCACAGCAATCTGGATTCCATTCCAAGAGCAAATCCAAGCTGGTTTTGGATCTAGCCTTACTGTAACACCAAAGAGGAAGAGAAACAGGGAGGATGCCATGGTACAGCAGGGAAAACCAATGGATTAGACAGCATAATATATTTCACTTTACATACCTCTGGTGTTGCCTTTTTTATTACAAGCTCAAGCTCAGGAAAGACACAAAAGCTGAAGCTCAAAACCAAGAAACATCAAAAATAAAGCCATCCTAAATCTCAGTTATGTTCACTCATGCTTTGTGAAGAGTCGAGGGAAAAATCAAAATATATAGGTTTTCCTCTACCCTGTGTGAGGGGGGTAAGAAGAGATGTTAAAATGTGAAATCCTTGCACTTCAGCTTTAATCTCAGCTGGAATAGTTTTGTCTTTGGTTTAAAAGATATTTGCAAATACAAATACAAAAAAGATGAAGTAGTTTAGACTTCTGTGAGGGAATGGATTTTAGGTCTTTCTTTGCCTACTGTAGCAATAGCCTGTATGAGTTTACACTGCCTAAATCTGTAGATACATGTATTGAGGGAGGAGAAAAGAAATCTGAAATGCCTCTTCACTCTACTGAGGTCATCAGCTCTTCTGAGTTTTTTTTTTTCTTTCTGATTAAATAGATTAAACAGAATCTGTTTACTTGAAACATCTCTGGTAATGAATAAACTTCACTAAAGTCAAAACAATTATCTGCTTGACCATTGAGTTGGTTGTATGGTGAAACATTATGGTTCAAACTCAAAAAACTATTTAATCTATATTTGACCAACAGAAAAAATGGAGCCACTTTGATTGTGAATCTAAACATAATTTATTTAGGAGTTTCAGCACTAAGGATACTGTATATTGTTTTATAGATGAAGAAATAAAGTTCTTCTACCATTACCCACCTTTTTTGTTCAATGAAATTCAGATAGCAAACATCTTGGATGTATCATGACCAATAATGACAAATATTAAGCACTGTGAATCAGTCTATATTAAGAGAAATTGTGACTGTAAATTTAGGTCTGTTTCACTGAGGGACACACAAAAACAGTGCAAAAGGAAACAATTAGCTTTCTGAATTTCATGGTTTTGCACTCCGAGCCAAATAAATATTGGACAAAGGATCTTCAGGAAACCAACACTTGAAATTTCAGCCCTCCTGGCTTGTGCAATCAAATGGGAAGAACTCTACATCTGCAGTAGAAATGAGATTATTCATGACTCCACAGATGACCAAGGCAACAGCTTCTTTCAGAGGAGGAAGGAAAGAGAAGAGATGGGAAGATTTCAGGCTTTTTGAGCCAAACACTTTCTTGCCCCTCTCTTTAGAAGAAGGAAAATGTATTCTAAATATCATCTAGTACCAATATTTTATTTGTAGAGTCCTCTCTAATTCCCACAATGATCTAAAGAACTCCTCTGGGTAGGGTTAGCTGTATGATCCGAGTTACCTTTTCTCACAGAATGAAGAGTTTGTGACCATTAACCCAATGCTTCACAGAGGAGGCCCCTCTGGAGAGCTGGGAAGGCTCAGGTGCATTGCTCCAGCCAGAGAGAAATGGATGATTGATGGCCTGAGTTTTGGAAAAAATTAAAGTGGAATGAAGACCTGAACCTGACTTTGGTGTACAGTTATTCTTTTCTGGAGTACAGGGAGAAGTCATCAGTCTGTACGCCCCCATCAAAATCTAAGACTTAGAAAACCAATTTTTGACTGCAAAGCAGAAATCCTCATCTCTGAAATTCAATACATGAGCACACTTGAGCAAGTCCTGCATCCTATTACACATTGCTTGTTTTAATTAATATATGTCCTATTAGAAGTGAGTAGAAGAAATATTCTGACAGTTTTATTGTGTTTGGGATTATGTCAAGGATTTAGCATGAGAAAGGCCAAGTGCTACTGACTGTACATTTCCTTTTCAGATAATTTAACTGGCAAATTTGTCTTGACATATTATCTTTTGGAAAGGCTCCCTGTTACCTGTGCCAGGTATAGGAACTGTGTAAAGAGCACTGCTAATCCAACACTACCTGATGTGCATCACTACAGCAAAATCTGGATGCAAGATGATAAATTAATGCATTAAAATGGTACAGTTTAGCCAGAAAACTCCTCTCGTGTTTCCCAAAATTTGGATTAGGGTGACTGCATCAGTGGTTTTAATTATAAGTCAGTGGAAATTGTGTTATTTCATCTTCATGTGTTTTTTACAGATCAACATGATATTCCAAGGGCCTATGATTACTCTTACCATGGTGGTTCTTCCTTGGTGGGATACTCTAGGTTTATGTTTTGCATTGGATTTGGCATGATTCTTTATTTTAAGCAGTCTAGTCAGAGCTACTATTTCAAATTTTCTGTGGTCTTTGCAGACATTTATATATTTATATATTTATATACTGTACCTTACAGTAAGACAAGTACGTAAAATATTAAGCCCACATGTATATTTTTTTTACTGGTGAATGTTTTATACATATTTCCAGTCACATTGAAAATGTGGGTTAACAATGATACTATTATTATAAAAATGGGGAAGCTCAGACTTGCTCAGGTAGCAGAATTTGGAGCATCTCCAACTGCCTTTAACTCTGCTTCCTGGGATGCTCCTGCTATAAAAGTATTTGCTTGTATTTGTCACAGTACATAAGGACACAGTTTTACCAGAGCTCATCTTAACACTTTGTTTAGGTTAATTGGCAAAAGTTAGTAGAGTAGTATTGGCACATTTAGAAACACTTATCCCACCAATGGTGAAATGTGAACAACTGCTGTGTAGAGATGAACAACCCCCTCCATTTACTCTGGTGGGACTGCTAATGAAAAGCACATAAAGAACTTCTAAATTTTTAGCAGATAATATTGGACAACATGGAAGCCTACACCTCTTAAAAGGGAGGGTTTAAAAAAAAAATTAAGATAGCTGAGCTAACATGGCCCAGTAACTTTATAGAAAGCTTTGTGCATGTTTAAAAAGCAATGACACCTGCAAACGTACAAATTAGTATTACTGCTCATAGGAAAACCATATTTTAACTTCAATGTAAAAGAATTGGCAAGTTTGAGTGCTTTGTTTACTTTTTGGATTTGTTTTCTGAAAGTTCAATAGGGATGTTGTGCTGGACTGATACAATTTGGTGTAAATGCATTGAATCTAAACCTGACTTAAACACTGTGGGCTTGGTTCATCTGAAACTGCCCGCCACCTATCAGACAGCAGTAAAGACAGAAGCCAGAAAAGAGCTGATCAGCAGAGATTCAAAACAAACTAAGAAAGCCCTAAGGGTTTCCAAAACCAGTGATTCAGCCCTTCATTCAGCTGCCAGTCTCTCATCGACTTTGCTTTACCTTGGCTTTATGTTAAGCTCCTTCACTCCCCTTCAATGTCACACAGAGACCTGCTTCGCTCTCCTGATTGTTAAGATTTCCCTGAGCACAGCCCTTGGGGGCTGGGAGAATCTGTTGAGTGAGAGCTTAATTGCAAGGCAGAATTACAAGGCACCTCACCATTATGTTGCAGACTCAACATTGTAACTTCATAAGGTTAATGAGATCTTTGAAGCAAATACAAAAAAGAAATACAAATTCCTGTCTCTGCGCTGCTTTGAAGGAACTTCAGAAAAGATGCATGTAAGAAAAGGAAAAGTCAACAGCCCCGTTTTAAAGAGGTAAGGCTTAACTTCTGAACAAAGCCCCAGTGTTCCCAGTCAGCCAAGGTTTGTGTCCAGCCTTTGTGAGCAAATCCCCCTCATCTGCGCTTCCATAAAATCAGTCACAGGGGACACCTGAAGTTTCTGGCAGATGTCAACTGCAAAATGGAGCCTTTGACAGGCAGACTTGTGAAGCGGTGGAGAGCATGTTTAAACATGCCTTCTAAGCCTGAAAATTTACAGGGTGAGGACAATCTTGTAAGAGGGAGCTAGAGAAGGACAGAGGAAAGGTACCATGAAATTTTTACTAGAAACCGACTTGTTTGATGACCTAATTTATTTAGAAATTGAAATTTTTATGAGGATAATCACAGGAAAAAAAAATCTACTTTTATATAATGAAAAATCCCTGCCTGTTCTGGCACATTTCATAATGTTCAGACTTGTTTCCTATACTGCATAAGTGCTCCTGTTAACACACTCACCCATTAAGTTCTGATGTGAATATTCCTTTTTTGTGCTCTTTTCCTCCCACACTCGATGCTTCTCTCACATTTCCTTCCTATGAACTATTGCTTTTCCATTGCTGAGTTGCTCTCTGTGACCTTCTGTTTGGTGTTTTTCTGAAGTCTCATCTTTAAAGCCTCTCTGTAAAAATGATGAGCTATTGATGGATACACCAAAGGACAATGCACTAGAGGGAATCTTTTAAAGGAAGCTCTTTCCTTTTGATGTGATTCTACATGCTGAAATTATGAAATGAAAATTATTTTCAAATACGAGTATACAAAATCACAGCAGCAGCTCTAGACTTAGACAAGACCTAGACTGGATCTGGTAGAGCAAAGATTTGCCCATGAGAACCAAAACTGAAACGTGAGTCACATACATAGGAAGGACTATCTCTTCTGGAGCAAGGAAAAAGCATGGTTCTCTCTCACCAGAGACTGGAGATATTGGCTGTAATCCTCTTCACGCTAGAAGGAAAGTCAGGAGCAGCAAGGAGTCACTGACCTGTGTGTCTTCCTGAAGGATGAGAGAAATTCAAGCTTAAATATCTGCCCTGTCCACTGCAAAAGAAGAATCTGAATCTGGTACATGGAAAGGAGTGTTTGCTTTTGCCACTGGCTTCTTGGTAGCTTGGGTCCAAGCATGTCTGTTTCTGGTTTTGACCAAAAATTGTTCACTGCATATGAGAAGATTTTCCTAATGAAGTTTTTATCAAAACCAGCATGGTCCTTTGAAACGCATTAATGAATTGGAATTTCCTGATGAAAACATTCCACCGAAAAATTCCTGAACTAACTCTACTCTTCATTTCAGCTAGATTTGGATCCGGTCCTCAATTACTAGAAAACACTTCCTTCCTCAGCAGAGCTGACTAACAGAAATTCCTTAAATGAATGAAGACAGACAAGTCATTAGCTTTTTTTTTACAGCAAAGTCTGAAGTGAATAGAAAGAAAAATCCTGTGAAGGCAGGTGAGGCTAGAAATATGTCTGTTATATTGAATAAACATACCAGGAATCAAACATGATTTTTAGATAGCTTAAAAAATAACAAAGCAAGCTTGTGAATAAGGACTGTCCAAATATTTTTTGAATGAATAAGACTCACTTGAAAAGTTTAATCATTGATTGCATTTTGCACTTGAGATCATTTGCAGTTGTGTTTCTTTTTAAAGTATGACTGATGTAATTTTAGAAAAAAGGAGGCTGAAAGTATTTGCAAACCTTAATTTTCACAATATCACTTCAGGAAATAAAGCTGTCTCAAGTTCATTTGATGTTCTAAAAGCTTTTGAATAAAACAACAAACCCCTAAATAATAAAAATTTTATTCTGAGAAGTCATTTGGTACATCAAAGTTATTCTCTTCTCTTTTGAAGAAGATGGGGCAAATCTAAATTAGATAATTAGATACCTATTGGTGCATAACTGCATTTAATTTTTGACTGCTCTGCTGTTAAATGTGAATGTAAAATCCAGAGGATCTTGTGTACTGCAGATTAACAGCCTTCAGAGAGTGATGCAAACCTCAGAAAAAGGAATGGAGGTAATTCTAAAGTAAGCACACAGAAAATGTAAGCACTGGAGTTTTTGCATCCATTTGTGTGGCTCCTTCTTCCTCTCAGAAAACATTGCTGAAGCCACAGAAAGAAACTACCTCAATGTATTCTGATTTGGGAAGTTATTATGAACAGGTACTTTAATGCATTCCTTGCAAGTTCTGAATAGCCTCATTGTTCCTAAACACAAAATTGGTGGCAACAGTGCCAACATCCCTGTTTTATATCATGAGCATCATACACTGATCACTGCTCACCCAAGAAGTGTCTGACAAGGTTGGATTTGGGCACCCATGCTGGAATCCTCCACAAACTAACTCTAGCCATCCCCAAGGTGCTTGTGCAGCACAGAGAAGCTCCTGCTCACCCAAGGAGAGAGCACCAAGTGTTCTGGGGTGCAGCTCATCCCATCAACACGACACAGGCTGACTGCAGTGAGATAACTTCTCCCAGCCACAGGCAGGGCTGCCTCCACTCTGCATTTCTACAGAGCTTGGAGGAATGCTGCAACCCACTGAAGTCTCATGTTTGGTAACACATAAGACCTAAAGCCTATTTTTTTTGTTGCTTTTTTATCTCATTAAGCCAGGGAAACCAATGAGGCTTTCCCAGTTACACTTGATAATCATGCGCCAGCTTTGTGCTCTTTGATGAGAACTGAGTGTGCATCGCTTCTCTTAAGTCAAGCAGGGTTTTCTGTGAAAGGTAACACATTTTTCCACAGAAAAGAAGGGAATAGTTGTTCCAATGGCTTTAGATAATCTAGTTGAAAAAATGATGGGGGTGGTGAGGATTGTATCTAGCATACATCTTAGATCCAACTGGTATGATAAAAGTATTTTTAGGAATATCTAGGTTTATTTTTTTTTATGAACACAGAAAGTGGTGTTAGTTTCTATGGGCAAACCTCTACATAAGACTACTTGTCTTGGGTGTGAATTGGCAGAATTACTTCCATAGTTCATTTTAAAAAATCTTAATAACTGTATAAATCAGTAAAAGCAGTATAAACTACATTTTCCAGTCCAAGAACACCTGCAGACAGAAGGCATTTTGGGAAGGTTAATTTTATAGCAAGGTTAAAATAAGGTTTCAGAGTTTTATAAGACCAAAGTTAGGAATTCTCTGGGTAATGGTGTTTGTTTTGCTTTTAACAACAACAATAACAGTATTTTGATTGCATGAGTCTTGGCATATTGGTGTATTCCAGGGAACTGGAAAAAGTTAATGTTGTGCCAATATTTTAAATGGGTAGGTGGGACAACCTGGTAATTATATTCCTGACAACTTGACATTGACACAGGGAAAAATAATAGCATAGTTGATATAGGGCTTTACTACTCAAAATCCAAAGGAGGGTAATGCCATTAAAGTCAGTCAGCGTGGGTTTATGAAAACAATTGTTGTCAAAGTATCTTTCAGTGAGATTACAAATTCCTGCTGATAAAGGTAAATGATGCAATATACATTGTACAGGGTATTTGACTGTTATCACACAACATTCTATGAAAAAGGCACATTATAAAATCAACATGTGACATATTATGAGGATTAAAACCTTGCTAGTGGTTCAATCTCCACCTCCTCAATGAGGGTTTATCATGTGGGTGTGTTTCTAGATAATATTTTTTATGGTTCAGATTAAATTGCTATCCAATATTTTTATCAACAGTCTTGAAAACACCCAGCTCCTAAATACCTTCACACAGTAAATCATTGGAAATGAAGAGTAGTGAAGAAAACTGATTAACAAGGTCTTTATAACCAACAATAGAAATGTATTTACCCAATAATAAAACTGCAGACAATGAACTTTAAATATTTGAATGCTTCCTGGGATGCAGTGATCACGAAAATGGAGAATTGGCACTGTGGATATATAGATGATCATGATCTCAATCTGATTCATGCCTACCAAAAAAGAGTACAATAAAAACCAAGGAAAGTGAGTGGAAAGCTTGCATTACCTCTCTATTTGTCATGCTTACTGCTCTGGGGTTATTGTGTCTTAGAGTGTCTCTGCTGTAAGATGAAAGCTTAAACTAAAAATAGCTAAAATAGCTCAGAAAAAAGTCAGAAATGTAATTGAAAGTTGAAATATGAGAAATATGACTGAGAATTACAATCTAACAGCTAAAGGGACTTACCCTGTCTGAGGAAACAAAAATCGTCTGCAGACTGAAACACAGAAAAAGCAGAGAAATGTGATTATAATTTTATGCGGGTTATTTGTTTGTGTGCTGTGGTTTGGGTTTGTTGGGGTTTTTTGTTTGGTTGGTTTTGATTATTTGGCTTTGGTTTTGTTTGTTTGCTTAGGTTTTTTTCATTTTATTTTGTCTTTTAATCTAGCAAACAACGTTATGTACAGATGAGTGGATACTGAGGGAACACAGACTCCATGCAGAAAAATCTTACCATGTGAGAGAGAAATTATCTAGATACAGTCTAAAATAATAATAATCTTCTCCATCAGTAAAATACACTTTATTAATGATATGTGCTTATGTAATTGTTGCAGTGTAATGACATGATTTTTTGAGATAAAGGGTTTAATATCTATAATGCTAGCACCAGATCCCTGCATGCTTTTGCTTGTTTCAGAAGGACTTTCACTGGAGGCAAACATATGCTGCACCAGATTTCAATGTATCTGTGAAGAATAACAACATTCTGGTGTATGGCCATATTTTATTCTCTAAGTGTATGATTAAATTGAATTCTGGTGAAATATCTAAGTGGTATTCCAAGGACCCATAAAACGACATTGTGTTGTGTCAGGGGAGGTTTTGGTTGGATATCAGGAAAAGGTTTTTCACCCAGAGGGTGCCTGGGCACTGGAAGAGGCTCCCCAGGGCAGTGGTCACTGCGCTGAGCCTGACAGAGCTCAAGCAGCATTTGGACAATGCTCTCAGGCACAGGGTGGGACTCTTGGGGTGTCCTGTGCAGGTTTAAGAGTCAGATTTGATGATTCTTGTGGGCCCCTTCACACTTGAAATATTCTGTGATTCTGTGATACAATGCATGAAAAGAATGTTTGCAAAAATGTACATTACAACTGAGAGAGGTTTGGGGCTATACTGAATGCAAGACTGGGCTTGTAGCTAATGCATTTAATTCTTTCACAAAAGCAGTAATAAATTACAAGTAGTTGAAAGGCACCCTTATAATTCTTGCGCTGTGAAAGTTAGGAATGCTTCAAATTGGAAACATGTAAAAATTCAAAACCTGTTTGCTCTGATCAGCAGAGCATGTTGTCAGTCCCTAGCCACTGGCATGGAAAAGAAATAAATGGGTAAATACCAGAAAAGTAGCAGAGCTTTGGGGAGAAAAACAACCAACCAATCAAACCTCACAACAGAATAAATGAGCAGTCATTAATATTGAAGCTCGTTAATATTTTTTTCTGTTGTCAGTGTTGCTGTATCCCTTATCTCTGACACCCAGGGCTGCACATGTAATTACAGAAATGAACAGTAGATTGGGGAAAATACAAAATCAGAGAATTGGCTTGACAAGATACTGACCCACACCTTGCTCTGGGAAGCCCATTACTGGAACACAGAGAAATCTTTAGAGCAGCCCAGGAAAAAAATCCTGTGCCAGTTAGGGAAGAGGTAGGGTTAGATTACCCAAGCACATGATTCACAGCATCTCCCCACACCATTTTTTAGTAGAGTCATCCAGGTTTTAAAGTTGTCTTCCCCTGGTAAACATCCAGTGTGCCGATGGCACCAATTCTTGTGCCTGCTTTACTCCAGGGGAGATTGGATTTGCTGCTTTCTTGTTCCCAGATGGTGCAAACTGTAATCTTTATTCCCAGTAGGCAAATAGGAGCTGTCACCTGCAGTGCAAACACCAGGGTAAAGAGCCCCTGGTGTGCAGCATTCAACACAAAACAGATACTGTCAAGATCATCTTTGTACAGACAAGCAGGAAGGAAAAGCAAACACACTCTGCTTATACTCATTTACACGTTATGTTGCCATAAGCTTTCTCCAAATATTATGTAGATGGAAAAGTAGACCTCATGCTGCTGTAAATCAGTAGCTGTGCTGTGGTGGCAGGAGAAAACAGTTAAGGGATTCAGTTTTCTTCCAAGAAAAATCATACTTTTCAATTCCATCTGAACCAGGGCCAAAGGAATATTCCTTATCTGGCTGCAATAAGCACTCTTTCAAGCAGGGATATGTGACCATCCCACTCTTCTCAGGCAGGGTCTGCACTGCCAGGATGTGGAGAGGGGATTAATCCTTGGGATATGGGTGCCTCTTAGACCAAGAGACCCTGAGGGATTTAGGCACCCACCCCCCCCTGCATTTCAAAGAGGATTTGGTTCTTGCAGCCTCACAACCTAGGAGTTCCCTCAAGTTTCTCTTCATAAACAGCAGTTCATATTTTTTATTAAGGAAACCACAGATGAACTTTGTGCCTGGGAGTACTACCACACACATCCTGAGCTGGAAATTACTGAGCAGGAATTAGGGTTTTTAAATTTATGCATTACTGCAAAATTGCTGCTTCACAACAAGATCACTGTCTTAATGTCTACAGTTATTTTTCTTGCACTGGTAAAAACAATAAGAAAGAATAATCAGATAAAAGACTTGATTTGGTTGCACCAAACAAAACCTTAGTATGCAAAGCATGACAGCACAACTCAACAGAGAGAGAGCTGTGATTTAGGGCAGGACAGGATTTAGAACTCATTTTCTTTGTTTCACATTGGCTTCCAAAATTAAGAAGTAGATAGAATGGCTCCTTTGTCTCCAGTTCATTCTCTCATGAAGTGAACTCTGCTCACTGTTCACTGTCACATTGCTCAGTGTTTCAGGGAATCTGCCTTTTGAACAGGACAGATTGAATCCTAAATAAGTAGTGGTAAAATCTACAACTAGAATTTTATGCAGCATTTCATGTGAGCCCAGACTGTAGAATGTGAACATCCCCATCCTCTCCACCACTCTTCACATACAAACATTTCTCTCAAGTGAACCACAGCATCCCTTTACTCTCTGTTATTTCTCAGCTTGTCTGCAGTCAACTTTCAGTTCTCTGCAGTCTGCCTGGGTGGGTGCTGGATTAAGCATGGCTTGGATGCAGAGAGAGGCTGTCTCAATGTAAAGCCAAATTAAGTCAAATAAGCATTATTACTTCATGGGCAACTTCCCTGTAGTAACTATTCTGCTCCAGAAACTGCTGACCAGCCTCAGTACACAAGTGAATGACTTGTGCTGAGTCTGAGCTAAAAAGTCCTATAAAGCACAAACTGGACATGTGAAGGAGCCTCAGCTCTCCCAAAATATATTTAGGACAGTGCAGAAGCTTCTTGGCTCTGGAAGAAGTCACCCAATGGTATTGCTATCATTAAGATGAGTATAACTAAGCCAAATTTTACTCCAGCAACTCTTTCCAAACCATGCAGATGTCTGCACTTGATTTCCCCTATTTCAGCTATGTCTTCCTCTGGGTTTATGCCTGATATGTTCTTTAAAATTATATTATCCCAACTTTCTATTATCTAGACATTGTGTCTTCCCATTAGTAGTAGATATTTCATAGTTTCAGAAAGCTTTTTGTGGTTTATTTTAACATAAGGGCAACTGATTCTCCAAATGCCTGTTCAGAACTATCTTCCTTTGCAGGGACTTGAGTCCACATGTTTATTGGGATCCTAGTTGGAAAATATAAAAGTATTTTGGTACTGATATTTTACAGCTTCTCCTATGAAAGATCACCCACTTTGCACAGCCTAATTTTGTATGAAGGAGAAGAAAGAGAGAACAATAGAGAAAGTCTGAGAAGAACATGCCCAGGATTCTGCAGCACACAGGTAAAACAAGACCAAAACTCTGACTCCAGGCTCTGCTCCAATGCATATTTAATCACTTTATGTAAAACATGAAAGCCAGCAGAAGAAGGATTTAGAGGGCTTCCAGCCCAGAAAATTCTGGCATTTTTCTGGAATGTGGTAAATATGGGGCAGTGAAGGTCTTTGAAGCCAAGCAGGGTGTGCCTCAATGCAAGGCTCCTGAGGAAAAGCAGAGCTCCTCTTCCTTACCCATGTCAGGTGTGCAGGAAGGGGAGAGGAAAAAGAGGCTGAGTGTGCTCTGAGGAAAAACCTCACTGCAGCCAGAGAACAAGGTGAGTGTGTTCCACTGCCTCCCTTGAGAGTCATGACAGGACCTCAATTAGAGGCAAAAACCTCATACTTCAGGCACTGAGGACATGTGCTCAGCAAAAATCTTTAGGGAGTCTAAAGACTTGAGCTGTGGACACTGGACTACCAAGATGTAACGCACAGTGTTTAGGATCCAGATGGCAGTTTGGTCATTTGAAGGAAACAGCCTTCCATGCACCCACTGTGGGCAAGAAAATACTGACAAACCAGGGTCAAATGTTCTTCCTTCTGCTTGGGGCATATTCAGGTAATTTAACTGCCACATAACTTCTATTTATTCCCCATAATAGATCTGCTGAAAGTGTTTATGCTGATTTATTTGTAGACTGAGGAAGGCCTCTCTAAAAAACTTTTTCATAGGATGGTAGGAAGATATAAGAGCAACTGAGGCAAATCCTTTTTTTGCCAAAGCTGGACTTCTTAAATCATATTTTGGGCTTAAGAAAAATGCCTCTACATTCTTATTCTGAGCGCCTCTGATCTTCTTTGTGAACAAAACACACAAGATGAATTAATTAGTGAATTAATTAATCTGGAGCAATTCTCCATTCAGCTACCAAACACCCAACCCAACACCAGTGGATTATCCCATGGTACTGGAGATATTTCTTTCCTCAGGATAAGCAGATATAGAACAGAACTTTTGACAAATAGGCAGCCTTCTGGAGCAGCACTTGCAGGTTAGCAAATTGTCCTGCAGTGCCTAAAATGGTGCCACTTCCCCTTTAAATGTAATTAAATCACACAATCTATGAAGGCAAAGAATCTGCCACATGTGGAAGATCCAATTCAAACAATCTTGAAATAAGCAACATAAAACAACCAAGGACTTCTATATATCATGTAAACTATCCCTAAGTGTACAACATTGAGTCAGAAAATTATTTTTTGAATGTACTTACAAAAACCTGCATTTTTTATCCAAATTGATCAGTAAACTAGAAAGAGCAAAGTTTTCCCTAAATAAGACACGGAGAAGCAATGCCTTGGGCTTGCACTGTTAAATTGAAAACACATGCATTGATGATAAGACTGATGACTAATAAAATACAAACAGCAAGCGAGTCCTGCCATCTTGGGAGTACATGGTCTTTGGACAAAATCTAATATTTCATTGTCCAACACAGAAACATCATCAAATACTTTAATTTTTGTATTTTTAATAACTTTTTACTTTACCCTGATTTGAATCCTGAACTTGAAAATGGATTTGTGTTTTTCATGGGCTTCCTTAGCACCACTAAGGGTAACATCTTTAGCACCAGATGAAGGTGTAACCTTGCCAAAGCCCAGGTGGAAAACAATTTGGCTTTATACCCAAACTTTGTAAGAGGCCAACACATAGCTCTGAGAATGGAAAAATGCCAGATGGAGGCCAAAGCTTTTAAGTTGTTAAACTGAACCTATTTAGCCACCATTTCTTCTGCCACACAGGCTTGTAGCCTAAGTTAATCATCCTGCCATTTCACTTATTCAGCCAAATTCCAGCATGCAAGCATAAAAAGTGAAAACTTATGTATTACTAAATATAGCAGAAGTCCCATCTACAGTTTTAATTAGCTCCAGGAATATATAATTTCAATCTAAGCTCTTCAGACAACATCAGGTACATCTCAGCAAGCTGGAATTTATAAGTTTAAATTCACTTTCCATTTCACTATGAACAATTCAGTTATTTTTCCTTAAAAACAGTTCAGTGCATGTTTCCACTGCTTTGCATAATCATAGGACCCTCATAAACATTTGCTAAACTGAATTCTAAGGCTAGAGCTGTACAATGTAGAGAAAACTTAGAGAAATCAGGGATTGCATGGTTTGTTCTGTCTATACATAAACATATGTATGTGTGTATTTATACACATGTACAGGCATGAACAATAAAAACTGCTCAAAGGGAATACTAATCTGAAGCTGTAGAAGTTGTCCTCAAGCTGTTCTACCTAAGATTAAACAGTGGTTCCTATATACTCATTTCTACATATGGAATAAACTATGTGAAGTGAATGGTGACATATGGTTATTGACACCTCTCTATAAAAGAGAATGTACACAGAAAACTATTTCTAGCAGCTATTTCCACTTCTAGGAAAATCCTGATCCAACTGTAAAAAGCTATCTGAAGGAACGTGATGGATGGACAATGACCTGAACTATTTGAAACTGCACTGAAGGATTTACTTAAAAGTAACAGCGGACAATAATCAGTTTCTTTTTGCTTATATTCTTAGGTGTGTGGTCCTGTTGGGATCTTTGTCCAGATCTGAGCCTTGAAACAGCTTACCCAAGATCTGTGCTAAGCCTCCAGGCATTTCTCTCTTATGTACTGGAGGAGCCCAGAGCTGCTCACACTGCACCAGCTGCTGAGCACTAAAATCTGGCTGCACTGAATTTAGCCTTAGGAAACTTAAGAAGTCATTTTCACTTCAGCTATAAATCCAGTCTTTGGATTGAGTCAATTAAGGATTTGATGTTCAACACGTCCAAATGAAGGACTGAGCACTGGTGGCTTGCCAGTAATAACCCAATATATTGCAAGATAATAAAATATCTTGTGAATACCAGAAAGTTCAATTATACTAAAAGCTTACAGCTTAAGCAAGGCTATTTCCTTGATTTCTGTCTCTATTTAATTTTCAGGCTGTGACAGTAACTACTTCATCATGTGCTGGTTGATTTCCTAAGAGCATTAAAGTACACAGTAAGTCAGACACAAAGATGCAAACAGGGAGCTAGAATCACCCTATGCCAGGTTGTCCTGAAGATGCACATAAAAAAGGGTTCAAAGATCATCATGATATAAGTAGAGGGATTTATTAATCTAGCTAGGTTTCATTAACTTAACGATTGGTCTCCTGATTTTGAAATCTCATAACTGCTCTAGAACTGTAAATGGGAGTTTTAATAATTTTCCTATTAATAAGCAAAAGAATTTCAAATTAAAGTGCATTATTGTATTCCTTTTAGCTAATTCATTTTAGTGCAGTTATATGTAGTTCCAACAGAAAAAATTAAAATTTAAAAAAGTGGCCTCAAAAGATAGAAAAGAAAGTTTCAAATTTGACATTTCTTTCAAGTTTTAGTCCCACGTAAACTTGGACTCACCTATTAAGAACTCACTGAATTTCAAAATACATTTGTGTGACCAATCACCCAGAGAGATTTCAAAAACAAATATAGAAGTGTATAAAAACAATATAATTTTTCATTATTCAGTTGAATGCCTTCAAAAAGCCATACCTGAATTCTCAAGGAATCAATCCTTAAAGTAAAATCGTCTGCCTGCATATTTCTCATACACTTCTATTGCTTCTTGATCCCCTGAAATGGGGGAAACAGAAATTAATTAAAGCACCCAAGTCCTTTCAGTGTGCTCAGTGACAATCTTACATTCTTCTACCTTTTCTCACAGCTGAGCCTGATTCTTCATTTTGCTTCTGATCATTCCACTCCCAGGTCACTGAGTTTTGATCCCCCCAAAACACAAAAGATGATGGCTGTAGTGGGGTACCACACAGGTGTGTTTATAAATTAAAATTATTTTGAGTATCTGAGGTGCAAGAAGTCATTCCAGTGCAATGTTCCAAAAGGTTTCTGCCTTATATTTGCATTCTTTTCTCTAGTTCTTATGCAATCACCAACAGTGAGCTGGATGGACAACACAAAGCTGTTAGGCATCAGCACAGCCACTGTTAAAATTTAGAAGTTTGTTATAATAGTGGGCTGTGGTGCTGCATAACTAAAATAACCACAGCATTTTGGAGCAGCCCATGAAGCACATTTCCCATCAGAAAAGAGCCCTTAGCTTGACAAATCACCACAAAAGCCAGATAAAGGAACCCCATTCAGAGTTAATTTCAATGTTATTATAAAAATCCAGCTTTCCTATCCACAGACAGAAGTCCTTTCACTCACAGACAGTAAGAGGGTCAGAACCAGCCTAACACAACCTTGAGGGTTTGGAGAGACAAAAGCAGATTGCTGCTGCCTTCACTGGCTCTGAAACCTAAACATGGTTTTGTGCACATCCAGGACATGGCAAGCAAAGAGAAGGGCTGGAGCAATTAATTAGTGAAAGCATCTCATGCCTCCCCACAGTTCCTAAATCACAACAAGTTCTCCCCAAATTTGACAAAAAGTCAAGCAAAGGCTAAATTTACTACAACACAAGGAACCTTAACACTAGGGCTCTAGAAAGATGGTTCTTTGTAATACCAGTAGAAACACTGACCTTTCAGAATAGATCTGCTTTACAGGCACCACAGTGAGAGCAACATGACTAAAATAACCATCTCAGACGTTTGCAAATGTTTACTTTTACATATATGAAACTCAGGTTGCAGTGATTTGCTCTGCTTCTTGAAGGTAATTTGCAGCATGCTGTGCTCTGACCAGCACATCTGTTAATATTAGTAACTAGTTATTAGCAAAATGTGGCACCATGACAGGGATCTAGGCTGTCTTGGAATGGTCTTTATCCAAGTCCAAGCAGTCCAATGTTCTGCTGGTAAAACGAGAGGGAAAGAAAACAACAATAAAAAAAGTAAAAAGAATTAGCACTTTGACATGTAATATCATGGGTAGAAGATTTCAGAAAAGAAATAAAGCAGCTATTTTTATGTATTTTAACAGGGAAAGACACTTCAGTTTTGTTGCTGGCAATTTTATTTTCCATTTGGTTTTGAATACATGTAAATAAGGCCATGGCTCAGAACAAAGAGTTTGGGTAGAGCGGAGAAAGCAGGGTAATGTGTAAGCTCCCCTTTGATGTCGAGCAGTTCACTCAACAGGCAGCTCAGTTTGTCCAGGATCCAACTTTAACAGCAGCTTGATCAAATTCACATGTAGTGAACCTGTCCCCTGGGTGTATTACTGACTGCTGAGGGATTGATCAGGAAAGCAAATTTCTTACCTGTTTTGTCACCAACATTCTCTTGTGTATCTGCTCCACTGTGTCTTAACACCAGAGTGTGTAACTGCCCCTAGAACATCAGAAAGAAGTGCAGTTAAACCAGTGTTCTTTACATTTTTTTATTAGGCTTCTGCTTTTAAAAACAGAAACATTGGAAATTTGCCAATCAGATGCAAAGCAAGCTTAGAGAAACCAAATAATACCTATGGCTGTAGTAGAACGATCTAAATATTTTCCATGGTTCATAATCTACAGCTGTTGGCAAATAGTGAATATCACATATAAATACCCTTTATAAGAGATGTATCTTTATTTAAAACTTCATTCTTATATAAATAAAGTATTTCAGGAAAGTAATGTCAAATTGTTAACAGTGATATGAAGCAGTCTCCATGTGTCATTTATTCCTATTTCCATGCAAAAAATGTTGAAAGAGCTAAAACATTCTTGGCTTCTAAAGAAGAAACCATATTGGATCTTTCAGCTATTTCCTTTGGGAGGACATTAAAGTCAACCCTGAAACATCAACAGGACATCTAAGGAAAAGGAATGGTAAGAGAGAAATCACAAAAAGAAATTATGATAGTTGTGGGGGTCTTGTAAGTTAGATAAACATTTCATGATTTAGCTGCCTTAAAGACATTAGCCTTGCTGTTGCCTGTAACAGTATTACACTGCAGT
Organism: Calcarius lapponicus; assembly: GCA_039654755.1. Taxonomy (NCBI): domain Eukaryota; kingdom Metazoa; phylum Chordata; class Aves; order Passeriformes; family Fringillidae; genus Calcarius; species Calcarius lapponicus. The sequence continues at coordinate 11,206,562 of CM077463.1, forward strand.
CATCCTTTGTACAAATGATATCAGGCTATCTATTTTACTCTCTCCCAATTAAAAAGTTCATGTTTCTTTTCCACCAAGACTTGCTGATAATAAGAAAAAGGAAATACTGAAAACAGCTTTTGAAGGTAACTTCAAAGTTTTCTTGTTGGCTGATAACACAAGATTTTTCTCTCACCAGTTCACCCAACCCCACCCTTCTTGTCAGCTCTTAAACATATTTTTCAACTATTCCTCTACTCATTGTTCATTAAATTTTCTCTATTTCCTCTGTTACAACTTCTCTTGCTTAACCAGAGACTCTTCATCCATTTTATACCCTTTTCAAAAATCTGTTTTTCTGTGCATTATTCCTAACCATGGTCATGGTCCTTCTACTCCTCAAGTGGCTCATGTTAGAAAACAGAAACACCCCTTTTCCATGAACTGGAGATTACCTAGGGAAAACACAACCCTAAAAAAGAGAAAATTATGTACTTTTCATTACATCTTTCAGCTATGAAAGAATGTCAAGATTTTTTCATGGTTGGCTCAGCTATAGGAAAAGACACTAGGTAACATTATCACTATTATTATTATTATTATTATTATTATTATTATTATTATTATTAAATAATAATATACAGGGCAGATAGGTATAAGGTTTCTTTTCCTTTTTTCTTTTTAAAAATTAATCTTTAATTGCTGTAGCAAATTGAGTGTAATATTCAACAGGAGCGTTTAGTGGATTGCTTGGCTCATGGAAAAGGAAAGGTTGTGCAGAAGCGGGTGGAGCTGAATAACAAACTGGGATGAGAGGGGAAACATTCTCCAGCAGAGGGAGAGGCAGGTCATACCAGACTTGGGAGGGCCAAACATCAGCAACAGCTGGCATATGAAGCCTCCAGAACCCAGTGATAACTTTTTGGGATGCTTGTATAATCAATGTAGGCAGAGGAGCCGTAGGTGCTCTCCAGAAGTCTCTCTCAGCATCTTAGCTAAGCCCTGAGCCAGAGGATGAGCTCTAGGTCAGAATTCCTCTGGGAATTCTGCAGAAGGTTAGAAAGATCACTCTTGTTTTGGATGCTCTCTGGAGGAGCAGGCCTTTATTTTCCAGAATATTTCAAAAGACAAACTCTCTAATGCCTTGGACAAGAACCTCAATGATCCAGGAGCATCAGCCTGACTGGCCCCGAACTGTACCTCAGATATCTTTTGATTTTTTGTGGACTAGTGGAAATCTAATAATTTTCAGACATCCAAACCAGCTGTTTGCACAGGATGATCATCAGTAATGTATTCTGTGCCAGCTGGCCAAGCACAGCCTACACACCTCAGTCTATCTGTACTTTTCCTTTCTCTTGAGCAACATTTGTCATGTAATATGAAAAAACCAGCTTGGTTTTTAAGGCTAGATCCAACCTCATCAAAGTAAACACAAGACTTTCCAATGACCTCAGTGGAATTTGGATATGGCCCTTCACCTTCTTCTGTCTTTGAAATATAGATGAAGATTTTGAAAAGCCCTCTGTGGCTCTGCATGTCTTTTCAGCATCTAAGCCTAGTACCTCTGTTTACACAGAGCTGGGTGGTTCGCTGCTTCTCTTTCCAGCTTCCTTTTCTGTTATTGTTTTACTGATATATTAAATCCTTTAAACAGAGGCTTAGCATAGTTAATTTGTTTCCCTTTACTGACCTGAGCTTTTGAAAACCAGATGCTAGTCCTGAGTGACACCTCCATGGAATTTACACCTCGTATCAACAGTACAGCAGTGCTCCTGTTGCTGGAGAAAAAAGCTGAGTGACCAGGTCTGTACCTGCCACAGACTCCACTTTTAGAAAAAAAATAATAAATAAAAGAAACACTTATCTTTCATTATATTTTTTTAAATGTACTGAAACGCTCCTGGAGTATCAAGGCCAGCATCCATGGCAACATAATATTTGCAGGCTTGAATCATAAAGAAGATGTAAATGATTGTGTGACCTCAAAACAAGTGTCTAAGTCCTTCAAGCAGGGAAGTCACAAGACAGATGCTTCAACAGGTATGAAACCAATACAAGTATGTGACTATGCTTATCCCTAAATTGATGTATCTGATATGAATCTGAAGGACAAAATATTGGCTGCCCTTTCTCCCACTTCCCTCCCCAAACCACATGAGATAAAATATTTTAAAATATGTTTATTTCTGTTTTAAACATGCATAAGTGAAACAGGGATAGTTTTGGAACACATGTTCATTCTTCTGACAGCTGTTCCATGCTGACCTCAGTTCAGGTTTGCATCCTTTCTCTCTCTGCCCAGCTACACCTCTCTGATCCCTATGGGTACACATTTCCAATCCCCGCTGGAATTCTGACCTGAGAGAATCTCTGGCCACTGTCCTGCTACCCAGGATGTCTGAACAAGTGACAGATCTAACAGAACATATCTTCAGGCTGCTTGGGGGAGGAGGAACCTCATACAGCTCTTCACCATGTCTCTATTTCATCTGTGACCTGTCTGTCCTCAGCTGATCAGTCTCTTCTTTGGTGAGCAGCTTTTAGGCACCCTCAGCTTTGCTTAAGGGAAGGATGCAGCATTAGTCTTCTTTCTACAGCAAGGATCAACATGATATTAGCTCCAAAAACATTCTCTCCAGCATTTCTGCTGAGGGATGACCTGTTTCTTTCCTCAGAAGCAGGCCTGCTTTTTCTACAGTTTAGTTTTCCTCCTTGCTCTTATTCCACTCACATAGTTTGGGGCAATGCATAGAAACAACATTTTCTGAATGATATTAAATAGTACAGGCTTCACAATTCCTATCTACACAATAATATCCTTTGGTTTCATTTGGAATCACAAATATGCTGAAGGACAGATATGTCCCTAACTATGGACACTTAAAAAGATTACTTGGGTGCACTGCCCAGTCATGAATACAACCTCAGCCCTCAGTAAATGCAAGTAAGTAGTGCATGGTTTGTCTGAACATCAAAACACATATTTTTCAATATTGCTCTAAAATATTTTTTTAATCTCCTATTTCAAACTTTTTTGGATAAGAGTTCTCTCTATTTATTTCAATTATATCATAATAAACAGAATAGGTTTTTGATCTTATAAATAAGACTAGCTGCAGAGCAGTGGAATGACTAGAGTCCCTATTGTAATAAAATAAAGCTCTTGTAATCTAGACATGCTTGAAAACTCAGTTAACCAAATGTTAAATCAATGGATTTTCAACCAAAGTTTTTTTCCCATGCATCATCACATTATCTTATCTGGTCTCTTTACTGAAAATATTATTAAAAAAGCTCCTAAACACTAATTGGATCATGAGCTCCAGACCACAGAACAGTGAATCTTGGGCTGCAGTTCAGAATGGGCTACCCTTCAGTGCTTGAACTTTGTTAGCAGCTGGCTCTGCAGAATTTTCAAGAGGATTTAAGTTTTCTTCCACATTTCTCAAAAATGTCTGTTTCTTGAAGATCATCAGTTCATGAATGAAAGGGAAAACAAGGGGATCAATTGTTAACAAAGGAAATATTTCTGTGGTTTTAAACTCTGTTACTAAGGTATTTTATAATCTTCTACCACTGCAGGGAGAATGAATCTTTCTTATCTCGCCTGTCAAGACATTCTTCATGGAAGAATTTAGATATATAATTGGTAGAGAAAACAAAAAATAAAAGCCTAATACTCCTCTGTTTTTCCTGAAGACTGATCCAAAGCTATTACAATTTTTGTGTCAAAATCCCTTTTGTGTGCAAAATTATGGACTGTGTTATATCAAAGACATGTTCAGTGCTCGCCAAAAGCAATAAAAGTCCAGTATTGTTTAAAACACAGAAATAAAGCAGAAGCTTAGACGTGAAATAATTGACACTCTTGGTTAGGACGTATAGAACTGAGGCACTTCTAACCTTTGTAGGAGCTGGTAGTACTTAGCATCTTGATTTATTAATCACTTATTCCCTAAAAATCATCCCCAAGAAAGAATTTTCAAGTAGTTTTGAGGTGAAGGATCAAATTCAGACTTGGAGCACATGGAAATAACTTCAAGTTTTACTACATATTACCCAGTAAAATAACCTAAGTGATCTCAGCCTGTTCTGAAGATGGGACTTGGGTACCCATATTTCACAGACATTAAATGTTATTCAGGAGCCAAAGGTCTGAAGATATTTTAGAAGTTGTCTACTTGTGCACTGACTTATACTTTATTCCAGGCTTTGATTATTTCTGATGTCGTGGGTATAGGAATTTACAATAAATTGCACTCTTGTTCTGTAAATTCTGCTAAATGCAAAACAAATTCCTCTGCACAAACATCAGATTTATTCAGTCAGGTTATTCAGTGTCAACCTAAAGAAAGATTTCTCTGAACTATTGACTATTTTCTGTCCAGCTGGACCAGTTGCTGTAATAGAAGGTGTTACATTCTTTTGATCAATGGACTGGCAGACAAATTGTGAAGAGCAGAGAAGACAATTATTTCTGAAAAAATATTTCCAGATACATAAAGGCAAAGTTCTTCATCGATGCAAAAAGGACATTAACAGCAGTGCCTTCTTTAAGTTTCTCTGGATAGCTTTAAGAAGGGAAAATAGTCTGTAAGAACAGGAGATTATTATTATGGAAGCACAACTAAGAGCACATCCATGTTATAGATAATCAGGGAAAATTATTGTACAGAAAAACAAACAGTAGAAATAGAAAAAAGTATTCTAATAACTGGGGTCAGATGGACCTCTTTATGCTAGAAATTATACAGTATATGCTCAAATAGATGTATTTCTTGGCTAAATTGCAGTTATAAACAGAAAATATGAATTCATTTTGCTGTTTGACCTTTGCACTTGAATTTAGCAATGTTCCATAGGAAATTCTTGCTTACAAATCAACACAAGATCAAAATCACATCTCTCATTTCTCTCAATGTTTCAATCTCAACATGCAACTCCGAACTTTTTTTTTACAGATACGTACATTATTTTATACTATGTAGGAAAATAAATTCTTAGCTGGAAGCGCAGGTCTTGGGTGTGTCTGGTGCTTAAGTTTATCTGTTTTGAAGGGGTTTTCAAGGGCTGTGTCTGATTGATGGGTCTCTGCCCACAATGAACCTAACACGAGGAAGATCTTCCTCCCAGCACACATTCTCTTCTTTCAACATGTGCTTGCTCTGGGACAGTTATTTGGCATAAGACAGCTGAAATGAAAAAATAACTTGTAAAAATTTTGAGGCCTCAGCTTAATGCCTTTTGGTAACAATAACATTTGAAGATGAAAAAACCAGTTGGAACAAGGTAGAACACCAAGCATTTTATAACTGCAATTTGAACCTCACTGTCAGTCACAGGGATGTTGATCCATATTAGCCCTTATCCCTTGATTGGGTAAATCCAGAGTAAACTAATGAATGTGGTGTGACTGGGAGGTGCAGTTCTTAATTAAACAAATTTCATGAAAACAGTGCATTCAGCAGTGGTATATTTAAACATTCATTCATATTTCTACAAAAAGACAAACTCCACAGGCTGTCCAAGAAAATCTCTCTGACAGTAATCAGGGAGAAATAAAATTGAAAATATGCAATTTTATATCTATAAAAATATATATATGCAGCAAAAAGAAACAAATAGAGAGTAGCTAAAATCAAAGAAAAACAAATCTGAAGATTTAGAAGAAGCAAGGCTCAAAACATTTGTCTGTTTAATTCAATCAAGATCACTGTCATTTTTCATTTATGTCTTTGCTTCCAAATCACTTGTAGGGATCCCAAATCCTTGGATCACTTTCATTTTGGCTTCTTTTGTCAAGTGTGGAGACTTGAGGGTAGAATCAGGCACAGAGACACAGTACAATTATTTACTAGCTAGTGCATATAGGCATAGGCTAGAACAAGTATGCTGTGAGGAAAAGCATGGCTTGCCTTGGGATAGGTGATGGTGTGGGGCAGGATATAAAATATATTCACACACAGCGGTACAGTCACCTGAGGAGTGTCATATTGGCACCAAGGAAGTGCAGAAATATTAAGTTCTGCTGTTCATTGAAACAAACTGATCCTCAGCATTGCTGATTATCGTTTGAATTTACCTCTTTTCCTCAGATTTTATACCTCTTCCTGCTGGTGTTTTTCTTCTGAATAATTGATTAGCAACTCATTACTGACAGAGCAATCCCACTTCTTTGTTTCCACCTCCTTACTATGCAGAATTGATTGCACCATGTGCTCTCTCACAGGTTAATGGCAACAGCTGCTGCTGATTGCTTGCTGCACCTGGATCACAAGCTGAACCTCCTGAATGTAGAGCCAGGTCACATCACTGGATGTGTAAGCCCAAGGCACATTCAAGTGGGAAACCTCAGTCTGGAGTTGACCAGGACATTGCATTCCCTCTAACACCCCTATGTGCTACCTGACAGCTTGATCTCTGCAATTCACATTTACAGGTGAAATCACATTCCAGCCATTTGCTCCATGCTCTGCGTTGATGCCTTGCTGATCTCTCTGAGCAGAGTTTTTGTCCTTTATCAGACTTTATCAACTTTACTGTAATTACACGTAGTCACAGCAATCTGTGCCTGCTGGCACCACTGAGCTGCTCACCAGCAGGGCAGGATTCCTGCACTCAGCTCTCCTCATTTGCAGATGTGTCTCACAGCTGCTCAGAGCAGTAACTCTGAATCTGTCAGCTACTAGGACACAACTTTTTTCTTCACCCACCAAACTCCAGATGCAGAGGTGAAAGTTTTAGGTATTTCAGTCTGAAAATGTGGCTCAGGATAAAGTCTTCCTTGCAAAAAGTACATTTATAGGGTAAATCCAACTTGCCTTTCCACGGAGGACTGGGAACTTTTATCAAAGCATGATGACACTAATCCACTGCCAAGCTCACTATTTTAAAGTTTTCAATCTTATTTAAAGAGGAAAGTCTGGGAGACCCAAAGCTGGATTTCAGCCTAGACATTAACTCCTTAGTGTCAGTGAGGTCCTGTACATTTTATGGAGCTTTGACATGGCAGATAAAGAAAGTCTCTGTGGAATGACACAGATGAGCATGTTTTTTCTTTCTCCTGTTTTTCCCACTAGCTTTCTCAAAAACGAGAAGGAAAGATCCACTAACTGTCAGCAACTATTTAAAGGCTCCTTCTGCATGGATCATTTGTGGAGCCATTAGAGCAGGTCTGTCACTTAACTCCATATTGAGAGGGCAGCCTAACATAATTCCTGCTAGCTCAGGGTTTGGTCCCCTGAGTGTTCATTCTGGATTGCCCAAAAAACATTTGCTCGCAATGTGACTGGACCTCATAGGAAAAAACTACATGCAGGATCTCAGGAGGGGAAAGAATCATCTCAGTCTTTTCCTTCAGCACCACTTAAGAAGTACTGTAAAAACCCTCACCTGCAACTTGGGCTCAAAGGGACATTTATTTTTCCTTTCCATACACTGAAAATTTGCTGTCTTTTTCTTTCTTTTTTTCCTTTTGCTTTGGCTTGTTCTCTTTAAAGACCCAACAGGTCACTTCAGGAATTTTAGTTATACCTTGATAAAATATCAAAAACACTTCTTCAAACTGTGCTTGCTCTTTGTTTCAGAACAGTGGCTCCTCTGCACTGCTGTTTCCAGTTGCATGAGTTAATCTGAATGGTTACAATCAGAAACTCATCAAGCACCAGACTACTACTTAATGCAGCTGCAATGAAGCAAAAAAAGTCAGAAATTAAATTTGTCCAGAATTCTTCCTTTCTTATAGTTTTCTCCAGATGAAACTCTACATTTATGTCACATTCATTGTTATTACAAAAGCCTTTTGTTCAGGACAAAAAGCTTGATTTTATTGTTGCTTTGTTTGGACGTTTTTTCTCCTTGATATTCTAATAATAGTACCAACTACCTCCTACCTATTCTATTTAATGCACATACAAAAATAAAATTAACTTTTAACTTTAGACTTATCTTTGCAACATGCATATTTAGGATCATTTAGCTACGGAATTCTCTTTTTGTTTATTTATTTCTTTTAAAAGAGATTTCAACAAATATGCCTTCTGTGCTTTTGTACACCATGCAAGTCCAGTCCCCATGGAAAATCATTCAAAATGTGGTATTAGGGAGAAAAAGTTTTGACCCTGGTGTAGAACTTAGCTCCACCAAGCCAAGCCTTATAACTATGTTAATTGTTATTCATGGGTGTAGCAGCTGCTTCCATAGACTCATTTTTTTCCTGATAAAATTTAGAGTATTGTCTCAGGAAGACCTGGAAGGTTTAAATGCCTATTCTGTGAGTTAAGTGGTGAGTTAAAAGCATCAGCATGGTGAAGCCTCTTTCCCTCTCTGCGTGCTGTCTTGCTTCTTAAGAACAAAATTTCCTCCTCCTCACTCATGGTACCAATGGACCAGGTATGATACTGTTATCTACTCAAGCGCAAGAAATAAAAGATTTTCTGAGTTGTCTTGACACCTCTACTCGCTGGTTTTCAATTTGGACCTGCAGACGTAGCTTGCCACCTTGTGGCAAATGAGCTTTTAAGAACTATGAGTTTCACAAATAGTCAGATTCCAAACATTTCTCAAAATCTAAGCCTACGGTACGAAACAACAGTCTTTAAAACATGGGCTGTCTTTTACTAAAATAAATAAATAAATAATTTTAATTTTTAATTTTTTTTAAAAGTAATCCCTCAGTTTAACTAATTGAAGAATGCTTCTGATACCTGTAGCCAAGGAAAAACATTTAAGAATTGTTCACTCCAGGCTTGGCAGTCATATATTCTATGTAGGCTGCTGACACATGAGTAACTACAGGCAGACTCTTTCATGCACAAGGTATGGCCTTACAAAGAGAAAAGCTCTTCTTTTAAGCTCAGCAATTGTGGTTAAACTATCAGAAAAACCAAGGACTATGAGTAGCTGATATCTCTGTTTGGTGACAAAACCCTGAGTAAACACTGTAAAATTGGTTTAAGTCAACCAGAAATAAAAGTACTGCAGAACTATGTTATGATTTTTTCCAGTCATTTTATATGCAAAGAACATCTTGGGTAGGTTTATATGTATTCAACCAGGATGCTAGAAACAAACACCTCTCCATCTAATCAGAGCTATAAGTACCCCCATCCTGAGTATCTGTTAAGGACAGTAGAATCTGCTTCCTCTTTCTGGGCTATTTACTATTTAAATAGTCAATAAGAAGTCATGTAAAGAAGTGTCTTGGACATAAATCTGAAACATAAAAGACATAAAATACATTGCACTGGGAGAAAGGGGGCTCTGAACCTCTGCCCACCATACCCCAGGGAGGTTCTCTAGAGACTGAGCATGTGCTTGTGAGAGCTACAGCCACTCCTGCTTGGTGAGCTATTCCACAGACCCACTCCTTTCCACCAAAGTTTGGTTCTCTTTTTGCTATTGTCACAACCTGGGCAATCATTTGAAGAGTTTCCAGCCACCTGAAATACTTTTCTCTAAATTAACTGGGAAAAAAAGCTATGTTCTTAACTGGCCAGACTCTTTTTGTTAGTTTGCTTGTTTGTTTTGTTGGTTTGTTTGGGTTTTTCCCTTTTTAAAAGGTCAAACTAGTTATGGCAATGCCAAGATTTGCTCAGATTTAATAACTCTAGCTTCAGACTGCCTTGTCTTTTACTTTTTCCAAACACGGATTCAGTTTTGCCCAGAAGTTTCTTCTGGCTCACAGATCTCATCCAGGGAATCTTTTTGTTTTATATGTTTCACTGCTTTGATACAGGCTCTGAGGCATAAGGCAGATGTGAATGAGAAACTCCTGTGGCTTAGGCTGAGTAGTGATTGTCAGCAGGTTTTATGGTCCTAGCAGATAAATCTCCCAATACCAGCAACAGGAGAGGGTAACAGACTCTGTTTCACATAGAGATACTCTCAAAAAAGAAGGGCAGAGCAGAACTTCATTGAAAAGGGCTTCCCTCAGCTGCAAATATTGTGTTTTCCATCAAGTTTTTAATATTAAGTCATAAAGGACAACTGAAAAACTGTCCACAGAGTAAAGAGTAATTCATGTAGTTACTTCAAAGGAGCAGAAAATTCCATGACAAGTCATTGAGTGTTTCTGTAGCATGTAACGCGCTAGCTCATTTTGGGATGCCATAAAACATAGTTCTCTGGATGACTTTTTCTCCACGTACTTAGGAAAACTTCCATTTCTATTTTGAATAAGAGATGAAATCAGACCACACAGCTGTTTCTCAAAGGCATAGATCTCTCCATAGTCTTTCTCCTATGAGCAGAATGTCCTTCCTGCCTCCTCCTCCCCCTTACTGTATGAATATCTAAATATTTGGATTGCCTTTTTTTTGCTTGTACTTCAAAGCTGTATTGGCATATTATCCTGTTTCATATCACTTTATGGGCTGATAGAGTCACGCCAAGATTGACTCTCCTCTTTCACTCTGTTTTCTTTTCCTTTACAATGCAGATCCAAGTCCTTCTGTCTGCTCTAAGGAGCAATTAATGCAATTTAAAAATAATGGAAACTAGGTGGCTTCAGTTTTCCTAATCTCTCTGTATCTCTATGCCAGACTAGATTCCTGAGTTTACAGACGCCTTAAAATTGTTTTCACTTGCTGCAGCTATTTTGAAAATAAAGAGTAAGTAATGCAAAAGTTACCAGATGTTAACATTATCTAGGTTGAAGATGTAAGAAATACTTTATGATTTAGCAGTAATGAGGCTGAAAATCTGCCCAAAGTGGATTGATTTCTTTCCTCCCTTTGTTTACCAGAAATCTTTTTATTCCTTTGTGTTTCTATCACGTGGCACTCAAGAAGAAGACAGAATATCTCAGCTCTGTCATAAAAACACAAAGGTTCAGGCTCTAGAGCTTCCTGATGCCTAATTTAAATAAGTTTAATCTAAGAGCAATTCAGTCATATCCTGCTAAGCTACTCTGTTCTTCCTCTCTGTAAGTATCTAACTTTATCAAGACAACCAGCAGCACCAAATAATAACTCTTCTTTAGTAACATTTATTTTTACTTTATTTTTAGAGCATAAAACAAGGAAAACAGTATTCTAGCATGTAGTGGATTGTAACAACTCTGCTTTTACATCACCAATCCAAAATTTTAAATAAATCAGAAGTAAAACATCATTTTATGAAGACGAAAGCTGAAAATTCTTGCAAATCTGAGATCCAATGTTTCAAAGAAAATGACAGGGGGAACATCACTTAGTGCCATGAAGCTTCAATTAAATTACGTGAGCCATGGAAGTTAAAAAATGCAGCACCCAATCCTTTTTCTTACCCATGTAAACTGCCAGCCTTTGGGCTAACATGGAAGGTATTGAGCTCTTAGCTCAGCCAGGAGAGAAGCTCTTAAGCGCCCAGTGAGGAGTCAAGTGCTGCAGCAGCAGCTGGAGAAGGAGCAGCTGCAGAGAGCATTGCTGATACACAGATGGTTTGACTGATATTCCCTTCCCTTCATGCTCCAGCACAGGGGTGTGAACTACCTTTGGGGGAACAGCAGATTAAAGCTGGTAATCACTGCATGAGTTTGTCTTAGTGAGCATCATCCCTTTTGGAAATGCCTGAACAGAACTTTAATTTATGTTCCTTGCCAATTACTTGATTACTAAACCAAATTGACTTCAGATATTTCAGAAGGTGTCCAGTGTTCAGACAAACTACACGACTTATCAGCTGTGAATACTTGCATACCTAAGCCTCAGTTCTTAAAATTCTTTTTATGGAAATCTGTTCTTGCCTCTTCAGGGTGCAGAAGAGGCAAGAGATGCTGGTGGGCAGGGTTAGATGAGAAGTTCCTTTGGCATGTAGCCCTATAATATTATGAGGAGGTTCTGGGTTTTTTTCAATTAGGAGAAAACAAAAAAAAATTCTTTTTTAGTAGGCATTGATTGAGATTTTCTTTAAAAGGACTAGTCTTAACTTGTCTATTAATTTTGTTAAACAATCCTGTCTACATTCCAGAAACTCCTCTGAATTTTTCCCATAAGCAAATCGAAAAGTATTTGAAAAATGTAACTTTGGTTTGATCAAGGCTTTTTTTTTTTTGATCTTAACTGAAAAACTCACCCCACTTTTTAACCATAAGCTGTAGACTGGGATCTACTTAAATACACGTAGGTGGTCATTTTATCTCTATAAAACAACCCAAAACCTCAGGCATGAGCACCTTCAGGGAGTTCAGATTCATGTTTGAATCCAAATGGTGTGGATTAGGTCCTCTTCACCAGACACACACCCATTAATTGAGAATAATCTTGTGCTTCTTAGAGGGAACTTTTGAGGGATGTAACATCACACCTTCCTCTGTCAAGGAATAAGGGATGTTAAAAGTCACTCAGCCAGCACATAAAGGCCTATGTTTTCTTCTGCACACCGAATACAACTGAGTTTTTGTGGGTTCCTGCAGGATTTTGTGGGTTTCCTTATTACAGAAAAAAATAATTTTTTTGGAACCCTTGGAGTAAAGTCAACAGTCTCATGTTTTTACAGAAAATTGTCTTATCTGAGACTGCAGGTGGCTGTTTTAACTTCACAAGGGCACCATGAGGCTTTTGCTGACAGTGTGCCTGTCCATGTGTATTCCTAATTTTGTGCTTCCTTTTTCCTCCCTGTGAAACCAATACTTTATTAAAGGAATTCAGCAGGGGAGTAGAAGTACCAAATATAATTAAGCTTTCTACCTGTTTTGTGAAAATGGATGACCAGCTACAGCAAGAAAAACTGTATGAAATGCCTAATGGAGGTAAAAAGGAGATGTTCATATTTATGCATCTCCCACATGGGACAAGCTTTTAAGCAGGCCCCGGGCAGAGGAAAAGTTTCAAATGGAGCCTGTGCTTTCTTTGATTCTGAAGTCAGCCAGGCATGCAGCAGAAATATATGGAGCACAAGACTTCCTTATTTCCTGTGCCTGTGGAAGTCCTTGTTTAAGTAATTAGTCTTCATGACTGTATACTAATAGCTTATATAAAGAGAATGCTTCTGGTGCAGTTGTTTTTTATGCAAGAGCAGATGAAACACCAGTTGTGCAAGAGATTTCCCTTTGTGAATTAACCTAACAACTGCAGGGTCAATTACCTCTTATCCTCCCCTACATTGACGTGGAGCAGCAGCTGTCTCTTGTGTTCTCACTGCCTGGAAGGCATAAGAGCATGTGATAGGTACATTGTTTTAATTAGCACTCTTGCATGGACTTACACTCAATTAATGTTAGATTTAGTGCACGATGAAGCAGCTTGAGAACTGTCAGAAGGAAGGCAGCTGGGCAAGGATGTTGGTCTGATCTCCTGTGTACCTTGAATCTACCAGGAAAAGGTTTGACTTCCTTCTAATGAGCATTGCCAATGTTCCTGGTGTCCTCAGTATGGCTCATTGCCTTTCAGTCTCATTTCCTAAAAGTCTTGGCTGAGTGACATACCTCATTATGCCCTGACATGGAAAAATAACCATGACTGTTTCTTAAATTTCTGAAGCAAGTTCTGTGGGAGATGTACGATCTGAGAAATGCCTGAGCAATACTTTGGCTCTTCAACTCTGTTAGGATACCACAACATCCCACAGTTTACCCTAGAGGCATATGCAGCAAGATATCCTTGCTGAAAGATGTTTTGTGGTACTTTTTTTGGTTTGCAATATGGTCTACTCATTGTGAAGACCAGAAATCTGTGCAAGATCATTTGAAAGTGTATTTCTCAATATATTCACAAGACATAAGGGCATCTCTGAGGTATGAATTCTAATTAAGGATATACAAAGAAATTTTCATGAAAATAAACTTTGGGATGTCTATATAAGAAAGCAACCAAAATGCCATCAATTAAATTAGCTGTAGTGTGAGATAGTAAAGAAAACGTTTTCCTCAGAGATGTTTCTTAACAGTCTTCCCATCTTTTCTCCCTAATAATATCATTCTTTCTCTTTTCTCTAATTTTTTTTTAATTTTTTCAGAGTTTTTTTCAATTGTAGGTGTTTTTGTAGGGGAACCAGATATAGATTAGAAACTTTTACTGCTGCAGACACTTCCATCAAAGCAATTTCTGTCCTTCTGGGAAGAGGCAGCCTTTCCTTTGTGTCTCTCTCACAGTTGTAACTGATTTACCATCAATCTCCCTTTCCTTGGCACTTACAGTTTTGCAATTTTAAAATCCCTAGTCCCAGACTTTTATGGGAAAGAAGAGTCTGGCTGTGAATACCATTTCTGAAAAGCTACACTGAAAGAAAAGTTAAGAGCAGAATAGTCCCTAGACATAAAAAATAAAATTAAATAATAAAATAAAAACAAACAAAAGATGAAGAAAATAAAAAGAGAGGACTCTCTCTCCCCTGGCATGTCTGTCATGGGCCTCTATGCTCCATTTTAACATTAAAGCCTTCACCTTGGAATATCTAAGTCAGTATTGCCCAGCGAGCAGAACACCAGTACCCTTCACCACAATGGCAGCACTTTTCTGAAAGTGATCTTCCATACCTCTTTAAACACACATTCCTTTTTCCCTAATAGCAAATAAATCTGTCCTTTAAAAATATAGAAGATCTTCTGCTTTCATATTTCCTTCCTCCAGTATAACAAACAAAAGACACAGCTTTCCATTGTCTGAAGGATGACAAGTATTTTAAAGAACATTAACAGGATTTTTCTGAAGGCATATATTATTACTCTGCTACCGGTGCTTTTGGTCTCATTATCAACAAGACAAATCATTTTTATTCAACTCTATTTATACATGTGGTAGACCAAGAGAAAATGTTTTTAAAAAGGCTCAATGAGGTGTTACTTAAATGTGGTTTTCAGCTCTAAGTGATTTATTATCTATAAATTGAAAGATTTCAGTCGAGAAGGCTCTAGGATGCCGCACTCTTCCTCCTCCTCGCAAACCGTCTTTGAGCTAAGATTACAGCAGGTGAAAGTTCTAATGTCTGTTCAACAGATCTTATGAAATAATTACATCCAGGAACCATTTGGTTCTCATTAGATCCAAGACCGAAGGAGCAAAATATTTTGAAGGAAGGAAACTTCCCTACCCCAAGAAACACCCCACATGCACACACAAATATCCTGCAGGCGAGTTCTTCCTCACTCCAATAACTGCTTAGTAAGCGCACAAACCCAACTTCATGGACCTACCACTGTTTTTGAAAACCCAAGATCTTTTCATGTACATTATTAATTAATTATGTGTCATAGTCTTCTTCTGCCTTCCAGTGTTTTTCTTTCTACCATATTTTATAGCTCAATTTTCCCTCTTTTTTTTTTTTTTTTTTTTTGTGGTTTCAGATCTCTGCCTACTTTTTCTCCATGTTATCTCCAGTTATTCCTGCTAGCACTGCTATGGCTCTTCTGTATGATAAAGAATCACCATCACCAGTAGTTTCAGAAGAGGAAGAAAGTACATGTAGTATTTTATAGCCACGATCCCTGCTTTCTTTTGTTTTACTTTGTGAAGATGATGTTCTTCAGAAATTCATTCTGGCCCAGAAAAATCCATCATAAATCAGACCCAGCAGATCCTGTGTAAATCTCAATAGACCAGCCATCAGAGAGTTGGCTTAGAGCTTCACTTTTTTTCTCCCCTAAAATAAATTTCTCTCTTTCTTTCCTGAGGCCTTTGCTTCATTTTCTGCAACCAGAGATGTTGCCTAAGTGTGAAAGGAAAAGGAAGCTGTCAACAACCCAGACTGGCTATGTAATTGGCAGCAGAGCATTACATTTCTCAAGCAGAAAACCTTTTTTTTTCCACAATACATGGCAACTGTAGACCTTCTGACATCAAGACTTATGTCTGGAATGGCAACCTTAAGAATGCCTTAAGGGTGAGCAACTACTGAGATTTTCTTTGATAATCAGATAATTAATTCATGAGAAGCTGTGAGAGTTGAGCACAGAGTTACTTATGGGATTCTAATGAATATCTATCTACAATTTCAGGTGCCAAATCCAGTCCCATGCATCCTGCTGGTTCCTAACAAACCTTGAAGTCTGAGCACTTTCAGCACCCTCTAAAATTACATGAAGTCTGTCATGGGAAAGTTACTCCACTGTTCTGGGATGTATTTGTATGAATGGCAAGAAGAGACCATAGGAAGGGATTTCTTTTGTTTATTATTAACTCACTAGGTGTCCATTGAAAAATTCTTAGCAAAAAAGAGGAAGAGAGGCTGAAATTTAAAGGTACAGATTTGTCTGACAAAATTTTATAGTCATCGCTATGACTGACCTTACATAATCACTATTTTAACTCCCTGTGTTTCAGAGATGCCTCAACTCTGTAGCTTTCTCAGATGGTTTTAATTATAGATAACCAAGAATAATTATGGTGAAAGTAGTGCAAGAGCACAGTTCAGGGTGGCCCCTGAGATGCTGGTCTAGCCAGTACAAAAAGAAGCTAAATCCAGTCCTTTTATATCCTACCACTGAGAAGATGGGCAACAGATGTTCAGAACTATTAATATACAGTTCAAGGGTATGAAGGGTGGTGTCCTTCCATCACAGAACACATCAGTATTGCTGTGGTTCATTGTCTCATCTTCTGCTTTGAATATTTTCATTGTTTAACCACCTAATATGGACTTTTGCTTCTGATGGAAGCTTGGCTCCAGGGTTTTGAGAGATGAGGCAATCTCTCATGCTGCAGAGATAGGTGCAGCTCTGCTACTCCTGCATTTTCAGCCTTACACCTTATGCAAGTTTGTGTATCCATCTAACCTGTTTGATCAATATATTCCTCTATCATCATGGTAGAACCTTTTGTGTCAAAGAGAAGCTTTGTCCCCTTCCTCAAAGGCAATTCTCCCTTGCTTTGTGTTTCATTGCTTAAGTAGGGAAAAGGGGTGTAGTTAATGATGTCAGGAAGTGCAGAGACCAAAAGGCTGGGTCTGCTTTCCTTTCCTGCTATGATTTCTTCTGCTTTCATGCTCACATATGTTTCAGTCCTTTCTATAGTTAGCAGGGTGTCCTCAAGATAAATACCTTAAAAAAATCTGAGTTTGTATGAAACAATAGTAGGGATTTTTGGTTTGTTTGTTTGTTTGTTTGTTTGTTTGTTTTTGTGTGTCCAACATGTTGGGAGTTTTTTTGCTTGTGGGAAAATGCTTTGGTTCACCACTCTCCACCCCAATAACTCAAAAAACATGAGTTTCATACTTACTAAATAGCCAAGTTTGGCAGGAAAGGGTCCTTTCAGTGCTCTGAAACATATCCTCCCTCTCTCAATGCTCAGGTTGAATAAGGTGAATATCCTGTGAATTTAAATGACCTTTATACCATCTGCATTAGAAGATACTGTCAGGAAACTCAGCCACCCAGAAGAGACATTTCACTTTTGGGAACAGAAGTTACTAGTTTGGGAACGAAAGTCCCTGAAAAGCTTTGTTAAAGTGTTCCAGTAAAGCACATTTTACCAATTATTTTTCCATATTAAAAAGTCTCATAAAAACTGTACATTCCAGATCCCTTATCTGTCCTCAGATAAGGATTATTGTGTGCTATAGGACAAAACTTTGTAGCAATCCTTTGCAAATACATCTGTAGTATAGGATGGCTGTTTCTATTTCATTATGAAGAACAGGGATTGGGAAGCCTACAAAGAAGGAACATCAAAGATATTTTTTGCTGGTAGTGCAATAAGTCTGGCCAGAAATGTTCACAGTTTGCTAACATGATTGAATAGTGGTTAGGGACTACTTCAGTAGGAGTACCTGACTGCTTAGTACTTGTGACATATGCTCCTTTTCTAAAACAAATGTACAGGATCTGAGATTTGTCAGGGAACTTTTGTCTCAAATAAATACTGAGAAGGAAATAATTAAATCATTGCTGTAATGCTGCTACAGTTAGCAAGGCTTGGGAACATTGCAAATGGTGTTCAACTAGAAGCTAAAACAAAGACATTATTAAAATAAATGATTCTACTTGTGAACTTAGAGTTGAAAAAGTGCCACAACAGTTGCTGAAAGAAGAAAAAGCCAGTATAAATTGAAGTAAAAAGAAATTAAAAGGATATACAAGAGTGATGAGACCTCAATGTAGCTGACCACAATTTTATTTTTTTTCCTCCCTCAAGGCATTACTTATTTGAAATGGAGATTAATGTCTCACAGCCACCTCAGTGTCTATTTCCTCTTCTCCTATCCTGCATAAAAGATCCTAAGATCACATTTTTTTGAGAAAAAAAGGGCACAGATTCTGTCAGTTCTTTCATTTTGAATACTCCCTAATTATATTAACTCTTGGCAATTAGAAAATTGGGACATGAAATTTAAAGATACACCCTTTCTTCTATCAACATAAAGGACTCAGATCAGTCCCTCAGAGGAATAAAGCAGTATAAGGAAAGCAAGTTATTCGCCTTGCCTCTCCCAGTTTTGATATTCTTCAATGTCATGGACTAAATAGCAAAAATGCTTTGTGCGGAGTTTGTGGAGAGAAGGAATCATTGGATCTGGAAGACAGATCACACAACTCTCAAGTGGGAATAATTCTGCAGAAGTCTGGTCTTACTCCATAGTGTGAGGAATCAGAATCCTGTGGCTTGAATGCCAAAGCTAACAAGCCCTATGTAACATCAGTTCTTTTAGAGGCACCAGAACTGGAGTACTTCTTAAGGACTTCTTAAAATCAGCGCTCTATCCCATTATCCAAAAGCTGTCACAAGCCTCATTCCCTGCTCCTCCAGGCTGTCCTTGAGTCAGCATCACTCCTCATGCAGGCATTTACAGCTGGGTGTTCACAGCCACTCATCAGCCACAAAAGGCAGAGCCTTGAGCAGCTGATACCAGCACTTTCCAGTGCTACCTTGATGATGAAATCCAACCACAACCATATTCCTGAGCCCAAGCCCTTGCCTGTGCCCTGCTAACACCTCCTCTACACAGAGCTCTCCCGGGCTGGGGCTGTCTGCCTGTGCACAGCTGATGATTGTTCAGTCACTCAGAGCGCTGAGTGTAGTTAATAATAAATAATAGTAGTTAATAATAAATAATAGTAGTTAATAAAGTTATCACTACATTTAATAAAGGTGAAATTTCCTGAAAAAAAGCATGTCTTCACAGCACATTACTGTACCATGCAGGAAGAATTTTCAATTCCAAACAAAGAATATCACATCAACATCCTTGATTTCCCCTAACCAGCAGAGGCTACTTCCCTGTCTGTGACTCCTGGTATGATAATAGCTAAAATTTAGAAGAAAGTGGCTCTATGTAACAGGAATATTCTTTTCTATGTGCCTCTGTGTGACAGCAAAAGCACAAAGAGTGATAAAAATGAAGTGATACGAACAACCAGAGCGCATACATTAACTGCAGTAAGACAGTGTTGAGAGGTGGTTGGTTTGGTTGGTTTTTCTCTTTTTAAGTTCCTCCCTGTAAAAGCACAGACCAAAAGAAAAATCCGAGCCCTCAGAAGCAGAAGGGAGGGACTGCACCCTGACATCCAGCGCGCAGGAAGGCAGGGTACTGACAGACACACGGATAAATAGCCAGAGGCTCTCCCAGGCCCCAGCTAGCTGGTAAACACATGTGGGTTCCACATGTTCACGTCTGATCTGAGGATGGTTTCAGGCTCTAAATAGAAGCCTTGGCAGGCTTGTTGCAAGTCCCGGGGACTGTGTTTTCTTATCAGACCTGAGATGTCTGCTCCAGAGCCAGCCAACTTGTCCTTCAGCAAATGTACCCCTCCAATTGTTGCTGAGAGCTCCCACACCTCTACCTCTGCAAAATTGTCCTGTGGATGGCATAAGGCTTTAAAAACTAAAACTTAATTTTTTTGTTCTATTTAAGTCCTTTTGTGTCTTTGTTTTGCTTCTGATCTTTAGGATACCATAAAAGATTAGCAAGCAAAGTTTTGAACAGAATAAAGTTTAGGAGGACTTGGATCTACTATTTTACAGGCTTAAAAATTGCCATTTTAATTATTTTTGTTCATAATCTGTTCAGTTTTTGGTTTATTACACATTTTTCACAAACATTACCAAGGGGCTCCTGATCTCTTCCTTTTAGATATATATTGAAAAAGTTAAGGAGCTCCAAGAACACTGATAAACCCCTCATTTGAACCAGAACCATGGTTATTTTTATATCCTCCAGATACATACATTCCTCTGAAATACTTTATACTGTAAACAGATTTTAAAAATACAGTCCTAATGACAGAAGATTGGGAGGGGGATAAGTTAATGACAATTTTAGTACACTGAAGCCGTGCTTTCTGTGAGTTCAGATATGGTAACACTGATTTAGAGAACAGCCAAACTTTAATCTAGAGATACTGGCACAATCAAAGCTCTGCTCTGCTCTCTCAAGCCAAACCATTTGCACGCAGCTTTACCTCAGCCTTCCCTTCCGCTCCAAACATCACGCCTGCCTTCACAAGCCAATCCTTAAAATGTGGCAGATGTTGAAGCACTTTCTAAATGGCCCTTGAAAATGAAGACAGCTACTTCTTGAGACCCATCCCTGAAAAATAGTGAAATATTTCTGCAGCTCATACAACGTTCTTGGCTCCTTCCATCATCATAGCCAGGGATGGCTCATTTTTTACCATGTACTGCAGGAGTTTCAGACACCTGAACCAGCCCCAAACACAAGCTCTGAGCTGTATCAGAGACCCAGAGTTCAGCAAGCCTTTTAGTTGCCTAAGACACAGTATGTTTCCCTTTACCATGGTCAGTCTTGTGTCCCTCAAACATGAGCAGACCTTGTTAACAGACATAGATATGATAATATCCTAATAAATTATCTGAGGGGCTTAAAAGCGCTCATGGATATTTGCTTTTACCAGTGAAATGTATCTATGTCTCTCAAAGTTTGTAACTTGAAAATTCATATCTTTTATCATATGAATTTGAAGAAGGTAACCAGTAGAGAAAGAACAGTGGGTAGTTTTAAGTTCCAAGTTTTTGTGTTTATTCCTGACCTTGTAGGTTCACCTGATGTCCAGTGGTTTGATCT
Organism: Calcarius lapponicus; assembly: GCA_039654755.1. Lineage (NCBI taxonomy): Eukaryota > Metazoa > Chordata > Aves > Passeriformes > Fringillidae > Calcarius > Calcarius lapponicus. The sequence continues at coordinate 11,227,478 of CM077463.1, forward strand.
CTCTCTTTCCTTTTTCTTTTCTTTTCAACAACAAACAAAACACAAAACCAAAATAATATAAACACGCCTGAACTAAAAGTCTGAATTTCTGAGATTGCTCACACAGATTCAGGAGATGAAAACTGATTTTATGTAGAGGTGAAACACTTAAACAAGTAAAACTAATCTGAAAGCTGAATTGCCTAATGATGGTCACCCGCACCCGAGTAGTTCTGGTAATTTTTGGTACAAACTCAAACAGAAATTTAGTTTTCTTTCCTCCAGGTGTGCAGTCTTGCTACCATCTAGTGGCTAAAACAGAACTTTGCACTAAGTTCTTTCCATACAAATATTCAGACGCTACAGCCATCAGTATCTGCCCTAAAAATTTGTTTGGAGATCTTATATTCATCAGCAAAAACATGACAGGTGAGAAAATGATAAACTGATGCCAAGAACGAAGCACAAAATAGAGTTTTTTGTGGTTTTGTTTTCCAGATGAGTAGGAAGGTGTGAGTCCTTTACAACACTGACACATTGCATAATTATTTTGGTAATTGAGACCTCTACTGATTTCAGAAGAGAAGTCTGGGAAGCATTTGATGTTGGCTCTTTCTGACAATCAAGTACCAGTCTAGCAGATCTCACTTGGTCTTGAATGACACCCATGGTGAATTATTCTGATATGTGTAATGAGGACTGATATCTAATGGCAAAAATTTTGTTGAACTGGATGTGGAACCTGCGACCTAAAGACAAATATTGTCTTGAGATCATTTGCTGCATCCTAAGTTTAGCAGCTGGATGTAATCAGTAGAAGAAAATTAAAGAGATCTGTTCAGGACATGAACTGGACAGCAACAAAATGTAACATATAAACTATTTAATGACTGATCAAAGATCTTTTCAATCTTCCCATTTTTTCATGGTCAATCTCATTGTCCCTTGATGGACAATATAAGTATTTATAATTCCATGCTGGGGATCAGCGTTTCTGGTGGATTTTTACATATACTGCCACTGCCATCTAGTGACAGACACACAAATAAATAACAGAAGCTAAATTCAGGAACGCTGAGTGGCTTGGAGCTTCTGGTAACTCAAGGAAGAAATTCCAGTTATTATTGAATCTTTCCATTTGATCTTCTGATCAATTAATCTTTCCACATTTATAGCTGAACATAAGGAGTGCTTATATATATTGGAAATTATTTATGAGAAGTGTGCAAAATATTCACTCAGGTTTTCTAGGCAAGGCAAAGTAGTAGTTTTGTAGGATCTCGAGACTTTGCTCATAATTAGAACCCCGTTGAATCTTTCTTTAGTGAAAGATTAGCAACGATCTTAAGCAAGTACAGCAAGCAAGCCAGAGGGATGTTTGGCAATACTAAAGTTATTTCTAGTTTTTCCAGCAGACAAATCAAGGCACATAATATTTTACAGAAATTCTCTGACTCAGCCTAACAAGGAGAACAATACTAGAAATTTCCACAACCTTGTCTTCACCATAACCTCACGCAGTACTCTACTTCTAGTTTCAAAAGTGATTTCTTAAGCTAGAAAAAGGCATTTTAGGGTAAATCCTAAATGTTCAATATGAACTAGATGCCAAATGTTTATTTAAAACCTTATACTGTCTTTTGGGATCCCTGACAATTACAACTGTTGGTGTTTATTTTTGCATGTGTTCTAGACCTTTGCTTCGTGTCCTAACATTAGGGAAAACTCTACATCAAGGTAAGGGAAGCTGAAGTAAATATTGTAAAAAAAAGAAATGGTGCATTAAGAATGGATAAAGGAGAGCCAGCTCCAAGCCAATTAATAAAAAAGAATGAGTAATGCCCCAGAAAAGTGTGGGAATTACAGTGTTTTTCTTCCCCAGTTTTAAAAATTTGACATTATATGAGCGCTGCTTTAGGCTCAGAGTGACAGAATGGGCTAGAAATAATGACTAAAATGGAAACATGCAAGTAAGATCAATCACATCTGTGACTCTTGGCAGGCCAAGATGCACAACCTGCACATGTTCAGTCTCCCTATTGCCTGTTCTGCTGCTGAGCCAGTACCTGAGGCAATGTCCAGTGTATGAAATCATAAAACTGGAGACATTGTGGGGCTGCACTGTGCCAGGGAATGTATCACAGAGCACAGTTCACAGAATAATGGGTTTGAACTAGGAAGCCCACCCCAAAGCTGCATGCTCAGGGCTCCTCCTGCCAACCCCTTCATTTTGAAGCTGATAAAGTCACAGGACAATCTCAAATATGGAGAATTTCAGGCCTACCAATGTTTGACGTGTGTACTATTGCATGCTTTGAGCAGCCAGGTCTAGTGAGAGATGTCTTTGCCCATGGCAGGGGGATTATAACTAGATGAACTTTGTCCAAATCATTCTATGAACCCATAACATGGGCACTTTATTGTTACAAAGATATAAGCAGATAGATAGATAGATAGATAGATAGATAGATAGATAGATAGATAGATGGATGTAGATATAGACATATATATATGAGAAATTGATAATTTCTGATATAAACTTGTGTGAACATGCATATTCTTTTCCCTTTCTGTATCAAAACCCCCTATTTTTAGGATTTTACACCTCAGCTTGTAAAAACTGAATTGCTTTACCTCATGCCTGTAATTTCACTGAGTCTGCATTTATCCCAGTTTGCAATTTCCTATGTTTAATTTGGACTTCCATGATACTTTTGTTTTGTGCCCAGGATGTAGGAGTTGAGAAGGCCTGTGTCAGCTCTGAAACTGATACAGATTTGATCTGGCTGTGCAGTGAGTTCCAGGTGTGATTTCCATGTTCAAATACAAAACTCCTCCTAAAACACCCTGTAGCCAAACCCATCCTTCTAGCATGTTGGTCTGAGTGCTTACTGCAGCAAGCTGCACTACAGAAGTCCTGAACTGCTACACAAGCCTAAATTGTAGAGTTAAGTCTTGAACTCATCTCTGAGCACAGCTCTGGTGGCAGGAACCTCATCCACCATCTGAACTGGCAGACAGCAAGAGTCTTACCTAAGTGGTAAACGTGTCTGCACCTTTCACTGACAGCTTGTCTCTTACATTGCCAGAGATTTTCATTTTTTAGACTCTTACCTTAATTATCAGGATGGAAAAGAAAACAAAACAGGCTTCCTTCCCCCAAATGATAAGACAGAAATGACAGCAGAGTAATATGATAATTATAGGATAAACAGAATCCCAGGTTTTCAGTTCTTGCTAATATTTTCCCCAGATATAAAATATCCACAGATCTCTGATGGACCCTTCAAATTTTGTCCAGTAAGGACTGTCAGATGCATAGGTTTACCATCTCCAAGCACATAGTCAGAGACTAGGGCAAAATTCTTAAGCACCTATTTGTCTTTACTGTATTTTACATCAAGTATTTCTTAGGAATTGTGGTGTTTTTCTGTTGTCAAGAACATAAAGATTAAGGGCAAAATGTGAAGGGTATTTAGGCATAAAACTGAAACCAAAATTGATGAGGTCTGATCCCTTAAATACTTTTTATGCAAGTCTGGTCAGTTGAAAAAAAATGCATCAAGTCTATTCAGAAAGAATATTTCTCCTCATAATTTTTCTCTTAAAATTCATGAAGTTCCAGGATCATTTATAGTAGGTAAATATTTAGTTTTCTTTGCTTTGTAATTACTATGATAATTATTCTTTCAGGGAAACAAATGATGGAATCAAGCTGGCAAAAGCAACAGGATTAAGCTCTCATGGTTTCAAGTTAACATTTATTCAAGGAAAACACAATGCTCTTTAGTAAATATTTTCCTGCTATGATATATTTGCCTGTCATGCATCTCTGCAATTTAAAATGAGATTATACCAAGAGAGAGCACAGTGTAAAAGGGATGGTACTGGACTGTTTGTCTATCTTTGATTAGCAGGTGGGAGAGAGATGAAAGACGATTAGCAGGTGGGAGAGAGATGAAGGAAGAATTTAGGTTGAGACAAAATTACATGTAATATTTGGCTTTTACGTATTTTTGAGTAATTAGAATGACAGCCTTTCTGTGTTCAAAGAGATTCTAATCATGAAAGGTTATACTTTATGTAAAGACAGGCAGATTAAAAACAAGCAAATAAAGAATATCTCATGCTGAAATAAAAAGTTGTATGTGATAATGACATGAAAATAATTTGCACCAAAGAACAGGACCTTGAAAGCTGGTGGTATCTTTTCACAGTGAGACATCTGGAATCCTAATAGCCTTAATTAATTCGTGGAGATTATCTGTTTAGGTAATGGAGATCAACAAATCCCTGGACAGATGAGCAAAATTTAGAAGAATTAATAGAGTAAACAACTGGAACAACAGTCTAGCAAAATTTCAAATTGCATAATCGAGAAGATCAGTGTAGTGTTTGCCTAATTTTATTGCCTGGATAACAACTAGTCCCCCAAAACTGAATAGACTCATGGAGAAAACGGAGGAGCAGGGTGGGATGTTCTGCCATGGAGCTGCAAGGTCCCTCTGCTCCCAGGGTGGCTTTCCATGGCTTTCCTGGTTCTCGTGAAGATGAGGGTAACCCAGGCTTTAATTAACAGATCCATTGGGGTGGGTTAGAGTGAAACAGCTCTGAGTGATCACTGCTTGGAAATACACACGTGCAGGGTTTGTTGTAGACTATTTGGTTGCAATAGACATCAGATATGTAGGCATTTTGATTATTATTGTCTGTAGTACAATAACAACATGAAAGCACTGCAATGTGAAAGTGCAAAAATATCACCCAAGGACACACACAAGGGAAAAGACAGGATGGAAAATGACAAAAGTGTGAAGCACAAAAGAGAGAGAAAGGACAAGAGGTGAGACTGTCATCACCCCCAGGCCCCACTACGAGACTTGGCTGCTGTGCAGTCTTGGTCTCGTTGGTGGTCACAGACTGGATCTGTCAGGGTGAGGGAAGCCCCGAATAAATGGTTGAGAAAAATCCTTGGAAAATCCCCAGAACACAACTTCTGTTGGGTTTATAGTTATTCACACCCAATCAGGAATTCCCTGGGGTGGGAAGCTTCATGCTGGGTCAAGGTGGATCAAGGGATGCTTTGGGAGCCCCTCACATCTTCTAAGACAGCACAGCTGCCCATTGCACCCCAAAGATGAATTATTTATGGTCTGTTATGACCCATCAGCAAAGATGAACACCCTCAGGACACACACCAATGTCCCACGTTAGGTGAGGAGCTGCTCTTTCACTGTCAAGAATCACACTCTACCAAACAGACATCAGGTAAAAGAAAAATATCAAACTGTGCATTTGCATTGCTTTAATCATGTGTGTGTGGTTCTGCATTGCTCACTTCTCACTAAGTTTAGTTTCTTGGTATTTTTTTTTGTCTGCATTGAACACAGTTTGTTAATTTCTAATCTGAAATCACACAAATGATAGAAGAATAAAACCTGAAAAAATGTATCTGAATCTGTTTTCTCATTTAGATAGTTGTATTTAAGAAGTTTGTGATTTTGCACTCGAGACAAAAAGTTTCTCTTACAACTGTTAGAAGAGAGCTGCAGTCATACCAGATCCCAAAGTCAATATTAAAGGATTTTTTCTCCTATTAGGCTTGAAGGTTAAACCCCATGTGAGTACCTACAGCACGACTTCCCTGTCTTAGAGAAAATTTTTGCAAGTACAGCAGGATTCTTCCAATAAAGGTTACAGATGTAGTAAAATAAATATTTTTTTCCTAGAATAACTATCTATCCCTTTTTTTTTCCTTTCATCTTTTCAATACTAATCTCACAGCTGCCATGCTAAAACAGTGCAGTTTGTGGCTAAGAAATCAGACAGAGCAACTAACTTGTCTGAAGTGAAATTAAGCTCCAAACATTGGTATTAAATTTATAAGTCTGGAACAGCTATACCTAGATGCTGGAGTAAGAACTCAGGACCCTCTGGAACGGCCACACTGAGCACCTGGCTGGTGATACAGGCTGGTTCATACATCCATGCCTTGTTCAGGCACACCAGCGACAAGATAAGCCACAAACACACAGGTGGGTGAAGACTGAGACACACAGATACAAAGCCACTGGCCTGGTGCTGTGGATATCTCATGGGAATCATGAAATGCCAATTACCATTATGTGATTAAAAACTAATCAGCAAGAACACAAAGGCCCAGTGAAGATCAGCAGAACAGTTTCCAGACTGAGGAACCCTTAACAAGTCTGGGATTATCCAAGGAGAGCGGTGGGAATGTTGTTCCTGGTGAGAAGATGACTGTGATATGTAATGGAGTTAATTCATGCTGTATGATAGATATGTGTGGGTATAAAATATTGCAGAAATTATGTTTTAACCTCCCCAGCCAGGAACAGAGCTCTATTCAGATTGTAACTAATTCCTGGCAGAATCGAGATAGCACCAGGCCTGTTTAACGTCTGAATGGGACCTCCCTGGACTATCAGCGATGATTTCCTTGTCTCCTGCACCTGGGAGATAGCACTGGGGCCTTCCTGGCCCCTGATTAATTGCAGTGTCCCAAGAATTCCATGAGATTCAGACCCGCCCTGATTGCATCTGGGTACTCAGGAACCGATACCAACTTATTCCATGTGAATACAAACTTCTCCTGTGTGCCCAGACTCCTGTCTGCAACTGGGATCTGTCTTTGTCTATTTCAACATATGTATAGAAATGGATTTGCACTCGAAGAAGTGAATAGAAAGATGTGGTCATCTGTGCCTCAGGCAGAATAAACTGTACATAAGCTGGACCCTGGAAGAGATCGGGTGAACCTTTGAGGGAAGGCCGTCACTCTGTTGGTTGAACCTCTGGCTTCACCCAGCGCCTGCTCCCGGGGCTGACGCTGTCTTGATTGTGGTGGTTGCACAAAATTCTATTTTTTGTAATTGACCCAACAAATCATTGTTAAATTTTTGATAAATTTGGCTTTCGATTTGATAATTTATAACACTGACCAAGAACCAAGGACCTCAGAACACCTGGCAGAGCTCTCCATCTCTCCCTCTCAGAACACCTTGAGGTTGATTCAGCAGAGGTGTCTGCACAGGCAGAGGTCTCCTGTTGGGATACCAGGAGAAACAGTACTTGAGGGTTGCATGAAACTTCTTATGGGGTATTTTAAAGGAATTGTGGCAATGTGTGAGACATTATAGAATGCTTAGGGAAGGAATGGAAGTGGGAAAGGGAGCTGTCAAGGTGCATTATGAGGGAATAAGCAGGAAAGAATAGAGGGGAAAAGGCAATAAAACAAACTGATCAGGTATAATTGTCTTAATTGTCTGTTGTTACACTTGTCAAACTGCCTTTCATAATTGCAGTTTGCACTGTGTTCTCATTAAATCCTCTTTCTGATTCTATATGGGTGTGCTCTCTATTCTGAGTATGTGTGAAAACTGGTGAAATTCAAACTGAATTAGACAGCAAGTAGGATAAAAAGTGCCAGTTACAGGATAAAAGAGACCAGCTACTGGAGCACAAATGCAAATCTCTGGGCCCTGGATGTCTGTGTCCCAGCAACTGGGGAGACCAGGACAGCTGGGAAGCAGATACTGGGTAGGCTGAGCATTAAGGGATCACCCTCAGAGTGATTAATATTTTTGGTTTTATTATTATAATAATTAGCATCCACACTGCTCCTGTTTGTGTGTGTGCTGTGTGCATTTCTGTGGCTGCTGGTGATGCCCTGCTGCTTGTGCTGACCCATGTGGCAGCTGGGCATGTGTGTCTGTGCGTCTGTGTGTCCGTGCATGTGTGTCTGTGTGTCCATGCATGTGTGTCTGCGTGTCTGTGTGTGCCAGTGATTACACACTCAGCCTTGCTGCTGTGATAGATGAGTAACGCAATGGTTGACTCTCACAATTAACAGACAGGTTTCATGTATACAGGTTAAGAAAAGTTTTATAGATTTATAGTTATGCTTTACCCCCTCACGGGGTTATCAAGAGACAGCCAGGGTTGGGACATCTGGGAGGGTCGGATTTGAGGAAATCAGGATTTGAGGAAAAGATCTCCACCACTGGACAGTGAAGAAGGGGTTGATGGACAGAACTTTGGGAGGGGTGAAAGGGTTAAAAGTGAAAACCTGTATTGTGTGGGTGAGGACATGGTGGGAAAATCCTTTGCTCCCAGCGCTGCAACCTTTTTCTCTATTCAGTCTTCTATTGTATTTTTGGTAAGGTTTAATAAACCTTTCTAAATTATGAAAAGTGAGTAACCAATTTCTCACAGTACCTTGGGAATCAGACACTGCAACCTCACATCCATCAGGCTTTCAGCTGCCTCAAACAAGAAACATGTATTTTGTTGGTGGGGAAGGTGGGACAATCCTTCAGAGAGAGAATATGACACTGTCAGCTGAGATCAACAGAACTGTGATAATTTATCCACTAAAATATACTTTTCTATCACAGTTTTTCACACTTTAAAGGAGAAAGCTGTCAGTTTATTTTTTGAAAGCAGAGGTGTTTAGCCTAGCTTTTAATATTGGTCCTATATGGCTTTCTAAAAAAAAATTGTTTGAAGCAAAATTGGCAGTATTTCAATTAACTTGAGTTTCAAATATCTGAAAATAATGAAGTTTTTTTTTTCATGGCAGCCAACAAATATGTCCTTATTCTTGATATGAATATATCAAAACAACAGCAATGGTCTTAGCTTCATATAAACTATCATATGTTGCTACTTATAAATAAGTGGGCAGAAGTGGGCTCTGATGTGATTCACACTGATTCTTTAATTTAAGGACATTGCATTTTTGGAAGGAGAGATGCACTATGCATATCAATCTTAAGGGAAAAAAGCTATATTTGCTGACACTGCTTCTCTAGCTCATAATTTCTCAATATATCTGAGGAGATGGTGCTCTGCAGCAAACACTGTGCAGCCAAGCAATTGTGGAAGCCCACAACAAATGCATCTCTGTAGTGCAGGTATCAGAAGGGAATATTTCCCCTCAAAGGAATTATTTATTGTTCTGTTCCAGGTGGCTTTCACAGGTAATATGTCAGGATTCAGACAAGTTGAAAAGTGCATGGGTAATTTATGACACCAAACGTATTGTAGCTTGGAAGGTCAAAGCCATATAAATTGAGAAAATAAAGAAACCGTCTTGAAGAAAATAACATTCGCTCTTTTGTGTTAAAAAATAAAAGATAAAAGGGCAAAAAGGCTCCAGGTTATGGCACCAAATCCACTGGTATTTCAAACAACCCTGTAATGAAGATCTCACAAATTGACCTTTCTTACCTTAAGAAAATTAAATATTCTTTTTCTCCTGTAATATGTAATGGAACTTAGTTAAAAAAAATAATTGGATCACGGTAAAAAAAACCCACCAAATCTAATACTTAGAGCTCTTCTAATTTTTGCAAAAACTCACACTTGACATGTTTACTCTTGGCAAGCATTGCCCACTAATAACCCTGGGCATTTTTGCATTTTTGGATGGTTTTTCATGCTTCTTCAACTATTACAATCCCTTTCAGCTGTTTGTTTTGTTTTGTGTTTTTCTTTTATTTTTCTTTTGGTTTTATTTTTGGTTTCTTTTCATTTTTACTTAAAAAAACAAGAGCTGTTTGGGTCTTGAGTCTGCATAGGTCTGCAGATGTACTGGTAGTGATTGAAAAGTTCTTCCCCAGCTCCATAGAAAGTATAACTCATTCTCCTCCCAAATCTTTTTAAGCCAGGTGGTATGCAATTGCTCTGTCTTTCAGTCTTTTATTGCATCTTCTAAACCAAGAGCAAGAGGCAACACAATTCTACTGACTTGCAGAGTCAGTAATTGTTTAATCAAAATTAATGCAGAGACAGAAACTTTCTTGCTTTTGATACGTATCCAGCATTTCAAGATGTTTGCTGGTAGAGAGGTGGTTTGGATGGGACTCTGAAGAAAGGCCATTTAAGGCATTGATAAGGCTGAATTCCTCATAAATGGAGACAACTTTCTTGAAAATACAACAGCTACAGTCCTGGCAACAAGAGGAATTTCTGCAGATGCCATTTCCTGTGCTCATTTAAATGGAATTGATGTTCTGCAAGGCTCACTTTGCTCCTGATCTGGGAGCTAAATGCATTGTCAGACAAGATAGGAACCTGACAACAGCCGTGACAGATTTATTCCATTTATTATGTCGGTTGGCACACTTTGGCAGCTTTCCCACTCTCAAGTTATCTTCAGGATACAAAATAACTATGGTGGAAGAGAGTAGTTTGTCTTCAGTATGGATTATGGAGCTGAAATTTTTCACAATCATTCTGTTTGAGATGGATTTGTTTGTCCGCTGCACTGATGCTTATACTCTTCTTGCTTTATTAAGACCAAGAACCTGCAGGTATGGAGCTTAAGTCCATTTCCCCTTGACAGCTTTGCCTTTCCATGGGGACTGAAGTGATACCTTTTAATCTTCAGCCCTTAATGGCACTGTCTGTTTGCCTCACTTTGGGAATAATAGTTTCCAAAGTGACTTTGGAATCAAGCAGTCAGGCAAACAGCCAGTTGACAGCTATCAAACATTCAATCCTGTGTGTGTTGAGATAGACCACGGGGTAAAATTTGGCTTCTTGGGTTGTAACATGAATTGGTCCTGCCATGTGATCCTACTGCTAGATCTATAAAACTAGCTTATAGCAAGTTGTATTTGTGGTCCTCTGGAAGGCAGTTCTGAAATCCCACCAGTCTGCTGGATAAACCTGAAATGACAAGGGATCTGTGACTTTGCAACTGTACTGTTCTGGGTGTCTTAGGTTGGAAATGGGGGTGTGTATTCTATTTGCCATCTGTTAGAGATGGGGCAGTTATCTTCTGTTAATTGGGCAGTTTTCTTTATCTCTTCCACAAATCAATCCTCCCTCCAGGAGATATCTTCTGTTCATGGGGCAGTGAGTGTCCCCACATGGCTGATAAAATTCCATCATCCCATAAGGAGATGCTCTGCCCAGGGGGAGGAGCCAAGCATTCCTACCTGGACAGAATCTGGGATTTGGAACACCACAGCAGCCTTTTCCCACTGCATTCCCAAAGGAGGACCAGGCCCATCTACACCACCACTGGACCTTCAGAGAAAAACTCCACCCTTCTCCAGGATCCCTGCTCCAACAGAACCACAGCTGTCCCTGTGGGGCTGCAGACACCATGGAATGGGACTGTGCCACCACCCTGACCCACAGGCTGTCAGGTCATATTCTGACTCTGTCTGTGTTGTTTTGTAGTACTGCATTTTTATTTTATTTCATTCTCTTCCCTAATAAATAACTTTTATTCCTGCTCCCATATCTTTGCCTGAGAGCTCCCTAATTTCAAAATTGTAACAATTCGGAGGGAGGGGGTTTATATTTTCCATTTCAGAGGAGGCTCCTGCCTTCCTTAGCAGACACCTGTCTTTTCAAACCAAGACACTGGGGCACTTGCCAGTGTAATCTGCACACTGTGGCACAGACATAAACTCAGCCATGCTGCTGCTCCCTCCAACGAGGGCCTGTGTGGGCAATTGCAAATTCAGAGATGAAGAGAGGTATGGCCAAGTGCTGCCTTTACTGCCTGGCCCTTAAAGGAAAACATTTGGCATTAAGTTCTCTTGCAGATAATGGTAGGCTGGCATTTGAGGTACAAACTTCCTTTTTCAGGCCTTTTTGAGTAAAGGTCAGGGAAAAGTGAGAAATGGAGACTACTGATATTGTGAAATTATGTAACACATCCTGCCTTGCTATGGCACGGTCCTTACTTACTCTGAGACCCACACTTTATCTCCCTGGGTAGAGAAGTCAATGCCAGCTGCAGGGAAATTGGGTTGCAGCTGTCATGGCAACTTTCACTCAGAATTCTGCATTGTGCCAATATAACTGCTATAGGGGATTTTCTTCTGTTTATTATCTTCTCCCTTGGATGCTGCATTTCCATCCTTTCATCCTCTTGCATAAAGCAGTGTGTGGATATATTACAAACTAATGAGCGTTAGCAGTATTAACAGTGAATCCTTAGCTAATGTTTTCTTTTTTAAAAAAAAATTTTTAATTATTAGACAGCATGTACGTTGTGATGAGCACAGACCATGTGGCACTGTTTGCTCTGAACAGGTAAGTAGCTGAGTCTTTTTAGAAGTATTACAAATGTAAAAGCAGTATTTAATTTTTTTTTCTTTAAGATCTTCTTAATATGTGCATTTTCCATGTTTCTGCCAGAGTTTTCAGACTAATCAACAATAACAGGAGAAAATAAGCAATGAAAAATTCTTTAAAAGTATTCACTTCTACCTGAATTTACTTTACAGTGTCATCTACCTTTCCCAGTTATGAAATATTTCAGATTATAAAATTCAAAGAGAGAAAAATTTGTGTGTCTTAACTTTTCTTTCTGCAGATGGCTGTGGAAACACAGATTGACATAACCCACTTGGAAAAATTCTAGAAATTAAACTTAAATCTGATAGAGAATGATTTCTATATCATAGATTCTTTTTAAATAAACATATATCTTACAGTAACAATATTTAAAATTCCAGATGGATTAAAAATCCTCCCCTCACACCTTGACCTTTTATTTGTGCAGTCACACACATGAATTTTTTTAACAAGGTCATTTCACAAAACTGAACTCAATTTCCCTTATTCCCCAAACCCCCACCACACACACACATCCTGGTTGCAACTTAGTTTTATAAAGCCAGTCCAGCACTGTCTTCACTCCTCTCTGAGTCTGGGGACTTCTCCTGCCTCTCATCCCACTCATCCCCATGCCAGATTGTCTCACACACTATCAGTTTTATCTACTTTGTTTTTCATACGTGGCAGTCTGCTGTGTGGATAAATTAGCAGAAACATTGATTTTAGACTCCCCTTGATATTGTAAAGGGGGTTGCAGCTGAAAGGCGTTTTTTTTCCATAAGATTCCCAAGGCTCAGAAAAATCCATTTTTATCTGGCTGTCAGACATGCTCCAGTTCTACTGCCCCCAGACATCGATACCTCAAACACCTTGCTAAAGAAAAGCTTCCCCTTTGCACCATGAAATTCAGTTCCTGATGGGTAGAAGGGTGTGGCTCTGGGTGTCTTCCAGAAAATAGTTACCCTCCTTTTGTTCTGCTAATTTTATGATTGGCAGCATCTTCACAGCCTGGTAAGAGCACACTGAACCAATATGAAGAAAAGTGTTAAGTAAGCTCGTCTTCTGTTAAGGGACAGAACTTTGTCTGCTTTTTCCAATTTTTGTTCTTATAAATTTGGAATAAATTTAAAATAATGAAATAGTTATTTAATCTACAAAAAGCTAGATTCCTTGTAGTGTCTCACTTCAGATGGACAGCAGAAATATAGACCCATGCCAGTGAAGTGCAATTTTCTGCACTCCTTTTTCTGCTTTAATTCCCTTGTCTCCTTTAGTCCAGGCCAAACATTGCACATGAAGTTGGATGATGGAGAAGGTACAGATACAGCAATCCTTCACTTTCTCAGCTTTTTTCACCTTGGACCTAGGGGTGACAGAGAAGTTATTTGAGAATAGACTTGGGCTCTGTGTACACACAGTTCACCCCAAAGCATTTTGAATGATGTTTTCTCCTCCAAACATCTCCTGAGAGAAGGCTGTGGTTTCTCCCAGCCAACTAGCAATAGGACAGGAGAAAATGGCCTCAAGTTTCACCAGGGGAGGTTCAGATTGGATATTAAGAAAAATTTATTCACTGAAAGAATAAAGCTAAGCATTGGAACAGGCTGCCCAGGGAAGTGGGGGAGTCACCACCACTGGAAGTGTTCAACAAACAAGCAGAAGGGCAATTTGCCATATATTTCAGTGGTATTTGGTCAAAGGTTGGGCCTGATCATGCTGGAGGTCTTTTCCAACCTTAATGTTCCTATGATTCCATAATTCCATGAACGATGCTATTACTGAAAATATCACACCAAATATTTTGGCATTTTGGGCCAATACCAAAGGTTCAGGGATAGTAGGAGTAGCTAAGATGAGAGAATTGTGAGCTGTCTGTTGGCATAGGCAAAATGTGGTAAATACAATGCAGATTTAAAATAAGGCCTTATTTTACTTTCACTGTAATAATTCTCCACTCCTCTGGGAGGAGCTTGTGTGCAAGCTACAGACAAGATTTTCAGTAGGAAAACATCTCTGCATCGTCTGTGTTTAGTACAACATTCAACCTCACGTAATTCTTAATAGCTTAGAAGCATCTATTTGGCAAAGTGAGCATCCTGTTCATACAACTTTTAAGCAACATGTAGTAGATGCTGATAGAATTTAGAACTACTACAATTCAGTGGTTCTACATTCCAAGATTTAGCACAACTCCTGTGGTACTGAAAGAGCAGATCAGAGGTATGATTGCACAGCTGACAGCCACTGACCTAAAAAAAAAAATTGTGGTGGAGAAATCAGAATTTTGCAGTGGAGGTATATGTCTATTATGTTCCCCAAAAAGGTAGATGTAAATAATTCTGGTTTTAATACACCCAAAATATGTTTAAAAATAAGGAAAATAATGCTATGTTATGCTATTAATATAACTTAAGTGATTTGCATGAGCATTTGAATTTTTGTGCATGAGGAGAAATCTTAGGCATACAGTCACCAACCAAATGCTTTTATTCCTTCAACCACAGTTATAAAACCTCAAAACATTAACTTCTATATAGAAAAATAGTCACATCTTTCAATCAAAATGATTGCTAAAAATCATTTTTCAAGTGTGACAGAAGAAATACTTGAGAAATTGTTCTCCCAGTTTGGCAGTATGCAGTGTCCAAGAGAGCTGACTCATAAAGCAAAAGCTTTTAACTGAAAGTTTGAAGAAAAACAGTTTTATTTAATTCAGCACTTTTCCATGGAAACTTCATTGTCCCCTGACCCTGTTGTCAGCAAACAGATTTGCTGAAACTTTTTAGAGAAATTCAGCCTGAGGCAGACACCTGGTGTTCAAATTGCAAGTGTCCAGTTACAGTTTGGACAGGTAACATGACTGAAGATGGAATTTTAAAGTGGAAAACATAAGGCAAATTGTTAAACTGTGCCACAGGCACTAACTGTAATCTGCAAATATTTAAATATCGGGAACTCAAAAGTGTGTGTCAGAGGTCCTTATGTTTGCATGGTTGGTAAAATCTTTGCCTTCAAATGGCTGATCTCAGCATTAACTTTTAATCATCAAATCAAAGAGAACAGGCCAAAGAGCTGGATCACTGCTGTCTGACTGTCATTCACTGGCAAATCTGAACAATTTCTGGTGTTTTGCTGAGACATCAATAGTTTCAGAATGTCGGCATTTTGAGAATCCAAATGCTGGCTTGCACAGAAAACACATTATACTTTTTCCTACTAATACTTATTTCCATGCAAGGCATTTCACTGTCAGATGCTGAAGTGTCTTGAAGAATTATGAATAAAGGCAAAGAAATGTGAAATGTGAAGCTGTTGTCATTGCTGTGGAAGTTTGAGAAATTAGATGTTGGAAGGTGCATGGCAAAACTTATGCCATGGGAAGGATAGAGTTCATGTCATCTCATAGATATTAAAATGTTAACTGTGCCAGTTCCTTGCTGTTAAAGAAAGGTGCTTAAAGTATGAAAATTTCTCTTTTTCTTTTTTTTTTTAAACTTTATAAAAACTATATATGTTTTCTAAACTGTGTGTTCAGTGGCTAAAACTTGTGTTCTTTAAAAGGGCCCAATTTGTGCTGAAAAGCTTGAATGAAGCTTACAGTAGGAAGGTAAGGCTTTGACTGATAAGAATGAAAGTCAAGAAAAAAAAACCCAAACCCCAACTGAATCCCCATGTAAAGTGGAGAATTCCAAGAATTGTACTCTAGAAAATTTATCTTCCTTTCTAAAGGTAACTGCAATGATTTTTTTCCCCCTTTCTTTCTTTTTTTCCCATTCCTTTTAACTTTGTTCATAGACTGATTACATTTTTATTTCTGCAGTATACTGGAGTTTGTTGTATGGGTTAGAATCCCAAATCTGTCTCCCAGATAAATGTTTGATGTAGACTTGCATGTACTTGGTCTAATCCATAAGAGTTTGAGTTTGTTGAACTGTCATGGCAGATACTGATTTTGGCAAGGAACACAAAGTCTTTATTGCTTTCCCCTGACAATGAGAAGGCTTTTCTCACCTCATGATGAGAAGTTCCCCAAACACAGAAACATACCTAAGTCACTAATGTGCCTTTGGATAACTCACTCAAAAAATAATTGTTGTCACTCAAGAATCTCATTCAAAACCTGTGGAAATTAATAGAAAAGCTTCTTCTGACTCAACTTAATCCCTCATCCAACATCTACATAAGTTAATGGGCCAGCTCATCCAAGTGAATGTTACAGGTTCAGAACTTGTGGGAGTATTTATTCTTTGTTATAAATACAGTGTAAATAGATCTGGTTTTGATGTCTTACATGAAGGATGAAGGCAGTAAAATGATTCTTTTAAAGTCTTATAAGAAATGTAGAAGCAACCATAGAAAATGTCATAGAAAATTCAAAAGTTAGTTACATCCTGCCCAAACGCAACCAACACATAGACAAACCATTATTTGTGAAATAGTTGTTACTTATTTATACTTTTAAAAAATCACAGCTTTGTTAACTTTGCCTCTATTTGAATTCATCTGTGCTTGCTCTTATCCTGTTCCTCTAGCTCTGAACAAAAATTCACATGTAATTTTTATTTAAAGTGTGGTTCTGCAGTCAGGAATTATTGCTGGATTTGTACTATTTAGGGCAAGGGGACATCCCTGCCTAGAGATCTAAAATATTAAAATGTTCTTCCTGCCCAGAGTGAGCAGGAACTGAAATTTAACACAAATCAGGACTGATTCCCAGTAAAGAGGTTTGTGAGCATCCAGAGTGATCTGTAGGCTGAGAGAGTAAAAGCAAAGGCACAGGGCAGCTGGTGGCAGATCTCAGCATGGACAGTGAGATCTGCCAGTGAAACCTCAGCAGACCTGCTCCTAGGTAAGAAATGCAGGACTTGCATAGGAAATCATGGAGGAAGTGGCTGCCAAGTTTGGTGGGAGAGAAGAGAGAGGGGAGAAACTCTCTGCCAAATGCAGATCCACACCATATTTTGCTGCAGAGGATGTGCTGTGCAAGCAGTTGTTACAAGCACAAAAGCGTCCAAATTTGTCAGCAAAGGAGAAAATTTTCATTAGCAGGCATGCACTGAGATCATTTTGCATCTGGAGCCTACCAGGTTTCACAAGAAAGTTATGTGTCATATTTAACCTTCAAGTAGTGACTGATCTTCATAGCTGAAATCTCAGGGGAGAGCATGAAAATAGGTAGTCCAGCTTTTCTTCAAAATGCATTTTATTGGGAAGCAATTCCACTAGACAAGGTAAACTTGTCTCAACTAAACCACTGGAAACCTGGAAAACCAGATACCTTCAAGAGTGAAGCATAAAAACTACAGGGATACAAAGTCAAACTGTATGACAGACACTCCCAGATTGTGAAAAGTTTAGGTCCTGTGTTTCAATGCAGAAAGCCAATGTCCCTTTTATACGGCAAAATGAAATGTTTACATTTTAGATTTTTAAACTTATTTCCCCATTAAGACTCTTAATAATGGATGAACTTTCAGGTTATGAAATATTAATTCATTAAACAAGGATATCTAGAGTCTGAAAGCTTCACTTTTGATTTTGTTCTTCCTGTTTTTCTAAATCTCATAAGATATAAAAAAGACCATTTGCTTTTTTTTTTTTTTTTCATTCCTTCTTATGTCTGTTAAAGCAAGGGAATAATTCTAGCTTTACATGTTTTGGTCACATACCGAGCATTTAATGTTTTGTGGACAAGAAAAATACAGTGTTATGGTAGTGCTTAGAATATGGCAAGTGCATTGTTTTGATTTGAGAAAACCCAGTTCCTTGTTTCTGGTATTTAACATTGAACCATGGGCAGAATATGATGTTCTAATTACTGACCTTCATATTAAAATTATTAATGCTGAATTTCAGTAACTCATCTGAATACACAGTGATTTTTCTGTTCTATTTCTTCTCCAGTTCTTGGAGGCTTCAGTGCAATTAGACAGGATATGACCACATTCTAAGAAACAACATGTCCTTCAAAGTGATCATGGTCATTGGTTAAAGGAATTTCAGATAAGTGGATACTTATGCAAAAAAAAAAAAAATCAAAAAAGAGTAATTTGTTTGGGAAATGCAGCTAAAATATAAGAGTTTGGATGGAGAACTCACAGGGATTTGGGCTCATACTGATAAAGGATTAAGCATCACTATGGTGCCCCTGTAGGTTCCTGGCTTGTGGTGTAGCATTTTTGCTATTCACTTGAGCATTTGTGTATCTTATACACTGAACAGAGAGAGTGCTGCATTGGTACAGTCAATATTCTGAGCAAGAAACACCTGAGCCACCCCCCAGGACAGGCTGTAGAAAACCAGTCAACACTTCTGTGGGTGTGCATTGCTTTTTATAGTTATACAAGAGGTGTGTGTTAGACATTTCAAACAAATCAATGACCTCTACAAACTTACATAATAGTTTTATATATTTAAGATTTTTACCTAGATGCTAAAAGTTTGATGTTGAAAATTTCCAGCTTAAATCTTTTCCATCCCGAAAAGCACTACTAACAGCAGGTAAGAGCCAAAGCCTAAAGATTATTTCTTGGAGTGGGACAACTCTGCTGAGAATCTCACCAAGTTCAAACACAAGAAGTCATACCAGGGAAGCTGAACTCAGAATTCACTCTCTGAGGAGAGATGTGAACACTAAGATGCTATTCATAAACTCTCTGTTAAAGCATCACCAGACGAAGCAGAAATGGTTGCAGATTCCCCTCCCTGGGACATGTCGTAACCACTTGGACTTAAGAGCCTCTATTACACCCAAGCTGCCTATTAGGGTTGCAAGTGCCTGTCTGGATCTCATCCCTAACCCTGAGGATATAATGTTATTAGCTCGAGCCTGCATTGCCTTGAGCTCTCTGCCAGATCCCTCTCCTCTCCCGTTCCAAACACTCGAATGGCACACGTGTGCTCTGCGCGTTGGCAGCAAGCTCAGCCTGAGGCTCAGCCAGGAACACAAACCCTGCTTGAGACACCTCCACATGCCACTGGTCACCTGGCTCATGGCCAGCACGGATAGGGCCACAAAGCTCTTGAGGTGGCTGTGGGGAGCAAAGGATCCCACCTTGGTGCAAGGGCATTCAGGTTTGGTGTCAACTCTAAAGTGTAATCTTAGAGTAATCCCACTGTAATTAACAACAGAGCTTCCACTGAGTCAATAAGATTAAAATTACCCATGCAACACCATGGAGTAATAGACAAGAATCCATCAGCTTGGGCTTTGAATTGTTGCTATATCATTTGTAATGCAGTGGTTCAAGGCTGCTGGGCATAAATCAGACTTTTGTTTGTGTGGTACATTTTGAAAGATGCTTTAAAAACGCAGGATAAATTCTTCCTCCTCCTAATGCATCACAAACACTAATCTCAATTTTTATGCAATTTATTAATAACAGTGATCTGTTGAATGGGCAAAGCAAGGAATGGGACAAAAACTAGAAAAGAGGAAGGTATGTGAAAAGTTGCTTTACTCTGTTTCATCAGCTTCATTTATATGGTTGTCTTTGGGCCTAATTCAATGCAGAGAAGTGATGTAATATAGCTAGATGGCTGTAAACCTCAGGGAAATCCTCTGTTAAGAGAATGATGGCTCTGAAGGGAATATCAGGCTTTATTGTTACTCTATTTCTTAGAACACTGTGTTCTTGAAGTCCCGAACAGCATCAGCATGCAGGACTTTATTCACTAAATCATGATTGGCTAGATAACTTGTTTATTTTTACAGACATGCACTATAATTGTCTCTTGAATTTCCATTTCAGGAGAAATATTTTCTGCTTCAGAATTAGTCCAGTGGAAAAGGAGAAACATTTCCAAAGGCTTGAACCTTGAGGAAGAAGACACAGAATTAGGGCTTCTGCAATCGATATCGACAGTGCAGCCCTAGCCTGCAAGACAAACCAGTTTAAGAGCCTCTCTAGACCAATTCAGGGGACAGAAAGGCAAATTTTTTTTTTTCTAAAATGGTAATTCAGAGAAAAAAACCAAAATCATATTTTCATTTTCTGCATCCCAGGCTAGTGCCTCACACTTTGAAATAGGAGGATTTCACATGTCTTCACAACAATCTTTTGAAAAACAGATTTTACTTTTAAAATTATTTCAGCTACTTCATTTTTTTAATGCAGGTATTCTTACATGTCAATTTTTTTTTTTCACATCTAAATAAAAGATTTGATGATGGCTTTGTACAGCACTTAAATTCTTTGTGCATTTCAGTTAATCCAGGTATTTCTTTAGCATGGACAGCTTTATAGTACAATATGTGATGCGTAAATGTAATGTTTATTAACAGACTTAGACCAAAAGATTCCAGATTTTTGTGTTAGTGTCAAATATCAGAGATGTCCACCACTTCAATTCACAGCTATACATTTTGAAATCCAATGAGGTATTGATCAGAATAGAAATACATTAGGAGGCCTTAAAGAGA
Source organism: Calcarius lapponicus (assembly GCA_039654755.1). NCBI lineage: Eukaryota > Metazoa > Chordata > Aves > Passeriformes > Fringillidae > Calcarius > Calcarius lapponicus. Next base: position 11,247,984 of record CM077463.1, read on the forward strand.
GCTGGACAAAGACTTTTTACAAGGTTATTAAATTACAGGACAAGGAGGAATGGCTTTAAACTGAGACAGGGTAGGTTTAGATGACATGTTAGGATTAAATGCTTTATTGTGAGGGTGATGAGGCCCTGGCACAGGTTGCCCAGAGAAGCTATGGATGCCCCATACCTAGAGGCGTTCAAGGCCAGGTTGGATGGGGCTTGGAGCAACCTGGGGTAGTGGGAGGATCACAGGGCACCATCTCCAGCCTTGCCACAGCCCTGCTCTGCCCGGCCATGAGCCAGGCCAGTGTCCTATCCCCATCTCCAGGGAAACCTGAGGATACAGCTGTCCTGGCTCCCCCTGGTCTGCCCTGCTCCTGACTGTGCTTTCCCCAAAACCCCTGCCACTCTCCAGCCCAGGGACCTGCCAGCCCCACAGTGCCCATGGAAAGCCATAGCATCGATGGAGAAATAGAAATGTGACAGCTAGAAGCAAACGTTTCTGCTTTACATATGTCAGAACACAGACAGCTTAATGATTCTGGCAAAAACTATAGTTGTTCGGTTTATTTTGAATATAAAAAGACCAGACAACTACTTAAATTATTGCCTTCCCTTGGTCTCCTTTCAGAAAAGCATTTTTCTCAAAGATCCTTTCTTAAGGAAGAAAGAAGTGGATGGCTCAGTATAACTTTTCCTTTATTTGCTGCTGAGGATTTTATTTATATTTTGGCTTCTATTTCTATTTTTATGGGAATTTTCTCCAGCTCCCATCTAATGTTTGACTTATAAGGCAGTTTTGTTACATTTTTGTCCCAGCTTGCCCTATGTGGCCCCTCTCTCAGGACCTACACAAGCAATAGCCACCTGCTCTGTCTGTCCTGAATGGTCATGCACAAGTTTGAAGGGCATTCAGCAACTTGATGAAGCTAAACTTTTTGATTAGAAAATTTCAGGATGAGCATCATTGTCAAAATTACCAACTTCCACTGGGGACGGAGCCGCAGGCTGGCTTTAAGGTTTCCTGCAATAAAAAGAGCAATGAACTCATTGTCCTGGCTGCCAAACACCAGTGTGAGGCCCTTGACAGCATGATGATATCAAACCTCCAAATAAAAGCAATTCTCCTAGCAGACTGTGGCTTCCGGCAATGTACATAGCTTGATACAGTCATTAGTTTTTATGCAGTTTTAGAGCAAACATTTTACTAGGAACCCAATTTTCTTCTGACAGAAGAGACTATTAGGGACCCCAAGCATGACAAGTCTCAAGAGTCCTTCCAACTGAAACAGGCCATTGAGAGAAGGTGATTTGCCATCAAAGCTATGTACATATACTTTGGTTGATCTGAGCATTAAAAAAAAAAATGGGAAAAAGAGAAGTATCTTAGCTTATCTTTACTGTTTATGCTTAATGCTTAGCTTAAAAGTTTGCAGAAGGGGCTTCTCTAAAGGCTGTATTCAGAGGATGCTTTGATTTTTGAATAGGTAACAGCCTTGAGTTTTGCATTATGCAAGGACAGCTGGCAAAGCATGTGGGCTGTGAAATAAGCGGGAGGCTTGATAAAATCCATCCTGAAAGAGAAAACAAGGTTAGGAGCAATGAGCTGTGACTGACTAGAGCTGTGGGAGCTTCAAAACCTTCCCCCCAAATGCAAATGCTTAAGGTTACTTATCTGGATGGTCTGTTGAAGACGTGCTCTGCAACAGCACAGGAAGAGGGAGGATGAAACTCAGCCCCATCTTTTGCTGTTCTGCAATGGCCAGAAACCCAAAAAAGTGCTCAGCTTGCAAAACCAGTCTCAATTTCTACTGGAGGGGAACATACTGTACTGGAATACATAATAAGTTGTACTCTGTTCTTTTAATTTCAATGTATTTTTCATGCAGATTTTTAAAAAAATTATTATATACAAAGTGATATATTCTCAGATAAAAATGTATTAGAGTTCACCCAGGAGTTCATGTTCTGGCCCTTTGGGATGTTGGGCTCCAACAATGGTGCCTCAGAAGAGGCATTTTTGCGCTGCACAGTATACAGGAGTTTCTGTGAGTGGTGCAGGCTCCAGAAGACAAAATTAGGTCAGATAACAATTTGTCCAAAGGAGTCTCCTCTTTCAGTAGCCATCCTGTCATCGAAATGACCCAAACATCAAACTTTTTTTCCTAGATAATTCCTAGAGAACTGTTCTGGTCTTCCTATTTCTATTACTCCATTTATTGTGAAATTTTATTCCTGAGCTTTATGAGGTCTCTGAAATCTATTAACAATTTGCCATATAGATTTGATGAGGATGAACAAAGAAAAGAGGATTTTGTCTTGTCTATTATCTTTATGAAACACGTCCTAGAGATATAATGTACAAAAAACACCCCTCCACCCGAACCCTATTTATTTAGGATTAGGCGGCAAATCTGCATTTAATGCAAATGTAGTAAAAATTCTCAAATCTTAAACATTTTAAAATATTTTTTCAGTAATGTGGCAGACAGTAAAAGATAAAGAGATTTTCTTTTTTATCTTTCTTGTGGAGGTTGTATTTATCACCTCAGCTCACTCTAGCACTGTTGATATTAGCTAGATATAACATTGTTGTCCTGGTTAAATAATTAAATCGCAATCAGACAAGTTAACCTCACCAAAAAAAAAATTCAGATGGAATGGATAAAGATGTAACATGAAGTAAAAATCAACCCTGATAGATTGATGAAATGCCAAAATAAAATAACAAACAAAATTAACTTAATTAACCTTCAAGGGAATAATAAAAGCAGAACAATTTCATGTGTTAAATAGCGCGTTACATTATTAAGCTTTGACGTTATTTGGCAAGTGATCCCTGACATCAACAATTTTACAGAAGCCAGAAGATTCCTTGTAAACTGGGGATTATTCAGTCATTTGTAGTAAAGTTTATTTTGCTAGTCATTCTAATGGTTTCAAAGTTGCTTCACAAGTTATGCTGCAAATAATTTACCTTTCAATAAGTGGTACATGATCAATCGTTGTTCATAGCAAGATTTTATTCATGGGAGAAAAAAAGTCCTGATATTGTCTTTGGCTTGCTTGGGGCATTTCTGGAGAATGCTAAATATATTTCTTTGCACAAATACTGTGAAAATAGTCAGGATGAATAGACACAATATAGTCACAAATCAAAAAGCCACAATACAGATGCCAAAGGTCTGTGTGAGCAGATGTTAAATGGTACACAGGGCCCAGACCAGGTCAAAAGCTGGAAGCCTGAAGTGCTGAAAACAGAAATATATGGGAAAGTGCTGCTTTGAGCTTCTAACTCAGCTAAATACTGAACTAGATCTGACACAGGACCTGCACCTTCCCGCAGTGAGGTGGGATATTATCACTGAGGTAATCAATTGCATTTTGTCTCAGAAACTATCTTCTGACTTTGGCTGAATTTCCATCAGAACATTTAATCTCTATTCTGCAAAAGGAAAAACTTTATATCATAAATCTGGGAAAAGATATAAACTTTTAAGAAGTTGTTTCAAAAGTGATTGTACTTTATATGAATGCTTTAGGGAAACCATGTGGAAAGATACATTTTTATTAAACTGAGATTGATTAATCCCTACCAGAGAAGAATGGAAGTGGTAGATAGTGACAGTATTAAAGAATAAACTAACCCCACTCACCAAAGAAGTCTGTCATGGTTGAAAGACAAAGGCAATTTCTAAGTATTTTCTCATTCCACGAGTAATGGAAGGACATGAACAAGGTAGATTAGACTTGATTAGATTGTGTGACTTTAGAAAATATAGAGGAGATTTGTAAAATATAAATATATGAAATGCAATAAGGGCATTTTGTACTTCTTTAGGATAAAATCTTGCCCATAAGAAATCTGCCCTTTAATCTGTGCTGTTTAATTGGAAGAAAATACTTTAAAAATGCCTACAGTACAGGAAAGTGTTTTTAAAGAAGTTCTGGAATTTCATGGAATAATTTTAGCCTAATTTCACACTATGACAAAAGCCATTTTTTTGTCTCAAATGGAGTTCCTGTTGAATTCAATAGGGTACATAAGCACATTCCCAAAAGCAAATTCTGACAATTGGAATAATTATCTGTCTGTTAACATCTCTTAAAGTAATGGGCAGTTGCAGGCCAAATGATTAAACTGCTGTGAGTATTTCTCATATTCATTTAGGAAAAATTTCCAAAGAGCTATTTAAGAACTATTTTTTGTGATATAAAACAACGTGAAAATCTGTCAGTTTTAGAATTTAAATTTATGGAACAGTGGATATGAGTATTCACACTGTCATCTGTATACCTCCTATCATCTTTTCCTGGAGTCAAAAAAGCCCAAGAGGAACTCCCTCTGCACTAATGTCAGCACCCTGGCTGCTGCACTGCACTTGTGCATAAAATCCACTGCAACCCACACCTTGCTGATCTGATGGCGATCTCATGGCTGCAGATCAGGTGAGAAACCTCTACAGAAACCTGGAAAATATCTTCCCCATTACTGAAGAGAAATTCAATATCTTTCTTCAGAGCATGATCTATCTTTAAGTATCTGAAAGAGTGTCCAAACCACAAGTCTTTTTTCCCTACCAACACCTTTCCTTTTAGTTTTATGTTGGGGGCAGCTGCATGCTCATGTCTGACGTTCCAAAGGTTGGACTGTACATGTGGGATTTTGTATGTTTTTCAAACTCTTCATATTAATAAGAATATACCACAGATTTAAGCATTTAAATAAGCAGAAGTGTGCCAGCATGAAAATATGGAGGCATACAATCTATATACAGTACAGTCTGCTGAACACACTGACAGGTTTTCTCTTGTGTAGTCAGAGCAGCTGTTACAGAAAGAGACAGATTTTCATGGATTTTGCAAGATTTTGGTGTGCTGATGTGTTCTGTATTAAGAGCAAATATTGCTCTGCATGAAGAACAAGTGTTATTTTTGACATTCAAATTTACTAATTGCATTTCGCTAAATACATATAATGTCCATTGATTTTTCAGAAAATTATACAAAAGCTTACAGTGAGTTTGATGTCTGACAAAGATGACCCATAAACAACAATACAACAACAAAAAGAAAAACAACAAAACCCAAGCTATCCACTTCCATCTGCACAGAAAAGTTTTCAAAAGGTGTCTATGACATCCTTGGTAAGTACATTTCTCTACCACCCCCAAAAGGGACAAATTTTTAAAATCATCGGTATTGTCACTCCCTCACTCTTTAGCATAGACATGAAAAATATAGTTGTCTTTCTGAACCTGTGTATACCCAAGAAGAGTCAAACCTCATTTTTATCCCTGTACATGATGTGGGGACAATAAGTAACACAACCTGTATGTGAAGAAGTTTTAACATCTTCAGAGGATCCTAAGATCAATGGAAACTGGGGAAAATGTCTTCCATTGTTTACAGATTCTGGCAAAGGCATTGTTTCAGGAATTATTAAATACTTAAAATCCAAAACAGACTTCTGGCTAATATTATGCAAGAAAACTAGAAACCTTGGCTACAGAAAAACGTACAATGGGCACATCAAATTAAGACCATAGGGGTATAGGGGAGTGCTTTAAAATTGGTCTTGGAGTTTTCACTATTATATCACTGAAGACAGGAGGGAAGTAAGGACAATGAGTATTTTCTTGTCTCAGTATTTATTTTAGATTCCTTTCTTTCCATCCATTTTTCTCTCCCAACATCCTTTCAATAGAAAGGTTTTTCCACAGTCCACGAGCTGCTCATGTCTGCAGCTTTCATTGTGTCTACAGATTGTGAAATGGAGCTTGTATCAAGCAGACTCACATTCAAAAATTTACCCTAATTATGACTCTACCTGTTCCTTTGTGTAAGACCTAGTCCTTTGTACTCATATGGACTCCCTTTTCACAGTGTCAGCCAGCAAATCTCAGCAGCAATGAAAATGACAGTCAGCTTCACCAGACATGTAGCTGAGGGGTCTGTGGGAATGTCACATATAAAAATATCCCGAATTTGCTCCTAAATCTTTGAACTTTCAAACTGACCTTAAACTCCCAGACCATCATGACCTGAGTTTTGTGTTCACCGGTTCCTCTGTCACGCTGTTCTGTTGATTGTCCTGCACTGTCACAACAGCAAGGAAAGGGGCAATACTGTAAATACCCAGGAGCTTAATGGCTTCTTAGGACAAAAGCAATTTGCTGCTCCAATAGTAAACTCTACCAACAGTCTGAGAATTTTGGAATTATTTTCCAGATGATGGGAATAATGTCTCAAACTGAGTGGTGCAGATGACAGGTATTTCCTTCCCTCCACAGTCAAACGGAATTTCAGTTGATATGCAGGTTCATCTTTCTGCAGAAAGAAATCAGCCTTACAGTAACAGTTCAATGAGCAGAGACAAATATTATACATTTTGCAGGTTATAAAGATTTCTGTATTTTTTATAGCACTTGCTTCCCTGAGAAAGAACTCTCCTAAAGCAGAGCAATGATTGAAAGATCATTCAGAGTAAGCACAAATAAATTACTTAAATGCTGTATCCTTTTTTTTTTTGAGAGCATGCTGTAAAAAGGGAAAGAATTGAACTCCTGTGTTTATCTTGCAAGGGTGATATATGAGAATATAATTTTCTTTCCCAATTTAAACTTAAAAATTTGCAGGAGATAGGAGAGGTCAGCACTTGCAGCTCCTGAATTTTCCTTGGCCCTGCTGAGCACATCTCTAGTACACTGTTTATTCTTAATTTAGAGTTTACAGTCCAGAACTTGATCTTTTACCTTGGGCAGATCTCTTACATGGTGCCTCTCTGTCCTTCTGATGAAGGGCAAGAACTATGTGTTTGGACAAATATTAATGATGTATAACAGTTAATCTAAATCATGCTGTAAAATTCTTTAGAAGAAATTGTATATTCACCACACAGCTTCCTGTAGGGAGAGTCATTTCTTCAAGGACATGACTCAAACGGGTGTCACAGACATCTTTTATGAAAAATTCTTTCCTTAGGATTTTTCCTCCTGAGAAGCTGAGAGGCCTCAGGAATAAAATGTAAACATTGATTATCTGCTGCTGTGGAATGCAACAGGTGCATCTGTGCTTGGTCTCATGTGGTTGTTTCTAATTAATGGCCAGTCACAGTCAGCTGGCTCAGACTCTCTGTCCGAGCCACAAGCCTTTGTTATCATTCTTTTCTATTCTTAGCTGGCCTTCTGATTAAATCCTTTCTTCTATTCTTTTAGTATAGTTTTAATGTAATATATATCATAAAATAATAAATCAAGCCTTCTGAAACCTGGAGTCAGATCCTCGTCTCTTCCCTTATCCTCAGACCCCTGTGAACACTGTCACAAACTGGGCTGGTGCTCAAACTGACAAAATAGAGTGTGCACTTCTTGCATGGGCTGGGCTCCTCTATATTTAAGGAAAACCAACACATTTTGGACACTTGCAGGAAAATAGCATTGTTGCTGGCTGACACAGCATCTCACCAAACCCATTACCGGAGAATCATAGAACCATGGAAAGGTTTGGGTCAGAAGTGACCTTGATCATCTCATTCCAACCTCCTTGCCATGAGCAGGGATGGCACCTCGTACATCACTTTGTCCAGGGCCTTATCCAACCTGGCCTTGCACACTCCCAGGGACTTTCTGTCTGCTCCAATGGGTTCTGCTGGGTGCTGTGGAGAAGTTGGGACACAGGGCTGCCCTGGGGCTCAGCTGGCAGGTGGTGAAAGGCTGGAGGAAATGTTCTGCACAGCTGACCCTGAGCTGGGGCCCCGTGCAAGGCACAGTGTCCTGATTTAGGGCAAATTTGGGAGAGAATCTCCAAAGGGGGACCCACCAGAAAGCAAACCCACACGGCCCCTCCCCTCAACCGGTTCGGGAAGAATTCCTCGGAGAGAAGTGGAAAGAACCTGTTTATTTAACAGCCACAGCACCCCCAGCACACAAAATGAACAATACCAGGTGACACCACTCTCACTGCTCTGAAAAAGATGACAAATTCAGAAAGTCTCTCTGGGGGTGGTCGCTCTGTTCTCAGTCCCTCCAGCGCTGGGGCAGCTGCTGCAGCCACAGGGTGCAAACTCTCGGTGCTCCCAGTCCCAGTCCAGAGCAGGTTCGAGTGGTTCCAAAAAAGGAAAGGAGAAACAGTCCAGGAAGAAATTTGGACTGTTTAGCTAAACTAGCTAATGAGCAGAAGCAAGAGCAAGCAGGAGCAAAGCAGAAGCAAGAGCAAAGTGAAAAGCAAAAGCAAAAAGCAAAAGCAGCACCATGTACTGCCCCATCTGTGTGTCCTTCCAGCCATGGGGGAGCGGCTGATAAGAAACCAAAACAAAACTTTCACTCTTCAGAGCCAGTCCTGAAGGCACAGAACATAATATCCAGCATGAACAGAACACATGAACGGGGACACAAGCATCACAACGTCACCCTAGGACACACAGCTCTGGCTCCCAGCTTCTGGCACACACAAAGCTGGGCTCCTGAGGGGTCCCTGCACATGGACAGCAGGAAAGACTGCACTCTCACTGGGGCTCTGAGGGCTTCAGCAAACCTCCCAAAGCTGGGCATAGCACCATGAGGATATATTGCATTTTGCAGTAAAAACCATGTAACTCAAGGATATGCACACGGTTTCACATGTGCGTGTTCACAGTTCCATGTAACTCAAGGATATGCACACAGGTATAAAGAACCTTTTGTGCTAATCTTAGTTTACTTATTTGATTCAACAGAGGGGTTTTATGTTTTATCTGTTTCTAAGTGTCTCCTCCATTTTCTCAAAGTGACAGCTTCTATTTATGCATAATTTCTAAAGTAATGAATGTGTTAAATCATGGCTATTTTGGAATAGATAGGAATAGTAAAAAGCAAGCTTTTAAAATGTTTTTTGAAATAGTTAGCTACTGACCTTCCAGGAATACTCATTTCATCAATAAATTGTTTCAGCAGTAACTCTTAGAAGTTCAAAGATAAATCCATACTGTAGGTAAATTCTACATAAGAGAGAACAGATTTACGGAGGGATGTAGAGTACCTTTTAAAAGTAGTGTCTTTGTTCAGTTTGGCACAGGAGTGAAAAAATACCAATCTCAGGAATGTAGTTACTTTATTTAAAAGGAAGCTGTGTCATTCAGATCAAATAATTTAAATTCATTGAGTCTTCTGTCTGTCTTAATTGAAAAATATCAGTAGACTTCATAGGCTGATGAACATTGGCAATTCAGCAATATCTTTCCTTCAAAAATCACTATTAAATGTGCCTGGGGATCCTGGGACTGATTGTGTAGCTGGAGGGAAGGATCCTTCCTGGCTGCACAAATTCCAAGGGCTGGAGGTGTCCCTTCCATAGAATGAGTTTTCTGAGGAGAGGTTAATACATGAGCAGGGAGAGTTTTACAGCCAGAAGTCAGCCCCAGCTCAGGAGTCTAAAGCCAAAGCTGCCAGACATGGTGATGCTGGCAAAAAAAAAAAAAAAAAAAAAAAAAAAAAAAAAAAAAAAAAGAAATTTAATATTCTAAAACAGAAGAGCAAAATACTAATCATATTTGCCTGAAGTAGAAGGAACACCTCATATATTTCACAATTTAACTTTATTGAAAAATACCTCCGTAATTTTGTTACAAAAGCAATTTCAATTCAAGTATTGGTCCTAAACAAAACTTCAGATTTGGTCCTTCACTTCCACATGAATACTGAGTTAAACTTTCTGAGAGCCCTTTTAAACCTTTATCTCCAGTCCTGTCCAATTTTACAGCATTTTCTTGGGGTTTTTTTTTCCTTTTTAGAAGTGACCCTTTACATTTAAATTGAGAAAGGTACTTTTAATACACAGCTTTACACTGTGACATTTTAGTGATGAGAATGCCAAGGGACGTTGGCTTTCATTAGAGTAAAACAGCAGCCTTAGAGCCAGGATATGTTTTTCTGGTGTTCCATTTCAGAAAAGTATGCTCATTCTGGCTTAGACATTCTGAAAGCAATTGAGATAGATCACATAAGTGGGAAAAAAGAGATCTTAGGCTGTGTTTCAGCTTTATTTCTTCTTCTCTTTTCCTCTCTGTTTTTGCCTGTGCCTGGCCAGAAAAGAGACAAGCTCTCCAGGAAAGCTGTGAACTCTAGTGTTAAATTTCCTAACTCCATAGGGCTTAATTCTTCTGTAGCATGTGTTTACCTCACACTTTTGAAATATTCGAAATAAGTTTTCCCCTAAGATAATGCAGATCTTTTGCAGTTACAGTTTATTTCTGGAAACCAAAGCAATGCATTCATCTGGATCTCTGACAGATACTCCTGACTGTTTTCTGGTGAGAAGAGCAGATCAAGAAATAAAGGTTCAAACATGATTCAATACTTCCTGCCCTAATCCCATGCCATTTGAAAGAAAACAAATCAAAAATCCCTATTCTGCCCACTAAAAAGCAATGTAACTGGTATGAGGGCTTTACCATCCCATAACTGTTCTGGTGGATCTTGTGCATCTGAGGGTGCATGATCTGCACACACTTACCCTGTGAACATCTAAAAACTACACGTTTACATGACTTGCATTGAATAAATTAAAACTCAGCATGAGTGCAGGTTTCAGGCCTAGGTTTGAGGAGTTCCACAGAAGAAAGTTCAACAACCTTGAAACTGTTCCCATCCCTTTTCAGTTTGAGAGAGGAGGACTCTGATGTACACTTTTCAAAAGGGATCACTAAATTACAAGTAAAATTTCCCTTGCTGTTTGAATGGTAAGATATTCCTGTTACCTGCAATCAATACTTTGAAAACCAAGCTCTTCTGTCTCTCTCCTGCCCTTTCAAAAGCAAGCTGCAACCATACAACTGCTTGCTGTAATAAGTTAATAGGAACAGAACATACCTTTTAATTCTAATTTTCATTAAGTTTTATAGTAAATAGCAGAGAGGGAAATCTTAAATGTTTGTTCCTCAATTGATTTTATAGGCTATGCAGACACAGGAATGATAATTAATTTTAAAAGATATATCATATAAGGTCAGTAATGATTTTTATTAGCTGAAACTAAAGCAATTAATAACAATAATTTAAATAAGTAAGATAATCACCTGTGACAAAATTCTGACACCATTGGTCACATGGATTCGTGTCATTTCCCTCAGGAAGCATGTTACTATGGGATCAACTACACTACAGTTATTCTCTGCGTTATCCTTGTTGGCAAAACACAAGAAAATATTCAATCAATTTTGATACACAAATTCAGGTACCTCTGTGCAGCACTGCAGGATTTTAGAAACAACCACCTCTACCTCGTACTAGGAATCCTTGAGAGATAACAGGTTCAAATATAGGAAAGCTGAGGAGATGCTCTAAATGAAGATCTTTGTGTCTCTTTTATTGCATAGATTTGTAAAAAGTGAGAAATGTGAGCTGTAAAGATTCAGTTGCTTATTAAAAACGGATGAGTTCTAGAGCTCACGTAAAAAAGAAAAAAAATAGTGTATGCAATTCCTTCTATTTCTGCTGCCTCTGCAGTGAATACCAGACTTCAGTTCCCACTTGGATATGAGGAATGTGACAGGAGCTCAGTCCCATGGACCTCTGGTCAGAGAAAACATCTGTAAGCAGAACTTCTAGCTACTTATTCTGAATATTTAGATATTCAATCTTAGTTTACAAGGTAAAAATAATTTTTGTCTAAAGTAGGGTGATTTTCCAAGGACAGTGCCTGAACAAATTCTAGCACTTCAGAACTTGTACTGTGTCTCTACTCCATAAAGACCCATGGTCTCTGGGGAATGAAGACCAACCTAGAGCTGTGCTTCACAGATGATGCAGATTGTGAAGAATGGTGCACTAATAGAAAGTACTCCCTGCACAGTTAACATAATTACAAACACACTGAGATTGCCAGGTACACTGCTTAAAGTCAAAATGTTCTCACCTAAATCACCTCATTTTCATTACATTTCTGCTTGTTGACAGGCTCTGTTGAAAAAGTCTTTTCATACCTTGAAAGGAAGATGTTGTAGCAGAGTTCAAAAATAGCTTATAAATAAGATACTGAAGTGCCTACACACTAGCAAAATGGAGGTATTAAAGAAAGGCTGTGACCAAAAAAAATCAGTTTTGTAAAAAAAAAAAACAACACCCAAACCTAAAAATTTGCAAAATCTCTTCTTTCCATATGGTTTAACATATCTTGTATCCAGATATGCTCAAAATGTGTCAAGAATTACTATTGTGGGCATATTATACAACTTGGCTGTTATATGTTTAACCTCAAGAAAAGAGAGAAAGACTGTGAGAATGAGAAGTGAGTAAGAGCTTCACATTCTTTTGAGGTACATCAACCCAAAGTCACAAGACATCTGAGTGTGTTCATACACAAACACACAGAGCCTGCTCCAAAATCACTGCTTTGCAAAGTCCAACTGCCATGTTGGAGAACACCACAATGAGAACGGAAATCCTTGTGCAGCCTTCCTGGCTGCTGTTGGAAAATGTGTTAGGGAGACCAGAACCCCTCTGTAGCTCTTCAGGGTCCTCACAAAGCATTGTGGTTGACTCCTCTACTTGTGCAGAGACTTTTGCACCACACTTGGTGCGTGCAATGAAGATCTCCTCAGCTCTTGCTGCATCTTGTCCCAGGCTCTCACCAGCAAAGACAGTTAAACATAGTTATGACATTTCACAAAGTGTGGTGCCGTGCATCCTCAACTCCCAACATGCTGTCTGCTGAAATGATGAACCTCCCACGCCTACCCCAAAATCTGCTGACATGAATTCTTTTTGAGAGATATTTGTACCACCTCCTCCATCCTGTTCTTGTCTTCATACGTGGTGGAGAACAGGCTAGACTTGCCTGCTTCACTCTGCAGATCAGCAGCTACAGTGTCTGCCTCCAACAACTCTGAGGCACCCTAATTAAACTTACATAAGTGTTTTCAAGATCACTTTACCAGAGTCACAGTTTCTCAGCTGCAATTTCTATTGTGTCCACAGCACAGCACAACTAAACTTGGCATCATATGGGTTTTGTTCCAGCTGCAGCTCTCTGGGTCTGTTTAGGAGCCAGGTAAGCAGATATCAAACTTTTCAAACAGGGATTGTCACCTGAAATACACTGAGCTCCCCACTGCTGCAGTACCAGCTCTTTGCAGAAGCACTGGCTAATCAAAACTTGTTTAGATAAAATGACATTTTAGTTACTTCTGTGAATTTCTAGAGCTGTGGATAACAAAAAGAGCTTTGGTAAGCTTTTCCTGTGACTGCAATAGAGGCACTTTGACATGGCAGTATAATGTCACTGTCTGATCCACATAATCCATCCCAGCCTAATACTGTTTTTAATATTTAGTCACCAAGCAAATGAGTAGTAACAAAATTTGTCAATATAATGAATCTTGCTACTGAGACTACAGAAAGTCAATCACCTAGGGTTTAATTTTTTTCTATATTACTTTGGAGATAATATATAATTAATTACAACATAAAGAATGCTTTATAATAATTTGCAAATGGATTCTCATAGATTCAAGATTATCTATCACTAGAACAATCCTGTCCTCAGAACCAAGTGAGTAAAGATGATACAGCCCATCCATTCTTCTGCTTCCAGTTCAGGGCTACCTGTGTAAGTCAAGGTTTCTGCACTACCTTAGCTCTGCCCATTAACAGGCAATCAAAAATAGTATAGTATTGTATCAATTTTTAAATCAAAGGGCTAAACATTAAGTGTACACTGTTGGGTCTGGTATATGAAGCATTAACCTTTATTTTACATTCTTCGTGTTTTCCCATTTAATAATTTCCCACCACACAAAGACATGTTGTCTTAGATTTAGTGCCTGCTTTAATGCGGCAGATTAGGGAGTTCTGGACAGGTTACAGATGGAGCAATGGCTGTGTCTGAATGGGTGTGACAAGTGCATAAAAAGCTTGAAGAAACATTTGGGTATACCAGCTTAATGGCCTATCCATTCAATTGGATTAAGCTCTGACATTTGACCTATTTGCCTTAAGTGTTTACTCTGGAGAAAGCACATCAGTGACTTATCCAGCTTATACTGAACAGGAATATATGGAGAAAAAAATCACTTATAAATAAAGTTGTACTGCAGTATTTGCAGCTCTGTTGCCATGCCGCCAGCACTAAAGCAATTTTTTTTATCCAGCCAGTAACTGTTACAGGAAAAGTTTAGTCTGTGACTGTCGCACTTGAAAGAAAAGTTATTTTTAACAGTTCAGACCATAGCTTTTCTACTGGTTTACCAATTAAAATGCTAATTACTTAAGTCTTTGAGAATATAGCATTTCATAGTACGTTATCCCCAGAGAACTCTGAAAACTGTTGTTAAGATCCTGGCAGTAATTCATACAGAATCCACTCACTATACTAATCTTCATCTGTTTTATACAGTCTGCTTTGTGTAACTATTAGGCAGGCAAACATTTACAATACTTTTTCTGTAGGTGATTACCATATGTCAGCTCTTTCCTTTTAATATTGATGCACAAATAACTCAGTTTTCTTCTTTATGGAAGCTATCACAGAGCTCTTATCCACGTTTTACGTCTTCTTTCTGCCTCTGACTTCTCCCAGAAGCCTTCCCTTCAACACAGATTTTTCTGAATTGTCACTACCAAAAGCAAAGACTGGGAGAGGCTTTTAATGAAACCAACTGAAATTATCAGTCCATTTTAAAAAACAATCTGAAAAGTGGTTAAACCATTGGCCAAGCTTATTCATAGACCACTCATGCCTGGAATTCATGTGAGGAGCAGCAACCTGAGACCCTGGATGTGGCATGCTTGAGTGAATTTGGCAGCAATTTTTTTTTGTTGTACTTTGGCCACAACATTTAATTAAGAAACTAAAATCTATCTTCTCTGGATAGTCTAAATTTTTAGACTTTTGTAATTTTTGATTTTTTTTCCTTGTGCATCTTGTTCCTATCCTTCTCTTTGGACAAAGCTGATAATCTGTACTTCAATTTCCATAAAACACAGCCTTTGTTTTTTGATAATTTTGTCTATTTAAAGAAAAAAAGCACCAATGGCATATATTATCTCAGCAAATCACTGTTTCCAAACCATCACATGTGCAATAGTGCCTTACATTCTCTATATGTTATCAGCCATCCCATGTTTTGTGCCTATTATGATAATGACTAAGTGATTATTAAATATTATGACACTTCATTTCTCTAAGAAGTGCCAAAATTTAAATTTAATGATTCTGAAGGAGGCATTGCTTGAGAACAGTCTCTAATAGCTACAGCTGACAATATCCTATAACATGCCAATGAAAATTTTTGCTATACAAAGCAATTATCCAAGAAACATGCAATGAAAATGCAATTTTGTGGCAGAAGCAAACTACAGTATTGAAAGCACAATGTTCACCAGCAGTGTAAGGCACGTGTTTGGCTGCTCAGACGGGGGCTGTTTTTATTTTCAGGTGCTCATGATTTGATTTTTGGAACTCTTTTTTCACCTATTATTTCAATGCCTGCACAAGGCTTGAAGGTATTAAGGCATCTACTTACCTCCTGAATATTTTCTTAGCTAAAATTTTGAAAAGTAAATATGTTTCCCTTCAATAATCTTCTGTAAAAGTGCTTGTTAGACATCACATTATCCACTATGCAGGAGTACTTTGATATGTCTGTTTAGATTATAAACTAATGAGGCTGGGAATTACTTTATGTAATTTTTCTAATGCAGATTTCAAAGATTTCAAAATTTAATCCATTGAAAAAATACCTGCTTGGTTTCTTAGACTGGGATTTCAACTGATGTTATTCAGAGTGACACTAAAGAGATAAAAAACAGCTGTGCAGCACTTTTTCAGCTTTTTGGATCTAATAGCATACAGCAATAAAAGCAAATTTAAATAGAAGGATAGCTGTAAATGTGGTGCTCGATATTTAAGTAGTTATCATTATTACTATACCTACTGTTTGAATATGCAGCATGACCTACACGTGCCTCTGGAATGTACTTTTAAGAGAGTTTATACAAGACTGCTGTACCATTGCTATGTTAATACAATACTTGAAGTTTAAGGCTCTAAATAATCATTAAAAATGTAACTTTCTCTTGAAAGTTACCTGCAAGTGAAACACTGCTTGAATAGGGATACTTTCATTACATACTTTATTCTTATCTATGCTGAAAAGGTTCGTCTAATGTAACTGTTTAAAAGGGGGAGTAGAACGTTTTACTGAGTGGTTACTCTACTTTGGAAATTCATTTGGATGCAATTTTACAGGGATAAAGGTGCCTCTTGATCTTCTAGTAGAAATAATTTGCTTTGAAGTAACCAAAAGGAAAATAAGACCAATAACGATTTAACTGTATGAATATGTAACTCTGGAGAGGCAGTGAAAACCTGTAGAGGAAAGGGAAGTGTTTGTATAATTCAAATAGTACTAACAGAATTTTTTTCTAGCATAGGCTATACTCAGCTTGCTTTCTCTCAGCTTGGTACAAAGCAGATCTTGCTACTTCAGGGTTAGATCTAGGAACCTTTTCCTGAAACAATTTCAGATATGGATGCAGTGTGTCATCTTTTTTTCTTTCTGAAGAGAAATGTATTCAGCAATACTGAAACATACCATATACATATTGTATGGAAAATTGATCTTTCCAACATTTATTAGGTTTCACTTTAAAATTTATAATCTTTCCCTTAGAAAATATGAATGAAAGACCTTTTAATTTGATTTTAAAAATATTTTGAAAATAAGGTTATTTGTAACTCTGAATCAAAATCTGGTTTTGCTTATTTTGAATTGACAGAACTGTCCTCACTGAAACAAAATATTTGCACTACTGCAGCATTAACCTTCCAGCAGTACACGTCTTATTGGCTCTAAATAAGAAAAAACTTCAGTGAAGCTTTTGGGTTGTAGTACCACTACAAAGGCAGCTGGTCTCAAAATACAAATTCTGACTGAAAGCAGAACCGGAATGTGGATACTGTATTTCCCTCAGCTTCTCTCCTCATCTGCTATTTATTTATCCTTCCTTACTCCTCCTAATGCTCCTTTCATTTTCCTGATTCCACCTCCTCTTCCCCATTGCCATTTTCCTCTGTGGCATTCAGATCTCTTGCACTCACTGCACATTTACACGTTGCTTTGCATTTAGCACATTCTAGGCTGTCAGTAGAAGCTGTGAGTGCCCAGTCTACATCTTACTGCATGTGAAAAGCCCTGTAAGTGCTTCGGATCATGACTCTGTGAAAAAAACTGTACTGAAACAGCTCCTGGGTAAATTGGAATCACAGCAATATCTGGAGGAGTTCCAGCTTCCTAAATCAACCCCCACCCCTTAGTTTTGACTCATTAGCTACACCCAAGTCAGTGAAGAAGGTTGACCAAAGAATATTTTCATGCTGGCACTCCTTTGACAGCCTTTCAAAAATCACCAGACTTATTTTAATCTTTTGTTTTGTTTTTATGAATTCAAATTCTGATAACCTATAAGTTACTCTATCGCAGGTTCATTAACAAATTACTATTTCTATACTGCAGCTGCAGACAGCCCCATGAATTTCTCCTGAACCTTGGAGACAAACCCATGACCCGCTGAATTTCAAATGTTCAATAAGTGGAAGCAGAAATAAAATGCTATCCCCTCTTGTTCAGCTGATCATCTCTGAGTTATAACTCATGAGAAATGTGAAGAATGCAGAAGGGATATCTGAGCTACACCACTCTCTGGTCGCATCCTGCCAGTGCTGAGCTGCCATGTTGCAACTTATTGCAGTAAGGTAGAAAAATTATAAAGAAAGGCCTCATAAAGTCAGGCCTGCTCCTAAAATCAGTGGCTGGCCTTGTCAGGCTAGCCCTTTGTAATTTCCCTGCGAAAGCAATCCAGGTGTGAGCAGTTTTTAAACATAACACTCTATTCCTGGGTAAAAACTAACTTGCCCCTGTATAAATTGTTTTTACACCATTAGATATAAAAATGAAAACTGTCTCTCAAAAACAACTTTTCCTGCACGTATATGCCAGGGGTTTAAGTGACCAACTAATACAGGGTAACAACTTGTTACTAGCCAAAAAAGTAATTGGCAAGAAAGCTACTAACCAACTGGAGACACACACGAGGTCTGTAAAACTGTATAAAAAGGATTTTTGTGAACAAAGAGAAAAGTTTTTCCACCATGAAGAAAATGGAGTCCACATGATTTATTTCTATAGCAACTCTCTGGGTTTTTGTTTTGTTTTGTTTGGCTGTTTTTTTTTTTTTCCTGTTTTTATTTAATGCCTTCTCTTGGTGCGATTTTTAAATTTGAAATCCCATAGGTGCTAGTTTTCTCTGTCTCATAATAATACTTCTCCTTTAGCTGGCTATAGCCTGTGAAGTTTCTCAGGGCTCTTTGAACTCTTTAGCAATGTCCTCTAAGGTGTAAGACACAGTTCCAGCAGTGTTGTGTCACCAGCAGCTGGGATGAGGCTGAGGGGAGGTGGCAGGGCACTGAGACCCTCGTGAGTTGGATGCTGCCAGAGGAGGCAGGAAACTTGAAACAGAACCATAGCCTAGAAAAACACACATGAGAAATAGAGAAATCAAATTAAAGATATTGTTAGGGAATGGAAAGTAGTGACAAGTTTTCTCTACAGTAGTTTTTTCCTCAAATCATTCTTCTCAAGTCTATACTTGTATTAATCCACTGATTATAAATATTGGTTTGCTCAGAACTTAAAAAGCCAGTCCATGCCGGATTTCACAACTGAATAGTATCAATGATATAAGAAAATAAGCCTGTAGATTCCACCACAAGCCTCTCAGCTCAGTTAGGCAGTAGCTACAGTATTTGTATAGGACCAAGAAAAATTGGAAAGGAGAGCTATTTGTCTCTGGCAGTCACAGTGCAATGAATGAACAATAGAATCAACTCCAAACTTCTGGTAAAAGTACAAAAGCCATTACTTTTAAAGATAAAAGAATATCTGAATTAAATGATTGACAAGAGATATCTTGGCAGTACATTCTAGCTTAATACACTGGAAGCACACAGCTATTTTCAATGATAAAACACAGCTTGAAAGTGCCATTATATATAAATTGACTTTTATCACCTTTTTTTATAAACCAATTTAGATTACCTAATTTAGTAATGCAGAAAAAGTAATTTAGTGTACCTGGCACAGTTTGGTGTAATGTCCAGAATTTGCATTATAACCTTGGATAATTAAGATCATGACTAGCACATTAATCTGTTTTAAATTTGGAGCACAAGCATATTTCACAACCATGCAGAAACTCTGCACAAACCATCAAAAGATCTGTGAAAAGCTGAAGTTTGAATATAATTCCTTCTGCTCAGTTGTTCCTACTAAGGAGTTTTTCTTTTTCTGTGAAAAAAAAAAAAATCTCAGA
Source organism: Calcarius lapponicus (assembly GCA_039654755.1). Taxonomy (NCBI): domain Eukaryota; kingdom Metazoa; phylum Chordata; class Aves; order Passeriformes; family Fringillidae; genus Calcarius; species Calcarius lapponicus. The sequence continues at coordinate 11,267,308 of CM077463.1, forward strand.
AAAAACATAAAAAGGGCAGGATGAGATGGGGCACATGGTAGGGGACAGGAAGAAGAACAGAATCCATGTTTTAGACAAAAAGTATCATCAAAATAAATATAATCAGTATTTTTCCTTTTTTAAAAAAATTTATTCTTGGAATAGTCATCTATATGTGCATAAGAGACTGAAATACTTTTTCGGGACACATCATTGAACAGTTCTTGCCTTTGAGTGCAGATCCCTGTTGGATGGAATTGCCAGCTCTGTTGAATAATGCACATATTCATTCAAAACACTGAGCAGATTCCTGGGAAAGATTTTGTTAGGTCTGTTAACCTTTTGGTTTATTGTTCTGTGCATTTGCTGGCTATAGTCTGCCATGTGCCAGATGTCATTCAGAGATTGCTGCATGTTAGTAGTGCGTGAAATTTTGTTTATCTGCAGCTCATATCAGCTTATTGGTCCTGCAAAATCACTGTGGTTTCTTGAAGATGAAAAGCAGTACACTTAAGTGATAGTCTCTTTTATTCATCTAAAATACCAGGTCTCTTGAGTCCAGTTATCTCCTCTATTTGACTACATGTCTGTTTAAAACTGGTTTCTTCTCAATTGCCACAATAAAAAAATTTTAGCGTAATTTACTGAAAATAGCACCTGTGATATCACACAGCCAATTTCAGCACTGACCCTCTCGTCACGAGGGATGAGTTCTCTCCAAACCCAGCATCCAGCACGTGTGGTCCTCAGGCCTGCAGCCCCCTTGGCTCAGGCAGCTCCCGTTCCGGTGCGTGCCCCGCTGTTCCCGTGCTCACATCCTAAGGACAAACGCTCGCTAAACTTTACGAGTCCTGTGTGGGCTGGAGTGAGATGGAACAGATGCAGCTCTGCTGCACGGCTACAGTCACTGGCTGTGGTCAGGAGGATTGCTTCTGCACATCTCTGCTTTGTAAATGACTCATGCCTGGAATGGACTGCACGACAAGGTGCTTAAATCCGGGAAGCCTGACGGAGCGGGAGAGGCAATCTGTTTCAGCAATGCAAAGTGAAGAGAACAGATCTGATGATATTCTGCAGATGTCCACAGAAGGGGAATGTTTCTCTTGGTGGAACTGTCTGATCTAACAGATGAGGCTGGATGGGGACCAGAAACAAATCATGCTTTCACAAAAGGAGTAATGAATTGTTGGCATAAACTGCCTTGGGAAGGAGGAAAGGTGACACTCCACAAAAACTGAAAGACTGAACGAATATATTTTTTTCAAAACAATTAAATCTATATTTTAAAAATAGATTTAAAAAATCTAACTCTGAAGCAGGAGCTCTTTAACTTACTGTTAGAAATAAATTTACTTCATTTATAGAGTCTGCATAGCAGTTAAAATGATAATTCCTGACCATTTTCTTTTCATTTAAGTTTATCCTCCCTCCCTGAGAGAAACAAAAGGCCATCTACATGCTGGCTAATGTGGTACACTTCCATCATAAGAAGATTTTACACCAGATTTTGTTTATCTTTTCAAATTGTATGCTTTAGTACCAGTGCAAATTATGAAGTGAATGTAGTGAAAGCCGTGGGTATCTTTGGAAGGATGCTGCAGTAACTTAGACAAGTTGGTCAAGTCTGGCACAAAAATATAGGGTTTCCTGACCAGCTTTTTGTTACTCCTCTGTCACATGGCACTGAGCAGAAATGTCATCCTTTAATGAGTATCATTCAAGATATTTCAATGCTTATTATCCTTTCGATTCTCTCCATCATGGAAAACACTGCTCTATCACTATTATTACATATTCACAGCTTATTTATCAAACAGAATGAATCTGGAATCTGTTATATCAAGAAAGAAATGCAACACCTGAGATGCATGATGGTACCTGACATCCTATTTCAATGTCAAATGTCAAAGAAAGTCCCAAATCTATGTTTTGTATCCAAGAAATTATAGAAGCTTTTTGCCTTCAAAAAATGTGTTCCTATATGTGTTCTAAGGAATTCAGTTTTCATTGCTATTTTTCTAAATTCTGACATATCATTTTTTTCATGCTTTTGAAGTAATGAAAATTCTTCATTCCAAACACAAGAGCACATTATAATTATTTTTTGTTATCTAAGTCTTGTTTTGTGTCAAAATGATAAGCCTGCTTTTATGATCCCATTGAAACTTCATTTATCATTTCTCTGCAGCAACAGATGGGAAAGCTGGAAGTGACAAGAGCATGCAGCTGCAAAGCCTTGTGCTTGAGATGGGACAGACAACAGATTTTTTTGGTTTTTAAATTAGGAAATGGTGAGTAATAAGTGTATACGATTCTAATCTGTCTAAAACATTTAAATGTAATTGTGTGCTGCCAGAATTTTTGGCAACTATTTTTACTAACTGCTATTTAATGTGTAAATAGGGTGACATGGCATTTCATAGCATGGCTGAGAAGATAATAAAATGTCTGCTTGAGTCTTTACACCTCTCATCTCCCACAGTGGAACAAATAAACAGCATTTTTTTGAGTTGTTTTGTTGATGTAGATATTGCTTTCACTCAAACTTTCAGCAACAAAATCAGTTCAGGTCAGATCAATGGTAAGGATCACAGGAGTAGCTTTTGATTATTGATCACACTGTCTGGTTTGCCTCTATGCCAAACTATCAGGGCCCAACACACTGGTTCTCAATTGTAGGAAACATCAAAAAAAGTCATTGATTTTTTCACACAGCCGTGTGTTTTCTGAGTGTTAACTTTTTTATTTACTAGCCTATTTCACCTGTCCTGCAACAGATATAAAGCATCCAGAACCTTCTGTATAATGCATCCAGAACCTTCTATTCTATTCTATTCTATTCTATTCTATTCTATTCTATTCTATTCTATTCTATTCTATTCTATTCTATTCTATCCCATTCCATTCCATTCCATTCCATTCCATTCCATTCCATTCCATTCCATCCCATTCCTCTGCAGTCTTTTAAAATTTTTATTCAGGTACATTAGATTTAATCCCAGGTATTCTCCTCCTCTTCAGGGATGTTTCTGGTTACACACCTAGAGAGGCAAAGAACAGATTTTCTTGCTGCTTCCAAGACCTTTCCTCTAAGAAACTGCAGAAAGAGAATGTTTTTTTTTGTCCACAATGAAGTGTTGCTCATGGGAAATAAAGTGTACATTTGTAACATCCATCTCATGCATCCTTCTATAAAAATACTGAGACTTAAGGTGTCTCACTCAGTGGCTACAGTGCAAATGCAAAAACAGTTAAAGAGAGAACACTGTGAGCTGGGGTCACCCATGAGTGTGGTAATCTGGGAATGGGAGTGAATGTATTTACAGACAATCCTATAAATTACATATCATTATAGTATATACTATAGATCACAAATACACACACACTATAGCTGTGCAGTAAATTTCCACTCACAGTATCAGTCAGGATCTTGGCTTGCAGAGGGCTGGATTTTGCTCTTCATTTCAATTTGCTGTCAGGCCTGTGCCAAGGAGGGCCCTGCTCCTTCAGGAGGTGCCGCTGGCTTCCATGGCAGAGGGACACCCTCTGCCATGGGCTCAGGGCAGGGGGAGCATTCAGATGAGCATTCATGATGATTCATCCTTTCTGACAGCAAGGAGAGGCTCAATACCTGGTAGACACTATCTTCTCCCTCCTGTTTGTACACTTGTTTTTCAGAACAGATTCTTTATTTTTTAATAGCCTGTTGTTTTTCTTAAATTCTAGACAGATCGCCTCATTGGAATTCTTTTATTTACACTGAAAGAACTTAGAAGAAATTCAAAACCTTCTTTATTGTACATGTACTCTTCAGGGCAAGCTTTCCCCTGGCATACAATGACAGCCTTTCACAAACACTTTTTTCTCGGATGTTTTTAGTCTCAGCAGTCCACAACAAGGAACAGGAGGTTTGGAGGTGTAGCAGTAAACAGGCACCTTCTTTGCATACAGCACACAAACATAACTGCTGTTTCTCTAACTGCATGTCAAAAAATTACATTCTCCCCGTGCAAGTAAATTTAATGCCAAGAAGGAAGTGTGCATCAGTGAACATGATGACTCAAAGGACTTAGCCCCAAGACATCTGAAAACTCTGACAAAGAAAATGAGAGGTTGGGAATGTCTGCCCAGTCCAAAGACAGTGCTGCAAATTCACTGATGGCAGCATGTGTACCTAGACAGGTAAGTCTTCCCCATCCCACACCTATCCATTTCTCAAAGCAACAGCAGAAGAGAATAGAGAGAATGGAAAACTACAGAGGAAGTAAAAAGAGACAAAGAAATGGAAGAAGAGAGGATTTCTGTTGTCTATATTGTCAATGGTTTGAGCACAGAGGGGAAAATAATAATTTGGATAAAGGAAAAGAGAGAGTAAACCTCTAAGTTAGTTCCTCAGCACTGAGAGAGAGTGATAAAGTGTGATCATTATGCATTTTGATGTTAAGAGTACTTTTTGTACCCATCTACACACTCTGCATAAATCCAAACTGAACCCAGGTATTCAATACTATCATAGCTAGTTTCATTTGATGCAGTTATCCCTGTATAATTTAAAAAAGAGACTATTTTGAAGTGATTTTGGTGTTGCCTGTGTGTAAATAGCTGTCAAAGAAAACACTTGCTTGAAGTTGACATTGTACTGTAAATCTTCCACCATTAATATTTGGTCAAGACTGAGCACATTTGATTAAATCTGTGCAATAAATAACCTTCTTCCATTATCCACAGAGAGATCTGGAATGAGTAAATTGAGTGGATGTCGGGGGTTGGGTTTTTCTTTCCTTTTCTTTCCTTGTTACTTGTGGAATTTTTTCCCATTGAGTTGCTAAGAAGCACTGATGGCTGGGTGCTTGAGACAGTAGGAGGTGGAACTGTTGCCCCATTTCTCTTCACAGAGAAAAGCAATGCACAATTCTTCCCAAGGATTTCCGAGATTCACATTCTCTGAACCTCGGAGAAAGGGAAGACACAATTCTTATCACTTGCTGTGCCTGTGTTTGTGCAAAAGTATAATGCAACATGGAGATTGCTTACCCAAAGTCATGGGAACTGGGAAGCGCTGTCTTGATCTAGAGCTTACACTGTGGATGTAAAATGAGTTGTAGTTCCAGATTTATCAGTCAGGGACTGAGGCCATCGCCTCCCTCTGTTAGCTGTAAGGCTTTCCCAGCCACCTCTCACGCCCCAAGGTGCACCTGCACCAGCTCTGCTCCAGGCCTCTTGGCACTTGACCTCCTTGCAGGTGGCGTCAGCAGCCCCCAAGCCGCCTGCCTAATGACTGTTGAAGAGGAAAAGGTGGTGGATTTCACAATGAATACTCTGTGTGACAAGAGATGCAATTTAATGGGTTTCTGGTGACTGCTCATCAGTGTGTCATAATGCAGAATTCTGCTTTTGAACTGATTGTTGTATAGTAACTAAAACAACCTTTTCTCTTTATGTTTTCTTCATCCTTTTTTCTCCTCCCATTTGTTGAATTCAACAGTAAGGTAAAGGGAAAAAAATAGTGTTTGGTCTTCTAGTACTACTAAACAGACCAATCACAGTTTTCTTTACTTCACAGAAGAACATGTATATGAATCCAACATGGAGATAAAAAAAATGTACTCAAGATACTGCTCAGTCCTTCAGGAAGCCAATAAGTATTAAATTCACAGATGAGGAAACTGAGCCCAATATCTATACTTCACTCCAGCTATAATAAAAGTGCTCTTAACCAGCATCAGCCACTCTGTTAGCTATTGCTATACTGTCCTCTCATTCCTCACTGGAATGCTACTGTCACAGGCATAATCTAAACATCTTTTGCTGAAACCCTCCCCACAAAGCCCTAATGATTCAAAGATCATTTTGCATCATAGATGTTTTGTTTCACAATAGCTTTATTCAGTAACCCCTAACAGGGAAACACTTTTTCTGCTTTTCTGTCTGGTATCTTGGGGGGCTGTTGGAGGATGGGCTCGAGGCCACACAAGACTTTTTATTTACCATGTCACCTATAGGGAAGTTGTGGGAGGGAGAGGGGGATAATTTAATTTTCCATCAGAGCAGGAGGAACATGGCACCAGCTGGTGGCTCCATACTCCAGCAGCAGCAGCATCAAGGTACTGCAGACCAATAGCAAAGGCAGTGGCAGGAAGGAGTAAATCCCATCATGGCAAGATAATGGACAAAGATGAAAGGCAGCAAGGTAGGGGATTTTTCACATAAATCCCTAAAATCAGGATCTAATGTTTTCTCCTGAGCAGATGGCATCCTGGGTCTCTGCAGGAAATTCTGGATGCTTTCCTCACCCTTTCCCCCCCCACCTTCTTCCCTTTCTGCAAACACCCTTTCATTACTGCACAGAGTACCAGGAATAGACAGGTAAATGCCTGGCTGAATGTAGCACAGCACAGAAGAGACCAGTGAGGATCCATTCAAGCCTTGTGGTGGCTCTCATGAGGCTCCCCTGCTTCCCCTTGCTGCTCTGATGCTCTTCTGCCTCACACTTGAGAGAGATTTTTCTTACCCACCCCCATCATAACCTGCTGAGATCTCATGTTTCTATTACTCTTAGAGCCACATGTGCCTTCAATGTCCATTGACCAAACTCTGATATTACCAGAGCAAAGTCCTCACATTTGTTTTAATAGCCTAGCCATATTCTGCTCAAAATGGAGAGAATCCCTCCATGGCACACCCTGTTCTGAGAGCAATCGATAACCCAACAGGAAGGGAAATGTGGACTGCATTCACTTTTCTTTAAGGTAGGGAAAAACTGAGCTCAGCTGTTCAGGCAGTGGAGCAGCAGCTTCAGCTCCCCTGTGCTGTCAGCACCAGCTCATCGCCTGTCAGTCGCTGACACTTTGGTAGAAGCCATGCTAATTTGTTATACTGCAGGCTGCACCCTGGGAGTCTCATGTAATTCTGGGACTTTCACAACCCTGACACATCAGAGCCCAGGACTGTGCTGCAGCTCATCAGAAAAAATAATTTAAAACAGCTTTATCATAGAGGTATGTCTGCTCAGAAAGGTTCTCTCACCCTTCTTGCAATGGGTTTCCTTCTCCATCACTTTATCCATGTTCCTCAACAGTGGCCCTTTAGCAGTATTATTTATTGGTTTGGTCTCATCTCTGGCACACACATTCAGTGTGCAGGGTCTGTGGCCAAGAAGAAGCCAAGGTCACACAGCAGGTTTGGTAAGGTAATCTCATTGGATTTAAGGATGTTTCTACAAGACTGAACTCAGCTTCCCAACTTTCATCCCCGAGCTGTGCATCACTTGCTCTAGGACCTATTTCCAGTCCCACATCTCGTTCAAATGATGAGGAGAAGGTTTTGCTGCAAAGTCTTTGCAGCTGGATCCAGGGCAAACCAAAAGTAGCCCCAGACATGTATAGTTTTCACCCTGGTTTCAGGGAGCTGTCTCTCATTGCCCTTTTTAGAAGAATACTTTCTGTCCATACCACACAATAATTAGGGTAGAGTAACATAGGAAATTATTTCTTCATTTCACAGCCACGTAGAAGAGAAGCTCTCCTTTTCTGAACACTGGAAGGATGCAGACAATAAAAGTGGCATTCTCCAAGCTTGAAAAACCTAGTGAATTTTAAAAGGATGGAAAAGCTTGAGGCCTGCAGTCCAGGAAAGACCAGCTAAACAGCGTGGCTCACAGAATGAGCAGACCTTGCAGAGCAACATTTCAAACTGTGTTGCAGCTGTCATTTTACTTGGATTAACATTGCCTTTTTTAGAAAAACTTGAAGAGGCTCCACTGTCTTTGTTCTCCTTTCTGGACTCTGCACATTGCTGCAGAGCAATGACCACTCTTCTGACATACCAAGGAGCAGAGAAACCAAGGCTTTTCATTTACATTTATTCTTTTTCATAAATGGTAAATAAAATAATTGTTAAAGGGCTCTTAAAGTGCAGTAAGTGCAGTTGAGGTACAAAAAGAATTACATGTGATCTTGATTACTCTCTAAGTATATAAAGAATATGGATAGTTGTATACAACTACAGGTAGGAAATTCATTTCATGATTCTACTCCGTGATGTGCAGAGTTAAAAACTGACTGATCAGGTAATCTTGGGAGTTTGAGCATGACACCTTAAGGTCTCACATCTCTCCTTATATTTCTAAATGTGCTGGCTTCACAGATCTGTTGGGAAAAGAACCAAACAATCAAACACCAAAAACCAGACTTCAAAATGCCGGACTATTGACAATTTATACCTAAATGTCTTTATAACTTGTTTTTTGTGTCATTCTTGCTCACAATGATCCTAATTGTCAAGTTGGAAAAAAATGTATAAAACTGATAAAAAAAGCAAAGCTGAAATTGCTCGGGGAATTTTAATACACCAATGCCTCTTATTTAAAGAAATGCTCACAGATTTAATGGCAGAGTCTACTAGAATGTCTTCTTTCAACAGACATTTTTCTTTCATTTCTTTTTCAGGCTGTCATGTGAAAGGAGTGTTCATAATCCAGCTGCTCAGGAGGGGCTCCTTTGAAGGCTATGATCAAGAAAATGGACTTAAGCTACAGCAACTTTGATAAGAACTCCCACAGCATGACAGCTGCTGTAAGGCTGTGGTTCTTGTGGCTGTGAAGTCCCATGTTGATTTAGCTGCTGAAGAAAAAAATTGTCTATTAGACCCTCCCATGGCTGGAGGTTAGGTGGCCTAGAGATTTTTGATGGCATTATTAAGAGACTGACTGAATGGAATACAAACTGTGCCGTCAGGAATGTCAAACAGCCTCCATCTATCCTGCTCTGATTTAGCTTTTCAAGACACAAGACAGAATGACAGAAAAATGGATTTTATTTTCTGTACCAAGTCAATTAGTTTGAGGCAATGAGAGTAAACCATAGTAGATCTACCTCGCACCATCCTAAAGGATTTTTCCATTATATTTCACAAAGATCATCTTGAAAAGAGCTATCAGGTTGGCAGCTGAAATGCCAGTTGTATGTCTTAGATTTGATAAACTGCATTTTTCAGAGTACAGGGAATTGCTTTTTGACCTTAAATTTGGGTTCATCTATGAGGGGTCAATTGTCTGCCAGTCTTGGTATTTTCAAGATATTGAGAAACTAAAAGGACTCTGTGTATAGTGGCTTTTTAGCAATTTCTGTGGAAGAGGAGAGAGACAGAAGTCCACTGACATGACGTCATGAGTAAACTGGCAAAAGGTATTTGAGCTACTAAAGCTGTTGTTTCTTCCCAAACTATGAAGAACTTTCATTTACCATGGGGGAAAAGGGGGACAAACTTGTGACATCCTTCCCTCATTCTGTTTTTATTCAAGGCATTGGCAAATCTTCTATGTTTGGCATTGAATTCAAAACAATATTTAGAAATGAATAGAGTATTTTGATGAAAGTTTGTGAACAGAAATAAGTTGCTTCATAGATGCCAGAACATTTCATATTATTTTTGGTAGTGTAGTTTGCATTGAGAGTGATTTTGAAATCCCTGGATTCATTTATTTCTAATAAGAGAGAAAGATGAAGACTGAAAGAAGGGAAGGAAGGAATAAAATTTCAGAATTATCAACCCCAAACAAGTAATTTTGACACATTTCTGATCTACATGGTAAAGCTTTCAAGGACCTTGGGAAAGACACAAAAAATTCCTTCCAATAAAACTTGGTCCAATAAAAACCCGGTCTAATAACACCCAGGTTTATTAGACAGATGTATTTCTGTGATGGAGTTGGCAAGAGGGCACATTAAAAAAATCCCTCAATCAATTATGATGGCAAAGATGGTCTCTTCATTAGGCTCCTGACTTTTGGCTTTCTAGCTATTTTTTCACCAAGAGCAGGAGTCATGAAGTTTTATACCATTTTTTTTTTTTTGAAGAGGGAATAATAGCAATATGTCAGAGATTAGGAATTTATATCCAGCTGCTCTTTCAATAAATTCTTTATTTCTTAGACATAAATGTGAATGAACATTGGATATAAATGTTGACCTTCATGGTACTGTTATTTATAGAGCTGGCTTTTCACCATATCAGGGGTTGAGGGAATCAATTCACTCTGTCATGCTTGATCCTAACAACATTGAGGTAACTGCAGTAGAGATTTCAACTGAATGGTCCTTTTTGAGGTTTTTTTGTTTTTCCACTGAGTTTTGACCTTGGTGTTTCTATCAACACAGGGAATATCTGAGTTCAACTTGTTGTTTATAAACCTCTCTGAGCAGATTTGGGATAGACAAGTCATTTTTTAAGATCTGAATTTTAAGAGCACAGTTCCAGTATGGACTTCTGTACATCGCAGAAAATCTTTTTAAAATGCAATTTTCCACAGTGACATTTCCCAGTCAAACATTTAAAACACTAAAGTTGCTGACTTTAATGCAGGTTATCAGCTGCATTTAAACAATATAGTGATAGTACCAGTAACCAGCTAAGACTCTACTATTTATGAAAATTCAGAGAAAAAATATCCATCTTTAGCTAAAAGAGAAAAGAGAAACAGTCAGTTTTGTCCACAAATCTTCAGTCTGCTGTTGACCTAACATCACATTCCCATTGTAATAACAGACGATTAATATTTGTTGCATGATTACAAAGAAAATCCAAAATATATTGCAAAGAGTCTGAAACAGTAATAATAGAAAGTTTTGCAGCTTCAGGGTCTGGAAACTGGGGACATGTTTTGCATGTGCTGTGGGTGGTGCAAATCATGCTAAGATATTTGGAAGAATAGCTTGAAGTTAAGGAAGTCAAATGTTGTGCAATCTTGTCTCTCCTAAAAAAGACCCTGACACATAGAATTCCTTGAACCACACACACAGGAGCTGTCAAGCAGCACAATATTGATACCAGAGCATCTTAACCATTAAATGACAAAATTTAAAAATTCACTTCTCTCTCTGCTTAAGGGGATAACTACACTCACCCAGAAAGCCATTGCTTGGGATACTCCATCCCTTTGTCCCCATTCTCCATACCACAGCCACATCCAAGGCTTTTCTCTTGGTGGTGTGAATCAATGGAGCCCAAATCATAGAACTGTTTTGTTCATATTTATCTCTCTCCCTTTCCCCTCCAACAATTCCTATGAATTCCTCCTTCTCAGTTTTCTATCAGGAACAATATCAACAGATGGTTACTCCTTCCTCATTTGGGCTATTGCATTTTGTAATAGCACAAATCTGCAATTTAACACTGATAATCACATCTCAGCGTCTGGCTGGGCAACCTTTATTATCTTGACATCATCTTTACCATCCTTCACTGAAGAATGTATCTTCTTGATGAGACAAAGACATCAACAGATATTAGAACCACAGTCAATTGCTTTTCTCATGCTGTTGTAAGAAATTGGATTTTTCTCCTCCAGTGCAAATAACTCTGCAGATATTCAACTGATGTTTAATTAATAAGACCTTCCTCATTATGACATTCTGGGTTAATGTCTACTAAAAGATGGATAAGGGATCCTCAACCCCCTATGTCCTGCCTCTTCCTGTTCCTCCCTACTAGGCTACACAAGATAAGATCAAAAATTTGGTTTCTGAAATATGCTGTTCCCTGGGGAACAAAACTGGGTCCTAAAATCTTCAAGGAACTTGGCAGATTCAATGTCATCTTAAAAATTTTAAATGAGCTCCTTAAAAGTGGGGGATATAAGATGCCTTTATGTTGTGATACAAGGATTGCAAAAACTAACCAAAACTGATTGGTGCTAGACGGAAGAGAAAATTTCCACATCAATTGGCCACTTAAATGGTATTCTGTACATGTTTTGAGGAAGCCAGTACATTATTGTTTGGGTTTGGGGTTTTTTTCTGTTGGGGTTGCTTTCTATTTGGCATGGGGGTTTTGTTTGTTTAGTTTTGGGTTTTTTTTCTTTTTTTTTTTTTAATAAGCTATCTGGAACAGAATATGGCAGACTTGAGTTAATTCTAAATTGGATTATTCCCCCATTTAATCTTGTTGTCCTATCAAGCCCATAGCATAGCACACTACTGTTAAACTGCTCAGACCTGATGTAATCTTCCCTATGCTGCAGTAGCTGTTAATCTGTAAAGGAAATTCCTTTTGTTCATTTAGTCGCTACAGCACAAAGCATCTTCATTCAAAAGGCTGCCTCCGAAATCTGTAGTGTTCAAGAGAGATGCAAATGGTTGCCTGAAGCATTAACTTTCATTAAACCTTATAACCCTGGAACAAAGGCACTCAGGAGGAAGCTATTGATAAGAACAGGAAATACTTTTCTATTAAAATACTGTACAATGGAGACATAAAGAGACATTCAGTGATTTTTCTAGCAAAGTTTAGTTTATTTGGAGACAGAAATTATACTAGATAATAAGGGGATACAGAACATAAGGACGTTCTGATTTAGGCATAGCCAGCATGTGATTGAATATCACAGAAAATCGAAGATTGTTTTCTAATATCCTGGATTATTACTTCTTTAGTGCAATGAGGTGACTACATAAAAAATGTATTTCTAATTTATACAAGGCACTTTAAAAGGAGGAGCCAGATGTAAAATCTACTAGAAACCAGGGATGGACAGAAAGACAACATCATGCAGTCCTCTAGAACTTAGGCTTGTCTTTCCTAAAATGCTTACAAATGGAACTCATGGAGCCTAGATCCACGATTTTTGTTAGAAAACCCTTGAAATGGTATTTGTCAGTCTTCAGCACTGAGTCTTAAAGCTGCATATGTCAGTAGATGGGCAGGGTTTAAAAGTGGGTTAGAAGATGTCCTGTGCTTACCTGTGCCTCTGAAAGAAAATAAAATGGAGTAACAACATGCCAGGGTGGGGTTGCCCATAGCAGTACTTGAATTACTCAATTCTAATACACCCAGAGTCCCCTTCAAATACTGTTCTAAATACTGTTCTTATGTGTGATGATAAGAGTAGCCCACTCAGGTAAAACTACACAGGAGCATCAGACTCTGGAAATTCAGGTCCAGATAGTAGGAAGCAGAAGATGTAACCTCTAAGGTAAACACATTATACTTAGAAAAAGCAAAAAACAGTTGCCAGAGAGAAGGAAGAGAAATTGATAATCTGAGAAACACTTTTTGAATTATTTATCACTGAAGAAACTTTTATTGCAAGATCAGCTTTGAAGAAGAGACATAATGGATGGTTTGGAGAACCTCTAGATATTTTATAAATATAGGTTCAAGCATTTGATCTATTATTCTTATACACATAAATCATGCGAGATAAAGAAAGATGAAAGACAGATATCAACACAGTTACAGCTGTCTTTGCTAGCACCTTTTTTATAGAAAATTTCCTGGCTGCAGGATATTATTCCCCATTGGGACAGCATCCACCATGCAAGGTAGTAAGGGAAAAAAACAACTAATGGAATTAGGTGAGTTTACTGATCTATGCCAAGTCATAACCTGGTGTGAAAACCTCACACACACTGACATGTATTGACAACTTGCTGGTAATTCATTGGTAGCTGAAAGGCCTTGGAAGGAGCTTCCTTCAGCTGGTGCACACATGGTCATTCATTTAACTAAACATCAGCCAACACAAACTCTGGGAAGAAACACAGAGATAGGTTAAAACTGAATCAAAGCCCACAGCACTGTTCAACCATATTTAAAACCCAACACTGAGTTTGTCAAAAGCGTTGATGAAATATTGTTGCCATATGTTCTTCAAGAATATTATCTATCCAGATCTTCAGACAAATTCCAGTCTAACTCTGAACTCTTAATTTTGTTAGAGAACACAGAACCAGGAAAACATATTACTGGACAGATCATGTTGTCCATTGCTTGGAATCTCTCCTCAAAAATACCAACAAGGAAGTTGAATCAATATTTTACACTGTTTTTCTCCTAAAGAAAAAATTCTAAAAAATTTAAAAGTAGCATTTTTTAAAAGCATTTAAGACTGGACAGTCTATATTTTATAGGCAAAGCACAGTTCAGGTACTATGTAATTAAATCTTTATTTATAGACTGTTTTATGTGCTGAGATGGTTTGAAATTAGTTTGTTGCAATCTGGCACAGCTACCAAAACAAATGCAGTATTATTAATATCTCACAGCCTATCAAGCTTTTCATCTCCCAGAAGCCTGAATAATTTTATTCATGGTGAATATTATCCAGCACATTAACACACTGCTATTTCCACACAAATTGTAGCTACTGCTTTGCAGCCATAAACCTGCTGGGTTGTGAAATGCATTCTAGTGGTATTACACCTTTAGAGGAAGAATGAATTTTTAAAAATCATAAAGAAAAATATTTCTAACTAGTTATAAAGCCTGGGGTTGTTTTTTGTTTTGCTTTGTGTGTGTATGTGCGCTAGCAAGGCTGCAAAAATTACTGCGGAAAATTCTATGCTTTATCTCATTCTTTTAATATGACATATATATTTTGTACCAGCCTAAGATGGTTAACCAGGATGTACATGTTCCAAAAGCATTTACTAACTATCTGATATAAATTTGGTTGATGCATGTAACAGATCTGCTTTCAAACATTGGTCTATCTTCCCTGGTAGAATGCTACACGGGTTTTCCAAAATTCCCTGGAATTCAAGAGATTAGGATGGATAGTACCTACTTCCTGAAAGAGCAGTTGCTAAGGGCAGAGTTCTGCAGTGTGGATCTGCAGAGAGGAAAGTGCCCAAGAGAAGATAACCATGAAGAACAGAATGAGCTCCAAGCCAGAAGAAATTATAAACACATATCATTATCTGATGCTGCAGAAACTAATTTAAAGATCAGAAATGCTGATATACAAACCAAATAACCTTAATCCTCTGAAGTTTCCAGATGTAAAGTGAGCAGATTAGAAAAATTCAGGTGTAAAGGTCCAAGAAATCACATGGGAGTAGAAGCAAAGGGTTATTCTGCATGAATTGGACCAGAGATCACAACACATTTTTTGTCCCTTTCTCAGAAGTGCTTTGATAAAATATCTGTCTTTATCTTTTAACAATTCTGGGGAAAAAAGACCTGCAGAAATTCTTAACATGAAGTCAATTGTGTTGATTGTGATACTTTTTTCTGGTTCTAAAGAATAATGGCATTATCTCAGATAAAATTAAGTAAGCTTAGATTAAGTAGTGGTTGTATAAATTTAGCTTTTCCATGTCCTGTAATTTCCCAAGTGATGAAGAAATCTGAATGAAAAAACAATTATTTTTAGCTATTTTTATTTATTTGAAAACCATAAATGGAAGTTAGAAGGTTGGTCAATCTACTCTTGGAAATAGATCTTTTCCAAGCACTTTTTATTGAGTTTTATCTGCTTTTTCACTTGGTTGCTCTACAGTTATTTATGAAATTTTATAACTGACAATATATACTGTTTTATAAGAGGTGAATTGTTTGATGCCAGAAAGGTTTCTTCAAGCTTCTCCATAGGAGCAATCCCTAGCTTTTTCCTAGGGAAAAATGATGAGAAGGACTATGATGTGGGAGCTCTGTTATTTACTCTTCCCCCAAAAGATATTTCTATATTTTATACTCAACGTGCTGAAGTGTATTAACCACTCCTCGGACATGAAAGATAATGGCTGTATTTTACTTTGCTTTAATCTCTAGTGTAGTGAGCCCCAAAACAAAGGACAGGCAACAAATGGTAGAGGAAGTCACTCTGCAACTTCTTCCTCATGATATGAAGGATATTTGTGTCCATTTGCAGTATAGCTTGCATAGTTGTAAAATTAATAGATTTTCAGAATTTATTCCATAATGAGGAGGTTCATCACCTCATCTGCCATGTCTTCTGTTTTCATGTAGGCCAAATGTCTGGCCAGCAAGCTGTTTGTGCAATTCTCCCTGCTCCTGTATTCACAAGATTTCGGTATCCCAGAGAAGTTCTGAATGAGCATAAAAATACATTTGCTTGTAAGGTATAAGAGAGTGGCTGAGATCTAGTTCTTGTTTTAGTTTATAGAATAGTCTGAAATATCCAAATTAGATAAAAGTAGTCTGTGCAGCCTTGCACTCCATTTATTCCCTTGCTCCTCCTCTCTCTCTTATCTTACACCAATAATGAACAAAATGTATTAGTTGAGGAAATATTTTTCTCTCATCATAAAACCAGTCTGATAGACCTTTGAATAGATTAATTCTTTAATATATTTCTGGAGGTTTCCATTTGAGAAAAATATATTATTAATATTAATAAATAATATTTAATTAAAAAATTTTTGCACACGATTCATATTTTGGATCTAAGCCACTTTTAGCTATTTATCAAAGTCCAAGCTGCATCAAATTTTAGCAGTGTCTGTGTATCTTGTGATAAAACATGCACCCCCTGACAATGATCAATCTCATCCCAATAAAATTAATGAAGGAAAGTGGGGAGATTTGCCTTCTGAAGTTACTTATTTCATTCCACTGGCTAGGAATGAGCTCTAGATTCCAAAATAGCTTATTTCTAGGCATGGGTATATTTTTAACTTGCATATATTCCATCTTAAGCCCAAATGACATCAATCTGTTGTAGCAAGTCCAGAGGAAGCCACCAAGATGATGAGAGGATGGAGGACCTCTCCAATGAAAGAATTGGAATTGTTCAGCCTGGAGAAGAAAAGGCTTTGGGGTGACCCTACAACAGCTTCCCAGTACCTGAAGGGAGCTTACAAGAAAGATGGAGAGAGATTATTTACAAGAGCCTGTAGTGACATGAGAAGGGGGATTGGATTCAAATTAAAAGAAAGTAGGTTTAGATGGGATGTTACGAAGAATTTTTTTTATTGTGAGGTTGGGGAGGCCCTGGAAAAGGTTGTCCAGAGAAGGGAATGTCCCGTCCTTGGACGTGTTCAAGGCCAGGCTGGATGGAGCTCTGAGCAACCTGGTCTAGTGAAAGGTGTCTCTGCCCATGGCAGGGGGGTTGGTGCTTTCCTGGGCTCCAAAAATGACATCTGGGAGCTAAGGCTGTGTAACAACTGTGTGGAGAGAGGGAGCAAAGAGACAGCAGCTGCTTCAGCTACATCTTGGCATGTATCTGGGACCACTGACTCCACTCCTGGCCCACAGCACCATCCCCAAGAATCACACCCTGGGCCTGAGATCTTATGTCCAAATTGCTTTAACTCTGCTAGGCTTGGTGCTGTCACCACTTCCCTGCAGAGCCTCTTCCAGTACCCAACCACCCTCTGAATGAAAGAACCTTTTTCTAATATCCAACCTAAACTGCCCCCAGCACAACTTTGTGCCCTTCCCCCAGGTCCTGTCACTGCCCACCAGAGAGATCATAAGTTTATTTTTAACAGAGAAATGAAGTTTCAAAATTTTATGCTTGTTACAGACCACAAGCACAACGTTGCCCTTTCTCAAGGAATGTTATGAGTTAGATGCACTGGAAACCTCAATGACTTTGAATGATGCAAATCTTGGGTTCTCAACCCCTGTGCAATGCAGACTTCACTCCAAGTTATTAAAATCTTCTGTGGAGGGAAAATATATTTTCAATAGATAGATGAACTGTCCTTAACATCCCTAAGGGAGAGTTGTCTGAACGTCAGTGATGCTTGTTCTGCTTAACCAGCTAAAATACGTGCTCTGGTTGCTAAAATATACCAGTGCGCGACATGCACTCCTCCAGAACAGACAGACAAAATAGATCTTGTTGCATGATCATTCCCTTCAGGCTTCTCTTTTTACTGCAGAAGGGGATTCTGTCAGCAAAGTTTGTTTCTTCTTAAACATCTTCCTTTCCAGAATGGATCAGTCTCCCACTGATTGTAAAGGGCTTGGACGTTCTGAAGGAATTTTCATTGTGTGTAAGTTTTGCAGGATGATTGCCATAAGCAATATTTGAAGACATCACCCCAAAATCATGTTGGCTTTGGCTTTTGGGGTGAGACATACATGATCTGTAAAATTGAAGTGTTTCATCTAGGTTTCAAAAAGCTAGGTGTCTCATTTTAGCAATTTTTTCACAGGGAAATGATATAAAAGTTTCAGATCACAAGCCTGTAATGGGACAGACATGTGGTTCAGATTGAGATTCAGGAGATGGTTTCAGACAAATAAATTTAATAATATGAATTTCACCCTAAAAGGAAGTCCCTAATTTCTAACTTTTTCAAGATAGTTGAGATTAATCTTGCCTTTTGTCTCAAAATACTATCCAATTTATGAGAGAGTATTTGCTACACATGAAGAATGATAATTACCATGCTGGGGTAATGGGCTACCTCTTCATTTAGAGCTGAGGAAAAAGGGAAAGAGTACAAAGAACTCAGTCTTTTGACCATGAGATCCCTTCTATGATGTCCAGGAATTCCTATTGCAACCGCTTGCAGATGTCCAATGGGATTTCTAAGAAACAGTTCAACTCATGTCTTTTAAATTGTTATTACCCATGACTTTAAGAAAAGATTTTTAAATGCTGACCAAAATATTTCTGGAAATCAGCACAATGAAGTAACACTTCATCTCCCATTAAAGACTTTAAAGAACAATTTTAGACATAAGGGAGGATCACATGTAAAAAATAAAGATTGTAACAGGTCAACAGAATAGCAAGTCTTAAACAACTGACATGAATATTTAGTTAACAAAATCCTCATCCTCCCCCCTGAAATGTCTTCACTGTCATCACCTCCATTCCAGCAAGATTTTAAAACAGCACAATAATTCCTGCAATAGGAGCCAGCTTCAGGCCCAGTCTATTATAAGTGAAATTCACTCTTCCTCCCATATGCTCTTTGCTGGATGCCCGCAGAGGAAAGCTGGAAAATTAGTCTTCTAACAGTCCAACAACCAAAGAAACAGATGATACCTTACATTGTGAAGCCTAGAGGGATATCTGGAAGACCAATTCAAAGAGTCTTCTTCACACACCTAAATCTCTCTCAGATCAACAAAGATAACAGGTGAGACATCCTTATCACCCTGTTTACTGCATGTAAGGCCTATAAGCCTCTAGGATGATTTAAATTTCTTGTCTGCTGAAAAGGAAGCTGCCAACAGTTGATTAATAGGAACTACCAGGCTCAAGAGTATTTTTAAAATTCCAGACACTGTGCCCACTTCTGAAAGTGGCCAACACTGTGGTAAACAAAGATCTCTGATGGGAAATCATCTGAAAGGGTTCAGAGGCAAGACCTGTGCAGATCAAGTGCTCAGCTCCAGCATCCTCTTCCAGGAGACAGGAAGACATTAATTCAACAATTATAGTTTTAAACATTTTCTTTGGGGAGGGTATAGAATTGCATGTAATGTTTTGCTGATACTCACACAAATGACAAGACTTAAGGCAATATTAAATTTAACCCATGAATTCCCCATTACAGAAGTTCAATTCCTCTTTGTGTTAATCAAGTAAAAGGTTTTGCAGTATGTGTGAAAGGATCCGGCCTGTTTCCATATATAACCCTGTCATTAGAGCTTAAACCCTCCCAGTGGATGATGGCAGAGGAGGCCAAAATATGTCAGATGAGGTTTGGCTTTAACAGCAACAGTAATTGATTTTACTTTTGTAATTGGCATTTGATTGGCTGATTGGTCAGCAGAGGTGGTAGTATTTAAGGAGTGGAAATGCCACCCCACTGAAGTGCAGAATACTGAAAAGGTCAAAGAAAAGGAGAATTCCCCCTTATATTCATGAAGAAAGAGACATTAGTGCCCAGGGAGCCCACACACATGACAAAGGTTATAATGAGAAAAGAAAATGGAAAACAGATAATCCACTTTTATGAAAAAGATCCTAAGCAGACTCTAAAAGGGCAAATGTCCCACATTTATCCCTCTTGTGAGTGTCCCCACATTAAGCATGCAGACAATCATTGCTAGGGGGAAAAAAAGCACCATATTTTCTGTATAAAACAAAAAAAATCCCATATATCTCTGTGCTTATGCAGACAGAAAACACCAAGATGTGATATTTTTAAACAGAAAAAGACACAGTGGGAAAGATGCAATGAAAAGAATTGGGTGTGGGTTTATTTTAAAAATTCATACATTTCCTGCAGAATTCAAGAACAAAGAGCTGTCAACACTTGTTCTGATGCAACTGGCAAGAGAAATCCTTCAAAAGGCCTGGGATACCATGAAGTGCAGGAACATGGACCAAAGCTTGCCAAAATTGATCCCCATTGAAATGCTGGAAACAGAAAAGAAGGACTTAAAAACACTCTGGAATGGAGATACCATCAAAGGAAATGCAACTGAAAGAAAAAAAAAAGAAAATTGGGAAATTTAGTGACTACAAGAAAATGGACCGGGATTACATGCAGTGCAGTGCAAAGGGCCAAAACATGCCAAGACTAAGCTCACAGATGTTGCAAAATCAGGAGGAAAAAATCAAGGAGGAAGACAGAACTTTGAGGGGAAGAGACCAGTGACACGGCATGGATACTGAAAAAATAAAAAAAATCTTTGCCAAACTGAAAGCCATCAAAAGGCACGGGATGCCATGAGGTACAGGGACATGGACCACAGAGTGCCCAGCTGGTCCCCATTGAAATCACGAGATTCTGCTTCCCTTCCCGAAAGGAAATGAAGTTTCCTTTCGGGAAGGGAAAAGGAATCATGCGAACCCGAAAAGAAAGGCTTACAAACACTCTGGAAAGGAGATGGGATCAAATGAAATGCAATTGAAAAAAACCCCAAAAAATCCAGAAAACTGGGAGATTTAGTGTCTTCAAAAAATGGTCTGTGAGGAAATGAGCTGCAGTGCAAAGGACCAAAACAGGCCAAAACTAAGCTCACAGGTGTTGCAAAAGCAGGGCAAAAAGTCAAGGAGGAAGACACAACTTGGAAGGGAAGATATGAGGAACATGGCATGGATACTTAAAATTAAAAAAAAAAAAAAAGGAAAAAAGTCTTCCCCAAGTCAAAGCCATCAAAAGGCAAGCTATATGCCATCAAGTGCAGGCACATGCAGCAAAGCTTGCCCAAATTGATCCCTGCTGAAAGCCAAAACAGAAAAGAAGGACATACAAACGCTCTGGAATGGAGATACCATCAAAGAAATTGCAATTGGAGGAGAAAAAAATAGAAATTTGGGAAATTTAATGACTACAAGAAAATCGACTGGGATTATATCAGGTGCAGTGCAAAGGACCAAAACAGGCAAAAACTAAGGCCACAGATGCTGCAAAAGCAGGGGAAAAAGTCAAGGAGGAAGACACAGCTTGAAGGGGAAGACATGAGGGACATGGCATGGATCATGGATATTTCCTTTTAAAAGAAAAAACAAACAAACAAACAAAAAAGCCACAGTCAAAAGGCATGAAAAGCCCTGCATGCCAACAAGGGCAGGGACATGCACCAAAGCATTCCCCATTCATCCCCATTGAAATCGCAAGATTCCGTTTCCCTTCCCGAAAGGAAATTTATTTCCTTTCGGGAAGGGAAACGGAATCTTGCAGAATAGAAAAGAAAGGCTTCCAAACATTCTGGAAAAGAGATAGGATCTGTTTTCATCATACTGCAAAGTTCTATACCTTCTTGGTGATTTCTCATGGGCTTCTCCTCACAGCACTGAATTCTTCTTCTTCACAGAAGAACCAACAAACTCCAACACTCTCCTCCACCAGCTTCCCCAGTCTTTTGCAGCAGTTGTGTCGTTCTTGGACACAGCTGTGGCCTAAAAAGGGCAGCGCTGTTCCTAATCTTTGGTGATTAATACTGCTGCAACTCCTCAGGTGTGAGACTACCTTCTGTAAAACATTTATTTTCTTGCATTCTATCCCTCCACAAGGATTGAATGAAATGGAACTGGAAAAAAACCCAAAAAATCAGAAAATTGGCACATTTAGTGACAACAAGAAAAGGGTCTGTGTGGAGAGACATTGCATGGATACTGAAAAAGAAAAAAAAAACCAAGAAAAAAATCTTTGCCAAAGTGAAAACCATCAAAAAGGCATGGGATGCCGTGAAGCTAAAGTAGAGAAGATGATTGTGGAATAATTTTTGGTTTTGTAAAATGCTTCAGATGAAGATGTTTGGGCCAAATAAATATTTTCTGCCGTTTTTTCCTCAATTTCTGAAACTCTTTTTTCATATAGTTTACTTACTACATTAGCAAACATGCATATGCATTTATCTGCTATGCAATAAGTCAAATACAGAGTGTGTTCCTCTCATGTTATTCAATTCTGTATATCCTTGTATGTAGGTTAAGGTTTCCCAGAGAAGTCTGCTTTGGTCAGTAAGAGATATAGAGATAAATTTTCTCCTCCACTTTCTTCATAAATATGCATATATAATTATATGTTTGTTAGCATTTGTGTGCAAATATATCAATAAGATTTCTCATTTAATCATCCACATTCATGCACACAAACACAAATATGGATATAGCTAGATATAGATATAGATACATAAAAGGAAAATAAAAGCATAATGGAAAGACATTCTATAATCTTCCCATTCCCTGAAGCTCTTCCACCAAAGCAATTACCCAATGTATTTGTTCAAACATATGCTAGTTCTGTGAATAGTTGTTTTAAAAATTATTTGGACTTTTGCTGCTAAAGCTGAAATCCAACACCCTGGAAGATTCTGCTTTGACAGCTTTTAAACTGAAAAGTCAGCTTTATGATAAGCACTTCTCTCTGTCTTCCTCTCCCTCTCAAGCTTTTTCATACAGTTTTTCATTTACTTCTTCGGTGTTTTATTCAAGCCTATAAACTCCATGCAGAAACCCTGAGCATTCAATGGGATTACAAGTAGATGTAAGATATGAAAACATGTGCTTGAAGAGAAGAAAAATCTAGCAAAATTGGGCAGCATCCCTTTGCAATTAGATGAGTCTATAGTATTATTCCTTTGCATCTGAAATTGTCAAGGAAAGCGACACATACACAAAGAGAAAATGTGTTGTTTTTCAAGATAGGATCCAGAACTACTGAGAAATAACATGAGCAAAAGTTTTCTGTTTTCCCCATTTTGCTGTGTGTGAAGTGCTGCATTTGTTTAGCAGCCTGCACTTACAGAAATAAGAATGAACTGTTATCTAACTGTTCCAAAGAGATTTGAAATAATATTGTACTCTCAGAGAAAATAAAAAACTCTATCAGTTTCATAACAGACCAAAACTGGGAAAAATTTTTGAAGCATTTATACCACCTCTGAGGCTACTAAGCCAGACATGCAATTTTGAAGGTTTTGTGGAATCCCTAATTTGGGAGCAGATTATGACGATGCTCAGAGACCTGAGATAGAACATCCCAACTCAGTCTTAAAAGAAAAGCAATCCTGTTATTTTCCAGAATGTAGTCAGAGAAAATGACGTATTTAGAAGAGAAAAGTTGTGGCTGAATTTTTGAGAACATGGGTCCACAGAAGCATAAGAGGCAAAACAAAAGTAGAACTCAAAGAGTCCGAAGACAGGTCAGAGGTAGGGAAGAGCATATGGCCTGCAGGGGAAACTGGCACATGTTGGCAATGTCCCAACATCCCATAGGACTGCCAGATCTGCAAGATGCAAACCCATTTTCCAAAGGGCTGCAGAGAAGGACAGAAATAATCCATGAAGTATACCATGTGTTTTATAGAACACTATGCCTCTGTACTCAACACAGAGGTGTTTGCAACACTAACAACTACTTTAAAGAACATTTCCTGGTGGGATTCACTCAAGAGTAGCTACACACTGTGACTGAACTATTACTTTAAACACCAGGAGCGTTTCTTTCTAATTATAAGTTTAAAACCTGCACAAATCATTACAATAGATGAAAATACATTCAAGTATGTGAAAAGAAAACTTGGTCATGTGGGACATAGGTAAAGGTCAGTTTATGTCATGGAAAGACTATTTCTACTGTGAATACTCAGAGATAGGTGCAAAAATCAGTATGTCTTGGAAAGGTAAATTTGCAAATGTAAGGAAATGCAAGATCTGTCTGACATTAGTAACTTGATTCAGTTACCCAAGTAAAGGTATCTAACGTCCCCTAAAACACCTATCAAGATAAAATACCTTATTATCTCTACCTGGCTGGCAGATTCAGCACAGGAACTATGGGAAATCTATGCGACACCTACAGGGTCATTTGAGTGACAGTCTGAGGACAGAATGACACAGTGAGTTCTGCTGTTTTCTGTTGCTGACAATGTGAGCTTCTGCCACCTTTTATGACAAGGCAGAAGCCTGTGGTATAGAACCTCAACAGCTCCCTGCTGACAAGGGAGGTTGTGGGAGCCCAGTGTCTCAGCAGTGACTTCATTTTCCAAATGATTAGCACTGAAGACCACTTAAGTGTACCCAGGCATTCCTAGATATTTCTGTGAGGTTGACAGATAAAATTTGATCTACAGGGCAAATTTATGGATTAGCAGCAGAAGTGAGCTATAAAGCGCAGGCACCTTAAATCTGAGCAGGCGCTTCCATGTTGTGTCACAAGCTGCCCCTTGGTTCCTCTGAGGAAAATGTCAGGGCATGATGGAACAAGCAAAACCAGAGGAGCAACTTTGAAACTGCTAACTTGAAACTCTTTAACTTCTAAAATACTGTTCAATACAAAGCTTAAAAACAGCCTAGATGGTATCAACCCAAAGCTCACAACAAAGGTACTGCAAATGCCAGCAAGGAGATTTAATGAAACAGAAAATGTACAATGATAGGGAATAGTATTTGTGGAAGCCTTTGCAGCCAAAAAGTAAAGGATATTTGTAACAGTGGAACATGGGATCCATGACTTCTCATGTAGCTGTGGTTATGAGTTAATTACTGCAGAAATTCAGAGCTGCTGTTGAAATAGCAACTACTGGCAGCAGGAGGAAATATAAGAATAACTGGACCTGCAGGTCCTCAAATCCTGAGGAACCACCAGATTCAAAAATACCAGTAGGCAAGACTGACCTGCACAATGTAGATAACAAAATTCTTCAGTGAAATCCAAGGTGTAAGAACTGAAAACAGCACTACCTGCCTTTAATTTGCCCTTGCAGCATGAAAGTTATTTTGGGCATTCAGATGATGTTCTGTGTAAGTATTTCTATAAATATATTTATATTTTGAAAAGTATAAACATGTTTATTTAAATAACTATCTCTTTAGTAGTTAATATCTAGCTAAACAAGCATGTGTGTACTCTTTTTTTTTAAATTTCAATTTGTAATTTGTTCTAGGCTTCTTCCTTGAATGCACCATATAGCTCCAAGCACATAAGTGCTATTAAGAGCCTGTTCAGTGTCATTCAGCAGTTCAAAACAGGATAAGACTGTGATTACTATCTTGTCACTATTTTTTGCTCACTGATTATTTTATTTGAATCCTCAGATAACCCTTTAAAATTAATTCATTTTTTCCTCATTTCTACAATCACTGAATAGATAAGGTGACATTTTGTTAGCAGCTGTATTTCTTGGTAAAAGGCATGTTTCAGCAGAGCTCACATTGTGCATTGCAGCATTATGGTTCTTAAATGTCTATATTCTTTAAACCTGTCTCAAATTTAGGTCCTTTCACCTTTTAATGCTGTCAAAGATATCACAATACCACAGAATTCATAAACTTTAATTTAGTATTAGAGAAAGGTTTAATTTCTAATATAAAAAAATAGTAATTTATCTTTGTAAACCAGTCACTTATTTTCTCTGAAATGGTTAGCTTAATTTTTTCTCTATAATACTGTGCAAAATAAACATTTGCAAAGGCAAAGATATGCCTTTAAAACAAAAATTGATCCCTAAACTGAAAAAATTATAAAGGATCTCTACACAACTGTGTGTCCTAAAATTATATTCCTTTCATAAGCTTATTATTAACTTTATATATATATCCCTACCTTCAAGTTCAGTAGTTTATATCAATTACAGAGCAAAACAAAACAAATCTGTGTTGGTGCCTAGACTGGGATGATCCTAGTTGTCTTGAGGATGATGAATGAGGGTATGAAAACAGCCCTGCTAAGGTCTGATCCCTTAACAATGATACCATGATGATATACGCTCAACACTTTGCACCTGCAGATCTCAGAGCAGATACCACCCAGGATCAATAGCACTGTCCCTGTTTATGGAGGAGGAGATTGTGGTCCTTGATGATGGCTTCCGGCCAGATAAGCAAAATTCAGTCACGGAATCCCAGTCAGGATTTCAGTTTCTGGAAATTATAGCTTCCTGTTATCCAGTTCCAAGAAGTTTGGTGGGACCAAGATTAGGCTTGAAAATTAATGAATTTCAAGATTAGGCTTGAAAATTAATGAATGCACAAGTGGCATTGCAAAGAGATTTTAGGAGGTCACAACAGAAATGCTTTACTACAAGTGCTACTGCAGCAACTGCAAACTCTGTTCATGTGTCCATCCAGGAATATTATCCACATGCATCATGAAAGGGAGACCCCTGACCAGAAGGTCTTGTACTCTGAGTGCACAGAATGAGGCAGTAACAAAGCATTATTGAGCTTGCAATAACTGATTTGAACACTAACCATAGTGCCCTCCCATTCAAGTCAATTTTAAGCACCTTTTTTAAAGGTGTGATGACAGAGGTGATGTTAGAATTTCCTTCTTCAATTACATTCATAAGAACTTGTTGCTTGCTTCCTGAGTAAAACATTGAAATAATTTTTGCAGCTTGAAATATTTCCTTGGTTGAATAATTGCTGAGCCCAAAGTTTAAGAAGGTGATAAGTTTAATAGACCACTTTTGTCTATGAATGTCTGAGTGTTTTGCATGCTGGAAATTAAAGATTTCTTTCATTTCCCATAAAACAGTTAAAACAAATATCTTCTGTAAAAAACTGGCTTCTCCCAACTTCAATTAAACTTCAGAATGACTTTCATGCATCAGAGACTGCATTGAAAAATCAGTCAGTTCTATCTTCTCCACAGCAGCTTTGTGCTGCCACATATGGCCGACATTGATTCTTCAAGCACTGCAGAGAATTTCCCTACATTTTTCAATTTTCTGGCAATTGCACCTTTAACTGACAGTGAAATTATTATGGCTTTTGCTGTCATCTAAACTTTATTCAAAGTACTTAATATATCCCAATTTACTCAGTGTTAAAAAATCTTGCCTAATTTTGTCTTGACACTAAAGGATTACTTCCCACATGCTCTTCCGTAAAACAGTCCACACAGTAATTTATTTTCTATAGCTTTGTTATTCTAAAAAACACAGTTAGTCTGGATTTGAAGTTTTGTGTGCAAATCTCTCAATGATTTGAACAGAATCATTCTTCATCGACTCTGGACTATCAGCAATGTCAAGGCTTGAATCCATGTGGATGTGACTTTGGTGTTAGCATAAATCTTAAATTCAAAATTACGAAGTGAAGTAAATTCTGAAGTGAATTTTACCAAAACTAATCAGCAATCTTGTTGTGAACTAAGGATGACCATGCATTATACTAGTTGGAAATGGTTAATCCCATACAAAAGACTTTTCAGACAGATCCAGCAAGAACAGAATTTCTCTCTTGAGACATTTATTCCTATTGTCCCCACTCCCCAAAAGCTATCAGCCAGTGACCCTGAAGTATTTAATCATGGATGGCAGATCAAACACTTGTTCAGCTGTGTTGGTGATGATATGTTTGCTCTTCAGTCCCCTCTTTAAGAATATCCTCAAAAGGCTGAATGGTGATAATTCTCAGGGAAGTGAAGAATGGCTGCAATAAGTGGCTATTGAGCAAGTCTCGTTCTTAACTCCACTTTCCTAACCCAGAGCAGATTCAAGTCCTAAGAACTTATATTAGTGAAGGACAAACACTGCTGTGTTTACTGCACTAAATTCAACTGATACACAGTTCCTGCTGTTAGAACAGATCTCTCTCGTGAGTCTGGGCAAACTCTAATAAGTGTTTGCTACTGTCTCTCCTCTACACAGTAATATTTCTATATTTCTTCACTCTTTTTTTTTTTTTTTTTTTTTTTTGTTCTTTCTTTCTTTAATCCCAGAGCAGGAGGAGGCCTAGCAGTCTCTCAAAACTGTTAAGTGCAGAGTGGACAGCCCACACTGTTCTCTACAGCTCCACACCTCACCACCCACACTGTGCTCTACAGCTGCTCCATACCTCACCACTTAGGATCCTAAAGCTGCTTTTCCTAAGGCCATGTGTCCATTTTCAGCCTGGCTGGCAGGTGCCTTCAGGCTGGGAGAGACATAGGCTGGCTGGCTTTGTGCCCTTATGTACAGCATCCAGAGGTGGGATACTGCTCAGCTGACCCTCTAGGTTTCTTCACGGGACAAGCAGCAGCAATTAGCATCCAGTAAACAACTAAACAACTAACTAACTAACTAAAACAACTAAACAACTAACTAACTAACTAACTAACTAACTAACTAAATAAATAAATAAATAAATAAATAAATAAATAAATAAATAAATATAGCTGAGAGCTTCAGATCACAGAATCACAGAATGGTTTGGGTTTGGAAGGACTTTAAAGATCACCTAATCCAATCTGCCTGCCATGGGCAGAAATACCCTCCAGTAGGGCTCAGAGCCGCATCCGAGCTGTCCTTGAACACTTCCAGGATGGAACATCACCGGCGTGCACGGAGAGCAGGCGCCCGGGCAGGCGGCACGGCAGCCGCTGACCAGGCCCCGTTTCCCGGCGGCGTTCCCGCCTGGCGCAGCCGGCCTGCCGCCGCTCCCGCCGCCGCCAGGTGGCGCCACCGCCCCTCGGGATGGCGCGGGGCGCCCGGCCGGGCCCGCTGCGGCTGCCGGCCCACCCGGGGGACACCCCGAGCACACGAGGACCCTGAGGGACACCCCGAGCACACGGGACCCTGGGGACACCCTGAGCACACGGGGACCAGAGGGACACCCCTGGCACCGCTCCTACCCCGCCACACCGCTGCGCCCTGCCAGGGTGTGCCAGGACGCTCCGGAAAAGCCCGCTGCCCGCTGCCCGCTGCCCTCATGCCAGGACAAGCTGTGGGAAGTTTCCCTGGAAAGCGTCTAAGGGAGTTTAGTTGAAATAAATAAAATAATTAGAAAGGAGACCAAAAATCCCTCCCATCTAATATATTCTGTTTGGATGTTTTTTAAATGAAAATCTAGCCGTGTCCTGGGGTGCCTCAGGCAGCGGGGATGCCAGCTGGTCAGAGGACCTGATTGTCACTCTCCTTGAGCCCTCGGTGCAGTTTGGAACATCTCAATATGAGAGGGATATAAAGCCATTGCAGAGCTCATCCAAAAGAGTGCTACAAAGATGATGAAGGGTCTAAAAGAGAAGCCATGTGAGGAGTGGCTGAGCTCACTTGCTTTGTTTGGCCTGGAGGAGACTGAGGGGAGAGACCTCATTGTGGTCTGCCCCTCATGAAGGGATGGGGAGGGACAGGCACTGGTCTCTTCTCTCTGGTGACCAGTGACAGGTCTCGAGAAAATGGCCTGAAGCTTCATCAGGGAATGTTTAGGCTGGATATCAGGAAAAGATTCTTCCCCCAGAGAGTGGTTGGGCACTGGAATAGAGTCCCCAGGGATGTGCTCAGAGCACTGGCCTGACAGAGTTCAAGAAGTGTTTGGACAATGCTCTTGGGCACGTGGTGTGATACTTGAGGTTGTCCTGTACAGGGATAGGAGTTGTACTTGTTGATCTTTGTGTGTCCTTTCCAACTCAGGATGGTCTATGAATCTCTGATCTTCAAATTCATATTTAAGAAAAGAATTTTAATTCCTCATGAAAGAAAGGTCATCGTATGTGCCCATAATGAATGTGAGAGATAGATGAATAAACAAAAATCAAACAAGGGAAAATCATTATCCATTAGACACTGCAGAATCGCTTTGGCATGTGCGTGTTCCAAGTTTGCCTAAAGGGAAGTTTGTTAATATGAGCAGCTGGGATGTCAGGCTCCCTCCCACCTCAAGTACTTCTGAAGTCTGGGAAGGATGCTGTAAACAGGGCCAGCTTGTCATTGCAGTCCCATAACCAGAACTGGTAAGAACTAAGTACAAACTCTTAGGAAGTACTGTCATTCTCCTTCAAACCCGGGCTCTTTTGATTTGGTGTGCTTGGGCACCAATGCTCAAGGTCAGCTTTTCAATGATGCTTTCCTTTTGTTCATCTGAGAACAAAAGCGCAGACCCTTGGGAGAGATACTCTGAGCTAAACTGTATCTCCTGACAATATTAATAACAGTCTCTGAAATGTCATTTGATGCTCAATGAAATTGTACGCAAATATTAAGCTGAAACATTCACCCGATCTTTCATTCATCTTTTCCAGGGAAATGTCATTGGTGAAATGCTAATGGAATGTGACAAAATACTTAAGCCAGAAAACTCATGAGGCAAATTAAGGCCACTTGACTTTTTCCTAACCGATCTAATAGCTACTGAGGCACTGGCAGAGCCAGAGGAAGATTTTGTGTTGCTCCAGGGATATCACAGTATGATCTGTTGAAAATAGCTTTATGATTCCTGTCTGACCTCAGGTTTCCAACCCCTTTTGTGAAATAGTATGAAAAGTAAAGCTTCTTAAAGGGAAGAAAATTGAAACAAGTACTGGGGAGATTTTGTAAATGATCTGTAAATCTTGCTTGTGGCTCCTGTGGCCATTCCAAATTTCCACAGTCATTTAAAAGTAGGAGAAACAGCTTCAGTTTGTGAGATGAACTTCAGATAACAGGCATTGCAAAATCTTCCTCAGCTACTTTACTTCCACAGTCTCCCCTGGGTATTTTTTCAGGTGTATAACAGATCTCTTTCCACATCTAACATTAAATGCAGATGTATTTCAAAGGAATAACAAATTTCAGTTAAATTTGTCCTAAATTAGAGTCCAGTCCAGTCCATTGCTTCTGATCTGATAGAGAACAGGAAGTACACCACCCATCCCCAAATATTTGCATGTTGTAAAAGCAAACATGAAGAAAGAAAAAAACACTTTCCCCCACAGCATTAAATTTTGAAAGGAATGATTCTGAAAGGTGTCCACAAGAAGCAGAAACAGACTCAAAGATAAAAGCCAACACTGTGTGCATCTGTACCAGGCACAGAAGAGGTGGATCAGAGGCAACCAAACAGGAACAGAGACCTCCATTTATGTCTTGCAGTGAAACAGAATACAAATGAATCTTGGCATCAGTCTGAAAGGATAGTTTGAAGATAATCTATTCAAAGACAAAAAAGGACCCCAAAACCTACAGCAAAAAATCCACAGCAGGAACAGATGAGCTTGTATGTGGGAAAGAAGAAAAATTCCACCTTGGAGTCTGGTACAATTTGTAAAAATTATTAGTTACAAACCAAGATAACTTGAAAGATGGGAACTAACAGTAGATTCTGCTAAATATGCACCTGGAAACACAAGTAAGGACCTTCAAACACACAAGAAAATGGCCTTTATCTGTATCTCTAAATATTTTAGTGATGTAATAGTGAGAAAAAAATATTTCTCAATTATGAGAAATATCAACATCATTGACATCAAGATCATTGACATCAAGATCATTGACATCAAGATCAAATAATCAAAGCCAAGAATAAGTATTTGTGGGTATGGAGGTGGTCATAACATTTATAAAGGATACACAAAAAAGAAACTTCTAAAACCTAATATTATTTAGCTTAAGAAGGAAACAGCCACAGGTTTCTTATCTACCAATTAATTGCATCTGCAGAGCTCTTCGCTTGATGTAAACCACTTTTTGTTTTATCCTCCTCTGACTTTGGAAACAAGATTCCTTATCAGTCCCCAGTGCATTTCCCCAAGGTGTAGCACAGATGTAATTAAAAGGCTATACAATTAAAAAGGGATTGCACCTAAATCACTACACTGAAACCATTTCTCATGCAGAGCCTTCTGTACAGAACTGCACAAATGTAACTTCATTCTAATCCACATCTTTATGCCCATCTGTAGTGTGTCAGGGAGAGAGATTTTTGACTCCATAAAATTCTCAATTACAAGGAGCTGGAGAAATTATGAAAGCTGCTTTTACTTGAGGGAAACTTTTTCTTTCAGGTCACCTAGTCAAGTTCCCGTTTTCTCTGATTAAATTATTTGAGTGTTAAGCACAGCTCTTTGTCTACAGATTTGTTGTGGATCTATAGAAGTTAATAAGAGTCTGCCCATTGATTTAAAGGGGCTTTAGATCAGAATTTTTAAGGGCAAAATTTTGATCCGACCAAACGTAAACCAAGGCTCTGCTGATTTCAGTTAGGTCAGAATTCTGCCTCAGTTCCCCTTACAGTGACTGGTCCTGTCACTGGGCAGTATGAGAAAAAGCCTGGCTCCTTCCTCCTTGCTCCCTCCTATTTGTTCTTTTTTATATTATAGGATCCCCCGAGGCTTCTCTTTCCTGGCCAAACAGCTCAGCTCTCTCAGCCTTTCCTCATTGGTGAGGTGTTCTATACCTTTAATCAGCTTTCCTTTTATAATTTATGCACTTATGGAAGAAGCCCTTCTTGTCTCTTATATCCCTGCCAGATTAATTTGGTTTGGGCTTTAACTTTGCTAACTTTACCCTTGCTTCCACCCTTGCATGCTTCATTTTGTGTGTGAATTTGGGCAAAGAGTCAATGCCATTGCCAGGTAGAGTTTACAGACCGTGCAGGTGAATAATTGAATTACAGCAGTTTATACCACAACTTAGTTTAGGATTCTGTGCATTTGAAACACCACTACAACCACCACTAAAATATTAAGTAATTTGAAAACCTGCCAGGTGTTAGCATGAACAACTGCAAAGCACAGGTAAAGTGGTAGTTGCCTTCTACGTGGGGAGATGATAAAGGCTGGATTTCTTTTATGTTTCACTCTGTGTTCCTGAAGCAGGTGGTGTGAAGGGTTTAGTGTTTTAAAGCTGCACCCACATGAATTAGGCAGCATGAAATATGCATAAATGGGGTTTGTCACTGTGCTTAGTAAGCAAAACCAACTCTTACAGGCCATCAGCAAAGGAAATTGCTGTATAGAATTTAATGAAGTTTGTTTCTTTTCCAGTTATTTATAAGTTAACATAAAAATAACAATGATAACCAGAAAAGAGGCCAAATGTTTTTTTAAAGAACATTTAAAATGTTTTAAATAATTCTTTATAAAATATAATTTCCAGTACTACTTACAATCTGCTCCTTGAAGTTCACTGTTCAATTGCTAACATCCGTAGTCGAGACATTTTGTTAAATGGGACTGTTATCCACGGACACAAGTGTAATTACTTTAAGTTTTTAGGAACAGCTTGCATTGTTTATAAGATCAATTTTTCCTTTCAAGAAATGGAATTAATAACATAAGCAGCAGTTGGGAAAGAGCCGCACAAGATTGTAAGAGAAGAAGCTCTAGCTAACAAAATTATCACAATTAATAGGGAAAAAAATTATCACCAGGAGAAAAGAGTGATATAGCAAAATGTTATTGCTGCAGATGCATGCCCAGTACAATGAAACAAACCAACAAAAAACCCAAACAAAAAATCCCAGGGAATGCCCAGCCACACTATTTCACATTGCAGAGTTTGTGCTAATATGAGCTAAATGAGGTTTGGGAATAAAAGCCCACAATAGAGTAAAATAGAGTTTCTAAAACTAAGGAAAATCCAGAACCTAATGTAATTCTTAAATCTGATTTACCCAGTTTCTTTTTCTTCTTGGGAACGTCATGTCATTTCCCAAAACCACCTGACAGCACATGCTGTGACATCTCGGGTTGGATCAAGACAGGCACAAAACACCAGATACAAGTTGCATCCTTCAAGCAGACCCTTCAGACTGATGATTCAAGGACCTTCCTCAGGACCTGAATGTGTGCATATTTAAGGAAATCATGTTTTCCTTGTTTCTCATGTAGACATGAATTCCTCCAGCCACAAAGCGGCCCACAACAGAAACACTGACTAGCAAAAGGTTACTCAGAATTTGTGCCTGCAAGACAAAAGCTGTTTTCCTATTTCCAGGAAATCATCACTTTTGTTGAGCAACACCATTTAAAATATTTATTTGCTTCCTTTTATTTATGCACTGTAGTTTCTACTTCTTATTTTATTTGAAAGAGGAAGTTTTTTGAAAGTTTTAAGTTTCTTTTAGAGATATCTTTCCAAGTCCATATCAAAAAGAGAACAATTAAATCACTCTGAAAAATGAAAGAGGTTTTGGCAATAAATCATTGAGATTGGAAAGCTAAGGGAAAAAAGACCTTTACTGCTTATTTACATTTTCCTAAGAATCAATCTTTAAATTGCAATGAATCTTTTCATTATAAGGACTGGCCAGGTGTAGCACATCAAAGAAGACATATTTATACTCCCCTCTGAATTTGGTTTTCAGTCCCTGGCTGTCTTCCATTGCAAACAGTATTTGCATCAGAAATGGGCATAAGCCAGCACTTTTTCATTAATAATCTTTAGCAATTACATTTCTGACAATTATTCCAGTTATGGCATAATGTAGGTTTATAATATATGGCAGTGTCTGGCCTCACTCTCACTTTTGGGTTCATATTGGCATCACCTTGTGTTGAGTCCCAATCTACTTACCAAGGAACAGGAATACTCTCTGCTTATCTCTCTGCTGGGAGGCAGGCATACATCAGAAGCTTAATTCAGGATGTGCTGTTCTAATGTGCATATGAAACAAAAAACATGATGATAATGATAAATGATAAACTATAAACATTTCCATAATTAAAAACCTTGTATTACTGGGTTGAAAAAATAAGAGATGCCACCTATATGCCAACTACTGTTCTTGTTCCTTGCTTATTTTATCTGTTCTCTCTATGGGAACTGCAGCCCTCCTTTCCTTCTATCTGAGCAAACCACCAGGGTGGTTTACATCTGTAAAATCAGAGAAGACTTGCCTGTTTTGAACTATTTCTAATTCTCTTTGACTTAGCTATTTTTCAAGGAATTTAATTACATCCAGTAAGGAACAAAGGTTTAAGGAAGCAAGAAACTGTGGATGTCTTTGATGCACAATTAATGATTCCCTGTAGAACACGTTTGAGCTCATGAAAGGAGTTCAAACCTGAGTGACCAAACTGATGACTAACAATGCCAATTCTTAGAAACTTGGTCTACAAGCAGAAGTGCATGGAAAGGACAGAGTGGAAAAAAGCTGCACTTTACCTCTGTGAGCCCCATGTGCAGAATGAGTAGTTGATCATTGCTACTGTCATTAAAGCAAAGTTTACAAAAGGTAAAGGTAAGCCTAAGTAATTGAGAATAAGGGTTAAGTACTCAAAATGAGCATAAATGTAGAGAGAAATAAGAGAAGAAAAGGAAAAGAATAATGTTCTGGAGCTGACAGGAAAGAAAGAATATATGAGGAATGGAGCCCTAGGTTTAAAATCTTGATGTCCTTCTATTAATTATAGTCATGTTCATGTAGAAGTTTTTGTATTTTCTCTGAGTAACTGAAATCAGAACGTGTTGAAATCTTCCACCTAAAGATGCTCATGCTGACATTCTTCAGAAAAGAAAAAGCTATGAAGTTGAAAGAGTGTGAAGAACATGTCAGATGTGTGAATTTCTCATTTTTCATTTGGATTTTATAAAAAAAGCTACATTGTCAGGGACAATAAAAGCAAGGGAAGGCTTAAAAAACAAGTCACACATTGGGTCGATAAAACTCTGATAAAGTGTTATCTTTATGACTACTAGGAACTTAAGAATTGTCATACTGGGCTAGGTGAATATTTTTTCTGAGCCAATAGCACTTTTCCTATGTTTCAAAGAGAGATAAAAGAAGACCTGTGAGGAAAATTCATTGGTAACATTTTCCATTAGTGGTTGTCTTCTGGCCATCTCTAGTCATTTTGTTCTCATTATCTACATCATTGTCCAGTCCTTGTTTGAACTCTGCTGTTTTGGACAATGATTTTCATTGGTTTGTTGTTCCTTGTGAAAAAATACAAACATGCTTAGAACATTTAGATTTCCACTGTCTGTAATTTGAAGTTTCTTGCTTCTTGAATAGTAGTAGTTAATAATGGGCTGAAAACTAGAGGTGGAATGAAGTTGCATTTAAAGTAGCAAACAAGGATTTGATCCTCCTGGCGCTTCTGAAGATTTTTTCTTGGCTTTGCTAAGTATTTGAATTTCTCTGTGACTTAATATTTAAACATCCACATGTTTATTTCATTACCTTTAGCTATCTGTTAATTCCCTGATTCTGATGCAGTAATTACTCAAGGATTTTGTCTGTTCATCTCATATTTAATTTTTCTGTAATTCTCTGCCTCTTGCAGAGTAGCTGAAAGGGTTTCCTAGTCAGGAATTCCCCAGCACAGTATTTGTCTCAGGAGTCAACAATATCACAAACTTAAGGAAAAACTGGTCTCTCCGGTGAGTAGTGACAGGACCTGAGGAAGTGGCATGAAGTTGTGTCAGGGGAGCTTTAGGTTGGATATTAGGAAAAGGCTCTTCACAGAGGGTATTTGGACATTGGAAGAGGGTTCCCAGGGAAGAAGTCATAGCATCAAGCTTGACAGAGTCCAGGCAGCATTTGGACAATGGTCTCAGACCTCTGGAATGAATTTTAGGGCTGTCCTGTGCAGGACTACTAGACAGATTTGATGATCCTTGTAGGTTCCTTACAACTCAGGATATTCTATGATTCTAAAATTATTGCAAATGC
This sequence comes from Calcarius lapponicus, assembly GCA_039654755.1. Lineage (NCBI taxonomy): Eukaryota > Metazoa > Chordata > Aves > Passeriformes > Fringillidae > Calcarius > Calcarius lapponicus. Next base: position 11,303,744 of record CM077463.1, read on the forward strand.
AGTGGTATCTTGCCTCAGTGAAACCCACCAGTAAAGTCTGCAAAACTTAAATTAAAAGTGGCACCTGACCTATTCTGGATCAAATGAATTCTACAAATCTTTTACCTGGTTGTTTTAATGGATGTCTCATTTTAGCAGCTATGCAGAAAGATACAATCACTCAGCATTCCCTATGCATCATCCCATTCCATTCGTGGTTCCATAGTCACTCTCGTATTCCAAAATAAAATATTTCAGCAGCCTTTCACATTTTCTCATTATAATTATTCTTGTCGAGACCTTCTAGGTTAGTACACCTGTGCTCATTTCCTTTAGCAGAATCTATGTGGCTTGTATTGTGTGTGGTTTAAGGATGACCTGTCTCCTGTGGGATTGTGCCTTGTTTTCTAGGGCTGTCAGAATTCTGTGAAAGTAAATTCTTAGCTGAAATCATCTATCAAATGTGTTTTCCCTTCAGTTTAGCAATTTAAGGTTGTTGATGTTTGTGGCACTTAAAGAGCTCTGTTGGCTTTCATTCCCTCATTAAATAAATGTTTTTCTGTTTGGGCTTTTTTCTTTATGAATGAGTAATGCATGTAGTATAATAATAATAATAATAATAATAATAATAATAATAATAATAATAATAATAATGGTAATGTATTGCTTTGATTTTTACTAAGTAACGTGAAAGAGTTTTGGTTTAGTTGTTTATTTGTTTCATGGGTTTTTGCTAAGTGAAAAGGTTTGAACAAAAGAAATGTCTGCCAGAGCCAGGCTGCTGAAGCACGTTTGAGGTAGAATCATTCAGATGCTAAATGAAGATTTATCTTACTCTAGGCAACTAAAGGTTCCCTAACTGAAGACCACAGTAATTTATTAGGGCAGGTGTACCATCATGGCAGGCATCAGGAAAAGCAGGAAGAAGGCTGCTCTAAGAAGAGGTAAGTCAGGAGCCATGGATGTCCTGATTGAGCGGGCACAGTTCTGCAGCATCTGGAAGGAGCAGAACTGGTGACAGCCAGGAGCTTTTTGGAGCAGTTGGGAGAAGCTGGGAAAGGCCAGTCTCCATGCGAAAGCAACAGAGAATGGTGTCCTCTAGAGGAATAAAAAGGGGAAAAGTGAGTATTTAAGTCTGCAGCTGCAGACTGTTGTGTTGCTGCATGTGGAGAAGCACCTGGGGTCATAGTGGGGGTCACCAGCGTAGCCTGCTGGGTCCCCCCCCCAGTGCCACCATCTGGTCCTGGTGTCCCCACAGCAAAGGGGGCTCAACGCAAGCCTTCTCCAGGAGGCTGTGGCTGAGAGACAGTCCCTAGGAATGTAATAAAGCTTTTGCATCAAGTTGTGGTTTGGTGTGCTATTTATCTTTTCACTCCCCCCCCCCCTTTATTTTGATCTGTTTTCTTATCTGTAGAGTTGTCTTAGAAAGTTTAACTTAGATACCGCTTTGCTTAAATTGAGATAATGATTACAAAGAGAGCACTCACCAGTTTGATGACAAAAATGCATCACAGTGCTCAGCACAAAATATAACTAAGATTGCATTCTAGCCAGCCTGAATTGCCTATGAGATATTCCACAGTCAAATATTTATAGGTACTGCTTTATATGCTTAAAAAAACCCAAAAAAACTGTAGAGATCAGGAGCAATTTGTACTTAATTAAAGTGTATAACCAAAACTGGTGAAAAAGTTGCTTAAGCTATTTATAGTATTGGTCTACCTTAGAGGAAAAGAGACAACTTACATGATTGTAAAGGATTTCAAGTGGCCTGTGCTCTCTGCATCTCAGTGACACTGATATCAAGCCCTTTAAGATTTGAGCCTCTCAAGATTGGAATCAAATTGCAATTTCTTTTTAGATGTTAATCAGTAGCTGTAGCTGGACAGTTAGGATTAAGCAGTTGCACTGTGCACATTGTAACCTTGGCTAATCTTTTGCTTTAAGGAAAAAAGAAGACAATCCCAAGATGAATGGGTTGTCTGGACAATAGCCACATGGAGTGCAGTCAGCAGAACTGAACAGTAACTGGGGGAAAGGTAATTCCAGCAGCAGGGGACTGTGACCACTGACTCTTTGGCCACCTATTTAACCAAGACCCCAGACTCAAGCAGAAGGAAGAACTGCACATATAGCAAGAGGTATAAGTAGCAAACATGGGTTTGAGTATTAAGTGATGAAAAAGTTATGCAATGTATAACCAGTGAATACTAATGCCTTTGTTAAAATGTTTAAATAGTGTAAAATTTTGATGACTGGGGAGCCAGCTTTTTGTGAGTAACCTGGCTCCCTACTTTGAGCAATCTAGAATAAAAAATGGAATTGCCTTGTCTTAGTGTGTGAATTGGTGCTGCCCACCAGGTAATGAGCTGGTTCAGCTTGTTACCCAGGAGAGCAGCACTACCTGAATAACTGAATCATTTCACTTTGAGGAGCTGATTGCCTTTAACACAGCCTTCAAAAGCTAAAAATCTTCTTTACTCGTCCCATGCCAGGCTCTCCTCAGCTGGCTGTCCTGCATTTCCATGAGAAATAAGAGCAGACCAGCTCAAAACTCTCTCCTCATCAGGGGAGCCCTGATTTGGAATGAGACTTGTCTGTTCCAGCAGAACTCTTGCAGGAGTTTGAGTTGTAGGGATGTAGAATCCCAAAAGATCGGGGTATGGGTATGTCTCAAACACTGATGTCTGGATGCCTGAGGAGCCAGCCAAGGATGGCAGGCAATAATGAACAAGGGTTGTTGTTAATAACCAAGGATTGCTGGTAATAACATGCTGTAGGAAAGAACAGTGTGGCTGGAGAAGAGGGCCATGTGGAGATAGGGTAGCACTTTTCTGAGAAAAGCATCCCTGTTCTAGTTCCTGGAGATAAGCACAATACAGTACAGCACAAGTGTGGGAATGAGGCCAAGAAATGGGCATGGACTATAGGGGAAAACAAAACACCAAAGACCCCCAAAGACCTCCAATCCATTTCAGGAAAGGTCTTGAAGAACAGACTGTGCATGATAACTAATTTGTATAGGAAGAAACCTGTCTTCAGGGCAGGGGAAACTTATCTATAAAAATTTGACTTTTACTGAAAAATAAACATCCCTCTCAAATACAAAGAACACTTGAAGTGCTCCTAACAGGCTGGCTGCAGTAGAAAAACTGCACATTACAGGCTAGGAAGGGACAGCTCCACCTGAAAGAGCACAGGGTGGATATAATGACTGCAATAAACACTTGCTGCCCTTTGAATGTAACAGGGCTGCTGTCCTGCTTGGGCACAGCTGCAGAGATAAAGAAATTAATGTGCCTAAAGTGCTAAGCAAATTCTAAATTATTTTATTTTCACTTGGGGAAAGGATCTTAAGCTAATTGTTCTGCTTTGCGGCTTATTCTGGTTGGTTCAAAGTTGGTTCAAGCTAAAAAGAAAGGTCTGTCCCACAAAAAGAGAAACAGATATATTTTAGGAGCCATGAAATACGCAAGCATATAAAACATGTATTGGTGTTTGCCCTCAGTAGAATTCACTTTTTCAGTCTCTAAAAGTGTGGGTTTTTTTTTTTTTTTTCTGCTTTGGGGCATAATCCTGGTGAAATCACAAATGTAGAGAATATTTTGTAGCAAAAGTGTTTGGGCTACTGCACTCCTCCCAGATCAATCCTTCTGATATTTTGAAAGATATATTAGACCCAGAAAACACACTAGAATAAATGTCATCACACAATCCTGAACAGTCTTGGCATGAACACTGATGAATTGAACTAAACCCTCTCAGGAAAGCCTTTTCTGCTTGATGTCCTAGAACTGATGTGATAATTGATAGAATAGGGAGCTGAGAGCATACATTACTGAAGAAATAAAACATGCTCATGACTTCTCACCCAAAGGCTGGGTTGCCCCAAAATCATTCCTTCAGAAGAGTAATATGGATGAGAAATTAAATGGCCCCTTAGCATGCCCTGTGAGCTCATATGTAGCTGTTTTCCCAAACAGAAAAAAAAAAAAAAAAAAAAAAAAAAAAAAGAGGCAGAAATATTTACATGTGGGGACCATTTAGCACTGACTTCTCCAGACACTGGTAAGAAATCAATCAGCAAGCACACGTCCTGCAATTTCCAGTTTTTTCTCTTCCATAAATTTGTGGTTCAATGCATCTTCTTCAGGTGAAACACTCTTTCATTTAAAGGATATTAAATGTCAGACTGGCAAGGGATTTTAAGTAAGATATCGTCAAGGGTGAGATGATAAATAAGATTTTATAACTTGAGGCACAGAAGCCATGTTTGATCAATACAATCTCTTGCTTCTATGGATAATGATAATTCATGGTGTCAAGTGGACAGTGTTCATCACAGCAAACAGTCCTGGATCACTTCAAGACTTAACAAAAGGAAGAGATTGTGGCAGCTGCAGCTGAGAGTCAGGACGCACACATCTCTCACAGACAATACCCAGCATCATAATAATTCCAGTCAGTAAAATTCAGTAAAACACAAATAGCTAAGCAGGCAGAACGACTTCAGTGGACACCTGGTAGAATGCAGGACTAAGAGCAGGACACAGTCCTTCTGTGAATGTATGGCATTCTTTGACACCCTGAGACTTGCATACACCTACATAAGTGTGACCAGAGCATCTGGTATCTGCTAACAGAATGTTTTCTTAAGGGGAAAACCAAAGAAATTATTCCTTCCCTAAGGTATTCACTATCTGACCACTTCTTTTCCAAGCACCAGTTAATTCTTATGCCTTTGCTACCTTTCCTACAATGTCATCCCTTCTGAAGTACCTGACCATGGAGCCAGGGAGTGGTATAGCCACTCTGTCTATACTGATATGTTTTATTTGGATATTAATCAAGACAGAAAATGAGGACAAGCAACTCATACAGCTCTCTAGGGCAAGTAATACAGAAAGAAAGTGCAATCCAAATACCACTCTACAGGTAGACTTGACCTACAAAATATTTCTGGAGAGCCCAAAGCTTTTTCCTTCATAAGCATAGGATGGTGAATATTGCAACAATTTCTGTCCAAATAGGACAGAAATTAATCTCCTGTATCTTTTTCATCTATGCAGGAGCAGCCAGACTACTGTTGTTGCTGATTCGATAATCACAGAAGATTCTGAGTTGGAAGCAACCTACAAGGATCATCAAGTCCAATTTTTAGTGGAATAGCTCATGCATGGATTGACCCCAGTACCTTGGTTATGTTAGCCCCAATCTCTGACCAGCTGAGCTAATCTCAGGAGAAAGAATGGGAGGTGACAGCTTCTGCTAGTCAGCAGTGACCTTGTTATCAGCAGTGGCTGCTGTGGTCACTCCTACCGGGCTGACATCTGTCATATCCCCTGTTCCCTTCCTCCTCATCTGCTTCCCTTGTAGAGCCATATTTGACTGAAGTGATTGTACGTCCTTCCTTGCATTTAAGGGCACAATGGAAAGTATTGCTTCTGATACAAGAGAGTCATTGGAAGATTCAGGAACAGGATGATTGCAAGAAAGGCAGAAGAGGAAGACAGGCTGCTGCTGTGGGGAAGGGAAGGTGCTGGGAAATTTCAATAACTGGCGCCTCATTTAGCTGCTGGGCAGATGTCTGTAGGTGAGGATACCTGCACTTCTGTCTAAAGAGAGAAGGACAAAGGAAGTGTAAGCCTTCTGCTCTACTGAGAGGGTGAAGGCTGGGGAGGAGAGGGCTGAAGTTTCTTTAGCCATGATGCAGAGAAGGGATAAAGCTTTGGGCATATGGGCTTGAGGTCAGATTCTGCCTTTGCAGTTTCCCAGACTGCGGTGGATCACTCAATACAAACTGCAAAAGCTGACTCCATAATAATGTAAATAGCACTTATAAACAGGAAGACATTAAAGCCTCTCAAACTCAGCTTTTCCATTTCTTCAACTCCATGAGCTGCTCCTTCTTAGGGAATTCCTGTGGGTAGCTCATCTAAGTATAGCATTTATACAGCAAACTAAACAATTGGTTTAAATCACTTGGGTGCTATGTCATTTATTTTAGGATAGGTTTAAATCAGACTGAAGTTCTATAAACCTAATTAAGAAGAAACAAAACCTTCTCCATTGCAAATTTGCATTAGAATGCATAATAAGCTAAAGGCAAGTTCAAAAACAGTATTTACATGCTCTCAGTGAATCCTAGGCAGAAATTATGTTCCTAAAGTATGCAGTGTTAGATTACCTCAAGCAATCTATAAAAACAGTTTGATGATAAAACAAAACATTTTTCTTAGCCACCAAGATCTCTAGACTTATTGCAAGTCTTGAAAAAATGGCCCTTGGAGGCACTGCAAGTAGTTCTTTAGTCAGAACTTTGTAAAAAAAACCAAAGTTAACAAAAAGTCTCAAACCACACCATCTTACACATTATTGTCACAATGCTTTTCATCTAGAAACACATTAAAGCAGGTCTTCCCAGAACTTCCACTTATCTAACCATGAGTGACATTTAGGTCTAAAGCAGAATGTTGCCTCTCCCTAGAAAACTTGATTCTACAGTGTCACAGGTACAACACAATACAGGTGTCACACCATAAAACACAACATTTCTATTACATTTCTACCAGTTCCGTTCCTAAAAACACTTTAATAATGAACACATAAACTTAATGTTTAATCATAAGAGATCATTGCACATAAAACTGAGCCATGCAGTTGGTTTTGGTCCCAAACGGAAATACAGTATTTTTAAACTGACCAATTTTTAGTAGCTGGCTTTTGAGACTAGTGGGAGGAAAAAAATCAAAAGCCTTACTGAACTCAGCATCTGACAGTTAGAGTGAGACTCAGACTAAGTCACACACATTTAAGTGCCTCTCTGTAGTTGTCCAAGTGTGATTTAAGTGCTTAGGATCTCGTTATAGATAAAGAAGATCTCTTAGTACGATGAGTGGAGTCTGTTAAGAAATGTAACTGGCCAAATATATCTAGTTTAGAGAAAATTGAGTTGTTCTTTTAACCTTCTTGACTTTTTAAAGTAAGGCTTCAAAATCAGCCATCCACCTAAGGTATTTTCTAAAAACCCCTTCATGGTATCATGAAATATTTTCACAGTCTTTGAAAATGTTATAGGGACCTATGGAAGACCACACCTTTTAGAGTAGCAGCTGTAGGAAATATCCCAGGACACCTCAAATGTCACAAAGGCTCTATGTTTGCTATTTTAGACAGTACATCAGTAGCATAAAAGATCGGATGCAATTAATGTCTATGCTCCTAATCTTTTTCTGGATTCCTAAATTTTTATGCAAGCATTCAGTTAGGAGCTAGCTGGGAGTGAGAGAATATGCAGATGTACAAAACAGGATTTTTTTAAAGAATAAAGTATATTTTATAAATATTTTCCAAAGAATATGATATAAATATTGTAATTGCAGTGAAGCCTAAGAGCCTTCAATAGCTTGAAGGTCATGTAGAGCAATGACAGACATAAATGAGAAATTTCATGACGTGGAGTTCACCACCTTATATTGTATTAATGCAGTGGGTTGCCCATGGCTACAATTTCCTGCAGTTACTTGTGATACTAAGGGTTCCATCTTCTCATATCCTGTATTAAAATTTAATTCTTGATAAAATTATTCTAACTTGGATATTTTAAAAGATTTGAACAGAAATTTGGAACATGCAGGATAAAGTCAGTTTGCTGGGATAAAATAAAATGTGCATCATTTATTTAGCCATATTTGAAAATTTTCCCCATACAGTTAATAAAGGAAGGTTTTGCTTAATTGGAAAAACAGGAAATCAAAGCACGAACTTTTTAAGTACAAAAATCCAGAAGAAAAATTCGCAGAATTGCTGCTCTAAAGAGATTTACTACTTCATTTAGGAAAGACTTGAAGCTGCATCTTTCCCCTTGGGCACATTGGAAAGGTTTGTGACCTTGGAGTTAGATTTTTCATCTGCTGGCCAAGATTCAAGCTTATGCAAATAGTTTAGTCTTGATACCACTATCATCTAAAGCCTTTGTAGTTGGAGATTTGCTTCTTTAGGTAATGACTTTATCTCTGATGTACTTTGCTATAAAGCGAAATTGCTGGCAGTGTGCTTTTGGGGGTGAAGAGGAGAAATACATTTTAGTTTTTAAATACCCTTATGCATAAGACAAAGTGCTTTTACATTTGGTTTTGTTTTAACTGCATACCCTCTCTTCTCTAGTACTCAACAAAAGAATCATTCATTCACCAATAGATTATGTAATTGTGGTTATTTTAGACACAACAGAGGTGGTAAACAAAACAATCTTTTTTTCCTGCCAAACGTATGTTATTTCCACAAATTTCAATTAAAGCAATCAGTTCTTAAGGGGTTTTGTAAAAGACAGTAATTAAGGCAAATATTTTCCAGCACCTGGGAACAACCTTCTTTTGTGTTTGGTATGATGTGTTATTGTTCTGTATCAATAGCATTTGTGTGGTTTGCTGCAACCTTGATCTGAAAGTGAGATGGTTTCTTTAGTGGTGCCTCAATTCAAGGTGATATCATTTTACCTATTAAATCCTTACCAGGACTCTTGGATTTACTCCATGCACAGTTCACAGCAGTGAAGACCCTGATTGGGAATGGGCACAGGTAAGAACCCCACATATGAGAAGACTCCACTCTGGGTCAGCAATTTTGATTCTGAACACTGCCATTTTGTAAGATTACAGTTTTCTCTGAAGTTATGATATTGCTGATACAGGTGAAGTTTAACACAGGCTTTAACTCTTTTGTTTGCTTCTTGCTGCCAGAGCTGAACCAACAACTGCAAAATCCGGGATTTCCCAGTGTAGCATTGGATCCGTAAGTGACTGTGGAGGCTCACACTGGGGTACCAAGGAGTGCTCACATCGTTGCCCTCTGACACTGAGCAGTGCAGGCAGAAAGGTCACAGAGGCTGAAAGTATGACTTTACTTTTTCCTGCACAGCATGGCTTCTTGGTACATGATACTGACAGCTAACTGCATCCAGTACCAGATGTAGCCCGGCTGCAGAAATCAAGGAGTTTGCCCGGGTTCTCCACTGTGCTTGGAGACTCATCCATACTTACCAATATCAGGACTGATGTCTGTGAGAATACATTTGTTTCCACCTATTCATTGCATATTGACAGGAAGATGAAGGAGAGAGAAGTAATCTTTTTATTTGAGATGAAGGGAAATTAACTAAGCATATCTTTTAGGAGGAATTATATTATTTTATGCATATTTTTAATGCATTTCAAATGTGAAAGTAGATCAAGGACTACATTTTTTGAAAGCACTGTGGCAAGAACAATAACAATGAAATCACTCCTTATAAATGAACTCACCTGTCAACGGGCCAGATTATGAGCTCAATTACATTGATATGAATCTTTAATACCTCCACAGAAAGCAATTAATCTTCTTGTTATTCTCACTATTTTAATTGCAAATAGAATCTGCTGTGACATGCCCAAGCATCTGAATTTGATGACCTTCAAGATCTTGCACAGACCTTGAAAACATCCGTGCTACTCAAAGCTGCTTATCCACTTTGGTATTAGTGACCCTAAGACAATTAGAAATAGGTACAAAATTCTGAGAACAAAGATGAAGATATCAGAATAACAAGAGGTGCTTTTGTCTGTTCTTCCAAATTCATAAAATTGCATAGGCTTATACTGTCAGGTAAGGACCTTTTAGAGTTACTTATGGAAGATTTTCATATGGAAGTCACAGAAGGTTTCTGACCCAGATCTTCCTTGCCAGTGCTCATTGAGGAAGGTCTATGAGGAACATGGGATGTCCAGCTGACAAAACAAGGGAAGAGTACCTGAGAGAATCACCATTCATCATCCTGGTAATGATTGATTCAGAACATTTGATGAGGATGGTAAAACCATGGAAGCTAGCTGAAAACTGGTGGAGGAAAATGAGAATTGCCTAATGAGCAGTTGAGATATCTGTACAGGAATGTCCAAATAACAGGAGGAAATTGGAAAAAATTTGAAAACTTAAAAACCATAAAAATTGTGTATTATTGTCAAAGAAATACACTATTGAGTCATTGAACTGCAATGTTTACACAAAAAGAATTAATATCTGAGGGAAATTTAAGATGCATTTTTTCCTACATATTAAAAGAGTTTATTTTTGCTCTCATTCATGAACAAGTGATAGCAAAAAGTAAAAGACATGTAGTATTTCTGAATAAATGTAAAAGGAGTGAAACAGATATATGGAGTGTGCTGTAGACTGCCTAGTAAGAGGGAAATATTGAAAGGTTTTAAGCAATTACCAAAAAAAATCTATGCAGGGTTGCAATGAAGAACCTGAGTTACATATATTTTTTGAAAAATAATATGATAGAACAGAAATATGTCATAAAAATTTATTAAGAGCAACATTTTCTCTAGAAGATGAAAGAAGCTATTGAAGAACCATTCTTGATTTAATTCTGACAGGCAGAGAGGAGCTGCTTAAGTATTTGGTATGAAAGTATGAGATAGAGTCACTATCAGCTGAGTAAAAAACATCCTCACACCAGACTTAGTGATTCATTGCTAGGCTATAAAGATAATTCAGGTATATCTATGTATTTCCTATATACCTATAAGGTGATACCGGATCAGTTCAGTATTTCCTTTAATGACTTATGTAAAGAAATAAAAAATAGATGTATTGATTTTTAGGGGTTTTTTGATAATTTTGGGATGCACCTTCCATGGTTTGCATCTCCTGTCTGTTGATGTTTACTATCTCACACCCGTTGTCTGACTACAGGCTCTCAGAAGCTCCAGAATCCCTGACCCACTGTTCCCAATACAGAAGACAATTTCCAAATTAAAAGATTAAATCTACAGATTTACATATAATTAATACATTCTTTATTCCTTTTAATATCTTTTGATTTTTGTTATCTCCGTCTGTCAGGCTACATGCACTCTTTAGTTGATTACTTTATGTTAAACTTGTATGGAAACTTTGTTCCTAGCTGCACTGCAGTTCAGTTCCCACATCTTAAAATGGGAAAAGTTGCAGTCTGTGTATAATCCTTGATAAAATATGGGAGGTGTGTTGGGCAGATCTGAGGCTGCAGACATTGGTATGTTGTGCATATACCTCCCACCAATGTTATCAATGTCTCAGATGCAGCAGTTGTCCTACTGAAACAGTCAACCTTCATCACTTTCTGACCTGCATAGCTTTGTCCTAGACAATGTCCTAGACTGGTGATTTTTTTGCTTTGATGTGACACCAGCACACATTTTTACACATCCCAAGGGCACTCCCATTGCAGGATAATCCCCCAGTTGTAACAGATCCATCATTTTGGCACGTAGAAAGCTGACACAGGTTCTCAGCAAATATGCATAAGATTAAGGAATTAGAGACTAAAGTTATGCTTTGTTTGCAAATCATCATTTTCTTAAGTAGGTACTAAATATTCTCAAAATATGCAGTATCAGGAGAAGCATCGTGTAAGCGTTGATATCTCCTAGCTAGCAGCTACCCACAAGGCATTTATTCCCAACTAATTCAGCCATGTTTTTCATTCTCTGCTGTTGCTTTAGACTTTTCATTTCACACACTGATTAGCTCAGTAATATTATCAGTTTCCTTTCTAATCTGTGAGGCACCGATGAATTCAGGCAGGGCCAAGAGGGAGGTCACAAGCAACCTACAACACAACATTAAAATTCAAAATGATCTTGAGAAACTGGGGGAATAAGATGAAATCTAACAAGATGAAATTCAATAATGAGAAGTAAAAGGCACTGCACCCTGAAGAAGAACTCATATGTGTAACTACAAAATGAGGGCAGCTCACAAGGCAGCAATGTGCCACGTGAGACCTGGGAATGATAGTACATTCTGAGGAGAAAAAAAGTCAACAGAGAGATGAAAATTCAAAACTGGTGAATCTCATTCTGGGATTCATTAACACCATGTGAGAGGTAAGATATGGGAAATAATGATTAAAGTTCACCTACCACTGTTCCATTGTAAAATTTTAAGTTTTACTGTAGTCAAAGACATAGGCCAGAAAGTTTGAAGGGGGAGCAATAGGAGAAGAAAAAAGTTTATTTGACTCCTTTTGTCTACAGAAGGAAAAACAGAGACTGAGATAGGTTGGCTATCTTTAATATGTTAAATTGTATTATAAAAAAGGTGATGATTAATTGCTTTCTACATTCACAGGTGATAAGGGAAAAACAAATTAGTTTAACTGGCAAAAGAAACACATTCAGATTATCAGGGAGTGAAGCACTGGAACAGATTACCCAAGGAAGCTGCAAAACCTACCCCACTGGATATTTTTAAGAAAATGTTTTCAGAAAAGTGTCTGACAGAAATGGTTAAGATATACCCATCTTATATCTAGGGGACAGATTAATACATTCACTCTTGAGATCCTGTCAAGATTTATGTTTCCATGGTTTTTATACATTTGAAGATAGAAGCAATTGTATTTGAAAATTATTAGAAAAGTCATAGGGGTGGTAAGGGTGATGAAAACATTGAAACTTGAAAAAGAATTCTGAACTCACAATTCCACTGAAGATGAATATATTAAAAGACTCACAGCATGTATTTTTAAAATGCTTCAAGGGTATTGAAAGGATATGGGAGCCCTTGTTTTATACTATAACTATAAACTCTGAGTAGATATAAACACTGATTTTATTTTGGTTTTGTTTTAAATAGGGCATTTCTAGGTCTTTGAGAACACATATGTCTTCCTGGGTATGTTTCAGCTCACTAATTTTAGCCTGCAGCAGCTTCAATATTTATATCTGAGTTTATTACCACAGCTACCTTTTATAGTTCATAAAAGTAAATATGCAAAATAATGCATGATTCATCTGATCAATTTAGAAACCTGCTTTAGAATGAGAAGTGTGCTGTGCACACTGTGTGTGTAAATGTCTGTTTTCCTCCAGAGGCTGTAAAGTCTAGGCTTAATTTTACCTGTCACGTCTAACTGGTACCCACCATCTCACCTACCATGCTCCTTCAGAAGCAGACAGAAAGCTGACCATGGAACAGACTTACATCGCTGATCTGTCACAATTCCAAACTTATTTGGAATGAGCAAATTCTCCATCCTTTTTTTTAGCCTTCAATATAAGAAAAGGGGACCCAAAAACTGAACTAATGACTGCAGTTTAAAGAACCCATAATTTCCTTGTTCATTATAGGTGTCTCTGCCCGAGCTTCCATATACAGAAAATAACAATTGTGATGCTTCCCAGATATGTCAAATACCTTAACTGATTATTATCTGGGTAATAGTTTGATGTTTTAGGATAAAAATTGCTTTTCACACTGGGAGACCAAGAAAATGCTGCTGTCTGCACAGACAGATGAATTGATATTTGTGCCTGTCATGCAAACTAGTTTTATTCCACTTGTTGTTTCATTTGTGCAATTTTCTTGCCCCATTTCAGTTTCCAGTCAGCAACAGTTTCACTGCCATTTACTTTCTACAGTTCAAGCTTTTAAGCAGAAATTTGCCTTAAATAAAAAGATGCCATTATTTGTTGATAAATTCCCAGCCTCACATCCTATTCACCTGGAGGACCAGATTATTCATCTGTATGTTGTTAAACAAAGACAAAATTGCTTTTCTTTTGTGCATTCTTAATATTACCTGAAGACTTAAATGAGGTTAAACTTTAGCAGTATTCATTTCCAAATGATGAAACAGATTCTCTCTCTATAGGCAGCTTTCTTAAATTCTCTGAACATACAGGTAGGAGAAAGTAGAATGTTATTGAGGAAAGTGCTTCTACTTATGAAAACTTGTAGAAATTAACCTCTACTCATAAGAAAAAGGGATGATGGTTCTCCCTTTTCTCCCTCTTTCTCCTCGAACTACAGCTGTAGGAATGCCAGCCTTATGGAAAAGAGGTTTGGATTAGAACAGAATAGAAAAAAAACCCCAAGTTTTAATTCCAGTACAGAAATACTGAATTATGTTCAGCCACTTAAATTTTTCTCTGGTTTATATTTAGAAATGCAGAAATGACACAACCTGAGCACTATGAAATTGGTACATGCAGGCTGCTGTGAGATTACCAGAAAGAACAGACGCAGGTATGTGCATATGTGCTTTACACATAACTGTGTATTGGAAATCTGTGTGGAAAGCAGCATTCTCAAAAGTTCAGTCCAGTCTCCATAAATGTGCCCATTTCAAGGAGAAAAAGAGGCTGGCTTTTTTGGCAGGAGTTGTGTGAATCTCCTGCTCATAGACCCTCTACTATTCTGCATGTTCAAAGAGGTGAAAATCAGTCTGTCAGGTTTGATGATATGATTTTCAGCACTTGTCCATAAAAAAGTAGTCTTTATAACAACATTATTAGTGACATTTTTAGTACTCAGCCTTGGCACCAGTCAGCTGTTAGAATATTGTATAAGGAGGCTGAAATTACATTGAAAGCTGAACATTGGGACAAGGATGAGCTGTAACAAAGTGAAATGCAAGGTTATGCATTTAGGCTTACAGAAAAAGCTGATTCCAGCTATGTGCTTATAAGCTGGAAATAACAGACAGGGGGAAAGTAATCAGTGGATCAGCTGGAAACAGGTTGTCTATGGGCCACCAGCATGGTGCATCCTTAAATATGACAGATGTGATCCTGAGACAGTAGGGAGGAGATAATTCCAGCCTTCCTAGAGAGCATTCATTGAAAACATGCTCAATTCTGAAGAAAAAAACCAAAGGATTATTTAAACTGAAAGTATTATATTAGCACAGGAGCTATTATGTATAATCTGACCTTAATTACATTTAAATAGGAAATTAGGAGAAATATTATTACTACTTTTGATGAGTTTCTTGATATTAGTAAAAGGGCTGGCAGAGTCATTATCTTTATCATGGGGAAGGTTATGGTTTGTCAGTGATGTGATATGATATGATTTATATGATATGATATGATATGATGATATGGATGATAATCTTTTTTCTCTTTTGCTGAAGCAGTTTTTTGTATTGGAGGTGACATAGTACAGCTGATGTCACAGATACTTTTGGATTCTGCTTTCTGTCATAGAAGTCCTCAATGAAAATTTCTGACTATTCCTGAGCAAAAAATCCACACAAAATCATGTCTTCTACTAGGCATTCTTCTGACAATCCTTTATCTTTCTTCTAGTTTCAAAAGCCAAATCTTACCTAGTTTTCAAACATCAGCCTTATCCTCATGACTTCCTTCATGAAGCTGTTCAATTAGATTCCACATTCCTTTGTCTACAGGCTACTGTTTTTTAAATGCATATGAAATCTATTAAGAAAGTAATTAGTAAAGATTTTCAAGAATGGAATATGATTTTGACATGAAGATAACTCATGTGCAAATTAGCCTAAGATCCAACAAATGTAACTGAGAACTTTTTGGGTGCTTTTTTCTTTAATGTCATCATTTCAATAGCAGTAAGAGAGAGTAAGATTAGCATAGCTTTCTCATTTATTGTGTTCATTCTGCACCACCAGGTAATTATATCTAAGTTAATCTTTTAGTTAATTATAAGTGAAGTGGTGAAGAAACACAAAAGCACTAGCATTTTATCCTCATAAGAATGTTTCTTTTTGAGAGGGAAAGAAAATGTATATTTTATTCCCTCTTAACCTTATTTTTGAACAGTTATTGACATTTTACTGAAGAGGAAGAAACTTTAAAAAAATTGTTCTTGATATTAACTTCAATATTTGTTTTCCCAGGATGAGAAAATATTTCGTACATATTTCAAGAGAAACAATTTTAATGGCTAAAAATGTCACCTGGAATAAGTATTATAGAGACCTGTGTTTGTGAGTCTGCTACTGTAAGTGCTTAAAAACTTATTTACATGTAAAACAATCCCTTCCTTTAGCAGCAATATTGGCTTGTGCTGCAAGATGCATTGAAATGATTTCACATATAATAGCTGGTTTTCCATAGTTTGTAACATTAAGAAAGCCTGTTCTTCTTCCCAATGTTGGTGAAATTGTGGTATTTCTTACTTCTGCTGAACTCATGAATAAATTTTATATTCACACGTTTAGTCCCACTACATAGTACCTTTCTAATAACACTATTTTATTATGTTCAAAAGCCTGCTGCAAGTGTTTCTCATCTGATTCAACTTATTAATCATAGATCAAATCCTGCAGTATCTTCAAAACCCCCAGTATTTGCTTATACACAAATTCATCCATTCTCATATATCATGAAAAAAATTCAATTTTAAAAGAATATTCAGTTTGTTTATCCTCTAGAGATGAATAATTTATCTTTCCAAGTATTGTCAAGTATTGTTCATTGCAGTGTGTTCAGTTCAGTTGTTTAGACATTAGTCCTGCCCCTCAACATGTGTATCAGAAATCTCCACTTTTTTGAGATGCACCCTTAAGAGCTGGAAAATTTCCAGGTTGGAAATTTATGTTTCAATTCTTTTTTCGGTTTCATTTTCTGAAGTAATTATTTTCTTTGAAACAAAAAATCAAACTAACATTTAGACAGACATTTTTCACTGGCTTTTGTTTCATCAGTGTTTTTTAAACTTTACTCTCTTTTAGAAGCAGGTTGATTTTGAAACTTTGGTGTTATCTTCTATATGAAATTTCTGTCTTCTCCCAAACATGAATAATTGCTCATGGATCATGCTCATGAGGTCAGAAATTGGTGTTTTTTCTATTTCAAAGGCAGGATATTGGTGCACCATGAAATTATCATCTTGTCAATGCAAGCAGGTGGATACTTATGAAGGATACAGTCAGAGATAGGAGGAGGAATTAGGAGACGGGTGAGTAGGTGAGTTAGCCTACTATTTTAAAAACTAATTGTAAGTAGAGATGAGATTTTCAGTTTATGGTTTACCTGTCATGTATCATCCATCCCAAACATGCCATTCTATGATAGTGTGTATTAAGAAAAAAGGCAATGGCTGCATCCCAGCTCTGGGGTCCCCACTATAGGAAGGAGATGGACCTGAAGGAGAGAGTGGAGACAGGGACTGGAGCATCTCTCCTATGGAGACAGGATGAGAGAGCTGTGGTTGTTCAGCCTGGGGAACAGAAGGCTTTAGGGAGAATTTTAAAGCATCTTCCAGTCCCTAAAGGAGCTACAAGAGAGTTGGAGAGGGACATTTTACAAGGGTGTGTGATGACTGGACAAGGGTGAGTGGCTTAAACTGAAATAGGTTAAGTTTAGATTAATTACAAAGAAATTCTTTACTCTGAGGGTGGTGAGGCACTGGCACAGGTTGCCCAAAGGAGTTGTGAATGCCTTGTTCCTGGCCAGGTTAAAGGCCAGGCTGAATAGGGCTTGGAGCAACCTGGTCTGGTGAAAGGCATCCCTGTGGCAGAGGGAGATGATTTTCAATGTTCCTTGCAACCCAAACAATTCTGTGATTCTATCACTTGTTTATATTAGCTATTAGCTATATTGGCTGGACACCTATAGGCTAGCAAGAAAGGCTTATATTACCTTGGCACCAGGTTTTAGTAAACACCAAGCCAGAACTGCCTCAGAGAAGAGTGATGTGATGATTTGTACCTGGCCTATTTCTAAAGGTGTATTTAATTGATTAGTCATCCAGTCTTACAAGAAAAAACTCTGACCAGGGCATTTTTTTAGCAGTCACTGAATGCTTCAGAAAAAAAAATATAATCTTAAGTATTTGTGGCATTTAGAGGGCACTAATTTTACTCATATGCTATTTGTACATGCAGAGTTCTCAGGAATATTTCTTTTTCTTCTGCACTCTCCAATTAAGCAGACAGCAAGAAATGGGTGAATAGCACCATTAACAGTAAAAGAAAAAAAACAAAAAAAACCAAAAAAAAACACCGAAAAACTATTCTCTCTTTATTCTTTGGTTTAGAATAAAAACCAAAAGCATTTGCAAAACAAGAACCTCTCTTGTATGCAACTGGTTTGTTCCTGAACACGGGACCTCCCAGGTAGCAGTGGAGCTGCTCCAGGCCTCCTGCAAACACTTCTGTGGCTCTTTTATGTTACTTTTCTTCATCTTTTCTTGTGTGTGCATGTGATGACTGATTCCCAGTTCAACAACAACTGCTCTGCTGCTCAGGAGATGCAAATGTAAGCACAATGGATACAGTGACCCGGCTTGCAACAGAGAAAAATGCCTTCAATAATTAATGAGAGAATGGGATGTGGAACCACTAAATCCAGTCTGAAGTTGATTACAGAGCTGTCAGTCATATGCAGGGCAATGTAATGAAACAGAGCAACTCAGCAGTCAGGGTATGTACGAAAGTCATTTCCTATCCCTTCTGCACATTTTTTTATGGACTGTAAAACTGGCAATTGGATTATTGAAAGGAAAAACTGATGAAATATGTCTGTTTTGAATGGGAACGTATCTCAGTAATATAGCCCACACACACTGTCCTATTTTTATCCAGAGTTCAGGAAATAAGTTATTCAAATGTATTTAAATAAGCTTTCTGCGCTACCAATATAGTTTCAAACTGCCTCATCTGTTGTGTCATGAACATAAACCACCCTAGATTAAATTTATATGTAATTATTTTGTTCCTCATGTGTCCTTCTATCCAAGATATGTCCCTAGAGTGGCTATCTTGTGATTTCGAAACTTACACTGTTCTTTACCTGAAGCAGAATTCAAATCAGTTTCTCAAGGCCATTTTTAATAAGAAGCAAGCCTAATATCAGACAAATTATTGTTTAGAATAAAAAAAAAAACTACTCAGTTTTAAGTTTTTTGTGATTGTTTCTTTTTATTCCTTCTAGATGATCTGATTGAAGCCTCAAATTCCTTATGAATTCTTATTGAATTTATCAAATATAATGCGGTTCAAAAGCAGATTGATGCCTTAAGTTTTAGCTTTCATATTTTTCAGATTCTGTGCTGCCTTGGTGCGTAACTCTGAGCTTCATATTAAGTGTTACCAAGTTCTCTTCACAGGATCGGTAGACAAAACAATCCTTTTCCAGCCTGAAAACCAAGGACAGCTGTTAGAAACCTCAGGCCCAAAAAGCATAAACAACAGTGAAACGAAGAGGGCAAACAAGGAGGATGGGACTTCATAGGCTGAAGCTCTAATTGGACAATTAACCCCATATCTAAATGGACCAAAACTTATAAAAGTGTGAAAACCTGTGGTGGGTTGTGCATCTGGTGACTATTTTGGGTCCATCTTGGGTGTAGCCCTGGCCAGGCTCTTGTACTGCCCAAAGTGTATCCTTTTAGGCTTTTTATTAAATACCTACTTTATTCTTTTAACTCAGCCAAGTCTCTGTTCCAGATCAGCATCTCTAGCCATCAAGGTGAGTGCAGAAGTGCAAGGTTGCACAGCTCTTTATCTTCCCAAGCAAGTGCCCTGTGTCTATATCCTAATAACATCCTAGAATACGTCTGTTCTGAAGTGTCATCCATCATATAAAGTCTTCTGAAGAGCTGAGAGTATTTCTGAGGGTTTTGTCTGTTTCTGCTAATATGTAGAAGTGGAATCCAGCAGCCCTCACTTGCCTTTGACTAACTCTAGTGAGCATGCTGAGGATTTTGCATTCCTCAGAGGCCCAAGTCCTTTAGTGTAGGTTTTGTCCCTCAGCCTAATAAGGCAGATGCTGGAGGGAAAGTCTTTGGAAAGGGAGGTGGGAAAAGCAAGTAGGAGAAAGCCAAAGCAATGTGCTGGAGTCACTGACTGTGGCAGCTTGGGAAATCCAGGCTAACTGATGTTGCTCTGTGGAAATAACCTACAGCTCATGGCCTCTGAGACAGATAATGTGTCAGCTGGAAACAACAGGGAGAGTGGAAATAAGAAACTAGGGACAGCAGGGAGACCATGGAGTAAGTCTGAAAAAGAACCTCGGGGGAAAAATGATCAGGAGTGAATGTCTAAGCTTGATGGATATTTTATGAAGTAGAAGAAACAAAGTGCTTGTTTAATTGCTTGTACATACTGCTAAATAACTTGAGCTGAGTATGCAGATCTGTGAAACAACCCTTAAAAGCCAGATCAGAAAATGCTGGCAATTGTTCAAATGTGTGGAGGTATGGTAGGAAAAAGCCCTACTAAAAATTAGATATTTCAAAAGCTACAAAATTTGGAAACAGTAGTCCACTTGATGCCCCAAACAACTACTAATTTTCTGATGCTGTTGCTTTCACAAAAGAAACACAAATCAGTATACTGATGGCTACTGGGGAGACAGCAGGTGTTAAGAACCAGAATTATGACCCTATTTGTTCCTATCCTATCGTCCATACATTTTACTTCTAGGTAAGCACATTCCTCCTTTTTTTGCAGGACGTTAGGAATGCAGTCAATGTCTGATTAGGGTTTTTTATGCAGAGAAATAGCTGGAAAGTAAAATAGATAAAGCATAGACCAAACCCCAGTCCAATTAGTTGCCTGTTCCAACCCATTCTGCAGTATCTTTTACAAATATACTTCAGAAAAGAAATTATCTCAGGAGTATTAGTAGGGGAATTTTCTAAAACTATTCCCTCTGCACTAAAAATCCCAAATCCTCCACAAGATAGCCTTTCCCAAAGCACCTTACAAAAACTGACAAGATAACTACCTTTTATTTCTAATTGCTTTTGCAGGAATTTTATATTGCTAAAAGTCAATGGAGAAACACTTCAAAAATATATGAAAAAGTACCTCTTTTTGCAACATTGTCAACTTTATTTTAAAAAAATATGAGTTTATGAGCAATTTTTGAAGCAGTGGTAGTTTTTATGCTCTGTGGACTGGAAAAATGTTCAAATCTTGAAAATATAACAAAAAATAGCTTGACCGACTCCTTTAAAAAGGAATAATATTGGAAAAAAAAACCCAAAGTAGAAATACTTTTGGAACACAACTCTGTTTTATGAAATTTATGTGTCTATAAATTGAAAAATACTGGCTCTGCTTGAATCTAGTTAGTAATTTCTTAGTAATGCATCTTGGTAAGGCTCTTATCCAGGTTTTAAGGTGCCATATCAACTTCTGCAACTGTGGCTATATTTCTGTGGGCTTCAGTAAAAACTTCTGATATTTTATTTTTATAGGAGCTTAAGAAAGGAGTGTATATTATGGTCTTTTTGAAAACATTTCAGGGCAGCATTCCTGCTTCAGGGAGTGACTGGGAGGTGGTAGGAGGGATCTTTGTCACCATTCCGTGTAAGAAGCAGGAATTGTGCCCAGGTGGAGGTGATATTACTGCTGTAGGATATGTTGTATAAACACCTTGTGGTGTGACCTGCATATTCCCACAAGCCTCTGGTGAGAATTAGCTTTGGTGTTTACAGCATGACCCGTTTTTCCCTGGATTTTTAGTGTATCAAGGAGCTTGTCAAAATCACCAGCTGACTCTGCCATAACCAGCTGTCTCTCCTCCTCCAGCTCTTATCAAATGCAGTGGTGCTAACACAGGGTCAGGCAGAGTAAGCACAATGTAGAAATGGAGAAATGCAGAACATGTTAAAAACCAATAATTTTGGAACACATAAAAGTAGAGTGTTGAAAGAGCTGTGACAAAGTCATGTCCTGAGTTCTTTTCAAATATCTCTCTAGGAAATTTCTCATACATTCATGTACTATTACTATAATCATTATAAAACATAATAAACTTCCATTTTAATATTTCAGAATTGTATAAAAGTTCTGTTCATGTATTATGTACAAAAGCATGACATCACTCTTTTTTTTCTTTTCTTTTTCTTGTTGTTTTTTTTTGTTTTGTTTTGTTTTGTTTTGTTTTTTATACTTAATTGGAATAACACCCATGAAAGAAGTTCAGAATGAAAAGCTAAGTAGGTAAAAGATTCAACTGTGTGGTGATTTAGGACATATGTTTTAAAATACAATTACATTTATTTAAAAGCTTGGGCTGCCTCCTTAAAAGTTCTAGTTTAATGGATGTGTCAGGCTCTGAGGGATCTTCTTGCAAAGTCCAAAGACCTAGTGTGAGTGTTTTGTGAAGTGTCAGGGGAGTCCTGGTGCCTTCCCAGCTCCAAGCATACTCCCAAAGTGTTAGAGGCTTTTGCAATTTCTCAGGAAGCCACCTTTGCTCAGGGTTTATGAGCTGGAATATTTCTTTTCCCTTTCCAAGTGAGGTACAAAAATTATACCCCAAACAATTCAGAGAATCACAGAATATTGTGGGTTGGAAGGGACCTGTAAGATCTTTTAGTTTAACCCCCCACCATGGGCAGGGATGCCACACACTAGATCAACTTGCTCAAAGCTTCTGCCAAACTGGTCTTGAACACTTCCAGGGATGGACATCCACGTATGGGCAACCTGTTCCAGTGCTTCACCATCCTCATAGGAAAGAATTTCTTTCTAACACCTATTCTAAACCTACCCACTTGCAATCTAAAGACCTTCTGAGTGTGGCCACATTTCTCTTCACAGAGAAAAAAAGCAAGGCACAACTTCCCAAGGATATTTTCTGGGAATTGCAGCAAGGAACCTGAGAGAAAGAAAAAACAATTCTTATCTCATTTATTGCACCTGTGTTTGTGCAAAAGAATGCAATATGGAGATTGTTTACCCAGAGTGATGGTGTTTTTTTCCTTGGCCTATCAGGGCCAAGCGCGTGTGCAGACGGTCAGTCAGCAGACAGTCACAAGATTTTGTTCAGTTGAGTTGAGTGCTTGTGCAGTTTCAGTTTAGATGTAGTGGAATATAGTACAGAATAATATAGTATAATAAAGTAATTAATTAGCCTTCTGATATCAGTGGAGTCAGATGCATCATTCCTCCCTGCCGCGGGTGTCGTCTTGATTACTGTATCTGAGCAGCATCTTTAAGTCCCTCCTCTGGACTCAGTCCAGATCCACATCCTTCCTATGGTGAGAGTTCCAGAGCTGGACACAGCACTCCAGGCAGGGACACAAGAACAGAGCAGAGGGGAAGAATCCCCTTCCTCAACCTGCTGGCCACCCTTCTTGTGTGCACCCCAGGACAGAGCTGGCTTTCTGGCAGACATTGCCAGGCCATGCTGAGCTTCTCATCAACAAACATCCCCAAATCTCTCAATCCATTCTCCCAGCCTCTATTTGTGCTTGGGATTGCCCTGACTCGTTTTTCCTGCTCTCCTTTCCAGTGATAATTCTCCGCAAGGACAGCCAAACACCTTGGGCAAATTAAACATTCAGGTATCAGAAATCCATGAGTGTTTTGTAGGGTTTGAGAGGATGCTTAGCTCTGAAGGTCACAATGTGGTGAACAGTTCAAAGTAAACTGCAGGGAGTTCCTGGCTGGTTTTTGTTCTTTTCTTCTGTCTCTCTGCAGAAAAATATCATGTTGCCAAAGGCTTTCAATGAAAAGATGGGCAACTTTTGTGTTGCTGTAGCTGAAACAGCACTGACTGTATCATGATGGATCGCATATACTCTTTGGAATCAGTTCTTCAGACGCAACAGCTTAATTAAATTTTAAGCATTATTGATTCAGTTTACAAAGCCTCCCCTGCTGTAGCAGGGGAATCTTGAGCTGTTGCACTCTGCAGCAGCAAAACAAAGAACATAAAAAGAAGAAAAAAATGAAAGTGTTTGGCTGGAAGATGCAGTATGCAGAGCTTAATTACTGCAAGATCTGTAATACTCTTTCTTCTAGAGAATAGAAATCTAAAACAACTCAGAAGAGATTTTCAGAGCAGGTTCTCACATTGTGTAAATGAGAGTAGCAGTGTCTGTGTCCTCAGTGGTGCTAACTCACCATGGAGAGCAGGAACTGCCCTGATCTCTATAATAGTCTTTGGTCAATAGAAGGGCAAACCAGCTCTCAGCTGGTTGTATGTATGATGAGATTGACAGAGCAAGCCTTTCTTTTATTTTCTATTTTTTCCTCCGTGGTTCAATGCTGTTTGACCACCACAAGGCTTTATATAGACTGTATATCACCTTTAGTGTTGTTTTAAGACAAACAGGGAACCTTACTAGAATAACAAGATTAAGCTGAACGAGCTGGTCTCAATGTGAAAAAGACAAGGTTGACAAATGCAGTTATCAGTCTTGCAGTACACACAATTTGCACTAAAAATCTCAGTGGTTCATTATTTTCCACGGTCCTCGGGATAGAATAAGAAATTTAATGAAAAATGTTCCAATTTAAGATGAATGTTACATGATTACACTCCCAATATGTATGAAATACTGGAACAGGCTTGAAGAGCTGCTTCACTGAAAGTTTTCAAGGACATTTAAGATACAGGGTGCTACATATATTTTGGTGCTGCTTCAGTGCAAGTTGTGAGAGGATCCCTTAGAGCCCAGCTTTTCTATGATTCTAGACTTATTGTTAGCTATTCAGGACAGGCTTTGTCTTCCAGTATGTTTGTGTGACTGCAGATAGAAGATGCATTGTCTGGGTAGTTTAAGCTTGTAAAAGGACTTTTTTTTCCTGGCTATATATATATTTTTTTTTTCTCTTAAGAAACTTCTTGTTCTTGATGTTTGCCTTGCTAATGGCTATAAAAATTGCCTGAAGATTTGGCATGAATCTTGGTTTTATTTATATATATATACACACGCATGATTTACACAACTAAATAACTCCAGAAAAAATCCCTATAGCAGTGGGAGCATTATTGTATCAAAACATTGGCTATTTTTTACAGTATGTTATCACTACATCAGTTGTTCCTTTATTACCCAAACAAAGGCTGCAGCACTCATTTGGATTCTGTATTAAAATACTCTATATTTGTGACTGTGGTCTTTTCTCTCCTCCTTTCCCCACAGGCAGTCTCTTCTGCCAGATACATGATCTGAGCAAAACAACACTGAAAGAAAATAAAAATCTTTCAGCACTGCTTTCAATTGCCACTTTAGAAAAAGCAAGAATACTTCTTAGAATATTATTATTAATATTAATGGCAATATTTTAACCTGAAATACTTTGAGGGAGAAAGAAACATTTTTCAAGGCAGTTTTTCTTTTAGCAGCATAAAAACTTTTTGAAAAATATGTTGTTGGAGAAAATTCTATGTTACCAGTCTGTGTGACAGTACATAATGATGCATTCATTAAAAAATGTAGATCCCTATTGATGTATAGATACTCTCAGTGGCAATGGGGAGATGTACACAGCAAGAATAGCTATATATTTATGCAGGGAAGGACATGACCTCCCTGAGGAAAGGAAATTCAGACTGTGTCTGTGCTGCCGGGGAGCTGCAGGCTTGGGCTTGTGCTTCCATCCAAACCCTTTATTGCCTGTATCACTGGGAAGCAGCAGCTTTGCCCAGAGTGGAGACAGGCTCTCACCTGCTGCACAGGTCAGATTGCTATTACTGAGTGGAAAATATCCTTACACATAGAGATGGGCTTTGGACACAGTCTGACTGGAGGTGACCCATAGTTTCTGCCTTCAGGCCTAAATGGGAAGTGAAAAGGTTATTATAGGTAAAATGGAAATGTATATCCAGCCTGCATTTGGGATTCCTCTGCATTAACCTATACCCCCTGCAAATTTAACACCCCTTCTTCACATGCCATAGCAGTGGCTGTCATCTCCCATGTTTTCTCCATTAATTTTCTCTAAATGCATTGCTGGCAGCCCACCCTATGCCTCACTGGCCATGGTGCTTTCTGAGCACTGTTTTTTCTATAGATAAACCAGCAGTAAATAACTATCTTTGCTTCACCCAGGCTGTGTATGTGTGCATTCAAACCTGGTCCACACTCCAAGCCACAGGCTGCCAGGCTCGGTGACAGCATCTATACCGTGAAACAGATCTCTCACCTATTTTGAAACTAGATTTCAGTCTTGCATCTTCCCCACCTTTACCCTTGCTTGGAAGGAAACCCACTCCTCAGATTCAGTGAACAATGTGAGTGGTGATCTTGGGAATGAGAGCATTGGAGAGATGGAAGCAGCTTTGCCATTCACAAAAGCCCTGTGCTGGTACAGCCACGAGTGACAGCTACTTCCTCTGCCAACGTCCCTTTCATCCGTCGCCCACGTCCTTTGAGCACTTGTGCCTGGCTCTAACGAGCAGCTGGGGCTGTGCAGGCTGGTGCCAGGCTGGGCTGGTTTTGTGAGGGCAGAATGTCCTCCTGGAGATGAATGGGACCCCTGGACTGTGCAGTTTTTGCAGAAGAAAGTGCTACAATCACATCCCCTTCATCCTCCCCTTCCCCTCCATTTGAAGTTTTAATTAGAGCTTAGAAGCCAGGCCTTTTTAAATCAAGCCAATTGCTCGCTTCTCTTCCTAAGGAAGGAAACTCCTTTGCTTTTTACTTGTTCCAATGCCGCCCCTTCCCAGCTCCTGCCACCGGATGCTTGCTGGTTGCTGTCCCATTTGGTGACCATCACACAGCCTCACGCTGCCAACACAAAAATCCATGTTGCTGCCAGTCAGTAGGAAGGATAGAAGGAGCTTCCTCCTGACCATGGTTTCTTCTTTCACCTTGCTGGGTGCAGCGAAACACCTTCCCTCAGACAATGCCACCATGTCGATGCGGTGGCAGAGAGACAATTTGGGCACCCTTTAGTTTGCTAAGATGAATTCTCAGAGACAGAGGTGTTTTCACACTGATTGTACATCTGCTATCCCAAACTCTGGGCTGTGCCACCCCAGCGTAGGTGCAGGCAGTGCCACTGCTGTTTTGCAGAAGCACCTCACAAATTTTGAGAAAAGTAGCAAAACAGATGATTTACCTCCTTTCACCCATCCCTTGAGGGCAAGGAGGATTGCTCTTGCCTGACAAAACACCCACCCTGTGACCAGAGGGGTGACACCCAGCTCAAAACAAATTGGGGGTGTTGAAAGGACCTTGTAATCTTTACTTCTCAAGCTGTGCTTTTCTTTTAGTCTAAGACGAAAAGCTGACTGCAGGGATTGCCTCCTCCTTCTGGACCTGTGCAATCAGAGAAGTTTGGCCTGAGCCTGAATCAAGTAAATTGGTTTTTATTGTTCAGATGCCTCTCTCAGATACATTTCCAACCCTTGAAATACATCTGTCTCATCTTATCTGCATCAAGAATTAGACTGAGACTTTCCTGCTCCATTTGATTGTACAATAGATTGAGAATTCTCCTCAGAGGGAATGGTGGTTGGGTGGCATTTTAAATGGCTGCTCAGACACCAGCAGAATAGCATTAATAACCACTACAGCCAAAAAATAAGAATATATTTAAGTTGACTTTGTGCATGTTCAACACAATGTTTGTTTGAAAGATGAGAGCTACATAGAGATGATTATTCAGAAGATAAATTCAATTCAAAACAAAATATTTAATAGATCACTGTTGATTTTAATTGTGTCAAAATTTAAAAAAAAGTGTTAACAGTTTTCTTTCCTTTCCTAAAATATATCTTAAATACAACTTTTTTTAATGAGATAAAATGCATTTATAATTTTAGTTTTCATTTAATATTAAGTTCAATATGATTTTATAATATTGCTTTTTATATAGTATTTATAATATTTATATTATATTAAAGCTCTACTGCATAGTACATATTTACTGAAATGAAAGATTTGTCCTTTATATAATTGATATTTTTCAGCCTGGTAGAATAAAATCCTTGGTTAATTTTAAAAGAAATATTTATGCATTTTTGGATGGAAAACATTCAGCTTTGATGCTTTCAAAAGAAATAATAGTATGTTTTCTGCTCTGGTTTATAGTGATCTTCCATGTGTCTGCATGTTGATCCAGGAAGGTAAATTTGTAATAATGCAAATTCTTCATGAGGCTTTGAAAGTTTTTATCTGGCTCGTGATGCCCTGGAGAGCTCTGTGGTGCATTGCTGGAGCACAGCACCTGTGATGTTTTCTGGGGGAGGGTAGCCAGCCCACCTGGGCAGATGTCACACGTGGAGCTCTCTGTGGCACTGCCAAACAGCTGAATCTGCTCTACACATCCACTCAATTACAGTTTTAACCATAATAATTAATAACAACGCAGCAGTTAAGGTAATGCCACATATGAACAGCTGTACAGCTGTTTATATCAGACTAATACACAATTAAGAGCTTGCTCAAGGTCTATTTCTGGGCACACGCCCTGCACAACCTTTAAGAAGATTTTATGCATCATTCTTTTTGTGTTAAGCTTCATTTTATCAGTATTGTCTCTTCCATTGCCTTTTCTCTAAACTCCAAACTTTAAAAACTAAAGTAAACCATGCCCTCATTTGAATAAAGCTTCACAAAGAGTACTTGCAAGATATTGAAAATTCCAGTTAATTAAAAAGTGATTACATTTAATCATAGACGGACTTTTGGCATACTGAGAATTATTTCATTTCACCAAGCTAAACATCTGTGACTAAAAAGATTACTGACAGAGAAAAACATTCTTCCTAAATTAAAGGTGCACTAGCATGAAAACCTCTTTTGACCAAGTGTTTTTTTAAGACAACATATGGTTGATTGCATAGTTAGGGACAGTACAGGGTGTTGATACCAGACAACACCAATAAGAAGATTAATGGCTTTGAAAGGTGAACTATGGGCATTATCTGTTTGTTGCAGCAATACTGATGGTTTTCATGCATAGTAATTCATTCATAAGCACCCACCAATCCCTGCTATTTTCATTAAAAATGTATATTCCAGTGCAGCAGATATGACCTTTACTGTAAATTGGTTTACTCTTCGGTGAGCCATGACCCTCAGTCTTCACCGAAACAGATTAGGGGGTGTTTCTGTACTTTTGGGGTTTTTGTACCCACAGCTGCTATTCCTGCCCCACGTCCCTCCTGATCCTTTAGCATCTCATTCCCATAAACCATCACAGATTGGTAGAGCTCCACCTCCATGGCCTCATTACAACAAACTTGAATCTGTGGAATTGCCTTTGGTTGCACTGCAAAGTTCCACCAAGGTTTACTAACTTCACCATGAGCTGTGCCTTCCTTTTAATGTTGGCTTAGCTCATTAAAGAGGCACCAACTGGGAACCTCTTTGCTGCACAATTACACAACTCCTTCCTAGAGAAATTTTGTTCATTGTCACTTACTGATACTGCTGTTTTATCACCTGGGGTATGATAAAACTTTGAAATTCTTTTTAGTCGAAATCTGAGTCTGTTATGAAAAAAAAATCCCAAAACCTCTGCATTAGAAGTTGCATAACTTTAATTTCTCTTTAAAATTTCTAAGTTAAAAAAAAAGAAAACTGTAATTTCAAGATGTCATTTCAAAAGTGTGTTTATGTTCTGATTTCAATGACATTGAATATTACATAAAAAGGTGATAGGTGTGATATAGCTAATATATTAAAGGAGCATTATTTTGCATTTTCAGAACTGTAATTTCATACTTAATATAACCTTAATAATAATTCCTTGGTTTCAATGACATTATATTTTCAAATGGCAAATATTTCTTCCTGCAAATTTGACTAGTTTTTCCTTTATAGCACTATCCTTTGACATGTTTTTTAGTGAATTTTGAATATATAATATTGCTTAGTAAAAATATAATTCATATTATAAACAGAAAAGCTATTGAATGGTTCTGCTAAAGAACGAAAATGCAAATATGGAAATTGAAGTTATGAAAATATATATAGGAAGCAAATTTCTATAAAATATAAGCAGGCAAAAGGTATTTAAAAGGTATTTCTGATTAACTGAGCTGAAATAATTGACTATGTTCATATTTTTAGATTATTCCAATGAAATCAACTGAATTTTTTTAACATGCATGCTTTAAGTAATGTTTTGGAATTAATGAGGTTAGCATTGGCAACTGTTGAGTTAAATGCTCAAAGACAGAAAGCTGAGACTGTGATTTTTATAATTTTATATATTGTCACTGGAGACAGATAAGTGATTACTCTGTGTGCATCAGTATTGGATCATCAAGGCAGTGCTTGTGAATCACCCTCTCAGTCATGAAAAAGACTGCATTTCATCTGATGTGGCTTGATTCTATATAATATGCATAACATAACTTCTGCATCTTTACCTGTATTTGTGTTGTATATTGTAGCTGTCACTGGTGCATCACTTTCCATCACCAAAGATTAAACAAACACCTACACCAAAAAATACCCCACCAAAAACTTTGTGCACACAGAACCCAGCACTATGAGTCTCTGGTCCCAGTGCCTTCACAAGCAGGAACATTCTAAATAATAGCACAAAGTCACGGTTTCACTTTGAAGCAATGAAAAGGAGAGATAAAATAGCGATGATCACTTGGTATACAGTGGAAAGCACAGTTTAGTTTACATTTGTTATTCATAATGCCTAGAATTCCCTCTTTGCCCTGACCAATCAATGCTGAATCTATTTCTTGATAAAGACAATACAGAATTTATGGGCAACAAACATGTTGTGAATAAAATGGGAGCAGTGCTCCAAAATGGTGTTTCATCTCTGTCTACTGATCACTACCTACACCATGAACTCTCAATCTTAGACACTACAGCAAAAGTTAAAGGTATCTATAAAAACCACAGATATCTGTAGAAGTCCAGGTGAAGAAGAAATATTCTGTGACTGCAGTCAGCGATCCTGAGATGTGTGAAGACATGACAATCATTAAAAATGCTTTGTTAGTCCAGCTGAACATCAGAAAGCATGGGTCACTTTGTTAAAGAGATGAAAGAAGTGATCAAAGTAGCGATCAAAGATGAGAGAGAATTTTTTATTCCAGGAAGACTCTTTGAAAAGATGTAGGCCAAGCAGTAAGTGGATCTCCAACACCTTGACATACAGTAGGTGAAAACACCTTTGCCATTCTTGACAAGACAAAGCTGTACCCTGGAATAACTTCATTGCTTTCCATAGCAATGACAACAGCAGCTTTATGAGAGAGAGAAAACACCAACTCTGCTTGTCTCCAGATTGGTTACGTGGAGACCCAGAGTTTACCTGACCCAGGCTGTGTTTGTCATTTGGCAAACAGATGCTGCCACCTTAATGTCAAGCAGTGGCCATAAAGTGCCTGAGAACTGCTGTCAGGTATGTCTTGCCATTTTAAAAGCTTCTCCAAAAAGAAGGAAGGCTACAAGATATATCAGTTATTCAAGAGCATTGAAGCATTTAAAGAGTGTCAAGCACTGCAGCACCCGCTGGCTCAGCCTCCAGAAGCGCACATCAAGGACACTGCAGCAACAAACAACCCCTTTGAAAACCTTTCAGGAGCCAGGACAAGGTGTAGGAAGGTGTGGGGGTCAAAAGTGTAGCAGAACACCTTAGTTCAGTAGAGATGCAGCAGTGCTATAATTATCACAATCATATCTTCACACCACTTAGCAGACTGAGCAGATCCTGTGGGCTGAGGCTGCCGGGGACCCTGCTTGGCACAGGAGTTCATCCCCTTGAAAATCCCAGACTAAGTAAATTCAAGATTGTCACATGGTTCAGTCAGGACACATGATCCTGGCTGGCTTGAAGGTCAAAGTAAAGAGGGCACACGGTAAAACCAGATTTAAAGAACAATATGATGGAAGCTGACTGTAGTTGTCACCTCAGTGGAGGCTTGGAAGCTGTTGGGGGTAGGACTCCTTGCAGTCAAGATGGCAGGGAGAACCATGAGTGCAATTTCAAAGAGATGGAACTGTGCTAGAAAATTATGTGCTGTTAAAACCATAATGTTTCAAGAAAGGTCCCAGCAGACAGGAGAAACATGCTTGCCAGCATGGTCTGTGTCAGGCCCTGCCTTGGGCTGTGAGACATCTCATTCCCTCTGTGCTTCCTGCTGGGCCTCACTGAGGGTTCACCTTCCACTGCTGCCTGCTGAGGCCACACACCAATCCCCACCACAAAATGGACCTTTTCTAAGAGTTGCTTTGAAAGCTGGAAATATACTATGTGGAAGTTGGAAGAGCTTTGTTCATCCTGAATCATGTACCAAGAGGAGAAAATCAAGAAGTGTTTTGTCATTGAAAGTATTAATTCTTTGTAATGCAAGTTTTCTACAGCTCAGGAGAGGACTGCTGGGCATCACCTGTAAATGAAAGCAGAATATGCCAGTGCACTGCCACTGAAAAATTTTCACAGGAACTTGTGTTAGGGACCATCAGTGCATATTGATATTGACATCTCCTAAGAAGAATGCTTTCTTATGCATCCACTGGAACATCTGTGTGGATGCAAAGCTGCTTGCATGAGCTACCTTCCACTGGTTTGGCACATTCCCTTCTCTTCTTAAATAACCAGGATTTTTATTGCAGATGCAATGTGTGAGGGGAAAATTAGACTTTTCTGCTTCCAAGAGTAGGTCAATGACTATTCCTGTTTAGTAGGATTGCCTTAATACAATTTTTTTTTGTAATCACTTGTTAACTTGTTTTGTTAACTTGGCCAACTTTGGAGGTTGAACAAGCGCTGTGATTAATTTGCCTGCACTGCAAATCCCTGAGATAATCCTCCAGGTGAGACCTGAGATACATTGCTGTGAGCATTTGGGAAAGGTGGCTTTGTTCATGATTGATCTGTACCTTGAACAGGAGAATCTGTTTCATAAACATAGTAAATTCCTAAACATAATGCATACATCAATATGAGAGCATTAATTTTCCAACTTATTTATTTCTGAAAAATTAGAAACTCATCTTTCAAAATTAGTATGTATATATGCACAGTAAGTTTATTTAAAATAAAATGTAATTTGCATAAGCTTTCCATAATTTTCGCAAAACAATGTTAATTACCCTTTTTAATGATCCAGAGCATCCCGAACGTTATTTTTCATGGTTTTCCATCTTTGTAATTCCAGTCCTAATTTCCATTAACATAACTGCAGTGCAAAAACCTGACTTCAAAACAAACTCATAGTACAAGTGTTGTCTTGAAAATGAGGAGGAATGTATAACTCACATGTCATTTTGTCTTGGGGAGTCTTTTTTTCTCTAATAACCAAGAATTCTTTCCAAAAGGAGGCACCTTTATCAGAGAATTGAGAATCTTGTGTGTTGTTGTATATATATTTTTATTTATAAATATATATATTTTTATATATATGTTATAGTATATATACATATGCTATGACTCCATACAGTTACTGAACAAAGCTACATAAAAGGTGTAAAAGAAAACAGGGCATCACTCAAATTCATAAGTTCCTACAGAGGCTGATTTGAAACCTCCTATTGAGAAGTGACTAGCAAGACAAGAGCTGGTGCAGAAATCATCTCAGGGTATTTTTGATTTATAAATCTGATTTTTTATTTATAAGTATAAATGTGAATATAAATTTCCAAGGGCAAAACTAATATTAGTTCACGTAATTCCATCACATCCTAGACAGGCCCATTTTCTTTACATGGTCTTTTACATCTTTTCACTATATTATATGCTACCTATCTTCACATTATCCAAGTAATTTCCAGCAGAATATGAAATGGTTTTGTCACACATAACCTCATTCTTGTTACTTTATTTTTTTCTAACCAGAAGAAATCCTCACATAAATTTCATTTATACTGTCTTCCTTACCTTTTTTTAATCCTGGCTGTGCTGAGTTTAATCTCTGCAGACATGATGAGCTTGTGTGTATGCCTGTGAGTGTGTTTAAGGAATCTGTACTTTTGTTAAATAGGAATAACATTTAATCAGTTGATATTTATGACTGTGACATAGGAAAATCAGGATATATTGTGTACTTTTAAAAACGTAACATTAACCAGAAGCTTTGAAACTAGTTTGCCTGGTGATCTCCTGTCTGTTATCTGCATGCTCATACTGCTCTGCTGAATCTTGTGAGTCTACTGAAAACTTGCCAAGGGGATGCTGATACCAAGATTTTAAATTGGAATTAGACTGAAATGAAATTACAGTGCTTTTCCCTGTTCCTTTCTTAAGCAGCTTTTTTCTTCCACTGGTCTTGTGACAACTGAATATTAATTTAATTCCAAGATTCAGAATGATTAAACTTAAATTGCAGCAGATTTTTTTTCATGGATCACCAACACCAACTATATTGTAAAATATGCACTGACATTCTGCAAGAGATAAAGATTGTTTACTGTACACTGCTGAATCCCAAATAATCCTCTTGAGCTTTTGCTAGTGATAATCCTTCCCACTGCTATTATGAGTAGTGGTAATAACTCTTCCTTTAACATACAGTGATAATTCTTCCTCTTTACCCCCATAAACCTCTTTTACCCTCATAAAATTTCCAATAAACTAACTCATACTTGCAAAGCAAAAACAAATCATCATCAGTTTTAACAGAGAGATAACACAAAGCATTTGCAAAGACTGCAATTAATCCTGGGGCAGCAGTATTCAAAAACTCCAGCACCCAACTAAGAAAGGTATTGTTACCTGACATGTTTTGTCTAAAAAAAAGTGCATTGTAAAGGCATATGGGTCTTAAGAACTGCTGGTTCACTTTCTATTTTCTAGTTTTCTATTCTAGTGAGAGCTCAGGCTGACTGCCTCTCCATTTCCCTCTTTGGAAGGGGCCTGCTTCTGCTGGAAGCTCTTTGAGCAGGGCATTGTCTCTCTCTTTATCTTTGTGCTGCATTCTGCTGTGTTTGGCACAAAGAAATGATAGAAACACTGAAGTGGGTACAAGGAATTAGGCTGGAGTATTCTGCTTCTCAGCCAGACCAGCCCAGCAGCCCCAGTTGGATGGCTGGCTGCTCAAAACACAGTTTAGCTGGGGGGCAGGAGAGAGGGGAATGCAAAAGAGAAAACAAGTTATTGCCTCAACAGCCTCTACCCAGTTAAGTTGCTATGTGCCTGGCACAAGGGGAATGAGAAGTTCAAGTAAATTTTCCACCTATTGGTAAAATAAATAACAAAACCTGTTTTCTCTGCATGTGGAGATCTCCTCTCCTCTCCTCTCCTCTCCTCTCCTCTCCTCTCCTCTCCTCTCCTCTCCTCCTCTCCTCTCCTCTCCTCTCCTCTCCTCTCCTCTCCTCTCCTCTCCTCTCTCTCCTCTCCTCTCCTCTCCTCTCCTCTCCTCTCCTCTCCTCTCCTCTCCTCTCCTCTCCTCTCCTCTCCTCTCCTCTCCTCTCCTCTCCTCTCCTCTCCTCTCCTCTCCTCTCCTCTCCTCTCCTCTCCTCTCCTCTCCTCTCCTCTCCTCTCCTCTCCTCTCCTCTCCTCTCCTCTCCTCTCCCTCCTCTCCTCTCCTCTCCTCCCTCTCCTCTCCTCTCCTCTCCTCTCCCTCTCCTCTCCTCTCCTCTCCTCTCCTCTCCTCTCCTCTCCTCTCCTCTCCTCTCTCCTCTCCTCTCCTCTCCTCTCCTCTTCCTCTCCTCTCCTCTCCTCTCCTCTCCTCTCCTCTCCTCTCCTCTCCTCTCCACTCCTCTCCTCTCCTCTCCTCTCCTCTCCTCTCCTCTCCTCTCCTCCTCTCTCTCCTCTCCTCTCCTCTCCTCTCCTCTCCTCTCCTCTCCTCTCCTCTCCCTCTCCTCTCCTCTCCTCTCCTCTCCTCTCCTCTCCTCTCCTCTCCTCTCCTCTCCTCTCCTCTCCTCTCCTCTCCTCTCTTTTTCCTGTTTCATTCATGCCAATATCCACACACTATTTTTGCTGCCAACCATTACAGGATTAGGAGCAGAGAAGTTACTACCTTAACAGTGAACTAAATGCTGCTCTGGGTTGCCACCCACATAAATGCAGAATAACTTGAATAACTTCATTGAAATAAATGAGCCAAAGCTGCAATTAGTGTAAACAACTTTCTCCTTTGTCTCAGGGAAATTACACCAATTTTCTTCAAATGTATATCGAACTCAAAGCAGACCCAATTTATTTATCTAGATCCAATTTTAGGGCACTATTTGGACCAGTCCTCAAAGAGAATGATTTGCCCCTCACCAGTAGCATGAAGTATTTATTTTGTTTCTTTTTCCCCCTCAGCTTACCTCTGCTTTTCACTTGGTGTCAGTCACACACATTCTTCCCACAATGTCAAGAAGTGATAAGCAAAAAATACATTGACTTACTTATGCTACTGAGCTTAAACTCTTGTTTACAAAAATAACTTAAATAGGTACTATTATCAATAGGAAGCAAGGGTGAGATGTTCTCTGAGAACAAAAAGCAAAAATGGAAAAAAAGGTACTGGAATAACACAACACATTACATAGTAATTAATCATCACTGCTGTGTCTTAGCTGTCTAGGAGCTATGAGGGACTAAATAATGAAGCAGCTGAATTGCTGTTTAAAGATACACAGTTTATTGTTAAAAATCTGAAATAAAACCCTGCTTCCACAGCCTATTGGGTTGTAGCCAAGAGTGCCTTAATCTTTAAAAAGATGCTGTAGGCAATTGTCTTTTATAGATACACAGGACATACCTCAGCAGCAGGAAAAATAGTCAAGAAAATTATGAAAGATAGAGTTATATATTAATTTAATGTATACAACCTGCTGGGACTAAACCCTCAGGTTTCTCAATGCTAAATAATAGCTCTCTAAGCTGCCAACACTCACTCAGAATTAACAAAATAGTGAATAAGGGAGAAATGGTGGATAAAAATTTATTCAGTCTTTCAAAAGACCTTTGGTAAAGACCCTTAGAAGAGACTGTTAGGGAAACTCGGTAACCATGGAGTGAGAGTTAAAATTTCACATGGATTAGGACCTCACTAGGAGATCGGGAAAAAGGAAAGGAATAAGATTCTATTCCTTACTGTAAAAGAGGTTAGAGGTGCAGTAGCCTCCACACCAGTGTTTTTTGTCTGTGCCAAATCGCAGCGTCCATACTCATGAGCAGCTCCATTGAAATCTGCTGCTGACTGTGGTGGGAAGTTTGTTGTTACTGTGCTGCAGGAAGTTTAAATAAGGTTTAGAGGACATGATGGAATATTTATAGACAGTCTGAAAGAGGAAAAGCTCAGTAAATTAGCCACAGAAGCTGGACATTGCAAATCAGGTGGTTTTAGTTAAGAGCTGAGACAGCCATGAAGGACTGTAAAATCATCTCCATGAACTTGTAATCACCCTATCAATCTGGTGTCACTGAAACTACCTGTTCAGGTTTCCTACCTGACAAATTTACTTTGGGAGGGTGGTATGTGTGTTCACACTAGACAGCATTTTTATCTCATTTCTTTGAGCCTCTAGGTTAGAGGTATATCTTCAGAGAAAAAAAAAAAAGCAAACAAAAAACAAACAAAACCAAAACAAAACAAAACCAAACCCAAAAAACAAAAATCAAGAAAAAGAAGCAAGATCAAATTTCCAAAGAAATTATACTTTAGAATGAACTGTGACGAAATTAAGTCTTGTGTGTGAAGAAGCTTACGGATATTTTTATTGCAGGTCCTGAAGCAAGAGCTGCATTTCTGTACTTTCCTCTGAAGTCACCTACTCTTGACTTAGGTGGAAGGTGTGCCAGACCTTTAGGTCCTAGCAGGGTTGATGTGCTGCTGGTCATATCAGTCAGTGTGTATTACTCCTGCAAAAAGTAATGTGCCTTAATCCCCATTAACCAGTGTAGTCAGCTAAGCAATGCACCACCACTTCCTCTGCTTTCTTACCTTGACATTACACGGAGTTCAGTAGATGCCATCAAGCTGAGCAGAATTTTGAAGAGAAGCTTTGTTTTCTCTATTGAAACAGGTCTATTCCAAAATTCCATCTAAAATTCCTATACATGTTCAAAGAGATGGAATAATGCAGTTGCTCTATAAGGAGGACAAATATGACAAAAATAAGTGAAAAAGGTAGATAAAAATAGATGGGAAGATGATGGCCCATAGCCAGCTCTGCAAAATTTCGGAAGCATAAAGTACAAATAATCCAGTAGCAAGGCTGAGGAAGACTAGTTTGTCTCACTTTGCTTCGGTACTCATGGTCCTGAATCAGCTGCTTGAAAACAAAAGGAAAGTGTACAAGTCTCTAAGGTGAAGAGAGAATGAGGACACAAACTTTCTTGATGGCATGAACTTGCTTGGCTTAGTAAAACTGAGAGCTGACTGCAAAGATTTGCAAAAAGACTGCACAAGGCTAAGTGGCGTGAGAGATAAAATGGAAAATGAAATTCAATATGGATAAATGTAAAGTAATTTACACAGGTGTAAAAGCAATAAAGCTTTAGTTACAAAATTATGGGCTCTGGGCTGACTATTATCATTCAAGAGAGAGATATTGGGAATATCATAGCTAGTTCTGTAAAAACATCAACTCAATATTAAGTAGAAGTCAAAAAGCAAATAAAACCTTAGGAAATACTAGGAAATGAATAGAGAACAAATAGGTAATGTGATTATGTCAGTGTATAAATCTGTGATATGCTTGCGCCTTCAATGCTTTGTGCATTTCTGGTCTTTCTGTTTCAGCCAGAAGTGGGAGAGGCACAGAAAAGGGCAAGAAGGCTGATTAAAGGTGTGGGAAACAATGAGGTGGACCAGGACTCCTGGGGAAGAGGGGCAGAGCAGGGGCAGCAAAGAGGAGGTGACGAGAGATCAATCAACTTCTGATGCCTGATCTTAAAGTCATGAGAATATTCTGCCACACAGTTCAAAGCAGGCAAACTGGAGTAATTCCTTACAAATATGTGAAAACTACTGATGCTATAAATGTGCTTCATATGTCTGAAAGGAGAATAGACTAAGGGTATATAGAGAGACAACCCCTGTTTCTGGTTTGTAAAACATAAAAAGGCAGTGAAAGGCTTTCTGGCTCTTCTTTTACCCTGGGCAGCTGTCCCTGGTCTGTCAGAGACAGACTGTTGGGCTGGGTGTGGTTTTGATCGATACACCTCACATTGTAAAAGCTATTCCTAGAGGGCAGAGAGGTGTGCACACACATTAAAACAAGCATAGGAGAGACAGAAAAGCTGCTCTCAGTGCAAGAAGGGAGGGAGCACAAAAAGGAGCATCCAAGGAATGTCAGAGCATTGTATGTTATTGTTTTATCCTCTGGAATCTTAGGCTGATCAGCCTACATATCAAAAAGGATTTTTTGCAATCAGTGGAGTTGGTTTAGGCCCTCAGGGCAAAGCTCTGGTCCATTCCCATTGCAGATATGGTTTCCAGATAGAATTCACTCCTAAGAGCAGAAAAGTCACTCTGTAGTGACTCAAGGTGCATCTATTTGTCATTCTATCTGTATCTTTCACTGTCCTTTTTTTGTGTTTTCTCTGATAAGGGACCTTGGTGACTGAAATATAGATCAAAGCACCAGCCTAAGGCTGGTCAAAAGAAAAGGGAAGAGAAAAAAAGTAAAAATATATATAATTGAGTTTAAAAGATTCTTTCTTGCCTTATTTTCTGCCCTTTCTATACAAAGGTTTTCTGTCTCTTCCTGCATTTAGCATATCCTATAGTTACTTTGAAAGAGAAGTAAAAGGAAGAGACTCAACAAAAGATTTTCCTTTCTTATATTGTAACTATACTTAATTCTAAACTTGAAGTGTTTCATTATACTTTGGATTAGATGGTGACTTATTGTGCTGTATGTGCCATATCTGTGGTGCTCATTAACCTTTTCTATGAGTGCTTTCATGAATCCTTACAAAGCCATGAGCCTGGTAACTTTGATCCTCTATGTTTGAAAACTTTGGTTTTAAAAACCAAATATAACAGCCCAGGTTGTTATGTGTTAATTGTGAGGAAAGGCACATAATTTAATGTATAACTTGCCATAGCACCCATATTTGAGGTATAAGGTCTAGAACTATTGAAATTTCTTTTCATACCACTGAGACTCAAAAACATTAGATAAAAGTTTTCTTTTACTGGAAGAGGGAACACTTCTGGGTATAAAAAATACTGGAAAGCTGGTTGTGTCTGAATTATCTTTCTTTTAGCACAAGCTAGTCTGTAAATACTCAGATATTTATATAAAAAGTTCTGTTTCATTTATTAAATAAATATATTATATAAGTGCAACCTTTTTATTCCATCATTATAATTCCAATAGCTTCTCTACACATCTATCCTTATTATTGTCATAAAAGTAATGCTCATGCTTTTTCCTGTGTTTCTGTGTTTCTGCAGTAGCATCAGGGCATACTTATCCATCACATTTTTTCATGGGTTTTATGAATGTGTGACACTGTTTTCACTACCTACAGTATGATTTAACTATATTCAGTTTTAGTACGGTGCCCAGAATGGGTTGCTAGGCTATAGCAATAGATCAGAATGGCTTCACCAAGCTCAGCACAACTTTACTTCCTTGAGCCATTTGATATTATGCTTTTAGTGGGTGTGTGCTGTTGAAAACAGCATTCTTCTTTCCTCCAAAACCAGAACAAATTTTTGCAAAGTTACAGCTATGGCAAATTTAGAACCAATACTTTCTGTTATAACATCATTTGTGATAGCAAGGTAAAAAAACCAAAACCCTAACTTTTCAAGAGTTTGGTTTCATGAAGAAATTTCCCTGATCATCTTATTATAGTGAAAAGTACTGTACTCTGACAATGACTTTTATCCAAAACTTACTCTAAAAGTTCCTCATGCAAATTTATAGCCTCAAAATATAAGCCATTTACTGCCAGATGTTTTGCAAGCTGTTCTGTAACATCACATAAAAAGTAATGAAGTAAAGACAGAGCCATAGTAATATATATGATAAGGAGCTAAAATTGGCATAGAGAGGGTTGTTAGCTTTTTAAAATTTACAGTAATGCAAAGAAATCAAGGTGTTGGAAGCTGAGTAGAGACAAACTAATTTTGAGTGGTTTTTTTTTAAATATTAAGCAGACCATTAAGTTAAGAAATGATTGAATAAATTTATATACTTTACAATTTACCATGAACACCATCAAACTTTCCTCCCTATTGAACCAAATGAGGAAATAGGTTTAGGACTTGAGAACCCCATTTTGAGGTTGTGTCTTTCTCCCATCCAAAGACCTTTCTGATGCCACAGATGGATTCATGGTCAGACATCTCACGAGAAATGCCAAACCACTGTCAGTACTGTTAATGGTCTTGTTGATCTCATCAGGATTCTGTCACTTTCTCTGTGTGTACCCCTGCCCAAGTAATTTTGGGCTCCTTTTGTCAGTGGTGACTGCACATTTTTTCAGACCAAGGTTAGCACATTAGCCAGATGGAAAGAACAGGTTTTGATCATGAAGGACATGAAAAAAATGAAGCATGTGTAGGCAACTCCTGAGCTGCTGTTGCATAGTCATTTTTACTTTGGGACATAACAGTCCAGCCTCAAAAGACATTGGTAGCTGGAAACCACAGAAGCTGGTGCCAGAAACAGAGAGGAAAGTGAAAAAAATTACCTGTGACTGGAGAAATCAACAGTTTTGGAATGTAGACTGGGTTTTTATTATTATTTTTAAGGTCAAAATGTAGCAGGAGGTGAATGACTTATGTTCCCTGCATGTATTTCATATCCCTTTGTCACTGCCTGTGACACAGATCAGGGTTTTCAGACAAACCAGAGTTACAAAAGAGGAAAAGAGAGCAATACCCAGAAGTCAAGAGGTGATTTTTACTAATAACGATAATATTTTATTTCACTCTTAGCTGCTAGAATAGGGTCTGCATAGAAATATTCTCTGCATGAGAGAGAAAGGGAACACATTTTTTGCTTTCCTGTGTTCTGTGTTTTAGGGGAATAATTTAGGTTTGTGTTAGTGGGAAAACTGGGCGTGAGAGTTAATTCTTCATATCATTTGTGCATGAAACCCTAATCTGAGATGAAAGAAGGAGACACTAAAACAAAAAGTAAGGAAAATAATAAGCAGAATTT
Organism: Calcarius lapponicus; assembly: GCA_039654755.1. Classification (NCBI taxonomy): domain Eukaryota; kingdom Metazoa; phylum Chordata; class Aves; order Passeriformes; family Fringillidae; genus Calcarius; species Calcarius lapponicus. Next base: position 11,345,243 of record CM077463.1, read on the forward strand.
TCATAGAATCATAGAATCTTTAAGGATGGAGATCTCTAATGTCTTTGAGTCCAGCTGTTAACCCAGCACTGCCAAGTCCACCACTAAAGCACATCTGCATATTTTTCTAACACTTCTGTCTGTTCAGGGGTCTGCAATGCTGACTAGTCTCCATGTACCCAGATTTCTGACACCACTATTAGGTGGTGCTGTCCTCAGTGTTTCCCAGCCTTCTTTCTTTAGACTCTCTGCTGCAGGAATCATGAGGATGCCAACTGTGCCTTGCTGCTCTGCATGCTTTTCAGCTGGGATACCTCCTTTATTTGTTTCTTAAAGTGCCTTACACATCTGTGGAGCAGGATAAGTCATAAATAATAATAGCAGTGCCACTGCTTCCCTCTCATTAATACCGAGTCACTAGAGATTCCCTGGTGGTGATGCACAGTGCATGACACTGCACAGATTAGGGCTTCCATCATGCAGACTGTCAGCATGATTGCTTTCACTAAATACAGCCATTGCACACACTGAAATATGCTCAACTGGGGCACTGCTAGTAAAGCACTGACGGCAGCTTTGCAAACAAGAATGTATAACTTTCATAATTCTGCTCAGGAGAATAAAAGCTTGGAAAAATGCTGGAGATTGTGAGCAGGAGGTGAATATGTTAGCACTTTTCTCACAGGAATCCAAGCAGTGGATCTTATTCCCAGAAATCTGCCTTCATTCTCCCTGGGGAAGCCATTTACTGACTTTTTTAAGTCCATGAACTCTTTGGGTCAGTGATCATCTTAATCCGCTCCACAGGGCTTAGAACAACTGAGACTTACTCTTGACTGCCACGGTGAATGGCAATTACTGTGATAATTAACTAATTATGTTAGCCAAACTGGCAAAGGAAACTTTTAAACAAGAGCTATTGGTACTCTGTATTGAAGGAAGCAGAATTAAAACCCCATCTCCTCTGAACATCTACATTGGTTTCATCTACTGAAGCTGTTTATAGTCAGTGGACAGCAGCAAGGTCTCCAAGAGGCTTTTCAGACCACAAGCCCAAGGCCTGCACGCTCCTGTGGAGGAGCTTCCACTGTCAGTGGTCTCCAGATTGCACCCCTAAATCTGCATGGTCAGAATAGATGACATGGAAAATGTCTTTGCTCCCAAAACTCTCCAAAACTGCCCTTCTTCCACATTGCCTGTGCCTTCCACAGCCATTCTCAGCTGAAGGCAGTGCCACAGATCAGCAGTACCACCTCACTGCTGTGTTTGTCCAATCATTTCCCTCCTGCTTTTTCTCTTTCAGTGCATCCTGGTGCTCTTACTCTCTAAGAGCAGCTTAAGATACTAGCCTTAGCTGGAAGGGAAGTGTTGTTTGTTTAGGGAAGCTTTCTGAAAGGTAGTTCTCCAATCTGGTTTATTGCTAGGCCATCCCAAGGGAGATGGCAGGAATATAACACCAGCCCCTCCAGATGTGCGTGGAAAGTAATTTTGAAATAGTACCCAGTGCTTCTGTGGAGATAACTCAATATACCTCAGAAGTGCGGAATATTAGCTTCTATATCAGATACAGTATGAAATAGCTACCAAACTTCAAATTCTTCATATTTAATTCCTAATAACTTCCACAGCTAGGCAAGCCTGTGGGGATTGTGTATTATTCTTCCATGAATTCACTGGGATTCATGTGACTGTTGGGAAGGGTAGTGTAGAACAAGAACTCTGTAAATTGACATCATTGGAGCAGATGCTCCCAAATTCCAAGTGTATTTCAGTAAGTTTTCTGGTGTTCTCACCAGAAGCATGCCATGACCACACACAATGCCTAGGTGAATATTTTGAAACTAGGAAACAAAGCCATGGCCACAGTTAAGTCAGCTAGGATATTGCTTTGGAATTCATCCAGAGAAAGGCTCGTCCCAAGAACAGTAGGAAAAAAGTGAGACTAACCATTTCATGGCAGAGTTACCTGTGTCTTCCCTGAAGCAGCTGCATTTCCCAGCATTCTTTTCTGGGAAAGAATGACAGAGTAGATGGACCAGTCCAGATTCAAAATGGCAATAAACTATCTGTTTTAATTGCACTCAGCGTTTTCCTGGGGAGAAACAGGGAAAAATATGCAAAACCATAGGAAAAATTGAATTGAGCAAAATTACATTTTACCATTCTAAAAAAAATGTGATGCAGAAGCTCATAAAACCTAAAACTCCACAGGGCTCATCCTGCCAGAGAACCAGTTCTGAATAGCAGTATTTTGACAAATATAGCTTTTTTTTCTTTAAATTATATAATGAATGCTGGCTTATTTGCATATGGTAATTGGCCTTGTCTGCCACTTCTGCTCGACAGTCTGCTCTTCAGCAAATGCTGCTTTGTTTGTCACTTCCCAAGCTCTGTGACTGTCTATGGAGCAGCGGTCTTTTCATTTTTATAGATTTATAAGTGATGTTAATGAGAATAATCTGGTGCAAGCAGGAAAAAAATAAATCTGGTTTCATTTCTGGGCTCTGGACATAAAGAAAATTCCAGAAAAAATTGATTAAAATTGTAATATGCTTTCTGTATATTACATTGTTGCACTATGTAGTTTGAAAATCTATAGCTTTACATACTACCCCAGCTGGATTATTTTTTCAGTATTTTGGCACAGTTTATTGTTCTGACATTATAGAAAGCTTTTAAAATCTCAAAATCATAGAATCATAGAATTGTTAAGATTGGAAAAGTCCTTTAAGTTAATCAAGTCCAAGCATCAGCCCAGGACCACCATGTTCATTATCAAACCGTACCCTCGAGTGCCAAATCCCTGCATTCTTTAATATGTCCAGGGATGGTGACTCTACCACTTCCCTGGACAGCTGTTCCAATGCTTTACAACCCTTTCAGTATAAAAAAAATTCCCAACATCCACTCTAAATCTCCCCTGGCACAACTCAGGGCCATTTCCCCTCATTCTGTCACTTGCTACCTGGGAGAAGAGACTGATACCCACATGTGGGGGCGCATGCATGAATAAACCCATTAAATTTACAGGCCTATTGCAATGAATTAGGTTTTAACAATATTTTCTCTAGTGCTTTAAGGAAAACCAGGCAGAAGCCAGAGCTACTGAACAAAACTTCCCCATCACTCTAAAAGTTCAATCTTCGTATGTTGCATCTGCATATGAAAAAAGTTTTAACAAGCCTTTGTATGCCAAGAAATATCCTTTCTGCCATCACTTCTTCTGCACACAAAGTTTTTTTTCTGAGTGGGAATTAAGACAAACACAGTGTCACAATCTGTGCTTTGCTACACAAGAGACAAGTACAGCTGAAGGCATCTGACAGTAGGGAAAGCCAGTGCTCATGTTGTGCTCTTCAGGAATCTAAAACCCTTTTTAGCACTAAAGGTTAAAAGGAAAAGCCAGTCACTTTCCATGTAGGGTCCATGGGTAGTTAAGAACTGAAGTACATAAAACCAAATGAGACTGGATTATTTCGTAGTTTTCATTTGTGCAGAGGATACTGAACTCCAGCCCAGCAGGGGCTTCTCGCGGGAAGGACTGTAGGTGAAATGGGAAAAGAAAAATCAACTGTAATCTGTGCATCAGCACTAATGTAATGATACTTCTACTCCTTCTGTGCAGGAGACTTTGCCTCAGTTAGGATTAATGGTAGATTTATGTAGGAAACATCCAACTGGCATTTCCAGAATTAAGACAAAGCATGTCACCTTTGGCAATCTTAGGGAAAAGCTAAATCTGGTGAACCCGTGTTTCACATGTTTGCTCCAGTGTTGCATTAGTGTGACACAATGCATACAACACAAGTAATGCACGCACTGAGGAAGAAGTCAGAGGAAGAAAAACCACAGAACTGAAGAAAGAAAATAACGGATGAAAAGTAAACAAGATACAAAAGAAAAAAGAAAAAGGAATTTTAATGCAAAATCAAGAGAAAGAAGCCTTATCAAAAGGAAGTAATATGTATGTGTCTTTGCACAATTTTAAAAATTCAAGTTAGTGTGAGTTAAAAACCACTTGTAAACCAAGGCATGGATATAGCTCTCAACTGAGATATTCCCTCATCTCCAAAAGAGACCATTTATTGCTTGGTTTAAGTGAAGGATTAAGAACCAGCTCAGGTCATGAAGGGATTTTCATTCTCCCTCAAATCCTCATTAATTAGTCAAAACTGGTTTTTTGGTCAGGTTAAGTCTCACCAGAAGACGCTGTGTGCTCCCAGGTCAGGTCCTACCTGTACAGACACTACTGACAAACAGTGAAGGCTCCTCTGTCTTGCTTAAGTCAGTGCCACATCCTCAAGGACATGAATCCATCTAAAGCAGCAGCATTTACAACACATAACAGGAGCATAAATTAGGGTTCATTAATTGCTTAAGCTGATAAGCAAACTGACCTGCCCAAGGCATGGTAACACATTTCTCTGCTTCCCTTGCAAGTGGCAGGAGCAGGTTACAGCAGGCAGGCAAGGCACAAAATGTCTGACACTGCCAGAGTAGGTCAGGAAAAACTTCCCAGATCCCTCAGCCTAAATAGTGCAGGTTCCTGAGAGGTGACAACTTCGTTGATTGCAGGTTTTTGAACCATTTTTCAAAAATGAATCATGCATGTTCTTAGAATACCCTGTCTGGAAGAGAACTGAAAGGAGCATTGAGCTCTCAGTAGGGAAAAAGGCATCAACATACCTTAATACAGGAAACAAATCTGACTGTACAAGATAAAGGCAGCAAAAAATATATGAAAAGATTATTTGTTTAAATGATAGAAAATTAGAAATCAGACAAACAGATGCCACGACGAGCAAAACCACAAGAAAATCACAATATCTATCCTGTTAAAATATGCATTAATGTCACTATTCATAATGACAAGGGATATTTTTAACTTTTCTAAATTAACTTTGTAATTTCAGCTGCTTGGCAAATGCAGCTGCTGTTCTGCAATCAATGGTATTTGATCAATTTCTATCACCTGAAGATCTGGCCCCTGGTGTGCCAAAAGAGATTGTTAATTATTTCAGTACACAATGCACAACCAACTCATGAGATCAGTGCAAAATTAACATATTACAGATGTGTGTGCTTATTCCTTTACCATTTGGGATTCATAGCTACAAGACTTCTTCCGCAGTCATGCAGAGTACAATTTATTGAAAATAAATTGTTCATAATGATGGAATTCCAGGAGCTTTAAGCATATGACTGATTTCTGCACTTTGAGAAAATTATGAGAGTTGGAAAGCACTAATTATGACAGCTGACTTTTTTTTATTGGTCTGATTTCTCGTGGTTGCCATTCTCTGCTGAAATCCATGGCAAAAAAATTGCCATTATCATTGATGGAAACAATGATATTGTAGATCATGTAACTCATTATAGTTTGCAAGAAATCTGCTTCCAAAGTCAACTTTTCTACTTTCTTTTTGGCTTTGTTCTTTTGATAGATGCTCTCAGGCAGTAAAGAAAAATCAATTTAAATGAATAAGCAAGCGAACAGCATTCATATCACCTTTATTTCACTTTGCCTCCTTGCTTGATTCTAATGATTCTTTATTTCAGTACAGAGAGAAGCTTCACTACGTGGCCAAGCCATCATAAATAAGAATCAAGTAAGTAAATAAAATCACAAACCCAAGTCAGTGTCAGCATTTACTCTCAGTCATTACAAAGATCTTTTTAATAATAACAAATCTAAGTTCAGGAAAGTCCAAGCTGTTCATGGTTTAGATGGGGCTCACAAATTGCAGGAGATGACAGCAGTCTTTTAATACTAAAAAACAAATTATGGCCCAAATCAGATGCGCTGCCAGCCAGAGGAGAAATTTTACACTTTTTTATTAAATTCATGGTTCTGCTTTCTTTAATTTGCTCTCAGACAAGGAGGGGAAATGAGGATGAATTCATATAGAGACAGCTGGCATGACAATGTATTGCAAGGGATGAGAGCTGAAAACAAAGCATAAACAAGCCACAGCAAAGAACAATGAGCCATCATGGACTGTCAGCCCTGTCAGATGGACCTCTGGGAAAAGTTAGGACTGACAGCTTCTTCCCACCTCAGTCCACTGGTCCTGACAGTGGTGGAATGACCCTCCCTCTCCCCTGCATCCCTTGGATGCCCTGATCTTTGTTTCTCTTCTCCCTGGTCACAGGGCTGGACCTCCTCGCAGGCAACACTATTCCCTGTCCTCATAAACATTCTTCTTGTGTAGTGCTGAGACCAAACATCCATGCAGAAAGGTCACCAAATACAGCCAGGCTCAGTGGGGGTAAAAGTGAAATATTGCATCAAGGATCTCTGATGGCTGGAATTGACTCAGAGCCCCCTCAGTCCTGTGTTTTAACTCTTTGAAACAGTGAATGCTTGAAAAAGACAGAGCCAAGAAAGCTGTGGAATTTGATTATGAAAGTATACACATACCTGCTGATACCTAAAGCAACCTGATATTTGTACTGATAATGGGAAGTCCATAACCTGTTCCTCAAAGAAATGTTATTTTTCAAGGGATTCAACTGCCCTAAGAAACCTAAAATTTTGGTATCTGCACTCTCACCTGTCATTTGCATGTGCCTTCAAAATCACTTAAAATATCCCACCCTCACAAAATGGTTGTGATTGGAGAGGACTTTAATTCCAACACAGCTTTAGCATAAGCTTAAAAAAGTGTGCATTGGCAGCATCAATTCTTATTCATTGCCTGTGAAAAGGGTGTAAGAACCTGGCCTTGATAGAAATCACTTTCAGGTATCTAAAAGTTGAGGGTGATGTTCCTTGAGGGAAAGGGAGAGAAACGATCTTGGCTGCTAGGAAGAGTATAAAACATGGCTTAGATGTTTTCTACCTCTTTCTGAACTTTTTTTCTTGTTTGTTTAGGTCATGCCTGCCACCGTGTTTTAAGCTTCTTGAGAGTTTGCGGAACTAAAGAAAAGGTAAGTTCTCAGTCCTGGTAGATGTAACTTTAGTTTCCCCCTACCTGGGTTGCACAAGTACTTTTTTTTTTTTTTTCCCCAGGAGATTGGTCTAGAATTAAAGCTTCTTCAGTAGCTTTTGTTGTTGTGCTTGTTGTTGTTTTTAGAGCTTCAAATTCCCAGATCTGGTTTGCATTTCAATTCTGCAATAGAAGTTTTCTAAAAACTTAAGGTCTTTTGATTTGTTCACTTGCTTTCCTAGCTGTATTTTTTTATATTTTGTAAAAGCTAGGTTCCCTTTGCCTAACTGTAGGAATTCTCCTAAGGTTTCAAATTAGTCTTCCTTCCATGACTAGTAAGGACATCACAACCCTTGGATCACTTTGTGCACATGATATATCTGTGAGCATTGAGGGTAGAGGGATTTAAGCTGACTAGATTTGGTGAAACATTTTCTTGCCTTTAATCTGTAGAACACACAAGAGAAGGCCAGGTCCCTCCTGAGAATTTTCTGGGATTCAGCTGGACTTACCTAAAGACAGTGGATCCAAGGCAGCTTTGAATGCATTACTAGTGGCTGCTTTGTGGTTTGCACCAAACTCTACTCTCACAGCAGCAGTCATCTCCTGTATTTCAGGATTTGATAGATTGGGATGTTAAATTCATCAATTTTATCACAAAGTACAGAGATAGAGTGTTAATGCATGTCAGTAACTAAATCTCATGAAGAGCAGAGCACAATTCTAGTAGGGAGTCAAGAGCACAACAGACTAACATAGACACCACTGCCCATGCTGCAAAGAGAAAAAACAGGTTGCAGCTGGGGAAACAGGATCTTTGCACATTTATCCCTCTCATTCACTATTTCTATAATTTCCAAACTCACTGTGCTCATAGGTTTCTCTTCTTTCCTGAAGGACACTTGAAAAAAAAAGTCTTTTCTTCTTGTTGAACTCCACTTTTTTGCTAGCCATTATTTTCTGTGACCTACAGTGACATGTAGAGCTGACTGGAATGTCAGCTGCTTACATCTCCAGCATCCCTCCCAGATGATCGTGTGTCCATGGTGACACTGTGGCAGAAACATCATAAGGCATCAGCATTACCTTCAAGTGAGAACTTCTTAATTTTGCCCATAAGTTTTCTCCTCCAAAGCCAATTTTCTCTATTGAGGTAGTAACCATAATCATGCTCTCCTCATCTCTGTTAACTCAAGGAAAATATTACAAATATTTTCAGAATACAGTCTTGCAAATACCTTAAAGGGGGAGGTTGATAAATAAAAAAAAAGAAAATACAGAAAGAAAATAAACTCTCCTCTGGGAGAAATACTGAGTGAAGATATTCTAACTATTATTCTCAGCCTTCATGCTGATGTCCTCAACCAACAGTAACAAGATGTTTGTGTTTAAGGTGCAGGCACTGTGGCTTTCTGGCTATTGTACAGCAAATGTGTAAACATGTGTTAGGGACCAGACCTAAGCATTGGCACAGAGTGAGTGCCACTAATCTCTTGTGGGGGCAGTCAGCATTCTGGTCCAGTTTGCAGCGCATTTTTATTCAGATAACAAATGGATGTAGAGCAGAAAGTCCTGGTAAAGAGAACAGTAGGGACCAGTTTCCTGAAATAATTCTTCTATCTTCCAACTCATTCTCTGTCACCTTCTTTCTCAAGCGTCCTTCATATGACCCAGGCAACCCAATTAGTTGTTTGAAGGGACTGAATTTGACCTGTGAGCCACATTCCAAGTGTTCTAGAAATTAACAGATGATTTATCCTTGACCTCAGTGTCTCCATCTGCAAAAAAAACACAACCCCAAAGCAATAATATTTAATGAACAGCAAAGTTGCAATTAATTGGTGCTCGCACTGCAGCAGCTTTGCCATCTGGGGACTTGAATTCGTGACTGGGGTTGCAGACAGCAGTGTTAGGGAACTTATAAGCTGGGATGGACATCAGGAATAGGAAACGTGAGGGGTTATAGGATTGAGGTCTGAGTCTGCCTGTGCAAGGTTGGATCATAAGAGAGAGGTGTGAAATGGAGGGCATGTGTCGCAGGCATCTTTTGTGAAAATCCTTTTCTTTAGGATTTTTTTCCCTTCTGAGAAGCTGAGGCCTCGGAAACAAAATGTAAACGATAGTTATCTGCTGCTGTGGAATGCACCAGGTAGATTTTTGATTGGCCCATCTTGAATGTTTATAATTAAGAGCCAATCAAGGCCGAGCTATCTCGGACAGAGCTGCCTTTTGTTTTCATTCTTTGCTATTCTATTCTTAGCTAGCCTTCTGAAAAGAGCCCTTTCCTTCTATTTCTTTTTAGTATAGTTATAATGTAATATATATATATCATAAAATAATAAATCAAGCCTTCTGAACATAGAGTCAACATTCTCGTCTCTCCCCTCATCCAAGATCCCCTGTGACCACTGTCACAGGCATGAGTTCGTGCCCTGATTTAAAGATGTGGGAAATGGGAGAAGTTTGAAGCAGGCAGGATCTACTTCACTGCCTAGTGTGGGGAGATGTGAAAGGGACACCAGAGTGGAGGAGAAAGCAAGAAAACTTGGTCTCAAACATGTGAAAGAGTTGATATTTGAGCAGTGAGGCCAGGAAATTGCATCATTATCCTGGGGAAGAGGATCTTGTGAAGGATGCAGGGCAATTGACGAGTTCTTTTGGTATAAGGGAGTATTATGATAAATATTTAACAACTTGGAAAGTGTTTCAAGTAGAAGGGTGTGGGGGAAAAGGAGAGGGAGTCCCAACAATACCTGCAGCATCATGCCCTCTATAGGAACTGCTCTGTAGGTATTAGTGTTCTCTTGTGAGATGGAAAATCATAAAGGAGCAGAGGAACCTCTGAATCTCAACCACACACAGGGTTAAGGCCCTACTTCTGTAGCCTGAATCCTGTGAGATAAACATGGAGGCAGAACTCTTAAGTTCTACAGTTGACATAAGAGTAGTTATAAAGCACCAGCTAATCCTCAGATTGAATTTGACCACGTTTTAGCCAACGTGTCAGCTAGTTTGGATTTTTGTGATTGTGTGTCTGATCATATCAATAGTTTCTTGATTTTCTATGTTTTTCTTCACAGTATAAACAGTAGCAGCAGTTCACAGAACAGTAGGGTCAGGTCTCTGGGGCTGGAATCCAAATCTACCACCAGAGGCAGATACAAAGCTATCTCATTTAAATTGGTTTCCATTGGCTTCATCAGGAGCTGATCACTGTGTGAGGAAAACTGCCTTTTTAGGCACCTAATGATGGAGATCAGAGTTCAATGACAGCACAGAAGTTTAAAATATTATTGGTTCCATTGCATTATAGCAAGCTGACCTCTCCAATATTGTTCCCTCAGCTGGTAAAGTGATTTTGCATGGCAGAGCCCTCACTGCACAAAACTCCCGTGAAAAGCCTTTTAGAAGTGTAACATCCTGCCCAAGGGCATGAACAATTTTATCAACATTTATTAATTTTTTTTTACCTTTTTAACTTTGCATTAATTGGAAGTGAACACAACTATCTGTAAAGGTCCCAAATACAGCACTAAATTCCCCACTCGTTCAAAAATTTAGCAAAAATTACCATATGTGTTAGAGGAAGCTCAACGTTTTCTGCTTTTCTAGGCTGCTGAGGCAGCATCCTCTTAGTGTTGATAAAAATTGCTTTGCAAAGGTTGTGCCTCTTTGGATTTATCACTATCAGCATGTGGCAGTGTTTGAGCTTCCAGCTAAAAAAAAATTCAAATGGAATTTTACAGTACTTGCTTTGGGGCTGGAGCGTAAAACTGCTCTCTTAGCAGCTTCCAAGTCCTGGAAAGCTCAGTCCCTGTGTCTCTTGGCTTTGTCATGCCCCCCTATGCATTGCTGCTGATCTTTCCCACTTGCTGTTTACTTATTTTATTGCATAGTTTAGAGGCATCTTTTTATTATTTTTATCTTTTTTTGGCTACTCTTGATGACAGGTTTTTACAGAAGGGCAAGGATATAAAGGGCAAAACTAATGTTCCATGCATGGAGGGCATGGACACCACCATGGATAGGAGAAAGCTGCTGAAATAAGATTCTGAAGAAATTTTAATTTCAGAAAAAATGGCTGGGTCTACATTATCAAGCTGTGAGCCCAGTATGAAGGCAAAGTGATGCTTTAGCACTTGGCATCTACACTGTACACCTGCCTCAGGCTAGCTCTGGTGCTGTGGGTTGGATGTCTGATAGCAATTAGGACAAATTAAGTGCTGACATATTATTCTGCTGTAATGATTTCCTGAAGGACTGCAGTTTGTGTGTTAGGAGCTGCACTCTGAATCTGTGTCTGTGTGGTGATGATAAGGAGATCCACTGAAGATGTGCACTGCTGGGCTGAGCTGAGGCACTGATGGAAATCACCTGGGAAGGGAGCTAATGTCCTTGGACTGGGTGGAGAACAGCAGTGGGTTCACTGGTACAGTAAAACACACAATCAGATCTCAGCAGGTACAAGCCAGTCTCTAATATAAGTATCCTGAAACACATTTGCTGAAGATCTGGTCTGATATTCTGTTTTGTAAAAAAATACATACCTTTGCATACCAGAGTGGACAAGGCATACCAGCATTTGTCTTTTTCTGGTGCTTATCTAGTTTGACTCAGGCTTTTTAGCACTTTTTAGTGCTTCACTGTTGGGCTGTGTTTTGATTGCCTTGATGAGGTTACACACAGCTTACCTGACCCTGCATTTCCTTCCTGCACCCTTAGAACAGGGCCCTTGGAAAGGACTGGAATCCTAAAGGAAAGGACTCTGAATCCCAAAGCCAACTCAGCCTCACTTCTTGGGAAGGGTAACACGAAGGGTAAATGCTCCATTTCGAAGCTCCTTTTATGTGTTTGATCTTTCACAGCGTTGCTCATTCAGTCTGTCCTGCACTAGTGATATGAAGAAGCCATGAGAGTTAGTCCATTTTAGAGATGAATCAGTCCTGGCAGCTGTCCCCAGGCACAGGTCAGCAAACACAGGATGGACGGGCATTCCAGGGATCTCTGAGGCAATAATTCCTTGGAAAACGGCGCCTGGAAAATGCTCACTTCCTTGCTGCTTATCTGCTTCGGTAGTAGGTAGCTGGCACAGAGTTGTTTCACCTTGGCTCTAGGCAAGACAGAACTGCCAGACAATGGCAGTTTTCAGATGAGAAGCTTGGGGAAAAAATAATTAAAAAATTACACATACAGTCCCTCTGAGGAGACATCCTCTTTGTGCCAAGCGTTAATACACCGCCAGAACAAGTCTTTTCTTTTTACACATTCCTGCTGGCACTATAACGCCCCAAAATAAAAGCCTATTGTGGAAAAAGGAGAGAAAAGAAGCAGAAAATATGAAAAATTGTCTTGTTTTGTAGGGACACAAAACATTTCTGATGCTTCATTGATCATGCTTAGCACTGTAAATAGGAACCTGCTGAAATGATCAGGTGGAAAAGTTGCTCCATTTAGAGAAAATTCTTGAGAACTGAAGAATGTTGATCCCAACATGGGGAAGAAAAATATAGAAAGCAAGTCTTTGCCTCAGCTCCAACTGTGAAATTTCTGTCTTCTTGTAGTCAGGCCACAAGAGAAGTTAAAGGTTTAGGTGTTTCTTTCATTAGCATTTGAACTACATTCACCTTAAAGAAAGGCTGAGGCACTGATGTCAATCTAAGCTGTACAGAAATTAATTCTAAATCTGAATTTCAGTGGCAATGAATGCTTTATCCTCCTTCATCAGAATGGAATACCTGTCAAAACTCAGAAACTCTGAGTTGAATACCTGAGCATGGGATGTAAATAATGAAGGTTTTTTTCTTTGTGTCTGTTGACTGTGAAGGTCTGGGACAATGTGTGAGTATTATACTGTTCTTCATTCTTAGTTGTCAGGCACAATCTCAGACTTTTTTTTTTGTAGAAACCTTGGCCCAATATCCCACACAGAACCACAAAACCAGATTTTTTTCACGTCCACTTGTTGTTATATGCCTCTTTAAGTAAAGTTTTAATGGCTAAAACAGAAGTGATGCTGGGAAGCCAAATTTTTCAAGTTTTAATTGATGTCAGCACCCTTCTCCTTTTTAAGAACTGTGAATGTTGCCTCCTCTTGGATTGTTCAAATATGTATTTTAGGTTACTTTTCGTCCTTGGGGAAAAATTCCCTTCTGCTTTTAGACGAATAAATTAGGTAGCTCACAGGGAACTGTCATTCTGAGTTGGGATAATTTTTTTTTGTTCAGCTCATTTCTCTGTAAGCACAGCTGCTGGAGTTCAGTAGAGCAATCTCTAACAAAGCCATCTGAAGAAAAAAAAACAATATAGCTGCTATAAATGTTAGCACTTGGATTAACACACTCATTTTTAGCTGGAGGAAATCTGGCTAATGGGCTTCAGGACTCTTGGGAAGAGAAAATTGTAAGACATGATCATTCTCTAAGAGTAGAACTCTTTGGTATTGCAAAAGATAGCTAATATTCTTCCTGGCTTTGGAATGGGTTTTGAGCTTTCTCTGTTGTGTCATCTCTTGCCTCACTTGCTGACCTAGTCTCATCTGTCCAACCAAGTTTGTAAATGAAGAAACACATTTGTCCTTCTCACACAGGAAATTCTAGGACAGAGAACTTGGGTCAGTAAATTAAAACATTCCTGCTGAAGCAAAGAAAAAGCTCTTCTAAGTTAAAATAACCTTCTAGCAATAAATTTACTTGCCAGTAGCATGCTTTTGATAACCTAAATAAATAAACAAATAAATAACAGTAAAAAACTTGACCCACACAGATGCAAAGTAGTTTAAATTGTAGGAGATATTCAGTGTCTGCCAGATCTTGATGTTACAGGCTGCATGTGGTCTCTGTGGCCTCAAAAAGGACCCACCACAAATTCTGCAATTTCCCGGAATTCATTTGCCTAATCTGTGTCTGTTGCATGTGGTGGCTTCTCCATTGCTCTCCTCACAAGAATTTGTACATGATGTCCTGGTAGACATCCTGTTGTCCACCAGCCAGCAAGTGCTCGTGCAGGGCATATAAATAATCCTAAAACATGAGAAAATTTGAAAGTAGATTAAAACTTCAACACCCTTGTCTGGCTCCTGTGCAAATGAGTTGTGCACTGTCCATTGTAATGATGTCGCAAGGTTTGTTCTAATATCTAAGATACTTTATCTTCGAGATAAAAGATGGACAGCATCAGGACTGTCTGCAGACCATTGTACCTTGGGTCTATCTGTGTATCCTGAATATTGAAGCGCCTCTCAGCATGAGCCTGAAGTTGCAATCATGCAACTTCACTCCTAGAAGGAGCTGCCACACAGAGGGTGAAATTCAGGCACCTCACAGTCTGGAGATTGGGCATTCTATCTATAGCAATCATCTAGGCAAATATACACTAGAGTGGTGTACAAAACCAGGTGGAACAAAACATAAGCTAGTTGTCTAGATTCTCCACAGCTAGTGGAGAGAAATAGATTACCTCTTGCTTCAAGGCAGATGTCTAACACCATTAGCTGTGTCATTCTTTAGAGGTGCTTTTTTCCTTCCTTTGCCTATTAAATTTTTCTGAATAATGAACTCTGATACAGATGCTTATTATATAGATGTCTAAAGTTAGATAATCTGACTATTGGTATTGCCAGGGCTCATGAACCAGCATGACAAGGGAACCTTGGTGCTTTTTTCACTTACTACCTTGCTCTGAACATGCCAGCACCATCACTAAGCCATCCCTGAGAGTCCCCTGGCAGGAACAAGATTTGGGACAATATCTCACTTAACCTAAAACCTAATCTCCAAACTATCTATGCACAGCAGTGCAGCAGCACAACAGTCCTTGAGAGTGAATAAGCTCAAATACCAATCACCCAGACTTACACTCTGCCTTTTCCACCCATCTACATAAAGAGAAAGAGATTATTTTCTTGTTCAACAATCCTTCCAAAATTTGCGATCAAGTCTTTGCTGTGCTGTTGAACATCTCTTTGAACTCAGTTAAGTCTGTCAACCCCCACTCCAAAATATTCAGGGTTTAGCCTCCTGCTGGAGTTAATGGCTGCTGGTTGTCTGAGAAGCTTTGAAGGTCAGAGGACTGCTCTAACTCGTGTAATCCTCAGAGCTGTGAGAGAGCAGTGTTCCTCAGAACTCGTGCCATTAGAAGCGACTTTATTTCATGCCTCTCTGAATTGTTCTCACACAAATATTTTATGATTTAAGACAAAATACCAGCTATCTAAGTGAAAGGAATCAGGCAGGTGTTTGGGTAAAGAAGGAAGAGCGATGCAAATGAGGTGTGACAGACAGTGCATGACATTTTTCAAAGTGTTAGTCTGCCAATTAACTGGAGAAATAAAGGCAAACATTATGTAATTTTATGTCAAATGGCTCTCAGTTATAGACATAAAGAGAAAATGGAGGCTTCTAGAAATTCAGGACTTAGTCTCCAAAGACTGGGTCTACTTGAAATAAGTTTGCTTTCAATGTCTGCCAGATGAGTTCCAGATCTCTCACCTCTGCTAGTCCACAAGACAACAAAACAAACACATCTACTATCAATTTAAAATATCTCCACCTGAAACTGTCTTCAGACAATCATTTACAGCTTGTAGCAGTCTTTTATATGAATTCCACCCATTCCAATCCCTCTCAGCGCACAAGGTCAGCCTCTTTGCAGGAGTCTCTCTTCCCTTCATGGTGGTTCTAGACTGAGAACATTCTCATCTTCAGAGCATCTGCTGTGGTGAACACCTGGCTTCGTAGGAGTCTTCATTTTTTAAAAATTGTATTATTAGCTCATTCCTGGTTAGCACAAAACCATTACTTACTGTTGCTCTATGGACTGGAGGTGCATATTGTATGACATATTGTTATAGATTTTTTGAAGTCAGCCATGAATTCCACTGGCAGCTAAAAGCAAAAGGAAAAGACTTCAAGGTATTCCTTTTTGGACAGTCTTCATATAAACTTGCCCTTGTATTGATTCCTTCCATCTCCCAAGGAATGTAGTGTAGTTTCATAAGCATGATCTCTGACCCCTTTCCAGGTCATCACTTTTTTTAGGATTTGATTATTTCCTTAAAGGACAAAATATAAGGTATTTTTGGACAAGGGGGAAGTTATCCTCCAACAATCTGTTGATTTGTTGAGAAACCTATTCTGCACTTAGCCTGGTTTTATTTCTTGCCGTGGCAAAGTCATTTTATTATCTTTTGCATGTGTCAATCAAATATATCTTGCAAATGAGCTACACTATACAGGATCCCCACAAAATGCTATATGTTTATCAAGTTCTTTTTTCACTGTATTAAGGTATATGCAATCATACATTGAGCTTTATTAGATGATGGTGATATTTTATAAATTAAAATAGTTACAAAAATATTTTTTGAGCATTTGTATGCCTTAAAGCTTCCTCATTATCTAGAACTGCTGCAGCAAAAAAAGCCATTTTGTAGGAAACCAGAATTATTTAAGTGAGAAGATAGAAGGTTGCAGTTGGCCCCTGTGGGTTTATTTGCAAGCAGCTTTTGTGCAGCACTGCTCTCCCAGCCACTGGGTGTTGTCCTGCAGAAATATGGCTTTTTCTCGGCGTTCCATATCTTTATATTACAAAGGAATAAAATGTTCAGGATCTGAAAATGCTTCACAGATAATTAAGTTATTCAAAAAATGATAAACAGCTCCAAAGAGGGGAGAGTCCACTATTGACGAGTCTCTAATAAGAGCTTTAACACAGAAATATTTGACAGGCTTATGTCACAACACTTCTACATCCCTGGCTATTGACAGGTTTCCTAGGTATACTCACAAGCACTGTGTTCCAGTAAGGCATACTAGATAATTTCCAGTTTTTCTTTTGTTGTTAATGCTTTCTTTTATTTTTATCAGATAATCTGACTATTGGTCAGACCTCAGGGTGTCAGACCTCTCTGTGTGTCAGTAAAATGAGGAATCTTACTGTTCAAGGGGGCAGAGATGGAACAAAGGGAATGTTGCTGGTTAGGTTTCTTTCTCTCTGATACCCTCCTCTTAACAGCAATTTCCTGAAATAGAATTCCATAAGTTCTTAATTATTCTGCTTAATTTTCTTGGGAAACTAGTGAAACAAAAAGGTTTTCCTATCTCATAATAGTATTAAATAATGTATTTTTTTAAGAGCTTGCATTATGGAAATGCTTTTAATAGGTTCCTTAATGAAAAGAATGAGAAAACAAAGGAGACATGGGCTATTTTAAACAACTTTTTGTTAACAGGCATACCGTGTGTTGTTACAAGTATGGAAGATATACTTTGTCTCTGTAATGTATGAAAGAAATTATACCTCTGATCCAATGCAATTTTCATGGAAACTGCATCTTCTGAAAGGGAAGTTATTCTATTTCTTAGGTGTTTAATACCTAAAAGATTCCTCTAACCTGAGTATTTATGTGGGTGACATTTTTGTATCAGAACTTTCTGCAGGCTGTAATGCTTTTTTTCAAACTGCACGTTTTTAATCCATTAGAGTGAAATTTGGAATTTTCTTGGCCTTAAATCAACATCTTAATCAACATTTATTTTTGCTCCTGTGATCAGAGACAATATTTTAGTTCTCTGCTATGACAAGCAGCAAAGGGAAGGAATAGAGAGGAAATGTCCACATACTGAAGTGAGAGCACTTCCATACAAATGCAGTTACTAAACTTAACATACAAACTGTGCTTTTGTATAGGGAAAAAAAGGAATAAAAATGATTAAATTTTATATTTATAAGGATTTTTAAAGAATAGTACTATGTCTTTGGTAATATAGGATAATATTAGACCTGCATGGCATACAGCAACATATAGAAATGTATTATAGACCAATATCTTGGTAACTGCATATTTAAAATCTACAAGGTTTTTAAAATGTGCCATTTTAAGATCACTAGTCTGTGCCACTACATTCAGCTGCCAGCATATTCCTCTCAATGCAAGAAAAACATACTTTCTTAATTGAAGGGGAAAAAATATGCCTCCTTGCATGTGCTGAAATAAGTGAAGGGAAGGAAAATGTCAGCTGTGTGTGCAGCAGCCACCTGATATAAAGTGATATAAAGGTACCGTGCGCGTCACAGGGGGATCAGCTGCGAGCAGCAGCACACAGACCCTGCTCAAAGGCTGAGCCTGCAGCTCCCCAGAGCCCCCCAGCCAGGCCCAGGGCAGGGAATTGTGTCAGGTTCCCTGAAAGGCTTCATTGTCCTGGGAAGCGTGTGCAGATCCCTTGTGCTGTGACAGTCTCTGTCATTTAAATGGCCAGAGGAGGTGGGTGTAGGTTGCTCAAAGCAGATTAGTGGCAGATCCAGGATGAAAACTTGACTCCCCTAAGTCCCAGGAGAGCACCTCAGTTACTCTGAAGCCTCTGTTCCCCACTGCTGCACACAGAGCACAGCTGCTAAAGTGCTGAGGTTTCTCAGTTTTCACTGCTTCTGGCATGAGATGCACTGGAGTGGCTCGGTATCATGTTTAAGACTGAGTTTCCAGGGCCAATTCAGAGAGATTGAGATTTCTAAATAATCCTTTCCTTGGAAGTGCCTGTAATTTAAAACCCCCTTAGCATGCTTTTCTCTCATAAAAGAGTCTTTCTGATTCATGTCACTTTTCTTTGTGACCTGAGGATTTTGCTGGAATCCTATCTGCTTTTTCTGTGCCATCAGTCCTAGAAGAGGTTTTATGAATATGCTCTGGCTCAAGGAGCACTTTGATATATCATCCTGTTGCAATTAGATATCAAAAATACATATGCATTAAGTGCAGATTCAGCAATTATTTGACAGTCAAAATATAGAAAAATAATAAAAAGAATAACCGTACCCAGCAGCAGTTTGATAACGACTCGCAACAAAATATTTACCTTGTTTACTTCCACATTTGAAGTGATCTGGGAAAATGATGCATTGAGTTTATTTCTTTTCTGTCACCTGAGATATGTCATCTGACCTTTAGCTGGGGCTGATGAGCAGAGAAGTCAGCTGATGCAGCAGCCTGGTGTTTCATTATCTGCTGCCTCTGAAGGACCCAGCTCTTACCCAGCACAGGTCACAGCGTGGTGACTTCAGCCACGCCCCACAGGGATAAAATCCTGCCACTCATCTGTACTGTGGCCTTTGCTTCAAAAACTCCAGGATCAAACAAGTTTAAGGAAGGCATTAATTTCCAGATGAGCTGGGGAAATTGGGTTGGGAGCTCGGGCTTAACATAATAAATGAGCTCCTTACCATAATCTTTTAACTGGCCACAAAGAAAAAAAAATCAAATTTTTGGCTATTCTCAGAAATATCAATGAGCATTTATATAAACTTCTAGAATGTGAAATTTAGTACAAAAAACAATCAATAGGTTTTGAGGCCAAATATTATAATCTTTAGTCACACAAGTTGATTTTTTTTTTCTTGTGAGTATTTCAGCTCTTCTGTGATGCTACAGAAGGAAAAAAAGATGCAATTTCTCTTTTCTGTGAAACTATATTTGATCCTAATTTTGGTAGGAAAGTAAATATTTCCATCCCCAAGGACCATTGTGATACAAGCAGCCCAGATGTTAAAGCATCAGTGTCTCTAGACTATTCCAGATTAAACATTCTTCTATTTTTATTGCGTAAATATTACTTTCTTCCTAAGTAATAAAGAAGAAAGGAGAGTCTAATCAAACTAGAGAAAGTTATGTTTTATTTACAATTTCTTACAAGCTTCTCATGTATCATTTAAGCAGACCAAAGGTGCTCTTTGTACCTTGGCAAATGTCTACTACAGATTAATAAAATGACACCTAACCTAGGATTTTTTTGCTCATTGTCATCTCAGAACAACACCAATGAGAAAATTACTGGGGTGGATAGAAATCATACTGGAAGATTTATTCTTTCAGCATTAATGCTCTATTTTTGTTACTATTGAGCTGGTAAAGTAGAGAAGACTCCCATAAGTTCAGCTCTTTGTACTGCACTTTCCTGTATTTCAGACTACGAGATTAGCTGAGATACATAGCACCAATTCAGACTGGTATTTTCCCATTTTCTTTCTCTATAGCATGAGATCAAGACTGTGATCCACCTAGAAGGATTTTCAGTGACCAGTAACAGTAATAGATGCAACTGGTGGGTGATGTTTGCTGTGGATCTGTCTATTCCCATACAGATTTGAATTACAATTTCTTAACAGATGAGAAAGTGGTTTCAAAAATATTGTAATTTATTATTATTATTATTATTATTATTACAGGCCACTTGTCTATGCAAAATTATCTAATCAAAAGAGTCTTTTAATCATGAGGGGAACATATTTTCATCAAAGTGAACAGCACACTTTAATTAAATAGAGTAGAAAGCAAAAGACAAGTTCTGAAATGTTATCTTTTGCTGAGGCT
This sequence comes from Calcarius lapponicus, assembly GCA_039654755.1. Classification (NCBI taxonomy): domain Eukaryota; kingdom Metazoa; phylum Chordata; class Aves; order Passeriformes; family Fringillidae; genus Calcarius; species Calcarius lapponicus. Next base: position 11,365,511 of record CM077463.1, read on the forward strand.
CCAGGGGACTAAGGAAATCCTTTCAAAAGCTGACCTTTCAGAAGGAAAGCCCATTTGGGTTTATAGCTATTGCTTATCTCTACATGAGAGATTTATGCAGGTAAGTGCCTGCTCTTGAGATGAGAAGATAGTTCACCATTCATTGTTATTCCAGGCACTTAGTGCACTGACAGGGCCTGAGCCCACTATTGTTGAAAAAGGCATTACCCCAAGGAAGGTTATGAAGGATTAAAAAGCCTTCCTTCATAGCACAGATTGCAGTTGAGCAGCTAGTCTGTAAAAATCACCACTAACAGGGAATTATTTGGCAACAGGAATCAGCAGTTCTATCAGTTTAAACCTGCTGATCACCTAATCCATGCTGCTTAATTTCATTTGACCATAAAACATATTGAAAACCAAAGCTTGGATGTGGTGCTGATTTCAACATGGCATATCACGAAAGGATGAGAGCTGCTCTGTGGGAATTTAGAGCCAGAGACACAAGAAGATAGCATGGATTTAGCTTTTGCTATGACCCCTAAGGTAACACTGGTTTTGTTACTGTTCAGGAGCTGTTTTGCTGGCCACAGCAGTGGTTATAAGGAGAGTGGGTGGGGTGACATCATCAGAGGAATTTCTCACTGTCAAGTCCTTCCTTTTCTTGGTACCCTGGAAGAGAGTCCCTGACAGCCTGGACTGTGTTCATCAGGGACTGCCCAGGTACCCCTCCTGTAACTCAGCACACTGCCAGACCTAACCAGGCAGAATATCCCCAAGAAGCAGTGAGTTTCCATATCTCTGTTCAGCAGTTTTAGCTCTTGGATTGTCTCTGCACAAAGATCTCCATTAACACATTTTGTGATATTGCTGTCTTCTTGTACTTGGCCAGCAAATCTCTTCCACAATCCAAATTTTTGTTTAAAACCTTTTTTTTTTCTTTCTCTTCCCAGAAAGATCTCCTCTTTTAAATTGCTCAATCAATTAACATTCAAAGTCTTTGTGCTCTTTTGAAAATGCTTGTAATATTTAAGATCCAGCTTTTTCCTGAGTATCATAGTAGGGTGTCATATACATGGCATTTTTTAGAGGCCATAACAGCCTCATTTTTTCAAGACAATTGTGAGAATTTTTGGCAAATGAATACTTGTTTAAAAATTCCCATCCTTTATTCTGTTGGATTGGAGTGCTAATTAAACCAGGCTGCTGATTTTGTTTTGGTTGAATTATCTCTAATAACATTTAGTAAACCCCCAGATCAACAGATATTTTTTCTATTACTATTATTTTTCTGTTGATCAGAGCAGAACAATCAAAATAAATAAACAAGCTTCTTACTTGCCATAGCAATTATCTTCTGGCAATCACAAAAGCCACATCTCCAGAGGTAACTCTGAGTCAGTCTTACTGAAAAAAGAATTTGCATTCAAGAGCTGCTAAGGAAAGGGGAGGGCATATTATTGACTGTCTTTAAACAGAGAGGCATGAGAGAGTCTACCCTCTCATTTATACTTCTTTAACTAGGGGATGATGAAGGGAAAGGGACACAAAAGCAATTAAACATGAAGGCTTACAAAGGAATTGTTTGTAGCTAATCGAGTTGCTGCGATGCCCTTTGTTTGGTGTTTTCATTCTTCCTGCAATTTGTTAGGGGAAAATCATTTGTTGCAGGGAGCAGAATTCATTCTGGAAATTGTTTTCTGGCATTCAACACATGAAGTTAAACCACAGCCTCTGATGCAGGCACGGAGGCTTCTTATCTCTACAAAATAACAACATTTATCCAAGCTAGCTGCTTAAAAGCCTTTTAGTAAGGCCACTGATTATCATAGCAAATCAGGCATCTCTACAAAATTAATCATCTCATCCAAGTGTAAATGTCAAAAGTACATTACAGGTGCATCCAAGGAGTGTCCAACAAAGCTGAAAAATGAGAAAGCAGTGACGTATGAATCAGTGCTGCTAAAAGTGCTTTCCATGCACTCATTAGAGAGGAAGGGTCTGATCTGATTGGGACTGGGCAAGTTTCTATCCTTGCTCAGATTTGTGGCCTCCAGCTGATATTGTGTTATGGCCAGAAACAGAAGTGATGAATGCAGTTCAACTTCTTCCTTCCTGTGAATTGTCAATATTAATTTTGAAGCTATTAATTTGCAATTTCCAAATTGAATACAAGTTTAAGAGTTTTGGAAGATGAATGAAAAAAGGCATCAAAATTATCTGCAGAGAAAGGGTCAGTTTTGTTTTTAACCCATTTCAGTCCAAGAGAAGGAAAGGAAATAGTGTCCAGGCTCATATGAAAGGTGAATGGGAATTTTCAGAGCTAATGCAGAGAATGAAACAAACACAGTTATAACTATTAATGCACATTATACCCAGACAGGGTATATCCACCTCTACTACAAAACTGGCTCATTAGGCCATACTGTGCCTTCATAATTAAGAGCAAGGGGTGAACATAGGAAATTAACTATCTCTGGTTTAGAAGAATTATGAAAATACATCCCATGACCAACAAAAAGCTTCCCCCAAAAAACCAAACCAAGAAAAAATTTAGGAGAGTTCTACACTGAGCTCAGTGAATTCAATCTAACAATGATGCTATTTAGGTTTACTTTGTGGTGAAAATAGAGGCCAGAAAAGTGAATGGGTGCATGTTGATAATAATTTTTTAAAAAAGTATAGTCTCTGTCATGGGAAAAGTTGCTGGTCTTTTGCAAGATACTTTACAGAGCTGCATACTAATGATACACCGTTAAGAGTTCGTTGCAGTTGCCCATCTGGATTTTTAACTAATTTATGTGCTATCCTGACACTCTTTAATATTATATTACCTTCCAAAATCACCATTTAGAAACTCAAAACTAGTCTCCAATGTCTTGAATAGCAAAGCTATTGAAAATTTAATAAAATGAAACACACATATAATGCAAATGAAAAATCTGTATCACACATTAGTGTAACAACTTTTTACAAGAATATGGAACAGAATCAAACTTAAAATTAGAAATATATTTTCACTAAGTTTCTTACAATTTAAAAAATTTACTCCAGACCATGCAGTTTACAAATATAAATGATTCAGTGACATCTCCTTAGAAGACACAGAACTGATTTCTTATTAAGAAAAAATAGCAGTGCTGTAAATTAAATCCCTCCTCAAGTTCCCAACCTTGTCTTGAGTTACAGTCACTACCATTATTGATTTGCAGCACTACTTTTCCTTAGATTTAGCTTTTCTCTTAGTATCATGTTTCTTCCTTCACTTTCTTTGACGTTAAACCTGAAAAAAACCCCAAAAATGCTCTGAACATGCAAAGCAAGTTCTTGACAAAGAAAAGGAGAACACACAAAAGTGTAACCATCAGTTCAGAGTGTCTCTGACAATGACCTTGTGGAGAAAGACAAAAAGAATTGGAAGGAATCTGGGCCCTGCAGAAAATTCATCTCTCACTGATGAAGCCGTCCCATGCCCTGTTGGACCAGAGGCATTTTTTGACATCAGAGAAAGGAGGAATATCTGTAAAACACTTTGATTCTCAAGTGCTGTCCTTCAAAGAGTGACTCCTGCCTGGGATATTGATTCTGGTTTAACCTTGGGAATGTAGGGATTCTTTTGTTATGTAAGTGCCTGTCTTGTAGCGCCCTGGATTTCTATGACAGTTTGGGAAATCCATGTACAGCCTTTCTCTATTTGGTATCTATTACATTATATATCCAGTATAATACTAGAATGATCTTTACCTTCTTTAAGAACAAAACCTCTTAACAAGAAAAAAACATTTTTAAGTGATTCTTTTATTTTATTCCTGTCTGCTAGTCTCTCAAAAAAAGCAGCTGAATTGTCCCCATATACCTACATTATAACATGTTGCAAAATACACATTATCCAAGTGTTTTAGTGCAAGCAGCAGCCTGCCTTTTGATCTCTGCTTTCCTTAGACAGCCTGCCTTATAACAAGAAATCATTTCATTGCTTCATTATTACTTGATAGCTTCCTATTATAAAAGCATTATTTAAGCAATGGTTTTGATGATCCCACAATGAGAATTGTGTTGAGAAGTTTCCATGGAAACAATGCACAACATTAATAGCTGAAATGGCACTGAACTCTGCTTTTGGTCTACAGTAAAATACCAGAAGCACCTGTGATGAGAAGCCTTTAAATCCTTTAAATGATCTCATACATTATATTTTTATGCCAAGGTTTTCATATTTCTGAGGCTACAAAGACATATGGCAAAGTCCCTCAATAATTATAACTGTGTAATAGCAGGAGCTATAATTATAGGTTCTGTAGCCAGATTTAATGTATTTCAGGCAAAAAAAAATTGCATCTTCTTAAGCACAAAATGCCACTTCATTCATTCATGTCTATTTCTAGTGAAACAGAGATCCTACTATGGTTATTGTGGCCAAATGAGATGCAAATTTTTCTACTGAGTCTTGGTCTTGCTTTCAAGAGAAATGACAGGAAACATGTTCTCCATAAGAACACCTCCATATCTACCCCTTCTAAAAACCCCTTTGTGCTCATTAGAAGGCCAGAAAAGTTATAGCATCCCCCTACAAATGTCTTCCTGCCCCTGCAAAAAAAAAAAAAAAAAAAAAAAAAAAAAAAAAAAAAAAAAAAAGAGGTAATTAGGAAAAAACCAGCCCGTTTTTGCTGCTTAATGAAGGGGAAGTTCAAGTGTCTAAGCTAGTAGGTATATCTGCCAATTGCGGCTCTTCAGTCTGGATTCAGTGAAATAATCTTATTTAAGCAAACCTCTTAATCACGGTCCTATCCTGAATCATGATTCTCCTGATATCATTAGCATGTGCATGTGTGTAAATAAATAAATATATTATGCATGTGTACAGTATACATACACACATCTTTTGGATCAATTCTATTTGACCCAGGCCACTGTTTCAAGTTTCCTTCTGTGACAGTGCTGGTGAGAAGTTTGCATTTTTCTTGCAAAAGAAAAATTTCCCAGTACTCAAACTAACCCAGGTGCTTCTCCAGAGCAACAAATATCCTTACAATATCAGTAAAGCAGCGAGAGCTGGCACTGCAGCTGCATTTAAAGGCTTTGCTTAATAGACCCCAAAGGCATTGAATCTTCTGATTTCCACCAAAAGCAAGTAACACAGTGTTTCTGTAAATAGGACATTCTTTCTATGCCACTGAGTATTTTTCCTATGGTTTGCATGATCATTTGCTGAATCTGCTATGACAGGCTACTTATCTCAGTCCAGAGCTTTAAGATTTTTGGATCATTTCCTCAACTCTAGACATTTTGGTGATAAATCTAGCACACCTAGCAAACATTTTATAGCACATCAGAAGAAAAAAAATATAGCAGGTTAATTTCACAAGTCTTGCTTTTGCTTCACGACAGTTTCTCATCCTAATCCTAAGACAGGTGTGTGGCTGCTTTGCATCTCCAGAGTGGCACCAAGAAGTCTGGGCCAATATATTTATCTGCCTAAAATAAGTGGCCTAATTTTCAAAAAGACTCAACACCAACACCTCCTACCAACAGAAATGAGAGTTGTGGCCTCAGCAGTTTTTAAAATGAAAAATTTATTTGAAACAGAAACTTTTATGCCTGTGTAGGGAGATCTTCTTGCAGGTAGCAAGAGCTTGGTGGAAATAGACTGACATAACTTTTTAAGGGCTATTTTGCATCTATGATTCAGAATACAGGGGGAAACTAATCCAGTTTGCTATTTTATGGCATTTCACGTTCTCTTGCAGTTGAGTCTGCAAGTTTCAAATTATTGGCTAGGTAGTAAAGATCTGTATTTATCACACCAATAAATCTTTTCGGTAACTCATGCCTTCAAACCAGAGGTGCTAAGAAGCCACGGAAATGCAATTTTTTTTTAGCTGATCTGATTTCTTAGAGCAAAGTTATTTCTTCCCAGTCTGAGTCAGGCCTTTTTCTGTGTGTAGAATATGTCTGCCTCAGATTTTCAGATTGACCTTTAAAATTTTGGGAGGCAGAGCTGTGTCAGGAATGTATTGTACTCTGAGAGCTGTTCATTTCAGCATGCCAGGTTAGAACCTCATTGCAATTTAGGCACAAAGTGGAGCCAGCTGGAGGCACCTCCTGCTGCCACAAACCTGTTGTCTCTCAGGTTCTCGCAGGCAAAATTTGCAGAAAATAATGTCATATTCTCCAGCATGAAACATTTTGTTTGTAAGTTCTATTGTTGCCTTTTTGTGCCTGTTGGGAAGCAGTCCCTTTCCAGCTTTCAACCACGTGCAATATTTTACAGCCTGGAAGTAAAAGTATGGGTTTATACAGAGAGATATACCAATGTATCTTGGCTTTTATCTGTGGCAAAAATACATGGTTTGCATAACTTGGGAATCTAAGCAGCTTTTATGGATTTCCCCTCACATCAACACTTGGCAAGCGAATGTTTTTGCTATTTTATTTACAGAAATCTGAAACACAGAGAAAGGTATTTAAGACCATAGAAGAAGTGAAATTAAGGCAAAAAAATTAAATAGGAGATGCTGGGTTGCGCACTGTTTTTTTTCCTTCACTTTCTACTTCAGAATTAGGGGTGCTTGCATGAATCCATTGTGAGTGAGACCTAATTTTCTTTGAGCTCAAGTAAATCTTTTTTATACTGACTTAAGAAAATCAAATTGGTTAAACTTGGTGTTCTATTTTTTAATATCTTAAATCATGGAGTCACATAATAAGTAGAGATGGAAGGAATGTCTGGGGGTTATTTGGTGTAGAAATTTCACTAGGAAGAAAAACTTCCCTTTCAAAGCCCCATTACCCCCATCATCTTCAGCAAAATAGAAAAAAAATAAATTTAAAAAATCTTCAGTAGGAAAAATATGAAAATAGCAAAAGTTTAGTAAAAAAGCATAAAACTTTATATTTCTACTATGAATGCATACAAAAATAAATTAAATTCATAAAAGAGGCACACATACCAAGAATAGAGTGTCCCTTTTTCTTAAGAGAAATTTAAGAAAATGGGGGGAATGCTGTTTTTATGTCTAACAACAACTTTTAGAGATCACCAAAATGTACTGATTTGCACATTTGTGAATACACAAGCCACATTTTCTGTTAGAGAATCATAGTTCAAGTGAAGTACTCAGAAGGGATCATTTTCCTATACATTTTCTTGATGTTTTTATGAACATAGACCCCTTGAAGTCCACAGAGGAACTGGAAGAGAATAAAAGTGTCAGGAAACTTCTATCTTCCCTTCTCTTGTCAAGACAGGCATTTGAACTCAAGTGTGAATACCAGTAAATAAACCTTCAGCAAAATTGCCCTTCTTGGGGAAAAAAAAGAGAGGAGGCTCATTTTAAATACATAACTCTCTTACAGGATAATTGCTTGTTGCTTTTCAGGGAAGTGGGAGGAAAAATCCATGCACTGAATGTGGGCTGTATGATGTACACAGAGAAGATGATTGACCTCTTCAACCTTTTCCCTATTTGCAGTGTGTTCTCTCCAGTTTCCCGTTCTCCAGCAGGAGAGATCATAAGGTGTCATTTTAAATATTAATCCAAACATTTTGCACAGTCTGAATATTCTTTTACATCTTGATGAGGGAACTGAATAGTGTTCCTACATAGGGTAGTAATAGTACCTGATTTTAGCCATCAAACCATTGGAAATTCACTGGAAGATAATGCTAAGGTTCAGCCTAAGGGCTCTACATGGCATCAGGAGAGAAATGCTTCTTGTTGCCCTAAGCTGAGAGATAAAGAGAGGTAAAATGAAAATAACTTTTATGTGCTTTTCATCTTTGTTGGCTTTTGAGGGCTCCTAGAGGATTAGTTTAGGCTGGATGTCTAAATGGAAAAAATCTTGGAGCCAAATGAACTTTGGAGCCTGTCTAACCTTATCAGCATTTACCCCTCGACAGTGCAATATGGATTCTTCAAGATAGCAGGAGAAGCAGGTTGAAACCTTGGAGGATTCCTTCATATTCCTTAGCCCTAGATCAGCTGACTTTACCTGTGTGAAATCCAAATGGATTTGCACAGCACAGTCACACACAGATCTCCTTGAGGTCAGTGGCTCAAACTGACTTGTTTGCAATACTTGTTTGCAATACTTGTTTCCAAACAACTGGCAATGGTCTCTAAAAGTACAGCACCAGCCCAGAGAGTGCATCCAGCAACTCTCTGCTGTACAGCTGACAGATCTGAAACAAAAATAGAATGGGCAAACAACGGAAAATGCAAAATAATAGAATTTCCCTGTTGAAATTCAATGTGTCATTGTTCATGCCAGAGGCAAGTAATATCACATTCAAATAATCAGAGATTTTCATATGGACACTGAATAGAATATATGACTTTAATTTTGGATACTGCCTGATTCAAGAGATATGCATACTTACATATGCATTTCTACTTCTATCATGGAGCTGCAGAGATGCACAGATTCAGTCCACGTTCCAGGATGAAGCAGTAATTTCTGGGTGTGATGCCACAGGTCATTTCCAAAGTAAAGCAGAGCAACTAATCACACAAGTCAAGATTTACTCTGCAGGATCAAGGGTTGCTGTATTTAGCTCCAACTCTCATTTGATAGGTCCACTTAATTACCTTTTATTCCATAATTAGATGAGTTGATTTAGTCTGCATAAGTATTAATTTTCAATTTACCATTTAAATAGAGGAACCAGCATTATGCTTTTCAGATTTACTTGTAAAATTATTTTTTATTTTAAATATGTTTGCATTTGGGGCTCTTTGTTACTTTAATTAGGGAAAGTTGTTTGTTTTTTGGTTGTTTTTTTTTTTTTTAATACAGTTAGTATGGTAATGGGAAAATATGAAAGGTTTTGAAATGAGGCAGGTTGCTAAATGGAAAGACCCTAACCAGTAATAATCCCAAACAGTTAAATACTGTGTTCTGCAAAGGTCTGTACCTCAAAGTGTTGTAAAAAGGAGGCAAGCATCATTTCACCATTTTAAACAGCCCCCTAAAATCTTTATAAATGATGATGAAAAGCCTGCTCTCTTTGCTTGTTCTTTTCCCTCCAGGGACCCCATAACCGTAATCATGTGGAAGCGAACTCTCCTCTATTATGCAAAGCTTGGTTTAGGTACAATGGGAGCACAAGGTGCTCTGGAGAGCTAAGCTGCTGTTGTTGGCCAACCTGTTCTATTTTAAACCCCTCAGTAAATCACTTCCTTCTTTTCTTGATTATTTGCTTCAGACAAAGCAGTTTTGAAACCTATATAGAGCTGTTGTGCCTCTGGGGTTAAGAAGTTGACTTTCTTTGGTTCTCATAAACTAACGGCCCTTAGTCACTTCTGTTCATAAGGCTGAGTTACCTAATTGACTGTTGACTTCCACTAATGCCTGCCAAATTTAGCTTTTTGTGAATTGTCCCATCTGTTGGCAGTGTGCAGAAATAGACTCACAGCTCTGCTGGATTGTAGGTGGCTGGAATGACTCACCAGCCTTCCTCACCAGTGCCACAGCAGGCACTGGGGCTCAGAGAGGACCAACACCAGACAGGGGGAGCAGCTTTGCTGTGTGTGGAGCTGTGAGCCCCACAGAAGCTTGCAGGCACTCATGTGCTTCTGCATGACATGGTCCTGTGCTCCTGCTCTCAGCCAGCTTGGCTGGGATGGGATGGGAACAGTCAGTCAAACATCAGAAGAGGCTGCCTGAGGAGCTGAGCTGTCTCCATCTTTAGGGATTTGTAAACCCAGATGAGGCAGGAGCATGGAATCAGTAGTGTGGCTTCAGATGGTACCTGCAGGAGGCAGATGCTGTGCTGGGACACCTGGGAAGTCCTTTCCAGCATGGAACTGGAAAGGAGCCATGACTACCATGGTTCCTTCCAGAACCTGACTCCAGTGCCTCTCACATGAGTTCCCAAACCCTGTGGGGAGCTTTTTTAGTCCACATGAAAACACAGATGTCCTCTTTTTGTTTCACAAAGCTACTGCTTACTGCAATGACATTCTCCAAAGGCAGAAAATAGGTACCCTTAAGTCTGCTTCTGAAAATTACTTCTGTAGTACACAGCTAAACCCAGAATATGCCATTCACTCCTTTCTTACAGAACCACTTTGAGCATTTCCTCAGCATATGTACTTTCCTTAAACTGTATCAGACAGTCTCTGTACTGAGTTCCAAATGTTGACCCAGTGAAGCTGAAATCAATTGGACAATTGTAAAATAAGGGTCTGCCTGACATGTACATACAAGTATTTTAACCTAGTTCATTACCTTTTTCATGGTTATCAACAAAGATTTCAAAAAATCAATTTAATTAAAAAAAAAAGAGAGAGAGAGAAATCTTGCCAAATACATTTTCTTCAAATTTTCCAGAGTTAAGAATTCCATTAACTCATTACATTATACCAAGAACACTGCATCTTGCTTAAAAGTCAGTAAAACAAATTCCACAATGAAAACTTAATAAAAGCCAAATTAACTCAGCTTCTTTGTTGCTGAAAGATATCTTGTTCAATTGCTCAGAGTAAGAAAAAGATTAAAGAATTAAATATTCTGTATTTCTTGATTTCTTCCTGTTGATATGTTATCTGATATACACTGGTGTCTTATGTTAATGTGTTATATTAATTTCCTTCTTTTTGAACCTTTTAGAGAATAAAGTTTTGGAAAAGAAAACAAGTTTAGAATTCAGTCCTACCCTATTTGTGGAAATCTTTTTTAAAACATGGGTCACATTGTAGAGAGAGTTTGGTTGTCACTGCTTTCAATTAAAGCCTAAGGAAAGCATCTGTGCTCAGATAAACTTCAAAGACTTTTGTCTCACTGAGGCTACAACATGTTCATAAGGCTGAAGATAACCCCCCACAAGTAGGCAGCTGGAAAGCAGAGTTTGTATTCTTGATCCATAGGTTAGTTTACAGTGCACTGGTCTGTCAGTGAGCTCAAAAGATAAATATCAATCTGTTTAATGTTGGTTTGCTTTCTATAAATTTCACCAAAATTCATCTATTCTGTTGGATTTCATGAAGATACTATAGTGCTTCATCTCTTCAGGGAAGGGCTTGATATTAAGATCATGCAATTTAAGTCAAAGATTTTCTGAGATTGTGCTTTTTCCTCCAGCTGGAATATGTAAGTAAACATTCACAAATAGAACCCCTATTTTTATGCAGGCCTGGTGATTAACTTGTGCCCCTTCAGTAGAATACCAAACAAAATGATGAATTAATATGACACATAAAGATCTTTGCTGTTTTAGGGTCAGAAGAGTTACTTGAATAGCTCCATTTTGACTTGCCTGATCTTCAGTTGTGACGGTGGTCACAGGGGTCTCAGGTTGAGGGAAGAGATGAGAATTTGACTCCATATTTCAGAAGGCTTGATTTATTATTTTATTATATATATTACATTAAAACTGCACTAAAAGAATAGAAGAAAAGGTTCTCAGAAGGCTAGCTAAGAATAGAAAGGAATGAATAACAAAGGTTTGTGTCTCGGACAGAGTCCAAGCTAGCTGGGCTGTGATTGACCATTAATTATAAACATCCAAGATGGGCCAATCACAGATGCACCTGTTGCATTCCACAGCAGCAGATAACCATTGTTTACATTTTGTTCCTGAGGCCTCTCAGCTTCTCAGCAGGAAAAATCCTAAGGAAACGATTTTCATGAAAAGATGTCTGCGACATTCAGTGGTTTAAGTTTTGGTAACTTCACATTGTGAGAGAATATAAGATTCCCTTTCTCAGCCTTTACCTAATATTGATTTCTAAGCTGTTTTTTTTGGGTTTTTGTTGTTTTTTTTTTTTTTTTTTGTAAATGAATAAACTGGCACTGCTGAACATAATCTTTCTAATGTTAGAAATGTCAAATTAATAACCTCAAAGAGACAAATCCCTTTGCTCTTATCCAGATATTGTGCAATGTCCTTATTAACATTTTGAAGCATTTTGAACATTTTCAATGCTCAGTCAAATACCATGCTCCTGTTCCAAAGCTGATTCATCTCCAGACAGCTCAGAACACGAGCTCTCCCTGTGGGTCATGTAAATAGATCCTGTAAAAGCTAAATTCCCCTTATTCTGCCTGGCCCAAAGCAAACAAGCAGCATCTCAAAGGCAGGAGTGTGCAGGTTCTAGGGCTGAGCAGGGCGACTGCACTGTGCAGCCTCTGGTTGAGAAAGAAGAGGATCACTCCTGGTAACAGAAGGGTTCCCCCAATCCTTATGGATTGTTCTGCATCCATAGACAGCAGAATGGATCTTTGGGGCTTGTCAGCTGTTATTACAAACCAATTCCCCATTAGCATCTTTATTCAATTGTAAGAATAATAATAAAAAATAAAAACAAGATAAATCAAGATAGAATAACCACCAAATGAAAAAATGAGTTAACTTTAATTAAAATGTAATAGCATTTGTGAATTTAGACTTAAACAGGGGGAAATTCAATAGACATTTATTTTATTTGGGAACTTCAGGAAGGTAATTAAATGCACTAATTTGTTTTGAGTCCTCCCTGAGGATCTCTTAAAGTCAGGGCATGGTCTGAACTACTGCTATCGTCAGATTGATTTAAAAATATTTATATAACTAAATATATGTTTCAAGAATTCTGATCACAGCATCAACTAGATGGTAGCTTTTGGAAATGTGCCTAGCTTGCAAGACTGTGCAAAATTCTGAGCAAACTGGAATTCTTTACCTTTACTGATATGAACTCCGGGATTTCTGCTTTCCAATGTTTTGTTCAAGCTTCAGTATCCTTGATTGTTAACCTAATAGCATTTGTAGAAAATTGAGAAAAACTGTCTTGTTTGTTTCTTTAGGACTTTTTTACTTGCGTAAGTCTAAAAGTTTTGTGTCCAGAAACTGGAGTAAGTTAGTGGTGATAAAACATGTCTCTCTCTGTATATATACACACAAACATATATACAATAAATACCAAAAAAAATATTATATATTAAATAATGTGTAACATTTTATCTTTAATACTGTCTTGTTATACACAGTTGTACACATATACACACAACCTACATGCCTATATGTGTGTGTAAAATAATCTGCTGCCTGGCTTTTTGTCATACCACCTGAGATCAGGCTCATCCAAGGGACATGGAGTATGAGGAGCAATTAACAGATTTCCAGGTGATATTAGTCTGCATTGGTTTGGGGCTGGCAGCTGATGGAGTACTGCCCTTTTCATAAGCTCAGCATATTTGTGCTGTATGTTTGCTATGCAGTTGGAATTCATCTCACATTTAAAACCCACACTGGATATTCCAGGCAGCCATCATAGGCTCTTTTAATATTCAAGAGAGATAGAGTAGGGAAAAAAAAGGGCATGAATTTTGAAGATGTTATTGGCCTTAGATGATTCAGACAAATCAGATACTTATCATGTCTTCATCTCTTCACTAATCACCACTGAAACTTCAGGGTTATTTGCTCAGTGGGTGTCTAAATGAGAAGACAAGCCCACCCCTTTTCTTTAATATGGGAGTTGATCCTTCCTAGTTGCTACTATAATGCTTTATTCAAAACCTTTCCCCCAAACTACAGGAAAAAAGAATAAAATAAAAATAATTATCATAGCAATTGCACCCAGACCATACCCTATCTGAAATTACAAACCTGATTTCCATTGATCTGTCATTGGAAATCATTTGGAAAACTTTACCTACGTGGGGAAAGGATCTGCAGTGAAGCGGAGTTTTTATCCAGCATTTTCTGACACCGCTCACTCGAGTAGGCTGTCACAACTGTGGTGATGCAGGCTGCCTTCTGTTGATCTCCTTGGTAATTAGTTTTTGAAGGTTAATCCCACTAGGCATTCCCTGTGTCAGCTTGGAGTTTAATGACTTTCTGAGCTTTAAAGCACTATGTGCTGGAGATAAAATTTCGCACAAAGTTTCGTTCTCTCTGATCCTCCAGAATGCTTACCTGATCAAACTCAGATACCCAACCCATCAGGGTGGCACAGATGAGGAATTGCTGTTTTCCTGTCACGGGCTCCCTCCTGGCCCACAGACAGCCCATGGTGTAACCTGTGCATCCAGTGACTTTCTGACACTCATGGAAAAGGAACACAGACCTATTTATAAATCAGTCAGAGAAATTTGCCTCTTAATGGAGATCCAGCTCAAAGTTAAACCTTGACTTCCACTAAGGCCTGAAATTTATCTGGAAATAAAACCCATGTTTATGTAACATACTCTATCTAGCAAGTCCTTGATTTCATCACCAACCTCTTTAAGGAATTTTTATCCTTACAAAGAAAACACACTGAGAAAATGAGGTCGAGGTTTAGAATGAGGTAGGTTATGCCCCCCTGGTAAGAGAGGTAACATAGATCTAAATAAAAATGGCTTTAAAATCCCACAGAACAAACAACCAAGAAAACTTTTGTGGTTTAAAGTCACCAAAGTCACCACCATGTAAATGCAGTTCCAAAGAACTCTGACAGTTCTATAAAACATCCCAAATCTCCCTAGTTCTCAAATCCTAGTTTTATGCTAATGAGGAACATGAAAATGTTTTGAATCTTGGTGAATTTCATAGAAGATAGGTACTTCCAACCCAGCTGATGTTTCTACAGGTTTCTAAAGTGCCTGAGCCACAACTATTTGGCTGTGGGACTATAACAGGTGACAAAGATGTTTTCAAGTTCTTATTCTCTTCTGGAAGGGATTTTCCCTTGGCCATCACTCCAGAGAGGATTTCTGGTCTCATCCAATGTGACTGTACTGATCTTCTGTGTAGGGGTTGTAACTCAAAACCTATAAAGAATAAGGAGCTAACATGATATGCAGTGTGCATAAAAAGACCAAAAATAGTCTATAAGCAAAGTGAGGAAACTTTATAACAGCTGGAATTTAATGCATTCTTGGTGTGCAATAATGTCAAATGAATTGATCTTACATAACTTCAGTCCTATAAAATTTGATAGAATCATAGTTCTGAGTGGAAAAGGAGCCAGCAGGATCATCAAGTTCAATTCCTGGCCCCTGTCAAGAAATGCAAGAATCACATATTCAGATAAATAGGGTTCATCTAAATAAAAGTGAATATCTGTCCCTGAGAACATCATTCTTCCTTTCTTTTATAGTCATCACTGGAGAAACAGGTATTTTAGGGGAACAGTTCCTCTCTCCTCTAATCTGACATTTAACTGAGATCAGATGAATCATGTCCTTAGTTTTCATACCATCAATGGAGAAGGGAAGGCACCAGAGATAGTGAATCATCCTACCTATGCTAGGTGCCTTTTCAAGGATGAGTTATGCTTCATCCTAGAGCTATCTTTGTATCTTTCCTATGTATAGACATTTCCTTGATAACTAGTTTATATATGAGATGCCAGACATAAATAAGTCTTGCACACATTATGCATGTGTTCTTTAAGGGAAAGAAGAAATTCCTCATGCAGTGATAAGTTTTCCTTCTGGAGTGAAGTTTGAGCTTATCCCTATGGCACGAAAGTTAGTCTGGTTAGTGTGGTTAAACATCTTGCACTGGCAACACAGAGGGAATATTTGCAAATCCATCCCCTTTCAGGGACAAGTACCTGCCTGGTGTAGAGCAGGGCAGCTGTGCTGGGGCTCAGCTGTTTTTCATTAGGGCTAATGACAGCCACTGGGAGATATCTGCAGGATGCGCTGGCTCTAAGGGAGATGCAGAGATTTTCTTATCTGTTCCCTTTCATTTATGGTAGCTCTGGAGTTTTCCTGGGTCATTAGTTTTTAAGAAGGGCTGTAAGAGGATATAAGGAAAAAAAATAAAAATAATTTTTAAGAAGAGCACAGAAAAAAATATGATAAAAGAAACGTATAAGTAATTTCACAAGATCTTCAATTAAAGTGCACAAACCTCATTAAGGTGTATTTTTACTGGTTGAAACATATTTGTTGAATAAAACATCGTATAGACTTTTACTCTGGAAGTAACAAAACAACTTTTATTTCCACACAAGGAAGGTCTAGCCCAGGTTCTCCTTCCTTCCCTGACCCCAGCTAGATTGGTAGCCCTTGTTATCTCATGTAGTCAGGTGAGCAGCCCAGGGCAGGTTGTTCAGTGAATGCCCAGGCTGAAGCCCAAGGGAGAGCTCGGGGAGAGATTAAAAGTTGGTCAAATATCCACAGCATGGGGAGATTAGAAACACAAATCCACAGAGAGCATTGGTTTGGAAGCTCCAGATGAGAGAAAACTGAAGCTATATCCCCTGTGCTGACTTCCAGCACAGCTATGTGATGTGGAAGGCAAATGTCTCAAAGGAATAGTGTGAAAATCCTGATGTTGCTGGCATGTGGTCCACAAAGAGCACATGCTGTGAACATTCCTCCTCTGCTTGGCCTTCCAAGACAGCAGCCCTGCTCTACAGGGTGCTGAGAAATTTCATTCAGTGGCAGTCAAGGGTGCACCAAAACATGCCCAAGACATAATCAGGTACAAAAATAGCTTTTATGTAGTCTTTAACAAATCGTAAGTCTTGTCGTTGTTGTTGTTGTGTTGCCAGTGGTAGGAATAAACCTACTTGTGGATTATTAAATGAAAAGGGATATATACAAGATGGTTGCATAGATGTCTGCACTTTAGCAATACAGTTTCTCACTATCTGAAGGTCTGAATGCATATCTTGGATCTAAATTCATGACCTGTATTCTATAGATATGCAAGAACTTGTATCTAAATCCTTAAAATAATTATGTCTTTTTTCCCTTGTCATAGGAAGGTAGCATAATTTGGGCTAGAAGGGACCTTTAAAGGTCATGTAGCACAACTCCTCTGCAGGGAGCAGGGACATCTTCAGCTAGACCAGGTCACTTAGAGCCCTGTTCAATGTTTCCAGGTCTGGGCATCCACCACCTCTCTGGGCAAACTCTGCCGGTGTTTCACCACTTCTTAGTGAAAAAACTCTTCCCTATATCTATCAACCCTCCTTTAATTTAAAATCATTGCCTCTTTCCCTATCACAACAGGCCCTGTCCTGATCTTTCTTATATACTGCCTTTAAGCATGGAAAATCTGCAATAAAATTCCCCAGAGCCTTCCTCTTGTCCAGGTTGAACAGCCTGAATGCTCTCAGCCTTTCCTCACAAGAGAGGTGCTCCATCCCTATGATCATCCTCATCATCCTCCTCTGGACTCTCTTCCCCAAGTCCCCGCCTGACCCTTAAGGTCCATCCAATGGCAGCTGATGATTCTGAGATGTGAAATTATGCTGGGTCAAACATGGACCCCTGATGGAGTTGTTGCCCACAGCCCACTGGACACAGCCATGGAGACAAGTCCTTATTCCTGATCTGCCTATCCATCAAATACATATCTCTCAATTTAGGGATGGATATTTTAGGATCCTCTGTCAAAAGCCTTCCAGAAATCCAGATAGATGACATCCATAGCTCTTCCCCTGTCTTCCTTATTGTCTCTGTATTTCCACTTCAGAATATTTATTTTCCAAGATTTATGACCCAGCCAGTGATGTGAAAATGCACATAATAGCAAAAACCTTATTAATTTAAGTAGGAACAATAACCAAGTAATTTTCTTACCAACTCAGGAAAATGCTGTCAGCTTTTGTTATTAAAGAGATTAGAGGATACATTCAAGGTATTACTAATTTTCTGAGCTTTTCTTCAATTGCATCCATTTTGATTTTGAATACCTATTAATTGGATAATTAAAGTTATTCAAAGGAAATACTGTTTAATCAAATGCCATTTTCTTAAGCAACTGGTATTTTGCATTTATCAAAACATATTGTTATTTCATGAATGGTTAAGAGCAAAATTCTGAATTAAACTGAAGGATAAAAGCCACAGATTTTATGATGCAACATCTATTGGCTTAAGTTTTGAATTGAATCCAGAGACCTGAAGGAGGAAATCTTGTAATTCAAAATGTCTCTGACTAAACAGTTATGGCTTTGTTTATGATATTAGAAACACTGCCACATGCTTCCCAGTCTGTGATATGATCATGTGGGGGAAAATCTACACTAGGGTAGGGGTGTTTTTGTTTTTTTTTAATCCACACATATAATAGGATCAAAATGAAATACAATTAGAGTACATTATTTATCCAAGGTAATCTAGACTATTATATCAATCCTTTTTTTCCCAGATGTATATTCAGAAGAGTATACATAAATATATAAAACTGAGAGATAGAAAAAGAAAATGATCAAAAAACAAATGAAGAAATATTTTTGAGTTTATTTCATGTGAAATTCCCAGGTTAAATTCCCAAGAAATTAGGCAAAGTAACCATCTTTGAAAATAGAAATAGATTTATTTTCTACAGTTTTATGATACAAATTTTCAGTGGTTTATTTGATTCAGATAAATATTTTCCACATGCAGTTATTGCAGTTGTCCAATAATGAGATTCAGAATAATGTGTCTGAGACAGACATGACTATTCTCTCAAAATAGCACACAGCTGAAATTCAAAGGGCTCAAAATCAAATCAATAGAAGTTATTATCATCTGACTTTCTGCATAAAGGCTTTATTTCATCTTTGTTTCTACTCTCTCTATCACATTAAAAGAATAGATGTTTTCAGGTTTTCTAGTGGCTAGCATTAAACCAAAATGCACGAAGAAGTTGAGCCAGTCTCCATCTTACCTTGGTAATCACAAAGAAAAAGAAATCTGATTTCACAGCCAAACTATTCTTTCTACGTGTAGGTTTGCTTGTTCCTGAGCATTGTAAAGAGTGTACATGATTTCAAATACTTTTTCAGTTTGAATATATTTCCTTTTCCTTCTGTGTCTCAAAAAATACATCCTGCAAGTTAAGTTAACATGGGTTTATATGTATTTGTAAATATTGACCCTTTGAAATTGAACTGGATGTTTTATGCTTCTTCATCTACAACTTACTCACTAATCTGCTGTTCAGAGAGAATGGGAATGTCTTCCCTTTTCATCTTTAATTGTCAAACTTTTCAGAAAACTGTCTTTTTTAAGCCATATATTGACTTTCATAAAAACATATATTAGACTAATTTTCCTACTTATTAAAACTAAAAATTTTCTTTTATTCCATATATTGACATTTCTACATTTATGTTTGGCCATCTAAATCAAACTTTAAACTGACATAATTTCCCATAAACCTGCAGTTAAAGATACTATTACCTGATCCACTTAAAAAATCCTGTTGATAAAAGAGAAAGGTCTCACTCAAAGGCCTTAACTTAAAAAATAGCATAGTTTAGTACATATAGCTAAAAAAATGTAACAAAGGAAACAAATTTAAATCTTTGCTTCTCATAATATTGAGAGTACTAATAAATGAAAATGCTTTGTCTTAATAATCTCTTCCTTGTGGACTATTTAAGTAGAAATACAATGAAATTTTTATGAGGGAAAAACAAAACCTCATTACAAAGCTTTCATTTTGCCAAATGTGATAACAGTGCTCACAAAAGAAAATCCTAGCTTTTTGCTCATACATTTGTGTGCAGTTAAGATAAAAGTTGAAGTTTCTTTTCCCCTGTAAGCAGAAGTTAAGCACCTGCTACAACCACGATTTTGGAGCACACACTAGATTTCAGCCTTAGGATCTGCTTTGTTTCATCTAACTGGAGACATTTAAAAGCTGATAAGCCTAAGGTAATTGTCTAGGCTTTCTTTTTAATCCATCAGGAAAGACAGGCATCTCCAAAGCATGATTTGTCCTGCTTATCTTAGAAACATAGGTGCAGAAATCTCATTACCGTGGGAGGAGTTGCTTTTTCAGAATTCCTCTTTCCTTTAACTACAAAAGATCTTAAATAGCATGGTCAAATTAAACATGCAACTTCTAAAACAATCCAATGAGATGAGGTTAGTCTTACCCTTTACGTGTGAGACTAAATAGTTTTCTAATATTTTAATTTTGCCTTGAAGTTCTGAACTCTGTAGGTAAACTGTAGGTTTTAACAGAGGAAGGAGGGAGCCCTGTCCTTAACCTTGAGTTTTGTCTTGAGGTTTGGGCTTCTGAGGAATTTAAGAGGAAAAGGAAGACTCTGGTTTCTGGTTTGAAATCAAGAAGGGAGTTCTTAGGTGAACCCCTGTGAAGATTCACTGCCATGTTTTGCTGGACAGAGTCAGAGAGGGGCCAGAAAAGTGCTTAGGTGGGTGAAAACCTCTGTCACCATCATATTTTCTGAAAAATCTCTTTGCCCAGGATTTTTTCCTGAGAAGCTGAGAAGCCTCAGAGAAAAAGGAAAACAATATTATCTCATTTGCTTCTCCTGTGATTTGCTGCTTTGGAATGTGGTTGGACATTGTTTATCCAACATGTGAATTGGTTTTGACTTAATGACCAATCAATGCCAGGCTGTCAGGACTCTGGAAGGAGTCACAAGATTTCATTAGTATCTTTTTGGCCTTCTGTCTGTATCTTTTCTCTATTCTTTAGTATAGTTTAGTATAGTATTCTTTAATAAAAAATTAGCCTTCTAAGAACATGGAGTCAGATTCATCATTCCTCCCTTCATCAGGGGAACCCCAAAAATACCACAAACCTCTCCTGTGAGGAAAGGCTGAGAGGTTGGAATTGCTCAGCCTCGATGAGAGAAGGCTCCAGGGTGACTTGCTGCAGCCTTTCAGTGCTTGAATGGGGCCCACAAGGGAGCTGGAGTGGGATCTTCTACAAGGGCACATGATGATAGAACAGGGGGAAATGGTTTTAAACTGGCAGAGGGTAGGTTTAGATTGGGTATTAGGAAGAAATTCTTTAATATGAGGGTGAGGAGACACTGGAGCATGTTGCCCAGAGAAGCTGTAGATTCTCCATCCCTGGAAGTGTTCAAGGCCAGGCTGGGTGGAACTTGGAGCAGCCTGGTCTGGTGGAATGTTGGCACAGGGCAGGGGGTTGAAACAAGGTGAACTTTCAGGTTCCTTCTAAATCAAACTGTTCTGTGATTCTGTGTTTTGTACAGCCATAGTTCTCATGCATTTTGAGAATTCAGCACAGTTAGTAAATCCTTATGCTTCACTTAGTTCTTAGAGGCATAAAAAGTGCATGGCAATTACAGTCAGTAAATCTTATTATAAGTTGTATCATATGCATGCATTTCAACTATGTTGGTATTCGAAGTTGTATTTTTACTGGCATTTTTTACACAATTTTAGTTGGGCATCAGAGTCTAAATAAATTAGGCTATAGAACCTTTTCATTTGTTACTATAAGGTCTGAGTCTTGTTAATGGATTCCAGGAGTGGGTAGCGGTTTTTCCTTTAATTGGGATTTTTTTTTCCTCCTTTTTAAAAAAAAACCCACCAACTATGTCAGAAATGTGTGATAAGTGTTTCTATTCCTGAAGCAATTACAATTTGCAAATGAGAATTCATGAATGCTTTGTTCTTTAGTTATTTCTCAGGCAAAGGGAGAAAATCAACCTTTGAATTAAGTGACATGACAGGACATGAGGGTATTTCAAGGGCCCAGTGTTTTATTACTGACTTCTGAGCATGCAAGTTGAAGCAAAATTATCCAGATAAAACTCTTTAATATAAAATGGATAAAGGAATATAAATCTCTGGAAGCCACAGGATCTGACTGCTTAGCACTTTGGGTAGTGTTGGCATCTTCTAACTTTATACAACCATATAGTAGGAATCTCTTTTTCTTTGCTAAGCCTATCTGAAGGTAGACATCTAATCCAAATCAGATGAGCTATGATTTAGGATTGGTTATTTCTCACCACTGTTTTTAAAGGGGCTTCAAGTACTTCAGATAACCTATGTGCTCAGATGAAACCCATCCTACAAGTTGCACAGATGTAACATGGATATCAGGAGAGATAAATGCCGCCTTCATTGATCATTTCCAGCTTAACTAGCATAAACTTTATTAGCACATTTTGAATGAATTATCATCAGCATTGTGATTCCATTTTCAAGGTTAAAAAGCTCAGAGTTAGCTCAGAGAAGTAGAGGGGTTTGTGCAATGGGGGGTAGGCACTGGCAGAACCAGGATTCTGGAGCTCTGCCACAATGAGCGTGGCATTGAATGGGCAGCACCCAACAGAGGAAATATGAAACACCTCAAAAATCTGCCCCAAAGCAATTCTGAAAATTCCATCTGATTCATCTACAGGCACAATTAATTCTAAAGACCTTTTACTCTAGCCCAGCCAGGACTTTGAAATGGAAGCCATACATTTGTATATATCTGTATATGTAGTGACTTCTTCTTAATAATAACCTTTAGTCTCCAACGTAAAGTACCAGAAGCATTTTAATATTAATTAGGAATTAATTTTTTCCATACCTAAAGTGAGGAATAGAAAATATTAGTTTTATTTTACTTTTATGTTGTTGTTGTTGTTGTTGTTGTTTTGGATCACAAATAGCTGAATATAATAAATGAAATAGTCAAACTTTTGAGTTCATAGAGGCAGTATTAGTAGATGGTGAAGTAATTTGCTTCTGTTTTTGAAGCAAATTACTTTCCTATCAAAGGAAATTCATCTCTGCTGGAACAGAGATGCTCCTCCCAGGCAAGGAGCCAGAGTTAGCTGCAGCAGATCCTCCCTGAGAAAATCCAACTTGTGTTAAAACTCCATGTTTGCTGAAAATGAGTAGTGCTCAGATCTGGGTCTCATGCCTATCATAGCAGAGCAGCAAAACCAAAAGTGAACTCACTGAAGGCTGGTGGGAGGCTGGGGAGTGCCAGGCAAGGCCTCCCTGCCTGCTCATATCACTGCCTGGACCCTTCTGGGGATGGATTCCCTGGCAATTGGAAAACTTCATCTGATGTGCACAAAAACCTGTTTGGGATCACACTGACAGTGTTGGTGGGTTATGGGACATGAGTACTCCATAAGGAAAATTCATGAGTAAGAGATTTGGAGCATGACTAAAAGGGAGGGGTCAGCCAGGTGAAGTAAAAGGACTTGAGACAGATTGGGTTGGACATCCTCAGGGATAGGTATTGAATTGATTTTACATATCCTCATTAATTATTCTGGAAAAATGCAGGAATGCTATATTAATTCTGGCTAACAGCCTGATTTTTGGAGCTATGGTCAGAACAGAAAATCATAGTTCACAGGCAAGCAGCTTTGAATTTCTGAAAAATAATGAAGGGGAAATATGTACATGCAAAAATAGGTTTTTTTAAAATTCAATTTAGACTAGCTGATCAGAAACTACAGCTGGTTTCTCGATGTCAAGTAAAATTCTAATAAAGAATTCCAGTGTGTTTTGCTGCAGTGATCATGCTCAATACTGCTCCTTCTCCCATTCCTCTATTCCTGTCCTTATACCGTTAGTGATAACTGTATACATTCCTCCCACCTAAAGAGAGGAATGTGTACAGTTAGTGATTGGTAGAGCAGAAAATGTGTGCTGTGAGCTTCTGGCTGGACTTATAAGTTGTAGGTCATGAATTTCACTGAATTTGTTCCTTTTACCATGATCACAGTTTTAAAACTAGTCCTATTTAATTGTGCAAAAACCTTATGGAAGATCTAGAGCAACTATCCTTAAAGCATTTGAGAAATAAGTAATATTTGTTGTTAAAAATAAGTGCTTTACTTCCAATCTGAAAATATAGGCATGTAACCATCAGCCATCTCTTTATGCATAGGACAAAATCATCCCTCAATACTCTGCTAAGTGGATTGAGCAGCAGTGCATACATTCCTATCCTTTAGCAACTCTCAGAGTTTTAATCAGTTTGATGCTGGTAATTGTTGTACTTTCAAGTTAACAGCTATGTTTCTTTTCTGTTTAAGGGGGAAATGGTTATCATCATCATCATCATCCTCTCAGGATGAGAAAAAACACTCTTTGGAGGTGTGCACTGCTCTCTGCTGATCACAAAGGGAACCCAGGGGTAAGGTTTGGATGTCTCATTCCTAAAGGACTAAAGAAGGGCAAATTAATCTAATCTAATTGACACAAACTCTCTTTAACAGGTGATTTTAATAACTCTATATCAACGACGTACCAGTTTATTTCATCCCACTTTCCTGACCTTGCAGTCAACACCAAATTTATCAGCTATGAGACTGCATTTAGCTCCTAAACATTTAAAAAATACTATGAATGATACAGACCAAATAGCTCATCTCTGTGCAGTCCAACAGAAATAAACCTGTTCAGCATTAACTTGCCATTTACACACTCATTCAGAAGACTCTGTAAAAGTCAGTTCAACAATATCTGTTTTCTTTTTGGTTGATAGTATCTCACTCCTTTAAATCCTTGCTATTTGTCCTGAGATCAGTATCAGACTGACAGTAAGACAAATTTATTATCTAATTTATCCCTTAAAAACATGGTATAACATGAACATCCCTACAAGATTCTGTTCAATTCTATTCAGCAGTTATTGGAAATGGAGCATGAATGTTACCAAGAGTTTCTTGATGTAACAAACTCCCAAGTGCAAGAGCCTGGATTTCCTGGGTGGAAGACTTCTATAATTACTCTTTGATATGGAGTTAAAGAGGAAAGTTGTCTCTAGGAACCTCACCTTTGAGACATCCTATCAGAAAATGAATGCAATAATCAAGTTCTGACCTTACCAATGTTGTGTCCAGATGGGCATGTGTAAATTTATTAGGGATTTACATATATATGTTTGATAGTTTGAAAAGTTAATAATGTGCTTTTACATGGAAATAAATTTTCTCAAAAATAATAGTAACAGGACTCTGTGATAATGTTATGCCACTGGCAGCCACAAGGAATTCCTCCAGGACAAGTCAGGGTGTGTGAAACTCCTGCTGCTTGTTGCCTAGACTTCCCACTGTTTTGAACTCCAAAGCTGAGAGACACTGAGCCCTGTTAATTAGCATCTGTAATGACAGTTCTATTTCCATCATTTTGTGACTGTAGAAAGTGTGACTCTTATTCAATTTATTCTCTCTGCTTGATTAGTCACGCCACTAACACCAACCTTAAACCCTTACCAGCTCATCTCCATTTCACTTCCCTGATTCTTATTTCCATCTTATGATGAAGAGCAGAACATTCTTTTCCAGAATTTGTGCCTCACATAAAACAAATACTGTTGTTCAGACATCATTCCTGCTGGATTTTCCTTTGCCTCCTTAATTAAACTTTGCTGCACTTTTGCACCTACTATTAGATAAAATTGATAAACAAGAATAATTATATGCAACACATAATAATCTCCTTAACCCAAAGTAACAAACTATATATTATACTTGGAACATTAATCTCCTGCTCAGTACTAAGGGATGATGACATATTGACTAAAAACTGTGCTCTCAGGATATTTTCTACAAGAGGGAGAAATTGAGAAAAGTTTTTTTATATCTTTAGTTTTAAAAAACAAACAAAAAAAAAAAGTGAAGCAGACATCAAGCGAAAGAGGAAGAACATGGGAGGAGGGACGGAGGGAGAAAGGATGGAGAGTATGTCAGTGTGAATCAGAGCTGGCTGCTCAGGTTGTCAGTAGTTACTAACCTCTTAATAAACATAACAATTCTTGCTCTTGCCCAGTCTAAGTATCAGATATCAATGCCTCTCTGCCTCCCAGTGATGATAGCCCCTGCTGAGTTATCAGGGAATTAAGGGGACAATACAGGAAATTTAGAACCTCCACACAACCTTGCCCTGTGACACACATAAAGAAGCCCTTATTTCTTGGCCTGTGAATGCATTGAAAATCTCAATTCCCAGGGCTGTGAATTCTGCAGTTTTCCAGGTAACAATTAACACTTGCTAAAGAGGGGGTGGAGATTCCTAAACCAACATCAACAGAAAAGACTCGAGCAGAGACAAAACTAGCAGGAGGGAAAGAAAGCAGGAATGTGAATTTGAGCCTTGAAGCCATTTGGGACCTAAATAAATGCAGGCAAGACACCAGGGCTGAGCTTATGCAGCTCTTTGCTTCCTTGGGTCCCATCTGGGAGCTCTGGCTGCAGATTTGTGCCATGGTCCTGTGACAAGGAGTTCCTTCTGTCTCTCACCCATTGGGACAGAATTGGCAAAATGAGGATTTTACCTCTGCAAGAGGAAATGTGGCTTTCAGCTTTTATCAGCACCCCCCAGGAAAAGCAGAAGCAGCTGTTTCTCCCGGCAGCATGAGGCTCCTGGCTCGCTGTGACACCCCACACCTCTGCAGGGCGAATGCAGCTGTTCCCTGCAAAGACAGGGAAGAGGAGAAGGGAGGGATGTTGTGCCAGTGTTCAATTCTTTAAAAAATGGGAGTCTGGCACTATCCTACCTTGACATTAGGGCATGAGGGATATATGTGTTACAGAGTACTGGTCTAGACAGCAGAGTTACAGTGACAGCAAGAACAATAGGATTTCTTAAGCTGTCACAAATAGCCTATCCTCCTGTTGACCTGATGTTCCTAATTTAAACAGAAATATAATGTTTCTGGTTTAGGGGCTTTTTGTTTGGGTTTTTTTCTTTTATTTCTCCTTCTCCTAGCCCCACTGGGCTCGCTTGAGCAGACAGGCAGGGAAGGGAGCAATGCTCGTTGACTTGTCATTTTTTCAGCAGGTCTTCAAAACCCTGAGTAAATATTCACTGGAGGATTAGCACCAGAGGAAAGGGCTTGAAAGCCTGTCTCACATTGCATTCTAACAGAGGGAAAGCTCCAAATGAGATTATGTGGATCTTGAAGAGAACCACTCTCAATCCCAAAACTGCTCAGAAGCCTGGTGGACCAGGCAGAAGCCTCCTGCAGACTCTTCATCCAACATTTTGTGTCATTTTTTTCTGATGTCCTCTAAAAATCAAATTCCAGTGGCATTCAAAGCCTTGTGTGGGCAAGTCAAGCAATGAATATATAAATCTCAGATGGTTTCATCCTTTGAGCAACACTGGAAGTTGGATGAATCCTGGCTTAAGCCTTTTATCTCATGCCAAGTTCTTCCCTGTCTGTGAAGCCCATGGTATTTTCTGCCATTCGCATTCAAGTCCTGAAATGAGATTTAAAGTCTGTTCTCTGCTTCTATCCCTTAGCACCATTTTATTTGAAGTTTTAATTCAGATACACATCAATCCTATTAGACACTCTGAATTACGTGTTAATTAAACATGGCACTCATAAATGGTTGTGCTGAAGTTAGTGGCAAATCTTTTATTGCCTGTAGCAGGAGAGGCTCCAAAGAATTTACAGAGTGCTGTGTTGATTACTTCTGAGAACTAAAAGTGACAAAGGCCAAAACCAACTTTATTCTAATACACAAGCATAGATATTGAAATATGTCAGCATTTACCAATGAAACACCAGAGGGCTCAGGTCTGATGATTGAGCCATTGGATGCAGGTGGATGAATCAAGAAGGTTATGGAATTTGTGTCAGAGCAATCTCTGAATTTGCAGCAAGACAATCTGGTTCATGATTCAGTTGCCCAGACTTAAATATCTTATTCCATTTTAGGCATCTTATAATATCTCATGTGCCTTCCAGTTGCTGCTGCAGAGGGTAGATGTCCCAAACACATTGGTGTGTTTCAAATACATAATAAAATGTTTTAAAAATTAAATAGTGCTCCTTTGTGCTATGGAAACACACTTTCCCTGACATGCATGAAAAGAGAAGTCAGAGGAAAACAACAGGACTTTGTCTCAGACATTTATGTGAGGAAGGAAGGAAGTGGCAGAAGGAAGGAAGGAAAGAAGTGGCAGAAGGAAGGAAGTGGTGGAAGGAAGGAAGTGGCGGAAGGAAGTGGTGGAAGGAAGGAAGGAAGGAAGGAAGGAAGGAAGGAAGGAAGGAAGGAAGGAAGGAAGGAAGGAAGGAAGGAAGGAAGGAAGGAAGGAAGGAAGGAAGGAAGGAAGGAAGGAAGGAAGGAAGGAAGGAAGGAAGGAAGGAAGGAAGGAAGGAAGGAAGGAAGGAAGGAAGGAAGGAAGGAAGGAAGGAAGGAAGGAAGGAAGGAAGGAAGGAAGGAAGGAAGGAAGGAAGGAAGGAAGGAAGGAAGGAAGGAAGGAAGGACGATGACAAAAAAAAATTGAGAGCAAAAAGAAACCCAGAGGTGATGGAAGAATAAAAGTTTTCAAGTGTAGACATGTTTAATTGTGTA
Organism: Calcarius lapponicus; assembly: GCA_039654755.1. NCBI lineage: Eukaryota > Metazoa > Chordata > Aves > Passeriformes > Fringillidae > Calcarius > Calcarius lapponicus. The sequence goes on from CM077463.1 coordinate 11,393,455, forward strand.
AATTCTGAGGGCTTAAAAGAAATAATAAAACAGTAATTTCAATTTTTTTCTACAGGGAAGAAAAAAGAAAGTAACTTCAATAAGAAGTTTTGTAAAAAAATATTGCGAAGAATGTAATTTAAACCTGGGAGACTTACATTACAAAAAAATTAAATTACAAAGCTCAGACGTGACAGCTGGATAAGCTCTGGAAGACTGATGGAGCTCCAAGTAAGAGCTGCATAAGTCAGAAGCAGAGTTTGGACTAATTCCATGGTAGTCCTGCAGACATCCAAACTGCAGCTGTATTGCTGGAAGCTCAGACCAGGTGATCCTGATATTTTTCAAACTTCAGAACAGGGAGAACCTCTCAAGACTCCAGACTGAGGCTGCTGACACAACTGCCTGCACTGCAGTCCTGGAATGGTAGAGCTGAAATTTTTGGTTTTGGTACTCTGAAGACAGACTGTACTTGTGAGAGACAGCACCTGCTGCTCAGTTTGGACTCATTTGTGGCCTGCTAGGTGAATTGTCCTGTTTTATTTGAAACTTCCTGGATTCAAGTTATTTCTAATGAAGTATATTAGTCTATCTATTAATATACTACCTGCTAACTTGTACCTTATATTTTGCTAGGATGTGGTGCTGCAGTGCATTTTGGAGAAAGGAAGCTCTACCTGGTGAAGTACCTCTCAATTTTATCTCTTATGCATTTGTAGTAGGAAGGAAACTTAACTCAAGTGATCATTTTGAAGCTGACTGGGAAAGGCTTATCCCATGTTTTACTCCCTCAACACCTTGGCATTTGTAGACAACCTGATCAGACCTGTGAGTTCTGAAAGCCCTGGGTTGTCCAGCATCCACTTTATATTTCCTCAATACTCTTCTCCAGTCTGTCATTCTTCTTTGGGGAAGATTGGTGATATTCATCATCCTCTCACTTTTTGTTTCTGCTAGAGATTGAGTTCTTTCCTATAATTCCCTTTGTCTTTTACTAGAGCTATAGAGAGTGGAGAAGCCAGAGGACACAGTCTGAAAAAGGTCTTTCACTTTGATCAAAGAAATCAGAAGTCAAGCCCAAATTCTCTGAAAGTGATACTTGGTATCTCTCAAAATCTCACACTCAAGAGGCAGAACTAATTTGCCACTCCTCACTGGAAATTGTCACAGTGGAGAACAGGACCTCAGAGGTGAAACCAGAACCACCTCTTAACTGGCTGAATAAGGAGACTTCATTTTTTCTGATTCTGTGTAGATGTCTGAGTGAAAGCTAAGTTATTTGTTTTGAAGTCCTTTTCTAAGAATCTTACAGTGGTTTGGAAGTCCAAATCTTCCCCAAAGGCCTTCTGGGGAATTGTCTTTGCCCTTTTGCTTCTCTCTGTATTAGCAACCTCTGATAGAGTGAAGAGCTAGAAGCTCCTAATTTGATTTTTAGAATTTGTTCTTTGCTTGATTCCAGTTTTATTTTGCTGGGTGGAAGCAAACTGCAGCATTGAAGAATCTGCTTTTCTGGCTTGGTCCAGACATATCCCACAGTTTTTATAATCCAGCTTCATATTAAGTCTTTCTGCAGACTCAAATGTCCTAAGCGTGGAAATAATGCGATTTATCGGTCAGTTCCTTCTGAGCCTACAGAAAAAGCAGCTCATATTGCTACTTGGTATTCAATATCCATATGTATTTCTGGAGAAGAAAATGCAGCTTTTACTATTTCTTTAGGACCAACTGGATGGCACTTTTCCTGGGAAACCCCTCAATGCCTCTGAATGTGCTCGTTCCCTGGAGATAGTATCAATCCATGCAGTTGTGATATTTCTGCCTGAATCATGTAAAAGTGCACAAAACCAGAGATTTGCAAGAGTTAAAAACTGTATGTATTTGCATGGGTTTGTCATGGTATCACGACTGGAAGTTTTTCACACATTTCATGTTATTACAGCCTAATATAACTTGCAAGGGAGCCAATTTGTTTTAATTCCAGCCCTGACAGGCAGCAGACTAGTGCCTAGATCTTCAAAAAATTAGCCATTGGTTCCTGTGGATTTCTTTTCTTCTAGTTAGTATAACACAAGAAAACAAATAAGTTAATTTTCCAATCAGTCATTCATTACTAAAATGATGATGGCTCATTAAATAATAATCAGCTCACGGGGAGAAGTTTGTTCTTAACTTCCTGTGTCTGCAGCTGGTTTATGCCCTGAAGAAAGGACCTTACAGCTTTATGACTTCCATTCTCTGGAAAATAGCTGTTGCTTTTTCTGGGGAGGACTAATCTTTATCAGGATCCTGTTAATGGCCATGTAACATTTTGTGCTAGTGAGCTTGAGGGGTTATTATTTGCAATTAAAAAAGGATATTCCTTCTAATGTTTTTTAAATTTTTTTGTAAATGAGAGCAATCTCACTACAAAAACTTCAGGCCTTGTGCTGTGTTAGTCAGAAATAAACCCATAAATACCTCCCAGCCAGACAAGTCAAAGTTTAATGTTGATTTTCATGTTCCTTGAGCTGACCTTTTAATATCTTGCACTTTTTTTTTCTGTCCTATTTTTGGAATTTTATTTGATGCTAATCTTTTCCACCTCATTACTTGCACAATCCTCAGAAACATTTGGGGGTAAAGAATAGGTTTATTTGCCAATTAAACTGTTAATTGATTCCCAGATTATTTTATGTGTCTTTCACAGGCTTGCATCAACTACTTTTCTTGCTAACCACTCAGCTGAGGTGGGGGGAGGGATTGAATATTGCTGAAACTATCATGCACTCTGAAGCTACTATTTTTAAGATGAGATTGATGAAGTCTCTACATTTTGTGGTGAAACCAAGCCATCATGCTATAGTGCATGCAGCCTTTGGCACAGTTGGCTCAGGAAGCCGTGGCATGAAGAGCATTCCCATGTGGCACTCTATTGTAGATATTTTTGCCCGACATCCGGGAGGAATGATGAGGAGGACTCCAACTTATCAGAAGGCTAATTAATTATTTTATTATACTATATTATACTATACTATATTACATTACATCTAAACTGAATCTGCCAAGTTCAACTCAACTGCACTCCACTGCCCTCATCTCGTGACTGTCCCAACACACACACACAGCTGGATCCAATTGGTCAGTGAATTAAACACTCACACCAGAATCCAATTACCGATTCTCTTCAGGTAAACAATCTTCCACAATGCATTCCATTTGTGAACAAACACAGGCACAGCAAATGAGATAAGAATTGTTTTTCCTTTCTCTGAGGTTCAGAGAATATGATTCTCAGAATATCCTTGGGAAGTTTTGCCTTACATTTCTCTGTGAAGAGAAATGTGGTGACAGCACTCAGTAGCAGCTGCAGGAGATGGCCATGCTAAGGACAGCCCATCATCTGTGTGGCCAATGCAAGCCACCAGGTCTTTCTTGGAAAAATAGCCTGTTCCTGTGTGAATCCACTATGGCCTTCTATTTGGTGTTCTGTGAGATGTTAAGCTGCAGTCTTGACCATTTTAATGGGATTCCAGCACAGTTTCCCTCTAATGGGTCCAGTAACACATACAAGATTATCCATTGAGGGAGAAAGTCTCTATCACCTCATAAACTTTCAGTATTTTGATCAAGACAGAGATGTGGAGTAAAGGTCTAATTACTATGGGAGTTTTCAAACTGAATTGAGTATAATAATAAACTCTACAAATCCATATATAACTTGGTTAATGGAGTTACTACAGAAATCCTTTCATGAAAGCAAAAAACCTATATCAAAGTTAAGAGTACAAGAGTCAAACTGAAAGGAATAAATCCCTTCACAGAAAGATGTGACCTGTTCTATGACCTGTTGAATGTCATAAAATTTTAATCTGATCTGAGTTCAAGATGACAAACTAAAATATTCATATGTAATTCTGGAATCACTAGCACATGCTTCTTTACCTATGGAAATTAGAGCAGCAAAAATCAGGAATTATCAGGATGGCTGAGAAGATTTTGAAAATATTTTTCTTCTCAGAAAATAATGACTCAACAAGACAATAAACTTTCTTACAGTGAGTTTTTGTAAGTCTTGGTTCCAATCAGAAGGGGCAAACAAACAGATCTTAGAGACTTTTTTTCAAAATTGCCAACAGCTTGTTTTGACATTTTCAAAATAAAAAATGCTGCTTTCTTAAGTCAATACATCTTTTAGTTTGCTATTCAAAATAGAGTTATATCTGCCATCACTTAGAAGTGTAGAAGGTTGCAGCTTTTTGGATGAAGTATTGCACAGAAGGCATATGCGATGCCACAATTTCTGTTCTCAAGGTGTGTGCAGATGGATTTGTGATCTAGAATGCCTTAGTCTTTAAAAATGTAAGTGTAATTTTTCCATTTTGCACTAACAGATCTTTCTTAGACATCCCTAGCAGTTTGTAAGAAGGAAGGTTAGTCCCCAGTTAAGAAAAGTAGTCATTCTATTAAATAAGAATGGAGCAGGAGTGCTTTGCTAGACCATAGCCTAAACACAACTGTTCAAGACGAGAATGTCAACACCAGCAGCTGGATCACTCTTTAGTTTCTTGCTTGTCCACAACTCTATTAGCCAGAGCTTTTCTCTGCTGCAGATCAGCATGGTTTTTACTCAACAAAGCTGGCTCATACACATATTTGGCTGGGCACACAAAACACACTGAGTGAAGAATGGTCTGGAGTGATCAAATCCAGGACTTCCCTAAATACTATTCAGGGGCAAAGCCAATTTGTTAACCATAAAGGGTGCAAACAGCTCTGCAAAAAGAGGTCCAGAAAATAAATACTGTTTCTCCTGGAGCAGAGAATGAAGTCAGTGTAGACACACTGGTTAACACCATGATCCTGAAGAGAGCTCTAGACTGGAAGATGCTCATTTACTTGGTTATGTTGGGGGTCTCATGTCCACTTATTAAGAATTCACTCCAGAATTAAGGTTGTGTTGAAAGGTTGTTGCTAAACATCAGTTTCACACAGCACAATGTATCAAACTGTCTCCTATGATATCCTTCATTCCCTGGCTAAGGAATACCTCCATTAAAACTCATATTTTTTAAAAAAAGAATTTGCAATTAAATAGTTCATTTGAATTCAAGATTCATCAGGTTCGAGAAGAATCCCAATCACTGCTCAAATGAAAGAATCTGGCACAGTGTATCCAGTCAGCAAAAAAAACCCAAATTATTAATTGTCCTTGTGTAATATAGATCAACTGTTCTGAAAGTGCAAATAGCATAGCTTAATTTTAATTTTAAATACAGCAGGTACACAGGGGTTAATGCTGATAATTATATTTGGGTGTTATGTGCATAAATCATATTAGCATATAACAGGATTTGAGGCTGCAACACCCACACATCAGCTTTTATATTTACTGCAAACACTCTAACTAGGTTTCCATTCCCAAACTATTCTCCAATTCTGATTTACTACTCCAGGAACTGTCATGGGGCCAGGCTGACCTACTGAGTTATAATACAGTACAATGCTTTCTCTGTTCTACCAATGTTCTTATTTCTCATCCAGAGAAGGATTATAGGGACAAAGAACCAGTCTCTCCTAATTGCACCAGCATGGTGCACACTGGGATAATTTTTGAGACCACAGCTGCAACTAGAGTTGTAATAAAGGTAAATGATGTACCCTTTAAATATGTGCAATTACAACTTTTTCCCTTGGAACATCTTACCAGTAATGGATATACAAGTTACTATGTGGAATGAGTAACAAAAGGAATTGCTGTAACAAGCAAACTCTGTGTATATCTCAAAAAATGCCGTTCATGTGTTGAGCTATGAGTTCAAACAGCAATTCATCCTCTTAGGAATGAATGTGGATAGCAAGAACAGTACTACTGAAATTTTCCAAAAAATACCTCCTGGACCTAGAAATTATTTATATGGAGCCCCTTTTTAAAGCAGTGTAATACATTTGCGTACAAAAAAGAATCTGTCCCACACTGAGTGAATGACAGTCTGCTGTGCTGCCAAAGGGGACAGATTGTGCTCAGGGCTCAGTGTCTTCCTGAGTATGCTCAGATTTCTGCCTGCATCTTCTTATTTCACAGTCCCTCCTGCTTTCTTCCTCAGAATATGGCTTAGAAGTCAGCTACCCACTCTTCTCATTACATTTTCTATGTTTGCCTTCATTTGATTTTCTTGTGCTTGAGAAAGGAAAAGTAAATATAGAGCTGCAATTGGCTGACAAACTTTACCTTTACTTCCTGCTAGTTAGAAACATGATTCTGACTTTCTAGTCTGTCTCTAGCTAAAAGAGGAAATATATAAGCTATAATTGAATGAGTTACCTTTGTGCTGTCTAACCTTCCCACCACATTCACATGAAAGGACACATAGGAAAGATTTTCTGCACACAAAAAGTTGTCAGGAAACATTGTACCTATAAAATCATCTTCATTTTTACTATTGTGAACATTTTGAGGCACAAAGTACAGTGGGAAGGAGTACGTTCGCAAACCAAAGAATTCCTTCTCTCGCAGCTGAAAGAACAAGAACTGACTTGTCTGTGATTACTTTTTAACACCCAAAAAAAATATGAGAAGAGTGAACTTAAGCACTTTTTTTTCCTCAGAACTCTTTTTTTTTTTTTTACTCCTGAAACAGTCACAGAGAAACTGATCACCTACATTCTATGGATATAACTCAACTGGGCACGCAATAATATAGCCACAAGTTGTTTTGGTTGTATCACTCTATAAACGTTACACTGCCATAATTTATGTGACTAGACCTTGTGTAGCTAAAACAATGACATTTAAAATTAATGGATTTGGAGAAGTGTGAGTCTAATTATGGTAAATTCAGCACAGCTTACAAGACATACCTGGTAAACTGGTTTCAATTTTCAAGTTTCAAGACACATTGGCCACCATTGGACTCCAGGCTGATCTCAGTGCTGAGTTATGAAAAGCCATCTCAGATACTCAGCCACCTCAGTCACCAGTGAGGAGCAGTTACACAGAGCACTGTAAAATACCTGCATCTTCAGTGTCTATAATTTACTTCTATAATTACCTCTCAACACTGTCCAATGAATGGACTGTACAGAGTAGAGACACCCACTAACCATGCTGACTCCCCTGTAAGAGTGATACTATTTATAAACTATTTATACAAAGGATGCCTTTAGGGTATTTAAGGTATATTAAGGGTCTAACCATGTCTCTTTTAACTTTTTACAATGTCCTAATAATAACAGACTACAAATTTGGTCATGATAATAATTCCAGTACTAGACCAAACTCTCTGGGCACGTGTTCAGAGCCTGTTATTTGGACCCTCATCACCGATTCAGAGAATTTTGGGAAATTCAGTTCAGTGGTGGATGATTTTTCTGGAAAGAGCAATTTTACTGAGAACTAAAAAGGTTACAGATTGAAATCATTTATCATGGCATGCACCCATCCTGAGAGGTGAGCACATTTTATTATTAAAATTACTCTTTCTTCTTCCTTGCTTTTGTACCCAGCTCTTCACCAAACCAAACTAAATGGGAAATCAAGATCTCATTTCTACTACTTACCTATTTTACTTGTTCTGTTTTAGTTTTTAAATGAAACTTTTGGACTACTTGTTTTTTCTTGAAAGCCAGGCTGTCTTGGAGAGCAGTGTTTCTGTGATTTCTAATTGAACAGTTTCTATTACTTTAGGAAAGTAGAGTTTTGTGCTTGTTTGTTTGTTTGTTTTTTAAATTTCTTGTGACCTTGTATGAAAGATGCTTCTTCTGATGATATTTCAAAGTGTTACTGGAATGGAAAAATATTTCTATATATTTCCTTACATTGGGACTGCATTATTAAAAAGGGAACTTCGAACCCTTTCTCTCACACACACACACAAGTATCAACATATTGTACTTTGTAGAAATCTCAAAACTGAATTTGGTGACACCACTTGCATCACTTACCATGATAACGCATGACATCTAAGATTTGCTGTGTTGCTATTTATATCAACATTCAAACATTAAATAACGAGCTACCAGAGCAGCGAACTTGACATCCAGTGGGTATTGCAATGATACCTAAACAATTATTTTATCTAAACCTTGTAGCTGGACAACCACCTGAGAGGAAAGTTGTTTTACACTGTAACCAGTGGAAATTCAGTTCAGGCTGTTTTACACAGCCTGAATTTTTCCTCTGCTTTTGGATAAGTGAGTAAACAATCTTGGCTCATGGAAGATTGTACAGAATTCCACTTTGCACTTACACTCTAAAGAGCTGTGCTTGCTCTATTTGTTAAGTATGTTGTAAATAGTCATCAACATGCTTTTTTAAGCATTCCTTTGCACATAGCTTAATTAAAGCATTTGAATACCATCTAATAACAGAGCCTACCTTGAGACCAAGGAGCTGTTCCTGTTCTTGACTTTGCAAAGTCAAGAGTTTATCATGCAGCCTCTGCAAAGAACAAATCCTTTATAAGCCTTGAATAGGATTGGTACAGCCTCTGTCAGCAGCCTCCTCTGTTACACCAAATACATTTGGATAGTATCTAGTCTTTTTTTTTCCAGATGGTTTTAGGGCACATTTCATATTCAGCAACTACTGCCTGCCTTCTTTTTCATCATACAGCAACAAATAAAATGCAAACAGTCCTGGTTTAACCCCAGCTGGCAACTCAGAACCCACACAGCTGCTCACTCCAGCCCAGCCCCTGTGGGACCAGGGAGATAACTGGAAAGGTAAGAGTAGAAAAACTCATGGGTGGAGATAAAGACTGTTTAATAGGTAGAGAAAAGGAAATCAAAACAAGGAATTCATCCACCACTTCCCATGGGTAGGCAGGTGTTCAGCCATCATCAGGAAAGCAGGACTCCATCAGGCATAACAGTGCAATCATCATCGTGCTGGATGGTCTCCTCTTCCTGCTTCTTTCCCCAGCCTTGTATTCTGAGTATGACATGATACAGTCTGGATATCCCTTAGCTGAGCTGGGGTCAGCTGTCCTCTCTGTGTCCCTTCCCAAATCCTTGTGCAGTCCCAGCCTCCTTGCTGGTGGGCTGGGATGAGGAGCAGAAATCCTACCTGATTGTGTAAGCCCTGCTCAGTAGTAACAAAAACATCCTTCAATTATCAATAGTGTTTTCAGCACAAATCCAAACCACAGCCCCATACCAGCTACTGTGAAGAAAATTACCTCTACCACAGCCAAAAACAGCAAACATAAACACTATATGAAACAACTTACAGAAGAGTCCTCATTGTTCCAGCAGATTTATGGGTAACACTAAATAAATCTGTATTACAATATATGTACCATCAAATTATGAACAAGGGACTTGCAGGTTAACTTCCCCAACCTCAATTTAAGGACAGAAACCCTATAAAATCTGCTTCAGAAAGTAATTTGTAAGTCATAAGAGATCCAAACATAGCAAGGATGCCATGCAAACAGTACAGACATTGGCAGGCAGATGTGTGTGTCAAATCCCAAAGCACAACTTGCAGCTGCTTAGCAAACAGGTAGTGCCCTCCCTTTGGATGTATATTGTATTTAGTATAAAAAAGAATCTTTAGATCTCTCATATTTACGACTGGGCTTGAATAAAAGATTTCGGAATTGTTTAAAACACAGAGGGCGCAGCAGCAGCAGCAGCAGCACCGCCTAAAGGAGTTTTACTTTCCTTCCACCATAGCATTTATTCCTGGTCCTGGGGCATGCCTGCCACCTCTTCAGCTGTGTCAGGGAATTCATTTGGCTGCAAAGCATTGCATCCACCTGTAATCATTTTTGTACACATGCCAACATACTTTTTCTAGCTCACAGGCAATGTAGATCAGTTCCCCATGGATCCAACGCAATAAACAAACTTAAAAGGAAAAAGCAATAGGGTACTACTGCTTAGAATCTGTGCCTCAATATCCTGAGTTTCAAGGTACATCATCTTTCTAGAGCACGTTGTCTATCTGTACTTCTCAACTGGAGTTCACAGGAACAAGAGAACAGAAATCAGAACATGAGTTGAGCCACAGAGCTTTTCAGTAAAGAGATCATAAATAAAAGCCCGAGAGTTATTGATCTCTGACACCAACACAAGTGCTGAGATTAATCCTCTGAAGTCTGACTGGAGCATGCCTGGGGCTGTGAGTACCATTATGGGGGGAAATCCTACCTGCTGTCTCCTCCTTACTTGTGTGGGGTGACTCGGAAGTTTGTTACGCTTTAGTCTGTCTCTAGGTGATTCATCAACCAGGACAGTGTGTGTCTGCTTTCTTGGCTAGTCCAAAATAGGGTAACACAGCCCATAATAGGGGCTGTGCTAGTGTTAACAGTAACAGCAATCAAGTAGGTGAATTTATACCTACATCAACACCAAAGTGGGTGTACTTTATTTAAGTAGATTAGCTGGTTTTGTAATAGGTGGGCTCCAATCTTATCTGGGACCCTGCTTTGTATCTCTGTAATAATTGCATTTGGCAAGTCTCATTCTAACCCCACCAATTTTGCTGATTTGTACCCTGCACAGCAAGGAGTCTTGCTCAACCAACATGCATTTGAGAGGTAACACAGCTTATGAATCAGTGCAACATTCTGAAGATTATCATCCATCAAAGGGGTAGAGAGCTTGCAACCAGACAACCTCCCATGAATGAGAAAAGAAGCGCAGACTTGAAAATAAGCTAGAAAAATTACAAGCAACTTTACACAGCAAATCTCAGTCAGTAGGCAGAAAAGTCATGGAAAAAAAGAGTTATAACATCCAGGTCTGTATGAGACTCTAAAGGCTGTAAGAATATTTTTATCTGGATATCAAGGGGCAGTGTGATGGCTTATTTCCAGAAAATCTGTGCTCTTACTCAGATTCACTACTACAGGAACTAGTGGCTGTAAGAACTGGGATCAGCCAAAAAGCTGGAACTCTTCGTAGTGGGATGAACCAGAGAGGATCCAAAAGCCAACATCAGCTAGAAGAGCCAAAGATCCCACTGCTCCAAGACAGGGTCTGTGGACAGGAGATGCCTCAATTCCAGCCTCTTTTCTTTGAAATGACATCTGCCTGATGTGCTCATGGAAGTCAGACTCCTGGGAAGCTGAGAACACCAGAGTCATAGGTCCACTGCACAAACACATTTCACACACACAGTGGATCTGATGTTGAGGTCAACAGTCTAGACAGTCTTCTATAAGGAGCTCCTAAAAATATATATGTATTTCAAGATTTTTTAATTTTTTTAAAAGCCAGGCTCTGTTCGTGTAAAAGCTAGGACAACTAACTCACCAAACATAAAATATGTGCAACAGATAAAAGAGAAAAGACTGAAAGAGTATTTGTACAGCCCTCCCCTGACTGTAGCTGACTTCTTACTTTCACTCCTAATGATGGCTGGTTTGGGGTTGGATTTGGTGCAAGACAAGACACATAATTTAAGTGTCTATCTGCAGCTGTCATTGTATGAGTAGACTATCCAAACTCCATTATAGCTGATGTAAATCTAGTTAATGTATTCTAATTGGGGCCTAGGGAACACTTCAGATCATAAAAGACACCTAAGACAGGCTTCAGTTATGCAAGCAGAAACATCCATTTATTTCTGTTTTATGTGGAAATGTGCAAATCTCACTGCTTTCAGTCCTTGCACCTCCTCTGTCATAAAAAGGCCTGATATTGCCCCCGAGCAAGTCTGATATTCCATGTCCAGGAGGTTATACTTGGTCAAGCTACAACTTAAAGGATCTGTGACCTCTAGCTGAAAACACCAAAAACAGCCCTGAAGGGAACAAACACGTTCCAGCACAACTTTAAACCTCTCTAATTACTTCCTACACATGAACATGGTTATTCCCAGTGACACCTGAGCGTGTTTAGCGCCAGTGACCTGCAATTTTAGTATAGGGTGCAAAAATTCTTCTAGAGAAGGGAAGGGATGCAAATGTACTTTACCTCCAATTAAAAATATGTTACCTTTTGACCCTATAACCTCTTTTTGTCTTTGACTGGTGTTAAGAGTTTCATGAATTTGTCTAGGTAAAATCAAAGAAATTGAAATGTTAATGAGAAGACACTTCTACAAAAACTGCAGTATCACTAGACTCCTTTCTGGGCATGTTAAATTTAGCATTTTCTCACAAGGCCAAATGTAATCTTTCTCCAAGTCTGGATACAAAGGGAAATCATAAAACTCAACAGCCGTATTCAGGATCAAATAATTGGTTTTCAAAGGAAGCTGGCTGGAGCCAGAAGATACCACATCCTCCAGTAGTTCACAGAAGATTGAACAAAAAGCCTCCAAAAATAATCAAGGACCTGCTTTTGAGAAATACAAACTAAGAAGACTTTCTGTGCTTGGAGGAAGGAAGGCTGCCCAGGATGAAGGATGAGATACAAAACAGAAGGAAGGAAATGTCCTGTACTGACACAGAGAACCCTGTTCCAGCCCAAAGGCAGCATCCAGAGTGATCTTGTAGCATCACTACATGCGGAGGATTTATAATTTTTTTGCACATCACTGTATCTCTGTCTCTATGCAGTAAATGGCAACTGTGCCTTAGAAGACATTCTTAATTCACTTTCCAGCATATCATTGAAAGGTTAAATAACATACCAGAGCCCTTTCATCCTTGATGAAATACTATGGGATGTGTAAAATCCACTGAGAGCAAGGGAAGCAGCTTTAAATTTTTGGCCTGCTGGGGGAAAAAAAAGTATACTGCAGAGGGAGAGTGTTAGGTAAATTTTATCCAGGTGCTGATACTTTGCACAGCTTGAAATACTCTTTCATGCACCACTCACAGCTGTAAATAGGAAATTAGACATTTTCTGGCTTTTCAGAAGTTCATTGAGAGATCAATTTGAAATGTGAAAAGGTGGGAAAAACCTAGGTGCCAAAGTGGAAGGCAATTTATCAAAATTCAGCCTACCACTGTGCCAGTTTTTATCATTCTTTATGCAGTTCTTTGGAAGAATCTCCTTTCTTCTTGTCACTGTGTGTTTTGTTGCCCTTCCTCCATTGTTACACTCACTCTGCAGAAATCTGCTGGTGGAGTCTGGGCCCTAGGGTGCAAACAGATATAGATAACTCTGGCCAGCCCCAGCACATTAACATCTCATGCTCTCAGCAGACAGATCCTTTCCATATTCAATGAGCCGGACAAGCACCAGGAGTCCCATTTGTGGAGTGAAAAAGAAAAAAAAACAAAAACACACAAAAAAACCAAGCCAAATTGGAAGTCATTAAAAATATATGTTACCTTGAAATTTAGAGGTAAACACCCCATTTAAAAGCCCACATATCTGCATGACAATACGTATCAGAAGCAGCATGACCTCCATTTTCTCTGAGATTGAGGGCATGGGGTCATAAATAAAATTATGAGAAGCACTAGAGCCTGCTTCTGCTTCAGTGCATAGAAGAAAAGAAAAAAGTAATATAAATATATAAATACAGCGTGCTTCAGTTTTCTATTTACCTTTTTAAAGGACCACTACCAAAAAGTGGCCAAAGTGGCCAACAGAAGCTTTTTTTTTTTTTTTTTTTTTTAGAACAGAGCACTGTGCTGATTAAATATTAGCTAATTAGCAGGTCATATTTATTTTGTGGCAGCTTGTTGTCTTTTAATAAGCAGAATAACACTCAGGGTTTTCCTTTAGTGGCTTAAAATTTATCTTTCATGTATTTTTAGCATTTCCATCTTGCTTAATTCCATTTTTTAAATGGCATGAAATTCCCTTGAAAGTGCAATCTGTCTTTATGCAGGATCTGTGTCAGCTCTCTGTAGTGTATTGATCTGAAACATGATGGGCTGCAAACCTAACTTATGGCTTGAAACCACAGACTTGTGACAGGGTTTTTCTGGAAAGCAAAACCTAGCCATTACTCTTGGAAGTATTTTTTTCCAAATATTATACCTGGAGGAGCGCAAAGCAAGTGCAGGCATTTTCAGACAGGGTTGATAGGTAAATCCGCTAATTAAATTCGTCTCCTAATCCACCAAGCTGGAGCTAAAATTGGGCTTCCAGTTCAAAACATGTAGAAAACCTCATTCAACAGCTTGAACTGAAGGAAAGTACATTAATTTCCAGTATGCTGGTGAAAAGGGAGAGAGGAGATCTTATCACTCTTTACAGTTATCTGAAAGGGGAGTGCAATGAGATGGGGGTCAGTCTTCTTACCCAGGTAACAAGCACAAGAGGAAATGAACTCAAGTTGCACAGTGAGAGGTTTATATTGGACATTCGGAAAGATTTTTTTACCAAAAGGGTGGTCAGGCATTAGAACAGGGTGCCCAGGGAAGTGGTGGAGTCACCATTCCTGGAGGCATTTGAAAGATGTGTAGATGTGGCACCTGGGGACATGGCTTAGCATTGGACTTGGCAGTGTCACAAGTACAGCTGGACTCAGTGATCTTTTCCAGCCTATTCCATGATTCTCATGCCCACAGTGTTGAGGGCACAGCTCCTTCCCTCCCCCAGTACAGATTTGTCTACTCAGAGCCACTGACATCAACCTTGCTGGTCCATTCCAGCAAAGCCGTACAGAAAGATCCAACATTTGCTAAAACATTGAGGCATTTCTGTCCAGACCTTCTCAACAGTGAGCTTTCAAAGAAACACAAAATGTAAGATTTACTGCATAAGAATTTGATTATTTCGCTTCTTAGGCAGAGAACCATCAAAGTGCCTAAAGGGGAAAGACAAGAAAAGAACAGGGTTTCTGCACAACTCTCTCCCATCCATCTGTTGCCCCAAGCTGTAGCTTTGACTTTATGATTGTTTTCAGTTAATGCAATGACTTCCTGGGTTATAAGTAACACCCCATGATAGTTTTTATTCCCAGGAATCTCTTATATTTCCCATTTTCCCTGCTGTGATTCCCACCCCTCTGGCCCCTACACTCACAAACAAAATCTCCCTGAATTTCCTCACCTCATTTGTTCAGTATCTGGCCGGTAAAGAGAAACCTCACACTCACTCCTTTCATTTTATGTGGACAGAAAACAGCTGTGAACAAAAAGGCACCAAGAAAGCACTTACTCTTGCATTAAATTTCCTGTTTCTGAACATCTACAGAACTTAGAGCATCCCAAAGCCTCAGGCAACTCACAGGGCACTGCTGTTATGAATCCCCAGTCACTCAAGCCAGAGATACCACTTAAATTATTCAAATTTGTTGCTGCCTTTGACTGATGGTAACTTACTGTACCAAAGCTGCAAGAATCAGGCATCCGATAAGCTAGGTAAAGGCCAAAACCCTGTTAATTCAGGTTTGCCTTAACCTCAGTTATCACTAGCTTTTGTCAGTCTTTTAACATAGGACAACTTTTATTCCTGCAAGGAATGCCTCTGTCTGACTAGCATGTGAGTTCCATGTTTTTTCTGTGACCTGCACTCAGATTTCTTAACTTGGCTGGCCAAGAAAATGAGAAAAAGTTCTGCTTTTGGTTTGGAATGTCTCTAGTGGATATTTATGAGGTTGGCAATGGTGTTTCATATATGTGTGTATATACATATATATATATATATGTATGTCTATATGTACACAATGACTGTTTCAAAGGATGCTGTATCACCTGTATATTAAGCATGTTCAGTGAGATTCTGTGATTACAGAATCCTTTGTGCCATCTCTAGATTTCCTATGTTGGGTTTTTTTTTTTTCATAATTCTATACGCAACCTGATTCAATAATTATAAAGGAAAATAACATAGTAGGGGATGGCAAAATACTTGTTCCTGACAAAGCTATCAAAATGAAGGATGTCTGGTTTTGAATTTGAGGAAAAATATCAGAGAAAAACATTGTAAGGTTATTTGGTGAGGTTTTGTAACAATTGCAAGGTCTATAATTTAAAATGTGTAATTCAACCCAATGTATGAAATCTGTCTGGGGCTCTTTTTTCAAATGATGTCTGAAAAATAAATTTAAGCCAAAGAGGACACATTAGAACAAAGGTAACTGAAAATTTGAAGTCAATTTCTAAACTGTCCATCTAGATGAATGATTTTTATCAACTCAAAAGATTAACACACCCACATTCCTTCTAGAGAATGAAGTGAGTTAAATTAAGTGTGAATATTTTTCAGTATGAGCTCCTAAATAACTGATTTTTTAACTAATGCACATAATGTTCTGCCTACAAAATTCTCCTCCCTCCACCTCCATTTTATAGTCATCCACAGAGGATATGAAGAAAGTTGTGATACATTTACATTATTCTGAGAAAAAAAAAAAAAAAGAAAGGGGGGAAGAAACAAAGAAAAAAGGAAGAGTTATAAAAGGTTTGTTTATACATATATATATATATATATATATATATATATATATATATATATATATATACGCTTTGTTTTAACACACATACCACTGTAAAAAAAGTCGCCCTGGGATTTATGGATTAAGTGAAAAATTAAGAGATAAGTTAGAAAACAATCACAGTGATATTTCCATTTATTTCTCGTCCCCTTTCTTCCTCCCATCTTGTATCCTCTGTTGTTGAAGAGAACAGATGGTTAAGTAATCAACTAGATGTGAAAATATACAGTGATGTTGCTTCACACATCTGATAACAGCAAATACCCATTTTTCCATCTCTTGGAAAAAAGAGATGTGATTGGATTTTTAAATTAGATTCATCTTGTTAGGAGGAAATATACTTTCTATACATAAGTAATTGAAATTGACCTAATTCATGAATTATGCTAATTCTATTGTACCAACTAAACTTACATGCCTCTCTGTGTGGAGAGTTAAGATACATTCATCATCTGGACCTTCCCCGCCACAAAGGTTGTGTCATCTGCTGTAAATAAATGAAGAAAGGACTGCTGCCAACTAACTGGAGTGCCC
This sequence comes from Calcarius lapponicus, assembly GCA_039654755.1. NCBI lineage: Eukaryota > Metazoa > Chordata > Aves > Passeriformes > Fringillidae > Calcarius > Calcarius lapponicus. The sequence continues at coordinate 11,410,238 of CM077463.1, forward strand.
AGGCTGAAATGCCTCAAAGAAGGTTTCTATGCCTATCTGTCACTTCAGCTGTGAAAGTACAAAATTTAGAACCACAAAATAACCAGTGCCAAGCCCAGAGGGACCTCTGTGATGCAGAAATGTCTTGGGTGACCACATTTCAGCTCCTGGGTTTGCAATAATCCCCAAAGCTAGGAAATCTACAAGCTGCTGAGTGCCTGACAGTGGGCAGGATTCGTTTCTTCTTCACTCATTTACCTCCCTGAGCCCAGGGAAAGAGCCAGTGCTTGTGCTAGTGGTTATTCAGACATAAAATCTGATGCTTCTTTTTTTTTTCCTGTCATAAAATAGATGAAACCACAGAGTAAGGCTGTCTACTTTTTGATCTATTCTTTTTCCTAGGAGTCATTAATTTTTGGGCAGCAATATGAGCAATAACTCAGATGTTATCAGAGAAATGGAAGGGGCTGGTACCCCTTTAATCCATTGCTTGCCATGAGGAGCTCTCTGCTGCAGCATGGCTGGGGGTTTATAACCTCTTTTTCTAAGAGGAATAGAAGGCACTTGTATAACAAGAGAGTTGTCTAACATTCAGATGAAATGGCAAAAAAATGCAGTAGGTTCTATTTAAAATTAATTACAAAGCGATAAATTCCACTTGTTTGTGATTTCCTTGAAAATTGAGGGTTCCTGCTTTCTGAGGAAGCGTCCAATAACAATATATTCATGAAAAAGTAATATCTGCCAGCTCCATCAGTAGTGGTTAATAGTTCAATGATTGGACCCTATGATCTTGGAGGTCCTTTCCAACCTTAAAGATTCTATAAATTTTAAGAGAAAATAATTACTCAATTGTTTCTACCTATCTGTTTCTCTCTTGGCTATTTGTTTTCTGTCTGGCATCTTCTGTATGTCAACCTTTTGTTTGATTGATTCCCATTCACTTCTTCCACATATAAACAGAATATTTTTTTTAGACAGCAAATGGCAGTTCAGAGTTTCCCACTGCCACTGCCACCATGTCCTTCAGACACATGTGATGGTCCCTGTGAGTTCCAGTTGGTAGCCAAAGCTGTGGCACAGCTCCCTCACACGACATGCATCCCTTTTTCTCTATTGTCTGCTCTTGACAGCTTGCCAATGGCTCACCCTGTCAAGGGAGACATCACTTCAAAGCACTTTGTTTGCTTGAAGGAAAAATAATGTTGACATGATCAGAAGTAAAGCAATAGGCACAGAAGCTGCCAAGAAATCTCCACATGCTCATACACACATGCACTTTGTTGTTGTTCAGACTCTTTATTTTCCTGGAGGATGTCAAGAGTTTTTTGACAGAATAGAAAAAAAATGTTGCTCCAGGCAAAGAATAGGCACAGCAATAATGAGAACTGGCAAGTGGTGATGGCGAGAGGCAACACACTGCACGTCTTTAGGAGAAGATTTCTTTTCCTCATCTTTCAAACTGGGAGACTGTAAGCTGAAGGGCAAGGCAGAAGCACATATGTTTGGAAGAAAACATTTCCCAAGAGCCAGAGCAGGGTATGCAGATTCAGAATTTCCTAGAGAGAAGGAAGAGTCAAACTACAAACTCCAGGGTAGATTTATGTGTGGGTTTTCGGCCTGACATTTATCTTTTCTATTCTGTTGGTTCCTCAAACTGACATATGCAAACCCAGAAGGTTTTTAAACAGAGGACAAACATATATACACAAGAACAGGACACCATTTGTCAAAATTCTAAATATCACAAGCTTTAAGGGAGTCTTGTGATTTGGGGGAACACAAATCCTGTGGTTTAACTTCTTGTGGTGCCTTGACAATTGTGTCCTTACTCCTTGCAATCTATTCTAAATTTGTTTTCAATAAAAAAATAGGAGAAATGTGACTGACCTGATCTGCTGGCAGTTTGCAGTGGAACATGGATTAATGGAATCAATACTTTTGTGAATGTATCTGTTTTTTTCTGCCAAGAAGCTGCCACAGATTATTGATCTAACTGCCCTCTTCCCTAAATGGGTACAGAATGGATTTTACTTCCAATCCTCCAGCTGAGAGCTGGAGAGGAGAAATATAACCCAATATGTAAACTCAGTAAGATATAGAAAGATATTTCAATGGTCTGTCAGTACAAATGTTTTTTGGTGATAAAGGAGTTCAGGAAAATGTGGAAAATGCAAGTTAAAGCCTATGAACATTGTTACATGTTAAATTGACATAATATCCACTTGAAAACTCAGTAAGCCCATACTCTCAATGTTTTTTTTTTTATCTAGAAGCTATAAAAACTAGTCAAGAAAATTTATTGAGTATTTATACTTAATTAATATGGTTTATATGGACCTAAATATGTCAATATTCTCATCTCAGATAAATAGGAGTCAAGAGCAACAGGCACTGAATACATTAATTTTAGGATGTGCTATTTTACCACATTGATGTCTGTTTTCCTCCGGCACCACTGAGGGAAGCTGTGCAAGGAACCCCCTCTTATGAACATTTTGTACAATGCTGTACAGCTTCAGAAACAGTTTAACTTATACAGTGAGCACAAATACCTGTAGATTAATTCTGTAAAAGTCGGCCAGGGATATCAAGGACAGTAAGGAAAGGTACACTGTTCATTGAAGGAAGACTAAGAAAAATGTGGGCCCTCTCCAGAAGGAAACTGAAGTCTTGGTTACTTGGGATACAGAGAAGGCTGAGGTGTTCAATGACTTTTTTGCCTCAATGTTCACTGAGTGCTCCAGTGCTCAGTGCTCACTGGCTGCTCCAGCCACACTGCCCAAGTTGCAGAAGGCCAAGGCAGGGACTGAGAAAATGAAGAACCAACTGCTGTAGAAGATCAGCACAAATATTTCCAAAGGGTTGGAGCCCCTCTCCAATGACCACAGGCTGAGAGAGTTGTTTTGCCAAGAGAAGAGAAAGGTCCAGGGAGACCTTAGAGCAGCCTTCCAGTTTCTGAAGGGAGCCTACAGGAGAGATGGTGAAGGGCTTTTCACAAGTCCACGTAGCAACAGGACAAGGGGTGATGTATTTAGACTGGAATATGGTGGATTTAGATTTAATCTTTAGAAGAAATTCTTAACTGTGAGGGTAGTAGGGCACTGAAGCAGGCTGCCCAGAGACCTTCCTTCACTGGAAGTGTTCAAGACCAGGTTGGATGGGATTTGGAGCAACCTGGTCTAACCATGTGTCCCTGCCCATGGCAGGAGAGATGGAATTAGATGATCTTTAAGATCCCTTCCAATCCAATTAATTCTATGATTCAATGGGAAAAGGATCCTCTCCTCTCCCTATATCCTGAGCTGAATCATGGCAGTGGGGTAGAGCAATGTGGTGGTGGGAGCAGCCAGATGCAGTGCACATAAGGCATGTGTGACACGTGAAACTTGAACACTGGTATAAATGACAGCAAGATCATAAAGGATGATGAACTGTTTTGATACTACCACCATGTCACTTCTACATCAAAACACATGGGGATTATCACGTTGTCATTCCTGTTCCTTCTGATTTATCTCACACGTTGCTGCTTTGAAGATGCTGCCATTAATTACTGAGGGGTTTATGTAGGAGGAAGGCATCTGTGAAAAACAATAGGTTGCTCATTGTTTCCTACAAGGATTTCATGTAGTACTGAACAGGGCAAAAAGATGCTCTCCCTCAGGCTCTAGAGCTTCAGACAAATCAGTAAGGGGAACAAAACCTCTGACTTTTTCCTCTTGGTGGGTCACAGGCAGAGGGGAAATGTTGCTAGGGAAGATAACAGCTGCCCCTCTCCATCAAACTCTGCCCTCCATGAATAAAATGCTATTTTGAAATCAAAGAGAAATGCCGGATTTTTATAATTTCCTTCATATCAACCTCTCCTATATACCCTCATTGGACAGTATTTTCTCCAAGAGTAGGTTGCATTCTATTCTTTGTGATTTATGGATATCATAATCTCTTGGCCAATTATAGATCATAGAATCAAGGGATTCATTTAGGTTGGGAAAGCCCTCTAAGATTATCAAGTCCAATTAACCCAGCACTGTTGAGTCCACCACTAAACCACATCCCCAGCTGCCACAACCACACATATTTTAAATACTTTATTTATATTGTACCTTTTATATATACAGTAGCTTTTAAAAAGGGACAGTAACTCCACCACTTCCCCAGATGGCCTGTTTCAGTGCTTGAAAATCCTTTGGGTGAAAAATTTTTTCCTAATATCCAATCTAAACCTCCTCCTCATGACCATTTCCCCTTTTGCTGGTTTTACTTGGGAGAAGATACCAACCCCCACCTGGATCCAATTTCCTTTCACGGAACTGCGCAGAAAAAGTTTCCCTACAAACTTCCTTTCATGCTGAACAATCTGAGCTCCCTCAGCTGCTCATCAGGCTGGTGGTCCAGACCCTTCTCCCACTCCATTGTCCTTCTCTGGACACATTCCAGCATCTCAATGTCTTCCCTGGAGTGAAGGGCCCAAAACTGAGCACAGAATTCCAGGTGCAGCCTCACCAGGGCCACCCAGCCCCAGGGACTTTTGTGTGCCCGAGTGGTGTAGCAGGTCACTCACCATTTTCCCTTAGATTATGAGGACTTCACTCTGCTCCCTGTCCCTGTCTTACAGCTAAGGGGGCTGGATTCTCAAAGAACAACTGGTCTTGCTATTAAAGGCTGAGACAAAGAAGGCTTTAAACACCTCATCCCTTTCCTCATCCTTTGTCACTATGCTTCCCAACACATCCAATAAAGAATGGAGAATCTCCTTAGCTCTCCTTTTGCTGGTGAGAGATGTATAGAAAAAATATTTTATACTCTTTTACAGCAGTAGCCAGGTTAAATTCTAACTGGGCTTTCAGACTTCTAAATTTCTCCCTGCATAGCCTCACAACATCTTTGTAGTCATCCTGACTTGCCTACCCCTTCTTTCAAAGGCCATAAATTTTCCTATTTTCCCTGAGTTCCAGCCAAAGTTCTCTGTTCAAAAAGGTTGGTCTTCTTCCCAACAAACTCATCCTTAAGGTGTAATTCTTGATAAAAAAATCATCTGAATTTAAAATTTCATGTGTGTTTAGTGAGGGGAGATTGAAAATGCAGTGTGAAAATGTGCTAGTTAACACCCTCAAAGAACAGCATATTTAGGTGAAGTGCACAAATTACAGTCCCCATTTCTCACAGCTCCTGATAAACAAATCAGATTTTCTGCATCATAGAATCACAGAATCATTCAGATTGGGAAAAAATCTTCAAGATCACTGAGTCCAATCATTAACCCAGCACTGCCAAGTCAGGTAGATCCAACTCCCACGTTCACCTCCTCTGCAATATCTAGGAACAGAAGATAAAAGAGAGGTTGCTGTCTGGTAGGCCACTGATAAATAGCAGTCCCTGGAAGTCATAACAATAAAGCTTTCTGCTGCACACAACCCATCCCTTCCCTTGCCAGCAGCTCTTGATGCTCTAAGTAGTTCATGCTGCTTTGAACCTCAGTGGCTGGAGGTTCATGTGGCCCTTAAAGCAAAGGGCAACCTTATGCCCCAGCTCACATTTTGTGTAACTCTCTGTGCTCAGAGGGGATGGCCAGGGCAGGAGCCTGCAGCAAACAGCAGCAGGGTGCAAACAGAAAATAAATTCGACAAGCATTGGATGAACTGGAATTTAATGCACTTTAGAGCATCTCATTTTCCTACTATCAAGCACAGGCCAATTAAAGGAGCAGCAATACAGAGCATCACTGGTGCCCAGTGACTCTCTGAGGCACAACACAACTGTCTCTCTTGGACCCTGTGCAGTAAGACTCTGTGATCTGCGATCTCAGGAAGACTGAGAGAGTGCAGCTGTTGTAGTTTGACCCCAGGCACCAACCAAGCCTCACACAGCCCCTTCTTCCTTCTCCCACCAGAGGACTGAGGATTGAAGGACAAAAGACAGAGAAGCCATGAGCTGAGATAAACACAGTTTAATAGGGAAAGCAAAAGCTGTGAACACAAGGAAAGCAAAACAAGGAATTAATTCCCCTCTTCCCATGGGCAGGCAGGTGTTCAGCCATTTCCAGGAGAGCAGGGCCCTATGAAGCATAATGTGAGTTGGGAAGACAAACACCACCACTCCAAACGTCCCCCCACTTCCTCCTTCTTCCCCCCACTTGTAGTGAACACAATGTCCTATGGTCTGGAAAATCCCTTTGGTCAGTGTGGGTCACCTGTCCTGGCTCTCTCCTCAAAACTTCTCATGCACCCCTAGCTCCCTTGCCAGCGTGGCAGGACAAAAAGCTGAAAAGCTTTTGGCACCAATGACAAAGTATTTTCTGTGAACCTCTCAGGCTAGACTAAATGTCCTAAGTGAAGATTTTTTCCTTATTTATAACCAGGATTTCACTGCTGACAACCTTGTTTGACACCTGCCTCTTGATCCTTTCTTCATGCGCTCAGAGTGCACGGCACCATCTTAGGGCTCTTCAACCTTATGCTGTGGGAATCTGCACTTGGCTGCCCATCAGTTTTCTGTTCTCCAGGATGCCTAACCTCGACAGACAGAGCAGGCAAATAATGACTCCTTGTGTCCAATTCATCTGACATATACAAATATCTGTAGTGTGAGTGTCTAATTGTTTTCATGGATGAAAACTGGAGCCTGGGTTGATCTATTTATACATAGATGTCTACATCAGGCTTGTCTAAAGTTGGGTGAAATGAGTCCCATCCATTGTAGAAAGCAAATGGTCTGGATGGCATGCAGAAGAAATACAAAAAATTAGGTGCCAGTCTCATTTCAAATGATGTGAAGTGGGATTTGTCCCATCTTGCTCCAAAAGTTTTCAATGCATTTGTCTAAATTAGAGCTGGTTTTCTGGACTCCTCTACATTCAGTGGACACAAATAGACACTTCCAAAGTGTAATTTGCTGTGCCTATTTCAGCTGTCAAGAGAAGATGAGAACAGTGACTCTCCATTAGTAGATAAGAAAGTGAATCCAGAAAACTATAACAGGCATGTCTGTGGACAACCTATGTACTTAAAATTAAGACAAATTAATGCCAATGCTGCATTCATCTGTGTCATATCATTCAGAGTTTTATTGGTATTAATTCCAGTTTTTTGAATGAACATAGTCCTACAATTCCAGCAATGAGATATCCATGGTCTATATGTCTCTGATTCAAACCTAAGTGAAGAACTGACAGCCTCTGGAAGGGCACAGGTGGGGTTTGGCCTCTAAAGGTTGTTGAAGTAATTGAATGGTTTGCATCCAAGTGCAAACATCCCTGTATGGGGTGCAATTCATTACAGCCACATTAACATTCTGCAAAGACTCAGACAAAGTGACCTGGAGGGTGTTTTTCTTCAGGCCTCATTACAATACAAATAAGCAGGTGTATCACTTAGACAATTCCACAAGTAGGCCTCTTCATTCCACACGCTGATAATGATGTATTAGCCTTCATCTGTGCCTGCAATAGGTGATGCCACAGGCAACATTTGTTAACAAAAAAACCCAAGCAGATACACACCAAATCTTTGGAGCAGGCTAGATTTAATTCAGACTACTAGGAAGAAAGGAGAAGGAAAAAAAAAAAAAAAAAGCAGGGAATAGATTGTAAACAGAAAGACAGAGAATATTCACTGAGACTGTAAACAGAAAAATGGAGGAAATTCAGGGATCTATTTCCCTGTGTAAGAGCTATCTGCATCCTTGGTTTTCTCTGCAGGCACAGTCATTTCATTCTTACTGCCACAGGCAGAGACCAAATTTTCCATATGAAATGGATATGATAATGCAGCTAAATGATTCACATACAAGAATGAGCTAAATTTTAGATATCTCAGAACACAGGCAGAACTCTAGGAGTCCTCTAACACAGCAGTACAGACATGCCTGCAGTTTCTATGAAACAAATGGCCAAGGCACACCTTAAGCAGCTCAAAGGCTGGCAATTTTGCATGGGCAGTATGTCAGCCTGTTCCTTAATTTTGCAAAATAAGAGTTTCAGAGTGCTGGTAGATTTTCAGTCTGGAACTTTTATGTCTCTAAAACATGTCTTTTAGAGTCCCTGTGCTTAGTCAGTACCTACTCTGAAATATCCAATGTCTCTCACCTTCAGACACATGTACCTGTAAACTGAGGTCAGAACTGAGGGGTTGTGACCAGCTTATAAAAAGATGGGATCCATTGGGAAGAAGAGGATGATGCAGTGAGTTGGGTGCTTGGAAGACATGTTTCTTTCTTCATATATGTGTAGTTCCTCTAAAAGAAACATTTAGCCTTTTTGTGGTTCAGGCTGTCATGTTTAACTACTGTTAATAAGCTGGAAGCCAGTTCTGTGCTTTGTGATTGTAATTGGCAGCAGCAAATTCCTCCTCTAGATGGTACCACTTTGCATGTGGGAAGGACATGGAGCAAGGGCAAACTAAACATGGAGAAACAGAGGCAGGGCAGCAGTCTTATTTTTCTTAAAAATGTGAATTAGTCAGAAAGGATGTGTTCACCTACTTTGGAAATAACATTCTAAGGGAAAAATAAAGTCTCAGAACAGTCTTATGATTAAGGCATTAGATGAGTATTTATAGCAAATAAAAGCTGAGATATAACTGCTGAAGACTCAGATATGCTGAGGTCAAAACCACAGGACTCCTGTATTTTTTTTCTAGAGTAAAACTTCAGTTATACTGTTAAATTACACCAAATTTTCTGTTTCTTTTCCCTCACATCTTCCCTCCCTATCCTCTACTCACCCTTCTCTCTTTTCCTTTTCCTTTTTTTCCTTTTCCTTTCCTTTTCCTTTTCCTTTTCCCTCTGGCCACTTGTGTCCTGTTGCACTCAGCTCAGCTTTCAATACAGAAGACAATGTTATCTCTTAACAAAAGAAGAATTGGTGATGTTAAAGTAAAACAATATCTCCTGACTTGGGAACAATATAAATCAAAGATGCCAAGGATGTAGAAACACTTTCTTCTTCCCCACAAAACCAGCTTTTTATTGTGAGTTTTAAATGGTCAAAATAGTCCTCAACATCTTCCGTTACAGCACCAACTACCATGAGCTGTAAATACAGTAAACCTGTAGCACTGGCAGAGACAAACTTTTCTCTCAATTTTCTCTGCCTGTGGTACTCTGTCTCATTCATGCACATATTCCTGTTGACAATTTTTCTGTGTGAATCTATTTAATGACAACTCTTCAACTCACATGAACCACTTAAAGGCCTCTGCTAATTTCCTAGTGTTGTCCAGCAGCACAAGCAGTATTATAAAAGGGAGAGATGAGAGAGAGAATTGGGGCTCAGTATTAATTGGTCCCTATACTGTTCCTAAAACAGTTAACAGGATTTATGGTAATCTACTTACTTGCATTTAGTAGAGAAACTCTCACTAAGGAGAAAAGCACTGCTGTGGCCTAAACTGGTTATTTAGAGTCTGTGATAATCTGTCATTTCTTAAAATTCATCCCTGTGTTTTATTGAGATGAAGCATTCTGAGGTTTTTGGGGTCTTGTGTAGAAAATTTATTTATGATGTGTGGGGATTTTCACTTCTGGAATACTAAGAACAAATTCTGATCTTATTGGCATGAGTATAAACACAGACTAAGTTCACTGACGTCAGCAGTGTAGAAGCCATATGCTGCTCCTCCTGGAGCTGGCTGCAAATGAACAAAGAGCTGACGGGCACCATGAGCCTTTTGGGCACAAATGAGGCAGAATCTGTTTGCTAAATCTTTATTGGTTGGATTTTCTCTTGGTGAGACTTTATTGTACCATGTTGTAGAGCCATACAGAGGAAAATACTTGGGGCAACTCTGGCTAAAAATTGGTTGCTTTGCAATGAAGAGACAACAGCATGCTCCAGACATCTTGCAAAATATAAGGTTAAATAAGAATGTACAAAACCAGCTGGATAATATGTCATCTTTATACCTTGTTTAATCTTTAATATCTGGCCTAGGTTTGTAATGACAAGTGGCCAAGCTTCACTTCTATTTGACTTGTTTCAGTCACAGACATTTAACATGCAATAATAAAGAGTGAAATATTTTTGCAGGGAATTGTTGGATAGTGTTACATTCCTACTTTTCCTCAGAACTTTGAAATTGAAGGGGCAAAATGGAGCTAGAAGAAAAGGACTGTAATTTTAAGATAATAAAATGATTTTTTCATTTGTTATGTTCTTAATCTTTTACTGTATTAACTGGAGTACATTTTGGGCAAAGACTAATCTTGAAGTACGTATTCAATCACATTTATTTCTGTTCAGCAAGAAAGAAAGAAGAAAAATTAACAGTTATGACAGGTGCTAGTTTGCTCACACTGGTGTAGATCCATGATCCTGCTGTTGAAGAGCACGTTGTGCAGCCTTGCAAAGGCAGTGATTTCCAGAAGCCCTAATCACCCTTAAACACTCTCACAGCTCTTTTCTTCACTCAGATATGGCAGCCTTGTGACTCAATGCATTTCTCCAGCCAGCGTGTCTACAAATTACTATGATAATGTACCCGATATGCTGCCGTCACACTTCATCACTTCTTATTATGTACAACATCAGCTACTGACTTGATGGGTTTATAATCAAATCTCTTGTACACAGCTTGTTTTTGGCCAAGTACAAAAAAAAATTGCAAGTTTTACACCTGAGCCACATGTTTATGGGTGTAATCTGTGTCCTTATTTTTCTCTAACTGATCTTCTTTAAGTTAATTATTGACTACTTCTGCTAACCCTTATTAAACAATGAGCTGTGGGTGGCCTGAAGACTGATTTAAATGAGGCAAGAACAAAAGATGAGTGTGACTCATAGATCGTCAATGCTCATCCTTCATGCTTGCAGTCTTCAGTCTGATGAGTCTTTCAAACATCTACTCCAAGTCCTTCTCACCCCTTCTGCCTTCACAGCCATCAGTCCACAAAGGATTAAATGATACAAAACACTGTATTCCAAAATTGGGGAAAAGCCTAAAAAATCTGTAGGGTTTCTGATTCAAAGACAATAGAGGATAAAACCATTTAGAGTTATTGCAGAATACAAATCCTTCCTCAGAAAACTCCTAAACATAGCTAGGGAAACATTTCATGCCTTGTTCACCAAGCATCCATTGTTGCTATGAGAAGCAAATTATTAAGAGATTGTGTTACATCTCCAATGCAGTTATCATTAACATTTCATACTCCTGCAACAGCAGGTGATTTGTAGGGTGAGCTGAGATCCCCATGGAAATAAATACAAGAAAACCACTAGACAGTCAGTTGGTGGGAAAATCCAGTGAGTAACGAGGTTACTGAGAGCAAATCTCACTGACCATGATTATGGGACACTTCTCATTTGCACTAAAAGCAGGAGGACTCCACTCAGTGTCTTGTCTTCAGCTTTTCCACTCATCTTTCTAAAAGAGGAATGGAAAAACTAATGGCGGTCACATTATTAAAAAGATAGAAAATATATTCTTGGCCTTGGGAGACAAACAGCAGTAATTTAGATTTACCATGTAAATCACAGTTATGCATTATTTTATATCCTCCTGCCTGCATTTTGGGGAATATCAAAATATTAAAAATCCATCATTTCCTCTCAGAGACTTCAATTTTTCATTCTGGGTTCACCTCTCTCCTATGATTTTCCCCCATAAGTTTAATTAGCTTCATGTTGGAATAATGCAGTATTCAGACCTTATCTATCTTATTTGGGAAGCTATTTCAATGCTTGTGATTTCAGTTAATTTTTGGTGGAAATATATCTGTGATAAATTTGTCTATACGGTTTTCTGCCAGAATCATCATTTAACATAAGTATTTCTACTTTATTGCTACTGTTAAATGTTTTCTTCTCATGCCAAAGTGTACTTACTTACATGAAGTAATTAATTTCCCGCTCACATAATTAAATAAGCCAAGCACTGCTGATTAATTTTTTAAAGTGTGTTTTGTATTTCCCCAATCATTCAAAGAGACTTCGATAGACTCTGCTTGATATGTGATTTACATACATGGTTCTACATCAAGCCATTTTAAGGTTTATGCCGTGGACTTAAAATCTTACTTGTTGTTGTAAAAAACCTCTCTAATTTGATACATCCAATAGTTGTATTATATCTTTGCATGACCTCACCACCCTAACAAATCATACTTGTCTCAAGAGCAACAGGAATCCTAAAGCTATCTAATTTCTTTTGTTGCTACCCAACCACTACAGAACAAATTATTCGACAAATCTCTAAATTAAAGACCTTGCACACTACATACTTTGTATTTTTCTGGTAAAAAAAAAAATCTTCCCTTGTATGATGATCTATCCCTTGCCAATAGCCCCCAATTATGTATAGATTTCACAGCTAACTCCCATGCCAAGGAGTAGGAACATGCTCTGCTGTGTACACTCAGTAGGTCTAAGGCCAGCCATGGAGGAATAGAGCTAATAGCAGCTCTCCACCCACATCTTATTCACACATCCTTCAACTATTCAGAGTATTTGTTCAGTTTGAATTATTTTCAAATTATGCCGCATATGTGTCCCGAATCTTAACAATTAAGCCAAAACAGAGTTCCTGCAGTTGTACTTCCATGTTATCAGCTTTACTTTTCTGTGTCTTTTCAGTATGTAAGGCAAAAGAGAATACATTAGCTCATGTCTTTATTTCTGAATGGCATCCCAGCATTCAGGAATGAAAGTGTCAGTATAAGACCATCAGATTGTGTGCTATTTCTGTGCTGAAGATGCTGGAAAGTGCCAGTCCAAAGCAAGGTACCCACACAGAAATACTGTTTTTTTCTATTTGCCTGTGCTGTTGCATTGCAGGTGTTGCAAAGGAAAGTATGAAAAAATTTAAGGTTGCCTTTACCTACAGGATATTTTTTTAGTGGCTGCTTGAAGATCCTCAAGGAGAAAAAATATTGCTACATCAAAACTAAATGCGTGCACCATTCCCCACAGGTTAGAAAGTCCTTGTCTTTGGTTTGGATTTATTTTTATGAGCTGTAAATAACTTAATCACTTCATTTTTTTAATCTGTCTTACTGATGTATTAAAGCCAATTTTCCTTAATAAAATGTATTTATCAGACCAGGCCTTGTAGGAGAGAAAAATGATACAATAACTTAGAGCAAGAGATTCAAGATGCATAGTTTGATTAAATTCTCATCAAAATCCCTGGGAGTTCATTAGACTTTAAGAGCCTGACTTCTTTAAGTATAAAGTTCTTGTAAGCTGGCTAGCTAATCTTTTCACTTTGGCAATGCAGTTTCATGACTACTTTAACCCAGTGCATGGAGAGGTTCCTGGAAAAAGGTGTGGGTCCACATCTCCTCCCCTTCTCAGCTGTGTGTTTCCGGAGCCTCCCACAAGGCCATCTGATTAAAAACACTCACAAATCCACAAAAGTGGATTTGTTTTCAGCCCCACTTCCAACACCCCAGTCTGACTAACCAAACACATGTCTTGACTTCAGGAAAGTGGGTGACCAAGTGCTTGGCTGAGACCCAGGGGAAAAAGGAAAACTGCTTCCATCAGCAATGGTACAGATCAGCTGCATTGAATGTGAAGTTTAGCCCATCCTTATGTCAAACTGCCATATGGTTTGGTTATTTGCAATTTATCATTACCTTTTAATTAATGCAGTCATTACATCCATCTATCATCATCTATCTAATGCAGGCATCCATCTTACACTGGAATCTATTTAGGTGTTTTTTATTTCAGACAATGTTAAAGGCAGACATCAATTGCATGGAACTGATGCTGCAGACAAGAAGTAAAAAATCAAATGTCCCCTTTTGCATTGAAAATTGAGGATCTACTTCCTAAAGCACTGGGTGGGTTGCCAGAGCTTCAGTGGCAGCCAAAGGCTGTAAGCCAAAGGGATTCTCCCTGAGGACTGATTGTAAATGGCAGAGCTGAGCTCTGGATCATCTGCTTTGGAGCATTTATATGCCAGAAGCAAGACAGAAAACAGAAATCTCAGAGAATTCGGGGAACAAGAAAACCACTCTGAACATCTAAATATGCAACAAGGAAACCCCATTTCTAAAATAATTTCATTTCTCATGGAGTAAATTGGAATTGACCCAAAAAGTCTCAGATATTGCTTCAGAAAAATCAAATCTTAACTGTTTACTTCTTGTATTGAGATCATATATCTCTTTTTTTTCTTTTTTTTTTTTTTTTTTTTTTTTTTTTTTTTTCCCCTTACTGGCCCATATGTCTCATCTGGTCTTCATCTGAGCTCATTTGCTGAGCCTGGATTTCCACTCTTAAATTCTGTACAAATTGCTCTCAGCTGCGTATTGTAAACTGAACTGGTCAATACTGGCCAATAATGCACCCACTGCTCCCACCCTTTTCCCTTCTGGCTGCTCCTTGTCATCATCTGATGAGTAGCCACTATTTAAAAGTCCCTAGATCTTGTTTTTGTTTGATGTGTTTTCTTTTCTTCATGGAAAAAGGTTTGTGCTGGGATGTCAAACCAAGGAGCAGCAACCCCAATCCCTCATCTGCAGTAATTAAATGGTTTATTTCATATGAGCTGATCTTCCTGATGTTTTCCTTTTGCACCACTTCAGTTCTGTATCTTATTTGAATACAGCTTAGCGCAATATTTAAAAAAATCTTCACGGAGGAGTTTAAAGTTTAGGTTGGTTGTTTTGGTGGTTTGTTTTTGTTTTTTTTCTTTTTTATATTTTTTAAACTGGTATATTTCTTTACTTAATTAGTTTGCACTGTTTGGATTTAAACTGTTTCAGTGTTTATCAAAAATCTACACACTGCTTTCCTTCCAAAGTCTTTTATTCTCACAGTGCAATAGCAAGCAGCATAATGACTCTGCCGCAGCAACACTTCAGTTGCTTGACCTTCCAAAAATAAATTTTTTTTTTTCATTAATTGCAGAGATTTTGCAATTCCTCTTCAGTAGAACTGTCTTTACTATTTTGTCATCCCTGAAAAGGAAAAAATAAATCAACATCATCTTCTAGAGCTGCTCGCTGGGTAGTCTCAATGGCTCACTTTCCTTCGGACAGCTGAAGGAGGCTCCTGAATCAGGAGTGCAGTCAAGCTGAATTACTGCCATAGTCCAAAGAGAGAAGAGAGGGGAACGTTCCCAAAGAGTAATTCAGAGCTCCAGCTCTTTGATTTGAGAGGTCTGAGTCTCTCTGCAAAACAAAAAGAAAAGAAAAAAAAAAGAATCCCAGGAACACCATGCAGAACCAGACCACCAACTTGGCAGAGAGCATTAGGCACAGAGGGGGCTTGAATACTCAAGAAGAAACTGAACAGACTCTCAGTTTCCTCTCTAGAATGATAGATACTGACATTATAAGCCATATAGTTTAATTCCACCCTAGTTATAATTAAAGATACTTCATAGAAACATAAATTCACCCATAGAGATCACCCAAATTAGTTTACAGGAATGTTTCATACTTATTTTAGCAAGATTTATATATTCATATCTTTTATATAGACTGGAAATTGCTGTCTTACATGCACATTAAACATAAGACACCTATAAAATTATCTTTACATGAATGCTGGCCAAACGTTCAGTGGAACAAGGACTGAACACCACTGAACCAGCAAATATGACAGTCCTCGTGTATTTTTAGAGATCCCTAATAATCCCTTCACAGATGGAAAAATGTAGTTTTAAAATAGCTCTGTTGCTTGGGCAAGCAAGTAACATCAGTAGAGAACAGATGAGTCTACATTTTGCACCTTATACATTTTTTGCCAAATTCACTAGTTAATTTAAAGATTTATTAAGGATGAAATGAATATTTATTCAAATGAAATGAAGGGAGAAGCAAAGTCCTAGAGAATTCAATGACAGAATTTCCTTTGAGTTACAAGAGGTCAGAATATCATTACTCAACAGATTCTGTTCCTTGAACATTTGCTGTTTCCACTTATTTCTATTACCTAAGTGACATGGGGAGTGACAATTTTTCTTTGTTCCCCTTCTCTCTTAGTGTTACTGAAGTGGACTAGATGATTCAATCAACCATCCACTAGAAATTCTATCCTGGTCCTGAAACAGCTTAAAAATGGGATTTGAAGACCAAAAATGTTTCATTGAATAATACCTAATCAATTCTAGTTCTTACATCTCACAAGGGTTCAATTTGCCTAAAAGCACGGGGGCCAGTCATGGAGAATGGCTTCAAGACTACACACACAAAGGGACTTGAGTGCCACACAGAGCAATGAAATTGTCACCTGGACACCACCTTCTCCATCTGTACCATCACTACAGACATGCTTTGCAACATGAAACATGTTCCACTTATGTTTCAATTCTAGTGTGATCGAAATTTATCTTGTTTTGAGCTAAAGATTGGAGCAGATGTCCTCCAGAGGTTTCTTCCAACCTACATAATCCTATTATTCCCTGTAAGCCATTGCTTTTTGTTGTTAATCTTTCCTTATTGTCAAATACAAAAATTGTTTATATATTTATTAGGTTAATAGTAATTATACTAGCATGGAGCAATAGCAACTTTATAATTCCTGTGTATCCTATTCTTGATCCAGCAAGAAAACCCTCTAATAAACTTGAAGCCAACAAAATCATTCCAGATATTTCCAAGTCTGCTTACACTGAAAGTGTTCAGCAGATTATTTATAGCAAATAAGTGATGTTTGAGATATTCAGAAAATATCTCTCATTTTGTCATTTTATGCTTAATGGCTTTAAAGAATGAAACAAGGATTTGTATTTCTGGTCCCTTGCTATCTATCTATCTGGATTTTTTTAAGCTCTTTCTTTGCAGCCTGCATTATAATTTCAGAAAAGGTATAAGAAAGTGACACTTCAGAGACAAAGATGCCATTTACTTTTCATCAACTGTGCAGCATGGTCTCCAAACAAGCTCCCAGGCTGCTGACCTTTGTCAGGAAAGTATCATAAATTGTCAAGATAGTAAAATCCCAGATGTTTTTATGTTGATATCAGCCTCACAGCCACATCACTATTCCCTTAGTTCCTGAGTCAACCTGACACCTTTACCTTTACCTCAGCTGCTCACCTGGGGGAACAACATTTAGGCAAGAGAAAAACATGTCAGTTGAAAATTTTTATGTTTCCATTCAAAACATGTAAAGTTTAAGTTCATGACTGATACTAAAGCCAAATTCTACATGGAGTCTGAGGAGGAAAGGAGAGTTTACATATTGCCATAGATGTGCAAAGCTCTGTCAGGGGAACACAGAGAGATGACCTGGACCATTGTGGTTTTCAATGTCCTCACAAGGGGAAGCAAAGGGGCAGGTTCTGATCTCTTCTCTCATAACCAGTGACAGGACTGGAGGAAACACATGAAACTGAGACAGGGGAGGTTTAGTTCGGAAAAGGGTCCTCCCCCAGGGGGTGGCTGGGCACTGGAACAGGCTCTCCAGGGAAGTGCTCACAGCACTGAGCCTGACAGAGTTCATGCAGGATTTGGACAATGCTGTCAGGCACAGGGTGGGATTCCTGGGGTGTCTCATGCAGGGCCAGTAGTTGGCCTTGATGACCCTGATGGGTCCCTGCCAACTCAGGATGTTCTATGATTCTATGATGTCTTAAGCTATCTTGTTTGCTTTTCATGGTTCATTATTCATTAGTATTTGTACTCTGTTCATCCCTAGACATTTCAGTTATGCACCAGAATAAACTGCACAGACACAGGCATTTCTATATTCAAAAATTTAAGATAGTTCCTACTCTAGAGAAGTCAGAGCTTGAAGAGCTGGATGTTTACCAGGGAAAAACTTCCCTTTTATCCTCACTGATACAGCTGGGAGCAGTGCAATATGGGGAGAAAGTATTTATCCCTTACCAGTTCCCACAGCAGCAGCTGCACAGCTACACAATGCCACACTCAAGCTCACATCCCTTTTGACAAAAGGTCCTTTACCTGTAGTTATTTTGCAGTTATTTCTCTATATGTGTATTTGGATAGTTATATATATATACATAGATATATGATGCACACTTCGGTGTATTTGGTACAGATTCAGAATTAGATAAACAGCTTGAATCAAGGCATAAAAATCATACTGATAGCTCTTACTCCTACAAGGACTCACACCTCTTGTATTAACAGTTCACTTTTAACAGTACATGACATAGATGATTTATACGAGTTCATGTGTTATTATGTTATCCTGGCAGGTCTACATAAATGGAAAATAATTTTTGCTGGACTGGAACAGCAAGAAATTTCAAGGAAGTCAGAGGACCCAGCATTATGACTATGAAATCATATTCAGTCCCTGCATACAATAAAATTCTTAAATTCATCCTATAGGTATTAATAACAATAATAATAATGCCAATCTTCAAAAAGACTGAAATAATGGTAGACTAGCCTCTGACTTATAATGCTCCACTGCTTGAATAATCATCTTCTTAACTTTTGGGTAACCTCTCATTGCACATAATAGGAACATTGCTTTGAAAGATTTAAGCAAGCATAGCATATTACAGAAGGAGAAATATTTAAATTTTCAAACCACTCTGCAGAAGCATTTTGTGCTGTTACAGATAATAGAGCCTGCATTCACAACTCACTGTCACTTCAGCTCAACCCTATAGACAGTCCCCCAAATTAATCAGAGCTGCACAATTCAAAAGCAGCACAAAATTATTAATCAGAATCACTTGTTGTCAAACAAAAGACACCTCCTCTATGGAGGGAAAGAATGGGAAGGTAACAGGAGGAAAAACAAATCCTGATAACACAAATGAATGGGAGATCTGTCCCATTAGGAAACATTAGCAGGAGCAGCAGAATGAATAAGCTAGATAAGGTTGATTACAAGTGTTGGTTCAAGCTTTGCTTGATGAACTGCATCCAGAGCAGTTTCTCTGAGGTCTAATAATGTTTGAAGGCAGTCTGGAGGCTCCAGGACACTATGAAGCTTTCTGTCACTCCTGACCATCACCTCCCATGTACCATCATGAGAGGTGATTAATCAAAGTTAACCTTTGTGATGTCTTTTGCCCCCTCAGTCAAAGAGGGAATTAGCCAATTCAAAAAACATCAGCAAGGACAGACACATAAGCAAAGCAAGACAAACTGAGTCCAATTTTTTGAGAAAACCTGGCTTCATGTGTATGCCACACCTGTGCAAGACAAAAAGAAAGACTTTAAATAAAGTAAAATACTTTAGATTTAGTCACCCCTCTTTTTCCTACCAATTAGTGCCTGTACCATTAGCTGTCCTAGCCCCACCTGTGCTCCAGTCCTCCTCTCCAGTCACCTTTTGTATTGTCCACAATGCCTACACTCCACAGAAAGCAGTCAGGCCTGCCTACTCATTTCCTCTCCCTGCAAAATAACTCCAGTTTTGCAATCATTTATCCTCCCTCTATTCCCATTCTAACTGGCCTATTGTATAAACTGCAAGGGAAAGAAGAGGAAAGGAGCCAAATCAGGACAGATTTTTCCAGAAGATTCTCCCACCCATTTATAAAACAAACTCAGCTCTGTCAGAGATGAAATCCACACAAACTTTTCCCCTCCCTTTCATACTCTGAGTTTGATACTGATTGTGATGCCCAAAGGTGAATATTTTACATCTCTGGTAGCCCTGAAAGGCAGGATACTTGACTTTAATCTGACATTCCTGTAGAGCATCACATCTTTCTCCCAAGGAAGCATGCTGTCCTTTGGCATGTGACTCATCGCTTGCTGACACCAGCAGTGCTTTGCCCAGCTGCTCTGAGATGTTTGGTTTTGAATCCCAGTCATGCAGAAGACAAGACCTGGTGAAGTCAGATCTCAGAGAGACCACAAAGGACACAGCAACAATACCACTGGCCTGGGGTTCTATGTGGTTTTTTTTGACTGCAGATCATGTATCATGCCTTATTTGGCTTTAAATGAAAAAGAATGGCTTGTTTTGGAAGGGTGCAACTAAACTGCCTGAGTTTTTATTCTGCTTTTTACAACCACCTCTTAGTTGCCACTTGCTGATCAGTTTAGAGTACAGTAGCTATGCCAGTGGCATTCAGAGCAGTTCCTGAAGTATATTTGAGTTTTGAGAGTCATCTTTATGGTACTTTGGACAACTTCTAATTTCGTAGTGAATGTAATAAAACCTTATCCATTACAAGGTGCACATGTAGGTGATGTATCCAAGCTGGAAGAACTGTAAGACTAGAACAGGCCCTAAGGAAGAGGTTTCCCAATTTCTGATCTGTTTCAAAATACTGCAGTTTTATTTTTAAAACACTGTCATTTGGAAACTGGTTTAATTGTCATTATTATACTGGTTCTAATCTGTCATTTTAAAAAAGCATTGGTTTCTTCACTGTTTTCTTTACCAGAGTACTGCAGTGCTATGTATCAATATCTCACTGAAACTGGAAACTGAGCTTTGGTTTCAGTTTGCAATAGGGAAAATCTTGATATTTGCCTCTTGGACAGGCAGAAGAAGTGAAACTTAAAGCTTGAGGGAGTGTGCTCAGAAATCATGAATTCAAGCAGCAGAATACACTGCAGAGCCCCAAACCCAGCATCAGCCTCAGCTAGTGACTCTAAATGAGCTGAAGCCAACTCAGATTTGAATGCAGCATGTCAGGCAAGTATGACCCTGAACCTAAGCCTCTGAAACTCATCAGAGCTCATTAGCAAGGTCATAGCTTTGTGAGTATCTGGCTATTCTCTTCTGCTTATAGCATGTTTTTTTTCTGGCTTAAGTGCTCCTACACCACCTTCTACAGTGTGCAATGAAAAGGGTGGTTGATGCAGCAGCATCAGGGCCACAAAAACTTGTTTTTCCTCATTCATTAGCACAGCCATACCATTTGCAAAGATTGCTTGTTGATTCGTTGCCTGATATGGCAATTTTGCCCACCCTTGATTAAAAGGCTCTACAAGATTTGTCAGTCTTAGCTGAGAAGAAACCTTCAACTTGATTGCCTTCCTCTGAATCCTTGGGTAGGATCTAAGTATGGCATAGGAGCCACACAGTAAAAACCCCCAAATGCATGTCTTTGTCAAGCTGGCTGTGACAATGTCCAAGTAGGTACAGAATGGCCTCATGATCATGTTCAATACACCCTGGACAGCATTCTTGTTGCCTGCTCAGGTGTCTGTGTTGCTGTGGTTCTTGTACTTCCTGTCTGAAGGGCTAATTGCATTAAAACTGACATGGAGTTATCTATCCTGGCACAGAACATGGGGAATATGCTTATACCAACCCAAGCCAACTCTGCAAGAATTCATTTCAGTGCTCTGTGAAAAAATATATGACAATAATTGTCCATTGTTTAGACCTTTCTCATCAATCACAAAGATGTAAAGACTCTATGCAGTGCCATGAGACACGAACTGAGGTTTCTCTAGCAAGTGGATAACTGCAATTAAACTCTGGAGGAAAAGCCCAGTGGATTTGAGACAGAAAATTAGCCATAGCTGTTAGAAGCTTTGATGCAGTTGTTAGAAGCTTCTTTTGGTTTTTAATATAAGTAGATAAATCAATCAGCTCAAACACTGTTCTCTGTCTTTAAAGCATTTTAACCTCTTTTCCACTTTCCAAATTAGCAGCATAGACTGAAATACTAAAAGAAGTTTCATTCTATAGATCTGGAGCCCTGGTAGTGTACTGCAATGCAGCATTTACCCAAGACCCATCCAAAATTGAAAAATTAAAGAGATGCTTAACAGGATAGTGTGTCTTCACACACATATTGGCTAACTTGTGTTGGACTAAAAACTACATGGAATGCTAGGCATGAATAAATAAGCAGCAATTTTTTTGCTTTTTTATGTTATTGTGAAAATCATAGTTATTAATATCTTTCTTAAAGCCACAAAACCATTAATTTGTATGGTAATTATATATCCTCTTATTATTCATTCCTAATAAAAATATTTAATACTTTTGCTTTTATATGAAGTGAAGTTCATGTTTCTAAGGTTTTCTCTATCATTCTACTTTGATTTTTGGCATAAAAAAGACAGTGCCTTAGAATTCAGGTCTCTAAAAACTCAGGCTTTCAGAAAATATCAAATGTGAATCATGAGAAGAATAAATGACATGATGGAGACATGAGGCATATGGCATTGTTGAGCAGCTTTTTGCAGTTCTAATATGTGTAATGATACATTGTTTATCTCATTGTATTTTCTAAGGGTTTGATAGACATTGGAAATGCAGAATACAGTAGGAGCTACTGTCACCAGCTACAATGGTGATAAACGCTATCATCCTAATCATACATGATTAGCTGATTTTAAAACCAGTCCAGAAGTACTATTTAGTAGGACTTTTATCATTCTTTAAAGCATAAACCCATTAAAAGTTTAATAGCTGCTATTTAACCAGAACGACTGCCATCAAATCATTCTTTGCAGCTAGATAAGACTTTGTTTTTCAGTAGATTTACATTTTGAATAATTTCTGCCATATTTTTCAGTAGCTGCAGTTTTCATGAATGCATTAAAATTAGTGATAACAAGAATCTCTTGGCTTGTAACAGCCATGAGTTAAAACCTGAATTGTTTACTCTCAAAATTAATAGAATTCAGGAATGATTTTTCATGGAGAAGGTCTATGCTTTAAGTTCCTAATGACTCAAGCAGTATAATGAATGTTTTCACCTATATCAGATATGTGTAAATACAAACATGGTAGAAGCTTAAAAGATGCGCAGATTGGCAGGACAATATTGCCATGAAAACAAATGGTAAATCACATTTGCAAAAATCACAGACCTTTATTCTGCTGAGGGATAATTAAACATAAACAAGACCTTTTGGCTGAAACATGGGAGTTGTTCACCTATTGCTACAATCTGCCTCCAGAGGCTCAGCCTGGCCCATTTTATAAAAGTTCCCTTTATTAAGGAGTGCACCTTTTGGACTAAGTTTCATTTGAGTATCTTAATAAATTCCCTTCAGATCTCATGTGCACATGGATGTGATAAACAGAGTAGTAACCATGTCTCCACCAGCTAAGGGAACGCAAGCTTTCCCAGGCCTTGTGGGATTCTGGAGATTACATATTCCAGGCTATAGATGGTTTCTGACCCAAAAGAAGAGCTATTTTGAGTGGGCCCTTGAGCAACAAGAAGCCTTTGATCATCTCAAACAGGAGACAGCTTGTATGGTGGCTCTTGAGCTGGTCCAGACAGAAAAAGCTGTGCAAAATGTGCTCTGCAGGGAGCATGGCCTGACCAGGAGCCTCTGGCAAAAAAACATCAGGAGAAAGCCCAGGTCAGCCATTAGGGTTTTGGAGCTGAGAGAATTGGGGTTCAGAAGCCCACTGCACCCCTGAAAATTGTAAAAGTGGTCACCCTTCATTTTTCAAATGTAACAAGACATAGAAAAATGGGAGCAATGATAAGACAAAGGCTGTTAAGATGAGCTAGCAATGTCTCTGATTGAGTCACTCATGCATTGCTCCAAGTTAGTGTAACTCTGATGAGATAAAGCTTTATTCATATATTTATGTGTACATTAAAAAAATATTAATGTATTCAAAGATATTTATTCATATTACAGGAGCACCTGTAAAAATCTCGTAATGAGCCTGGAGCCATTGTAGCAGGGACTGTGATAAAATATTGAAAAAATTATCTCTATTGCAAATAATTTACTGTGGATGAGGGAACTGATTCATTTGAGATTATAAAGACAGCAGTGAGATTGCAAGAGATGTAAGAGCTGGCTAATTATCCTAGCAGTACAAGTAAGATTTTAACTCATGGCATCTGGCTTCATCACTCTGACTCAAGGTACAACATCTCTGATCCTTTCCCTGACAGGTGTTTGTCTGCCACCATCAACTATTCTGTTGTTTCTGAATTACTCTCAGTACCTCACACCACAAAGTGTTCCTGCCCCAGCACCATCACTTCTGCTGAGAATGATGGGATGTTCTGGGAAGTGAAGGACAGATTTCCAAGTGCTTTAACAAAGGGACCGTTGTGGAAGTGTTCCATGATTTCTTGTTATCTACTTGTCTGAACTTGTCTTCTTTAATTTCCCCTTGCCATTTAGAGGGAGAATTATTTGGGGAAGTGTGAGGCAAAAGAAAAGAAAAAAGCCCTGAGAGAAAAGGATTGTGGAAAGAACAAAGTGCTCTGTTAATTCAAAGGCAGCAAGGTTGGAAACAGGGCAAAATCATTGCCCCACAGGATCATGCTTCCAAATACCAATCTCTTCAGTACTAAAGAGAACTGTTCAAAACTTTTTCAGGTAAAACTCTTCAAAAATATATTTTCAGCTCCACTGAATATTTCAGGAAAGATTCCATTTCTACAAAAGCCTTTACTTTTTCTTAAAAAAATGTTTGGGGAATGTGACATTTCTACTTAAAAAGGCAATTTATTCTTTGGAGGTTTTATGTGCTTGTTTGTTTATACTGACATTTTCTAATAAAACATAATCCTACTCTGACATCCCAAAGTGCAAATTTAACATAATTTTCATGAACCCTCTTTGTGCTATGAAAAATTCTCCATGTTCTTTTTTCGGTACAAAACCGAAGCATACAGACTTATTAAATATTCTATTACAATAATTTTTGCTCAAGCAATATTTTTATAGATAGATAAGAGTTACAGAATGTTGAGTGATCAGTTGTTTATTCTCTCCCTATGAAGGAGAAAAATATAAATCCATGCAATATTTTAAAGATTTTCTCCAATATCTATTATAAACTTCCAGCACAGGAGATCCAGTAGTTTGTCCAAACATCAGTTACAGAGTTGACAAATTTTCTAGATCTCTATCTTATGACTTTATATTGAAATTTCTGCCTCAAACATTTTGGTCTGAATTAAGTCACCATTTCTTGCAACACATATATAGGATGTGAAGGAAAAAAATGGCCATCATCATCTTAAAACTACTTCATTCCTTTTCATATATCCTTATGTTTCCACCTGATATTGTTTCTACTAAATACGTAGACTTTTCCAGCATTTTTGACATAAACTGAGCTTTCTTTTTTGTCTTTTTTTCTCTCCTTTAGAGATTGTCTAGTTTATTTACACCTGTCTTGTTTTCAGACTGGGGAATGGTGCACCAGCTGAGGTCTCATCACTGCTTAGTACAGCAAAATAATTACTTCCGTTGTCATGCTGTTAACACAGCCCAGCAAGAGGTTTGCTTTTGTGCAACCACATTATCTTGTAGACTCAGACGCAGTTTGTGAGCCATGATGACCTTGGACCTCTCCTCCCATCCTGCTGTTCCTCCAGTTATTCTCCCATTTGTATTGGTGCACGTCAGGTTTCCTCCACAGGCATTACTATTCATGGCACTGGTGGTTATTGAATTTCATCCTCATGGTCCAAACGCTGGCTGCAGTTAACAGCATGGTTATGAATTCTGATCTGTTCCTCCAAAGTGCATACAACCCTCCTCACCCAAGAGCTTCTGTACGTGTGCTCTGCTCCTTCAGCCATGCCACAAATATAAAGATTAACCAGGACTAGGACCAAGGCAGGTCTTGGGGTGCCCTGAAAAACCTTCCTTCTTTTTTTGATAGAGAAAGGAATGAAAATCACTCCCTAAGCGTCATTTTTAGTCAGTTGAACATTGACACACAGTGGCTATAATTTCCAACTTTGTTGATATAGAATGTTTAAAAGCTTAATACAATCAGAACATTTCACATTTTCAGCTTCTCTCCCATATGATAGGCAAGATCATTCATCAAAGAAGCAGCTTAGATAGGTTTAGTATAATTTTTATTTGATACATTTACACTGGACATTTTCAAGTACTGCATGCTGCTCTTGGTTCTTACCTACTGATTGTTTAACAGTCTGTTCTAGTATCAACCATGTTCTCAAAGTTAAAATGACAGGTATATCGATTTCTTAGGTCTTCCTTCTTTGTGTGTCAAAGTAGGTACAACATTTTCAATAAATTCACTTTATTTACCCCAATAGAGAGGTAGCAACGTTTTCAAAATAGGTAAGCACAGCAGGAAACTACACTAATGCAGAATTTCATTATAAATGTCACAAAGGGAAGCCAGCATTTGAAAAAAAAACAACATCTCTGCACCATTTTACAGTGTCTTTACATCACTAATACATTGCTAGAAGAGCTCTTGTTCATACCACCTCACCTGAGTTTATTTATATTGTATTAATCCCATTCCTCCCTCTTTCCTTTTTCAAAAATCAGGGAGGATTTCCACCACTTCTCAGGCAAACCCAAAGTGTTTTGTAGCCAAGGGAAGCAGAGGAGCGCTGAAGACTGATCCGCTTGCATGTTTTCTTTGAACCTGATCCTTCCCTAGCCCACATAAGCATTATTCATAGCCAGCTGCTTTGGGGTTTGTCAGTCTGATCCTCTTTGCACATAAAATGTTTATTGAAACAGGAACTTGAACACTTGCTGCTCTGTTTTTCAAGTAAGTTTTCAGACAATGAAAATATCTTTGGAAGGCATATTTGACCCAACACACACGTACAATTTAAACACCTGCATCATAATTTGACCCTCATTTTTTTAACTGATGATGGGAAATTGGTGGTTTTACTCATCTCCTGTTTGTTTATCTGACTCATGCCTTAGGAGCAGCATTTCTCTTACTGGTTGGAGAAGGATGAGACTTGTACATTCAGATGACTTGCACATTCAGAGACTTGCACTGGGAAAGATTTTACCTAATGAGGGTAATTATAGCCTTCCCTCTACACTGGAAGCTCTTACCAGCTTCTCTGAGAGAGCAAAATTTTCCATAACTGGTGTGTTCTTTCTGAAATGTGTACTTTTGATGTATGACCATATAATGAGAAAATACCAGTTGAATTTACTTCTGCATATTGTTGAAACATCGCTTAAAATCAATTTTTAAAAAAATAATCCATATAGAAAATTATACTGTGTATCTGTGAAACTAATGTTTTTGTACATTTATAACCATAAACCCATGAAGTCATTAAAGGAATCTACTCATGATTGTGGTACCTCAATCTGCTGATTCTTCAATCTGCTGAAGAATGTAGTTTGGTTTTTGGTCTGAAGTCATAAGCATCTAAATCAATTTTACTCTGGTCATCACACCTCCTAAGAATTGCTGCTGAGCTCTCAATAGGACTGGAAAATTTCAGTTCACAATTTAATTTTCAAAATGTTACAAATGACTGACTGGAAATAAAAACAGAAAAAGCAAGGAAACTGGGAACAAAAATCTCATTTTAATCTTAACTGCACCTTTTATAATTTTTGTCAATAAAATAACCCTCTTTTAGCAATTAATTTGTCTATAAGTATAAGAACAGTACAGCTCATTCCCTAAATTTCTGTTTAAATATTGAAGTACATTGGTTTTGTGCCAGACCATAATATGCTCATGAGGAAGAATATGTAGGAGGTGTTAGGCTTTAATATTATTGCATGGAACTTCACTGATTTTTTTCCATAAAAATATTTGACTTAATAGTGTAGGTATTCATACAGTAAATTAAAACCTAAAATTGCAAAGAATAATACTGCTTTAATTGCCTGACAAGATGGGGATTATTTCTTACATTCTCTCCTGCACAGATGAATATAACCTTCCTGAAGAGGAAATCTATTCACAGCTGAATAACAGGACTGTGTTAATATATTGAACTCTAGGAAGCCCCTAAATAATGTAGTATATAGTATTAGCATTTTTCACCCCTTGAAGATCAAAGCTGAGGGTATTAGTTGTATGATGTAAGATTCATAGGTTATATCTGTGTGAATGCCAAGATAATATTTCAGGACTAAGTCTTACTGGAGTATAAATCTTACAATTAAAAGAAAGGCACCTGGCAGGGAATTTTTGGTGTTTGTTCTTCTCTCACATCCAACATTCTGCAAAACAATTCCCAGGGGCAGCTTGCCTTTTTTAATCTTGTAACTGAAATGTGGAATTTGTGTTTCTATCCATAGATGTTGATGAAGCTCTGAAGGAACTGAGCTCTGGAGGAGATCCTTGTGCCCTGGTACACAGCAGCGGTCCAAGAGGTTTCAGTTTGCTATGCCCTCAATGTTTAGACATAATTCCTCGGGCTGGTGAATGGACCAGCTGCATTCAGACCTCAAGCAACTGGGTCTGAAAACTGTGTAGAAGATTCAGCTGCTGGAAGGAAATTCTATGCTGTGGGTGCAGATGTCTGAACTGATTACAAAACCTGAGCAAATAATTTTAATTATTTTGTGAATGCAGTGCTCCACAAATGCAGAACTGCTGTTTCTGGATGCAACCTGAGGTATCAGTGAATTCAGTGGAGTTCACCATAGAGGCTGTGATAGTTCTGGGATTTCTGCTCCCTATTCTTAAAGCATGGCTGCTGTGAGATTCACAGCAGTGTCAATGTGGGTGGCATGAGCTGTGACAGGCGGGATGCTGTGTAGGGATTCTTCCAGCAGTAATTAATCTCTGGATATAACTGATAGCCAGGCATAGAAGGCACAAAATGGATATGTGAGCAAAAAATTAGGGCAGAACCCCAGGCACTTCCCACTACCTGAGGTTTTTTCAATTAATATGGAAGGTTTTCTGGCCTGGAACCTGCAGAGCCGAGGTGGAGTACAGCCTTTTGGGGACAGCAGTTCTCTTCCTCATTCAAGAGAACTGCTCCAGTGAGTGCTGTGGATATCCAAGCAAAGTATTCCAGGACTGAGGTATTCCCAGAGATAATGTATTCCCAAGGATGGAGAAATCATTAAGGTCCAACCTATGTACATCCATAGATATTTGCTGGAGGGTGGAAAGCATTTATTTGTTTGTTCCATGCCCATCATGTAGCATAATCGACTCCATGCAAATAGAAAACCCTAATTGTTTTGTTCTAAAAAGCCAATACTCAATTGTCTCCCTACATGTGACATTATTCCAGTCGGTGGCAGTGGAAGGCAATCCCAACCTTCTGAAATCACAGAAGGCAGCTTTCTTCCACTGGTCCTTCTTCCCTCTGCTTCCTTCAATTATTAGAAGCAAATAGCCATCTTAGAGAACACCTGTTCTCTGCAGGTGCCTGGAGCTTCCCTGTGGTACTTGAGCCTCTGAGGGCTGTAACATGCCTGCCAGCTTGCTCTGAACAGATTGCCCCAGAGATGGACACAGGAGCACAGACTGCTGCATGGGATGAGGTGATTTGGGGAGTAGATGGAGGAAGATGTGCTTGTCTTAGGGCCATAACAAGCTGCTGATCTAAGAATAAAATTTTAGTGAACTACACACCAGGCTTACTAGGAAAAGTTTGTAGGTTCAGTATTAATCTCAGTTGGTAAGGAACATTAAGATCTATAATTATGTATGGTAGCTTTGCTAAGAAAATGGCACCTCTGAGAGAAAAAATTGGAATATTTAGAAAATTCAATAGTTTTACCATAACTGGAAAGAATCTGTATTTCTCTCTGTTATATTCGCTGCTCTGCTGTTTGATCTCATTAACTCAGTGATTTCCAAAGTTCTTCTGTGACACATTTGCAGATGTGTTTTTCATCTTAACTTTCTAGTGAGTTTTGGGTATACCCTGTCAGAGAGTAAAAGTATGTGTCCAAGGGTTTCCAAGGGTTTCTTCTATATTATGGCTCTGTTTCGAGCTTTGATTGGGATCAGGTATCATGCATGTGTTTGCTGCTTTGCAAGCCTTAACCACTGAAAACTTGTGATGGAGAAAGTCAGAAAAAGCATCAAACTTTCAGCCTGTGTTCAGCAACTGAATCCAGCCCCTGCCAGTGGAGCACAGAAAGAACAACTCATCTTCTAGAAACTGAGCCAAAAATCAGCCCCAAACATAACAATTGCAGGGCCCATTAAAACTTGGCTCTCTGGTAAATGATTGCATGCTGAAGACTAAATTTAGATTGAATTACTCCAATGAGTTGTTTAGGGAAAAAATTTTTACATATATTTAAAACCTAAAAACTTGCTTCCATTTTGATGCACATCCTCAAAGTTACTGACTTTGGGGAGGGAAGTGGGGTGTTGGTCTTGAATAGTTTACCAAAGACCAGTCAGGAAAGACTGTCACAGCAGAGAACTGAACCCAAACAACCCATGCTTCAGCTATCAACAGGGTTACAGGATTTCCTGAGCATATAAAAATTCACAGTGGAAAAAAGCCACCTTATATATGAAATGCAGAACAGATAAGGGCAAGCTGTGTGGCACTTTAAACAGCAACAAACCCCTCTCTTTGTTAAGTGTGGTGAGTTTGACAATTTTCCAAAAAAAGTTTTGACCTAATTTGAAAAAACTCAGTACAAGCATCTACAGATGAGCCAGAGAAAAGCCAGGGAAAATGTAATTTTGCTGTATATATAAATACAGGGAGATCCAAATGCATTCTAGCCTGGCTTCAAACTATAGGCAACTGCTTGTCTAATTTCAGCTCAAGTGTTGGCTTGTTACAGGAATTTTGCATGAATGGACACTGCTCATCAAGGTCATGAATGTGACTGAATTCAGGCCAATCACTGCACCTGGAATTAACGTTCCAGTTCTTCACCTCCACTGAGAACTCAACCATAAATTCTCAATTAAGGTCTGGCCGAGGCTCAGTGAAGCGTGAATGGAGATTTTCTTATGTAAATAAGATAGCAGTCAACTCATTTAACAAAATTTCAACAGTAATTGAGCAGCCACCGGCTCATATTGCGTCTTTCAATTCATCTTGTGCTCAATTAAACAGACAAGGGCTCGGCCACATTCCCCCTTATTTTCTCAAGTCCTTACTTGCCCAGTATCATATGAGGCCTGACAATTGTTTCTGATGGAAACCTGTGTCGGACTAATTGTATAACTTTGTCTAGATCTTTACTGGACAGCTACTAGTTCTGAGTTTTTATTTGCACTGGGTAATGAAGGCCCAGATCCAAAGACATTTTATTGCAAAAATAGATAAATTCTTATTTTAAGATGCTGTCATGATATTAACCCCCAACCACTGTGTGGTTGGTTACTTGGTTTTTAGAGCTTTTTATGGTTAATTTTTGGATATTGGGTTGGGGGTTTTTTTTTTGGGTGGGGGAGATTTGCTGTTTTGTTTTTCCTTGGATGCTGTGGTTTTCGGGTCTTTTTTGGGGGAAACAAGGGTGTGTATGTCTAATTAGGGCAAATCATCACTGAACTGCTGATCTAAGTGTATCTATAACAGAATTTATGTCAACTCCTATATCTTGTCTATCCTAGATATTTTCATGGTAAACTCTAGTAGAATGTTCTGTAAAATCATAGATTCACAGAATATCTAGGGTTGGAAGGGATCCTAAAGGTCATCTCGTTCAACCCCCTTTGCATTAGGCAGGGACACTTTCCACTAGACCAGGTTGCTCCAAGCCCCATCCAACCTGGCCTTGAACAATTCCAGGGATGGGGCATCCACTGTTTCTTTGGGCAACCTGTGTCAGGGCCTCACCACCCTCATACTAAATAATTTCTTCCTAATTTCTAATCTAAAACTTCCTTCTTTTAGTTTAAAAACATTCTCCCTTGTCCTGTCACTATCTGACCATGTGAAAAGTCCCTCCCCAGCTTTTGAATAAGCTTTCTTTAAATACTGAAAGGCCATAAGGGAGCAATTAAACTCTGCATATCTGTGTCTGTTTGTGCTCACAAGTGTGTTTTCACTGCACAATATTTTGTACCTGCATAAAAAATACTTCCTTAAAGACATAAAAGTGGCATTTGTGGTACAGGACTATATGTAGCACATTCTGAAACTCAAATTCATTACAAAAGTTTAAAAATCTCCAAGGGGCATTTGTGCACTGCTTTAGTCTAGTCTGGTTTTCATGTTAATGCTTTGAATCAGCTCAAGAAACTGATACCGAGGGATAGCTAAGAGAAGGGCTAAGCAGACAAGAAAAGAAAAGAACAAAGACTCCTTAGCTGAAATAGCTAAAAAACCTCCAAACAATAGTTTGAGCTTATGCTAATGCAGTGTCACTTTTAGTGCATTCATCGTTTTAAAAGTACCTAAATGTTATGGTCTCTAAAGTAATTTGTAATGGAAAGTGTAACAGTCTTCAAGGCTGGACTAAATTTTTCAGTTCAAAAGAATGTGCCTGTGAGGGAGAGAAATAATGTTGCACTAGTTAAAAAGCTCAGCAAAGGCTTGATACTTGCACTTGAGCATCCACGTTTTCTAAATCACATAGGCTGGCAAACATCATTCTTAAATTTAACAAATAAAGCTGACCATCACTCTGGAGCAGTTTAAGGACCTCTTTATGTCATTTCTTTAGATAGTCGTAATCACACACAACTCTAGCCATATGCAAAAAATTCAGGAAGTAAAAGGATATTTATTAAATTAGGGTCTCTATTGACAATTAATGACATTGTTTGAAGATTTCCCTACAAAAGAGAGCTCTCAGAAGGTTTGGAAGGGTTTTATGGGTTTTTTTTCACCAAACTGATAACCAGTAACTCCTCCTCCTGGTGAGACTGACCTCTAATCCATTGCCACCATGATTTTGAACCCAGCAATGTTAGATGAGGCATGTGAATTAAAATTCATCTTTTCTCTCACTACAGATGGATAATGAATTTAAATCATATTGCATCAAGAACGAAAACATAATCTATAATTAGGTTTGGATGGCACCTCCTCTTATAAGAATATTTCCCATGTTTTCACTTACTAATTTAAATGTTTTTAAATTTGACTGTTCAAGGTGACATTTTCTATGCTGGTATCTGCTTCTGGCTGCTTCTTGTAATTATAACCAAGTTTATTCAGCTGTTTCCAAGAATGTAACTGGGGGGGGAATAAGTTGGGTTTTATCCATGTTAAAGTTCTGCTAACCTTTGAGAAGATCCAGTGTCCTTACACTGTAGAACAGGAATTAGAGACTTGGCAAGGAAGGACACTGTTATATCAGCCTTTTTACTGTCCTCATGTTCACCTTGCTAAGGAATAATTTTAGTCAGCAAATCCTTGTTGATGGTTCACATCCAGCTCCTCTCTATTCTGTCTATTCAGAGGAAGGACTGGAAGGAAGAAGATGTTTTTTCTATGCAGTTTTGGAGAGCGTTAATTCTGTCTCTCTACACCCACCAATATGGTTCCCCACACATCAGGATCAGTGATGCGAATGCAAAGGAGGAGAATTGGAGTATGATAATATAAGGCAGGAATCTGAGCAGAGAAGAGCAGTTCCAGGGTCCGTATGAGGAAAAACTGCTGTCAAAAAATTGGTGGAATTATAGCCTAGCGCTCACTGAGAAGGAGTACTGGGGTATAACACAGGGGCTGGGCTGGGAAACAATGAGGTGGAAAGATCAGGACAATGTCAGTAGGCATGGAAACAGGAGCAGGTGTACAATGAGAAATTATTCTGATTGACTGGGGCCTTCCTGTCAAAAATAAGTCTAAAGGGCTGGAATGTGGAACCCTGGAGGACAGAAAAGAAACTGGGAATGAGTACCAAGGGGTCACATGAAAGAGATCAGATGCAGCAGCAGAGTAGAAAAGATTGGGTGCATGAAGAGAGGCGCAGGGTAAGGGTAGTGAGAGCAGAAAGGGAGAGAGTTAAGGAGTGTTTGGTCAGGAAATCCACCAGAGGAAATGGAAGAGCAGCTGAAGAAGAGCTACCTGACTTAGATGAAAGTTGCAGTGGCGCCAGTCACAACAGCATGGGTGGTGAGAGACAAAAGTTCACTCTGAGGGTACAGAGAATACATGCCTGAGAAAGAACTGTAGAACATTCTTGGTACCATTCACCTTCTTCAGGTTCCTTGGTACCATCAGCTCCAGTGTGGGACAAGATAATGCACTATGGAAGAGTCAAAGGTGTTGTAATAGATTTGCAGCAAATCAATGCTTCACCAAACTGTGGAGTAACTGTAGTGATGGTGTAAGTAAATCTTTACACACAGACATAAACACTACAGAAAATGTTAATTATATTTCAAAAGCAAGACCCAGAAATTGGGGTTTTTCACAAATAAGTCCCTCTTTTAAAATCCTCTTGCTTTTAAAGCACATTTTATACATGGAAAAAATACTGGATATTATCATAACTGTAGGCTAAAGACAAGCCCTTAAATTTCATTAATATTTGACCTCTGTTTGAAATATTGCCATGAATATTTGTGTTCTTCCAGGACTGCACCTTTGTAGCTAAAACTGCACTTTTTCCAAAACTGTGTCATGGCTAAAGCAAATATTTTATTAGGAACCTTTACTAAACATATTAAAGTTTGCCACATCGGTAATAACTTGACAAATTTTTACACCCTGGAAAGGGAATGCCTTTTTAAATTTTTTTTTTTTTTTTGGAAAATCTATATAACTAGTACATTGAACCTCATGAACATTTCCAGCATTATTGTACAGAAATATATTCTGTTGGCTAGGATCCAATATCGTTAAAGGGGATAAACAAGGGTCTGCAACAATAGGATGTATATAAATTAATTCCTATTCTACTGTGAGTTCTAGATGCTGTTCTTTGCTCCTATGGTTACCCTAGGGAATATAATATGGGGGAGCAAAAGAGCTGGAGCATAGCAAGACCTTATAGATTTCTGAGTATTTGTGCTTCAGGGGACTGTAGGAGAGGCAGAATAAATAACAAGGAGCCTTTAGGCATGCCAACTTCTATAAGTATGTCAGCATGTGCTAGGGGAGGCTATGTGGCTGTGCTGTCAGATATTTCATTCTCAGCTGACCCATGGGGAGATCATTCTGTTCCTAAATTCTACCTCCTGGAAAAACTTTCCCTAAAAGGAAAAATCAAGCAGTGAAATCACTGCAGAGTTCCCAATGTCCTCAGTCATGCCAATAACCTTAAAAAACAAAACAAAACTTCAAAATAAATTTTTCCTCTATCTTCCTCAAGCCACTATTTACTTCTTTACTGTAATCCATGTGGTATCTTTTATGGACACCAGGTCCATTCCTGCAAGCATTGTAACCCATGGGCTTTACACTATGCTTGCATTTCCACCCCTCTTTAAATGAGCACTCCAATGATGCCATTGTTCTTACACAAAGGAACGAGAGCAGTCTTCCATCCAGACTAGTTCCAGAGTCAGCTCAGCCTTTTTAAAGATGTGGGTCTGTGTCTGTATTCAGTTTGCATGGCCAGGTTTGGGTAGCTGAGGAGAGGCTACAGCAGCTGGAGAAGCTGCTGGAAACTTCTCCCATGTCCAACAGAGCCAGTGCCAGTGGGCTACAGGAGGGAACCTCTGCTGGCCAAGGCCAAATGCATTGGGGATGGCAGCAGCACCTCTGGGATAACTTATTTAAGGAGGAGAAAACAGTTACTGTGCAGATGTAATTGCAGCCAGACAGGAGAGGACAGAGAATATGTGAGAGGAACAACCCTGCAGACACCAGAGTCAGTGAGGAGGGGGGAGGAGGTGGCCCAGGTGCTGGAGCTGAGATTCCCCTGCAGCCTGTGGGGAAGACCATGGCAAAGTCCTGATGGACTGCACCCGGTGGAAAGGAACCCAGGCTGGAACAGTTCAGGAATAACTGTAGCCCATGGGAAGGACTCACACTGGAGAAGTTCATGTAGAACTGTCTCCCATGGGAGGGACACCACACTGGAGCTGGGCAAGGACTCCTCTCCTTGAGCAGCAGCAGAAATGTGTGATGGACTGACCATAGCCTTAACTCCCCATCTCCATGTGCCGCTGGAGGGAGGAGGTAGAGCCCAGAAATGAGGGATGTGTAGGGTAAGGGTGTTCTTAAGATTTGCTTTGTTTCTCATTATCTTGCTCTGATTTTGGCTGGCAATAACTTCAATTAATATCTCCAAGTCAAATCTGTTTTGCCCATTGATGGTAATTGGTGACTGATCTCTCCCTATCCTTATCTCAACACATGAACTCTTTTTTTTTTTTTTTTTTTTTTTTTTTCTCTCCTCTGTCCAGTTGTGATGGGGAATTACAGAGTGGCTTTGGAGGGTACCAGGCATCCAGTCAGGGGCACCACAGAATTGAGATGGGTGTTCAAGGGTAGTGATAGGTAAGTGTTGGAGCACTGAAGCACTAAAATCACTGGAGAGAGAGAGAATAGGAGATGGAGGGGTGACCTCTTTGCCCTCTAATCTTCCTGAGGAGGGGAAGTGGGGAGGGAGATGCTGATCTCTTCTTTGTGGTATCCAGTGATAGAACATATGGAAATGGTTCAAAGCTGTGTCTGGAGAGGTTTAAACTTGACATTAGGAAACATTTCCTTACAGGGAGGCTGGTCAAACACTGGACAGCTTTCCAAGAGAGGTGTTTTATGTACCATGCCTGTCAGTGTTTAAGGAGCATTTGGACAGTGGACTTAAAAATAAGCTTTAACTTTTGGACAACCCTGAAATGATCAAGCAATTAGACTAGATGATTGTTCTAAGTCACTTCCAGTTGGAATTATTTTGTTCCATTCTATTCTGCCCTAAAAAGTCATGGTCACCAACAGCATTTTTTTTTCAGTCCCTGTGTTTATCTCTGCAGCCAATATTGCGTATATTTGGACAAAGGCTTTTTGTGAGGTAAGTGGCAGGACAGTCAGAGCCAGCCCAACACCTGGCAGGATTTATTGTGAACTGGGTGCTTAGCTGCTCCAGACTGTCAATATGTCCACAGAATCTCAGGGCAGCCATAGGCTCTGTGTATTTTGGGTTTTTTCTGTTTATAGAACACAGATTAGAAATTCTGCTGATTCAGCTGCCTGGTGTTACACTTAAATTCTTGTGTTCTTTTCCTGATTTAACCAAGCTACTTTGCTGAAAACTGTAAAATCTCTGGCAGAGTGATTTTACTTTAGCAGTGTACCGGCTAAGTCTACACTCATATTTCTGATTAGCCCATACATTATCTATTACTACCTCCAAGAGCAGAAACTACATCTTCCTTTCTATGTCATTCCATAACAGCTGCCCCAAAGCCATCCCTGATGTATGGCAGGCAATATATTGCTGAAACACACCCAGATTCTTCACACCATGTAAAGACAGCCCACTGGTCTGCAAGTCCAGTTCTCTTTACAAGATGGTTTCCACAAATGCATTCTTGGATACTGGTCCAATCCTGGAAAAAGAGAAGATAAAACCACTGGGAAGTGAAACTGTGCTGGCCTGTGAGCAATGGGTTTTGTACCCAGATGTTCAACTGATCCTTCTGGGTCCTGTTGTGCTTGCATGACTGGGTGTGTCTGTATGAATGCCCCTAAGGGCTGATAATGCCAGGATGAGAAATGCCCATGAAATAGTTCAGATCCTTATGATCTGGAATTATTACGAGTCCTTATGAACTGGATCCTTCAGATCCAGTTTCAAATCTCCATTTGATTACTTGCTTGATTAATGTTAAATAACGGACATGCCTAAACAAACAAACAAACAAACCCCAAATAAAATTAAAAATTCAGCAAGCAAAACATCAACACTATCACTCTGAAAGCTATGCTTCTTATGGAACTTAAGCCAGTGGACCGTGGACAGGATGCTGATGCACTTGCCAAAAGAAGTCCAAGTTACAAACAACAGACATAAACCTCTGAGTTAAATAAAAATTTGTTTGATTTTCTTTTTTTTTTTTGGTCTTATGTATCCATATGTGATGGGTTAAGCACCATTTTTAAAAGGCCAAGGAGGTGGAGAGTTGCAGCAGACTAGCCTGGACTGCAAATCCTGAGCTTAAGATAAAGCCAACTAAGACTAAACTGTGACACATGGATAAAAAGAACACGGCATTATTAATGCTTATCACTCTTTAGGTTCATACACTTCAATGACAGTTTCAAAAGGATGAACTGATAAAGGATTTCCTGGTAGTTTGACACAGTGTGTGGTGGTTCCAGTAAGCCTCTTGCTAAACAAAGAGCACCAGGGAACTTCTGAAGCCTGAATGGATGACTGACAGTGCTGAGCCTGAGAGGGAAGCACTTTATCCAGGCTTTTGTAATTTTTCTCAGCTAACTGCACCAATTCTTAAGCTGCCATCTAAGTGATTGCCTTGTTAGTCAGAGCATGAAGCAAAACCCTAATATTTTGCAAAGTTTGTGATGCTTTCTTCTGTCATCTTAGGATGCCCAGAAACCAGTTTTCAGAACTATTGGAATTGGAGCAAAGACAGCTCTGCTGTTTGGGCTGGATTCAGTACATCTGAGAACTGGACATTCTCTGTCCCATTGCCCATTCCCACCACTCCCCAAAAGTGTGATGGGGTTCAGAATCCAAAAAATAAAACACATACTAGCTACAAATCATGCAAACATGATTTTCCTTCTTGCACTGAATCAAGCAGAAATCTGTGGCACTTGAAATCCAGAGGGCAATGCAGCAGATCTGGCCTTTCTGTGGCTTTGCCAAGTCTCACATAAACTGTCTATCCATTTTCTCTGGTAGTGTCTCCTGAGCTCATGTCTTCCTTTCCCTGCAGCTGGAATCTCCCTACAGAAATCAACATCGCAGCACTAAGAAGTGCTTATCCAGTAATGATTTGGGAGACAAAAAGATAACTTGACATGAAAAATTTCCAACTGCCTCAGGGGAGTTGAAGGAGGATAGGAATGTTCCCTCCACAGGAGGCTTAGACACCCTGGCAGAAGAGAGAAAGAGAGGATAATTAAAATAGTTTCTCTGCAGATTCACTGAATCATGACAATTCATAACTAGAGACACTGTAGGAGGGACAAGAAGATTTACTGGATCAAGGAACTTCTTATAAAGGAGGAACAAATTAAGAATATTTAGCATGAAAATTAACACTGGAAGCTAAGCTTAATACTGACCCAGATAAAGATAGAAAGCTACTCCCTGACTAAAATAAAACAATTATTAGCAGAGGAAGACTCTAATTCTAGCCATCTAGATTTAGTTAAAGAGTAATGATATTTGGAGAGCAAGCAGAAGGGGCAGGACCAGGG
This sequence comes from Calcarius lapponicus, assembly GCA_039654755.1. Classification (NCBI taxonomy): domain Eukaryota; kingdom Metazoa; phylum Chordata; class Aves; order Passeriformes; family Fringillidae; genus Calcarius; species Calcarius lapponicus. Next base: position 11,448,994 of record CM077463.1, read on the forward strand.
CCCAATCAGGAACAAATGTATTAAATAGGGAGAGAAATGTAGGTCATACAGTATGACCAGAGAAAGACAGAAAAACAACATGGCCCGGCCAAGTGACGCCCTTTAAGGTGCAGTGAGCACCACATGTGAGGCTGATGTACTGGCTTGGACTCAAAGCCACAGTAGTGATGCAGTCAGATAACTTTCAGACTGTGCTTGCCAGCTCAACAGCAGCAGAAAGGATTAATGAGCTGACAAAACACTTTCATGGTGCTCTTTTTTTCTGCAGGACTGGGGTGAAGCCTGGCTCTCACCAGAGCTCTTGGGTCACAACTCATTGCAGTGCAATTGCAAGTGTTGCAGTAAAGAATGCAGAATGCAAGAAACTAAGCCTGAGAGGCAATTGCTGATTTTCCCCAGTATAGCCTCTCACACTACCACAGCTGTATGACTGCAAAACTTGCCAAAACAGAGCACTCCCACAACCCTGGAGTGCTGAGCATACAGGAGAGCCTGGCAAGAGTTTTTGGGAGTTTGTTAGGGCCTTGTACATTCCCTTGTTGCCATATCCAGTGCTGTGTCCTTGACAGATCCCCTGGCACCTGTCTTTTCACTGTACTGTAGGTGTGGGTGTTATCAAGGCACTACACTGAAATAAGCCCACTTGTGCTTATTTAATGGTGATTCTCATCAGCAGTCTGTACTGCCTTTTTGGACAAATTATCTGAGAAAAAAAGCTTCTGCCCAAGAACCATGGCAAATACATTCTTTGAAGCTGACAGAAGATAATCATCTCCAATAAGGGGTGAATTTGAAAACAGCACAGATAGGAATCAACTTATTCTTTAATGCTTTAAGCAAATTTCATTCATTACAATCAATTCTGTCTCTAATATCTAGATGTTTGGGCAAGCTAAGTGCTGTCTTTATTCTGTCTTCAAAGGTATTGGATGAGCTGTCTGGCAGTCATGTCCACTACTTGTTTCCACACGCCTAAGACTTGCAGTCCCATCTGTTAGGACACTATCTGTCAAAAAAATTTCAAGTAAGCACAACTTCATACCAGTGGTCAAAGGATCAAATGTTCTAAGCCTTTGAGCATTTAAGTTTTGCTTGGTGTGCAAATTCTCAATAAATTCTTCCTGGTTTTTCTATCATAAGTTGATCAAACTTATGATCAACTTATGATAGCTGGCTTAGATGTCAGTCATGTGGAGGTCACTGTGATCTGAAATGCCTCCCACCACACTTTAAGAAAACAAGGTAAACACTTGGTTTTCTCAGATCTTCTGAGCTCTCCACTACCACCAGCTAAGCTACTATTTTAAAACTAGCTTAAGTAAAAACTACATGGTTCTGCAGTGATGAAATGCCCTCTGTCATTTCCTATTAAAAAATGCATGACCCCCTTTCTTCATTGCACATAGCTTTAGCATATACCATGTGCTATTTCCACTCTAATAACACCCAAGGGGTTGAACATATTTATGTGTACATATACGTGTTTCCAGCAGCTCTGAATTTTCTTGTAGACTTTCCTCTTTAAGCAAGTCTCTGGTAATTCAGCTGTGAAATTAAAGAAACACAGGACACTGTAGTGAGTTCTACTTTCTTATTCCCCCTGTGAAAAAATCTTAATAATATTCAGTTTATGGCTGTCTATATTAAAGAGGAAATGCAAAATGCTACAGCTTCAGATAAAGAGACAAGCTTCTGTAGCTGGTGATTGGAACTGTTAATTTTCTCTCTTGAATTAATCTAGAGAAATACCTGCAGCATGTCAATGAAATATTTTTAGTAAATAGCAGGAACCTGATAGTGCTGCCTTTCCTTCTGGTGGCTCTGCTTTCCTTGATTTTGGTACTAAAGCATTGTGGAGTAGCCTAACAAATACTCCCAGATTCATCCCACCTAGTTTTAAGGCATCTAAATTAGGAACCTACTTGCCTTAGATACTCTGTACGATAGTGAAGGTGAAAAATCTACACAAAAGCTGGAACTATTCTACCCTGTCTGGGTTTCTAATGGAAATGTCTCATTAGCTATAAACCTAAAAGGAAAAAAAAATATGTCTGACCATTTCCATTTATGTGAATTGTAAATATTGCCTGACTATCATTTGCTAGGCTTCACTGATGTGATCACGATTGATCTTGACGCTCAAGAGTACATGGTATATTCATCGTTTGAAAAATACAGGTCCCTTTCTAGCTATAACAATATGGGTTAGCAAAATGAAAACTAGGGAGTGTTACAGAACAAACTTGAGGGGTTTATATTAGCTGTAAACCTGCTCCTGGGCTGTCCAAGCACAGGCAGTTTTATGCAAAGGCTGTAGTGAGTGCAGGTTAAATAGGACCGGTGGGACAGCTTCTACCAGGCACCTGCTGTTTCACTCTTAGCCTATATATATATATATATTTTATATTTTTTTCTTGCAGCTAAGTACTTGCAAGCACTAAGTGACCCAAGTTCTAGCTTTAAGCAATGGAGAGACAGAAACACTCAGTCAGCTATGGGTTGTCTGATCTTTCCTGTCTACTTCTTTTCAGAAAGGAGATAAACGTACCTCTCTGTAGAGAAACCTCTTCTTCCTTGGACTTTGGACTACAGAGCTAACTTTGAGGTAAAACAGAAATTTTTATCACTCTGGGAGTGCTTCTTCTAAGCTAAGGGTGAGATGTAGCTCATAGATGAAGACGCTGAAATTTGGATGTCCACTATACAGCCATACCTCCCACAATTCCTCTGCTGTACCTGCCAGCTCTTTGCAAGCTTTCAATACACTTATGCAGCTGCTATTGAATGCACAAATTTAAGCAACTTACCTACACCCTTGTGTTCATTTTGACTGGGGTAGAGCTCATTTTCCTCACAGTGCCCAGCATGGAGCTATGTTTTGGATGCATGTTGAAAACAGTGTTGATAATATAGAGATGTTTTTGTTTTTGCTGAGCAGAGCTTACACAGAACCAAGTCCTTTTCTGCTTTTCATACTGCTATGCTGGTTGGGGCTGAGGGTGCATGGGAAGTTGGGAGGAGACACAACTGGGATACATGACCCAAACTTACCAAAGGGATTTTCCAGATCATATATGACTGTTGGTGTATAAAGCAGAGGGAAGAAGGAAGAAATGAAGGAAGTTTGGAGTTATGCTGTTTGTCGTCCCAAATGACCTGGAGATGAAATCTTTCTATGGGCAGACTGGACACCTGCCTGCCAATAGAAAGTGGTGAATTAATTCTTTATTTTGCTCTGTTTTTGTGGGCAGCTTTTCCTACCCATCTCAACCCATGAGCCTTCTCTCTTTTCCCCTTCTGATTCTCTCCCCAGTGCTGCTGGTTGGGGAGGGAGGGAGGGAGTAGATTTGTGGTGCTGAGTTGTTGGCTAGGCTTAGACTATAACTTTTAATAATTCAAGCACCAAATGCAATTCATATTGCTTCAAAATAAGCATCTAAGATGATTCAGGTGAGTTGCTCATCTGAACTACCTACTATTTTCCACTGATTCTAAAGTATAACTCACTCATACTTAGATATTTAGCTCGTTAATACCAAAATAAGTAAGGTAAATCCCACTTTCTGGTCTTGAGCCTGTGTTATTCCATCTATAAGACACTGCTGTTATTGCTCACTTGTATAATTTCTCAGCAAAAAATAACAAAATGCCCTGTCGTTATTATTATACATCTGACTTACCAGCTACCCTTATTTTTCTGCATTGCCACCATTCCTGAGTGAACTTAACTAATGCAGACAGAACTTGAGAATTTGTCAGTCATGTGGTACCTTTCACTTGAACTGAGAGGGAAAAGTACTTAAAAATTTGCTCAATATCAGTTAATCACTACGGAGACAGCAAGCAAAGTGGTGACACTATTGAATTTATACAGAAAACATTGAAGGTTAGAAAGAGGACGCTAGTTCCCTAGTTAAGGCAATAATGTACAGCAATGTAATTGTAGGACTATCTCACTCATATGGAGTCTACAGCAGTTTGGGACAGGTCTCGTTCCCTTACACTCTGTACAGCAATGTGTCTTGAAACTAATGAAGTGCTATGTCTTTATGAGACTTGTCATGGACAATAAGGCTAATTGCAAAAAGGAGTATTAATGTAATGACTTTACCTTCATGTCAATAAACTATGAAGGAGAATTAGAAAACTTAATGGGATTGCTTTGTTCAACAAACTTTCTTACTTTTTTACTTTAATATCTAATAAAGTTCTGAGCAGTGCTGCTTTAATACACTGGATTTAGAAGATTTTTTTACATATTAAAAATCTTTGCTTTTTTTTCTGTCAGAACTTCAAGGAATTTCTCCCCACTAATCAGCACTTTAATTCTTTGCTCAGATGAGAAGACCAAATATGTTTTTATGTTGGTCCAGTCAAATACAATACCATTGCTGGAGCTAAAATATATAGTTTATTCAAATAAACCTGAATTACCTACTGCATCCAACAAATTAGCAAACAAAATTATTTGGTCTGTGGTACATGAGAGATGGAACTACTGGACTGTTTTACATGGTACTGGTTATTAATTATTAATGGAGGTTTCAGCTCCTGATCCCTTTTTTCTCTCTGGGGAAAATGCAAGGGAATTTTTCTGAAGTCTTCTATACTACCCAGTCTATCCAGCAGGCACTGATATTCACCAGCAATAAAGCAGTGAATACCAGCTGACATTATAGCCTTTATCAAGAGGGCAGGTTTTTGATCAAAAGTACTCTAATAAACACAAACGTCCACTGCTATTTCTAATTGTTTAAAGAAATGAGAACTTAGTAACTTTGGCTGTTACTGGGGAGACGTGACACCGGTCCTACTTATTCAATCTCTTGGGAGAGAATTAGACAATAAAGCAGTATCTTCACCAAAAACCTTAAAAAATCAAATCTCAAAATAAAGCTATCATTACACTGATATGGAAACTGCAAGCAAAGTACTCAGGAGAGACAAAGCATAAAACTATCAGCAACATTTTAGCTGCTCAAACAGTATAAGCCATAGCAAAGAATGATTGTGGTTTGAAGGACACTTTTATGGATTTTCTAAGGTTCAGTGCCCCCAAGAAATGGCAGAAATGAAAGAATAAAAAAAATAAAGAAAAATGTTTAAAAAGGCAGTTATGGTTATTAAAATAATGAAAAAAACTATCTGTACAAAGCAGTTTCGGCTATTCGCATTTCAATAGTGACAAATAAAAAATGTGATGGATAGTAAAGAAAGGAATGTGGATGCGTCATACAGTTTTAAGGCAAGTTTTATGTTGAAAAGAAGAAAGTGGTTTATTAGTCAAGTAATTAATCTGCGCAAGTCATTGTCACAAGGTAAAATGGAGCTAAGACTTACAGAGGGATTTGAAAAAGCTCAGGTATTTCTGTGAATAATAAAACTTTCATCTTTTCATCAGAGACACTGTATAATGTACAAAACCTCTCATATCACCGATGCTATCCGTGCTGGGCACATCAGATTAGATTAGATTTTCTAACTTCATATTGAAGTTCCATTGGGCCTTTATGCCATCTGACTCATTGCTGTGTGACCTTAGTATGGCAGAAGGTGTGGAGCAGATCATCATATGGGACAGCCAGCATGGACTTCTGAAAGGCAGGTGCTGCTTGACTAACCTGATCTCCTTCTACGACAGGGTGACCCACTTGGAGGATGAGGGAAGACAGTAGACCCTGTTTACCTAGGCCTTAGTAAAGCCTCACACTCCATTTCCCACATCATTCTCTGTTGTCATTATAGTGTGGGAATGCTAATTATTAGAAGCTGGAAAAGTACTGTGTTTAGCCTTCTGATCTGAGTTCTTGCACCTGCGAAAATACTGTGTCCTTGGACATCTCTAAATGTGATAACAAGGAGTCAGAGAGACGTGGGAAAGTGGAATGCAAGACTGAAAGAATGAAGAGTTGATGTTTAGCTGAACGAATAGAATGCTTAGGTTACAGAATATGTATGAGCTTATTAACACTATTATAAAAGTATGTAACCTGATCAATAAATTGGAGACTAATGATCATCACCCCTAAGATGTGCACGTCTCTCCTTCACCTCCTCAAATGGTGACTCCATTCCTTAAATGCAGTTTTTCCTTAAATGGTGTATTTCTCCTTAAATGATGACTTTTCTTTTAACATTATAGTACAAGAGTTCTATTGTCAGTACATTGGAAGGATTCCATATTGCTAGAGTTTCATATCTCCTTGATGTTTCTTGTAGGCAGCTCCTCTAGGCACTAACCCTTCCTTGTCCTCACAGCAGCCAACTGACTCCAGTTCCCTCCAATCCACTCTTGTATAACACTCTTCTTATTGGCTACAGGGATGGCCTGTTAACATCAGGCCTGCTCCTAATCTTTAGTAATTGGCTCAGCTATAACTCTTTAGGGGACATTCTGTACCACCTTCATTTACCCATACTATATCCCCCTACAATTCTCCTGGACAAAAAGTCTTCCCATAGTGTGGGTGGGTGGTTGTTTGCTGGGTAAAAAAACAGGGCTGGGGCCAGGCCTATTTTATATCTTTATCCATGATCTGGATAAGGGGATTGAGTGTTCCCTTGGTGAGTTTTACATGAAAAGTTAGATGGAAGTTTTGATCTGCTGGAGGATGGGAAGATGGATCTGGAAAGGCTGGCTTAAAGGACAGAGGCCATATTTATGAGGTGCAATAAGGCAAATGAACACAATCAACCCCATGCAGAGTTGGCTGGCAAACTTCCTGGTAGAAAAGGACCCTGAGGGTGTTCATTGACAGTGATTGAACATAAGACAGAAATGCACACAATTTACCTCAAGTTGGGCCAAAAGGTTTAGCTGGGTACTAGGGAACATTTCTTTACTGCAAGGGTTGTCAAGCCCTGGGACAGGCTGCCCAGAGCAGTGGTGGAGCCACCATCCCTGAAAGGAATTAAAAGACATGCAGTTGTGGCACTTGGGGGACATAGTTAAATGGTAGTAGCAGTGCTGGGTTCATGGTTTGACTCTATGATCTTATTCGTCATTGTTACCATGCATTAACCTGAGTTAATATACTCCTGCCATGCTCTGTTTTATCATTGGGATCATTCTGACAGCATCTAGCCTATTCTTCTTTTTCAATTCATTGAGTTTTAAGTTGCCAAGAGTTTTCAACTTTCTTATAAATCAGTGTTCATCTGTAGCTAAAGACATAAATATCTATAAACTTCTGAAGAACACTGTATTAGGATTTACAATATGTGACATACAATATGCATCTTCTTCCCTCTCCATAGCATTTTTGTTTCCTGATATTTCTTCCTCCTATCTATTGATTGTCTTAAAAATGAATTATGGAAAACTGAATTTAAATTCTTTTCCTGTGGTCCTGAAGCTCTGTGTTAGAGAAACACTTGTGTTTTCAGTGTTTTAGTGGGAGGGACTCCTGGAAGTGTTCTGGGAACCCTGAGAACTCTTGAGTGAGATTAACCCAAGTCTGTTCTCTGGCTTCTCAAAGGACATCCAGCCTCAAAACACCGAGGACCCTCTGTGCCATTGCTTCCTACCTCAAGTAAGAGTGGTGAGTCATTTCCCTGCTCTTTCAGGGGTTAAAAAAGATTCCTTTGCTCTACAAAAAATTCAGACCAGGGTTTTTTGGTTTTTTTTTTCTTCTTGGTCTACACAGATGAAGGTCACAGATGTGAAACTGTTTTCTCTGTCTGCTATTCTTTTGCCCATATTTCCTATATCTGAGCAAAATTTAATGGAGTGTTTCAAGTCTAGAAAGACATAAAATCACAGTTTCAAACTCACATGACAAATTTGGGTTGAAATAACCAAAGCTTTCTCAAGTCTAAAAGCAAACTGAGTGCTACAATGGAAAGTTTTGAATAAGCTTAATAAAAGCTGATGCCTGCAGCCCTGCCTAGAATAAGCACATAGAGAAGTTGCATTGAAAAAACCAGCATGTTAATAACCATGAAATTCTCTTTAGCCTTTAAAAGAACAAATCCCCATCTCTTAGTATGAAACCCACTGTTGGAAAAAATTCCCATAACTTTCTCCTTAGGAGGCTGACATGTAGGAAGATATGGATGCAGGGAACAATAATGAGGGGACTACAGAATGAGGGTCTGAATGCAGATCTGCAGGGGAACACAAGCAAACTGTGAGGTTATTTAAGTTTTCAAAAGTCAATTAGCAGTTGATGGAGAGATAAATTTAAACAGGCATAAATCTATTTCTTTGGTTGATAAAAGATTATACATATGGAATTCTTAAAATTACTGGGGAATAGACAGTGTAAAGAGCAAAGTTTCTTTCCAACTTCATTAACACAGCACTGGTTTCTCTATTCATGATCTTCTGGTTGTTTTATCTAATGCAGTTAACAGTAATTACATAATTGATATTCTTTTTGACTAGAAGAGACTCTTATTATAAGAGTGTAGTAAGCTGCTTTCATTCCTTTACTAAGCTTTTAAAATTTTTCTGGTTTTCTTTCACTATGCTATCTGTAAATTTTTCCTTGTTGCTATCAATTATTACTTCAAGCAATATTTTTGAGGGGTTATTTTTAGCCAGCCTTTTGAAGCAGCAAGGTTAAACTTTAAAGTTGGCATAGCATATACAACCATGTCATGCTCACACTGCGTTACAGGGAGGGCCAATCATGAAGGCAACTCACATGTATTCAATGCAAAAATTTTTCCTTTATGTGAGCCCTGCCCATTTTGTCACAGAAAATTATAAATATTCCATAGAATTTTTCTTCAGAGATAAGTACAAACATACACATTATCCAGCATCTATGGATCTCCCAAACTGGTTTCCTGCAGTTTAGACACCATCTTGCAAACAAATTTAGCTTTGTGTCTTTGAAACATATTTCCTCCTAGATTTGTCAGAAAACAGAACAATCAACATTCAAGATCATATAGCATTGAGTTTCTAAGGATTCAAAAAAAAAAGGTTCTAATAGAAATGGTGTCTTTCTCTCTTATAATGACAATTTTATCCTTCTCAAATAGAAACTCCCATCTAATTTTAACTTTTCAATTGAAATTTCTGCTAGGTTGTTGTGTGACTATGTTGTGTAACAAATCTCAACAGCAACAATTTTTAGTTCTTCTTCCTTTGCTGCATCACTCTTTGCACAGGTAATTTTTCTCCTCTTTTATTTCATTGTTTTTACCTTGTCAAGTATATCTGTGCTATCATAAATTTGAGCTGGAGCAGCATTTTACTTCTGCCAGTTTGGTTGCTGGTTCAGCGTACTCCTGGCTGCCCAAGAAAACTGAATCCTGATTTCCAGCTCAGGTCCCCCCAGTCCTGAATGGAGTGAAGGATGGTGTTATGAGGTTTACTCCTGCTTATACTGATTTTTTTTTTAAATTTGTGGGGGTTCTCCTACAACCTGTCATTGTGTTTCATGGGCGTCTGTGAGTAATAAAAATATCTTTTTCTATAAATCTGCAACCCAACTATTTCTTCACTAGCCTGCATTAGGAAATCTGACTGGTTTTGCCTAACAACAGTATCTGTGTCCCAGTCATGAAGTATCAGCATTTTTGTAAATTCACACTCCCAGTTCCATAGCATCACCTGGATTCCTGCCCACTTGTTCTTCAGGCACTCTCCAATCAATGCCACCTGCAAAATTGCAAAGATCATAATAGCTCATTAATGAAAATCCTGAATGGCAACATATTCAAAACTGGTCCTTAAGGGACAACAATAAATTCATCCTTCAATTCCAACACTGCATCGTTACATATCCATTCAAAGCATGTTTCTCTATATTATGCACTAAATTACTTTCTTACATTTTTCCTTCCTCTGTTTTTATGAATTACTGTGGAAGACTATCAAATAGTTTGCTCTTGAAGCTGAGGTATGTAATGTAGGACATTCTCCATACATGCCTTTACTCTAAAAGAGATTAGGTTTAATTTGGTATTATTTATACATAATCTGTTTATGGCTGTTATTTTGTTGATGACTTTCAGGTGAATGTGATTATTTGTTTAACTTTTCCTTCCAGGCACTGATTTCCACAAACTTTGGACTCAATGGATTGTAAAGCTCCTTGCAAAGATTTGCATGTAGTACCATGATTATTCTGTTTCCTTTTATAATCACTGTTTATGTGAGCACTTCAACACTACCATTTCTTTTCTTTTACTTTTCTTTTCTTTTTACTTTTTTCTTTTCCCACATGGAGAGCAGAAAGCACTAAGAAAGAACAAAGAGCACATGTCATCAATATGACTGGATGCTACTCTAGATGTGTCCACAGAGAACTTCTCCTAGGCTACTGACAGAGGAAAGAGGGGCTTTTAATTAATTAACTCCTCTTCAGCCAAAAAGAAACTCTGGGACTTCCAGTAGCCTACTTGAGATCATCTAGGCCTGGGAGCATTTACCTCTGGCACAGGCTTTCCCATTAGGTCAGTGTCACAGACATCTTTTATGAAAAATCATTTCCTTATGATTTTTCCTCCTGAGAAGCTGAGAGGCCTCAGGAACAAAATGTAAACAATGGTTATCTGCTGCGGTGGAATGCAACAGGTTCATCTGTGATTGGTCTCATGTGGTTGTTTCTAATTAATGGCCAATCACAGTGAGCTGGCTTGGACTCTTGGTCCGAGCCAAAAGCCTTTGTTATCATTCCTTCTTTTTCTATTCTTAGCTAGCCTTCTGATGAAAGCCTTTCTTCTATTCTTTTAGTATAATTTTAATATAATATATATAATAAAATAATAAATCAGCCTTCTGAAACATGGAGGCAGGTCCTCATCTCTTCCCTCATCCTGAGACCCCTGTAAACACAGTCACAGGTCAGCATTGGAAGAAGATAAGAGATGATGCTTCAAACTCTAAGACTAGATTTCTCTTGATGGTAATACTACAATCCCAGAGAATATTCTCTTTCTCTTTTTATTTAATTCTAATCCATTCTCTGCATAGAGGAACCCTGGGCAGCTCCCAAGGACTAAGGGCTCCACAAGGTGGTGACACATGGCCAAAGGCTGGCAGGTCACCATCAGGATTGGAAGACATGCAGCGTAGGCAGAGACCCAGGGCCTGACTACAGGAGGGTCATGGTGCCCACACTACTGCTAAGAGGCTTCACTCTGTCCTCAGAAATCAGGGGCAAGGCCAGACATTTTCTCCATCCATGTGTTTTTGGGAACCCGTCTGTGGCTGCACAGAGCTCCTCTTTCCCTCACTGCTCAATTTCTAAATGGGGCCTAAAGCCCAATCTCATTTGCTCACTCACACCAGCTAAGGGGAAGAGAGGGAAGGGGAACACAGTCCCAGAAGAGGGGGCAAGGTCTGTGCTGTCAGTGTTCTGGAGAGCCATCAGTGCTGCAGAGTGGGAGAGGAAAGCCCCAGACCTGGCCCTGCACTGTGGGGAGAGTGCAGAGGCCTGGACACTGAGGGGGTGTCACAGGGGACAATGGCTTTGTGTGGTGTGGGAAGAGATGAGACTCTTGACTCCATGTTTCAGAAGGCTGATTTATTATTTTATGATATATATTATATTAAAAGAAAATGGTACATTAAAACTATACTGAAGAAAGAGAAAGGAGACTTCAGAAGGCTAGAAAAGATGAATAATAAAATCTTGTGACAGACTTAGAGTCCAACACATCTGGCTGTGGTTGGCCATTAATTAAAAACAATTCCCATGCTGGGTAAACAATTCTCCAAATCACATTCCAGAGGAGCAAAACATGGAGAAGCTGAAGCTTCCCAGCTTCCCAGGAGCAGAAATCCTGGCAAAATGATTTTTCATAAAATATGTCTGTGACAACTGTGATTATCCTGAGGACAGGGGGTCACAATGGCCAGAGGCCAGCAGCAGGCAGAGAGCTGCCACGGCGGGGGAAAAGCCACGGTGGGCTGGGGGTCAGGAGAGCTCCATTTCCCCCCTCATGTGTGGAGACAGGGGCTACTCACCCTCCTTCCAGGGTTGCCCCTCTCTCTGGGCAGCCGAAGGAGCACAATGGCAAAAGGCCATCAACAGCAAAGACCCAGCCCCGCTTACAGAGAGGTCACCCAGCTCAAAGCCAGCCCGGGCACTGAGAAGGTGCCCTAGGTATGCAGGAATGCCCTTTGCCCAGAGGGCCTCCCTTGCCCCCCTTTGGCTCCAAGCCACCTCTCTTCTTGGTCCCTCTTGCCTCACTGTCCCTCAGCTTCTACCAATGGACAACAAAACCTCCAGGCCTGAGTGATCTACTATGCCCTCAGCATCACTTGGGGCACCCACTTCTCCCTCAGTGCTCATTCTGGTCCCTACAGATTACCTCAGATTTTCCTTCCAAAATGCTTAATTGCATAGAGAATACCTCAGATTTTCCCCTCACAATCAGAAACACCTTGCAGTCCTGTGATAGCCCAGGCCCATCCATTTTTCACCATAAATCCCCTGTTCTTGATTTTTCAATTGTCCACAACCATTTCTCCCATGGGTGACATTTCTTATCATTCTTTCATTTCACTCCACAGGCTTCCAATCCCTATTTTACATATCCATTTCAGATGTGCATCACAGTTTTAGTTTTCTTCCTACCATGTCTTCCCCATTATCCTGTCTTATTTTCTCCCCATAGAATTGAAGTAACCTTCTTCCAGCTTGCTCTGTCATTTCCCATGAATTTCCCCAATCACACCCAAAGCTTTACTTTCCCCCTCATGGAAATAAAGTACTTTTCCCTTCTGGATGTTCTCTGGACAAACTCATTTTGAGAACAGGCTCGTAGCAGGGGCACTTTGACTCTCAGTCTGTGTGACTGCCTGTGGCACTCACAGGTGACCCCCGAACCATAACCACCACTTCCTTCTGCCATTCCCAGGACTGGAGATCTCAGTCAACATCTTCAGGACATTAAATTACTAAACAGGTATCTGTTATTAATATGTTTTTGGGGTTTTTTTAAAGGCTGTAAATGTAAGCAGTTTTTTTACAGTTTTGGTACATGAAGAGAAAGTGTCCATCTGAAGCAAAGGCTACTACCCTCTTCCCCCTGATAATTTTTAGCCTTCACTCCAGACTTTAGGAAAGTTAGGGACAGGTTTACCATAATGCTTTGAAGGCTTTTTTGTACTTTAAGAGCAGAGTTTAACAGCCTCACCTCTAGGATGGCTCTCTGCCCAGAGAGACTGCCAGAGAGCTGAGCCCCATGGAGACAAAGGCACAAGACAAACCCTCACACAGCTTCAGAGCTGCTGGGAGAGGAGAATCTGATCTACTGACTTGTTCCCAAAATAGCACCTGGTGGGAGGTGACTGACTGCCTAATACCTGTGGTGTTTCCATTACCGATTGAGATGAAGTCTGTTGCCAGGAATCCTGGGGTGGTTTCCTTGACAACCAGAAGAAATGCACAACTGAGATGCACATGACTTTTCAGGTGTTTTTTTAACTGCTCTGAAACAATGAGCTGCCCTACCAGAACTCAGATAAATAAAGCCGAGGTGTACAGTCAAATGGTGAACAGCATTTATGTTCAAGGGCAAATTTGAGCTGAGCCTGAAACCTCCCATGAAACAAACCCTCAAGAGAGCAACCTGGCAATATTTCTCCTATCCAAGAGGGATTTTGCAAGATTATCTACTTTGTTATTTTTAGCCTTTATATGAGAAATTTCAAGAGATGGGAGGTATTTCCACGAGAGAGATAGATATATCTAACATTGAATTAATTGGAATGTCCCTATTAAATCCAAAGCCTTCAAATTTCAAAGTTGATTGCAGACAATGCACAGTTCATCAGAAGTACTGGGGGCATTTATTAAAATCAGAACATATTTTGAAATTATTTTAACAAGACAGTGTAAATTTTAAGCCAGAGCATACAACATTAATAGGACTAACAGTACCTTGTTACTCATTGTTTGTATATAGATGTGGACACAAATTTTCTATGGACAGTAAATTCACTGAAAAAATTCATATTTTTGTGAATTCAAGTTGTACTGATAAACCATTTGAGCCTTATCATGGTCAATATTTTTCAACAAAGGTTTCCATTGTAAAATATTGAAATGTATTATATAAGGATTCCAATATGAAATGTTCTTTTAGGTTTCATAGTTTTGGCATTTTGTTTGAAAAATTACCTACTCTTTAAGGGAAAGAAAATAAATGAAATGAAATAAAATAAAATAAAATAATGATACCCCAAGAAGTATCATGTACAATAGATTGACAAGTATCGTTAAGAGAGAAAATATATTAAGCATTTTTTTGGTTTTTGTTTTTAGCCCTTTTAGATGGAGAACCAAAATATTACTATTCCAGTTGAACATAAGGTTTTATTTTTCTATTTAGTAAATAGTCAGAAACATCCTTTTCCCTGCTTTGTGCTTGGGAGGAATAAGCACATGTGAGGAAAGTAAGGAGAAATTGAAGGGGAGGCCATGGATCAAATAAGCAAAGTAGGAGTAAAGAAGGGACTTATCAAAGGTGACAAGTCAGATGACAAATGTAAATGTTTTTGAACTCTATCTGCTGACATCAGGAGGCTGAATTCACTCACTTTCCTGTTAGTGTTGATGGATGACAATCACTAGAGAAGCGCTCAGGTCCAGAACTAATTTTTTTGAGTTAAAAATCTGGGGTATAGTATCCCAGATAAAATGTTGGCTGGCAGATCATAAGAAATTTCAGAAAACTTCCCTAAATTTTACTTGTGGCTCAGAGAGTGAGCTGCTGGAAGAGGAAGGTAATAAAGTGTTACTGTGGCAAAAAATAACTATAGAATACAAAGGGCGTTGCATAAGGAAATAAATCATCCCAGTCTGTCATCTGTGGGAGTCAAGCAAAAAATATCTGAAAAGGAGTGAGAGTGGAAGCAAACCAGGTAATATAGAAAAATGTGCACTATTAGAATAATCAGAAAAAGCAGGGTTAACCTGGACATTTTAAATGAGGACAGTGCATGCAACTGAATGAATCATTAGCAGAGATTTAGGTGCCTTTCTAAAACAGATTACATTCATAATAAATAGACTTGAGCAGAGAATTTTAAAACTATATTAGTGGTAAAGGTTGATGCTTGGGGCCACATTAGCTCAGCATCAAGCTCTGATCTGTCATAGATCAATGAAATGTAGCAAGCCTGAATCGCTGATTCAATTTAGTATTCATTTACTTTCAGAGCAGAACATAAATAGCAAGGAAGAAAATGTGAAACATGATCTCTGAGACCAAGATCATTTTCTGTGGGGAACTTAGCATGCATGCATGCATTCATTTTGTGAGGATTTAGGGAGCCAAGTACTGAAAGAACCCAATCAGTTTTGAAGCTGAATCTGCCTCAGTGCCCCAAAGGCCTTTTACCGTAAAGTTGAAAGAAACTTTGTCTTCCTCTGCAGCAGAGGCTGAACATAACCAGGCTGAGTGTATACGTGACAGTGAACCTCTACAGAGTGGCAGTGAAAGTGCCCAGCAAATATGTGGTGATTATAATTTATGATTTAAAATCATAGAGTCACAGACTGTCTCAAGTTGGGAGGCACCCTTAAGGATCATTGAGTACCACTCCCTGCTCCTTGCAAAACTACTTAAAAATAAATCATACGATAGCAGCATTGTCCAGACCCTCCTAGAGCTCTGACCAGCTTGATATGTGACCACTTCCCTGGGTAGCCTCTTCCAGGGAACGACCACTTCTCTGTGCAGAAACTTTTCCCCAGGTCCCATCTGGACTTCCCCTGATGCATCTGGATTGCATTTCGTGTCCTGACACTGGTCACCAGAGGGAGGAGATCAGCCCTCAGCAAAAGGTGCAGCCTCTTCTCTTTTCTAAGCTGAACAAAGCAAGGGACCTCAGATGCTCCTTACAAGTCTTGCCCTCCAGGCTTTTCACCATGCTGATTTCCCTCCTTTAGAAGCTCTCCTTTACGTCCTTCTTACTCTGAGGCACCCAAACCTTCACACAGCACTCAAGTCTAGGTCAATTTAGTCCAGAGTAGAGGGGGACACTCATCTCCCTCAACCAGCCACTGATGTATGCTGTGCTGGATGAACCCCAGGATAAGGTTGGCCCTTTTGATTAGTTCTTTGTTTGTCAACTTGCCATCTGCCCAAATCTTCACCTTCCTTTCCATGGTTCTGCTTTTCAGACTGTCATACCCCAATCTGTATGTATAACCAGGATTGCCCCATCCCAGGGACAATCCAACACTTACTCTCATTAAATTTCATGCAGCTCTCTATTGCCCAGCTCTGCAGCCTATCCAGATCTCATGACTGAATAAGGTCTAGTCTGCATGACATTGTGAAAGAAGAAATGGGAATACATTGTTTCTTTTCCCAAATGGCTTCAAAATGTTTCCACAGTAATTAATAAGGCTAGCTGACATGTCTCCAATAAATTCAAGAAAGATTGATTAATATTGCATTTATATTCAGCTGTAGTTGTTTCATATATTAAATCAGATACTGAATTTAAAGTCAGGACATATAAGTGTGGTGTCCAGCTCACCACATACTCATAGAATACCTGTTGTTAAGGGATTCTTCCTGCAATACACGTGCTGCACCACCCCAGCTTTTGGCATGGCAACATCGATCTGCCAAGTGCGATCTGATGCTGACAGTGGGACAAAACAAAGCCTACAGCAGCATTGAAACTTCTCCAAATGTTTTGAAATATTTTCTAAAAAAAGTGGTTTAAGTTGTATCCTGGTCTCACAAAAGTCATCCTGGGATATTTCTACGTGAGCCATCCCCTGCAGTCACCAGCCTTTGAAAGCAGAACTATACTGAGCTCTTCCTACTGCTCTATTGAGTGTTGACATTCTGTTACTGGACAAAATATCATCTCTTTTTCCCATCTCTTTTACCACATATGACCCTGTGATGCGTAAGTGCTCCTCTTTCAAATACCCCTATGCATTTTTAAAGATTTTCTTTTCCAAAATAGTAGTGCTATCTGTTCATAAAAATAACAACTGACAAGAAAATGTCATCAATCATTAACGTATCCTCTGAAGTTTAGGTTTGCTTTCAAAGTCTTTCTACTCCCCTTCTTATTTTGTTGTGGCAATAAACAGCTTTAGATTAGAGCTGCATAGCTGATAGAGTGTATTTATACTTAGCAACTGTCTGTAGAAATAAAGATTAGTATCAAGAATATATTGGTTTTCCTCTCAGGATGCTGATCTTTTGAAGCTATACTGTAGCCACAAATTCATATTTACCTACAGATTTAATACTGCCAATGCAGATAAGAATATACTAACAGTTGGGGTAGGAATAAAAGATTAGTTTCTTTCATGACCAATTTTGCAGTAATCCTATCTCTGTCAAAACAATTTGAGAGGGGAGTCCTACAGTGAAAAGATACAGCTACTGAGATACATTCAGAAACAAGAATTTATTCTGCTATTTTTTCATTCAGGTTTAATATCTTTAAATGGAAAGTTTAAATTTTCTATAATGCAAAAAGTTTTGTCTGTGTCCATACATGCATACATTTTTGCTTGATTGTGGGTATGGGTGCATGTGTGTGAATGGTTGTATATGTATGTATGTATGTATGTGTGTATTCCTGCAGGATTATATATATATTTACTAGAATGCATTTTAATACTAACTAAATAGTAAAATTTATATTCTTCATCTCTTGGTTTGTTCTGACATCTCTTTGTAACTTCAGTCTGTAAAGGCTTTCAGATTTACCAGGATGCTCTTATTTTTATGCATTATGTATGTTTAGGATTTGACCTAAACTGCTGAATCCCATGGGAGAAGAGTTGGACAAAGGTTGTCCCTGTCTGCAGTGTTTGGAGAGGAACATACTGCTGTGTTTACAGAGAGAAGAGTAGGACAGTCTTGATGTTGAAAAATATTCTTGGCAGTGATTCAGTATTAAAGCTGCATAGTAATTGCTAT
Source organism: Calcarius lapponicus (assembly GCA_039654755.1). Classification (NCBI taxonomy): domain Eukaryota; kingdom Metazoa; phylum Chordata; class Aves; order Passeriformes; family Fringillidae; genus Calcarius; species Calcarius lapponicus. Next base: position 11,466,862 of record CM077463.1, read on the forward strand.
GATTGTGGTAGTCAACTATTGATTATAATATTTACTATGCATGGTAGCAAAATAAAAAGATATGCATAACTGGCAATATGTGCTTTTCTATAATGACAATCATAACAGCCACTATCAAAATTACTCTGTAGAAACAGCACAGTAGTAAGGGTATGTACGGAGGTTGTTTTTTTTTGCTGACAGTTTCTTCCCTGGCTGCACAGGCAGTGGCTTGAAAAGGTCACTCATTTCTCTGAGCTTGACAAAAAAGGGAATTTTTTGTGTATTTTCAAAAGCAGAAATTAACAGAATAAATTCTAATTGTGGTGAGGTTTTTTCATGAAAAATATGTGTGTCATATTCTGGAGGTGATGGTTCTCAAAACATGAAACTGTGTAGGGAGCTGGATGCTGTGTATTCAGTCACTGGAGCTGTCTCTTCTGCCAGACAGATATTCTGCTTTGCATCTGTTATATCTTTCCAGAATCTTTTTTTTTATTTGGATTATCTTTGTCATTAAGACCAAGTTGATTTGGTGTTGTCCTGTTCCTGGAAAATACATCTATTATATATGAAGCTAAATATATGTACTACAAATGGAACTGAATTTTAATGTTGATTATTCTTCTAATTTTCTTCATAGGGAACTGTCTTCCAAAACGTTCTCAGACTGGTTCAAAGGCATAAACTCCCCAAGGCTCTCAAATGCACCCAGGATGACACTGTCTCAGAGCAGACTTCTGGTGCATTATGGTGAACCATATCTGAAAGTCTCTGTTGAACTGACCAGCTGCACTGGTAAGACTTGACTTGGTTGTTGTTGTGCCAGTCCTGAAACTGCAGCTCCTACCTGTTCCTGCAAAACTTCAATAGGAAATATCCACAAGTCCTTTGCATTGTTGTATGTTCAAAACCACCATGGTCTTGATCAGACGAGAGTACAGCCACACTCTTGTCCAGAGCATGAAAGTGGACAGTGATATGCACTAGTGAGAGTTATTTTTGATCCACAGTGCATAAATCTGTGTAGTTATATGATAGCTTACACAGCTATTAAAGCCAGTTAGCCCCAGAGGAGCACATTGCTAATGCACCTGAGATACTTTTATGTACATAAAAGTGACAGCTTTGCTGTAAAAAAAGATTATGCAGTAAACTTCAAAACCCATGTACAACTGGGGTGTGGACACCTGTGATTCCAAACCAGAGATGCCAGATGAATTTCAGGGATTCATACAAACCTGTGTTGCAGAAGAGCTCAGCCTTTTCAATTAAATAGAGCTTCCTGTAAAGATAAGATCTGGAAGGCTGAAACAAAGACCTTCTGGAAAGTGAGCAACTATAAAAGTCAGTGATAGGCTCAAGAAACTGCAATCACAGTTTGTTGATAGGGGTTTTTTGGGGAGCTAGAAGTCATCAAAGTTAAATTCAGTGATCCTTTCTGTCTAAAGGTTTGTGTCAGTATTTGGGAAGTGCTGATTTAATGGCACTAAAACTGTGAATTTCTCACACTTCTGAATTTTTTGTACTGAAAATAGAGAAAAACCGAATCAGTAGACTAAATAATTTCTTCCTTTCAAAATGGTAATTTCAATTCAAAAGTGTATTTTAAAAAGTCAATTTGTTTCCCTTTTTTTAAAGGCTATAGATCAAAATAATCTTTGTTTTGATGAAACTAAATGGCTATATGTCATTTTTAGTTTCACTGCTGAGCATTAAAATTAAAATTAAAATTAATGGTTGTTTTTTTCAAAACCTCTCTTAATTTCATCCATATCCGATTCTAGATGAGCTGTCCTGCAGTTCACAGAATTTAAATAATAAAATTAATCTAGTTGAGGTGACACTCTGCTCTCTAGATAATAAAGAGCATGTTATCCATTAGTAATTTTTTTCATTAGTGTTAGGAATATTTGATGTGATAATCTACCATTGAAACTTTCTTTATTGAAAAAATAATAAATAAAACTTCTGTGTGTTTCATTTTAAAGGAAAACTGTGTTAATTTAGAAACAGCTAGTAATGATGGAAAGAGAGAGATTTTTGACCTTGATAAGGTCAAAATTAAAAAAAAAAACCCTCCATTTTTTATGTGAATATGTGATAAAGCAGAGAATTGGAAAGATTTTAATTTCACTCCAGCAGATACCACAGATGCATGCAATTATGGGCAAATGTTTGTGCTTTGTAACAGGTTCATTCAATGTCAGCTCTCAGCATTCCCTGTGATTGGCAAGGTGGGAGCCTTCAGAAACACAGAGGCTTTCTGATTGTGTGGGAGTCTTGAGATCTTTCAAAAGAAGACAAAAAAGAATAAATTAGTATGGAAAAAACTTCCAGATCATCCAGTCCAGCTCTATACCTAGCAATGTCCCCAGGTGCCGCACCTATGCATCTTTTAAACACCTCTAGGGAAGATGATTCCATCACTTCCCTGGGCATCCTGATCCAATTCCTGATGATCCTTGTAGTGAAGAATTTTTTTCCTAATTTCCAAACCTCCCCTGCTGCAACTTGAGACCATATCCCCTTGTCCTATCACTTGTTAGTTATGGAAGAAACCTACCCGAAACTGACAAAAGCCTCTTTTCAGGAAGTATCCCAGTATGACTTCTGTGACACTTCTCCACAATTTAAAATACACTTTTGGGAAAGATTTGAAAACACTTGGAGAAGTTCAAATGCTTCTCTGTGCTGGTGTTTTGTCTCACTGCCAGCATCTGATCACACTCAGCATCTTCTTGTGCCTATGGAGAAAACTGCAGTGTTGTGGAACATGTGTCACAGGAAGAATTCCTTAATATGACCACATTTATGTTGTACTGGGTTTACATTCAGCATCTGATATAATATAAATATAAAATAACTGTAGCTATCTATAAATGGAATATAATTCAGTCTTTCACAGCTTTATGAAAGACACGTTGAATTACATTTTTAATGAATCAGAACAGTTGAAATGTCTGAACAAGGTCATGAGCTGCATCTTGGAGTTATTTACTACTTTTTTTGACTGCAAGGAGGGATTAAATAGTCAATTTTTCAGTTAACTGCACAAATGTGTCTAGTGACATGGTAGGTTTCTGAAGAATCCAAGATGTCTGTGCAGGACAAGTATAAGGCACCAAATTTTCAGGAGTGTTTGCCTTTTTGGACTGGCAGCTAGAGACAGCGTGGATTTGTGAGGGCACTTCAACTGACACTGTATTCCTGTTTTTAGATATATAAGTGAAGCCCTAGATGACTAGCTCAGAAGAGACAACATATGCTTTTGGTTTTCATCTGTACAACTGGGAAAAAAAAATTGGCTTCCATACTGGAGTGTTGTGAAGACAATAACTAAAATGTTTTTTTCCCCTCATGCTTCCTTTATATCCCCCAAAGTTGGCAGAGTTTTGAAAACAGAAATTTGTACTATTTATGAGTTGCCACTCAGTAAACCAGCCACAGAGTTGATCAACCAAAGGAAAAGAAATTTGGCTGCACAGTTTATGTAGTTTCTAGATTTGCCTTAAGTTGCAGTAAATTTCTGGAAGGGCACTGTTATGGAGAGCTCAATATCAACACTGGCGTTCAGAGCTCTTGGGTTTATGAATCAGATAAGCTACTTGAAAAACACTCTGATTTTTTTCAGTAAGTACTTGAGAACTGATTCAAAATGAAAGCCTCTAAAATCACCTCTATTCCCAATTTTCCAAATTAAAAACTTGAAGAACAGTCACAGCCTTTCTGAAGGAAATCTCTTTAGAAGGAGAGATTGTTCCCCTTTTCCTTGATAATTAGAGTAAATTACTTGGGAATAGAGTATTCAGCATTTTTACGTCTTCTCTTCAATGAGCTTCAGAACTTGAATACTTTAAATCCTCACTATAAAGCACCCCTTGATGCTGTTTTAACCAAAACAGTTTATTCACTCTGTTTTTAAATATAAGAACACTTTTGTTCTAGTCTATTCTTAGGCTTAAATAGCAGAAAATCAATTGCACAGAAGACAACCAAACTTTTTTTCAAAAGCTAGAGAAAACCAGGCATAGTATTTTCTAGCATCTCTGCACGATGTGTCTCACATTCACACATGGATAAACACACTGTGAATTAAATGAAAAAAATATATGTCTGGTGAAACCTGTCTTTTTTTAAATATGCTCAACTATCATGTGAGAAGCAGGATTCATCATCTCATGACTAGGATCCAAATTCAGTAGGCAATATATAAATTTCAGTATGTGGTCTGGGTGTATAAATGCCAGCTACTGCCAGAGCTGCTCAAGAGCTCAATGCAGTTGCCAGAAGGTCAACATTTGGTGTTAGTGTTGTTTGAAATGTTCTACAGTATCCAAGGACTGGGAGATCATGGGATAAATCAGGTGTGAAGAGACCTCAGGTGGTCTCTGTTCCAACTTTCTGTTTATCTAGGAGGTCGTAGAGTCATTGGTGGGGTCCTTTAAAGTTTCTCTGGGTTATTTGTCTTACCAAGTTTTGAAAAACTCCACAAATAGAAACTACACCCCCTGCCAGTAACTTGTCTCACTGTTGGCTGTCCCGATTAGAGCGGAAAATTTTATTGAAAACCCATCTGAACCTTGTTCCCATTCAGTTGGCACACACAAGACAGGAACTATAGGAAAACCATGTTGTCAAGAAGACCTGGTAAGAGGTCATCCAAAAGGTTCTGCAGCCCCATGGACTGTCCTGGTTGGAGCTTGTCCATCTGTGACAGAAGCTCAGACACCCCACACCTAGAAATGTAGGGGTGGAATTCCATGACCCAAAATTATTTGCCCCAGATAGCTGCTTTTCAAAATGGAAGAGTTCTGGTATCCTTGAAGTCTGATGGAGCATTTTCCTGTCTCTTGTAGAAACCTGAATGATCTGGGATATCTCAAAGAACAGTAACAGTCTAAGTATAGATAACTGAAGTCAGATGATGTAGAATACCCAAAGAGATTCATTTGGTATCTTTCTTCATACTACTTGAAGGGAGTTCTGTATTATTCCATTTTTGACAGCCTATCACACATTAGTCCTTTATTAGTCTCGCAGACTTCCCATATGCAGACATCAGACTGTGAAGTGATTTTTCCAAGAATTCTCAAGAATAAGAGAAAAATTTGGAGGTTTAAATCCAGACTTATTTGCCAGTATCTTTTAGTCACATAGGAGAGGAACATTTGCATGCAGCTGAGAATAATTAAATAATTCCAAAGCTTTCAATTAGAATATGGTTCTAAATGATAAGATTTTAATTCTTCTATCACACAGATGGATAATGTAGGAAAATGATAGAAAAGGGTATCCAGGAAAGTGAATTGAACTATTCAAGTTGGTTTTTTTTTTTATAGAAATAAATCTTTTATTTGCAAGTCACAAATATCTTTTCTGTTCACTTCTAGAGATGAAGCACTATAAATGCCAATTTATTTTTCACTGTGAGGCTAGTCTTTGGAGTAATGGAAAATAATTTTCCTTTTCTTTAATGAATAAATCATTGTGGGAGGCTCTGCATGATAGTTTGATCCTGCATAGCTATTTCTTCTGATTATTAGCAGAATTCTACATTTAAATTCCTGAAACATTATTAACTCATAATCATTTGCTTTTCAGACCTTTCTTGTAACTTTGCTCTTTCATTAATTCCTTTTCACTGAGGTAATAGGGAATTACTTTGTTTAATGATTCTCTAAAGATCCAAGAAAGCTAAATATCAGAAAAAGGCAATTTTATTTCACAAATAATATTGCATTCACCAATATAATTAAATTGTAATGTTTTCTTCACTAGGCCATGTCCCTAGCAATGGGGTATGCAACACCCTAATCCAGAGGCAATTTTGGCAAAATTAGCTTGTCCTTTCCCAGAGCTAAGTATCAGTTACTGGAAAATCATCAAATAGATTGTTTACTCTGAGAGAATATGCAATATCACAAGAAAAGGAGAGAAGAACTCCTTTGGAGCAAAATTCCCCTTGAGTTCTTCTCCCATGGGCAGTTAAGTTATTGAATGCCTTGAAGATGTACTTAAAGATAAAAAGCTGATGGCCTGGCCACTCTGAGGTGAGAGTCACCAAGCCAACCCTTCTGTGACTGATCCTCCAGGCTGTTCATGGCCCCTGAGCCCTGCAGTGGGCCCTGTGTGTGCCCAAGCCTGGCCCGTGGTGACAGTGGCAGAGAAGTCAGCCCTGCAATAGAAATGTGACTTGCCAAAGCAGCGTGGTGGAGCATGGTTTAACAGGAGAAGTTCAACACAAACTGCAGCAGATTTTCCCAGTGCTCCCTTCCAGCCTCACACAGGTGGGAATTACTCTTGGGACTGAGCTTCTCTGTATACCCTTCTCACTCCAGACTCCATGCCCTTGAAGCTTTTACAGGCTTAACCCAAGGAATTTCTCCCATCCTTGTCCACTCACCAAGAACTCCTTTGTTCTGATGCTCAGGGTTTTTCAATACTCCTTTGATTGTAGGTGCAGCCTCAGGAAAGGAAAGTCTTCTCAAATTGTCTTCCCCCTAATCAAAAGCTTTCTTTTTCTCTGTCAAAGAGTTCAAGTTTTGTCATTGTTTTGCCTTTCCTTCTCTGTCCTTTTACAATTTTTTTCCTTGATTGAAGTAGTTGAAAATCCTTCCAAACAAAACCAAGAAAAACCTTGGGCTTGCATAGTAAAAGCCTGTGAGTTTATTCAGCGTTATATTTTGCCCTGAAATCAGCAGAGATCCCTCTGGACTTCTGCATGTGTGTCAAAGTCCAGGTAAATTAATGCATTTTAAATCTGTGATAAGAAATATACAGCCATGCAAATGGAGGAACAAATGGACTTGAGATTTTGGTATATATTCCCTGCTCTATGGATCCACAGGCATAGTCACTTGCAGTTTACAATATCTGTGGTTGATAACTGCGGTCTGGAAATTTATGAGCAATGTGAGAAAGATGAGGATGTGCTGCTGTAGCACTCCAGCCTATACCAGCAGCATAGCACTTCTTCCAGAGGAAGAAAATATTACCCAAATCACAGCTAAGCCAAGCAGCTTGAACTGGCAAATAATAAGCATTTTATAGGAACCTCAGGGTATGGCATACATGTAGTGTCATAAACAGTCCAAGGATGTTCTGCTTGCATACAGTGTGTTTCTATTCCCTGCAGCTTTTATAGTGAAGTTTCCAAGCTGTGCATAAGGAGCAGAATAATAGGATCTCTATTTATTTCTCCTTCAGGAATGCTGTGTGTATTTACTTGCTCATATTCCTTCTATTTCTCCCAGTAGCTTTGCTATAAAACAAGTATTCTCTAATAATTTGCCTTTTCCATCTGTTTATTTTAGCAAGCAGATTTGATTTCTTTTTATTTTATCAACTGATAAGTTTACTTTATTTTGTTCTAACATTTTGCTTCCCTTCATGACAAGAGTATAATAGATGCAGACTCTGAAAAAAGGTATCAGGGATGTTTTCTGTGTTTCCTTTATTAGTAAAATGTCTCAGTCTAGGAAGAAGGATGGTCTTATGGACTTTATTCAGATAATTGGATCCAATATTTGGTTCTGCTAAATGCCTCTTATTGCTGTTCAGACCCAAATTTGGAAATGTGAAGCTACTGCAGATAGACCCAAACTCTCAAAATTCTTCAGAAAGGCTGTCAGTTCACATTATGTTGTCCAAGGCCAGGCTCTGATGCTGCATTATCCTGATAAAGTTGCTGCTCATTTTGATCCCTAAAGAGGAACTAAATTCCATGGTCATTCTCATGTGTTTTCAGGATTACTCAGAGGGCTGTGTTTTACTTTTTAAGAGCCCTAGAATCCTGTCAGCCAAAGAGGGTCTTCTTTCACTCTCAACTCTTTCAGTTATTTGCCTTCTAAATTTTCTGTTTCTGACTACCTAAGTGAGTAACTTCAAAGTCTGTAAACAGAAACATGATTAAAATGATCAAATTATCAAATGGTGGAGGGCATTAAAAATTAGTGAGTTTTGGTTTTTTCTCTCTGCATTTCCCTGAAGTCTCCATGGAGGTAAAACCCCAGATTTTAATCTCATTTGTAGTCTTGTCACCCACCAGCTCTAGACGAGGCACACATTATTTGAGCCTCTTTTCACATCTTAATTCTCTCTCAGTTAGAAGGGTATTCAGTGTGGCCAGTGACAGGGATAAGGACAAGAAAAAAATCTGAGTAAAAGTGGAAGTAGATGAGATAATGAGGCACTATTTAATCCTTCAATATCATTTTTCAAGGGTAAACAACAATTTTTCTTATATTCCAAGATGGAAATGAAGCCACACTATGGCCTCTGGGTGGTTTCTTTATTTGCAATAGTCAATATAAGTTCAACCAACCAGCAGTACATCCAAATTGAGCTTTTACTTGTGATTTCATCTGAGCAAAAGCATCTTGAAAAATTTCAAGGCAAGCAACCAGCCAAAACTTTCACCCCCTTCCAAACAGATTGGAAGCACAGCTTCTGACAAATCACTCTTCTCAGCATTCTTTCCATTACTTTCTAAAACAAGCTTTTCACAAATGAGAAAGATTTGCCACAAAAAATGAGGGTGTAATGTGTATTGGTTATGTTTGAATACAAGTATGACAGCAGTATTTTGTTTTTCATTGATTTTTGAGTTGTTAGTAAATGCTTCTGAATAAACAAAATTTTCTTACATTTTGGAAAAAAAAAACTTGTCATGGCTCAGTAAGTCGAAAAAGAAATCAAAGGAAAAGAAAGTAAATGTAGTAAATGCAACTGTGCAATTTCCTGGGAAAGAGGGATTGATTGGAACCTGAGATCTGTAAGGGATATTTCTGGATGCTGTCGTACACCTTTGACATAAAGGGCCTCATCCCTGTGCTCACAGAATCTTCTGGAGCTAGCCCATGAGAATCTGATGAAAACAGCCTCTTTTTTCACTTGCTAGGCCAATGCATGAAACCCCTGTGAGGTCTGAGAGAAAAGAGAAAATAATGTCTCTTTTGCAAATCTCTTCTGAGTTCTTGGGAAGTGTTTCTGTAGGCTTCTTCACAGCAGAGGTTTTTGGATGCTGGAATCCATCTCTTTTCCATGAGCCCTAAGCCATATGTCTAAGCTGCAGAGGAGAGGAAGAATTTCAGACACTCCACTATATTAAGCAGCTTTACAGGCAGCTCCCAGGGCTATCTGCTACACTGCATGTATTACTCTGCAGTGGCCAACACTTTCCAGGCACTGGGACCTTTCCTAAATTCCATGTAAATCCACCTGCCTTGTGTTTCATCTCAGCCAGATGTGCACTGCCAGGGCACGTAGCTAGTAGGAATCATGAGGATGTTTCTGGAAATTGGGTCAGAAAAACTTGAGCTAAGGTGCCTACCATGGGAGTTCCAGCTTCCATTTTGGGAACCAGACATAGGGAAATAAATGTCTAGGCACTTCAGTCATTTATTAAAGCAAGCATGAGACCTCTGTGGTGAAAGTTGCCAGAGAATTGTAGTTCGAAGTGTAAGACATCCTTCAAAGACGTAGAAGTTTTCCCCATCAGTAATAATTCATCCAGATGAAGATCTCTTTTAAGTCCTCTGCAGCTATTTCATGGCTTCTCAGCTACAAAAACAAGCAGCATATCAAAACCAGCGCTATGTTGAAAATTGACAGTTAGAAAAACTGATGAAAGATAATGTAGTAGCAGCAATGAATCAGATTAATATGGACAACGTGGGGAACATTCCACCTACGCAGGGAGCAGTGCCTGATATCAGAGGGCTCTTTCATCTGTGATAACAAGATCCAGTGGCTGAGAGCCAAACCTTCAAACAGGAAATGAGATGCAATTTTTTATCAGAAACATACTTAGCCATTTGAACCATTTACTAATAGACACAGCATATATGCCTTCCTCCACAGCCTTTAGATCACAGGTGATTCTCACACAAAATGAGAATCAAGTGAGTTTGCAATGAACTGAAATGTATCTGGGTGATTAAAACACTTCCTGAGTAAAATCTATCCCTGTGTTATGAAGATGCTCAAATTGATAATGGCCTAAAAAATTAATTTCTCTATAAGTGAGGAAGCAGCTAAAGGAAATTTGTGCTTTGGGAAGCCAGACTTTAGTCTGACTATTTTTTGGTGAATTTTAAGAGCCTGAATACTGTAGAAAACCTAGACTGTTCTGGAGTTAAGTGATTCTTCATAAAAACAGAACTTTTAAGCATTTGAATTTTGATACTTTGGATGGACTGTATTTCTTCTCAGGAAACACTGTTTTTAAAGTACATCTTTGTGTTAGACAGTACTCCCACTTTTTTCCCACTTTTGCAAAACATTTCATCCTCTATTCTCAAGTTTTGTTTATTAACAACAAATCCTGAATCTTTGGACTCTTGCCCAGGTATTCACACCAGATAATTAATTAAAACATTTTTTACCTATTTTTACCTTTATCAACCACCTCTTTGAGATCAACAACGAGAACTAAATCAACGTATATTTCTGCGGAGTTGGATAAATTACTGTATCTGAAGTAATTTCCATAACCTAGATTTGTAAAAGTACCAAGTTCCATAACCAAGATTTGTAAAAGGCGCTAGAAGACCTGGATATAGCAATGAATAATAAACTAAAACCTTTTCTTACTCCCATTAATATTAAAACATACCTTTTCTTCCCTTACATGACCATTTTATACTAATCATTTCTTCTTAGTGGTCTTTCAAGGATGTCTTCACATCATTTGTGTTCAAATTTGTCCAATAGACCATGAAGAACTGAGTCTTTTATGGATGCTATTTGCCACTGGAAAAAACTCGCTAATTGGATAACTGCTGCACATTATGTCCTTCCTAAACAGATTGATCAGGGAGGTGTCACCTCACACTCTGCCACAGACTGTAACGCAGACGTAACTATCGAAACTACTTCAATATCCAGGCACTGTATAATTTAATCACACTCAAAGGATTTCCATAATTGTATCCACAAACATTACTGCAAGATCAGCTTTCTGCTCTACAAGTTTCAATTAGGATGTGCAACACACCAATGCATTTTTAAAAAACCCCAGAAAACAAACAGAATGCTGCTATTCCTCTCATCTTCAAGAGGTTTTATACAAATATTAAGCAAGTGAGCACTGCCATTTCTCACTTTCTAAGCAGTTCATTTTATAATGTTCCTCTCTCCTGCACTTCATGTCATCCTTGTAATTTCTTGCATTTTGCTAAAGGCACAAGGAGAACAGAACTTTACTGGAGATTGCTAATGAGATACGGAGCCATTCACTGCTAAGCTACACATAAAATATCTGGCCTAGATTGTTCACAGAGCAAAGATGTATCTCCCGTCTGCTGGCTGTTCAGAAAGCTGTTTGAAAATCACACTTGGTTTCAGTCTGCTTCCTACCAAGTCAGGGGAATTAACTGACTGAGACACAAGCAAATTAAACACGTTTTCAGAAGTGAATGGCCAAACATCTGAAAATCAAATTGCTTTCTGAATGGTGACTTTGATCAAGGTGCTAAGATTTTGATATCTCAGTCTGAAAAATGTGGACTAAAAATCTCAAATGTCATGATATCTTGGCACATCTTGGAAAAATGAAAAGGGAAAGGACTATGTACTTATTATCATGTACTTCTTCGAGACGTAATCGATTCAAACTCCAAATTGATGAGAAGTGATGATTAGTTCATTCTATTTAATATGTTATTCTCACTATGGTTTTGTCAATTGTGGACTTGAATAGAAATTTAAAACAATAAGACAAGAGAATGAACAAGGTCCAGTATTAGTGCACTGAAAGAAAACATGATTTGTCGAAGGTAAGTGAAAGACAAGAAAGTAACTCTTAATTGCTACCTCTGATTTACTAAGATCAGTTAGGTTTCATCCATCTGAGTTCCTTCTCTAGCTGGAAAGAACCTTAAAGATCATCTGGTTCCAACAGCCAGCCATAGGCAGGGATGGCAGCCACTACACAAGGTTCCTCAGAGCCCCATCCCAGCTCAGTCCGAGGGATACCCTGGAGGGGCTGTAGAGGGGCACTGTGCCAGCTCAGCTGGGCAAGAACCTGAACAACCTGATCTAACTTTGCCGTTTGCTCTGCTTGAGCATTGGACTGCAAATCTGCCAGAGATCTTTCCTAACTTAAGTGCTTCAAGGAAGCTAAATCCTGACAATTCACAACCAGCAGCTGGTTAACTGACACTCTCTGCTCTTTCTGTTTGATTCTTCCTACAGCCATTTTCGTGGCTAACTTCAATATGTTCTTCAAATTATCATTGTCCTGCTGTTGCTTTGTTGACAGGAAAAAGAGTTTTCCTAGATGCCTAAACCAGGTTTCTTTGAATAATGAATTATATACCTTGAATGATAGGTCACATTCTGTTGTCATGTTACACAGCTGTCTGGTATCACCAGGGAGGGAGATCTGCTCTTAATGGGGCTCTAGGTTTCCCAGCCATTATTATCAGGCTACTTTTTCCAACAGGTGATTCCCCATCCATTTTCACTATGTAAAACTTGGTCAATAAAAGTTACATGGGGATATATGGCTTGACCTTTCCAGCAGGAATCCATCAAAAGATTTTTCTGACTTTCAAATAAGCCATGTTCATAGATGGGAAATAAGGACAATATAATCCAGCTGTAAGAAAAAATTGACAAGGGTTTAAGTGCTTGATCAAAGTCCATGGAGACTGTTAGTAACTGGAATAGGTATTGGATCATGGCTGTACTCAGGAAAATTATAATTTTTGCTATAATCCACATTTATAACACATTTCCTGGAAGCTGTTTTATAATGAAGCTGGGCCATTCCCTGACTATTGACACTGTTGAGTAACAATCCCTCCAGCTCAGTGGGCAACTGTCCTGAAGACCATGATCATGAAGACACTTTTGCAGCAGACCATAGGAGTGGGATGAGATGATGAGGGGGTAACGTGCCACACTGTGCCCTCCACAAGTGCCAGGAACAGAGTATGGTCTGACTTCCCATGACTTTCATCTTAACTCTCAGGACACCATAAAACTTCCCCATTATATTCAGACTTAATACTTGCTCTGATGAAACACCTTCATATTTCATTGGGTATTTTAAAAAGCAGTGTCTGTTATTTAGAAAGAATGGTTGCTGACATGAAAATGTACAGATTTGCCTCTCTGCTTTTCTATAGAACACTTGACTAAGACAAGCTAAAGGAAAAATGTTGGAGGCCACCTGTCTCATAAGTTTTGTCCTGGTTATTTGAAAGCAAAATCTTTTGCTTAGTGACTTCACTGTTATCTCCCTCTCTTTTTCTCTTTTATTTCAAATGTTTATGGTATAACATGATTTTCAAGCCCTTGTTTTAGGGAATATCAGTCCGAAAAGTCATCCACACACCTTTGAAACAAGAATAATATGAGTATCTGCAATATTAAATTTCTTTGTATGTGCTCATAAAACCAGAAAGAGCACAAACAAAAGTATTTTGTCTTCCTTCTTTATTAATCCAGTCTTTTGGGTTAATAACCAGTCTCAAAAAATGTACATTTTTTTAGAATTAAGATAATTTTTTTTAATAAATAAATTAAGATACTTTTAACAGTGCAATCATTTTAGAGGGTATTAGAAATATAAAGCCCCAATTCATCATCTGTTAGGATATGATAAATTCTTTGCATTCATTGCCCAGTGTTTAAAATAAGACATGTTAGACAGAGCTGGTGGCAGTTTAAACACAGATACGTTCTAGCAGTGCAATTACTGAGAAAAATAAATCAATTAGAATAGTTTGCTAACACAGAACCATTAGATAACATATTTTCTCTTTCATTTATGAGCATATGGTGAAGGTTTCATCTTGTCTTGGCATAAGGACATTTCTGTAGAAGAAAAATGGGATTGACATTTTATTTTTGCACCAAGTTAAATTTCCTTGTAAGATAATTATTTATGAAATATGATATGCAAGTTGATGCATGATCTCTGGAAGAGGTTACTAAAGAAGGAATAAAATTGATATTTATAGCTGTAGTACATAAAATATACACTCAGGAGTGCTATAAAGGAAATTTTCTGGTTGCCAGCATAGGAGCTGATGTTGTGATAGCTGCTCTGCTGGGTGATATTGCTGGGATTTAACTTAGTACCTCTACAGAGAAAATATCAGTTGTTATAGCTATAAAGCTCTGCTACAAGCAGCTCTCCTCCTGATGGAATGAGTAGAGAGGGAGGAATTTGTAATATGCACTTTCTATAAATGTAACTTCTATTATCTCTATGATATTATTCTTGTTGATGTGGAAATCACATTAATGTTGATGACAGGCCACTGGGAATTATTGCCCTGCTACTCAGACTTAAATCTTGTCACAACCCTAAACTGTTCAAACTGGGTTGAAAGCTGACACAGCCAAGATCTCATGTAAAGATGTTGGGTTGGCACCAGTGCCAGGCTTCCCCTTCCCATAACCACCTCTTTCTGTGGTAGGCAGCAATAAATCTTCATCTCGTCCAAACTTCTTCCTATCTCAGATATTGATGATTCACCACATTATTCCTTTATGGAGGCAATAGTCTGTGACCAAAATATACCCTCTGGTATGAATAAATGAGGAGAGAAGAATCCAACACAATTTTTAATAATTTCTCAAGTACTTTTGCAGTTAATTATTAAATAATCACTGTATTAAAACTGTCTGACCCAACTGAATGGCATTTACTGTCCAGACATCCATGTGGGCTTTCCCTGCTAGACAAAAAAGGCTGAAAACCCCAGTAGGATTCACTGGAATGTATATTCCCCATATCTTCACTAACTAGAATAGATTTCTTTTCCAATTTTCTAATAGCTCTTTGAAATTGTAAGCTCTAGAACTGTTAGTATGATAATAATCATCTCTTCAGTACTATGTAAGAAGATGCTTCTTATTTTAAATGCTCCCACATACAAGACTTGGAATGAGTGTTTTTGATACAGAAAACCACTGCAGAATCAACTCATTCTTTTTCTGCTATTATCCCTGTATATTTTAAATATCTTCTGTAGTTCCAATTCTTCTGCTGTAGGAAATAATCTCCATTCTCTATACTTACATGGATACATTTTTTCATTTACCTGAAACTGAAAAAGCATCTTGATTAAAGCAACTTGATTTACATCAGTTCACCAGATAGTCTTGGTCATTGTGTCTGACTGCTCTACTTCATCATTTTTTCACCATCCCTCTACTCTTTGTGCTAGTCACATACATTATTGACAGTGTAGATATATTTACTATGAAATCATGGACAAAAATCTTGAGCTGTATCAGGTAGACTTTCCATGGTGATTTTTCCATGGAAAACCTATAGGAAAACCTATAATGAAAATTCTCCACGAATAAAAACTCCTTATTTATTACCCTTAATTTGTCAGTTATACCATTCATCAGCTCATCCTTGGTAATCCTTACAAAAGTTTAAGTAGTTAATGTAATAATTAATAATTACAATAATAACTCTATGTTATTTATGTAATTATTAATAGTTGCTTGAATAATTCAGGTAGTTTTGGCATCCTTTAATTAATTTCCTCAAAAATATTTCTCTTTTTTTTTTGAGCAATCATAAAGTTACATTGGCATTACTTAAATTTGTAGTTTTAAATCTTCAGTAATCAAATTGCATTATTTTCCTTTGGCCTAGAAACATGCAAAAGATTTTCATTAAATGTCCCTTTTGAATACTTCTTACAGATTGTTGTAACTTTTCTGAGCTTCTTCTGAGTTCTCTTCACAATTTGTCAAAATGTTCATCACCAGTTTGGGCTGTGATGTGCAAGTCATCTGGGTCACACAAATTCCTCATTGCTTATCCTCAGCAGATGATGTGTGAACTGAAAGGTACTTTATCTTTGTGTTGTGCAAATACATTATTCTTGCCTGTTTACAGTTGTGAAATAGAGATATTTATTGACTGCTTCTGTTTTCTATTGGTGGCTGTTAATTGTATCATCTCCTTCTACAAATTACCCTGCATCATCCCTCATGGCACATCTAATCTACTGCAGAAAAGCTGCTGTGGAGGAAGGCAAAATGCTCCCTCTTGCTCTCGAGTCTTCCATCTGGGGAAGTGCTACTGAGCTTAGCACAGGGTCTCAGGAAAAACCCAAAGCACATCCAACAGAACCAAAGCAGGACCTACCTGCTTTGATGTTGCCAACTGTGGGTGTTAATACATCTGATTATCTTTGCTCTCTTGCTGTGCTTTTCTTTGCAGAGTATATTTTTTTTTTCCTCAGAGATTCAGCTGTAGAGGTGACATATGAAAGCTTCCTTGGGATACATTGTGCCTTTGTATTAAGATTTCTCAGTAGCCTTTGTCATATTTCAAGATTCTGTACTCCCAAAAGCAAAGTTATCTTTAAAGGTTTCTTGCAAGAAAGTTACTGAGGAAACAGCTAATAAAAGTCTTTGTCCAGATAAGCTGAAAATTCATAGATATTTTCTTCTTCCATTTGTTTTCTTGAAATAAATGTAACTTGTGTATAAAATCCATTTTGTCTTAAACACTATTAAACCTTTATAAAGATAGTTTTATCTAAACTGTAATAGATTAGAGCAGCAGTGATAAGACTGTTGGTTCCTGTGTATCCATAGATTAAAAAATATTGCTCAGCTAAGGTACATACAAAGCTAGAGAGAACAAGTTATTTGCCTGAAGTCACATGTGAATGCACATTTGAAAGGCAGGACATGAACTACAGTATTTCTCTCCCACACCCCAGAGTATTTTCCACAAGGTCCTTTAAGTTTTTTTGTTGTTGTTGTTGTTGTTGTTTGATTGTTTTGTTGTTGTTGTTGCTGTTGCTCTTGTCATTTTGGGGGGTTTGTTTTTGTTACAGATGTTGAGATTCTTTGAAAACATTCATCCTTATGGACAGAAAAATGTCATTCTTCATGAAAGAACTGGAAAGAAAAGGAGGGGAAGTCACAGGGGCAAAGTCATCTGCTGGATTTTTTGAACCCAGCTGTAAACCAAGAAGAAAACTACACAGAAAAAGCAAGTATTCATTTATATTAGAAAAAACAAGACCATTTTAAAATCCAAATTCAAGTCACAAGGATCAGACTGAAGCACATCTCTCCTCAATGGTTTAACTCTGTAATATTTATCTGGAGACCATTAGTTTTCTTCTGAGAATGAACTGAGGACCAGCAGCTGTAGAATTATATTTTCTCCCTCTTCTCTTCTTTAATGTAACTATTTATTAAAAAAGAAACACAAAAGTAACTGATAGCAAAGTTTACAGGGGCCCTCTAATTGTTTATTTTGAAGCTGTTTTCTCATGAAGCAAAAGGAGTGCAAAAGAGAGAGGGAACATTTTATGCTGGGGGAAAAAATACAATGTTGATTCAATTTATTTCCATACGGAGGCAATGTTGGAAGGCTCCACGAAGTTGCCTGGCACTAGCTGGCAGAAAAAAATAAATGAAAACACAGCTTTAAGAACAGAGCTTTATTTACTGATGCCCATAAATGGAGCAGAGATGGAAAGTGTTCAAGATTGCTGACTGGCTGATTGTCACAACTGATTGTTTTTCACATCAAGTGTTCCACACATTGATACACACACCCTGCCAAGACAAGGCTGCATCTTTTGGAGTGAAAACTCTATAGAGGCACAAAGCGCACATTGCTAACACAATGCATAGTCATGAGTTTAGGTGCATCATTTATATTAAATTGTTTTTCATACCCAATGTGGTGTTGTGTTTCTAAGCAGGTTTGCTACCTGACAAATTAAAGTTTACTCTCTAATAGATGATGACAGTGCTAAATGACTGCTTCAATAAGTTTTGCCCAGAAACGTCATTCCTGTTTTGATAGGCACTGGTGGAACTTGATCTCAAGTCTTGAACAAATACTAAAGGAAAGTCTTGGAAAACAATTGGTGGTACAAGCACAGTTTGGAAATATCAGTAGAGCAAACATATTGTCTGCTATTTTCAGTGGTTGCAAGTACAACTTCAGTGCTTTCAGTAAACTAGTGACAATTTCAGGTATGAATTCAGAAACATAGAGTAAATCCCTTGCTATATTTCTATGCTAGTTATAGCACCTGAAGTAATAATAAATCAAAATTCAATATTTTACCCCTAAATCTCTGTTAGTTAATTATGGTTGACTATATAGTACACACTCATCTATAACAATAACCCTTTATATAATAACCCTTACCAACAAGACAAAGATAACTATGTGAATCTGCTCTTGGGTTAAGAGTAAAGCCCATATTATCAGGTCTCTTAAGAGCTTTATGATCAGTTCAAGATGTGAATGCTCAAATCAAAATATCTTGCTGTGATTTAATGTTCTGAGTTTAGGTGCTTCTTAGCTTATGAAGATTTCTCGGTTTCTATTTGATTACTCTGAAATTAAAACATATGAGTTAGTGGATGACTTTTAAGTATCTAAACAATAAAGCCTTGAACAATTATAAATCTTAATAGCAGGATTTT
The DNA here is from genome assembly GCA_039654755.1 of Calcarius lapponicus. Lineage (NCBI taxonomy): Eukaryota > Metazoa > Chordata > Aves > Passeriformes > Fringillidae > Calcarius > Calcarius lapponicus. Next base: position 11,485,288 of record CM077463.1, read on the forward strand.
AGTACCCACTGTAAACAGTGAACCTGTAAAAAATGAGGATTTTTTTCTTTGCTCTCCTCTACTTATTATGCTTCTCTCACTGTCAGATTTGATTTTCTCATCATACAAATGGAAAACAAGCCACTCACTCAGAGCCACTTTGGTTTCTGACAGGGGGTCTTTCTTTCTGACACAACACCAGTGACAACAGAGGTTGTGTTAGCCAAACTGTGACCTAATCTCCTTTTCAATTCCACCATTGTTCTCAAAATGAGATCTCAGTGGCACCAGGATAAATGTCTGTCAGATATTTTTGTCCTGAAGGATGTAAGAGTGAGAGAGCAAGACCTGAAAATTCTGCTGTTGCATAATTGGAGTCCAGGGTTTATTCTAGCCAGATGACTTTCATTAATCTGGCTATAATTTTTCATCCACCGTTTCCACATTCAAAATCGAGGGGATTTCATAAATAATATTAATACTAATATTAATATTAATATTATTTCTTCCACATTTTTTCTTTTTTGGCAATTCTTGAACACATGCATTTAAAACACTTTATCTCCTCCCCTCCTGTCTCCATTTTCTAAGCTCTATCAATCAGGACCTACAGCCATTCCCCTTTCTCCTTTCTATATCTTGTTAAATACACAAGCACACTGTTACACAATAAATATTGTCCCCTCGAAAATAGATACTGTGAAGGTATCTGGTGAGGACACATGTTGAAATTGCTCCTGGGCAATGGGCAGCAATCACTGTTATCACAATTACCATTGTTACCTATTGAGAATATTTTCTTTCACTATGAATCACCTCCACAGCTTTTCTTTCTCACTCCTCTTAAAAGTCCCTCTGGTGTGTTGATATCTTTCTAGGAACTAAATGCTTAGAACAGGCCAGAAACCATTTCAAATGTATCATTTCAGGCAGGCGTGAAGGATAAAAATGAAGAGCATGTAAATCTATAACCAAGAGGAAATGTGACTTTGAGACTGGGTACCGTTCATGTGCTGCTGGGGGGAAACAGATCCCAGTGGACACCCACGCACCATATGCTGTCTACCATCATTCACAAGGGCTTCCAGACACCTCCCACCACCCAAGGTATTTGTCTCAGGTTCCTTTCCACTCTTGATGCATTAATGCTGCCACTTTGTGGATTAAACTTTTTCTCAGACACTCCTCCAAACTGCTGTGATTTGTTCCTTGCTTGTTTTTGCTTCTTCACTTTACTCAATCCCCTCCACTGCCATGTTCTTAAAATAAATCCAACAGACAGAAACACAGTCATGTGCTCAATGGAAAATCTTCTTCAAGATTCTGGAGGTTCAAAGAAGAGTTTTAACATTCATGGAAATTCAACAAATATCCACTGTAAAAATGAGTACTTCAAACCTGAAAGTTCCAGCACTGTTGCTGCACCATCTAGAAATGTGAAGATTTTCTCCTCATTTAATGAGTAAAAAAACAACACCAGCCTTATCTAGGTCAGGGACACACACACAAAAAAAAATTCATAGTATCATTAGAAATCAGGCTGCTTCACTGTAGAAGAGGTACAAAAGTTCTCTGCATGCAATCATGAGTAATTCTGCCTCCAGGACTGGTATTTCAAAATAATTCTAAATGGGCACCAGAAACACATTTGAGAATACAAACTAAATTTTGTGTGTTTTTCTTGCTCAAGGGAAACATCAGTGTTAATAAGCATTGGAAATCTGATTGATATGAAAGTGGTTTAAAATAAAAGTCATTAATACCCTCAATGCTTAGGCCAGGCTAGGGGAAACTCAGGGTAAGCAGAAATGTCTACAACTACCTTCTTTAAAATGTCTTTTAAAAAACACAGTAGCTCTTTGGCTAAGCAAATTTTGGTCTCATTAGTGACTGAGACAAATATCATCTGGAAACTAGAACAAGAAAAACTAGGAGTAACTCAACTGAAAGTCAATTCCATGACCCTGAGATTAACTCAGTTTGTAAGAGCATGGTCATAACATCACCAGTCATGGATTCAATCCCCATGTGTGCAGTTCACTTAAGAGTTGGACCTGATGATCTTTGTGGGTGCCTTCCAACTCAGAGTATTCAGTGATTATGCTTAACCATGGTTAATTATTATTCATTGATCAAATCGACAGTGGACAAACCATTGAATGAAATACGAGTCAAAGTCATTTGATAACTTCATAACTGAAGAGAGACTACAACAAACCCTATGACAGCTTAGGACCAGGTCAAGACTATTTTAATTGATGATCTAATGATCTGCTACTACCATGCACATTCCAGGTGCCCACTCAAAGCAGAGTGTGATGAATTCCAGCTGGATGCAGTACCTGAGGTGCTGGTTTGTGTCAGCTGTCTTTCCATTCACATTCATCAGCTGTCCCCTTAACAAAGACCCTCACCAAGGATACAGACTCTCTGCAGTGACATGAAAGAGGCCTTGGAAGCAGTAAGAGTGATCTAAGTCATTGTGAAACATCACAGGTAAGCCTGGATTTCCCATTTCTAGGTGTTAGGAAGTGCAGGTGATGGCATTTGGATTTTGACCTTCAGTTTCTTAAGTTTCAATGACCTAAAAAGATATTCGAGCCTCGTGATTCTCAAATCAATTCAGAAAATGGGATTTGAGCATGTCTGAAGCTTTTTTCTCACCATTTTTATCCCAACAAATTCGATTTGAGAGCTTGAAAAATACCGTATGCACTTTAATTTGCATGTGTCATTCCACTTTGCATTGCTGAGTAGTGACTGCAGCTTTCGACTCAGAACTTTTGCATTTCATTCTTTGATTGCTCAGGTTGCTTACAAGAACAAAGACTATCTTTTTAAAGTCCAGTAAAGATTAATGTAATGTCTTCTACTTCATAGTAAATAAATAATTTTTGTTATTTCCTCTCTAAGGATTTCTAAGTATTAGGTACTCACTCTGACACAAACTGGGGATCTGTTGCTGGCATCTAGCAATTATGAATAAATAAAAAACATAATTAAAATTATACATAAAATAATAATGATAAAAGATAAGAAACATCGTAAAATAAATAATAAAAATTATACTTATAAAGTATTTTGTGTTATTTTTTAAATCTCAATCAAATTAAATACAAATTTTTGTGTAGTTCCAATTTGACACTTACTCCTCTCATTCCAGGCTGCCAAGAAGCTTATTCTGAATGTCATCCTGTTGATTAATTCCTTGGGGAAATGGTTCAGCTGATAGGAAACCAACAACAGCATTAAAGGAAATTTGTCCCATGAACAGAAAATTTGATCAGATGTACTATTGGTCTTAAGACCTTGGCAACCAAGATGGATTATGACTGAAATCTGGTATCTAAGTAAGGATTGTGAATGCAGCTTCAAATTTCACATGCTTCAGTTTTGATGTTTAATATGAGCTGCCTGGAAGAGGATTTATTTATCATAATATAGAGTTTTCTGAAAATTAGGATCTTTTAGAAGGCAAAACTGTCTGCCAAACTTGTAAATGTCAAAGTCCTGAAAACTGTCTGTCTTCCATTACCAAAGTATATATTACTGCTTTTAAATCAGTCATTTTTGCGCAGATCTTCTAGAAAAATATTCAGAAGGAAACCTCTCCTAACATCTTCAGAAGTAGAGACAATACATGGAGGTGGGAATTTATGACATTTTGGCATTTAAAGAAAGAAAACACGTTGTTTTCCCCTCCTAGTCAGGTGCTTGAACACAATAAAACACACCAAAGGTTAAATGTGCCTCCAGAGAAAGGAGGAGAAGGAATGGTTCAAAAACCAGAGAGAGAAGGGGAAAAAGAAAACACATTTCTCATCTTAATGACATGAAAATGAATCACACATTTTAAAATCCAGCAGTCCCTTTTTGATTCTTGGCTGCAGTTTTCTGGTAACACTTCTATCAGTCACATTCATTTGAAGCATGTGGCTACACGTATTGGAGATACGAAGACACAGTTTCTGCATTTGCAATTTCCCATCTTCAAAGTGCTTTTCATTTTTGTGATAAATCTGGAGAAAACCCTGTGATGTGTGAAAGATATTTCTCTCTTCTTTTCTCTCTTTTTATTTATTTTTTTTTATTCATCACTGTTATTTTCTTTAGTTTCTCCCTTAGGCAGGATGCTAATATTTATTTGCTTCAAGGACATCTTTCAAGCCTAATGAAGCCAACTCCAGTATCACTTCCAGTTAAACCTTAATTAAATGCAAATATCAACCATTGTGCTTCAGCAAAAGGGGAAAACTCATGTAAACATTGAAACACAAAAGCTTCTGTTCTTCACTCTTAAACATGAATGAACTGGACAATATATAATAGAACCCAAGAACTAAATTAGCATTATACTGAGTCACCCCTATTGACCTCCATTGGTTTCAAATACAATTCACTTTCAAGTACTCATTAGTCTAAAGAGATAATTGCAGGGAGAAGAAAAAAGACTACATGGAAAAATATTATTTATGTGCAAGAGACCCCTGAGGCAGCCTAAGAAAACCAAAAAGTAGAAGAGAAGGATTGTTTAAGGTCAGAAACATGCAAAAACCTAAACAAACAGTGTGTGGGCAAATAAATGCTAGGTGCACACATTCATTTATATATATATAAATAAAGATGGTATTATAAAAACTCTTCTTAAGTATTATGGAAAAGCAGAAAGGTCAGTTTTTGTATTTTAAAGTTCTTCCTCTTCATGCTATTTCCCACACACATAAAGTACCAGTGCATGGGCTTGAAACACTGCTGTGGCAGACTGGCAAATAATTGACCATGTAATGACTTCATACCTGGACCTCATCCAGAATCTCAATAAAAAAGCCCTTGAAATGAAGACTTATTCAGGTCAGTGGTGCTTCACAGCAGTATGTGAAGGCATTTCATCTGTGAAATAGTACTTTCAGATGACAAAATACAGAGTGATCTGAGTAGACTGGAGGTTTGGTTTGAAATCAGCAAATGAAATTTAATAAAAGCATGAAGGATGCTCCATTTGAAAGAAAGAAATCCAGCACTGAGTTTAAAAAAGCTTCAGCTACAAATCAGTATAATATCTGAAAGAATACAGCAAATCACATACATATTGAGGAGAAAACGTTTGTATGATTTTAGAAAAGGCATATTGCTATGTGATGCGTTATTAAAGATTTGAATATAAAATAAACATTGGGGCATTTAATCCATAAGAGTGTGACAAAGATTGAGATAATAAATAATATAGAGAAAATCCAAATGTAACTGGAAAACAATAAGAGATTTAGGAGCACATACTAAAAAGCCTGGATTTATTTAATCTAGAAAAGATTAAACAAAGATATTATTCTAATCTCCCAGTAGTTTTGTTTTGTTTTTATAGCAACACCACAAAAGAACAATCAATTGTTCAGACAGTTCAATAGTGGTCCAACAAGAATTAATTGTCTTAATTTGCAGAAACAAAGATTTAGGTTAGATACTAAGGAAAACTTCCTAAGTATAAGGAAGCACTACAACAAGTTGCCTAGACGGGCTACAGAATTGATTTTTTCTGAGATTATAAATCAAATATCTGTTAGAAGTGGCCTCAGTACATATTACTTGCCTTTTTCAGTGCAGGGTGTGGGATTAGGAGGCTAATTAAAATCCTTCCCAGGTTTACTTTTAGAAGATTTATGATACATGAGATCATGGGCTCTGATATATATGCCTTTTTTCTAAAGACATGCATGAAAAATTGTCACCCTTAACTAATTTTTTTTCAATAGACAAGCATCTAATGCTTATAGTTGAAGAAGAAAACTAACTTACTTCTTATGCTCCAAGAAGTGCTATTCAAACTTCAGCTGGATTTGGCCTCCTTTCTGTTGGAGGTCAATTGTTCAAAGTTGCCAGCTGTTGGCCAGCTCCCAGTAACACAAATGACAAACTCTGCTTGGTGTGTCAGAACATAAAGTAGATATCAAAGTTAACATGAACAGAGATTTTTCAAATTTCCTCAGAGACAAAACACCCTGAGAGAAGTCAGATACCACTGTAAATCAACAGGAAGCTACACATTAAGACAGTATTTTTCCTACCCGTTAAGTTCCTTCTGCAAAGGAATCCTGCCTTGTGTCATCCAACGGTGATGCCTGAATATGTTCTATTCAGAAGAAGATATTGCAGGATATTGCAGTTCACAGAGATGAGAGAAGCAAGTGATTTCTGCTGCACTGGTTGGTAATCAGTTTATTGCCACAATGATCTCATTTTCCTTGAGTGGAAGATGGGGGCTGAAGAGGAGAATAGGATGCTACATCCCAAATCAGGCTCTTGTCTCCAGCCCCTTTGCTCCATGTGTGCACCCCAGGCAGAGAATACATGAGCATCTCAAGAGCCAAAGAATGTAACCTTAAAACAGCAAGACAAAGGAAAACACATAGCATAAACCTGGGGGAGGGGGGATGGGAGGAGGCCCATGTCTCAAGCAAGATTGAAATTTTCAAATTTCAGTTCCTGAGGCAGTCCTGGTTTGGATAAAGTTCCTGTAAAAATGCCTCTGGCTGGCAAGAATATGGAAGAATCTGACTCTACAAAAAAAAAAAAAAAACAAAAAAAAAATCCTGTCTGTCTGTTCTATATCTCTTCTGACAGCCCTTCATTAATTATTTCCTGTTACAGCCTAATATTTTACTGTGATATGGCTAGGTCTGTGGCACAGGTGGGAGCTGAAGGAGAGGTGCCCTGAAATGGGATGGGTCCTGCTCATGGTAACCTCTCCAAAGGCTGCTCGTGGTAACCTCCCTAAAGGCTGCTCTGGGCTTTTCCTGATCACCTTGGAGCATGAGGGACTCTGAGCCTCAGCAGCCAGGCCTGATCTCCAAGAGGAGCAAGGGTGCTCTGAGCACCTTTAATGGGACTCTAAAAGGAGATATATCAAGAATCAGATATTGGAGACCAGTGATGGACTGATCAGCCATTCCCATCCTCCAGAATTTTGATGATTCTTTGCCAGATGTAACCAAAACCCACTGGTGTAGCACTTCCATGCCATTCACACAGGACAGGGCTCAGGTACAAACTGACCTCCAGCACCTCCCCTGTGCTATGGATCTCATCATATGGAATTGCTCCTAGGGCAGTTGGGAGAGCACAAACAGACCATTATGTCAATCACTGCTCCCAGCTCCTGCCATATGGGTGGCACTCAGTTCATACCTGCTCGCTAGGATTAGGAACTCAGGTAGAATCACCTTTTGGTTTTTATTCATAGTCACCATTTCAGGACTTAGCTGTAAGCAGCTGCTCTGTAGGACCTGTGAAATTCATGACCCACATCCTCAAAACTTCCCAGAGCCCCATCCCATAGCTATTAAGATTTCTGACCCAGGAATTCCACGTGTTGTGCTACATCCCCGGCATGAGCACAATCATTTTACAGTGTGCGGTCACTGAGGTGAGTTTTGGGTGCTGTGTGCAGAGAAATATCCATTCTTTTTTAGCATCCACCTTGAACACTGACAGCAGCAATCAGCAGCAATCACTCATGTGCTACCTCTTCTGAAGAATATATACAAATGGACCCAGAATAGAAAGTGCACTGTCAGTCTCCTCTATGGACAAGGTTTGTTAAATTTGGTGAGGACATAAAGAGAGTTGCCCTTCACCTCTCTTTACTCTGCATTTTGCACTCTGAGAAATTATGTCATCTGTTAATAAAGATAATTCCATCATTAAGGAATTGCCCTAAGGCACCAGGTCAGGTTCTGCAGTATTTAATCTCTGGGAAAAATATCAGTGTAAATGGATGTGGAAATGGTGTTATATTTCACAGGAAGAGAAGGAAAAAAATTAAACCTGAGCAGAATATATGTGGTTTTCTTCTGGCTTTAGCTCCTAGAGTAGCATGAGTGAATTTTAGACATTTTCAATTGGTGGATCCAAACTTACTGCAAGATTATTGGAATTACCAAAGCCTGAAGTGAGCTATGGATCAGGGTCAATTTGGTAGCCAATACACTGAAACTGGAACAATTTATCTTGGCTCTCATTAGAGGAAAGTGTGAACTCAGAGATCCATAAATGTGATGGTTCTTTCATGCTGTGTTAATTGCAAAACACCTAATAGTTCACCACTGGAAATCCATAACACATTGTAGGAGTGAATGTTTCTACAGAGGGGTTTTGCTTTGCCACTCACAGTAAAAAATGAAGTCAGTGAGTTAAGGGGAAAGAAAAACCCTCAGTGTCCATGTATTTGCATTCAGAGCTTCTCTTTATGTTTTCATAAAGACAACTATTTTTCAAGGCCACACAACTGCATTTTTAATAGAAAAAAAAGACATATTTTATGGCAATAGCAGAGAAAGGATACAAATTTGTTTGTGTTTTGTATCTGATGCCTTCATATCAGCGTTGGGCCCTGCCCTAGGCTATTCTCCAAGTCAAAACAAACCACTGCTTTGCACTCTCCCTGGGCATGACCAATTCACTCTCTGACCCATGGGACTGAGCCTACTTGGCCTTTCATAGTCAAGAATTTTCTACCAAGCCTGTCAGGATTCTTTCAGTAGTCAGCAGAGATGGACGCCCCTCTTGAAGGCAACTCATACCTGTATAAGACAAATGGGTAGAAGAAAGAATATTAATTTATCTTTGGAGGTATTTCTCCCACTCTGTACTCAGTATAGAGAGCCAAGAGGATGGCTTTAATTTAGTCACCTGAATTCCAAGGAGATGAAGTTAGATTAGGTGAATCCCACATTTAATCTTTGCCAGGTTTTTAATTTCCTGGAGATAGTTCCATTATCTGTCAGATAATGGAGGTTGAATCTAGAGAAGAAAGTTTTCTTCCAGTGGGACTTGTAGGAGTAAGTTTTTCACAATTATTTTAGCCAGAACTATTTTTTTTTCCTTTGTTTATGTGTTCTAGAAAAAAGATATAGGTCCCACAATAGAAGATCTGCACCATTTCCATGAATTTCTTTTAGCTCATTATTTCAGTCTTTTTCTTTTTAACACACACCTCTCTAGCTTATATCTGTGAGGAAATCCTTAATAGTCAAGAGGTAATCAAAAGCTTGGAGATATGGCTTAGACAATGAGCTATATATCATCTGACCCATGAAAATTATCTTTGACAACTCTAAAATAACTTCACTGTCTGTAGTCCTCAGTGGGAGACAGTTTTAAGGAGAAACTTTCTGAGGGTGCTCTAAGTCATAAGAGCTATGGTTGGTAAAGCTAAATAAGCCTAAGTAATTTCCTGAAATTACAATGAGCATCTGCATTCAAGTTTAATTACAGAAAACAAGACTTTTGACAAAGTATTAGGCCACCTTGTCACATTTCCTTTGTGCTTCTTGGAAAAGAAAAAAGCAATGTGGCATTTTGTTCTTCACTGAAGTGCGTCACTGAGGTCAAGGAAAAAGAGTTCCTTTCTGGTGAGCGACAGCTGGCGTGCAGGCTGGAGCTGGGAGGGTAATGGATCAGGAGCAGGAAAACCTGGCAGTCAGCATGGACTGCAGGGCTATGGGATGCTGGGAGCCACCTCTCCCCACCAGGCCACTCTGTAGCTGTCAGCTGGGGAAGGATGATGGGCTGGTGCTCATCTTTTGGGTCCTGCCTGCTCCTTTGTCCAATAAATGTCTCTCAAATGCATGTGTCTGAGAAAATGAGAGCAAAATTTTACTCATTCATTCAAATTCATAGACACTGATGTCTCAGGGAAAACACTCTGTGTGAGAATGGGCGCAGCCAGCACAGCAAAATTTCCAGAGGTGGGAAGGAGGAGGTTTAGAGCGCAAGATAATCTTGGGTCTGTGAGACATCATAGCTCCTTGTTTCTGTGATGCCAATGTTGCAAAGAGGGAGAGGGAAGAAATTGCAGAAGAGTTGTTTGCTTGTTTGCCCTCCTCACATTTGGAGAGGGATTTGGGACAGCGGAAGATACAATTTCTCCTTCATCTTTTGTTGTTTCCAAATAATGGGTGTTGCTCTTCTGTTCCACACTTTTGTCTTGAGTATCCTGTTCACAGGTTACTTCTTGTCAGTGTGTGTATGGAAAGAAAATATTATTTTGGAGGAAATCAATCTCCTTTTTCTGGAACTTGTTTTCTTCCAAAAACTAGTCTGAGCAACAAAGCACTTGTTCTGGCAGGGTACTGCCAGTCCTTTAATTTTCTGTGCATTTCTGTGCTGATAGAGAAAAGATTACTGCTTGTGCTTAACATGGTGCTAAGATTGGGGATTATGCAGATATTTTAACTCTTGTTCCTTAACAGTCTAATTCCAAACAATGTAGAATGAGATATATCCCTTCATGACTTTGTACATCTCTTACAATGTTGGCTGTCTTCAGGTGATACACATATACAAGTGCACATTGATATTTACACATGGGTAAAACCTGCAGAATCAGACCCAAAAGCAGGCAGGCTTGATGGCACTGCTCCTTCTTGGGCTGCACCACAGAGCTAAAGCTGTTGCTGTGTTTTTACTCTCTGGGATTTGACGTGAGAGAGCCACTGTTTGTAGGGGTGAGAAACAAAACATCTTCCTCACCCAACTTTGTTTTTCTTGAGTTTCTTATTCCTCACCCTCACCGTGTCCTGGCACAGGACAGCAGCAGCTATCCAGGCTCTCTTTGCAGCTGGTGTGTGGTGTGCAGTGATTACACAGCTGTAACTAAGCTTCAGGAGTGAAATCCAAGTGGGTGTCAAGAAGGCCAGAAAAAGGAGGATGGGTTTGCATGGTTGAACTTCATCCTTTTCTCTCTCAAATACTGGGATAATCTCTTCATTATGATAGAAGAATAAGGGAAACTTCTCAAAAGTATGCAAACAGCTTTTGCTGTTTCTTCCAACCTGATAGCTTTACAGGTGCCACAGGTAGAAGTGAAACACACAGCAGTGGAGTTGCAGGATTTTTATTTTAAACCTTGTGCGGACTTGTCTTGCATGTCTCCCTCTTTCCAAGAAGAGATTCTGACTTATTCTGAGCTTACCTGCTCATGCACATATAAATGTATGTCATGAGAAAGACTGAGGGTGGATTTGAATGACTAATACTTAGGGAAGTGTGAACACTGCTCTGCCTCTCACAGACACTAGAAAGCTGGCACCCTGCAGCCTTCCTAACATGACTCACGGTGGAGTGTGAAAAGAAAGGTTCTTTACAGGTTCACCCATTTGAATCAAGGTGTTCAAGCAGTAAATTAGCTGCTGCACACACCAGTTCCTGCTGGAACTAAGGAGCTGGCATCCCTTTTCTTGCAGGTGCCCTGACACACTCTTGCAGTGGCTGCTGAAGCACAGAGGGTGAGTGCCTGCCCTCAGTGGAGTCAGAGGCAAACCTCACACGGGGGGTGATCCTGCACCTCTTGAAATACATGAGAATAAAAAGGGGACAGCAAAATTGTAGAGGGTGAAACTCTGCTGCCGACTCAAGACTGTATCAAAAAGCTTATTTGGCCCTTTTGAGTGTGTTCAAAGACTTGTCAAGTCCCAGAAAAACGCTTTTTGTTTCCACACCCAGTCTAGCATTTATTTTGCCAAGCAATACATCAAGGCATGGACATTTAACAGGTAATTTCTGTGGTCAGTGGCTAATCTTCTGTTGCTGATATCTGAGGTGAGCATCAAATTCAGCAGAGATGCCCAAGGTGGGCAGTGAAATAGCATTAACTACTGCAAAGACAGGTTATTGGTGAGATGAGACAACATAATTACTGCATTGTGAATTAACTTTACAGGCATGAATAGGAAATCTGTAATCATTAAGGAATTAGACTGGACTCAATATGCATCAGTACATACAAATTTGTAAAAAAATTCATTAGAGACAAACCTTCCATAATTAATAAAATATTCTGATTGAAGTCTAGAAATCTGGAGGTGAAATGTTTACCAGGTCCACTGGAAGTCTCTCTCAGATTTGAGCTATTTATCTATCTCATGCTGGGTGGTTTGGTGTAATTCAGAAAGGATGAGCTTTCTTCTCTCTATTCAGCCTCCAACTGCACTCTCCTGAGATCTCCCCAAACCACTCACACCTGCCTCTGTCTCTGCAGAAGGTCTCAGCAGCAGCCATTTGTGTGAGAATTCCTACTATGAACCAAATGGATGGGGCAGTGAAGCAGTCATAAACAAGATTAGCTCCACCATATGGCTTCAGACACATTACTCCAATAAACCAAATTAATACGCTGACTGTGAGACTCTTGCAGTCATAACTCCATCTCTGGAAGGCTCCTGTGTTTGTGGACAGCTCAGCACTATGGCAGCTGGTTGAGTTGGCTGACTCCATCCTGCTCTCTATGCTGTCAGTGCAGACTGTCCTTGCAAAGCATTCAGATATCTGTCTGCAGCCTAAGAGTTTTGCTGGCAAGAAGGATGCACAGGAAAACTGAATAATTAATATGAAAAGCATCCACAAATATGCTGGCTAGATATCAGAAATGGGTCTACCCCCAAAATTTAAAATACTTTCCTCAAGTGAAAAAAAGGTTTTGTCAGAAATATTCCTGCAGTGCCTTTTGGAAAGTGACTCCTTAATTCCTCTTGGTACATTTCTCCTCTGCAAAAAAATCCCTTTAGAGCAAACTGACTCCCGTGAGGGATCATAAACCCATTCTCCTGAGAACTGTGCATTATGGGAGCTGATGGTCAGCAATGCAGTCAGCTGAAAGTAAAGAAGACATAGAGAAGGGTACCTGCATTCAGACACTGCCATAAAGAATTTTCGCATTTGAAAAATTTGGGGTTGATGGGGAATTTGTTTTGGAGGTGATATCAAAGTTGCTTATCTAGAGTAGATGTGTATTGTAAAAAGCTTCTCTTAAAAAGTCAGTTTTGCAAGAAGAAAAAGATGTGCTGGGGATTTTCTGAAAGACAATGAATCATCACCAAAGGTAGTCTTAAGCTGTCCAAGTGTTTGACATGAAAAAAGATTCTGACACCGGCTCAGAAAAACATGAATCTAATACATGAGATGCTGAATTAGTCTGCTAAAAATCTGCTTAATTCTACTGGAGTACAGGTGGTAATATAGTCCAAGGATAGATTCACAAGCATTTGATAAAAAATGTTGGTAGAGGTAGGTAAGAGACTCAAAGGAGATCCACCACCATGGTAAAACACATCTTCTGGGAGAGAAGGAAGCCAGAGTCACTCAACACAGGTACTGCTGCAATATTCAACCATTCATAATTTTGAAAAGCCAGTACATGGCCTCCTACTCGCCCAGAAAACCTTCAGAAGAACCAGGATGGAGCTAGAAGCTGTGTGAGCTGCACAAGGAGAATGTTAAGGGCACAGACACCAAACAAATCAGCCTTCATATTCCCTGCTGTATTGAGGGAGGCCCATTCTTCCTCCATCAGGTGTGCAGCTGGTCCCAGTGTCCTGGGTATTATGCATGCTGGGGTGAAGGGTTCATAAGCACTAAATATTTCTCAACAGCGCAGTTAACATGAGCAGTTGGATCATGCAGGTTTTTATACCAGAAGTATTAGACATATTGCAGAGCAGGAAAAGGAATAAATTCTAACTTTTCTGAAGTTTCTGAGACGTGAAATCATGCATTATGAATTCTCCATAGATATGTCGCTACGAGCTTTCTGTTTTATTTCTAGCTGCAACACTTAGTTTCTGTGAGAAATGAATGAATATGTTAGCCAAGAATTTCCAAAGCAATGAGTCAGTTAAGACTGGCAAAGGAGAGAGGATGGGGAGCAATAACTCCTTCCCCATTAGTATCACCTGGCTCAGAGTGCCTACCCCAAGCTGCATGATTGGTTAGAAATGCCAGCGCACACATTGCTCTCCACCTTCCTTTCCTCCTGATCTATGGTCCAGAGACATCCATCTGACAGGTTTCCATTTTTAAGTTCCCTAGTCAATTAATTGGCACATTCCTTTAGACCTCTCAGCTCTGGCATGCAAAGATGACTGTTATTTTTAGAAATCTGAACTGCTGTTTTTCATGAGTAGAAAATTCACATTTTAAGAAAAACTGTCACAGTTGTTTTGTCTTTAAAGGAAATGCACCACCAAGGAGCTAAAGGCTAAGTTTTTGCAGTTTTGTGTTTGCACTGCACGGGTTAGCTGCAGAGTGGTTGGAGGCTGTGACATTTGATAGGAAATTGGTAGGCATATTTAAAACAAGATGAGAGATCAGGATCCTTATCAACCTGCAGAGAGGCCTTTCCTGGTGATATGTTCAGAATTATCAGGCATGTCCATATTTCTTTATCTCCTTCCCTTCTGATTTTGAGTTTCCATCTCAGGGAAAATAATTAATATTTACCAACAACATCTTTTAGCGATTTACTTCTTAGGATTAAGATTTGCTAACCCAAAACCTCTGATGTACTCAGACACCAGCTGTGCATAAAAAGAGTTATTCATTCCCCAAGCATGTCAGTCTGGCACCTTTCACCAGTGCTACACACAGAGAGAAGAGAAATGTGGAATTAGACAAGACAAAGGGCCAAATAGAAATTGCCCTCTCTTTCTCAAAATATTATCTTTCTAAGCATTACACCTGTTATTATTCCTAGCTTGATGAACAGGGAAAGGCAACAGGGGCTTTTGAAAGCTGAAAAAAGGAGTGAAAAATATGGGTCACTTATTGCTTCTCTGAGTTTGTATCTAACCACAACTCCAGTGGAGAAGCTGAACTCCCAACTGAACCATCCCAAATAGAGCTGAACTGGACTAAAACTGGATGCAGCCTGAACTCTACAGCTTCCCACTGTATCTGCGGCTCTGCTACTAAATTGGATGCTGAGTACAGCCCTGAACAAAGTCTACAGGTATTCCTCAAGTTATAAGATAGATCTAAAGGATTTATGGAGGGTTCTTCCTACAGCTTCTGCTGGGAATCAATTACTCAAGGCAACCTTTCCTCTAAATATGTTTAAATTATGCTTCATTTAAGTTGGTTCTGCAACATCAACAGAGCAATGTAGGACAGAGCTGGGGTTGATGACTCCCATTTTAACAGCATGGCATGGCAAGAGCTAAAAAGTGTTTCATCTCACACCAGTCCTGTCAAAAGTTCCCTGCTGCTGGAGTGAGGTGTTGCAGGGAAGGTTTGGTCCTGACTGAGAGCACCTCATCTGGAAATCAGCAGGCAGCTACAAAACATGGAATCTGCCTGAGTATTTTCACATCAATTTCCTCTCAGGCAAGAAATTACAAATTTAGAAGCACCCAGGTTTATACCTATGTGCCATAAAGCCATGCAGCATGAAGATACCTGAGCAAGTGCTGAACAAACAAGCTGTATTGTGGAGCTCCACTGTGACTAATTAACATCTAGAAGTTGCTATATTAGTCCGGGCAAACTGCCATGCAAGCCTACTATACTGCTTTTTGCATCCAAGCAAATTACATTAGAGCTACCTAAGGCAGCTGGAATGCAATACACTTTCAGAGATGGAAGAGCCTTACTCCCACAAATTATTAGAGATGCAAGGCTCCCAAAAGCCTAAGTCACTCCTGAATTCTATTTTAAAGCAGGAATAAGCCTGAGGGAGCAAGGCACTTCAGGAAATTGGTCTCTATATAATCTTTATTTACTAAATTCTCACTGTATTATCCATTAGAATTCTTTTAACATCTTGTCTGATTTAGATAAATATTGTTTGTGCTTAAATAGTATGAAAAAAAAGAACCCATAAGAAATCCAGAGAAAGTGATTCCTTCATTTTAAAGGTTACTTGTATCATTAGTAACTGATTAATATTTTTTCATCTAACATTCCTTCCAGGAATGAACACTGTTTTTAACACACTCCTGAGCCAACGTCCTACTGTGCTACCCTAGTTTTCTGACATTGTTTTTAAGTTATTCCTCCTAATTTGTATCTGAGCAGGTAGCAAAGAAATTACCCCTGTAATGGACTGAAGAAGGTGATATTTATTGGTTTTAAAACTTCAGCAATTGCAGGTTTCATGAGCACTCCTGAAGAAATGTTTATCCTTAAAATAGCTGAGACAATGCAAGTTGTTCAATGGATCCTTGTGTGGGAGTATGTTAAGAAGAATTGTTCATTGAAGCTTACAAATATGATGAGCTGTTTTAATAAAACAGGAGAAACAAGAGCTAATGGAGGAGAAGGGATCTGCCTGTCTCCTCTCTGCCAAGATACTGCCAAACAAAATTATCAACTCCTATTTCAAATCCCAGCGTTTCTATGAAAGGATAAATCCATAGCCGCGCCCAGCTGCGTGAGACTGTCTCAATCTATGGGACTGATCAGAGCCTGGAAGCAATTCCCAGCATCCATCCAGGACATGAGGGCTCTGCTGGAACAGCAAGCAAAGGGGC
This sequence comes from Calcarius lapponicus, assembly GCA_039654755.1. NCBI lineage: Eukaryota > Metazoa > Chordata > Aves > Passeriformes > Fringillidae > Calcarius > Calcarius lapponicus. The sequence goes on from CM077463.1 coordinate 11,501,565, forward strand.
TGCAGGTAACCAGCTGCTGGTTTCTGAGAAATGAAGCTGTAGCTGCTGGGAGCTGATCCAAACCTTTCACTTAATTTGATAAAAGCTTTCCAGCATTATTGCTATCGCTTACAGTTTGTTACTATAATGTTGCTTTCAAGTGCCTGACTTAAATGTCCCAGTATTTTTCAAAGAATAGTGATGGATATATTTATTCATTTATTTGATAAGTAAATATCTTGTTTGCTGGAGCTGACATATGTTGCTCTGTATGTAACAAATTACAAAAAGACACAGCAGATATCAGTGGCATCTAGGTAAGGCACATTTTAAACATATTATTCATACTCAGAAGAGGAGAGAAAAAGATTTTTTAGTCTTTCCTACCATAAATCTGTCTAAGAATGAGTTGAATTCTACTCTCAGCATAAACAGTCTACCTATCTTGGGTAGCATGGCTATTTTTCTGCTTCAGGCTTTCCAGCACAGCAAGTCATTGAAACCACCACAAATGCCTTTAAAACCAGTGTTAGGGCTGTTTCCTAAGTCATTGAGGTAGGAAACATAGTCATGGACCCTGATTTCGGCATGATTAGTGCTGTAAAGAGATGCTTACAAGCTTAGAGTATAAAATGTAGGGCAGGAATCAGTAGATGGACAGGAGAATGCAGAGTAGCAAGGGATCGTGTTAATTAATGGTGGAATTTTATCACAGCCCATAAAAAGTGTAACTACAGCCAGCCTACATGTGCATCATGACAGAGTGCTGTTTTAAGAAGGATCAGAAAATGGCACTGCAGATATTCAAATACTGCACTCCTCCAAGCATGAAGGGGTTCAATCTACCCACCCTGCTCACTCAGGTCTCTGAGAGCACCAGTGTGAAAAGAGAAACCCCACTCACTTTTCCTGGCATGTATCCCCTGGATGGAGATGTCATCCAGTGTGCAGCTGCACTGTACAAGGGGAAGGTGGCCAGGCTGCCCAGCACACCTGAGAATGGGTGCAAACCTGCAAACCTGCTCTGTCCATCCTCTGGGTGCACACATGAGCTCAAGGTAAGACCCAGCCCCAAAAAGCCCAGGGACATTTTGCTTGCCCTCAGCATTTTTGTGCCTTTTAAAGCAATATATGCAACAATAGCATCACATCAGTTTGGAAAAAGGTAGACAAGCTTCACAATGCTTCTGTGTCCCACAGCAGATCTCATTTTTCAATTAGATCAGTCTAATAAAACTCTCTAAACATTATTTCTTTGGCATGCATAATCTAGATTAGTTACAGCACCACTGGTATTACTTAACATTAGGTATTACTAAACTGCTGTTCATAAAAGATGTTTATGAGCCCTGAAACAAATCATCTGAGTGTTTTTAAGGAAATATTTTATTTTTCTATTTACTCCAAAGAGCAGATTGATACAGAAGTTGCAAGGGTTGATTTATATTATTTCACTTCTGATAAATAAAGTATTATTTGTGCTGTAAATTACCTCATTTGTCATTTAATATGGGTATTTTCCAAGCATTTCATTTTATGGTCCATGTAAGCAGTAAAAGAAACACCAATGCCTGCTTTTTTCCTATATCCGCTTGACTTAAAGAATAACAGGGGACCTCTAATATTTTCAAGATTCAATATTTTCACTACTGCTATTGCTTACTATTTCTAATTAATTTCTCCTGAGGTTTATAATTTAGGTATGTTATGAAGGTTTTGGGGTTTTGTTTACTTTAGGAAACTTGCTTGCAAGCTATCATTTCTTTTCCCTATAAACTGCAGTTGCAACTAAATCTCCAAGACAACACCGATTTATTTGTCTTAGGTAAAAAGAAACATTAAGACAACGCCTGACAGCAGCAGGACACAGCTGAAGTAGAGTATAATGATAAATACCTGGCTGAATAGCAGCAAATCTTGTGCTGTGCTTCCTCTTGGTGAGCAATTTAGAGAAACTGATGCCTACCCTAGAAGGCATCAGTCCAAGATTTCAGATGGTGTAATGGGACATTGTCACAAATTTAGGTGGAGGGTTAAGACTGTCCAAGAAGCTGGAATTTTAATATTGGATATTTTGTTCCATCCTTAGGTTTCTTGCCCTAAGGGGTCATTTCCTGGTAACCCCTCAGTAAATGTCAGACTCTGGAGTATTTGCCTGAGGATGAGCCTCAGCTGCAGTGCTTGTTCCTGGGGCACAGGCTGGTGTGCAACAGGGAGGGTGTTCTGTAACAGGGAATACAGCCCTTCCCTGCAGCCAGATGAATGAACACAGCCCCTTTCCTGCTGCTTGGGTTTGAACAGGAGTTTACAGATCCATGGGCATCATCATCATGGCTTAAATGGTTGTGAATAACAGCATTCCTTTCCTACCAGAAGCCAAACTGAGTGTAGAGGGAAAGCAGGCTCTTTTTTCTGTAATCCACAGTAATCTATAATAAGATTTAATGTTTAAAACAACAGGTTCCCAGCTCTTACATAATTGGAAAAAGAATGTAATTTCTGTGAACAAAAGTTCTGCTTGTAAACTGTTTTTTAAGCACCTGGTTATCACCACAATATCACTGGCTTTCCATAGCTGGTGATTTGTGTTTCCATACCATTCACCAAACCTAAATGCAGCTTTTAGGGCTGAATGTGAAATTGCAGCCGTTTTGAATATGTTTTGAATTACCCTGGATAATTGTTAGGTCAATATGAAGGGTTCTAATGCTCAAAAACCTAAATCAAGCTAAATTCTTCTTCTAGTGTGACTTCTCTGAGTTCTGCTGCAAAGAACTCCCCCAAAGGGTCACATTGTTGGTAATATGAGAAAATAAATTGTTTCTGAATCAAAAGTGTTTTCAGCAATCATTGGATTAGGCACTAATTGAAGCTCCAGCAGATAATAAAACATGACTGTAAACGATTGCTTCAGCTTTATCTTTCAAAAAAATCAAAGTCAAAATGCAGTTCCTTCTAAACAAATAAAGTATTTACAGCAAAATATACTCCCTAATGAATAAAATGTACAGTCAGCCACAACCCCAAACATGTGCCAGACTCCATTCATTTTTTTTCAAGGAAATCCATCGGCTGCTTATAAACATGCTGAACAAAAATATTTAGGTTATCACTTGAAACAGTCTCTCCACTGAGATTAGGCCAGGAAAGTTTAAAGCCTAGAGGTTGTTCTACAAATATCTCTGTATGTGTCTATAAATATTCCAGCATTTCCTGTAATTAGTGATGCTTGATACTCCCTCTTTCAGGATCTTTTATTAGTGTCTCATAACTTTGCTAAACATCTTGATTAAGGGGTTTTCCCTGCTAGGGCTGTCCAGGCAGAGTCAGAACTAATTTGTTTAAACCAAAACAGCTAAGCCTGTACTGAGAATACTGTTGTTCAATATGAGAGAAAAAAAAAAAACATGAAGAACATGTTTTTTTGAAAGATTAGATAATTCTAGAATATTTTGTGGAGTGTTTTGAAGTTTGGTTTCTTCTACTCAGTGTGTATAACAAAATCTACAAGGAGATAAGCAAATTACAAGTCTCGGGAAAAAAAACAACAGTTCATGGATGATTAAGAGAGATTATTCTGAACTGAAATTAGTAGTAGCTCTCTCTCCTGAGCATGCTTTAGTCCCAGCAAGAATAATTTGTGCTTCAGTGTCCCGCCCATCATTTCCCACAAAGCAAACAAATATGACCCAAACGCTTCCTAGCTCTTTGGCCAGTCAGTTTTGTCTTTACTCTTCCTTGAGACTTCCCTCTTTTTTACATTCCCATATATCTGAACCCAACTGAAGGCTGTTATGGGGCCATAGGCCCATCCAATACTGACCTATCCCCACACCCCCTTCCCCTTCTGGGTCTTTTGGGCCAATCTTTTTTCCTGAACCCCTGCTATGATTGTCTTTTCCCCTACTGCCTTAAGATTTTTCTTTATTGTACTTTTATGTTATATTTTATTCCATTTTATCTGCAGCCCTAACCCATCCTATCCATACATACAGGGGGACAGAATATAAGTTAAAAAAGGAAGTATAGAATGTAATCTTACCCCCTAAAGAGTTGCAGCTGAGCCAATTATTAAGGATTAGGAGCAGGCCTGATGTTAACAGGCCACAGCTGTAGCCAATAAGAAGAGTGCTATACAAGAGTGGATTGGAGGGAACTGGAGTCAGTTGGCTGCTGTGAGGACAAGGAAGGGTCAGTGCCCAGAGGAGCTGCCTATGAGGAACATCAAGGAGGTACAAAACTCTAGCAATATGGACCCCTTGCAATGTACTGATAATAGAATACTTGCAATATAATGACAACACACACATGTTCCGGATTCTCGCGCTACCTCCATGTACACCAACAAATACACTTGCAACAATTTTCCAAACCGTCCCACTCCCTGAACCTCTATCCCTTCATGGTACTTTGTTCATTTTACACAACCTCCCAGTCCCAGCATCCACTTAGAGACAATTTGTTCCAGTCTCTCCTCCACATGCCCAGACACACCACAATTTTTTACCTAATATGTGCATTTGGATTTTGTTTTCTTTTGTTTGTAATTTTCCTCCTTTATTCTGCCTGAGTCTGAAAAGGGTTATTAATGATGTGGAGGACTTCAGCTTTCTGGCTAACTTTTAGCAAGACTGTAGGCAACTGTTCTTATCAGCAGAGATGATGGGTAAATTTAACACCAGATGGTGTTACCAGGCCCACCACACTCACAGAATTGTGTGTGTGTACGTGTAAACACCCATGCATGTTCACATGCAAACAAATACCCTGCTGTGTGCATGCAAATGTTTCCTTCACACTACTTGCAGCAGAAGAAGCCTTATCTGTCTAGAAGGATGCAGCTGCCACTTGACCTGGATTTGTTGATACACCAGAACTCTTTGGCATTGCTCCACTGACGCAGTGAATCCCAAATGCTGGCTGTACCACTTTACAGCTGCTTTCCATCATCTGAGATGCACCACACAGAAAGCTCATACCAGTAGATCTAGATCTGGTCTTATCTTTATTTTCAGACTCTTGCAATCCTGATCACTCTGTCCTTTCCCTGATTATCCTTATGTAAATGGTCTTTAAATTTTAGATGATGAAACAGATTTGCACTGTGATTCTTTGCTTTAAAAAGTGAAACTCATCCAAGAAAACTTTCCTTGGAATATGCCCAGGTGAAGTTATCCTACCCTAAAAAATATTATGAAACATTTTCAGATCAGTATTTTTTTATTAAGAAAAAGCATTTTCATCTGAAAACTTGTAGGAGGAATTAACAGCAAGTTCAGGAGAGGTGGATATGAAAACCAAGATGCAGTACAGTATTAACTAGGTTTGGGGACTGAACGATGGCCCTCAGTTAATTTACACCTACCTCATAAAAATGTTGGATTTATAACAGATATCTAAATTGAATCTGCACAGATATTTACTTTGATACTGAGAGATTCATGATGTCCACCAGGACATCCATGTCCTTTTCTGGCAAGCTTCTTTCCACTGAAGAGGCCACCATCATACACTGGTGCATGGGGGTGCTCATCCCTGGGGGCAATTCCCTTTGTTGAGCCCCATGACATTCCTGTTGACCCATTTCTCCAGTCTGTTGAGGTCTTCCTGGATGGCAGCACAACCCTTTAGTGTAACAGCCACTCCTCCCAGTTTGGTGTCACCAGCAAACCAGCTGAGGCTACACTCTGCCCCATCATCCAGAGGTTTAACAGGACTGGACCCAGTACTGGTTGCTGAGGAGCTCTGCTAGCCACTGTCCCCAGCTGGATCTGTGGATCACCACCCCCTAGACCCAGACATTCAGCCTGTTTTCAATCCACCTCCCTGTCTGCTCCCCCAGCCTGTACATCAGAAGCTTCTCTGTGAGGGTCTAATGGGAGGCATCATCAAAGGTGTCACTGTTCCCAGGCAGACAATACCCTCTGCCTCCCTCTCGTCCAAGAGTTGGTCACTTCACCACAGATGTTGGGCAAGCACGACTTCCACTTGGTGATGCCTTGCTGACTATTCCTAATAGTTTTGTCATCTTCACTGTACCTGGAAATTATTTCCAGGATTAGCTGTGATCCTAAAACCTAAATGCAGAAAAAATCCCAGGAAGATAAAAGCTGTACAAATTAACTTTGAGCAAAAACATAAGTGCACAGTTCTGTCCACATTCCTGTTAATTCATAACAGTTCAGAGGCTTACATGCTGTGTAATTTGAGCAGTCATCCAATTCAAATATCTACAGGAAAAGGCAATTTCAAAACATCCTGCAGGTAAAAATATGGGAATTTTTACAACTAATTAGTACTAAGTATAAACCACAAAGGTAACTGAAAGGGGATAGGTCAACTTAGTGTTTACAATCTTTTCATCCCCTATTGTCTATATTCCAACTCTTCTCTTTTCCACTGGAATAAGTGCTGTGAAAACATAATGAAAGGCATCAGGCAGCATTATAAGGGTGGCTGCAACTTAACAAGCTGCAGTCCAGTTTTACCATAAAATGTTGGGTCTGGTGTTTAAATAGGTTTTTGGTACTTTATGAGTTGCAGAAATTTTGCCCAAACATCCTGTTGTAAGGAGGAAATCTCTAGAGCTGAATATGACAGTCTTCCTAGGCCTTGTGACTTCGAATCAGCCAGCTTTGTTAAAACATCCAGGTGGATTAAGCTGTTTAGTTGTGGCTTGAAGCCATGAGACAGGCTCCTGGGGTCTGAGAGTCTGGAGCAGTCAGCAAAAAAGGCACTTTCAGGTTTCAGTGGGTTTGCAGCAACTGAGGCTTTCTGCAGTTCAGTCTAAAAGCCTAGCTCCATTCAAGTATCTTTAGGGCTTCCAGGGTCCTTGAAAGCCTTTTCAAGAGCTGAGAGCTTCAGTAGTCTTTGCGGACACTGTGAGAAATTTGATGTGTTTGATCATTTTACAGCTCTTACTGCAGCTGTGGAACTGACAAAAAACATCCAGCAGACAGCTTGCAGGTTTAGTCCCAACCTGCACCAAGCTAAGCCCTAAACAAGAAAGAAAAAAAAACAGTGAAAGAAGGAAAGGTGTTATTTCTGAAGGAGAATTTCCCTGGCTGCAGAACCCACTGGGTTCTGGAACCTGATGGAGCTGGTCTTTAACCCAGCAGCCTGGAAACCATCAATGGAGATAGAGTCACCTCAAAACAAACTCCTTTTCTTTGTGAATAGACATTGATCCCCATCCCCAAGGCAAGGTTTGGAATAAGGGTTCAGTTGAAATCTGCTTTAGCTACCTGAGTTAAAGGCTTCTCCCAGCTGTTTATTTCCATCTCAGGCATCTCTTAGTGCTCCAATTTGCAGTGAACAACCCTCAGAAGGAGGAGTTCAGAGATCCTTGTCCTGATGGCACTGAAAATTCCTCACACATGACAGCTCTAAGTTCCTCTCTCCCAGCAAATGGGGGCATTTGAGCCTGAACTGACTTTGTACCTCGTCTGAATACAATCAATTTATTGGGAAACCAGAAACACTCTTTTCTTGCTCCTTATCTCTACATGTGGGTATGTGAGAGCTGCTACTACACTGGGCTGGGTTAGATCTCTGTGCTCTGCTTGTTACCCCTGTTGTACAGCCACAAGATTCAGGGATCTTCCCAGCACTGTCAGTGCTTCACTGGTTTTTCATATACTGAATACCACAAATATAGGGACTTGACAGGCTCTTGCAGCAGGAAGTTGAGTTATCAATGTCTTCAATCATCCACTAGTTTAAGAACATGGTCTCTTAGGATTAATATCTTTGTCACGTGTATCAGAGCATTGGGTAATTTTACATCCAGGCACATGTGACATTTTGGAAAGTAACTTGTGGATGGTCTAAATCTTATTGGAAGTCTTTGGGGTTTGTTTTCTCAAATGCTTCAGTCATATTTAAATATACTCTAGACTTCTAAATCGCGTTGGCATGTCTAAAAATTTTGCTGAGAAGATCTGTGAAATATATGATGTGTATTTAAAAATGGCAATGTGAAAGTTTGCTGAAGCTATAAATCTGTCCAAGTTTCAGAAGCTAAGAACATTGTTATTGACTAGCTAGGCAGAATAAGATTTAAATGCCAACTTTCCTCCAAAAAAACACAAAACACCTTCAAATCCAGCTATTTACAATTAATTCCACATAAATTCTGTTAAGAATAAAGCTGGAAAGAAGACAAATCCTATATATAGGTCACTGTTTGCTCGCAGCTGTTTTCAAAATTAGAATGCTGGTTTTCACATGTAGCATTAAACGTGAACAAATATATTGATCATAGGACTGCAGCATATCCAGAAGAATATGCTGATTTCCCCTGTGGAGAGGAGTTAGCTAGTACTGCAGAATTCCTCCTCTTAGCCTAAAGATATGACAAATCTCTTCTTGGCAGCAATACTGTTAACCATCAAATGAATCCATTGCTCAAGGAGATTACTTGGATTCAGAGAAGTCCCAGAAGGAGTCATGCAGCTTGAAGGCAGATGCTTGCAGCTTCACAGCTCAGAGAGAAAAGCTGATATTGGTCAGTCCCCCCAAACAGGGTGTACAGTATTTATTTATGGAACAGCCAGATATTTCTGTATCCCCACCCTTACTACTAACAACAGACTCAAGCCATACAGGCACTAATGGTCTAAGAAAACACTTCATGGTACATGGAGAATTGAGCACAGTTATCTTAGCAGAGATCTCAGAAGGTCATAAATACAAACCAGGGTTCATAAAATAGAATTTAAATCCTCCAAACAGTAATAACATTTCTTTTTCACTATCATAATATAATTTCCTTGGCCATGCTGAGCATTTTACTTCTCTTTGTTTTGTGCCCTAGGATTTTCATTTTCTAACCCCACCCTTCTTATTCTCCTCCCCTGGTGTGTAATGCTCTGCATTCAATCTGGTTTAGTTCCTTTTAACTATGTGGGAAGTCTGTAGAATTCCTTTATTTAATTGCTTTGCTGATGCAGCAGCCCAGGAATAATGGACCTTTACTTACTTGAGCTGAGAGGTGCTGTCTAGTTTTATCAGTCAGTTCCCATTCTCCTCCTGCTTGTATCAGGCACTTGTCAGCATAATCTCATTGCTCTGACTTTTTTTTTTCTGCTTTACACAGATGCAAATTACTATTACTCAAGGGGGGAAAAAAAGGGAAAAAAAAAAAAAACAAACCACAACCCTAGCAAATTACTTGCTTGTCCTACATGAAAGAGGTTTTCAGGGAAACAAACCATCACCATAAATGTTACAACATTTATGTGTGGCAAAAACCCAAACAAACAGAAACAAAAAACTTTTTAGAACACTGAATTTTTTTGGTTTGACATTTCCACAGTAACACATTATTTTCTGGGAGACAACATGTAAAGAAATAGGTGCTATTAACAAACCCAAAGCAGGTTTTCCCAGTTTTTTCATACACCTCACATACTGGAGGTGTATGCATTGTCCACATCCAAACTGTTTCTTACCTGGCTTGGAGCACAGATAGGACCTCTTTGAATCTCTGCTTACACCACTCAAGCCTGAAAGTCATTTGAGTCTTTGCTACTTAGATAAACATGCTCTCAGCTGCAAGCCAAGACCTCTTTGGCACAAAATGGCATCTCGGTTCCTTTATTCAATCTTAAATTTTTTCAATATTTCTTTAATCTTATTTTTTTAGGTAATGATTTACCCAGCCAACTTTTTGCACAGTTCTAATTAGGACTAGCTACAGGGAAGCCAGAGGGCAGAAAGAAGTGTGTTAAGTAAATTCAGTGAAGATATCCCTGATTGACACTGACATAAGTGAGAAGAAAATCAGGCACGCTGAACTTAACACTTCTGTCATTTGCAAATACATATTTAACAATAAACTGCAAATAGGTAGATCCCCTGTTTTTGTAACTCAGCAAATCACTGAGCTTTGCAAATTTGCACAACCTGTGGTTCTGTTCCAGCTCTACTGCAGTCAGGACCATGCTCTTTGGGATTGTTTTTCCATGGCCTTCACTTTTGATTGATTCCTTCTAGGAGGTGACATGCTACACACATGCACAGAGGGCACCCTCTGACAACTGTCCTGCTTCTGGTTGAATCACCATCATGTTTCCCCTCATCCTTCCATTAATCTCTAATAAATGTTAAATCCTGATGGGCTTGAAACCCTGGATAAAATATCAAGTGCAACAATGTTTGCTTGATCTTTTATATTCAATGCTTATTCTAAAAAGCACTGGTGTTATTTTTTTTCTCTTTCTTACATTATTTCAATTGTTTTCAAATAGATCAGTAGGTATAAGGGTATAAAATGTGCACATATGAAAATTTTGCATTAGTCTTAAAGTATCTGTTTCTCTGCAGAACCCATCATGTACACAGATGATTTATAGGACATTCATGACTTTATAAAGATTTATATGTGAACTATATGTGAACTATCTTCTTAAAAACAATGTAACAAAAAGGATTATAAATCAAATTCTCAAATAAAGTAGTCATCCTTTGCAATTCACTTCCACTGCCCTGGCTTGGTAACCACAAGACAAATTCTTCCCTCTACCCAGTTCCTGCTCAGTGCAGAAAAGAAATCACAGCCCTCTGCCTGAATTGATTGCTCAGCATGAATTAACACCAGCAGACTCTCAAACCAGCTAAAAGCATGGCAAAGCCCTGCACTGTGCCCACCTCTTACCTCCAGCTCTCCCAGGACATTGTGAGCGCAGGAAGAACCTGGTGTATCTATGCCAGCTGAAAACTGGCCATGATGTGGGAATTCCTTGTAGATCAGCAAGAATCCAAACCCATCTGGGCCCTGCATTTGAGCAAGGAAAAGTCTGCAGAGCTTTATGAGTCAGTGTGTTCATTCTGCACTTGTGTTTGTTGCAACCTCTGCCCTCTGGGCAGCAACCTTTTCCACGGGGGGTGTCAGTCCCTTTAAAACCACATGAAATTTAACAAGGGTTGGTGCTGGACTCTGCTCCTGGGACAGGGAAACCCTGGTTGTATGGACAGACAGGGGAATCAGTAGGGCAAGGGAGGGGATTGTCTCACCCTGCTCTGTGCTGTGGTGCCCTCAAGTCCACTGTAAAGTTTTGGGCACCACAACATAAAAAATACTCTGAGCCATCAGAGAGTGCCCAAAGGAGGCCCACCAAGATGGTGAAGGGTTGGGAAGGGAATCTTTGTGAGGAGTGGCTTAGATCAGCCAGGTTAATTTCACAGGCTTCTTCTTCTTTCTTCTTCAAGTAATTTCCTTGTAGATTCTTCGCATACTCCTCTGCTTAACAGTTTGCAAGCTTTGGCTAGAATAACAATAATTAATGGGTATAAAAAGAAAAAGAGACATAGTTCACTTGTAGTTCAAAGACATAACCAATAGGTTATTGAGTGCAGAGTTGTGGTATAACCCTAGTTACAGCTAAATACCATGCAGCCACTCACCCTGCTCTCCACTGGCTCCCCAGTGGGATGGGGAGGGCAATTTTAAAAAAAAAAACCTAAAATTCATGAATTGAGAGTTATTTAAAAAGTTGAAATAAAGTTATTTAAAAATTGAAATAAAGTCAAATCTAGTAGTTATAAAAATGATAATGACACTTGTAATAGGGAGAAGAACAAGTGACCCACGATACAATTACTTACCATGATCCAATCAATGCTCAGCCCACCCAGGAGCAGCAATTGTCATTCCTTGGCCAACTTCCCCAGTTTCTGTACTGAGCATGTTTTATGGTATGGAGCATCCCTCTGGCCAGTTCCAGTCTCCTGCCCTGGCCATGCTCATCCCCTGTTTCTTATACATCTGCTCACTGGCAGAGCATGGAAAAATGAAAAGCCCTGGATTTAACACAATTGAGCAACAACTAAAACATCAGTGTGCTATCAACATAGTTTTCACAGTACATCCAAAACACTGCACTGGAAAGCTACTAAGGAAAACATTAACTGTTCCCCAGATGAAACCAGGACAGGTAAAGACACTGCATCAAAACACAGCACTGGAAAGTGAAGCAGTTCAGCCCTCCCAAGAGCGATGTGGATGTGCACACCATCCAATGTGTGTTACAAAGGCAGCAAAGTCAGATTTCAGGAAGGAGGGGGATGAATATATTTACTTTGTTCTTATCGCTATTAAGGTTTGTTCTGCATCAACAATAATCCCTTATTGCCTTTTTATTCCAGATGCAATAAACTTTTTTTTTATGAGAGATTAGTACCTCAACTTTGCTTCTGCATTTCATCAGCCAGAGCAGCTGTTCATTATTTTGTGTATTTCAAAGCAGCAGAGATTATCACTAAAACAGACATCAAAACTTGTGGTGGGGTGAGTAATCATTTCAGCTGTGGGAAAACAGATTCATTTCCTCTCTTAAAATATTGTAAAATGTTCAAATATTTCTTTGACAAATGTGCTGTTTTCACTGTGTTCTCTGTCACTTCAGTTTAGTGCACAGGCAGCAGTTGCTGCTGTTCTGCTGGTCTGGGAGGTGTTGGAGGCTTGCAGGAAAACCCAGGTGTTGGTTTGAAGAGAAGTCAAGACTCCTGCTATTGAAAACATTGCACTAGGATTCCGAAATCCAGATTTTATTCCTGTCTTCATGCATTACTTTGCATGAGTCACACGGGTCCAGCTACTTGAGACTCAGTGATCTGAGGTCTTTTACAGGCTAAATGATTATATGGTTTAAATATATTGAGGAATTAAAGGAATTTGGGTGAATCTAAAGTTTGTTCCATATGTCTCCAAAACAAGATAACAGATTTATTTAAGAGTTAGCTGCAAACTTTCACTTGAAAATCAGCATCTTTTACTTGTTGAAATACCACAACCTCTCATATAAGAAAGCTAATTAGATGAGCATGAGGAAAACTGGGTTTGAAATCTGTTCATCTGTTCATTTCCAGGGAAGTGTTTATATACTGAGACAGTTATTTGTCTTCCTGCCCACAATATTAAAGAACATAAATTAATAAAAATGCAATTTGCCATCAGATGTGGCCAGAGAGTGAAAGCAAAGCCCTACTCCATAAATGTTTTCTAAAGTTAAGTGTCTGGTGTGTTCTGTTTCAGTATCCAGTGAGGTCACAGATCCCCAAAGGAGAGGGGTCTCTTCATTTCCAATTCATGAAATCTGAAAGTGCAGTTGAAAATACTTGCTTAGAAATGGTATTGATTGGAGAGAATCTTCTTGCTTTCCAATCTTATGATCATCCAATTAAGTGTAAGAACTGTGTTCACTGTTGCAACAGAAGCCCTGTTGCCTGCTCATGCTGTGCTGCCTGCATATGTGTATAAAAAGACAAAGATAATTTCTATCCTGCTCATTTTCTAAAGACTAAGATCAGCTAAAAACAGCTGTTACACTGAGAAAATAAGGGCTGGTAAAGATAGACACCTTCTGAGACTTTCAATTGTGCATATATATGGGCACCTAAAGTACATAAACCTGAATAAAATTGAGGATGTAAAAGCACCTCAAGCTAGTAGACTTGAAAATTTTGATGGGACGTGCACTTAAGGGTCTAACCTTTATGGAGATCTTGTCCAAGACCAGGTTTGTGACAGAACAAAGATTGTGTCACCCATATCACATCAAGCATCTTACCCACAGGACTAGCATTATATTTTGTTAAAGGGCGTTATGAAAGTGTCATGGGCAAAAGGGAAAAATAAATTCTTGCTACAATGAAAATCCTCACTGATCACTTTCCTGAGTCGGAATGTCTTTAAGAATCTCTTCAGAAAACTTGGCAACATTCACATGAGCTTTCCTAGCTCTCAGAATCTTGGGTTCAGAAATACTCTGGTGGGTTTCTACCTCTCAGTTTCCTTGTCCCTGTCCCTAATCTGCCAGCAGAGGGACAGTGACAGCACATCAGAGCAACCAGCCCTTCTGGCAGCACGGTGTAATGAGCTGCAATCAACTGAGTCTAACACACATCTCTCTATTTTTCTTCCCCTGGTTATAGAGGGAGGCAGCTGAGTTTGCAGGTGTCCCTCTTGCAGGCCAGCATTTGGCTGGAAGATAAGCACAACTTCCCTGCTGGACTTTTGTTCCAGCACAACTGACCTTCAAAGGACAAGGAACCTCATGATATGGAGCACAAGTCAGATTGGGGAAGGTATCACCTGGACAAAATAGCCTTGGACGCTGCCTATCTTTCTGTCTTTTCATTCTTTGTGGTCATAAATCAAATTCAGACTTCTGCACTTGTCTCTGAATAATATATTAGGACTGATTTTAAAACATATTAGGCATTTCTATTCATGAGGGCGTTGAAATTTGGCCAATGTAAATGATGAAACCTCCAAGAATATTATTTCCTCTCTCAACTTATTCCTTTATCTCTGAGCAGATTTCATGGCACAGTTCTTTTCAGAGTTCTTTATTTTACATTCCATGAGAAGACTGCATCCTTCCATTCAGCGCATTCTCTGCGTTCAGCGCACCTTGAAAAGTCCAGGCTGTCCAAGCGCACAATTTATTTCTCACCATGGTAAGGTATTTGTTTATTCAAATGCAATATAAATTTCTGTCTCCTTTTGGAGTCACCAGATTAGCTTTATCTGAAAAAATTGTGAGCTTGCAATGAAGTATTAGTAGCTATCCTGTAGTTAATATAATTTTGTCAATGCAGGAACTGACAGGAATGCTTCTCTTCCAATATCATTCTTATTTCCTCTTTTTTAATTTATTTTGGAAAAATTGTTAATTTAGAATCTCATATCTGAATAATCCCTGGTGCATGGGATGATAATTCAAAAATGCCACAAATTGAACTTCTTTTGTCCATTTATTGGTTGGCTTGTTGCATAACAAGAAAACTGATAAGTTTAATTACTTTTATGAAAATGAAAGGCAACTATTATAATTTTGCTGAAGTGTTAATAGTAGTGCCACTTTAAACTAAAGTAAAGCATGCCACAGGCTAAGTGACATGCTTGGTAGGAAGCAAATCAAGCATTGGAAGAAAATTCATATTTATTAGGACAACATTAGCATTTTATTGTACAGAGACTGATTACCCCACCCTCATTTGTTTGTTTCTCACCTGCTATGCAGTTTTCCTTTAGGTTCTTGCATAATTCCCTATTTCCCAACAGCAATAATAATTATTTGATTCAATGATAGATTGTGTAGTCTGTATGTAATCAAGAGCTGGTAGCAATTAAATTCAAATTTAAAGACTTTTAAAAGAATGTTTACATGGTAGTTTGACAATTACATGGATTAAATGTCACGGGTCTCATCCCTGAGGACAGAGAGGGGGATTTTTGTTTGTGTTTTAATTCTGTATGGAATTCACTATCATTCATATCATGCACATTTTATGGATGAGTTATTAATCAAGCTTCTCCCTTGTTAGTACCACAAATTTCTTTTGCCCTCATTAACACTGCTGTCCAGGTGCAATTTAAGAAGTAATTTTGTGTAGGGTATACTCCCACAGAAATGTAACTTACTTGTGTAATTCAATTAATTGGCTTAAGGGTTACTTCTGACTCACACCATTAGAAGTTGGAGGGAAATTCACCCCAGAGACTTCTCAGGGAACATAATCTGTCACCAAAACCTCCACTGCTCCTCCACCACAGGTCGAATTTACACAACAGGTCAAGGGAAGGGGGAATCAAAAGCAATGTATTGCATCTTAAAATAAATTTGAAGGCCATTTTGGATTTGGGTCATGGGTAGCAGTTGGGCTTTTAACTGTCTCTGAACATTTCTAATGGCGCAACTATTCTTAGTTGCTCCACGATTTAATTTAGTGCTTGTGGAACTTAAGGTTGAAAGATACAGATGCAGCCCTTATATTCTTGTCATATTTGAAGTCAATGATCTAGTTTAACTTTAGGCATATCCCCATCAAGTCAACTGGCATGACTTCATTGACTTTTGACCAAAGGCATAACAGTTTATATAGCTGAAGATGAAGCCAAGAGTTAGGCCTTAGATAGAAAGAGATGGGTAAGACCCTTTCTCCTTTCCTTGCCTGAGATTTTTTTTTTTTTGAACAGCATCCCAAAACCAAAGCAAAAGCATCTACTCATTCCATAGCTAAGAGAAGAGCAGAAGTCAATTTTTGTATTTATATAATGGTTCTAACTTGTAGAGGGGTGCACAAGGATTCCTCTTAACTAAGCTCAAGGTGAGTCTTATCTGCAGGATAAGGCGAAAATCAACTGTCTGAACAAAAAATTCTGTAGTATTCTGACTGGCTTCTAGCTGCAGCTCCAGAGAGCTGTGGGCCTCTGATAATTCCTATGTATTACAGATAGCAGGTAGTTCAGATGCTCTGGGGCATCTGAAAGGTCACTCCATGCCTGCCTTTAGGTGACTGACACCCCAGGTGCCTACATTCAGAACACTTACCTAATCTCCCCTCCTAGTCAAAGGAGGTCAAATCAAAATAGCTCATGAAGTCAAGGAAATGAGTCCTCCCATCATTAAGTTCAGCAAATGGTCAGAAAAACACCACTTAGGAGCTCGTCTCCTCCCTATAAACAGGCTGCACAATCAGGTGTAGCCATCCATGCTGGAAGCACTGAAAGCTCTTCCAGTCTGGGATGCTGCTGACTGCAAGTTTAGCATAAACAGCCTCTGGTAGTACAGTTCATCTCAGGAGTGAAGGACCTGATGCAGGTTCACTCTGATGAGTGCTTAGAAAAATGACACTTCAGGCTTTGGAATAAAACTCAGGAAATAAGAGTTTAGGTACTGGCTTTTTCAGACACTTCCTATGAAAACTTGTGCAGAATAGGGGATTATTCATACACAAAATTTTATAATCAAAAGTGTCAAGACACAATTTTACAGATAAAGTGGTGTGCTGGTTTACGAACACAGTAGTTTTTCTGTTGAGGCCATGAGGAACAGCTGCCATTAACCATAAGCAAAGCAGGGGAAAGGAAAAAAGGTAGAAATATGTTGCAATTTGAACTAACACAGTTTGTAATCCCAGACTAAGTCAAATTGGTGTGGCCTCTCTGTTCCAGAAGGATCAGAAAAAGGTCTTAAGATAAGGTGAAGGAGTACAGTACCTCGTCCTTATCTTCTTTTATCATGAGATATAATTATTTAGTTGCCTGATTTGATTTAAACACAATAGTTCCTGTCTGCAGGCAGAAATAGGAACCAAAAAACTTCTGAGGTCACTTTGGAGCTTATTGTCTGGGTGCCAGGATGTTTCATGGCTGTATTTCCACTTGCTTTTCATACTAGAAATATTTGAGTAATTTAGTCTCCTTGGGCTGCCATCTTGTCCAATTTACCACCACACACAGTTGTGACTAAAAGGATGAGTTGAAATTTTCTTGCATGTGAAAATTAAACACAGGCTGCTTCAGCGCAGCAGCACATAAAGACTGTTTACTTACAAAACACCTAAATGTTATATATCCTTTGAAAGTCTGTTTAGCCTCTGGGCCAGATCTAGGAAAATGTTTACCTGCTTGCATTCCCTCTGAGAGAAATAGAAATCAGGCATGCAAATACTTTGATGTATCCATTGCTGTGTGTGATCCACTAGTTTATATATAAGAGCCGATTTTTTTGTAGTTCTTGCACCTCTTGTACTCCTTACAGGGAAGCCTATGAAAAACTGTTTTCAGGCAATCCAAGGGGATTTGAACAACAAGCATTCAATGCATAAGTTTAAAGTGCCAGACCTTAAAGGCAAGCCTCAAAATTCTAGGTCAAATTGGATCATCTTGGGACAGACAAGAAAGGAAAGAGGACACCAAGGTCCAAGACATCAAATCAGGCACTGAAATATAGTGGCATCTGAAAATTCAGCAGCTGCTGAGTGGCTGAGATTCCTGTGCAGTTCTCAGGTGACTCTGAGGAAATTGGAACTACCACATAGAATCTTAGAGTGGTTTGGGCTGGAAGGGTCCTTAAAGATCCTCTGGTTCCAACCCCTGGCTGTGGGCAAGGACAGGTTCCACAGGCTCAGGCTCCTCAGAGCCCCATCCAGCCTGGCCTTGAACACTTCCAGGCTTGGGGCTTCCACAGCTTCCCTGGGCAATCCTGAGCACAGCAGAAACGAGCCCGTTTCTGGAGAGAGGGGCAGATCTGCCTGCCTGCCTTTGCAGGAAGCACTGATGCACATGAGTAACCCTGAAACTGTGAGCAGCCCCACAGAGTCACCCATACACAGGAGAAGAGAGGGGATCCACCTATCCTGATCCTGCAGGACACACATTTTCACCTCAGCTGGTTTCCTGAGGCTGCCTTTGGAAGCCGTGGAGAGGAAAAGGCACCCTCAGAAGTTCTCTTCATCTCCTCCTTAGGTAGACATATCAAAAGGAAGATTCAGGTGAGTAGCTCACACAAATGCCTCCATTATAAATATCTGTCTTTAATCAGAGGAATCCTGCCTATTCTCACAGTGTCCTCAAGCAGAAGCTCAAACCCAGGGACTCAAGAGAAATCAGTTTTGCACCTCTCAGTGGTGTGGGAGCTGCCAGCCCTCTGTCTGCAGGATTTGCAGGTGCAGAGTGAGCATGCCACAGGCTCCCTGTAGCATCCATCGGGTGTAAAAAGCCCTGGAGAAATGGATCTGTGAAAGGTCACAGGCAAAGCAGATTTGGATGAGGCTTCACAGCTAAGGCAGGAAATGTTTAGCAGGCAGATAATTATTTCATTGGTGCTTCCCCAGGAGGTGGAGGCTGGCTTATTCCACGCTGTGCAGCAGCAGGCTCCAGACACATCCAGAACGAGGCGCAGTGAGATGAGATTTTATGAATACCAGAGGAATTTGCATTAGATAACATTTGTATATCTTCAAAGCCTTAGTATCTGCTTGCAAATCTCATCCCCAAATCCCCAAAACACACAAAATTAATTTCATTTGAATAAGTCAAGGCCTTTAAAACTTAAATACTTGGAAGTCTCCTATACTAAAATAACAGGCAGTGATGCAGTCACCAACCCTGGAGGCTTTTGAAAGATGTGCAGATGTGGCATTTGGGGACATGGCTTAGTGGAGGACTTGGCCTTGCTGGGTTAATGGTTGGACTCTGGGATCTTAGAGGGCTTTTTCAACCTAGATGATTCTATGGAATAGTAAATTTTATCATAACATCATACCATTTTTACCATGTTTCCCATGGTAGCAACTTCCACATTAAAAGCAAACAGTAAGTGTGAAACTGGAAGGACTTGTGTAGGGGGGCATGTGTAAATAAACATAAATAAGGTAAAATGGGGCCATGCTGAATCTTGCTTTTTTTTTTTATGTTAGAGAAGACTGTAATTCTGGGGGCAGAGAAATAAGTGAAGAATGTTTATTAAATAGAAAGTCACTTATTTTTGAGAAGAGTTCCGTTTTATTTTGCTGTATTTGCTGTATAAGGAGCATCACAGAGGTTTACAGTACTGGTGTCTGAGAGAAACTTATTAGGAAACAGCGCAAGTGAAAGGCTGCAAAGTTCATTTTCCATGCAGTCACCTGCACTCTTTCCCACTCATCTTTCATCACAGATATGTATTTAACATATTATTTGACAGAGTTCTACCAGTGTAAGAGATAAAGAAAATTTACCCACAAAAATATGTGTTTGCTGAGAGAATGGCTGTTAGCAACATTAAAATTTGAACATGTATGTGTCAGTCAGAGCAAAACAGTACACAAAAATATTTTCTGCTATTTCTCTAACACTAATAAAACAAAAAAAAACTCAAAAAAACATTTTATCTGTAGCTTTTATTTTCCATTTCACTGTTATTTCTCACACTTCCTATAGGAAGTCTGTCGCATTAAAATAGATTTTAGATTTTACAAATCCTAACCAGACCCTTTTTTTGCTTTTTTTTTTAATTAGACTTATAAGTATACAGTTCAACTTTACAGGGCAGACTTTTCAACTTCCAGCTGGCACAAAAGATTAAATACAGGAGAACAACTAGGATGCCACTCTATAAATCAAGGTGATCCTGGTGTGTCCATTCCTGCAGTCCTCTGCTGCCCCGAGGCAGAAAGCAGTGGGGATTTTCTTTATTCTCTCCTAATCCTCTGAGTCTCAGTGACTGACGGTGCTGCAGCCCTGCAGAGGAAAGGGAGGATCCGTGGCTGTGCTCTGGGAGCTGCAGGGCTGGGAACCCTGGGGCTGCTGAGGTGACATGAGGGGAGGATGGGCATTGCCACAGGGAGCCCTCTGCAGACCCCCCTCGCCCCTGCACCAGGGGCACTTGGGGCTCAGACACTTTTGGGGCTCAGACAGACATCATCATTTACCACATCTGCAGAGGTGTTCATCTGGCCAGACGTCTGGGGTGCAACCAAGACTCATTTCACAATTAGCAGAGGGAGACAGGCAGTTTCAGGATGTGAATCATCTAACACCCTACATAGAAAAAGAGTTGTCAAAAATGGGTAAGAGCAATTATAAATCTTAAATTAAAACAAAAAAAAAAGTTTGCTTCTATCTATTGAGTATAGTCAATGATCTGAAAGTGGCCAATCCACTTTACCTATTTATGCCATAGATATTTCACACTCTTGAGGTCTTATTTTCTGTGCCACAACTCACAGCTGATGTGTCAACTGGTTTTCAGACCTTTTTCATTCTGTCTCAGTTGCTTTGATCCCAATCTACAGCAAGTCAAATCTTTCCTTTGCCTGTCTCATCCGCTTCATCAGTAGCAGGTTTTTATCTAGACTAGCAAATTCAGAAAGTTAAAGTTATTCTGACAGCCACCCTCTGAGCGTGGGGTTGTCTCAAGTACTCAGCAATCTGTGTTTACATGCTGGGTACAGGTAGTTGGTGTTTGTAATAAATCTGTCAGGCCTTTTGCAAGCATTTGGTGCCAGTTTTCTTCTTTCTCTTGTTGAACTATGGCAGCAAGTCCCATTGAGTTGAAACCAGAGGGAAGTGTCTTTCCTTTTCAGATGTCCTCAAGCCTTTTTACTCTTTAGTATGCACAACTTTCCTTTGGGTCTGCCTAGACTGAAGTAAAGAAAGTTAGAAATAAGCTGAGAAACCACCTAAGCCAACTTTATCTTTCTACTATAGTGCAAAAAAAAAAAAAGACATATATTGATCAGTCAGGTATAATAGGTTAGACATTTCACTTCATATTCTGTTTTGCTCCCATAAAAGCAATTCAAGAAATATGAAACAGAGAGAGAATCAAAAAAAGGGGGGGGGGGGGGGGGGGGGGGGTTACTCCTAGGGTAATATCTCTGACTCTTTTAATGTTTAGAAGTATGACCAGAAAGGTGAGGAAGTCAGAAATGAAATTGCCAGTCCAAGAAATGAGAGCTCTTTTGAGCAGTGTCAGCAAAGTATTTCCCATTTACTTCTCCACAAGACTTTCCACAGCAAGCCTTGACAGCCACGTAAGAATTGATGAAGTAAAACCTGTGGGCTGATGGAAGAGGTAGCTGCAAGGGTACTTTGATATTCCACTAAACTGAACTTACGAGTTCTGGTATCTATCTCACACTTCTACAAGTCACTTCAGGTGCCATCCAAATGGCCACAAATATCCCTGTCTTCACAAACAGCTGGGAAGTTCATCTTCAGTACAGCACATTTACATCATTCCCTCTTCTGCAGCCAATTGCCTATTGGTCTTAGAGATAGGATTTAGGCAATTGCTTTATGGTCTATAAAAGCTTCAGTGTCAAACATTAAACAGGAAGGAGTTTTTGAGGTGAAATGTGGAGAAAAAAAAAGCACAACTATCACTGGCATTTTTTTTTCTACTTTACTACCTCAGAAGAAAGCTGGCAGAGTTGGAGGAGCAATAAATAGCCCAGGTATAGAAGAAGCACTGAAGGATGTTAAGGCTATAACAGAAAACACAAATTATTTTTTTGCATCAGTGTTCACCATAGCCTTTCTTTAGAGGTGATCTGTCTCAAATCTAGCTGTCAAGAGCAAGAATATATAAAAAAAAGTGATAAAATGAACAATAAAAAACTAAGTCCCAAGCGATAGAGGGATTCAGATATGAAACTGCTGATCTGTGATCTGTAGCCTCTTTCTTAATTCAGCCGTGTTGCCAGAGTAGAATAAGTCAGCTGTTATTTAATAGTATTTTGGGAGTGATCTGGAGAAAAAGAGATGAATAAGCCTGTCTTTCATACCAGAAAATTGCTAAGAAAACTAGTGAGGAATGGCCTTTAGGAATGTGAGGGAAAATCTGTTGGGAATAGGTTCTCCATAAGGGGAAAGCTGTACTGCACTTGGCTGCTGGAGCACTTTGACCCTATAAGATACAGGTGACCATAGTCGGATCTTTGCAACATTTCTGACAAATATCCTCATAAAAAGTCTCAAGGAAACTTAGCAAAGACAAGAGCAGGTAGAAGGTGCCTGAAAAATGAGGAAGCAAAGGGAAGGGATCCATATTCTATTTCCATTATAAAGGAAAACCTCCCTCCCCAGTGAGTTCCCCAATTGTCTGTTCTGGGACTAATATTGATTAACATAGTCTGGAAAGATCTGGAAAATGGTTGACTAATGAGACACAAGACTTACTTATATAGAGAGATATTCAGAATAGTAAAAAGCCAAACTAGCAGCTACAAGGCACAAAAGGATCTAACAATATTGACTGACTGGACAATAGAATGGCAGATGAAAATCACTGTCAGTGAATGTGAAAAACTGCAGATTAGACAAAAAAAATCCTCCTAGCTCTGCATGAGATGCAATGGCCTCTAAATTAACTACTACTTCTTATGACAGTTTCTCTGAAAATGCCAGCTCAGCTTTCCTTTGTCAAAATGACAAAGAAAATGTTAGAACTTTTTAGGAAGGACAAGGCGAAAAAAAAAATAGAAAACAAATATCATCATTATGAGACTGTAATAATAGGTATTTCTCCCACACCTGGAGGTCTCCAAATGGTGGTGTGCTGATCTCACAAAAGGGGAATGTAAAGTTCAAAAAAATAGAGAAGGGCAGAAATATGGACAGAAGCAAATCATGAGAAAGGAAAACTGAATAGCCTGAGATTTTTCATCTTTTATACAGGGGAAGGGTATGAAAAATGTCTAAAGCATGAATGAATTGAAGAGAATGAGGAAGGAAAAAGCATTTGTGGTTTCCCAGAACACAGTAGATCAGGGTTCTTGCTGAGACAGGATTAAAATTTAAAAAAAAAAAAAAAAATGGAAGTGCTTTTCACACACTGAATATTTTGGTGAGGGAAATCCCCACAGTAGGGCTTTTGTAAAGGCAAACAGAATAATGGGATCAAAAGAAGATTAAAGTCCCTAAAGCACAGGTTGCTGGAAGCTGTAAGTGGTGTATCATGAGAAAAATGTTCTATTTTGTCCAGTCCCCAAGTTTTTCTAAGTACATGCTACTGACTAGGATTAGACAGAAAATACTCTCCTTGATGGACATTTGGTGTGATCACAAAACACTGTTCTTAACAAAAGCTACTTCTGTTCCATGGCCAGGATCTGATAGTTGTCACCACATGAGGTGCTCCTTCTACACCAGAAGGGAGCTACCAGGCCAAAATCCATCTAGAATCTGTACTTTGGGGATCTTTTTTCCTTTTCTTTTCTCCTCTCCTCTTCCCTTCCCTTCCCTTCCCTTCCCTTCCCTTCCCTTCCCTTCCCTTCCCTTCCCTTCCCTTCCCTTCCCTTCCCTTCCCTTCCCTTCCCTTCCCTTCCCTTCCCTTCCCTTCCCTTCCCTTCCCTTCCCTTCCCTTCCCTTCCCTTCCCTTCCCTTCCCTTCCCTTCCCTTCCCTTCCCTTCCCTTCCCTTCCCTTCCCTTCCCTTCCCTTCCCTTCCCTTCCCTTCCCTTCCCTTCCCTTCCCTTCCCTTCCCTTCCCTTCTCTCTGTTAGAACTCCAGGATTAATACCGAGCAGCAGTCTAATTTCTGAGCATTTCCCATGATGAAGCTCAGCTTACAGCTTACACCCTAGCTAAAATTTTGTTGTTGAGATGGACTTTCCCATGTCGGTTCTCTGCCTCTCTGCACAATTTTACACAAAAAGATTTAGTTATTTATGAGAATGAGTCTAAGAAAACCATAATGTTCTCCTAGCAAACTCTAGGACCAGATAAAAACCAACAGCTGGGAGTACAAACGTAATATAAAGTGAGCACCAGCCACTGCTTCAAGGTATCATGTAAGCTATTCTGAAAGTTTGGAGCTCCTAAGTGTGAAAAATCAGGTACTAAGTCACTAACATTTCAGGTTTTAATGCATATGTCTTACCTGGGAAACAGAAAACCAACATACCAGCCCTACCTTAGGAGTGGAGTAAAGCTAAATGAAACAAAAATCTTGGAAAACACTTGAATGTTTTTCTGAAAAGAAATGGACCACTCTCCCTGTAATGCAGAGGAAGATGAGTGCACAGTATACAAAGGGCAAGGCAGAGTCACTGTGCAGTGCAGGGAAATCAAATTATTGACAAAACCCTATTTCTTTAGGGTGCTGAATGTGTCAGGATTTTCTGAAAGAGAAAAATACAGTGTTAAACCAATTGAAGGGTTTATCCACATGCAGAAGGGAGCTGAATTAAGATTCCACTATCAATGTTTGTTCTCATTGCTTTGCAACTTTAAGTTATTCTCTTAACCACATTTAATGGTGTGCAATTTAAACAAGCTGAAGAAAAATATACAGATCTCACAATCTGCCTGTATTTCTTGTCTTTTCTTAAATTAGAGAGGACAACAGCATTCTGGAAGGGAAAGAAAACAGAAAAAAAAAAAAGAGGCATTCAATAAAAGGCTTTTAAACAGCTCAAGTGCTATTTTTGTTACCATCTGCTCAATTATATTTTATGCTACTAGCAGTTTTGCAAGCCCAGGTATGCCTTTCCTATTGGAAAATGGTTTGCCTTTGTTAAGGGAAAGTCAAGATCCTTAGCTTGTGACTGATTTGGATTTCTTGGTTTTTTTGTTCCAGTCTCATTTCCAGGAACTTCATTCCTTTTATTTCAGCTTTCTAATTCTGGACTCACTGTTCCTTCCAGGGGTGCTAGCAAAATTAAATGGTTGGGAAAAAGAATAAAAAAAACAACACAATAAAAACCAAAATGCCACTAACAAAAATCTAAGCCAAGATAAACTCTAGAATATCTTTCAGCTGAAAAATACAATACACTTCCTGTTTATAAATGCATCCATTCATTTTTAACTAGTGGCAAAGCAGACTCTCAGCAGGACACTTCGAAAGTAGTATATCCAGATGGATTCTCAGTGTGAAAGAATTCAGAAATAAACTCACTGACATAATAAAAACAGGGTTTCCAAGCTTGCAAAGCAGTAGTGTAGGGACTGTGAGTAAATTTATTTCACAGGAAGCCTGGATCTTGTGCTAATGGGAAAATGTAGATCTCTCACGTGGCTCTCTATGTGGTAGGTCATAGACATGATGGGATTATAGAGGAAATGGATCTGTGTGCCACAGCCCCTGACAGCACTGTGCTACATTTCCTGGCCCGTGCCCTAATTCAGAGTCACAGGTAATCCCTCCCATGAGCCACTCAATGCTTTAAGTGGTTCACAGCTCGACGGTGTCACATCACCCCCCAGGGGCAAGGCAAACCTGTCAATAATTCCTAAGCACCTTAAACAAAATATGTAAATGCAGTAATTCCTACAGAGAAGAGCTATGGGTGAAGGGAAAATGTTTCACAGAGAAGAAATGTTAGGGGATTTTCAGGGGGGAGGAAGAAGTAGTTTGAAGAAGCCAGATTTCTAACAGCTCAGACACTAATAAAGAGATAATAATGCACAGAAAAATAAAGGTGACTAAAAAGCAAAATACATAGGAAATTCTGGTATCTGGCACCCAATTATTCACACAGTAAAATAGATAACAGTCAGTGTTTTGTAGAATGGGGTCATCTGTTCATGTTACTTTAAATATGGCAGAGAATGTGCTACTGTGCCATGTCCTGTCCCCTGCACCTCTTGGGAAAGGCTACAGCCTCCTCTCAGAAGACAAATAAGACAAATAGGAAGACAGATAACACCTCCTATATCAGAGACACGGAGGGATGGAGTGAGGAGATGCAGAAGGATGGTGGACCTTGGACCCATAGCCATGAGCTGGCAGAAATTTTAAGTGTCCTACACGTGTCAGGCAGATCCTGTGCTATGCTCATCCCTGCACCTGCACAAACTGCAGCAGGATTTTGGCTAGGGAAGGGCTGGAGGGTGCAAGTGGAGTGGACATACACTTGTATGTCTTGCAGGGACCTGGAGGGACCCTTGCTGTTCATGTATTTTTATGAAGGAGCCCCATTTGGACAACATCTGGATGTCACATGCGTCTCCAGCAGTTGGGAAACCTGATTTCTGAGAAGGAAACAGAGGTGGAAAGAGGGCAGCTGGTTCCCACAGTGAAGCCAGACCTTTTCGCCTCTTGTAGCTGATGAAGATGAACAACAGCTGCTGGGATTTTTCCATGGAAAGAGGTTTCTTTGTGGAGAAGGGGCAAGGAGACCTTAGGATTAACTGGAGGCATGGGTAATAGATTTGAGCAGGCAGCCAGCTATCTAAAGAGTAAAAGATAAGAAGGTGAAAAAGGCAGAGGGAGACTGAATGAAATGGGAAAATTCACTGGAGGAAAGGTGAGGGGAAGAGACAGGTAATGACATTGATGGTCATGGGAGACGGAGGCAGAAGAGACGATGCTGCTACATGTGCACAGACTGTGAAATGAAGTCTTTCTCCCTTGTGCCAGACCATACCACATGAAGCACAGGTTCTTTATTGCATTTAGCCTTATTACCAGAGTTGCCACTGTCCTCGGGCATGAGAAAGGCTCAGAATGCCCAAAAAAAGCCTGAGAATGCAATGCATATTCTCCCTGTTAGTACTAGGCCAGTATCCCTTCAGCCAGCTAAGAAAGACATCACAGGACATCTGACAGGGAATAACAATGCCACTGAAGGCCCAAGGGATGCCACATGAATCAGCCATAAGAGGAACAGCACTGAATGTACATGAGGACTTTCTGCACCATGTGTATTGACCTAAAACCTCTTCAAAGCCACTTAACAATGAGAAAGGAAGACATTCCATTTTGATGATGAGCTTCATGATGAAGACCATCAGTGTTGTTTGTCAAGAGAAAAGGAAGAGCCTATTTTTGTTGTATTTTCTACACCCTGCCCAGCTGAGGAAGTAGAGGGGCTTTGTTGGGTGCTGGTGTCCAGCCAGCAACCACAGCAGTGCATAATTTTCCACAGCAATCCATGAGGTCCTGGAGTATGACAGTGCTACACCCCTTACACTCTTCATTGCTGTGGATCTTCCCTGGGGATCCCATATTCCTCTGAAAGCCAGGTGCCACTGCACTGTTCCTTTGGAGCACGTCCATGTCCCTCACAACTGGCAGGTAGGGATGAGCCAGAAAGCGTGGGGTTTTGTAGATCCCTGCATCAACCATTATGAACTTTTTGCCTTTCTGTCTCAGGAGGCAGAGACTGACATGGCTATAGGGTTGTGGAGACGCAGCTGGACCCCTGTCACTACTACCATCCAAACAGAGTTTTGCATCCTGAGACTGGCAGACTCCCAGGAGTATCATCTCTAGGTGCTTCTGATGTGAGCCCCAAAGCACAGAGGTAAGGATTGCCCTGGGGTGATGACCACAGCTGTCAGCTCGGGCAGAGTCCCAGGATGGGATCCTGCCCACTCACACACCACTTCCACACAGGAAGGACATGCAGAGCTGCTGGAAATCAGGTGGCAGGGAGCAATTTGCTAGAAAAAGCCTCATTGATCTATGGCCCCATTCGTGCCCATTTCTGTGAGGTCCCCAGGAAAGGAGGAAAGACCAAAAGCCTCATGAATTATTCAGGTAGGCCAGGCCCAATCCATAGGTCACTCACTGGCTGCACAAGCACATTTGCAATTTTTCTAAAGCTTTGCTTTAGTCTTTAATCAGCAAATAGCTTGAGTGTGTCCCAAAACAGATGCTTATAGCAAGTTAGGGAACCCTACAAAGTGTTTTGCTGGAACAGTATCTCCCTATCAAATCTAAAATTGGAAAGTTCCCATGTGTACCGTATTGAATCTCATGCTAAAATTCTGGGTAGGAAAAAACATGCATCTGTTTATTTGTGGTGATAAGCCTGTTAATCACATTCACAAATTTTATAAAAACAAATTCTTCAGCTCTTCAAAGCTTTATATGAACTCAATTTGGTGATATGTGAGATCTGAATTTGAAAGAAATAGATCTTTTAACCAGATGTAACTACTATTTCACTAATAGGTAATTCACAAAGGCAAAATATTCCTATTTCAGAAAATTTAATGCTGCTTTACCATCTTTGTTTCACAGGCAGGAAGGAAATAAACACATTTCATATTAAAACCCCTTCTTTGGATCCAGGCCATAGACATTGAGGGCTGTTGTTTTCTCCAAGCTGTCCCCTGGCAGAAGTTACACAGCCTCATTTCTGCGTCTAACCGTGGGTGTATCTACAATTAAGTGTAGCATGAGGTGCTCTCAGTTTAGCCTGAAATGAATGATTTGACAGTAGCACCCAAACAGAGCTTATCCCAGAGCTTCCCTGGTATCTTTGTATTGCCTTGCACTGTCCCACTGTGTGTACCTGTAAGCCTGAACATCTGACAGACTGAAATCACACACTCAGTCCATGGCTGCATCTTCAGGGCACCCTACATGGATGCGCCACCTGCTATCCCAAAAGAGAACTGAGGCACAATTGTGTTCCCTACAAAAATACACATGGTTTTCCAGGGCCATTGTCCTGGTTTGAAAAGGAAATTAGCTTTTTGGGAGGTGTCCTGAAATCCTGCTTTAGAAAGGCAGGGGAAGGGTGTCTTATGGCTAAAATGAGACCCTGTTGAGCCAGGAAAAGTGGCTGAGGAAGAACCCTGGAAGAAAGTGAGAATTAAACCCTTCTGCCTTTGCCTACATCTTGTTTGCCTGTTTAGGTTTATTTTCCTGTTTCTCGGTAGCCATGAATCATGTGTAAATGGAAGTAGTAGCAACATTAGGGACTGATATCAGACACTGCACAGCAGCAAGGCATGGAAAGGGAGTAAACCATCGGTACCACTGATGTTTTTTGAAGCACAGAATGAATGACTGGGTCACCTCCCCTGCTCTAAATGACCTGCTGCAAATCAGACAACATATCTCAGCCAAATTTCACTTGGTGCCTGTGGTGGCCAATTTCATACACAGTGGGTTTTACATCCTACCCAATGAAAAAGTTACTTTCATACTCACTTTGAGGCATGATTGCTGTGTACAAAGCAATGCAGAATCAGATCATTCTTTTCTCTTGTCTTTCCTGACAATCAGCCTGCAGGACTGTGAAAAAAAATTGTATTCTGAACCTATTTGTCAAATTGTGGTATGATTCAAAAGACATGAGACTGATTTCCTATTCATTCTAGTTTACCCTTATTTTACAGCAGTGTCTCATGTACATTTTTATCTAATCTAAAGTAGGGTAAACCTAAGAGAAACTGCTTTCATTCTGCTCCCTGTTTAACTTTAGTCCTTAATGAAACAGTTTTAACAGGCACATCTCTGCAAATGTCCTTGGCTTCCAAGAAAGAAAAAACTCATAGGATTAGCCAAGTAGCTCAAATATAATGGTAGATCACAAAAGTAAACAGATGTTAAATAGCTAAACATAAAATATTACAAAGCAGAAGCAGATTATTTTATTTTATTTCCTTTTACTTTGGTTTAACTCCTTACTGGAACTGTGGCTGCTGAAACAATAGTGTCCCCATGTGAGTGGCTGGATTGCAGCTCCTGACTGCAGTGTCTCTTTCCTGGCTTTAACTGAGCACTGGAGGGGAGCTGCCTGGGGTTAAGCCCAAAGGTGGAGGGGAACAGTCAGAGAGAAGTGGGCAATGGGCTTCTCCCTGCTAAAGAATGAGGAATTCTCAGTGTCCCAACTGGAGCTGTATGGAAAGGGAGGTATTGGGATTTTACAGACCTCCTCTCCATACTACACCCAACCAGCAGAAAGCAGCTGCTCACTGTCCCCCATAACAGAGAATAAGCATTGAAGCCACATAAAACAGCAGCAATGCCCCATGCAGCATGGCTTAAACTCACCCTCTCTGAAGTCAATGCATCCATCCTCTCTGACTCTTACAGCTCACTCACCTCACAGGGTTTTATTCTTTCTTTAGGACCACAACCTTCTGATAAAACCTCAGCTGATGTAAACCTATGGTTTTCAAATATATACAAGCCAAAAAGTTGCTTTCTTTTTCCCTTTGCATCCAGCTTTGCTGCACTCTGAAGTGATCTTTTCTCGGTAACTATTTTTCTTCTCTCTTCCCAGTTAGAATATAAAGCAATAATATAAAGATTATGGATAATACATGTGCATGTGTCTCTATATATAAATGCATATGTATATATACATATATTTGTGTGCATAGATTGGTATATTTTCTTTGTATCTATGTTTCTATGTATCTATCTATCTATCTATCTATCTATCCACAAACATACAAACATACATACATGCATACATACATGCACAAATACATTCTTTTTCTAGGAGCTGCAGAGCAGAAGCAAATTGATCAAGCCAGCTGGAAGCGAGAAGGCAGGAGGACGGTGATACAACGCCCTGAACTGCCTGGGCTCTCCCGGCTGCTCTGTGCTCACCCTGCCCGCTCCCGGCTCTTTGAGGATGCGACAAGTCGCAGTGCCGGGGCGCAGCATCCTCGCAGGAGCGCCTGTGCTCCCCCCGCCCCGGCCCCGGCCAATCAGGGCGCTGGGGGAGGGATGCTCGGGGCAGGGATGCAGGGTTGCCAGGCGACAGCAGCGTCCCCGTGTCCCGTCCCCCCCCAGCCCCGTCCTCCCCCCGGGGCCGGGCTGCGCTCTGCCCGCGCTGCCGGCGCAGTTAAACAGCCGCGGGGAGCCCGCAGCATGGGCTCGCCTCCCTCCCAGGGCTCCCGCCACAGCCCCGCTCCCGGCCGTGCCAGGAGCGACAGCCAGCTCCGGAGTGAGAGTTAGGAAGGCGGTGAATGAATAAATGGTAGCGATAGGGCTCCGCCGGCCCCTCCGCGCAGCGCCGAGCGCCGGGGGAGGCGGGCTGCGAACGCCAGCCAGCTCCCACTCCCTGTCTTTGCAACTCTAGGTCGCCTCCTAATTTAAAGCTTTGCACCAATCCCCTTTGCCCGGAAAGGAGAGGAAATCTAGAAAGATGCCAGGCTGCGAAAAGGGACCCCAATTGACAGCGCCGGTCCCGGGCGCTGCCGGGCTGAGCGCAGCCAAAGTTGGCCGGAGGAACGGGGAGCGGGCGCTCCAGAGGAGCGGGGAAAGGAAGGGGATCATCGCTTGGTGATCACGACCTCTCCGTCCCGTTATCCCCCTCCTCTCCTTCCCTCGCAGCTTACCTCTGACCACTTAGGAGGCCTTGATGAGTTTCCATCGGGATCCGATCCAAGGCGGGGGGGAGAAAGGGTGATTGTTCCCAGAGGAAGCGGCTCACACAAGTTTGGGCGGTGAGACTCCCCGGTGGATGTTTAACGAGCACATCGGGAAGCCCGCGATGCCCGGGGGCAGCTGGAGACCCTCAGCAGGACCTATCCTCATCGCACGGTAAGAAGCTGGGCGCCGCTATCCCGCGTCCTGGTCCCTGCATCCCACATCCTCCCTCTGCATCCTGCGTCTCGAATTCGCGCATCCCGGTCCTCACATCCCCGTATCCCGCATACCAATGCTCGCATCCCACTCCCTGCATTCCACACCCTGCAGCCCGGATCCCTGCATCCCGGGTCCCTGCAGCCCACCCCCGCCCCGTTCTGCCCTCTGGACCAGACGCAGCCGCTGCCCCGGGGGTTGCGGGTTGTGCAGCCGGGGAAAAGTTTGGAGCGGCAAAATGCAAAGAGGTTTCCCGACGGGATTCGGGGGGCAGGAGAAACGGGGAAGCGTGGAGCAGGAGGGGAACGCGGGCTTTTACACCTGCAGAGGAAGGGTAGGGCTCAGGGGCACCTCTGCGGTCGATAGCTGGGGGCGCTGGGGCAGTGTGCAGAAAGGAGCTGTGTCCAGATGTTTTCCAGAGGTTCCTGCTCCCACAGGCTTTGGGGGTGAAGGGATGAGATCTAAGCTTGCCATCCTATGCCCTTCCTTATCCTGGGGTGAAAAGTGCCAAGCCAGCAGCTGGGAAAGCTGTGCTGAGTGCCCAGCTCGTCCTCCTGGATCTGCTGCTGGGAGAGAGGGGGGAGAGAGGTGGGGAACCTTAAAGAAATTGGAAGTGCTTTGTTCCTCTGGGAATATCTCCTCTGCAGGGACCTGGCTCACTCTAGGATCCTAAAATTGGATTATTTCAAACAGGAAGGAGAGATTAGCAGGGATGATATAGCCATTGTAACTCTTCCTCAGATTCACAATCTGTGTGTCCATGTGAGTACACAGCCAGCTGTGCAGGGGTGTGTGTGCTTCTGGAGCTGTCTGTGCCTGTGGATGTGCCTTGCCCGTGTCTCTGGGTGTGCAGGTGTGTGTGTCTGTGCTTATGTGTTTTCCTGGATTCATGTGGATGTTTTACATGTCCAGATTCACAGGAATGTGTTTTTTATTCCCAGACAGGGTTTATCTAACCCTCTGTAGACCTAGAGGTGTGTGGGTACGTACCTTCCATCTGTGTGTGTGCCAGCCACACATGTGGGTGTGAGAAAGTGGATCTCTGTGCCAGGGTATAGGTAGGAGTTTGGGGGGAGAGTTGGATTTTGCGGGGCTTTATCCCCCCATCTTATCACAGAGATTCAATGGATCATTTTATGTACACATCTGTGTATTTCAGCAGTCTTGATAAAACTCAAGCAATTGATAAAAAGCTAGACAGGCATCTCACCAATACTGCATTGAACTGAACTAAGGATTTCCTGGTAGTTTGGGAGTTCTTTGGCTTCTCAGTTTATGCCACCTGCTGAAGATGATTTTAGTTGATCTTGTTGTTGGTGGTGGTTTTTCTAATTAGTTCAATCAGCTTTAAAAACATTCAGTTGAAATACTGTGAAACAGAACAGCCTGGGACACAGACTGGTACCTATTTCAGCTTGCATAAGTATATGTCTCATGTTGATTAAATATTCATGGAAACAATTTGAAAATCACACAACCCACCTGATCAAATACATATTTTAGAAAAAATACATTTTTCATTTTGTTGAAATGCACCTAAATCATGATTAATTCTTCTGCTGCTATTTATGTTGATAAATGTATTATAAGAAAAGGTAACTACTCCAGTTGTATTGGGGAAAATTGCACATTAAGCTAATTTTATTCATAGTTAAGGTAATAGAAAAATTATACTTCTGTAATGTTCATCCTTTGAGTGAAATCAGTAACAATTCATGCAAGTCCTTCTTAATGAACTGATTATTTGAAGAGCAATGCAAGCTAATCTTCCCCTCCTAGAATATTTCATACTTTAATTTCAGTGAGTTTTTTCTTGTTTGTTTGTTTGTTAGGGGGTTGTTTTAAGAATACTGCTCTCCACTACTCTCAATATCTCTAGAGCCCTCCATTATATATAAAACATAAAACACACTTCAAAATAGAAAAAAATATTGGTTGCTTTACTGCTCCATAACTTGAAGACAAGTAAAATGGCATTGGTATCAGGTACATTGACACTAGACTTTCATCCGGGAGCCAAGATGCTTTTCTAATCACTGTTGATGTTTGCCTGGGTTACTTGTGTTGATGACCTACTTATAAGCTTCTACAAATAAAGGAATAAAGTTTTTTTACGCAAATGTTGACACCTTGTCTAGGAGTAAGATTCTAATTTTATCATTGAAAGACTGGATCTAAAGAAAGATGCAGGGATAAAGTATCTTTCTGGATTCACATAATGTTTTTTCAGTTAAATAAATGTGACAAAGCAAAGTACTAAATCAGACTGGAAAGCCAAAATAAAAGAAATACATTCCAAACAATGCTATCATTCAGTTCAGTGGTCTGTGTTACATAAGTGGAGCTGAATTTGGAAATGAAGGCAGCGTAGGGGCATGTAGTGGCATTAAAGAAAGAACAATTTGGATGTTCTTTGTGAACACAACTTGCCCATGGCAGTGTCCTACAGAATGTAAGTTGTCCTGTGGCTCACAGAGTCCTGTATGGAATACTACAAGACATGAAAGACCTGGTTGTAATGTTGCTTCTGCAACATTATGGGGTCAAATTGCAATTTTACCTTTAAAGCCAAGGGCTAAATTCTCTGTTTGCCTACAAGAATTCAGGCATGTACATGAGTTGTGCACCTACCAAAAGTCTGGTTTAGGAGTGCAATTTGAGAATCCAGCCTCAAGGTTTCACAGGGTGTGAGATCCTGTCTATGAGGCTGTTAAATTTGCCAACAACATCCTACTGAATGGACTTCATTCTCTGATCAGATTTTGAAAGCCGTCTCCAAAGTCCTATAAAGTTTTATCAGGATTGTTGCACCTTGTTTGCTCCAACTTGTTGTACTATAGTAATTGATCAGTTAATATGAATCTTTGTCATTGCTAAAGTCACTCTCAGGATGTCAGAGAACATCACCAAGGCGTTTGACACTCTCCAGGATCAGACAGCATTACTGTCTATGTGGGAATGTATATAAATATGGCAAGCTACATAAACTCTTGTGAAGATGGTGTAATATTCACTGTTGGGGCATTTTTTCTGCTTATTGGTATAAAACTGAGAACTGGTTTAAAGCTTTATCAAGAACTTAGTCCGGGTCAGAGAGTTAAAGAGAAAATTGTCCTCTTGCTCTCTCCTAGTGTGGAGAATGAGTCTGTGCTTTAATCCCTGAGTGGGTTGCATTTGCAATGCAGGGGTATCCACAGCCATCAAGATTGGGTGACCAGAGGGAGAATCAGCCATCCTGCCCCTGCAGAGCAAAACCCTGGTGGCCCTGG
Organism: Calcarius lapponicus; assembly: GCA_039654755.1. Lineage (NCBI taxonomy): Eukaryota > Metazoa > Chordata > Aves > Passeriformes > Fringillidae > Calcarius > Calcarius lapponicus. Next base: position 11,536,369 of record CM077463.1, read on the forward strand.
GGTCCAAAGGTGGCAGGAAAGGAGGGCAGTATCCTTCAGTGGTACCATCCTCCTAAGTCTCTGCCTATGAGTGTTTCTTGCTATGAGTTCTAGCTGATAATCCAGCCCTAAACTGGCAGGAAAAAAACTTGGAACGCATTTCATTTTATGAAAATAAAGATTGACTGAAAATCCTGAGTTTAATTTAGCAGTAAGAGTAAAATGACAAAAAAAAAGGAAAAAAATCCTCCAAGGCACAATGCTGCCTGGGAATAGCCTCAATGCAATTGTCAGGTGTTTCCACTGGGACAAAACCACAGTTCATTGCTAGGAGTGCTTCAGTTATTGCAGATTAGTGCAATTTCTTCTGGTCTCTTTCTTAAGGTAAGCCCAGAATGCCGTATGTGATCTCAATGGATTTGCTGGTTTATCTATTGTCTTAAGAGGTTTTCAGACATTAAGTTCAGGGATGTGCAGCTTTTCAAAAAAACTGCAAGAAATATACTGCCTTGTTTCCAACTGCCTTTTAAGGGTAATGCAGCAAATATTCATAGGGGGCAAATCACTGGGAACCTATCAAAGCCAAAAAGAAGTTACAAGAGCTAGAGCAAATTATACAAAAAAAATGGCTGTAGAACTATATTGCTTTTATCTGATATTGGTCCTCTAAAATATAAAATGATGCAGTTGGAACAATCATCATGCTTGTTTTCAAAGCTATGTTGAGATTATGGGAGTATTTGTATAGTCAGAAATGATACTGCTTGTGTAGGAATATATGAGCTCCTCATGTAAATCAACTGGCTTTCCCAAAAATGTAAGAGTCAGGTTAGCAGCTTTTCCAAGGTGCCTAAGACCCACATGGAAGAGCATGGCCTTAACCCCAGTTACTGAGGCAGCTTCTTCAGAACATTTTAAAGTCTGGCAAGTGGCTTGAACTTGATAGCACTGACGATCTTGACCTTCAAAGTAACTTTCCCAGTTCATCCAAAGGGATACAGGATGATCACCAAGTATAAAAACTAGATCAAATATGCATCAAGCAAGGTGTGGAGAGAGGGAATTGCTGATAAACTTTTCATGGATGAAATGGGAACTTAGGCTTTTGGTGGATGCTGTCAGACCTTGAAATTCTCCATTAGAAAAGTGAATAGAGGAGGGGAAAAAAGCTGTGAAAACATAAAAAAAAGATTGAGGAAAATATCTCTGTACAAGACAAAATGGGAAAAATAAAAGGAAGCAAATTGCTTGATAGAAAAGGAAAAAATTATCAGTAGAGATACTCAAATGACTATTCAAGCTGGAAGAGAAGTAAATTAAATGATAAGCCAGTTGTGGGAAGAAGAGATTTTAAGGCAGATGAAGGTGGTGAAATCAATGGAGACATTGTCAGATTCCAGAGGAAAATCAAAGTCTGCACAAGAGAGAATTGAGTCAAAAGCTGAGTGGGAGACCACAAATCCAGCAAATTCATAGGAGAGAACTGTAGTAGTAGAAATCATGGGGTAATTGGTTTTTCATGTGAAGAAGGATGAACATGTTAGTTTAGAGTACCCTTTAAGGAACAGGGCACCTGAAAGAAGGGTTGCTCAATAGGTGAGGTAGAGTATGCCAGTGAGAAGAAACAAAAATGCTCTTGAGAAAAGCTTGAGGAGAGAACAAAGGGAAGAATAAAATAGGGAAGCAAAATGAAAGGATTGGGGACTGGCATGACATCAGAGGAAAAGCACTGACAAAGGCTGGAAGAAGGGATTGACAAAAAAAAAAAAGGAAATAAAAGAGTATCAAAGGGTGTGGGGGGTACAGAAAAGTCATCTGGTTCAGTGGAGGAGCTGGGGCCTGGGCTTGTCAGGAGGAAAGAGCTGAAGGGAACCTGAAAACTGAGAAAAACCTTTGTCTAGAACATGACATGCTGGTGGAAGACAGAGAGAAGAGAAAATGTGCAGAATGTAGAGAATGACAGCACCCTCAGCTAAAGGGAAAACTTATACATTAGCTTCCACTCCCATGAATACCTCCAGTAATTAGCCCAGACGCAAACCAGGGACAATTTTTGTGTTACCTGAATGGTGCATCTGGAGAAGGGACACAAAACTGCATGACCTGGGGCTCTGCAGAGCCTCACCCCTGTGGGTTGTGGTGCTGATCCTCCAAATCTCCACAGAGACCCTGCCCTGTGCTCTGGGAAGGAGGATGCTGCAGGGAGCTCACCGGGTCTGGGGCTCAGCAGCACTGGGATTCCTCTCTGGGCTGAGCCCTGCACAGAAGCTGGCTGAGATAAGTGGGCAACAAGGGGCTGCCTGGTTATCTTGAGAGATTCCAAACTGCTTCCAGCAAAATTAATGTGTCAGATGCCAAATCTAACACTGAAGGGACATTAATGGCTTGCAACAGGCTTTGAACACTGTGTACTCAAACCAATGGTGAGGTGTTGGGTGTGGAAAGGTGGAAAAGGGTTTGAAGATCTTACAAAATATTGTTTCACACTTAAATTCCTAAAATTTATCCCCAAGTATATTCCTAAATTTCTTTCAGCCCCAAAAAAGTTCCTAAGTATTGTTTTGTCAGTGGTGTGACTCCCTGCTCCACAGACATGCAATAGCAGGGCTACAGAAATTGTCTCTGCTAAAGGAATGCAGGTTAAATACACTCCTCCTCCCTGGTGAGCAAAGAAGCCCTGTGGGAAGCTAGTCTGGGGTTCTCTGAAAACCTCCTAAACCTTTTTGACCTTTTTGACCTTGAGCTGTTAAAAGTGCAGCCCACCTGTACACCAGGATGGTTATTTTCTGTAACATTGCTGTGATTATGTCTTCTAACATCCCAAACTGTCCCCAGCTTGTGTGTGCCAGGCCTCCACGATGGGGCACCTGCAGATGGGCTTGGGGGAACATTTCTACATGTGTGCTTTGTAAGAGATTTTTGGCTGAGGTATTTTTGGATCCAGTACTTACTGCCTTGCAAATTCTGTATTGCTTTAGAATCATTATGCATTATATTGTTATTACTAATTAAATTCACATTGATTGCATCATCTAGTGAAGAAATTGCCAGGAAAGCATGAGAAGACATGTTCTGCTAGTGTTTAAAAATATTACATTTGTAATGCTTAGCAGAAATTGGCTGCCCTACTGTTAGACTCACATAGCAAGAAATGTGATAAAAGTCAAGAAGCAAATTTTGGGGAGATTTCCAGAACTCACAGAATGATTAATTTTCCCCTTTTATTTATCTGTATTTTCATGACAAGAGAAAGCAGATAAATAGACAAAAAGATGGAGGAAAAGAAAAAGATAAAAATATTGTGCAGTAAGATGTAGGGTTCAGTGTGAGGTGTTAAAAGAGTATGTATGAATCAGCTCATGTGGCTAAGAAATGCCAAAAATTATATTTCTCTGCAAGACCATTTAAAAATTGCTATTTTAATGCAAAAAATATAATTGGTCTTGTCATAACAAATCAAAAAGTTTTCAAAAACTCTCTTAAAATTTTTGGTGAGATTATGTGTGTATTTGATTGTTCAGTGTCACTAGTCAAGAATATGACTATGGACTTCTTTGCTTTTTATCATAGATTTTTAATGACATTTTTACAAAACTTTAGTCAGTCAGAAAGACATCTTCACTGTATGTCAACTGAAACTGCATCTGGATCTTTTGTAAAACTTCCAGATGTTTCTGTAATACCACAAATTGTCTTGATTTTACCTTGTAGCATATTTATTTTACCAGTATTTAACTCTGCCTTGCAAAAAGCAGGGGAGAGAACAACCCACATGGGGCATCAATGTAGTAATATTGGATTAAACTTTGGCAAAATCATGTGAAAAGGATACTTGCAACACCTAATAGATTTTACAGTGCATTATTTGCAGAGAGACTATTAAGTTTCCTGTTTTACTTATTATGAAATACTTGCCCATAAAATAATATTTTACTAGACAATCTGCAAAGTTTATAAGAATCTTAGATATTTTCCAAGCCCTGTAAGAACACACTAAAGTATACTTGTTAAATCTATCTTGCAAGCGTTTCATTGTGCTCCCTTGGGATCTCTTAATTGTGCTGCTCATTTTGTTCCTTGCAGCCACCATGGCTTTAGAAGTGCCCTGACAATACCAGAGATCAGCAGACAATGTGTTTTATTAAGCAGGTGCAAGCTCACCCTGCACTGACTGATGATGAGGTTCAGTTATCAGGAAAGTCTTTGCTCTCAGAAGTTGAGGAAAAGGAGTGTGGGAATGGTAGAGCAACATTCAAGTCTGTTTTGGCCAAATACTCCCAAACCATGCAGCTCAAGCTTCTTTATCAGGCCATTATTACAAAATGCATTTACCTTTAAAAAAAAAGAAAGGTATTGGCTTCATAACCAAGAAAAGAAATAAACTGTCTACCTCAGGTCTTAAAAGCAGAACAAACCCCACTGCTGTTCCAACAAAAGCAACATGCAGCCCATGTATTTTTCATCCATTGACTTGTCTCTGTAGCTGTCATAAGGTGCATTTACATATGGCAAATCCCACAGCTGATTCATTAAGATGATTTTTTGGGTGAAAAGGGAGCATGACTTTATGGAGTCACTTCAGGAATACAAATAAAATCAGATAAATTTCAGAGGATAATAACTTTCCTTTCTGAAGTGGACTTTAAATCTCTAAGAGAATAGCTCTGCTTAAAGCAATCTTTGCTTCTCCACTCAGAAGTGATCTCCGAATAATTGGGCAGTTTAGCTGAACTTTGCTTTCCTTGGTATCCTAGGAGAAAAGCTCTGACAGACTGGGAATTTTAACTTGTTTGTAATGTAAACTCAGTATACTGGTGGTGCTTTTTCAACACTCCAGAAACTGCTTGGGAGGAAAAAGAAATAAATAAAAAGGCTTTGATCCTCTGAGCAAACAAAAAGGGGAGAAGGAGGTTAAAAGAACTATCATTTGTTAAAGGCAGAGAAGGAAAATGTGGGAAAGGTGTTTCTATTTTAACAATTTCAGAGACTGAAAGAAATATCAGGCACTTCAGCAGCATTAGAGGGTTCTGAGGAATAAGGTTTGATGCTTTAGTTTTATTGTGTCATTGACATTTTTGAGATTTCTAAGGATTATGAAATTCTCAATAATATCAGTCATCTAAACAAGGTTGTTTTTTTTTTCCTCAGAAGCAGATATCCAGGACAAAGCTTAGTGATTAGTGCTAATACCTTGAGTATCAAGCTCAGATAAACATATTCCTAGTGGCATTATTCAGCATGGAGAAAGGATGAGTTTAGTCTGGAAGCAACACCAGGTCCTGGGAGCTGAGATTTAATTAGTATATCAGGTTTTTGGCCAAAAGGTGGAATGTAAATTGAAGCTTGCAGTAGCAAGGAGGGGTGGGACCCAGCTGTGCCCTGTTGGCTTCTTATCTCTGAGAGGCTTCTACTCCCTAAAATGTAGGTATTTTGGCCAGTAGGTAAGATGAAGTCAAGTCTTACATTACTTCTACTTATCTGCCTGTCTATTTCACATTTTTATAAGGAAGGAAGCAGACAAATAGTTCCACTTAGACCTAACTACCTTAAATCAATGTCCAGGGAGCAGCTGCAGAGTAATAGGGTTTCTTAGTCCTGTGATTTCCTGGCGAGGGCACAAGGTTCCAATTAGAACTTATCCTGAGAGAGTGCAGTGTCCATTAGGGTAGAAATGGATGGAAAGAAGCCCTTTTTATGTAAGATTCTTCATTTTCAAAGATTGTACACAGTGTTCCCTTTGCCTGGACGCAGCATTTAGAATTGCACAGATAATGACACCAGTAAGGACCTCGTCTGATCCATCTCCCCCTCCAAAGATTGCATAAACTGTCTTTAAGTCTTTATTAACTGATACTTGTTGAATGATTTCCTTAAAATCTGCAATGACAGACATTTCACAGCCTCTTGCAAAAGCATATGTCTTAAGTGCTTCACTGCTCTTATGGACAGAAGGTCTCCAAAAGTTTAACTGAATCCCACTTTTTGCAACCAAGCCTATCACTCTTATCCTCTCTGCTATGGAAATTTGAAGCAATTCAGTATTTTCTTTTCCATTCCAGCCTTTTATATTGCAAAGGGATTAGATTTTGGCTGTTAAATGCTCATTTAGGTAATGTTCCCCTCAGTCATCTCCTCCTGACTCAGTGAAATAACTGGTTTTCTTTAGACATTTGCTTTTTTAAGTAGCTTGTTTTTCTTGCTCTTTTCCTTTTTGCCTTCTCCAGTAGCTCATCTGGATCCATCCCCAAAAGATGAGTACAGACAATAAAGGCCTTGACTTCCCTTGTCTTGAATACAGCATTTCTCAAAGAAATCTTTTTTACCATTTCTTTCTTCTGCTCTCCAAGCCTCCCTCCAGGCAGCATTTTGCCCACAAAACCCCCAGGAGCTGCACAGAACCATAGTGATGCCCTTGTCCTGTCACCTTTCAATTTGGTATATTTTTTTTCTTGACCTTTTGTGGTCATTCCTAGTTTGCAACCCCATGCACCTCCAACCAAGTAACTGTCAGCCCTCACATGCACATTAAATATTTCAGAAGAAAAATTTTTAAGGCAGTTTGAACAACCTGTTGCTTTGTCTGTGTGGGCCATGTCTTCTCTTGGCTCAGTCACTGCTAAAGAGAGGAGATGCTTGGCTGCTTCCATTGTCTACCAAGTATCATGTGGAGGAGAAGAGGCTTCCAGACCAACTCCAAGCATGAAATATACTGATGGGTGTTGCAGAGTGGTGGATACAGATGTGTGGTGGGTACTCATTTGGGTATTCCAGCTGTAGGCCCATGGAAAGGCAGCAGCTGCTCAGCTCTCAGGCTCACAATCACAGAGCCAGGAGGTCTCAAATGAGATGTTCAACCTTGCTACTGGCAAACCCACACAGAGTTCCTCTACATGAAGCCTGATGAATGTGGCATTAGGCAAGAATCCAGAACTTCATGACTCCTAGACACACTTTGTTCCTCATTTGTTTAATTTCTCTTCTTTTATTAAGACTAAAACATTTCCCTGGCCAGTCTAGACTATTTCCCAAAATGTCCAGGACATGGATAATGTCAGAGAGGTCCTAATGAAGCTGCCACAGGTACTTCCCCAAAGGCTCCTTAGAGAACCCTTTACATCTCTTAGGTTTATGCATAGGAGAGTATTAGTTACCACTAACAAAAAAGAAAAAAAAAAGAAAAAGAAAAGAAAAAGAAAAAAAAAGAAAAAGAAAAAGAAAAAGAAAAAGAAAAAGAAAAAGAAAAAGAAAAAGAAAAAGAAAAAGAAAAAGAAAAAGAAAAAGAAAAAGAAAAAGAAAAAGAAAGAAAAAGAAAAAGAAAAAGAAAAAGAAAAAGAAAAAGAAAAAGAAAAAGAAAAAGAAAAAGAAAAAGAAAAAGAAAAAGGAAAAAGACTTAGGAAGGAAAAAATGAAAAGCTCGTGTATCTATAGTAATTCATGGAGCACCTTAATATTCCAAAAAATGTTTCCTCTAGCCTTCAAATTAATCAACATGCTGTTTTAGTATACCTCAGTGAATTAAAACACATCCAGTCCAACTCACTTTTTCCTGACCATTAACTTCCAAGCCTTGAATTCCCCCTGAACAGGTAAGCAGCTGCTTTGAAGATTTAGCTGGCCTGACTCTACCGTAGCACAAGCCACCATTATGTATGAGAGAAGTCCCTTTTCTCTGTCTAACTTGGCCACATTGAACAGCTAAATAATCACTCCTGGGATGCCCTGGGTGAAAGGGAAGGTTGGTGTCCATGTGAGACAGAAATGTTTTACATCTGGGAGTTTTACAGGGAGGCAGTCAGAGCAGGGAGACACAGAGAGACATATTCAGGCAATCCACAGATGCATCTTGATGGTTTTTTCTCTCCACTTGTAGTACAGACAACCCCAAATACTCATCTGATATGCTGGCTCTTGAACCTAGACCATATTAATAAATCCAGTAGCTAAGATACACTGTCTGCTCGTGGTCAGCAGGGCCTGGCAAAGTAGTGGCACTTATTGAATGGCCAACAGTGCATTCCCAAGGCTTTAAAAAACAGTTTCCAAGTAGATTCATCTCTATTTAATCGACAGGACTTATCTCACTAATATTTTAGAGTGCTGCAATTTTTTGCAATGCTTTTTTTAAAGTGCCAGGTAATAGGTCCTCTAGCATGTCCCATTTTTGTCCATTCTCATTTATGAGATGGTTTCCATGCCAATGATTATAATTAAATACTAATATAAGTAGTGTTCAAAAATAAAAGCACATTTGGAATGATCCATGGTTATCTTTAGAGGCTAAGAGCAGCAAAGACTAATGGATTGAGAGGGATTAAACACAAGGCTAATTGTTCATTAGGCAACCTAAGACCAATTAAGTGTGCTAATCCATTCAATATTTTTTCTAGCTATTCCCATTATTATCCATGTCAAAATTGTTTTGCATGTATTAATTCACCTATGCTTATTTATTAATAAAAAAAAAAACTCACTTGAAATGCAGGTCTTGCATCCTCTAGTCCTTTCTCAAGCCAAACTTCCATGATGGCAGTAGCAGAAGGAGCTCAAGATGTGACTGGAACTCTCTGTACTGCTCTTCTCCTAAAATAAAATGCAAATTCTTTCAATAAGATTAATGTGAGCGCATTCTACATCTGTATTGATTCCAGATACTCCCCATGTTTAATTAAGACGTATTTTTATGCAAAATTATGCATCGCTCTATGCAGTGTTCAATGAAAGTGGGTGCAGACTGTACCTGACCAAAACAATTGATCTAAAATTTATTGCTGATTGCTGACTATTATTATGTATTAGTTTTTACATTATTTTGATGTGGATTGATTATCTGTTTGCCAGATAAGTAGACAGAGAGTTATTGATAGCTAACTTGATCATCATGTCTTCCAAGTTTTAAAAAGTAATTTTTTTTTGGCTCAGTTACACATTAATATTGTCAGATTCTGGCTCCCAAAACAATCCTTGGAGGAAAACAGACTTATCATAAAGTTATTCACAAAGATGTTACCACAAATGTGGGAAATGAGCCACAGGCCAGGTAGCAGTGCAACAAAAATAGGTTTAAGGCTATGGAAGCTCAGAAGCAGAACATGACTCAACACCATGGTATCATATTGCTGTGGAAAAAGGAAACTTTCTACTAGGATTAGTTAACAGGAATATTGTCTTCAAGATACAGAATGTAAACATTAATCTCTACTCAACACTAGTAGGGCCACTTTCAGAGCATGGTACCCAGTTTTGAGAATAATGTTTTAAGAAAGATTATAAATCCCTTGGAGTGCACAGAATATCAACATGGAGAATTGTGTGGAACAAATAGATTTGTCACAGGTAGGTAAAAGGCTTAAACTGTCACACAGAAGACTAGACCTCAGGAAAAGCTTTTAATTGTAAGGAATGGGAAAGACAGAATAAACTGCTGGGGAATCGAGGAAGTTCCTGTCACCAAAGTGTCTAGAAAAAAGTTACCCAAGACATGAGTTAGATGAGACATAAATAAAATTGATCTTGATTTGGGTAGTAGCAAAGGAAGGTCAAGATCAAGACTTTCAGGGTCCCTTCTAACCCTCTTCTTCTCTCAGTGACCTGAACATAATTGAGGGTCCCTATCCCAGGGTCTGTATTTTGCAAACGTCTCATGGTGAGGTGCAGCAGAGGCAGTCAGAGCAGAGAGCATCACACTCCTCTTGGGGAAAAGGGGGGAAAATGGACAAATTTCAGGAGCAAACAAGGTTGTCCTGCAAGAGAGAGGCAAGCTCTGCCACACAGGGGCAAATCACGTGTATGTGCAGGACAAGAAGGGATCACAAGTCTCTGCTCAGTTCACAGATTCCTTATGGGTGACTTCAGCAAAGACAGACACATCACGTAAAGACCATGAGCAGTCTCCCCTCTTACTGTAGAGGCTGTGCAGAAGCCCCTGTGTGTCTGCAGAACCAAGCATTAAATGAGTTCTAATATTAGGACAACAGAGAAACAAGAAAGGAAGGAGCATCATGGCTTGTGCTGTCAACTTTAAAGTCTACTCTGCAGGTTCACAGGCTTTGATACCCTCATGTGTAGGCAGCACGCTATAGAAGGTTATAAACTTATGTATGTTTTTGGAATATTTGCATAAGGAAATGAATGCAGTAAATCTGTTGACGTCGTCAATGCAGAACTACTGAAACTCTGAAGCTTTCTGCACTGCAGTGATGATTATGAAACTAGTAGGTAGTTTATGTTATTAACTCAAGGCTTCATCTTTAATAAATACTCATAAATCACATCAGCAAAAGCATAAACTGCAGGAACATGAGTAGGAAATTTGTGACATGCCCTCTATCATAGATAAATTGTTAACACTGCTGTTCTGTAATTATTTAATCAAAAGCATACTTAGGGAAAATCTGAAATAACAGAGAGATTTCATTTTTTCGACTAAGAGTCCTATCTTCATGTTAATTACTGAAGCAGGGTTATAGTATATTTTAATAAAAGTGTGAGATGGTATTGAAATTCAAATAACTCCTTTGAGGTTTCATGGCTCATACAAAATGCAAAGAAATTCAGAAAGAAATTTTTTTCCAAATTAATAATTCTTTCTTAAAGAGAGATAAAGAATTAGATGTTGTCTTCTAAAAGGACACTATGTTTCATCATGAGCTTGTGAAAAAACATTCATGTCATGGATTGGAAAGATATGTCATGTACATTACACTCTTTCCTTTCTATCCTGAAGTTTTCCTCCCATTCTAAAGATACTGCATCTTTCATCATTCAAGGCCTCTCTGCATTGACCCTAGAGAATACTGAAATATTCCTTTTATCTGTCCTAAATCAGGTGAACAACAAAAACATATTGATTTTTCATACTGTATTAATAGTTCACAAATCTAATAAAAATTTAATTCAGGATTCAGTGGGTCAAATACTAGATTGTGATAAATTAGCAAGAAACAGTGGAGCTGGTCTATGTTACAGCAACTGGCAGTGCTTCTCAATTTGTCAGCAGTGCTGCACTTCCATCATTTAATGGCTTCAACAGATAATAACATCTGCAGTTTTGGGTCTTCAAAGTCAGCTTCTTCCTTCCCTTACTCTTACTCAAGCAGTAGAGAGGACTTTGCAGCAAAACTTTGCACTGTAATAAAACATAAAACATCTCACTTGCCCCTCTCATTGAGAGTGGCTGCTGCACTCTGAGCTCTGAGCTTGGCCATCACCAGTAGGAAGCTGCTGAGGAGCTGATGGCATGAGAACATGAGTCATGAACGTGTCCCAATCCCCCAACCAGTGTAAATCAGTGTAACTGCACTGTTACAAGCTCCAAGGACAGAGATAGCTTGTAAATACAGGAAATATAGGGGTTGTGCAACATAAATAAAGCCAGAAGAGACAATTCAATCTCCTGCCCCAAAGCAGAGTCAGTATTATTGTGTCAATTCTGGAAAAAAAGGTTACTTTTTCTTGAAATCTTGTGATGGTAAAGACTCCACAACTCTCCCAGACAGCATGTCCCTGTGCCTCAGTACCTCTATGATGAGAACATTTTCTCCCAGTGTCTAGCCTAATATTTATTTTTACACTTTAAGTTCATTTCTGCTTTAGCTAATGACTGGCACCAAAGTTCTTTCATCCCAATTAATTTCTCACACCCTGAGCTTGATGCAGCTTTGCTTACAATCTGGTCTGGCCACAGCTGTGATGAACCTGAGACTGCTGATTGGATTTGGAAAACTGTGAGTCTCAGGCTGGTGTATCTATGCCTTCTCTAGAGGTCTAAAACTGGCACCCTTCTCAGTCTGAGAGATCTTCCAGTCTGCTGAACTGGCCATCAAGCCATGAAACATTCATTGCCTCTGGAAAGAGCCAAAGTAATGCTCCTGAAAAAAAAAAAAAACAAAACAGAGTCCTAGGATTGGATTTTTTCTTTGTCACCTATTACAGGAACATTCTGTTAGGGTTTTTAACATAACAAATAGATACAAAGACATGTTTTAGGCTGTGTGATTAGTACAAAGGAAAGTACTATCTCATCAGTGGGATAATGCTTTCTTTCTAAGTTGTAGCACCTCTAATCTTGTGCTCTTTAGTGAGATGACAAACGTCAGCCTGCACATTAAGTGGTTTTAAATGGCATGGAGGTTTTGTTGCATTATGGTTCCAACTAATGCTTAACATTATTATCTCTTATGCTCATTAAAGGAAATGTTTAGTTTCTATCAAAGTAAAGGACTTAGTGTTAGGTGAAGAAAATAGCATTGGTTTGAAAATTAAATAGATTATAAGTAAAAGAAAGAGCTATTGCTGGTGAAAAGGGCTTTGATGAAAACATCATTGAGAATGGCAGAAATGTCTTTTTCTCTGATAATTTCTTCTCTATTAATGGCCTATTCTGCTATGATCAATAAAAACTCCTTCAAGGGTCACAGTGCTTCCTAAGCTGATTACTGCAACAGAAACAAATTGGTTCAAAGCCTGTCCTGAGTAAACAGTTACTGATAACACTTTATCCTTCCTCCCTGTTCATTGCTCTTCACTAGGGCTTGGTCTTCTCTGGCAAAGCAGCTGGAGACAGCAGCCTTGGCTAAACCTCAGGCTGGGGGGCATTTCCACAATGAGAAGATTCATTATGGCATTTTCTTGGCCCCTGCTAAACCTCACTTGGTACCAGGCTCAATTCACTTCCCTTCTCCTGAGATGGGGGGAAGGAGCTTGGCATTGTCTGGTGGTCAGAGATCACTTTTCCAAGGCTCTTGTCCTCATTGCTGACTATCAGCCGTGCTTTAGGGTCTGGAGCTCTTCCTCTATTTGTTTCATCCTCCCATTCCACTGCAGAACCCAGGAACACAGTTTAATGACATCCTTCTGATGTCTCTAAGCCGCTTTCCTCCCTGAAATTTTCCAAGAGCCTTCAGAGTATGGACAGATTCCATAGCAACCTCCTTTTTGCCTCCTGCATCTTTAGGGGGTGGTCCTCTTGAACTTCTAAGACCCTCGCTGACTTTTTCAGAGTGGCAGCAGGCAAGAATACCTGAAATTACAAAACACTGTTATTTTCTCAGCTCAGGCACATTCTTCTGGGGTAAAATTGCAATGTCTCAGAGGACCTTTGGGCCTGCAGGGAGGATCTGGATTGGTGCCTGGCACGTAGGCAGTGATCTCCTCACTCTTGCCCACAAACCTCCTGCTGTCTGCAGGCTGAGAACCTTGCGCCCCAAGCCCTTGGGGTCACGTGTTTCTCCAGCCCAACAAAGTGTGTGGACAGCAACTGCAAAGGCTTAGCTGGTTACACAACTATGTTAATTATTTTGCCTCTGGGTCTCTAGCATCATTTAGTTTTCCTGAGAACTCCTCACAGTTAACCAAATACTTGCAGCTCATCTCAGACACTTCAGACTTACACCACATAAAAACCTTTGCTAAGCAGGCAAGTAATTCTGTCCACTTCAAGTCAAATGAATGGATTTCTGTTAAATATTACTTTTGCTGTTGGTATTAATCACAATCAAAAGGCTTTTTGCTTGTGATTAATACCAACAGCAAAAGTAATATTTAATTTGCCTCATGTCCCTCTAAAAGACCCAAACTGTCTTGACTCCCACTCCGATCTCTGGAAGAATAAGCAGTCTCTTACCATTGCCCCTTCTATGATATAATCTTGCTTTTTCAGAAAAAACTTGTGAACTTTAGGGGACAGGGGGAGAGAGAAGTATTTGTAGTGACTTCTTGTACTTTTCACCATTTCTGTGACTATCAAGGAATTGGTGCTTCTTTGGTCATTTCATTCCACAGCCTCATTTTTTCCATACAAACCAAGGAAAAGAAGCATTTGAGGGTGGGATTTATCTCAGCAGATATAACCTGCAGATGTAGACCTCCACTGTGCACATAACAGTGTGGAGGTCTACATCTTTGGAAAGTCATATTTCATTACGAAAAAGAAGAATTACACTTTTAAAGAGGGATTCAACTGACCTGTTTTAGACATCTATAACATCTAGGAAGAGAGAAATAATATTCAAAAATTGTTGTCTTTTTTTTTTTTTAATTTAAATTAAGTGACTATAAAAGGGCCTCTAAATAAGCAGATCACATGCACAACCATATAATCTGACTTTTTCACTGAAAGAATCTCACCTAAATGTCTAGGGTGAACCTCCAGCAGTTCAGGCTGCTTTATCCATATTTCTCAAAGGCCTGGAATTTTAGTCAGAATTTTATTCATAGTCTGCTCTGTAACTGAACTCAAACAAGGTGCAATGTCAGCAAGAGAGGAAAACATGGTGCTGCTGGTTTTTTCTCTGGTCCTTGCCAAGTTGTCCTCCCTCATTTATTTCCACAAGAGTCTGCTCTGTTTCTGTTCCAAAAAGAGACACTTTTCTCTCTGCAATGCATAGGAGGAAGGCAAAATGTGTCTGAGATCCCACATTGCCACCTTTATTATTTGGAGATAAGTTTGCCTTGCAAAATTAATTTTCTCTCCCAGAATTCAGAGTTTGCTTTTCCACTGAGGTTTGATTTTTTAACCACACATGAAAATAACAGCTTGCTTTTGCTGAGGGGGATCTCTATGCTTCCTTAGGTGTACACAGATGACTTCTGTCAGAGACTGAATAAAGCCAGACATGGGCTACAGGAGCTTTTGTTTCAACCCAGTGCAAGGCTCCCTAAGTTCTTAGTTAGTCTTGAAGTGGGAATTAATACAGGGAGATCTTTTTGCTTGCAATATACAAGAGGCCAAGCTGGAAAGTCAGTTATGGCCCCTGTGCCTCTAGTTAGTAGATATGTGAATTAGCCATCATAATCTTCAGGGATGCCAAATTAAAACTCTGCTAAAGTGAGAAAGAACTATATTAGAAAACCTAGCAAGCATTCAAGTCTAAGCTTACTGTTCATCTTGATCTTGTTGATTGGAAAGATTTGCATTTCAGACCTTTCAGAAAACATTAAGTTATTCTTTCAATCAGCTCATAGTGTCAACACACTGGTCCAATATTAAGGTACTCATATATGCAAACTCTTCTCAGTTTACATACTATGCATATGTGATAACTTTCATCTTGGTTATAATAAAGACTGAAGAAACAATTTCCTAAGCCAAAA
The DNA here is from genome assembly GCA_039654755.1 of Calcarius lapponicus. NCBI lineage: Eukaryota > Metazoa > Chordata > Aves > Passeriformes > Fringillidae > Calcarius > Calcarius lapponicus. The sequence continues at coordinate 11,551,437 of CM077463.1, forward strand.
AATTTAACATTCTTAAACTAAAACACTGTTTCCTGTACTTAAAGTTGATTTGGGCTCAGAGCTTCTGTGGTTTGAGTGTGGAGGAGGTTGCACTGCACAAATTAAAGCAAATACATTTCCTTCCAAGTGGTGCTGTCAGAAAGTCACTTCTGCTAGACTGCAGTTTTCATGTAGAGGCGTTTGCAGTATCATAAATACCTGTTCTTCCTCCTCACGTCAAGAGCCCCTGAGACCTCGGGTTCCCTAATTTCCTTTTTGAGCACAGATTCCCTGACAGGGTTCACCAGAGTTTAGTTTAGTTTAAATTTGGTGCCTGGTGGGTTGAGTTCTTTCTTCTCTTTCTTTAGCCTTTGCTACCTTCTGTTAAATCTGTCATGCACTTGAAGGTCCCACATTAAAGGCTCGACTTTGCTTTTTCTGCATAAAACAGCAGGAATCTGAGTCCTATAGCCCCCAGGAGTGGATTCTCATGATTTCCCTTGTGTACTTCTTTCTCCTTCTCAAAGCTACCTTTTATTCCTCCTCCTCTGGTGCACTTTGCGGTGTCTCTCGTTCTGAAGCTGGCTCAATTAGAACTAGGAGAGCTCATTCCTGGTGTTGTCAAAGCTTCCTGGAGATTCCCGTGTACCATAATCTTGCAGAGATTTCCCCACATGCTGGATTTTCCACTTGCTCACCAGGTCAGCTAACTTTTAGCCCCAAAAGACAGGATCAAGACATGGCCTTGATAACATCCATCTTCTGTTCAATGTGATTTTGGTTAAAACAGTTCATTCCTTTACATGTTAAAATCATCCTACTGATTAGTTCAAGGTGTTCCTCTGGCTTTGTGTGGCTGAACCAGATAATAGCAACAATTACAAGGACATTCCCCTGCTGGACCTCAAAAGAACACACCATCTACATTGCTCCAGTCTTACAGCCTGGGTGTATTTAACTTCAGGGTTCAGGGATTTGGGAAAATGTCTCACCTTTTCGTTCTCTCCTTGTACCAAGGGTCTGTGATCACACACCCTTGCCCAATATCTGTTAATGTGGCAGAGGACTAATTACAATACAGGCAGCCACTGCACCTACACAGGGACTGCTCATAGCCCTGACCCTGCTACATTTTGTCCCCAGGACTGACCCACCAGGATGTTGCTGTTGCATTAGTGTTTCTGGTGATTTGGTTTTTCCTAATCTAGAATTGAATTACAAAAATTGAAATTTAATATTAACATATTCCCGCTGTGCTCCAGGAATGTAATTTCTTTCCTGTTTTTACAGCTGAAAATATATCTCTGGCATGAAATTGAAGGATCTCCACTGATTTTCACTGAATAACTTTTGAGCTACAGCACCATAAATATCAGGGAAGCAGACCAAGTTATTCTTTTGTACCATTTGAATTCACAAATCCACTAGTACCCACCCTCTTGTGATCACAGCTGTAGTTAAGTAGACTAAGGGGGCTGTTTTTACAGATAAACCTTTGCTTATGTCTCACCAGGCTTCATATTTACTGCTTAAATCAGTCAAAAAGTACTCCCAGAACCAGGAAACAACTCTCCTTATGACTCATATATTACTAGGTCCAGACTGTTCTTAAACTGCTCCAGCCCAGAGTTAACATATTTTTAAAATAAATCCCAACTGTCAGTGGATGACTAGAGGTACAGAACTCACGTCTAAAAATTATTCAGTTCCTAATGTCACGTTGTGTTAAAAAAATTGTGAATTGGGCTAGACGTTTCATAATTCTGGACATCTGTCTTTGGCAAATAAATATGTCATAGTCAAGCAAAACAGCCCTAGGAAAATATTAAAGTTGCTACTATATTTTTTAAAAGAGACTAGCATAACTAATTGAAAGAGTTAAGGCCATGTTTTCCACAAATACAGATGAACAAGCCGCTAAAGAGTATTAAGATGTTACAAAGACTCTAATTTCATAAAGTTTTATCTGTAGCCTGTATCATACATCTGAGCTCTGTGATTTCAATGATCCTCCATGTGATTTACTCAAAAATGTGGTTTTTGCCTCATTGTTCCTGTTGATTGTGGGCTTCATCTGGTCATTTGAAAGTCTATTTCCTGGATGTTTTTTTCTATGCTTTGTCTTGGTTTTAAGAGCTGAGAAATGCTGCAGATATTAAGCAGGGTAGGACTTTGAACTCTATTGGATTGGATATTCAGCACAACTGAATTGGATATTCAGCACAAACTTCATCTCAACATGTAGGAAGTGAGGAACAGAGACAACACCAAGGAGAAAGCATTTTCTCTTTTTGTGAACTATTTTTACCTCACAGACTTTTATTCCACCGAGCAAACTCAAGATAGGCAAAATAAAATGTACTTTGCAGGCTCATCTTGGATCAGTTGGAATCCTCAATATCTTTAATGTGCTCATATTTTTACCACTTGGCTGGTTATGCTGTGTCTTGCAGATTGCTGTGGCAAATCCAGCAACATTTCTTCTATAGACCAGCCATCCTGCTGTATAATAAAGAACCCTCAAAATCTGCATTTTACTAAAATAGATGCCGTGATTATCTAAGAACAGCCTGCTGGGAACTTGCAGAGTTCAATGCTACATTTATATTTTCTGCAATAAAAATGGCAGTTTGACTTCAGTTCAGCACTTTCCTCACTAATCTCTGGACAATGACAGTGTCATTGTTGGCATTATCAATGATTATCACCATCTACCTTCTTTGCATTTCAATCTTTCCTTGTACAAGGGTAGGTGATTTTCCATTAATCACGGTGTTGTCATTAAAAGAAAAAAAAAAAGAAGCCCAGCAGAATCTTTATCAATTTTCTCATCTTGAGTTCAAAAACAACCCTTTGTACCAGTGTTTTCACTCCTTATTGCTAAAACTTTCCTATTGCTCCCTCTGGAATCAGAGTCTGCTGAAAATATATTAATAAAATAATTTATTAATAAAATATATTATCATTAGGATTGTGTTTCTCAAAAAAGTAGAAAAGCATAGATATCAGGAAGTTAATCATGGGCCCATGAAGAATCACAGACCCACAGGCTGAAAACTGTAGTTTTACTTCTATTAAAAAAAAAAAAAAACCAAAACCCAAAACCTTACAAGCAGACCGATAGCAGAGCTATCAGAACACACTCTGAAAAACAGCATTTCAGAGGGATTTCTGGCTAATGCTTTGGAAGAACAGACAGCTATATGGATTAAATTTTTCTTCACCTAAATGCCTTTCCGCAGTACTTTCTTCTACATTATCCTATTGAAGTGGGATTTTGCACTCTTGGCTCCCTAGGAATGCACCTCCAGCCAAATGCCTCTTTATCATTTCAAAAACCACCACCAGCACTATTTATGATGAAGTGTATCAGTAGAAACATGTGATTACACACCCTTCCTGTGTTCTTAGCTCAGCAGGTAGCTCCCATCCTTTTCCCATCATCCTGGCAGCTACATCTACACAATGCCTGTGTCCTGACACAGAACATGTCCTGATTTGGGATTGCTGGGTGAGATGTCCCACACATTTGTCCAGTTGGTGGCCCCAAGACTGTGTTCAGTCCTCATTCTGTTTATTATTGGGAAAAAATGAAGCAGATTTCCCTTTCCACGTTAGTGTGATGGCTTCTCGCATCGCTTCTTGACAGTCTTTTTCAACCTGTTAAAGCAGAATGATGAACTGGCATGAGAGGGTAAAACTCCACCAGTATGTTTGCCTGATTGAAGATTTGTGGCAGGTCTCCTGAAACCCCTCTGTGACATCAGCTCACACAGAGAGCTTCCCCTCAGCTCATGCAGGCACACAAAATGTTCACAAAGTTGATGTATGGGCTGTTGAGCATCCTGATGAGTGTGTAGCTCTGCTTCCAACACCTCACATCTGGCAGAGATTTTCCAGTGCAACTAGTGAAATCCATGAGCTGCCTCTGTGCTATTAAGCCAATAGAAATGTTCTTACCTCTTTTTTGGAATGCCAGAAACTACAAATAGTTCTGCTAATCTTAGGCTGGCCGTAGTGACCTGAGGTCATTTTTCAAAGTGGCTTTGGGAAGGAGGAAGGTCCCAAGTGTAGCTGTTGGAAGGGTTGGACATCCTGCCTACGTAAAACCAGATGAATTAATCTCCTCCACTTCAGGGAGTGACAGTACCCCTGCTTTTTAAGCATTTTTTCTGGGTTGGGTTGAACCTGTCTCCCTTGAGGTCTCTGCCTCTCTGCACTGATGACAGAGGGAGCCCTGTTGATACACATGGCTAGGTTCCAGGCCTTTGAAATATTAAGATTAAATAGAATTAAGTTCATTCATTTTGCTTATTTTTTTCACCTATGGTAGCAATATACTGGAATTGCTGAATTTACCTAACCTTTTTTCTTCTCACTAGAAGTTTGGAGGTATTAATTTTTTTATCACTTTAAAATTTCAGATTTTTTTAGCACAAACTATAATGTATATTACCAGTGGAAATATTTTTATATAGTAGGGACTTTACCACATGCTTCAGTTGTTTTTATATCCGTTATTGCTGTGCCATTTTAATGCAATTTTCCGCAGACTCCCGTGTTATTAACCTGCATTCATCATTTATATCCCTCTCCTGAGGCCTGTTGTAAGACTCTATAGAAAAAGATAAACAAATTACAGATACAGGAATTAATTGTCGCCTGACTGGAGCACCCCTCCCAAGGAACTTTAGAAACACTGTGTGGAATGAAGCAGCCACACTGATGGGAATGGTAGGAAGAAGGTCGAATACAACTGGACAAAACCTTATAAAGGAAATATTGTAAATCAAGGGAGACTCCAACAAAGGGGAGAGAATGATGCCTCTGACTCCACTGATCTCAGAATGCTAAACAATTACTTCATTATACTATACTGTATACATTTCATCTAAACTGAATCTGCCAAGCACTCAACTCTGCACACAGCCGCTCACACTGCGCAGAATCTCGTGATTGTGACCCAACAGTCCCCACACACACACACACACACACCTGGCTCTGATAGGCCAAGGAAACAAAACATCCTCACTTTGGATAAACAATCTCCATATTGCGTTCTACTTTGGCGCAACACAGGCACAGCAAATGATGAGAATTGTGTTTTCCCTTTCTCTGAGGTTGAGAGAATGTGAATCTCAGAAATCCTTGGGAAGAACTGTGCCTTGCTTTTCTCTGTAAAGAGAAATGTGACAACAGGGAAACACACAGATTAGGGCAGATACGAGAAAATGGAAGGCAATGAAAGTGAACAAAATTACTGCAAGCCTCCAAAGAATGAGGCTGTGCAAATCAGACATTAAACACTCCTCCCAGCCAGATTTGCTCCACGTTGCACACACAGCCTTTTCTACAAGCCATGCCACCTCTGATGAGCTCATTATACCGTTCAGCCTCTTCTTTCTGTTTAGGTCCCTGCCCACTGAGGTTCAGGCATAGAAATCCCTGTTCCCTCATAAGGGAGAGGAGACAGAGTGGCTCAATTCTTCCTGCAGATCCTCGGTGTCCCCTGGTCCCAGCCCCATCTCCAACAGCTGCCCCAGGCTTGGCAGCACAGCCCTGGAGGAGGGCAAGGAGAGTGGGGGAAAGGAAGAAGGACCACAGGGCTGAGAAGGAAGACATTGCTAAAAGAACAGTAGAGAGAAGAAGAAGGGACATGAGGGTGAAGTGAGTTCAGAGGAATGTGAGGGCACATCAAAGAGATTGTGCCTTTTAAAGAAGCATATGGTGCCTTGGACCTCAGGGGAGCTGTGTTGTGCTACAGTGGGTAATGACAAAGAGTAACAGACTGTCCCTTTCCCTGAAAATCCTGTGGTTGAAACAGATAAAATACATCAGAGGAGAGGTGAGTGAGTGGCCCAGTGTCCAAGAGGAGCTCTGCACTGGAGCCACTGGGAGCAGCCAGGCAAAGCCCAGCCAGGTGTGCCAGCAGCACTGCCCTTGGGGCATGGGCAACACCCCAGGGACAGAAAACTGTGAGGCAGAGGGTATGAAAAAGGGCAAGGGAAGGGTGCAAAGTTTGGCTCCAGTATGGTTTGCTAGCCTGACCTCAAGTGTACACAGAGCCCATGAGAGAGTGAGAGCATGACTGAGTTCTTTGCTTGGAGCGAAAATAGCGGCTGTGAAAGGAACGGGAAAGAGGCAGGCAGATACAAAAGAGAAGAAAGCTGGGGAAGAAAGGAAAAGAACATGAAAACACTATCCTCAAAACAAGGCAGACATGCCAACCATATTAATTTCCAGTACAAATGCCCTTCCTCCACTGCAGCTCGATGAGGGCTCTGACCACATTTAAGTTTACGTCGTGCATTTTCAATAATAGTAATAATGACAACAAAAAAGCCAAAGCTCAGAATTAAAAGCTAAAGGCTCAGATAATTCTGAAAGAGGAACAGAAGGAACAGCTTTGCATGGAGGTGAATGTGTTTTTCTCTGTCTACAGAAGAGTTTTGTGGGTGGTTTTAAGAAGTTTCAGTGGTGGAGCTGATAGTTCTAAGAAGCAATCTCTTCTGGTATATTCTACAGTTATTTTTTAGCCACAGCTTTCAATCACACTGCTTTCCAAAGAAGGGAAATGTCAGTATCTCTGCTCTGTAGAGACAACACAGAGATGAGAAACAGCTTGCCCAGTATCAGTCAGTACAGTATCTGTAAGGCAGCCAGTACCAGTAAGAACCCCACCAACCCCACCAAGCACCCCAGCCTGGCCCACACCTCCTCCGTGTCCCCTCTGTGAGGGCTGGCTGGGGTTAGTGTTGACCTGCTGAAAGAGTCCTGCACCCCACTCAAAACCACTGGGTAGATTCCCATTTGCCTTGACTGCTGTGTGGCCAAAGGAGAGGGGTCATTTCCATGCCACATCCCAGATTGTGGGGATCTCTACTGGAAATATACACTGGAATTACTGAATGCGGGGACAGGAGTTGGGTTTTTGGCTTCATTGTGTATGACTGGGAGGGAGCAATTAATGTTTTGGGCAATGATCCTCGAAGTTTGAAATAGACACCTCTGTTTAATTTTTGTGCTGTAGAAAGAAAAGAAATCTACACATCAAGCAGCAGCAATAACTGGAAATTAGGGAGATGTTTTCCCCACTTGTGGAAACATGACCTGTTCAGATGTTCTTATACCTTCTCCTGCAGCATCTGGTGCTGGCCTCTCCATGACACAAGATGCTGTGCTAGATTGGACTTGGGCGCAGTCCAGCCTGAAAATATCTGTGTTCCTAAAGAAGTTGTGAAGTTTTCTCACATTCTGTTCCTCAATCTGTATAGAAAAACCCAAATAAAGCATAGTCTTCTCCTTTGAGAAATCTCACATTACATACTTTCTTATATTCTGAAACAAAATTCCTTTCAATACTCTCTTCAAAGCACTTGTACTCCTGACAGGGGTTTTGTAGTGTGCTTATCAAGGCTCTGTTTTCCCAGTGGAGGGCCACAGCTCATTACTACAGTCACAGAGTCTTTGCATAATGGTTCTTAAAACACCTTGCCAGCCTCAAAACTGTCTGGTAGGTTCATTCTTGAAATGACCACCTATAATAACAGTATGGGTAGAGATGCTCTGCTTTGCAGTTTTTAGTATAGATCATTTAGCACCTTTTCTACTTCAAATTTGAAGTTTATTAAACCAGAAAAAGAAAAGAATTAGGAGATGAAAACACGGCTTTTGAATCTGAATTCCATCATGTCATGGAAAATTATTTTTTTTGTGCTAGAAGTGGAGGACAGATAAAAAACAGGTATTTGTTTAAAAACATGAGAGGCCAAACTGGTGCATGGAGGAAATTGTTCATTTTCATTATCTCTTAAATTCAGATCAGTGCTCTTTTAATGTAATTTTTTACTATTACAAAAGGGATTGTGACTTCTATTACATGCACCTTGCTTCACAGGAGAAAAATGTCTATGTTTTGAGGATGACATTCCAAAAAGCTATGTGGAAAATGCACTGTCCCAGGACACTGGCAGAGTCCAGTATCTGAATCACAGGTACAGGGATAATAGTAAGAGATGTGGCTGGTTTTCTTCGAGGGCCAGACACAGAGGTGATGCTCAGTATAAGAAACTGGTAGATAATGGACCCAGCCTTGCAGACAGTGGTGAGCAACCTGAGATTTCAGGCAATTCTGTGGGAGTGATGAGGGAAAATTCAAAGCCACATGACAATAGTTTTAGGCAGAAAAAAAAAAAAAACAGCACTTTAAGAGGACCCTTAAGTTGAGGATTTCCAGAAGCTGGGAAATGTATTAGGGAAAAAAAAAAAGCTAAATGTTTGTATTTTGTGTCATTCCATGCCATTTAAGGAATTATGAAACATACAAAGGAAGGTGACAAAGGAAAACAACCAAACCTCTAAATCCAAGTAATGAGACAAAACAGAGAAACCATCAGCCAGATTCATCATCTTCATTTCATCCAATTTACACCCACTGTAGAGCTGACCCCTGTAGGAAAAGAAAGACCAGCCAGTTATTGCCCAGTCATGTTGGGTATTACAGTCCCTCCCCACAGATCACTAGTGGCCCATACATTGATTTTGCAATCAGGCCAAAAGCAACATCCTTAACACCACACTGGATTATTGCCCTGACTCTGACTCAGGGAACATTTCCTCTAGCTCTTGTTTTCCTTGGAGACCTTTCCATCTAAACATTGACCAAGCTCAACCTGCTTTAGCCTTTGAAATATGACAAGGTAATAAATCAGAGCCACAAGCAAGCAGGGCAGCTGTGCTATTGCAGTTACAGGGAAGGCTGCCATGCAGTGCCAGGACGGCTTCCCATTTCACACTGCCAGCAGCACCGTCCAAACCATACCCCGAGGCCAACAGGACCCTTCCTATGATCCCACACTCCAGGGGGTGGTGGGGAGGGGGTAGAGGTAGCCAGGACATGTTTTCAGTGATTTTCAAAATTAACCTTGATGCCACAGACTTGTCAAACGTGCCATAGGACCCTTTAGATACCACTCTTCAAGGGTAAGCCCTTGCCTCGGGTTAGAAACCTGCCCTGTGCCCTGGGATGCTCCAGCAGAGGGAGGAGAGCAGTAAATCCTGGTGTGCAACAGAATTGCACCACTGGCAAACCTCTGGTCAGTGGACAAGCCCCAGGATATAAATGTTACATGTTGGGGAGGAATTCTTTACTTGAGTGTCACCCAGAGAATCTGTGGACACCCCATTCCTGGAAGTGTCCAAGGCAAGGTTGGATGAGGCTCTGAGCAACCTGGTCTAGTGAAAGGCACACTTATCCATGGCAGCGCATGGGAACCAGGTGAGCTTTAAAGTCCATTTCAACCAAAGTCCTTCTGTGATTCTATGAAACTGTCCCCATGTTCAAAGGTGCTGCAGCAGGTCCATCTCCTGCCCACCACAGCAGCCTTTCCCACATTAACCCTGTGCTCCTCCACACACTCCTCATTCCATTACAGAGCTTTTGAGGAAAAAGAAATTGCACATTTGGTGCCCAGCACAGGGGGAGCCATTGGGAGACTTCCAGATGAGTTTAGGGAATTTTTATCCAGCACATGAATATCAGACAGTGGATTTCTGCTCCACAGCTGCCTCACTGCCAGACTCCTCACAGCAAGGCTGGCAGACCCCAGCTTCCTGCTGGAAAGAGGAATCCTCCTCCAGGCACTTGCAGCCAGCTTACAGCTGCTGCAGCACTTTTCAGGGAAATCTGTCCCTCTACTGCCAGCACCAATTTGTGCACATTTGCAGGTGTGACAAATTCGCTTCAGATGACCTCTGGGAAGGCAAAAGCGTTGCCTTGAAAGTGTGTCAGTGATACCACTTAGCACATTTTCTACTTCAAAGTGTTCTACCAACATTAATGAAGTGAGCTTAAAAATAAGAGCTGAAAACACCCTAATAACATGAAAATAATGCCCTGGAACAAGTATATAAGCAAGAAGGCAACAAAGCCATTATAAAATGAGGACATTATTTTTTTTTTCTTTAATGAGCTTTCTTTACACAATCTAATTTAGAAGTAGCTCATCTGTTTAGCTGAAACCCTCCAGTCATTTTTTGTGAGCACTGTGAAGTGGAATATAGCAACTAGGGATGTAAAATTTCAGTTCTGTGACCCTGGTGGCCTGGGAGAATGTAGTATTCTATTTAGGAAGATCTTAAATTACTTCACTTATCACTCCAGACTATTTTAAAGATATATGTAAATGTATGGTACAGAGTCCCTCAAAGAAACAGTCAGCCCCTGTTTTGAAGCTCTGAGGCTGAGGGACTCAGCTGAGATTTGACCAGGAGCTGTACACAGTCACAGGTGTAGTTTTGTTCTGAAAGCATCATTAGGACACATGTAGCTGTGAATAGATCAGAGAGGTTTGAACAAAGCAAGCAAAAATTGCCAAATCCAGGCTTCCCATAAGTTAGTCTCCCATTGCTTTTAATAGGGTTAGGATTTTGCCTGCTGGACTGAATTCCCAGCTCTACACTGAACTCACTGTAGCAGAAATCCCTTAATCTCTCTGTGCATCCTTCTCTCTGTGCTCTTTCCTATCTCCTCATCTGTGGATAAGGATGATACTAAAGTCTGCCTCTATGGGTATGATGAGAACTAATTAACTGAGCTTTCAGGAAAAGGCAAAGCTTTCAGCAGCAAAGGCAAATTTCTCCTCTGGAGATAAAACACATACACACACACACAGATAGATACAGATATTTCTGTGTATTGATAGATATACACATATAATCTGGTATATATAACATACCTATCACCTGCCAGACCTCTCTTAATGTCAAGGTTCCTCTTTTCTCTGCCTTGTCTTCCTTTTGCAGTCCCACTATTTTTAAATGCTGTACTTGATTCAAAGTCAGCATGGAGATGTCAGGCAGGTAGTTATTAAAAAAAGAAAAAAAAAAAGAAAGAAAAAATAAAAGCTTTTGCCTTCTCCTTATTTAATAGCATTTTTGTTCTGCAACCATTGTCCCTGCCAGTCAGAAAAACCGCTTAGTTTTTAATGAAAAATCCTAACAGAAACAAATTGCAACCCTCCCTTTCAACACAGACATGCCCTTTGAATTTAATTATGCCTCAGGCAATGCATTATAACGAGCGTGTGATAAGTGACACCAAAAATCTTCCAACAAACACAGCAGATATCCCCCACTGGGCAAAAATAGCTGAGTACCAGATTGCCAGGTTTGGTTGGAACTCACTGAGGGTTGGAGTGTGCCTGAGTTCCCCCAGCCAGGCTGGTCCCAGCTCAGTCCCCTGATCTGGGAGAGCAGAGCGCTCCCTGTGCATCCCTGCATTGTGGGAACCCAGGACATCCCTCTGGCTCTCCAAGACAGCCAAGACCCCTGCCAGGGGGCTCAGAAGCCCTGACATGGAGCCCAAAACACCCAAAACACATGGTTTTGATTATGGCCTGTGGAGCAAATTACCCACCTTATACGAAGATCAGCAAGCCACGACAGTTTAGGTAGAATAATAGTGAAGTTATCACAGGGTGGAAAAGTAAATTTTGGGGTTTTTGGTATGGGGGTTCAGGAGGCAGGCTGGAGGGAACTGGGTGTGTCCAGCCTTTCTCCTTCTTCTTCTTGGCCTCCATCTTCTGGGTGATGTTGGCACTTACAGGTTGGTTTAGAGTAGAAGCTCACTGTCTAACATAGGTGATAGGTGTTGGAAAGCAATTGTAAACATTGTACATGTAGTTTTCAGAATAAAGACATAACACCACCCTGGGGCAAGCAGAGTGCCTCGGACTATCCTACTAGACAGACCTCAGCAAAGCAAGAGAAATTTTTTTTATAGATAAGATACAATAAACAACCTTGGGACCAAGAAATGAAGAGCTCTGACTCATTCTTCAAGCGCCAAGCTGAGAAAAGAGACTTTCTAACTTTTCTCACTCTGACAAGTTAAACATCTCAACAGTGCATCCCCTGCATCCCATCTCCAGGAAAACTCCAACCTCCAGGAAGGGCTGCAGGACTCTGCCCTGGCAAGGACATTCCTGGAGGGGTGATACAGAGCCCCCATCAGGGGCCCAGAGGAGCTGGGGGCAAAGGAAGTGGAGGAGTTTGGGAGGTTTCCTTTCCTCCTGGAATAATTTCTCGCAAGCTGTGTCAACTATCCACAGTTAAACAAATACTTGAGATATCTATCAACATTTCCCATTTGGAGGGAGAGGCAGCACCGATTACCTTTGGTTTTGTTGTCTTGGGAGCTGCCACAGCCAGCAAGAGGAGACTGCCCCGGATTTTTCTGATTGTTCGCAAAAGAAAATTTCCTGTGAAAACAAACACCCACAGCCCTGCCTGTAATGCAACACCAGGGTCAAACTCTGTCCTTTTGCATCCTTCTGGATGCTAAATTGGGATAATGCAATGCCCCTGTGTTTCTTAGATATTCTGGGATGGCCAGTGACTCCCAAGAGGCAGCAGACCATAGAGTCATAGGATCACTAAGGTTGGAAAAAATCTCAAAGATGATCAAGTCCAACCTTTGACCAAATGCCACCACACCCACTAAACCATATCACAGACAGACATATCTACTCAGTTTTTGGTCACCTCTGGCAGTGCTGGTGGTGCACAAGTGTTGGGTCTACTTTTTAGTGGAATGCAAAGTATTCATTGCAAAGGGAGAAAAGTCACAGACACCTCCTGGCTGCTGGTGGGCAAATAACAGGACAAATATCAGGTTCTATTTAACCTCAAAAGCCATATGGATGTAAACATAAAATGAAACAATTCCAATCCTGCCAGAGGTTTTGTTATTTCAAAGTATCTGCATTGGATGTGGTCTCTGTCTTCCTTTTCTGACAGTACAGGTGCCTTGGCTTACTGATATTTTAAGAGAGGTGAGTTTTTATTTTTATACCAGATATAACTGCTCTGGGTCTGAAGACCCTCTTGCTCATGTCAGGGAGCTGTTTCCCTGCTGTGGTACAGCTCTCTCGTGAGCTTCTCCAACAGCTGTTTTCATTGAAGTCTTAAAGATGAAAGACAGACAGAGCTTTTAAAAAGAGAGGGCTGGGATTCACAATCAAGTTATTGCAGTTTAACGTGTTTCTGTGCAGCAGCTGAGCCACACCAGCCAGCTGGGTTCACACCCTCAGCTTCAGAAAATGCAGGATTTAAACTGCACATCACCATGGCCTGCGTATGACTCTGGCCAGACATCCACAATAAATCATTCAATTTCTTGAGCACAATAATACCATCATGTAACTGAATTCTCCAGATATTTAAATGCTTAATTCTTCCTTTCACCCCTAACTTGCTCTGCAACCATGGCCAATAGCACCTCCTGAGCTTTCAGACTTCAGGTGTAAAATGAATATGAGGAGTGCTTACAAAAAAAGGTACTATAAGAGCAAAAATGAGAATCCACGAGGTACTGAGGTATTCTGGATACCTGGCCTAAGGGTCATTTTAAACACCCCATTCTGCTAAGAGGAATCAGAGCAGCAGCGCTTTGCTTTTAGTCACCCCCAGTGCTCCTCGTTATTTATGCAGCTGTGGAGCTGAAAAATGACTTGAAGTCCTGTTTTTCCTGCAGTAAACAGAAGCCAACAGGGCTGCACTGCTCTACAGGAGCCGAGGAGCTGCATCTCTTTGTTGCATGTTTTTATGTGAACCTGTGAGTCACAGTTCCTGTACCAAAATATTTCCAAGTACTTCTCCTTTCAAAGACAAAATTTTAGGAGCTGCTGTCATGTGTCACACATAAACAATGTGAAGCATAACATCAAACACTTGGAAAGTGTGCAAGTACACCAAAAGGAAGGAGGGTGATTTACTGAGCTTTAGTTCAATATAACTGCATGAGTTTTACACCTAGAGGACTTGGGTTGCTGTAACTGTTACCTGTGCATAAAGCTTCCCTCTGGCAAGTGATAATTAATTCTTAGATTTTAGAAGTTTCTGAATTTCAGAGACCCCTGAGCACATTTGTATGAAGATTAGACATTGTTTCTTTTCTCCTTTTCTCTTTGAAGTCTTTTCTTCAAAGATTGCAGCTCGCTGTTCAGACTGCATAAATCCTCTCTTGACAGAGCCAGCTTTTCTCTGCACTCGCAGAGCTTTGAGTCTGACTCTGCTCTCCCTTACTCTGCTCTGTGCCCCATCAAAGAACAGAGAGATTGTCAGCACCACCTCGCTGCCAGTGGGGAGGAGAATCAAACCCTTTGCCAAGCACATCAAGTGAATTGCTCACCCCCTGTGGGGAAAATTTACCACCTAACAATGCAGTAATTGATATTGATGGCGTGTGTTGTTCACATTTCAATTTTTTAGAAACTTGTTTTCAGGATTGTGAGAAGCCAGGTTACAGAGATCAAAGGTCGAAGCCTTATTTCCCTGTAAAACAACTTCCCTGGGGCTATGCTTGATGTGGGAAGAAATTTGTGGTTTTGGAAAGAGATTTATACAGGGCACGTACTTAAACTAAAAAAAGACCAAAGATACTAAATTACAGGAATGAGATTTTCTTCTTATTTATACACCTATGAATTGTAAGCAACTGCTCAGATGCTGAAGAAATGAGCTCCTCCACATTTTTAGATGGAGTAGTAAGTGCTGGGTCCATAGAAATGCAGCTGAATTCTTAATGCTCACACCTTACATGAATTCTTACTTCTCTCTTCTCAAGCTGTGCTCCTCTGACCTCGTCATGAAAAAATATTTTGCTACTTCTTTTCTAATGAAAAAAGGAGAAGTGTTTGCTTTTCTTTTCTACCTTGTTGAACTAATTTTGGGAAGGGAAAATGGAAGAAAATAAAAAAAAGAGGGAAGGATAAGGCAAATATTCATATAATCCAGGAATTCTTTTTTTTTTTTTTTTACAGCTTGGGATAAATAACCCCCATTGGTGTGAAATTAGACAACTAGTGTTCTACCTTTATAATTCACAGAATGCTCTAGCTGTGTGCATAGCTGAATTTCAGGGTCTTGGTGTTAAATAGTACAAATCTTCAAATATTCCTACTGCTGCCTCTGCTCTCAGCTGCCCTCCCTCAGTGACAACTGCTGACAACCTGTGTGTGAGTCAGTGAGCAACTTCCTCACTGCTGAGGTGAATAAAAGTTTTACCATCCAGTCAAATTCATGTACATTAAGTTTCTACTCAATGTGATCACGGTGATGACCCAAGAGGAGCAATGGGATAAGAGGAAACAATGTTCTACAGTCTGCCAAAACTGACACCTTTCCACATGGCAACATCATGGTTTTAGCCAAATCGCTGCAAGTCATGGCAGAAGCCTTCACACTGAAAATACATGGCTGTATGTTCAGTGATGCAAATGATATTTCATTTTCACACTGCCTTGCTCATTAGCAAGTGCCTTAAAAGTACCCTAAACTCTCATAGGCATTGGAAAGTACCAGAATAGTGAAATGTCTTGCCCAAGACATCAGGGCAATACAGAAAGTAAAGAGCAGAGTACTCTCTGGAGTAGAGCCCGGAGCACACATACATCCCATCTTCACACCACTCTTTATGTTACATTGCTTCCCAGTTTAGTGTCCCAAATGCTCTAGTCATGCCCTCTTAAGCATTCTTGACTTTTGTCTCATATAATTTCACAGAAATTTCCTTTTGTAGCCTGACAAATGAGATATTTCCAACTCTTGTTATGAGTCTTTTATTTTTTTCCCCAAAAAAATTCAATGCACAGACCTGAAATTTTGGGTCACTTGTTGGAACTGGCCCTCTGAGCCCCGTATGCTTCCTCCACCCACCTTGAGTATTCCCAGCACAGCCCTGTGGTGGCCCAAAGTGCCGGATGCACAACTGCAACTGCACCAGCAGAGCTCTCTCCAGGGGCCACAGGCCAGATGACAAGGAGCCAGGGAAGGAGGGTCACAGCTGAATGTCTTTGCCCAAGGGAAAGCAGACCAAAGAATACAAAATGTCAGCAGAGGGCATGCTGCCCTTGATTGAGCCCCCGCTGGCTGGAAACCCAGAATTAACAACAGCAACAACAACAAGAAAATTAGTAAGGCTTGCCAGCTGGGGAGAGACATCTGGCTAGTGATCAGAGGGGCATGTGAGTCAATTAATCCATCTCCAAGCTGGATTAGCACATTGGAACATGCTTCCCTTCACTGCTGCAGAGGGACCTGTTGAATGAGCTGTAAAGATGAATGGAACTAAAGAAATTTCATTTAGATGAAGAAAAATGGCTCTGAAGTAGTGAGTGGGTGGTTTTTACATGCCTTATGTGCTGCAAGAATTAAGCACAACTCAGAGGATTTAGGGCATGAAACAGCCATTTGGATACAGAAGCTCTTGCATTTCAGATCTCATTGATTTAAAATTTGTATCTAGATATCTGCCAATTTATTTCTCATGTTTATAGCATATCCAGGAAAAAAGATACTACTGCTCAGGAAAATAACTCTTTCAGTCCATTCTTTCACAACTGTGGTAAATCAAGTTACTGTCACCACAGAAGCTATTCCTGGGCTCTTTTGCTATTAAATGGAATGGCAGGACTGTTGCTCAAGGGTATCATGCTGCATTTAGATCTGGAGCAATTGAGACTCAGTCTCCACCTTCTCTGTCATTGCAGATCAATGGGACATTGTTTTCGTAAATACTTTTCAGATTGTCAGAGGCAGGACCTGAAGGGATGAGTTTGGTCACTGAGTTCAGTTCTTGCTGTCATGAACCATCAGGTCATATTATCCCTTCTTTGTAATTCTTCAGCTCCCTCTTAAATTTTGCTTTTTTGACTGTTATTCCTGCAGTCAGAAAGCTTTTCCAAAACTTCATTCCTCTGCTGTTTAGAAACTTCTTTATAATTTCCATTGTCTGTTTATTCAGGACCAGGTTTACAGTCATTTGTTCTAATTCCAGAAATGTCTTTTACTCTCCTCCCTTCCGAGTACTCAGACCCCTGAGGTGTCCATGGATAGCTGTCAAAAGCTTCAGTTTTCCTTTCACTAAGCTAAACATGTGAAGCCACATTTGTCCTCCCCTAAAACAGTCTCATCAGTCCCCTGTGTTTTGTAGTAGTTTTTCTCTATACCTATACCTACTTCAGTCATTATTTTCACAATAATACATGGATTATATAGAAGTTTCGAATTATATCATGTGCAATGGCAGCAACACCACCTTGCACCTGCAGAAAATACCCTTTCTGTCTGTACTCTGGAAGTTGTATTCACCTGACTAGGAAGCTTCCAACTTCAGGAAAGTATGAGGAATGTCAGTTAGCACCTGGAAGTCTATACTTGAGACCTGGTAGGAAGAGGCACGTGGGTTTTCTCAACAGGGGGATGGTGCCCAGGGACAATCTTGATGCAGCCATTAACAGAACAAATTGAGTGCTAGGATGCATCAGGGAAGATTTCTCTAGCAGAAGTGGTGAGAACTTTTTGTATTCCTAATGAGCTAAACAGCGCCAGTGAAAAGACATTGACAATATAATCCTGATTGCCCATACTGAGAAATTGCTTGAGTGATCCCTGGAGTTCTTTTGGGATGTGGCATTGTTCTGAATAATTCATTGGCCTGTGTGGGGACTTAGCACATAGTGGGGACCATTCACCAGATGCATTT
This sequence comes from Calcarius lapponicus, assembly GCA_039654755.1. Taxonomy (NCBI): domain Eukaryota; kingdom Metazoa; phylum Chordata; class Aves; order Passeriformes; family Fringillidae; genus Calcarius; species Calcarius lapponicus. Next base: position 11,568,961 of record CM077463.1, read on the forward strand.
CCAGCGTGGGCCCCCTTTTTCAGAGGCTGGCAGAGGCAGCTGGATGAGTGCCCACTACTGTGGTCTAATGATCTCATTGCCTCAGGATGGTCCCGCAGAGGTTTGATTTATGAGACCAGACATATCCATACCCATGAGGGTCCAGCTCCTCAAGGCAAGGACTGTGCACAGTTCTGTTCATCTGTACTGGTGGTAGAGGAGCTCAAAGATTGCAGCTACAGCTCCTAAACAGTGACAGACACCAGAATATGATTGTGTCATTTAATGGCTAAAACAGTCTCCAGCCACAGAGGTTTGACCAATTTAACTCTCCCAACACAGCTCCTGGGAAGAGGCTGGAGACCATCTTAGCCCCAGCAGCATTCACATCAGATCTGTGGGATGGCACCTGCCAGTTCTGGAGCTCCAGAGATTTTCTCTCTAATGGCACAGCACAGCTGTGTCAGATGGTATCCAGATCAGAGTGGTCCATGACCCATCCTATTTGCTAAGATCATTTCAGCCAAACTGGCTCAGATATGTTGAAGAACTTCCTTGGTGATCAAAAGAATCCAGAATTAACTCTATGAGAGCAGGAAAAACCGATTTTGAATGCTTTTGAAAAATCTCCTTTATACTCAAAGAGAGCTTTATGTACAGAAACTGTCCACAGCCCCTGGGAATTTGGTTCTCAATTCCTTTAACTGGAGCATGTCAAATAATTTCAGCTGTCACATGTCATGTCTGAGAGACTGTGAGCTTTGACACAATATGTGTCAAATATACCTTCAAAGAATGCAGCATTTCTCTGGGAAGTAATGACAATTGCTGAGCATGATTTCCTTCTGAATAAATATGAAAACTCCACAGACATCAGTCAAAAAAATTAACTCACCTTGAAGCCATTTCATAAGAAATGCCTTCTTTCCTCTGTCTCTGCTACCTCTCTCCTCTCTCATGGAAAATGCCAAAGTGGATAAGTTCAGGACATACCTCTCTGAAAAACAAGGGGCCTCGAGTAATGAAAGCCCAAAATTTACAAATATCTGTACATAACTAGGGTTGTATGAACTTGACAGACATCTTGTCCTTATTGCTGCTGTGTCACTCAGTGTCCATCACTGGCTATTGACTGTTCTCCAGGAGACAGTCCCAGAGATAAAGAGGGAAGGACTCCCTCTTGGCAAGTGTATGAAGCCTATTGCAGGGAGCATGTCACCTCTTTAGGACCCCTGCTTACACTTACACATTGCTTAAAGTACAGTACTTGTCAGAAATTCAGTTATCTCCTCAGAGGAACCAGGAAGGAGAAGAGAAACACTTCTCCCCTTTTTTCTTTAAGTACAATGAAAAGACTCAGACCTGGTCCCCAGTTCAGGACCTGTTCAGGTCAGAGATCCAACAAAGCAAACCCCTCTTTGTTAGGGGACCACAAACAGTTCATTCAAAAGGAAATTTAATTTAAAAAGTGGTCATAAATAGATATGCGTACTTGAAAATAAGAATTTCAACATGAAATGAAGTTAGATATAAATAGAAGACAATCTAAATTTGTGGAGTTTATAAATACATCCAAACTTACTCTCAAAGCCCATGAATGTGGTGAAAGGACTCCAACATTCTTCACATCACCAGCGGAGAGTATGGGACTTACAGGGATGAAGAAATGTACCTACAGTCGCGCCTGACAGAGATCTATGAATTCCATTGAGATTTCATGATTAGCAGATGATAAGTTAATCATGATGAGAGAAAAGAGTCAATTAGGACAGCTCTAGGAGCATGAAATAGATGTAAATATCCCATTATAGACATTAAGCAATATTCCTTCAATATGGCACAGCAGAGACATGGGGAAAGGCCAAGGAAAGACAAGCCTGGCCAAGCTGGTTGTCACCTATGCCAAGTGCAATTGTGTTTGCTGCCAGCTAACACAAACCACCAGCAATGGCTATCTCAGAAGTGAGAAGTCCCTGATTCAAGAAGAAAAAACAAATGGGTACTTAAATTTACCTGCAAACTGTCCTGATTTTACTCCTCTCTAAAATAACCTGTGTATTCTAAAAAGAAAGTGCTCTTGAAGAGAGAATTTTAGCCTGTTTGATAGGATATTCAGGAGAAACTCTGGGAATAATAAAGGAGTGTTTAAAGCAGATTGCCTGCCTCATTCAGCTGTGTTATGGAGCTGATCCAAAGGCACCCAGGAACTTTAAAAGGTGCTGGAGCTGGCCCATCAGTTTCTAGTACTAATAGGAACCGAGCTGTTAGTGTTTTTGCATGACATCCTCTAAGGAAAATCACTGGCATTTGGCTTACTCGGGAGATTTCACCATCTGTTATTGTAGAGACCCAATAATGATACAAAACACAAATAAGCAAAAAAAAAAAAAAAAAAACAACTCTTACACTCTGTCAAAGTTAGTGAGGTCTTAAAATATTCCTGCACAGGTAGAGAATTTGCTGGAGGAGAATCAACAGAGCACCGGGCTCAATTACATCCGAGTTTCCTGTGTAAGACCTGTCAAGCAAGTCCCATCATCACGTCTGTAAGTGAGTGTGAGTAATGGGTTTTATTTAAATTCATGTGGTGTTTGCTACCTACACCCAGACAGATAATGGACAGATAGCAGAACAGTGATCATTAAGAGGCTATCACTTAATTCTTGTTTTATTCTGCAGCTTGCCTGCCTTCATCTGTCTTCCCTTCTGAAGAAGTGAGCACGTTCCTTCTGTCTCAGATGGAAGTGCAATGGCCTATTATGCATTCATCACAAGTTTTCCATTTTCCATCCAAAATCATGACAGTGATACAAATATGAAAGCCCACAGAATTTGTTTCCAAAAGCATTCAGCTCCACGCATATGTGTTTAGCTTTCTGCAATTGAATTTCTTATCCCCCAAAACACACAGTCAACTTCCTTCTGAGTGGCAAATATAACATTTAAGGAGTTTATTTGTCTTACTGAAAACAATGGGTATTAAGTATGGTGGTAAGGGCAGAGCATCCTACAAAATATTGAAGAAATCTGTTGGCTCACTGCAGTTCTATTGATTTAAGAAACACAGAGGGAATATGCTGAACAAGATGAAATGGGAAATTAAGTAGCATCATGTGAATGTAGCAGTAAAGCATCCTACATACTCTCATCACTGTCAGCTTCCTGCAGAACAAAAATGTGTGTTCAGCCTTGAAAACTATTTCCTTCCAATGCAAGTATTGGTAAGCATTCATTGCTCTAGCTATCTGAATTCCTTTGGGTATAAGGAAGCTGTCAAAGCCTTACAAGTTGTGAATGCTGTTGGGCAAGTAAAATTAATGGCTCCTGTTCTGCTTCCCATGTTTAAAGCTTTAAATGAGTCTTATTGCTGTGGAAAACATGAGGAGGAGCAGAGGGGCTGTCAGGATGGAATAGTAAATCTTTTGGCATTTAAAATCTCAGACCTGATTGACCTCATGACGGTGCTTCAGACCAGTATTTATCTTGGTGTTGTAAAGCAAGCAAATTACCTTTACCCAGGCATGAATCCCGCTTTGCAGTCTGCTGTAACTAACTGGGCTATGAGGCTCAAGTGAAATGCTGCAGTCAAGCAAGTAAACATTGAAAAACAAACAAAAACATTTGCATTTGAGGAAGTATTAAATGTATTCATCATCTGCCCTTTGAGTCTGTGTAAGTGCTGGAGTAAGGAGACAGTAATATGAATAGTTGCAACTCAGTTATTAAATAAAATGGAAATACATGAATAATTAATACAAATAATAACTGGTGCTTGCCCAGCTGGTGTATGCTGAGGTTTTAGCTGGTGCTTGGCAAGGCATGATGCACTGAGGGTTGCTTGGGGAGAGGGCTCCCTTGTAGCCCAGAACCCCAGCACACTGTGAGCTGCAACAGGAGCTCAGGGCTGGCTATTTTCCGTGCAGTGAGGAGCTCCCAGTAGCACCCTGCTCATGGCTGTAGGATGAAGCCTGGCCTCAGGAGGCAGAGTCAGCCTGTCAAGCGCTCTGCCTACGGTGTCTGTCTAAGCAGCAGCTCTGGCCCAGGGGAGCTCAGACTCAATCAATAGGTGTTATTGACACCCTCCTAGTTCAGCTGGCTTCCCTGCTCTTCCCCACAGCTATTAGAAAGGCTCTTCAGAAAGCACTTTGGGGCAGCAGCCAAACCCACATTCTCTGAAAATCCCATGGGATTTTCCTAAGGAACATCCATGCGCCCAGAAAGCAGAGGGAGCCCCGGAAAAACAGCTAACTTATGGTTTTCTCTCTATGTGCTTGCAGCAGAGATGACCCCACATGCCCTAATGAATTGTTCTACCACTTCAGAAAGGAGCAGGTGGTAAAATTCTGCAGAGTATCTCCAGTTTTACCAGCATGCCCTTAGCTCCTGATTTACCTATGAACATCCTCTCCCACAACCCAAAAGCTGCCTTTCCTTGCAAGGTATGTCACAGCACTGAAGTTAGGTCTGAGGCATGGTGCCAGCTGAATGAACCTGTCTAAAGCCTGGAGATCATGGGATTCATCCAATGGGACCAAGTTTCTGCTGCCATCAGGGGCACACCTAATTTACCTCCATGCAAAGAGGAACAGAGTGTACTCACTGGCCTGGCTGCTGTGCACTGCAGGAGCGTGTAGAGCGTTCCAAGCATTAATCCTTAGGACACAACTGCAAGGTCACAAAGTAATATTATCTTCTATTTTCTATAGGTACAGAGAGGTGAGCCAAAGACAGAGATGAGACTGGAACCAGATTTCAGTGCTCTGGTTTATCTGCTAGACCGAAGCCTTTCCAACAGTTGGAAGGGATTTTGTGTATTATATTGTGAACCCAAAACCACAAGAAAAAAATAATCTCATGCGCTTTAATGAGTGCAGGAAATATGTGATGTACATGAGTTTTTCTGAGATTTGGGGAAGTCAGTAATTAAGTTAGATGATTGTCATACAGTTAAAAAGTGCTGAAGGACATCTTCATAGAAAATTCCAGGGTTTGCTCCTTCTCATCAACAACACAATGAGTATTCAGGGCACTTTAAATTGTTCTGACCTATTATCACAGAGCTCTTTTCTCTTGGTTCTGCTGCTGGCTATGCATTTCCCCATAGAAATTAATTATCTTCATGAACAAATAGCTTTGTAAAGGACTAGCACTGTGGCGATAGCTGTCTAATTTAAGTAAGGCAGCATACGTAAAGAGAAAGGGACATTCAATTGATGTTTTTGAGGGAAAACAAATTAGCTTTGGATGATGAAAACTGAAAAATGTTTTGGTAACCTATATGGTATTTACTTTTAGCAGCTGTATCAGTCTTATAACAGGAACCATTTCTTCTTGTGTATGGACTGGGCTGCAATGAGGGTAATACCCCACTGCCTGCAGCTTCTTGTTCTCTTCATTGTTCTTAGACATTCAGGATCTCTGAGAGTTTTATGCTGACACTGGGAAAGAAGTGATCTTTGCTTCTTCTGCCATTGATTCAAGTCATACTTTATTTTCTCCACAGCTTCTCATTGCTAAAATACAGGGATGGCATTATACTCTGCAATAAAGGGAGTTGTAATTGTGGAAAAATACAAAATCCTGTTTATTGTTTCAGCTGCTGAAAAGGAGAGAGCTGTTCATAATTTCACGGGGGAAAAAAATAAATTCTGAGTGGGAGGGTTAGGTGTTCAAAACAGAGAAGTAAACTGGAGAAAATTAGTTGTGTTGTAGGTTTAGCTCCCTGCTGCCTTGCTGATCCATCTGGGACACTCTCAGTCCCTGAGTGAAGATCATGCCATTACTTTAGACTCACAGCCTGCACTGAAGCACAGCTAATGCTCTCCTGTAATTGTTTCCTGAATGCTGAAAACAGCAACAAAGCCCACATGCATGCATGCTCATATATGCTCACTGCTATGCTTAGCCTGATGGAAATTGTGTAAATTGCTAACCCTGTCTGGAATTGTATCACTTCCAACCAAACCTCAGCACATTGGTTTGGGCAGCAGAGCTAGGAGTCAAAAATGGGTTCTGTGGAACAGCAGGCTTAACAGCTGAAACCATCAAAGCTCTGAGCCTCCATGCTGGCCAGATGATGGGTTTTTAATTTCTTCCCTGTGGGTCCTGAGATGCAATAGATAAAAAAGGAAAAAAAAAATCATACGTCAGTTCTGGGCCCTTTAAATATAAATGGAGAAAATCTGCAACTTCTATCAGAAAAGAAACTAATCAATTGATGTATTTCTGTGGACCTACAATAGTCATGTATCTCTCACATGCAGATATCTATCAAAACACTCTGAATTTCTTAGTACACCTACTCAAATTCCATATACTTTGTACTAGATGCATAAAATCAGAGAGGAAAGGAGGGAGGAATTTAATTTTACACTTGAAAAATTATGGATCTTTCATTTCTATGCCTCCCTACATTACACTCATATTTAATTTAAGATCTTAAGTGGTTCTAAATAAGCTTCTAAGATTCAGTTTAAGCACAAAATATCCATTCAGGATGAATGAACAATTCTAAATATCTGGAACAAGAGAACAAAAAGGGTTTTAACATTAACAATGGGACAGATCCATCAACAAGATAACTATGATTGACACAAATGGAGCCTCTTTCACTGGTACTTGATTTGGCCATTGCATTAGACAGTGTTTTATTCCTTGTGATTACAGTCCTAGCTCAAAACAGTCTGTTCAGACAAGGGAACTTGTAGTTCAAGTCTATAATACCCTTGACTCACTGAACCAGTGGACCAGACAAAAGTCTCATGTTGATAACTGACATAACTTCTTGAATTTATCTTGAAAATGGTACAAGTTTTCCCTGACTGTGGTGCCTCAAGGATTTCCCATCATGTGGTTGTCTCCAGCCCTAGGTGAGTGGAAATGTGGAGTGTTTTCTGCTTGAGGCTCAGTGCACCAATAACTTGGGAGAAAGAAGCTGCTGGCACGAAGAGGGGGAAGGCTTGGAAGTGGAACACAAAGAGGTCACAACTGGAAAAAAAAAGGAGTGGGATACACCTGGGAGCTGCTGAGGGGCTGAGCTGAGCAATAATCAATGAAAGCAACAGCTCATAGACTGAAGAAATGGAGCTTTCAGCATTTAAAACGCTATTGCAGCAAACAAACTTCCTACATGCCAGCACCCTGACAGCAGAGTGCCAAGTTAACTCACCAAGTTCATGCTGGACTAACTGGGGCATGCTGTGAAGATAATAAGAGCATTTATCTGTCATGAATGCAAGCTTATGGATTGATAGATCATTTGATCTGTATGACTGTATTATGGATTTGCCATTAGCTTTTATCTTTAGCCATGCTGACAGAATCAAAAAACATATTTATTACACTTGGTGGGTTTTAATCGACTTTGCATTTTCCTGTGAGTAGAGTTGGAACACAGATAATCTGCAAAATACACTGACAATCTTCCAGTTTATGCTGGTTTATTCATATTTTTCCAAAAAACAGCTGAAGAGCATATCACAGATGCATTCTCCTGTAAAAGCTTTACATAAGATTTGAAGGAGAATAAACTAGCATTAGCCATAGAAGGGAGAAAGATGCAGTGCAAAAAAAGCTTATCCTCTGGGCTTGATGAAGAAAACAGCTCAAAGCCAGCAAATCAATGATCCCAGAATGAAACTGAAACACTGCCCACAGAAAAAATGGATTTGCAAAATGTGAGTTCTCCCTATTTCATATGGTATTGCTCCTTTTCACAGAGGAGAGCTTTTAGTGCTAAGGCACAAGGTCTGATACTACCTTGATAACATCCAAATAATGTGACAGAGGGACCAAACCTCTGCTATACTGAAAATCTGAGAATGAAGGGGAGTCCCTCTTATGGAGATATCTTTGTTGTTGATGTCTCATGTGACCCCAGCGACTATATGTGGATTTCATCAATACAGTCAATAGAGTGCAGGGTGTGAATCGGCCTAAAATAGAAAGGACCTGGGGCTCAGCAAGCTGTCCATGAGCTACAATGTGCCCCAGGAGTCAAGAGGGACAATGATATCCTGGGATGCACTAGGAAAAGCATTGCCAGCAGGTCAAGGGAGGTGATCTGGCCCTCTACTCAGCCCTAGTGAGGCCACATCTGGACACTGAGCCCAGTTTTGGGCTGCTCAGTACGAGTGAAAGGGTCCAGCAGAGGCCACAAAGATTTTTAAGGGTCTGAAGCATCTCTGGCTGAAGGAGTTGAGCCTGTTCCTTGCAGTAAGACAAGAGGCAAAGGACAGAAACTGATGCCCAGAAGTTCCACCTGAACACAAGGAAGAATTTCTGTCCTGAGCAGTGACCAAGCACTGGAACAGGTAGCCCAGAGAGGCTGTGGAGTCTCCCTCACTGGAGATGGTCTGTAACCATCTGGACACAATCCTGTGCTCTGGGATGACCCTGCTTGAGCAGGGAGTTTGGAGCAGGTGACCCACTGGTCCTTTCTAGCCTGACTGATTCTGTGATTCTGTGAATTCTGTGATTCTGATTCTGTGATTCTGTGAAGTGAATTGCGTGCCAACAACTTTTGGCCATGTTTACCTCACTGACTAAAGGAGAATCTAAAGAGTCCACCCAAGAAATTCCTTTGTCCACTTCTACAGAACCTGTTCATTGTCCATGGAGAGAAACAGGTACAGTAGTGTGCAATTTATTTCATCCTATTACAGTGTCTACAATATATTTGATGAATCACGTTCTATAGTTAACAAATTCCAAGAATACAGCTGTGCTTACATAACAATAGGAGAGGTTAAAACGTTAAAGCCTGGGACCCTGAAAGGATAGAGGAGTTCTTGCAGCATGCCCTGGTCTTTTGAAGGCTGTTTTCCTAAGGAAATAGGGCTTATGCAATTACATTAACTGTCAATTCCAATAAAGTTTGAATGATAGCCAGTGTCAACAGAATCGTACAAAATACAGACTTTGAAGGCATTAATTTGTTACAGGTTTCCTTTTTAGGGAAAGTTAGGTGGCTTAATAAAGGAATGAAAAATGTGATTAACATCCCTTGATAAAGAAAGGCTGAGGAGTGAGCTCAGCCACATAGCAAACACCAAAAACCCCCGCAGGAAACCACAGGAAAAGAGGCTTTCCACAGATAGGCTGTATCAGTATTGTAACCTATCTTACATCAGCTGGAAACTGCCAGATGATGTATCTGTCTTGGAAAAAATAAAATGCCCTGGTCTTATTCTATGTCAGAAAGAATGCACTCAAACTGGAGCACAAGTGTCACCTGGGGATAGCCTGTGTTTGAGTGACATCAGGGAAAGCTTGGCTCTGAATCCAGTAAACCCTCATTTCACGCCTTGCAGACTTGTTTTAGACAGGAAAGTTACAGGTAGGGCACAGTCAAAGCAGTCAGCAGCTTTTCCAAACCAGTGAGAATTCCTCTGGTCAGGAGTATCGGCATCTTCAACACCTTCTTATTGCAAATGTAGATGTCACTTCTACAACCTACTAGGATGTACCAAAAACGTGCAGCCTGTGATAAGAGTAGGCTGTTACTCAAGTGTTGTCTTCATTTTATATTGGAGAGATGCCAGAGGAGTTCCCATTTTAAATCTTGTCACCTGCTTTCACAGGCCTCCCCTGTTTTCCGTGTGTATTCCTGGATGGAATAGGGAAAGGCAGATGCTGGCTATGCTGATTTTGCTTCCCTGAGAAAAGGTAGCTGGGCCTGAGCCATGAAGAGAGGGTATTTCACTGCTGACAAACTGATTGTGATAGCCTCAAGAAGCACATAAGGTCATTCAATTCAAAATTTAGGGAACTGCCTTTCTTTCTCCCGACAAGCTGTCATGTAGCTTAAAGGTCTAGAATTTTGTCAAAGATATCTGCCCTAGAAAATTAGTTTCAAAATTTCCCCTCAATTTCCCTCACTTTTTCCATGCTTTTTATCCTTCTGTAATTCTCCTCTTCCCAGTCACTTTTAGTGAGACCCCCAGAACTTGTCCCCACTCTCAGCACACCCTGAGCTGTTTGCTTCCTGATTTTTCTCCTTGTTTGAAGATCCCTCTGCAGTTCATCATGTGTGATATAGGGCCCTTTGCCTCCCAGAGGCACAACACTGGCATGTGGATAACACCACAGGCCTGGGACAAACAGACAATCTCCAGAGATGGTTCTTCTCCATCATCTTCCTCCCCATGAAACAAGCTGTGGAACTGGAAGAATATGCCCTTGAGGGGAGTGCAGCCTGATTCACAATCTGGCATGTACAATTCCTAACCTACTTTTTTTCTCGTGCACCTGGTCTTGTGGTTTCTCAACTCTCCTTTTTCAATTGCTGCCTGACAGGAGAATTTGAGGCAATTATCACAGAATGGCTTTTATTGTGTGCCTGCTGCCATGAGGATGGCTCTGCCTTCCTGTGGTCAGTAGAAATGTTGGCAATCATGAAGTTTCTCCCCAGTCAAAGCCAGAAAGTGCAAGCAAAGCAATGAAATACTCACCTCTGGTTCAGTTTCGTTAACAAATACAACTAGTGACTCTTGGCCAGTTCTTGAATTCCTTAATGGGATTATTATTCATTCATGCTGGCCTCGGTGAAATTTGGGATACAAGTATTAATCTTAGATTGCAATGAGAATTGTAATAACAAGAGAGCTTGTTATTACAAGGCACAGAGGCCACACAGAAAGAATATCCAGTCCTGATCCTCCCAAAATAAATCAGATCTAACTCTCCTGCAGTGAGGCAGGAGTACATCCTTACTGTGGACTGTACCTTCCAAGAAATTATAAGCCTCTATACAAACATCCATGCAAAGCAATTTTAACTCTTCCTTCACCAAAACTCTTTGCCTCTTGTGAGAGATGAAAAGAGCACAGTTAACAGCTGGGTTCATCCTGCTTAGCTTTAAGTTTCAAAGAAGGAACCTCATTTTAGATGGCTAAAATTAGATATGAACATTTCTCTGAATATTTTTTGCCTACTTCTTGCTTCGTCCAAAGCAAAGCATCATCACCATAGAATAACCATAGAATGATTTGGGTTGGAAGGGACCTTAAATACAATTTAGTTTCAACCCCCCTAGCAAGCCCCAACAAATTGAATGCTTCTAGCAATGGGGAGTTCCACAGCTTCTGTGGGCAACCTGTTCCAGTGCCTCTTCACTCTCACAGGAAAGAATTTCTATATCTAATGTAAATCTACTCCCACTCATGCCCTCCTATAAAGTCTCTCTCCTTGCAGACCTTCCATCTTGGCTTACCTATGATGTGACCTTATATAAGAACATAGGACAAAGTTTGCGCAGGCTTTAGAAAAACATGAATTCACTAGGAATTGTTGAGGTTATTCATGTTTGTCTTTCCTCCGCTTTGTCGTTATGTCGGAGATTTGGCACCACAGAGCAAATCCTTGCAAGGAGAAGTGTCACAGACATGCACTGTGCTTCATCCAACAGCTCAGCTGGGCCTTCATCAGAGCACTAGCACTGCTCCAGATACTCTAAATAGGGCTTGTGTCTTTCCTTCCCTTCATTAGCAAGGAATTCCCCATCACACTCCCAGGCCATGAATTATTCTGGCAGAGGGATTGAGGACCAAGCTGGGTGGACTGCAAATTCAGTTCTGTGGCCAACCAGATGGCTGAAAGTCCATTTACTGTCAGCACAGAAAAGAATAAAGACAAAGCCAGTGCTAGAGAAAGCTGTTTCCTGCACAGTGCTGGGCAGAAGGTGGCAGAATACAAGTGGCAAGGTCCCCAGGGCGTCCCGAAGCAGTCAGTGAATGGAGACACAGTGAGCCACCAAACCACGCATGGCTTTTCCCAGTGTATCATCTCTTCTTTCATAATTTGTGCTAAATGCCTCTCTAAATTTTGAGTTAAGCTGTTGTTGCCATAGCAATGGCCATTTAGAGTGAGAATATGCAGTGTATGTGTTGGGGGTGTGTTCTGGCTCCTCTCACAAAAATACATGTCTGCATGTACAAACACTGCTGTGGAGATGCATGAGAGGAGCCAAGCAAGCAGTTTGCATCTGAGGGAGGGACAGGTGGTATGGAAAGAGGAGAAGCTTGGTGCAGGTTGGAGTGCTTTGTTCCAGGATGCACCTGCAAGGAGCTGAGTACTAAACTGAAATGAGTCTGAGTGATAACTGACTGACATTTCATTTCTTAGCAGTAGAAGTGACTCCCTTGCTCAGGACAAGGCATGTTCCTTGCTGCCTTCGTGAGATAAATCTTTGCAGAAACAGGAAAAATTTGCTTTCTCTGGTTTATTTTCATTAAAAATAACTCTTGCTGCTAGCTCTTTAACAGGAAATGCTTTTAAGCAATCTACTCCCACTGTTTATACAAGTTTATTTACCAGGGCACAGGCTGAAAAAAAGTCAATAAATAATGCAGGCATTATATTACCTAATTTTAGATCCGCTTCTAAGATTTTTCAACACACTTCTAAGATTTTTCAACACTCCTAGCACTAGCATTTTTAGTGGTCACAACAGGAGAGATTCAGAACTTGTGAGGTTTATTCCTCAATTTATGCCGCCTCTCTGTTGGGTGAGGCAACTTCTTAAATAGTTACAGCTAGGGCAAGATCCCCTTATATCCCTGAGCCTCTTTCCCTGAGGACTTTGGCAGAGGTTCCTCCTCCTCCAACTAAATTTGGCTTAGAAGTGGAGTTAAGCATCTCCTTGATCAGCAAGTGCAGGCAGGGTCTGAAGTGTTTTGGGAATTCTCATCCTGAGTGAGATTTAGGTACCTGAAGCACTAACTGATGAAGAAGAGCAGTCCATTTGTGTCACTGGCTGGGCCTCAAGTCCCACATTTGAAGTCCCTCATTTGATTGATTGTGAACAGCATTCTTAAAGTCCATAAATTCATAGCAGGACATCTGAGTTTGATAATGTAGCCATAAACTTCTGTGACATATCTTGTCCCTCCATGAGCCCAGACAGGGTCATGAATCAGAATTAACATTCCAGGTTCCTGTAAGAATACCTGATTTAAGCTTTGAAAATAATCTGGGGCCCAAAAGAGAGCCATAAATGTGAGTATTTTTGAAGTATAGCTCTGTATTTGCCTGTTTCTCAGTAAATAGCAGCCACCAGCTCCCTGTCAATGACATAAGGACACACCTAGTGCATGGCAGACTGAGCTATTGTTCCCACTTCCAGCGGTACTTTCTGGTGGAGGTGAGGCAGTCCTGTGCCTCTCTTTGCTGACTGGAAAAGAAAAAGGTAAAGAGAATCTATCAGCCAGCAAACCCCACAGGCTTCAGTAGTTTACTGATTTACAGCAGCTGCAAAACAAATTCTGTAAAATTTTTAGTACAATCCAGTTCCCACAAATAGCTGAGGGCAGCTTTTGTTTCCAGCAAACTTCTGAGACTTTTGTGATTAGAACTCTGAAGGCAGTAAGCACAATTCACAATCAATTATGTTTTATTAATGTTTTTTTAATACACGCCACAGCTCAGTAATCATGGAGCTGTTCAACAATGTTGATCTGAAGTCAGCTAATAGCAGGATGTAATTTGTGGCCGTCTCTGCTCACTTACAAAACACTTGCTCCGTTAATTGTGATTTCACACTCTGCTGAATGCTGCTGCCTGGAGGTAACGTTCATGTGATGGAAGAGTTACCAATCTGGGCTCTGGGGGGGAGGGTGTAGGAAAGGATCATTTCAACAGAGGCTACTGTTGTTAAATTTTTAATCCTTTTACATTTAAAAAAAAAGGAAAGAAAACAACTAAACATTAAAAAGCTACAACCCACTGCTAAATAGGTCTTTAAAACCTGAACATTCTCTCTGTGTTTTGATCCCTTTCTATTGCTTTGTGTTGTTACCAGGATCACGACAAAAAAAAAGTGGCCGGTAGGTGAAACCCTGTCAGGGTAATCAGGCTTCTACCTTGACCTCATATTGTAGATGCTGGGCAAACCCAAAGAAAAGCCTATATTTTCATTAGAAATGTTTTCATGCCTTTGGGGGGTCCCAGAGACACCTGGTGACTTGCTTAACCAGAATAGGCAGGAGATTCTCCTGGAGAAGGTCAGAAGTGCCTAAAATGCTGCCTTATAGATAGTGAGCAAGTTGAGCAGATGGAATCTCATCGCTGAATGGTTGGTCAGGGGTGATGAGACAAGAGTTCAGCACTGCACAGGCAAGGCAGCAGCTCCTGCTCTAAGTGCTTGCAGGGAATATGGCAGAGGGAGAGATATTGCCTTGATCAAATAAGAACCATCTTAAGCTGGAAAATTTCCAGCTGGGTGTTTGGTACTACTGTGGCAAACTGTGAGATACAGCTCAGATCGGACAGGGATGGGAGCACCAACCTGGGAAGGTTTTTTATTTGACTCATCACTAAATTGGGGCAGGGAGAAGAAGCCACAGAGGGGACTCAGCCTGCTGCTTGTCATCACCTTCACTGTCCCAGTTTCTCCCATCCTGACCAGTGATGTTGAGACCTCCAAGCCAGGTTTGACTGCTGCTACTTGGGGGTCCAAACCAGGATTGAGTCCCATGAGAGCAGGCTGGGTGGCAGCAGAAGTCACCACTCATGCAGCCAGAGAGGAAAAAGGGTGCACACTGCTGCCCTGCGAGTCTGGTGTGACTCTGAGGCTGCCTGCGCTGCCAGACAAAGCCCCAACAAAAACAATAGTAGCAAAGGACTCTCTGCCTTCCACATCTGCAGCGGCTCAGCCATATTATCAGTATTGCCAAAACGTGGGGGAAACATCTTGGCACAATAGCAAGAGTGAAATCTGGCAGCTCACTCTGGAGTGAGCCAAGAATGCCCAGGCAGAGCTCCTCAGCTGGAACACAGGTCCAGGGGAGATCCAGCCTCAAGGAAAACCCTGCAGGCATTGCAGAGAGCTGAGAAGTGATGAGGGGCACAAAGCAGCAACGATCTGTGTGGGCAGAAAAAAAAAAAATAGATGGTTAAGAATCAATTAAGAGGGAAAGGTTAAATACGTGTCTAAAGAGTAAATGCACAGATGCTCCTTGGGGGACTATACTTTGGATGGTGTTAACTTCACTTAGTTGCATTAAGCACAAGTGTTAAAGCTTCTCTTAGCTAAATATTTCATCCCCAGACATGACACTGAAAACATCATGGTTTACTCTGGGCAAGACTGCCCCACACTTGTGCCATCACCTCTCTCACCCAACATCTGACGTTGCTGACCTTAGCCTGGTGCTGGTGCTCCCACACCACCTAGGAGGAATAATTGCAGTGACATCCACAGGTCACAGAAGCCAGCTGCTCCTTTGTCCCCAAAGGCTTTATACTCCCATTTTTTCCTTTTCCATGCCTTTCTGGGATCACAGGTGAAGGCTGAGACTAAAGCCAACTAACACACAATCAATAAGCACACAGCACTTGCCTGCTCATTGCAGTCACTGCTGGTGGGCTTTCAGCTGTCACCAGAGCCTGGAAGAAATAAGCAGATGGACAAAAAAGCAGTAGGATTCAGCTGATTCCAAAGGAGACAGAAGGGAAGATGGTGGGACTTTCAAAGGTCTAACCCTGCATTACATCAAGATCATTACACCACAAATTGTCCAGATGGCACAGAGCCTCGGGCTCACGGCTGGACTGCTCAGTGCACTTGAATGTACTCATTGTCAGAATAGGGAGAAACTCCAATGATTTAGGAGCCTGCATGGCCTGACCCAGAGCTCTGCCTCTGGTGGTCTGCTCATTGTAACTCCCTCTCCTGAGACCAAACTCACTTTGGAAGAACTCAGACAGTGCCAAACGCTCTCCTGTATTTTAACAAATAACTTCCACACCATATTAATGTCTGGTGATCTTCAGAGGCTCCTTGTTCCTCACCAGGCTAAATTAATACCTCTAGTTCTAATCTATAGAGTTATTTAATATCTGGAAACTTAAAGAGTAACACGTCAAAGACATCTGTTTTCCCGTGTGATTAATATTTTAAATCCTTTTTTACTGAAACAGTATATCATAGATCTCTGAGGAGAGGGCTGGGCATCTGCTCTATGTTGACATTGTAGAAAACATAGAGCATCAGATGTTGATGCTAACACAGTGCAAATAGTAACACAGTGTTCTGAATTTTTCTTCTTGTTCTAAAGCAACAGAATATAAGTTTTTATTTTAAGACTGGTGATTTACTCTTACTCTGATATATTATCTCTTGCTTTATATGTCTTTATACTGAAATTTCCCCTAAATTTTTAGGGCTTTTCAAACTCTTTTACAATATACTCATGATAGTATAGACATGGCATGAACTTGTATGGTTTGTAGCCTCATGCTGCTGCTGGTGCTAATTGCAAAAATTAATGTTTTTCATGTACAGCTTTTCAAGATTAAATGAAATTCACAAAAGTACCTAATTGGAAAGCCATTTTTGTCATATTTCACAAGGCAAGAAAAAAAATCTGAGATGTAACAGCCAACAATTGAAATTTAAAGCACTTTGATTAATTTGATTAATTTTTAGCAAATTTATATGTCAGTACCTGATTAACATTTCATGAAGGAAATTCTCCATTTCCATAGAAGAAATTTAGTTGTTTTCTCCACCTCACCATGTGTTCTGCAACTTTTCCCTGGTTTGTTTGTTCCTTTGTTTTCTTTTATGTCCTGATTGAAGCTACCAGATTTCAGCCAGCCAGAATCAGGGTGTGAGCAATTTGTGTGCTTGGCACAGATCTGTCACTGTAGGCTTTGGGTCATTTTACAAATATTTCTCTTCCAGAGGTGACGACAGCTCTAATTATAATTGGCAAGGAGACCCAAGCTTGTCTGTCACTTTTTTTCTGATTAAATAAGACATTGTATTTCAGTGCAGTTCCCATCAGGTATTAAGGTCAAGTTCTGCCAGGGCACATATAAATGTGATAAATGTGTTGGATGATCTGTGCTACTGTGCAAGTTATCCATGATCTCTGAAAGAAAGAAATCTTGGCATTCAGCTTCTTGTGTCACTCTTGAAAGACACACTGGAATTTTTAGCTGAAATTTGAGTTGTTTTAGAAATTCGCTTCCCTAAGATAAAATTTGTAGGGCACAGCAAAGGCTCAGGGAAAGATACTTCTCTGATGGGTGACCTTGGAGAAAGATCTATTGATGAAACTATTAGCTTTAATATTTGTAAAATGCCACAAGAGCACAGGTGTGCTGGGAACCTCCTCTGTGACCTTACAATGGGCACGGTTCTCCTCCAAAGAAAGTTTACAAAGGACAGCAGGTGATACAGAGCTGGCATATGGCTCCAGGCACCACAGTAACACGTTATAGCTCTGAATAATGCAGTATAAATCCTCAACTGCCAAGGGGGAGCCACCCACAATAAAGCTAAACATAATCTTCTCCAGCACCCACGTCAGCTCCTGTTGCATCCTTTGTCAGGAAGCTGCATAAACAGATGAGCCCTGAAAAAACACTGTGAGGGGGAGCAAATGTGGGGAAATTTAGGATATAGCACATGGTAGGGAGGAGAGGAAACCTCTCCAGAGTTTTAGACCTGTCATGTAGATTGCCTGTGACCATGTTCACAGGAGTCCCAGGCTGAGGGAAGAGAAGAGAATGTTGACTCCATGTTTCAGAAGGCTGATTTATTATTTTATGATATATATTAAATTAAAACTATACTAAAAGAATAGAAGAAAGGATTTCATCAGAAGGCTAGCTAAGAATAGAATAAGAAGGAATGATAACAAAGGTTTGTGGCTTGGACTCTCTGTCTGAGCCAGCTGAGTTGTGATTGACCATTAATTAGAAACAACCACATGAGACCAATCACAGATGCACCCGTTGCATTCCACAGCAGCAGATAACCATTGTTTACATTTTGTTCCTGAGGCCTCTCAGCTTCTCAGGAGGAAAAACCCTAAGGAAATGATTTTTCATAAAAGATGTCTGCGACAATTGCTCTATTCATTAGTTAATGGTGTTGAAAAATAGCTAGGCAATCTGAAGTGCCTCAGCTCTGTAAGGGTTCCCATTCCATCCTCATAAATGGCAGATTGGAAAATGCATGGCTGCTGGGTGCTGGGTTGCCAGTACCAGGCATTGGTGCTGGTATGATGGAAGGCATGGACAAAATTGCCCCTGATGTATGAGCAATAATGTTTGATTTATAAGTCATCTGGCTAAATGAAAAATTCAACTGCAATTCTCTTTGAAATTTGACACCTACAAGACAAATAGGCTGAAAATGCTTAGTCTGATAGGAATTCATCTCTGAACCAGCAGCACAGAGCAGGTGCTCTTTGAGCTGCAGACATGTGAATATAGGCCTGGAAGACAGATTTAGTTTTGGAGATGATATCAGTGGGATACTGAACACAGAAACCTCAGACCCCAAACCTCTTTCTCATTTTACTTGCTTTCACAGAAACAAGAATGTGCCCATCCCTAGTGTGGCAGTCATATTTTCTGGAAAAATTCCTTTGCCCAGGATTCTTCTCCTGGGAAGCTGAGAAGCCTCAGAGAAAAAGGAAAACAAATTCTTATCTCATTTGCTTCTGTCTTGTTCTCACATGTGGAATGTGTTTGGAGGTTGTTTGTCCAACAGGTGATTGTTTCATTGGTTTCATGTGAATTGTTTTGACTTACTGGCCAATCAGGGTCAAGCTGTGTCGAGGCTCTGGAGAGAGTCAGGAGTTTTCATTATTATCTTTTTAGCCTTCTGTATGTATATTTTCTGTATTCTTTAGTATAGTTTAGTTCCGTATTCTTTAATATAACATAGTATCATAAAATAATAAATTAGCCTTCTAAGAACATGGAGTCAGATTCATCATTCCTTCCTTTGTCTGGGAACCCCACAAATACAATACCTTAGTAAATAAGCAAACTTACACCAAGAAATAGTAAATCTGTGCAATCAGCTTTTCACACACAGAGAAATAGTCCACCAAAGCTGATGATTCAGACCTAGAGGCAAGTGGATTTCCAGTGGGAGCAGCACAGCTGCTGTTGTACACAAGTGAGATGCTTTCAGTAAGGGATGTGCTGAGTGTTCCCCAAGGGCAGATGCAGCTTCCCCCTGTGGGCTTCTTGTGGTGGAAAGAGAAGGGGCTCTGGAGTGCCAAATGAAGATGTTTCACAAGCTGAGTGCTTCTGGCTAAAGTTCAGATAGAGCAATGCTGGCAGAAACTCTCTGATGCAGATATGGAAACTTATCTCCTTCAGTCTGTTTATTTTCCATGTTGATATTTACATTGCTTCTACACCCAGACTCTACTTCTATTTCCACCAGAGATCCAAATGCTATAGGGCAGGAATGCAGTACTAACAGAACACCTAGAACAGCACAATCCTGCCTGTAGCTGACATTAAAACTTTAAATATAAACAAAAAATAAAAGGATTTCCACTTGATCAGCAAGCACTTCTTTTTGAAATATCCCAGAAACATGCTTTTAGTAGAAGACAGCTCTGCAAAAGCCAATAGGAGTGGTCAGTATAGTGAAATCACTTCAGGAAGGATATGATCAGTGGTATCCTCACCATGTTTAAGAGGAGAAATATGGGCTGTATCAGCCTGGAATAGGTATGAAATGTTTGTATATATAGTCCTGAGTTACACAAGCTGCAGAGAAAGCATGTGGGAGGTGCACACCAGAGAGAACAGGAGAGGAACTGAGCTGCAAGCCCATCTCTGTGATCTGCTTTAAAATAGTCTCCATCCCACCAAGATGTTCAGAGTCTCCACAGTGACCACCCAAATCTGCCTCACAGCTTCCTCCAGGAGTCCCACCCATGAGAAACCCTGCAGGCACCCATCTCTCACAACCCAAATGGGAAACCTCCCCTGACAAATCAGCTTTTGCTTGAACACCTCCACTCTGAGCCTCTGCTCAGCATCCTTGGTGCCCAGCAGGACACTGCAATGCCACTAGATGGACAGCAGTGCTGCCAAGTCTGATGAAGGAGGGAAGCACATTTTATACCACAAGCTGTGGCTTTGTTTACTGTCTCCCATTTTTAAAGAGAGGATTTGAGCACATAAAATAGGATGTTTTTTCCTGGGAAGGAGGGCTCTGCACCCGAGGTGTCACCCTGCAGTCTCATAGCCCCTGTGACAAGCTCAGAACTCCACAGGCCCTGGGGAGGGTAAGACAATCAGTGCAGGTGGGTGGCCCCCACCCATGGACACCCTTTACCAGGCTGTGTGCCCCCAGATAGTGCAGGACTGTGGGGACAGTCACCTGTTGTTGCAGTGTGTTGCAATATCCTCTTTTAGCTATCCCAGTCCCTCCCAGGTGTGGTAATACCTTCTCCCTTCCCCTCCCCCTGTCTCCTGCTGAGAGCTGCCCCTCAATCTCAACAGGCCAGCAAGGCCATTGTCTGACTGGTGAAGTTCAAAGGATGCCCCTCAGCGCCAAGGTCATTGGCCTTTCTAGGTGTCATTGTTCCCCAGAGACCCTGCCCCTCTCACCTGGTTGGTGCCATACCTGTCCCTTCCCTCCCCCTGCCCCAGAGCTTAGAAGGTGATTCAGGCCATGTGGTCGGGATTCTAATGGAGCTGTTACCAGCATTCAGATGTCCATGACCTTGGAATAAAAGTCTGGATATAACTCTCCGTTGGAATCCACTCCTTTTCCTCTTCACCCAGCCTAAGGACTTTCACCAGAGGTGAGCCTGAGTTCCTACAAGCCTGGACTTGGTTCCGAGTGCCCAGCTGCAGCATCCAGCCAGCCAAAGGTGTCTCTGAGGTAAAACACCACAGCTGCCGCCTCTGGCCGAGCAGCAGGGCCCAGACGAGCCCAGGCACGTTCCATCTGCCAATATTAGGATTATATTCCAATAACTTGTGTTCTCCAACCTGAATGGGGTTCCCATCACCTCCCTCTTCACGTCCCTGGACACCTTCAGGCCAGTGCTGTCAACATGAAGTGACGAGGAAGAATCAGAGAAATGGTCATTCCCAATCCTCACCTACTTGGATCAACCCTTGGGTTCTTCAGGGACTGATCCCTTGCTGTGCCATCACTGATTCCAGTTTCCCTCGTTACCTTTGTAACAAGCATAAGTGACAGAACACAGAAATCCTTTGCATTCTTTGCTGAGGAAATAATGTGCAATGTTGAAATAATTTTCAACACCTTTCTATCCTTTCTCGCTGATGTATCAGAGACACACACATTCCTGAGACACAGAGGAGATGCAAGGTGAAAGGTGATTCCATTTCCAGAAACCAGCCCCTATGAAGGACTCAATGGAAAGAGAGCATCCTCCCTGCTGTAGCTCCAGGTCTGTCCCAGGGTAGTTTTAGAAAACCTTCTAGAGGGCCCCATTTTAAAGCCTTGGGGAAATTCAGTTGTTCCTGGTTGTGTGGAAGAGCTGTTGAAAGCAGATTGGTTTAACATGACCTTATAAAAGACTCACATAAAAGCCAGAGGGAGCAGTAGGAAACAAGGGAGGTTTATTGCTAAGGGATCAGAGGAGCACTGGGAAAGATCAAAGTTTGATTCTTGGCTGTGCTGATGACCTTAGGTAAATCGCTCAAGAACAAGCTTGGGACAACTTGGTTAGGAAGTTTTTCACACTCAGTGACTCAGTGGGAACCAAGGGGTTCAGGGCACAGTTGACCTTTCCAAATTTTGATAGTGACTGTGAGTGCCGAGCAAATCAAAATCTGAATTTAGAATCTTCCGAGAATCTCAATTCATCTCTCTGTGTCTCTTTCTCCCAAGTGTGAAACAGGGAAAACAAATATTTTGCCACTGTTATAAAGCTTTATGTATGAATGTTTGCTGAGATACAGTGGCAACAGAAGCCACAGAGGTAAATAAGATGGATATTGCATTAAAAAAATCCCAAGTCCTGTTTTTATCTAAACAGTGGATTAGCAGTGAAAACAATGGAACTGAATTATTAACCACACAGACATTTATGTGACAAATATCACCTTTTTGTCTGATAATGATTTCCAATGGGGTAGTACTACCATTTTATATGACCTCTATACAATTCAATAAAGTTTGGTAAATTAGAGTACTAAGTCTGATACAGAAAGTACTGCTGAATACAGTCAACATCATTACTTCTGCTAAAAATTAACAGAAAATATATTTTCTGGACCTGTTTAACAATCCACAGGTGATAAACAAACTAGCTTACTTAAAAATCATTTAGGGATGAGGAAGCCTTTTTTCCATTGCCATTTCTGAGTGGAAAATTCTGCTGAGACAGTCCACAGCTCAGCCTGTTCAGATAGCAGAGGGAGACCTTTAACAGTGCATCTGACCCATTACTGATTTATGAGAGAACAATTTTGGAATAAATATGAACAAAAAAAACTATCCTTTCACTCAATTTGGTACAGCAATGTTGAAATTGTACTAGGATAAACAGCTGCCTTGCAATAAGCATGCTCATTCATTATTCAGTGTTAAATCTTAATTGTTGCTGATTTCAATTTCTTTGTGCTAAGTGTTTCTAAATTATAGATAACCCTGCAACTCTAATAGTATATACTCTGTTAAGGAAAAGGTAAGTACAGAAATAAATTATTAAAGTGTTCTGCTTAACTATTGCCACACAATTCATCTCAGGATTGGGAGATCAAGGCAGCCACTTTGATAAAGTTGAGGAGATATTGACAAGGAGTCTATGGACAAGTCATGCATCTGTGTTGCACAAACCGACTGTGCGTGTGCATATTTATTTACAAAATTGTTACATTGCGATCTTCACTCTGAGGTTTGATTTTTCTCCTTTTCAGGTCATTGGCAAACTGTCCTGACCTTAGTGAGAGTAAAATCATATCCTAAGCACACACATCACTGCTGTGCTCTCCCTTTGATCTGAGCTCTGAGCTGCGATTAACATTAAAGAGAGAAGTCCAGCCGCAAGTATTTTCAAGCCCTGAGCAAGCATCAAACACGAGACTCCTTCTTGTCATGTCTCTCATTCTCCTCTTTCATGTCTCTCTTACTTATTTATGTATTTACCTTAATTTGCTTGGAAGAGTTTTGTTTGCCTCAGGGAGGGATGGTTGTGTGATTAAGGCATCTCACATCCCTGTGTCTCCTTTTACCTTTTCTAATTCTTTCCATCTCTTCTTTAGAGGTCCAGTGGAAAGACTTCTTGGCTTGTTCTTCACTGGCTTGTGGGACAGCACTTCATATCTGGCAATGGATCAGGACTGAAGAGTGTTTTTGCTCCCACCAATGTTTCTTAGAGCTGCTAAAACAGGACCAATGAAGATGTTCACCAGACTCCAAGTCCTTGCGCTAGCTTTATTTTCCAAAGGAGTTTTCCTTTCCCTGAGTGACCACAGCTTTGTCAGAAAGGAAATTAAGATAGAAGGAGACCTGGTCTTAGGAGGCTTATTCCCAGTCAAGGAAAAAGGCACTGGGATAGAAGAATGTGGGAGAATCAATGAAGACCGAGGCATCCAGCGCTTGGAGGCCATGCTGTTTGCTATTGATGAAATCAACAAAGACAACTACTTGCTGCCAGGAATTAAGCTTGGAGTTCACATCTTGGACACGTGTTCCAGGGATACATATGCCTTAGAACAGTCTTTGGAGTTTGTCAGGGCATCTTTGACTAAAGTGGATGAAACTGAGTACATGTGCCCTGACGGCTCCTATGCCATCCAGGAGAATTTGCCACTGCTCATTGCTGGAGTCATAGGTGGTTCCTACAGCAGCGTCTCCATACAGGTGAGTCACAGCAGCCCCACCAGGTGAGAACTGTTTATCTGCAATTCCAGTGAGAGAACCACTGGTTATGTAAGTTTGCCAATAAAGCAAGTCATAGCTTGATCACTTTACCCTAGGGGTCAAGCTAGCATATGATTTTTACTGAATTTACATTAGTTTGATTCACTCTTTAAAATATTTACTGTACTCCAAACCTCCAGCAGGTGTCCACTTCTTCTAGTTAATGTGCATCCTGAAGGCATCTGAAGTTCCAAAAGTCCTAGTATTTATTTCAAACTTTGCATTTCATAACACTTTCTTCAGCTGAATGTGCAGATATATGTTCACATCAATCATAAATGATACCACCTACGTGTCTGAGTGCGTGTTCCTGCCATGCTGCATGTTCATAACATTTGTCATTTTGACAACAGATATTTAAAATTAAAAAATAAATCCTTGTCTTCTAGTCACTCGTAGGGTTTCCCAAGGCTCAGTGTTGGGGCCAGACCTGTTTAATAACTTTATCAATGACCTGGGTGAGGAGATCAAGCGTACCCTCAGTCAGTTTGCAGATGACACTCAGTAGGGCAGGAGTGCTGATCTGCTGGAGGGTAAGAAGACTCTGCAGACTGAATAAATGGACTGAGCTCAGTGGTATGAGGTTCAATAAGGCCAAATACAGGTCCTGCACTTGGGTCACAACAACCCCCTGCAGGAAAGTAGGCTGGAGGAAGAGTGGCTGGGAAGTGTCCCAGCAGGAAAGGACCTGGGGGTGGTGGCTGACCGTGGCTGAACATGAGCCAGGTGTGCCCAGGTGGCCAAGAAACCAATGGAATCCTGGCTTGTATCAACAATGGCATCCTGTGCCCATTTCTGAGCCACTCACTGCAACATTGAGGTGCTGGAGCATGGCCAGAGAAAGGCAACAGAGATGGTGAAGGGTCTACAGGGAAAGATGGTGAAGAGTCTCCTCCTGAAGGAGCTGGGGGTGTTTAGCCTGGAGAAGAGGAGGCTTAGAGGGGACCTTATATAAGTCCTACAAATGCCTGAAAGGAAGTTGCAGCCAGATGAGGGGTGCCCTCTTCTCCCCAGCAACCAGTGACAGGTTGAGAGAAATGACTTCAAGCTGCACTACATGAGGTTCAGGTTGGACATCAGGAGAATTTCTTCACAGAAAGGCTTGTTAAGCATTGGACAAATTCCCCAGGGAGGGAGGTGGTGGAGTCACCATCCCTGGATATTTTAAAGAAATTGCTGGATGTGGCACTCAGTGCCAAGGTCTGGCTGGCATGGTGGTGATCGGTCAAATGTTGGACTCAGTGATCTTTGAGATATTTTCCAACCTAAATGATTCTGTGATTCTGTGCTCACGTTATTTTGGGTCAAACAAAACAAGCCAGTTCACATGACTCATTATCACAAGTGGGTGCTGTCTGAAGCCCAGACTGACATAGACTAATACTCTGCATCTGGTATTTCTTCATGGTCAGCTGCAGGTTTCCAAAGGCACCAAGGCTTGACAGTGCAGATGCTTTTTCAGACTCAGTGTGGGACGTTTTTCCAGACTGAGCGCAAGCCTTAATGGCTGCACCAGTGTCAAGAGCAATAAGAGTTCTCGTGTACTGCAGACTATCCCAGCAGTGACAGAAAGCCCACAGAACCTCATTTGCCTGTTTCATAAATAGGGCAAGAGTTCATCCAATGTTCGCTTCAATCAGAATTACTCTGGGGAGCTGGTTGCTGCTCTTGTGAATGCATAAAATCCCATCAGTTGGGAGCATGGTCAGATCCTGTAGGACATGCAAGAAAACATGGACACAAAGAATTTAAAGACATTGTGTTTTATTTCCTTTTGTATTCCAGTGTGTAACTCATTTGTGTATTCATGGTAGGGAATATAAGGGCAAATCCTTACCCATACTGCAGGAGAACAGTTTCTGCAGGGCAGAACCTCAGCCATCTCTTGCAGTAGAAGTGATTTTGTCTCCCTCCGTGGACCAGCTAGCAGAGCAGGAACGTATCCTTCACCAGTTATGTGGGTCTGATCACTTGGAGCACAAAGAACAAGTAAGTTTCAGACTGAAAGAGAGACATCTGAAGGGGGAAAATGGTAGCTACAGAACCTTGGGCAGCACAAACTGTTAAGGAAATCATTTTTCATTGTCTCTTCCAATCACACAAAGAGTACATCAAATGAAACCAGCAAATGGTAGGTTGCTGTGGATGCTAAAACTGAAAGAGTTCCAGAAGTAACTAGAAACAAAAAGAAGAAATTCTGTGAGATCCCTCCTTTGGTTCAGCAGTTCCCAGAGCCACAACTGTCTGAAGGCTGGCAAAATTTTCTGAAGCATCATATGACTGCCCTATCCCACTGGTGGGGGAGTGGGAGATTTTTTGCTGTACCTTTGGTTTGTGGTCAGTGTGTTTCTCAGTCCACCCTACGTGTGTCCAAAGGACATGAAGATATAAGGTAGCCTAAAAGACATATCTACAAAAGTAGTTACAGCAGAGGAGGTGGTGCAGGTATTTCATTCCTTCCCAGAAACCCAGAGGGAAACAGATCACATTCATAAAGCACTCATTGGCCTTTTGCACAACATCTGTCAGCCTGTCCCTTTGAAGCCCATTTCTGGTGATCACTGATCCAAAACTAAATCCATATCTGAGGCAGTAGATTGGATGCAGCACACATCAAATATACATTATTTCTATATGTATATACATATGTGTATATAGATGAGTGTATATAGATGTTTCATATTCCAAAATCTTATTTTTGGAGCAGCTGTCCAATGGAAATTGGAAGTCCTGATTAGAGATTTTCTCAAACAGTACATGTAAAAAATGGTAATATAGCTATATGAAAATCTGTAGGTCATCCAATTTTAAAAATCTGAGGAGGATGATGGAACAATAATTACAGTTAATATTACTCTATGATCTTCCCTAGACTTGTCAATAGCTTTTCAAATGTGAGATCTTTCTTAACACAGTTCTTCAGAAAAACAAAGTTTCGCAAATCATTCAACTTGTCATCAAGCATCTTCTATTTTTTCTTCTAGAAAAAAGTATTCAGTCATTTATTTTCTCTTTACATGGATTGTGTTGGCCTTCCTTCAATCTCTCTTTTCTAGCTTTCCTCTAGATTTCACACCACCTAAAAAAGATGTAATTAAGCCTAGAAAAGACATAATTAAGCCACTCACTCCTGTTGCCCATCCTGTTAAGATAGTCAGTCACAAATTCTCTTTCAAAAGAAAATCCCTGTCAAGAATAATAGACATCGCAGACTCAATCCTGAAATTGTAAAGACTTTCAGGTGTTGAAGGCAAGCATTTTGGTGCCATACCAATTTCAGAGCCAGTCACCTGTACAGAGTAGCTCCAGTAACAACTGGAATCACACCACTGCTGAAAGTCAAAATATTTCACCAGGGGTGTGTGTGCAAGGCTCAGCTCTCTTTCCCTGAGTTTTCAAGCAGCATCCAGGGTGCTGGATGCTTCCAGATGTAGCCCTGGCAAGCATTGTTTTTTCTTGCTGAGAGCTGTAAACACCATAAAGTCCACAGTGCAGTTTCTTAGCCTTAAAATAAAACATGCTGAGTTCTTCAGATAAAAATTATTTCTGGCTTTTTTTTCCCCCTCCTGTGAATTTGTCTTTATATTTCAATATTTTTTTCTTACCCTCCCTTCACCCTCCCTCTCCTGCTTTTTTCTGGACAGCTGTCTGCCAAATCACTTCATGATGCTCCTGCTGTCAGATTTGTACTTCTTTCATTACCCTTCCACTAAGGAATAAAAGATTTTGCTGGTAAATCAGCAATGAACACCTTCCCCACTGAGTCAGTATGTGCGATGGGCACTTTTTGCAGAGACT
The DNA here is from genome assembly GCA_039654755.1 of Calcarius lapponicus. Taxonomy (NCBI): domain Eukaryota; kingdom Metazoa; phylum Chordata; class Aves; order Passeriformes; family Fringillidae; genus Calcarius; species Calcarius lapponicus. Next base: position 11,596,406 of record CM077463.1, read on the forward strand.
AAAAACAACAAGAGAATGCAGAATGCTTAATTATTTTCTGGTCAGACTAGGCTATTATCGTTAATGATGATCTGGATAATTAGTTTTTAGATGTTGTGTTTAAATTAGCAGCGAGCTCAATCTGCACAGCATCTGATTCTTCAAAACTCAAGCCAGGATTCTTAGTCAATGGAAAAGCACATGTTTTAAAAAAAATTTAAAAAGCTGTTTTCATGAAATAAAATTCTGACTTGAGTTGAATCTAGCATCAGGAAGTGAAGAATTCCAAATTTGGAGAGTTTTCTTTTGGGCTCGTGGCTTTTCATCTGAGCCAGGTTATCCACTCTTTCTTAGTTTACAACAGAAATTTCAAACATATTTTTCTTGGAGAGATTGACACAGTAAAAACTATTACAAAAAGAGGCAGTGTTCATTTGCAGAGGAGCACCTGCATAGCCAATCCCAATTCCATGTTTAAGATACTTAGGTCAGCTCTTTTCAGGAATATGCATGTGGAAGCATGAATACCTTTATTCAAGGTATTTTGGCTGGATTTGTTCTTCCCTGTTTCTGAAAACTGGATTCTTCTTCTGAAAATGAAGACTAGAGTCCATTCCCTTCAGTCAGCTCTTAGAAACATTAAAACATTCCTTTAGGTGGGCTGGATTTTTAATTTCTACGTATACTATATTCACATGGATGTAAAGGTTGTCCACTGGCTGTCACCTGGCTGTCAGCCCACAAGACCTCCAGATCACAACCATGAAAGTTATTTCCAGTTTAGAGCCTCATCCAGAAAAAATGGCAGAACAGAAACCAGTGCCCTGCTGTCTCCTCTTCAGTTCCTTGCTGTGTCTCAAGTAAACTGTAACAAAACTGCTGCAGCAGGTTTAACGGTGCATTACTGCTATCACAAAAGCTAAAGCCACTCCTGAGTGACCATCTGGCATGAAATTCAAAATATGTGCTCATTTACTGGCAGTCTTTTCCTGGCTGTCATTTCTCCTTAGCCACAAAAGTCTGCCAAGGGCTCATGGAGCCTGAAAGCTAATCACCTCCATTTCCTTCCTCCAAGAATAAACCATCTTTCAACAGGAGTCTTAACAATAGCTACTGACTTCCATCGCCACTGAAAATAGTGTAAAATCCTTAAATGAACCAAAAAATAAACGAAACATAGCACATGGGGCTCTGTCCCACTATGCATGGACCCCACAGGGATGTGGGCAGGAGACATGTGCAGGGTTTCAGAGGTTTGCCAGGCCACACAAGCCATTTGTGCTGTGCACTGACAGCCTCTGGTAATTTTGTGCTTGTGAAAGTAAATCAGATCCTTATTAAAAAATCCATTCTGTGAGATGGACCACCTACCACCAGCATTTAAGCCACACATGCACTTGCCAGCTTCCATGTGTTTCCTTTAAACTCTCTCCTCTTTTATCTCTGTTCTTCCCCTCTTTCCACCACCTCTCAGCCAGACCCTTGCTGTTTGTTCCTCTCTTTGTTTCTATTCCACATTCAGAACCTGAACAGCCACCAGGCTGAGGTTTTCAAATGCCCAAAGAGCACTGAGATTTCTTTCCTAGAGATTTCAAAGGAGTATGGGTACCTCCCTCTGGCTTCTCTGAAAATCCCGCAGTAACTGATTATTTTGTGGTCATTTTGATTTGGTTTTGGGCTACAATTTTTATTTCTTAAGTGTGTGCATTTTGTCCTTTTTCTAAGGGGAAGTTGTAAGACTTTACAGGGATAGATAAGTAACCACTGAGATCACAGGTAAGAAGGAAGGAGCTCTACCATACAAAGAGAGAATCATAGAATTGTTGATGTTGGAAAAGACCTCTAAGATCATTGAGTGGGACCTTTAACCCAGCACTGCCAAGTCCACCATTAAACCAAGTGCCACATCTAAGTTTTGTGAATACTTCCAGAGATGGTGAATCCGTCACATCCCTGGGCAGCTTGTTCCAATGCCTGACCACCAATTCAGTGAAGAAATTTTTCTTAGTATCTAATCTAAACCTCCCCTTGCTCAACTTGAGACCCTGTCCTTCCGTCCTATCGCTTGTCAGGAGAGAAGAGACCAACCCTCAACTGCTGCCATCTGCTTTCAGGGAGTTGTAGAGAGCCATAAGCTGTTCCAAGTGGGAAAGGATGTCACTACAAGAGAAAGTGGCCAAAAATAAGAACTAGCTAGGGTCACCTAGACATCACCCATACTTATTCTACCACTTCTGACTAGGATTTACTCATCAGTTAACGAGTCTGAAATTACCATATTTATCATTGATAGCTCTTTTAACTCCAGAAGCAATTCCATGTTCTTTTAGAACCAACAGCCCCAGTTTTAGTACCTTTTCTGGTCCTGTGTAAACGGGACATGAGTCACAGGCAGGTTTATGAAGTCTCAGACAAGAGCTGCACTCTCATGCAAAGCAAGGTTTTGTGCACAAGTCTTTTATCAGGGTGCAGGCTTTGTGCTCAGCTTCCTTCACTGCAACAGTAATGCAGTGTGGAGGTAGAGTGCATATGTGACAGCTCACTGTGCCATCCCCTGCAGGAGAAAAGAAAAAAGATTTCCAAACAATTCCTTCAAAGCACAAAATTTCTCTGCATGCCTTCCATGGTTTACTTTTTATTGCACAGGACAGACACAAATATGAAAAGAAATTCCCAAGCCCTGTGCAGAAATCCTAGCTGTTATTCTGACAGTATCCCTTATTTCTGATGTTCATTTTGCAGATTAAGTTATTCCACAATTCAAACACTGCTTCTCTCTGTGTGGCAGCTACTGAGTCCACTGCAAACATTTAGCTATATTTTTCCCAGCTTCATTGCTCCTTATTCTCAGAAGAGCAAGACTAAAAATAATGTTTCCTTCACCCCTCTTCCCGCTAACAAAAAATGCCAGACATTTTTTATTTGTTTGATAGTGAATTATCTTTTCCTGAGTTACCTTTTGGAAGCAATTTTGTTAAGGAACAATACCTAAAAAGTAGGAAACAGGCTTCTTAATACCAAAGAGTGGGGAATCTGATGGAAACCACTGCTTCAGTCCTACAATGCATCAAAAGATTCCACAGGAGAACAATCCAGGCTGGGACTCCTAAATAACCTCTCTGCATCTGGTTGAGTTCCTTACAACTGACTTTTAATGATTCTAGGAACAGGGATATTGGCATTCCCAGCGACCTTCTGGGGTCAGTGCTTGCAGTTCTGCTGAAGCCAAATTGGTGCTTTTTGCTGCAGGTCATGACACAGCCCCTGTGCAGCCACTGCCCTCATTAGTGCTTATTATGATATGCCAGAGATGGCACCCTTAGTTTAAAAATGGGCTAGGGAGAGATGGTGTTCCAGGCTGATAAAGGTTTTTCAGTTCTGAAAGCAGTGAGGCCCTTGGGGTCCTCATTTCCCTTTGAAAACAAATTAGCTTGGAGTGAATTTTTTTCTTGGGTCCAAGGTGGGCAGCTGCATTTGCATCACTGAACTCTCCTCCTCCCAAATACTCCCAAATTATGTGAGCATGCCAGAAGTGTCCAGACTGAGTCACTCTGGGTCACACTGTCCCCAGGTAGGAGCCTTCTAAATCCCAAGAGAAGAGGGAAAATTATGGTGGAGCCCAGCTTTTCAGTATTGCTCATGTTTATTGCCAGAGATGCAGTCTGGCAGCTCAGAGTCTGCTGGGCTGTATCTGCAGAACATGGCCAGTACATAGGTGGAAATAAATATTTCTGTTTATTCTCTTCTCATTGGACCACATCTAGAATGCTACCTCTAACTTTGGGTCCCTTGGTAAAAGGATGATTCAATAAATACAAATATAATAATGGGGAGGAGAATCTGAAGCACAAACCCTACAGGAAGAAATTGAGGGAACTGCACATGTTTAGCCTGGAGAGGGTTTGGTGGGAAACTAATATCAGCTTTTCAGTACGCACAGGTTCATTCTCAGGAACACAAAGCAAATGTCTTTATCAACATGATGCAGGACCAGAGGATATAAGAAAATACTTATAATTGAAAAAGGGGAGATTTTAACCTGAGAAAAAAATGTGCAGTCCAGGAGTAGAGACCATGGGGAGACTGCACAGGCCCGTGGAGACTGTTGGCTAGAGAGGTACCTCATTTAGTCTCTACCTTAGGTTTATGCCTGCCATCTACCCAGCCCATTCAGAACCCGTGTTTCTTCCCTGCCTTTCTAAAACAGCTCTTTCTGCCAAACTTTTAGTATATTTTTAGATTTAAGAAACAAGAAAAATTTGAATCAGGGGGAAAAAACCCCATGTTATATATTGGTATGAATGTTTTAGATGCAGTTTGACTTCCAGCTGCCCAAATAATAACAAAAAGGTAACAAGGTAGATTACCATCATTTAGGAACTGGAGAAAGCATATACTAGCTGCAGTCCATGTTTTTTCAAAGCAAGAGCTCAAGCTCTGTGTTATATCAATGAAATTAGAAAAAACCCTGGGACATGGCTTTGCCATGGTCTTGCTGTGGGAATCTGGACTTGCAACTTATTCCCAGAAATAGAAAGACTTTCTCAGGAGACCAAAGGAAACAAAAGAATCTCCATTAGGACAGACCACAGCTCAGAGAGACAGAAATTTGCCCAGTTTCTCAGTAGAGAAAAAACTCCTTTACCTTAATGTTATTCTGCTCCACAGCCTAATTTATTGTCTGTTCAGAGTAGCTTTTCCCTGTCTCAAAGGAGCTCTGTGAAATTAGATTCATTAAGCCATGTTAAGTGCCATGAGACTCTCGCATGGTTAAATTTCAGAAGGGCAGAGAGCACTGTCATCTAACAAGGGGCCTCCTCTGTCCAAAAAATGTGCAATGTGCATTTGTGAGTTGAGGTAAAAACACCCTACTTGTTGTAGCACTTTTGAGATTTATCTTTCCTTCTTTTCTCCAAAATATTTCCTGTGTTTTCCAGTTCCATACACATTCAAAAAAATCCACGCAATAATCTCAGGGCCATTAAAAGGGAAATTTTTAACGAAAACATCAGAATAAATCCTACTGCCAGCAAAAATAAAAATCTTATGAAGGTTAAGAAAACGTTCTATGAGATTCAATAAATCGTAAGATAGATCAAGGTTACTGAGACATAGAGGTGTTGCCTATCTGTCCCCATTTGGCCACAAATACACCCAAACACAGGTTCATGAGTTTGATAGCTGTATCTAATTCATGGCTCCTTGCAGGTGGTTATTATGAAGCCATTTTCAGCGTTTTAAACAAGATTGGCAACATCCCACAAGCATTTATCCTGTCCCTGTAGCTCAGAGAAGCAGAAGTGACAGATGTAGAGAGGGAGAGGGACGCTGGTCCCTCCTGGCACTGCCACTGCCACTCCATTTGCAGGATTTGCTGGTGCCAGTGTGTCCCCATGGCTGGCACTGGACTTGCTGCCATGCTCAACAAATCACCCACCAAATCACCATCCCAAGCAGCTGAGTGAGAGCCAGGTTTGCCTGGGGAGTGGGCACCTGACCACAGGAGAGTGGCTGCTCTAATAAGCCGAGTGGCACAGGAGCAAATAAAGGTTTCCCATCTCTCTGAATGCAGACTCCATCCACATGCTTTATTCACAGCAAGCTCTGCTAAGTGGCTGGTTTAGTTTGCAGATGCAGAACATCCAGACTTACCTTCAAAGGTGTCTGCAAAACCCACCAGTTTTGACAGTGAAAAAACCTGGCTACTACTGCTGCTTAAGTGCCAACATATGGATTTCAGGCCCTAATTGCATGCACCACGGCTTGATTAAATTGCTCCCTGGAGCTTTGCCAGAATAAATTATTTTACTGAGAAAAAGCTGGATCTGCACTGCAATTTTGAAGCTGTTCCACACATGCCAAGGCAGCATGGAGCTGCACTGGAGGTGTGCCTCAGGTGGCTCAATCTCAGTGCACATAACACTGGTTTACATCCCACTGTCCTCTGCTACCTTGAGCAGACACAGTCTTAGATATCAGTTCTTCTGCAGAACCTGCTAGATTCTGTTAGTCTCTTAACCAGGATAATATTTTTATGATCAAATGCTCAGATCAGCATGAAAATGGCTGGGAAAAGGGACTGTTCTGAAATCAATTGCATCAGCTAAGTGCCTGAGACTTGAGCTTTTCTGAAAAATAAGTCCCTAATAATCCCTAACGATACAAAATTCCAGAAAATCCTCACTTGAGAATTTCAAGAAGAGTGTCCTGATCTGAATTAATAACAGATACAGCTTCACTGAACTCCATGAGCAGTAATAGTTCTCAGGGATGACTATCCTTTATGATTAATCAGACTTCCTTGTATTTTTCAATTCTTAGTCCATGAAAAATCTACCATCTGGACAGCTTTGTAATGAAGAGCTTTACAGCAAACAGCTGTAAACACATGAAAAATTTCTTCTCCAAGAGCACAGGAAGGAGAATTACAGATGTTTGCAGGGACCCTGGAAGTATAGTGGTCTCCAAAGCTAAGGGTCCCCATGGAAACTGGGAGAGTAGTTCTATGGATGCTTTTGCTGTTTAGACTAAAAGAAAAAAAAATTTAAAAAATTTTAAAAGGCACACACAAACAGAAAGGAAAAAGAAAAAAGGAACCAAACTAACTATAAAGCTGCAATATTTGTTAGGAGCACCCTTCTATGAGCTGAAGGCTTGTCCACTCACTGACCAGCAGTACCTGAGCTGCTGAAAATGGACTTTTTCTTTAGTTAATTTGAGGGGGGAAATGCAGAATGGTATGTGTGCGTATCTTCATTATGGTTTAGCACAAATGAAATAACTCCTGTTAGAATAAACTGAGACAAGAATAGCAATTCCAGCCCACACAGCTCTGCAGGAAATGTTCCAGAATAGCTACATGGAGTACATTCTCATTACCAAATCGGAGCGCTCTTGAGAGAGGACATGTGAACCAAACCATGTGGATATGTGGGCATGTAATCAAAGTTACAAAGCCACAGGGACTTAACAATGCTCAGAGCATCCATTGTACCTTGGTGACAGAACAAGCCTCTCTGCCCATCCTGTTGCTTTAAAGCTGTTCATTTCCATCACCAGATGCAAATTAAATCCCACACTTCCAGTATAAGGCAGTTTAATGATTGTTACCATCCAGCAGGGAGGTTGAGAACACAACAGCTTCTTTCTGAGGGACAGTAACTCGTCCAGCTGCAGCACTTCCCAGCCTTGTGCCTCTACCCACTGGCAAAACCGCACTGTCAGCTAAAACCCAGGATATTCCTTCCAAGCACTGTAGGGAAGGTTTTATTTTGGTTTAAACTAAAATAAACCACTACCAATGTTTTGTTGTTGTTTTTTTTTTTGTGAAGGCAAACTTCAACTCAACAGCTACAGCTGAGATGCGAGGACGCCTGATCTTTCCTGGTGTTGCAGAAGAACAGGAGGATACTCCTGGAAGGTTCCTCCTTCTTCAGGAAGAACCTCCTGAAGTCCTCAGTTCCATGTGGCCCAGAGGTTGTGAAAGTCCCTGTACATATGTGGCTCACAACAGAGTCTGGCCCAGATGAGATTACACCAGTTTACAAAGGCACTAGTTCAGTGTCTGCAGCACAGAAAAGACAGAATCTAAATCTATAAAATCCTAAGTCATACAGGTTGCTGAAAAGCAATAAAATTCTTCTGTTTGGTTTTTGGGCTTTTTTTTCACCAGACTAATTTGCTACTGATGTCTGAGCCTTCAAAATTTGCCTCTTCAACAACATTTTTTTCAAAACAGTCCTTTGCCTTTGAATTCTTACAGACAATCTGTGGTCAAAGAAACATCTGGAGAAGATTAGAAAAATTAAAGGATTGGGCAATCTTTAATAAGTTTCCCTTGGGAATTTCAAGTACACTGCTGCAGAAATCTCAAGCACATTGTTGCTTTTCAAATGATTTCGTCAGGCTGTACTCTAAGATTAGCTTCAAATTTTATTTACTGGACAAAACTTCCAGTCACCAATCTCCTCTTTGTCGTTTAAGAAACTAAAATAGGAAAAAAATTCCATAACCTTTCTTATTTTCTTTCCAGATGTGATCAAGAGTGGCACTTCTGTAAGAGCAGCAGAGTAGATTTGGAAATATTTAAGTGTTGGACATAGCCAAATAAAAAAATTTAAAAAGCAGGACTTTGGACCACATAAATCAAACTGGAAGGACAAACAGAGATTATTAAAAATTTTTATTTTTTATTAAAAACTGTAGGTCAACATGACATTAGCTCAGTTGGGCAGGGCATGGTGCTTATAATTCCAAGGTCGTGGGTTTGGTTCCCACATGGCCCATTCACTTAAAAGTTGGATTCGATGATCCTTGAGGGTATCTTCCAATTAAGACCATTCTATGATTCTGTGAGTCTGTGATTCTGTGAAATTGTGAAACACTTGAAGAGTACTAACATGCAACAAATGTGCCATCTCAGCTGGTCTACAGTCAGAATATCTCAGAAAAAAAGTTGAAATGAGTGAAAAATAGGAGAGGTGGGGACTTATCTTGAATAACTGAGGTTAGAAAGTTCTGCAAAAGGCCTGTATATTTGTGATATTTGCACAAAACAGAAACTTATGTCTTATTAGTGCATTTGGTCATCAAATACAATGAATCTTTGAGAAGATGAATCCCACTATGAGCCGCAAAGGCATGCAAATCCCCAGGCTTTGGTAAGGAACACAGTCTGAAACTGAAGTGTATTGTCCATTTGTGTCTAATCATCTGCTGTTTAAACAGGCTGAGTTTCATGAAAATAAAGGTCCGTTACAGTCCCAGCAGGACCCAGGGAATTAACTGGGCATCAGAACAGCTTTTGTGCATACGCTCAGTGCAATGCTTTCCCTGGAGTTTGTTATCAACATCCTCTATCAACACCCTCAATCTGTGATCGCCAGAACATCTCTCATTAAAAAAACACTGTCAGTGCCTTTCCCTAAATATTTCTGCTCCATTTTATAGATACCCCTCTTTAATAACCTGTGCACCCCCCTTTGTCTCTAGGTGGCAAATTTGCTCAGACTCTTCCAGATCCCCCAGATAAGCTACGCCTCCACCAGCGCCAAGCTGAGCGACAAATCCCGCTACGATTACTTCGCACGGACCGTGCCCCCGGACTTCTACCAAGCCAAAGCCATGGCTGAAATCTTGCGGTTCTTCAACTGGACTTACGTGTCCACGGTGGCTTCCGAGGGAGACTACGGCGAGACGGGCATCGAGGCCTTCGAGCAGGAGGCTCGCCTGCGCAACATCTGCATCGCCACCTCCGAGAAGGTGGGGCGGTCCAACATCAGGAAGTCCTACGACGGCGTGATCAGGGAGCTGCTCCAGAAGCCCAACGCCAGGGTGGTGGTGCTCTTCATGAGAGGTGATGACTCCCGGGAGCTCATCGCGGCCGCCAACCGCTTCAACGTGTCCTTCACCTGGATCGCCAGCGACGGCTGGGGCGCGCAGGAGAGCATCGTCAAGGGCAACGAGCACATCGCCTCCGGGGCCATCACCTTGGAGCTCGCTTCCCATCCGGTTAAAGAGTTTGACAGGTACTTCCAGAGTCTCAGCCCTTACAACAACAGGCGCAACCCCTGGTTCAAGGACTTCTGGGAGCAAAAATTCCAGTGTAACCTGCAGAACCGGAAACCGCACAGAAAGGCTTGTGAAAAGCACTTCACCATCAACAGCTCCAACTACGAGCAAGAGTCTAAGATCATGTTTGTTGTGAATGCTGTGTATGCAATGGCTCATGCCTTGCATAAAATGCAGAGGACTCTCTGCCCAAACACCACCAAACTCTGTGATGCCATGAAGCATCTGGATGGCAGGAAGCTGTACAAAGATTATCTCCTGAAAGTAAACTTTACAGGTAATACTTCCTCTTTTGGTACCTAGAGAATGTAATTAAGCACTGTAATTAAGGAAATGTTCATCAGTCATGTAACAGCCAGCCAAATTCCTGATAGCAACTATTTACACAGTTCAGACTGGGGTGGTACAGAGGCAAGGTCATTCCTGTTACAAGAAGGCAGAAAGGAGAAGGAAGAGGAGGTTGACGAGAATCCTAAAAAAAATAGGCTGATCCTCCTCCTGCTTCCAGCAGAAGGAAGAGGTGAAGGTGACAACAGCTGGTCTTGGCAATGTTGCACACCATCCTCTAAAATTCCACACACCAACACCCATTTAATTCACATCCAGTTTGGCCATGTCTGAAAGCCAATGGTCCCTTCACCACCTGCTACACCAGGCAGCCACCTGCTAATCCCACGCCAAGGCTTGGCCTTCTCTCCCCAGCTTTGCTACAAATTTACATAATTGTTGGACCACGGCCAGAGTCCTAGCAATAGTAAAGTAATAATTCCTTTCATAGAACCAGATGCATATAAACTATTTAAATATATGGGGTAGTGCCATTACCTGTGTTACAGAACTACAGGCTTAATGGCAAAGTATAAAAAAGCTACATTAAGCATGTGCAGGAGATGTGGAGGAGGGTGATCAATCTGGAATGATATGAGCAAACTTCCTGGGGCCTGGCTGCACAGCACATGGCATCTCTGTGGTTTTGCCACCACATAAGGCTGAGTTTAGCTTTTTTATTAGTACTATGCCATTACAATATTACACCTCAGCAAAGCTAAATAGATCTACAGAGGAAAGAAGTCAAATGTAGAACATCCTGTCGTTTTGTTTCTTCATGTCTGAGTTTCTTCTGAAGCATCTAGGTTGAACTTGAATTTCTATGTATTATGAAACGGATACTCTCAACTGCCTGAGTTGATAGTAAGGAACCATCATGCTGTGCTTTGAGTGAGAACCAGCTCCAAGAGGAATTGAAGGATAAACATGTGTAGGATGCAACATGCTCAATCCCAAGAGGCCTTCAGTAATTGTACAATGCTAATAGCACTGGAAACTACATAAAACTGTCAAATTGAAGCTTGAACTTTCCCCTCCTTTAGAGATGTTCTCAGCATTTGACCCAGATCACTTCTAGATATTACCAACCAGATCCCTGGTGCCTCTCTAACTCCCAGTGGGATGCAGCTGCTGTAGCCAAGTAGTCAAGTCAGAACGAAACAAACTTCTTGGGTTTAGACCTCCTTAGAAATTAAGAATAATCCTTCCTCCTTCCCCTCCTCACAGCACTTACAACATAGAAGCTCTTTTCTCGCTTGCGTGCACTTATCCTCAGAGACACTTGAATGTCTTTAAATTGTTGAAATCAATTGGTTTTAGGAGGACAGCATTTCGTGGGAGCTGATTCCTGGCATGCTGATCAGAAGGCAGTTGTGTATTTCTGTCCCTGCCAGGGAAATACTTCGCAACTGTAATGACCACCTAAATGAGTAGGCACTTCAATCTTTTAAACTTCAATTATTTTGAAGATTTTTCTGACACTACAGGTATTTTTAAGAGCTTAAATGAAAACACTCTTGAGTCCAGCCTTAAGACTAAGCAACCTTTGTTCAAATATAAGATTCTTAATAATTTTTCTAACATGCAGATATTTTTAAGCACCCAAGCATTTTCCCACTCAACATCTAGATATAAAGTCAAAATAACCCCAATTTTCTTTCACCAAAATCTCAGGAAATTTTCTGTTTATCTAGAGCCAGAAAAAATGGCTTTAATTTTGACTGAAATATCTTTTTTTTAATTATTAATTGGGAGCTGAAGCTGTTCAAGCTGGAAAAAAAAATGAACCCTGTAATTTTTCAGTTTTAAAAACAGAAAGCTCTTTTTTGAACCAAATTAGTTATATTAAAAATCAGCATGGAAATCTTTGAAACTCTGAAGAGCTTTATTTTCCATCAATTTTCATTTCCAATTTAAAACATTAAGAAATCTGTCAAGTGCTTTTCCAATGGCTTTGTTCCATATACATTTTTTAGCAGCTTAAAACATTATTTGTTCATCTTATTTCTTTATTATTATTTCTTCCATTATAATGTGAATCCCTGTTTTAATAGAAGTTATTTCTAAAGCAGATGAGTGATTTTTCTGTAGTGAGTTATTAAGCAAATCTTCCATCTCTTCCTCCTTTCAGAAGGGTGTGAAGAATTAATACATATGTGAGATTTTAATCTATATAAGTCTTGTCATTGATTTCTATGGGACCAAGAATCATTCTTTGCTCTTTCCTGGCTGAAGAAAATCTTTGTGTGTGTTGTTAATGCTATGTGAGGACCTTGTTGCATGGTACATTTGATCAATGACACTCTCACATTTCCACCTCCAAACCTGAGTATTGTATTTGCCCCGATGAAGGAAGGAATGGTGAATCTGACTCCATGTTCTCAGAAGGATAATTTATTGTTTTATGATACTATATTATATTAAAGAACGTTGTACTAAGGAATACAGAAAGGATAGTTACTGAATGCTAAAAAGATAATAATGAAAACTCCTGACTCTCTCCAGAGTCCTGACACAGCTTGGCACAAGCTGGCCAATGAGTCAAAACAACCCACACCAGAATCGAGTGAAACAATCACCTGTGGGTAAACAGTCTCCAAACACATTCCAGACGAACAAAATGCAGGAGAAGCAAATGAGATAAGAATTGTTTCCCTTTTCTCTGAGGCTTCTCAGCTTCCCAGGAGAAAAATCCTGGGCAAAGGGATTTGTCCAGAGAATGTGAATGCCACACCTGAGTGTTTTCCCAGCACAGAGGGAGGGTGGCATGGAAGTTAACAGTCCAGCAGCTACACTGCAACCAAGTCAGGCTGTGGATGTTCTCTCTTCTTTAGCCTGGGTAGCCATCCAGACCCACCACAAGGAAGCAGGCAAGAAACAGAGCAACGATAACCGTATTTGCAAACACACAAGCAGCTATTTAAGCAATGCCTCCTCTGCTAAAAGGCAGGGGTCCACATAGATGGACCCCTGGAAGCCTAGAAATCAAGCAAAGAATTGGTGGAAGAAACCAAGAAAATGGCCCTGAATGTCTTGTCCCAGTTTGCTGGAACATGAATTTCACACACCAGTGTGAGTAAACGATTGGGTGCGTTCCTATGACTGGTGTGGGATGGAGCAATTTTAGACATTTACCCTTCACACTCAAATTAGTTTTGATTAGTCTTTGATTACAGTTAATGGAGGGGATCAGCACTTACAGAGTGTGCTCCAGCCCATGTGAGGTATGATTTGCCCCTACGTCCCTTGCTACTGACTACAGATGGAGTATGGCGTGATTAAGGTTTATTTTCACTTTGCCATTTAGCTGAAAGCCTGAAGTGAGATTCCCAGGAACAGCAATAATGTGATTTACAAGGAAATACTCAGGGACCAGCTAACAGCAGGGTGCTTGTAGGGGCCTGGCAGGATTTGTGCATCCTTGTGCTGCCACTGCTGCTGACATGCTGTGTGACAGGTAATTTCACTAATATCTCTGGGTTGCTACTTATTTCTCCTTTTTCATTAAATCAAAATAACTCCACAGAACTGCAGTGTGGGATGAAGGCAGGGTGAGATTTCACTCCTTATTATCTGTGAGATACACCAGGCACATTATTTTCTTGCAAGTCAGTAAGACATATATGACAAATGTCATGATATTCTGAATCTTTTTTAGTAAAGGAAAAAATTCCAGCTTCCAGCAGCAGGATGTGAGAATGTAAAGTCCAGCCCCTAGATAAATGCACTCACTCAATTTCAGTGTTTGTTTGGCCTTTCAAAGAGATATTGGCTGGTTCATCTTCTTGATCTTCCCATCCTCTACATTCCCTCCTGAGGGCACAAGTGCAGCGCTTGATGTTCTAAATCATGATGGTTTTCTGCTGATAAAGAGATGCCAGTCCAAGAGGCTGTTAACTTGTATTACCAGAACAACAAAGAAGTGCTGAACAAAAGGTCTCCCTGGCAGAGAGCACAGAGTAAACTCAACTTCTCTCCATACCCAGCCATTGCCTGGTGAAGGGCAGCACACAGAGGGGCTCCTGGGAGAGCTGTGAATCCAGGGGTGAGCCCACACACCCAGAAGCCTTGCTCCCCCACAAGGGTGGGGGGGACAGTGCAGCAAACAGCTTTGCTGACTAATTTAGCTTGTTTAAGCCACCGGCAGGACACAGAAAAGCAATGCTGTCATTGCCCACAGCACTACTGCAAGCCTCACGTTTGACAAGTGCCAGGACAGTGTGAGAGGGATGTCCATCATTTGGGATAAAAAGGTGGCAGGGTCCTGCACAGCTGTGCCCTACATGTTGCTGCTGGTGTAGCTGCTCCTCCAAGACATTGGACTGGAAGGGGAGGGTGAGGAAGGGCAGCCATGATAATGAAAGACCAGCATTAAGCTCCAGGGTTGCTTATCTGGTTGTGCAGGATAACCCAGGAGTGTAGGGCTGGGCTCCAGCTTTTCCCACTCCAGTTAGCAGAGCTGATGCTGTAACAGGACTAACCCTGCCCTCAGTCTAGTGTGGCAGAAGAGGGTTGGATTTTGGGATGTGTGTATGTCCACATGTCTCATGCAGTTTTCTGCATTGGGGAGAAGAGGGTTGGATTCTGGGATGCATGTACATCCACATGTCTCATGCAGTTTTCTGAACCTGCACGGCTAATGGTTGGAAGAATTTGGCTAAAGTAGTAGACTTGGAAAAAAGATTATTAAAAAATGTAGGCAATGAATATTTAAAGTACTCAGTGTCTTTTCCTATCCTTTTCTCCCTCCTGAGTTACCAGAGTCACTGTCATGGACCTTTCTGTCTCGTGTTCAGAAATCCATCTCTTCTACAGCAAAGCCTGTGTCATCAAAAATAGCTTATCCTGGCAACTCCTCTCCCCTGGCTAACCAGAATGACTGCTCCAAATGAGAAAAGGGTTGTAAGTCAGGTCTGATTTGTCCCCTTTCCTCCACTGGACTTTATGACAAAACTTCTATTCTTACCTGATCTTACATTTCTATGTGGTTTATTTTTTTCCTTCTCTTCCTCCTCGCTCTGCCCCAGTCAACACTGAAATAATATGAAGCAGAAGCACAAATTCACCTTCTCATTTATTCTGGAACACTGGTGACTTCTGTTGTGGGAACACAATTTCACAGACCATTTCCATCATATCTGTTCCATCTGAGTAAGAAAGAGCTGAAGTCATGGTCTGCAACAAGCAGATGTCACCTTACTTCTGAGCACAGCAGCATTGCATGGTCCCTGCTCTGGGATTTAGCCATAAATATTTCCTGTCAAAAGTGCACTTCAAAACTCAGTGCTCAGGCAGGCTGCATGGAGAGCAGACCAAAGGAATGCTGCTTTTGCAATCACGAGCAGATTACAGCTGCAGAAGCTTCAAAGGCTGGCTATGAATTCACAGCAGGGAGTACCTGTGAAGGCTAGAGACAGAGCTCAAAGCTCAGGCTCTGCAGTAGATGGCTCTGCTACTCCATCACCTCACCAAGGAGCTCCTCCTCATCAGGTCAGATCCCCCTTGCCTTCAGCACTCAGTCAGCAGTGAGGTCCTCGTGGCTTTCCTGGGGATGCTTATTTGTAGAATAAACCAGAACACTCTTTCAGATGAAGGCAAAGCTCACATGGGCAGAAGGCATCCACTGCCTTGTTAATCATAAAAGTTGTAAAAGTGTAATACATGATGGATTTGTAGCTCATAAAAGCACGGAAAATGAGTGAATTCCCCAAGATACTAATTAAAGATATACATGAAAAAGATGTCTAGGGTTTATAGGGAAAAATGACTGCTTTTCCTGGGACCACAAATGTGTCGCAGTGTTTAAAACCTTGCAAGCAGCTAAGGGACAGTCTCTGAAAACCCACTTGAGACTTGCTGCTCCAGAGCAGAGGAACAGTTGAACCTGCACAGTATTTTCCCATATTCTCTCTGTATTGGAGTTACATTGGTGTAAATACACAGAGAGCTGCAGTGAGATTTTGATGGCCTAGTAATCTTCTTCCTCCTCTTTAGAGTCCTCATGGGATCTGCTGTTCCTTTACTTTGGGTAAATTTATCCTCCAAGAGTAAATAAGCCAATCTCTACTTAGTCCTCCTGAAGATTTTAGTATGTATATATGCTAATATATTTTTATATATATAAAACATATATACATGTATAGTATATAAATTTATAATATATAAAATATAAATTTACCCTCCAAGAGTAAATAAGCCAATCTCTACTTAGTCCTCCTGAAGATTTTAGTATGTGCATATACTAACATATTTATATATATATTAATATATTTATGCATTTCTATAGATTTTGATTGTGCATGCTATAGATTCATAATATATTAAATCATAAAATTAAAAAATAAAGCAGGTTGGGTGGTCTCTAGGCTAACTTCCTGAAAGGTAAGGCAGCTGTGTAATCAGATGAATTTGCTCAGGTCTTTATAGATGTAAACTGGTTGAAACTAAAATACTTTAGAACCTTTTCAACACCTAGTTTAGGTGTGAGGTATCATGATGGCAAGCGACTGTCTGCACTCTGGGAGTGTTGTGTGTCACTCACTGCACCCTGTGACCTGGATACCTGGGCTGGCAGAGGGGCACAGGTGCCATCATCTCTAGGGCACATGTTCCAAACAAAATTTCCATTAAAACTTCTCTCAACATGATAGCAGGTCAGTGACATACCTGTTAATAGTGTCTGCATCAAGCCAGAGACCATCATAAAAAGCTGCTGTTTCATGTTTTCCTTTGTCACTAAGTCACAGTAATTAGCCTGAGTGAGCAGGGGCAGAGGTTGAATTGTGTTTTTACCCCTTGAGATAAGCTCCAGCTGCTGAGGCCATGGTGTGCTGGGCCATTGTTCCCCACCCAGCTGGGGGCAAGGTCCTTTTGCCTGGTGCCACCACTGTCACCCCTGCCTGCTGCCACCACTGCTGGCTGCCACTGCTCTCTGCCTGACGCGGGCACCAAGCTCCCATGGACAGAAAGATGGGAAATGCAGCATTAGCAGGATGCAGAGCAGCAACAGCTTCTCTTCATAGCCCTCAGGAAGTCTCTGAAGGATGTTGCCTTTGGCCTTTACCCAGTTGGGTGTCATTCCAGGAAAGGCTGCAGAAACCACTGGCCAGCAACAGCCCCAAACTTGTTATAGTGGCATATTTAGGTGAAAGTACTTTGGCATCCCTAAAATTGCAACTGGATCTCCATCTCTGTTTCCTCTACTTGAATATTTAAACAACCCACCACTTCAGCTGAGCTATGAAATACTGAACATAAAACTATATAGTTTATGTCTTGTATGTAATTTATAGTCAGCTGCTTATCTCCTATTAATAATGTAGCCTTTAGGCAGCCATAAATCTCTAGATTTCACAGCATCCATGGGAGTGTGTAAATGAGGATGAGATTAGACACCCTGTGTTTGTGGAGCAACACATGACTGGCAAACAGCAATGATTTTCTTTCAGAGCACATATTTGAGAGACAGAAGGCTTGGTAACCTAATTTCTCTAAATCACAGGCTCCTGTGTTTGCCTGCTGCTTGTTTTATAATAATTATTTTCTCTTTTGTTTTGCTGGCAAATGATATGTGATTCCCAACACCGAAGGTCAGTACAAGTCCTCAGAGGAGCAGGAAAACTCATCCAACCTTTTCATCCCCCAGCTATTCCCTTTCCAAATCCTACTGGGATTTACAGCAGGAGGGCAACCCAGGACATACCTTGGAATTATATTCTTATTTTTCATTCAGATTTACCAGAGAGAAATGTTTACACATAAGTAAAGAGATGTCAGGTCTGCTTTTTCCTGTGACCTTGAAGAAGAAGATGGCAAGTGAGAAAGAAGACTTTGGTTCAGGATTCCTATCCCTTACATTTTAGTATCTAATTTGGCTCTGAAAAGCCCATGGAAAGACCAGATTCTTCTCTACCACCTGCTACAGAAGAGCACTTTGTCACTTCCACACCTAATGTCAGTCTCACTTGCATGCAGAGATACTAAAATAGGGGCTGACAGAGGCAAAGGCTGTGCTCAAAACATGAGCACAGAAGTGTTGAGGATGACGACAGCACATGAGAAGGTGAATCCCTTTTACTCTTTTTGAGTAATCCAGGTGTGCCCCAGACTTCCAATGAGTCTCCAAGAAAACTCATCTTTTCCAAAGGTTATGATGAAAACTACAGAAAGTCACAAATCCAGATGTTTAATCCCAAAGATGACTAAATGTTATTTTTACAAAACCCATATCTTTGTTGGAGCTAATAATTATACTACAAGGGCAGTAGTGAAAGTATATTCTATTAAAAAGTATATTTTCTCCTTTAAATAACCTTAATTTCACAACATTTCTGACAGATCATTTCTTCACCCAGTAGAGCACAGTACAGAGATATTTCCAGTAGTTAAACAGAAACAGGGACAAGACCAGTAGAGCTGCATTAGTGAGACACTGACTCTCTGCCCAGCCTGGTGCTGCTATCTAGACACAGATCATGGCCTGAATCCTACATCAATTCCACTTAGAAAGTTTGCAGACAAACTTGTCCCAAGCAAACTGCTGCATTTTTACTTGTAAACTGCAGCCCCTGTGAGCATGTGGATCTATTTCAGCTTTCTGCAAAGCCTGAACTATTCCCCTCATGTTTGTTTTTTCCATTTCTGATTCTCAGTGCAATAAACCTCCACCATACAGGGACAAAGAAAAGGGACAAAGAAACTCAACCCAAACTCAAAACAGCCATTGTTTACATTTTCCACCAACATATCTTTCCCAAAATTCTTCCCATTTTTTCAAAAAGCAACCATCTTTACATTTTCATGGAGCAGAAACTCCTCTTACATATGCATGCTTTTCACAAACTGACCTTCTACACAGCTCCCATCAACTGCAAACTGGATGGACCTGACAGATAAATATGCATGACTTTCATTTCCTCATTTGTCAGAGCCAAGTTTCTAAACACTTCTAAAAGCATCTCAGAGAATATCTGCCTTGGCATTACTGCGATATTTATGGTTATTTAGTTAGCAGATATAGAATATAATGTAAAAAATACATTTTATTGCTGTTATCTGGGTGAGTCATTTCCTTTTGTTTCCTTCTTCCTGCCTTGAAAGTGTATTTGTCTGAGCATATAACAAGTGAAGACAAATATTAAAATTTTTCAAGGCAAGGGGAACAATTCATGCACAGGGATATCAGAGGCAGAGAAGCTTCTAACAGAAATGTCCATGGAATCCCAGCTGTAGCATGGCTACAGGAGCAATTTTTTGATTTGCCCTTTTGCTTTTTGCTCCATCCATGGACAGCTCACCTGTTCACTGCTGGGATGAAAAGGGGTTCAGCACTAAGTCAGAAAGGACCATGTCTCCAAATAGAAATCCTTAAACTTAAGGCATGTATTTTGTAAATAAATTACCAAGATCAGTAATTCGGATGTAAGGTCTCCACACAAAAACTCACTCTTTTCTGAAATACATGTGAAGAACAGCTCAGAGCCAGAATCTTTGGGGATGGGAATGGTGATTGAAAGCACCCAGTAGATGGAAAGCAGAGGTTATTGCACCTCACAATCTGAAGGCCCCTGCCCTCAGTCTTGCATCTGAATTTCATCTCCTAGAGTTTTGCTTTTCTTGCACAAGCCCATCTTTCTACCCAGCAATATATGAATCAACCTATCTCTTCTAGAATAATGACACATATACATCTAGCACATTTCTTACAAGACCATTTCTAAAGGCTGGGAGATATTCCCTTTCTAAATGTGTATCTGCAATTGCTCTTCAATTCAATGGAGGTTTCATGCAGTACACTTTTCCACTTGCTGCTATACACAGATGCCAGACAATTTGATGGAATAAGCTAAGGCAACTATTCTTTTGTATGTAAGAAATATTTACCAGTTCTGTGGGTGAAATATGAGGCTCAGTGAAGAAAACACCATAGTTTTATTCAGGGAGGGGAAAGCACTGTGCTCAGAGGAAACGGGGGAAACGACCTGTGTGAGAAAGCTGAGGGAAGCCCAGGCTTGAACAGAGCCCTCACACAGAATTTATGTGCCACAGAAATCCCATGTAACTCTGTACTGAGAGAATATGGATTTTCAGGGTGGAATGTGATTCCTAAGGGCTACATCTGATATCACTCTAATTCTGTGATCCAGTATTAACCACACTTGTTGTATGGGTTGGAAATCACACAGAGAGGCATGAACATGCACATTCACAGGAGCACTCACCCACTGTTCCTTAAAATTTTCCTTTGCTTAACCCAATTCTGTAACAAGAAATAATTCTTGATGTGTGACTGTTGAGATTGCATTTATAAAGAGTGAGCAGCAAATCCAAAATCAGTGATCTTTACACACCAAAGGGAAGGGGGAACCTCCTGGTGTTCAGGTAGCAGCATTGGTGAGTTCCAGCATCCACAATCAGTGGACAGTCACAGCTCTTTTTCTTGAAAAGGCTGTTACTGGCCTTGTACCTTCCTGTTACTGCAATTGTTTATTCACCATTCACAGGGTGTTTTGCACATGTTGCAAACATGCTCTTCTTTCTGTAATTATGCCCTAAAAACCACCTTCCCTTCTTCCCAAGCTTTAATTTGTGTAGTGATCAATAGCTAACTGTTCATGTGCAGCTCTGCAGCCTCAAGAATCTTCCTGTCCTTCTGCTACAGAACTGTCCTGTCCACTTCCTGTGGAAACACCTTCTCTGTGGCTCTAACTTTTACAAGAAGTCTTAGATTTGCTTCAAAACACCAGGACATGCCTGATCATATGCAGAAATTTATGGTGTGGGGTTGCTTGATTCTTCTAGTTTAAGCAGCAACGATATCGTTGCCTGTAACAGCAAAAGGTTGTGCCTTGGTGGTTCTTTCCCTTGACATAAATAACTATACACCATATGCCCCAAATAATAAATTTTTACCTGTGGTTTCTGTAAAAGTAAATTTTTTCCATGACATTTCTCTATTGCCCTGATGAGTGCAGCAGCTGATCACTGCTCTGAGTGATCAGCTTCGTGTCAAAGATTGGCCTGCTGTACCAGGATACATCTACCAGACTGTGGCTAAAAAACTATGAAACTGGTATTGGGAACTGATGAAAATGTGCTGGAAAAGTTTGTTAAACTTCCTCTATTACATTTGCACATCCATTTGAATAAATAGCTAATGGCTAGTTAATGCTCCAGTAACTGAAAGAATAAAAAGCCTTTCTTTAAAGGCTCTTTGGAGAAGAAATTATCTCAAGTCAGAGGAAGGTTTGAGGCAGTACTGTTAATGTCTTTTCTAGATCTCTGAAACATTTTATCAGTCTAATCCTATCAATGTGTCTCTGCTTCCACCATAAAACAGGCAAATAAATCAACATTTTCATTTTACATTTTCCCCTGAGGTCCAGTGATTGCTGTTGCTGAACTGATTCAGTGGAGAAAAGCATTAGCAAAAATGATCCTCTGCTCTCAGCTTTATCTTTTATCCCTGAGAACAGAAGAATTTGCAAGTATTAATAGAACAGGCAGGTTGTGCATTGTAGCATAACACATGCAAATGAACACTGAAGATTTTGGGAGAGATGACGCGCTACCTTGGCAGCTTGTGTATGATATTCAGGAATAACTTTAAAAGCCAAGAGTTATCCTTTTTCTGACTCTCTTTTAACTGAAATTCATTGTTGTGAGAAGCCCACTTTCCCCTCTCTGGCTGACTCAGCATTTGGTCAGCTGAGATGGACTCTGTTGAATACTGAATTAAATTGCAATTTCCGTAAATGTGCATTTCCAGCCCCTGCCTTATTATATGGAAAATAGTAAAAATAAAATCCAGGCTCATACCCTTACAAGAGAAGATGAACACACTCAATGTGTGTGGTGGGCCTTACTGAAAACATTAGTTTTATTTCACCATCAGTGGAGAAATAAAGCATTCCTTGACACACTTTTGTAGTATAACTGGAGAACTATTGATGGAGGAAGTTACCCACCTCCCTGGTGGCATCTCACATTAGCCAGAGTCCTCCTTTGGAGGTGCCAATTTCTTTCCACTCTCCATAGGAGGTCTGTAAGAAAACTGCATTCCCAAAATAGACACTCCAATTAAACTTCTGTTCATGAAATATAGTTCACTTTTTTTTTTCATTCACGTATTATATTCCTAGAGAAAACTGACCCACTCCAGAATCTTACACCATGTCATGTGTGAAACATTCACCCTTCCAGCTGTACTCCAATTCTTGGTCCTTCACCTGCATATGTCAGATGTGCCAAATGCTATAACTGAGCTGCATAACATGTCTGAACCTAAAGGTTCCTGTGTTTCACCGTGGTATTGTGTCTTTATTCCAGCTTTGAGGCATTCTACAGCTCCTTTTTTTTTTTTCCACAAAATGTTCAATAAATTTGAGCTTCAATTATTTCAAATACATGCACTCCTTAGAATTCACTACTTAGGGTTTTATTTTCCTACTGCAAATACAATTTCATTTTGCAAATTACCTCATTATTAGCAATTTGTAGGGTGATTGCCGAGAGTTTTCAGTAGCTCCTTAACAAAAATAATGGCATAGAGTCATAAGATTTGTAAGAAGAGGCAACACCTTTATTAGGCTGCCCACATATCTACAAAAAAAAAAAAAAGAAGATTTTGCCATAAGATCTCTTTATCGTATCTTGTCTTGCATCTCAATCAGACCTTCCGTTTCTGAACTCTATACTTCTAAAGAAGTGAACAAAAAGCTTTCAGCAATTACTCTGCAAATGGATAGTAATGAGGCTGTTTGCAAAGGGAAATTGTGTTTCCAGCAGGAAATAAAAACCTGATATACTAAACTCAGAGCAGAGTTGTTCCTTCTAAATAAATGGAGGTCAAATTTATTGAGCAATGGTGCCGGTGACCCAATGGAGTGACCTTGGGCCTGAAAGCTTGTGCACTTCTTCCACCTGTGAGACAAATGAGAAATACTGCCTTTCCCAGACTCTTGAAATTTCTTGTATCATGGACTGTCACAGCTACAATATTACTACTACTAAATAATAGCATTGCAGTATAAGTAATTAAATCTATGTCAGTCCACCTGATTTGGGAGTGTCTTCATATCAAGTCAATTAGGAAATAACAGCCAGAGGGTCTATTTCATGGTTCGTTTGCTTCTGATCTCTAAGGGCAAACTATCTAACTAAATTATTCAGAGCTGTGTCTGGAAACACGTCTCTCATCCTTTAGTCCCCACAGAGGAGAGAATGTTTTAACCAACTTCCTTTAATATCTTAATAACTAAATCTATTCATGTTTCCTTCAGGCTGACAAAGAAGGGCAAAAATATTATTAGGTATTTAACACTTCCTTAGACAGCTACGTATTCAGTCTGGGGGTGGAATTAGCACATCACGGAACAGTGCCTCCAAAAAGAGAAAGACTCCTGCCCCTGTGATATAACCATGTTCTAGATTTAGTCCAAAAAGTAAATTTTAGCAAAATTAAAACACAGCTTCAATCTCTTCCAGCTGCACCTTGGATGTAATGGAAAGAGAGGGGCAAAAGACGTGGCAGCAGTGCCCAGCTCTGAGATTACATGGGAATGTCCCTCAGCTAAATGTCCAGATTGGACACAGGGCACCCATAACCCCTAAACTGGCAGAAAATCACAATCAAAAAATCAATCATGTCCTCCGAGAGCAACATTATTGTTCAGCATCTGACAGAGAACTCACCAGCCAACTCAACTTTTCCCCGGATCAAAACATTCCAGAAGCTACCAAAGGCCAGTCCAGATCTCACAGCTCCAGCTCCTGAGCTGATGTGCTGTCACCCTAAACTGTGGCCACAATTCTTCATAATGGGAGTGGGTTCCACTTGCTTCTGTGTACAAAACAGGGACTTGGCCTGAGGGGGGACTTAGGCAGTTTGAAGTCATGGTTTAATTTCCTTTGTAATTGCAAGTTGATTGCTGGTTTCAATTACACTGCATGCATTTTGCCTCTTGTGACAACCATTTCCTTAAGTGGATAAACTTAAATTAAAAGAATGGTATCAACTGAAAGTCATTTCTCTGTTGGAATCTCAGGAACTGCTCATATTAATTATCAACTTAGCAGACTTATTAAAAAAAAAAAAAAAAAGAAAAACACCTTGGATGATTTTCCATATGTATTTGTTTTATTTTAAACTAATACAACCTTAACTGAAAAACTGCAAGAAGTATTCTTAATTTCAGGGGAGATTGCTTGTATTTTTAAAGAGAAATACAACGAGTGCAGAATTTTTACATGCTTTTGACTTCCATGTCTTGAAACCCAAATGCTTTAAGAAGAAATCCTTTTTATAATTCCTTAAATTTCCTTTTAAGGAGTAAGAGCAATTTCATAGTTTTCTTAAAGAAGGTTTGTAACTTAGCATCTATTTCATTCTCCCCACATCCTAAAGACCACACCTATGCCCAAGAGCTGCGCAAGCAAGAGGACAACACGTACCTGGAAATGTAAAACATTGAGCTTGAGGCAAGCAATTCACAGGAAAGGTAGCCTGGGAGTTCTGTGCTCAGCCAGGCTGAGGATAATGAGGATAATGACAAGCTGAAGGAATTCTTCTAATTGTTCAGACTTTCAGATCCTTCTTATCTTATTTTGCAAATGTTCCCGGACTGTTCTCTCTGACAGCCCCCTCAGCAGGCTGTGCAGGCAGCTTGTGAGACACCTGCTCTCAGGTACTGCAGAGAGCTTGGACATCCTGCACCCCTTGGTGCTCCAGCTGTGAGCCTTTCTGTCCCAAACTTTGGTGCTGTTCATCTCACTTGACTTCAGATGCATAAATAGTGGGTGTACTTCAGGTAGTCACACTCCTGGTGGTCAACAGAAAAAGAAGTTTGGCTGGGCTATTCTAGACACCACTCTACAGTGAACCCTAGAAATACTCAGTACTCATTCTCTTTGTAGGACACAAGTTTGGGATAACTAACTCATCCACAAATGTCTATATACATCCCTTGATAGATCTTTGCAACAAGGCCTGACGAAAAAAATTCTGTCTGTAACCAGAACAAAAGTTGGGGGGATCTATGACTAGAAACTTTTAAAACTCCCTACAGCAAGTGTCTAGCCTAAGAGAGAAACCATAGACCTGAATGAAAAATCTGCAGACATAGCTAGGAAACTGGCATTTTTAGTGGACTAATCTGTCTCATTTGTCTCATTCATTTCTTAAACGAGAAGAAGCAGTGCTGCCTATGACCCAAACACATCCAGAGACAGTGGTGCAGAGGTTAAAAGGGCTGGTCTCTGTGGAAACTGGCATTTTGTTAATTGTGGAGAGGTACAATCTAGTGACACTTCCCTCTGATCTTTCCCCATACTAACTTCTAAATTGCCAAATTTCAATGTGCCTTCTGTCAGTCATGTATGAAACCAGCTGTGCTGCGCTGAAGCTGAAACAGGAGTGGGTGCATCAGGTCTCTGTTGCTTGGTCTAAATGTTCAGCCAAGCAGAAATAAGTCACTTTGACCTCCACAAGGCATATCAAGCTAAAAATAAAAGAGAATTAAAAGAAATGTGCATTCTCAGGGACTTTTCTGATACTTTTCAAGATAAGGCATCCTACACACAGATGAGCTTGTTGGACAAACATAACATATCCTGTTATATTGTTATCTAGGCTCTCCATTAAAGTGTTTTTAAAAGGCATTGCCCTCGATACGTAACAGGAAGAGTAGGGGGGATTAAAAAATAACTATATTTTTCTGTTACATAAAAAAAATTCTTATTTTTCAACCTTAAATCAGGATTTTGGAGTTTTTGCAGCACCACCTAGTGAGATTAAGGAGGTTTTACTCAACTTTCCAGAAACTCCAGCCTGATCCCTCTTTACTTTTCCATTTCTATTTAATCAGGATTTCCTCATAGTCCTTGGTGCCAACAAGCTGTGGCAGAAGGTACCTTCAATGCACCCAATAGCCCTTTTTACACCTCTTTCTGAACCACATGAAATCTCCCAGCTGCCAAGCTGAAAAGCTGCAGTGCTTTCATCAAGCCTTGCTATTAATGAATTGCCTCCTAGCTAGTGAGCTGTGCCTTGTTTAGAAGGAATGCGCTCTGCAAACAAAGAACAGATGCATGTTTCAGTGGACATGAAGAATGTTCTTAGACGTAGGGATATCTGTCGTCATTCCTACCAGGAAGTGTTACTGAGGATGTTTTCTGCAGGACAACATCTACACGCTCAAAGCTGTGCCAGACACATGAGAGACTATATGCAAAATATCTTCCCTGCCCAAAAGATGCTGCTGACAAACAAAACCTAGTCTGATTCCAAGCCAGTTAAGATGACACACATCTTTCCCTAGGCTCCTCAGCCTCTTAAAAGATTTCCAGTGCCTAATTAGGATGAAAACTGCTTTGTTTTCCTCATCTATTCATCCCTTGTTAAAAAATCCTGGAGTGTTTTTCACTCAACCAAGGCATTGCGCAGAATTAGAAGTATTTAAATATAATTCTCATACTGCCTCTTCAAATAAAGGTTTTGCCCAAAAATAAAATAAATCTCCCCTCCAGAACTTTCTTTCTCAAATTTTTCATGTCATCAAGAGCTGTACATCACCGACACTAAAAATATTAAAGATTTCTAAATAAAAGTAACTCACCTGCTTCCAAAAGCAGATAAGCTCATTTTTGCAAGTTACATGAATGTTAGAAAAATTGATCCCACTTAGGAAGATGGAAACAAATGACATAATTCACTACATAAAAGCTATGATGTTATTTTATGTTCTTATCTGCTACTAAAGCAATCATAAATCTGCAGTTATTCCTCTCTTATCTGAAGCTGGAGGAGTTTGTCCTCCACTTGCACAGTGGGATCTTCTCCTCCAGTAGGATTTCTCCAAGGGCCAGAGTTAGCTGCCTGCACTGGGGTTCCAAAGATTTCTGCCTTCTTCCCTCCTGCTCTTGTAAATATCCCTGCTGCTGCACCATCATTGCTGAAATACTGCAAGCTGGAGCACAAAGCATCTCTGCTTTAGGTCTTTTCTAATTATCCTTTATTTTCCTTGGTAACTTCTTTTACAAAATTCCTCTTGTATAACTGCTTTGCACAGGAGTAATTCATTTCACGAAGTGCAAGGGGAGGAGAAGATTCAAAGGCTCAAAGGAGGCAAAGTTCATTTTGTCACTCAGCCTCTTAGCGAGCAGCTGATGAGATCCAGGGACTCTTGTCTGTCCTCTCCCAAGGGATGAATGTAAAAGAGCTGAGCTACAACTCTGAAATAGACCTGCCAGAAATACCTGCTATAAAAATTGTAGGTTTCTCAGGTCTAAAAACTGAGATATATAAAAGAATTTGCAGTGACTTATGACAGCCTGACATCATCTCTGGGAAAACCAATTTGCAAAAACTGTTATTTTTACTCTAAAACATAAGATCCTGCTTTCTTGTGAAAAGCATCTTTCTTGCCTATAAACATCCTAATTTTATGATTATTATTGCATCATATTTTGTGAAAACATTACTTTTTGGAAGTGCTCCTACAGGATCTAGAACTTGTTGATAAATGATACATTAAAATGCCTTAGTGATTTTATTTTTAATCAGTGGGTATATTAATTGCTGCCACCCAGTGGGTTCATTTGTAGGCTTTGGCTCACCATACTATAATTTAATACATCATTGTTTGGTTAAATGATTTCATCCTTTCCATCTGAAAGAGGGTGATTTATTTTCCTCTATCAGCAGCCACTAAAAATGAATGTTTCAAGCTGCAAGCTTTGGTTAACTTAGAACATGTTGTCCTACAAAAATCTTTTGTTTCTTGTAGCGTGGGAACAGCCTTATGGAAGGCAATTATACTTGAGCTTCAAGCTAACTCTGTGTGAGATCACCTGCTTTGCCTTCTGAACCTACCTGCAAAATCTCATGAAAATACTTTCCTCTATTTAAATGACAGATATTATCTCAGAACTTCTATAAGAAGTTGTTAAACATGTTATACAGAGGGAATTCTTTCTTGAAAAGCGCTGGTGTTTCAGACCCTCAGGTAACTTGCACTGGGATGCTTGTGGCCTCCAAGCTATGCACTTGATAGGAGATGTCAAAGAAGGAGTTTGCACTTTGTCTTCCTGACCTGCAGCCCCACTGGTGCCAGCAGCAGTCAGAGGCTCTCAGCCCTCCTCAGGAGCTGGCCTGGATAACACTGAAGGGAATAAACTGGCTCTTAAAGCTGGGCTGCTGTGTTAACAGCTCCTACAATCTATATAAGTGTTATGAATAATGAAATAAGACACTGGCAATGACAGCACATTATTGAGGAGCTGTTAAGTGCTGCATTATGATTTAGTTTTAATGCTGCTCCTGGATGAGGGAGCTTGCATGCCTGTGCATGAGGAGGAGGAGGGAGAGGAGGAAAGCTGCTTCATGTTCTTCTTGTTGACCTATATTTTGAATTTATCTACCTGTTTAATTTAGAGCATGTCACTTCCAGCAGGACTGGCCATTTGGGGGAGGATTATGCTGCTCTTAATTTTTGTGGTCTCAGAGGTCTTGTTGGACTACAGAGTGTTACAACTAGATGCCAACAGTGACAAAAAAGATAAAATAAACTTCTTACGGATTCCTGGGCTACCCAGTCCTAATTTGCACAGTACAAGGAAGACATGGAGCTCCTGGGGCAAGTCCAGCAGAGGGGTATAGAGATGATAAGGGTACTGCATCATCTGTCTCATGGGGAAAGGCTGAGCCTTTAGAAGACGAGAAGAAAAGCTGAGAGGGGACCTCATCGGTGTGTGTGGGTATCTGAAGGGAGCCAGGCTCTTCCCAATGGCAGTAAGACAGAGGCAAAGACAGAACTGAACACGTGAACATGAGAAGGAACTCCTTTTATGCGCAGTCACTGCCTGAGAGGGTGTGGAGCCTCCCTCGCTGAGATACTCCAGAACTGTCTGGATGAATCCTGTGCCATGTGCTCTGGGATAGCCCTGCTTGAGCAGGGGGGTTGGATCAGAGGGTGGTCCCTTCCTACCTGAATTATTCTGCAATTCCACGATTCTGAAATCCTGCAAACCAAGGCTGTCCACCACTGTGGCTGGCACAGATGAGGTGGGAGGGAGCACGAGAGGGCAAAGATGAGAACAAGCAGAGTCTTGCCTCAGAAGACTCAGAAGACTCAGTTTACAGGTGGCTGTAAATTATATTCTAACTTTGCCCTACAATAAGCAGAAATCTGGGGGGAAACGCCCCCAAGTAGAGCACCTGAGGATGTGCAGATCACAATTTCAACCCTCCAGCTGGGGCTTCTGTGCCAAAACCCAGTGTCCCTTATACTGACCTTAGCCCAAGTCCTGCAAAATAATGTAATGCTCTGAAGGAATAAAGGTTAAAGAAGTTGGCCTCAGTGTTTTAAAGAAGCTAAATAAATCTACCAGAAGAAATCCAAAGTATCTGGAGATTGAAGTGGAGGAAGGTGTTACGCCCTAATACAATATTGCTCAAGCTCAAGCACAGTATGGACACAGAGGGAGGGAAAGAGATTTATTCCAGCAATGACAGTGGAACCACTTCTATGGTCAAAGACACTGGGAAATAAAATCACCTTTATTGTTCCTCAATGGTAAAAAAAATCCTTTTGCTTCCTGCCTGTAAAGCTTTTCACCTTTAATGCTACAGCAAATGACCAATAAATCACATGGTAAATGCAATTTTTTCCCAGATTTTTAATATTTCTTCATTCCCTAGGTAAGCCTCAGCTGGAGGAAAAACAAAATTCTGCAGAGCTTACCAGTTAGAAGTGTTACAAAATTGATTTCACAGAAGGTCCAAGATCCAGTTTGAGGTTTTATCAACTGTTCCCCAAACAAGATACATAACCAAAGCACCTGGGGACCTCAGACCATCCAAGAAATATCAGAAACTGGTAAAACTGAAGCAAAATAGAAGGGATTCAAAACTTCCTACAACACAGGGAGAAGAGAAAAAGACATAGAAAGAAATTGTTGAGTATTTCACAGTTATTTCTCCATCATCCTAAAATTAATCCTCTATTCAACTGCATTCCAAACTGTTGGCATCAAAACTGTCATTTAATGACCCAACTGATTAATTTTTCTTATATCATGGCAGCCAAGTTTCACCAAAAAATGCTGAGACTCAGGAGCAGACCTCTTTCTTTCAAGAGAAAATGTGAGAGGCAGTATGTGATGCATACTGGGAAAAATTATTAGGGAACTTCTTCCAAGACAAAATAAAGTGAGGACATTGGTCATCTTAGATTTATAAATGTAAAGGGAAATAGAGTTCCATTATCTGAGCTCTTCTTCCAAGTTCAAAACTGAGACAGACACAAACCTCTTGACTTACCCATCGACAACTGAATTGTATTCTATAAGCTGTCAGGTGCCTGTGCTTGCCAAAGGGATGGAAAAAATATCATATGTAGCTTTGGTAATAACATTTCTCTATTTCTTTCTTTTTGTTTTTTTTTCCCACAGCTCCATTCAACCCTCCCAATGACGCAGACAGTATGGTCAAATTTGATGCCTATGGAGACGGGATAGGACG
Source organism: Calcarius lapponicus (assembly GCA_039654755.1). NCBI lineage: Eukaryota > Metazoa > Chordata > Aves > Passeriformes > Fringillidae > Calcarius > Calcarius lapponicus. The sequence continues at coordinate 11,626,800 of CM077463.1, forward strand.
ATACAACGTGTTCAATTTCCAGTTCACTGGAGACAGATACTCCTACGTGAAGGTTGGTCAGTGGGCAGAAACTTTGTCACTGGAGGTAGACTCTATTCACTGGTCCAGGAGCTCTGTCCCTGTCTCCCAGTGCAGCGACCCCTGCGCTCCTAATGAGATGAAGAACATGCAACCAGGAGATGTCTGCTGCTGGATTTGTATCCCCTGTGAAACCTATGAGTACCTGGCTGATGAATTCACTTGTGCAGACTGTGGGCCTGGAAAATGGCCCACAGCTGACCTGACTGGCTGCTATGACCTACCAGAAGACTACATCAAGTGGGAAGATGCTTGGGCAATAGGTCCTGTTACCATCGCATGCCTGGGCTTTATTTGCACTTTCATGGTCATTGGAGTGTTCATCAAGCACAACAACACGCCCCTGGTCAAAGCCTCTGGCCGTGAACTGTGCTACATTTTGCTCTTTGGGGTTTTCCTGTCCTACAGCATGACTTTCTTCTTCATAGCCAAGCCCTCTCCAGCCATCTGCACCCTGCGCCGTTTGGGGCTGGGAAGTTCCTTTGCCGTCTGCTACTCCGCCCTCCTGACCAAAACGAACTGCATCGCCAGGATATTCGATGGCGTGAAGAACGGCGCCCAGAGGCCCAAGTTCATCAGCCCCAGCTCTCAGGTGTTCATCTGCCTGAGTCTCATCTTGGTGCAGGTGGTGGTGGTGTCCGTGTGGCTGATCCTGGAGGCGCCGGGCACCCGGCGGTACACGCTGCCCGAGAAGAGGGAGACTGTCATCCTGAAATGCAATGTCAAAGATTCCAGTATGTTAATGTCCTTGACATACGACGTCATCCTCGTGGTTTTATGCACTGTGTATGCCTTCAAAACCAGGAAATGTCCAGAGAACTTCAACGAAGCCAAGTTTATCGGTTTCACAATGTACACAACGTGCATCATTTGGCTGGCCTTTCTCCCCATATTTTATGTGACATCCAGTGACTACAGAGTAAGTCTTTGGACATCTGTTTTCATAAATCATATGCAGCACTTTAGAGGACCATGTCAGCATTCACTAAAGGCTTTTTCTCACTTCCTTTGGCCCCTGGGTCCCTTGCAAACAAGTTCTCTTTCAGTGTTACCAGATTTTGGCTCACCATAGTATAATTTCAAAAATAGTATGTGCAGTCAGAGATAGAAGGGATTAATACTGTTAGTCTGATTGCAATAGAGGCATAACATGTGGATCAAGCATTCATTTGGGTTCATCACTATCTGAAGTCACAGCCCTAACCAAAAAACCCAGTGAATGACCTAAAATTAGTCATAATGAGTTATTTGGCAAAAATTGAGCTTTAAATGAAATGTGTACTAACCAGTCTCCTCTGCAAAAGAATCTGCTATTAAAACATGGTATTTCCTTCAAATAAAAAATATAAGGATCAAATTTCAAAATTTCCTATGAAACAGGGTTGTTTAAAAAAAATTCAACAAACATTCTGTTTAACTACAGAACTTTTTATTCTTTCTGCACTTTATAAAACACATACCTCACTGAGCAGCAAATATTGGTCAGCCTTCACTAGCAAACTTTAGAAACACTAAACTGTTTAAATTGTCAGATAGTGTTGCAAAGCTTCAAGTTCAATAAAACCGTATTTTTGAACAGAAGGAAATTGTCTCAGAAAAAAGATTCAGATCTGCTCCATTGGAAATCTCACAGTTATTACAATGTGAGAAGTGACTGTGGGAGTTGGCCCTTGCAGCAGTTTGCAGAGAATTAGTTCAACTTTCTGCCCAGAAGAAAGGTAGATTACCTTGGGGGGATGTTATTGCCAATAGTGTGTACATGAAACAGCATATAAAACTGTGGAGTTAATAATGTCACTTAACATATTTTTGGTGTGGCCACCCTGGAATAATATATTTAATACTAATTTACTCATCTGGAAATGTACTGAAATGTACTGAAAACCTCTAGAAAACAAGGAAAAGTAACAAATGACGCAGTGAGACATGCAGAGTGACAGTAAAAGAGCTAAATATATTTAGTCTAGACAAGAGTAAACCCAGGGAGACGTGATCACAGACCATAAATAATTTCAAGGCAACAAAACGAGAGGAAGGGATTATTCAGTCTCAGGAGAAGTTAGAATAGCAAGTAATGGATTGGAGTTAATGAAGGAAAAGTTTAAGGAAGGCACTAGGGAACAGCTCTGGACACCCAAAGCAATCAGGAAGACAGACACAGGAGGAGGGAAATATCAGTGCAGACAGTCACATGAGTGGGCAGTACAGACATTAATGGCCAAGAGGAGCATGACTTGATTGTTCAAGCAGAATTTTACAGCCTTATCTCCTGAGTGGAGTTTTCGAAACCACTTGTAGGCATTGAATTTATATACAAGGTTTCAAATAAACCAACTCAAGTACTACAAAAAGAGCAGAAAATGCTTTTAACATCTTTTTTATACTTTCATGACAAGTCTACACTTCTGGGGTTCCTTTGAAAATCCCATATTTAATTTCCATGCGGTGTCACATGTTGACTCTGAATCAACTTGTGCCATCCTAATTTAGCCCTAGTCTGGTAGCATCACAATAAACAACCTTAGAAACAGCCTCACTCAGTTATCTGCAAATTTGGGAAGGATACACTTGATCCCTTCATCTATGCAATTTATGGTGATATTGCATAGCACTGGTCCAAATATGGACACCTGAAGGATGCTACTTGTCACTGATGCCCATCAGGACTCTGAGCCACTGTCCTCTGGGTGTGACCATCCAACCAATATCTTATTCATCTAACATCAAACCCATATCTGTCCAGTTTAGAGAGAATGGTGCTGGGGGGCACCTATCAAAGGCTTTACAAAATTCCAGATAAATGGCATCTGTAGCCCTTGGTGAAGCCATGCTGGCTGTCCCAAAACCCCTCCCATGTTCTCCATGGGCCTTAGCGTAACTCATGGTCGAGTGGGATTCCCTCCACCCTGCCAGCACAGCAGCCCAGTCTGTGAGGCCGGGTCACACACTGAACCACCAGAGTGACCTGGATTAAAAGGAACCCTCTGGGATGGAGCTATTTTTAACCCAAATAATTTAATTGATTGAGTGTGTAATTATGCCAGCACAGCTGAGCTGCTCCAGGCAGCACAAACACTAGAAAAAGCAGGGTGGGGGAAGAGGGTTTTGATAGTGAAAAAAAAAAACGTGCACTTGAAACTAAAGAAAATAAAGGTAGCTTCATTTACTCTTGTTTTATAAGAAAACTCCTTTCCTGTCTTACCCATACAGGACGCAGTTCAACATCCACCTGACCTGACAGCACAGGTCCGTGGACAAAATGCAGAGAGGTGAAGGAAAATGTGAAGCTAAGGCATTCCTTTATCATGCAGGCTCTGTTGGATCTTCCATGTTCACTCACCCTGTGAAAGCTGAGCACATTCCGTGGTGCTTGCAACATCCACAATGTGCAAAGAGCGATTATTAAATGACCACATTAATTATCCTCATTGATGACAAAACACCAGTTGTGCTCAGTATATGTATAAAGCACCAATGTCCATTCCCTACTCTGTTTCCTAATTTGCACCAATTATTTCTGACAAGGAGATATGAGAAGCATTCCCATGGAAGAAGGCTAATCTCAAAGGACTGCTGGAGTATAACTAAGGAAAAATGAGCCATAGATGTATAATCGTTCAAATTAAGCAATAGAGTTTAAAGCAGTTTAATTCAACATCTTAATTAAGGAATCTGCTTGGAAGAAAAGAATATAAACTGAAAATGAGGCAGTAAACTGGCAGCTAGTTATACTACTGAATAAAACGGATAAAAGATAGACAGTGCCAGCAAAGCTACACTAACAAATGCCCCAAGGCAACTATTCTAAAATCCTGCAGCTTTACAAACAATTTATTTCTGAGCCCAAAAAAGTGATGTCTCAAAATCAGGACACCTTTTAGACCCAGTCTGAAAACAGTCACCAGATATTATCTTTACTCCAAATCACACCTACATTTCTGCAGGGGCTTACTCAAGTTCTCTGATTAGGACTGGAGCTAGAGACTAAACTGGTTTTCAGAGGGATGCTTTGCATGAGACAACTGATGTAAACCCACACGATGTACGCTCTGTGTGACCTGGTTCCCACTGCAGCCAACATTGCTCAGATATTGCACGACAAGGACTACAGAGGGTTCTCTCATCAAGTTAGAGATCAGGGGTAGGAGAGAAACAGAGCAGATCTATCCTTTCTGTACTAAAGCAAGGGAGAACACAATCAATGACATTAAATCCTTGACATGCAGAGACACGGGGCACTACCAGCATCAGCATCTCATTCCCATGATAGTGGGATTGTGGATGATAAGGGTGCAGCAGAGGCTCACACCAACCTGCACAATTACAAACTCCCAGAACTGTGGTTCATGCTGCTATGTAGTAATGTTTCTAATATTTGGCATTTCAGAGCTCTCCATACTGAAACCCAGTGCTTTGTGCCCACTCTCTCCTAGGTGCAAACCACCACCATGTGCATCTCTGTGAGTCTCAGTGGCTTTGTTGTGCTGGGCTGCCTGTTTGCACCCAAAGTGCACATCATCCTTTTCCAGCCCCAGAAGAATGTGGTCACTCACAGACTCCACCTCAACAGGTTCAGTGTCAGTGGGACCGGGACCACTTACTCCCAGTGTAAGTAACAAACCTGCCACCTTTCTGGGGGGCTGTGCTGGGTTTGGGTAGAGACAAGGGGGGCTCAACTGTGTAATGTAGAATTTGCAGGGAAAGCCCTGAGAGAAGGGGAGAGAATGATGCATCTGACTCCATCTTATCAGAAGGCTAATTAACATATTTATTATACTGTATTTTAATTACTTTATTATTCTATATTATATTACTACATTACTTTACATCTAAACTGAATCTGCCAAGCACTCCACTGCCCTCATCTCGTGAGTGTCATTCGACAGACACACACACACACATGCTTGGCCCTGATGGGCCAAGGAAACAAAACACCATCACTCTGGGTAAACAATCTCCATATTGCATTCTACTTTGGCACAACACAGGCACAGCAAATGAGATAAGAATTGTTTTTCCTTTCTCTGAGGTTCAGAGAATGTGAAACCCAGAAATATTCTTGGGAAGAATTGTGCCTTGCTTTTCTCTGTGAAGAGAAACGCGGCGACAATGTAACCCTGTGAAAGCATCATTTCCTTTGTGTCTGGAGAGGAAAACTCACATGAGAGTCAGCTCAGAGCCTGCTCTGGACTCACTGAAGTCAGCAGAAAGTTTTTGCAGGCATTGGCTCCAGCCTGATGCACGCACCAAGCAGATCAGTGTGGCTCTGGCAGTGTGACAGGAGCAGATTGCCTTGGAGGATTCCTGTCAGAGCAGCACACTGACAGGATCTGGGCCACAACGCAGCGTGTTCTCAATGGCTCATCACCTGCATTATAAGGAAAGGCTCCAAGTCTGCAGAAAATGCATCCAAGAGATGCCATAAACTGCTCTGTATGCAGAGTGTGATCAATGGCCTTTGTCAGCGCCACAGCCTGGAGAAGCAACCAGTGTTCTGTTGCAAAGACAACTCATTTGCTCTGATTCCCTTCTTCCCTTCATCTTCACTCTCTCCATCACAAGCTGTGATTTTGTTTTGAGGCTATCACTGCTTTTCTGGGTGAGTTGCTATGAGAGTTTTATGGATTACAAAGAAAGAAAAAAAAAAGGTGACCTGTATATTTGGGATTTTTTTTTCTTTGTCTAGCTTAACTAACTTAACTCGTCAAAGATGGGAGCACACAGCACCCCATCCACAGAGCTCCCTGGACAGCATGTCCACCCTGGAAATCCAATTGAAAACACACTGCAACTATAAAGAGGAAGTGAATAAGAAACAGAGAAAAGGGGGGACACAGAACAAGGCTTTTCCAGCAAGTTCACAATAACCTAGCCTGAGGTTTTTGAGTGTCACTTAAATTTCAAAATTGTCTCAAGCACTTCAGATTTCAAACAGAGCATGGAAGCAATTTGGCACCCTGCTGTGGATCACATTAGCAGGATTAGGAAGTGAAGGGATGCCAGCCATTCCTGGCCCTCCCATCCCAAAACACACTGCAGGAATTCCCAGGGTCCCCTAACAAGACATCAGCCATCTGGCTCTATACCTCCCCAGGGTCATCAGCCAGGACTGCATCCGGTCCTGACACCAGAGAGCAAACACTCTTTGCTATTTTGGAAAATTTAATGGGATGGCACTATGTGCCTGAAGTGCTGAACACTCCCAAAAGACCAATCATTTCTCAAAAACTCTTAGCAGGGTGGTCCCTTGGTGAAATGGTAAGTCCCATGAGATTCTTTTCATTCTTTATCAATTTGGTTTAAGGGGTCTTTCCAAGTTTTTTAACACTCTCATGCTATGGAATGAGCTTAGTCAGAAATAATTTTGATTCATTAATACTTTCTACTGAATTCTGGATTGGATTTTGGAATTTGATACTTTTATTTTAATGGCTGAATAACAGGTGTGTAAGCATGCAGGCAACTGAGAGACATCCTCAGTGCACATCTTCACATTAAAACCTGCATTATCAGGCTTGTGAACAGCTTGAGAACATTAAGAAAAGCATAAAAATCCAGACTTACAATCTCTTACCACTTCATTGTTTGGAAAGGTTGCTGCAGTTATTTACGTTTACTGCTTCCACCTAATTGAATCTGGGCTGCTCACCTTGTTGGGCTTTTTAGACCATGGGAAGACATGGAAGTAGGGCTAAAAGGTCCACCACACACAAAGGAAACAGACTTATAGTTTCCATCTAGGACAATTATTTGGAAAATAACACTGTCTATCACAGTGACAATATTTTCAAGATGAAAAATCTTCCCTTACTCCCTTCCATTAATTTAAAATTATTTTAAATAAATTTCCATCATTTTTCTTAACTATTTAGTCCTTTATAAAACTCCAAAAAGGTTTCTATCCAAATTGGTTCTGATCTTTTTCTAAAATATTCCTCTCATCACTTCTGGGGCAGTCAGCTTGTTTTTATTTTGGTCTTGATGGCATTTTTCATCATTCAGAAACTTCTTGATATGAAACTCATCGGAATTAGCTCTAGGGCATTCTAGTAACTTTGAAAAGCCATCTCTTAAACATTATCAGAGCTCTAGAGGTCAGTGCTTTTCCTGTCCCCACAGATTGCCACCTCCATTGCATCTCAGGGCTGCCACCACCTCTTCATGAATGCCATGGTCATAGCGGCTCTTGAACAGCAGGTGACACACAGACAGTTTTTAACACAGCTTCCTGAACCATGAAAACTGGTCACTGAGAAAAGGTGGCACTAATTATGCTTTTGGGTAGTCTAAGTGTCAGTGTTGAGCTTTGATCATTTTGATAGACGAAGTCTGGACTAAAAAAAGAACATAGATTTAAGCCAAACAGAGGCAGGGTAAGAGTGTGCTTGGGTATATGACATGTTTTGAAATGTATGTATTTGTACACATTGTTTTGGTTCTGAAAATTCCCATTTGGTTCTGAAAATTCCCATTATATGCTGCATAAGCTCTGCTGTCCCAGCAGTGTCTCCCCCATTGGGATGTTCCCTTGTTTTCCTCTTTTATGGGCTTCAGCACCCATAAAACTTCATGGAGAACTCACCTCCCTGAATTCCTAAGCACCTTCATGATCCAGACTAAGCTTTTACACCCAGACGTCATTTATCCAAGTTACACCCGCATGGAGAGCTGCACACAGAGCTGAGCTCCTCCAGGTGGCCTGCACAGGGGTCAAAAGGAGAATTGAACCTACTGTTTATAGCCAGGCTGGCAACTTTTTACCCTCTGAATTTATTTTCCTGGGCCTGGCTCCAAACTAGCCCTGACATAACAGAGATTAACTCCCAGTTGTCCAGCTGTGAGCATGAGTAGGGGAGACAACGCTCTCAGGCACAGGGTGCGGTTCCTGGGGTTGCCCAGTGCACAGAGGGGAATTGGACTCAATGACGCTTGTGGGTGCCTTCCAAGACAGGAGATTCTCTGGCTCTATGGCTCCAAGTGGCACACAGGCAGCAAGTTCAGGTCTGCCTGTTCTTGGCTATGTAGGCAAAGCTGCAAGGTCACCACGGCACTGCTGGGCTCTTGCATTGTACCTCTGGTTCTTTTCCTTGGATTATCTAAGCAAAATGAGGGACAGCCAGGAAGAGGGAGATCAAAAGCATGAACTTGAGCCAAATCCACTTCTGCTGATGTCACACTTTTGTCCTTGGTCTCAACACAGAATGAAGGTGAAGTGTCTCTTGCATATGCAGCAGTATTCCAGGAAAGCCCTTGGTGGCTGCTATCAGACACGGAGTGCAGCTCAGAGCCCTGCAGGGCCAGTGATTAACACTGCTCAGGTCTGTAATGAAAAGCAAGGTCCTTTGTTCTGTCTCAGGAGAGCTGGATGCTCCGTGTGAGCACTTTACTCCACCCAGCAGAGTTAATAACTGCATCCCAGCACTGCAAGAGAGCTTCATGCTGTGCAGGAAGCCTGGAAACTTAAAAGGCAAGGGCACTGATTTCTCGCCTACCACCATATATTTCTGTCCAATTTTGATATCCTCCTGACCCAGTTACCATAGTATTTGAGCTATTCATGCTTGTCAGTGTGTTGGACTTCAAAAAAAAAAAGCCTGAAGCTAAAAAAATTCTGGTTAAGTGACTGATGTTCATGGAAACAAAATGCTTTTGCCTGTAGCCAAACTGCAGTAGAATAGGGATTTGAATCAGGTTTCCTGAGCAGAACTGATTTTTCTATTTTCTAACAAAAAGTAGAAAATAAAAATAACAATTTTAAAAAGTTTAGATCGTTGTGTTGCTACGTTATACACAGTTAAAAACAGAATATAAAACCAGAATACAGAATACAAATTAATTTTTAGAAATCACAACATGCTGCCCTGTGGTCTTTTACATACAACAGCTCCTCCACACCTGTGACTCACTCACACATTCATGTTGTGAGAGATCAAATTCCATTGACCTAATCCAGAAGAGGGGCTCGTTTTTGGGTCTCCTGTTTCAGGAAGATGTCCTGCCCTCTGAGCAGTAGGTTAGTCCCCCTAATTAGTTATTAGTAGATGCCTCTAAATTTCTTTTGTTAAATCAATTCTGTTTTCCGTTAAATATTTATTCAGCCAATGAAAGAATGAAAAATACCAGCTGATTTGAAGAAAGAATACATTTTTCTAAAAATTATACTGAGCATCTTTACAGAACCAGTGTGCAACTGAGAGTGCAGTCAGCAGCAGATGTGGAAGATTGAGCATGCCCTTGTCACATGCATAAATTACTTTTTACACTGGATGATTGAGTTTACTAAGTCATTGCTTGCCGTGTGTTTTCTTTGATGAAGGCATCACATTTCTCTGGGTCACTGTTACCATTAACTGAATGTATCTTTCAAAAAGCAGCTTTGTGGTGCCCGGAGCAGAGATGTCACAGAGTAGCTGAAAATATGTTCCTGATGCCCAATGGATAATTTTAACAAAGATGGGCAAAACAATTTGCTTTTAAATTAAAATCCACAGACTTAAGCAGAATAGGGTAATATATTCTCTGCTCAAAATACAAATAGATTTGGAAACAGATTGTTATACTCAGATTTAATTGTCACCTAATAACACTAAAGCAATGAAAAACTGATGTATAAAATGTTATACCATGTAACCAAGTTGATCAGAATCTGGTCCTCACCTCTGGATGTGTACTGAATCCTAATCCAGAGCTCCTAGAAGTGAAGTGTATTATAGGCAGAAATTATTCTGGGATTAGGTGAGAAATAATCTTGCTTTTAAATTCAGTTATTAAAACATTTCTTCACTTCACCCAGTATGTTCTTAGAATTCTTCTTATTATTAATTAAAAGATGATTGACACAGAATTCTAATATGGTGGATTATCTCCTGGATTTAAACTACATATATTTTCTTCATGAATGTTTGCTCCAATTATGTGAAAGCTCAAAGGATCAGACCTTAGCATTTCCTGCCAATAGAACACAAAAATCCAAAGGTTCACTTTTTTTCTACTGAGGGCTTTTGATACCATTATAGCTGTATTAATTCCCACTACCATGCAAAGTGCTACAAAGTGAGACCCAGTGGCACAGAATCATCGGGGAAAAAATAAAAAATCATGTATTTTATTCCAACACTTCTTGGAGAAGTGTTACCATCCTCTGTGCTCCCAGTGGGCAGCAAAGTGAAATCAGATTTCTTCAGAGGATGCTTCAGCCTGAGGTATCAGTTGCCACGAAGAGATGCAAGCAGCACCTCCCTCAGCTCCGCTGCTGACACAGGGAGTGACTTTTCATTAGGCACTTTGGTTAAATGGGGAGAGATGGTCCAGACCAGCACGAATTCTAATCCTCTGTGTTGCCCCTTTTTGCTGTGCTGAAGTCAGCTGATTTTCCCCTCTCTTTCTCTTCCAGCATCTGCCAGCATGTACGTGCCAACCGTGTGCAACGGGAGGGAAGTTCTGGACTCCACCACTTCGTCTCTGTGATTGTGGCTTGTGGTTCAGTTCTTGAGTTTTTAGACTGTTAGGCAAAATTTTGCACATGTTGTGCACTCCGGAGAACACCAGAAAACAAAAGACATCCAAGCAAAATTAGTACCTTTTTTTAGAAACAGTGTAATAAATTATTTTTGAGGATTGTACAGTATATAGTGATGTTCTGGAACTTTTTAGACTGATTTTAGCCCTTCTGTTGTTAACAGTTGTAAGGGACATGTAAATAACCATGGTTCACAATGTGCATAGTCCTGCAGTAAGGGAGTGATTGTTGCAAGCACAGTTGCAATGTTAGGTGACTTCTTTCCTATGAATTTTTTTTGTAGCTCCTTGTTGTAATTAACTTAGACTGCATTTCTATGTTGTATATTACAGTTACCTTACGTGTAACAGGTTGGTTTTCTCAGCACAAAACAGCAGTATTAATGTAAAGGCACCAATAATAAAAAGATAAAAGTTTTTCAGCATGGTTTCTTTTTTGTTTCTTACTCTCTCAAGGTCACTACGTTTTTCTACAGAGGAGGTTAGGTAAAAAAGATAAAAATTCTGTGTGTATCCAAGTATTTGTGTGTTGGTGGATGCCTGTGTTATAAAATCCATATCACAATATATGTGCTTATGATTAATGCTTTTTCTAAGTCACATAGAAATTCCCTCTTCTTAAAAAACTCCCACATTATTAAAGCTCCTCAATTTCTTTTTCTGTTATTAAAATAGAGGTTAATTTTCAAAAGTGAAAATGTCTAATTTCATCTTAATGAGATACTAGCAAAAAATTTTTGACTCCTGGTTCATTCATTTGGCACAACTAAATGCTGTCATGCACAGAATAGATTGGTAGCATGTAAAAACAAAGAGAATTTAGATTAGGTTGGAAGAAAATCTGTCAGAAAATTAGCTAAGACTGTTTAATATCTCCAGCCAAAACAAAGCTGGTTCAGCTTGTCTGCATCAACAGTGCTGTGAAAGGTAATTGGAGCACCACAGAGACCAGAAAGTCAAAAAAGAGAAATGCAGGAGACATTTACACACATCTCTGGGGTGACCTTTACGTTGAAACCAAATGCTTCAAGACACACATACCACCTACTTAGACAATTGCAAAATACCTTAAAAGTCTGGCTTTTGAAACTGCACTCTTAAAGCTGCCCTCACTCTATTGAAACAATCTGAAACCCTCCCTTCTGCCAGGTCTAAAAAGTCATTAATGAAACAAACACACCTTTGATTAATGTGTCTGAGCATATTTACCTAAGGGCTTGTTCCCATTGATCTCATTCCAGCTGAGGTCAATAGCAAAATTCTCTTTGACTTCAAAGGCAACACCAGGGAGGCTTGAAAGTCAGAGACCATGGATACATGGTGTGGGATGTACATGTTCTCTGGAGCCCAGTTCTCCTGCACTTGCAGATGTTTCCGCACATTTCTGGAAAGCTGCAAGTCCTTTAGGGCTGAACTGGCAAAGGAAGTAGCTGCTACTTGGAATGCAAAGATTAAAGGTGCAGCTTCTTAAAATTCCTACTTACAGATGGATGCTTGTATTTTCTAAACATCCACATGTCCACCAGCAAAGACCACTTGATGTCAACACTTCCATGACAGAGGCAGCCATTTAAACCTCTGCATCATGGAGCTGTCCAGAGCAGGAATCCCTGGGACTTTCCCCAGAATGGGCATAGATCAGCCCACCCTACCTGCAGAGCTCTGCATTCTGCATTCAGCTTCTTCCTCTCCACAACCTCTGCCATGCCTGATGTTTCAGGCTTGTTTCTCACCTTGATGCAGGGCTGAGGGTCAAGCTGTGACAGGCTGGGAATCTTCCCTTCCAATCCAGACCTCTTAAAGCACCTCATGTTGGGCAGCTACATTCGTTTGACTTTGGTGTTCTCTTTTGTGGACTAAGAGGCTGGTCACATGTGACAAAAAGTCAGAATATCTGACCATAATTCTGACGTCTCATCTTTATGGAGCTCTTAAAAATGCCCAGGCCAATGAGAGTTTCTTCTGAATTTTTATGGAAAGCCACAACCAGGGTCAAGCGCACCTCATCTAACACTCACTGTTTACAAGGAGTAAGTAAACAGCTACATCTGAGATTGTCAGCCCCTCTCCCTTTGTACTCAGTGGAAGGAAGTAGGGATAATTCCCCTGGCTTCTCTCAGGCAGACACTTCAGGCAGGGATGAAACTCCCAAATAAAGGCGAGCACAGCTTGCTCAGACCACAGAGTTTGCACTGAAAATTAAGGCATTGTGTCAGATGAATTCCAGCCCCAGAATCGAAACTGACATTACTGAAGTTAATTTATAGCAGGTGAGGATCTCAGTGTGCTGGAGTTTTCATCCATTTTGATAGCACTACTGAGAAAATGACCCAGTGTCTGCATCTGAACACCTGCTATGAATACTTAGTTGGCTCGAAAGCCACTTGCATGTGGGGTTTTCATACAAAAAAACCCAACAACCAAAACATGCAGAGCTCTGGACTTCCATCCTCACTGAATGCCCCTGACATTATTGTATTTTATTTGGCTTTGTCTTGAAAGCCTTTTATTACCTTCCATTGGATGTCCACAGACGCAGATTGTTTGGTATTGCCTGATGAAGTAATCCAGTTTCAAAATACAGCAGGACAGAAAAAGAAAATGACAAAGCAGAGGTTTTCCACACCATACGGGCATGAAAACCTTTTAAGAAAGGGAATTTTAATTTTTTTTCCTTAGCTGTTGTCTCACATCACTATTTTAGTTTCTCTATTTATAACAGCTTATAGTTTTTGTACCCATTTATGTAAAACTTGAAGTTTAGAGTTCAAAACTTTTCCAGTATCTTTATTTTCCCATTATTTTTAAAGATTTGAGCAATTCACCTCAAAGCAGAAGGAGTCCTATCACCGTTCCTCCCAAGTACCCTGACTGTGAGCCTTGAGAGTAATCACACTGCTCTGAGCCCTGCACACAAGGGAGTAAAATGCTGAAATCAGAGGAAATGCTGTGATTGAGAACTTAACCCAGCATCTGCAGTGCCTGACTGAAGGCTGAAGAAAACTTCAGTTTTTTACTCAGAAGTCATGAGTTCCAAGTACCTCAGCTCTCTGATAAAAATCACAATTGCAGAAAGGCTTGCAAACAACTGATCACTTTTATTAGCAGAATAGAAAAATAAGACTCAAAAAGTTTATTGCAGGCCAATCTGAAATAAACAAGGTTTGTGGTGGTTTTTGTCTTTGTTCATGGGTTTGGGTGTGGTTTTTGGTGGTTTGGTTAGGTTTTTCTAGAAGAGTTGTTTGGGTTTTAAATCTTCAGCAAATTTTGAAAGCAAGACCAAAGTCTACCGTGGAAAACCAAAATATTTTATTTTTTTTCCAGCTATTGTTTTTCCTTAATTAATTGAACACAGATGGTTTCACTCATAGCCAAACCAATTTAAAAATTATTTGTCTTTTCAAATTGAAAAATTAAAAGCTATTTAAAATATATTATGTCCCCCCAGAATGGAACAAATTCTGTAAATCAGAAAAAATATGTCCAAAATACCCTGACCACACCCAGAAATTTCAGCTGTAAGGACATTTCCACTGCAATCTTTCATCCAATTAGCACAACTAGAGCAAGGGAGACCAAAGCAAACCCTTAACTCATCATCACATCCAGTCTGATGCCCATGGTGCCATTACCTACTCATCGATGCCTGCAGTCTGCAAGACAAAGGGCAGAAGCTGTTTATCCAGAGTCACCTCAAAGCTTCTCAGCAACACAAACACAGGCAAAACTGAGCCTTCTTGCTGCAAGAAGAAAGGGCCAGGACCAGGCTGGGCTTGTTCTGTAAGAGGAAAAGGATGGGGTGGCAAATACACATCACAAAACCCTGCTGTGGCTTTTAGGTGCTGTTACAGCAGCAGCCTCACAGTCCATGGACCTTAGAGAATTCTTCCTGATGAGCTCCTACTCTACAGATCCTGAGGAACAACCAAAACACAATGGCAGCCTATAATCACCTCTATCCTTGTGTCTCCCTCATTCCTGGTGCATGAATTCAGTGTGGGCACACCCAGCCAGGTGACTGGGGATGTCACTGCACACTGTGACACACACTGCATATTCTAGATGAGCTGACTTCCTCTTATTTCTATTCCTCTCCCCTTACATCTTACCAAAGAAGCACAGTTCCCAAGTCTTCAACAAGAAATAAAAACAAGGGAATTCAGTGAATGGAGCGCACAAGGGGAAAGACTAAGAGAGAACACCACCAAAGATAAGCAGAACATCACAAGAGTTCTCTTGAGGTTATCACTGAGAAGAGAAGGCTCTGGGGACACCTCATTGCAGCCTTCCAGTACCTAAGGGGGGCTTATAAAAAAGTTACTTTCTATATGGGCAGGCATAACAGAACAAGAGTGAATGGTTTTAAACCAAAACAAGGGATATTTAGATTACATGCTAGGAGAAAACACTCTGGGGGTGGTGAGGGACTGGAATGTGCTTCCCAGAGAAGTTGTCAAATATTATTTAGAATGGCTATTTAAATCCTCCGTGCTTCATGACATGGACCAACCAGCAGCATTCTTTGCTGAGGAGGAAATCCCCACTGGGGTGTCAGCATGAATTGTAGCTCCTTCTACACTTACACTGAAGAATCTTTGTTGGTCACTGCTGGAGAAGAGTCAATAACAACTGGCTCCTAAATGGTGACATCTGCTGCTATCAGATTATAATTAAGTACCTTGATTTTACAGGTACTAATGGCTCTGGAAGGACAAAACCTGCAAGCTTTCCCCTCTACTATCAAAGAATCCCAAAACCTATTTTTCAAAAGCAAATAGTAAAATCCTTTCTTTGAACAAAGATTATAGATCACTGAAGCTACTCAGTAATTTCCCTCTGTGGCTCTAAAACACAGTTTTCCCCCAAACCTTAATCAATTGTATTCAGTATTACAAACACCAACTAACACAATCAGAGCCAAGCCAGAACACATTCTTTGTGCATTTCCCCCCTAGCAAGCACTGTCAAAGCTGAGACAATGACGTTCTGCTAATTTGCCAATAATTTATACAGACACCAGTAAAATGTGCTTAATCCTCAAAGAGATTCAGTTCCTTGATTCCAGATTTCAAAGAAAAGCATGCAAATGCAGCAATAAAATGTATTCCATTTAATCAAGTGAACACATAACAGACTGATTCACATTGTTTTATGGCATCAAATAACAGTTTTCTAATGTGATTCCATGTGGAAAAAAAGGGGGAGGTTGCTGTAAGTATATTTTAGCAGAATACTAGAAGAGGTCACACACAGCTGACTTTTTAGTGAACTGTTAAAAGCTTCCAAAGTTTGTCTCTTATGGGAAAATGGAAACTTCCCCTCTCTACTACATCTTTAACAGAAAGAAATGAACAGCAGAAGTCAGCTCGCATATTTCAGTTTACATTTGCTTAATTCTTGAAAAATGCAGTTTTCTTATTTTAAGGTAAATAAAGTCTACAGCACTGGTTTGCATCCCACTATGTTAGCACTGCACCAGACACACCATTAGACTGCCTGGGAGAATGTTCAACCACATCATAATAAACCATTTGGAAGCAGAGCTGAGAAGAGTCATACAGCAAAGTCTGTCACAGCTGTCAAAAAATTCCACTCCATTTTATTTGGAAAATATAATGGAAAGAGAAGGGAACCCAATGAAACCTGTGCGGTATTAAGTCAAATTAAATATAGTTCATAAAAATTAAGGCATTTCTGCATTACAGGGATATGGGTCCAGTAATAAAAAAAGAAATGGTGTTCTGGAGAATGAAGTGTAATTATGGCTGAGAAAACATATATAGAGAGAAGGGGAAAAATTAAAGGAGATGTAGACAAATGCAACTTGATGGCAGTGAAAAGCTCTACTCATTACTGAAGATCAGCAATGTTCAGGCAAGGTTGCAGTGCCACCAAACATCTCAAGTCCAAAATTTCAAATATATTTTTACTTTATTTTATGAATGTCCATCAGATATATATCTTTGATGCTACAACACACTAGTTGAATAAAAATCAACAACATAAAACCCCTCATCATAAAATATTCAAGAAGTGAAATCCCAAAGCCATAACCATTTACTCTGTGAGCATATCATCTTTGACAACCATATATAAATGACATCATGACAACAAATACAATGTACAATAAGTAGTGTGCAATGGTACAAAATATACAAAAAGGAATGTGTATTTAATATACATTCAACATTACCCCATAAAAATCTCTGTTGGGAAAGTGAAGTGCCTTTTCAAGACCAACAGAAAATGTACACCAGTTAAGATGCCTGAAGGATCTCCCATCAAAAGAGTAAAGTGTGTGTTCTTTGACTGGAACTATAAAACAACAGAGCTGAATTTTCCCTAATGAAAAAAAACCCTAAACTTCATAAAATTTTTGTTCACATCTAGAGTATAATAAAATATTTAGAGCACAGAAAATTCAGTTTAATTTAAATTTTACTTAAAAGTGGGCCCTCTTTTATTGATAGACCTAGCTCAGTCATATAAAATCAAAAATCTATATTCCTTATAGTAAAAAGACCATTTCTGCCCATGTCTCTTTTCTGGTTTTGATGCATTCCACAATTCACATAAATTTGTTGTAATGGAAATATGAGTCTGACCAGAGGTCAATACTAGAATTGTGACTCATTTTCTCTGGCTCTGTACAAGTCTTGCATAATTTTACTCAAATATTTTTTGCCTAAGTTTCAGATTCCTTTGAGTTCGACCTCAGAGGGAATTTCAGGAAAGTATTACTGTGGATATTATGAAGATCACATGCTTATAATGCGGCTGATTTTATGGAAATAAAATCACCCAGCCTCCAGTTTCCAAGGCACCCCTTTGTGCCTTTACTCCAGAGCTGCTACTTGCACTGACATAGGATGCATTTAGATGCTGTCCAAGTACATAACCCATGCTCAGCTCTGCTGGACATCCATCCATCCATCCATCCATCCATCCATCCATCCATCCATCCATCCATCCATCCATCCATTCATCCATCCATCCATTCATCCATCCATCCATCCATCCATCCATCCATCCATCCATCCATCCATCCTCCATCCATCATCCCTCCATCCATCCATCCATCCATCCACTCATCCATCCACCCATCCCTCCACTTTCCCATCCATCCATCCATCCATCCATCCATCCATCCATCCATCCATCCATCCATCCATCCATCCATCCATCCCCCCATCCTTTCATCAATCCCTCCATCCATCCATCCATACACCCATCCCTCCACCTTCCCACCCAGCCATCCATCCATCCATCTACCTACCCATCCATCCATCCATCCATCATCCATCCATCATCCATCCATCATCCATCCATCCATCCATCCATCCATCCATCCATCCATCCATCCATCCATCCCTCCCTCCCTTCCTCCCTCCCCCCCTCCATCCATCCATCCATCCACCCATCCCTCCACCTTCCCATCCAGCCATTCCTCCATCCATCCCTTCATCCCTCCATCCATCCCTCCATCCATCCATCCATCCATCCATCCATCCATCCATCCATCCATCCCCCTTCCTCACGCGGGCCCAGGATTAAAGGAGGTTGGTTATTTCTAACAGGCCTCCCAACTGACAGAGCTGATCCCTCATTCCCAAAAGTTGAGATTTTGGCTGTACCTTCAGAATTCAGGTTTTGCTGGTTCCCAGCCCTGGGAAAAGTGACATTTACACAGCCCAAGGGAGAACACTGAATCTGCCAAAGATCTCTCTTGAAAGGACAAGCTTCCACAGAGAGGGACAAGTGCCACTTGCACTGTAGGTACCACTTCACATCTCTTTATAGAGTTTGAACCTGCTACTGCCTGCAAACTCATGGGCCCAGACCTACAATTCACACAACAGCTGCTACCAAGTTTAAACTTAATAGCACTAAGCTTTACTCCAACCCTGATGGCCATGACTTATGCAGCAGAATGGTTTCAATTTGCAGGTGCAACACAATTCCCCTTGCATTAGAGGTCAACACAGACCATCCAGACCTTCAAAGCATTAAAATCAAAAGTATTTTCCAAAGTTCAAAACTCACCCGAGGCTCATTCCGAGTACCATTCACAATTTTGATTTCAAGAAAGACTCACAGTTGTGCCAGTAAACAACAACACACAACCTTTGCAGGAGGTTGCAGGCCTCTCTGAAAATAATTTCTTAGGAATATGCACAGGAATGAGAAGGAAATGAAAGGTACCTATAAATCATATGGCATGCCTGAGTGTTGCCCAGGTGAATGCAAAAAATTCATGTTATTTGCAGTATGTATATCTCTTCCTGAGTTGAATTTCATTCCCAGTATGGAATCCAAGGATCTGCTTTCTTTTTTTGGCAAGGTACTCAATCACATGGTAAGGCAATCCAATTTTATGGTTTGCTTCCTGTCTTCTTTCCTCCTAAAAGGCCAAGCATTTTTCACCAAGATCACCACTATAATGTGTGCCAGAATATGTTTAAAATATAGTCCTGTAAAAATAGAAATTAGGTTTGTTCCTTTGAAGGCAGCATTAATTCTTCATATATTCTGGGATCTTGAAGATTTCAGCTGAACAGATTCAAAATTATCTTCCTTTTCCTGCAATGGAAAGACAGGTTCCCATCAACTGGATTTCCTCAAAATCTCTCCAGCAGTCGGCACAATCACTTCTCTCAATATCCTTTGTCAAAAACTTCACTTTATTTTTCCTATGGTAATAAGGTGAACAGTTTGACCCTTTAATATTTAATAACATTACTAATTCTGTAAAAATTTGCAAAACTAATAAAATTATGCTATAGCTACTGTTCATGGTACTTATTTTAGAGGGTACAGGGAAAGTCTGCATTTCATATTCACAGAATCGGACAGGTAGTCTGAGCTGGGGAATTGCAAGGTAATCATCTCTATGATTATTATCACTTATCAATGTGTTTTCTGCAATATCTAAAATGCTTGAAGTACAGCATCTGAGTGTGAACACCACTGCCTTGCTCCTGGATTCCAATCTCAACACCTCCTCTGGAAAACCCACAAGACAAAACATCCATTTCCATCTTAAAAATCAGGGCTGGAGAGCTGAGTTTTCTCTCTGTTTTCATTTGCTGGGTGACAGCCTCGGCCATTTGGCCAGCAGGCATCAGGGTGAGCAAGAAATGTGGCCATACACACCCAAATAGGCTGCAAAATGCCCTGAACTACCTTCATAATCTGATTTTTAAAGCCCTCTCACACAGATCAGGACAGCCTGGTGCAGACATAAGAAAGAAGGGGAGAAATTGTCCTATGCTAGTCTAGTGAAAAATATCTGTTCTGAAGAGCCTGGTATTGGGCTGAAGACAACAGACACAGCTAGAACAGCGCCCAGTCTGAAACAGGTTTGCAATTATTTGGCTTCTCATTAAAAATAAATCATCCCTTTCTATATTACAGGCCTAGCCCTCAATCCCTTGGGTACTCAAACCCACTGATATCTTTGTGACATGCTGGCAGAAATGCCATAGCCTGAGGCTTGAACATATAGTTAGGACTGCAGATTTTCTTTCTCTCTCATTTTACATGTCTCCTTTTTCTCCCCTGTTTTCCTCCATATATTTTTTTCTGTATTTTACATGCATATGTAGCAGGACCTGAATTTCTTCATCTTATGCATAAATGAAAAGCAATGCCTATAACATTTGTTTTTGATAAATATATATTAAATTTGAGTTATCTGCAGGGGTACAGGACACAGAGCTGAGAAAGCTAATGAGGTACTGGAAGTTAAATTGCCAGCTATTGTTATCTAGCAGGAAAAAAAGGAACAAGCTTAGAAATATCTGACAAGCTTGTTGAAAATGGAGAGAACACTCAGGAGGCCTGCTACAGTGGATACAGGAACATTAAAAAAAACTCCAAGTAGGCATTCAAGCTGTCTGAACACTGAAGTACTAAAGCTTAATTCTATTTTAGCAACATCACCAGAAAATTTTATGTGATTTGATTTTATTTACATCTTCAATATTCTCAATATTGAATTAAGAATTAATATTGAATTTCTGCCCTTTTCCACAAGGAAAAATATTGATTTTGCAGGACAAATAGTCAGGCTGGGGTCAAGGGAAAGTTCTGCACATTATCTGTACAATGGTAACTTCTCCTAGGAGGGATATCTGAGGAGCAGGTAGTGTGGCAAGAGGACATCAGTCAAACAAAAAAAAAAAGTAAAAGAATGAAGAGAAGAGAAGAGAATAATAAGGGAAAAGAAAGGCAGCACATAAGTTTCAATTATATTGCACTCAATCACAGAAAGAAAAAAAAAAGGATACAAGGAAAAAAAATCTCAAAATTCAATATTCTGAGATATTATTTGGATGATAAACTGGAGTACAATGTTTTAAAATTAATTTTTATTATGATCTTTTAAGAGACTTTCTAAGAAATTGACTTCAACAAAACTGTTTGAAAGGGAACATGTCATTTGCCTTTTTCCTGATAATAACAGATGCTCTTACTAGAATCCCTTAAAGACAACACTACCCTTTCCATAGCACAGATTTCAAGGCATTTGGAACAAAGACCAAAGAGCTTTTGGGATCTACCATGATGGCCCTCTGTGGCTTCTCTCAGAAATGTTCAAAGGACACCAAAGATTTTGGGGCTGTCAATTCAGATGTGCAACAACCCACATCACATCTACTGCAGAAAAAAAAAATGAAAAATGCTTTTTTGGTGCTGCTTCCCACTAAAATGGAGGAGGCTGCTGTGTTGGGCAACAGGATGAAGATTATTTATCTTCAACTGAATCCTACTCAAAATTAGGGCTCTCCAGCCAGCCATGAAGCCAGCCTAGGTGAGCTGCAAGCAGCTGGCTGGTGGCTGTGCTGCCAGTGTTGATTTTTTGTATCTCTAATAGCTGTGTTTGCCTCAGCAATGGATGTGCCTGGGAGGATTCCAGGCAAAAAGGTTCTCTCTGCCATTAACTGTTTTTTTTCTGGTGTCACCCATGCAATAAAAAATGCTACTGAAATCTCTCTGTGCAGGAAGGAGCATTTACCCAAAAACCCTACAATATTTCTTAATTTTATCCCCACTGTGGATTTCAGCAGATCACTATGGACTGCATGAGGTGTGCGTGGGAGGCTGCACTGCTGTGAAATTAGCATCAAAGACTCATCACATCCAGTAATTAAAAAAAAGGTAATAATTATTTTTGTATTAATATTGGTAATTACTACTCACCTTTGTTGCCAAGGATTTGAGCTTCCCCAGCAGTGACTGCTTATTTGAATACACAATTTCTTCTTCATTATCTTCTCCTTCCATTATAGCACAGCTGTCAGCAGCTGGCAGTTCACACTCTTTTGAGTTCGTTGTCATCACTAATTTAGAATATTTATACTCCAGCCTGAAGATATAAAGCCACACAGGAATAGATTTTTTTTCTCAAATGTCCCATACTCAGGGGTTTTGTAATTTAGATTGTCTGCAGTCCTCCCACGTAGTTACTTCTGAGGTAGTGGAAATTAGATACTTTTCAATCATTAAAAATATGTAACCAAAATAGTATTAACAATACACTGAGCTCTTGCTTTCCAATTAGTCCTCTATCCTTATAAAAGAACCATGTTTTTCCACAAGACCAAGGGGAGTCAAGAGGCTTCCTGCATGAAGAAGTGCTGGTTGGGACAAAAACCAGAACAGAACTGAGCAATATGGTCAAGAACCTAATTTTTTACCAAGCTGAAAGGGACTCATTAGACTAATGATACTCTTTAGGTCTTCAGAACTTGAGAAAGCCATGTTGCTTCAGAAACTAAAGTCAACTTCAAACTCTCAAGTGTTAAAAAGGCAGTTCCTATTTGGAAATTATGCGAATTATTATTTCAAATTACTGTGGATGTTCTATACTTTCTGCACTGAAATTTTTTATAGCTACTCTTGACAGAAAAAAAACATCAACTTGGCGTATGGATGGATTGATCCCACAAGGTACTTCTCATCAAGAGTGTCATAAAGTCAGATGCAAGAAAAGTCACTCCATCAAGCTTTTAGCTAACTTTTATATAGAATACAATTCGCAATACTTACTTCTGGTTCTTCTTCCAAAAGTAGCAAGTCAAGGCTATGAGCAGAACAGCTGTGAAAGCACCAACACCAGCTCCAACTTTTAGCCAAAAATCCACTGTTTCACAAGTGCTGGTCCTTTTTTCTGGCAAGGGAACTCCTTTAATGCAATGCTTTGGCTCATTCCATACATATAAGGTTTCCTTTTGAATAGAAAACACCAAAAAAGTGAGCTGCTTGTAGGAAAAGAGATAACTGATTAGACTTACAGAAAACAAGCTGTTCTCAGGTAGAAAGGTCAGATAACTTTTCAGTGAAAGCAAACCAAAACACTTTCTTCAGGTTTTCAGACTCCAGGTTTTCAGTTGTGTTGTCTAATCAGTCCTCTCCTTGCTTGTGCCTGCAGGTTCAGGCATGGCAAAAGGATTTCCTCTCCTGTATAGGTCTCCATGTGACACAATATGGGCTGGACAGCTATTGGGAATAAATTGTGCCTGCACAGGAGCTGTTGATCAACAGGAGAGTTTGAACCTGTGGAAGGACTTCCTAAGAAGAATAGAGAAGAATTCTCTTCCTAGAGAAGGCAGCAGCAAAAACATTGCAAGCAAGTAGGATGAATTTATGAACTGACACTTGGAAAGCTTTCCTAGCCTGCCCCTGATGTTTATGGCTACAAAACAACTGGAGTCTTTTGGGCACTCCATCCTTCAGAAATAGATGTCCTGCAAGCCTGAATGCATTGAGAGTTCACATCCTAACTCACACAGCTGGTCAGCACACACCAGCTCTCCTGCAGGAACCACACTGCCTTTGACACAAACATTCCTGACTCTCAACACAGCTCCTCCCTCAGCTTGCATCCCAGCCAGCTCAGAGCCCGGGCTGAGCTCCTCCAACCCACTCACACATCAATTTGCACACCAAATCTCAACAAGAATCCAAGTTATACCCAAATGAGCCCATCTGGCTTTGAGACATGGGTGCTGTACCTGAAATCCTTTTTTGCAGGCTCCCTCAATCTCATGGTAGTCTTGCTCTGTGCAGAGAGGACAAGCTTCTGCACTTTCCCAGAGGAAGTAGAAAGTGCATCCATCACAGGTGCCTGCAGGGCAGGAGCTACGAGGAGAGCAGAGCTCAGTTATCAGTCATGAAAGAAACACTCTGGGGTTTGCATCCTCATCCACCTCCTGCTGCTGAAGATTGGGAATGGGAAGTGTGAGAAATAGGTAAACATCCATCGAGTCAGCAGATGGAAGAACCTGGGGGGAGAATTATTCCTGGTTTGTAAAGTGTTTTCTCAAGTGAAAACAGGAGTTGAGCTTTCGGAGAGGAGAGGAGAGGAGAGGAGAGGAGAGGAGAGGAGAGGAGAGGAGAGGAGAGGAGAGGAGAGGAGAGGAGAGGAGAGGAGAGGAGAGGAGAGGAGGAGTTGTTACTACACCAGCATACACCTCCATCACTTCTGCACAGGGTGGCTGTTCCACCTGACTGCTGCTATCTGGTTCCTGCCATTGTTCTAATGATGTCTGGGTGATTTAGTCCATATGGAATGGACTTGTCCTGTCATGGTTAATTACTAGAAGGATGTTCACTGGTTAATGAAGAGATAACAGCTTCTCTTACTCCATGAACTAATGGCTTTTTTTGTATTCAGCCTGCAGAAGTTGTACTGGCAGTGGCAGGGCAGTCACGCAGATTTTTTTACTGACAATCACATCAGGTCCAACAGCAGCAATGGCCAAAGGCCATGCAAAGAAGTTTGGTCATATAAATATGAAATATATTCATGCAGAAAAAAACTTACTTAAAGTTGTATTATTCTATATTATCTGGAAACCTGGTATCCTGTGCTGAAGCACTGAAAAATCCCCAGCCCTAAAAGCCCATTCTGGCTTATCCAGATTTGAATACCTGACAGCAGGTACATTCCTTTGTGAATTATGGAGCATTTTTTCAACCTACATGGCAAGAGCACTGACAGACCTTTCTTCTCAACTGCTTTCATCTAATATTGCAGATTCATGTGATACTAAACACCAAGCCTGGAGGATCAAGGAGTTACATTATTTGACATATTTCTGATACTTCCCTGTGTGAAAACAGCTGACTGCTGAGCTAATCAAAGGGGGATAGGAAAAGGAGAAGCCAACATGAACTGAGATAAGGCACACATCAGCTGTGTGCCATTTCTGCCCCTGCTCACACTTTCAAAAGCAAGGTAGGCTTTTCCTCCCTCACTAGTGGTGCTTTATCACAGTTCCCATCGTGTTTATCCTGTGGCACTGGAAGAACAACCGAAGAATTTTCATGCAGCAGCTGACAGTGGCTTACTGCCCAGCATAATTTGTAGGACAGGTCATCAGAAACTGGGGTAAGCATCTCCAAAGGTGCTCAAACACCAATCATTCATCCATCACCTGTGAAGTAAACTCTACTCTGCTTTCTTTCAGGCAAGCACAGTTTGTGTGCCACGAGAGGGACAGGGAGCAAAGGATCCCACACTTCTCACACTGCTCACTTTTGGGAAGGAGGATGAGTGAGAGCTATGAGCAGATTTGTTGTAACATCCAGACAGACTAAAATGTGCCTTGATAACCAAAGAGGAGAGTTAGCAGAGTTGAAGGAAGCTTCTGAAAAATCACAGTGTCTTGCTAAAGACTAACAGAATTGAGTATTTTACTGTTTTTTTTCTCTGCAGTTTTTCAATCATGCTTATGCCTTAAGTCATGTTTATGTAGGCATAAACAGGATTTTGGAAGAAAGAAGCTTTTTAAAGTCCCTCAAATCAGACTGAAGGGAAAAAACATCAGGCAAATTAAACACAACTGGTACAAGGCAGCCAGGATACAGCAATGAAACACATAAATAAATATATCCCAAACATAAAATAGACAGAGCTCACACAAGCATTGCAACAGCAGATTTCAAAATTCCTAGAGCAGATTGCCCTTGTCCAAAAAAATAATTTTCACTAGCTACCGCTGTAGCTCAAGGAAGAAAAACTACCTCTCAAAGCCTCAACTAGGCAGTTTAATCAGGAGGCTGAAGATTAAAATAAGGAACTGAAATAAAGGAGAAGTGAAAACAAGCAAACATCACTGCATTTTCTTTTGCATTTAAGCTCAGAACAACCTGCCACACAGCCTAAACACAGATCAGTTGGTCTGCTGGAAGCTGATGGACACTTGGGAAAAACAAGTGACTGATGAGGGACTGAGCTCTCCTCATTGCTATTGTAATATAAAATTACTAATGAGTTTTGCAAAGATTACCTGAGGAGCAAAGGCTTTTTGGTACTAATAGTACACAGAGACTGAAATACCTGGGCACAGAAAGCTCTCCTTGGTCTGGTTTGTGGGGGTTGCATCTCATTGTCACAACAGTTGCTCGGCCATTTTCACAGGAGGTTGTCACTGTTGAAGACCTAATGTCAAAAAAGAGGAGAAAAACAACATATTTCCACTACATTAAATGGATATTACTGTTTCATAGGTCTGTAGACACTCACACAGCTGAAAGACTAACAAAATACCCTTTACCAAAATGATTTTGACTTTGCCAGGTGAAAACAAACAAACAAACAAAAAAATAAAAATAAAAAAGCAACAGAATCAGGGTAGGCCTCACCAATTCATTTAACTCTCAAAGAGCTCTGAGATGCTACTCAGGGAACTGCTCTGGTTTTCTAAATCTGCTGCATCAAGGAGTGAACTTCACCACAAAACAGAACAGGACAATTGAAAAGGAGAATGACAGGTGCTGTGGTTGGTGTGTTCCTCTGCTGGAGAGGCTCTGAAATGGCACAGGGCAAAGGGTGTGGAAACCCAGGGCACTGGGAATATTTCTCTGTCTGTTCTGGAATGCCCTGACCCCCAGGGGAGCACTGACTCTGACCCTCATCCATGGAGAAAGTTTCCTAGACTTCAAGACAGACTGGAATCCACAAAAGTGTGAAATAGATTATAGAGAGTAGTGTAGGTGTATCACTTGGTGAGAAATGTAGGTTTTGGGATTTTTAGTATGTTGTGGATGGAAGCAAGATGGAGGGCACAGGGTGGTGTCCTGGGTTTCTTCTTCATGCTTCTTCTTCCTCCTTCTTCATGGGTTTGGGTGGCATTTTGTAATTGGGCAAGAAAGTCCTCATTGTGGGCTCTTTGGGATCAGTTATTGGGTTAAAAGGGAAAATAATCTATGTGTCAGTTCTTAATTGGATAGTTCACTCTTAAAAGCCCTTGTAACAAGAGATTGTTGGCCATTTTGTGCCTTCTAATGAAAAGCTGCCCAACTCACAGTAGTCAGACTGTTTTACTGATAAGAAATAATAAACACCTGAGTCTGAACATGAATTGCCATCTCAAATGCCTTCAATCCAGACCCAGAGAAACCCACAGCTGGGACCCACAGTTAAAGGGGATTTAAAAGATCTTATTCCAGCATGATAGACATTGTAAGCCAGGTTCATAATATGCTCAAAGTAGGGTCTCTGGTATGGGGCTCCATTTTCAGAATCAGACACATAATTTAAGTATTCACATATGCATAAAGTGCTGATATCCAAAATCCTATATTCAATTAAGTCCCAGCTTAGAAATACAGCTGACAGGAAGACCAGCATGTAGACATCTGAACTGAGCTGATCTTTGAGCTACTTCCTCCCCAAACTGAGGCATTCTTTCTATGGAGAAGAGTGAAGAATGGGAAAAGCATTCTAGTAACTGTGCATGTTAAAACAATTATTTTTAATCTTGATAAGTCCTTTTTTGTAGCATCAAAGTAAACGCAAATGAAAGTGAAAGAAAATATGCAACCAGAAGTGGACATTTCAAAGTCATATATGAGAAAATATAGAAAGTAACAGGACATTGAAAGTGGCATCTGGATGATTCAAAGCTCTGGGATCACTTCCTATGGATCAAGACTAATTTAGATTTGAGTAAAGAGTGTTTGCTGATTTCATGAGATGATCTTCAACATGTCAATCAATATCAGGCAGATACTGCCTAAAGTGCAAAGGTTAAAGGCGGGGATCCTCCTCACAGTTTTATTTTCCTCTAAACAAATTAAGACATCTGACATAGCAATAAGCACCACTTTTTACCTACTTGTAAAAGAAATGCACATCTGGTACTTTGCTTGGAGAGGAAGGGAACATATCTGCCTTGATGCTGATATTTTCCAGCACTGTTTCAACAGTAGCTCCTAAAACATAAGAAATTAAATTTAAAAAAAAAAAGCAATCTATTAATGGATTTTTGAGGGGTCCATGTGTAATATTTCCTCAGTCTGAAAGCTGTGGATCTCACTTAATAGCATTTAATGGCATTGCTGTACATTACATACACTTTTTTCTAACTAACCTTTGCAGATATATATGTTCCTCACACAGTCTGATTTCCTCATGTAGACATAGCAAAATAAAAAAAAATAAAACACCTGTGTAAAGACTTACTACTCTTTTATATTAATTTAAAGCAATCACTGGATATTAAAGAAACATTAAATAATTTAGGCTGGCAAAGGACTGCTGAAGATACCTGATGCAACCCCTCAGAGCATTTGCATTGAGTGTACAACCCTCACACATCTAGACAAGGTAATGACCTGAGCCATTTGCAGTACTTTGAGAGATGGAAGAACAAGACTCAGAAGGATTCTGGAATCATAGGCAAGCCTTGGTGGCACCTTTTGGGACAAATGACAGGCTGGTGTATGAACTACATGGATTCTGGGCAAAAGCTGAAAAGGAGGAAAATGCAAGTAATCAAAGTTCTTAGAGATCCTTCCAACCCCATAAACCAAAGAAGACAGAAAATATTGGTGCTCCACTGCAACATTGCAGAAAAGGGAGTTGTACAATGGGGGCTGCATCCTTCCCAGGAGTTAAAAATTGACAGAACAAGAAGTGGTAGTGGTCAGAAATTGGTGAAAAGACTGAAGAAAAGAAGTTTTCCACTTGTTCTTAAAACAGTTAATAGAATCACAGACTTATAGAATGGTTTGGGTTGGAAGCAACCTTAAAGATCATTTTGTTCCAAACCCCTGCCCTGGGCAGGGACACCTTTCACAGGTTTCTCAAAACACTGTCCAACCTTTTCTTGAATGCTTCCAGGGATGGGGCAGCCACAGCTTCTCTGAGCAACTTGTGCCATTGTCTCACCACCCTCACAGGGAATTTATTCCTAATATACAGTCTAAACCTACTCTTTTTAAGTTGGAAGCCACTCCCCCTTGTTCTGTCGCTGCATGCTCTTGTAAAAAATCCCTCTCCAGCTCTCTTGCAGCCCCTTTAGGTACTCAAAGATGCTCTAAAATCACCTTAAATCCTTCTCTTCTCCAGGCTGAACGATCCCAGTTCTCTCAGCCTGTAACCCAGCAGGGGTGATCAGCCCCCTGACCATGTTTTGCCTCCTCTGGACTCACTTCAGCAGGTCCACATCCTTGCTATGTTAGGAAAGGCAAACTTCAGCCACTTTAAAATTTAGCAACTGACATAAAAAAAGGCACCAGAAGAGCCTGACATCTTTTCTTTGTAATAGGAAAAAGTCAGGATTATCTCCTTTTTTTTCAAGACAATAACTGCCCTCTCTCATTCCTCTGGTGGCAGGAGACAATACTGGCATTTACTGCCATGGATGTTTGTGAACTAGAAACCCATACCTAAGAGTGACCTTTAACAGAGCTTTTGATGACAGTGAATTGTCAAAAGACTCATGGAGAGGGGATATGGTGACCTGAATTACAATGTGTCTCTCACAATGAGACACAATAACAGTGATGGAAAATGGGTTTCAGTTCATGGACAGATGCACAAGGAGGGAAAGTCAAAAAGAATTTATGGAGAGCCTCCTTTGTTGAACAAATCTGATCTCATTCCTTGAGTGCTGATGAACTTGGTTGCTAAAGAAAGTTATGTAAATGTATCAAGTATTTCACTAATTACCACATGAGATTCTAATTAAAAAGTTAGAAATGTACTATCAATTAAGAGCACACTCTGCATTAAAAACTATTTAGCTAAGTCATTATAAAATTATCTGGCCATGGGAAATTGTCATCAAACATGAGATGTCTCAGGCTTCTCTAGGCATCAATATTGAAGTGTGAAAATGCAAGATTAACATCAGGGATCTGCAAGTAACTATATAATCCATGCTGGTAAAGTGTGTAGATGAGACAAAGATTAAGAGGATTAAAAATAAAATTCAGAGCAACTTGGTTGCTTGGTTCACTTAGTATGATGGTCCCAAAAAAACTCAAGATAAGATAGATATATGTAGATATGATATAATACAAGTGCAAGAATTGAAGGCCAGTCTTAAGAAAGAGAGATTTCCTTTGGAAACTAACTTTGACATCACATCCAAGAAGCCATCATTAAATCCCTTAAGTTTAGAAAAAGAAGGATGCAGGCATTCCAAATACAAAAGTAATTTTTATTGCCATTATAGCAAATGAAATACTGGAATACTATTCCATTCTATGCTTTAAAAAAATATTAAAAGTTACAGAAGGTGTAGAAAGAGCTTCAAAAGTTATTTAGGTGCTCAAAATAAATACATGATAGCAAGACAACTAGAAGAACTTGGTCTATTTAATTTATCAGAAGGGTGTGACGATTCCAGTACACAAAATATTTCTTCAAGAAGGAAAACATTGGTGTGATCTGGAGAAAGACTAATAAAAAGCAAGAGCTGGAAACTGAAGTCGGGGAAATTCAAATAGGAGACAAGCCTGCTTTAAAAACAGAGAGATGGTGTTTGATCAGTGGAAAAAAATACCAGTGACTGTGGCAAAGTTGTTATTTCTGGCAGTCTTAAAAGCCCAGGTTGAATGCTCTTCCAAAGATGTGCTTTTGTCAAACATAAGTTTCTGGGCTCAGTGCCAGGGAGAAAGTACAAACACTCAGTGCCTGTAATGGATAGGTGAGCAGAGCAAATGACTTCATTGTCTCGTCTGGCCTCAGATTCTGGGAATCTGTGATCTGGACCAATGTAAAACTTAATGATGTGCACAGCCACGTGCTGCCCTAAGCCTCCTGATTCCTTGTCTAATTATGTCCCCACATCAGTTTCTTCTTCTAAAATTGCCCAAGTGGGATCTTGGCATAGGCAGAAAGACTTGGACTAAAGTGACTCTCACAGTCACTGGTCTTGCCCTGAGTGAGGTGGGTACAGAACATAAAAGAAAACCAGTGCTTTTTAATTACGCTCTCCAGATTTCTGTGCTGAAATGCTATGGACTGTGAGACCCACCCAACCAAGCACAAGGAAGAGTGAATAACACAGAAACAGAAAACTAAAAATGTGCACAGCCCTTGCTTTTCTCCTCCAGCCATCAGCTGAACTGAAACATCAGCAAAACACGAAGGCATCTGTGCAGAGCTGCTTCACAGCTCAGGAACCCTCTCAGACTGATCTTGGGCTGCCCCTTCACCCTTCCCTCAGCTGCTGAGCCAGGAAGGACTTACTCTGCAGCCCTGAATACATTCCCAACAACAAGGAGAAGACAAGCTGTGTACCTAAGAACCTGTCAGCAAGGCTGTTGGACTGCAGAGCCAGGGCTGTTCGGAAGCCCTTGCTGTCCGATGGGATGATGGTGGACTGACAGACAAAAGCTCCCACAAAATTGGAAAAATCTTCTGATTCTGCAACCATGTCCTTCAGAGTAACATCTGTGATATTGTCAGTGCAAATTGCCATCTTCTTCCCCTGTGGACAATCAGGAAAAAAGGGAGAAGCTGTTGGTTGTTGATAAGGTGTGAAAGTTTGGGAAGAGAGAGATTGCAAACTTGCTGATTGCAAACTGGATGAGATTCATTACTTTACCTTAGAACAAGTTGATGTCTCTGTGTGTCTGTCATAAGAGGGACAAACCACAACAAACTGTGCCATTGTCAAAGCTCCCATTAAAGCCTTGTACAGACTCAGAAATACAATGTCACCTCTGGCAGGTGACTTATCAGCAATCTGTACTGTGGAGCACTCTTCTTTGTTTATCTTGACAGCACAGTGTTTACTTGCAGAGCATAGTGAAATGCTTGCAAAGGAAAACACTATTTCGCTTGCCTTTAAATAGTATACTGTAGAATATCTCTCTATTTGGGATTTAATCCAGATAAAATATTTTCAAAGCACAAATACATGAAATCCCTAAAAAGATATATAGCCTTCAAGACTGCTTTAATGTGGTATGTCAAGATCAGTGCTAGAATCAGAGCAACAGCAATGAAAGACAAATTACCAGACTCAGTTTTCCTAACAAAATGTCAAACACTCACCACCTCATCATATGTTGTACTGTAGCACCATTGCAGTAGTTTGGGAAAGTGAAGACCAGATCCACAGAGGAGAGAAAATATCTACATTTGTGGATCTAGCTGTCAGCAACTCTAATCCAGGTGTAGTTAAACACACATTGAAACCTAAAAGTATGCAAAATGCTGTAAAGAAATGTGACTACTCATTTGTCTTAACTCATGCAAATCCTTTGATGTATGGCAAAAAGACTTCAGAACGTTACAGGGCTGAGCATTACTAACATTACATTGTTAACTACACATGTTGGCTTTCATGGGACAATGCACAACACTGGTACTGCTCTGAAAGTCAATTTATGTGTGTGACAACATGCTCTGCTTCAGTCCAAGCTCCAGACAGAGCCTGTTTAACTCACAAAATAAACACATTTTTTTGCCACTCTCCAAGGCTGCAAAGTCAGCACTGGGCATCTTGGCCACTGGCAGACAGCAGGGTGACCAGGGGCTCTGCATACAACATCTCCAGTGAAGCAAGGAGGGACACATATAGAAGACTCAAAATCTTCATTTGAGCTCCTTGGTGGCAGCACACAAAGGTCAAGGTCATGATGCAAGTGACTTAAAGGCACAGGAAAGAAAAAGCAGGAATGTGACAGGAATTTTCTTCTGAGCTTTATTTATGGCCTATAACACAGTAACTCTGCTCTAGAAAATCACTTGGCTGCTCAAAAGTCCTCTTGCACCGCAAAGCAAGATCCAAAGGGAAGTGTTTGCACAGTATTGGTGACAACTCTGCTGACAGGGAGTCTTTGTCCCATCTCAGGGTCACCCCAGAGCATCAACACAAGCAACAAATTGGTCCATCCTCCCAACCTTCAAGCCCAGCTGAGCTCACCTCATTCCCACACAGGCTGATGTTAAAGAAGTGGAAGAACTTGGTCCCTCGGGAAGTGAAGCTGGGTCCACTCATCAACGAGCCCACCTGGCTGAGGTTGCTAAAATTGTAATTCAGGCTCTGGTTATCCTTGACATAGGACACCAGGCAATCACTGAAGCAGGCAGAGTGGTCCTGCAAGGCAGAGGCATCCATTAAAGAGCAGTTATGGAACAGCAGCAAACCATTCACCTCAGGGTTAAAGCACGGGTGCAGACAGCACTGCTTTCCTTGTTACGGATGAAGGGGAACTCTGTCCTATTCCTGTAACTGATCTTTCCCTTGGGGTAATTCCCATTCCCATTCCAGTCCCTTGCAATCACATATCAGGGCTAAAATGTTCCCTAAGCCTGGTTTTTCTGTTGTCTGCGGCATTAGCCAAGAGAATGCAATTTCTTGCTTTCTTTTGTTCTGGGTACTTTTAGGATCCCAATGTTCCAGCTTAAATCCCTGTAAACAGACCAAAACATGTCCTTGGTTACACTTGCATTTTGTAAAGGAAACACAAGAAACAGCTCAAGAAACAAGGACAGGATATGAACACAGCAGAACACAAACAAACTGGAGCTGTTCTTCCACTATCTGTGCAGCTCCTTGAACATGATAAATGTTTACTTATGCTTACAGTTTCATATAAGAGGAACTTGTTACAGGTTTCTAAAGGCCCAGAAACCTCGTCCAGCTGAGGAAGTTCCTGAGTTTAAAGAGCAGGCAGTAGGATAGCTTTGGTCGAAGTAACATAGATACTTGTCCAGTTTGTACACTGTCCACAGTACAGCTTCCTGAAATGAACCTTTTTTTGAGCTGAGGTTGTCACTTTTATCTGATTATTTACAAACAGAAATTAGACTAGTGACTGTTGCCCTGTTTTTTTAGTTTTTCTAAGCCTTCTGATGTTTACATTCTTGTAATGAACTTTCTCACACACTTTCTGTAAATAACTTATTATTTTGCATTCTTTTATGGAGAAGGAGAAATTTGATGGACTGTTGTTTTGTCCAGTCTCATTGAAGAGCTGGCACTGTCACCCTCCAATCCACTGTCACTTTTGGAAATCTATAAATGCTGGAGTCAGAAATTAAAAGTTCTCTTTTTACCATCAGAGAGCTGCGTGTCCGCGTCATGTTATTTCGTGTCCTACAGCTGTTGCGTTGTGATTTCAGGATTTACTTTAGAACCTCAGGTCCCTCCCCTGATAATTCCCCTCCCTGAACCCTGCCGAGTGCTGTCTGTCAATCCTGGCATTCCAGAAGGGCATGGAGTGATTGGCAGATTCAAAGGATGCCCTCTACCCCTGGGGGGGACACTGGGCCATCCAGGTGTCCTTTGTCCCTTAAGATCTCCTCTCCCACACCTGGTTGGTGGCCTCCTACCCCTTCCCTCCCAATCCTCTCCGGGGTTAAAAGAGCCAGCAACCACACAGCTGGAGAGTTCTGTTGGAGCTGTTGCTGCATTCAGAGGTCTGTGGGCCAGGAATAAAGCTCTGGATCGAAACCCTCCAGCAGAACTGACTCCTTTCCTTCACCATCGCCTTAAAGCCTCTCCACCAGAGGTAAAACTGAGGAGTGACCCTCTGTGAGAAGAGCTCCATCCTACCACCACCAGAGCTCCTGCATGCCTAGACTTGCCTCCAAGTGCCCAGCTACAGCACACAGCTAGCCAAAAGCGTCTCTGGGGTGAAAACACCACAGTTGCCACTATTTGGTTCAGCACCAAAGGCCAGACAAGCTCAAGCACACCAGTCCGGCTATATTGGTAATATTCCAATATACAGCAACAAATGACATCTTTGGTGGGCATATTGGTCATAGCCATATTCCAGAGCACACAAGGCACATGCCTGTAGGAAAGCACTAGAAGCAGCCCCCTGAGAGCTTCCAGCCCAACAAACCCTGTCTGCCCACCCCCCGGAAACGCTCAGGCTGGGTACCTTGGTGCTCTTGCTGCCAGGCCCGCACGGGATGCAAGCCTCCCTGCCGTACACCTGGTGGACGGACAGGAAGGTGTTGGCAGGACACTCCTTGCACTGGCTGCTCTCCTTCTCGATGTAGTGTCCTGGAGGGCAGGGCACGCAGGATGAGCCCGACTGCTCGGAGCCCAGGGCACAGGCCCGGCAGGAAGAGGCCACTCCGTCCACTGCGTTGGTCACCGTGATGGAATAGATCTTGGCCATGTCATTGATGAACTGCCTGCTCTGGAACGAGAGCCAAGGAAACCACCCCGGGGTGTCGCCACGTTTCTCTTCAGAGAGAAAAGCAAGGCACAATTCTTCCTAAGAATATTTCTGGGTTTCACATTCTCTGAACGTCAGAGAAAGAAAACACAATTCTTGTCTCGTTTGCTGTGCTTGTGTTTGTGCCAAAGTAGAATGCAATATGGAGATTGTTTACCCAGAGCGATGGTGTTTTGTTTCCTTGGCCTATCAGAGCCAAGAGTGTGTGTGTGTGTCGGGACTGTTGGCTGACAGTCACCAGATTCTGGGCAGTTCTGTGCTGGGCAGATTCAGCTTAGATGTAATGTAACATAGTGCAATATAGTATAGAATAATATAGTATAATAAAGTAATTAATTAGCCTTCTGATAAGATGGAGTCCTCCTCATCATTCCCCCCTGCCAGGGGGATCCCTGCAAATACTATGCCCGGTGTCACCACACTGGGGACACTACCCACACCTCTGTGCACCAGTTCAGGGATCAGCTTATCCATGGCTCTGTCCTTGCTCATGGATAGTTTATGCCCAGCTGCCTCCCAGGGGCTGCTTTGTGGTGAGAGCCACTCGTCCCTTATGGGAAACCTGTGAACTTCAACAGAGTGCCAGAGTTCTGGCAGAGAGTGTCCAAAGAATGCTGGTTTGTAAAGCCCCACACATAAAGAAGTACTTACATCTTGGCCTTCATTTATTCTCTGAAAGGCCCAGGTGAATGTGAAGGAAGCATTTTTGGAGATGATGTGAGTGTAGGATTGTCTTTCTTTGCTTTTTTCCCATGATTCCACCACATTGGTATTTTTTCGATTAACATCCTACAAAATGGGCAGAATTTAAAAAAAATAAAGGAACAACAAAAAAGTGTGGTCATAGTACAGTAAGCTCCAGTGTTTTATGATCTTGAGATTAGCATAAAAAAAGGACTCCACAACTGCATTTAACATTTAATAAAGCAAACATACTTATTTTGTTTTGCACAACTGACAAATTTTCAGACTGTCCTAAATTGCCACCTAATTTCCACTCAATTCTCTTTAAATTAAGAGCAGGTTCCTTTAAAGAGCCACTAAATACCAAAAAGAACTGGCTTCCCCTTTCAGTGGAAGGGGCAAGGGAGCCATTGCAGATCCATTTGCCTTCCTCAGCTAATGGACATTCAAACAAACATCTGTCTGCTGCTCTACTGATCCTCCAGGCCACTGACAGGATCAAGTCTAAATTTCCAAACTGTCCTCTTCCCATTCCTCTGTCCCAGATCTTGATTTCTCACTCCGTTACTAGATGCTAACTCAACAGCACAAGAGACACTGACAATTTCATCACTCAACTTAACAGGGGAAAAATTGGCTCCTTAGTGTCCAATGATTCCTTTTAGAATAAGCAGATAGCCAGGAATGGTTCACACCTCGCGTGCTGGAGGAATTTCACTGGGTCATTCATTAAATCCTTCCTGCAAGGGCACTGCAGATATTAAACTAATGCCATGCTTAATCATAATAAACCAAGTGCAACTAATCACACCTATGCAGAGGTATTAAAGTGACTTGTGGAATACCAGGCTCAGCCCCCAGTGATGGAGAAAGAGGCCTCACTTACTGCCATAAAGTACAGCACACAGTCTGCTGAACAGATGGTCTCAAAAATAAAAGTAATCCGTCCAAGTTCTGACCCAGTTGCTCCCGTCACTGATGTTGGAGGTCTGTTCAACAGAGAAGGAACAAATATTTATACAGTGTTCTCCAGACAGGCGGCAGTCAATCCTTCAAATCCCTTTTTGTACAGTGAAGCCAGCAAAGTCCTGTCACAGAAAACCTGCCCTTGCAGAATGGTGGGAGCCTCTACACTGAGTAGTGGGTGCAGCAGGGTCATTTTTTAAGTGTCTAAGTTCTTTATTGTACACTTCCCTCCTTATAATGAACACCCAAATTTGACCATGTTGGTAGGGAGCCTTATCATTAAAACACATTACATACTTCAAGTGATTTACACCAATGTAATTGCATCTACCTCAGCTGGAAAACAGCAGAGGGAGGGTGGGGTTCATCTTCTACACCTTACTGGTCTCAACATTTGGCACCTGGTCTAAGCTAGGAGTCTAAGCTCTCTAAGCTCATTCTTTTGACAGAGACACAA
The DNA here is from genome assembly GCA_039654755.1 of Calcarius lapponicus. Lineage (NCBI taxonomy): Eukaryota > Metazoa > Chordata > Aves > Passeriformes > Fringillidae > Calcarius > Calcarius lapponicus. The sequence continues at coordinate 11,663,950 of CM077463.1, forward strand.
GCACCTCAAGCAGGTATTCCAGCCTATCTGAGAGTGCAGGAGTGGTGGCATTCCCATTCTCCTGCAGTGCCTGCATCTCCCCACTAGCTGCAAGGGAAGCACAGGTTGTGGAGGCTGCCTGGAGCCACAGGGCAAAGTAATTGAGTTTCACTAAAATACTTATAGGGCAGGCTCCAGTGTCCACCCCATGGCAGGTTCAGCTGGTTACTGTGGAATAGTTTAGAAACAGAGGGATGGCAATATCTTTTCTCAGTTTCCAGACAGCCAGCTGGCTGTATCTGGGACTGAAGCAAATACTGCTAAAAAACCAAGGTCCCACATGCTTGCCTGCCTCAATGGACAAACTGGGAACATGGGAATAAAATTCAAGATTCCTCTTGTCTCTTATTCATTGCATTATTACATTTCAGAAAGGAAGACTCAGATCATCCCTGGGATAGTGTGAAAGACATATAAGAGACTGAGAAATAGATGAAAAATATCCTATTCCTTACTTAAATCCTGGGATGTGTAGGCTCAAGATAAGATAGTCATTGTCAGAGCCTCCTGCCCCACTCTGGATGTGATCACCAGCCACCTCCCAACCTTCACAGAACAGAAAAAGAAAAAAAATTCGATCAATGGATGGCAAAGAAAATCTATGTTACCATAATTTTTAAACAATTCAGTATGTCAGTGTATTTTAAAGATGCCTGATATCAACTACAGAACAATATCATGGTGATTTGAATGAAGAATTTTAGCAATTGTATGAACCGCTGATTTTACAGGCAATTTTCACCTTTCAAATCAGCAGAGCAATTGATATTCCCTGATCTGTGCTGTGCAGCTCAAGGGGGACAATCCATATGATATCTTTCAGCTTTAAAACAGATGAATCAGTGAATCTGTGTGTTAAATGTTAAGCACATACTTCAGTTCCCCTCTGCTCAACACACATAATTCAAAGCTGGAGTTACACCAGTCTGACAGGGTGGATCAGGCTGAGGAAAATCTGTCAGAGAAGGCTGGAGGAGTCCCAGACAGGATCATTTTCACCAGTGAGCTGTGACTGCTCTCTGCTGCAATTTTAGCACATGTGCAGAGAAAAAGCTGTGAGCACTAAAGGCATAAAATTACAGACTGTAATTTTACAGACCTCGATGGGCACAGTTATCACAAAGCAGAAAATGAGATAAACTAGGGAGAAGACAGAACAATGCTGCATTCAATGGGGATATGAATGCACCTGAAGATGCACTAAAGCCAGTGTGGGATAGGTCTTTGCTGAGGGAACTTCACATAGGCTGCAGCTCCTGCCCTTCTCTGGTATACAAGAGATTTTCTACCCCTTTGTGATACTCTGACATTGCTTCCCACAGGAAACCTCAAGCCTGGTGCAACTAAAGGAAAGGGAGGAAACTGCTGTGAGTCATGCAGCCAAGAGCACACTCATTTTTGATGGGTGCTCCATTACCACAGGGATCCATGCAGGAGACATGGGATCACACAACACAGGGAGTTTGGCTCACCGTTCATCCCATCACACTTGGAGTTGCCAACATTAAAGCAAGATGTCTTCATGTTTCCTGGCAGGATGTTCCACCACTTGTACTCAAACCCAAGAGCTGGCTCAGTCCCAGCAGGGCAGGCTTTGCACTCTGAGGGTGAGAGGGCAGAAAAGGATATCACACAGCCAAGGCACATGTCAAACAGTGCTTTGAAGAACATGGATACTGCTTTTTTACTCTCTGGTGCAAGTACCAAGCAAAGAAAATAATTTATTTCTTTGTAGTTAAACAGTCAAAGACTTATCAGGAGCAGGAGAGTAGAAGTGAGACAAGCATTTTGTAAATTGTAGATCCTAACATTATGATAAGTAATCTGCAACTGGTCCCCCAAGTCACACTTACTTTCTAATAGATTCAGCTGAAAGTTTGATAAACAAGACTTCCCCTAAAATGCTGTAGGGGACCATTGGGCCAATGCATCTGAGAATCAACAAGCCAGAGTTTAGGCTAGACAATGTTGGCAGGGTATTCATCTGACTGGGCTTAAAATAAGGTTTTTGCAGGAAAGAATTTGGCATGAATAGGACAATGGTTGAGGAGGAATTGCTGACTGGAAAATTCTGATTCCCCTCTCAAAATCCCTTAAAATAACTCTCAGGATGTTTATATCAGCCAAGAAATGCATCCAGAACACAGCAGGTCAACTTGGAGCAGTGATGCCTGATAAGAAAGGACTCAGGAGGGAAAACAGATATCCACATCTTGCTCTCCAATGTTATTTAACAAGTATTTAAAGCAAAATGAACACTGGCTTTTGATGATTTTTCACTAAACTAAGTCACATGCAAGCAGATGACTGCTTTTGGAGACACAAAAAATTTTTTTGTAGACTCTTACCCTGTGTCCCATCTGAAAATGTGCCTGGTGGGCAGGGAGTACAGGAAGATGAGGCATTGTTGTAAAAGCCAGGATTGCAGGGTGGACAGTCCTGCCTCTCTCCAGAAGGAGGTAGGGTCAATGCACCAGGGAGATCCTCTCTGCAGATCTTGGGTTCAATCCACTTGTACATGATCTGAGTCTGGAAGGAAGAGACACTGAGCTCACACCATGTACCATGAAGCTTTAGGACTAGATGCACCAATGAAGGTCCCTCTTGTAAACTGAATTAGGGTGTTCTCATCATTTGAGGCCAAAAACAGACCTTGCACACACAGGACAATAAAGGGAAGTGCAGGTAAGAGTAACAGAAGTTACTGGGTTCACAGGAGATTCCAAGATATGAGGCTTTAAGGACAAAACAAAAATGTGAAGCTTAAAACAATTACTACTTAATTGGTAAATTTCCTATTTAATTAGTAAATTTAATTTCTCTTTAATTAGTAAACTTCCCATGCAAGTGGATCTGAAGGATATCAGATAAATAATTCTAACTGGATATGCAATCTCTGCATTTTAACCCCAGTAACACAAAATAACCCCAGTAACACAAAATATATCTTCTGCCATATAAAAGCCCTTTATTTGGATTAGCAGAGAGAACCCCAGGTTCTGCATTTTTAATTCATACTGGCCTGTTCTTTGCAAAGTCCCTAGTTTCTCTCCTGCCATTTTTCACCTATTGAGAAAATGTCAAAACCATGCTCTCCCCAAGCCCCTCTAATCCTTTGTCATCACATAAGGAGCAGTTTATGAACACCAACTTGAGTCAGTCCATGGTGTCTCCTCTTCATCATCACCCGCCCTTTGAGGACGCGAGTTTCTGTCTTCAGGAGAAGCACTGGGTGAGATGTATCACCCACAAAGTTGTGTTTCAAATTTCATCTGACATTTTGTCTCTCTTTGAAAGGGTTTTACATCTCAAGATGAAACTTAGCTGAGTTCCACAGCTGAGAAACCCAACTGGCAAGAGTTTAACCTGTCCACATTTCCCATTCTGAGTACTTCCACCCTTTGTCCCAGCAATCAGGACCTTTGAGGCTGGAGGCTCAGGTAATGGACATTTATGAATTTGATCCAGACCCCTGTCACCCTGGGTGTTGAGCTGCTTGCACTTGGGGTTAACCCTCTGGTAACACAGAGCATCTGAAGTATTGATCCTTCTTGAAACTTCTCCACAGAATAATCTGGGAGAAGCCTCAGTTCAGGCTCAGGCCCTGGCTCCTGGGAGCTCCAATGATGCTGAGGCTCTCACTCTCCATCCCTGCCTGTGCTTTGTTGCAGCCATGCCTGTGCCAGGTCATGTTCCCTGGCTGTCCCATGCACACAATGTCCCAGCTCAACACTGGTCCTGCCTTTTCTCCATGGACTTGTCTGGCCACCTTGGCTGAATCTGATCACTGGCACAGGGTCCTAAAGCACTGAGGGACTGCTCCTGCTGCCAGAGTGGCACCTCTTCCTATGGATCAGCCTGTCCTTGCTGCTCCTGAACACCTGGAGGATTTTCTGGAGAACCACTCCAGAAATGCTTCAGCAGCATCAGGGTGCACCGTGTTTAAAATGAAAAGGCTCAGGAGCTGGCAAAGCTCCTGTGTGGCTGCCCAGAGCCCAGACACACTGCCCACCACAGGAATCCTCCTGCATATGAGCAGGGAGAAGAGGGTCACAGGGTGCCTGTGGCCATGGGGTGAAGGGTTTTTCAGACTGGGGCTGAAGCATTCAACTTGGGGTTTTTAAATCAGGAGGTAGATAACAAGTCGAGTAAAGTGCATAAAGTGCAAAGTGTATAAATCTCCAGAGGTCCCTTCTACACATGGAGTGGGACAGCAGAAAGGAGGCAACAATCTATTGTTCCGTGAAAACCTGGCTTATTTTAGCAAGCATGGATCAATAGTCTGGTCCTTTACAGCCACTGTTCTCCTGTAGATGGCCGGCAGAGTCAGGCCCCTCTCATTGAGCTGCATCACATGGAGAGATGTGGAGTACAGCAAAGCTGAACCAATTTCCTGACATGCAGAGCAGTGAAACCAGTCCTGAAACTCAGCCAGTATCTGTGTGCCTGTGGCACCTGCTGCTGTCCTTGGAACTGGACAGGGAGGGCTGTCTGCAGAAAAACCCACTCTGCATTCTAATGATATCCATCAGTAAAGGGAAAAGCCAGTGGGAAAAGGTCAAATAACAGGAACTTGTTCAGTATCAGGGAGACTGGGGCCACACAGAGCAGTGACAGAACAATCCACAGGAGGCTGCAATTAGAGCTGTACCTGGGGGTGTAGCCATGAACACTGCTGCTAATTTCTTGAGTCATTAGAGACAGTTAACAGAGCAGAAATCAGTGAGTTGAGACCAGGTTGCAGAGCCTGACAGCTCTGGGGCTAAACTCACTGATGCTTTGTTATCAAAGCATATGAGCTCTCAGCTGCATTTTAGAACTCACTGATCAGGGGACTCCAAAATACTCAATCCTGCAAGCAAATATCAGACCAGCAACATACAGGTGTTAGGGAATGTGACTATTTGTAATTCCATCTGAGAGACGAGATCTAAGAGAGATGGGAAAGGAAAGACATGAAACGGGCCTGACCATGTGTCCACACCTCTGTGGGCTTCCTATGGCAGTAAACAGCAGTCTCTTCTTCAAATTCCTCCAAAAATTCCACTTGACTGCTAGGACAAAGCCAGGCTGCTCCACCAGGAGGTCCCTCTATGAGAGACCAAGTGAATCTAAGGTCTCTGGGTGAAACAATGTCCTGAGAGTCCAGGTGATTTGAGGCATCCCATGGGATAAGCACATAATCAGCAGCTGAGCTGATGTACATGGACACTCCAGACTATGCATATACCATTATTTTACCTGACTACAGGCAACAGTTTAACCTGTCCTTTGATGCTAAAACCAAGGAACATGACACACCTCACACCTATGCAGCCAAACACTCCTCCACCTGAAACAGAGATGGTTGTATCCAGTGCTCCTGGTCCATGGTATTACCTGAATTATGCCTGGGTGCTGCAGGAACAGTCATCACAAGCCTAAAGTAGGCCAGAAAGATTATTAACAACTAAAGAGATGGTTTTATGCTGGGACAGTGCTTCACCCTGTGTTCCAGCAGCATGGAAGTATGGAAGCAGCCCCCAGTGACCCCATCAGACCCATCACAAGTGCAAGGAGCTTATCATCTCAGCAAAACACATCCCTTAGGCAGACCCATTATCTGGTAGATTCTTACAGAGGGATAAAGGCTGCAGAGAGGGCAGGCAAAGGACAAACCCAAAGCCACAGATTTGATACTGAAAGCAAAATTGGGAAAGTAATTGGGAAGTGGATTCCTAAAAAGAACTACCTTGCTTCCAAATGCAGAGATAGCAATAAGGTCAGTGAGCTTTAAAATAGTAAATATCTTGCCTTCTACTTACCTTTCCCTCCTTATCACATGGGGTATGGATCTGGAAAAAGTCTTTGCTTGTGCATGGCGGTCGCTCTATGCATGCACTGGATCCCTCCTCTAAAAGAAAAGGTGAGAAACAGGATATTAAACTATCAAATGGTCCCTGGAAACAAATGTAACAAGCTTGAAATCAGGAGGTTAAAATGAGTCAGCAGAAAAATATAAAACAAAAATGAAAAATCAAGCTCTTAACGGTGTCTGCATGAACCTTCCCCTGAAATGAAAGGGAAATATCAGCTGTGCTTATACTGTCACACTGAAATTCACTGATTCAGTGTATGCAGGGACAATTATTAGGAAGAAGTTTTTTACTTTGAGGATGGTGAGACACTGGAACAGGTCACCTAGAAAAGTTGTGAATATCCCATCTCTGGAGACAGTTAAGGCCTGGTTGGATAGGGCTTTGAGCAAACTGGTCTAGTGGAAAATTCCCTGCCCATGGCACAGAGAATGGAATGAGATGATTTCTAAGATCCTTTCCAACCCAAACCACTTTATGATTCCATTAAACCCTCCCCACTTCAAACAAAAATTTATACACCTTACCAAGCATGGAACTATTTTCTCACTTGATAAGGAACAAAACCACTCTAATCCTGTAAAAACTTTCTTACAACACTGGCCTAATTTTTTCTCTTCCCAGATAATTTTGTGATATTTCCATTCCCACTGTGAGCAGAGGCACAGTCCCCAGGCATTTGCAACCATTGGTGATAGCAGGTGCTGTGGTCAGTAACTGAATCTTCAAGAACTTTCCAAAACTACTACAAGGAAGAAATCTGAAGACCTTTTGACTATGAAGAATAGATAGGACCATGCCATTTGAAGATCACCACTTAACCATAGCTGGAAATGCAGAGGACTTTGGTACTTTTTGCAACCCCATTTTCCAGCCTCACAGGAGGCGGGGGCAAGCCAGGAGGGAGCATTTGGAAAGGACATTCTTCAAACATGTTAAGGCTGAAGGCAGCGATGAAGCAAATTCGTGTCATCAACAACTCATAACACAAATTACCACGAGAGGGCACAGCACCACTGCTCTATACTTCAGAAGAACTATCCCCTTCCTGCTCATAAAACTCTCCATCCCTTCATGTTAACACTAATGGCACTAAACACATTTGACTGTGGCCCATTGCGTATCTATGTGCCCTCTGCATATTTTGGGAAGTCAATCATTTCCCCTTTAGGTATCAGCTGGAGACTGTCACTGCTGGATACACCCACACTCAAATCTGAAACAGCTGGTCACTGCACATACTCAGACCCTCCTGGTTTTGCTCGTTCCTCTTGGTTTATGTACCTGCATAATACATTTCTTCTTTACACTTGGTGCACTCTTTAGCCCCTTTCTCAGAGTAAGTGTCTCGTGGGCACACCTGGCAGCCAGAGGCACCTGGTTTGTCACTGAAGGTACCAGGCTTGCACGCGAAGCATTCAGACGTGTATGCAACTCCTGTAAGAAAAATTCTGGGTTGAAGCACTGAAAGAGACTGTGAAAAATGCGTATTTTATGATTGGTTTTTTGCAAATATTCAAATGAATATTATATGTGTTGTGTTAGAAAGTAACGCTGTATTAATTCTCTTAAGTAATGTGTTAAATACAGTTTTAGGTAATAAAAAATGTTAAATTTGAAACTATGATACGTAAGATACTTTTTTAAATAAAGGACTTGCAGCGAGATAGCAGCCACAGGACACTTGAATCTTTTAGAGAAAAAGAATTTATTGTCCTCTTATCAGAAGAAACTAACTTCTTCCCGCCTCGAAGGCGCTGTGAGGATTCAGAGGAAGAAGTTGACGATGACCAGACAGAATCCTGTGTTTGAATGGAGTTTATGCATCATGTATGAGGTGTATGAATATGCAACAGGTTATTACTTTTAAGGGTTAATCCTTTGTTAACGTGGGTCCTTTTTCAGGCTCGTGCTGCCCAGAAAAAGGTACCCGGACTGTCTGTAACTCTTTATCTTTATTGTCTCATATTGTCCTAATTCAAATTGTCCAAATTATTATCACTCTAATTGTATTCCTATTTTTATAGCCATTTTATTACTATTAAACTTTTAAAATTTTAAAAACAAGTGATCGGCGTTTTTCACAGAGACCCACCTGTAACTGCTGCCTACCTGGGCTTATGGCTGAGAGCAAACAAGCTGTATGAAACAGCATAAAAATCACACTCAGTTTCACCACTCACTTAAGACACTTTGGCTTTGCTGACTCATAATTTAGGTCTTTAATCTTTATACCTCAATTAAAGTCTGACCCATCTAAGTACCTTATATGACATTCCCAGTTTAATTACGCTTAGCCCAGGACCAAAAGAGCAATTCCAGGGAAAAACAGATCATTTGAATATTAATTCAACTGTCACTGTTATGATGTATATCCAGTTATCACTGCTGAGAGACTTACCAATAACCACCTTCTTTCTATCCTACAATATAAGAAAACCTATTTATTCCTTTCTCTCTTTATTTGCTAATCTAGTCTTTTCCAGTAGATGGCAACATTTTCCAGATAAACTAATTTTTCAGCCTTTCCTCACTGTGAAGTTTTGCTGTTCTGTTTCTACTCTTCAGAGGAGGAAACAGGGGGCAAGGGGTTAAAAAAAGCCACTTCAGTACTGTAGGCACAGCAGTAGAAATAGCACTTGGCAAACATTGTGACAAAAGAGTGAGATAAAACCTCAAAGACAAATTCTACTTACCTTCAATTGTGATGTTCTTCACTAAAACTGGTTTTACAACTTTGGAGCCCATGAGAATCCCTGTTGTTCTCCAGTATAATATATTGCTACCTGATTTCAGAGTTACCTGCAACAACACATGTGAGTTAGCAAAGACCCCCTTTCCAAGACTTTGTTTTATTTCCTATTTCCATTCATACTTCTTGCATTCAAGCAGCTTTTCCTGTGCTGTTTAGTGGGTCAAGAGGTAATGGTAAAACAATAGACAGATGCTGTACAGACATATCTGAGGAGTGCCAAAATGTGCTTTATGGAAATGCTTCTCAACACCCCAGTTGGAAAAACACCAAGAGCTGTTCCTGACCTTGTTGTAAGCAGAATTTGGAAAAAGCTGTTCCTGCCTTTATCCAATTACCCCTGGCACTCAAGAGCTTTTATCTCCAGCCTTATGTTCAGATATAGTCAATCAGTTTGTTTTTAAAGCCTTGAGATACACTTTCATAAAGAAACTCAACATGACCCAGAGTTCAAAAATCCAGTTCACAAGTGAGTTTTGTTTATAGGTTTTTAAAAGCAAGCTCTGTCTGCATGTAACACCACAGCATCATGACCAGAAAGCCAGGCACAATCCATGGCTATCTCCAACAGCAGTCTCATCCCTCCTGCTCACTTCTGACTGCAAACAGCAAATGAGATGCAGAAAATAACCTGGTTTCTGACTGCCCTGACCCACTTGTGTTCACGGCGTGGTGCAGCAAGTGACTGCACAACCCCTGTGGAAGGGTGGTGGGTTGGTGGCATCGTGGCTGAGGTAAGGGGCAGTAGGAAGGCAGGAAAACTCCTCCAGCAGCAGTTTTGGTGCCTTCTGCCTTCAACTCACTTGTGTAACTACAGTATAACTCTGATCACTAAAAGCAGTAGATTCACCAAGCCCCTGCCTGGCCTGGTGTTCCATATCTATTAGCCCAGTACAAGATATTTAGTGCCAACAGAAGGATAATGGCCTGAAAGTGCTGTATTTTCACACAAGAGGGATAAACTCTACCAGCATAAGGGTCCGGGATAATGCAATTTACAGCAGGCTTGGCAGGACCACAGTTTTTGTTCGCGCAGGGTAAAGAGTTGAAAAAATTAGCAAAGTGGAAATACAGCATATTGTATCTCCCACACCCAAACATCTGCTATCCACAGGGGCAGAAGAGAGCTGAGCTATCACGTGTAACAGGGGAACTGGGACCATACTGAAACAGGCATCAGGTTGTGTGAGGTGAGGTACCCAACACCAGCTCCAGCAGCAGGACTCACCTGCTGAGAGCAGAGACAGCAGCACCTTGACAGGATTTACAGAAAAAGCCCTTCAGGACAGCCAGAATCATCATCTCACCTAGCTCATATGTCTACATTTCAGCCAGCCTTCCCAACAACTTTCACAGATAGTGAGGACACTTGCACAGCCCAGATGAGGAGCTCAGATGGCACCATCTCCCATGCAGACTGCTAACATCCCTCAGCTCACCCAAATCAATGCCCTGACCTTGGATCTACCTCTCAGCCCATGCCACTATCCCTCCTCAGCCAGCTTTCCAGCCTACCACTGTAACTTGCCCTGGTTTTGCACCTGACCTAACAGGCACTCCAGAGTTGGCTCAGGAGCACAGTTTCTCCTCCAGAATGAAAAGCACACTATGGAAAACAGAGGTGCCCACAAAAGCCTTTTTCTTCTGGCACAACGTCCCCTGTGCTGGGCCTTTGCTGATATGGCTCTGGGGACAAGGGTGGGATTATATAGTGGAAGCCAGGCCTCAACTGATGAGCTGGTCTGCACATGATCCTGTGAATGTGATGTTCACAGGGCAAACTCAGCCAGCCAAAAGGCTCCTAGCCCCAGCACAGACAGGCTCATATCCCTGCTGCAGAGCCACCCTGGTGCTGCCAGCTGGTTTCTCACACAAGCCCCTATGGAGCAGAGGTTGGGTGCAGTCCAGCTCTTCTGCACACACTTGGGAATGAAATGCCCATCCTGCTTGTCTCCACATGCACATCCCATTCCCACTGCTCTGCCAAGGCACCGAGAATAATCTTGCGCTCTCATGAGCAAACAACTGCTGTACAAGATTTCAATTACAATCATGCAGAGTGATTGTGGCATGCAGATCTGCATAAATCTATTCAACCTCATAAAACACTTAATTCAAAGCCCAGGGAAATCAATACAAAGTCTTGCATCTATATAATTTCCTTTGGGATCAGCTCCTTAGGGATCTCCATGACTGTTCCCCTCAGCGCTAGGAAAGTTCTGCTTCTTCAAATGCATTCACAGGAGCTTGGTTTCTGGACAGAGGAAATTACATTTATAAATAGAAAAAAAAACTTCATGAAGGAATTTATCACACTTACAGAATGAGAGCCCCATTCCCCATTGTCTGTGAGCTTCACCCATTTGTCTGCTGTGGACTCCATTTCTTTGCACTGGTCATTTTGTATCTGTTAATAAAAGCACAAGATCAGTGACTACAATCAGGTGCATCTCTCTGGCAGCATAATGACTTCTGGGAATTATAAGATTCAGCTCTGTTCCTCTTGTCTGCATATTTAGACAGCTGCCTGACTTGTGGCAAGATAAACTCCCAACTTTCAACATCTGCTACAGCTTAACAGTGCCTCCACCAGCCCCCTCTGACACAGATGGTAAAAAAAGAGCAGGATGAGATGATCTCAGGCTTGTCCTCATGCTGTATGGGCAGACAAGGATGCTGAGCATCTTGTCTTGCTGCTTCCTCCTTCTCCTGAGCCTACCAAGACTTAATTCTCTAAAACCCAGAGGTTTCTAAGTCATAGGGGAAGCAGGAGTGAATGGGCCAAAGCTGGAAGACAAAGTGTTTTCTCTACAGCCAATATGTGCTTTGCCTTTGGCCGGCTGCCACCTGACCTAGGGATGAGAGCAAAGCCATCAAGGCAGAGGCAACATGCCATGGAGAGTATCCTGGCAGAAATGGGAGGCTGGCTGTCCCTTGCCCAGGTCCAGGGCAGCTCAGAAGCATTTCCTTACAGCAGGGTTTGGTGAACTTCTTTCTTCTTATACCTTCTCAGACTAAAAAGTGTCAAGTCCCTTTGAGGCACGAGATCACGTATTCAGCTTTTATTGCACCAGGGAGAAAGGCAACTTCAACACTTTCACACACTTGACCTGGAGTCAAGGATCCTCCTTAAAGTTGCTCCAAATCAAATCTGAAATAAGCTGTGCAACTCCACATCCTCCAAAGCATCTATACACTCAATTCCCACCTAGACCAACTGCACTGAGGAAAAGAGGTGTGAAGAAGCACCTGTGCAGAAGGAAGATCCCTAATTATCTTGTGCAACCTGAGCTACAGAACCCTTTTGTTCTCACCTGCAAAGAGGTAAGAATATATAGCCTCTTCTCATCAGGTGTAAAGGGCTTCAATACGTAAATAGAGCCAAAGAAGGGCAGATAAAACATCTCACCATTTCCCAGTAAGCTGCCACTGCCACTGAAATGCCACTGTCCAGAGCTAAAGCGTCATTGTTAAATATATTTCAGCACAAAGGCATGCTGGAGGGGAAGAAATGACTTTTACAGGAGAATTAAATATGGTTTCCCTGAAATACTGAGGCTGACTAGGAATTTATGGGCATTTCTATAAAGGGCTGCAGCACTCATTGCTTCTTGAACAAAAGATGATAAATTCAGAAAAGGTGAATGAGTGGGATATGGACAAAAGCAATAATCAAGAAGCCATTTTCAAAGCCAGTGCTCACAGAAACAATATATTTGCAGATCTGTCAGTCAGTCAAGCAACTGGAGCTGGGATTCATTATCCTGGCACACTCACCTGACAGCAGAAAGCATGGTTGCTGCTTTCTTCCCATGAAGAAGGCAGGGTAGTCTAATACAAAACAGAAATGGCTAAATAACATTGCCTGCATGGTCTGTTATCCAAGTGCAGCAGCAATCTATCACACTGATGCAGCAGCATGAAGGTGCCTCCAACAGGTAATTTTTGTCTTCCTTTCCCAGCCTACTAAGGATAAGATACTTTGCACTTTTTCCCAAACTTCAATAAATATTAACCAACACCAGCTAAGAGTTCTCACTCCTGTGAGGTGCCATGAGCTGTGTCTTTCTGATGAAAAACAGAGCTTGTCAGACAGATAAAAGGGCAGTAACAGAGGAGACTGAAAATTTCCAGTCATCTGCCTCTCTGAGTCACCCTCCCATTACATTTTTTTCTGTCCCACATGGCAGGTACAACATGACAAGGAGAGTGGAACCTTCCAAAGCACCTCAGTAATGTGGGGCATTTACACCCCAGTGCAAATCCTGGTGCTGGGGACCCTCCAGTTCACTGGGCAGCAGCCAGTCCACCCAGGTGGGCAGAGAAGGGCTGCCTTCCCCATTCTGCTCACTGCTGACCAGAAAGTTTCAGCAATTTGAGAACACCATGGTGCAAGCCCAGCCATGCTGTTCCCATGTCAGAGCTAATGATCCCCAGCCCGTCCTTTTCACAGCATGGACACAGCCTCAGAGACTATTTCCTACTGAAAGTCACCTGAATCTCTCCTGCTTTTCTTTTCTTTTCATCTTAATTACTAAATTACTAGGACACAAACTGACCTAAAACTAAAGGTTTCCACATAGTACTACCTTGGAAGAAGCCTTTTTAAATGTCAAGTCACTTCAAAGACATCTCAGTCAGACACCCCTAAATAGGAGCATCTGCCACCAACACCTGTCTTGCAAAAGGCTGGACTAACTGGGGCAGTCATGATCCCTAATGGCAAAATCCCAGTGCATGACAGACAGAAACAGTTCAGACTGAGTTTTGAAGATTAAATAAATGCCACAAGACAGTCTAAGTGACAGAAAGAGGAGCAGAATTCTTTTATGTTGTTCAGCAATAACAAGTTATGGGCATGCAAGGAACTTAAAAGGGGGAAAGCTGCTGCTAATGATCTGGGGTGAATTCTTACAATATAAGGTTGGATTCACCATTTAAAAGGCCTTACAAAAAATTCAAAGAAGATGTTGTTGTCAATATACTGGTACTCAAAGAAGACAGAGCCAGATTTCTTCAGGTGCACAGCATAGATGAGAGAAACTGTACAGTCATCCCTGTTTGACTCGATGTAATTCCCTCGAGGTGTCCATGAGGAGCTGGTGAACATAAACAAAACAAGCCTCAACTGAGATCACAGATACTGAAGAGACTTTTTGTACACTACTACACAACAACATGCTACATAATAAAGACCCCAGAATCCCACAACAGCTAACTGCAATGAATTTTTAAACTTATTACAGGGTCTCTATTTATTTTTCAGGTATAGTAAATATAATAATTTTATTTTATATCTTTATATATAATTTTATAAAATTTTATATAATAATATATAACTTTATATAAGATATAGCTATTTATTTTTATATAAAAATAAATGTATATAGAAATTATATAAAAATATTTTTATAAAATTAATATCTACAATAATAATGACCATAATAATAAATATATAATATAAATAATAAATTTTATAATAGTATAGATAAGTTAATAATAAATACTACAGATTATTTATACATAGAAATTATTTTATATATTTATATATAGTATATATAAAAATATTTAATAATTTTATTTTATCTCTTCATATATTTTTATATGTTATATGAATAATATAAAACATAATACTTTTCACTGAAACTGTGCATGGGAAAGGATATGGTATAAAAATTCAGGACTCAGCCTATATAAGAAAGGTTTATTATCCACAGGTTCAATGTACCTTCAACTACACTCAGAAACAGCCTTCTGCAAGCACCACAGGTCTCTAAATAGGCTATAAAGGACATTTTAGCCACATTCATTATACCATGACCCAAATAAGAGCAGCTCCAGGCTGGCCTTAAACTGATGAGCCCAAGGAGGCCATGCTGACAGCAAAGAGAGGGAGCCACGGATTGCACCTCCCAGCCACCCTTGTCTGCCACGAGCAGGGCTGGCTGCCCTCTGCAGAGCTTAGATGAGTCACTAAGCAGCTTTGTGCTGCTGAGCTGTCCCAGGTTTGCCCCCAGCTGCCCGAGCCAGGTGCACGCAGAGCTCCTCACTTGTTGCAGCTGTCGGCTCTGCCCTCGGAGGAGCCGAGCGCCGTGTCCATGAAAGTCGCCACGTTGGAGAATCCTGCTGGCAGCTCGTCCCACTCGTCAAACTTGATCCCACTGCCCAGTGAGTAGGTCCCCTCTGCACATTTGCTGCACACCTGGTTCTTCATCTCCAGGTACTCACCAGAGGCACAGGAGAAAGCTGGGGAGACAATAATTTACAATTATAGGAATGAATTTGTCAATAATAGGAATGAATTCGTCAATCCTTATTAATTTCCTTTTTTTTTTTTTTTGAATGACACTTAATTAATTAAGATTGAACTGCCACTAAAGGGAACCAAACAGAATTTCCCAGTCCCAGGAACACAACAGCAGAATTACCAACATCACTGGCAAAATTGAGATGTTCACCTGTGTTTTCACTGGCGTGGCAGCACTGAAACCAAACCCCAGTGACAGCTCCTGATTTGCAGCTCGCTTCCATTGGCAAAAGAAGATTTTTAGAAACAAAATCTCTATCGACAGATTGTGTCAAAAAGTAATTTGTGAAAATGAGGATTTATAATAGAGTTCTCCTCATCCTTGTTCACCCAGCTGTTGCACTTTGAACTCAATTAAAACCACCAGTACTTGAGAGCCAGAACAGACTTTTCTCAATCACCTAAGCTAACAAGGGCACACAGCAGCAGCCTGACAGTCATATAACACATATAAAACCTTGGCTGAGGGTAGCAGACCTAATCCAAAGGCCTCTCGGTGTTTCTCCTCACATGAACTACCTACAAAGCCTCAAACATCTTGCCTGATAGACCGTGTGGTCTTGGAAAAGGTCACCCACAGGTTTGTGACTAGGAGATGAGGATCTTTGATTAGGGTGACATTAACATGCTGAGAAAATAACCACTGGTTGTCAGCATAGCAAAGACATTATTCAAAATCTGTGTAATTAAGGGAAGTACAATTAGGAGGTATATTCACAAAGTGCTTTTTTTTTTTTCTGATGTCTCTAAAATTATTTCCTCCAAACAGCTGAATGCTGCTTGTCCCCCTGATCACATCTCTGCCTGCTAAGGGAAGATTATTCCCATTATAAAACAGATACCTGGACAGTAGCTGAAGTCCTGCATGCCCACAGAGCCCCATGCCTGCGTCGGGAATCATAATTCCTGCCTGGACACTCATTTCAATGGCAGGCCATCCCACTTTCCCTCAGCACCATGCTGCATCCTATCCTTTTTGAGACTGAACATCCTGAAGGGAAAACAAATAAGCACTTTCTGCAGCCCATAGTACTTCCTACAATGTTTGCAGGTTTTTTAACTATGCCAGTCAAGACAAAGCAGGATCCAGAGCAATGCACACAACTCACATCCCAAGAAACGAAGGGATTTTCTTCTGTTTCACACATGCCGCATTGCACAGCAACAGATCTTTCATACACTCTCTCTGACAGACATAAACTCATTAGCCTGAGAAACTGCAAGATGAGACCAGACTGGCAGCCAAAGTGGTGAAACTGGCCCAAAACAATGACGTCGGCTGAAGTCCCAGAAAATGTGGTTCCACAGATGTGCCAGTGTTTATCTAAGCTGCAGAAAAACTTGCTTTATTGTAAGCACTTTGATTAACTCATGGCTGTGTAACATGAATCTCCATCTGAATCCAACTAACACTTCTGGCTCCCATTTCTGTCCCAGTACCAGCAGGATTTCTTTCTGTAATTGTCCTCGATGCCTGCCACTGGAAAGCAGATGAAAGGTCTATTTTGATGGAGTGATCTGCCAAAGGGTCATTTTTCCTTCTTTGTTATATCAGCATACTCTGAATTTGAACCAGCGGCCTTCAAACCAACCAGATTCCTAACCCTGTTGCTCACTGGTGATGGACCAAGAAGGAAAGTGGGCAGGATCCAGGCAGAGATGGGTGTGGGGTGGGAATAAACAAGGAAATCCTGCCATGATGGATTTCTGTGCAAGACTGACAGACAGACAAAAAATCCCCCCTCGGTGAGGGCCAGTGGTTCACTCTAAGCAGTGGCACACAAGATAGAGCTAACACCCCACCTGACTGAGTGTGTGACCTCAGCTCAAGCCACAGGATCTCCCTGCACGTGGGGTGGGAAACAGCTTCCTTCAGAGATTTGGGCAGTAAAAGCAGTAAACATATCCCTGTGTGTCTGAACTGTGACCATGCTTTGTACAGCATTTCCCCTTAGATATATAAAGACCTCCTGACTCACTGCTTTAGCATAATTAATAAATCTTGCTTTATTTTTTCCTTTTGAAAAGCTATCAGGAAGGGAAGCAGAAGAGTAAGCTCTCTCATGACATTCGTGACATCTTTGAATTCTTTAAGTTTCAACTTTTTTTTTTTTTTTTTTTTAAGGGAAGCTAAATAGCAAGAAATTGAGAGTGCTGCTTAACCATTCCAGAATCATAAAATTCAACTAAGGAGTCAAGAACCGTGAGCAATTCACTGCCACAATGAAGATGCTGAGGGCAGCAGAGCCTCCTCTTCCATCACAGTGAGGTTGAGCAGAGATTTTTACTTTAGCTGTTTTTTACTTTAGCTATATTTTAACCCCTTGCAAACTGATCATTTGAGAGAAATAAAAGAGTACAAGAGATCAGGCCAGCTGCTGTGCAGGACACATCATCCATCTCTCACCTTCCAGGAAATAGGTGAGCCTTTATTTTACTTAGGTGGGGAATTACCTTCTTTCCTTATAGGAATTGTATTTAAAAGGCAGCAGCATTTCCCATCAAAACACATTCCCCTGCAAGCAAACTGGCTCTGAGCATGCCAGCTGCTTGCCAGGTTCAATTTGGGGCTGAATGTGGCTAATAGCAACATGAACCACTTCCAACATTGGAACAGATGCAACATTTGGTCTCATTCCAGCTGGAGAAGGGTGGGGAGAAAATCCAGTGTGTGGTGAGCATGAAGATGGTCTCCTCTCCTAGAGTCCCACAGCGTAAGGGTCTTCCATCAAGGGAGTGACCAAAAAGCCAGGGCAAAATTTCTTTAGTCTGAATTCCATCAGTTCAAGAGTTTATCCCAACTGGAGACAGGGAAATCAGTCACTTGTGGAGGGACAGAGCACAGACAGATGATCCATCCCAGGGTATCCCAGGAGCTTCTCCTTCCTTGTGGCTGCTCCATATCACTAAGACATAGCTGAGCACAGATGCAGCACTTCCCAGCAGCCACACAAACAGCTGGAATTATTGCAGCACTGCTGGGTTTGTGAGGGTGACCCACACGAGATGCTGCCAACAAGAAGGGCTGCATCCCAACTTAGGAAGTTAAGGAGTGATGCAAAGTTTTGGGAACATAAATTCTGGTTTTAAATTTTAGGTGTATGCTCTGATTTGTCCTCCACTAAACCCTCCCTCTTCAGAATCCAGAGGAAAAATTATTCTTCCACATTAGAAGAAAATTCTGTGAATACCCCTGACCCCAGAGTCCATTTGTTTAGGCATTTGATACTTAATTTTCAGAGACACCATCTCTACTGAATAACTGGACATCACTATTTTATGTCCCACTCTAACTGCAAACTTTACTATTACACCTCTCAAATATCAGTTTGGCTGTTACACACCAACTTACACAGAGCAAAGCACATTGTGAAGACTGAATGTGATCTTTCTTTCTGTGAAGAAAACTGTGAAATGCATGAAAAGATTTCACGATTTGCCCCATCATGGGCATTTTTAAAATTGGAAGAACATTTCCAGAGACAATTAGGAACAGCATGACACACTGTGGTGCTGGATACACTGCTGCCTTTGGGGCTGATACAATTATTGTTGATTTGAAGCTGTAGCTTTCTTAACTAACTACAGAAGGGAAAAAAAAAAAAAAAGATTTTGTAGTTTGTGCAGATGACTAGTCTTTCTCACAAAAATATGTTGTAAAGTACAGTTTAACTAGGTATTTCCCCAGGCAGCCACACACATTCACACACACATGGAATAAAGCTGACAGGGTATGCACTTTAAAAATTGACATGAGATCCAGTACTAATAGCCACCACTGTATAAGTCTTGTCAAACAGACCTCATTTCATTCTTTAAAAGGTTTACAAGCCACTTGATGAAGATGATGGAGTGGATGTGGCATTCACATTTTCTGGAAAAATCCCTTTGCCCAGGATTTTTCTCCTGGGAAGCTGAGAAGCCTCAGAGAAAAAGGAAAACAATTCTTATCTCATTTGCTTCTCCTGTGCTGTGCTCATTGGAATGTGTTTGGAGATTGTTTACCCACAGGTGATTTTTTCATTGGATTCTGCTGTGAGTTGTTTTCACTCTTTGGCCAGTCAGGGCCAAGCTGTGTCAGGACTCTGAAAGAGTCAGGAGTTTTCATTATCATCTTTTTAGCATTCAGTAAGTATCCTTTCTGTATTCTTTAGTACAGTTTAGTACAGCATTCTTTAATATAATATAGTATCATAAAATAATAAATTAGCCTTCTTAGAACATGGAGTCAGATTCATCACTCCTTCCTGCCACGAGGGACCCAGCAAATACAATAGAGTGGATGTCATAACTTAGGGTTCCTAACACAATTAGCTTAGTTTTGCATGTCACTCTGATGAAGAAAGGTGGGGAACACCTCAAAGGGATTGAGAACTGCCTGAGCAACAGATCTCAGGTGAGGCTGTTAGAAATTAGAAATCATCCTTGAGCAGGGAGGCAGAGGGCAGTTCTGCCTGCCCAGGACTGAGTCTGATGGCTGCCCACATTCTTCTCAATGATCTGCAGGGAAAAAGAAAAGGAATGGTATCAGGATTGGCAGGGGAGAGACTGTTACCAAGCCTGAGCCCACTCAGTGTGCTTTAGCAGAGTCAGAGGTAAAGAGAAGCTGCTGAGGACAAGGAGTGCCAGCCTTGCCTGCAGAAGGCTGAAACATATCCCAGAGAGCAGCAAGATGAGGATGAGAGCAAATCCACCATTCATCAGGAGCTTCCACTGTCAAGGCATCCAAAAAAGTCACTAGTGAGATCAGGAGAAATTTAGAGGTGGAGGTAGAGATATGTAGAATGAAACATGTATTACAGGGAAGAAGATTGTTATAATGCTGCATATAGATGTGATTTGGAATTTTTATGAGGTCAGTACAAAACAAAAGGACTTCAAATGGTTTTTAAATTAGAGGTAATGTCCTCCGGTGAGAGATCTGAAGTGTTTAATCTAGTTAGTTTATCAAAAGAAGATTGAAAGTCAACTTGATTAATATATAAGCATCTCCAGGAGGAGAAAACAAGATCCTGCTGCACTTTTTAATAAAACAGACAAATGCATAAGAAGAGCTACCTTCTGGAAGCTGAACCCAAACAAACTCAAATTGGAAATAAGGCACAGATTTTTAATAGGAGGAATGACTGACTGTTGGAACAATCTGTCATGGCATATGATGGACCCTTTGTCTCTCAAGTATTTCACGCCATAACTGGATAACATATGGAAGAAAAGCTCGTGCCAAATACCCATTATCAGCCCCACCATCAGCCTGGATGGGTGTATTTTAATGGTCTGTGAGGTCAGACCAGCAAATCAAATTAAACCCCTCACTCTTAAACTCTGTGAGTCAAGATGAGTGGTGCCCTGCCTCCCTCCTAGGACACACCATGAGGACTGGGGCATCCTGAAGCAGGAGCCCTGCCCATGGTGTAATCCCTTCCAAGGAGTGCTTGCAGTCCATCACTTGGCAGATCTGACAGCACTTTACAATCACTTGCCAGACATGGAAACAGCTCCCCAGAGGGCAAAACAGACCATAAACAAGCTTGTCTCATTTGCCCTTTGACTGCAAGTCTCTGACTCAAGGGTCACATTCTGTCTTTTAGTACAGCAGTGACCCTCCTGGTGATTTTGGTGGACTAGGATCAATATTAGTTGGCAAATATCTCTTCTATTAAGTGACCATAACATCCTCACATTCCTTAACTCTCTGAAGCTGGGGATCAGGACAGGATTGTCATGAACAAAGATTGACAAACAGAGTCGATCCTCACATGTATTTGGCCACTCAGCTTCTCCTGAGCTCTGAAACTTTCCTCTGGAGTGTTTTCTCATGTCAAGAATCTTTCAGATACTACCATACTGTGAGAGGGATCAGAATATTTGAGATTTCACCAGAAGATTAACCAAAGCTGTCTCAATACCCTGTATCCTCCAACACCAAACTATAATGTAATTATTTGCTTTCCTCTCTTATGCAGCCCTGGCCTCTAAGTCTCCCCTCTTTCTTCATCCAGCTTCCCATCCCACACTACTTGGACCCACTACTTCTACCTCCACCACTCTTCTCAGCAGACTTTTTCCTCCAGACATTTCTTATTTAAAACTAAAACTAAACTATCTCAGGTCTTCTCTTTATTCTGTTGCCACTGAACATGTGCACAGTAATGTTTATTGTTCTGTGTCTCCCTGGCTCTCAATAATTAGGATTTAAAAAAAGAAAAAGACACAGGACTGGATTTTACCAATTTGTACAACATCAGAAGGGGATAGAAATTGAGCATTTCTACACAAATCAATGAAAGTATAAAGCAAAGACAATCTCAAACACTGTTTTTCCATCTCTCCCCTCTCCATTGCTGTGTTGTTCATCCAAAGCCCCACGATCTGGGATTCAGGTGATGTGTTGCCATCTCCTGCAGGCACAGTCAGGCCTGAACTGTCTCAGCCTCCCATGGGCAGAGGTGGAAATGTGAGGTTGGCAGCATCAGGCAGCTGTGTCCCAGAACAGCTGCTGTTTTCAGCAGACACATGGCACAAGCCTGGAGGGGAAGCTGTGGCCAAGGACAGGCACGTGGAGGCTTTTCAGCGATACCGTGGGGCGTTGGGGACCACACAACATGGAAACAAGGACCAAACAAAACACAGAATGAGAAGGGGAAAAAAGAGAGGAAGACAAAGGATGAGAGAAAATCATTGCTTTATTATTAATGTTTCCTATAATCTTGCCAGAAATGTCTTCTGTGAATAATTTATACAAGGCTTCTCCAATAGGCTGTGAATAATTGATGTTCGTTTTCTTCAGTCATTATTTCCCAATGTGTTACCAGGAACTAGACTGAATCGTAATTAAAAAAAAAATCTGTCTAGGCTGTTTAGTGTTGAAATGTGATCATACTGAAACCTGATACATCTTGGAGAAGAGTACCTTCTGTGGAATACCTTTGCATTTCATAGGAATACATAATTTTTCCTTTTATTCAAAAAATAATGAAATAGAGC
This sequence comes from Calcarius lapponicus, assembly GCA_039654755.1. Taxonomy (NCBI): domain Eukaryota; kingdom Metazoa; phylum Chordata; class Aves; order Passeriformes; family Fringillidae; genus Calcarius; species Calcarius lapponicus. The sequence continues at coordinate 11,685,890 of CM077463.1, forward strand.
AAAGCTTTTTTCAGTTCACCTCTTTTCCCCAGCTGGCCCGGCACAGAGGATGCTTTATTATCACTTTATTGCATCACTTGGACACGGAAAGGTGTGGGTTTGGAATAGAAATAATAAATTCACAGCAGTGTGGTGTACTGAGCAGGAATGCAGTGATCACCAAGAGGTTAGGAAGCCCATTTGCTACCAGGGTTTCAACAGCCATCCCAGTGGAGATGGCAGGAAGCAGATCTGGGGGTGAGTGAGCAGCTCCCCAGCCCCTACTGACTCCATCAGGCACATTTTGATTGCTCATCAACCAAAGTGGTCCTACTGCCATTTGATGGTCTCTGCACACACACACACACACACACACAGTCCTTGCCTCTCATCCCTCTACCAAGCCATAACCAAGCTCAAGGTCTTGCCAGCTGCTTCCCTCTTGAGAGAGAAATTAGTGACTCAGAGGAATTTCTTTTTAACTTTTTAAATTACATAGTGTACACAACCAAGGTGAAGAATTCATCAAAAGACACTAAGGCCAACCTTTCTCCTCATAAACTCAGTACACACATAAACATGCAGTTCCCAGTAACTCTTCCCCAGAGAATTAAATTCTGAGGGTTCAGCGCAAACTTTTCAACTTTTTAAACTATTTACCTATTTTGCTTTGAATCTGTGCTTCAAAAAGCCAACAATGTGACTTGTTCTGCAAAGACAAGTGCTCATGAACAGAGCAAAAGGTCTGTTCAAACTTGCTCATGAACAGAGCAAAAATTCTGGAAAAAATACTTGTAAAACTGGGGTATCTCACATGGAAATGCCATGAAGTCTAGCCTCAAGCTTCAGCCCAGGTGAGAAACCTAACAGCATCAGTAACACACACCTGACTGTAGTCAGGAGCATGAATTAGCAGGGATGCTCTAAGAGGAACAGGAATAAACATCTGCTCGAGTGCTTTGCTAAATCACAGCCTTTCAGTAGCAACTCTCAAACTGTGCTGTGCACACCCCTGCTAGCTGAACAGCTCTGCTCCATGGCAGCCCTGCGTTAATATTTGTGTGCACACAAAATCTGCAGATGCCCACTGACTCCAGGGGAGTTGGGAGCAGGCCCAGTTCTTACCTGCTTGGGATATCCAGCTTTACCAAAGACTGAGAGAACATCAAACTCAAAACCTTCATTTAAGTTTTCAGTTATGAAAGAAAAATGCTAAAACTCCTGCTGATCACTTAAATTGCCCTAAAGAGTTATAAAGTGTACAGCCTTCAAAAGGTCATTTTGCCTAATTGAGTCTGCAATTAGCAGGAAGATCTGTATCTCCTCCTGTGGTATCCTGGGAGCAGATTACACAAGGTAGAATACACTCAACAAACGCAGCTCAGTAGCAATAAATCAGGTCAAATTCTGCTCTCAGACTCCAGTAAAGCCCATTGTAATTGAGGACAGTCTATTTTCTCAAGTCGGTCGAGTTTTTCACATTTCTCGTTTGGTACAGGCTCACACAACTCTCTTCAAAACTGAAGCACATTTCTGATTTCAAAGTTGCTCCCACCTTAGTGGCACCAGGTGAAGGTGCACTTTGCTAAGCAGAGCAATCATCAAGGTTGGAAAAGACCTAAAAGCATCTAGAAAAAAAGATCTAAAAGCATCAAGTCCAACCGTTAACCCAACGCTGCCAGCTCCACCAATAAGCCATGTCCCCAGGTGCCACATCCAAATGGTTTTTCAACACTGGCAAGGATGGTGATTCCACCACCTCCCTGGACATCCTGTTCCAATAATATGATCAAGTTCTTCTATATTATCAACATTTTTTTTTCTCTTTTCTTAAGAAATCTTCCTGATTACAACAGGCATTTTGATGCTGACTGTAATAATGACCCTATCTGCTCTTGAACACAGCAAATCCAACTCCTTTAAGAATGCTCTATTATTTTCACTATAATTTCTTTATTATGCTCACAGCACTACAAAATGAGCAGATATTTATGAGATAAGGAGATAAGGTACAACCTATTCTTGCCTAGGATGGCAAAAAATAACTAATATTCTGTGGAATAAGAGAGTAATATATTAAGATGGTATGAGGTCAAAATGTGAACCCTTTAAGCTCTTTTTGGGCCAAAATTCTGCAGAGATGAGAATATCAGTGCACCTGGGCACACCAAGGGCACACCCTGAACCAGGTAATTGGGCTGTACTGGAGAGGAAGGGAAGGGAAGGGAAGGGAAGGGAAGGGAAGGGAAGGGAAGGGAAAGGAAGGAAAAGGAAGGAAAAGGAAGGAAAAGGAAGGGAAAGGAAGCTCCAAATTCAGACTTTGGAGTGTAAAACATGCAGCATATGGTCAGGCTGGCAGAAGAGCCTGATGGTGGCCACAAAAACAGACTGCAGTGCAGTGTCAGCAGGAGCACCATGCCAAGTGCTGCTCCCACTGCCAAATCCAAAAAAGTCCCCATTAAACACTGCCTACAGCCCCACACCAAAGCAAAGGGCTCCCAGAGATCCCAGCCATAAAGGGGTGCAGGAAAGGGCTTAGCCTTAAAGGAAGCTGCTCCCTTGGACTACCATCAATATTTTGCATTTTAAAAGCCAAGCAATTCCCTGATGGCAGTGATCCTTATCAGCTAAACTCCCTTCCTGCTATCAAACTCAAGGAGGGATCAGAGGGAGATTTGTGGTAATTACAAATGAAGGAGATCAAATTAGTAAAGCCCATTCCCAGCTGTCAGGAGTGATTCAGAGGGCTGGATTCTGCTGAAGGAGGCTCTCTGTCTGCCACTCCCACCTCCATGTATGTACCCGACCTCCAGAACAGTACTGGGAAGATTCAAAGTACTCTCAGGATTCAAAGGAAGCCCAGAGGGGATACCTTAAATGGGAAGCAGAGGAGAGCCAGAATAGCTCTAGGAGTAATAAATATTACCTTTTCCCTGGCCAAAATCTTTCTGGACTTTTAATCCATCTCTTCACAGGAACCCTTGCAACCATGATGCGGCAGCACCAAGAATGTGACTCAGCTCTGAACAAGCAGAAACCTGAGAGAGATGCCCAAGCACCATGACACAGGTGACACAGGTGTGGCCAGCCCCACAGAGGTACCACACCACGCTGGATGGGAAAACACAGGCTGCAGGGTCTGAAAGTGGTGATGACTGCAGGAGCACCACAGAGTGAGGAGAACAGAAAAATATAGAGGGGAGGGAAATACAGAACAGGGCACGTTGCAAGTGCAGAGCTGCTACTGCAGCTTCACTCACATATCTGGGTCACTGCATAGCAGGACTTGCTACAGCACCACAAAAATCTCTCATGTGAGCCTCCTCCTTCCTTCCTACCTACATGGGAGAGCTGTGGAGGGCAGGAGGGCAGCAGGAGGGGAAGGTGGATCATTGTGCTGCTCTGTGCTCATGGAAAGAAAAAAGCATAAAAATCTTTCTCCTGGTAACCAGGTCACAAAGCAGTCAAAATATGACAGCCCTGTCTACTGAGGACTCTGTCTGCTCTGCAGGTAAGCTGTGCTGATGAAGTTCCTGAAGACTCAAAGCCAGGGTAGAATCCTGGCAGATTTTGGAGCCTACAGCAGATTCAGGGAATGTTGAGGCTGTGCTCAGCAGGACACAGTCAGCTGTGATTTGCAGGTCACAGTGTGCTTCAAAATGCAGCAGAGCACAGAGACATCCAAGGTAATTTTAAATGGTTTCATTCAAATGAGAAGCAGTAAAACACAACTGAACCCGAGCACATCTCAGGACACCCACTGAGCTCTGATGCCACAGTCCAATTGCTCCAGACATGGGAAGCACCTGAGCTAACACATTTTTAGCAATCTCAAGTGTCTTTCCACTCCACTGGAGGCCACAGTCTAGACGTATTTACAAAGCAGGAGACATTTAACATATTGTTATGCCATCTTTCAAATTTCTAGTTCGGGCACAATTTAAAGAGAGCGACTGCTGAGCATTTGGAAGAAGGAGAGGTTGGCACAGTACTCTCAGGATTCAAAATTAATGACAGCCTGCACATCACTTCTCTTTTCAGGGAGCAGCAAAGATCAGTGGCAGATATTCTCAAGCAGCAGCATTTCTGAGTAGATGGAAACAACTGCAAACATTGTAAAGTCAGCAGTGATGCAGATGTGCTCCAAAATCTCACTTTCTCATACAGATTCCCTCATACCATTGTGTCCACTTAGGGCTCTACCAACCTCAAGGAAACAATAAAAAAAAGCCCTAAGAACCCATGCTGCTTCACCACTGCAACTGCTATACAAGTGCAACCCTCTCTTAAAGGCAGAGACATAGTTGGCCACAGGATATCTCAGGACTAATGGATTCTGAACACAACTTCTGAAGATAGCAGACCTTTGGAAGGAGGAAACTAGAAGCTGGAAGTTGTCCTACCCAGAGTGATTTTACTGTAGGCCCTGATTCTGCTGGTTGAAGGACCAAGGAGAAAGCCAAGGGGACTCCAGGATTCTACCAAATGCCAGAACGAGCCCCAGTTCCTATGACCTGGCATAGGGTAGAAACTGAAAGATGTAGGAGAATCAGAATAAATTTGTAGAATGTCCAAAAAGACGCAGCTCAGAGGATATGGCATAGTTCTGGCATTTCTTCCTAGACCTTGGGATAAAATAGTACCAGGTCTGAGAGAAGGAAGGCATCTCAAGGAGCCATTAATGTGAGTTGTGTGCAAACCCTGGCCAAGCCTGCAACACAAATCTCACTCTGCATACAATCCACAAAGAACACGACTTTAGAAGCCTCAGATACAGAACCTTTTGTTTTCCTTAGGCTGCAGAAATTCATGCTTTTCGTGTAAGATGTCCTTGGTACAGCTGCTGCACTGTCAGATGAGACAGAAGCCACCAGCTTAGAGAATACAACAAGGAGATACCTGTCAGCATCTTCAACACAACTCATCATCAACAACAGACCCCCATGTGCAAACTCCAGAGATTTGTGGGGCAGTCATTTTTCAAAAGCTGCTTCTCCCAGTTTGTCCCACCCACTGGAGAATGGACTGTCAGCCAAACTCTCTGCTGGTTAAAATATTTCACAGCAAAACCACTACATTAACCAAGCTGAATGTGAAAGGTGTTCCCCACACATTCCTACAGTGACTGACTACTGTTGACAGATTCATGTTTTCAGGCTGAAAGATTGGTTGTTCTTTAAGCAAAAGGTGAAAGACTAAGAGATGAGAAAACCTAAAATTACTTTTGCCATCAGAACATAGCCAGACAGCCCCTGCTGCCAGTTAATTTACTACACACAGAAAAAGAAAAGATAGAACTCCAAGAGCCCAGGGAGATGGGATCTGAGGGGTTCAGTAAAAAAGTCAAATATCTGATTGCTTCTCAAACCAGCTGAATTGCCATGGGATTTAACAGCAGCACTACAAGAAGGAGGTGAGTTTTCCAGTATATTTAACAGAATCCTGTATTTTGGTGTATTATACCAGAGCCCATCTACTGGGAGAAGTTTTCACCTTGTCTAGCAGGGGCCAGATATTGAAAAGCCAGATTCCTCTATTGCCATAAGCCAGCTGAATTCTCATTGGAATTGATTTAAGACCAGAAACAGGCACAAACAATAGAAGATGAAGAGGGAAGTGAACCATTTCTCAAAATCTGTAGCAGAAAGTTGAGGATAGTGTAATGTTGCTGGACTTAAACCATTTATCACAAGATTTAAGAAGAAATAATGTATGTCACAAAAAACAGTTATACCTATGTCCTCCAGGGTACACCAAAAGTGGTTGTGCAGCAGAAGAAATAAAACTATCTGCTCCTTTATAGTGCAGGCAGCAAAAAGTGATAGGCTTGAAGTATAACAAGGGAGATTCAACAGCAGAAAAATCTTTAACAGGAGGGAAAATGAAAAGAACTAAATATATGAGCAAATATCTGGAGAGCTTCTGGGCTCTTCATCACAAGAGGTGCCCAAAAACAGCCCAGCCAAATATCAGCCATGAATGACAGTCATTCCTACTACAGCTATTCGGGCTGGAGGGTGAATTATGGGACCACCTGAGGTGTTTCTCAGATCTATATTTCTGTAATTGAAAAAGCCCATCCTAAGAATATACAGAGACTCCACATTTAAAGCCCTGGAAACTAAATCCAAATACCAGAAATGGCACATCCTCAAATGATGCTTGCAAGCAGTCAGAAACTTGTTGATCTGCAGTGATCAACACTGTTACAGAAAACATTTATGTACCTCACACTGGAACATAGAGAAATGAAAATAAACCTTCAGAGGAGCAGAGTCAGAAGTGAGTAGATCTGGCATCTGCTGCAATAGAACTGAAAAGACATAGCCATTGTTCATCCTGTTTGTCAGACACAATAATTTATACCCCATGGTATAAATTACTGCTAGGATCTTTTGTGGAGAGAATTGCTGGAGCAAGGAAGTGTGATGGGAAAGAGCATTCAGACTGGGGAGCTACAAAACAGTGAGGGATGTGTTTGCAGAGCAGCAGTTTGTTTATACCCCCCCAGATGCAAAGAAGCGTTTCAACATTAAAAAAAAATGCAGAACCAAGTGATATGAAAACACTCCAAACTGTTAAAAAATAAATGCATAACTAAATAAAATGCAGGAGCTTTATCATAAAAATAACTGAGGCAAATAAGACATTTACCCTTCCTTATGCATTCAGCTTATGAATTAGCTAAATAATGGAAATAATGAGAAAGTAGACACTATGCAAATATAGTTTGACCACTGGCGGTCACCATTTTGGCCAATCCAGCGGTGAATGACTGGAGAGCTGCAGATATGGAGAGCAGGGCAGCTGAAGACAAGCAACCACAGCTCTTCAGGGGATGCTGTCACAGATGTGCCTTGTCTGTGAATCAGCATAAAAGGGTACCTGCAGCAGACAGTGCCTTTCATGGATGCACTGCACAGACAAACCCTGCTCCACACCTCCAGCAGACGGAAAGCTGCGTTGGAGGGGAAGGACAACTCAGGGAAACTCGGGACTTCAGGGACAGCCCTACAAATGTAAATAGCACAAAAAAGCAGTAACACTCTGTAAAATGAAAAGTCACAACATACTGCATTCCTTCCCTCTCACGGGGTCAGGTAGTCCAGAGCACTCCACGGCCGGGTTGGGGACAGCCACCCTCCACCTGGAGCCACTGCTGTCGCACTCCGTGTACTCGAAGTGGTAATCTGTCTGCAAGCAATTACAAAGAGTTTCAGTTTCATCATAACATTTGCATATTAAGCTCATTAATCAAGGCTGGGATTAGCAAGCTCAGTTGTAATTAAACCAGAGAGGAAGTGGCTGGTGTGGAACACACTGTGCAGCTCTGATGATTGCCGTGTCTCATCACAGAGCAAGCGCGGCTCCTGTCAGGTGCTGTGCAGCACAAATGCTGGGGCAGAAGGTGGGATTTGCAAAAGCACTTGATAGACAGGAGGCAGATTCCACTGGAATTTTTTTCCCAGTCTCTTAGAGCAGGACTGATGGGAAATTTCTGTCCATCACAGTATCTGATCTACAGCAGCCAAGGAAGCTTCCTCTTTGATCAACGGAGCAAGCCACATTTGGGCACAAGTCATCCCATGACAGGCTGGATGTGTAAGATGGATGGAATGATTCCTCCTGCAGGAGCCTTTCCCTCTTTGTCAGTTTCAGAGGATTGCCAGGCAAATTAGGGCAGATAAACCCAGTATTGGGATACCTGAAAATGTCATCCAGCGTCAGCTCTGAGGAGCACCTCAAGGCAGAATTGTGGTGTGAGGGGAGATCAGTCCCATGGTCTCCAGGGTGAAAAAGAGTAAGAAACTTCCTAGTATTATCTAGGAAAGAATATTAGCTGTTTGTCTTATTAATAGTATTGATTCAGATCCCACATATAATCTAGACTCACATTTAATTACATTTTTAGGTTTCTGTTTATAGCTCTGTTTTCAAATTCATAGCCCAGAAGTTTGTGATTAAAATAAACCTCAGCAACATCTCATTTTTCAACCAGTCTGGGTGGAACTGGCAGAAACGGTGAATAACCTTCTTTAGAAGGAACAGACCCATGTTCAAATAACACTCCCTGGCAAGCTCCATACGATGGTTCCATATGGGCAAAGCCACCTCCAGCTCTCTCTGCAGTTAATCAAGGTAAAATACTGCTATTTGTCCTGGTTCGGGGCAAATTTGAAAGATGTACCAAATTTGGGTTCATATGCCTATTTTAGACACCTGTTGCAGAGGGGACAAGGAGATAACACCTCCTAGAAACACTTCTTTCTCCCCACTGCTTACAGAGGGAAACTAGCCACTTAATTTGGATGGAGCCTTCTCCATTTCCTCAGGGGAACTCCACCTCCAACACTGCACATCCCTTTCTGGCCCATGAAAGCACCACCAAAAAGCATGGTAATGAGAAAATTTAACCACAGGCTCGATGTTTGAGAAGCTTTGGGGCAGCCTGGTGTGGTGATCCATAAAGTCTGGTGGGCTCCTTTCAGTTTATCTCTCTTTTCCAGGCAGGACTGGCCATGAGCCAAGGAGGGGAGGCCACGGCAGTGTCTGCAGCCCAGGGCACAAGAGCTTTGGGCTGCAGACACAGAGCTCTTCTACAAGAGCTCTTCAGCTGCTGCAGCTCACTCTGACTGCAGCAATCCCCACCCAAGGGGCAGCAGAAATCTGCCTTCCTGCCATGACTGCAGACATCAGGTCCTTATTCTGCTACCCTAGGAGGAGCTACTCTGTGCACACAGGGATTATTTTGGGGGCAGTCTTCTCCTGTTCCTTTCCTTGCAGCTGACACTGTACATGATGGAGCAGAAGAAGGAGGAGCAGGTGGATAAGAGTGGATCCATGCTGGCTCTGATATAGATTAGTTAATTCCTGCAAATATTCAGCTGACTCACATGGAGAAAACTTGCAATGTTGCTGGACTTAAACCATGTACCACAAGATTTAAGAAGAAATAATGTACATTACAAAAAATAGTTATACCTATGTCCTCTAGGGTACACCAAAAGTGGTTGTGCAGCAGAAGAAATAACACATTCTCAAATGATGCTTGCAAGCAGTCAGAAACCTTCCAGTGATCAACACTGCTACAGAAAACATTTATGTACCTCACACTGGAACACAAGGATATTTTGGGGGCAATGTTCTCCTGTTCCTTTCCTTGCAGCTGACATTGTACATGATGGAGCAGAAGAAAGGGGAGAAGGTGGATAAGAGGTGATCCATGCTGGCTCTGATATGGATTGGTTGATTCCTGCAAATATTCAGCTGACTCACATGGAGAAGACTTGCAATTCTCATTTACTTGCAGGAAAACAAACAATTCTGAGTTTAATACTTCTCCTACTGTTACCATAACTCTCCAGAGATATTCAGATGTTAATAAAGTTCTACCTAAACATCATTAAAGCCTTTGCTATTTTGCATCCAGGTGCAAATAATAATCTGATTTCTCTGGAATTAATATTTTCATGGCTGAATAATTATCTTTGTAGCTCAATCAATGGTTTAGAATCCTAACTCGCAGCACAGTGGAAAGGAAAACTGTTTGTCTCAAAAAAACCAAAGCCATACCGACACAGAAATATGATAAAACACACTGCCAACTCTACAAATATACTCAATTATAATATGTATTTTCCCCCTTCATCTTATTATGCAATCTTTCAGGAATACTTAAAAAAATATTCCTGAATCATTTCAGTATGAAATCTGCCATAAGGCAAGCAGAATACACAAATGTAATAGATTCATCTCCTAGTTCATATGACATAAGAAAAAAAATGTATCTATTAAATATGCAAGACTGGAGTGAAGCAAAGAAAAGGATATTGAAGTGCTCTGACTCTGACTTACTTTCAGATCCATTTTCTATTTAATATCAGATTTTTAAAAAATTACAGCGAACAGTTTGGTGTCAACAATCCAGGCTGCTCTCACAGCCACCCTATCAAAGCATACTTCAGTGATGCTGAGCCAGCAATGCAATCCCTCTGCAGCCAAAGCAGGTCCCAAAAATGGGGCAGCTGTGAGGGACACATCAAGCAGTGCAGAAACATCCCCTCTAATGGCTGGATAACTGTCAACTATCAACAGGAATTCAAATTTCAGGACAGTAACAAAAATTATAAAGAATAAAAGGCATCTGCTCTCCTTCCATGTTCAGGCAGATAAGTTTTCATCCCTCCATGGAAAACTCTCCAGCTTTAACCAGACAGGTGAGGCTCCTGGAGAGATGGACCCAACACATTATTCCCTCTGATCACACCATCCCTGGGTGTAGCTGTGTCCACAGAGGAGCCACAGGACTCAAAAGGTTGGTACAGCAGAACAAGAGGTCTGTGTGGGTTCTTTTCAAGACTTTTCCCTGTACTACGCTCAGATCCCTTGTGGAAGAGCGGTTGGGGTGGGGTTTTTTGTTTGTTTTCTATCTGACTTTCAACTCAGCTTTGTGTCTGAAAACACCTCTATGGACATGGCATTTATCTGATAAATGACTGCATGAGGACTCTTAAAATTCACTTTTGCCTTTGGTTGTGCACATGTGCATAGGTCCAAAAAATCTCTGCCAACTACCAACGCTTCTCTCTCAAAATCAGAGAACCACAGAATGGTCTAGGTTGGAACATTAAAGACCATCTATTTCCAACCTTCCTGCAACGAATCTGCAAAAACATTGCCCAGAGAAACTGTAGGTCCCTCATCCATGGAAGTGTTTGAGGCCAGGTTGGATGGGGCTTTGAGCAGCCTGGGATAGTGGAAGATGTCCCTGCCCATGGCACAGGGCTTGGCAAGAGATCTTTAAGGTCCCTTCCCAACACAAACCATTCTGTGATTCAATGATTCTATGAAGCAAACACTTCATAGGCCCAGCTGTGTCCATCTTTAACAAACAGAATACATTTGTGCTGCCTCACAGGCAGGGCAGCAGCTCACAACTTCAGCTTTAAATTCACCAGCCTGGCTCCTCATGGCGGGCGAATGTGACTGCAGGATCAAAAAGATCATTGCCTTCTCCAAGCCAACTAGGGTTAATAGTTACAATCAGACTAAACCTCCCCAAACTAGCCTTCCTCCACATCTCAACCCACACATTCTTCAAAGCCATGCTCTTCCTATGCTCAGGCTCCATCGTTCACAGCCTAAATGGCGAACAAGATATCTGAAAAATAGGAGGGCTGGCTCAGCTACATGATCCAGCACCTCCAACTGCTTCAGCAGCCATGGTGATGTCCTCAGCCCCCAGCACAGCTCAGGTCCATCCCTGTGAGCTGGAAGCACAGCTTGGCTGCAGCACCCACAGCTTCCATCACACACAGTGTCTGCAGGAATGTTTACTGGAAATTGCCCTTTAATGCTGCTCACAGGGCTCAGAGCCTCTAATCTGCCTCAGGAATTTGAGCTCCCAAATATAGGAGGCTGACCATGGAGCCACCACAGCACCATGGGACACTTAAAACACCTTTGTTTCTCATGGAAAAAATGCCATTATGTTGGGATTTCCTCACAGAATCACAGAATGGCTCATATTGAAAGGAACATTAAAGATTGTCTGCTTCCAACCCCATGACAGAAAAATTTCTTCACCCACCAGTTCTCTGAAGTGAATTTCATGGCAAATCCATTGCCAGATGTTATCTGTTGCCAGCTACTACTCTGGCTTTGTTTTCAATATTTTTCCCACTATCATCCACTCATACAGTATCTTTACATTTGGCCACAGGCCTGTTTCAATTTTAACTGTAATTCTGACTCTGTTTTATTACTTTTCTGCATTTGGCCTTCATCTTCTAAATATGTCACTCCTCCAGTTCAACTATAATTTCCTATATAGCATTTCCTATTTTATTGATCATAATTCCTAGGGTTTGGCAAAACCTGCTTGAATTTCAGATCCAAAGAGGAAGTTTCCATTGGAAAGTGTCTCTCAGGAAAAAATTAACAACATCCCACACAGGGTTAAACTTGGAAAAAATGCAATTTTCTAAATGGAAAATTGATACCATTCCAAGAAACCGCTCAGGATCAATGTGTAGTCCTCAGCATTAAATTTCAAATGAAAGGTTAATAGTAACCTGAAAAATGCTACCAAAAATAGGCATCTGCATTTGCTTTACCCTGTGCTGAATTTTGCTTTATTGTTCTTGGAGAATTAGTGACATCACATCAGCAGTACCATGCAAAGCTGTAATGAGAAACTCTCTGACCTACACACGCTCTCTTTGAAGGACACCCTGCACAAAAAAAGAAGCCCTTGTGCATGCACATGACGTCAAAGAGGTGGTGCACTGGTCACAGCCCTGCCAGGGGGAGGAAAACAGGGCAGAATGTTTCCAGCATCCTCTGCTCAAAGCCCATCAATATGGGATCGATGGTGTGGGCCTGGCGCCCCTGCACCCATCCTGTGAGAGCTCCAGCAGAGATCTCCTGGCTCCCTGGGGCACCCACACCTCCTGCCCTGCTGCCCTTCCCCAGCTCCAGCCCACCAGGAGCTGTCTGAGCAGCATTTCAGCAAGGTGTGTGCCACCCTGTGTCCCCTGCAGCCCCACTGCCCCCATCTCATACAATTCTTGGCTTCACTTTAAGTGGTACCAAGGTCCCTCCGTGCCCAGCTCCCCAGGCCCAGTGCAGGTGATGTTAGATGTTTCCAGACCTCGCTAGACATCTCACAGTCCTCCACAAGAGTTGACTGACACAGACATTTCCAGGGCACAGATCCTCTGTCTTAAAATAAAAGTCTGTTTCAGGGCCTTTCTGAAACTCTGCAAGTATTGTTTTCTTCTCCACTGACTGGAGACCTTCCTTCCAGACAACCCCCACAGCAATGAGCTTTCTCCATAACAAAGAGCAACACTTCTTCAGTGCCCTTCCTATTTTTCCGTACCAATTTCTTCATTCCTGCCTTTCACATAGATGAGAGATGCCTTGCACTCCTTCCACTTAATTAGAAACAAAGAGCAGAGAGGGCACAAGCCCTTACAACCAGTTCTCCAAGCACTGAACCCTCAGTCTGGGCAGAAAACCCTGGATGAAGCCCAGGAGCAAAGAGCATTTGCCATTTCTGTTATGAAACACAATAGCAAAAGGCTCCTGCAGTTTAACAGCTTGCTCTACTCCTGCTGTTTTCCAACCACAGACATCACTGAGTCAAATGAAAAACAAAACAAAACAAAAAAAGGAGAAGAGAAAGAGAAAGAGAAAGAGAAAGAGAAAGAGAAAGAGAAAGAGAAAGAGAAAGAGAAAGAGAAAGAGAAAGAGAAAGAGAAAGAGAAAGAGAAGAGGAAAAGAAGAGAAAAGGAAAAGGAAAAGGAAAAGGAAAAGGAAAAGGAAAAGGAAAAGGAAAAGGAAAAGGAAAAGGAAAAGGAAAAGGAAAAGGAAAAGGAAAAGGAAAAGGAAAAGGAAAAGCTCTTCTATGCTACCTGGCCAATATTACTAACCAAAACCTCTCAAGAGGTTGTTACTCCTTCCCTGAACGTGGACTTCTTGTTCCACTGATACTTTTGCTTAACCCGATTAACTGCACACAATGCTATTAAAAGACCCTGCTTGCCAAAAGGGGCATCCATAATCTTTACAGACCTCTGTGCTGTCTATATTTACATGTACAATAGGGATTAGTTGGGTATTTATTAAAAAAAACCCTCAACCCTCCTCACAAATAAAAGCCTCTTTTGAGGAAAGAATGGCTACAGGCAGAGATAAGAAGGGAACCCAACCTCACTGAGCACTGCTGTGATTCCCCCAGACAAATCTCAATGAAAATGAGTCAACATTTTCACTTCCCTGCTGCTACACCAGGAAATGTCACCCCAAAAGACAGCAGATGCAGAGACATGGCATTCTCCCTGTGTGGCTGTTTCCCAAGTCTGGCATCCATAGCATTAGCACAGTCAGGGACTACACTTTCAACACTCTGAGACTATTCCAGAGCTTTCAAGGGCTGCTCATCAGTCACTTCCAGCTCAGGCCTTGAAAAGGAGAGGCAAGTTCCCATTTCTTCCAGACAACCCCCACAGCAATGTTCGTTTTGAGCTTCTAGCCCCTCTTCCTCTTTTACCACACTTGTTATTTGTAATTCTATCCCAAATATCTCTGCTGCCCCTCTGTGCTCCTCTCACCCAGCCCATGAGGAAGCAACAGACCCTTGAGTCAGCAGGGCTGTCACATCACTCCTCCAAACCTAATGCCCAGCTCTACACTTCTCTCCAACATGAGCACATTCCCCTTTAATTTCCTTTGAAATTACTTATATCAGTGATTTTCAGCTGAAAATTTGAGCCAAGTTTTCAATTATTCCTAAATCCCCAAATTCCTAAAGACATTTATGTGTATTCCACCACATTCCTCTTTTCTGGACCCCTAATTCGTTTGAGGCTGTTTTGGCAGTAAGAATCCCAGACTTAATTGCATTACTTAGAACTTCACAATCTGCATATATTCAGATTTTCTCAAAATCAGGATATTTGCATCTTGAATCTAATTCATGCACCAGGTTTCAATCACCAGAAGCTGAGGTTGGAACACTGCCAAAGCCATCTGCAAATTAAAGATGAACTGAAGAGGTTTACTGAATGAAAGCCAGAATTCAGCAAAAATATATCATCAATATTTGCAAGGAATCAGAATAAATGACATTTTACTAAATTTTTTACATAACCTGTTTGAATGTAAACCAGAATTCTAACCCAAATGTGTTAAAATAAAGGTCCAGTTGTCCTAGGCCAGTGAGCAGAGTGACCTAGAGTGCACAGATGTCTGCAGAATGATGGGTGAAGTTCAGAGAGGAAGACAGGGACAGCCCTTAGCAATGTTTACAAACAACAGCTGATAAAAAAGTGTTGGGATGAATACAGCGTCCCACTGGAAATGAAAAAGGCATTGATAAAAAAGTGTTGGGATGAATACAGCGTCCCACTGGAAATGAAAAAGGCATCGAGCTCTTACACTAACCAGGCAAAAGGACTTCCTTTGCCCTTGGTGAACCTGCTGCAGCATGGGATGAAGATCACAGAGAGATAACCAGGAGGTGGTTCCAGCACATCCCAGATGTTCAGAGTAGGACACAGGAACTGCATCCATTTCTCCCTCCACAGCTGCAGAGTTTGCACAGACTCCTTTCCACACAGGTACCCGAGTTAGGTGGGACAAGCCCTTGCTGCTCCCTCCTGCTGCACCCAGCTGGCGCCTGCTGGGCTGCCATGGACACTCTGAATGTGTTGGTGCAGCCTCTGGACAGCTCCCAGTCCTCCTCTCAGCTGAGCCTCCCAGACATGCTCGTCACAGAAATCATGTGCTATTACTACAGCAGGGTTTTAAATTAAGAGTCTGCAGAGTTAGAAGGGCATTTCAGAAAACATTTAGTCCATGTTCTTGCCCCCCACACCTAAACCATTCCTGACAGAAGTTTGCCTAACCTTTTAGAAACCTCCCAGTGACGGATATGGCCCAGCTCTGCAGGGTGAAGCTCAGTTATTGGCTCAATAAAACGATGCTAATGCACTCAGACCATTCATCAGGCAGCTAATGAAGCAGATATCACCAGCCAGGGAGCTGAGCAGAAGAGCTGGGAGAAATATCTAGGGGGGAAGAGTTTATTTGTTGAAAAGTGCAGCCCAAAAGATACCATTTCAGCATGTAAAGAGATTCAGAGAGCATGGCTGGCCCCAAAGGCTGGCTGCATCTCCCCAAGAAATCACATTTACTATGCTACACATTTATATATATTTAGTACATTGTGACAGTGTTCACAGGGGTTTTAGGATGAGGGAAGGGACGAGGATCTGACTCCATGTTTCAGAAGGCAGATTTATTATTTTATGATATATATTATATTAAAACTATACTAAAAGAAGAAAGGATTTCATTAGAAGGCTAGCTAAGAATAGAAAAAGAAGGAATCAATAACAAAGGCTTGTGGCTTGGACAGAGAGTCCGAGCCAGCTGACTGTGATTGACCATTAATTAGAAACAACCACATGAGACCAAGCACAGATCCACCTGTTGCATCCCACAGCAGCAGATAACCATTGTTTACATTTTGTTCCTGAGGCCTCTCAGCTTCTCAAGAGGAAAAATCCTAAGGAAAGGATTTTTCCTAAAAGATGTCTGTGACAAGTACATGATTTGTTGAAGATAGTTTCTTAAGGGCAGTGCATTCCCATGTAACACAACATCAAGCGCAAGAAACCACAGGGCTGTGCTCTGAGCAGCTCTTCTCTTGGCTGTCGGGGATGCTCCCTCTGGCTGGAATCAGTGGAGATTTCTCCAGCCTCACAGGGCAGCAGTCTGGTCAGAGACTGTCATCTTCCAGCAGAGATGGCGCTTTCTCACTCTGACACTTCTTCAGCCTTTGCCAAATCCCTTTCAGCAGCAGTCCAGTAATGGCTAGGAGAGTTTTTATTATCATTACCTTATTTTTCTTTTAAGGGACCATTTTCAGTCTGAAAAGGTCAGGTCAGCCTGCAGCCCTTTGACTATGAGAAATTTTTAAATAAAACTTCACCAAAAAGGTATGTGCAGCCCAACCCCAGCCATCTTTGAAAGCGTCTGGGATTATTTATTTTTGCAACCTGCAGAAACAAGTAGCCTCTAGTAAAACACTGTCTCTTTCATCCAGGGCCTTCTGTTGCCCAGTTAGGTCAATAAAAGATATCCATTCACTTCAAAGGACAACAGGATGAGCCACAGTTAACCTGATGCTGTTTAAATAACAGGTAATTTTATTGTCATCCTTGCAAGTGAAGCTCTAGAGAAGGCAAAAACCTTCCTCCCTTTTAAAATTATCCCACTGAATTTCAGGGAAGGAGATACCAAACAGAGAATTCTACAGGGTGGCACAAAATAGCCCCCAAAAAGATTATTTTCAGCCAGACAAACTGCATTTGCAGAGGCATATCCAGTGACGGCTTAATAAGCTAATAAGAAGTGTTGAGCAGTTTGCCTGCCCCAAACCACATTTTTTCTTTTCTCTTGTGTCAGCACTACATCTACAAAGAACCTCATCCATCATAAAGACATTTTTTCTCCTGGTTTTCAGCAGAACAGCTCCCTGCAGACTGTGTCAGCACTGCTGTGAACACAGGGAGGAGTGGCAATGGATGGCCAAGGCAGAAAGATGGACAGAAGGAAGAAAAACATTTTCAGTCAGGAACATTCAGGACTGACCTATTGGTCACACAGACTTAGACTGGATTAAATTGGTGGTGAAACTACTCCTTGATCCTGATGTCTTCTTTCCCAGCTTCCACAGCTTTATTATTCAAGGGTTTGGGTCTCTCAGGCACCACAGAACATTTTAATGAATATGGAAATTAACATAGTCTCTAGGGATACACATCTCCCAAGCCACTCAACAGAATTTCCAAATGCATATTCTGGTTCTTAGCAACAAAGCCTTACAAATCTTCATCAAAGAGAGACTTTTAATGCCAGTCAGACCATAGAAAATTGAGAGTTAAGAGAATAAGCTTTGTACTTTAACTGCATCTTTGGTGAAATGCTGATTCCTGTTTCAAAACCTCCTATCCTGCTTTACAAAAAGCAACTTGCAGGAAAGCCATCAAGAAGAAATTCAGACATGATGATACACATTTGCATTGTACCATAAGACCTAAAATATTCTTTTCCTAAAGGAGGAAGGAGGAGTTAAACCTCCCACCCTGCTCCATCGTCCCCCCGTAGCTTGACTTGGGTGACTGGGAGATGGGGGAGTGAGGGTGTAACACACCTCAGATAAAGCATGAGATGGATGTAGCAAATGGCACCTTGTGAAAATGGCAGGAGACATCAAATCCCCTGGCAAACAGGGCTGGGTCTCCTTCACAGTGCACAGGAAGGTTAGCATGGGCCAGAGGGGTAAATCCTACTTCTTCATCAGCTGCTGGCTTGCTTGAGGAGTCTCAGAGAAGCGTTCACTCAGCTGCCTTTCAAGTATAATTTTATTTGGCACACCTGGAGATGATACATTTCTCCACGTATTATTCTGGGAACCAGACTACTTTGTATTGTCTTACCTAATGCCAAATACTGAGACAGGTCAGAAGTGGAATCCAGGAGCTGAGTCCTTAAACACATAATAAATGCCTTATCCACAGGCAAAGGGCAAAACCACAAAACAGATTTGAATTTACTAATGCAATTCCACAGTATTTTGCCCACTGTCTGCATGGCTTCTGGGAAATTGAAAGCTTGGAGCACTTATTTTCTTTACATTTAAAACTCTGTAATAGGCCAGTCACAAGTGCAACAAAGAGGATATACTTCTGCCAGGAGAGAGCTTGTAAAAACAGCAGGTTAATAACATGTTCTCTATCTCTGGCAGGTCATTCCACATATAAGAGCTACCAAAAGCACCTACCAGAAAGAGGGAATAAGAAGTGAAATAGTATGGGACAGAAAGCAGCAGAAATTTCCCACTCCAGTTTTCTACCATCACCTCCCTGTCATCATCTGTCACAAGAAGTCCCATCCCTGGGCTGAAGGGATACTCCCTGCAGGCAATGGCTTTTGGCTTCCACTGCTCAGGACTATGGAAAACAGTGCTGGTTAATGTCTTTGGAGTATATTTGGTGTAGAATAAGATGCCAGTCAAATAAGAGCAGTTCAAGAATCAGGAAAAACATTTCAACTCAGCTCTCAGACGGGACCTGCTGCCAGGACTGGATTGAGGATTTCCACCTCATCAGAAAACTTTTTAAAATATCCATACCTGTATCTCCTAAAATACCACCAAACTTTTTAGCTGAAAGTTAGAAAGTTAGGTGTCTCAAGGGCAACACAACTTTCTCAGGTCACAAATAAATTTAAATTATAGTATAAAACTGTCTGGCTTGTTTCCAACAGAGAGGATAGAAGAGAAATGAGAGAGACATGTCCAATATCCAGCGATTCCACTGGGAGGAAAATCTGCTAGACGTGATCAATTAATTCATTGTAATGAAGAACACTGTAACCTGCTATCAATCATTTTTGTCCTGTGCTTTGTATCACATGGATTTCTAATATATGCACATGCCAGGGGACCCGGAGGAATGTTACTCAGCGTGTCTTTCAACCGGCTTTTTTAAGTGTAAATCATGTGATTATTTGTTAACAAGTCGGGGATGTGTTAACAATCTGATGACATTTCATTTATGACTCTTGTCTAGGTAAAGCCTCCAAGGTGCACTAAATACAAGCAAATAAAAAAACCAGTCACCTTTAATGAGTGTGTGGGCACGTACACACCTGCTTGTGTATTTCTCTATGCACACATAGCAACTCACACAAGGATAATTCTGTCATCATTTAACCCACAAGCTCCATCTCCCCTTGGCTGATAAAATTTGGTACAGCTCTGCCGCCTGCAGAGCCACACTGATTTACACCCACAGAGACTCTAGCTTCTTGTTTATCTTTTAACAGAATGACAAAAGGTTGTTAAAGTAAAACACAGGTCTTGGGGGAAGTCTGGGATACCTGACCATTGCTCCATGAGACCGCCAGATGGTGCAGCCACAACCAAAACATCTTGGCTCTGCTCTCGAACCCCTCCAGCAATGACAGCTAATTAGGTGCTGCAGAATTAACTTTCATCCTCCACCTGTGTGCTGGTGGTGACTAATTGCATTCACAGAATGAATCAGTTTGCAATTCCAAGTACACCAGTAAATCCAAGCATGGACAAGCATGAGAAGATGCTCTAAGGATGGGATTGACCTCACCAGGACATAGATGGCATGGATGACAGAGCAAGGGCTTGATGTCTTTCCCCACATTTGAACCAAAAACTGCTCTGAGAAAGAGCTCCTTTTATGGCACAGCACCTTGCTGCAGGTGGAGCACTGGCACAAATGCTGCTCCCTCCCAGGGTCCCACCACAGCTTCTGGGGTCTGTGGCGTGGGCACATCAAGGCAATGTCCACACTGCTCTGAAGGAAGATAGCAGCTAACTTCTGCCTTCTCTGCTTGCTAACACCCACTGAAATCTTGTGGCTAAATCCATGGCTGTAATTCCTCATGGGATTCAAAAAACGTATTTATTTTATCCCCTCCCTCCCCAGATGCTTTTAAGTTGCGTTACATATCACTGAAGTGGCGGTGCTCTGGGAGGAATACTAACATCAAATATAAATATAGGCATTACAACCAAAGCCATCTGTTCCTTTCTGTTGATTACAAATCTATTCTCCTCACCCAGAGCTACTCCAGCCTCGTGATCTCTCCTGCAGCCTCTGTGTCTGCAGCGCCCCAACAAACGTGCAAATTCACAGGCTCCACTCCAATGAACCTCTACACAGGTTCAGACCAGCCACAAGGGATTGTCAGGAGCAAGGAAACAAGCATCTAGAGCTGGATAGAAAATATCCCCATGGACACTGAGAGGGAAACACATCATGGGGACAATGCAGTTGCCCATTCATAGTACCATGAGTGCTTCAATGCTCCACCTCAGCTGCTGGAGACAAACCTGTGGCTCTGGTAAGATAAAAATCACAGCTCAGGAAAAGCACAGTTGCCAGCAGACCACCCTAACCTGGCCTGAGACAAGAGCAGATGTCCCAGAAATACAGGAGGAACAATATATAATTTGGGACAAAGCATGAAGGCATTGAGATCCACATGACAAACCAGGAACAACCAAAGGCTCCTCCCTTTCCTTTAAAGATTGTGACCTAAAGCTCCAGCTAAAACAGCTGCAGTAATATTTCCCCACAAGCTCCACATAATCACTCTCTCTCCCTTTCATTATTTCCATTTCCTATTTCCATCCATAACTCCCATGGGAAAAGGTCACAAAAGATCTGGATGAAAACACCCTTCAGCAAGCGGAGCAGGAAACACGATTTACAACCCTTTTCCTGGGGCAATGACAACCCTCTTCCCTCTCTCGTGACATCAGAGATTCCAGTGAGAATTTTTCTTGCATCCTTGCCAAGCCAGCTCAGCCTGATCCTTCCAGCAAGGAGCAGATGCCAGACTCCCCTCTTGTCCCAGTTCCCCTGGCCAGCCCCCAGGACGGCAGCGTGGGGCGGTCAGGCTGTTTGGAGCTGCCCCAGGCAGTAACAATAGCTCAGGAAAGCTGTTTGCTCCCTCAGTTCCTTTTCAGGTAGCGTGGAGAAATGGAGCCAAAACCCAGCAAGCAGAAGTTCAATCAATTTAGGCTCAAAATAGAAACAAGACCGTGCTGACTGCCACGACAGAGCACGGCGAGGGCTGCCCGAGCTCGAGTGCACACAGAGCTGGAAAGAGGTGTCATATCTGCTCCTGGGGCTGCAGGATTTGCATGTGACTCCCTCTGAGTTTATCAGCAGTTTCATTGCATAAGGAAGTAAATAGTCAGGGATTTACAGAACAGAAGGCTCAGGCTTGCTGCGCTGCTCCAAGAGAGAGCCACAGTCAGGCTCCACGTCCCTGCCATGCAGCGGGGAGGGAGTTGCACGCCCTAACATCAAATCTACAAGAACCAACCAAAAGCACCAAAGGCAAAACTCAAAGCAATTTTGAAATTGTAAGAATAGAACAAACCTATGCCTCTCCCCAAAGCATCACCTGAGGCCAGTTTATGAGGGAAGACTATTTCTACTCAAGTCAGTCTCCATTAAGCAAAAGTTTTCCCAGCATGCTGCAAGTTCAGAACATGACCTCTGAACCAGCTTCTCTAAGCTTGCTGCAAATTCATGTCCAAAGCAGGATCTGTCTGCAGGGATTCATATTCCTACCCTAACTGGAAAATCTGAAATTCTGAGGTAGTGCTGACACCCAGTGAAATGGGTGAGGACAGCCCTGATGTCCACACCTGCTCTGCAGTGCTCTTCTCAGCTCTAGATCTAAGATCTGAAATCAGAGTCTATAAAAAAATCTGATAATTCAGTGTTTAACTTACATCTGCTTCCTTATGACACAGAACATTGAAGCACAGCTTGGGTGCTCTGGTAATTTTATCCTCAAACATCTTTCCAACACAGAACCACAAAATTGGATTGGAAATGACCTTAAAAATCACCTACTTCCAATCTCCCTGCCATGGGCAGGGATGCCACACACTAGACCACATTGCTCAAAGCCCCATCCCATCTGGCCTTGAACATTTTCAGTGAAAACAAGTGTTCTTATCCCAAGTGTAATTCTGCCCAGGAGCTAAAAGCCAGGACATTTAGGTCCTTATTTGTAAAAGGTACAAAAGAGCTTTGCTCCTATCCAGGCACTTGTTACAACAGCAGCTGGGCTCTTCACTAGCTTGGAATCATGTCCCAAGTGCTGTGGCAAGTGGTGCACAAGAAGATCAAATGCAGGTCTGCTGAGGGTCAAAAGACTGGATCAAACTCTTTGTTAAGAGCTTTCTAAATCTGCAGTGTTGATCCTGCCTGAGGCACTGCTGGAAGGGAGCTGCTTTCGCTGTGGAAGGAGATCTTACAGCAGCCCTCGCCATGGCAGTTCCAGAGAGCACTTCTGCAGAGCTTCAAAAAGCAACAAACTAGGAACATTTAGCCCCACTTTTACAATCCTGCAAAGTTTTCTTGATAATCTATCTGTTTTCTTGCCAAGGAAGGCTCATCACATAGAGTCAGGGGCACAGGGCAGGTGGTGCTGCCCCACGTGCCTTCCCTGAGCAAACAGGATTAACAGGCTTCCCCTCTGCAGGCACCAGCCTGTGGTGCTGTGCCAGGCCACCAACACCATCCATCTTCTGTCAGCCAGCCCCAGAGAGCCAGCACAAGGTTAATGTAGTCAAGGTGCAAAAAAAAAAAAAGAAAAAAAAAAGTAAAAGAAATAAAGGATAATAATACACTGAAAGGCAATGTGCATATAGAGCAGCTAATTTCCAAATACTGTGAGCTCTGCATTTCTCAAGCTAGTGCTGGCACAGGTTCCTACAGCCTCCTCCCAGCACTGACCACACTGTACTTTGTAAGCTCTGAGGTTTTTTTAAGCAAGGTTCAACATTGAAGGAAGAGCACTGGAAATTAGGAGATGTTATATGGGCATGACATGCTTATATTTTGAAATGGCAACCAAACATATTTTTAATTGGCTTTGAAAATCAGAATTAAGCACAGCTATAGCGTAATTACATTTCCATTTTTCTCCACAAACTGTACCTATTTCAACAGTATCAAATCTGTCCTGAGTTGGGAGTCTGGAAGTTTGCTGTCCTCATTTAAAAGAGTCTAAATGCTTTTTTGGGGTGTCCAAGGGGAGAGATGGGGCCTCCAGAGGATGGTACCTGTCATCTCAGAGGAGTCCCTGCCACCTGAGAGTCTTTAGGCTGAAACCACTCAGGATGTCAAAGTCATTCACTCTGAAGGCTGGAAGGAAGGAGGGGAGGAGGGGGAAGAGTTTGAGCTGTGGGGTTTGCTCAGCTGAAAAGCAAAGGATATTTCATTCTGAAATACCCATGCAGCAGGAGATACTCTGCTTTCCAGCTAAAAGTGTGCTTGTCAAAATGCATTAGAAAACATTCCCTTCAATGTGGAAGACTACAAATCCCATCCAGAATAGCATATGCTTCTAAGGCAAAAAAAAAGGAAATAAAAAGGCACAAAACCAACCCAGTGGACATTTTCCCTCATTTGAAATAATGCAGACATCAAATTTTTTCAGGACTCAGAGTACAACCACAGCACAACCCACAGAACCCAGCCAAAGCTTTATCACATCAGATGGAGACAACCTCAGCACTAATTAATTGTAACACCCAGTGCAGAGATAACCCCAATCAGTGTGAATTAAGGGTCTCCTGCAGCACTCAGGGAGACTCCAGGGATAAAGCAGCCCTGACAAAGCCTTCCCAACATACTGCCTTCCCTGTGCCTATCTCCCTGCAATGTCCTATTGTCACTGTCATATTGTCTGGAAAAATCCCTTCGCCGGGATTTCTTCTCCTGGGAAGCTGAGAAGCCTATGAGAGAAGTGAAAACAGTAATTATCTGATTGCTTCTCCTGTGTTTGCTGCTTTGGAATGGGGTTTGGACGTTGTTTACCAAGTGGTCATTGTTTGACTGGTTTCATGTTAATTGTTTTTACTTAATGACCAATCACAGTCAGGCTGTGTTGGACTCTAAGGAGTCAGTCATGAGTTTTTCATTATCATTCTTAAGCCTCCTGTCTGTATCCTTTATCTTTCTTTAGTGTAGTTTTAGTACAGCAGGATAGGATAGGATAGAATACAATACAATAAAATAGAACAGAACAGAATAGAATACAATAGAACAGAATAGAATAGAATAATAAATCAGCCTTCTGAAAACATGGAGTCAGTTTCTCATCTCTCACCTTGTCCTGGGGACCCCTGCAAACTCAACATCCTATCATATTTATTCACAACCTGTCACACACCAAACAACTGGCTGCCTAATGCCATAATTCAAGGTCCGTAATGAAACATCATAATTGTCTGCTCATCTCAACTACAGCAAATCAATATACAACTATGCACCACCAGGCACAGAGACAGAGAAATAATTATGAATCTTCCACCACTGGCTGAGTATTTCACACACACACACACAGACAGGCACAGAACCAAAGGCAGCAAATCTCAGTTACAACCTTTCTACCCACCTGACACCTCCAGCAGCACTGGAAAACTCGACACAAGGGATGGCAAAATCAGCGAGGCATTCTGGGGGTTTCCTGAAGGAAATAACCTGGGGCGTTCTGCAGGAAACCCCCAGTGAAGAATCCTGGGGATTTCCTGCAGAAGTATTTCCTGTATATCCATGGAATCCATAAAGAGCAGGAATTAACCGCTTAATCAAATCCCTAATGAGCAACACCAGACTCCCTAATTCACAACTGCCTCCTGTGAAGATCTGTGACCATTTTAAGCTCTTTTGCTTCTGTAGGCTTTTACCTCCAGCCTCTACAAAAGCTTTCCAATCTAAAGGCTGAAAGATATTTTTAAAAATACATAAACACAAGTGATAAGCAAAAAGTCACATGTTGGCAGGTTATCTCAACAGGAATGAGGTTGCTTCCCTTTCCAAAAAAGTCATTCCCTCTTCTGCGTTGTCCTTTTCTGTGAGAGATGCCTGAGTGAAGCAAACTGCTACAGCCAAGTTTCATATCCCAGGAAAACTGTTCTCTCTGATGGAAAACCCTGAGAAGCAGTGAGCCACAGCTGCTCTGTCAGGAGCCATTATGATGAAGGATTACCAGCACAGGCCATCTGCCCAAGCTTGGGGGTTTGCTCTGCTTTTTGGTTTTGTTTTTTACTGTATGATGCTGCAGTAAATCAGGACAAAATTAAACCCAGGAGTGGCTGATCCCACTGGGGCTGAGTTGCCCCTGGAGTACCACTATCACCACTCCACCATCCAAGGATATTAAAATAAAAAAAACACCCTGAACGATGATTCAGCACGATATGAACTGATTGTCCAGTGTTTCTTTGTTAAAAACACAGTGCCAAACTGAAAGGGGGACTAAATCAATAGCCACAATTCAGGCTACATTAATTCCAAATCCCTTTCACTGTGCAAATACATTACAGTGATTCACAGAGACAGCCTCAAAGAAACAAGTGCCTCTGCGCTATTACGCAGCAAAATGTAAGGTGCTTGGGAGTCACGTGGGCAGGCAAACGATGGCATTAGGGATTTAATTGGCCCTTATGGATGAAAAAGCAAACGAGGAAGGGCAGGGCTGTCAGCAAGCAGCAGAAGCCAGGCCGGAGGAGAAGCTCTGAGTTGTTTTCCCCATGCT
Organism: Calcarius lapponicus; assembly: GCA_039654755.1. NCBI lineage: Eukaryota > Metazoa > Chordata > Aves > Passeriformes > Fringillidae > Calcarius > Calcarius lapponicus. The sequence continues at coordinate 11,711,552 of CM077463.1, forward strand.
GGCAGAGCAACAGGGCTGCTTGCTGGGTGTGAAAGCTGTGGCCAGGAAGCAGAATCACTGAGGGATGCAGGGCTCATGTCCTCCTCCTGGAGACCAAAGGGCCATAGGATAGCAAAGGTGGGTGATGGGTGCCCTGTAGAGTGAAGGAGGAAGGTGTAATCCCAGGATTACCTTTGCATTTAAAGCCAGGAAGCACTTTAAGGTACCTGGTGAAGAGGCACAACCTGACAGGGCAAACCACAGAGGTGCAACCAAAACCAACCCTCTATCAGTGCAACAGAGTGGGAGATGTCCTCATCCCACTCACAGAGAGGACAGAGAAAATGCTCTTCATTGCCTGAGACCAGTGATAAATGCACACTGGAGGACAGTGATGCACATCCTGATGCCTTTTCCTTTCTTGTTGGGAAGGATGAAAATTTGACAAGAAAGTCTCACAGATATGTATGCTTAGCAGAAAGATTTTTAAATGTTGAGCCTCATGAAGGAATAGAGATGGAAGCAAGTTTTGATATAGAAGAAAAGAATTGCTGAGCCAGTCTTACTGGATAACCAAGGAGGCAAAGGTTTTGTTAGTTAGAAGGGGTTTTTATGACTTACAGCAAAGGATAAACCCACCTCAAAAAAGAAGATGTTTCTACCAAGCAGAAAGACAGCACAGGCAAACTAGTCAGCAAAGTTGCAAGTAGAAAAAAGGTCTCAGAATTTTCCACTGCAAGAAAACTGAAAAACAACTTCTAGCTTAAACTGCAATGTACTGACTTTTAGTGATTGGAGAACAGTAACATGAATATGGTAATTACAGTAGTTATGATAGGCTATGGATAAAAGTTAAGGTACAGATTGATTCTACTGTATTAAGATGCTCAGCAAAGAAAAGTATAGAATGCATTGTAACCAAAATTAAAGGGTCTCCAGGCCTGCCTGCAGCTGGAGCTGACAGCTGTAGGCACAGGCTCTGTCACCCATGGATGGAATAAACTGCATTTTGGAGAGCCCCTGGAGTCCCACATCCCTCATTTAGGCTCTTACACTTTCTGCCATTCACCACAGCTGTGCAACTGTGAAACCCAGAGCACTGCAGACACGCAGACAATTCCCATCTTCACCTTCTGCTGCCCAGAAGAAATTTATAAGCACCACTAGCTGGTCCTGCCTGCAGCCCCACAGCTCCCAGGAGCTGCACACCAGCTCTCACTGCAGGTGATCCCAAACAGAGAAACCCTCTGAAGAGCCAGGACCTACATTTTGTAGACAGAAGTGAGTATAACTGGACCATTAAACACCATGCTCACATCATGCACGGAGAATAATTCTCAGTATTTTGGAATAGTAATGATGTAGCTGACCACCAGCTGTTTGCACAGGGCCATTGCACTTACACAGAGCAGCTTTTAAGGAAGGAAAAATGGTGCAGATGATGCTACCAGGCACATAATCAAGTTCTAATTACCTTTTTCTTCTACAACCACATGCTACCCAAACCATATGCTGCACCATGTTAGATGATGGTAGACAGAAGCAGGAAAGCAGCTTTTTAAAGCCTTTTTTTGCCCATGGGAAGCTCATTGCCAAACAAGGTCCCACCTCTTGGTTAGTGGTGAAAAAATCTGCAGCCTGCAAGGCACAGCTGACCATTCAGGTGATTTAAAATATTTCCCATCACAAATATTTCATCCAGCTGGGTGCTGGGCAGTAACAGAGGTAAATCATCTGAAGATAATCCATGTAGTGCAGAATATGAACTAGCAGCTAAACACCTAAATCTCTGCTGCTGATTAGCAACAAACAGAGAATACCTTGCTTGGGAAAGCCAAGCTTAACTGATCTTCCCTGCCTGGGGAAGGTGACCTGCAAGGCTGCATGCAGAGCTGAAAGGGAAGGTGTGCCCACAGGGCTGCATTGGGGTCACACAGGACTGTGGGGCTATGCAGGCTCTCCAGGACAATTGGAGTGTTTGCAGGGTAATTACCTGAGTCTGGAGATCATGGTTTTAGTACAACCCTAGCTGGGTGGCTTGGAGAGGAAAATTTCTAATATGATTTAGTAGTTATAAAAGCACAAAGGTTTTCTAGGACTAGCATGCAAGTAAATTCTGTCTTTTTACCTAAGAGGATCCCATACATAATACTTTTCTTTAAAATCATCTCATTATTCAATATTGCAGCTCACAGAACCACGTCACTTTCATCCTAAGGGGGGGAAAAAAATTTTCCTTTATGATCACATTCAGTCACAGGCTCCCCCTAAAGTCCTGATGAACCAGAGTGAGGTCATGGAAATGAATGTGAGCCCAAACAGCTAAAAAACTATTTTTCATGAGCAGAATTTAGGAAAAGAAGAAGGGGAGGCATGGATTTATTGGCATCTTAAACCCTGCTAAAAATCATAGAACTCACAATAGTTCTCAACCCTTGGAGCTCAGGTTGGGGGGCTGCTGCAGGAAGATTGGGCAGGGGAATCTGTGCTCCCTGTCTTAGAGAAAGAAACGAGTTTCCAGCAATTAAACAATTTACTTGTCCCAAGTAAAGGCAGAGATTAGTCTAAAGAGATCATTATATAATCAGAAATCATGGTAAATGGGGAAAATGTTAAAGAGCCCAGCTTTGGTGGCATCTTCCTTAAGTGAATAATGTGCTTTCCTTAGCAAAGGCCATGAGTTTCTGAAGAAAACTCTCCTGGATTTACACAGAGCTTTCACGAATACCCACACATGTGAGGGAGAAAAGGCTTGTCTTAGAAAGGATTAACTCCTCAGGCCAAGCAAGCTTTAACACATGACTAAGGATTCTCTGAAGATTTATGTAGCCAGGAAAGGGGAAATAATAAAATAAAAAAATAAAAAAAACCCCAAACCTGAACTGGCTTTTGCAGGCCAATAAGCACCACAGCTGAATTAGATCTGCCTAATGCTTGGTTAAGATCTGTAGCCTCAGGCAATCATTCTCTATTAAACAGATTATATTCAGCACAAACACAGGACATTTGTAAGCTTAAAGCTAAGAGGCTACACATGAAAAGACAGAAAATAAATTGTTCTGGGAATAGGAGCAGGAGGAAATCTAGAGGTAAAAAAACCCTGTTTTAAAACTTAGGAAAGGAGGTGATTCGTGTTTACAAGAGAAATGATCACCCCCAAAAAACATCTTCTTACCCCATAAATACATCCAGCATATACAGATTCCCTCCTGTCCCCTACTGAAGCAGGGAATGCAATGATGGTAGGTCTCTGGATCCCCCAAAGCTCCTGCTGCTGCCAAAATGCTCCAGAACAGCAGGGCACATTTGCCATCTCCCATCCAGGGGGACCTCATCCAGCCTCACACCACGGCAGAGGCTCTGGCTCAGTCAGATCAATACTGATGGACAGGAACTGGCTGGGAGTCTCTGGTTGAAAAATTGCTCTCTGGAAAAGCATCAGCTTCCTGAGAAATTTTGTGGGAAGTGACCACATCATTGTAAACTTTTCAAACTGGACCATTTTAGAAAATCTTTATGGCCCACATATTCTCACAAGGCATTTTATAGGATTATCCACTTTTTCACTCAAATGGTACAGAATACTTTGACCTCCAAGTAGACAAACTCTTAACATCTAGCCTTGTCTTTTTCAGATTTCTTTTTCATTTTTTGTTTTAAAAATGAAGCTTGACTTCTATATTGAATGGGAGTGTGCTTGTTCTGAGTTTTGCTGAGCAGAGAAACAGCTGGTTCCAGAGAAGCTCAGCTTTTAACTGATTCAGAAAAGGGCCACCATCCAAATCCACCAAATCAGGAACTATCTTTCAACTAGCTTCAAAATGGAAAAAAAAATTCTTACTTAGGACATGCAATGCACCAAACTGTCTTCATTTCCACAGCATAATAAAGCTGCAGCCTTTAAAGAATGAAGCTCTGAAAGGGCACCTAGGATTTGATCCACAAAGTCCTCCTGACACTGGGGATTTGGTACTCCCATTTAACTGATAAGAAAAAAATGCAGTATGATCTGTCAGCAGAAAAACTGTGTGATAAAACATGTGTTATTTGTTTCTGAAGTGGCTGGAAGAGTCCCCTGCTTTGCTGGAGAAACAGCTCACACTTTGGTTTTTTCTATCTGACCGCATTTGCCACATTTCTGGGAGTCCCAAGTAAGACAAACTGAGCAGAGCAAAGCTGACAGCATGAACCAAGAAATCTAGTGTGGATAAAGAAATTAAATGAGAGAGGGAAAAACCTCTTTTAAAATGAAAATTCTCCACAAAAAAAAAAACTATTTGAAAAGTGACCACTGAGACACACCTGTCCTCACCTCACCCCAAAAGAAATCCCTCTGGGGCAGGAATGACCTCCAAGGGGAATCACAACTGAAGCAAGAGAAGGAGAAAAAGCTGCATTGCCATTCACCATTTCCAAAATGCCCTGATGAAAAATTTTAATAACAACATGGCCTTCATTGATGTCACTGTATTTTTTGTTATCCAAAGTATAAAAATCTTTACGTCTATCACCCAGCCTCACTCCTTTAGCCATTTGTATTTTTAGCATGACTAGACATCAAGGACAGACTGGGCATGAGCTTTGATATAGACTGGAGCAGCTTATAGATCCTTATATCTTTAATGTATTTTAGTCTTACAGCATCCCATGACACTGTTGCCAAGCCAACTATAAAAAGAGCAGCTCTGTGTTTTCATTGTGAAGAAGCTAAAACACAGAAGCAAGAGCACAGGCTCTAAGTGAGAAATGGATGGGAGGGAAGGACACAGAGCAGCTAAAGAAACCCTCAGTTCAGAGGAAAATCTTCCCCTGCCGTCAGCACACTTTGAGTCCATCCTCCATCAGGAGATTTGCATTTCAGGCTTTTTTCAAATAAAAACCCAACAATATTTGCTTCAGAGCTAAAAATTGTCCTGGAGTTCAGCTGAGGAGAGAAGCTTTCTCATCTCTTATCGTCCTCAAGGACAACTTCAATGCTTTTCAGGATTGCCACATTGCAATTTGCAAATATCTATGAATTTCCAGACTCCTAAGCCAACTTGGCTTCACTGGAGGTTCCTTATCAGTTTCCTGTTAGTAGTAAGAGTTTCCTTCCTTGAATTTCCCTAATATGATCTCTTTTTAACTCCAAAGTATGATTCAATAACCAAATGATAATTCCTTTCCTTTAGCTTGACATAAATAAAGTCTTGTAAAAGTTAGAGGGAAAATCATAAATTCAATACAATTCCCTACTTGTAGCGTGTCAGACAGGAGATATTATTTAGACTGGTGAGAAGTGTTCTCTAAACCAAAAGTCATTTTTTAATTGAAATCAAGGCTATCTATATATAGCACATTTGTGTATTAAAAAAATAAATAAAGTCAGTGCTCTGTGAATGCAATGCCCCAAGAAAGCAATGAGAGATTCCAACTTATTTCATACCTTCAACATAAATTTAAAGGTTTCACACCACATCTAGAAGCCACTTTTCATTTAAATCTTTGGTATTATTACCAATTTATCTTTCAGCACAACAGAATTGGTTGCCAACATCTGTCTTTATCTTTGCTGCCTATGTTCTCTTTCTTTAAACAAACAATTTGCTCTATTTTGATAACTCCTATCTACACTAAAATGACCCCTCGTGCATTTACATCCAACTTCACAGAACTGAATTTCTGCCCCAGAGAGCAAGCTGTGAAAAATGCAAATCACAAAGATTTCTACAATTCTCTTGATTAAAAGAAATTTCTTTGGTCCAAAGTCACCCTGTTATATCTTTACTGAAGTTACAACTTGTCCCAGTGCTTTTTTTCCTAGAACATGCATTCTTCAAAGGAAACTACTGAGACAAACTCAGTATCAAAATGTAATTTCATTTGCACCATTGAAGTCAATGGAGTTTCTTTACAGCTTGATCCAATAGCACATTTCAAAGAAAAGAGGGAAAAGAAAAAGCACCATAGGCTTATGAGCAGCAGAAATCTTCCCCAGCTTCCTTCAGGATTGATTCTCAAGGTTAATTGGTCTTTTATGTACAGATGACTTGCACGAGCTGGCTCTTTATCTCTGTTATTTCAGTTCATAAAACCATTTCTAAACCTGCCTGTGCTATAGCAGGGGAAAAAAGCACAAGCCTAGTAGGGAAAGGACATAAATTAAAGGATTATAAGGAGAAGGAAGAAATAAAACTAAGATGGAGGCAGTAGGCAAGGTCATTGCTGCCAAATAGGAAGTAGGGGGTTGTTTTAACTGTAAGGGATGCATTAGAAAGAAATGTATCAGCTATCATGTCAAACATTCACAGAGTAAACCAGGTAAATGGTAAACATGCAGATGATATTGCAGCATGGTTACATGAAGTCAATAGAACATCCCACATTCAGGGCTGTTTTCATCTTACAATAATGAACATTAAGCTGGTTCTTTTTCCAGCAGGATTTTTTTTTTCCTTTTTTTTTTCAGCTTTTCTCGCCGTTTCTGGGCAGTGGACAAAGGCAGCAGGTAGAACACAGTGTCATCAGCTACAAAACACAACATCCTCACAGGAACTAGGCTGCATTTTCCTGATTAATTTAATGATGCTGAAACCCAAACACCACCTGTAATTGGCCCTCGGTCAGGGCTATTGTGAGAGGCAGGCTCATTAGAGGCTTCAGCACTGCTGGGAGCTGCAAGTCAGGAGGGGACAAAGCTTCCAGCCCTCAAGCAGCCTCAGCAACATGGGGTGGGTGCCACCAGAGCTGTTCCTCAGTGGATGCACAGCTCACCCCAGCCAGGACAGGCTGCTGGCTCCCGGGATCCAGCACAGCTCACAGGGATGCTCCGGGAGCGGAACAGGGAAAGGGGCAGGAGTTGTGTCAACATTGCTTTGGTAATCATCCTACCTGCATCTGCAAGGGTCTTTAAAGCCAGTAGTTCCACCAGTGCTGCCATTCAGGATACCTGTATTTGATTTAAAAGGCTGAATTCACCCCAGTTTCCCAGGACAATATTTTTATACCACACCTTTGCTCCCCAGGGAAAAAGAAGCGCCTTGGAAAGCCTGCACTGCTGCCAGCAGAGCATGCAGAGATGGCCCCAGGAGTCCAGGAGGCAGCCCCAGCAACACCAGACATCCCAAATTGTTCACCCTGTCAGCAGTGAGATGTCCTCATCTCATCCTGGTGGTATTCCAGACAGCTCAGATTCAACTCGGTGCTCAGGGACCATAAACAGGAGAATAAAACAGAATAAAACTGATGCCACATTTTCCTTCTCCATTACAACCATTTACAATCTATTTGAATTTGAATTGAACTTTTGAATTTAATTTGAATTGAGTTTGAAACAAATTTGAATTTTAACTGGATTTTTCCATAAGCTGTTTATTTACACCCTTCATCACTGGCATCTTCTATTATTTCTTCAGGGAAAGCCTCCACAAGACAGACTAGCACTTTTTGTCACCAAACTGATCTTTCTCACTACTCTGAATTTCATCTGTTATGCTGACACCCTTTATCCCTGTGTCTATTGTGTCTATTTAGAATTTCCTATTTACAGGTTTTTACCTTCCACTAATCACGTCTTTTAGATTATTTTTACTACAGATACTTTAATTATTCACTGGAAGTAATTTTTACTGGTTAATATAATTCTCCTCTAAAGAGTCATTAGAAAGTAATTGTTTTAATTATTCCTAGATATTAGCTATCAGGCAGGCACTGAACCCTCTGGGAGAGCATTTCTACCTGCAGCTACACAGGAGAGCATTCCAGCATGTGAATCCACCATTTAAACTCAAAATACTGAGTATTTTCATACCCAGCCCAACCTCAGCACTAAGCATTTATCTGTAGAGGGCTGATAGATCAGAGACCAGGATCTATATTCTCTTCTGTGAGTTGCATTCCCTGCTGTGTGTTGGATTCAATGATTTACAGGAGAGATGGAACTTTTAAAATTAAAATTAACAAATATGCATGTGGACAAAAAGCTGCCTACAGGTGCAGGAACAGCCCTTAAAGGAGATGTAAGACAGAATTGGATTACCATTGCAAATCTGGGCAAATTTGGCTCAAATTCCTTCTAAGCAAAGCACTGCAAATCTGCTTTTGAGTGGATTCAGTGCATATGGCCAACCCTTTCTCCTGCATAGAAACAAGGGAGAGCTTCATGTCGTCTTTTTTTATTTTTTTGTCTGCACTTAAAATACTGAAGAAAAAATAAAGCTGACACTGAGGATGTAAAAATAATTTATTGGATGCTTTGTCACTAAGTTACCAAATTTCTCCACGCCATGAATTATTCCTTTTTCCTCAGTGTTTCCTGTGCCTGCCAGTTTAGTACCATCTCCACAGTTAAAACATGCCCTCATCAAAGGAAATGCTAAATGAAAGTGCTTTTTGCTCTGTGCATAAATTCCCTGCTATGAATCTCTGTCTGGACATGCCACTGCTTTGTTTTTAGTTCTTTGGTCACTTATCAATGTGATGGGGTTCAAAGCACAGGCTGAATTTTCTTTATGAGGATATTTCAATGCAATACGATAGCAAGTGCAAAAATGCAATGAAATTTGTCTGGCATTATTTGTTCCAGTGAAATCCATTATTTTTTTATTTACAAGATAAGGGTTTTCTCTCCCCTGTTATTTGTTACACTGTTTCCATCAGGTTTATGGGCCAGTGGTAGCCAAGGGTGTCTTTTTTAGAGAAACACAGCATTATTTTTTTATATTTTGCAGAATTTTCTGTTACTCATTATCATACCAAACTCTTCATATACATTAATTGAATATTTGTTCTCTAGATTCCAATCATCCTTCCAGTTATTGTACAAGCTCTTTACTGCTAATTGTTTTCCATAAAGGTATTTCATGAGTCAGTATCCTTTGATCATAAAATACTTAAGATATTATCAGTAATGGAGTTAGTGTAAAGTAAACAGTATTCTCTCTTCTCTAAGAGTCTAAAATCTCTCTCCATTTCTTTGATATATTTTAGCCCAACATCACCAATTTATATAATATGTATAATTCTTCATTTCTGTTTGCTATTTTTCCTGTATTGCACAAAGATGCCTCTTTCTTTGTTCACCTGGTTGTTTACCTTTCTCAGAGCAGGCATATTTATCCCCACTGTTTTTATAACACCATCACTTTCATCATGACCAGGATGATTAGTGGATCAGTTAGTGGTTTGCAGTCTAGTTTTGATACTGTTGATCTGTTCAAGCTTTAAGGATTTTGTTTGTTTGTTTGTTTTTTGATTTGTTTTTTGTTTTCTATGGGTTTTTTGTTGGTAGTTGTTTTATTTGTTTGGTTGGTTTTGATTTATTTCTCTTTTTTTGTAGTAATAATAATAACAATAGTTATCATTATTGTTGTTTTTGTTGTTATAATTATTATTATTTCCAATTCTTGCTGCATACCTAGCTCATTGGGAAACAGCTTTTGATGCTATGAGCTGCATGTTGCAACACCCCACATCAAAAGTTCATTGAATCAGATCACCAGAGAGAAAAAGAAACACCAAATGATAAAACCAGCACAACTCAGGCTGCAAACTTTTCCTGCCATTCCCACCCTATACCACACCATGGAAAATGCATGGCAACTTGAAGAACCTTCATATGCAGCTGTCTGGGAAAATCTAGAAACATTAATATTACTTGAAGTGAGCAGCTTTCATAGTCAGGGTTTTCCTTTTAAACACCTTTAGGTAACAGTTTTGCAATATCCCAGTCTATCTGCATTCTTTTAACCTGATGAAGAAATTATGACTGCTGAAGTTGTAAAAATCCATCAAAGCTCTCATCACTGGCTTACAAATGATTACAGCAGAGATTGTTTTGTGGCAAGAATTTACACAGCATCTAGGCCAGTGGAGACTCTCTTCCTACTGACCCCATGGCATCTAACCTAACCTGACTCAAAACATACTGGGTATTCTTGAAAGAAACTATTTCTTTAGTCATGCTTCCGAAAGTGATGAAACTACAGAGCACGGATGGTTGCCTGCATCATCTACTCAGTCAGGCTGGATCTGTGCCTTCCTCTGAGAAGCAGCATCTCAGTGCCACACACTTCATTAGGGCTGTGCAGGAGTGACTGATGGCTTCTGCTCAAGCAAGCCATCCCACTGACTCCAGAGAAATTGTCCACGTGAGGCAGAGTTACCAAAAAAACACCATTTGTCACAGACTGATGCTTTCAAACACATTAATCCTCCTACAGCTGCTCCTTTTTAAAAAGGGCTAGAAGATTTAGTGCTGATGAAGTTGGGTTATTTAGCAAAGTCTGGCAACCCAAAGGCTGTGGAGTCCCCTTTTAGCCACATTAAAAATGGGAAGCCACGTGGAAAGGTCTGTCTGTAGCACAGGGGGACTGAGCATGCCCAGGTTAATCTGAATGGGCAGATCTCTCCCTGAGTGACCTGGTGCCCAGGTGGCATTGAACACTAAAAACTGGATCATTGAACTGGCATTGAACACTAAAAATAGGATCCCCTTTGTTAGCACCCTGCTCCAGCACTTCTGTCATGGACCTGAATATACAACATCCACAGCACCCACCCTCCCAGAGCCACACTGCCTGGAGACAGGGAATGGAAACCATATCCCACAAATACAGATGCCTTTTCCATTAATTCAAGACTGTTTTTATTAAGAAGTGTTTTTATCTATGTTGGACTGGCAGGACTAACCCTTACCTCACTGTCCTTCCCTCCTCAACTCCTTCTGCTAGGGACAATTGGCAGCTTTTGCACGTGCTGCCTTGCTCTGCACCATCCAAGAACACTCAGGAGGAGCATGTTCACTGCCACAGCTGCCCAGAAATTGAATTTGCTGCTGAGAATTTAATTACAGAGAGCAATCAAGGCAGCAGACTGAGAAGTGACCAAATGTGAAATGGGCTAAGCGCAGAGCAGAGGTGTGGTACAGCAGTGCCTCTCATCCTACATTTTACACTCCATGTGCATCCACCAGCAAAAGGCTTTGTAACATATGGGGATGATATTAAACATATAGAATGGTTGACCAAAAATAATGGGGCTTTTTATCAAATTTTATCATCTTCTCCAAAACACTGTTTCTACAAAGCTCATTGCAGTACAGTTACTCTAACATGATGTTCACTAAATTGAAATGTATTAACATTTTCCAAGCACACATTATCCTGTGTGTACAAGAGCCATTTCTAGTTCCAGAAAAGATCATTTTACTTTGACATTTCTAATTAAAAGAAAAACATTGCTCACAGATAAATAATAAATGAGAGTGCAGATGCTCTTATCTGCATGGCAGAAGGGAACAGGGAATTACTCATGAGTATGTATCCAAATGAAACTACCAGACCTGTCCATAACATGCACATCTGGCTACCACAACAACTACAGTCACTGACTCATTTTCCACCCACTTTTTCCAAATATCCCATCTAATTAATAATATGTTTTTTTATTTCTTCCTGAGGAGTCCTGTGATGGCTAAGTACAATGAAAATGTACACGTAAGAATGAATGCTGTTGCTCTTTGGGTTGTGGGTAGTTTTAGTAGTTACCCTAAGCTAGACACCAGTTGAATGCATTCTCCTGAACCTGAGAAACTGTTATAAATAACTGTAATCAGAGATTAACATAATTTTACCACCTTGATTACTCATAATGGTATAGAAGAGTGAGTCAGAATTCTGCATTAAATGCCTGGGAGGGTTGAAGATAACTGGCTTATAAGCATCCTAAGTTCCACTCTCCTGGATATTTCACAACACAGACTTTAGGCTTTGACTTTGAATTAAGAAAAGTGTTCATTAGTGTTTAGAGCAAACACTGGGAATAAGGCTTATAGCTTCCAATCCTCCTTCTGCCACCAGCCTGAGCTGTTCTGTGGCTTTGAGAGTACCACTGGGCCACCCACTTAAATCTCTGCATCTCTCATACCTTAAAAGCATGCTCTGATAAAGCCCTTCTCCAGAAGAAATGGCTATTACCAGATCTGAGCATGCATGCACACACAGGCATCACCCACTGTGCAATGGTCAAGGGCTGCAGCATAGTGGGTGATGCCTCACTGCTGGGAACATGGAAAACTCAGAAGCAAGGCACATTTAGGGGCTGTTTAACTTCCAGGCAGCAAAGCAGGTCTCATGATAGCTGAGACAAATAGCTGCAAAACCTAAACCATGCACCGATAATAAAAAAAAAATTCAGATGCAGATCCCAATTTTCCTGACTGCACTGGGGCCTGGGGTTCCCTTGGACATCTGATGGTCTGAACTGACCTTCTTGGAATGATGACAGCAGCTTGTGCCCACCACAGCTGCCCATTGCCCAGTCAGCTCCCACTCCCATGGGCAAGCACCTTCCTGATGGCATCAGAGGGAGTTGGAGCAGAGCAGAATATGGTTCAGTGCTCTTCTCATGGAAAATTAACAGAGTGGTCTTGCTCCTAAGAAATGTCAGTGGCAAAACACTAACATTATTTAACACCATTTCATCCAGTCTTACTGATTGGGAAGTTGTTAAGGCAGCAATTTAGGCTTAGTGACAAAAGGACACAATTAAAACTTCACTATGGATTCACCTAAGCACCCAAAGCATTTCTCATCTGAATGTTCATTCTTGTTCGGATTACGGAGCCGAGCGCTCCTATCAGTAATTCCACCTCCTTCTTAATTTACTCAGACAGGGTCAGGGCTTATATCCGACTTTGTCTAAGTCCTTTCCCTCCCCAAAGGCCATGGCAGCATGGGGGAAGGGAGGCAACACTTACACATCCTCATATGTTCTCAAAATAATTAGTTCAAAGACCTAAAGATTAATTCAAAAGGCAACATCCAGCAATGGAGAGAGAAGGAGCCATCATTAAGTCTCCAGTTTCAGCAGCACATCACTCAATCCTCAAGCCAACATAGCAGCAAACAAAAAAGCCAATTTCCTCTATAATTTTATTTTTATTACTTCTCCAGTAACAGAGAACAAGACCAGATTTTACCACTGCTAACTCTGTTACTCTGGGAATAAAAGGCAAACACTGTGTTACCCTGCGTAGGAGGCTGAGAAACTGAGATGTCAATTTTTCTCCTTTGTAGAATTAGAGCAAGGAATTATATCAGGCCATAACACTGAGTGAAAATAACAGCTTTGACAGTCAAATTGCCCAAAAGGAAGAAAATGCTGCCCAATTCTAGAGGTGAAACACTTGAGACAAAACAGATTATAATAATTAGAGACAAAGACCTCAGGACTATCAATATATCTTGAAAAGCACACCTAATTAATCCCTTAATGAGGAGGTGAGAGGTACAAAGTTACTACCTATCCTCTTAGAGGGCTCAGGGAATACAAGGAATATTTTATGGTAAATATTCCAAGAAAAGCGGCTGAGGAGACTTTCCAGCATCTTCCACTACCTAAAGGAGATCTGCAGGTGAGGTGCAGAGGGGCTTCTCACAAGGGCACATAACAGGATGAAGGGGCAATGGTTTTAAATGAAAGAGGGCAGGTTAAGATTAGATATTAAGAAGAAATTCTTTACTCTGAGGGTGGTGAGACACTGGAACCGGTTGCCCAGAGAAGCTGTGGATGCTCCTTCACTGGAAGTGTTCAGGTTGGATGGGGCTTGGAGCAACCTGGTCTAGTGAAAGATGGAAGTCGGGACTGGATAAGCATTAAGGTCCTTTCCAACACAAACCACTCTGTAATTCCATGATCTCCCCATGCAAGTGAGGTTTTCCAATAGCTCCCAAATACACAAAGCCTCACATGCTTTGCCTAATTAACCACTGCCATGCAGTGAGAGGGCTGCCCAAACCTCAGGGACCGAGGGGGTACTGGCACAAAACTTCTTTGTGGCTTGGAGGTGAAGATGCCTGAGGCACAATACATCTCTGGACAGGTAAAATCCTTGGAACAGCACCCAGCATGGGGGGGAGATTCCCTTTCCAGCCAGTACAGCTGCAGCTTGAAGCTTCAAGCTTGTCACGACCCCTCCTGTGATAACCAGTGCTTGTAATCCAGCAGCATTTATTGGATTAACACAGAGAAACTTTAGGAGCAGGAAAACATAAGAAGCTAACTAGTTAGGAGACCATATTATATAGAATCTGGTTTAGTTTGTAACGTAGATTTATATAATTGTGGTGCAAAAAACAGCACAGACAACATCCAGACAATTTCCAGACAACTTCCACAAGGAGGGAGCCATTCCCATCACCCATCCCCACCTCCTCCTCCTCTGCAGCCCCTGCTCCTGCCAGGACACCATGGATGTCAGTAGTTCTCACCTGACAGTGTTTCACCACACATTCAGCAATTGTTCTTTCCAACCCCTGGGATACATCTAAGGTTTTGCTGGCCCATGTGTTGTTCTGCCTTTCAGGATTCTCAGCAGCAACCCTGTGTTTTTCTGATACACACTCATCCAGTTATAATGCTTAAACCACCCAGGGTCTTGCTCTTTCTGATCCAGAGGACCTTGCTCAAAGGGTTTTACAGTCTAAATACCACCTTGGACTTGATTATAAGGCCAGATTTTACCATTTCTGCCCTTAAATAACAGCTGCTTTGGAGGAGGTCAGCTGCTTTAGCACCAGCATTGTCTTTGGTGTGGAGAAAAGAAATTGCTGCAACCATTTTCTCCCAGTTCTTCCTCGAAATTCTTTAAAACTCTTTACCCTTTGCAAAAAGATGTCGAATGCAATAAGCCACAGTCAGACCTCCCTGGTAACAGACTTGTCAGAGGCACACTGGCATTCTGCAGGGTAGCAGCGTGTCACTGCAGTCTCTGAGAGCTGTAGCACTGAGCACTCACAGCCTTTCATGCTCACAAAGCTCTACAAATGTCAAAAGAGACCAACAGATAGTTCAGAGCCTTCCCTCTTGAAAATTAACCTCTATGAAGATGAATTCCCTGTGACTAAGCTCCCCTCCCTTCTCCATTTTCCTCCTAGGAGTGTGCTGGTGGAAGTCCCTTGTACCAGTAAAGGAAATACCAAATTATTTTGTGGTCAGCAAGCACAGGTGGAGGAGGGACTGGTCTTGACCATTACTTTGTGACCAGGCAGAAGGGGTTGACCCTTTCAAATACTCTTTTGAAAGCTTGCTTCACACCCTAATTACTCCATAAACACTGAGGTTTCATCCCAATTGACCAGCCTTGCTTCTCTGGGAGCTCTCCAGTGTCCTTTACACAGGATGGAGATAACTCCACAACCAAAGCAAAAATCCCAGGTTTTGGGTTATGGGGTTTTTAATCTTTCAGTCTCAAAACCTAACAAATTCATCTGCAAATCCCTATCGCTTCTCAAACAGGTTTTAGACAAGAATGATTGGAAAATCATAATTTTTCAATCAGCTTCTAAATTTTCTAAAACAAAAACAAGCTAAAGAGAAAGCTGAAGTAAAGAATGTGATCATAAAGGATGTTGATACATAAGTTTATCTTCATTGTTCTAATGTTATTGAGTCATCTAGTCTTTTAGTCACCCAGCAGTAATATTTGGACAGCTTTAATCTAGTTCCACAAACTGAATATTTTTCCATTAACTGCAACAAGGTTTCTTTGAGTTTTTGTATTTTTCCTCAGATTTTTACAACCAAACAAATGTAGTTTGTCAAACTGAGAATGATTTTTATTATCACCTATGCATTAAACTCTTCTTTAATATTCATGACATGAAAATCTTACAATTTAAAATTTATACATCATGGCTTTTTTTTTGTGGGTTTATTTTCTTTTTATTACACACATTTTAATGCATACGTAATCATATTTTAAGTTTAATAAATGCACACAACTTCCTACATGGCTAAACTTTTTCAGAGATACTTTCACTATATATGGTGATTTTACACAATCCTACAGATATTCACCCCACTGCCTTGTATCACTTTGCTTTCACACAGCAAGAATCAGCATTTTCAGGAGGTCTAGGCTTTTCAGTGATTTTCCTGAGGCTCTCTCTTCCAAAGCAGGAATTCCAATACTCAGAAAAAGCACCTAAAAATAACACTTTTTTCACTTGTTCTTGTTCGTGACAAGAGGTTTTCAGGTCACTGCAAGTGCAGGTTTGTGGTGGAGAACAGGGTCACAAGGGCACACCTTGACAACAACCCCAAAAGACCAATCCCTAAAACCCCTTGCTGAAGTAGGTTCTTAGGGCTTAAATCTGCAATTATTGAAGTCAGCTAGATTGAAAGATCATGCATTAACAGAAATGTTATGTTTAAGAAAAAACTGTCAGCTTTAATGCCAATATTCACAATCTCACGAAGGCCCATCAAAGTAGCATTAATGGGCTACAGCTTTTAAACTCTCAATATTTAGGCATCCTATGCATGGCTTAAGTAGTTGCCTTGTTAACTATTGGAAATCTATCTCTATCTCTTATACACTCTTTTATAGCAATAAAAAAAAGGCAAAAAGAGGTGTAGAGGTGGAATTTTATAAGATTTCCCCCTGCCTATTGTATTGGCAGGGATCCCCATGGCAGGGAGGAATGATGAATCTGACTCCGTGTTCTCAGAAGGATAATTTATTATTTTATGATACTATATTATATTAAAGAATACTATACTAAACTATACTAAAGAATACGGAAAGGATACTTAGAGAAGGCTAAAAAGATAATAATGAAAACTCCTGACTCTTTGCAGAGCCCTGACACAGCTTGGCCATGATTGGCAAAAGAGTGAAAACAACCCACACCAGAATCCAATGGAACAATCACCTGTGGGTAAACAATCTCCAAACACATTCCACGTGTGAGCACAACACAGGAGAAGCAAATGAGATAAGAATTGTTTTCCTTTTCTCTGAAGCTTCTCAGCTTCCCAGAAGAAAAACCTCTGGAAAAGGGATTTTTTCAGAAAATGTGAATGCCACACCCACCCACTGCAATAAATTTCTACCTACAAAACTATAAAGGAGAAAGCTCACTAAATGCTGTTTTGTCATTTGGTATTCACCAGTCAGAGCACAAAGCAAAGTGCCTGGCAGTGGGGACAATGACAATGTGGCACCAGTGGTGTTGCCCACATGTTGGGGCTGAGCGCTGCTGCGCAGGACAGATGGACAGTCCCCATCTGCCTGGGCGTCCCTCCCTGCTCCCTGCCACACAAACAGAGCAGCACCCAGACAGGCTGGCAGAGATCTGTTTGCACAAGGTCACTTCCATACACACAAACCCAGCTTTTCTCTTCAGGAAAGTAAATATTAGTGCCCATTATTCCCAACCATCAAGTATCCAGCACGCCTTATGCAAACGCTGCGTGCATATGGACACCAGATAAGCCACCCACGAGCTGTATCTCACATCCACACACCCTGGCACTGTGCAATCAGCCAAAATGTTCTCCTAGAACAAGATTCATGTTTCACTACCAATGTGGTGAAGCTTTTTATTCAGAGCTACTCTGTTATTACAGTCGAACAGGCCTGACAGTATCAAAGTTGATCACTGTTCTAATTATAACTTTTAATATGCTGGATTTTATTCATTCCTCCTCCTTTTCAACCTTGATGTTTTATTCCCAGCTATTCAGGGCTTGAGACTCATAAATGAAAAAAGAAGCTTCTGGTTTTTTGAGCATGGATGTTGCTGACTGTTGCCTATTCAGAAGGCAATCTGCACAGAAAGGGTTCAGGGTATAACTATTTAATAGCCCAGAAGCAAATCCCAAGAAAGCAATTACCCAAGGTACCTGCAGTATCCCAAATGGCTCTAATTAAGCCACTGCAAAAAATTGCTGAGCTTTAGTTTGTGAAGGATTCAAGGCCATCAGGGTCAGGCTGGGAGGTGGGCCTGAGCAGCCTGGTCTAATGAAAGGTGTCCCTGCTCAAGGCAGAGATGGGACCAGAGGATCTTTAAGGTCCCTTCCAACCCAAATCATTTTGTGACTCAGTGATCCCAGGCCTGAGATGGACAGCAAGCTGCTCCAAGGTGAGCCAGCAGACCCAGAGAGTCTCCACTCAACAGATTTATAAACTTTCTCCCTGGGTTTCCCCTGGGCTCTGAGTTCTCCATCTCCAACTTTTTCCTTTTTATTTCTGCTCCTTGTTCTCCTTCTGAACACCAGCACCAACACAGCGGCAAATTTCACTGCTTCCTGAAGCACCAGCCAAATGAACTCACTTCTTTTCATGCCTTGTCATGGCCTTTCTTTACCAGATGCAAGACAAGATGATAAATCGGGGTCCCTTTTGATCATCTCAAAATAAAGGACACAGGCAACCCTCACTTTGGGTACTCCTGAGATGTGTAAAATTCACAAACTAGAACTGCATCAGATATAAAACAGCTGAATAGGACAAAATAACTCAGATGAGGACCTGAGCTGTTAATTATAGAGTGGGGAAATTATATCCATGGATTGAGAAAAATTAATCAGATGGAGCAAATGTTAAGGCAAATACTACAGCATATGTATCTACAATGTTGCTCCAATATGAGTGAACAATTCAGCTCAACATTAATTTTTTTTGGGCATGTGCAAGTGTATCCAGGAGCTTGTGCCTCTCCTTCTGTACAGCCACTTCCTCACTGAGCCACTGCTCTGGACCAGGTTTAACTTGTGCAATTACAGTGTCCATAGGGAAAATCCATCTCCAGTGAATCAGCTCACTGCTGCCAAACTGCCTCATCCTCACAGGGCTCCCAGGGGGTTCATGCGGAGGAGGATAAAGGTAACAATATTTTACAAGTTGCCAACTTTAATCCTGTGAGGACCTGAACTATGGCCAGATTTAATCATCTGAGGCATCAACACAGCCCATTTCATTGCGGTTCCCCTCCTGCAGCAGCCCCACAGCACCATCCTGTCCAATCTGCTACACAAATTCCACTGTAACAAGCATATAAGAGGACATCATTGGTTAGTGTTAAAACATCTGCAGAATGTATACAGAAGAAATATCTTTATGAAAACCCACAAAAGAGCATTAAATGAGCACCAAACTGACTTAATATTATTTAAATATTCTTGACACAAATCAATATTTTTTTTCAACACTGAACCTAAAGCAAAATCCTCAACTTACTGGAGGCAAAAGATTTAAATTCAATAATATATCTCAGTTATGTCAGAGCATTGACTCTGTGATACACAGAATTCCCTGACTTTAATCCAGGATGGTATTTAACATCAACTTCATCTTAAATAAGGCAGTCATTCTCAAACTTCAGAGGAATTATTCATGTGCTTAAAAGCAGGCACATGCACGAGCATTTTGCAAAGCTTCCACTCCTGTCCCTCTGCTGTTGGTTATCACTTTCCATTAGGTGTAAGAAATTTTCACAGCAGGCACCAGAAAATTATTAGAAAAGGAGCAACCAGGTTATTAGAGGGAAGCCTGGGTGATGCTCACTTGTCTGATCTTGTTTCATTTTTCTGCCCTGTCACCTCCTCCACAATTTCCTACCAAATGCATTTGCTCCACGTCTCCCTTTCTCCTGAGAGATGTTGCTACATGAAAAAATGCCCATGAGGTACCTGGCCTGCCCAGGGCAGGGTGTGACAAACCCATCCCTCATTCCCTCATCACTGGTGTCCCACATCCGTGAGCTCCTGGTGTTCTCCTCCCTCTCTCCGTGGGGATGATGAGTCTGGCTCACTCCTGGGCTCAGCTTGTCCCCTTCAGACTTTGACTTCCTCAGGGGCTGGATTTTAGGTACAGCCAGGGAGAGAATCAGTAAAATAAACCTTCAATGTGGAAGGGAATTTTACCCCAATCCAAAATCTCCTCTTCCCATATATATACAGTCCCCCAAGGAAGAGCTACAAGTACTGGTCAGTTTTGTGTCAAAACAAGGGATTTGCACTCAGACTCACACAATTTTAAGCAAAGTGGTCACACTGACAGCAAACATGTTTATAGACAGGACTTTGCTACACTTCTCTACAATATTACTTATTATATTACGCTAATATATAATATTGCATTTACATGTAATACTACAAAGTAAGCATTTTGAAAATTAAGGAAGGGCATGCTTCTTTTGCCAAACCTAATTAATCCTCGTGGGGAAGTAAAAATAAAAATAACTTCATTGACTTTAGGCTTTGCCAAGCTGCATTTGAAGATTATTACCAGGTTCTGCATCTTACAAATACAAATTTTATCCAGGAGTCTTCTCTGTGGAAAAAAAAACACTACAAAACCAAACCCCACCAGGCTACAGAAAGACTGTGAACTGTTTCCTTCTCCTGTTCATTGTTTTTCAGTGGATGTTTTGCTGCCAATATCATTCAGCATTTTATTTGTTTGCTGACCAGATGGCTGAGTATTTTCAAACAGGAAAAAAAAACCATAGCAAATAAGACATTTTTTCTTTATAAATTTTAGCTGAATCTTTATCAAAATTCAAGTTTGGAAATGCTGTATGTTATTATGAATATTCCATTTTGAGGGGAAAATAAAAAGACAAAAGAGAGACTGATGACACCTGTAACTCTAGATGGACATCATGCTTGAGAGGTTTAGCTTGGGAACTTCTGCCTGACCTGCAACC
This sequence comes from Calcarius lapponicus, assembly GCA_039654755.1. Lineage (NCBI taxonomy): Eukaryota > Metazoa > Chordata > Aves > Passeriformes > Fringillidae > Calcarius > Calcarius lapponicus. Next base: position 11,732,005 of record CM077463.1, read on the forward strand.
ACTCATCCCAGGATGGGAGCAGCCCTTTGTGAGCACTTAACTGCCCTATGTGAAACAACCCTGTTCATTGAACAAAGCAATATCTTAAATCACAGCCTGACAAAGAGAAATATGTAACATTGTACATTATGAGCAAGCCTCATCCAATATTGCCCTCCTGGGCTGTCTCCAAGCCCGCAGAGTCCATTTCCACTGCAAGAATAACTAATAAATAAATAAAACCAAGGAGAAACTAGCAGCCCAAGGCAGCCTGAGCTAAGTAAACAGTGGAGAAAACACATCTCAGATTTAACTTGGCCATCAGCTACATTCAGCTTCTGGACTCCTTTCTGTGTCTGTGCTGCTGACTGCAGATAAAATGACCTCCAGCAGCAGGGTCTAGCCAAGCCTTGCTCAGTGCACTATTACTCTGAAGTCCAGATTTACCCACAGGGCTAAGGAAGCTTAGGCAGCTACAAATCCAAATTTGTTAGCACTTCTAGCAGCTAGAGAGTGCCCAGAGCTGCAAGATTCCCTCTTGCATCCAGCCAGGGTGTGGTGAGGGATGAGCTTGGCGTGACAGCAGTAGGCAGAGCTTTGTCCCTAACCCCATTAAACCCTGTTCCAGGGCAGGGTAATGTGTTATCAAAAGGGCTGCATCAGTCAAATCAATCAGCAGTGACTCATCAGCCCAGGACTGGGGGAAAGGCAGGAGGGAGAGATCAGGGTTTGGCTCACAGTTCCCCTTGCTGCTGATTGTGCCCACGAGATGTGAGGCAGTCTGGGACACAAAGAGAGAAATGCACTCCTAGCTGCTTTGCCTGCCTGGGCAATGCAGCCAGCCTGTAACCACACATGTGGAAAGCCATGAAAAATCCTGCAGCTGCATTTTTGCAGTGGGAAATTAAACACAGATACAAGGTCTAGCCCATTTGACAAATTGCAAGCTGATTGTTACAGGCAAGCTTAAATGTGTGTGTCTAGAGATAGACAGACAGACAGATAGACATAGCTATATCCTGCATGTATAATACAGAAATTTACCCTGGCATCAGCCTGATGTTAATTATTTCCTGGAGAGGAAGGGACTCTGCTGCGTGATAATGCACCTTTGGTAGGAAGCTGCTACAAGGCAAAGCAATAAAAACCCTTGGCTCACAAATAGCTCTCCAGAACTAAGGACCAAGACTGTGCTCCTGCTGTGTTTCCCTCCTAATTCAGCAGTTCAGAGGCAAAGATTTAGATCCCTTCTCCAGTATAATTAGGTCACTGCAGAGACCTAGCTGCACTGCTGTGATGTCCCAGCTTATCAAAACACCCTCACCCCTGCAGCTTAGAGAGTGCTGCAAAGTGACCTTGGGGCTTGTGTAACAGCCAATGCAACTCACAGTGGGGACTGATTCCACTGATGGCTCCTTATTTTGCTTCAGGTAACTAAAAGCTGAGCATCTACCTGGCAAAAGCCAGCATCCCTCTGTAGCCAGTGGAAAAAAAAAATGGGGACATTCAGCAGAAAAATCACTTTCAGGAGGATAAATATTAATTTTGAGTGGTGATTGCCTCTGCCAGATTCTTAGGTCAAGCTAGGTGCTCAACTCATACAATTAAAAGCAAGATAAGTTCTTTTTATGGTAGAAATGCTGGTTCTGCCCTGTGTTACTTCCACACCATCAGGATCTCATGCATGGATCACTGGAGCAAGGTCTCTGCATGCTGATTTTCTGCTGTCCTGAAGAACAATGAGGGTGCTACGTGCTTTCCTAACATCTAACAAGCACCCAGTTATCCTCATCCCATGACAAAACTGCCTCCACTCATCTTTACTGCCTAACTGCAGGGTTCCTGTGGATCCAGAGCTTCTACTGCAGTGTCCCATGCTGGGCCAGCTGCCATGGGCAAATCCATGCCAGGGGGACACACTGACACCTCAGGGACCAGAGCTCTTTGGGTCTGTGAAAAACACCAATCGCTTGTTTTTAAGATTTTAAAAGTTTAATAGTAATAAAATGGTTATAAAAATAGCAATATAATTAGAGTAGTAAAAATTTGGACAATTAAGATTAGGACAATACAAGACAATAGAAACAAAGAGTTAGGGACAGTCTGGGTACCTCTTTTTGGGCAAAATAAGCCCAAAAAAGGACCCCTGTTAACAGAGGATTGACCCTTAAAAGCAACAGCCTGTTGCATATTCATGATGCATAAATTCCATTCAAACACAGGATTCTGTCTGGTCAGTGTCAACTTCTTCTTCTTAATCCTAAGATTAAGGGTGTCATCAGGACTGAGCAAAGTGGGAAGAAGTTCATTTCTTCTGATAAGAGGGCAATAAATTCTTTTTCTCCAAAAGATTCAGGTGTCCTGTGGCTGCTATCTCAGGGCAAGTCCTTTCTTTAATAAAAGTATCCTACATAGCATGGTTTCTATTTGAACACTATGTTATAACCTAAAACTCTATTTTACACACGACTTAAAATTAATACAGCATAACTTTCTAACATAACACATATAATATTCATTTTAATATTTTTGAAAAGCCAATCATAAAATACACATTTTTCACAGGTCTGTCCTGTTCAGCAGGCTGGAGACTGCCTATGAGAGCAGATCATTGCCCCAGTAATTTATTCCTATTTCTAGCATGTGTGGTGCCCAATGGGGCACTACGGGCTCTTCCCATCAGACTATCTACAGTGTAAATGCTAAATTTAAATCATGTCAAAGTTTGTTAATCAAATTGTACTTTCAGTAACAGTCACATAAAGCCTCCCAAAACCTTGAGTCAGGCATCATTGCTTCCACCCCATCAAATTCATATAACCTATTTAAGTGCCACAGGACCTTAAAACACTATGCAACTTAGCTCCACCTCATTTAACTTTACAGATTTTCAAAGTTCACATTTTCAACGCTTCAGTACTGAGAAGCCAACTTAACTTTTCTCCCACCTTTTTCAATGAAAGCTGTGATTCCTGCGTGAGCACATGACGAGGCTTTAAGGAAATCTTTTCCCCTTGTTTAGCAAAGCAGTTCAAGAGATTTGCAGGTCAGTATCACAACAGGCAATGCAGCAAACCAGCTGGTTGGTTTGGGATTTTCTTTAATTTAAAAGGTGGAACTGCAAAGCAATGAATTTTCAGAGGAGCCAGCAAACATTTAAGCAGAGTTGGCTGTAAGTGCCATTAAAAATACTGCAAAACAAAAAGATACAGGAACTGATTGGTTTTGGCGTTTTGCCTCCTCTTAGCCAGGGTGAATGGGAGTGTGATGATTGATCACAGCTATTTCAGCAGCAGTTCAGGGCTCAGTGTTGGACTATTTGTGATACCTGGTCAGTGCCTCCCTGAAAGGATGGCTTGACTCTAACAGGATGTGTTCCTTTGGTGCAGGATAGAGCAATGCCTCTGGGTCTACTGCCTCACTGTGCAGAGGCTGACACAGAGAACAGTGGGCTTCTAGCTAAAAAAGGGGAATTCAGAGCACATGTGTGTCCTATATTCAGCATCAAAACCAGGCATTAATTGACAGTCATCCTGTCAGATCTTCTGGGAGAGGAGAGAGTTGGCCTGGGTTCAGCTGTTACTTGAGCAGCTCTAGGGGAGAGCCACTCTCCTACTAATCAGGACACTTGACATTCATCACAAGGGAGACAAGCTGCTCATCAGCAGGTCTGCAGGGCAGGTGCTTGTGAGGAAGGTGCAGCATCATAAGCTGACTCATTTCCCACTCCAATTCCATCATGCAGCCTAGCCCCAGCGTCCCTGAGATGAACATCAGCTCGTGGTCCCTCCATGCAAGCATCAATCCTGCCATAAAGAAAGTCTGGCTACAGCCCCTCATGCTTGCCTTTCAAGAGAAGTCTGATTTTTTTTAAAAAAAATTGGATTAAATAAGAACAAACAGAATAGAGAAGAAAAGAACTGTCTTGGGAAATATTTCTTTTCTTCATTTGCTTCAGGGAGCCACAGAGCTGGAGATAAAAAGCAGCTTAACCAGAAACAAGCAGCATTTGATCAGCACTGTTGACCTGCCAGCAGGAGGGAGCCGTGGATATAAAAGCCTGGGAAAAATCAGCCAGCATCCATTTCTGCTGTACATCTCTCCAAAGACACAGCACCACCCCTTGTGTGTATAAAACACCACCAGCCTGTGTGGAGGCTTTCCTTTAAGAAACTTCAGAGAGCAAGTACAAAACCAGGAGGATTCCATACACACCACAGGAAACACAGTGGGAAATTAACACTTGAAGATTCAACAGCTCAGGTCTAAAATCACCTTTGCCCTTCAGTTTGCTGCTAGCAGTCACCACCTGGTACACTTCTGTCTCCTGTGACAGTACAATCAAATTTAGACACTGATTTCTTCACTATTAAATGCGTCCTGTATTTTATCAAGCCAGCAGCAATTATGTTAATGGCATCTCCAGGTTTTGCACTCCCCATCTCTCCTCCCTCTGGCTTGGTTATCTAATGCATTTCAATTTTCTGACCATATTCATTACATCAAAAACACCTCTAAGCATGTTCAGGTCAGTTCCACCATCAGAGGGAAAGTTCACCCTCTCCCTAAAGCAAGGGTTTTTTTCAACAAATTGGATTATAAGATTAGCACTAGTAATCCACATTGGTAATTATCATATAGAAAATAGCACTTTTGACTGGGTCAACCCTGCTAACTAGGAGAGGGCCAGGGATCTGCCCACACTCATGGACTTGCTCATCTTGTTTACAGGAATATCTTCTCCTGATGCTCCTGTTGTTGGCAGGGTGGGCACAGCCTTTTAACCACTCCCAAACACCCTGAGCCACTTTCCTGTGGATTATCCCTGGAAAATATTTGTACCTCTAAGGTGGAACAAAATCTGACCAAATGAAACTTGAGCTACCCAGCATTTTCACCACCAGATAACAGTTCCTATCACTTTTTGTAGGTACTTTCCAACAGTCTTCAAGTATCACCATAAATCACCTCTGTTGTGTGTTGTATTTCTTGACCACAAAACACTAACAGGTAATTCCATATCAATAGGATGAGTGATTTGTTTTCTCTTTGTAGCAGTAAAAACTCAATGCCAAAGAATTTTTCCAGTTGGGAATACACCATCATCTGGAATTATTATTTTTTTAATTGAAAACATGTCTTGCAGCCAGCAAATACCTTTCCTTGCAGGGACAGCACTCGTCTCTCTTAAGTCAAAGCAAAACAGAGAGCAACACCCAGTTCTTTCACACCTTGAACACACAGCTCTCATTTTCTTCTTCCTACATCACGAAATACAATCCCCTTGCCATTATCTCAGTGTAAATCCAGGCTACCTCTATTCCACCAAAACTTTATGTTCTAGAAATTAAAGAAGACCAGACTTGTGCCCTTGAGTAGGTCCCAAAGCCACCTGTATCACTTCTATCACCCCAGAACCTAAACCCTGACTGAGTCATCTCTGACACTCTGCCAGCTAAACCCTCACCCTTTTATTTTTTGCTTCTTTTAGGGTTTTTTTTCCTTATAGCAGGTGAGTTTGCAGCCAAATCAGCATTAGTTCTGACTCAGCACAGTGACAGGATCATCAGCAGCAACACAGCAGAGCCAGCAGCTCAGCTGCACATGTCGTCCTAGATCATCTGAAATCAGCTCTGAGCCCATGTCCCAAGTGCACAGTGATTACTGTCTGGCACTATTTATCAAAGAGAGTATCACAATGCTGGTGAAACAAGGTCATTATGAGATTTGGACAGTGTTTTGTACTTGAAAGGGTTTTGTTTGTTTGTTTGCTTTAAAAGATGGTTGTTAAAATAAAAAACAAAAAGGGGGGGTTATCCATTTCTCTCCTTCAAAACCAGAGGTTTTTGTTTTCAAACATTTGAAAACCAAGATGTTCCCAGTACCAGCAATCAAAATCTAAACACATTTTCAGGTCCAGGGTAAGACCCAAGTTATCAACAAGGGCTAGTGAGCAGGACACTCTTTTCCAAGTAGATGTAAGAGTTAGGGAAGATATGGCCATGCTGGATAATAACATTGGACCTTCACAGCAGCAGCCCCTAGAAAAACCTTGGCACCATCTGGGAGACACATGGGACCTGTTCCCAAACACTGTTTCTTTCCTATCTCAAGCATAAGGCATTCAAGGCTGCTTTTCTTTTTAGCAACCATTATCTGTTCTTCTCTACTCTTTTTATTTCTACTTAGTTGATGCTTACTACTTCCTTCAGTAGGTGTTGACAGCACCCTACCATATGACACAGGGAAGCCTGCAGTGATGGCATCTCCCTGCTGCCCCCAGCCTGAGCCCTGCAGCTCTGAGCGCCCCTGGCTCTGCCCCAGGGTGGCTGCAGTCAGTGGGAGCCCTGCCAACACCCTCACTGACACATGGTACTGCCAAAGCCTTCCCAACCAACACCTGGAGGAAAATGTGGCCTGGATGAGGCAGCTGAGAGCCTAAATCCCTGCAAAAACCCATCCTGGCCCCTGGCTGGCTGGTGGTCCTGATGCATGGATGTGTCAGGAATCCCAGCACAGCTCCCATTCTCATTTAGCCTCAACCTATGAGGAAAAAGAGAAAATAAAGTCACAGCCTTCTTTATAAATGATAAATCTCACCCTGAATGATCCAGTGATATTTGATGGTGGGAGAAATGCAATCTTGTGTTGGTTTAATGGCTACTACTCTTTTGAGTTTATGGTCTGTTACAGCAGTTTCCACCATGACTAATTCTCTTACCCTTGAATCATTACAGCCATGGCTCACTATCCAGTTTTTATGCCAGCATCTGTCTTCCTTCCCAGGTGTTCATTTCTGACACCTCACCAATCTCCCTGTGCTTCCCCCACCTTGGTCTGCTCCTGTGCTCTCTGCTGTGGTACCTGTGTTTTAGCATCTGTCTTCTCACCTTTTGTGCACGTGTTTCCACTCCATCGACTTCACTGCCAGCAGTTTTGTAGCCTGTTTTTTGCTCCTCTTTCCTCATCTTTATGACCCTCCATCACCATGGAAAATGGAAGCTGTGCATTTCTCTTTCCCCCCACAAAGACAAAATCCATGTAGCAAGACGTGAAAGAAATAAAATGGTCTGTGTAGGAATCTTTCCACAGCCTCTTCAGCTGACTATGAATCATTCATAGATTAAGTGTCTAATATCTCTCAAGGTGGTTAGAAATTAGGGAATACAACATTGGATCATCCCAGAAGCAGGTATAGGTAGCACCTGCTCTGTTGCCAAAATGGCAAATGCAGATGCTTCAGAGAAATGGACAAAGGTACCAAAATAAGGGCCAGCAAGGAAACCAATTTAGAAGGAGAATTTCTTCCTAAATAAGCTAATCCCTTCAAAGATTTTAAAGCCAACAGAGACTAAATAAATCTCAGAGATCAAATAGTTGTATTTGATCAACCCAAAGATTGTTTATGGTTACATAAAAATAAAAAATTATTACCTTTTAATAATAAAAGCATTTAGCCTTTCAAGTGCACAAAAATCGGTTTTATTTCTACCTTATCCCATAGATTTGCATCGCATTAATTTTCTCTATCCCATGCATTAATGCATGGGATAATTCTTCTTTTCCTTGCTCCGTTACTCCCTCCTTACCAAGACAGCCCCACCCTCTGCTGCGATCACTGTGTGCTCATTAACCAGCTGTAGAACAAACACAGCATTCACGGTCCCCGAGTGCTAATGGCAGGGCACACAACCCCTCTGACAGGTTCTATTCTTTTCTTTTCCTTTTAATCACCCACCCAAACTGCTTCAACACCAGCACATGCTCTGCCTCCACAGAGCCTTCTGCAACCACCCCAAACCTCTTCCCAAGCAGGTGCAGCTCACTCCCAGCACAGGAGTGTTTCGGATATTCCTGCCAGCACACATCCCTGTCACTCCTGCCACGTGTACTCGGTGACAGGCATGCTGGCTTACGTGACACCTTTCCAGGACTGACACATCTCCTCTCCATCTTTACATGCAAATGCAGAATTTCACCTTGCTTCCCACACTGCCAGCTCAGTACCTAATATCCTGATTTAACATACTAATACACTAAAAATACTTCACACTTAGCTTAGGCATACTCGATTTTTTAACCTTTTCTCCTCATGAGAATTGGCACTATTTCAACACACCAAATCCCCCTTACTTGACCTAAGTTCAATTTCCATTTATTCTTAAGATGCCTTTGCCTTCAAGTGATTTTATAAGACTCTCATTTTCTAGGAAAATTTCTTATATTGTTTTTGTCTTTTCCATAAGGATTCTAGCAGACCAGTGCAAAAATACATTCCCTTAAAGAGAGCATTTTGCATTACCCTTTAATTTACCTGTCTACTAAAACAGCAGGTAAACCATGCAAAGTATCAGAATCACATTTATTATCGATGTCAAAGGCACTTCTCAATCTGCATAATAACTGAGAGTTGAACAGGAGTATGAAGGAAAACATATTTGCCAGCAGGATACTCTGTATCTCTCTTTGAAAGCAATTTGGCTGAATGGGAATAAAGAGAAGAGTCACTCAGGGAGTTCAATTTTTTTTATTATTATTGCAAAAAACAACACAGGGAAAGATGAAATGAAGAAAGGACCCATTTAGGCTGAGTATCAAATGTCCTAAAAGCATAATCTGCTCAGATATGGGTGAATCTCTAAGGGAAAGCTGAAGAAGACCCATTCAGTTGAAAAGTTCAGAAAAGAAAAAGCACAAAACACTGGAATATAAGATGTAACAACCATTGTCCCTGCAGCAGCATGGGGACTGGCATGAATACCTCATCATTTCCAACACAACAGCTTAATGTGTATTTAATGGCAGTGAAAAGCATGGGTGTCATCAATTCCACTCAAAGTCATAATTTATGCAACACATGAAATATTTGCATGAGTACCCTGATCATCACTGGCACAGCAGAAAGAATTCACCAAGCATTTGTTCTTCTACCACTGCCCTAATTCGAGCTGCCAGGCCACCAGAGGCACGGGGCACAGTGATGGGTCTCCCCAGGTTCTGTACCCCAGCCATCCAAGCTGAGCCTGCCTCCATCTCTTGGAGATGCACAAACCACCTTTAAATTTGCTGCTGGCACTGGAGAGCTCAGGGAGGGCTCATGATGTGAATGACCATCACAGCCTGGACTGAACACTGCTATGACTTAATGGCCATCACAGCCTGGACTGAACACTGCTGTGCCACAAGCTCCTGGCTGTATCAATTTGCTCCAAGAACTCACAGAAGCATTCATTTGAGCTGCTTGTACCTTTGGTTTGCAGCACAAACACACCTCTCCTGAATCCAGTGTGCTGAACTACTAGTCCCTGACCAGTGGAGTCAATGACAAGAAGGTTTCTGGAAAGTGGCATTGCTAGACATTATTATTTTACTGTCTATGTAATGAGAGTACCACAGAGCCTCAGGCACAGCCAGAGATCCCACTGCTCCAAATGTTGTGCCAGCACAGAAATCTCACAAACCAGCAGATATCTGTATTTGTCATAAGTGGGGAACCAAAAAAATCAAGTTGTCAAGGAAAGAGTGGAGAAAGTGCTGCTAAAGAAGGATACCCTATAAATTGAAAATTAACTACCGTCAGTACATTAAGGCTTGTGCTTCTCAGACCTTTTGGGTATAAAACAAAAGACATTTACCAAGTCTTTAAAGGACTGCAACACCCTTTGACAGGCTGTGCTTTCTTATGGCATAACTTCATCCCTATCTGAGTCTGCCCAAATCAATCTCATCAGGTTGATAATGGCAATACACCCAGGTCACTCAAATTGGACTGAATTAGGGCAAATGGCAATGTTTTGAGACAAAAAATATTAACTTCTGTTCTTCCCTTTTGTAAAGCAGTTCATCTGCTATCCTGGTTCTTTGTAAGCTCCCTTTTTTTTTTCTCCTCTGTCTCCATCCAGACATGTTTGTAATTACATTTCCTGGGACACACACCCCAGCACAAGCAACACACAGCTTTTTAACCATGTGAGTGAGGGCTGTCTCTGTTTCAAAGAGCACTTAACTCAAGTAAAACAACATTTCCAGCCTCTCTGAAAAGAAAGCAAAAGCGCACAGGTCCAGATCCACAGGTGTACAGGAGTGGGGCTCCAGAGAGAATTGGCACAATTCTAAAGCCCAATGCAAGATGCTCAAAATACCACTTTTGGTATCACTGCACAGGTTCAGCTCTCACCTTTAACCATCTGCAGAGGTTCATTTTTTTTTTGATGCAAAGATTTTAGGATGAAAATAACTCTAAAAGTACCTGTTTCCCTTCACTAGCTAAAAAGGCAGGTAGGTAATTTCAAGCAGGTGGCTGCATAAATTCCTCTCTCTCTGAGAATGACTAACATTTAGGAAAAACATGCCCTGAGCATCAACATTTAGGAGAAACATGCCCAAAACAGACATTGATTTGCCAGGCATCACCTCTCCCTACTGCAAGATTTCCCACGCTAGGCTAGCACTAAGCTCTGCCACTTGGAAGACGACAAGGAAATTCCATAGGCAAAGAGAGAATATTCCCCAGGTCAGAAATGCTCTCTTTCACCACAGGAAGGTCTTCTGCACCCCAGCCAAGGAGGTCCCATGCTGCAATAACCTCCAAGCATGGATCAGGACCCTGCACCAGCCGAGTGCTCCCCTCTGGCTGCAGTCACCCACCCCCAGCCCACTCTGAGAATGCACAAATTCACTCTTGTTAAACGGTGCAACTGCAAGAGGTAACCCGGGGAAGCTGTGGTCCCAGAGCATCCTTGGATAGGAAGAATTTAGAAGGAAGGGGACTGACTGTTGTTAATGAACATACAGGTTTCTGCTTGCCTGAGCAGAGCTCTGGCCACCTAGAGCTGTTTGGGGTGCTGATGCCCAGCCTCCCCACCTCTACTGCTGGTTTAAAACCCAGCAAAGACCCACTTGCCCTTTAACAGCAGCAGAGAGGATTTCCCTGCATGTAGGAGTAAGGCTGGAAACCCTGGAAAACAGCTTCATGAAGCCCAGGTCCCCTTCCCTGGAAAACCTCAGGGGCCACCCGGGGCTGCGCATCCCTGTCCGGCCCCGCATCCCGCAGAGCCGTGCGGAGCGTCCCCGCTCCGAGCACACCGACTGCCTCCCGGTTCGGGTTCCTACAGCAGCAGAGAGCCAGAAAGTTTCTCTCGCCATGCCACACGCACGGCTCAGCCCCGGACACACCGAGCTGGCACCGGGCGGGCGGGACATCCCACACCATCCCTCCCTTACTCTCCACCTTTGCGCTGATCCAACACGGTATTTAGAAAAACAGCGAGGCCGGCCGAGCCCCCTTCGTTTAGAGGGGGGACTCTACTGTTTCCATGTTCCGGAGGGAGCAGCGATCACCACGGGCAAGGGGAGTGGGGAGCGCGGATCGCGACCGACGGCCAAGGAGCCGCTCTGCTCGTGATGCGGGGGGCTCGGCCGCCCCAGAGGGTCCTTCCTTCCCCGTGGGTCTGACCCCTCTGCCATCCCCCGGCTGGGATACCACCCTCCTCCCGAGCCGGCGCACACCCCCCCACCCGCCCTGACGGACGGGGAAAGCCCAAAGAGGACGCGGAGAATCTCACCTCCTCGCAGGGCGGCAGCTGCAGCGCGGCCGCCTGCCAGCCCAGCAGCCAGCAGCACAGCCAGGCGCTGCCCGGGGACCCCCGCTCCGCTCCGGCCCGCCGCATCCTCAGCATCCTCAGCAGCAGCATCCTCCTCCTCCTCCTCCTCCCCCGCTCACCCCTTCCCGGGGCCGGGGGTGCTGCTGGGGCTCAGCGCCCCCCGCTCCTGCCGGACACCTGCGAGCCCCGGCCGCGGGCTGCCCCTGGCCCTGCGCCCCGCATAACCCCGGCGCCCCGCGGCCCCGCCGGCCCCGGCAGCGGCACCGGAGAGCCGGGAGGAGGGGCCGGCAGCGGGGGAGGAGGAGGAGGAGCGCCGGCAGGGGGGAGGAAGGCTGGCAGCGCAGGCGCACGCTGCCGAGGCTGGTCCAGCCCCAGCGCGGCGAAGCATCCTCCGGCTGCGTCTCACCTCCGATGCTAAAGGGTGACAAAACCCCCGCAGGCAGCGCCGGCAGCCCGGATCTCACTGGGGAGCACGGCAGCAGCCCCCGCTGGCATCTCTGCTTTCGCTAGGCTCCGGGATGGGAGCGGCGCTGTGGGATGGAATGCCCCCTTCCCCAGCCCCGCTCTGGGATGCTCGCCTGCATCCCCCGCCTGTGTGCTGGCACCCGTGTCCCTGTCCTTGGCAGCTCCAGGCGGCGCGGGGTTTGCAATTGTCGCGCAGTATGCGAGACGAAGGTAAAAGAACAGGCTTGGCAGGGAAAGGAGGGAGATGAGTGTGGCTGCTGGGGCTATGTCTTGCTTAGTCAGTTCTTGAATGGTAAGTCATTCGGGCAGGAATCCTGTCAGGGGAGGGAGTCCTGCGAGAGAGAGTAGGGTTAGGAGTAGTGTTGCGTTCAGTGACAGAATTTTGGTCCATGCAGTTATTAGGGTAGATAGCTTCAGGACTTTGATTGTGTTTTGGGTGAGGAAAACGGTTTGCAGTTATTATAGTGTATAGGCGGAAGTTGAGGAGGGTGAGTTTAGGGTCGTAGATGATAACGACTGCTATTCAGCCTAAGTGGGAGATGGAAGAAAAGGCTAGGATTTTTCGGATTTGTGATTGGTTGAGTCCTGTTCATCCTGCCAGGGCTGCTGAGAGGATAGCCGGGATAGTTAGGAGTGTAGGGTGGCCTGCAGCCACCTCCCCATTGCTCAGGATGCCCCGTGTCCCGCAGGCGAGGCGGGATCCCACCGGCACGATGGGCCCTGGACCACACAGCTCGTGGCCAGAGCAGGGCAGGGACCTGCTCAGCGAGATGGGAAAGCAGCTTATTCGTGGCCTGACCCAAATTATTCGTATCCTCCAGAATTATGCACGTTTCTCCCTCGGTGCTTGCCTTCCAGTCTGAATTTTGTCTCCTGTTCCCCAGCATGTCCAACTTCTCATTCCTAATGAAGTGTGTGACTGCCTCAGGCACTGATCATCCCCTGCTTCCCTGGCGTCTCTGGGGTTGGCCCTGCTCACTTTCCTGCCTCCTCCTGGGTCTTCCTTTCTGCCTCCTCTTATCTATCTAGCTAGCAAACCTCAGCACAGAGCTTCCCATGGCTAGCACAAGATGTTCCTGTCCTTATTGATCCACTTTTCAGACTCCAATAGATAGCCTTTTTTTTTTCTTTTTCTTTCAATTCATGGAGTGACTTTTTTTCGGTAATTTTACTGCAGTTCCTGCTCACCGTGATTCAGGTTTGACTCAGCTTTTATTCACCTCATGAAAAGAGATGCAGGGTATAAGGGCAGAGTCAGATCTTTGCTTCATGGAAGCTCACTGTCCACCCCTGGCTGGTGTCATTGCTGTGACTGTATGCTAACACAAAAATGGTTCAATTTGCTCATTTTCTGTCACTTGAGACCCTTGCTGGAGCAGTCAGGAAAGGAGCTCTGTGATGCTCTGCTAACGGAGACAGGTTTGCAATTTCCCTTTGTTCTTGTACAGAGCCTTGCTCTGATTGTAGCTCCAGCTGGAGGAAGGAAAGTGGGTTATGGTGCTTCCATCAAAGGTCCCACTGCTCACCAGGGTGCCAAACAAAGCACCTTGTGTAATCAGTTACATGAAAAAAATAAAATTATCTTTCCAGAAAAAGTGGAAAACAGGATAGAAACCCTGCTGCTGCTTTATGTTTTGTGCTTCTGCACTGGCTAGGTCACAAGATTGGTCCCAAGGATTTGTTGCTCACCTTAACTGCAGGATAAAATCCAGTGTCTAAAGAGCACTGATTTCAGCTGGAGCAGCATTTCTCTTCACCTTTGGTAAAATAAAACACACACAACTGCAGGGACTCCCAGGAATTTCAGCAATGCTGAAAGTATATGGGAAAAAATATATTGGTTGGCTACAGCAAGGCTTTCACACAAGGAAAATGGGTACAAGGGTGTGGGCACACAGTTTGTGGTAATTGGGAGTGGGGCTGTGGTCAAGCCTCATCCCCAATGGGTACAGCTGTGAAAATTAGGTGAGCAGCATTGAAGGTGATGTGCCCAGGTGTGCTCCCAACCACCAAAGGGAGCAGAGGGCACCCAGGTGCAATGCATCAACAGGAGGAGTATAAAAGGATGGACTGAAGAGCAACAAAGAGCAGGTGTTTGGAGCCTTCTGAAGTAGTATGGTGTTACTCTGCATGGGCTGGTGCTTAAAGCCCTCTGAAATTGTGTTTCTCTGTGTATTGTGGCCATCTCAACTATGGCGTGTGCTGCAGCACAAGGTTTCCTTGCAGAAAAGTGCACTTCTTGCTGCAGGGGCTGACCCTGAGTAAGAATGCAGAGTGGGGAAGCAGGTCTGGGGGGCTGCTGGCAGAATGGCTCTCTGTAGTGTGGGGTCACTGCTGCTGATTCCCAGGGACCCTCCAGGAGGAACCAGGGCCAGCAGAGTCAGTTCAGATGAGCAGAACTTCCACAGAGCACAGGGACAGGTGAGGAGGGGGAGTACCAGAGTGTGCTTTGTCAGCTGCTCTGTCACCCTTCTGCATCACTAAATTATTTAACCTTAAAACTCAGAGTAGAGCTAAGTCAATTTACAAATAAAAGGCTACATACTCTTCTTCAGGACTTGCTGTATGTTACCAAAGCTTTTCTACTGTCCGCTGTGGGACTTGCTGTCTTCCTAGCAAGAAAAATTGCTAGGATCTGAGATTTTTTTTTTTCTTACTTTATGTTTCCAAACGACCCAAGGTCCAGAAATTACTCAATCTTTAAAAGCAATATCATGACTATGATTGCTGTGCTATTTGAACACGATCTGAAATGCTGTGATACTAAATCCTGAAGATCTTACCTGAAAGCAGGATGGCAAAAAATCTGCAGCGCATAATAAGCATGTGGCCAGCAGAAAATAAAAAGTTTAAAAAATGAATGAGTTTAGATAGACATGAACAAATGAAGTAGAAGAAAGCAGTGTGGGATATGAGACATATTGAGTAGCTTTCATACAAAAAAGAGTAGCACCTACATATAAGGTAGCAGAGATAAAGGAATTTTAAATCTAGTAAGAACAGATAACAGAGAGTGAAACAGTTTTGAGATCTGTATCTGAAATCTTGACCTAATATTTTGAGTCAAGTGAGAAGATACAAAAGTAATTCAGAAGATTTATGCAATCTCACGTATAAACAATTGCTCAGATCAACTACAATAAAGTGGATAAGAAAGGAAAAAAGCAAAGATGCAAGAACTAATTTATACTGTAATATGTTTCAAGCTACATCTCCCCTATTTCCTGAATTTTATTGTGCATCAGCCTGGTGTAAGTTAAAGATGTAAAAGTGTACCTTTATACTGCTATTCCAAGTTGTGCCCAGAAAAAAACCCAACAGCTTGCAGGCATTTAGGATCCAGATCTGTAAACAGTTCTTCCTGACACTATCAAGATGCTGAAAGTTAATCATGGACTTTTATGTTTGCAAAGCTCAAGCCATGGGTTTCCCTGGTAGCCACTGAGCTGGGGCAGGGAGAGATCCATATGTCACTAATGTTAATGACACCAAGTGAAAGGGAAAATTAAAGGGCTGCCAGCTACTGTTTGGATGACAGCAATTAGTAACCACACTGAGGATTAGTCAGGTCTGTAGGCTGACAGTGCCTTTCGTGAGAATACACCACACAGTAAATGAAGCTGTTAACCCTTTTCTGCTCTGCCTCTTTCTGGTGAAATTGCCTTAAAAACCTTGCCACATTTCAGTGCAACTTTTGGAAAAGCTAACCAACATAAAGGCATTTCATGGAGTTTCTTTGCTGAAACTCGTTTTCTAACATTGTTGACTATCCATGTGGTTAAATTTTGTGATTGCTCTGCAAGAGTAACTGCTTTCCCACAGAAGGTAACATTCTTTTAGCTTGCTAACAAACACATCCATCTGTGAGCTCTACCACAATATGTCCTGCTTTGACTTCTTTTTCTCATGAGCCATATATTTTCCCATATAACCTGGTCATCTGTGTACCTTCCATGAGGGAATATTTTATCTGAGACAAAACTTAACACTCTTTCAAGACATTGTGTCATCCTGGTGCTTTTCTGAGTGTGGTTCAAGAAAACCTTAAAATATGTCCTTGCTCCTACAAACATTCTTACTTTTGGACTTGCAAACTTTTCAAGCTGTTTGGGAATTCAAGATACATAACAATACTAAAAGAATGTTAATGCCCAGGCCTCTGACCTGCTTAGATATCACTTACACTGTCAAATCATTCAAGGACCATTGTGACTCCATGCTGGAATAATCTGGAGAGCCCAGCTGAGAAAGCTGATGTGATGGATAAGCAGTCACTGTAAAAAATGGGTGGCATTTGCAGTGAGAGCTCTCTCAGGTTCTCCTGTAGCCCATGGAAGAACCCAATGCTGGGATTCACCTCCTTGAACTTTGTCACCCACAGCTTGTAGGGCTCTGGGAGTACCATTCACCTTCCCCTAAAAAATAAGTTATAAACACATCAGAAACCTTTTTCTAAAGGGTACCTGAGAGCATCCAGAGCTGAAAGTGAAGGTAGCCTTCATCAGACATTGTTTTAATCACCTATTTGAGGAGGAGTTGAATGTCTTTTCTCTCCATTAAATGTACAGGTAGTTCTGATATAGACACCTGTACATGGTGCAATGAAGCCACCCTAAATAATTTTCTGCTGTCTAGAGAGTGTCCTCTTTAAACAAGGTTCACATCCTCCTGCTTTGGGGGATATTAACTGGTACATGTCTGACTGGTTTATACCCTACCCTCAACCCCACCAGCTTGCAAACCAGAGCCCAGCACAGGGGAAATGATGTTGTACAGGGGTTGCTGGGCTGTGTGATGCATCTGTTAGGCTTCATCATACAGCTGTAGCCTCCTGATGTAAACCCACACCTGAAAAACAAGGAAACAAGGCTTCCTGGATAGAGGAAAGCCAGGATCAGCTTGTACAGCCTTTTCATAATTCCCACTCCTAGATGTAACTTTCAGGATTTATCCCTTTCCCTCCTTTGCTCCTCAATGCTGTATTTTTACCTCTTCTCCCTAGAGATGTTTAGAGTTCCTGTATTTTGCTTTTCTAGCAAACTTCATCCTTTGGATCCACTTTAAACCTCTTGAAGCCTACCATTTGTGATTCCCTTGTTCATCCTTTCTCTTATTGTGACTTTAGGTGTATTTCCCTGTAAATCTTGCTCTTGGCTTGACACTAGAACAGCTCCTTGAATACATACAATTTAATATGAGTTGTGCAAAGGTTAGACATAAAAGACCCAAAGCACTTCTGTGCCATTTCTATCCACAGGCCTGGAGAAGAGAGGTTGAGAGACATAATCTGCCTTGCTTGAATCTAAATCACAAGAAATTCAGCTCTATGAGAGGAAGTTCTCTGCTTTTGAGATAGCCACATGATTTGACATCTCTTTCTTTGCTTTCTAAACGAAGGGAAAAATACTGATTTTCAGTTTTACAGTGTATAGACCATCTGATTCTCCTCCCTATCATATATAGGATAAAAAGAGATGATCACTGCATTAAAATCAAGCTAGCATGTTTGTTTTGAGTAAGAAGGAATAGTAAGGGTAAATATTTCCAAGAGAAGTGGGGACAGACAGCAGGATCAGCATCCAAAGCCTTTTACTGCTGCTATTAGGGTTTTTCAGCTATTCATCCACAGGCATCTTTTCCCAGTAAACCTATTTGTCTGGTATTGGGTAGCAAGAGGGTTTTGAGTAATGATGATTCTCTTGACTTTGCATGCAAAATCCAGTCTTGTTAGAGGACTCTCAGGGACCCATGGTGACACGGCCATGTCCAAAGAGGACATGCCATTTGAGGGTGGGGGTTAGGGTTAGCAATCTGCAAAGTAATGCAATGTAAACTATCAGAAAGCTAAAATCTGCGTGCTCTGCCTGTGCTGGTTCGGTGTGTGAACTGAGTTAGGAGGAGTGACACGGACTAAATTGCTTTCTGCAGAGGAGAACAGTTATTTGGTGTAACTTTGTACTCACCTCAGTAGCGATGCCAGGTGTGTTGAGGCTGATCACACCCGCCCTAGGCTGGCAAGGGCTCTGCAGAGGCACTCTTGGCTCTAGGAAGGAGCAGAAAGCAGAGCAGCCTCCATGCAGTGCTGTATTTCTGACCAAGGGGTCCCCGTGCTGCCCAGCTTCTCCAGACACCATTTGTCCCTTGTTCCATCACCCGAGTGTCAGAGGCCACTATCCCACAGTGTAGTGAGGAGAACTGCGTCTCCCACCTAACCCTGTCAGAAACATCTTGCTTTTCAAGGAGAAGAAAAATCAAAACATCACGGCTTTCACACAGTTTGACCATATGACCTTTAAAGGTCCCTTCCAACCCTAACCATTTTATGATTTTATGATACTGTTCTCTGGAAGAAAACAGGGCTCATATTTTCTATTGACCTGCCTGACCTTGATGGAAGTTTTGTGATTAAAACACTGCATTTTCAATGGTCTCCTAAAGGTCTTCCTGCGTTCCCTGAATCAATGACAATATCTCCTCACTCTTCAAAAGCTTCAAAGAAAACAATACCAGGCACTCCCAGGGACACCCATGGGAGCCATCCTGAGCCAACATTAAAATGCTTTGAAAGTCCCACCTGTTTGATAAACAGGAATTTTTGTGGATAGGACATATTTTATCACCTTATTATTGCTGTGGTTGGTAGCAAAAATGAGTTGAGCTGACACTGCTGATAGCACTGACACACGCAATGGCAGCAAATGACTGCAACTCAGTATTAACAACAGTATTGATTTTCTGCTCCCGAGCAAGCCTTTGTAAACTTTCAAAACCCAGTTTTTCCAAATAAAAAGCGCACAGCTAAATGTCAGAGATTGTAATAAAGTCATTTTAGTAGAAGCCAGAGGTGTAATGCATCATGTGAGAAGACTGATCTCAGGTATCTGGGTGTGAAATTGTGCTGGCCCTACACAAGCGTGTGACAGAAATACAAATTTTCAAGGTGATTTCAA
The DNA here is from genome assembly GCA_039654755.1 of Calcarius lapponicus. Lineage (NCBI taxonomy): Eukaryota > Metazoa > Chordata > Aves > Passeriformes > Fringillidae > Calcarius > Calcarius lapponicus. Next base: position 11,751,002 of record CM077463.1, read on the forward strand.
GGTGATGCTGTGACCAAGCAGCCTGATCTACCCCAAGAGGCTGATCTACATGTCAGTGCAGAGTCCCACCTCCATTTCTGGGGCTTCAGCTGTAAGGAGGCTGAAGGAGCAACACACAACATTCACTTGACTCCTAATCGTGGAATGGTTTGGGTTGGAAAGATCACCCAGTTCCAGCCCCCCTGCCATGGGCAAGGATGTCACCCACTAGATCAAGCTGCTCCTGTGGGTAAGGATGTAAGGCAAGCAGGGCATGTGCTCTTAGATGATTTTACAGCAATGACAGGGAAAACTTAAAATGCTGAGTGCTCTTAGCAGCTTTCTTGGCACCTGGGAGCCTTTTGTCCATCCTCAGCAGTCCTGGAAGCAATAAATACCCTGAAACGTGAGTGCTAATGCAAAAGCCTTCATAACAGCTCCTCTTCTCCGTGCTGGTTACTGCAATTAGATGAGCACATCCAAGTGTCACATGCATCATCTGTTTGAGAAGTTATTTTATCTCAGCACAGCGACAGTCACCGTGCAGGCTCTCTGTGGTTCAGCTCTGGATGAGTCATGGTGCATTTACCCAGAGCATCAGCCTCAATTATGATTAATTTCTGAAAACAATTTCTGCAGCCATTCAGGTGCCGCAGGCAGATGTCTGCACGCTCAAAAATAAACATTGTGTGTGTCTTTGCCTGTCTTGCTGAGTTTGCAGCCTCCCTCTCCTAAAACTCCCACATGTTCTCATTCATTAGACCCAGCTCACTCTATGGATGTTCATGGAAAAAGAGCAAGGTTTGGGGCCAAACCCATCAGAGGAGCACTATTGTAAATGTACAGTGGGCCTCGTGGCAGGGAGGAATGATGTGTCTGACTCCATGTTCTCAGAAGGCTAATTTATTACTTTATGATACTATATTATATTAAAGAATACTATACTATAAAAGATACTTACTGAATGCTAAAAAGATAATAATGAAAACTCCTGACTCTTTCCAGAGCCCTGATTGGCCAATGAGTGAGAACAACCCACACCAGAATGAAACAATCACCTGTGGGTAAACAATCTCCAAACACATTCCACATGAGCACAACACAGGAGAAGCAAATGAGATAAGAATTGTTTTCCTTTTCTCTGAGGCCTCTCACTGCCTTTCAGCTTCCCAGGAGAAAACCCTGGGTGAAGGAATCGTGTTCTCCCTATCCTGGTGGCTTCTACCCCTTGCTGAGAGAGAGGACCACTTGTCTGGGGAAAACGATGCACAGATCTGGGGGGCAGCTGGGCTTTGCATGGTTTTCTGCAGAAGGAGGGAGCAGACCTGCTACATTTCACATCAGCCCTGTCCCCACCTCCAGGAGATGCCTCAGAGTCAGCCTTGGTTGCTCCCTGTGTGGTTTCAGGGTGAATTGTCTCTTAAAGCAGGTGCTCTGAGTCCTCTAAAGAGTATTATATAGCATCTTTAGGAGTGTAACCTATTTCCCTTGCAAGGAATATGGCAGTATTTAAACAAGGAATATACCTTTCTCTGCACGTTTGCTTCTCCAGCTCCCTCAGGATGATGTTGTTTTGACACAAAGTCTCAGTTTGATTTGCTCCACAAAAATACTGATTGCTCTGTCAGCACTTTTAAATTCGGTAACACACCTCAGCCTTCAAAATCCACAAAGGTAAATTTGCAGTTTAAGGGATGAGGTGATTTATTGCACTATAAATAGCTCACTGCATTAACATGCTAGTGTTCAAGTGGCACTAAGCTAAGTAGAATTCTTGTAAATGTATTTTTATGCTTTATTAATTGTTCCCTCATGAGTTTGCTTTCATTGCTGGCATTATGCTGGTGGCTGAATTTCCCCCCCTCTTTAAAACCACTGCTTACCTTACTACCTTACCCAAAGGTAGTAATTCCATTTCCCCACCATCTTTCCCAATGCTCCTTTTCCCTACAAATTCAGCTGAAATAAAATGTTTTGAATTAAAAGCCCATGAGGCACTCTGGTTCATCTTAAACCGAGCTTTCTGAACAGAGATTCCACTCGTGCCAGCCCACTGCTTATGAAGAGCAGCACAGCAGGGGTGAGTCCCTGAGAGAGAGCTGAGTGTGGTGGTAAAACAAGAGCTCCAGGGATGGCTTTCCACTCACATCAGTGCCACTGACTCATCCCAGATAAAATTTATTCTTTTGCAGAACATCACCTCAAAACTTAGACCTTAGTTAAAGGTTTACTGTGACTTCTGTTCTCTCAAGAAAGCCGCTTTTTATTTCTTTAATACAGTGTCTTTCTCTGTAAATTAGTATTTATTCAGCCTTTGAGATGTTTGGATGAAAAGGACTTACAGCAGGACAGGAGGAGTTTGTCTGCCAGCTGATTATATACAAAAATTCAGTATCTGGCAAGTAAAATGCAAATCTCCTTGATCCAAGCTTCCATAGAGCCATGGATGCTCATGCTGGAGCATTTGTCTGTTTGTTCTTGGCACATGGATGCTCATTGCAGCCTAGACCTGCCCAAGATGAGGTGGAGGATGATCCATGAGGAGCCTGATCCTGGCACAATTAATTAGAGGTGGGTTTTAGCCAGGCCTCCAGGGCCATGAGGAGCTCCAGGGCCATGAGGAGCATCAGGCATCTCAGGATGGGACCAGAACAGTCCATCCCAGACCAAAAAGGTGACAGATCTCTCCCCTTGCTGAGGGATGGAAAGATTTGTTTAAACACCTCATAAAACTATGCATTAACTCATCCCTAGATATTACTGAGATACAGTGAAGGTGAGGGCAAGGTGAATCTTTAGTACTTCTGGCTGTAAAAAATACAAACACTGGCGTCATTAGAAACCCACAGACCTGCAAGAGATCAGAGGGAGTGAATTTGAAAATAACTTTACAAAGTGAATAGTGTGTTTGAATTAATCTCTAAAAAATGGGCTTTGCCATGGAGGCAAGGTAGAATGTCAGCCTGAGGTTAAAAGCTTTGTGAAAGCAATCTCTGTTTTAAGACTTAAAGTGACCCTTGATATTTATCAGAGTAATGAAACTACAGCCTGTTCAAAAGGATGATGAGAGGTGGTGCTCAGCCCACCCATCACAACAACTGGGTGGTTTTGCTGCAGCTGAACAACTGGCTTCTCTACCACTTTCCCACATGCCGAGACAAATCCTGCAGACTGAAGATTCTTATTTCCAGGTATTTTTCTGCCAAACTTCGTAGGTAATTAAATGTAGACATATACTGTATTTGCAGGGTGCCCAGACAAAGGAAGGAATGATGAATCTGACTCCATGTTCTCAGAAGCCTAATTTATTATTTTATGATACTATATTATATCAAAGAATACTATACTATTCTATGCTAAAGAATACAGAATGGATACTTACAGAAGGCTAAAAAGATAAAAATGAAACCCATGACTCTTTCCAGAGTCTTGACACAGCTTGACCCTGATTGGCCATTAAGTCAAAACAATTCACATGAAACCAATGAAACAATCACCTGTTGGTAAACAATCTCCAAACACATTTCAAAGCAGCAAAACACAGGAGAAGCAAATGAGATAATATTGTTTTCCTTTTCTCTGAGGCTTCCCAGCTTCCCAGGAGAAGAATCCTGGACAATGAGGATTTTTCAGAAAATATGATGGTGACAGCCATTGTAAAGTCTGATTCCACTTTTTAGCACCCATCATGCTTGGGGTTTTGTGCTGATGGACTGCAAACCTGGCTCAGGCCAGCTGACCAAGACCTTCTCCATCTGTAATACATTCACCTCATAGTTTTCAAACATCCCATTGCCAGCACAGGGGAAACTGTAAGGTCTATCATCACTTAGCTTTTGATATATCACTTTGAAACTAATAACTGATTTAATATTTTCCTTTTTATTAAGTAATGCTCATTTTACTCTTACCTTAAAGCTTTCTTAGTCATTTCAGAGATTTAAAAAGTTCTTGGCAGAGTGACAGCCAAGGAAGAGCAACATTAAAACAGTCAGCCTGCTGTGCCAAACATCCTGAAGTGGTGTCAGGAATTCCCAAAGCTGACAACTGAGTTTATGGAGAAGGGACTTGCAAACATCAACCAAAGCTGCTGTAATATCCAACAAGAGTGTGTGGAGAGAGGCTGTGGGGTGTCCACACAATTGTAGCACTGAGTCTATAACATATACTTAGTAAGTGAGGTAACAATAAGTGTGTTTTGTACCAACTGCAGTTTTGATTGAAAAAGATTGTGGGATGATTGTTATCTATTGAATAATTGAAGGATTTTGTCCTGTTACACTGATTTGCTAAAAATAGCCTAAAGCTCTCTCTGATTTTTAAGGTGGAGCTGTTGGAGTATCAAACATTTCAGAGCCATCTGCTGTGCATTTGGATTCACACGGCTTATTTCAGACATCTGCACTAAAACAGGATGAATGACATCCAACAGACACCTATTTCTTTCTGGCTAGGATAGTCCTAGGAACTTGTTGAAATGCAGGTATCTGTGCTGCAGACACACCTTTGCTCAGGGCCATCCCAAACTACCTGCCTTCAGAGAATAGTTAAGAATCACTGACATTGCTAAGAATATTTCCACTTGTTCCAATGAGGATTAAAAATGACCCTACAAAGTTCCTACAAGGCATTTAAATTTAAATATCAAGTCTGTTGTTTTCACCAAGACTATATCCAGACATGAGGATATTTCTCCACACTAGGGTCCACAAGTAACAGCAGGCATTGATTATTCACAGTTGGTAAAGCTGAACTGCCCTGTTTGGAATTCCTTATTCTCAAAAACTGTAAACCCCACAGTTGTCTCCACAAGGAAACTGAATTTTAAGTGCTTTACAAGTTTCACAGTGCTTTGATTTTTGGACAGGGAAAAGGGTCTTTTTTGTTTTGTTTTGGGTTTTTGGTTTTTTGTTTGGTTTTTTTTTTTTGTTTGTTTGTTTGTTTTGGTTTGTTTTTTTTTTTTTTTTGCAGAAATGCAAAGTTATCATGTGCAATTTATATTAAACTAGCATTGCCTCATTGGCATGATACCATTAGGCAGGATAACTGAAAGCAGAGCCCTTCCTAATCTTAGAAACACAGGTCTGGAAGCAATCTCCAGGGCAGGGGATACCTCATCCACATTCCAGGCACTGAAGCTCGTGGCCTCGTGCAGCAATTCTGGGAGCTGCTTTTATAAAGGTCATTATCTTTCTTAACCTCTATGCAAAATTCATAGTGCTGGGAGCCAGGATTCACGTTCTATCAGTCATGACAATAGTCTGACACTCCTGAAGTCCTTATTATCCCATACAGCAAAGCTATATATATATATATATATATATATATATATATATATATATATATATTCAGTTTTCCTTGTGATTTAGACCAGACAGGACAAATTCTGGCTTATAGAACCAGTTCCGCCTGCTTAATTCATAAAATCATCCCCTGAAAATCCACTTTTGCCACCCAAAGAAGATCTGCTTTTAATCACATCATTAGGAGAATCACCTCTCAGATCTGCTGTAATGCAGAACTGTCCTGGATTGCCTCAGGGAGTAGCTTGGGACAGAAAACAGCATAAGCTGCTCTCTTGGTCTTCACTGTAAACTTGGAGTCTAATAACAACATTTCTTCATCAAATACAGCAGAGTCAAACCTGCAGATTTACAGAGTAAATAAGTTGTAATCCTGGGACAAGGAATAAATAGATAAAGCAGAAGCAAAGCTGATGGAGAGGGAGCAATGTCCCACTTGTGTTTGATAAATGACTGGTTTTTTGGGAGGAAAATACAGGAAATTGATATGAGACCCTTTCACAGCCAGCTGATTACACGGGCAGAGCTTTAAATTTGGGTGGAGCCCCACCACTGTTTCCATGGGAGATTTCACATGTTATTTCAGGTTATTATTACAATTATGAAAGGACTACAGTGTGACCCTGACACCCAGGATTTTTTCCCTAGCTAATCCCTGTTAATAGTGATGCTTAAGGACCTTCATGATTTCTTGTTCAAATTTTATTGCCAGAGGAACATTACGGCACAAAAAAATATAAATCACACAAAACCTGTTTGCATCCTTAAGTTTTAATCATGGAGGATCTGCGGCTTCCAAATTCTGTTTTGGAAAGGGCAATAAAGACTGATATAGAGATGGAGAATTTACCTCATTAGGAAAAGTTACATGCATCATGCTAGCTTTTTATATATTTAGGCTTTTTGGTTTTAAGAATTACATAAGAATTCACATGAATAGTACTCCCCCTGGATAAAACTGAGAGAAAGAAAATCTCAATGCTGTCACACAGTAAAATACCATCTGCTTCTATTTAAGAAATCCACGATAATGGAACCCAAAACACTTTGATCAGATGTTTAATGTGAGTTTTGAATTAGTATTCCAGATCAGCCTCATAAAATGTTGGCAGCTCTAAAATTGCTTCTCTACTCCTTTCCATGACGACCAAGAAAGAAAAAACAATATTTCATTCTCTGAGAACAATAAAATAGACTTCCCCACAAATCTGATGAGTTTGTTACAGCACAGAAGAAAACCCTGGCGTGTACTCAGACTGTATGCAGTGATAAACAGCAGATTTGGGTCAGACCAAATGAAATGGCTCTTACTCTGAATCATCTAATTACAGAGCATTTAAGAGCCTTTTTCTATATATGTAAATGGGACTTGAATATTCTAACATGCTAAGATTACAGAATGAATACTGTACAAAATGAAGATTGAGCAGAAAAGTAAAATGGCAGAAAGATGCCTCTTCTACCCACAAAGATTAGGAACCTCAAAAACAATTTCATGCATGTCAAAATAAATGTCTATTTCTGACTGCAGAGACACCACATGACCTTGTAGGGATCTCTTTAATCATGGTAGGACATGGCCAGGGCAATGCAACAAGAGGGAGGGGTGAGACTTTATGATGGTCTTCAACATCCTTATGAGGGGGAGCAGAGGGACAGGCACTGATCTCTTCTCTGGTGATCAGTGACAGGACCTGATGGAATGGCCTGAAGTTGTGTCAGGGGAGGTTTAGGTTGGGTATCAGGGAAAGGTTTTTCACCCAGAGGGTGGCTGGGCACTGGAAGAGGCTCCCCAGGGCAGTGGTCACAGCACTGAGCCTGGCAGAGCTCAAGGAGCATTTGGACAATGCTCTCAGGCACAGGGTGGGACTCTTGGGGTGTCCTGTGCATGGCCAGGAGCTGCACTTGATAACCCTTGTGGGTCCCTTCCAACTCAGGATGTTCTGTGATCGTATGAGTTCCCAATGTGACGCTTGTGAGGTTGCCAAAAATTCCAAAAATTCCTCTCCAGCTGCTATAGCATTTAATATACAGATGTCAGAATATAAAAGATCAGAGCAGTCTGGGTTTATTCCAAGTATTTCTGACTTTCCTGTTTAATTTGCATATTTGGGTCTCATTATTGCCCATTTTGCCACTTGTTTGTACAGGAAAAATTACCCAAGGTGGGCATAGCAGTGAACAGAGGTGCCTGGATGGGAGACACCTGAACCTTTGCCATGACAAGTAAAGCTGAGCAGATGGAATCATTAGGAGATTTTTAAGAATGTCATATTTCCTGTGAAATATACCTTTGGGTTCCCCAAAGCACTGAATGCCTTCATGTAAAAGCCTCAAGGTGCAAACAGAAACTGCTGAGGTTATTTCAGTCTGTAAATGACTGCAGCCTCATGAAGACAAACTCATTCTTTTCCTTTGCACCAACTGCAGAATTGCTTCCAAATCTGCCTAGAATCTAATAAATCATTCACATCACCTTTTCTTGTAATGGATGAATATTCATGGTGAAGGTTTGCAATTACAATTTGTAGGATGCTAAATTTCTGGCAAAATTTGCACAGAAATAACCAGTTCCTTTTTTAATTTTAATGATCACACATCTTTAAGGAACTTGTTGATGCTGCCTATAGGAATTCAGATGAGTACTGCCAATCAGTGAAACTCAAAGTATGCAGAGTGTATTGCTAATAAAGACACAGGTGAAAGCTTTGATGGAAGAAGTCTGTCTTGAGTTCCTCACTTATTTTTATCTTCCCCTTTGGATGTCCACAAAAACTGGTGCAAGTGAAGTTTGGAAACAGGAGGAGATTAATTGTCATCTCTGGTTTTCTCCTGAGCTGTTTTCTCCTCTAGGAATAAAGCACAAAGCTGAACATCAGGATTGAAAGAGCTTCACACTAGGGAAGAAATTTCTCTTTGGTATCACAGCTAATCTGTGTGGAGGGAGCACCTGTTCAAAGAGCATTTCTGTCCATCTTGGCTCACTCAGGTACTGATGATGGGAGCTGGGGGACTCAGTCCTGTGCAGAGATCTCCAGTGGCTCTGCAGGAAACCCACAGCTTCCTGCAGGCCAGCTCTGCTTCAGCCCTGCCAAAATTAGTGCAGATGCACAACACTGACCCTCTGACACAACCATCCTGAGGAACTCACCTGTTCCCATATTGTTCCTATGCAGTCTTATTTAAGTGCAGTTACATTTTTTATGCTGGAAACTTTCTCATTAAAAATTTAAACAATGTTGTGGCAAAAAAAAGCGCCTGTGCTTTTATTCCAGGCTGCTTTCCAAACATCAGAACTCCTTTCAGAGCTCAAGTAACGCAGGGATTGTCACATCAGCAATTTTCTGAAGGCTAGGTACTAAGATTTTATTAATATTTTGACTCTGTAAAACATCCCAATAATATTAAAACACCCCTGAAACTTAAACACAAGTAGCAAGGGAGTTTTCCTCCATAATCCAGTATTGTACTTTCAGGTGTGTCAGGGCTGCTGCAGGGTCCAGATGGCTTGTACTCAAAGATCAGGTTCAAACACAAACCTGCCCTTTCCTTTCCCCTTCTTTCCCTCCCCCTCCCTTCTCCTTCCTTCCAAATCTCAAATATTTAAATATATAGGATATAAACACCTGGACTGTAGGTGTGGGTTCACTTCAGGGTTTGACAGAGAATTCAACTATTTTGTCTGCTAGCAATAGAGTGACAATTCGGCTATTTTTTTACAAATATCTGTACCACTGCTGTGTACTGACCCCATCTCCTTCCCTTTGAACCAGCTCTGCTGCTCTCACAGCCCTGCCCGACCCAGCAGCACCCACAGCACAGCTCAGATAAACCAGGAAGGGAAGAAAAGGAAAGGCAAAGCAAAGAAAGGCAAGGCAAGGCAAGGCAAGGGGGCATCGTGCAATTAACACTCAGCAGCATCCAGTGGTTTTTAATGCCTGAAACTTTGAAAGTTGGCGGAAGATGACGCACTACCACAAAAGCGGATTTCACTGCCTTTGCTCCAGATTCATGTGAAAAGATTTAGTGTTTTTAAGAGAATTTCCTTGCTGGATGTGCTCTGGAAAAGGAAACAAAATTTCTGTCCTTTAGCTAGCAGGTAGGACTGGGTTGGGTCAGGATTGCCTGGTAAAGAGAGGTAACTGAGTGAAAGATGCCAGGGCAGAAATTAGCAGGGTGCAAAGTGCTTAAGAGGCTTTGTGACTCCTTATATCCCTGTTCTTTTTTTCTTGACTATTTAATACTTTTCTGAAATCCTGCACTGACAGCACATTAAACTATTTAGCTGTTACCTGTTTGTTCACTTGTCACTGTCATATTTTCTGGAAAAGTCCCTTCACCAGGATTTCTTCTCCTGGGAAGCTGAGAAGCCTCAGAGAAAAATGAAAACAGTAATTATCTCATTGCTTCTCCTGTGTTTGCTGCTTTGGAATGTGGTTGGAGATTGTTTATCCAACAGGTGGTTGTTTGATTGGTTTCATGTGAATTGTTTTTACTTAAGGAGCAATCACCATCCAGCTGTGCAAGGGGCTCTGGAAGCAGTCACGAGTTTTCATTGTCATTCTTTGTAACCTTCTGTCTGTATCCTTTCTCTATTCTTTAGTATAGTTTTAGTATAGCATTCTTTAACATAATATAATGTAATGTAATATAATGTAAAGTAATATATTATAATTAATATATATAATATAAAATATATATACTATAATATACTATAATATAATATAATATAATACAATATAGCCTTCTAAGAATATGGAGTCAGATTCTCAATTCCTCCATTGTCCTGGGGACCCCAAAAATACCACATTCATTGGACACATGTGTTGACTTAATATGTCCTAAATCAAACTATGGGAGGAAAAAAGATCCTGCAGATCTCAGATCTGTTGAAGAAAATGGAAATGTGCAAGTATATTTTAGCAAGGATATTCCTGATGAGGTTCATTTCCCTATGTACAATTAACAGAATTCTGATAAAAAAGGAGTGGCTTTCTCCAGAAACTTCAGCTCTTCTAGTTAATTCTGACTCAGCAGGGAGATCTTTTCCTTGATCAAGATGATCACCACTTCATTCAGGGCATGGGAGCTGCAGTGCTGAGTGTTCCCAATTCCTAATGGCTATAAAATATGTATGTGAATGGTTTGTGCCTTTTCACAGACTATTTATAGGGTGAGACTGTAAGCTCAGCCATTGACAGGTATTTTCTGAGGTTATGAAAGGATAGAACTAAAATGCAGGCACCTAAGCCTCCCCAATCCAATCTGCAATTGAAACAAATTAGACATATAATTAATCTAAGTAGGTCTGGAAAGCTCAGCTTGCAGCAAAAGGGAAAGGATACCCTTTTCCTCCATTTATTGAAGAATGTTAAAAGGTGCTTTGTTCACACGTGCCTTGTTCACAGCTTGTATAAGAAACATATTTTGGATTCTAGGTGGTTCCTTCCCCCTCCCCAAAAAGACATAATGAGAATTATATCCAGCTGGAAACTGATGCTAAATCATTACATATTAAAAAAAAAAAAAAAAAAAAAAAAAAAAAAGATAAGGCATAGAATGGTAACAGGAAAGGCAAGTCATGTATAGGGTTGTGTGGGTTATATGTCACCAGAAATCTTGAAATCTTGGTCAGATAATATTCTGAAAGGACCACTAGAGCTGAAACAGAATTTCCCACTCCATGAAGAAATTACTATGTGGGATTTGGAGATCTGTGCTATACAAGAGGTGAGTTAGTTAAAGGTGATTACCAACATCCACTTGAAAAATCAAGAAATTCTTTCTCTCTGACCATCTCTCGGAGCTCTGTGGAAAGGAGAAGTTAAAACCTTCCTCTTTCCACAGAGCTCAGAGAGACAGGAAGATAAAACCACCATTGTAGCCATAGCAGAAAAAGATCCAAAGAGAGCCAAAGCAAACAGCAGCTGGCTCAACAAATATGAATTTCAGGTAATGGTCATAAACAGCAGGCTGGAACTGTGGATGCTAATAAACTGAGAGCAAAGGTCAAATTTTGCTCTTTAATAACATGGTTGGTTCAAAATAGCAAATAAAATGGAAGTGTCATTCACAAAAAAGCCTATTTGTTTGAGCAGTGCAAATAACTGGTCCCCACCCCAGCAGTGCCTCAGTTCCTACAGCAGGCACAGCAGTGATGCCTCTAAACCACTGAAAAGGCACCTGGGAGACTGAAACTGCTGCTGATCAAACTCCCTGTTTCATGGTATTCCTCAAGCTGTTCATGTGCCCCCCTCTGCCATCCCTTCTCTCAGAAATACATTGTAAAGTGCTTGGGGGAAAAAGCACCTTTCTATTGTTTCTTTTTGTGTAGTGGGTCCCACAAGGGGCTTCAGGTCTTGGCTTTGACACTTTGGAAGCAGTTGGGACAGTAACAGATAATATTTCATCCTTTAATCACTGTTGCCTGCAGAGCCCCCGGAAATAAACAGAACTCACACTGGTATTCAAGTACTGATGTGTAGGGAAGAGATTCAGCATTTACAGAGACTCTGAGGATATTAATTCATAGCAGGTCAAAACCCAGAGAAGTTTGGTCTCGATGAGGTCATTGCTGGAGCTGGTTTCTTCCCCATCTGCCTGTGTGAGATTTTGGATGCAGCTGTGCAGACACAACAGGGGCAGGATGCTGAGCCACAGGGATGTGGAGACTGGTCCAGACTCTCAGTTCCTGTGAGAAGCATTAGCCCTCAGATAGCTGTAAGTAATAATCAGATTTTATGCTTATCACAAGAAAAATCCCATCATTGTCCTAATAAATCTATGAACAATTTATCCCATTATTTATTTCTTTGTTTGCCAGCACAGTAACCTGAACACAGATGGCCAGGAAATACTTTTCTCCATCATGTGACCTTTGGGCTCTATTGTCAGCTTGCTTTCTGCACCATGAAGCAAGCTCATTTGTGAAAAGGTAGAGGAAAAAAATAGAATAGCCAAAACCTTTGTATTAAAAGTATTTACTTGGGCTGAGGGATGTACCTCTGAGTCCAAACCATCTTGAAAGCAGCTATTTCCAACGCAGAGAAATCTCTGGCTGACCCAAAGTTTATTTAAATGATTAAAGAAAGTGTAAAAGACCTCACAGGAGAAACTAAGAATCATGCCATGGAGCCAAGGGGCTATTCTGGAGGTACACTGAGGTCTGGGTCACTTCCCTGGGCCAGGATTCAATCCTGAATCCTCCATCAGGCATGAAACCTCCATTTACCATGTTTGTCCTGCCTCTGCTACAGGGACATTTTACTTTTGAAACTCAGAGACAAAGACAGATGGAGGTGATAAAAGCTCTTCTTTAGCTCCCCATTCTCTAATGAGGATTGTGGTTCACAAATTGTGATGGGGAAATGATGGAAGAGTCCTACAGCCTCTGCACAGTAACCATTCAGCACTGGAAATTATCTCACACTGGAATTGGCTAAGTGGCCAAGCTAGAAGGAAAAATTAGAGAGAGGATTTCAAATTCAAAGAATAAAAAAATATAAATGTCTGCTAGTTATGTAGTTCCAGGATACTGCACCAATATTAATCAAACTTCATGGCATTTTAAGTCATTAAATAATGTTTTCCTTTTCTCAAAACCAAAAAACCTGCCAGGTTGACAATGATGAGACAAAGGGAAAGAGGTGCTAAAATGCTCAGTTTTAAAATGCACAGTGCTTGGACTCTCACTTAAAACCAGTTTTGTCCATCTGAGTGGAACTAAACTGTGTTATAACCATGTTATGAAACCATGAAAACCTGTATAGGAGCCCAAACTGGGATATATCAGCCATAGAAACAGAAATGGACAGATGATGCTCCAGAAGTTAATGAATTTTAAAAGAACAGCTCAGACATCTCCTTCTTAGAGAAAGGAAAAAAGAATTTAACACTTTAGGTTAGGGTTGTCTAGATGAAAAGAGATCTTACAACTTATTTTATTTTTTTTTTAATCAAATCCAAATATTATTAACAATAAGGGTTTAATCAAAACCTTTTTTTTACTGAAAGGCCCCAGTTTTGGAAAAAGGTTGAACTAAAAATTGAGCAGTTCTTATTTTCAACCAGGACAAGGCAATACATCATGCAAGGTTAGGCAGCAACACAGAGGCAAAGTGAGGAGATATAACTCAGGTTTGCCTGCTCTGTGTGCAGCTTCACCACTACATCACACTTCTTTCCATTTCCTATTTGCAGAAGCAGAGCAAAACAAATTTGCACAGAGCTGTCCAAATCAAAAAGCAATGATTACCTGCAATGAGCAAATAGAAAACAGAGTCATTTTTATAGAAAGCTGTCTGACTCTCATATATGCTGCTGAACTGTTGGTGAATTGGTTTTTTTCAGAGTTTTTTCTTTCTGATATATTTGGCTCCCCTGTCTCTTATTGGCAAAGCACATAATAGATATTATTGTTAATTTACTGGGAAGATAGTTCTCTGCAATGTTTTTGTGACTAAACAATGTAATGAACTTGCACAGTAATAATATCTGGGAAAATACATCACATTTTTGTCACTTCATTGAGATATTCACCTCTCTCTGGGCTCTTCATGCACATAATGGAGCTATCACACACAGCAAGGTTAAAAAATAGCTGCACAGACAAAATGAACTTGACTGGCAGATTCTGTGAAGGTCACAGAGCAAGAGGGACTTCACACAAATTCACATGGCACTCAGAAAATATCTTATTCTACTGAGTTCTGACAGGGGCCATATCCAAATCCCTTCATCTGAATGCTATGAAAACTGGATGTAGACATAATCTCTACAAGTGACCTTTGCTGCCTCTCTGCCTTGGCTTCAGACATAAGCAGCTCCACATTTAGAAAATATTCAGGGATGAATTCACATTGGAAATCTGCACCTGAAATCTACTTTTTAATGCTGGAGCCTGACTTGCTGCTACCAATGATCAGAGTGAAGGCAACTCCATCAGCCTGAAAGAGCAGGGTGTAAAAGGTTAGAGCATCTCTACTGTCAATTAGAAAAGCTTCTATGGTCAAACCATCATTAAAAGGGGAAATAAAGGGGGAAAAAACCAGGAATCTGTGCAGCATCCTGCATCAGAGCTAAAAGATGGACTGGCCTGATTCTCAGCTGCTGCTGCAGGCAGATTCAGACACTCGACTCTCAGCTCTGAGATTAAAAGCATAGTACTGATAAGCAAAAAGAAAACAAAAAACAGACAAAAAAAACAAAAACCAAAGCCAAAACAACAAATTCAATCAAGGATTTCAACCACATCACTGCACATATACAAACATCTATCTCAACAGTATTTATTTGTTCTTCCATCAAATTGATAACTTCAATATTCACTGTAATTGCAGAGTACTTGGGTTTTTCCCATTTTTTTAATACTCTCCCATTTACCCCTCACAACTGGCTGTGGTGTCTAATACACACTGCAGTGAGATGTGACTTATTAAAGGATGTCTTTGCAAGAGGGCTGAGGTGTTTATACACAGTTTTTCCTATATGTAACCAATTTTTTTTTCCAAAAGAATTTTGAATTGTTAGGATTTCTAATCATAGGACTATTTTGAAATTTGAAATGGAGTGACTACAACCAATTGTACTGAGATGAAATTGGGTGTAGGGAAATAGACCAAAACTTGCCAAAATTATTCCCTTGGAAATCCCTAAAATCAGGGAAGAAAGATAAAGAAGGAGACAGGTGAGAAACAGAAGAATAGACAAATCATTAAAAAAAAAAAAACAGGTAGGATGTGAAAACAAGAAAAGCCAATGGAATGACATGAAGTGCAGAAATATGGACCAAAGGTTCCCCAATTGATCCTCATTGAAATCACAAGACTGAATCTTGAAATCAGAGGACAGAGTTGAACAAACCCTCCCGAAATGAGTTATGGTCAATCAAAAATGAAATTGAAAAATCCAGAAATTTGGGGCTTTTTTCCTTTCAGTAAATTCTTTCTTTGCCTTCAGATTTTTTACCTTGTATCACTCCCTGAATTTCAGCCATTCTGATTTGGCCCTAAATACCCAAACAGAAATTTAAGAATTTTTATCGCTTGAGATCTCACCATATATATTCCTAATCTAAATTCATAGAACTACTCATGATTGAAATTAGGGATATACACAGTGAGAATGCTGAGGACTGACTTCTGAAATTTCTCCTGCTGTATGGGTGTTGACATTTGTCTTAAAGGGAAGAACACGTAAGAAGCAGATCTCAAGAATATCATCTCAACATTGATGTCTTTAGATTTTCTTTCCAAAATAGCTGATTGATGACAGAGTATTTTAATTGGGATATTGTTCATTTGAGGTAGGAATAAAAAGGGATTTTGTAATTCCTTGTTGTTCTTCTTGTCAGTCCCATGAACAAAGATTAACAGCATAATAAAAGCCTTTTTTTCCCCTTGAACACAGAGTTTTCTGATCACCAGTGACATATCTTATCAACTGCAGAGATGAAGATGATTTCCTAGACAATTAACTCAGAATCACCTGTTGGAATCAGGCCAGCAATGCTTTGACTGTTCCTTACACTGATGGGTGAAGCTGGTTGGTTTATTTTATTATGCCTCATTTATAATGCCTGGCTGTAGCTTTGCCTTGTATCAACATTTGCAAAAGTTGTGTTTCTGAGTTGTAGAAATATTTCAGATTAAGTGAGAGAAGGAGATGGAAATACAGATTCTCTGTCCAGCTGAAATACCCCTCCCAATTTTTTTTTGCCACCCAGTGACCTCCATCACCATCAGCATCTTCTTATCCAGCCTTCTTCTCCTTCTAGATGCTGAGCTGCAGTGAAAAGTGCCTGCCAACTACTACATGCCATAGCCAAAGATTTGTGCTGATTTAATTTGAGAACAAGTTCATTTTAAAAGATTGAACAGACGAAAACGCAAATTACAACAGAAACCAGGATGCAGTTTGTAGTATAGCACTGAACTGCTACAATGCAGGAACGTGGCCATATGTTTGAGAGTGTAACATTTTGTACTTTATTTTAATTCTGGTTGGTTCAAGATGGTTAGGAAGCTTTTACAAATGAGTGGAGGGAATGAGTCTGACAGTTGAAACATACTGATCATTTCACTAGTAAGAGTGATTTTACTGGTTAACTCCATCAGTTTAGACTGAAAATCTATTAGAGAACAGTGGACAGATTCTGACAAGAGTAATTCAGGTGGTATAAATCCAGATTTACAGCCATATAAATGAGGAGAATATGACCCATCTGGCATGTATTAAAAAAAAACACATAACCACAAGATCTTCCAGACACTTTCAAATCCCTAGGAGTTTCACTCCTTTTCTCTCATAAGAGTCCTGTACAGAGAAACCTGCACTCTCAAAATTATCATAATGAAGAAACTCACAAATCATTTGCAAGCTCGAAGCAAAGTTTTCTGCTTGGACACGATCCAATCCCCAGTGCAGCAGCACTCTGACATTTACTCAGGGATTAGCACATCCTCCAGCACCACATCCCAAACACCACAGCACTGCAACTCCTGGCCCCACACATAGGGCTGCTGTTTGATATCAATGAGATTTGCACAAATATTGCAGCTGTGCTGGCCCCAGGTGAGCTGACATTTGTGTAATAGCTGTCAGAGGAGAAAGCTGCCCTGTAACTCAGACCTGGGCAAACAGGGAATCTCAGCCAATCCTGATAACAAATCTAGAATTTCTTAGTTCAATCCCTTTTTGAGCTGGTTATGGATTGAATCCTGCAGCTCCTACCTGGGGATCAATTTGTCATGCTCCCCTGTATCCCAGCCCCCAGGAAGGCATTTTAGCACATGCTCCTGATCTGACCCTACTCAGAGGTGGATGGTGACTGCATGGCTTTGGGAACTTTCCCAAGTTCCCAAATTGTTTAAAACAACCACCCAAACCCTGAAGGGCCAGGGTGCTCCAAGGGAAGCACAGCCACGCTCTGGTCTGCAGGTACTGCCCAGGGGATGGAGGATAAGCTGTGATTAGGACAGTCCTTGGGGAGGATGTCACACACCTGAGTGGGACAGGAGGAGGGGGTGAGGTTGGAGTATCCACCTGTGAACAGATCCCTGAAGTAGTTTTCATCTCACAGGGCTAGAATAGCCCAGAGGTTGCTACCAGCAACCAAGCTGGATAAATCAGCGCTCTGGGAACAAAGGATTTGTCTTGCAGCCTGATGTTCACACTGCCTTTCACCTGTGCTGGAGCACAACCAAAGGGCAGGACTGGGAGGTATTAAAGAGCTGAAAGGCTTTTTATTCCTGGAAGTTGAATTCACAGTCCAGTTTCTCATTTGATGAATTCATAGCTGTCAGCTACAGGCACTTCAGGGCAGATGTGTTGTGTAGGAGCACAATGTGCTGTACACAAAATTGTGCTTCTGGAAGACATAAACACAAATAATTGATTTCTCACTCCTTTGTTCAAAATGTGCCTGTCTGTAAATGCTGATTATAAACTCATTTTCCATGAGATCCATGTTCTCATCCTTTCTCTCTATGTAAAAGAAAAGTATCCAAAATGCAACAAAGAGAAAACAGGTCATCTGGTAAAGGTGGGATATATACTGCATGATGATGGCATATGAGAAATCCTTCTTACACTGGGGGACAAGCTAAAACCTCAGCTTTTCAGTAAAATACAGGACAGACAGCCTGGATCTGGGACAACCTTCCTACTCATTGACTCCCTACAGATTCACATCCTTAGCTGCTCTAATTCTGCACAGTCTGACTGACTCCTGCAGTGGAATGAGTTTGCAGCAGGTAAATATTCATCTCTACAAAGGTAAGGGGTGTTCAGACCTAGAGGAGCAAATCCATCTACAGCCTGAAGAACTGGATTTATCCTTCTGACCTCTGCAAAGGAAAGAGGATATGAATGAGATAATGAGGAGAGGGAAAATATAGACACAAAGCATTGAATTAATTGTGAGGAAAAGACCTGAGGCATCACATAGTCCACCCATCAAGGCAGGGACAGGTGCTGAAAGCAATTGGTTAAAATTCATTTTACCATTCATTCTGAGGCAGAGAGCAGACAGCAGAGCACAGACTACAGGGCTGAAGATCCTCCAGCCACCAGAGAAGGATTTCAATCTGGTGGGTCTTGGACAATGCTTAAATGCCCTGGAACACACACCTTCAGCTGTGGGACCCTGCAGACTGTGCTAGGGTCTCCTGGAAAGGCAAATGTGGAAGCCCAGTCTGCATTTCCACACTGGGCTCAGGGCTCCCACTGGTGACTGAAGCTACTGATGGCAGTTTCACTGGTGGAACAAATTCAGGAATCATCCCCCTAGTGAGCAGCTTTAAATTAACCTGATTATTTCATCCCAGCTCTTTGACAAATGAGTCTGATTTATTTAGCTCATTTGAAACAAGTTCATTTTAATGAAGTTATTTATATAACTCTGTGATGCCATTAGCCAGATTACACGCTGTCCAAAGGGCATAATGCATGATCTCATTTCCAACTTAAACCCCTTCTATTTCTTTCCTCCTCTAACTTAAGTAGCAGGACATCAGAACATATGTTCGTCTGTTTCTCTCTAGATGGCAAAGAAGTCCTTTGACAGCTGCCAGGTATTATCAACTCATTTAGTCACTTCTTCTCCAGCCTAGGAAATCAGATTAGAATGCAAAACATATTTCTGCTAAATCACAGGGAAATACAGTCCTGTTTGAGGTCCAGAAACATATCACTGTCACTTTTGGAAATGGATAATGTTATCCTGACCACTGCCCTTTAAACTGTCAAATTTGTTTTACTGCATTAATTGCTTCAGAAGCAATTAATGCAGTAAAACATTATGTCTGTAATTGGAAAAAACAAACCTGTTGTGGCTCAGGTTTCAAGTTCTCTACCCTGCCATGGATTTTCCAAGAGGCAAACTTCTCACACTCTTCACACTCATACTTCCCCAATGAGTGCATGGGCACATGGGCACAGAAATCCACTCTACGGAGCACCTGGAATGTTTGAGACTTGCTGTGAGCATGAGAGAGCCCAGAAAAAGGCACATGGGCACTTGAAATCACCACTGGAGCTGAGCCCTGGCACTGGGTATCACTTTGCACTGAGACCTATTGATTTTTTCTGAGGTGGAATTACCATCAGCAAGATAAATGCATCTGAAGAACTTGGCCATGCAGGACTGGACAGATGTTATTGATGTTATTTATGAAGTGCTGAGGTTGGAAAACACTGCCTGAGGTCCAGATGTGCTTAAGCATCAGGGACCTTCCCTTGGTCCTTCTGATGCAAATGCAAACATTTCTCAAGGCCTTGGAGGAGACAGAAAAGTGCTCTGGAGATTTCAGGAGGATAACCTTGTCTCCCTAAGTTCACCTCTCTCTCTTATTGAATGTAAAGCATCCACAGAAAATTTTAGGCACATAGATTCTAAGAGGACACTTCCACCCGGGCATCACCTCAGAAGTGGTCCCTGATGGACTGTTTTATCATTAAAAGGGGAAAAAGCTGCTCACTTCTTTTTGCATGAGAGCTTCTGGCACAACTCCTTCCCCAAGAGCCGGCAGGAGCCTCCTCCTTGTGGAGCATAGTCCATGGGCATGTTCTCCTCAGCACCCAGAGAGATGTCTGCCTGCAATCACTTCTGCTCACATCCTGCAGCTCTTGTCTCTGACTTTTTAACCACTTTATGGGTTTGTGCTGGAAACTGGGTCACTGGAAAGATCCAGGGCAAAGCAGAAAAACAGCAAAAAATTACCTATTTTGGACATTTTTCTTAACCCAGATCGTTTCAGTCATGCAGCATTCTGGCAGGGATGGTGGGGGGATCTGCTCCCTCTCTTCTTACACAGAGCCTGACATGAACCCAGAGACATGAGCCTGATGCTCAGATAGGAAGGATAAAACAGGGGTCTCCCACTCAGTTCCCTGGACTTTCAGATTACACACTCACAGGAAAAACCCAAGGCAAGTGACAGAAATCCTTGTTTGACTCCAAGTGTGCTGGCTGCAGGAATAAGCTCTTTCTTATTCTTGGTGGTTCTGGCCTTTAGCTCCAGCACTTTCAGCCACCCTCTGAGAACATGGGTGCTCCATGGACCTCTTGAGCAAAACAAGAAGAGTCTGTGCACCTCTTAGACAGCAGCTCCAGAAAACAAATGAGATCTAACCCAAATTTTTCAGCTTTTTATACATTTAAATTTAGATATTAAATGGGTGCTCCATGGACCTCTTGAGCAAAACAAGAAGAGTCTGTGCACCTCTTAGACAGCAGTTCCAGAAAACAAATGAGATCTAACCCAAATTTTTCAGCAGCTTTTTATACATTTAAATTTAGATATTAAATAGGCCAATCCCATCCTTCACTAATGCCTTCAAACATTCTTTCTTTTTTCTTTTTTCAATATAAAAGCGTTTGGGTTGGTTCTGGGGTTTTTTGTTTCTCAGAAAGAAACCACTGAGAGAAACCTTTAATCACACTGTACATTGCAAGGAAAACAACCAGCAATGGATCACAGTATAAAGCATGTGATATAAAAGGAAACATTAAAAACTAGGGCAGAAGTGACTCTCAGAGGTTGTTTAGGTTGTGTCTCAGGTGTATCTATTGACAGAAACTTCAGACTGCTATTAAAGGGAGACTGCAAGACCAGCATGAGTCTGAAAGGCTGGATTTGTAAACATAAGAGAACCTTAAATTGTGGGGAATACTGCCACAAATGGATTTTCTTCCAGTGGAAAGATCTGGGTTTGGAGTTGTATTCTTCCTGCCAGCCCTGTGATATTCCAAAAAGGAAAAACCAAAACTGCCTGATCTGCTTAGATAGTTGAAGGTGGGAGCAGAACAAGAAGAAAGAATTTCATTTCGTAGTAAAACAAATTTAGGAATAAACTCGAATGAAAATATATAAGAGAAACTGCCTGCTCACATCCTCTCAAAGTTAAAAGAGCTGGTTCCCAGCTCCTGGGTAAATCACAGCACCATCTGCCAGCAGAGAGTAGAATTACATCATAAATGGCACATTTTCCCTAAAAAACACTTTGTCCCCTTCAAATGCATAGGAGGTTTCTCATTGATTTCATGATAACCCAGCATTTAGCAAAAGCTGCCAAAAAAGCTGAACCTACATTAAAGCTAAATCAACCTGCAGCTAAAAACAGGACAAGTTTTTCCACGGTGGAACACATCACTCTCCTCCCACAGCTTGAATTTATCAGAGTTCAAGATAATGACCATTCATTACTGGGGTTTTATGGGTGACACAAGCCAAGGAAGCAGCTCTTGGTCCTCTGGTTGTCCCTCCTTCTCCTACACAGCTCTAGCCCCCCTGCCCACCCATGGCCCCTGCACACAACCTGTGCACAATGCCATGCAGAAATCACCCACCCACTTTTACCTGTCCCTCCTACAGAAAAAACAACATTTGCCACCCTCTCCTCATGCCTCCCCCTGTGTAGCAGGATGCTTTGCCTGGAAAAACAGCTTGAACGATGCTCCATTTCCAAAGCTATCAGTGGTAAATGAAAAAGGGAAGCTCATGCTGCTTTAGGTGCTGATTAGTGCTGAAACCAGTATGACACATCAATTTCAAAGTTAAACATCCTGATAGTGAGACAAAGATGTGGTAGACCTGGTTAAAATACCTGGATAAAAGAACAAACAAGTGCTACTGCTGATCACTTACCTAGAGGTGCTGAGCTGACACAGCTGGCCTGGAGATATATGACTGAGAGCGCATCACTTTACACTATAAAAGCCCAGTTCCAAATTTTAACACTACATACCCCTTCTTGGGGTCTATGTGTGGAGATTCCTCACTGGGGATGCCCCTAAAGGTCATTCCTGGAGGCTGAGCAAAAGAAATCTGCCCATGGTCATTGGTATGGGTGAGTAAAATCAATCTCTACTTAATAATTGTTCTTGCTAGCTTTGATAGAATTGCTTTAATACAATTGCTTTAATGCAATTGCTTCAATATCGCTTCATAGTGCACTGTATTAGAATGGTTATAGCTCCTGTACTGTCTACTAAATAATTCTGATTAAGACCTTTTTGTCTAATCATAATCATACTAAATCATATATATTTCTATAAATACATCTGGTTTCATGTCATCCTAAATCCTGTGGGACCAAGTTGTATAAAGGTTTGATTACTCCTAAATAAACTGTGGAAACCCAGGGCACTGGGAATATTTCTCTGTCTGTTCTGGAATGCCCTGATCCCCAGAGGAGCACTGACTGTGACCCTCATTCAGTGGGAGAGTTTCCTAGACTCCAAGACAGACTAGAACCCACAAAAGTGTGAAATAGATTATAGAGAGTAGTGTAGGTGTGTCACTTGGGAAGAAATTCAGGTTTTGGGATTTTTAGTATGTTGTGGATGGAAGCAAGATGGAGGGCACAGGGTGGTGTCCTGGGTTTCTTCTTCATGCTTCTTCTTCCTCCTTCTTCATGGGTTTGGGTGGCATTTTTGTAATTGGGCAGAAAAGTCCACATTGCAGCTCTTTGGGATCAGTTATTGGGTTAAAAGGGAAAATAATCCAGGTGTCAGTTCTTAATTGGATAGTTTAGTCTTACAAGACCTTGTAACAAGAGATTGTTGGCCATTTTGTGCCTTCTAATGAAAAGCTGCCAAACTCATAGCAGTGACACTGTTCTACTGATAAGAAATAATAAACACTTGAGCCTGAACATGAATTACTGTCTCAAGTGCCTTCAATCCAGACCCAGAAAAAACAGCGACTGGTACCCCCACAAAAAACCTTTACACATAAACTACTGACAAAGTCTGGGGCTCAGATTGGATCCAGCTGCACTCAGGCTCTAAGAAAGACTTTAGAAAGCAAGGGGTGTCCTCTCTGCACCTCATGACCCAAAGGTCATCTTCTCTAATGAACTTTGTCTGAAGCTCCCACTCTGCCCACGACTCGCTGCCATCAGCGCCTCTGATTTGGGTAGTGCACAGTAAAGCCCTTCCCAGCTGGGATCCATCTGCTCCTCCCATCTGCTCTGTCCTTTTCTCTCCCTTCTCTTCTGCCAGAGATCCTGTGAAGTCTCATTCCTTCTCCTCTTCTGCTGTCCATATGCCCTCCTTACAGAAACCAGGTCCTGTTTTCTCGGATATCCCCTCCAAACACCAAATCCTTATGGATGCTGTGAATTGCACAGCTGCCTTCCTGCTAAACTCAGCAGCAGGAAGAGAGGTTCATCCCAATGTCACTGGCAGCTCAGATCCATGCAGACCTTGTCCTCTGCTCACTGTCTCTGGAATTCTGATCCATTTTCTTCCTCCCATTTAGCCATATCAACAGAACCATTCCCAGTCTTTCTTGGACTGGGTTCAGTGGGATTGCTACTGTCCCAAGGTATGGAGAGGGCTGGGCATGTCCAGATGGCAGCCTGGGCTGTAGGTGTGCAGCCTGCAGTGATTGCTACTGAATTCAGGTGCCCCAGCAGAGGTTTCAGGAAAAAAGAATGACAATGCTCTCATTCCCAGCTCTGCAGACTGGGTATTGAAGGTCCTGGATACATTGCCATGCTCTAACATTTTCCAGGACTCTGACAGAGGGTAAGTGACAGAGCAGGCACTCAATACCAATACATACAGACTTCCAAGCTGGTCAGACCATTACAGCCTCACACAGGTGCAAGTCAGGAAATTACAATATTGTCACCAAAGTCTCAGAATGAGTGAGTGCTCTTTATAGGATTCTTCCTAGGCCAGGCCACCCGCAATAATTTTTCTTACAGTGAAAAACCCACACAAACTGCCACCAGTGCTCTGTTTCTCCTTCTCTGGCATCTCTCTCTTTCATGGCAGCTCTTCAGAGCCTGAGCAATTCTCCATAGCCAGCCCCTACCAAACTGTGAGCATACAAATGAACAAGTGTTATATAAATACTAGATTGTTTATTTATAGATAAATATTTTTTTTCTGTCAATGAGTAATGAATGTATTTGCTGTACCCATATGTAGTTAGGTTCATATCTATACAGACAGAAATCTATAATCTATACAGATAGAAATATGAAAAATCTCACAAACAACAGGAATCGAGGTCTTTTCTAAACTTCTGTGGTTTGCATTTATTCCCTGAATCTTGCAGAATAAAACTTTATTTCTTCTATTACGAAAAAGGATCTGCACCAAGCTTTCTGCCACCACCCATGTAATCAGATTTGGGATTATTAAATTCACACTTTGCCTTCAGGATTTATGGTGAGTCATCAGCATGTCGATCCTCCTTCTCACATCTTTGCCTTATCAGGCAACACCCCAGTCTCACTTTCCCCTAGTGCTTGATGAGGAGTGAGTTTGCTGTACCTACAGAGCAGTGCTAATTGGGCTTTAATTGGAGCAGAGTTCCATCTCTGGCATGCAACTGGTGGATCTGGAGCACAGGGCAGTAGGGACACCTGGTGGCTACCAGGAACACAGGGCCTCTGGAAGAAAACTCAGTGTGAGTTAGTGAAAAGCTAACTTAATCTAAAGAAGAGATTGTTAGCTCTGTAGCAAACTCTGTGTTTGAGTCTTTAATCAAGTTAAATAGGTATAGATGCATGCAATTGTTCCATTAACATGAGAAAACTCAGGATTCATGAGCCTCATTCGGTCTGTGGAACAGGAATCTCTTACAAGAGTAAGAGTTCATCTTGCTCCTGAAACACCAGAGAATTCCAGTCATCATTTTATCTACATATACCTTGAATCTGATATAAAGTGAATGTTCCTGAGTGTGGTTATAGCATATATCTATAAGGAAAATTAGATTCTTTCTATTGCATAAACAGGGAATAGGGCCCAGAGGTCATTGTCCCAAACTCTGCACAAAATCTTGCAGATCTGTGACTAAAATGGTGGCAAAAAATTACCAGTGGCCCAGTCCTCAACGTGCTGCCACTTCACAGCTTATCATCCTTGTATCTTGCTATGTTAAGTCCCAGAACAACACCACTGTGTAAAATGAGGTCCAGATTTTGCAGTTAAAATAATGTTTTCTACATGGTACATCCAGATAAGTAAGATTAAAAATATAGTAAAGAGAAAGGCTTTATATCCAGCATGGAAAAAGCTCATAACTGAAGGGATGACATATGGGAGAACTAATTTATGGAAGGAATCCTCTTTATGTTTGCTGCTTACTGCACAAGGTCTTTTTAGAAATTTCCACATGGTGAAGGCTTATATGAAATTTCAGTATTATTTCCTGCAGTCTGAACACAGCCTCCTGATGAAGCATTTTGGTACAGCTCAAGGAAGTGGTATCCTGTTATTTCAAAGCAAGCCCATAGCTAAACTAAAGCAAACCAAACTAAACCAGCCAAACAAATAAACAAAACCCAAAAAACAAACAGAAACAAAAAAACCAACACCACAACAACAGAAGAGAGAGGTACTTCATGGAAGGCAAATGTAGTGTTCATGCTTCATTTACTGCAAAAACTGGGGGAAAAAACCCAGAAGCTGCAAGAGATCATGTCTGCTGAGTCCAACAGCTGTATGCAACCCTAGAATAGCAAACCATGTCTCTGCTTTGGCCAATTAGTGCCTAAGGGTACCAGGCACTTAAATTTTTCCCTGGAAGTCAACTACTGGGTGTGGAACTTGAGGTTCCTGAGTTTTGATGGCCAGAAATACCAAGTACACATAGACAAGAATTAATGCAAGCGTGCTTTGAACAAAAGAAATGCTATAAATCCTGCCTTCAGCTCCTTACACTAGTTACCTTCTCGTCCCAGCTACACATTCCATGTCCATATTTTACCACCATTTTTATGTGCAATGTCTCCTCCCCTAAACTGCCCTGTCTTCCCATGAGAACATTTTAAAAAGCTCCCAAGGTTTGGGGAGGACACAGCTGGAGGTCACACATAAGGGAAGTGGCCAAAAACGGGCTCTGTGGTAGAAGTGCAATGAGGTTTTTAGACAAAAATTTGCAGGCAGGGGATGCCATGCACCCTCTTGCCCTTACGTGCCTGGTTTCTCTGTGAGGGACTCTGTTTGCCAAGAATCATGGCACATGCAGGCACTCATTCTACAGGGCAGCAAGCACCACAAGCTGGGCACCACTACAAGCTTGTTTATTCTCGGCTTTATGGATAATTTTGATTTGGTTTTGTGAGGTTGCTGGGCAGGAGAGAAATGAAAAGTGACCACAGAGTCACAGAATGGTTAAGATTCAAAGGGATTTCTGGAGACTATCCAGTCCAACCCCTCCTGCCAAGGCAGGGTCACCCTCAGCAGCTTCCACAGGAATCCAGGTGGGTTTGGAATGTCTCCAAAGAAGATTCCATTACCTCCCTGGGCAGCCTGTTCCAGTGCTCTGACACACTCAGTGCAATGAAGTTGTTCCTCACATTGACATGAAACTTTCTGCGTTTTAGTTTATGGCCACTGCTCTTCATCCTGCTGCTGGGAACTACCAAAAAATATCCTCTTGGCACCAACCTTCAAGATATTTATACACATTGAGGTTCCCTTCTAGTCCTCTCCAGATTAAAAAGCCCACTTTACAGAGTCTCTCCTCATATGAGAGATGCTCCATAGCCCTCACCATATGTGTGGCGATTAATTAGATATTAATTGACATCCATTGATTAAACATTGGAATGGGTTGCCCAGGGAAGTGGTGGAGTCACTGTGAGAAATGTGTATTGTATGGTTGCCTTTTCACAGATATTAAAATATTGTATGTTTTGTCTTAGAAAGTAATGCTGTATTAATTCTCGTAAGTAGTTTGTTAAATACAGGTTTAGGTTATAACATAATGTTAAAATAGAAACTATGCTATGTAAGATACCTTTTTTAGAAAGGACTTGCAGCGAGATAGCAGCCACAGGACACCTGAATCCTTCAGAGAAAGAGAATTTATTGCCCTCTCATCAGAAGAAATGAACTTCTTCCCACCTCGCTCAGGCAGAACGATGCAGTCAGGATTAAGAGGAAGAAGATGACGATGACCAGACAAACAGAATCCTGTGTTTGAATGGAATTTATGCATCATGTATAAGGTGTATGAATATGCAACAGGTTATTGTTTTTAAGGGTTAATCCTCTGTTAACGTGGGTCTTTTTCGGGCTTATGCTGCCCAGAAAAGGTACCTGGACTGTCTGTAACTCTTTTGTTTCTATTGTCTCATATTGTCCTAATTCAAACTGTCCAAAAATTTTATTACTCTAATTATATTGCTATTTTTATAGCCATTTTATTACTATTAAACTTTTAAAATTTTAAAAACAAGCGATTGGCGTTTTTCAGAGCCACCATCGCTGGAAGAGTTTAAGGTCTGGATGTGGCGCCGAGTGCCACGCTCTGGTTGACAGGGTGGCATTCGGCTGTAGGTCGGGCCCGACGGTCTCAGAGGCCATTCCCAACCCCATCCATCCCGCGTGGATGTTCAGGGGGGATCCGTCCCGGAGCCCCTCAGCGAGGCGGGGAAGGCTCCGCGCGCTTTGTGGCGCCGCCGGCGCTGCGGGCCGGCTCCGTGCGCTTTGTGGCGCCGGGCGGGCGGGCGGAAGCGCCGGGCGGGCGGACGCGGGCCCTTCCGGCGGGCTCGCAGCGCCTCGCCCCGCCGCCGCCTCCGCCTCCCCCGCTCGCCGCCCGCCGCCGCCCGGCGCCTCCATCCTGGTACTTGGGAGTCTCCATCCTGGTTTCTCAAGTGCCCGGACCCAAAACAGGAAGTAAGTGCGCGGGGGCCCTGCGGGATCGCAGGGCCGGGAGCTCCGGGCAGCGGCGGCGGCCGCGGGCGGAGGGGAGGGGACGGGGCGGGGAGCGGCCGTGTGCGGCCCCGCGGCTCGGCGCGCTCGGCCCGGGCTGCCGTGCGGGCGGGCAGGGCCGGGCGGGCAGCGGAGCCCGCGGCGGGGCCGTCCAGCGCCGCCGCCCGCCGAGGGCACGGGAAAATGGCGGCGGCCGCCCGGGGCCAAATGGCGGCGCTGGCGGCCGCGGGGCAGCGGGGCTGAGGCGGGCCCGGAGCCGCCGCCCCGGGGGCAGTGCCGGGGCAGGGCCAGGGCCGCTGCCGCCCGCGGCTGCTCGCCTGGGAGAGCCCTGGGCCGCCTTCCCGGGGAGCTGCCGCTGCGCGCAGCGAAATTGGGAAGCGGACGGACGGACCGGCCCTGGAAATGACCAAACCCGGCTCCCTTGGGAGGGCAGGGCAAGGGGAGGCCGGCCAGCGCGTTTGTTTTGTTTATTATGTTTTATTATTTTTTAATTGTTGTTGTTTTTTGTGGTTTTAACTCCCTCCTCCATACCTGGATGTCGCTAATAAGAGGCCCACCTGCACGATCGCATTTGAATTTCTCCATTTCCTCTCGCTGGGTCTGCGCTTGGGGTACCTTGAGCTTGTGGGTTTTATCTGTTTTGTTTCATAAGGTCTTTTTTTTTTTTTTTTTTCCCCAGCGAGAGTTGTGATTTGGGGTTGTTTAGGGCAAGTGGAGTCTGAAGTGTTCGACTCTGCCAAGATCAGGGGCTTCATCTTAGGGCGGTTCCAGGAATTTCTGCGCTAGAGCTATGCTCTGTTCTGCCAAAATAAAGGATTCCGGTTGGAAAAGCCTATTTCCCCCCCACACACACTTTTTGGGGGGGCTTTTTGTTTGGTTGGTTTTTGGGGTTGTTTTTTTTTTTTTTTGGTTTTTTGGGGTTTTTTTTAGGTCTCTATTCTTGGTTGTGCCCTTGGGCATGGTGAAGTGTATCACACCCGTACCAGCTCATTCTTCAGCTGGCTGGTAGTATTTGTGTGTATCCATTCACAAAGAGTTGCACTGTTCAGCCCCACCTGGCCATTGTCAGTTGAAGTAATCTAGAAAATGCTTTTTGTTTGCCAGCACTGCTCTGGCTACAGATGTAGGTTGGCCTCTTGACAGCATAGTTAGAATTCCTGTGCAAAACCAGGAGATGTGGGTTTTGCATTGAGATGGACGCATTTCATTCTGGTTCTCATTTCCATCGTTTCGCATGATTATAGTAATAAACAACTTCATGATGTTTTATGACTTATTTGCTCAGTCTTACAAAAGATTGAGCATTAATTATAACTCCTTAAGGAGAATGCCCAGAAATACTGATTTTTGTCTTAACCACACAAAATTATAAAAAGCAGCCACATAAGAGACAAAGATCTCTCTGCTGTGTTTTGCATGTTCTCCTTTTTTTTTTTTTGAGCATCATTTCTGTGCTTATCTGTCCATCAGAAAGCAAGAAAGACTTCACTTATCAGTCTTATAGTTAGGATAATTTCTTTTCTTTTTCTTGCATGCTGAATTTCTACCCATTGTTTATAAAGGTGGAGAAGTTACTGAAATGCTTAGCATTGAACTGGGGATTTACATGTAGGGAAAATAATTTTAGTGCATATACTTAGGAAGATTTCTATCCATAGCCATAACCTTGTGCCCCAGAGCCAATTCCTGAAAAAGAAAACTTGAAACTTTCAGTGTTTATTTCTTTTGAAATAGCTAGGACATAGGGGTTTTTTTTGTTTTGTTTTGTGTTGTGTTGTTTTTTTCCCCCTGTGTGACATTTAAAGCATGCTCAATGCTTTTTATTAAACTTTCAGTGGACAGGCTAAAACTCAGGGAGTTCTGCCAAATTTGGATCAATGCTAATGAGAACACTTTGTCCCATTGTGTCTCCCATATATTCTGTTTCAGTGATGGCCCACTTCTCTAAACACCACTGATGAGTAGGATGCAACTGTATCTACAGGACTGTAATCTCCTGCTGATACAGGTTCATAAATCCTTGTATGCCCCGGACTCAGCTCCCTGGGTCCTTGTGGTTGGTGTCTGCCCAGTTTGGTTCCTTTTTGTATCCATTGTTGGCAGCTGCTAGAGAAAATTTCTGCCTGGTGGAATTTTGAATTTGAGCAGAACCCATTTGGTCTGGAATAAAGGGTTTTGTTGAGTATTAGCAATCAGCACTGGCACTAGTTGAATAATGAAAGCTCCTGTTAATGTACTGGAAGTACTGACTTGGTGTGGAGTACACTAAACATTCAGGCATCCTAAAATATGAGGTCCTGTAATGATTTTGTTTCCTTAGTGTTACTCTTGAACAAATCCCAGTGTGTTCCATGGGATTGTTCCAGTTAAATGCCACAGTAACTGGAAACCTCCCTCAATAATCTTCAATTTTTGCTTTTTACAGGACTTAGTGAAAAATACTTATTGCCCAATTCAGAGAACTTCAACTTACCATAGAAATTTTGAGATTTACAACAGTCCACTAAAGACTAGACATAACATTCAGTTAATAACTAGGGGCAATGACAGAATTCTGTCTGCAAGAGTAAAAATACTATTTCCTAGAAGTGCTTAATTTTTACAGCCCACAGACTAATTGAGCCCATCTGCCTGATGAGGGTTATTTAGAATTAAAGGAATTTTGTATTAGGATATTACTTCTTTTTTTTTTTCAGTTTGGTGTAAAATCAGCTTTGTGGGGTTTTTTCTGCCATAATTCTGCTGCATGCTTCCCAAATAAATAAGAACAGCTCTATTATGTGGCTTTAGTGGAAAACTTGTATTGGAAATCTGTATTAAATGAGTCTTGTAGACAAAGTATTTTCCCACTTCTTTGGCTGCATGTTGAAACCTGTTTGAAATTGTAATACTGCTCTAAAAAGGGTCGAATTTAGTAAATACACACAGAAATCCAACAAGACAAAAAATGCTTATTGAATTGATATTGATTTCTAAGGTGCTATTTCATTATGGATTATGGCACCCACACTTTTGGTGCATGTCTATCCAACACTGTTCTCTTCCCTAAAAGCTAACACCCTCCTTCAGAAAATGAATTATTAGTGATGGATTGGCACCTCTGTAAAGAATATGTCTGAATCAAGGATTAAAGAAAAACCTTGGGCTGTTAATTTAAAATTCAGGGAAGCCTTTTGTTTAAAATAAAACTTGTTTGCATTTTCAAAAGCACACCTAGTGAACTTGTGAAAAGAAGGTGATATTTCAGAGGTGATGAGACTACTCAGGTCCTAATTCTCACTAATTAATAAACCATGGCTGTCATTTACTTTGCATTTGGCTTTTGCAAGAGCAGATGTGTGGATGTGCAGGTGTGTGTAATGAGCAGAATTCATGTGGCACATCCCAAAGCCGCTGCTGTGGTCTGGCATTGCTCACCACAGCTCCAGCTTCTGTGCTGGGATGGACTGAGGGTCAGGATCAGGAGAAGGCATCCAAGGGTGTTGGCTCAGGCAGCAGCACTGGGCTTTGGCCACTGAGCTCCCTGTGGATGTGTCACATCTGATGTATGTTCAGTGCATCATAGGTTAAGTGTGAAACAATGAGGTTTGTAAGATCTGGGGGTTGTTTCCTATTCAGTCAAAAGAACCACCGCAGTTATTCCTGATTTTGGTCACTCATTCATGTATTAATGGGTTGGTGCCCCTGTCCTGGGGTAAATGTAGCTTGAAAGAACCTTGTTGGTTGGTTGGTTTTTCTTTCAGTTTTCTTGTATTTATATGGTCTAATGAATAAAAAATGGTGTCCAAAATATGCATTTGACTTTGGCTTCATTCCTCATGTTCTTTCTACTCAGTGTTCAATTGTGGTCCAAGGCCATATGCATTAAAGTTGATGGGAATCAAGACTGTGTCTCTCTTTAAGTTTTTATCAAAGCTTGGTCAAGGTTATTCCCTTTACTCAGAAAACTTAAGATACACTAAATCGTGAGTTTCTTACACAGAGCATCATTATTTTTGCGGGGAGAGCCTGCACTTACAGGTGGCATAAATGCTTTTTGGGAAATCAAGGAGTTATGAACCCATCCTCCATCCAGGAATTCCCAATTCTTGGGAAGTCACAGGTCCTTGAACAAAGTGCAGTGCCCAGTGTTGCTGGCACAAATTGCTCTGCAATTTGGGGGAGCTGGAGCTGAGAGCTGCAGATGTGTGATTTGATCAGGGGAATCAGTGTTGCTCTCAGATGTGCTGCCCCAGCCATGTCTGCTAAATCCCATTACAGCTCTGCATGGAAGTGCCAGGGTAGCAGCTACTGGTCCTGGGTGTAGCTTCCTCCCCATCCCTGGAATGCCATATTTGGGTGGATGGATCCTTTTTATGCTGTGTCCTGTTCCCTCCTAACTTGCAAACCAGCAAGGCAGGCAATGTAAAGGGATTAATTGCCCTGTGTTTTTTATTTGGTAGCCAAATCATCTAAATATACAGATTGATTTTTCATCAAGTTCTGAATAACTACTGAAACAATAACACAGCTTTGCTGTGCCTGTACTCAATTTTCATCAGTCTTCAAATAAAAAAAAGGAATGGTCTGCTCTGTCTTCTGCTGTGGATGGTGCTGTAATTTCCACTGCTTGCAGAGCAGCTGTAGGTGAAGTAAATGACTGTTGTAATGTGTCTTATAAATCTCATGTCTTTCAGGCCTCTAAAATGATGAAAAATTGATGCTTTCAACTGATTGTAGAAAAATAAATGTTGTGACAACTAGTTGACATAAATTAAGGAAGAATCCTCCACCTCATTTCCAGTAACTTTAGGGATTTTTACTACAGCAGTCCCTGTAGTAAACTTACTTAGAAAGTACATATGAACATGAAAAAAGAGAATCTGTTTATTTTGGCCCAGTTTGTTCACTCTCCAAAAGCTAAATTAATAACTTAAAACTGGGTTGAAAAAGTTACAGTCTGCTAATTTAGCTGTAACACTTTGGATGTCTTCCTTCATGTTTTAGCATTAAGGATGCCTCATTGGGTTCCTAAAATCAGTATTGCAACCAGCAAACAGCAGCTTCTAGGGAAGGATAGAGCACAGGCTGTAAAACTCAGCAGCAGATGAATCCCAAGGAAGTTGCTCCCTCCTACACTTGCATGTGGCAAGGAACTGTTCATGGTGGATGTGAAAGTAAGTTTGAGAACCCTCTGTTTTAAAATGTCAGTAGTATCTGCAATTTTTTACATGTTCAGAAGGGTAATACCACTTCATTTGAGGAATCAGTCACTGTGTGTGCTTAAAGATGTGCCAAATCTTCAACGGGCTCACGAGGTGAGAAGTTTTTTAGAAGGACTGGCAGTAGTTTTATCTTTCTAGGATAACGCTTCTCTTGGGGATCTTCAATACTGAAGAACATGTTTTCTGATTAAAAATTAAATAATCACCTGCTGATGCAATAATGTTAACATTATACTGGGAATTTGAAATCCAGGTTGTAAATTCCACTTATATGTGGGTATATAGCTATCACTGCCTAGTACATGGAAAATTTGTAATGTATTTGTGATTTCTTTTTTCTAAAGCTATAGCCAGATATTTTTAAACAACATTTTGGCTTCAAAATAAAAGTTAAAAGTAATTTTTTTTGTTTGTTGACGTATGAGTAAACACAGAAAAAGGACTGAACAGTTAGAGAAATAGATTATATTTTCTTTTTACAAATCTCTGCCAAAGTCAACAAAAGCAGGCTTAAAACTGATGAAGTCTTTGTAAAGCTTCTGGATATTTTGGATGTGATTTCATTTAGCTTCTGCAGCAACAGAAGTTGCATCTCTTTGTATACAAATTTTATTGTGGGGTTTTGCTTTGTTTTATTTCAGAATTACTGCTGGTGTTTTACATAGAATTTCTTAGAAACTTTGTTTCATTGCAGTACTTTTATAATGGAAAGGAAATTATCAGAGGCACTTTATATTGCCCTAATTCTGTGACTTCAATGTATATGGCTTATCCTGGATTACTTGTTCTCTCAGTTGCTTTTTGTACTGGTGAATGCTTGCAAACAATTTTTCTGTTGCTCTTCTTGTTTAAATGCTGAAGAAAAAATGCAATTTTCACATTTAGTTATATGCATGGAAGGAGAATAAAACTTTGCAAGTTGGCAGTATATAAATAGGGCAGCTGTGACTAATAGGGTGCTAGAAAACTATTTGTCAGTCCTGACTAGCTTTCAGTTCTGTAATAGCAGAATTATTAAATTAACAGTGGAACAAATGCTGGACAAAAATCTTCAGATGTGAAGAATTTAGAAATGTTGAAAAAGTAATAGCCCAGGTTTGTGTTTGAAAAAAAAGACAACAGTAGATTGCAAATCTCCCTAATAAGGAGTTTAGGTACTATTTTTAACTGGGAAAGTTACTTTAAAGCTATCTGGTTTTACCCTGTGCAATATATGTGTGCAGGAAAGTCAAGGTAGGTGAATGTCTGAAATTGTGGCTTTGTCATGTGAAAGAGCAGGCTCATTCCCTGTGGGATTTTGTGCTGGCTGTGTGGGGGATGGAAGCAGCACTGTGGTCCAGGTGGAGTCCAGCTGCAGAAGGATAATCTGTGTGTTGCTCTTTCAGGTTTGAGTATGAGCACAGTTGAAGAAGAGTCTGACACAGTGACAGTAGAAACCGTGAACTCTGTGACTTTGACTCAGGATACTGAAGGGAACCTAATTCTTCATTGCCCTCAAAATGGTATAGAATTGTTTTACATAGTATTTTTTTTTCTTCTTTGTTTTGATTGATCTGACCACCATACATCCCTACCCACAAATTCTGTGAGCTACTCAGGTGCATCTTACTGTGCAAGAATTGTTCTGCTTTAGTTTAAAGAATAATAAAGTGTTGAATTAGTTGTAAATCCTAAAGCTGTCTGTGTGTGCCCAACAAAGTTACAGCTGCTGTGGTTTATTTCATTTGAAATGGATTCTTAGAAGCAAGTACATAGCCAAATTTTTGTGGGCTAGTTTGTGTTCAACAGACTGTGGATGGAATTTTCAAAGAAAATGCACGTTGAAGAAAGCACGGGGACTGCTGT
The DNA here is from genome assembly GCA_039654755.1 of Calcarius lapponicus. Lineage (NCBI taxonomy): Eukaryota > Metazoa > Chordata > Aves > Passeriformes > Fringillidae > Calcarius > Calcarius lapponicus. The sequence continues at coordinate 11,786,014 of CM077463.1, forward strand.
TACCCATAACTTAGACCAGGTTCCTGGGCAGCAGCAAAGCACTGAACCAGCTTGTCACATTTGCTGCTACTATTTGCTTTGGCCAGCTTTTTAGGAGCGCTCTGTCCAAGGCTCCTTAGCTTACAGGAAGTAACTTGGGTGTGTTTTTGTTGTTAGAAGCTGATGAAGTAGACTCTGAAGACAGCTCTGAACCTCCACACAAGAGGCTTTGCTTATCAGAGGATGATCAAAGCCTTGATGATTCTACTCCATGCATTTCTGTTGTTGCAGTTCCAAGTAAGTTCTTTTATGTACTCCTGTAGCAAATATATCTGCTAGTAAAGATTAGAAATGGACTCTTGATTCAGAGTAGAATATTTTGCATTGGGTGTTTTTCTTCCAAATTTTATTAATATATTTGGGTATCATATTTTTTTTCAGCCTTGGATAGTTTTGCAGCAATTAATTCTGGCAAAATAAGCCTGTATTAAAGTTGTTTAGAGACCTGCAGGTGCAGGTGCATTGAATAAAATGAAGGATAAGTAAATTAGCAACTAGATGCTCTCCTGCGAAGAGATTTGGGTTTTTTTAATGATCAGACAGTACAGTTAGTATTTCAGTGTTTCGTAATATTGAGGTGTGTGTAAAAGAGATTGATTTTAAAAAATGTAGGATGAATACTGAATTAGTCTTCTGGAAGTTGATTGAATATTAAAAAGTTTAATATAATCTCCCAAGGGAGTCAAAACCAGATCTAGTTAAAATACCAATTTGCAGTACCTGGAGTGCCTGTTTATTTGGTGGAACTAGGTGGAAATTCCTTTGAGTAAAGGCATGATCATGTTGAAGCTGGAGGAGGACTGGGGAAAATGCATGCAGCCAAAAGATTTGAATGTTGTCCCTTAACTGGAAAATACTGGAGGTAGGGCTGCAAAAGAAATACTAATACAATTTCAAATTTTTGCATCAAACACATTTTGTTTATGTTTCACATTAGGTCATAGTTGTAGTCAAGCATAAAACTGAAGGTTTCTAAATCCATATTTAAATTTTATGAAGAGAAGCAGTTGATAATCATTTTAATTGATAATCAGTTGATAATCATTTTAGAATTTACTGTGTCAACAAATAAATACCAAATAAGGCTCTTCAAAATTTTCACTTCAAAGGTAACAATTTATAAAATTTGTAGGATGTGTAAAAAAATGCTTCAGGAGTTAAGTATGCAACTAACTTACCCATTCTGAAGTTTCAGAAAATGACCAGAGCTTTGAGGTGACCATGACTGCTACCGCTGAGGTAGCTGAAGATGAGATTAATGAAGGAACTGTTACCCAGATTCAGGTACAGTAAAACTTCAAAATTTACCTATTTGATGTATGCCTTTATTTAAATTGAAATAAAAAGGGAAACAAGTACCAGAAATGCTTACTAAATGAATAAGAGTCTTTGAAATGAATGTTTGTGAGCATGGATCTTGTTTCTAAAATGCTGGTCTGTAAAAGGACAGTTGAATAATTTTATGTGTGAGAGAGGTTATTTGTAGTCTGAAGTTACTGCCCAAAGAGCAATACTGCAAAGAGTAATAGAGGTGACTCTCCACTGGTACTTATGTGCTCTGTTGTGGTCTGCATAGAAGACAAATTTATCTGTTATTTCTGTCATTCTTTGATTATAAATTAAGCTTTATAACATGCTCAAATAGTCTTTGTCTTGTCCCCAGTCCTAACAGTTAGATGCAGTTTTCTTTTGGGTATACCATGTTTAAAAGTTCTAAATTGGAGATGCTGGATATGGTCCTGTTTCCACCACAGCCAGTGAGACTCTTCTTACTTACTGTACATTAAACAAGATGAAGAATGTTACCTAATTAATTCTCACAACATCTGAATATTAATATGCTAAATCTTACTTAGGTGTTTTAAGAAAGGTGATAGTTCCAGTGCCATATCTAAGACATGACAATTTGAACAGTCAGCAAGGTGATGAGGTGTGCTGATTAAATTTTCCTTCAAACTATGTCTCCATGTTAATTGCAAAGTGATATAAACAACTCAATATCTGACTGTATCATTTCATATTGGTCTTTTCAAGATTCTTCAGAATGAGCAGTTGGATGAAATCTCCCCAATGGGCAATGAAGAAGTATCAGCTGTTAGTCAAGCCTGGTTCACAACCAAAGAGGATAAGGATTCTCTAACCAATAAAGGTAGGGTATTTCAAATGCAGTTCTCCCATGCTGTAGAAAGGTAAATTATTCCAGATGTCTCAGAACATTTTGCAAGTTGCATAAAGTAGTCTCTGCTCTGGCTTTTTGGAGATGGGCCTTGCCTGCAGTGGTGACAGTGGTGGCCAGAGTAGAGAAGGGCTGTGGGTGCTGTGTGTCAGCTCAGATTGTGCAGAGAGTTGTGTTTGCCTGGTCAGGGGGTGGGGAGCTGCAGCAGAAGTGGGAGACACCAAGAAAAAAAACAATCCATGCTCAGTTTTGCTTCAGAAGAAAGCAGACTTTCTTCTGCAGACCAGGACCTAATGAAATAATCTCTGCTATTCCTAAAACTTCCACCCCACTGGGCATTCCTCCCTTTCCAAATATATCTGTGCAATCCTGTAGCAGTTGCTGAACTCAAGAGATTTTGTCTTTTACTTTCCCACCCACAGGGGAAGTGGCTTTCTAAACCTAGAGAAAAAACGTAGTGTCAAACGAAGACGTGTTGTCTCTCTGGTTTCCTCATCCCCTCTGCTCTTTTTCTTACTTTAACTTCTACTTTTTCTAGAGGAAAAATATTTTTTCCAGTCAGTTCAAAGCAACCCCTTCTTTTTGTTAGAAACCTTTAGGAAGAGACTCAGCGCTGTCAGCCAGTCAAAGGAGGACACTCAATCTGGTGATTCCAGTTAAGAGATTAATAACTTGAGGAAGATATTTCTAGTGAAATATGCCAAGAAAAATATTTGAGAATCTCTACTGGCTGAGCTTTTCTTGTAAGCTCTGTGGTTTGTCACAGAGATAGCAGTTGGGGAATGCCAGTGTGTGTCTTCTTGTACAGTGGCTCAGAGTTTGGCATGTGTTGCCTGAACTCATCACTTTATAGCAGTTTCCACCTAATAATGGTTTCTTCCCAGACCTGTGGGCAAGTTATGATCATCTTGACTATGAATATGTAAATATGTGAAGTGCAGAATATCTGTCCTTTCCTAAAATAGTTTGGTATTAAAGGTTATTCCATGAAAAGAGTAGCAGTGTCCCATTAAGTCAGTTCAGAGGCTGTTCCACAGTTACTGGAATACATTATTTTTCTGTCTCTGTAACTGTGGAAGAAGAGATTGAAGCTATGGGACACAGGGAAAGAGTACTCTCTCACCAGTTCCAATGGAATTAGTAATAATGCCTGTACTTTTCATTATAATTGGATTTGAGCAGACAGTCTCTTTGGTGTGTTCTGTCTCTCAGCGCTGGTAATTAGCAGGCTGAGAAGGAAGTACCCTGATTTTTCTGAGCAGAGGTGGGCAGATAGCCAGCACACACCAGTATGTAAACTGGGTCACACCAGCAGAAGCTCAATTAAAAGAATTGTATGACCATAAGGGGAAAAAAAGGATAATTTAAAGTAGGAATATTTTAATGTTTTGTTGATAGACTTCAGGTTTGAAATTTTCTCTCTGAATAAAGTTGATCCGATTTACTTTTAAAGCTTAGCTGGCATTGTAGTTACTAAAGGCATAAATAGAGAGGCAACATTGTTTCTATTGGTTTGCCACTTTCATTTGGGGAAGTAAAAGACCCACCACAAGGTTTTATGTTGACTGTGACCCCTGAGCATTACTCCCAATGCAAAAAGAAGGAAAGAGATGAGGACCAGCTTGTCAAAAAGAGGCTCAATGGAGCCTTTACCTCTATGAAAAGCACTCACAGTAGGTGGCAGTACTCTCATGTTCAGCAAGTGTTAAGGCATGCAAGAGAACCCCACCTTGTTGCCAATTCCTCAGGTGATCTTCTGAGTTGTATTTTAAGTTCCAGCTTCTGGAATCATTTTGAGTGCATGGAAATTTCAGCTGTCAGTTTAAAGGCAGAAATTTGCTAGTTGCAGCTGAAGAGAAAGGCTGAAAATGTGACTTGACAGCTCATAGAGGAGTTCATGTTCTGTTTTTAAAAATGGGATGTTTTTGAAGAGGGGTCTGACTCACATTATTTAAATATTAGTTGAATGTTACTGTCAGTTATGAAATAACATCTGTTTAAAATTAATGCTAGTTATATATTTTATAACTAAAATTATAAAATTATTCTTTTCCTTGTTAATTGCAGCATGGGTCATGTTTTCAGATACTTCTGTTCTTGCTGTTTTTTGGCCTTTACTTCAGTAATTAGTTGTCATTTCTATTTTCAGGCCATAAGTGGAAGCAAGGGATGTGGTCAAAGGAAGAAATTGACATTTTGATGAGTAACATTGAACGTTATTTAAAGGTATGTTTAGAGTATGTTCCCTGCACGTTGATGTGGTGATGTGGTGTGGTGTGCAGTTCCTGCTGGAAACCAACTTTCTTTAGTACTTCCCAGAATACACAATAAGTGATTTGGATTCATTTGTTGTAGGAATGGTCATCACCCATTTGAAATACATAAGAAAAATTTATTCATAGACAGGATTTAAGTGCATTTAATGTATGTAACATTGCTTTTCATTTTTATACTGGATATAGCCTGTTTTGAGCAATCTGACATGACATTTTATATAGTCAAATCTCTTTCTCTGACTATACATTGGGGACTCATAAAACCTTTGTTAAAGATAGTGGAAAAAATTGCATTAGCGGTTTCCTTACTGAATATTGAATACAACATCCAGACATCCTTGGTGCCAAGTCTGTGATTGTGTACTATACCAGCAGGATGCCCATGTTTGCTTTCTTCCCCTTAAATTACTGGGGTCAGAGTTCAGTGTAAATGGGCACGTGGTGAACACACTGATGGTGATAATGGCCCATAAATCATATTTGTGGTAGGCTTACAGCTGAGAATATTTGAGCTGAGCCCTTACAGCTGAGGATATATAGCCTGGATATTACAGTTTTACCATCCTTCACTTGTGGTTTAAAAAAAAAGCCCTGAATTTAGTGTTCATTGGGATAAAAATCCACAGTATTAGTTGAAGAGCGTGTGTCTGCCCACACACCTATTAGAGTTTCTGCCGCAAAAATCATTCATGGGTAATACTATGTTTTAAATCTAGTGAAGCTTTTTTAAGCTAGCTAAATAACTTTTCTGAGTTACTGATAAATCATTTGATTCATTCTTTTCCCATTTATCTGCTTTCTAGTTCTTCTTTGAATAATTGAAATATAGTGATTCTTAGTTTAAGCTGAAGTTAAGCTTTACTGTTATACTTCTTTGCAGTGTATTTGTATTGAATTTATTTGAGTTTCCATCAGAACAAGAAGAGTAGTTTAACTGAAAGAAATCACTTCTGCATAAGGAATAGCTAAAATTATGTAATAAATCAATATAGCACTCTTTGGCAATCTTCCCTTGTATGGCCCCAGACTAATTTCACCACAGTACATATTCCATGGTGTTCTATATGATGGTTCATTTTTTGATCTTAAAATATACATTGGACAATTTTTTTTTTATTATATGTGGATAGGATTTGGAATTTCTGTGTCTCCCTGGACTCCAATGTGAAAAAACCAAAACAACAAAACCTACCGTTCAAGGGTTTGTATTTGAGGGAGCTAATCCATAAATACTCAGTTTTACTTTTGGACTGAAGTATTTGTGATACACAGAAAGTTGCATAATGGCTTCAGTTCTTTTGTTCTACTTCTTGATTCCTAGGAGACTTTATCTAAGGTGTTTTGTTTGTGGTTTTTGTTTTTGTTTTGTTTTGTTTTTTTTAATGCTTTGTTCTAGGCCCGTGGAATAAAAGATGCCACTGAAATTATATTTGAAATGTCAAAAGATGAAAGAAAAGATTTCTACAGGACAATAGCTTGGGGTCTGAATCGGCCTCTCTTTGCTGTCTATAGAAGAGTTCTTCGCATGTATGATGACAGAAACCATGTTGGAAAGTATGAAACCCTCTAATGCTGCATGGTTTTATTGGTATGACTAGGGTCATGTATTTATGCTTGACATGTTCTATGTGAGACAAAAAATTGTAGTCAAACAGACCTAGATCTTGCTAATATGTCACCTCTGCTCAATTCTGATAGATCATCCTTGGCAATAGTTGTGTTCTATTGATGGTATTCAATGACAGCTTTAAAGAACAGACAAATAAACAACCCAAAACAAAGGTGAATAATAGATTCTGATATGATGACAGGACTTGGACACAAGGATGGATCTGCTGAGATGTAACTTTTTCTAGGACTGTGACCTGGAAGTAATTGATCTTCACCCCTTATGCCCTTGCTTGCCATTTTTTAAAGCGTGATCTGGTGCTATCCAGAAAGGATTTTAAATTTTAGTTTTTGAAGGTAGCTGAAAATTAAAAACATCTTCTCAGTGCTGACATACTCTTTTGATAGAAAGTCAGCTTTATGGTGATGGTGAACTGGGACTGTAAGGAAGAAGCTGTTTATTTGAAAGACTAATGCAGAAAATTCTAATTCTGTTCATAGGAGTAAGATCACGGAGAATGAGGAATTTTTCTGACAAATGAGAGGAATCCTTTACCAGTTAACCTTAGAAATGCACTAATGTAGAAAATGACATTTGTTCCTCACATTCTTCTGAAGTATTCAGTCAGATTGTATCTTACAGCTGAAATTCCTTAATCTCTTCTTGTAGCTAAATGTGTGCTGTGTGGTTAGTAAAATAATATTTGTGCTATGTGCTTTCTGTTTATAATAATGTCTTTTTATTTACCTGTTGCTTAGGTATACTCCTGAGGAAATTGAAAAGCTTAAAGAGTAAGTTCTCTTATGAACAAGGTTACTCTTCCTTGTTTATATTTAGTAGCCTCATCCATTTTTAAGGGTCTCCTTACATTAAATCACTGAAGAGTTACAAATAAATTTGACTGCTCCAACACTACCCAAAAGTAGTGGTTACTATCTAAAGAAAAATGAAACTACATTTAGATTCCTTTAAGATTTTTTTTCTAATATGTGTTCCAGACCTAACAGTATGCAACAAAATTCTAAAGCAAGGCTTCTGTTGTAACTAGGAAGGTTTCAGATTTTTGCAAACACAAGTCAATATTTGTGGTTATGAGAAAGAGAAGTTCCTTTTCTTTACGAAATTTGAGCAAAGGTTATTCTTAAAGGAAGTGGCAGGTCAAGAGTAGGATCTCCCTTAGGAAGTATTACAGATATATAAATTATCAGCTCAAAAAGCCTAATTTTGAGTATGAATCTGATAGATCAAGGGGATGGGGCTGCAGACTTTATCCCCTCCTGCACATTTCCAGGGTGAGCAGTTGGAAGAAACTGTTGGACTGAAAGGAGGAAAGGAGTATATTACATTCCATTGATGGATCTGTTTGGATCAATTGAGCTGGTTTGTGTTGTTCACAAGGTGCTTGTGGTTCCAGATGTGTCAGAATTACTCATGGATCATCATTTTAAGCAGCCTGCTGTCATGTGAAGGAGGAAGATGATTGCTAAAACGATGAACGTGATTATGCAGTGTTTTGCTTAATTTAAATTGTAGGATGCCTGGGTTTTCATTGGGCATTACTGAAATGTCTCAAGTGCTCTCTACACCACCTGAAAATCACTGAGGAACCTGTATAGAAGGGAAATCAGCTGTTTATCTAAACATTCATATTGTGTTTAACACACTCATTAAGCCTCACAATCTTCCTGCAAGACAGATACTATGCATTTTATATGTGTCTTGATTGATACTATGCATTTCATATGTATCTTGTGGCTCAGCTGGTCCAAAAGGCTTCTAGGAAAACACAGGCAAAAGTAGCAGAAAATAGTAATAGTAAAGTAGCAAAGTGATTTCCCCATTCTCTCTTTAAGCCTGTAAACTGCACATTCATCCTGTTTTTATTAGCAAATATTTGCTATTTTTCTAAGTGGATATAGTGCTAATGAGTATGTTTCTCTGTAGGCTGAGAGTAAAGCATGGTAATGATTGGGCCACAATAGGAGCTGCCCTGGGGAGAAGTGCTTCATCTGTAAAGGATCGATGTAGACTGATGAAGGATACCTGCAACACAGGTGAGGTAAATGCTGGTGTCAAAAATGGATATTCTGATAAAAATTCTGTCCCTTGTGATTAATGGTTATAGAGTTACATTGTGTGTTTGGTGTCAAGAGAGAGACAGAAGCACTTGAGGAGTAAAGTACTGTTTATTTTGTAATGTATATATTCAAGTATAAAGGAAAATTCAGCCAGACCTCATGTGAATAATTGTTGCATGGTTAATTCACTCCAGCTAATACAGTTCAGATAGTTTGGATCAGTTTGCTTTGGTCACTGTTTGGACAAGCTCTGTGTGGCCTTATTCATATGTGAGAGGAAGAGAAAAGAGAAATTCGGCAGAACAATGGAATTGGTTGATTTGTTAATCAAGAATGGATCTAATATAAATTGTTAGTAATTAAGAACAGTTACATCTTCACAAGTTAATATTTGCTTTTGGAATAAAGTGTTGGACATGGCAGTTAAATGTCTGCTGGCATGATATGGATCAGAACAGAGGGTCTGTGCTGCTGGTTAAGGTGGAGGGCTTCTCTCTCTTTCAGGAAAGTGGACAGAGAAAGAAGAGAAGAGACTGGCAGAAGTAGTGCACGAGCTGACAAGCACAGAGCCAGGTGACATTGTCACCCAAGGTGTGTCCTGGGCTGCGGTGGCAGAGCGGGTCGGGACGCGCTCGGAGAAGCAGTGCCGCTCTAAATGGCTCAACTATCTCAACTGGAAACAAAGCGGAGGCACCGAGTGGACCAAGGAGGATGAAATAAATCTGATCTTGAGGTTTGTTATTTTAGTTACTTTTAAAGGTTTGTAATAAGTGTTGCTAGCAGGATTCCATTGGGGTCCATTTTGCTGGTTTCCTAGACACTGAAAATTCTAGAACCTTCCAAAAATCACTGCTGTGTTTACAGTTCCCAGAGATTTATTATTGAACATATTTTTTGTTTTTTGTTTTTTTAGTGAATGTTAGTGTTCGTGAAAGGTGTCAGATTGAAAACCCTGGAGACTGAAGTCTTCTTTATTCCACAGAAAAGGTACAGCACAGGCAGCAAACCGTGCAAGCTTCCCACACGTTGCCCCACCGATGCGCTTTAACCCTTAACTGGAGGGTAGCTCAGTCTCCCTGCCCGTTCAGTCCTTGGCCTCTCTGCTGAGATGACCAACAAGGGTCAAGTGTGGTGGTGGTTTCTGTGATGTGGACATCTTGTCTACAAAGAGCTAAACTGAGACTGCAAATTAATTTCATGTAGGCCAACAAACACTGATTGGATATCAGCATCTCTGACTACATTTGAACTGGCAGCCTGGTAGTGACTTTGGAAATTTTTGCTCTCTCCAGTCCTCCTCCCATTTTGAATGCCTTTAACTCAAGCTTTTTAGCCAGTGGATTTTTATGGGTTGGGTGGGAATAAAAAGCCAAGACATCCACGGGATCTTAGGGATTACTTAAAAAGTAGTATTAACAAATTTACTGAAGCTGTTTTACATAAACTCAAAATGAGGAGCCTGATTCCACATTTCAGAATGTGCTGGGTATATTTCTTATTATTTCTGGTTTGGTCTGTCCAGATAGCCTTTATTCATCCTACAGGGTTGGTTTTGGTAGTTTTGTTTTTTTTTTTTTTCATTTTTACTTCTTTCTTTCTTTAGCTAGCAAGAGTGCTCTTGCCTTATTTGTGAAGAGGACTTTTCTTAACTTCCACAAAAGTATTTTCCCCTCACTATTCACCTCTTTCATATGCTCTATGTACAGATAAGGGCAATTCAGAAATTTTTAGTGGTTTCAAACAGATTCTGGTAGAGAAGACTGTTCCTTATCTGGAGAGCCTGGTGGGATTGATTTATGAGGAAGTGTTTAATGCTGTAGTTAACTTCATCTACTTTGGCTAAGAAGCATCTGAGAGAAGGCAAAAATCTGTGTTAAGGACGGATGGTTGTTACTTAGAAGAAAACAAGTAAATATCATAACATGAAATTAATTAAATGAATGTTCAGAGTGAATCTCAGGAAGTATTTCCTGCCTTGGAGATGTGTTTGGGGGAATGTTTTTTCAAAAAGAAAAGATGCAAGTACCACCACTTGGAATGCTTCACGATAATCCGATCTAAGACCTAATGTAGAAGTAAATAAGGAGAATAATCCTGCATGGCAAGGAGATGGACTGGATCATCTAACAGGTCTAGTCCATCTTCTGTTGTTTATGATTCTGCTTGACCTCTGGCAGCGTGGAGCCTTGGAAGCCTGTGTCGATTCCTGAGCTCTGGTGGGCTGGTCACTAGCATGTCGTTCTGCGCTGTTACGTGTGACACGGCCTGACGCGTGCGACACCCCTGCCGCCCTGGGGGCCCTTTCTGACAGCTCCATGTTTTCTGTATCCTGCCAGGATAGCGGAACTTGAAGTTTCTGATGAAAATGACATCAATTGGGACTTACTGGCTGAGGGATGGAGTAGTGTCCGCTCCCCACAGTGGCTCCGGAGTAAATGGTGGACCATTAAAAGACAAATTGCAAACCACAAAGATGTTTCATTCCCTGGTAATGTACTGCTTGCACACTTTTCTTCTGAAAGCTTCTCTCACATATGTCAGAGGAATTAGGCTGCATTTTGTTGTCTGCTTACAGCATTGCTGGCCAAAGAGCACATTGCTCCTTTGCTGGCAGTTACTGGCCCCTTGGATCTGCTGGCTGAATTGCTCCTACAAGCCATCTTTAAGTGTTTCAGTCAAACAGGCCAAGCTGATTGTACAGCTAGACAGATTTTGCCATCCCTTCTCAGTTTGGCTGTGATTGTATGAGTGTATGTATATAAACAGCTCAGCTGGCACATCTCAGATGATGCTGATCTTTGGTATGGAGGGCAGTGACCTCTTCAGGTGGAAAAGAATATGTATCTGCAGCCTAACTGTGGCCTCAGGTTAGATGTGTTGCCTTTATGATGTTAAAATGTAATCTCAGTCAGGTGCTGAGCCTTAGCTGTAGACAGAAAGTAGGTCTGCTACTAGCTGCAGTGAGGAGCAGGGGAGGAAGCAGGAGTATAAAGCTCCCCCAAATACATTTCATACCATTTCCCATTCTGGCTTGGAGAAACTAGTGCCTAAGCCAAACGGGTGTCTGTGACCTTCAAACTCCTTTTGTCTTACTTGGGGAGAGGAAAAAAAAAATCAGATTAGTCATGTCATAATTAATGAAAGATGTAATTTAATGCACACTTATGCTGTGGTTGACAGTGTGGTTATGTATTAGTCCTGCCTCAAGGCTGCAGCTGGGAGGTTACCACACATTAATAGGCAGTTGTTGCAGCAAATAATTCATACATAAATGCAGCACTGAATCAACAGGCTCTGCTCTCTTTCCCCTGGCAAAGGGGAGATGTTTAGGCAGTTGGCTGTAATGACTTCTAGACAAGCTGAGGCCTCAGGTTTTGTGACCTGCTGTTAAATCAGCTGCTTCCAAAGCAATTATAGAGAAGAAGGGTGGGTGGTTCTGTTGGAGCAGTGGGCCTCCCCAAGCACAGGTGAAGAACTGTGATATAACCGCTCTGGGATTCATTCTCTCTTGCTTCCCATTTTCAGTGACATTTCTGTCAAGCTCTTGAAAAAAATCTGCTTCCATGTTGTAGAAAATTGGAGGATTTACTTCTGGTAGCAGCATTACACAGCTAGTGATACTTGCACTTGATTGTAGCTTGGGGATATATCATGCATCATTTTAGAGAGTTCCAAAATTTTATGGGCTACATGTTCTTTTTTTCCCCTAAGCATCATGAAGTACCTGGGTTCCATGAGGAAATCTAGTTCACTGGTGTAGCTGGCTATAAATGGTCTATGTATGTGCTAAATTTCTAGTTTCTGTATCTCTGGAGGTAGCTTAAGTTCCAGATTCTGTAGGATTTTGTTTGCTCTTTTCATCTTGGCTAAATCACCAATTGCAGCATTTCAAATGTGCTTGTTCAACCTGCTTTAGCATAAGTGTTTTTTTTCTCTCAGTGCTGATAAAGGGTCTTAAACAGCTCCATGAGAACCAAAAAAACAATCCAGGGCACCAGCTTCCAGAGAACAAATGTGGCAGTGGCTTAGCAAACAGTAACTCCAGCTCGGGGGTGCAGCACGTGCAGATCCGCGTGGCTCGCTTGGAGGAGAGCACGGGCAGTGCCCCCAGCCCCATGGCAGCTCTGCAGATCCCAGTGCAGATCACCCATGTCTGTAAGTACTGAAGCAAACCACTCACACAAAGCCTGCAACTTGCTTCTGCTAAGGTGGTGAAGGAGGAGTGAGCACGTTAAAGAGATGTATTCATTCTCCCTTGGTCATGCCATAACTTCAGATGAAACATTGCTGTGTTCTGTTTACCTGTTTCTAACTTTGCTAGGCAAATGTAGATATTGCTGTGACTGTAGTTCCAAGAAGCTACAATTCAAGCACCTGGACACAGGTGTTGTAGGTGTTTGTGTGTGTGCACACAGGAGTTTGCCACATAACCTGTTCTTTGAAAAGCCTTCAGTGCACAGACCTCTTAATGAAGATAACATCTGTGTGTTTATTCCTTAAGCTGTTTCTGGTCACTCTTGCATAGAGCAGTGAGCATCATGTACAAGTTCTCCTTTCCTAAGTTACATAGACTGCTGTCCCTAAGTTCTGATGCAGGGCACTGAAGGGAAGGTATAAGTGTGTTTTCCTCGTCCTTTATTATGCAATTATTTATAGTCACAAACACTGGAAAATGTTAGGTGCTAAGTCCCACCAACAGCCAGTGTTCTGCTAGACCTCTGTATTTTTTTTAAGTTGATGCTTCCCATGCTCTTAAGGATGAACTTTGCTCATTATCTAACATTGATTACCAGATCTGCTCTGAGTTTAGTTCTTACTGCTTGATTTTGTAACTAATCTTATTAAGTAACTCCAGTCACATGCAGTCTGTCATCTGCACTGTTTATTATTTTGCACCATTTGTCATTTGTAAATTTTATGAGGAAAATTTAGTGCTTTAGTCTTGTTGATTACCAAATTAATTACAGAATATTTGGAGTTGGAAAAGATCCATGTGGATCATGGAGTCCCAGCTCTTAAATGAGTTGCCCATACAGGGATTGGACCCATAGCTCTGGCATTATTAGCACCCTGCTCTGAGCTAAGCTGATCAGTCTACAAACTGATTCTTCAGACTATGCCTCAATAGGCATCTGGCAGACAGTTTTCTGTTTATAATTTTAGTAGATCAATCTATCTTAATATATTTATTAAGTGCTAGTTTCATTTTATGTGGTTTATTTTCTAATTAGAATGAGAGATGACACCAAGCCAAGAACTTTTTGTCTGTCATAGTTTGTCAGTAGTCTCAGACTTTAAATGAGCCTTGATCAAAGCCAATGAGTTTTGATGAGCGGGCAAGATGGGTTGGGATCCTGGAACCTTTAGTAATCTCTGAATTGAATCCTGTAATGATTGTTTTGTGACTTCACTTGCCCATGTCTGCCTAACAAGCCTTTTCCCCCATTTTAGTCTGCTTTTCTGAAGAATTTCTGGTTGTGTAATCACAGTGAATTTTGTATTGTATGTTTCACAGTCCCATGGGAGCTGAACCTATTACCCACTTTCAGCTGCATTTGGTGGAAGGCTCAAGGTTTCAAAGGGGCAATTCCTGAGGTTTTATGAATATACTGGCTGGGTGACTGACAGGCCTCACTTTATAGCTCTCTCCTGCTTGAGTACCAGGAAATCTGCAGCAGGAAACCTTGAACATGCCACTACAACAATAATAGCTTCAAAATTGAGCTTTTATCTTCTTAAGAGACCAAAATTACTGTATTTTGCAGTCACGTAGTCTGAGATGGCAAAGTTTCCAGTGCTTGGGTCACTGTTATCATCTTGTAGATCTTTTCCCCTTTTGTTATTTAGGAAATTACTGGAAAACCCCAGGCAGAGTATTAATTTGGTTTCAGCTTCCTGGAACTTGTAATTTTTTTAAGAGTAGGTAGAAATTGTAATTATGGTTATAAAGTTTTGAGTACAAGTTGTTTGGACCTGATGATCTTAAAATACCTACATCAACTGTTTCCAGTGTTTCTCTTCAGTACTTTTAGAATTAGTGGAGCTAATTGCATAAATAATTACATAGTTGTTGTAAGAATACTTACAGCTTTTATACTGCAGTCATAACACACAGGATAGGCAAATATCTGGGAAGCATCTAAGCTTTCATCAGGGGTGGACATATTGTGGAGGGCAGAAAAGATTAAAAAATACAAAAAAGAAAAAGAGGTCTGTGGGAAACACAACAATATTAAGCCTGACACTGGTTTAAAACCAGCAGTACATGATCCAAAGGATATTATTACACCAAAGGGTACCCTTACATTAGAACCTCTTGCAAATCTCATTACAAAAAGTAATTAAATCATGTCAGAAACTTTATTTTCTGCTTTTATCTCTGTGTGCTAAACCCATATTTACTTTCTTTTGCTCTTTTGGATTGTAGAATGCTCTCTTTAAATAGAATTGTATCTTGGGTACCAATTAGAGAACCTTGTCATTAGGACTGCAGCCAGTTTTCTTTTTCCTCTTAGGGGAATTAACAGTACCCTGTCATGTATTAATTATAGTATGTTATGCTCTCTACAGGCCTTGAACATTCTGGTTTACATACTTTCCTTTTCTTTTTTTTTCCCTTTTGCAGCCTCAACCGATTCCCCTGCTGCTGCTGTTGACTCTGAGACAATAACACTGAACAGTGGAACACTACAGACCTTTGAGATTCTTCCAGTAAGTAACTGGTGTTTGTTACTGTGGCTTTTTCTTTTCAACCCAGCTACTTCTTAGACTATAGAAGTGTGCATTTCCAAAAAAAAAAAAAACAAAATCAACCAAATAAAAAAACCCAAAAATAAAAAAAAAAAAAAAAGAAAATGTTTTTAAGTAGAAAGAAGAAGAATTCTAAAACTTATTTCTGAAAGTGTAATCCATTAGGGCTGCTGAGTAAACTATGAATTATAGTTAAATGCTTTAAATTTGCTTCAATGCTACAAAGTTTTCCTTCGTCCTTTCCTTGAAATCTGACATAGAGGAGCCAGAGAAAGCTCCCAGCAAGTAAAGATTGTCTCAGTTCCATTGTCCTGTAATTTGTAGCACAGTTCCTCTTCCATCTCAATGCAAAATAAACTGAATTTGTTCCTTTTTTGCCTGCTGATGTACAGCATATTACAGACTTGCTGGGCTCCTGCCCTTAATACTTGCCTTGGTAGCCTAAGCCTACAGATGAGTTATTTTCTGCTTTTTGAGTGCAGTGCAGCAGTCAGTGCAGAAGGGATTGGATTGGTGTGGTGATTTTCCAGGGGAGTTACAGTTAGGCTGGGTCACGTAAACCAAAATGCTCCAGTATGTCCTGGGCACTGCCTTTGGGTATTAAACCTGTGTTGTCTTTGTAGTCTTTCCATCTCCAGCCGACTGGGACGCCAGGTACCTACTTACTGCAGACAAGCTCGAGCCAAGGGCTCCCTTTAACGCTGACAACGAGCCCCACCATGACCCTGACGGCCGCGGCAGCTCCGGCCTCCCCAGAGCAGATCATCGTTCACGCCTTATCTGTGAGAGCTCGGGGTGGGGACAGCCCGGGCTTCGGGCACTGGGGGAAGGGGAACATTGTAATGCAGGGCCCTGCACGTGCCTGTTAAACTTCCAAAGCAGCTCTTAAGTCATAACAATGTTGCTTTGCTTAAAATCCTGAAGACTGAGAATTTGGGTGTTTGTGTATTGTATTTAAAAAACAACCTTAGGTTGCTTCAGAATTTAGCTTAGTGAGCAAGCTCTGAATGGAATGTCTCCATTCAGTGCTTGGTCCCCAGCAAAACCAAGTCTTGTTTTGTGATGTTTTCAGTTACTCTCACAAATAGATATGGTCCACAACACTTGGATAGTAGACAAGTGTTGTTTTTTGCTAGAGGGAGGGAAGGGGAAGCAAACTGAAGATTGAATCACAAAATGATGAAAAATTCAGTGGAAAAAACACTTACCTTTTGAATCTACAGTGATCTTCACCTTAATGGCTGCTTCTTTCATATTATTATGTGTTTACTTTATTTGTGACTTAAAGAGCACATGACACCACATTGAGTCTACAAAGTTATTCTTTAGGAACAGGAAAAGTCAGCATATGATCTGGGCTGACATACTGTATATAGGAAACTCAAAACTACACTTAGCAATTGGAATCTTTTTGCTTGTATTTACTTGAAAGATTTGTAGATAGTAACAGGAAAGTCTCTGACCTTGTTTGGGGTTTTGTTTGTCTCTTTT
This sequence comes from Calcarius lapponicus, assembly GCA_039654755.1. Taxonomy (NCBI): domain Eukaryota; kingdom Metazoa; phylum Chordata; class Aves; order Passeriformes; family Fringillidae; genus Calcarius; species Calcarius lapponicus. Next base: position 11,802,433 of record CM077463.1, read on the forward strand.
TTGCAAATGCTGCTGACAGCCAGAGCATTTGTTAAACACAAGTGACAACGTCACAGTGCAGTGCCACACGCCGAGTGTCATAATCCGCACCGTTGCTGCTGAAGACATCTCCTCCTCTGTCACCCAGACAGAACTGACTGTGGATGCAGACATTCAGTCAGCTGACCTGACAGATCCTCCAGACACCCTAGGAGCAAATACTTTCCCACATGATATCCATCAGTCCAAGCTGAGTGACGAAGAGCAGTCAGCCTACAACGAAGATGATGCTTCCAAATTTAGCAGCAGGAATAGTAGAGAACTGATGGATGGAGTTATGGTAAGAACAGAGGAGGAAATTGCTGATGCTAGCCTGAAACAGAATGAGGATTCTCACTCTGGTTTACCCAGCACTTATGTTACTGAGGTAAGGGAGGGCATGATACTTGATGTTTTCCCCATTTCTGCACGGAGAATTATTTCATTGAATCTGTGGCCTTGATGTTAAGCTATTGGTCTGAACTATCTCAGTGATTTCATTTATATTGGTAGCTGAAGGGAGAAAGATGAAGAGAGACTATTCATAAGAGATATAATGACAGGACAAGGGGGAATGGCTTCAAACTGAAAGAATGTAGGTTTAGATGAGGTGTTAGGAGAAAGTTCTTGCCTGTGAGAGTGGTGAGGCACTGGAACAGGTTGCCCAGAGAAGCTGTGGGCTGCCTCATCTCTGGAAGTGTTCAAGGCCAGATTGGATGGGGCCTGGAATGATCTTCAAGGTTCCTTCCCATCCAAACAATTCTGTGAATCTGTATCACAGTTCTACAAGTATTTGCTGAGATCTTCTCTCTGTGAGCTTCATTAGTGTGTTATGAGAATGAAAGTAGCAGCATTTAATTTGGTACCAAGGCTTATATTTGACTTCATCTGGAGCACTGACACCTCACTAGCTGTGGAGTTGCCTCACTGCTCAGGGTTCTTCTGCATGGTGACAGTGGAAAGCTGGAACATTGGTGGCACTCAACAGGTGCCTTCAGGTGATTCCTGCTTGATGCTGTTGCTTTTATCTGGGCTGTTAATTGTCCAACACATCTGCATCAACAGATAGATTGAGCAGGGGAGGAGAGCTAGAGTATTTGGGTTCTGCTTTATGAGTCTAATGACATAATTCAAGATGTACCTCATTTTCAGTTCTGAGGACTTCTGTTAAACATCCTGCTCCAGCCAAGTATCTGTTTAATGGGAATTTGAAACATTAAGGTATTTCTCTCTCCAGCCTCAGATTTATTCATCTCCAACACCTGAGATGCTGAAATGAGTTTATCCAAATGATTACAGCTGTTTGGATAGTTTCTTTCAGTTGCTGGAATTATGAAAATGACTAAGTCACAGAAAGCAGAGGTGCTAAAAAGAAGATAACACTCTTTAGTCAGTACAAAATTCCTCATCCTTTATGGGTTTGATTAGGTTGGAATTTGGGAAAAGATGGGTTAGAATGAAACACCCCTTGCTGTTTTTTAGAACACTGTTCTATACAGTAGCTGCATTTCTGCTTTGTCAGCCTTGACAATCCATCATTAATATGCTTTGGCCTTGTCTTTGAAGAAGCTTCTCATAGACAGTGCATACCTGTTGTGCTCTTACAAAAGGGAGAATCTTTGTACATCTCAAGGTTGCTACTACAGAAGCATCTGAATCCTGAATACATCAGAAGATGGAGATTATTCCTCCATTTTCCTCTTTCTGTGTCATGGTTGACATAATTGTGATAAGATTTTCAACACTGAGGCACACTATCAGCTTTCTATTCTCATTTTTAAAACTTCAGCTTCTCGAGGTAGAATTAATAAACTTTTGCTATTAATCTAGTTCCTAGTTTAACTTTGTACAAATTGCTCATGGCTAGCCGAATGTAAAACTAAACTTTTTTTTCCTATACAGAGAAACAAACTGAATTTGTAATTCTAATTTGCCTTACTCTTCAAGTCAGATTCAAGTTTGACATGTGTACTTAAATTCTAGGAAATAGTGAACTGTCTGTGAGTAATTCTCAGTGAAAAGTTACTCCAGAAAAACATGCCTACATTTTGTTTTCTTTAAGTCAGTGTTATTTTTATGAGCTTGCCAGGGTTGTATTGTCACTGTGGGTGGGTAGTGGGAGGCAGGCAGTCATGCTGCAGGGTTTTATTCTTTCTGGCTGGGAAAGGTGCCCATTTGCCACAATGGCTTCCTTAGTTTTTCACGCCTCCTCTTCCCAGTTTCAGGCCTTGCAGCCCAGTGCTGCTGGTGGGCAGAGCTGTGTGCTCTGCTGAGAGCTGCTCCTGCAGGTCAGGCACACCGTGCCCTTGCAGATGGGACCTTGTGCATTTCACAGCTTGTCAGCTCCTCTCCAGCAGCATCAAGGAAGGGGTTTTCAGACAGCTGCCTTTGCAAAAACACTGTGGAGTTATGTAGGGAAACAAGTTTTCCTACAAAAACCAAGGTGGAGGAACATCAGGATTTTCTTAAACACAGGAGGCTGTAACCTCTGAAAACAGTGATAAATCCAGGTACCTTCCATTGTGTCAGCAGCAGTTGCTGGCATTCTACATCAGGGATTCTTCAAGTTTGGACAAACCTTATGCATGTTACACACAAAAACTGGAATCCATACATCTCTGCTGGTTCTGGCAGTGATGTGTGGGATGACTTTTCACTGTGTTTGTGGAACCAGGAGTGTGCTGTGACGCTGAGTCAGCCAGATGTGTTGTTGCCAGTCCAGTACCACAGGAGCCAGGGAAGAGGCAGGAGCAGCAGCAATGGCAGGACTGGAAGAGAATGAGGGTATTGACAATTGTACCTGGAAGGAATCAATGTGTTGCCAATCTTATGGTACCATTAGGTTCAGCAAAAAAAGTCTGGAACCAAATTCCAGCCAGTGACAGACGAAGCAAGGCACAGCAAATAAAGGGAGTCTTTTGAGCTCTGTGTTCAGTGTCAGTTAAAACTTGACAACAGGAGTTGTGAAACTTAAGGTAAAGCTGTTGGGTTTGTGGAGCAGGTAAGTGCTATAATGGTAATGCTTCAGTCTCAGAACATCTAGACAGAAAGTAGTGGAAAAGCCTAATTATTCCTCTTCACAGACTTAATATTGGACTTGCAAGGGAACATTTTATCACCACCTTGCAGTGTCTCCCTTCCTCTTCACATTGCTTAACAGAGTAAAATTCTTCTTATCTTGTTTTTGGGTGCCTCCACTAAGATAACATGCCCTGTAAATGCTGAAATAAACTATCTCAGGTAGTGGCATTTCAATTTAATGAGATAAAATTCATTCAGAGTGGAGTATGGCTGAGCAATGCAGGTTTTTGTTTATGTTACCATGAATCCACTCATGGCCTGTTCTGTGTTGTGCAGGACCTGGGTTCCCCAACAATAGAAGAACAAGTTGATCAGCCTACAATAGATGATGAGACTGTGCTTATTGTTCCTTCTTCCCATGGTTTTATCCAGGCAACGGATGATATGGATAATGAATCAGTCTTGCCCTTGACAACTCTCACAGGTATGACAGTCCTTGTCATTAAAGCAGTGTACAGAGCTTCTGAGTCTCTGCAGATAACACTTCATAGATCCTTGCTTTCTCTTAAATAATTTTACATATCAGTGCTATCAAACTGCATGTAAGCTAACAAATACTCCCCAAAGGAAGGATCTCCCTGTAGAGCCATCAGAGGGTCAGCACTGATAGTGCAATACCTGATGGATGCAAATGTGAGTCACCATTGCATCCATATTGGCCATCACTTATCTTCTCCAGAGATACTCAGAACCCACCTGGATGTGGTCCCGTGGAAAGTGCTCTAGCTGAACCAGCTTTAGCAGAGGGTTGGACTAGGGGATCTCCAGAAGTCACTTACAACCCCAGCTATTCTGTGATCCTGTGAAACTACAAATTGCAAACCGCCTGTAATTGCTTAGAATTCCAGGCTACATTTCCTGTCTCCTAAGTTTGTGGTTTATATCTTGTTATAATAGCACAGCAATAGTTTTAATGTTTTTTGTCCCTTGCCAGATCCTATCCTACAGCACCATGGAGATGGGTCACACATCATTGGCTCATCGTTGGGCAGTCCTGACTCAGAAGATTCAAAGGATGTTGAGGATTTAGTGAGCTGTCACTGAGAAGCAGCAGTGGTGTCCATTTCCTATTGACCATGTTTGCATTGTGAAGTTAGTTACAACATGTGCCACGTCTCCAAAGAAAGCACTCACAGTCTGTCTCTTTGAACAGAAGCTTCCAGTGTGAAATGACTGCAGTGCACTTTCTCTGCTCAGGCTGTTTCCCTCATCTGGAGGGAGGACTGAGGTGCCACGTCTCACTGGGGTGTTCCAGTGTGCTGAAGAGCCTCTGTTGCAGTGCTCACAGTGCTCAGCTGCATCCAGTCAGTTCTGGTCTGACTTGTTACTGATGTGCTGAACTGCACACATGGAGAACTGGACAGAAGTCAAGGACTGTGGACTGGAGCCTCTTAGTGCCACAGCAAGTAGTAGTTTGCACAGGTTTCATGAAGAATGGGTGAGGATTTTTGCACTTACTGACTCTTGTAACACATGGAGTATGAGACTGTTACATTTCAGGAAGGCGTAAGTTCCATCAGAGACTTCAGGGAGCATGGGAAACATCTCACCTGACTCGTTCATATGTCTGTGGCATAGGAAGAAGGCAGAAGCTTATGGGACTTGCCTGGTCTGCTTGTTCCTGAGGAGTCCATTGCTGGCAATGGACAGAGCTCAGAAAGATCACTTCTGGAAAATCTTGGGATTTTTGGTTTTTTTTTTTTTGTCTTTCATCACTACAGCAAGCTAAATAAAAAGGGAAGGGCTATGAGAAAGGGAAGCTACTGGGACCCACCAGCCTCCCCCAACAAGCTTGGAATTTCTTGGAGATTGTTGTGAGTAGGTTGGAAGGTTTGTCTCTGTTGCTGTTTACCTGACACTACCAGCCACCTCTCCAGATGTGATTTCTACAGCAAGTTAGTAAAGGGGGAGTGGTGTGAAGTGGCAAAGTCTTGGAGGAATAGCTCTGTGAGAGTCTGGACAGAGGGCCTCGAGGCAAAGAAGGCCAATTAATTCCTGCATTGTTTGAAACAGACACTAGGCTGAACAGCAGCCTGTTAGCTAGGAATCAAGAGAAAAAGCTATAGAAACTAAAGACTTGTATAAATTATTTTATTTATTTCTGTAATTAGCTCTTCATAATCAAGAGTTGGTCTTTTTCAGTCTGTGGTTTTGTTAATGTGAAAAATAAGTTGTAGTTTTAAATGGTTGCCTAGGGAACAGAAATAATTGTATATTCAGTTTCAACAAAATAAAGAGTATTTGTCTTACTTGACTGTAAGATGCCATTTATTTATACTGCCACAGATCCTTTCAGTGCTGCAGTTTATTTGTACAGTAATAAAAAAAAGTGCAGTTTTTTTCCAAAATGAAAAAGCTTGTGCCATTCTGAAACATCAGTACAACTGGAATGTTCATTAAGCGCAACAGTAGCTCTTCAAAAAAAAGCAGAATGTCACGTCTTATGGCAATAATTCTCCCCAACAAGAGGGACATTACATATACATTTACATGAAAATCATGTACTGATTTATCCTTGCACAACCCACTTCTTTCCTCTCAGGCTGATGGTTCTCACTTGAATGTCTCGAGTGGAGCTGAGAGCTGAGCTGGAAGCAGTCTGACACAGCAGCATCATTGCTGGGTATTCCCAATGTCCTTCATTTACCCACTTCATGGAAGTACAGGTTGGCACATATACATAACATGACAATAGAAAACAATATGTAGTAAATTAGATTTCTAAATTTGGGTTCCAGGTCTCCTTGTCGATACCAGTAGATCTAGAAGAGAAGAGGAGTTTGTGTTATTTCAAAAAGCCAGGTATTCTGAGGAAACTTTCTTTGGCAACTGAATTGGCAACTTGCAGGTTTAGTTTTGGGGTTTTTTCCCTTTCTGTAAAACAATCCAGCTTCCTCTGGCCAGAGGGATGAGTGTGTGTGTCTGTATGTGAAACAGGCCCTGAGGGCATGTGCTGTCTGGTCAGCTTTGCTGAGAGGGAGGGAGAGTGGGTGGCTTTAACTCTCAAAGCTGGTTCCACCCTGGTGGATGAGGACAAACAGCAGCTTTGCCCTAACACACTCTATTCTGGGCAGAGTTGTGGCCACCAGCTGTAGGATCAAAACCCGGGATTGGCCAGGCATTGCAGAGCAACTTGCCAGCACACCCAGCAGTGAGGGGTTCAGGGCTGCTCCAGGTCACAGCTGCAGGAAGGAGAATGCTCCAAGTATGAAAACCACAGCAGAAGAAGGAGCTACCAATGCCCCTGTCCATGGAAGGGGGGTTGGACTACAGGGTCTTTGACAGCTCCTTCCAACCCAAACCATTCTGTGATTCTGTGAATTCAGACCTGCCAATTCCCTTTGCCAGTGCTTGGGATCAGCTCCCTTGGAATGCTGCAGCTGTTTAGTAGAGGAACATCTTCCACTTGCTGTAGCTTCCTACCCCTGTAGCCCATCCCCTGTGTTTGAAAGGGCACTGCCTAATGCAAGTGCAGGGCTGATCCCACTTCAGGTGTCTACTGCAGCACAATCCATCTCTGCATTCCCATTTCAGTGCTCTGCTCCCTGGTGTCCTGCTCTGTGACTGCACTGGCAGTGCCACAGAGGTGACAAGTCTTGCACCACAGCTGGGCTGCAGGAGCTGGCTCGGTTCACACACTTACCCTGCAGTAAATACAAAACTCACTACCACTCCCTCATTGTCAGCTTGTGTTATGGAGGCAGGAAAGCTTTTCTAGGAGAGTGTAAAAAAGAAAGCAGCACCACGTAAAGCAGATTTTATTCAGAGCCATCGACTCAAAGGCAAGGCAAACACGGCGGTACTTACAAGAATGCCAGCAGAAATGCAACACAAGGAGATGCAGAAAGCAAAAAATACATTCACAGGTTTTGGAGGTAGTTGTGGGAAGACAAAAGCACTGATTAGAGTGACCTGTATGGAGGAAAACAAAGATGAGGATTTCACTCTGGCCAGAGCTGCAGTGAGAAGAGGCTCAGCCCAAGGGCTGGAGCAGAGCAGTGCTCACATCCTGATCTGCACACCCCTCCCTGGTCTCTGCCTCCCACCCCTGAGGAGCTGAAGGAAAATGTGCAAGTCTGGAGGAAAACTGCTTTGACACAGCTGAGAGGAGTGGGGGAAAAAACTTTGCCAAAAGCTTTGCCACCCTGGCTCCTTGCCAGAAACCACCCTCCTGTGGCCCTGAACCATCAGGCCCAGGGGTGCACACTGCCCATGTAGCAGCATCCCTGGGATTTTGTTCATAGGGGTTTGAGGATGAGGGAAGGGATGAGGATCTGACTCCATGCTTCAGAAGGCTTGATTTATTATGATATATATTATACTAAAACTATACTAAAAGAATAGAAGAAAGGATTTCATTAGAAGGCTAGCTAAGAATAGAAAAAGAAGGAACGAATAACAAAGGCTCGTGGCTCAGACAGAGAGTCTGAGCCAGCTGCCTGTGATTGGCCATTAATTAGAAACAACCACATGAGACCAATCACAGGTCTACTTGTTGAATTTTACAGCAGCAGATAATCAATGTTTACATTTTGTTCTTGAGGCTTCTCAGGAGGAAAAATCCTAAGGAAAGGATCTTTCATAAAAGATGTCTGTGACACATCCCTTCAGCCAAGTGTTCCACCAGCTGGCACCTCGCCTGTCCCCAGAGCCTCCCTGCACCTCAGCTCTCCAACAATCCCCCCATGGACCACACTCATGGTCTCCAGTTGTGACTGTATTGGGTTTGTCTTTAAAGCTTGGGGAAAGCAGAGCTCAACACAAAGGGACAAACTTTGGAAAGACTTATATAAGCCATAAATAGAGGACAATATATCATAAATAGAAGGAAATAGAAGCAAACACGCTCTCCTGGCACACAAGTGCTTTGTTGTCTCACCCAGCCTCATGTTCAGCTAGGATGGACAATCTGCCAGAGAACTTTGGGATTTTATTGCAGCTCTTAAAGAAATTTATTCCCCTTCCCCTGCTGTCAAAGAGTTTCATAAGACAGATATGTCCCAAAATGACTGCCTGCCCTAAATCAGAGCTTCTTAGGTCATTGGAAGCTTCACCAGCCATTTTTGGGGGGGAATTCTGGTTTTCTCCCTGTCACTTAAAGATGCAACATGGGGTGGGGTGGGAGATACTTACTACAAGCAGCAAGGTTGTTAAGCCACCAACAACTAGATTGATGATTCTGTCCTGAAGAAAAGAGAAGAGCGTTACGTGTACCTAAAAAAACCACCAACAAAAAAAACCCCAAGCCACATAAAACAGAGCATTAACCAAGAGCACTGAGAGCATCAGCCAGGATCCACATTATTGCCGGCACACCCAAGGCTCCCTGCTCAGCTCTGCCACACAGGAAGGTTTCCCTTCCTCCATGGAGGTTTTACTGGTCAAGGCCTCGTGCAGCAGGTCTGCTCATCTGCAAATGGCCTCTCTGCTACATCTAAATCTATTACAGTTGTGCAAATTGTATTTAAATCTATTTTTTAAAGTGGGAGCGCACAGATGGAGGTTGTCAGAAAAAGCTTTTTTTACCTTCACTGCCTGAGAATTAATAGACTGATGGAGTCTTAGGTGGGAATTTGTGGGCTGCTGGCAAGGAGGTGAAGTGTTGCCCACGCCCCAAATGCTCCATCCTAACACCAGCAGATCTGAAGATGCCACACAGTGGTTCTGCTTGGACAGGCAGATATCCCCCCTCACTTCTTCCTGCTGCTCCTGATCAGTGTAGAACAACTGGGAGGACACAACTTTTTGCCCCTGGGAAGAAAAATCCCTCAGGGGCAGCATCAGCCCCATCCCAGTGGCATCAGGGCAGGGACTGGCTGTGACACTGGGCTGTGTGACCACGGGCTCAGAGGAGCGCCCACGGCAAGATCCTGCACTGATGAACCTTCTGGAGTAAAAAATAAAGGAAAAGGAGAATATTCCAATCCCTGCCAGCACGCTGCCTCTTCCCTGGTGCTGCTCCGAGTATAAACATGTATCACCACATGCACACAGCCCGGTGTGACACCCCACATGGCTGACAACTCAAATCAAAGGCTACAACAGCTACAGCAGAAAAAGTGTGCAGAGAAAAACACCCCAGATTTTGATTAAGTGTACTCAGAGTCATTAAGCAGGTATGGTGAAAGTGAGAAAAGAGTTTGAGCAGTGAAAGCATTTTGCCCAAGACATCCCAGCCAGCAGTCAGGGCAACACGGGCTTCCCTCCACCTGCTCTTGCACAGTTCTCCCCTCCTAGAATTTGGATTTGTAGAGGGAGAAGTCCCAGGCCATCGAGAAGTAACACATGACAGCAGCAGGGCACCAGAAGAAAGCAAAGAGGAGGCAGAGAGCAGCAAATCACGTTTTTGTGGGACACCACCAACCCTGACCTGAGGCTGTGGAGCTCACATTGAGGTGGTTCAGGAGCAGGTGGATGCTGTGCCCTGGTTGTGCTCATCCCCAGGGGACAGGGCCACAGCAAGCAGACTCCAAAACCTCTCCTATTAATCCCCAACTCCTCTTTGTAAAACAAAACCACTGATGCTCCTGCAGCTCAGAGGCCCCAGGCTGTGGGGGAACAGCAGTGGCTGCAGCAGTGGGAAGTGTCCCCCATCCACAGGAAATTGTCACCAACATCCCCTGTGCAAGGTCCTCCCCAGCCAGGCACAAACCCCTTCTCCTCACTGGCAATTCCACACACAGAGTTGGTGATGTGACAGCAGCCTCAGAGCCAGCTATGGGATACCCACCACTGACCCCAAAAAGGAGCAGTGCAAAGAAGTAAACAAGAGAACAAGGCAAACAAGAGAAGGAACTGGAAAAGTGCAAGCATGAGATGCTCCATGAGAGCACATCGTGACAGCTCAGCCGGACTCCTCCTCCTCACCTAAAATAATTAAAGAGCTCAAAGCTGACTTTAGGCAGGACATGGAAGGGTCTTTACCCCAAAAGTCACTCCAGCAGAAGGAGAGGATGGCAGTTGTGCTCTGCCCTTGCCCTGCAGACCTGGCTGAGCCCACCAAGGCAATGTTACAGAGGGGGACCAGAGTTGGCATTTAGGCCCAGCTCCTCCATTCAGGGTGGCAACTGGATCCCTTGTGCCAGGGGGGAGATGGGCTTCCAACAGCAGAGACAGCAGGGAATGCCAGGGAGCAGAACTGGCAGTGGGTCCCCAACCTGCAGGGCTCACCTGGTGAGCACAGGGTCACTGCCAGCTCTTCAGAGAGCTCAGAGGATGGACACACAGTCAGTCACCATCCAGAAACTCAGCCATGACTGCTCCTCATTAACTGAGACCCATTGTGCCAGGACAGGCTGGACTGGCAGGAGAAAACAAGAGGGCCAGACTTGACAGCGATCATGGAGCACTTCTCTCTTGAGTGTTTCAGTGTGGGAGAGAGCATCCCCCAGCACAGGATCCCACCCTGCTCACCGAGGGACCTCCCAGGGCCAGCAGGATCAGGTACAGATGCCAGCAGGGGCATCCAGTCCCTGCAGCCAAGGCAGCCCCTTCCCCGTGGTTAAACCTGTGGACACTCAAATTTTCAAAACACACTGCCAGCACAAGAAGGTATTTCAGGATGCAGGGATTAGAGACACTGATCCTGAAATCCTGGGCTTGGCGAGGCAGTGAGAGGCTGCATTCCCCAGTGCCCACTGACACTTCAGCCCCAGGCAGCTTAGCACAGCAAAAAGGTTAAAAATACTCAAGCAGAGGCCAAGACGGCTAAAGGGATTGGGGATGACGGAGCCTTTCACCTCCACACCGTGTCTGAGTGCACAGCCTGGACAGACAGACACTGCTGGGCATGCAGGAACTGCCTGGGGAGAGCCTTGTGTCCTACAAGGCACCCAGCTGGCACAGCAGGCTCCCACCACCAGCACAGCTGATTCAGGAAGGGTTTTGCCCCAGCATCACTATGTACTGTGATAGCTGCTAGAGAAAAGACAAAAAGACCCAGCAGGGACACCAAAACAGAGAGCCTGGGGTGACCTGGACCAGCACAGGGTACTGGCACCCCAATTTCTGATACAGCCCAGCAGTGCCTCGTGGGGGTCCCCATTCAGCCAGCAGCTCCCGAGCTGTCGGCCAGGCAGGGGATGAATTCCATGTTTCACTGTTGCACAAGATGCATTTGGAAACAAGAGGGTCCCTGCCCTGTCCTTTACTCAGGGGAGGGGATTGCAGGGGCTGGAGGCATCAGACTCCTCCCAGGGAGCCTCTGCAGTGCACAGGGCTCCCTCCATCTGCTCTGGGAAAGGGACACAAGGTCAGGAAGCATCAAATCCTTGCAAAGCAGGAGGGCACAACCCAGGATTCTTTAGGATCTGGGTCAAGGTTACTTGGATGAGCAGGGAAACTGAGGCTAGACTGAGACTGTAACTGCACTCCCTGCACAGGCTGTGACAGAGGGGCAGCTTTGCTCTTTGCCCCATTCCAGCTCGGCACCTTCCATCCCTGAATCCTCCATCCCTGAGCCCCCAGGGATCCTGACAGAGGCTTGGCCAGGAGAAGGGAATGGGCAGGTCCCCTGGAGCGTGGGTACCCGGTGCCATCTCTGCAGGAGTGACAGAAAGGCCATTTTTATGCCTGACATCAGCAACTCCAGATGGTCAGCAGCCATTGCAGCCATGGGGGACGCCTGAATGCAGTGCCAGGCCCAGCCTGGTGGAACTGCAGGCAAAACAGGCTGTGCCAGGGCCAAGCTGGACACCCACCCTCTGCAAGACATGGGGACATCCTGGTGTGTCCTCAAAAGATCATCATTCCCATCCCAAGCTGCTCAGTCTCTATGGCTTTCTGCTTCCAACCCATGGCAATCAACTCCCACCCACTCAAACGCTCCCACCATGGAGGAAACCAGCTCTGAACTTCTCTCCTGAGAAATGCTGCACCTGTGGCACCCTGTCCCCTCTTTGCCACCGTGCAGCTGTGCCTTTGCCTTGTCTCACAGCACTCGCTGCATCCCTGGAATCACAGCTGCACCCACAGTGCCTGGCACCCATCAGTGCCGTGTTCCTGCACTCCCTCTGCCCAGCAGCCACTTCTTGGGCACCACCTTTCCCCAGGCCCTGCTCAGCATCACACAGGAGAGCCAGCTTGGCAGGAGCAGCTGGACCATGCCAGGGCAGGGGGGTTGATGCTGCTGCCCAGCTCTGCCACCCCCACAGAGTGGCTTTGCCCTCAAAGTCACCAGCTTGGAGACAGGAGAGTGCAGGAAGGCAGCAAGAGGGAATCCCCATCTCTACATCCATTTCCAATTGCTGGCAACACGAATTTTGGGCTCAGGACTTCCTGGGGCACGGGCACTGCCCCTGCCCTTCCTTGTGGCAGAGGATCCTGGTTTGCCAGGATGAGCCATCCTTTGCAGAGACCCAAAAGAAGAGCTGGGGTGTGGGCAAACACACTCCTTCCTCCCGGCAGAGCTGCTCCCATTTAAAGGCAAAGTTTGGCTTTTCCACTTCAGGCACAGAACATTCCAGCCCGGGACCTCACCAGCGTGTGCTCCTGAGCAGCCCCAGTGCAGCAGGGAGGAGCAACCCCGGAGCAGCACAGAGATCCCTGTCTGTGGGACACCATCTGAGAGGTCCCAAAAAAGCCACAGGAGACAGGCAGGGGGCGAAGTGCAGGACGCTGGATCCCTACCAGAGCCCAGGAACTGAAATTAGCATCCCCACCTTTATTATTTACCACTCCCCCTTGCCAGCAGAGGCGTAGCTGGAAAGAGACAGAGATCAGGGATGGAAGGCTTAACCTGGGCTGGAAAGTTTGGGAGTTACGTGCCAGGACTGCCTCCCAGTCCCCAGAAGTGCCCAGAACCCCTGACCAAGGACCCTTCAGCAGGACCCAAGTGCCCCAACACCCCCAGTGCCCCATCAGGGCAGCACTGCTAGTGGGGACACCCCCCCCGTTCATCTCCTTGGGGTCCTGCCTGTCCTCCCGTGCCACATCATTCCATTTTCCCCCGAAAACCCGGTGGGTATCACTTTGTTCTCACTAAACATTACAATTGTAGCAGCAGCTCCAAGTTCTTGCAGGGAGGGCGGTGATGGATTTGATGCACTTCTGAATAATCTCAGGCAGTTTCAGCCTGCACCCCCCAAACACACGCGAGTGTGTAACCCCTCCTAGCAGGGGACAGCCCCAAGTCCCAGAGGGATGATGTGACACTCCAGGTACCGTGGTTCCCGAGGCATCCCGAGGCATCCCGAGGCCGGGCGGCCCCAGGAGCCGCCTCCCCGCCCGGCACAGCCCCGCGGCGGCGCCGGGAGCCGAGCGGCTTACGGGGATCGACACCTGCGGAGCCGCTGCTGCCGCACGCCAGCCCGGGAAGGAGCCACCGCCAGCTCCTCCAGCCCGGGAGGAAAATCATTGCCCAGGAAGGCACCAAACGCAGCCCCCGTCCCCATCCCCATCCCCATCCCCATCCTCATCCCCATCCCCATCCCCATCCCCATCCCAGACGGGGTGAGGGGCGGCCGGGGCTCCGCAGGGCACACCCGGATGGGACACGGCGGCTCTGCCACCCCTGCCCGTGCCCAGCCCCACTCCCAGGGTGCCCCCGAGCCCCAAGTTCCCGACAGAGTTTTGGGGGGATGTTGCTTTGGGGAGGATGATGTGAAAGTTGATTTCCTTGCGGGGAAGGGAAGGGAATTGTTTTGTGAGTTATTTGGGGAGGGGGTAGTGCCGGAAGGGTTTAGTTCTGGCCATATCGTTTGGTTTTTAAAAAAAAAATTGGCGCGGTGTTCGTTTGGGGTTGATGGATTATTTTTGGTTTGGGGCACTAATTGGGAGATGGTTGTTTTTGTTTTATTTCAGGGTGGTTTTTTATAATCACGCCAAATTAAAGCTTTCCCCTCTTTTGGAATTTGAAGGACTCCTTTAATATTTTTTTCATTGGGGCGCAGCCTTTCTGATTTCTGTTTTGGAGGGGGACCGAGGATTCTTTCTTATCCCATAGGGGTTTTTTAAATTTGTTTGCAGGATCCGGGCAGGTTCCTCGCTCGGGCCGTGCCGAGCCCGGGGGCAGGGTGGGCGCCGAGCCGCCGCTCCCCGGGGCGGCCGGGAGGAGCCTCCCCATAACCGGGGGGCATTCACCCCGCCAGGGTGAGGAGGGACGGGGGGGCACTACGGGACCCCCAGCTGCATTTCCCGCGCCGCGGTTCGCTCTGCCCGGGGGTGTTTCGGGGTGCCGGGGGCGGCGGGGCCCTTACCCTGGCCGAGGTCTCCCCGAAGAGCGGCCGGTTGTCGGCGCCGCCGGTGCCGTAGCCGCGGGCGGGGAATCCCTCCATGGCGCGGGGGCGCTGCGCCGGCGGCCGCGGGGGGGCGCCCGCTCATCCTGCGCCTCCGCCCCGCCCGCTGCGCGCCCCGCGGGCCGGACCGGCCCCGGCACCGGCACCGGGAACGGGAACCGGGAACGGGAACGGGAACCGGGAACGGGAACAGCGCCGGGAACAGCGCCGGGAACAGCGCCGGAGGGGCGGACCGCCGGCCCCGGCACCAGCACCAGCACCGGCACCGGAGGGGCGGAGCAGCCGCAGCCCCGGCCCCGGCCCCGGGCGGGACCTGCGCGGGTGCGGAGCCGCCGGCCCGGCCTGCGCGGGGAGGGGCGGAGCCAGCGCTGCCGGCGCCGATTTGTTGCTCAACAAAGTTGCGGTATTTGAGCAAATCTGATTAGGGATGATGATATGGCAGCTTGGAGGAAGGAGCCTGATTGATTTGGTTTTGATTCGATTTGATTTTTCTTATTATATTTGGTTTTCATTCGATTTGATTTTTCTTATTATAGGTTTTATTTTCTTATGATAGGTTTTATTTTCTTGTTTTTGTTTTTTTTTTTTTAATTTTATTTTGTTTTCCTTTATTGTGTTTTACTCTCATAAAACCACGGAGTTGGAAGGGATCTAAAAGTAACACCAGTCCAACTCCTGGCAGCGCGCAGGACACCCCACAAACCTCACCCTGTGCCCGAGAGCATCTGCAAACCCTTCTTGAGCTCTGTCAGTGCTGTGAGCGCTGCCCTGCACAGCCTGTTCCAGTGCCCCTGGGTGCAAAACCTTTTCCTGATAGACAACCTAACCTTTATTTTACAGCCGTTGTGTTTTTCTTATTTTGTAATTTATTTTATTTTATTTTACTTTATTTTTAGGGGCTTGTTTATTTATAAACATCTGATCCTGCTAGAGCTGAAAAATGAACTCACATGTGCTTTTCCTGGTCCCCTACATGAGTTACCCATCTAAACTAGATAAAAGAGAGGGATTATTTCTGGAGCTAGGATTGATAGCAGTAAAACACTTTTGCTGTATGCATTCCTTAGCCAAAGTTATCCAAGCTGCTGCTGCTCCTTTGGAGCTGATGATGGATTTGCATGTAAGAAAGCCTGGGGGCATTAATTTTATTGTTATTTTAAATTTTTAAAAATTTATTTTAATTTTATAATTATATTTTATTCACATTTTATTTAATTTTTATTTAAATTAGTTTCTATTGATTTGGGGTCTTTTTTTACTTTATAATTAATTTCATTTTTCCTATTTACAATATTTGGTCTCAGAAAATAGCTTTCCTCTTGGATATCCCCCAGACCATCATGGATACAACCTTTCTCCAAGTGCATTTTAGGATGAAAATTAACCAGTTAAGATGCATTAAATGTTGTGGCGTCCAGGACAGATTGTAAGTTTTTTTGTTCAAATGAGCTCTGTGGTTTCCCCCGACCCTGCTCTCTCCAGGAATTCCAGGGGGCTTTTTGCCCCGAGGGACAAACTCCCCTAAATATCGCTGGAATTTAGGAGACTTCCTTCTTGCTGGATAGAAAAGATTTACAGGCCAGGTCTGTAGGTGAGAAGATCAGAAAGAAGAACACCAGCTGCAGATAGGAGCTGTCAGAGCAGTTCTCTGTTGGTGGCTCCAATTCCTGTCACCAAGGTCCTCCTGCAGGGCACTGGCCATGGCTCCTGGGAGCTCCCCAGCTGCTGAGCAAGAGCCCGGTGAGATCAGCTTCTCTTGTGAAATATTCCTGTCATTGCAGGCTCGAGTGCTTGCCCTAGGGCCGTGCTGTGCACACAGGGCAGGAGCACTGGAGCTGCTCTCGGCCTCTGAGCTCAACAGCTCCGAGACCAAAGCACCGCTGCCTCCAAGGGGAAAAGTATTGAATCAAGTGGGGCTGGGAAATCATCACAGCTAAAGGGGAAAAGTATTGAATTCAAGTGAGGCTGGGAAACCATCACAGCTCAAAGGGGAAAAGTATTGAATTCAAGTGGGGCTGGGAAATCATCACAGCTCAATGGGGAAAAGTATTGAATTCAAGTGAGGCTGGGAAATCATCACAGCTAAAGGGGAAAAGTATTGAATTCAAGTGAGGCTGGGAAATCATCACAGCTAAAGGGGAAAAGTATTGAATTGAAGTGAGGCTGGGAAATCATCACAGCTCAAAGGGGAAAAGTATTGAATTCAAGTGAGGCTGGGAAATCATCACAGCTCAAAGGGGAAAAGTATTGAATTCAAGTGAGGCTGGGAAATCACCACAGCTAAAGGGGAAAAGTATTGAATTCAAGTGAGGCTGGGAAATCATCACAGCTCAATGGGGAAAAGTATTGAATTCAAGTGAGGCTGGGAAATCATCACAGCTAAAGGGGAAAAGTATTGAATTCAAGTGAGGCTGGGAAATCATCACAGCTAAAGGGGAAAAGTATTGAATTCAAGTGAGGCTGGGAAATCATCACAGCTAAAGGGGAAAAGTATTGAATTGAAGTGAGGCTGGGAAATCATCACAGCTCAAAGGGGAAAAGTATTGAATTCAAGTGAGGCTGGGAAATCATCACAGCTCAAAGGGGAAAAGTATTGAATTCAAGTGAGGCTGGGAAATCATCACAGCTTTGCTGGGGTTCCTGTTGCGGATTCCCCAACTTCTGGGACTCTGGCTGAGCCCTCCCAGGGGTCTCCCCTGTCGGGGCAGACCCTCCTGAAGTGACCTTGTGTCAGGAAAGAGAGACACACTGGATCTTTTCAGTCTTCAGGTTCTTGTTTGTTGTTATCTTATATAGAGTTTTGCACGCTGTCCACACCAGGCTCAGTGCACTGGAAAAGCACCACAAAAATGACCAACAATCTCTTGTTGCAAGGTCTTTTAAGACTAAACTATCCAATTAAGAAACTGACACCTAGATTATTTTCCCTTTTAGCCCAATAACTGATCCCAAAGAGCTGCAATGCGGACTTTTCTGCCCAATTGCAAAATGCCACCCAAACCCATGAAGAAGGAGGAAGAAGAAGCATGAAGAAGAAACCCAGGATGACAACCTTTGCCCTCCATCTTGCTTCCATCCACAACATACTAAAAATCCCAAAACCTTAATTTTCCACCTAAGTGATACACCTACACTACTCTCTGCAATCTACTTCACACCCTAGTGGATTCTAGTCTATTCTGGAGTTTAGGGAACTTTCTCCATGGATGAGGGTCACAGTCAGTGCTCCCCTGGGGCTCAGGGCACCCCAGACCAGATGGGGAAATATTCCTGGTGCCCTGGGTTTCCACACAGCTTCAAAGGGGAAAAGTATTGAATTCAAGTGAGGCTGGAAAATTATCACAGCTTCAACGAGCTTGACTGTGTCCTGAGCTGAAGCACTGGGTGGGAAGGCACAAAGGCCTCCTGTAGCCCTCCAGCAGTCATTCCCAGGGTAAACCTTGGGGAAGAAAGGTCTCCAGGACCCAGCGGAGAGACTCTTCATGTCCTCTTGAGCCACTTGGGAAAAAACAACGCCACGGTGTGAAGGGTGTGGCTTCCCGACACACAAGTGCTCTTGACCTACAGAACAGTTGGTTCCACGCTCATTTTTCAGTACTTGTGCGTTAATTATTTTCCTGAGCAGGCTCTGGCTGTGCCCAGATTAAATACTGAGGGGGTTGTAGGGTCTGGGTGGGGTCTGGCAGTGCTGGAGGGGGTGACTGTACTGCATTTAAACTCGGAGTTATGGCTCAGTGGGACAAAGGGACATAATTTTCTTCCAACATCCACTGAATAACTGAGAAAAAACACAGGCGAAACTTGCTGAAAAACACAAATTGTTACTTGTGCATAACAATCAATGAATCAATAATCAGGGAATACTGGAACAGGGCAGTTACTTGTTTCTCAGCCCATGCTTTGCTACAGTATCTTGTTTTTTAAGATGCTACATATCTTCTGCACCTAACCAACTTCCATCTCTCCCCCCTGGACCACTCCCTTATGCATCAAAGTGCTTCCTGGGTGATGTGATCACTTTGTAGACAGCAGCTCTAATTTGATGAGAGTCTGATTGAGCCACTAATGTAACAGACCAAACAGATTCACTTCTTCCTACAGTTCAATGTATATCAATCTCCAGTGAAAAGTACCCACGCTTCTCAGGTCTGAAATAAAAACCAACTTGCTATTTAATAGAGGAAGTAATATCCAAGGAAATCTTGGATGATTTAACATTGGAAGGATTTGTACTGCTCAGGTTGGACACGACTCCCCTGGTCTTTTTAGTGTGTTTTACATTTATTACACCTGGCTGCATCTGTTACAGCAGTTCCAAGGTTTACATGCTGAGCTTTAGCTCTCCTTCCTCAAAAATATTCCTGGCATTACTTCCTAGAAATAGATTTGGCCCATAAATTGCAGAGAGCTTTGGAGTCTCTTCAGAACATCAGCACCACAGTCTATATGCTTTCTCCTGTCTAATATTTTATTTATATTAAAAGTCATCATGCGTTTTTCTCTGCACTCTGGGTGAAGGTTTAATTCAGCACATATTTGAAAATTTCAATATATCCCAAGGCTAATTATACATCACTGTCACTGATGCTGCAGCCTCTGTAACTCACCAGGGGGCTGCTGGAGTGCCAGGGTGAGCTCAGTAACTCATCTGGGCAGGCAGTGCTGCCTTCAGCCCCTCACTGACCTGGCTCCCTGATGCTCTGGGGGTCCTTTCTAGTGATCTAATGTGCTGAGGCCTCTAATGCATCAATTTATTCCATAACTCTTGGGTAGCAGGGGTTTTCTGCTGCCATTTATCTTAGTCTCAGCTCCAGCAGGAGCAGACCATGCTCTCCTGTCTCCTTCCCTGCAGCAAGTTCAGCTTCCTGACACAGCCATTACTGATTACAGCTGGGCATTGGCTTTTGCACTTTAAGTCAGCCCTCAGCTCCCAGCATGATGGCCGTGGGGCTATTCCACTTGGCACACTTTATTTTGAAAGGATAGCAATTTCCTCAGAGCTTTCTAACAAAGTTTCCACAACACAAAATTTCTGGGGCATTCCAGGAGCTGTTTTCACTGTGTTTTCAAGTCCAAGGGAAACCTGACTTACAAACTTGGTTTGTTAGAATAGACTTTAATCTCATTTCTATCAGCCCCAACCTGAGGAAATACTCTGGAAGAGGAATAAATGGACATTTACAACACTGAGATCCCTCTCCATCATCCCAGAAGAGTTGGGTTTGACTCTCTCTACAGAAAGGGTCACCCAAGATCATCAAGGGACAACCAGCCTGAGGACAGCCATGCTCCCCCCAGAGCAAGGGGCATGATTTTCTGTTAATCCTGCCAGGATGAGATGGTACATTTCTAACCTTTGCTGGGGGCACATGTTCTGCTGAGAGGACAGGAAGTTTCTGTAGAGAGTGTGTGAAAGGAGAAGAAAATCCAAAACCTCTAAGTTTTGCAGTTCCCACAGTCAGTTTTACCTAGTAGCTGCCTACCAGGACCAAAAGGTTTTAAAACTGGTACCAAGAAGTGTTACAGACATATGCAAACTTCTAAAGAAAAAGAAACAAAACCAAACAAAACCAAACAAAAAACCCCAAACGCAAACAAACAGTACCCCCCAAAAACCAAAACAAAACCAATCAAACAAAAAACCACAAAAAGTACAAAATCAGGGAAGCATTTCCAGTATACGCCAAGCGTAATCTAGTGACGTAGCCAAAGGTCTCTGCCTGCATCTCTCAGTTTATGGTAACTTCCCTTGAGTTTCTGCCTTACTGCTTTCAGAGTTTTTCCCCTAAACAAGGATGCTCTAATTTAGAGTTACTGGAGAACCTGAGTGGCACTGGGACCCATGGGACAGTGCCACAAAGGGAACACAGGGCTGCTGGGGTGACACCCACTGTCAGTGTGGCTGATGTGAGCAGCCCCTACTTTACTGTCATTGCCTGGGACATGGGGAGGAACATCAGCCCAACAGGAGGGGGAAAACAACCATGGCCTTTTATGTTTGCAGCCAAGGAGAGAGAGGTCTGGGGAAGCAGTCAGCAGAGGGAGGCACGAGCACACAGATCCTGTGCAAACCTCAGCCCCTGGCGTCCCTCCAAGCTCCAGAATGCAGGCAGAGGGCTTCAAACAGTCCTGAAAAACTATTTATTTCACTTTTTCCACATTTATGTTTAGCTCGTGGAGATCAGATGGGAGACTGAGCAAATGAGGAAGCTGAAACATTCTCATTCAAGGATGTATTGTCTGAATTATTCATTATAATCTTCATTCTCCTGTGGATTTTTCAGCATTTGAGTTTTATGAGGATTGTGGATTCTTCCACTTTAATATTATCTTAATGAATTGCAGAAGCTTTCCCATCTACTCCTTCATGCTCCAAAATCTCAGCAGAGAGTCAGCATTCCATAGATTTAGAGAAAATTTTCCTTAATATTTTTTAATTTTTGAGACAAGATATGTTCAAAAAGATAAACATTTAATTAATATATGCATGTCTATGCATATACAATGCAAATTTCCCTCCTGGGCTTCTGATAGATGTATAAGCTGTTTACCAACTGCTCCTGTGAGCTGGTGGCAGACATTAAATGGGGCAGCAGCTGTGGGGCTGCTTCAAAACACCCCTTTGAAGAGCAGAGGATAGAGCTCGGTGTGACACTGGTCCTTACACAGCAGCTGATCAGGAAAACAGCCCTTCATCTGCTGCATCTGCAAGTCAGACATCACCCCTCACCCCACCAAGGGCGGCAGGAACATCACAGGGAAATCTGCATTAGTACTGATCTTCAAGAAGAAAAAAGCTACTTTGAATAGCAAAAGGACACAGAGCAGCAGTACCACCTCCTGATTTTGCAGCATTTCCATCTTGTCATTTAAGCTTTCCACAGTGGGATGAACAAAGAAGAAAATTATGCACCTATTTGTCCTTCCTTAGTACGTGCATATGCTCCCCTTTGGCACTAGCACAGCCTTGAAATGCAAGGTTTGTGATTCTCTGCAGAGAGGTGAGATGAAAAACCTTCTTTGCCCACAGCAAGCACACTCTGAGAGGTCATCCCACCAGCAGCGAGGATCTGTGTGCCTCCTCCATCTTCCCAAGCCAGCTCAAGGCTACCTGCCAGCCAGCACATCCAGGAGAAGGAGATTTTCTTCCCAAAGCTCAGCGTTCCTGAGGCACATGCTCCAGTAAACAATGGCTAGCCCGAGGCTGACTAAAACATCTGCCTGAAATCCAGACTGCTGCCTCTTGTGCTGAAATGTTTCCAGCTGGCACTGCCCCAGCAGCAGGTTTTTTCTTCTCCATGGGCATGTGCAAGTCAAACCCTGCAGTGGCTACAGCCTCTGAATTGAAAAGCAAGTCATGCAAATCCTATTGGCACCAGGGAGCTGTTATCTTGCTAAAGCTTATGGATTTCACAGAGTCTGAGGGCAGAGGGCTCCATGCCAAGGGAGAGGTCTGAACTCTCTTTTCAGGGTCTCACACAGCACAAGTCACTGCTTATAGTCAGGTAACTCTGGGCTGACACTGATGGCAGTGTTTGGAAACTGTGTTAGTCCTCAGACAGTAAAATAATGTTCCAGAAACAAAACCTCTGCTTGCTCTGTATCTGTCTTACATCTCTGTATCCACCTTGTTTGTATCAGACAAGATGTGTCTGATCAGTGAAACACAGTGGAAAATACTTATTAACCTCTATTGACAGAGTCCCAGTGTAACCCCCTCATTAATTTATCCCTGATTAGAGTCTGTTTATCCAGTCTAGTATCATTCCCTTTTAAGTACTGGTTCATGTTGACTCTCCATCAGTCCTCTGGCACCTCTCCAGTTTTCCAAAGTTTGTTAAGATCTAAAATTAGTGAAATGAGAGTACTGAGATACTGATCAAAAGAACAGAAGTGTCCATGACCCCAGGCTTCTGAACTTAAAGTGTTTGTATTTAGCAGGTGATGTTTCACATCCTCCTCAGCTACAGATGGTAAATTATTTCATCTGGTATAGATGGACCCTACTACCTTGCTCTGATATAGTAAAGCAGTAATTATGAACATTTGGTGTGATGTTTTTCCCATCTGATGGATATAAATGGTAAGATTGTAAATAACAGAGAAGCTATTCCTAAGTTAAGATTGCCAGTGATATTTCAATGTCTTCTTACTGTCTAAACATACTTAAGTTTTTATATTTCTGTTTCTGTTGCCTTGCATTCTCAATAACCTGTTTGCAATATATAATCTGTGGAAATGAATATCTGTTCTAAACACCTCTTCTGAACTCCTCCTTCAGATCTGTCTGTCATCTATCTATCTTCTCTGTTGAAATATTGCTCTGGTCTGACAAAATATTAATCCACTGGTGTTTAAATAATCTCTGTCTTTGTAGTTGCAGGTGTAGTAATCTTTCTCATTTGCTGAGGTCAAAGTTGTGAGTGATAGGCTATCAAAGAGATATTTCATGGTTTTAATTAGCATCTCCTCCAAACAGTGATCTTTCAGCTCTGGTCCACAGACCTCCTCTGTTCTGAAGGGTCCAGTGGAGGGAAGAAGGGTCCTTCTGGACTGTGACTCAGTTCCTTCTGAACAAGATGGACACGAATCTCTCAGGGAGGTTAGGATAGGAGTTGGCAGGTTCTAACCACCACAGAGTAAGAGCTCCACTGTCTGTAGCATCACGGAAAGAAGCTGATCTGCAGGAACAACAGGCTCTTTTCTCCAGAAACACTGCCCACCACATCCCTGTGTGGCTGTGCCTGGCTTCAGCCCATCTCTCCAGGCACAGCATCCCAGCACTTATCTCCTCGCACTCCCAGCCCACCTGCTGGCTCCTCCTCGCTCGCATCCAGCCCTGGCTGGAACATCCTGTACTTGGCACGAAGATGCTCCCCAGGACAGCACAGCAGACATCCTCTAGACACCCCGGGCAAACATGAGGAGCCTGCCATGCATCCAGTCCCCCTGCTTTTTGCTCCATCCCCCAGCAGCTGGCAGCAGTTTATCCACCCGAGCAGGACTGCTCCCACTTGGATGAAGTATTTGGGTGCTCCTGCCAAGGCAGGAGGAACATCTGCAGCGAGGAGCTGGAACCACATCCTACTTCCCCAACCAGCAAGAGCTGCCAGCAGGGGAGGAGGTTTGTGTGAGCACGAGATTGCTGGCAAAATGCTGATGCATCTGTGTGCTTGACTCATCAACCTGCTCGTCCTTCCCTGAACCCGTCCCCTTCTTCCCTCCCTTCCCCTTCTCCCTCCTCCTCCTCCTTCTGGGCACTCCCTTCCCTGGATCTCCCGTCCCTGGAGCTGCCGCCTGCCAGGGCTCCTGCAGCAGCAGGGCAGCACCGCGGGGCTCCGGGCCGTGGGTGCCTCCCCACCGTCCCCCGCCTCGGGGAGCCTGCCACAGCACGTGTGAAACTGCAGAGAATCTCCTTCAGTCAATTGTTTGGTTATTCTGTATCACAGAAATAAAAAATAACGAGGAAAATAGCGATTTAAACACACAGGCACACAACCATTAATGAGCAGGTGATTAGAGAGACAGTAAGGGAAGGGAGAGCTTGCCAAGCGCTGACTGGTGGGCCATTAAAGGAGCCACTCTGGCTTTGGAGAGCATCTGCCTCAATATTGTATCTGATAAGATGGAGAAAACATGGTTAGTGTGAAATTAGAGGTGTATTTGAAGGAGCTTGAGGGACTGAACAAAGCTTACTACAGGATGTTTGCAGAAATGACCGAAGACACAGGAATGGAAGGATCAGGGCGGAACAAGTCTGGGAAGATGACAAGGAAGGAGTTGGAAGGATCAGATATGACAGCAAGTGTTTGGGCAGGACAATCACCTGGCTGGGCCCTGGCCCTGATCCATGCAGTCTGGTCTGCCTTATTAAATCCCATCCTTGATTACCTTTGCTGTGTGCCAGGCCCTGGAAAAGACTCAAGGTCTGAGCCAGGGATGGTTGAGGGAGCCAGGATAGAGGACACTGAACAGGCTTTTCAAGGGACCCATGAGAGAGGAGTGCCTGTGAATGCAGAGAATGTGGGAGAGTATTGAGGGGAAAAGAGAGCCACAAAAGCAACAAGCAGCAAAGATTCTCTATCTCAACACTGAGAGATGTAAATACACTGGCAGAACAAAGCATCCATAAAAATGATTATGTTTGTTCCAAGTTACATTGCAGTAATTTTTTGGGTGCCACCCTGGAACTCTGCTGTCAGTAGACATTCCCCAGTCACCATCCCAAATGCTGTTTGTGAGGGTGCTGTTCTTCAGGCTTGAATTAAATGCAGTCTCAATTGCAACAAGAAAGAAAGTAGTAGGTTTTTTTAAAGTAATTACAGTTGCTAAGAGATGTTCAGCACAGGCACGCTACTGAGAAAGCAAGTCCCGTGAATAAGATAAATGCAGTGGAACTGAAGTACCAGGAGAGAACCTGCAAGGTTCCATTCCAGCTGCTTTCAGGCACCTTCATTTGTATCAACAATGTGAGGAAAAGCCGCACCAACAGCTGCTGAGTTAGAAAGTTGCTCTTAATGAGTTTTGAGGCCAATATTTTCAACACTTTGAAACAAGGAAACCATGTTTGAAAACCAAAAGGTTGAGGTTCAACTGTCTTCAGAGATGGAAAAACAACTGTCCATTCGGGTGCCTAAGTGAAAAATCAAAACAATTCTACCATCCTTCTGCGTGGAGCTTTGAGCTGCTGTGAGTGCAAAGCAATCAAACAACCATGGTATCACTGTCAGAAAACACTGCTCCAAAATGGATTCCAGTAAAGCCTGAAAAACAGAGCACAGCAGCCTGGAACACCCCAGGTTGCACTGTTGTCATTTCACGTGTAGTAGTCAAACACAAAGCCTGAAAAATAGGTCTTGGAACTTTGTTTTCCCTGTTCTTGTGAGCTTCTACAGACACAGAAATGATTTATTCTTCTTGTACAAAGCTATGAAGGGAATTAGACCATGTAGATCAGGCTTAGGGAGCTGCAAGCTAACAAAGAGCCTTGCCACCAGCCATTCCTTGAGCTGCTGCCATTGAGAACAGTACAGTATTCCCTGATAAGAGAAATACCTACAGATAAGCACCTGGGAAAGTATTTGTTAGATAATTACTTTTTACTAAGACTCAAATCAGAAGAATAGCACATATTTTCATCTCTAGGCAATAAAACTTGAGATATGTGCTTTATCTCTTTAAAATTCAGTAAAAGAGTTTGTATAATGATGTTCAGAAATTACTTTTGTTGATAAGTACTATTGTGTCACCCTTAAATGAAGCACAGCTTCCCCAGATTGCTTACTTCTGATACTCCATAACTAAGCCTAAGAGACAAGTGAGCTCACAGCTCTCCACCTGCTTAAAACTGAGGTAGGGATATTTCAGTTAGGAAATATTTCAGATATTTCTCTTATCAGATGTATCAGATAAGAGAAAACACAGAGTTCTTTTGACAGCTCTTCTGAGTGAAAGATACATCAGCACACAGGCAGCAGGGGAAACCTTGTTGGTACTCAAATATCAGCTTGATGCTCAGCCAGCACAGCTGAATGGCAAAGCCTGGTCAGGAGGAACTTTGGCAGGCTGGAGGAGTGGTCACATCATCTTAAGTTTAGCACAAACTGGATGTCAAAGGACAATTATAACTGAAACCAACAGTGCCAGTACAAAATCTGCTGTTTCCCTAATGAACTGAGAGAACTCCCAAATTCACAAGTCTTGACAAAGGCCATCTCTGTAAACTGGTCTTGCTAATTACAAGGCTTGTTTTTCTCTTTCATCCCGTGAATCTTTTAAATATCACAGTGACGTTCAATCTTTTTTACATTGACAATGCTGAAAAAGCTAATATTTAGGTAATTCACTCTCTCAAAGTGGGAAGCATCTGTCAACTCATATAAAGCAGAACATGAATTCCCATGCTATTCATTTGAAGTGAAATATCCATGGGTTGCATGAAATGCACACTCATGGTTTTAAAATACAGACAGAAGCATCCAGCAATATTGCAAAAATTCAAAAATATTGAGGAGTAGTCAGGTAAAATGAGGGAATGCCAGAATAATCTCTTATATGTGTTTCAACTTTTAAAAATCTTCCTTGAGGAAAAAAACCCACATTAAATCCTAAAAAGTTACCTGCAGTTTCAATTCCTGTTCTTGAATGCCCAGTCTTTTTTATAGACTGAGAAAATGGCTGTACCAAATGTTCTCACTTCTTCTGTGTGTGCTGACAGCAATAATTTCTGACAATAAATTTGAGCTGGCTATACACCACATCTATTTATTATGAAATTCTTTAAAGGCTGTTTTCATGTCCACTGGAATATTTTGTTTTTAGGAACCTATAAAGTTAGAAAATGAGATTCACTGAACTAAAGTGACAAAATAGATGGGTTATCTGGTAATTGCTCTGTTTCCACTATTTACCGGCAAAGTATGCAAAAAGTCCCGTCTTTAAAAAGTACATCCAGAACACACCAAGCATAAAAGAAATCATAATGAAAGGCTGAAGTGACATTCATTGCAGCAATGCTTTATTTCTCTACATTGCAGTAACTCTCTATATGCCATTAATAATTTCTGAGAATGTAAGTTTCATAGTTGCTTCAGACTATCTTTCAGTCATTTCTCTAACAGAGCTCATACAAATTTAAGCTAAAACTTTCCACGTGGTCTAAATAAGATGAGGAGATCATCAGCAGTCATTGTCAAGGAGGTCTTTTAAACATTGCACTCATACTGCTTATTTTGACTAGGAGCTGTAAGTCCTCTATTTCTCATCTTGAGTCTGCTTCCATCTTAGGCTCAAATAAATGAAGAATATCCATGAGACAGGTGGTCAAATGTAAACTGCTAATTCATGCCTAAAACTAAGTTTAGATACCGTTGGTCAACAGTACAGAGATAGGAAATATTAGTAACAATTTTTTTGTAACTACCTCAAACACACCTACTGGTTTACATAACAACATTCTGTTCTACTGGTCAATTATCAAGAGTTTTGGCATCTCAAAGTATTTCAATTAAATCCCCTCATGAGTGAAGGTAAGTACAGTCCCTCATCTTCAATGAGTGTCTCAGTAGCCCAGGTATAGGCAGCTGCTGCAGAGCTGATGTCACAGCAGCACATTCAAAGAAAATGTTACATAGCTGCACTTCAAATTAATTGTGCCCACAAGAGCTTCTCTCTATTCATAACAAAGGCTGTTCAAGTGCCAGGATCAGGTGTGGATGTTGATAATGTGACATTTGAAGTTAGATGAGATGAATTCTGCCCAGAAATCCCACGTATCATCTGTGTACATCACTTTCCCCTAAATATTACTGAGTGTGGATTTCATGTTCTCCCTGGAGTTTTATACTCCATGTTCCCAACACCTGTGAATCCACAATCAACTCCTGCAAGAAGGCATATGCTACTAAGTCAATTAATACTTCCTCTTTGAATAATTAATACTGGCACCTGACAAAAATATATATTTTGGGGATAGACAAAAAGACATTTCTGTTGTGACTCTTTCTATCACAATAACCAGTCTTTATATCTGCAGCTCAGCACTGGCCATTGTTACTTCATTGTTCAGCATCCTTCACTGAAATTCTTTGCTTGTTTTTCTTGCTCTGCTCCAAGGAAATGTCAGTCAGTGCTCTGCCCTCACTTTGGACCTTTGGAGTCTCATAACCCTTAGCTACCCCAAGAGACTGTGGCTGACATTAACCAGTGTCAACTAGATTATATTGCTTGGAATAAAGATTGATGCTTGTACTTACAATGGATGTTATACAGTTAACTGAAATATATGATGCCCATTCACCAGCTTTTTAGCTTTATGTCAAAGCATTTGTAACCAGGAAAATGAGGAATAGTAAGACTTTCAGTTATAGAAAGGACAAAGTGAAGTTTCTATGTCTATAGTTCAGGCTTCTTTACATTTCCAGCACTCTCCTTTCTACCTAAGCATGACATGGATACTTAAGGTAAGCCAGATTACACAGTTCATTTACTTACAGGTCTTAAGAAACAATTTATAAAAACAAACCAACCAGCACAGTAACAACTCTAATACACATAAATTTTCACTTTACGGACGTCTTTGTCTTCGCATTCTCTTTGCCTGTTGTAATAATAGAATGTATTGTCCCTTCTCTGGAGTTTCTTAACAAATCCAGTTTCTGGCCAGCACTCTACCTACAAGTAGAACAAATAGGATATAAAATCACCTGAACACACTCACATTAAATTATGTTTGTGCATGACATTGCAAGGAATATAGGGTATACTTTCATGGGAAACCCTCATTTGCATCTAAATACTACTTTTCTATTAACTTGCTGAAGTTTTAAAAACAGGTCGAGAACAAGACGACAGAAACCAGTTTTCAGGTTTAGTATAAAGTTATGTGATCTGAAAAGCCTAGAAATAGGAATGTAATGATATTTAAAAGGCTAATTTAAAATTGGACAAGTCAAAGATTTTAAAACACTTTGTTTAGCAATATAACATTGATGCTATTCAGTTATTCAGTAATCTGAGAGGCTGCAAGTGTCTGCTTCTGTAAGACTGACATACATTTAAAGATTTCTTTCAGATCCTTCTGACCATGAAAAATGTGTTTTTCATCAGTATTTTAAGGAAAATAAAGTAAGCTTCAGACTGTATCAGTCTCAAAGACAATAGGATCAGTCCCACATAAACTCAGCATCACCCTGGTGCCCTTCACTGTTTCACAGTGTAAAGCTTTATATTAAAGGCTTCAGCATTTGCACATTTAACAGCTTGATGGCTTTAGTAGCTGTTTCAGCTTGAGCATCTATGACTGCTCTTGATTAAAGTAAACTGTAAAAATCAGGTAATAAGCATCTTATTTCTTTTCCAGGCAGAGCTGACAACAGGATGTCAGACTAGAGCATTCTCTAATTGGAGAGCCCCAGAAGTGGTTTCATCACTTACCTTATGGCTTCAGGCATACAGCTGTGTTATTTGCATTGTCTGTCTAAACATAACAGCCTTAACATTCATTCCACCTACATTATAATTGCATCTTTAGTAACAACTGCATTATAGACTAATGTGGACTAAACAAGAAATTTTGGAATATGTAAGTTGAAAGGATCACTGCCAGGCCCTGGCATGCTGGAACTGAATGCTCACTCACATTACAATTAGTCAATTTTTTTAACTTTCTTTATTCTTTAACTTTCATCAGGGTTTAACTGACAGGGGTTGTGCCCTGCCATAAATCTTGAACACACAGATCTTACCACAATAATTACGTGATTTCCTTCTGCACTTACTGAAAATTATACCATAGCCTTTGCAGTGGTATGAGAGCTCACAATAAAATAATAAACTGCATTTTATTATGCATATTAATGTGTTTTGCTGTGTTTTGAGTTAACTGGATGGGGAGTGAGTTTCTTGGAACTTTCTGTTCTTTCTTATGTGCACAGGAGTTCAACATATATTTAAAAGTGTGTTCTCCATCCTATATATAAGAGCTGTAATAAAAATTATATATTGTTTGCTGTATTAACCTGTTGGTTGCTATTTTGAACCTTTAGTAGCCACTGGATGTTTGGCACTACTCACTTGTTGTGCTGGGGAGCATCACTAACAGCTGCAGTGAGCAGAGGCACAAGTCCCTGGTGTTGACAAGAGCCTGTGTCACAACTGCCTTTAGTACAGCTCAAATATTTCCATTGTGGACATCATTTTGATAGAGGCCAAGCCCTGAGTGTGCACAAAGCCTGACTGTGCTACCACACAATCCAACTGCAAACTGAAGCAGAAGCAATGACACAGGACTGACTCCATGGACAATCAACAAGTTTCCCATCAAGTCTATTGACAGACTAATAAGGAAGCTTCAGAGAGCTCACTTTGAAATATTTCTTTCCTGAACATTGAGTGATTCCTTTGGAGATCAGCTACATCTGTTCAAAGACATCTGCGATGCTTCTAAATGCATGAGAGATGGGGAACAAAACACAGGCTGGGTAGTGTTTCTGCTTCACATCTGTGAAATGAGTTATTCTACACAGTTAACAGCAGCTCAAGAATTCAAGTCAGACCTGTGAGGAAATACACTGTATCAGAACCTAGCCTAAATGAAAGGAAATAAGCAGCACCTCCATTTTTATTTAATCATTTTATATGAGACAGAAGTTTAAACTAGTAACTCTTACAAAGTTCTAAATCTTACCTGTTCAACTTGTTTTACTTGCTTATATTCCACCTCATCTCTGTATCCAGCTTGCTGAAATCTGTATAAGTTCTCTACAACATCTGACCATATTTTGGCACGACGCATAGATTTTGGTTTGATGTCAGCTGTGGTCATGACTTCAGAAACTTTAGGCATCTTCCTGAAATTAAACTTAAAAAAATTAAATAGAGAAGACAGAAGCAAGTGATTTTGTTGGGGACATAGAGTAATGGATAGAACAAAATTTTAAAATAAAGGAATTACAGAGTTTACAGTCTGAGGTTAAAAAAGGAAAAAGTTATAAGCAGTTGGAATCCAATTAAATGCACTACTTAATGTCAAACAAACCCAACTCATCTGTGCTTCCACATACATCTTGACTCAACCTTCCTCAAATTTAACTGTGCATATTGATGAATTAAAAAAATACTAAATGCAATTTTGAATTTCACATCTTTGCAGTTGCTGTCCCCTTGGGGCAGACAGGCAGATTTCCAGATTTTTCTTTCTTGCTCTTGAAGTGGCACCAAACTGGGAACCACAGAATGAAGATCTGGGCTGTTACTGAAGAACAGCAAACACTCAGGATGGGAGAGGAGGGCAAAGGAGAAATGCACAGTCAGTGACATGGCCACAGTGCCAATGACAGAGACAAGGTCTTCAGAGATAAACTGGATAAGGAGACAAGGCACACAACCTGCCAGAATTCACCCTTTTCTACCTTTGCCCTAGCAAACAGAGTGCCACTGACTTACTCCTCACACAAAACCCATTTGTTCGGTCTGCTGAGACACAGCAAACAGGTTAATCAGCTGCTAAACCTGAAAAGAGCAGAACTGGGACAAGCTGAAACTCAAACTGAAAAGAAAATTAATTAAATAGATAAATGAGGGAAAAAACCCAAACAAACTAAAAACAACAGCAACAAAAAAAGCAATAAAAAATTGATGGTGGTTTCCTGAACAGTTACACAAGCTGTAAGGGTTTGTGGGAGGAATTTCTGCTCCCTTAGGGCATCTGCCCACGGGATGCCCTGCAGATTTCACTGCAACATGGGACAGCAGATACTCACCAGGGATGGATTTGAACTACATTAAAAAAATAAATAACTTGACTGAATTTCATTGCATTTTCTTTCCTAAGCATATCTTATTTTGCTGCTCAAATAGAACTTTTGTTGCTTCTGCCAGCAAAACACACCCATCACTATCATGCCTAGCAGGTATGATCAGAGATGAGTCCTTTCCCAGTTCTGAAATGTCACCAAGCTTCAGCTTGATAACTAGGAAAGTATCTCCAAGGAATGAAAACTTCTGGATTTTGCAGTGAGAGGATGAGTTTCCTTCCCTGTGGGTACCATGCTGCCTCCAATCCTTGCCCAATTTCTTTACTTGGAAAGTTCCTATATTAACAGAGAGCTTGAAAAGTTGAATGCTGAAATTGTATCAAATGCAAAATGTCCCTAGTCTTTTAGAAAAGCAGAAATTGGGAAAAGTCTTGCACCATATGATAAAAATATTTGGGAAAATTATATCAAGAATTATTGTTATCACAATGTTGAACTAGCAGAAAGAAGTCTGCACACCTGTCACCTGTTTGTATAAGAGCCAGCAGCAGACAAAGAAAGGGCCTTTCATTTCTTATTGAATACATTTATTAGAGATCAATAAAAATATGTAAAAGGCATTTTTGGCAACACTAAACCATTTCTTGCAGTTCAGTATTCCAAGCATTCTTTTACCAGGCACTGCAGCATTTTGCAATTAAAAGCAGCCATTCACTAAACTAAAAAACTAATTTTCCCACCTGGTTATGAGGTATCAAATACAAATTAACAGGATAAGCACAGATCCTTACTCTAAATTCAGGGTAGCAAGTAGGGTAAGTTTGTTTGTCCTGTGCTGCAAAGGGCTCTTTTGCAACCATCACAGGATTTTTCAAGCTCTGTATTTCTTATCAGTGTTTGATGAGAACTGTTATCAGTCAGTATTGACTTTAGACAGTCAATATGATGAGCAATAATATTAGATCCTAATAAATGCTAAGCTAGAATGAAATGAAGTGTCTGGTGATAACTCACATGTCCTTAGTGTTAAGTACTTCTTTACTGGACATGCTGGATTCACTTGATGAAGGTTTTTCTTCGACACATGTGGGTGGGTCTGGCTCTTCTTGAGTCACCATTAATTCACAGTGCCTGTCCACGGGCGTCCCTGCC
This sequence comes from Calcarius lapponicus, assembly GCA_039654755.1. Lineage (NCBI taxonomy): Eukaryota > Metazoa > Chordata > Aves > Passeriformes > Fringillidae > Calcarius > Calcarius lapponicus. Next base: position 11,835,173 of record CM077463.1, read on the forward strand.
CAAAAAATAAAGATCATTTATTGAAAGTTCCAGCTTAGTGACTTCATATAATGAAAGCATCCCATTTTGGGGCTGCTATTTAAAACTTGTACTCTGTGTCTATTGTGTGTCCAAGTTCCAGGCACAGAGCTGTTTTCATTGTACCAGAGCAGGGGACAGCTGTACTCCAGCCAGGAATTCAGGGAAGAGACGAAAGACAACAGACAGACAAAGGCAAATAAAGAAGACAAGAGAATGGTAAGAAAATATTCAGTTTAATATGAACACTTTTCATTTAAAGGGAATTTTTGAACAGTGAAGTGGACTTTGCTGAGATGACAATGTTTGCCAGCTGCTAATTTAGGGTAAACAGTGAATGCTTTGGCCTTGGGAACACATTTTTTAATGTTAATCATAACACAGTTACTGTGGAATCCTAACTAGCCTGGGCTCACTGATGGTGGTTTCCTGAATAGTTACACAAGCTGTGAGGGTTTGTGGGAGGAAAGTGTCTGCTCCCTTAGGGCATCTGCCCAAGGACCACTTTCACTGCAACATGGGGTTACAGGAAAGGGAGGAAGACATAAAACAATATATGGGGACTCAAACCTGAGCAGCAAAGGAGGAAAGTAATGATGAGAACCACAGGTGTGGCATGTAAAGAGTGTGAGAATGTTTATTCCAGCAAGGTTATCTGATCAGGGACCTTGTCAGTTGGGAAATTTGGGAAAAAGGGGGAAACAAACAAAATATGCAGACACAGCAACCTGACAAAACAAACACTGATAAACAAACCTCAATTCCAGCACTAATAGATGGGCTATCAAGAAACTACAGGAATGACATCCAGAGAGACCAGCCTGGACTTTGCACTGGTGAGACTTAACCAGGGGTACCCAGACTTGGAAAGGTGTGGTAATCCACAGAACTGTATAGATCTGTGAGGAACGTGCAGGAGCAGTGAGAAACAACGATGGGAATAGACACAAAGGAGTATAAATGAGCCTGTCCTGTGTAAAACAGGACTAGTCAGTATTACATGCCCAGTTAAGCCTCACGTCTGATCATCACAGACTGTCCTACCCTATTGTATCTTTTTCAGTATTAACTGTCTCTCTGCACAAACTCTGTATTCCATATGTGTGTGCTGCAAGGACAAAGTGCCAGCCCCTGGTGAGACCCGTGTATGAGTGAACACTGGTGCCAGCTCTGGGAGTCATACTGGGGGTATGAGTACCTATGATATCTGGTGTAGGTGGGGGTACTCAGTTTCCATCCACTGGAGCAGGAACAGGATGTGTCCTGAAAAATTAGCTACTGGGGGAGGGCTGTCATGAGTGAGGGGCTCCACATCAGCAGGTGGAGCAGGACTGTGGGTCACAGCCTGTGTGCCTGCTGCTGGGGAGGAACAGCGTCTGTACCTTCACCCATTTTGGTATTCCTAGGGTGCACACCCATATTCACCAGCAAACCTGAAGCTGAAGAGTAGGGGCACCTTGGCTCCAGGCCAGGGTATCCATTGGGACAGGGAGCACCACATCCCCAGGGCACAGCACTGGCAGGAGATGGTGGTACCGCCTACATCATTTAAGTCAGCAAACACAGGACCTGCTTGGGGTCTCAGAAGAGCCAGTAAGAGATTTCAGAGGATGTCAAGGGGTTGGAAAAGCCCTTAAGGATCATCTCGTTCCGACACCTTCTGTGGGATCAGGTTGGTCAAAGCCTCATCCAACCTGGCCTTGAACTGTCCCAGGGCTGGGGCAGCAAAACCTCCCTGGGAAACCTGTCCCAGCACCTCACTGCCCACACTGTAAAATAATTCTTCCTAATATCTAAGTTCCCCTCTTTCCAGTGGCTTCTACCTACTCCACCTGATAGTTCCCTGTTGTGAAAAATGCATGTATTTTATGATTGGCTTTTCACAGATATTCAAATGAATATTGTATGTGTTGTGTTAGAAAGTAATGCTGTATTAATTCTCTTAAGTAGTGTGGTAAATATAGTTTTAGGTTATAACAAAATGTTAAAATAGAAACTACGCTATGTAGGATACTTGTTTTAAAGAAAGGACTTGCAGCGAGATAGCAGCCACAGGACACCTGAATCTTTCAGAGAAAGAGAATTTATAGTCCTCTTATCAGAAGAAATGAACTTCTTCCCGCCTCGAAGGCGCTGTGAGGATTCAGAGGAAGTTCACGATGACCAGACAGAATCCTGTGTTTGAATGGAATTTATGCATCATGTATGAAGTGTATGAATATGCAACAGGTATTGCTTTTAAGGGTTAACTCTTTGTTAAGGTGTGTCCTTTTTCGGGCTCGTGCTGCCCAGAAATAGGTACCCAGACGCCCGTAACTCTTTGTCTCTATTGTCTCATATTGTCCTAATCCAAATGGTCAAAAATATTATTACTCTAATTGTATTACTGTCTTTACAACCATTTTATTACTATTAAACTTTAAAAATTTTAAAAACAAGTGATTGGCGTTTTTCACACCTGTAAATCCCGAGGTGCTCCGGCAGACGACCCGGCCTGCACCCATAACTGCGCTGCGACCGTAACTTCACCCTGCTCCCACTGCCCTGGCCACAACCCGCCCACCCAGCCCTTAAGGCGCCCACCTCTGTTCAAGAGACGCAAAACGGGGACTGTTGTCAGGCGAGGCGGGGCGGGGCGGCGGCCGAGGCGCGATGGCGGCGCCCTCACGGCCTCCCCCGGCCCCTCACGGCCGTCCCCTCACGGCGCCAATGGTCGCCAGGCAACCGCCCGCCATGGCCTCTTTAAAAAGGCCGTGCCCGCCCCTGATAGGCCGGCGCGGGGCGGGGCCGCCTCGGGATTGGCTGGGCGCCGGGCGGGCGGAAGCGCGCGGCGCCCGCCATGAGCCGTTTCGGGGGCCGCACGCGCGAGTACCCGGCGCTGTCCATCGACCGCTTCGACCACGACAACCTCCGCGCGCGGGCCTTCTTCCTGTCCCACTGCCACAAGGGTGAGGGCCCGCCGGGAGGGACCCCCGGCGCCGCCGCTCCCTTCCCTCCGCCTTCCGTCCCTCCCTCTGTGCCTCCCTCCCCCCGTCCGTTATCCCCGCCCCGCGTGTCCCCCGGCTGACCCGTGCCTCTCTCCCCAGATCACATGACGGGGCTGCGGGCGACCGCCCTGAAGAGGCGGCTGGAGGGCAGGTACGGGCTGGAGGCGGGGCGGCCCCAGGGGGAGGCGGGGCGGCCCCAGGGGGAGGCGGGGCGGCCCCAGGGGGAGGCGCGGCGGCCTCAGGGGGAGGCGAAGCTTGAGCTGAACAGCGCGAGGAGCTGCCAGTCAATCCCAGGGGGTCATCAATCCCAGGATAGGAACGGGACAGGGACACTTCCCACTAGACCTGGCCTCGGACTCTTTCAGGGATGGGGCATCCTCAGCTTCTCTGGGTAGTTTGTTCCAGTGCCGCACCACCCTCACTCGTTGCAAAAAATTTCTTCCTTGTAGCTCATCTAGGCCTGCCCCCGTTCAATTTGAAGTCAGTCCCCCTTGTCCACACCGTGTCCTTGTAGAAAGTCCCTCTCTATAATTCTTTAAAGCCCCGTTTAAATATCAAATGGTAGCAGTAATGTCTCCCCAGAACTTCATCTTCTCTAGGCTGAAGGACCCCAGCTATCTCAGCCTTGCCTTCATGGCAGCGGTGCTCCGGCCCTCTGAGCATCCTGCTGGTCTCCTCTGGAATTGCTCCAACCTGTCCTTGCTGTGCTGGCCCCAGAGCTGCTGCAGCACTGCGGTGGGGCTCAAAGGAGTGGAGCAGAACCCCCTGCCCTGTCCTGCTGCCCAGTGCTGGTGGTGCAGCCCAGGGTAAGATTGGCTTCCTGGGCTGCAGGTGCACACTGCTGGCTCATGGCCAGCCCCTCATACACCAGTACCCCAAAGTCTTCTGCAGGGCTGCTGTTAACCCATTTATCCCTCAGTCTGTTTTGATAGCAGGGGTTGCCCAGACTCAAGTACACATGGCCTTGTTGAACTCCATGATGTTCGTGAGCTTGATGAGGATCTCTCTGTTATTCCCTGGAAGTGTTGGTGCACAGAGACAATGCTGTGCCTGTGCAGTGAAGGGGCCAGCTGTGCTCTCTGAGGTGTATAAGCAAGCAGGTAGCCAGCAGTTTGAAGGAGATACTTATTCCCCTGTGGCCAGCATGTGTGAGACTTTTCAGGGTTACTGTGTCCATCCCTGGGCTCCCCTGGATGGTAAATTGATAGGTGTCAGCATCACCACATTGGTCTGGGGCCAGGGCCATATGATGTGTGAGGAGAGGCTGAGAGAGCTGGATGTCTTCAGCCTTAGGAGTAGGAGACAATCATTTATCACTGCTTGCAGGTAGAGGAGATGGAGCCAGACTTTTCATGAAAGTGCATAAAGAAAGGGCAAGGGACACCTTTTTTCACCAGGAGGATGATCAAATGTGGCAATGGGCCCAGGGAGGTTGTGGGCCAGTTCCTAGGCTCTCTTTGATTTATTAGAGTAGATATTGCATCTCCTCTGATGCAAGCAGAGAATCTCTTTGCTCATCAGGTCTCTGTGCATCAGCTGAAGCTTCATGAGGAGTATTCTGTGTTCTGCTGTGTGCTGACTGTGCTTAGTATCTGTTCCAGGGGTGGAGAAACAGCAGATAGGTCATGACCACGTACCACATGCTGCATTTTTGTCTGCACCAAACCATGCAGGCAGGGGCACACAGGGGTTGGTTGGGTTTGCTGTGCTGAGGAGAAGCCTGCAGGCTTCCAGCTCTGCAGGTCTCCTCACATGAGAGGTTTCTGAGGGCAGGGTTTGATGTTCTGGGTGCCAGGTGCTGATGTGTCGTTAGATTGTTCCTCATGTCTACTGTAACAAACACTTATCTGTGTTTTTTGTCTCCTCACAGCTTGAAAGTTAAACTATACTGCTCACCAGTAACTAAGGAATTGTTGTTGACTAACTGGAAATACAAGTTTTGGGAGAATCATATTGTGAGTTGGTGTTTATTTTGAAAATAGCATTTTCCAAGCAGTGATTCTCAGAAAGAAGCAGCTCTCTGCTCCTCAGGAGTGTCTGAATATTGGTGTTGATAGAGTGTTTCAGGGCTTAAGTGCCATCAATGTGTCTTTCCTGCTGCTTGCTATGTGGCATTGGTTTATTGCTGTTTGTTGTTTATTTTCCCCCCCACAAAATTTTTCCTTTTCTCTCAACTTCAGCTTTACGTGGCCTTCATCCTTACACTGATCATTTGTACATTTGAGTTTGTATTAATTTTCTTACCTTGATCATGTCTCTTTGCTTCTGTCCTTTATTTCTCTTTGGCTTCATTTAAAGTCTCTTATTGCTTGGAGTGTATATAATCTGAAGTTATATGATTTTCTTTTTGCTTTTTGGAAAATGGACTATAATATGAAAAAGTTGTAGTATAAAATCACTGAAAAACTTAATAAATTTACATGATTTGCAGTGTTTGGAGCCAGACTAAAAAGGATCTGTGTTATATACAGGTGTGACTTGAAGTTATTTCCTTCCCTTTGCAGATGCAGGTATTATGAAATGGAACATGAGTTTTTTTACAAAAATAAAAATTATCTCTGCACAAACACAGGAATATGTGCTCCTGGTGATTTGTGGCCTCTGCTTCTGGTAACAGGGGGCAGTGGGAAGTCCTGCAGCACAGAGCTGTTCTAGCAAGATCCACTGCTGTGGGACTGGGATTTTGGGCTTTGCAGTCATCCAAAATTAAGGCATGTGATCCACCCAGAGGAACAAGAGCTATTGCTGATAGAAGTCCAACATGCTCTAACTCTTTTAGGCATGCACACCTTGCCTAAGGTATCTCCATTTAATTTTTAGGTAACTTTAAGGAAAATTTATTCCACTGGAAATGGAAATTTATGACTTACTATGGGAAAATGAGTTTAATTTTACAGGCTTAGCATTAGCTATAGTGAGTGCTACAGATGTCTACATACTAAATAACTAGACATAAACATGAAACAGAACGTTCAGTAAATCCTATAATGCAATTAATCATTTTGTTACAGGTTGCATTGGAAGTTGAAACACCAACTCAGATTTCTTTAGAAGATGAAACATCTGGTGAGGTAAGTTACAGGAAAAAACGATTCATATGTCAGTCATGGGCAGCAACGCTGTTTACATGAGTACAGGAAACACAGCTGCAGCATCTGAGGTGCACAAGATATTTTTAAAATGTATGTGCCCCTCCTCTCTTGCAGTGACAGAAAAAGGGGTGGTAGTTCTAAACTAAAAAAGGCTCAATTCAGACTAGATAGAAGGAAGAAGCATTTTACAATGAGGATGGTGAAACACTGCAACAGGTTGCCCAGAGAGGTGGTGGATGCCCCATCCCTGGAAACATTCAAAGTCAGGATGAGGCTTTGAGCAGTCTGATCTAGTTGAAGATATCCCTGCTTATTGCAGGGGAGTTGGACTGGATGAACTTTCAAAGTCCCTTCCAACCCAAACTATTCTGTACTTGCTCACCAGGAACCAAGGAAGTAGAACTGTCTTGTGTCCAACTTGCTTTTATAAGCACCATCCAATTCTTGGTCCTCTCTTCTGCCATGACAGGATGGCGGCTGCAGTGTGAAGAGACTCTCTGGTTTTAAAGCAATGCTAAATGCTGCAGGAGGCCGTTGGGAGTAATGCATTGCTCTCACTGTGCTGACAAAAGTACTGGTAGCACTTACTACAGTCTGAAAATAATGCTAACCCCTCTCTTCCAGAAAGAAGATGTAGTGGTGACACTTCTGCCAGCTGGTCACTGTCCAGGTTCAGTCATGTATGTCCTTTCAGCACTTTAAATGTTTCACCACCTGGCATTTAATGAGGAGTTTGACCCAAATGTTGCTGTCTGCAGGTTTCTGTTTGAAGGTGAGAATGGCACTGTGTTGTACACAGGGGATTTCAGGCTTGCAAAAGGAGAAGCAGCCAGAATGGAGCTTTTGCATTCAGGGACCAGGTGAGCTATTTGTAGCATATAAAAAGAAAAGAAGATCATATGGCATGAGCAATTTGTCTAGGTATTCATTATTTTTTCCACAGTTTTTAGTCTAGATTAAATATAATTGCAATACTGCAGTTACAAGCCCTCTTTGACGTATTCTTTGTAATGAAGAGGTAGAATTACCTCCATTTGAAGAGAGAGGAAGTGGTGTATCTTAGCACTGTGGTATAATGTTTACTCTGATATCACATTTCTATCCTCCAGGGTAAAAGACATCCAGAGTGTATACTTGGACACTACTTTTTGTGATCCCAAATTTTATCACATACCAAGCAGGGTAAGTCTAATAACTTGTGAGAAGAAAGGCCCTTAAAACTGTTAATTAATTAACTACCCCTTTGTTAGGAAAGTCTTACAAGACAATGCCATTTTGCATTACTAAATCACAGTACTTTGGAAGTATCTTCCAAGGTGATTGACAGCACTTTGCACACTTTTCAGGAGGAATGTGTAAATGGGATCTTGGAGTTAGTGCGGAGCTGGACCTCACTGTCTCGTAATCATGTTGTGTGGCTGAACTGCAAAGCTGCTTATGGATATGAGTATTTATTCATAAACCTCAGCGAGGAGCTCGGAATCAAGGTAATATTTCTCTAATTGCTGCTTTGGAACAGATCCTCAGTGGTGATTGTGGCCAACACTGAGCTGGCAATGGCTGTTCAGAGGGCTGCTCTAGGTACAGTTATGCCTGTGTCATTAACTTCCCTTGAAAATTGCAGTTGTGCTCAAAATGAGGTAACTAGTTGACTTCAGTCTGGAACATCTGGACTTCCCAAAGAGAAGTTAATTCTCAGTTTTCAAGCTCAGTGTTTAACTCACTCCCTTTTATTTGGTGAATTATAAAAGTCATTTGCATACAGCATTAATAATTAGTTTATCTTCTGTATATAAGTATATATAATTATATATATTCTGATTTTCTCATGAGTATTCATCCTTCTTTAGTATAGATAGTATGTTCTACTTGTTCTAGATGCCCAAGTTTTGGCTGACACATCTCTGCTTGGACATTATTTGGAGTAATAATTTAAATACCTGCCAGCATTTGGGCAGAGCAGAATCACATCTATACAGCTGCTCCAGCCGCAGTCTGGCAACCAGTAATAAAGAGTAAACTCTGGCTTTCTCTAGGTGCACACAAACAAACTTGATATGTTCAGGAACATGCCAGAAATCCTGTGCCATGTTACCACAGACCAGCGCACGCAGATTCACGCCTGTCGACATCCTCGGGTGCGTTTGTCCTGCAAAGCCTCCCCTGACCTTGCTCTGAAAATGTGGTTGTAGGTGCTGATGTCTGGGGCCTCTTGGGTTAGTGAAGACTGGTGAAATGGTGGCTTAATGTGAAGCAGAATGAAAACGTTAGTTAGAGGGTTGAAGTTGTTTTCTTTTGTTTTTTTAAGAAAAGAAAGGGAAAAATATTTTAGCTTATGCTAGAAGTAATTTAATTGTATTTGAAGCCTGAAAATTGTTTATAGGTGAAGTGAACAAGGAGCTGAGTAGATCAATCAGGTGTTGCCCATTTCAGTGTATCAAAAGCAGCTCAGATGGTGCCTGTGTGGTTTTAGCATGTGGCCATCCATTTTCAGGATGTCTCTCAGGCTGGGAGCTCCAGCTTGGAGGAACACAGGTAGAACCTGAGATGGCACACTGGGGCATTGGTCTCTGACTGATTTACTTTGCCAGCTGCACTAAAGAACCAAGGTGTGACAGGGTCTTTCCTTGTTTGGCTAGATACTATGCTGCTTAATTTCTGGGTAAAAAAGGTCACTGTTGAACTTAATTTTATATCCATTGGACAGGATGATGACTGCTTCCGAGGGAACAGACTGCCCTGTGGGATGACTTGCCTCAATGGAACTCCACTGCATGTAATCAGCATCAAACCCTCCACAATGTGGTTTGGGGAAAGGAAAAAGAAAACCAACGTAATAGTGAGGTGAGCATTTGGGCCACACAAAAACCTGTTCTTTCAGGTTTGTGTCTTGCCTGATACGTGTATAATTAAATCTCAGAATGGACTTCAAGAGTAGTTTATGCTGGTCTGTTGACCAGATTGAACAGCAGTTACCTAATTTCTGTGCCTTTCTGTTTCTTTAGGACTGGGGAGAGAACGTACAGAGCTTGTTTCTCTTTCCACTCTTCGTACAGCGAGGTTTGTATACTTCTAGTACTGAGTATACATTGATCAGGAAAATGTAAAGGAGTTTTGATTATTCTGGAGTGGATGACATGACTTGTCATATTAAGAAAAAATCCTGTCAGTAATAAGATGTAAGGAGATAGGAAGTTCTGAATGCTGATGACAAATTATTTTTAATATAGCTGCAGAGGAACTTGTTAAAGTAGGGCAGGATTACAAGCCTATTTCCTGTTCTCAATGTATAGGTCACTTCTACAATTGTTTTGACTGCCTTTCTATTTTAGATTATTGTGTAACTATGCAATGCTTAAAGCATGGAGTCTTCGTTTACAATATGTTGTTTATCTGCTGTGACTTAGATTTTGGTGGGTTTGCCTTCTTTTCTCAGCCCACATATTTAAACCGTATTTTCTCTCATCCTGACTGCTGCTCTTGCCTCTTTTCCTGTGTTAAAAGACTAAAAGGAGATTGGTCATGGCAGCATCCTTGCCACAATCACGCACTTTCATTTAACATGACTCGATACAGCTCTAAAAACACTTTCTCCTAAGAAACTGAACTGAAACTAGATCAGTGCTAACAATGAACTGTCACAAAGTCTTGCACTACAAAATGGAGGAAGCCAGTACTGTTTTTAACCTCCTGATTAAGTTTAAATTTGCTCTGCCATGCAGAATTTTAAATTGAGGTCCCAGTGTGGAATTTGCTGGTGGAATATGGGGGTTAGTGTAACTCTAACACTCCTACCTCACATGCAAAAATAGATGGGTCCTTTTTCTGGTTTGAGACAATTTAAAGGAGAACACTCTGGAACAAATTGTCTCTCTTTACAGGTTCAACTAATCCCTTTCCACGAGTAAGGAATGAACAGGAGTAGATAGAAGTGAAAAAATAAGAGTTTCTTAACAAGTGCACCAGCAACAGGAAAAAAATAGCAGTAAATGACTGCTAGATACAAAATTGCAATAACATTATGGGTCGCCCCAGGACAGTCCTGATGTATGTACAGATAGCAGTGTAACCTGCAGCCTGCAAGTGTTTCCAGTGCTCAGCAGGAGTGCCCCAAAAAAAGCCTCACCAGGAGTGCCCCAAACCAGACACAATTCCTGAAGAAATTTTCCGGCAGATCTGAGAAGATGACAGAGGAAGGCTTGGAAAAAACAGTGTGTTTTGTCATAATGGGCTTTTACAGAGTTCTTCAGGAGAGACTTTAGGAATAGGAAAGGAACACCTGATCTGCATAACAGGAGACTTGAACTCCAGTAAGAAAAATGCGTATTTGAGACGATCAGCAGCAGTAAGGACAAAAGGACAAGGAACCACTGGATCACATTCCAGGTCTGCCCAGCCATTTCTTTCAGGGACAGGGATGGTCTTGTGTAGTAACTGATGATTGCAGTGAGGTGTTAGGTGAGGCTGAGTTCTCAGCATCCTTTCAGGCCTGTGTGCTTGTTCCAGGGATACCCACTTTGACAGAGTTGTGGGCTGCACTGGTCTTTTCATAAAGACTACTAGTAGTACTTTTGGATGTGCTTGCATCAGTTCTGCCTTTAAGTGACATTCTTAACTGTTGATGTCATTTTTAAAATTGCTTCTTCTTTTCTGGAATTCAGATCAAGGATTTCCTGAGCTACATCTGTCCTGTGAACGTGTATCCCAATGTACTGCCACTGGGTGTGACAGAGGACAAAGTTATAGAAATGTAAGTGACAAGTGGCTGCTGGAGGTAGGTGATCCAAACTCTGTTCCTGTAAGGACAATTCCCCTCCTGAATCCCAGCCTCTCAGGCTTGGCTTTACTTGTCTGAGAATTCAGATTTTTTTCTATATTCAGTCGCACAGACTTGGGCTTTCTGAAGCATGTGTGTATGTTGAGCTGAGTCTCAGAGTTTGGATTCTGCTTCTGTCTGTATGTAGAGGCTTTTCTGCTGGTAAACTCTGTTTGGGAGGAAGCTGAATACAGATTCATCTCACTTTGTTCTGTGACCAATTTCTATTTATCATTGCTACTTCTCAGAAGTTTCTTTTAAAGGTGGTTTCTCTGGGGACTTGAACTCCTCCCCTGCACAGCAGCAGAGAGGCCAGTTCTGCTGTGCTGCTGTAGATGTTGGCAGCTTAAAAAGCACCCTCAGGGAGCAGGAGAGCTGTGGTGTCTCTTAGTCTGGACAGAACAAAGATTCCTGTTCCTTTTTCCTTTCCTCCTTAGTAAGAAAGGAGACTTCCACTTTATAATCACTGAATAAAACTGTAGTCAGATTTTGAACCCTGTCAGCTTGTTTTCTGTAAGGAAGGAACTACAATATAGTTTCCAAAAAATGTACATGTTTTATGGTAAATATATTGAAAGGACAGATCTCTACCTTTCAGCTGCTGAAGCTCACCAATGGATCAAGGAGTTTGCCCTAGGTATTGCTGCCTTTGCTTTAACATTTTTGCTGTAGTGCCTATGAAAGGCATGGAGCAGTGTGCTTAAAACAAGTTAAAAGGATTTACTTTTGCTTCTGAAAGCATCTGCTGAGTTTTAAATATTAACTGCTTTTCTCATTCCCTTCAGATTAAAGCCATTATGCAGGTCATACAGAAGAATCATGGAACCCAGGTACAAGCCCTTAGGAACCCTGAAGAGACCCCACAAGAGAGAATTATCTGATACAGGTAAAGGTTCCTCTGCTGCTACTGCACCTTAAATGGAAGTCTGAGACTAAGCACAGGTGCCAAAAGCTTTGGTGTTCATCACAGTCTGTGTGTTCAAAGCAACAGCTGGGAAGGAGAAATAGAAACTGTGTGAACTTAGGTCTTAGGAGGATGAGAGAGCACTAACTGTGTGAAAACACACTTGTTTGCAGTCTTAAAATGTACTTAATGCTCAACAGCCCTGTAAGTTTTTGGATGGAGTTTGTTCCCTCCGTCCCAGAACATCCCTAGGAAAGCTTGTTCTGTCTCTGTGAGGCACTGTGCTAGACAAGGCAAGGGAAACACTGTCAATATCATCCTGCAAAATCTCCAGCTGGGTTAAAGAATATTTTCCTCAATTTATACTAAATAAATTTTTAATAAAAAATTTGCTCTCAACAAGATTTTAGCAGAGATGTGAACTTTTCTTAGTGATCTTCTGCTTGTTTCTTGCCAGATGAAGATGATCTCTTTGATTCAGAATTAATTTCTACAAGGCCCAAGATTCCAAAACAGCAGAGAGGAGAGAGCAGGCCCTCCAGCACAGGACAGCCTGAAAACTCTGAAGGAAACATTAATGAGAGCACAGAAAGTTACAAAGGGACCACAACTTACACCTCCCTCAAGGTAGACTTTGTGGACTGTGAAGAATCAAATGATGATGATGATGATGAAGATGATGAAGAAGAACCTGAAAAAAATTCAGTTCAATTTCTTTCCCACGGGCCAGATGCCACTTCCACAGGCAATTTCAATGGAGTAACTAGTGACCAGCAGGAGTCTAATGTCCCTTGCTGGGATGAATTTTTTACAGGTAATAAACTAGAGGAAAGCTCTGAAAATGAGGACAACCTCCCATCTTCAGCAGATGCTGGTGGGTCCCAGTCACTCTTCAGCGATTCAGAGGGAGTAAGTGACTCGACACACATTTCCTCCCAAAATTCTTCTCAGTCAACACACATATCAGAGCAGGGGAGCCAGGGCTGGGACAGCCAAATGGACACAGTGCTCATCACCTCCCAGGAGAGAAGTGCCCTGGAGCTCAGCACAGGTGGGAGCAGAGCAGTGGTTCCTGTGCTGCAGGAGAGTCCCAAGGACACTCAGCTGCACAGCAGCAGGGGGAAGCCACCAGGTCAGGACAGACCTTGTGCCCACGATGATGCCTGTGGCTTGAAAAGCAAAGGCTGTGAGAAAGCTGCAGAAGATGGCACTGCCCACATTGAGGATGTGCTGGCAGAAATAAGTGACAGCTCCAGGACTCCTGACCTGGAGCTGAGGAGGGACTCCCAGAGCTCCTCTGACTTTGAAATTCCCTTGACTCCTGGTGCTGAAGCGCCTCAGCCAGATAAACTGCACCATTTATACAAGAAGCTTGCAGCAGGTGAAAACATAATCAGTGAAAAAAAAGTCTCCTGAGAACAGGTATAACTGATTACCTTGTGGTAATACCCAGCATCTCTATTAGTACCTGAATTATTTTTCTCTTTCCTGCTGGTTACTGTCTGCAGCTATGCTGAGTCATGCTTAATTCAGAAGTATCTTACTGTCAGAACCAGGAATTTGCAGCCTGTGTACCTTTACTGTTCCTTCCATGAAATACTGAAAATGAAGTATTCCCAGGAGGGACAGTAAAAGCCTTCTACCTCCCAAGGTTCAATTCTCCAGGACTGTAAGTAGACAAAAAATGGACCAGACAAAACTAAGGGTAGGACACTAAATGAAATTTAGTGTTTATCATGAGCTCTAAGAGTTTGCGTTTGTAATGTGATCTCAGGTTTTAATAAAATAGCACACTATTAACTGTGGGGAGGAAGACCTAAGAATGACCATGCAAACAAGGCAGTTGTAATTTGGCCTTAATCCCTATTACCTTTGTTTCTCAGTATTATAACAATTTAATCAGTACTCACTGCAGTTATTTTTAAAAATAACTGCAGAACAGATTAGAGAATTACTGAGGTTGTGAAGGGGGGGGTTTAATTTGTTTTAAATCAAGTTGTTAATTTCAAAAAGTCTCTCTTGACACTGAGCTTTAACTCCTGAGTTAGGTACTGCAGACTTCTGTCTGTGCTTCACCTCCAACTGCAAACAACTTGTCATCACTTCTCTGTGTTCTGGTGTGTTCTGAATTTCTTCAGAAAAATCTACAATCCTGTGGTTCCCAAGTTACCAGCCCTGTCCTGCTCTGGCAGGTAGCTCAGCCACAGAAGGTAACCTGGTATCCCACACAGGCTCTTGTATGACAAAACTTCGCCTCCTCTGCAACACTCTGTAGACCTCAGTGTTTTAAATCAAGACAATACATTCTCCATGCACGTGTGCCATCAGAACTGCCAAAATTCTTAGCTTCTAACATAGAAATGAAATTCAGGTTTTTCTTAAACTAGAGTGCCTACAAAATATCTAAACCACAGAAGTAATCTAAAAATCCCTGAGGTTTTCCATCCATGATTTTAAGTCCCAAAGAATTAAACATAATTTAGCACAACATCCCTCCCCTCTGAGTGTGCCTTCAGTTGTTGTGCCATGTTTAGTGACATGTGAATGTTAAATCAACCAGCATTCTGCCACAGGGAACAGAGGCAGGAGGGATAAAGCACTGCCATAATCTATGTATGATTCTAAGGATATTAAAGAGCCAGTATTTCTCCACTGTTACCTTTCCTGCTGTTTGTGGGATTTGTTAACCTAAATTCCAAATGTGATCTACCAACTTTGGGGGTTTTTTAGCAAGTCTGAATGAATGGAGCTGCTGTTGGAACTACCTCTGAGAAAAAAGTCAGACAAAACAGAACCTCTTGTGTTGGCTCATTTCATATCTGAAAATTGTGTGTGCATGTAAGTTCAGGGCTGCCTTTAACAGAATGCTCAAATATACAGGAATCGAGTCTGTTCAGGCAAGTGTAAATTTATACCAGTTCTCACCAGCCCTAAACTGAAAACACATCACTGCCTCACAGTCCCTCTGCTGGAATCCTTACACTCCTAGAAAATTTGGGTACAAGCCAGGAATTAAGAGGTTGCAGTCTTAAAGCAAATGCTACAACTAATTTTGACAGGCTAATTTTTTTTTAAAAATGACAACAACAAGAGAAAAACTAAATTTAATTTATTTTATCAAAAACTATAGGAAGACAGCAATACTAGAGATGACACAATATGAAAAGAAAATGTTCCTGAGCTTACAAACTGCATATTCTAATACAGTTCCTAAAACATACATTAAAAAATAATCAAAAGATTGACTTAACTTGGAGATTAAATAAATAGACAATAGCTTTTCTTACAGGTGATCTTGCAGCTTTAGTTTTGCTACAAAAAATAGAACCAACAAAAAAAGAACAGCTGGAGGGCAGGCCACAGGTTAGCAGCCCCCAAGAAGTGCATACACACGACTGAATTGGTGACCATGACGATGCCAATGGACCACAAAGAAAAACAAAGGCAGGAGCTGGGCTGGTTTAGCTTCCCTAAGAAATTGAAAACAGCTATTTTTCCTTTTCCAGTTTGGCAATTTTCTGCCAAACTCACAAAGACAGTAAAAGGAGTTTTAAAAGTGACACAGTGTTTCATTAAGCTAATTCATTGACTGCAATCCAAATACACTGTGAATACGTAAATATAAAATACTGTTCAAGGCTCTTATGTTGGAAACTGGATCCATGGGTTTCCTTCAAATAAATACAAAATACTGCTACCTCCCAGAACATAAATTAACAGTTCTTTATTTATGGTAGAAGATAACACACATATCCTTAACAAACAGCAGCGTTATTCCAGTGCTGGTGAAAACATTCTGTGCCTCTGGAAAAGGCAGACACCGCACTCCAGTACAACTGCCACAGCTGTTACCTTCTAAAATGCAGCTCCTTGGAATATTTAAATCAAACTGGCCATGGGGTAGACAGAGCCTGGGGCCTGCCCCGTCCCCGCGGGGCTGGAGGAAGGAATCCATCTCCTGCCCAGCCTCCATCCTGCAGGGACAGCACGGGCTGCGGTGGATTAAGGGGCTGGAGCCTGCACATTCCATCCACATGGAATGCACTGCTCGTTTGAGCTACATGCAAGGGAAAGCACTAATGACTCCAAACGATGCAAGAGCATCTGGAGTTTGCTGACGTTAAAGCTCCACATTCCACTTACAACTTTAAATTAAAAAAAAAAAATTAATTAGAGATATGGCATGATAAAAACTGATGAGATTCAGCATTTATCAGCTGTGGATACAGGTTAGCCTGATCACATCAAACACTTTTAAATCTAAGCAAACTTCTTCCTAATCATTAAGCAATATAAAGTCTCTATTTCAACGTGTATCTCTGTATTGTAGATTACAAAACTCACACAGCATTTCCAGCAGCCCATGCTCTTCACCAAAAGTGTAAAACTGATTTTGGCTAGTAGCATATAAAATGTCATTTGCTACCAAAGAGCCAGATCTTCAGTACAAATGCAACTGTGCTTCTTAAGAAACAACCTTGAAATGCTCTTTTTGAAGTGCTAATAATTAACATGGAATTTAAGGCATTTTCTAACAAATTAAGTAAACAGTTACATGCTAGGTACTTGACTTCATTCACCTGAGCCAACAGCTGTGCACCTTATAAAGGTAACTAGCTGACCTATGATACATAGCCAGCATCCAGCTATGGAGCATCCATTTATGGAGCAACATTATTCTGCCTGACCCTGTCAACATTTACATGACTGGTAAGCAATATGCAAGTTTTACAAGCTCTGAATCCATGAGAAAAAAGCGTGTGAATCATTCCTAGAGCATGGACCTTGGCTGTAACTCCACTCATCACCCACCTCAACTGCTCTTCAGTGGTTCTGAAGCCAAGCAAAACTTAGCATATGTTATGAATAGATTGAGACAACTTTAAGATGATCAGGAAAAAAAAGATGACTCAAGCAGCTGAAGAACAGCACAATTCTCAGCCTTTACATTCAAGAACATCTTACAAATGTCTACAGCAAATGGGTATACTCACCCCTAGTCTAACTTCACTGAAGTTAACATTTTTGCAACCAGAAAATACAGGCCTAGTATCTTACAAGTCTGTCACTAGGTAAAAAAGACACAGTATGTAAAAATTTAACCAAAACCAGTTGTGAATACATCAATCCCAGGGCTCTTTTGCACCTAACAGATAACAGACCATATCTCCACACTGCACTGGCTTTGTTAGACAATGGGCTGCTTTCCTTAACCTTTTGCTATCTATTTCCAAACTGTAGCCAGCAACTTGTTTCAGCCACGACTGCCAAATTTCTGTAATGAAAACAAACAGCAAATGTTACTTCTGACAATTCCATATTTACAAATGCTCTGTGGAACTGAAGTCCTCCTATAGAATCCTAACTAAAAATCAGAGCATAACAACTGAAAACATTCTACATAACATCAGCCAAGAAGTTCAAGTTTTACACTTGGGATCTGTTAATACCAATTACAGAATCACAGAATCAATTAGGCTGGAAAAGGCTTTTGAGATCATCGAGTCCAACCTCTGACCAAACACCATCTTGTCAACCAGACCATGGCACTGAGTGCCACATCCACTCTTTTTTTAAACACCTTCAGGATGCTCCTCTCTGAGCAGCCCATCCCAGCATCCAATCACCTCTTCTGTGAAGAAATTTTTCCTAATGTCCAATCTAACCATCCCCCAGCACACCTTGAGACTAAGTCTCCTTGTCCTATTGCTGGACCCCTGGGAGACTGACCCTCACCTGGCTACACCCTCCTGTCAGGGAGTTGTAGAGAGAGATGACGTCAGCCCTGAGCCTCCTTTTTTTCCAAGTACATGATGAAGTGGCTTGGTGAGCTCATCTGCCAGCTCCCTCATCACCCTGGGATGGATCCCATGGATTTATGAGCATCTAAGTGACTCAGCAAGCCTCTAACTGCTTCCTCCTGGATTATAGGGGGACTATTCTACTCCAGCTCAGGAGCCAGTTGTCCTGAGGACAGAACAACTGTCTTAATGTTGAAAACTGAGCCAAAGAAGCTGCTAAGTACCTCAGCCTTGTCCTCATCTTTGGTAGCCATATTCCCTCACTGTGTCCAACAAAGAATGGATGTTTTCCTTGCCCCTCCTTTTGCTATTAATGTATCTATAGAAACAGTTTTTATCATCCTTTAAAGAAGTGACCAGGTTAAGTTTTAATAGAGCTTTGGCCTCTCTAATTTTCTTTCTGCAATTACTTCCTTTGCATGGAATTCCATGGACATTTTACAATTTGCACTCCTTTAAACCTTTATTTACACACTGGCTATCCTTAATCCCTCACCCTGGTGCCATAAATGTTATTGTTAAGATCTTCAAGCTTTTCTTTATATAACAAAAAAGCAAAAGAACTGTCAACTAAGATTTAGAATTCAAATCAAATGCCTCCTGACTTCTCAAGGTATAGAAAACATGTAGCTTGGAGCTGAGTCACAGGAGGTTTAGATTGGATAATAGAAAAAGGTTTTTCACCCAGAGGGTGGTTGGGCACTGGAAGAGGCTCCCCAGGGCAGTGGTCACAGCACCAAGTCTGGCAGAGTTTGAGAAGTGTTTGGACAATGCTCTCAGGTACATGGGGTGACTCCTGGGGATGTCCTGTGCAGGACTAAGAGTTGGACACAATGATCCTTGAGGGTCCCTTCCAATCCAGCTTATTCTACGATTCTAGGAATACTCAAATCAAGGTACATTTTAGTTTTCTTTGCATACATTTTACAGCTTCCTAAACAACTGCTCTAGAATTTTTAATCCCCATCAGCAGTTCTGTATTGGCTTGAAACACTACAATCTCTTTCTTTGGCCAATGCCATTTCAATTACAAACACAATACCTTGTTTTCACCATCCTTATTTAGATTTGATGTAAGAATACTTGAATATATGTGTGAAAGAAGAGTCTTCTTAAAACACATTAAAAAAAGAACAAAATATTTGTGACTTTGGATACCCGAACTCAGTTGAGATAACCTCTGCAACACATGGCTCCACATTTACAGACAGTTCTGATGCTCTTTTTGGATGGGCTAAGACCTTCAGCAGAGTCTGAAGTCAGATCTATTGAACCTGCAACACAGATGAACACAAGTAAGAAAGTTCTAAAAGACAGACCAAGATCATGCCCAGTATTCAAACAGCTTCTAAAGGCTTTCTAACAGCCCAGTTCAAAGAGTTGTGTTTGAAGCTCACTCAGATTCTACTGAGACCCTTGTTACAGCTACTTGTACCTGGCATACACATTGGAATCCAAACCTCAGACTTGATCTTTGTACTCCCCAGGTATCCACATGAATCAGCTGAGAGTGCAGCTGGCCTTCAATGTCAGTGTCACAAACAGAGAGAAAGAGGAGTTTTAAGATTCAAGATCAACTTGGCAGTGTGGTGTTTTAAGCCCAGATGGCAATGAAACACCACGCAGACACTCGCTCACTTCCACCCCAGCAGAGCAGGGAGGAGAACCAAAAGTAAAATTTGTAGGTTGAGACAAGAGCAGTTTAATAATTGCTACAGTAAAATGTTGTAATAATTATGATATTCTGATCATGCTGATACTGATTACTATTAGTAGTAGTAGCAGTAATTGTAAAAGAAAAAACAAACATGAGTGATGCACATACAATTGCTTACCTTTGGCTCATTGATGCCCAGAGGCCATCCCCGAAATCTGATCAGCCCCTTCTGGGTATCTCCCCAGTTTCTACACTGGGCATGACATTCTCTGGCATGAAGTATCTCTTTGACCAGTTCATCTGTCTACGCTTCCTACCAGATTTTTTTTTTTTTTACATTTTTTTGAGTACTCCTCACTAGTAAAGCCTGAGACACAAGAAAGTTTTTGATTTAAGAAAACATCAGTGAATTATCAACACTATTCTCATACTGAATCTAAAACACAGCACTGTACCAGGTACTGAGAAGAAATTAACTCTATCCCATCTGAAACAGCTGTTCTACAAGATCTACATCCACAGCTGAGAGCTACAGGACACCAGAATTCAAAGACAAACCTATGGTGCCTGATGCTGCTGAGCTGTTACAACTGCCTTAGCACCTCTTAGTAACTATCACTAGCAGACTACCTAGAAAGTAGTTTACCTGAAATGCTGATTTGAATAAAGGAAAGCTTTATTTAAGAGCAGCCTGACCAATCCTTTGAGCATTCCTGCTTCAAATATAATTTGTTTCACCAGACAGTCCAGCCACAATCCCTGATGAGCTGGGAGCACTAAGGGAGGCAGTGCACTAGAGATGCAGGCAAAAGCTTCTGGGTGTGCTCCTCTCTGCACTACACGTCATGAGCAATGACTGTTCTGAAAGCCAGAGCTATGTTATAAAAAGCTGTGCCTGAGCTAAATGCTACCATCATTCAGGCTGCAGTAAAACCCACCAGCACCCCAAAACTTCCACAAGAACCAATGTTAAAATGTGCAGACCTTTCATCTGATAGTCAAAGGTTAGCTCTTCTCCAGCCTTGATGGTCCGGGTAGAGAACAGTGCTATTCGAGGAAGACGCAAGTCGAGGTTATCAATAAACACATTGAAGACTTGAAGATTTGGATCACACTGTAAGCAAAAATTAATGCAATTTCTGTTTAGAAAAATTAACATTTAATATCACTGAAGCGTTTAAATAAACCAAGGTCACAGCAAAGAAAGAATGGGTTCTTGTCTCAGTGACAGAAGTCTGCAATATCTTCTGAAATCAACAAATTGAAATAATGAAATAATAATTTGTAGCTCTGATTTAAGTCCTTCCAGGAAGGCAACCTTTGCACAATGTGCAGACTACACTAATATGCAACAACCTATAAAAAGTGGCACCTTCAAAGGTGACAACAAAAATGGTGACAAAATAATTAGAGCCTACTCTAGGCCAATGTAGGCTAACATTCAGAGACTAGTATGTACCAACAAAACCCATAAAAAGAATTAAAGCTGAAAGAAACCTAAAAACAACCAAGTGTTTCAAGCCCCACAAACTCACTGTTCTGTAGTGATGCTTAAGCACTGCTTCCAGGCCAGAGATATCATCTTCATACTATGCATAAATTTCTACTGTAAACTGCAAACCTGCTTGGCTTCTGAATTCCCTGCCATGGTCTGGGTGCTAGGAGGAGGGTGAAGGTCACTAAGCTGGAACTGGAAACCACTTCCTCATTTTCTCTGGATTAAGTATCAAAAGTCAGTAGTCCCTAAGACTGTTAAATTCTGAATGCTTTTTTGTTCTTTAACAGTAAAATATATCACAGATTAAAGAATCAGAAGTAAAGTTATAGACATCTAAATTTACACTGAAGACTGAGAATACTTCACTCTCATTTGCAAAAGTGAAGAGTAACTGTCTGTATCTAAAAACTCTTCTTCATCCTTCTCCCTGGCAAGCCTGCATGAAATACAAATACCATCATTTCACAGACCTGAAGATATGAATTTTCTGTATCTGTAGAATACTGACTGCATACCTCACAAACATTGGATTAGTAAGAAATAATGATTTTTAGTTCAGGAATCCTTACAAACGCAGCTCAGCTTTCTTGCTTTAGGTACTTCAGTTGAAATTCAACAAAACACTACAAAAACTGCTTGTGAAAATTTACTTATGAGTTCTTTGGCAAGTTTAGATTAGGAAGAAAAATTGTATTTCTCTGCTGTAGATACCTAAGAAAGCACAGGAATTTTCTCTTTTTTTCTCTACCAAGTTTGCAGGATGAAATTCAGAGTAACATTCCATCCTTCCCAGCTGCAAAATAACACATCAATTCCTGTCATCTCTGACTCCTGGCTAATTTCATTAAGGAACTGTCATGTGTTAAGTATTTCAGGTACTCAGAAAAAACACACCCAAACCAACCCTATTTTGGTTGTCTAGAACCAGCTGATTCAGTGAAAACTCCAGTCCTATAGGATGTCCACTTCAGGCAGCATCTCTGCCCCAGATTTTTGTAGGCAGTCTCAATCCAAGCAAGGCCCAGAATTCTGTTCTATTTATTACATCATCTGATTAATTGGACTGTGCTGGCATGAAGCAAACTACTCCAGAAAAACTGTGAATACAGTAAGGAAATGTTTACATTAGAAGACATTTCTAGCACAATTAGAATAATTCTCCAAATTCTTAGTATACAAAACAAGGTCTTACACTGTGGTTCACAAAGTGGGACACATTTCCATATCGAGCTGCATCTACTGTAAATTCATCTGAGTCATAGTCCAAATCAAACAAGTATGTATTTCCCTGGTTGTCATAGAACTGGCCTCGCCTCTCTGCTTCCTCACTTGTAATCACCTAAAAAAAAAAAAGAAAGGAATAAAGAAACCTGCATCATATTATTAATTATTACTAAATCAAAACAAAAATCACAATCAAGTTAGGAAAAAAACACAATAAGTTTATGATGCTGAAATAACATTTCATCTTATGAATGAAGAATACGTAAGAGTACATACAGCTGAACTAATTATTTTTGATTGAGGCTTCTCTGGGTGCAATTTGTCTACAGCTGATGCACAGCACTACCTTGTCTCTGGAAAAAAAACCATATCAGCACCCTCTACTAATAACTTTGATGATGACAATACAATCAGCTGTTTTTACTGAAGTTTCTATATACACACTTTTTCCATTAGATCCAGAAAGCCTCATTTACTTCACACAAAACCAAGATTCAACCTTTTCCCTTTGCAAAGATGATCAACAGGTATCAGTCTTTAAAACTCAGCCACATGAACAGCCTGATATTCATTTCCTCTCTTCCCAGAAGCATCTCTTCCTGCTATTTTTGACTGCAATGAAAGATCCTATTCACTGCAGCTCAGACACATCACAAAGCTCAATCTATTCAATATCTATTAGGCGAGTGTGTCACTGTCGAAAGATGAAACAGATTCAACAACTTCATCTGCAGCCTGTCACATTAAACACATTCTGTTGTATAGATTCAGCAAAGAAATCATAATTTTGCAGCAAGAGAGATACCAAATATGATGGAATTGGACAACAAATCCCTCTAAAATATGACAGATGAGATTTGAGAACTCAGCAGTAGATATTAAGTAGATTCAGGTGAAACAGTAAATACACACACTTTTCTTTAAGCAACAAAATTACAGAATCACCTTTGAGTGAATGGAGTGTATGACCTTTTGTATATTTAAAGGAAATGGATGAACATGAGAAGAAGCTTTGGGGCAGGAAGCATGGGGGAAATCTACTAAATACATAAACATTGTACAAAGGGACAGAAGGAAATACTTCGAGTCAACATAGTAGCAAGGCAGATTTGTGGTAGAAATGAAACACAGCGTAACAAAGAGGCTGCCAGGAACTGCTGGTGCGAAGAGCCCTGGAACAGAGCAGAGGCTGAAACACATAAACACAGGGCAATACAAAACCTCAAGAGTAACTTAAGGTCTGTATTTTATAACATAAAAATTCTCTTTGAAATAGTAGGAGATTGAATAAGCAGATAATGTCCGTACAGAGAATCTTACTCTTGCTGTTAATCAAAGGCAATAAATGTGCTTGGAAATACTACCTTGGAAGTGCAGACAAAACAGAAAAGGGACTGAAAGTCTGTGCAGGGAGTTTCAAAACAACTGTGCATCAGGAATGGTAAAAAAAACTACAAAAAAGATGATCAGGGAAGAATGAAGAATATGATTGCCATGAAAGAAATAAGGAACTTGCCTTTAGAAATACTATTAGGGCATGTATCTAAAATAATTCTTTAGTGCCATATGAGATAAATATGCTCTTTACTTTTGACCTTTTACAACTGCTCTGGAATGAAGGAATGTTCTAGACAACATAATTTTGCTGTCGACTTGAATGTCCCTTTATCTCTACTCAAAAGCAGACTGATCTATTATACAGTAGAATCACAGAGCATCCTGAGTTGGAAGAGTCCCACCAGGATCACCAAGTCCTGGCCCTGCCCAGGACATCCCCAGGAATCACACCATGTTCCTTATTGTCCAAACACTCCATGAACCCTGTCAGGCTTGTTGCCATGATCACCTCCCTGCAGAGCCTGTTCCAGTATCTGACCACGCTCTGGGTGAAGAAGTCAAGAAGTGTGAAAACTGAGAGAAAGCTCATTAAGATTTTATCTTACATTTCCTTGATTGTATGTAATTCATCTCTACAAGATAAATACATACCTACCTCTCCAACATACTCCATCACAAAACTGTTGGTTTTAATTTTCTGGAGGGTTTTTACTCCCCAGCCACGGCCATTGTTGGTTCTGAAGATGCAGAGGGAATATGGGGTCCCTTTCTGCACAATCCTATTGGGGCAGTCAGGCCCACACCTACAATATGAATTGCACTCATAGATGGGCAAGCCAGGCTGGATTTTCAATTTCTTACGTTTATTGTAAGCCAAAATAAACCCAGCCTCCTTTGGACAGCACTTCTCAGCAGGGCAGTCAGCACATTCACAGCCAGTTGTTATTCCATTGAGCACATTTATTCCTGGAGCAGGTTTATACTCATTGATGTAGTAGAAGTCTAAAGGAGGGCCTTCAAGATCCACGGTGTTTTCTACCAGAATCATTGCTTTGTGATTCTTTTTCCTGTTGAGTTCTTCTTTCCACCTCTGCAGAGCTATTCTTTGTTTAGCCTTCTTTACAACATAATCTGCAATTGCAGGTTTCAGAGTTTTAACATGGTTTCTCAGTTTCATTGCTTTGCCTCCTCTCCCCCGAGACAAGTATTCATTCTTGTCTCTAAGAAAGTTCTGAATAAGCAGAGGGCAGTTCAGATGTTTCCGAGGTTCCCAAGTATTTGAAGATTCTGGCCATCCTTTCCATTTCACAAGATAGTATGCTTTGCCCTTGAAATACAGAAACAGATACAGATTTAGCCAGAGCTCATGTTGCTGAAATCCACCATCACAGAACAACACAAACACAAGAGCTCTGGACTTGGGGATCAGCACACAGGGCAGAAGGCCTTGATGTCCCCATAAAAATTACAATTGGGGAGAAAGAGAAAAATCAGGTTGTTTGCAAATTAACTTATAGCACGACTTTGCATACTTTACAAATTGTCTCTAGGGGCAAAGCAATCAAAAGCTGGGATGAATTCTGATTGCTAACAGCATACCTGGAGGAGAAGGAGGAGGCTAGTTTGTCAAGGCAGGTGGTAAGTTATGCTAACTCGCTGTATGACTCGTATGCACAAGCAGAATGCAGTCGTATCCCATACAGAACAAAAAAAAAAATGCAAAATGTAGCAAAAAAAGTCTAAAACCCACTATTGGTCATATCAACCATCCTCCCAGAACACTATTTAATTTGATAAGTGTAATATTGTATTTACAATGAAGCAGCATACATTTTGTGCTTATTTTAAAAGGACAAATAACTGTAACAAGGACTGAGACTGAATTTCACAGCAATCCATTTGCAGCACATGGCCCTAATTTTTTGTCGAACAGACTAAAAGAATCAAGAGAGAAATACACATGGCTGTCTGCAAATAAAGGAGAGGCATCATAATTCATACTGAGCTACCACCCTTAAGCATCAGCATCAGATACACAAAGATGAAACATCTCATATTCTAAATGTCTGTAATTTCACAAAGAAGCTCTTCCTTGCACATACTGAAAGTAGCAGTTTACACCACTTTCTGTTTGCAGTTTAAAGTTTAAAATATATTTAATTTGATGCCAGCAAAAGCTTTGTCCCCACTGTCTGTTTCTTTATATCATGAGCAAAACTACCTTTTGCTTGCTTCCAAATTTCAGCTGAAAGAGTGATCAAATTGGTCTGTGTTTCTCTTACCTCTTCTACCTTGTAGTCACACAAATATTCCACCTCATAACTCTTTAGACTCCTGTTGGTGATTCCAATGGATTTACATGTGAGATTTTCCTTCCTACATAATTCTTGGAGGGTCTCATGTGAAGCTAGACATGGCACATACCAGGCTACAATAAGAAAATTGGTAAAGAATCCTATTTAATGTCTCAGCTAAATTGAAATCATTATGCCTCATCCCAGAGTCCCCACATTACCATTTGTGACAGCAGTCCACGAGTCTCCTGTACAACAACTGCAGCGTCTCCAACTCAACCCTTCTCTAACGGCTCAAGTGAAACACGTTCATGATTCTCTCCTTGCACTTTTATTCTGTACAGTACGCGTCCAAATAACAACAAATATTTTGGAGGGCAGAGACTTGCACAGGTGAAAGATACACTAAGCACCAGCAATTTTTCTACAATTACCGCATCGCATAACTGAATTACGGCAAGCAGGAAACCTCCATTCTTTAACAAGACCGCCAAATTTCTGTAGCCAGGCGCAACTGAGTACTTGCGATGCAACCATGGTGACCGGACGAGGAGATAGAGACCCACAGCCCTCATCCGGCAGGATCGCGAGTGCCCGGGCAGCCAGGCGGATTTAGAGGGACGAGACGTTCCCGCAGGGCGCCAGCGCCCGGGAAACACCGGGATCAAAGGGCTGGATGGAGTCCAGAGCGGGAGCCGCCGGTGCAGGGCCGTGCCCGCCTCCCCCCGGGGCTCTCCCGCCCCGGCCCCGGCGCAGTTCACGGAGCTCGGGAGGGGGCGGCGGTGCCTTTCCCGCGGCCGCACCGGGATCCAGCGCCTCTCCCCGCGTCCCACCCCCGCTTCCAGGGTTACCCCAGGCACCTCCCGCCCTCCTCCCACAGCTCCCTTGGGGCAGCGGGCAGGATCCTCAGGGCAACGGGCAGGACCCCCAGCCCTTCCCTCCCCGCCCGCCGGGGGTCTGTGGGCAGGGGCGGCGGGAACGGTCCTGACAGAGCAGGGCGACAGGGACCGCTAGCGGCTCCCACCGCCGAAAGCCAGCGGGAGCTTCCCCACCCGTCCTTCCCCCCAGTCCGTCCCGGCTCCCCAGCGCCCGGGCGGCCGCAGAGCCCCGGGCGGCCGCGTCCCCAGCCCGCTCCCCCCTCACCTCCTCGCCAGCCCTCCATGTTGGGGGGTGCGGGGGGGCCGCGCTTGGGCAGCGCCGGCTCCGCCCCCCGCCGGAAGGGGGCGGAGCGCAGAGGGCGGCCCGGGCGCGCGCGCGGCTCCGCCCACCCTCCCCTTTCCCGCCTCTGCCGTGAGGGGCCCCCGCAGGGCCGGGGCCGGAGAGCGGCTGAAAGGGAGCGGGACGGAGTTAAAGCCATTTTGCTTTTGTTCTTTCACAGCTCTGCAGTGCCTGGGACAGGCGGGGGAAGCGCGAGGCAGCTTCATTGCCGCGTCCCTCAGCTGCAGAGCTGAAAAGAACCTCGGAGAAATGGTCCCGGCCTTACACCTCACTCCTGAGATACGGTGTTAACTATTAATGTAGCTTCGACAGAATCACAGAATCGGTAAGTTTAGAAAGGGCCTCTGAGATCATCCAGTCGCACCTATGACCAAACACCACCGTGGCAACCAGACCATGGCACTGAGCGCCAGGTCCAGGCTTTCACTAAACACCTCGGGGTGTTTAACGAAACATTCACCACCTCCTTTGGGCAGCCCATTCCAATGTCTAATCACCTTTAATGTGAAGAAATTCCTCCCACTGTCGCACCCAACCCGCCCCTGTCACAGCTGAGTCAGTAACCTCTCATCCTGGGGCTCTTTTTCCCAGGGAACCACTGACAGGAAGCTCCTTTCAGGCAGGTAATGGAATACAACCCTCTGCAAACCCAGACTGGGAGCCCTTGCTATGTTCTCTAATTCTTGAGGCTCCTCTGTGACACTTTCAATGTTTTACACCGTAACACACTGTTGTAAGCACTGAACTCTTGTCCCTTAACTGAACTTTAGGCTGACACCCTCATATTCCATAACCACACTTGCCTGCTCCATCTCCTGTTATTGAAAAAACCTGCCAGCTTACACCCACACAAATGTATGACAATACAGATTTAAAACAATACCACACATAATGGAGATTGCCAGGATCTGCATAAAAAAAATGTATTTTTTAATAACATATAAATAAGCACACTTAACTCTTACATTTCTCAGGTAATATGACAAAACCATTTTACAGGAAAAATCTTTTGAAAAAAAAATTCATCTGCTCAAGAGGCCAGCACAAATGGGCTCTACCTTCATGGTTTTGGGCAATATCAAGACCACACAGGATTCTGGTATAAAATGAGTGGATTTTCACCAGTCTCCTCACTGGTTCAAAGCTATTCTACTGAAGCCACAGGCGCACTGGCTGAATGGGTACAAGACCTGATTAGTCAAGAAAAATCTTCAAACTATGTAATATGCTTGTTGCTGAACCACAGGCATTTGTGCTTTGCATTTTGTAAACCAAGTGCTGATAATTCAACGATCTGCTGTTCACATGTCTTGACTAACGTTTTGCACCCCACTCTAAACAGACTTGGTGGCATTTTAGTTTATTACAGTCCTCTAAGAATCATGAGAGACATCACAGAGAGTCACTGCTTTGGCAGAAAAGCCAGTAAGAGACAAAAACCAAGTTAGAAAACGTTGCCTTCCAAAATGGCCTATGATGCCACTTCAACAGTGATGATTTCACACTTTCCAGTATCTTGATCTGTGCAGGTGACATGCAAGGACCCATCCCTAGATAAAAGAGAGAGTTATGTTTAGGATTATCTCAACACCACACTTACTATGTCACTGCATGTGCCAGAGAGGATAAACAACAGTCTTCTTATAGATGAAAGGATGATAGATCAGCATCAAAATATCCAGGGACAAATATGCTTCAGCACAGATGAAATTGGTTTATGAAATGAAGTTTAATTTAGTCATTGTTTTTATATCCACTTCTTGCCCTTAAAGCATCTATCTTCTCTACATATGTTGGAATTAATCAAAGAACATATTTAAATATTGTAATTGAATTTATTTTGTACAGGTTTCTAAATTGAATATGTGGTAATATTATTAAAAATATTCCTTGTGAGAACTGAGTAATAGCAGTGGATTGATAAACATGTCTTGTCATAGCACGACAACTTGACTTTTGAAGTGTAAGTAGTCTTTAAATTCCAAGGACCTCCTTCAACAATGAAAACCTTAACTATCAAAATCCAAGACTTTGGAAACAATATTGAGCCCTATTTCAGCTAGGCATACAGTCACACAAAGTAAATTTAGGTACAAATATTTTAGTTCCTTACTAAACTTCCTCTCCCTTTTACACTCAAATATTCCTTAAACCTCCTTCCAAATAACGATGTTTTTCTGCATGATGGAGTTGCATCTATAATCCCCAAACTGTTCTCCTTATCAGTGCTCAGTATAAATCTCTTCATGACAAACCAGGCATTTTGGGTGAGGTCTATTAACAGGCATTAATACACCTGACAGCTAACATAAGAAAATGAAGTATTTTGAAACTTAAATAGCAACTAGAAATTTCTTGTGGCACTGTTTCTCCATTTAACAACCCTGCCTCTGAAAGGACAGAGCCACTGCAAATTCTACAATCCTTCATAACTAAAAAAGACAAAACCTCCTTCAGTTTTTCCCAAGAGTGTGGGCATTCAGCAAAGCTACCCAACCCATTTCCAGAGGAAGTCTGAGATCCTGACTGCTCTCATGCATGGTCAAACTGATCAACAGTTCAGAAGTTGCTAAAAATAATCTACACAATTGTATTAAGCTTTGTTTCTTTAAGAATCAAACAATGACAGCACCAAAGATACTGCAGAAAACCCACATTTGTACAGAATTTACCCCTGCTAGGACTGCACAGCCCTTTGACCAAAGAAATGCTGAAATTTCTCAAAAAAATTAAATACTCTGTAACAGAAGCAAAGACTGTTTGTAAGAAGTGTGACATAGCAGGGTAAACAGCAGAACAAGTGTCAAGTGTTTTAGGTACCTTTTCATTGTGAGAACTGTTAGTATATCGTGTAGGCCATCCTCCTTTTTATCTAAATCCTGGAGTACAATCTATTAAAAAAAGAAAGTTTGATTATAGTAGGTTCTTCAAGTTCTTGTGCAGCAGTTCAAGGCAAATGATACAACAGCTAAGAAGTGAAAATTGATACATTTTAGCTATTTGAACTATTGTTTTTGTGTTTTGGTTCAGGATGTATCCCTGAGATAGCTGAAGTACCACTCCTACAGTGTCCTTTAGAATCAGTACTGTATTTATTAGGTAACATCCCTTCCCTACCCCCTTTAAAGATATTTGGGCAGAATTAAGGTGGAATAACAATCTTCTTAAATATTCCATCAATTTCAGACACATTGCTCCTTCCCTGATGCACATCATAACTGTTTCAAAAAAGCTCTGTTCTCTCTGTAGGTTGATTCCTAAACAACAACTTTAAACTCTCACTTGATAGAATAATTTCATTTTATCACTGTGATAAATCAAATTCAATACTTAATAACAAGATCCTGTCTAATCTAGGAAGATCAAAAAGTAATCAACACATTAGCTACACCATTTCCTTCATCAGTTTTATTTTTAAGATGTTCAAGGATCTGTGTATGACTGGAATAACTGGTAAAGATCTCTCATCCCAGGTGATCTTATTACAGTAGTGCCACATGTCAAACCCTGACAGCCATTTAGGAATTCAAAAGGGAAACTTCAGTACTTTACAAAGTAGTTCAATATTTTTCATGTCCAGAAGAATAATTAAAAGACCAGTACTAAAGAGATGCATGTCACTGTTATTTTCTAAACAATAAATTTTGGTATTGGTGGAATTGGTTTCCATTTTTTCCCCCCAGGAGGCTGCTGTTAAAACTGCACAGGAGTGTGCACACACTCACCTGTGCAAATTTCTCTTCTTCGTTCACAGGACTCTTCCCCAATGTCTCGTAGAGCTCAAGGCACACAGAGGAAATGTTTCCAGGAGCATGCAGGGTGTGCTGCCTTCGAGCTGGCAGTGGTGTCCCTGATGGAAACAGCACTGTGAATTTGTCAGCCCCTGACTCGTCTACTCCCTTAAAAAAAGAAAAAAAAATAGTTCATGTTCTTCTTTAAGTGCTTCATTGAGCTGGAAGTGTTACAACAATGCTCCACAAGAAAAGAAGTCCAAGCTTCCTTCCCTCTGCCACATTTACCATCCCAGCAAGTAAAACCCTGACATTCCTACAAATGAGAAGTCCAGCTATTGCAACATAGGAAAGATACAATCTATCTCCCGTTAAAATCAGTTTTTCCTGCTAATTTTTTTGTCAATAAACCTAAGTTACCATGTACTGCTGATCTATAGCAAATCTGTAGAAATAATAATAAACTAATGTTGTTTCTCTAGCATCAATCACACACGTGCTATATATTCACTGCAGCAGTAAAATTCTCTAATATTCTAATTTTAGCCTTACCTTAAGAAGAATATCTTTGGCAGAACACTCAATGAGTGCATCTTCTTCTAACAAGGTATTCTCTTTCCCTAGTAGAATTCCTGCCTCTATGGCTGCACCAATGGGAATAACTTCATCTGGAGGAATTGAATTCAGTAATTCCACAGTTGGGAAAATATCTTTGATCAGCTGCTGTAGCTTTGGGATTCGAGCAGACCCACCACAAAGAACTACCTGGAAAACACACCATAATAATTTCAAATCTTTAGTCTGTGAAATAAAACTGACAGGTCACACCCTGCTGTGCAAAAATGAAAACTGCTCTGGGATATTTTATCATCTGCAGTTGTTGAAATAAAAACTGATATAATCTTTGTTTGACTTGATACTTTTGCTTCTGAAATTAAAGGAAATATGATGTCTTTGAAAAGTTGCTCTTACAGCAAGAATCACCTAAATAAAGTATCACCTTGAAAATTGAAAAATTCATCATAAAAAGAAGATCAGGTTCAAAGGGACTTCCAAAGGTGATCTAGTCCAACCTCCTGGCCAGACCAGGCACAGTTACAACAGGCTGCTCAGGACCTTTCCTGCACAGACACTGAATTCCACAGACTCTGTAGGCCCTTAATTCAGCATCTGATTTCCTTCATACTACACATTCCTTTTCTGGCATCTAAAATTTCCCCATGCTGTAACTTGTGCTGCTTGCCACTCACCCTTCCATCATGCACCTTTAGGAAGGAGCAAGTCAGGTTTTATCCATTACTCCAAGTTTTATTACAGAGACTTTGCTGAAATCAGCCAGATTTGGAAACAAAGCTAACTCCCACTTTTCCTCATGTAAAACATAAATCTAATTTACACCTCTGAAGTTATTTATTTTTACATTTGAAGTGTTCCACTGCCCTCCATCCAAAGCATTAAAGCCTGAGAGCCTGAAAAGCCACCTAAAAACCACTGCCACCAGAAAACAAAAGCCATTCTTTGAACAGTGGCCTGGGATACTTCATTACCCATCAGAGAAACTGGGATGTGACACAATTAACACTAATTAAAAGTCGGAAACAGCATCAAGTGTCACTGAAAGCACCAGGCAGCTCCAGCTGCAGACCTGAGGAGCCAATTCTGGCAGCAATGAATGCAGCACCACTCGCCAAGCACAGGTTCAAAGGGGGTGAGATGAATTTCCTCTCTTACACCAAGGCAAGAGAGACACAAATGAAACTACTGCTCTCTGCTGCCTTGCTCACATCTTTGGGATTAAAGCACTCTCTGGTTTGGCACCTCCTGTAGTTTTTAAGCCAGCAAGGAGGAGCACAAGCAGCAAGTGGACACTTAGTGACCTGTTCAACTTTAAGTCAAAACTTTGCCTTTCTTCAGAAGTGTCAGGAAACCCTGTCCAAAGTTCAATGAAGGCAGAACAAAGCCCACAGACTGAACTTAAGGAAGGTACTCCTCAGCTTGAATTTGGGCAGTTACACAAATACAACAAATGGAGACAAATCCTCCCCACCACTCAATATGCAGCAGTAAAAACACACAACTGAATGTGACTCTACCTTATATTAACTTCAGACACCTGAAATGAAAGCAAATACAGCACTTCTAAAGATCCTGAATCTATAGACTTCGTTGGATCCCAGTCAAAACTGCTTAAATATATAATGAAATAATCTCAGTCTGCAAGGAAAACAGGCCCCATAAGCATTGTTCTTGTGGAAGCATCTTACAGACACATGATTTCTATTATTACCTTATTAATGTCATCTGCTGTAAATCCAACTTGCTGCAAGAGCTTTTTAATTGCTTCTACACATTTACTAAAAAGTGAAGAACAGATAAGTTCAAATCTGGCCCTAAAAGAGAAAAATAAAACAATCAAAAAGGATCATGTCATCCATTAGAGACAAGTACCTAAAATTGAAGAATAATTTTTACATTATACTTTAGTTCTCCAGCTGGTACTAATGGATTTTAAAAAAATATTTTCCCATTATTCATCTTCAAGGAATTTTGTTGTTGTGGAAGTATCTGTGCTATTAGTTCCATCAACAACACCTACATGAATGTACACTCATTCTTCAGTGTACTCCAAAGGAAAAAAAACCAATCTTATTGTCTTGACAACACCAGTATTGCTGTCTTGACTCATGCCAAACAAATAAAGAAAAATTCTGGAACTGCTTCATGATCTGTAAAATGAATACAAGGACACAATTTTTAGAGGTAAATCAAGCTGTGTCCTGATTTTCACATAGGGAGCAGATTAAGCAAATTAAAAAACAAACTTGTGCTTGCTTTTGTCTCTTTCAAGACTGGAAAGGAAGTTCTACTGTGCATGAATGCCACAAATCAAAGTGTGCAACACTGATCCACAGGACTGGCATCCTGATCCAAATGGAGCTGATCCCATTTATACAGTATTGCTTCTCACACTTTCAAACACGCTGTGCCTTACTTGAGCAGCTTCAACTGCTGGAGTTCTGGAATGGAGAAGTCTGTTTCATTTTGCTAAAGTTGCTGCTGCCTAGAAGGGCAATCAAAGTGAGCTAAAAATCTCAGTAAGAGATTGTCCCAAGGGAAAAGAGACTGAGTAGAACACAGCAGTAGGAACAAAAAGACAGAAAATGTCTTTCTAGTCCAGCTCTCACTGAGAAGCAACATCAAGACTTTCAGGACTCCTACCATTCTGGATCTCATTTAGATCAGAGTCCACAAGCCATCTTTTCTTTAAGGAAAGTACAACAAAAACAATAAGGGGAAGGAAACAGCCACCCTGATTGATTACAGCATCTACTTCCCTCCAATCAACAACCAGACTCTGAAGATGGGGGTCTCATTGTGCCTTTTTGCACTCTATTTTCTACCTATCAGGGAAACACTGCTGTTACTGTGACTGCCCTGACCACTACAGATTGCAGCAGAGCAGAACCATCAACATGAAACAGCAGGTTTGCCTTCAATCCTACTTCCTTCTACTAAAATAAGCACCATCAGAAATCAAAGCTTACTGAATACCCACAATACCACCTAGAAAGATTTCAGTAGCTTCAAGATCTGCCTTACCTGGACACATTGCAATCAAAATCCAGTCCATCATACAATGAATCTACAAAACAGTTTGCACTTCCCAGGGTTGATAAAGAGTGTTTTGCAATATCAGCACTGTTCATTAACTTCATCATGGCTCTGGGATTTCCTCTAATATCATGTTTACAAGACCTATATTTAAAAAAAATTATACCAGTTTAAAGAGGCAGGAATTTGACTGGTAACTTTCTGAAAGTAAGAACAGGTTAGAGCTCTTGCACTTTTTTTCTGTAAACATTTTAGTATTAACTACTATGTCACTACTGAAAGTTTGCACGTCTTGACAGCTGAGCCCTTACAGTTTAACACCAACTTCAGGCAACATCCACCCAAACTCAGGCATTTTCCAGTGTTCCTCCTGTGCCCCAAACAACTGACTGCTCCTTCAGCATCATCTTTACTTGAACCATTTCACTAACAGAGATTCTGCTAGACTTTTTTTTATTTTAAGCAAGCATCACATAATGAAGATCCTGTCCTAACAGCAACGTGCTTGGAATTCAAATCTTACCTCTGAAATTCAGAAGCTAAGTGTTGTGCTAGAGCTTCTGTGAAGCAAACTCCACCAATGCTGTCATCTGTGTTTGTAGCAAGTACACGATATATTCCACTGTTTACTTCTATGACTGTGATAGAAAGTGATGTTCCACCCAGTTTATAAACCAGCACGTTGCTGCCACGTTAAAAAAAATGTTGAAAGTAGCATTAATTTGACACATTGTTAAAAGATTAACACCATGTATTGAAGGTTTTAATCAGACAAGTATATGAGAATGGTAAAGAAATACCACACAAGAAGAACAAAAAAGTTCAAACTGACAGCAGTCTCTAGTATTTTGAAAGTGAATTGTCTATATATTCAAAAAGACAACCATGTGCACCTACTGAGCCCAGGAGCTCTGCTTTAGTTCATCCAGCCCCACATAAAATAACCCCATCTCACACAATTAAAATGAGATATGCCAAAATATGTATAAAAGGCAATGCATTTTACTTCAACCCAATCAGCTTATTAAACAGAAAGTTGGAAACTGGGGCCAAATCTTTAAAGACAGTTCTCAAAATATAAAGACCAAAGCAAAGGGATTTAATACACTACAAAGTTACAACTTCTAAATGCTTATTATCTTGATTGAG
Source organism: Calcarius lapponicus (assembly GCA_039654755.1). Classification (NCBI taxonomy): domain Eukaryota; kingdom Metazoa; phylum Chordata; class Aves; order Passeriformes; family Fringillidae; genus Calcarius; species Calcarius lapponicus. Next base: position 11,870,512 of record CM077463.1, read on the forward strand.
AGAAAAAAGCAAAACAAGCCTCATGCTAAGGCAACACAGCATTCCCTCAGTTAAGATTTCTCAGGATTTAAGTACAGCAGCTTAAAAAGAAGTAAAATATTAGGATTTTACCTTTTCCCAGTGGGTGAATCTTGGCCGATTCCATAAGCAAGGAGAGCTGCAGATGGTTCATGAATTAATCTCATAACATTGAACCCAGCAGCTGCAGCTGCTTCCCTGCAATGAGCCACAACAGTATTCCATTTTACTTTCATGTTCTCACTATAGTCACACACTACTAAGATTTCACCTGAACTACATGTGTCACTCAGTCAGACCTTGTTTATAGCATGGTATTAACAAAACTGAGTGACTGAAAAAGTACCAAGATTGGTTGCTACTGTGTTCTTCCAAGAATTGGATCTGCTGTGTGCTCACTGTCAAAGAAAACACTGATCAGACTGCATAGCCCATAAAAACTGCAAAATACCCCACAACTACACCCCACCCTAAATCAAACTTGGTAACTTATCTTCAGGTGTGGTATAAAAACTCCTTGATACATTATTTCAACAGGTAACCAAATTAATTCACCATGCCTCACTTGCAACATTCAACTTATATGTTTTCTTGAAACTTCAGTAAATACCACACAAATTGTTTCCTCCACTTTGAAGTTAGAGCAATAGAAGGTTTCATTACAGCCACTAAAATCCCCAGCTCACTGTTTTCTGACCAACTTTTAGGTGTGCTTTATTTATTACTTTCATGACAGTTAAATGTAAGGGCTTCTACATATCAGAAAGTAAAAACAGATGCTGCCATTTATGCTTAGCTTTAAGCATACTTATGTTTTCCTACTGAGGAACTGTTAGAGCAAAAGTGTTTCCAAACAGAATTTCCAAGTATGGTATGCATTCCAAATCTGCACTCTGACAAAGCAGAGCTCAAGAGGCCATGTAGCACCACTCTGGGGAGGATGGAGGGCAAATTATGGAGGAGGGTGAGAAACTATTTGCATTTCAAAGGGGTCACTGAAGATCCTGATCTGAAATGAGGTTCTATCCTTGATGAAATTGAAATTTCCTCTCACTTCAGTGATTCAGAATTTCCTTTTGGTCACATCAGCAAATTCCATTAAAAGCTTCTCCACTCAGGATTAAATCTCCTGCTTTCGTATTTTCCCAGTTTAAAGAACATCCCAATGTCTTGACTGATGGTCACAAGTTGAAGTCCAGCAGCAGAATTTCCACTGCTGATCTTCCAGTCCATCTGCTTTAGGCACATAAAATAACAGAAAAACCTCAATGCTCTTACCCAAGGGCATTTTTCTGATTCTCTTCAAAATCAAATGGTACAGTGACAACAACATCATTCACATCTGAACCCAATGCAGACTGGGCAGTCTCTGTTTGGAAACACAGGCAGAGCATGGTGATTAAAAGCAAAAAATGAAAAAAATATATGACATCTTAAAAAAATAAAATGACAGCTTAAAAAGCTAAAACACGTAAACGAATTTAATTATTATATACCTTTCATTTTACTGAAAATTAGTTTTGCCACATCTTCTGGGTTAATAAGTTTGTTATCTATTTCATACTGAAGTTTCCCATTCTTCTCAATCATCTGTAAGCAAAACCAACACACCATTGTCAGACAGCAATTTGGTTAATAACAAAAGGTAATGTTTAATTTAGGCTTGGTTTAAAGTAAAAAGCACTGGACTGTGTAAACATTCTCTGCCTTAGCATTCTACTCCCAACATGCTTATCAAAGACCTGTAGCATATAACAGACACAACAGGGACATTTAAGAATTTTAAAAGTCAAGCCTTTCCCTTTCTATTAAGTTTTCATGAGTACAAAAGCAATGTTTAGAACAAAAGTACTCCTGGTTATATACCATAAGAAAAACCCCAGCTATTTATAAAATCACACCAATATGAATAGTCAAAACCCAGGGGAAAACATACTCTTTGTTATGAATGCATTTTCCAGGATAATTTTTCTCCTGCTTTGCAAAATTTTCCAGCAACAAGGACAGCATTACACAAATTAAATATTGAGATTAAATCAACTAGTTAAGAGATGTTAATCACAAAGTGCTGCAACTTGAGTATCTTACACCAGCTCTAAGAAAAACCACAATGCTACTAGCTAAATATATTAAGATTCATCTGTTTGGAGGATGGCCAAGAGATAAAAAATTTTCTGTTGGAATTAACTATAGTATGCTGGCAGACCCCAGAACATGGTTATCAACTGGACAAAACCAGAACAGCAGCAAAGGGACACCATATGATGAGAGCTGATCACTACAGAACACAGACATGGTATGGCCCAAGCAATAATAAAATTATATAAATTATCATACTCACAGAGCATTTGCTTTCTGCAATGTATTTCTTTGCCTGAGGGTCACCAGAGCTGTCCATAAAAATTCAAAATAACAAAATCAATCATGCATTCAAGGTTAATTGCACAAATGCATCTTGCTGATATTCCTTCAAACATCTCCAACACATCAAGCTATACTTGAACCAAAAATTCCTGTTTTCATGCTACAGATACATTTAGAGAGTAGAAGAAAACCCATTAGTTCTGACTGGTGGCATTTTTCATTCTCCTTTCCTAAAACTTATGATTGAAAAAATACCTACTACTTACAGAAAAGGAAAAGCAAAACCCAACACATTGTTTTAAGCTGCTATTCCCCACGAACATTCATAAAAGATTTCAGTGAAGTTCTGCATCTGAGAAGTGCTGAGAAATACAGAATGGGCAACATCTTGTCAGCTCCTGTCAATAAAAGGGAGGTAACACACAGCTGGGTCATCACAAAGAAGTTTTTTCACATCTCTGATGTTTACTCCAACCCAAGAGGTTTAGTTCTACTGCCACTGTAATTGCCAGTGCAAATTATCACAGCTCCTCTAACAGGAATCACAACAGGCACCAATCAACAGTTTCACTATTGCAACAGAAGCAACACAAAGTTTCATGGAAATAAAACCACAGTGGATTTTACATGAGAACAATCAGGTGACAAAAAATCCTACTTAAGAAACTTAAGTATGTATGAAAAGCATATATGCAACTTGATACTATATTTCACAACTAGAGACAAGTTCAGACCTAAAATACATTTTTTCTTCTTTACTTTTCTATTTTCACAAGCATCTCTTTGCTGCTGGAGGAAAATACAGACTAAGAAGCTCACAGTACCAACCTGGTCTAGGGGAAGCTGTCCCTGCCCATGGCAGGGGGGCTGGAAGGGAGGTGATCATTAAAATCCATTCCAAACAAAATCCTTACAGTGACTCTATGGTAACAGAATGTTTTTTTAAGAGATGCTTTCAAGATTAGTGCTGAGACGTTAAACAAGTTTTAAATGGGAAAAAATGGGTGCAGTCACCATCCCTGTATGTGTTGAAGAAAAGCCTGGATGTGGCACTCGGTGCCATGGTTTAGCTGAAGTTGTGAAAAATGCATATTGTATGATTGGCTTTTCACAAATATTAAAATTAGTATTTTATCTGTTATGTTAGAAAGCTATGCTGTATTAATTTTCTTAAGTAGTGTGGTAAATATAGTTTTAGGTTATGACATAATGTTAAAATAGAAACTAAGCTATGTAAGATATTTTTCTAAAGAAAGGACTTGCAGTGAGATAGCAGCCACAGGACACCTGAATCTTTCAGAGAAAGAAAATTAATTGCTCTCTAATCAGGAGAAATGAACTTCTTCCTGCCTCACTCAGCCCTGAAGATGCTGTTAGGATTCAGAGGAAGAAGTTGACCCTGACCAGACAGAATCCTGTGTTTGAATGGAATTTATGCATCATGTATGAGGTGTATGAATATGCAACAGGCTGTTGTTTTTAAGGGTTAATCCTCTGTTAACGTGTGTCCTTTTTTGGGCTTATTTTGTCCAGAAAGAGATACCTGGACTATCTGTAACTCTTTGTTTCTATTGCCTCATATTGTCCTAATCCAAGTTGTCCAAATTATTACTACTTAAATTACATTACTATTTTTATAACCATTTTATTACCATTAAACTTTTTTAAAATTTTAAAAAGAAGTGATTGGCGTTTTGCACGAGGTGTTGGGGCATAGCTGACTCCATGATCTTTAAGACCCCTTCCAACCCAGTCACTCTGTGAATTCTGTAATTTCTCACCCCCCCTTCCACACCCATTCTCTCACCTTCTCCCAAGGATCTGCTTCACCTTCACGACAGTATTTGAAATATTTCTTATCCTACTTTGCTTCGCAGCTAAGCCAACAACCTGAGGGAAAAATAAACGAAAACAAAATGGAAAACCCGAGTAGCAGGCAGAGCCACCGACTCCTCCTCCCCAGAGCACCCCGCGGAGGGGCAACCTCACCTCCTCGCTCTCCGAGAACGCCACGACCGCGGGCGTGACCCTGTCCCCGGCGTCGTTGGCGACCACGTCGGCGCGGCCATCCTGAGGGGAGAGAAAGGGAGAGCCGTGAGCCTGTGGGGGCTACACCGCCGAGGGGCACCCCCGAACAGCAGAGCCACTGCCCCTGCCCGAACCCCCCGAACAGCAGAGCCGCTGCCCCTGCCTGGTCCCCCCGAGCGGCCCCGGCCCTGCCCCTGCCCTCACCTTGTACACGGCGGCGCACGCACAGGTGGCTCCCAGATGCACCCCGATGGCCGCCATTGCCCCCGACGTGCCCCGCGCGGATCCGCTCCCAGCCAATCCCGCGCCGCGCTGCGCCGCCGCCGGCGGGACAGCCAATGATAAAAAAGCAGAGCGAATGACGTCATCGCGCATAGCAACGGTGGCAGACTGCGCGCAGGTTTTGGCGGGAAGCGGCGCTGAGGCGGCTCCTTGAGGGTTTGTGCCAGCCGGGACAGCGGCGGCGAGAAAATGGGAGTTAAACTGTTAGAACGAGAAAATAGAGAAATCAAAGTAGAGACTCGATATCAAAGCGGAGAAAACAGCAAGTGTGCGTGTGGTTTATGTCGCTGGCGCCTCTCGCGGTTGTGAAAAATGCGTATTTTATGATTGGCTTTCGCAAATATTCAAATGAATATTATATGTGTTGTGTTAGAAAGTAATGCTGTATTAATTCTCTTAAGTAGTGTGTTAAATGTAGTTTTAGGTTATAACAAAATGTTAAAATAGAAACTATGCTATGTAGGATACTTTTTTTAAAGAAAGGACTTGCGGCGAGACAGCAGCCACAGGACACCTGAATCTTTCAGAGAGAAAATTTATTGCTGCCTTCTTCTTCCCGCCTCGAAGGTGCTGTGAGGATTCAAAGTAAGAAGCTGACGCTGACCAGACAGAATCCTGTGTTTGAATGGAACTTATGCATCATGTATGAGGTGTATGAATATGCAACACGTTATTGTTTTTAAGGGTTAATCCTCTTTTAACTGTGTCCTTTTTTGGGCTTATTTTGCCCAGAAAAGGTACCCAGACGTCCGTAACTCTTTGTTTTTATTGTCTCATATTGTCCTAATCCAAATTGTCCAAATTATTATTACTCTAATTGTATTACTATTTTTCTAACCATTTTGTTACTAATAAACTTTTAAAATTTTAAAAACAAGTGACTGGCGTTTTTCACAGGGTTTAATTACTGGCAGTGAAGCGCATGGAGGGAGAGGTTGGAAATCACAGAATCACAGAACCTTTTCCAACCTTTTCCATTAGGTTGTGTGAAAAACGCCAATTATATTCCAAGGAGGAGCATACCTCCTCCTTGGGTCCACCTTTTTAGAGCATGCATATTCCTTGGCTGTGGTTTTAGTCCTTTTTTATCATCATCTTCATTTTTGGCCCTGGCCCACATTGTCTTCAGATGGTGAGTGCTGATAGTTGGCACATCTGTAGCAGGTGTCTTCTTCATATGTTCATTGGATGTTAACCATCCAAGCAGGCATCTTAACACAGGCATATTTATATCAGCTATTTCACTATGCTTAATTAACAGAAATAAAAACTGTATCTTTATAACAAAGTTGCTCCAACACTACACATATAGAATCCATTTTAATATTTGCAAAAAGCCAATATTATAACATGTATCTATAACATAATGCCCAACCTTCCTACATTACAGAAATATCTCTGTACCTGGTGCTGCAGGTTGAGCTGGGGTGCTGGTTTTCCATCGTCTAACAAGGCATGAGCAATGACTGAAAGCAAAGCTCAGTGTCCCATAATGCTACACTGCTGTTGAAGAAATTCATTCCCAATGCCACAGGACAGGGAAGAAAATAAAAAGTATCTCTAATCACTCCCAGGGAAATCAGCATCACAGAAATTCACAGAAAAACACAGAAATTCATCCTGGCCAGAGCAGTGTGCCAACAGCTCCTCAGGTTTTGTGTGGCCCCATAAAAGGAACTGCAAATTTATCACTGGGCAGGTCAGGCCACCTCACATTTGCAACTTCACACTGCCCAGGTGACAGCACTTGTGTAGATTTGGGTGCTCATTTGCATCTCATTTCCATAGGGAGGCTGAATGCCCCTCTGGGCCATCTCACTGCCGTTGTTCTGAAGCAAAGATTGTCCTTATCATGTTTGTAAATGCTATGTTGAAGGTTAAAGGAACGGACCAAGCTCACAGAGAGGTGAAAGGTGTGGAGTGGCAAAGGAATTGTCTGTCCCAGAGCAGATCCGAAGTTCTTGAGTCGTGGGACAAATCTTCCTTTGGGTAACTGAGCTCGCTGGAGGTGCCCAAAAGCTGGAGCTCAGCTGCCAGCAGTCCATGCTCCAGAGATGATGGCACTGTGACAAAGGCAAAGCTGATACAGCTGGAAACAATCCCTTTGGAGTGTGTCCAAATTGTAGCTCCTTTCTGTCTTTTGTAAATGGAGGAATGAAAAGAGAAAAAGGGTAGAAGTAGGCAGGAGAGAGCAGTGGGGACTGGAGAAAGGTATTGTAGAAGGGGGGTGCTCCCTGTGATGCTTTTGGCAAAAGAAAAGAGAAGGAAGTCTGGGAAGAGACACACAAGATGTGAGAGTAAAAGAGAACATAGGCCCCAATACAGAAACCAAAATATTTTTCCTGTACTTTCCTTCAAATCCTAATACTGGTTGCACCATTTATGTCAGCATACTGGTATTTAGAACCCAAGCCAGAATGTGTAATCTGTGCATTGCAAAGTGCTTGTGGCCACCCTGGTAACAACTCCTACACAGCTAAGCACACCCACAGTTATTTTCCAGTTGTTGTGCCACAGACACGTCCATATGGACACACAGAAGTTCTGGTTATCTTAACCAAAGCAATTAATGTTCCTGCCAGGTGTAAGCAAACCTGAGTGGTAGCAGGCAACACATTCCTTGGCAGAGGTTTGTGGTGGCAAGTGGTGATTGCTGAGGAGTGAAAAGCCCTTGTCTGTCTGTGCCCTTCCTATGTTTTTGGGAATTGTTCTTGTCTAATGGGAAGTTCAGAAGCTGCACTGAGCTTGAGTGAGCTGATAGATGGGGCAACAACCCACCTCTAAATAAAGAGTGGGAGCAGCAGCCTGGGTTTGGAATTTGCTCTTGCACACCTCTGCAAGAGCTGTTTCTCTGAGGCAGGGAGAGGAGAAACACCCAGCCACAGTCTGACTGGAGACCTGCACATCTCCAGGCACCTCCATCCAACAAACACCCACCGTGCATCAAACTCAGCTCACAATGAAACCCTTAGCATTGTCCCCCAGCTGAAAAAGCAGTAGCACAAACCTCTGACAGTGTCACAGCTGTCCTTTCTCCTCTGGGCTGTGGCACATCTCTCAGCCATCCAAAAACCAGAGCAGCCTTATATCCTCATATCTAATACAAATCAGCCCTCTTTCCATTTAAAACCATCACCCCTTGCAAAGGCCCTGCTAAAAACTCTGTCCCCATCTTTTTCACAGGCCCCCTTTATGCCTTTAAGGTGGAAGCAAGTGTCTCTATCAAACAAAGATTGTTTTGCAGCTGGTAAATAGTATTTACTCTAAAATGTCCCTTGGGGTGAGGAAAGAGGGATGAGAGAACTTCTTTTAATTGTTTTGTGTGTGTTCTGACTTAATCCTCAGAAAGTTAAGCTTTGAGGAGATAAGATGGCAACTCCAAGACTGGTCTGTGACCATCTTTGGCCTGAGGATGTGAACAGAGGCACTCAGTGGTCAGAATTCTCAGGAGAGCTTTGTGAGAGCCTGGTTGTGGGGCACCTGGACAGGAATCCTCTGTGTGGCACTTAAACTGAGCTTTGAAAACAGCTCCTTCCCCAAGACAGAGCTGTAAGACTACACAGCCTTACTGGAGGTACTGCCATCTCTGTTAGTAAACTTCCATTTCCCTCACTTTGAACAAAAAGAGGCTTTTCAAGCTCATTGCCCAAATTCCCCAAAGTGATTACACCATCCTTATTCATTGCAGTGCTTATTTTGGGCACACATGGCATGGGGGGGGGTCTGTCTGTATATCACCCCCAAAGCTGCTGGGCTTTGGTGGAGGCTGTAGCTATGCCTGGCTTTGCTCTACCACCTGCCACCCATCACAAAAGTCACTTAATAAAACTGATTTCAGTGTCCCTTCTTCATAATAACAGTATAAAAATGATAGGGAAGAAGCAAGCTTAGTTAGTGGTCAGATTAATGAAATAATTATCTTATATAATAAGCGGAACAAAACATTTTTATGGGTCGAAGGTCGGGGCTGACCGCTGTGGAGTCTTCCTTCAGCAGACCAAAAAAAGAAGAAAAGAAGAGCTCAGAGAGCTTGGCAGGCAAACCCCTTGCAGGGCTGCTCTGGGCGCCTGCAGATGGCAGAACTGCCGCACGAAATCTCAGTGCTGCAACTCGGCTGCAGCGTTGCAGGTTGGCAGCAAAGCTGAAGCCAGATTAATTTTCTTTTACTCACACCAGAGCGCTTATTAGAGAGTATCCCAAGTCTGGTTTATATTTTAGAGGACATAGAGTATATTAAACATCTCTGATTTGGATTGTAAAACAAGAATGGTAGTTTTCTTTTTTCTTTTGAAAAACCTTAGGGTGCTTTCAAAATAAACAACCCGTTTTTTTGTTTTTTTTTTTTTTTTTTGCACTCCACGTCACAAAATTGAAGAACAAAGTAGGAAAAGTTTGGTTTTCTTACAACCTGAAACAACCAAACTGTACCTGGGGCATTGATGAGTGCTCCTTGAATGAGCTGCTCACCCACACTGAAGCATCCCAAGGGAATCTGCTGGTGACTCCACTGACAACAACATTGTCCTGAAAATGGGAAGCTCTTTCAAGTCACTCTGGTACATTTCTTCTCTGCTGCCACTCAGCCCATTGTGAATTATTGTTGACAGGAGCAAGGAGCTACTGAAGGCCAATTAAACACAGCAAACACACACCAAGGCTAGAACAGACAGCTGGCACAAGTCACCTTTGACAAGGCTTTGTTGAAATTTGGCTATTAGGGAAATCAAACTTGTATGAATTACTGTAGAGTAAATATAAGCACATGCCATGGATAATTGCATGTACATTTGGTGTTAAGAAAACAAAAAATATGTAATATTCTCATTTCTGCTTGGGGAATTGCTATTGACTGTGCCAGGCAGTATCATCTTTGGGCACATCTGTGGTGATCAAAGTTGGCTAAACAACTTCATTACTTATGTCAAGCCTAAGAACTTTCAAACATACATACCAGAGTTGGGTTTTTTCCCCAGTAAAAGTGCAAATCTGCATATTTTTCTCCTTTTTCCTCTCTGTGTTCCAGTTTTTCCATCTCTTAAATGATGTCAAGTTCACTCTGCAGGAATGTTGAAAGGCTTTAATAATAGATAGGAAGTGTGCTGAGGTCCTTGGCTGGAGGATGCTCTGCAAATGAAAAATGTTATGGTTAATAATGCAGATCTGAGTTGTGACACGAATTACAAAGGAAGCCATGAGGCAAGCTCAGAGCTCTCCAAGCAAACTACATGGTAAAATATGCCTGAAATTCACTTTTGTGCTCTCAGTGGAAAACCTTGTGTGCATTGAGCATTGTGCCATGAAGTTCATACTCTGCAGGGCAAGGTGGCTTCTACAAAAGGATGAGAGGAAATGGCCTCAAGTTGTGTCAGGGAAGATTTAGGTTAGAATTAGATATTAGGAGCAAATTATTTACTGAAAGGTGAAAGGGAGGTCAGGCATTGGAATCACCATCCCTGGAAGTTTTCAAAAGGTGTGTGGTGTGGCACTTGGGGTCATGGTGAGCACAGTGGGTTAAAAGTTGGACTCGGTGTTCTTAGAGGCCTTTTCCAACCTGAACAGTTCCATGATTCTATGAAAACTGAGCAGTGTTTAAACCAGCAGTTTAAGAAAAGATGACTACCACAAACAGGTTATGATCAGCATCAGATTTGATAGTGATTCATGCAGGCAAAGAATGGATTTAGGCATGAGGGTGCCAGCTAGAAACGAGGAGTTCATTCTGTGCACTGCCAGAGATTTACCACATGTTCTTGTGGAAGCCATTTAATTTTGCTGTTCCCTGAGTTCTTCATCTGAAAAAAAACCCCAAACCAACAAATAAACAGGAGCAGCATTTTCCTTCCTCCCAAGGGTGTTCTGAGGATAACCACATTAATTAGTTGCCTGCTTAGAGGTGAGTGTAATAGGATGGAGTAGCTAGAACACAGCTCTTATCTCTGCTGACCAGTCCTGGTCAGTATCATGTCAACTAAATTGATTTTTACAGGAAGTGATTAAATGCAATTAAATGTCCATGTTAAAACCAACACTAAGATTAGCTTTACTGAACTGAGATCAAAGTAGTGATAGATTTTGAACTCCTTTTATTTAAAAAAAAGTGTTAATAGGATTCATGCAGAGCTGACAGAACTACTCCCTTTCCCACAATCCCACTGTTATCTATAGACCTCAAAGATGAAATTACAATTCTTCTTTAAACTTCAGAGCAGTCATATTTTTTTTAAGTGTTAATGATCTCTGTCTTTAGCTAACTTGTTAATATTCCTTTGGCAATCTCTGCTGTTCAGCTTAAGGTTTTTATTATTGTTGTATGTAAATAATTTTTTGACAGATTTTTACAATTCACTTAGAGAAATTTAGTTCTTGCTGTGGACATCATAGCTGGTCAGCAGCTGTGGGGATGCAAAGGAAAAGAATGGCATCTGGAACCATTCTTCTTTGTTTGAAGTTCTGAGAAAGCCCTGGTGAAATGGCAGAATTTGTGCTCAGAAAAATCTCTGTCCATCTGCACTCACGGGCATTAATTCAAATCCAGTAATGACAATTATCATGATAATTATGAATAACAGAGGACAGTCCTGTGGCCTGTGGGAAGCAGATCTGTGTGGTTTGTTCTTCATTTTCAGCATATATGGCTGTGTGTTGTTGGACAGCCATTGAAATCAGTGGGACTCTTTCCAGCAGCTTCCCTGGTTATTGGCTGGGGCCCTAAACTGCCTCTTACAGCAGGGGAAAATTAACAGAGCTGTTGGCAGCTCATCAGCTGATGACTGAATAGATACACTGAAATTCCCTTCCACCTTTACAGAGAAAGCTGGGAAAGGCCAAGTGTGCAGAGGAGGGAGCTGCTGTGCTGGTGAACAGACAGCTGCACTTTTCCTCAGCGACAGCTTCAGGGCTTCCGAGGAATTCCAGGCACCCAAAGATTTTACTGTGTGATGCTCTGGTTTTAATGACCTGGACCCAGAGAGCTGCCTCTGAAATAACAGCTGGCACTTCTGTGGAAAACTAAATTTTTTTATGGAGATAAAACCACTTCTCATTCTGGGCAGAGCTTGGGCCCAGGCAGCTGGGACACATCCAGTGATCCTCCCTCCTGAGCCACATGAGAGCTGAGCAATCAGGCAGAGTCCTAGGGTGACATTGTGATGCTTGTATCCCCATCCATGTGTTCTGTTCATGCTGGATATTATGTTCTGTGCCTTCAGGACTGGCTCTGAAGAGTGAAAGTTTTGCTTTGGTTTTGTTATCAGTTTTGGTTTTGTTATCAGCTGCTCCCCCACGGCTGGTGGGACACACAGACAGGGCAGTACATGGTGCTGCTTTTGCTTTTTGCTTGGCTTTTTGCTTTGCTCTTGCTCTTGCTTTGCTCTCACTCTTGCTTCTGCTTTGCTCTTGCTTTTTGCTTCTGCTCATTAGCTAGTTTAGCTAAGCAGTCCAATTTTTCCTGGACTTTTTCTCCTTTCCATTTTTGGAACCACTCGAACCTGCTCTGGACTGGGACTGGGAGCACCGAGAGTTTGCACCCTGTGGCTGCAGCAGCTGCCCCAGCGCCAGAGGGGCTGAGAACAGAGCGACCACCCCCAGAGAGACTTTCTGAATTTGTCATCTTTTTCAGAGCAGTGAAAGAGTGGTGTCACCTGGTATTGTTCATTCTGTGTGCTGGGGGTGCTGTGGCTGTTAAATAAACAGGTTCTTTCCACTTCTCTCTGAGGAATTCTTCCTGAACTGGTTGAGGGGAGGGGCCGTGGGGGTTTTCTTTCTGGTGGGGCCCCTTTTGGAGGTTTTCTCCCAAATTTGCCCTAAACCAGGACAGGCAGTTTGTTGTAAAATCCCTCCATGCTCTGATGTTCATCAGTTGTGCTGCAGGGACTCCTCACTTCTTTGGAGGTGGGAGGGTAATCCCAAAGTCTTCACAGAAGAGCTGCTGCAGGAGACAGGCTGATTTCTGGCAGCTCACAGGGGACAAACCCCACTCCACCAAGCAGGGGTTTTAGGCCAACTTCAGCAGAGACCTCTGCAGCACCAATCGATTGCATGGGTCTACCCTTTGAAGGAAGGTGCACGCTGAATTCTCAGCTCTGGATTTCCCCAGTTTGCCTTTTGGAGATTTTCCTGGCCTGTTCTCATGCCCAGAGGTTATTCCTCTGAGTGCTGTTCAACCACAGAGCAAAAAGACAAAATCGACTTGAAGAAATTACAGTCAAACCAAGAGGAATTTCCTGGGGTGCAGTGAAACAGTGAATGAGTCTGGGCAGAAGATAAGCAGAGGCTTCTGTGCATCAGCCTCCTGCCCCTGTGCTGAAGAGTGCTTATCCACTATGGGTCCTGGTGGGACAGCCTAGGTGGGGAGAGCTGCGAGAGTCTCATTCTTGATTTAGGACCACAGGTGGTCTCTCTGCCTTCTCTGTGCTGTAAAAGCTAGGAGAAAACCCCTGCTGCTTTTATGGGATGCATTCTGCCATGAGGAGAAGAGCTTCCTTGCTGTATCACATTACTCATTAATTCATTTAATTGTGCATTCATTATGTTTGCTCATGTGACTGACACAATCCAAGGCACACCTTCAGGATTTATTATAGGTGCAAATTTAAGAAAAACATTGCAAAATAGAAACAACACCATTCAGTACCTCCTTAAAAATCCATTATTTTCACATTTACAACATCCTTTACGAGCAGGTCTGGCACTGCTGTGCCTTTTGCTTTGCCATGTGCTTTACCCCATGGAAGAGGGAGTCCCATGATTTTAGCCAGTGGCTTGTGGAAATCAACATCCCTGGCTTTATTGTGCCTTGTCCTTCCATGGGTTTCTAGGAGTGTGCAAGCCTTCCCAGCTCTGCAGCATCCTCTCCCAAAGATCTGTGAGAAGTATAAAGTGGCAGATATTTTTGATGAGCTTGGATAAGGTAGGCTGAGGTTTAGAAGCAAGTTGCTGGGCTTTGGGGTCTCACTGTCACATTTGGGTACCTTCCTACAGACTTTCTGTTCTTCAGCCCTTCTAAACCCAAACAGAAAGGGAAATAAAAAGTTCTGTAGTCCCTTCCTCCCTTTCCTCATCTACTTACAGCTCAGGCCAGGAAAAGTTTGGGGCTTACACTTTCCTGCTAGCCAGAGCAGCCTTTGTTGGAAGCCTGTGAGGATGACTCATGGATGTGGATGGGCACTTTCCCAGCTCTGCACTGAAGGAGGAGCAATGCTGACTCCTTCAGAGAGAGGTTGCTTGTTCAAGTTGAACAGCTGTGCACAAAGACTGCTGAGTTTTAAATAACTCTAATGAGTGAAGTCTCTTCTCCCCCTTCTTGCTTTCTTTGTACATCAAAAACTTTTGTTCCTCTTACCCAGACAGTTTTTCATGGCAGACAAAAACTAAATATAGGACATAAACAGCCAGTCCCATGCACTGAATGAAACCTCATTTCCAGTGGCTCGGTGACTTTTGGATCTGCTATGTTTTTCCTAGTAAAATGCAGGGGCTGGCAGGAGCTTTTCTAATGGCTGGGCACTTCTCAGACTCATTCTCCTGTGTGATTTTTCTTGTGGCTAATGAGACTTATTCTAAAGCCTTTCTCTTCAGGAAAGAAATGAGACAGAGGAGCTGGTGCCATCCCCTCTGGAGATGTTATGGATTGGTAAAGCCTGGTGCCCAGCCATGAGAAAAGCTCATGCCAGCCCCTGCACTTTGCTAAGAAAAACAGCAGATCCAAAAGTCATTGGGCCACTGGAAATGAGGCTTCATTCAGACCATGGGACTGGCTGTTTATGTCCTATATTTAGTTTTTGTCTGCCATTAAATAAGCCTTGGTCCTTGGCTTTAAACACTTGGAGCTGCAGACAGATCAGTGGAGAATAAAGGACTACAAGCCCATTTCATTTGGGATGCAGCAGCTGGTGTTCCTGACTGTGCTGCCCTCTCTTACAGCAATTGCTCCACAGCATTTACATAAACTGGGTGAAATTTTTGCTCTCCGCAGCACAGAGGAGTTAAGGACAATGTCAAAACTCACATACTGTCTAAAGCATCTCTCACATTCTTTCCTCTTGCAGAAAGGAAACTGGATTTGAAACACACAGAGCTCTCCAGGAGGGTGAGGGAGGCTGGCTGCTGGAAGTACTGACAGGCTGGGGAGAAGGCAGCAAGGTCTGTATGGCAAAAGCAGAGTTTGTTCCACAGTGTCTGTGTGGAAAGCCCAGATCACACCATGAGCTGACACTGGCATCAACCCCGTGTTGGTCACAAATGCTGCCTTAAAGGGATGGTTGGGATTTTTATTAGGAGTTGCTTTTGTAGCACCTTAGCAGTGCAAGGCATTTGTCAAACACCTTCAGGAAAGATTTCTAACAGACATACAACCATTGACATCAACAGCCATTAATTATTTACCTTGCAATAGCTGAGCAGAGGTCCCAATATGCCAAGACCTGTACATAACACACACATCAACACACACACACAGAGGGAACTGTTTTTCTACACTATTCTCTGAGGATATGGTGTAAATAAAGCCACAGACAGAATCCATAAATAAATAAAAGGGCTCTGCCCTGCTACCAGTGAAGTCAAGGGTCTCTCACTGATGATACTAAGAGCAGAATTAGCCAGAGGGTATTCCTGGAGCACTATGGAATAGAGATAGGGGAGGAGGGGAGTGCCAAAATGCAGTGGGGGTGAAACTCATGTGCTCTGGCTCAGCTGCCTGAAGCACAAGGTCCAGGTCAGAGCTAGTTCAGACGTGGCAGAAATGTGCATCTGAAGAGACACCTCCAGCTCATCAGGTTTTGGGCTCCTGGCAGGTTTCCCACACCCAGAGTTCTCCCCTGCAAGCACAGCCTGGCACACACAGACCCTACCCTGTGCTCTCTCTTGTTTTTTCTCTCTTTCAGCACAGGTAGGCAAATGAGCAGCAATACAGAAACAAATTGCAGCTGTTAGTCAGAAAATGCTAACCAAAACTAACCAGCCTAAAGCCTGGGTTGCTAGGAAACAATCTGCCTCTTACTATGCATCATTGCCATTTGCATGCAGCCACTCTTCTGATTTTCTTATTAATATTCCTCACCTCAGACACTCTTAAGAAAATTCCACTACAAGCTGGCACAGAATCCAGTCCTCTCCAGGTCCCCCAATGGTTTAATTTAACCTCAGACTGCTGATGCAAGTGGCTTCAGTTACTTAATTTTAGTCTGGCAGGAAAGTGGCAGGATTCACATGCCCACATGCATGTGGCCATATGAAAACAGGGACAGCTGAGCTTTGCAGGACACAGTGGCATGTGCTGCCTTCTGCTTTTCCAGCCTTCTTCCTTTCAGTGTTGCTGTTGACTTTTACACGCCTTGAGGAGCTAACCTGCCTGCTTGTGATTGTTCCAACCATGCCCAGAGGGAAACTCAGGCAAAAATAATTAATCCTGATAAAATTATTTTTCTTAGGACAAGTACCTTTAACCTGCAGTTTTATGTCAGTTCTAGGTAGCTCTCGATTTACTATACTGGAATTTAAGTCAATGTAGATAAATCAATACTCAGCTGCAGTGGAGATTAAGTTCACCATTGATTTTAAGTGTGTGTGACACAGGTAGAGTTTGCCATTTACAAGCACAGGATTTATTGGTGTGAGGCAGCTTTAAATCTCTCTGGCCACGTTACACCAGCTCTGCTGAGATTTAGGCTGGGAGCTGGAGGGGGATTTCCAGTGGTGCATTCCCAATCTGCTGATGGCTGCTGATAAACAAAGCCTCCTGATAAAACATGGTGTGTCACAATCCACCAGAAAATTGAAGTTTAGCAAGAATCATGGCTTTTGCTTTTGTTTCAGCGTGTTTTCAGGTGAGTTCATGTCGAGCATGTGCTGATGCTGTCAGGATTAGGAAGGAAGGGGCTCTGCCTGCAGTGCCAGCAGCCGCCACGGCAGGGCAAGGACAGCCCAGAACAGCAGAATTCACCACCAGAGCACTGGTGCTGACCCTGAGCAGCAGCAGCCAGCAATCACATCATCTTATCTTCGGTGTTTGGCACCGGCTGCAGCTTCCACAGGCAGCTCCTTGGCCACAAATCCGTCTTGGCTTTCCTGGAAGGCTTTTGTCTTTTATCTTAGCAGTGAAGGAAGGAGGCAGGGTTCCTGTGGATAACCCTGGCTAATGCATGTTACAGAATAAGGCAGAATCCTGGGGGAAAAAACCCCTTTTTCCGCCCCAAAATCTGATTGCAGTGCACAAAGGACAAAATGAGTGTTTCACCTTGCATCTGTAATCTTATAATGGATGGCAGAGTCGGTGTGGCATCAATATACATACATGTTCCCTTGTGAAGATTATTCCCTAATCCCTAGATCTTTGCTGCTTGGGAATGATTCTTGAACAAGCCTCTTGCTTGTTGTCTTTGAAGCAGTTTGCCTCAAATACACAGCCAAATCCACTTAAAGCTATTATAAATGAAAACTCGAGCTTTTTAGACCTACTCTAAATACATCTCTTCCCACATTGTATTATACTGTGTCAAAATCTATAGATATGCAAGGGTTTTATCATGATCTTCAGATATCCAAGGGCTTTGCTGCCTCACTTTACTAAACTGAACTTTCCAGAGGTTTCCAATAGAATTTGAGCTCTCAACTCTCATATTGTTTTGGTGCTCTTCAAATCCCTTCCAATCGGGGATTGATACAATGGATGGCAACACAGCCAGGAAATCCTATTACTCCAGGACATTCTGCTTGTTTAAAGGGGTTTTTGACACATATACAGGTAGGGTCTGTGAATTTAACTTTAAGTACAGAAAATGTAGGTGCAG
Organism: Calcarius lapponicus; assembly: GCA_039654755.1. Lineage (NCBI taxonomy): Eukaryota > Metazoa > Chordata > Aves > Passeriformes > Fringillidae > Calcarius > Calcarius lapponicus. Next base: position 11,887,992 of record CM077463.1, read on the forward strand.
GAAGATCAGCAGAAGATAATGGTACAAATCATAAAAGGAAAGCAGAAGGCTTCTCCATTATGTTTCTACCTCAAAAATTCCTGTGGGAATGAGCAGAATCCCTTCAAATTCCACCAGAAGGAAATGTGCTATTTCTCACCCCAGGCTGCTCTGCCCAGGCCCCCTCACATTGAGAAAGGTGTGGGAGCAGCAGGACAGGTTGTGATGAGAGCTAAAGCCCTGATGGGCAGGATCTGAACGGGTCCCAAAGTCTGAGACTGGCAGCAAATCCCTTAGATCCAGATCCTTTAGATCCAGATACCAGAAACCTTCCTCTGGTAACTTGACCCACCCTGGAAAAAGAGAGACCTACTTTCTAATAGCTGGAGGAGCAGAACAGAACAAGATGCAGCACTTAGGAAAGAAACTACTTCATGCATTGGCAGCCCTTTGAACAGTTTTTTATTTCACAATCAAACCAAACAGAAAAAGAACTCTTGTTGGTTAAATGCAATAGTAAAATTAGTAAAAAGCAGACTTCTAATGTGTTACATAAATGCCTAAAAATTCACATCTGAACCTTGGCAGCCTTGTTTTGTCTGGAAATCCTGGACTTGCATCTCTTGACTGAGCAGACATCTCTAGGGCCATTGGGCAGGCCCATCTGGGCTGGAAGGATGTGCATCTCCTGGAGGCCCCATGTCACATCTGCCCACAATTGATGTCTCAGCCAAGAGGGTTTGAAATGTGTTGAGGTCATTGAATAGAGCCTGTCTTGTGTGGGTTTGCAGTGAATTTTCAGTATCTCCTGTCACAAAAGAAAACACAAGACACATAGGTGGGTAACTATATAGCTGTATCTATATATCTATTTGTAAGATATATCTATATCATCTATATCTATATCTATATATCTATTTGTTATTTGGATACATTCATCTGCTTTAAAAAGGGAAGTGGAAGAGGAATCGTTCCTTTTCCATCAGTAAGGAACCAAGGACCTGCTTTACTCTTAATGTTACTTGCCTTTTGTTTGTGCTCTGTCAGAGAAATTAAGTCCATCCCTTCCACCTATTTAAAATTTTCTATCACTTCATAAAAGAGCAGAGTATTACTGTGGGGATGTGACCAAACACACCTTGGCTAAACCTTCCTGTCTACCTCCATTTCCCTCCAGGTACATTTGAATAAGATAGTCTGCATTTCCTATCCAAAACCACCACAGCCTTTTGCAGTGAGGTGTAAAACAAATGTACAAAATACATAAATTTGGATTTCATTGCCAAAGCATTTCAATAAATGGATTTAATTGTGTTGCCTAAAGTTTGCAAACTTTTTCTTGTGGTCAAATATATATATATATATATATACACACATATTAAAAATATAGAAAGATATTTAGGTCCTGTTCAAGACCTCTTTCTGCTCAGCTATGACTTATTTGCCTGTGTAAAAGGCAGCCAGGTGTGCACCTAAGGATAGACTCAGAGTTGATGATGAGGATGAGTCCAGCAGAGCCCACACAATTCCCATTAGGCTTGGTGTGGGTTCTAATGCAAAATTACTTAGAGGGACAGGCACTCAAGTCACACACGGCGTTTAAGCAGCAGTTTTAAAATTTGAAAATTAGGGAGGAAAATATTCACTCTGAGCAAAACATGGAAGTGGGAATGTTTTGTGTACCAGGTGGGATTCCCTCATCCACTGGACTGGTGCAGAAATAGCTGCCATCAGCCCACAGCGTTCTGGAGCTGTCTCAGTGTGTGAACTGACATTTGCTGATGCCAGCAAACCCAGCAGCCCAAAAAGCTATTTTTTATCCCTACTGCTGAGACCACCATTCCATAGACTCTGGCAGAGGAGGTGCCTTCTGTCTCCCAGCATGTCATGCCAAGAGAAAGCCTTTTGTGCCCCCACAACAGGGCAGGAAGTTGTGAAACACCAACCACTGTGCTGGCAATGAGCCATAAAGGAGGGTCCTGCCAGAAAGAAGGACACAGGCTGGGATCTGACCTCCCTTTCTGTGCTCACAGCCAGTGAGGATAGGTGAGGCCATCTCCTGGAGGGGGCTGAGCTGAGCAGAGCCAAGAGCTCCCTGGAAGTTAACAGCATGGTTAATGCTGGGACAGAGGTCCGGGATCCTGTCGGAAGCACGGACAATGCTTCCCCTCAGTCCTGCCACTGAGAGATTCCTGCCAGCTGGGCACCTGCCACGGATCTCAGAATGCAGCTATGAAATTGGTAGCTATCCCAAATTCAATAACATCCTGGAGGCTGGTGCTGAGCTGTGTTCAGGCCAAATTTGGCATCTTTTGTATTTGCTAAAATCTGCCTTCCTAATAGTCCTTGCCTGTGTCTGCCCTCTCTGTGCAGCATCAGCTCCAGAGTGTCCAAGCAGCAAGATGAGGTGCCTTTGGGCACAGGAGATGTGCGGATTGGTCCTCCCAGGTGCCCCCTCTGCTGCTCTTCTGCCCTGCAGAGGCATCTAAATTGGGTAGGACACTGATGGGGTGATCCTCTGCATCTGCTCTGAGAGGTGCAGTGTGGGACCCTGTCCCACCCAGTGCTGTGTGCTGATGAAGGATCTGTTCCCTCCTTGCTAAAGGTCTCCTCCCTGCTGGCAGCTGCACAGGGCCATAGGGACACATCAGTGTGTTACTGACTACTCCCAGGGTAAACTTCAGACTCTCTGTTACAAGCCCAAGGGCTCAGATGTTGGGGAGGATGAAACAGGAAAGCCTTATAAATATGATTGCCTAGCAAACGATTTTGAGAATATAGAAACTATAAGCGAGATTGAAATGAAAACAAGCTTTGAGATACCTCAGTTACTGAACAACTGGAAAACAATGGTGTGGCCAGCTGAAGGTAATCCCCTTTTGATGGAACAAGACCCTCTGCGTGCAGACAGGTCCAAGGGTCAGAGCAGACCCCACTGGCTTGGCAGAAGAGGCCCAAAGAGTAGTTTTTAAAGTTTAAAATGTAACACAGTATGGTAATGTAATGATTCCTATGGGCTGTATGTAAATGGGATTTGTATATTGTAGTAGATTGGTTAGTGAGAATTAGAATATTCAACACAGAAGATTTATTGTATTGTAATGGGAACTTCGGACACCTTACCTTACTTTCTATACTCTTACTCTTGCCCCTTAGCTCCTACCCCTTTACTCTCTTACCCTCTTACTCTCTTACCCTCTCATCCTCTCTCCCCCTCTCTTCTCTCAGGCCTGCTCCAGCTGTGGCTGGCAGCTCCCAGCAGGGCCCTGCACCCAGGCCCTTTGCAATAAACCACAAGTTCCACGACCTGGCTGCAGAGATCTCTCGTCTCCGTCCGTCCCGACCGTGCTGACCCCCCGTCACTCCAACACTCAGAGACATAATTTAAATGTGGAATCTGCAATTCTGACATTTCACTTGCCTCTGAGAACCAGGAGCTTTATCTGACTCCTTCTCAAGCTTTAAACACTGCTACAACTTCTTGGCTCATCTCCTTCACATCTAAATCACACACTGGACCCATCTTTTCAGAAGATGTTTTGCTACAATAAGGTTTTCAAACCTTAAATTTTGTGGTTACTTTCACATTTGCAGCATGTGAGTAAAATGTCCAGATTTTCCAAGCCTTGAAAGCACCTTGAAAGTCCCCATAACTTTTGTTTTTGCGAAATATTTGCCCTTGAAGGCAGAGTCAAACAGCCCCGTGCTGTGGTTTATCATGACCTGATCATGCTGCAGTGAAGTCAAAGGGTGGGTATGAGGGGGAAGCAGCTATTTAAAGCCATTTTCCTCAAAATCAGTGTAGTCTGTGGGAGCAAGACAGCTGCTAGATGCATTGTGGGCGCTGAGATGGGAATTCCTGCCTGTTTAATCAGGCAGCCAGCTGCAGCCAGCAAAACTGAGCAGTGGAAAGCTGCACCTGTGAGCTGCGTATGCGCCTGTCATGGGGTTGGGAAGGAAAAAAAAAAGAAGAAATTTAAAGACTGGATCAAGCAAATGAAACCTGAAGTGTGGAAGCTGTACAGAGGTTAAAAAGTAATGGATCATCTTGCAGGGTTGGCTGAGAGAGTACTCAGTGCATCGTGGTGAGGAGTCTCTGCTTGGGGAATTTTCCGAATGTCTGCAAAACCAGCAATCCTCTGTTGAAACTTATGCAGCTTGGCTGTGTCCTAGGGTGACATTATGATGCTTGTATCCCCAGTTGTTGCTCTGTTTATGCTGGATATTATGTTCTGTGCCTTCAGGACTGGCTCTGAAGAGTGAAAGTTTTGTTTTTTGTTTTGTTATCAGCCGCTCCCCCATGGCTGGAAGGACACAGAGACCGGGCAGTACATGGTGCTGCTTTTGCTTTTTGCCTGGCTTTCTGCTTTGCTCTTGCTCTTACTTCTGCTTTGCTCCTGCTTGCTCTTGCTTCTGCTCATTAGCTAGTTTAGCTAAACAGTCCAAATTTCTTCCTAGAGTGTTTCTCCTTTCCTTTTTTGGACCATATTGAACCTGCTCTGGACTGGGACTGGGAGCACCGAGAGTTTGCACCCTGTGGCTGCAGCAGCTGCCCCAGCGCCGGAGGGACTGAGAACAGAGCGACCACCCCCAGAGAGATTTTCTGAATTTGTCATCTTTTTCAGAGCAGTGGAAGAGTGGTGTCACCTGGTATTGTTCATTTTGTGTGCTGGGGGTGCTGTGGCTGTTAAATAAACAGGTTCTTTCCACTTCTCTCCGAGGAATTCTTCCCGAACCGGTTGGGGGCAGGGGCTGTGTGGGTTTGCTTTCTGGAGGGGCCCCCTTTGGAGATTCTCTCCCAAATTTGCCCTAAACCAGGACATGTTGCTATCCGAAGTTCTGGATAATTAGTCTTAAGGACACCACAGGGATGCCTTTGGATGGTTGCCTGTGAGGTCTCAGCGAGGAGTGTGGCACTGAAATGCCCTCAGAGCCCTGTGCAGAGGCAGTGGCAAACCCAGCCATCTGTTCTGCTCAGGCACTGCAAGCAAACATGGAACAAGTGCATTGCATCAACACACATATTTCAGCCTGTTGGTTGGGAATTGCCCCTGTTGCTCGTGTGGGCAGGAAGGAGCATGATGCTGAAGGGCAGCCCCTCAGCAGCTGCCCACACAGGGGTATCCAGGTCGGGCAGTCAGTCCAGAGCTTTGACTGTCAGAGCTGAGCTGGTTGATTGCTGTGGTTCCTGGACTCAGTGAAGGATGCTTATGTCACCCACTTCTATCTGAGATGGATTTCATGTGGTCATGAACTGGACGACAGCAGACTGGGAGGAGTGTCTGATACACTGATGGATTACACTTCCATCCAGATCCCAGTAATCTGGAGAAATGGGCCAGCAGGAACCTCATGAAACTCAACAAGGAGAAGTGCAAAGTCCTGTGCCAGGAGAAGAACAACTCCAGGCACCAATACCTGCTGGAGGCCACCCAGCTGGAAAGCAGCTTGTCAGAAAAAGACCTTGGTGAACACCAAGCTGAACATGAGCCAGCACAGTGCCCCTGCAGCAAAGAAGGCAAGTGGCATCCTGGGCTGCATTACACTAACTACTACCAGAAGTTGGAGGGAAGTGATATTTCCCCTCTACTCTGCTCTCTTGAGATCCCACCTGGAGTATTTTGTTCAGTTCTGGGCTCTCCGATACAAGAGTGACATGGACATACTGGAGAGTCCAGCCAAAGATCATGAAGACAATGGAGAGTCTGGATCAGCTGTCCTAGGAAGAGAGGCTGAGAGAGCTGGGACTATTCAGCCTGGAGCAGAGAAGGCTCAGAGGATCTTACCAATTTTTGTAGAAATATTTATAAAAACCTGAAGGAGAAGAGGGAGCCAGGCTCTGTTCAGTGGTGCCCAGTGACAGGGCCACAGGCAATGGGCACAAACTGAAACAAACAACCTGAAACACTGGAGATGCCCTCTGAACCCCAGGAAACACTTTTTTTAGCTGTGAGAGTGACTGGCAGAGGTTGCCCAAGGATGTTGTCTCCATCCTTAGAGATATTCAAAAACTGTCTGGACACAGTTCTGGACAATTGCTCTAGGTGGTCCTAGCTGAGCAGGGGGCTTGGACAAGATAACCTCTACTTTCAGCCTCAACTTTTCTGCAATTCTGGGATCTTGTTTCTTGATTAAATGCAGAATCTTGGCCATAGGTATGACTGGTCATTTTCCCAAGCATCAAGCAAGAAGGTTGCAAAGTAAACAGAGCTAAGTGATGTGCAGACTTGGCCAAAATTAAATGGAACTGAGCGAAATGATTGAGGACCTTGTTTGGTTTAATCACCTATCTCTGGTCAAGGCCATGGCAAGTGCAGGCTGTATTTAGAGTTTTCAAGAGTAGGCTTCCAAACCAGAAAGATCATTTAACAAAATACCATTTCCTGAAATGATAACTGCTTTGGTAGATTTTTTTCCCCCTCCACAGAAATGTTCTTATCAAGAAAGATGACTTCTTCATACAAATAAGAAAGAGGGATTTCCTTTCCTGTAAATAAAATGGTTTTTTGAAGTGTTTTTATAAAGTGCCTGGAGGTTTACAGGGAAATACAAACCAATTATACAATTTAAAAATCTCTCACTATGTTTCCCCTTAATATTGATTCTGGTTTTAATACTCACAAATCATTGCTGTGCTGAGTTGAAGAGCAGGTTTTGTTCAGCAAGCACTCAGAGTACAAATTACAATATATGCCTGAAGTGCTCAATGATGATGCATTTTCCAGCCCCTGTGAGGGAAGAAGGAAATATGGTGCTTTTCTTTGCCTCAGAAATTTCAGTGTGATATTTTGTGGTCTGTGTGTGACACAGGGTACCTGGCATGGCTCCTCATGCCTCTCTTTCTGTTAGCCACAGAGACTTGCTCAGTTTAGGGCTCACAGAGTCAAAGGAATTGAGTGAATTTTTTCTGGGAGGCAATTGTTGCATAATTGTAATTAGCATAATCAAGAATGAAAAAGTGATTTTAAGGGTGACAGATAGTGACAGCACCCTGAAATTAAATATCACAAGTGATATTTTTTAGATGGATATGGGGAGGGTTCAAAGAAGAAGTCAGCGGGAATGAAAAGAACCTGAAAATCCACCTTTTTTGCTCCCAGACATTGCTCCTTTCTTTTGCATGCCCCATTTCTCTGCTTGCCCATCCATACCCAAAATCAGACTCCCAGTCCCCGGGGGCAGGACTGTGCCATAGCCTTCGGCACTGTGCCATGCCCCAGCTGCAGCAGAGCCTGAATTACACAGGGATCTCATCTGCACAGTGCAGAGCCCGTTCCCAGCACAGAAGGCCACAGAGCAGATTTCCTCTCCCCATGATCCTAATTAGCCATCTGTGATGTGCAACCGGAAAAGGGCTCAGCTCAGCAAGCAGAGCAGGGCAGGGGCAGCCAGAGAATGATTCCCCCAGTCCAGGCTGGGCTGCATTTCTCCCTGCACAGCAGTGGAGCTGCCCAGTGCTGCCGGGAGCAGAGACACAGCTGCAGGCAGCCAAGGAAGGGCTGAGACCCCCTGCTTTCCCATGGCAAAAACGGGAAAAATCAGAGCTGTTTGAGCAAATCCCTACTGGGAGAGTGGCCTTCAGTCCATCCCATCCCAAAAGGGCATCTGGCAGCTGCTCCATCCATATGCCAGCACGTGTGGGCAAAGCGACCGTCCTGGATATAAAGGATGGCTCTGGGACAGTGGATCCAGCAGGGCCCACAGATGTGTCTGCTGCATCCAAGACATGTTTCAGTCCAAAGGATTGTTCCCCTTGGCTCTCCAGGGGTAATGTGTGGGGCTGGGGAACCCCAGTACAAGCCAGACATGGATCTGTTGGGAGTGGGACCAGAGGAAGGCTGTGAAGATGGTCAGGGGCCTGTGAGGATAGGCTGAGATAGCTGGAGAAGAAAAGGTTATAGGGAGAGCTTATTGTCCCTTCCAGTACTTAGAAGGGGCTTATAAGAAAGCTATTTTCATTGCCCAAGTCTTTCCCGGAAGCTTTAGATTGGAAAAGACCTCTTAGGTCACTGAGTTCAACCATCTAAGTGTCTTTTAAATACCTGCAGGGATGGAAACTCCACCACTTCCCTGGGCAGCCTGTTCCAAATGGGGACAGACTTTTGGAGCAGGGCCTGTTCTAGTAGGCCAAGGGGCAATGGTTTTAAACTAAAAGAGGGCAGATCCAGGCTAGGTACAAGGAAGATTTTTTTGTTGTTGTTTTTTGCACTGAGCATGGTGAAATAATGGAACAGGTTGCTCAGAGAGGTGGGGGATTGGAAGTGTTCAAGGCCAGGCTGGGCAGGGCATTTAGCAACCTGGCATCTTGAACTAAATGACCTTTAAAGGCCCCTTTCCAACCCAAACTATTCTGTGATTCTAAGTTACAAACAAGATAATCCCCCCCCCCTTTTTTTAAAATTCCTTGAAAATTACCTGCCTTTTTGGAATGATTGCTAAGAGTCTGCCATAGGGCAAGTCTGTGTTAATTTAAAAGGGCTGCACAGAGACTAGAATGCATATTTGTTAATTCAAAGGAAATCTTTCTACGAAGTAAAATCATTGAAACTCAAAGAAATATTTTGTCATTGGTCCTTTGTTTTACTTAATGCTTGCAGTCACGCCATGTTAATAGCAGTGGGTGAGAGTGAAAACCGGAAAATTGCTATAAATGTAGAAAGTTGTGAAGGTTGGATGTGTAACTGAGAAAAGAGCAGAAAGTAAATGAAGCTGATCATTTACAAAGTGTCAATTATTTGAAACTGTTCTGGCTCAGAGGCTGGAAGTGTCATTTGTGTGTGAAAGGCCATTTAAAACAAAAATATGGGTTTTAATCTTGAATCCTCTAAACTACAAAAGGAAGAAATTCTGCTGCTGCCTCAAGGACAACTTGTGCTCAGACAGAAGTTTTATTTCAGTTGTTGTTAATCCAGCTGTAGGAGCAAGGCTCTAAATCCATCTCAGAAACTAATAGCACTTGTTATGAAAGAACTAATTCATTAAGCAGCCTTCTAATTTTTCCAAGTTTTCACTGATGGAAGCAACCTGCCTGGCTGGAAGATAGCCAAGGAAATATCATCTCTGTTGTGTCCATTTCAACAGCACAATCAAGACCTGGTTTACAAAATCTTCTTTGGTATGGTATGAATATTATTTGCATGGCTGAAAATGGAAAATTTGAACAATGACTTTCATTAATATACAGAGTACATGTGTGGATTTATCCAGCTTCAGGAATCATACAACTTCTGTTATTAATTTTACAGTAGAATGGCACAATTTGCTGCAAAGAACTTTACTTTAGCTCTTCAATTCCAGTCTTCTGTAATCTCTCCACATGGGTTTACTTTTTAGTTGGGTTTTTTCCCAGCTACTCAGTAGGAATCCCTTAGGGAATAAGCATTTTCCCTCAAGATTGTAGCCTTTCTTGGGAAGACAGAGGGCTGTACTCAGAGTCAGCCTCCAGCTGATCAGTTAGCCCTGTCAGGCTTTTGGCATTCCAAGACAGGAGGTTTTGTAGCCTCTCAGAAGTGAGATTTTGACAGGCATGCTCAAGACCTTCAAAAACAAGATTAGCAATGGAATATGGGGGGGAGAGGGGTTGTTTGTTTGGTGTTGAAAGTGTCAAAACATTTTGAAATTTCAGAAAATGAGTTGAAAAAATACTTTAAAATTTCCTGTTCATGTTTTTAAAAACTTGTTTACTATTAAGTAAATTCTTCCATGAATCAGTCTAATTTTTTCCTGTCTAGAAAAACAGGCTGTGCCCTAACTGGATGAGACCAATAATTCCTCTCAGCCAGTCACCTGCCCTCAGTGATGCCTAATAGGAAGTACAACAGCAGATGAAAGAAACTCTGAAATCATTAGGGAGTGTTTTGGCTGCCATAACCACCTTATTTTTTAACCTCCATCCCTATGTGTCTCAGATAAACACAGGCCATCTTATCTCATTGCTTATCTTACTGGTTTCTTGTTGCATCTCCAGCTGAGCTCTTTTAAGCCTTCCCTTATGAGCTGCTCCTCTGGCACCTGCAATGCTCTTCTCTGAACTAATTTCTGTTAAGCTCCATCCATGTAGGGCCAAGTTGTTTCCAGCTGATTTCATGGTTTAGCTGCACTCTCTTCACATCCTACTGATCTATACTGTGTACAGAAAGCATACATCACACAAACCACAGGCAGGGACACCTTCCACTAGACCAGACTGCCCTAATCCCCATTCAACCTGGCCTTGAACATTTCCAGGGATGGGCCAGCCACAGCTTCTCTGGGCAACCTGTGCCAGGGCCTCAGCACACTCACAATAAAGAATTTCTTCCTAATATCTAATCTAGACCTGCCCTCTGGCAGTTTCATATGAAGTAGGAGGAAACAGAAGCTCAGCTGGTTTCCAGCTAAAGTTTGGGTAATCTAAAAGGAGATAGAAGAGATAGCAGGAGACTGGATTTATATCCTCTGATCCCCCAGATCTGAAGGCAGTGGAACTCTATTGATTATCATCAGCTCTGATTCAATCTAAAACTTCGGTGCAATGACAATATTCCTTCTGCAGGCAGCACAAAGGCAGCAGATGCAGGTTGTGGCTTTTGTCAGGATGAGAAAGGGGAGGTGCTGGGGAATGCTGAGCTATGGCCAAACCCACCAGGCAGACTTGGGTTTGAGAGATGTTTAGAGAGTCATTGCTGCTGTAGGAGCGATGAGGGAAAAGGGGACAACTCAGAAGAACAAAAGCTGTGAAACAAAATGCTGCAAAACTGGCTCCTGTGAAGTGAGAGACCCAGCTAGGCTTAGTTCCTGCTGCAAGCCTGGAGCATCTGAGCTAAATCTGACCTGATGTCTCCTGCTGAGAAGAGAGTATAACATCAGCCAAGGGAAGGAAAAATTCCTCCTGAAGGAATAATACTAAAGACAGGTCAAGGCTTGGCTGCAATTCACCTTCTCCATTTACTTGACATGTCCAGCTCCCTGAGCTGTTAAGCCAGAACATTTCAGCTCATCATTAATTTATGAGCAAATTCAGGAAAAATAAAGCAAGTGTTGTCTCTTGTCCTAATAATATCTCATCACACATAAAAAGTGGTTAGTACAGTTGATTGATTGGTGCAAGGAGATCTGCTTGAGTGAAATAAACCTTGAATCATGACTGCAGTGTTAGCAAGAGTGATGGGCTTTAACCAAAACCCAATGGCCCCAAGCTGTGAGGAGATGGAGCTCATGTCTCACTGCTGGGGCTCACGGCTGCCACTTCTTAGATGTCACCACCAAGTTCATTTTGGACATTTTCAGCTTGTGAGATTTCTCATGCTGTCTTTGAACTCAGGGCAAGACTCACAGGTTAATTACTCTTGTCCTGATCACTTCTCTTACAGGTACAATGGAGCATTTAGCTCTTTTTGCTGGCTGAAAAAGTATCTCTGTGGCTCTCACAGCAAGCAGGCACTGAACATCCTCCCTCCTCAGAGGTAATACAAGCACACACCTGATTTTTAGGACAACCACTCTTCACTCAGACATGCATCTGTGCCAGGTGGTGAATTTAAGTGGTCATGACTCACCAATGCAGCTAATCTTTGTGTAGACTGGTGTCCCTATAAACTCACTAAGCTCTCAGAAACAGTTGAAGAAAAGCTGGCATGGCCAGCTGAAGGCCCGGAAATTATTGAACGTAGGTTGTTGGCTGACTGACTTGCTGAAATAATTAATTTAATTCCAAGGACAGCTTACTCTTTAATTAATGTCAGCTCATTGAAGTCTTAGTTGTGTTCTTAGATAAGAACAATAATTTCACTTTGAAATTATTGTTCTTATCTAAACACTAAAAGCTGTTCCCACATAAAAACAATTCTTTGGTCCTGCCCCACCATCTGACCTCTTACAGCCACAGAGCTGTGCAGAGGAACAGGGCACCCAGGTGGGTGCAAAATTATTATTATTATTATTATTATTATTATTATTATTATTATTATTATTATTGGCAGTGAATCCACTTCCAAAGGAATCCATGGCCACCCCAGTGGATGCAAAGTGAGAGAAAGTTGCTGCACATCAGCACAGCCAGCCTTTGTCTCCTGGCACTCACTGGATGCTGACATTGGTGCTGATGCTTCCACCTCAAGTAAAGCCAGGTGGACCCCAGACTAAAATCAACCTCTTCCATGACTATAATAAAGGTAATGCTTTTCACTTCGACAGTTTCCAGTTTAACAGCACATTTTTCACCTCTGAGTTTGCTTTCCCCACTATTAAATCCTCTCCTAACTTTCTCCAAGCCTTTTTGGGGCAGCAGGTACCTGATTCTCATTCCAAGAGTCATATGGTCTTCATTGAAATACTGGGCAGTATTTACAAATGGGGGAGTGATACAGGACAGCAAGAGCCCCTGCAGGCCAAAATGCATTGCTGTGCAAGCTGGAGGCCACTTTGGACCTTTCTAAAACCCAAAACCAGCCACTGAGATGTGCAGATGTGCAAGACTCAGTTAGAAAAGGGTACAAAGAGAACTTTAAGGTTATTGGGGATGAAAGACTGAGATTGTTTTGCTCCCAGTGCTGAAAATTTACACTTCAGGAATTTAACCCTCAACACTCTGCACTTTGATTACTGATAAGCTGCTACTACTACTCTTGGAAACATGAGTTTCTCTTAGTATTTCACTTTTTGCTCAGTGTTACACCTTACAGGAATAGGAAAGGAACAATTACAGGGAGGGTCTGACAAACATCTAAAAACATCTAACATCAAACCAGTTTAGAAAAATAAATGGAAAACTATGACCTTCTTGGGAAAGACTGAACCCCAAATTAGTCTCTAGAAGATATTAGCAGGTAAATGCCATGTTTGTATTCAGAGACCTTTTGTACCAGCAGCTTAAAGGCAAATAAGAACAAGCTGCTGCCCTCAAGAGTTTATAACCTTTTACAAAGAGACAGGATATGTATAATGGGTGGAAAAAAAGAAGTGATTACTCTCCTCCATTTTACAGATGGAGATAGAGATCAAATAACATCTCTGCTATCACACAGGAAGCCTGTGGCAGCACAAAATAGGAGGAACTGGGATTTTCTGGAAGCAGATGCTCTAACCACAAACTCCCTTCTTCCCTCACTTCCCACATATTTTTGTTTTAACAGCCAGCCTCGAGGCACTGCACATTGAAAGAGGAAATGTCTCCTTTTACAACCACCCAGCAGCAGATGAGTTTTAGTAGGATGCTTCCCTGGTTTTCTCTGGGGAATGGAGAGGGCTGGGAGGGCAGTGGTGACTTTGAGAGGGGCTAGGAGATGTCACCGTCATATTTTCTAAAAAATCCCCCTGGCCCAGGATTCTTCTCCTGGCAAGCTGAGAAGTCTCAGAGAAAAAGGAAAACAGTATTATCTCATTTGCTTCTCCTGTGTTTTGCTGCTTTGGAATGTGGTTGGAGATTGTTTATCCAACAGGTGAATTGTTGGATAAATCACGGTCAGGCCGTGTCGGGACTCTGGAAGGAGTCACGAGTTTTCCTTTAGTATCTTTTAGCCTTTCTGTATTCTTTAGTACAGTTTCGTATAGTATTCTTTAATATAATATCGATCATAAAATAATAAATTAGCCTTCTGAGGACATGGAGTCAGATTCATCTTTCCTCCCTTTCCCCGAAAATACCGCAGGGCGATGCGATGCTTCACGGCTGGAGGAGGAGCTGGGGGTCGGATCCTGCCTGTGCCGTAGGAGGGTGTGCTGCACATGGGGCACCCACACAGCACCCCATCTTCCCATTCCTGACCATTTGCCCATCTCAGCAATGAGCAGAGCCAGAGCCTGGAAGCACATTTTTGATCCAAGCCAGCGACAGATGAACGATTTGGGGGTTTATCGCTAATAACCACCCGAGCAGCGTAACCAGAGCCAGTTTTGCTATTGTTATGATGACACTGATACAGTGTTGGTGCTGTTATGGCTGCAGAGCTCGGGCTACATTATCTTTTTGCCTCCTTCACCAGGTAACTTGAGGCCGTGGCACTATTGATTGAGGACCGCCGGGTGCTGGAGCATCCGCTCCTGTAACCGTAGCCTGCCAGGGCTATGGGGCTATTGTGAGGGCTTTGTTCAGCTGCTGACAGCTCCCAGCAAGAGCATGCAAGGGTTGCAAACGTTTTCATTGTGCCTGCACCTCTTTACCTTGTCGACAATAGGAGTGGGCTGCAGGGAAGACATAGCGGGCTGACTTTGGTGGAGGACAGAGCAGGAGGTGTAGCACCCCACTTCTGAATGCTCCTGCCAGCAGAAAAGGGGGTGCTCTCTCCTAGGAATGCTGGAATTCCATCATGCCAGGGCTCTCATTTTGGGCACTCCTGTGGATGTGAGTGCAGCCCGTTGATTATGCAGCTGTGGAAAGCAGGCTAAGCGGATCCGATAACCTGTCATCCAAGATGCACCCTTTCCCTTGCTCAGCCCTGCTCACCTGCTTCGGAAACACACCTGAAAACACTCCATTTGAGCAGCCCAACGCAGCTCCTGTGTCCATGGAGGAGGAGGAGAAGGCAGAGGCAGCCCCAGCAGTGTGCCTGCAGCCACCCACAGCAGCAGCAGCCAGCAGCATCGAGCACGGGGGAGAGAGGGACAGCGGTGAGATGTTCAAAGGCAGCAGGAGCTCTGAGAAGCAGAGCAGCTCCAGCAATCACACTGCTGCTCAGGCAGTGCCTGCCACCACCCAGCCATCCGTGTTTGCTGCTAAAGAGCTGAGCCAGGAGGTCATTGCACTCTGCACTCACATCCCCAGGCCGTCCATCATCCACGTGCCAAAGGTGAGTGCTCTAGAAGTCCCTGTGCAGCAAGGTAAGAGAACTGGCTCGCTTTTACTGAGTACAAAAAGGGTAGGGGAAAAAAAAAATCCATGGGAGCATTTACCTTGTATTGGTTGGCATGCAGTCAGGAAGGGACTAATGGCTGTTCTCACTAAAATAATACAATATCACAGCTATAGCTTTCCTGCTGTATTATCAGAAGCCTTAGGGGTTGTTTGTGATAATACCAGGCACTTTTACAGTATGTTTTGATCACTTGCCTTCCTATCTCTTGTTGATCTTCCCTTATTTTGGATCTCTTCCAAAATCCCTTGAAATGAACAGGCATCATTTTTTCCCCCCCTGACTTGAGTGAATGCTGCATTTTTGCCACCTCAGCCAAGTGCCTCAAGGCTGCAGAATCCCTTTCCCATCTTGTTTTTAGCTTGTGTGTGCTTGGAAACAACAGTAAGTTTTTGAGTGCAATTTTGGTGAATTCAATTTATTCTTGCTTCAATAAGATCACAAAGTTGGGTGTTTTGCCATTGTTACTATTAAAATAATAAATAGTAATGGACAAATAGTGCTGCTCTCATTTTCTCTTGGCTAGGTAACTGGAGATCACAGGCTTTCTGCCCCCTGATAAACACTGAGGAATAGAAGCCACATGTGGGACTCAAATTCTTTATATCACAGCTTTTGTTTACGAGTCCATTCCTCTCCCAGTTTCCCTGCCAAATCACGTTTATTCAGAGTGCTGCTGTTTGCTTCCCCTTCACAGTCAGGCAGTACTGTGTTTGGCAAGGTTATCTGTCCTTCTTGTAGAACAGGTGCTAGAAAAAGGTTTAATGTGAGATATATCTGCTGGAATTAAGAAACCTATCAGAATCAGGGTTTCCAAGTGGGTTATGCTGCAATTACCAGAGCTGGGAGCTCTTAGACCACCTCAGTCCTGTTGCCATCAACCACAGCTCCTACGTAGAATATCAGTAAAAAATGTAAGGAACAAATGGAGCTACCCAAGAGCAATAATTTGCAGAAGGGAGAGCTGACTATGAAGGTGCTCTGGATTCTGAAGAAGAACTAGCTGGCCATTATCTGGGGATGGAGTCAGTATTTACTCCTTCTGACATTCAAGGAGCCAAACCAGATGTTATCAAGGTCTCCCTCACCACTGTGGTTTCACTTTTTTTTTTGTTGCTTCACTTCTGTAAAACATTTCTCTGGTTTCACTTTTGCTGTTGATGTTGTTTTTTTGATGTCTTGTCTTGTTTTGCTTTGTTTGGTGGTGGGATTTTTGTTTGTTCATTTTATATGTTTGTTTTTGGTTTCTTTTTTGTGTGTGTGTGTGTGTTTTGTTTTGATTTGGCTTTTTTTTTTTTTGGTTTTTTCCTTGCTTTGGAGGTTCAGGGTGGATGTTAGGAAAGGCTTCCTCACCTGGAGGGCAGTGCAGCATGGGAGGAGGTCACACACACAAGTGATGGGATGCTGTGCTTGGAGGATTACAAGACTTGGCTGGACAAATCAGGGCTGGCTGGCATACCCTCAGCAGCCATCTGGCTTTGAGGAGGAGGCTGGAAAAGAGACCTCAGGAGGGTCCTTCCAGCCACCATTTGTGTGATGTCTGCATTGTGATGCATGCAGGCAGCTTATAAGCACAAGGCATCTCTTTGCTGTTCCTGAGACAGCTCTTGTGTGGTATTTTCTGGGGTCCCCCATGGCAGGAAAGAATGAATCTGACTCCATTTTCTTAGAAGGCTAATTTATTATGATATGATGATATAGAATGCTATACTAAAACTACACTAAAGAACAGAGAAAGGATGCAGACAGAAGTCTACAAAGAATGACAGTGAAAACTCATGACTCTCTCTCCAGAGCCCAACACAGCCTGACCATGATTGGCCATTAAATTGAAACAATTCACATGTTGGACAAACAATCTCCAACCACATTCCAAAGCAGCAAAACACAGGAGAAGCAAATGAGATAATATTGTTTTCCTTTTTCTCTGAGGCTTCTCAGCTTGCCAGGAGAGAAATCCTGGGCAAAGAGGATTTTTCAGAAAATACGACGGTGACACTTTTGGTTTTATAATGGTGCTCTTGGCTTTACAATGGTTTTTGTGACAATTTCTCCCCTCTGTCTCCTCCCTTCCAAGCACTCCACCCTGCCTTTGCTGACCTGCTGCCCTTTTCTGTGCTGTCAAATCCACTGCCAGCCCCTCTCCCAGGCTGAGTGTTCACTGTAGCAGAAGAGGTTCCTTATGCTGGGCACCTCAAACCTCCACAGGCTGTGGTGTTGGAACAGACAATGCTGAAGGGTCAATCTAAAGATGCTCCATGTTTATGCAGTGGTGGAGCAGGGATTCTACTGGCCAACCAGAGAGGTTTCTCCAGGAGTACACATGGTCCAATTTTGGAGTAAAATTTATATGAATCTGCAGTCAGAGGAGAAGTCAGGAATGGGCCGAATCCCTCTGGGCAACCTGGGTGATTCAAATTCAATCATACAAGACACCACTTCAAATCTTTCATCACTGGTTTCAGGGATTTTCTAAGAACAGGCTACAAAAGAAACTTTAGTAGGGAGAGGAGAAGAGAGAGGGAGGTTATGGTCAAGGCATGTGATGGGCTGGGGACCACACACACTGCTCCTGGTGTGAGAGGGAGGAAGAAGATGGAGAGGAAGGATGGTGGGAGGCACACGGGACATCTGGTGTACATGTAAGGGGAGGGACTCAGGGAAAACGTGGTCCATGAGGAGAGAAAGAGGAGCACAGGATCTCTGTGAGCAGGGTGTGGGTGGCCTTGGTGGGAGGGTGGAGAGGAAAGGAGAGGAGAAAGCACAGGGCTGATGGAGATCCAGGGCTGGAGCATTTCAGTCCCAAAGCAGAGCTCATGCCTGTCCTAAAATAATAATATCCAGACATTGCTAAAGGAGCCAGTGAGGCCCAGTGGAGAAGACTGAGATTTGCATCCTCCTTGTCATATCTGAATTTCCCTTTGCATCTCAGTTTCTCCAGCTATGAAACAGACAGAATTTGTCCTATTTGCTATGCAATGACAGTGAAATCTATAAATTAAAATAACATCTAGCTGCTAAGTGGCAAAGGCAAACATGCTATGTCCTCACAGGGATCTCACTGCCTTCCTATCTGCTGGAATTAAGAAACTTATCAGAATCAGGGTTTCCAAGTGGGTTATGATGCAATTTACACAGAAAATCTTTAATTCATGTTCTTGCATCAAATTCTTCAACAACAGCTGAAGTAATGTCAGAATAAATGCTCATAGCATTTTGTCTCCTTCATTTCTGAAATTACATCAAGGAGCTAAGGACAAATACACAGAGAACTTCCAGCATTAAGAGACTTGCGGTCTACCTGTGAGCATAATCCCTTCCAAGCAGAGAGAGCATCAGTCCACTTTTCACTAATAGCAACGTACAATTCTCATTTGAACACATAATATACTAATTAAAGAGATCTTCCAGCTGACCCTCCCTCCTGGGACATGTAGTCACATATTTTGGATTACAGTGGAGTTGCATGCATGTAACCAAATCCAGAATTTGATCAATTATTCCTTTTATGAGAAGACTGCATCTGTTCCAGATGGAGCCAAGCTTAAATCTGATATAAACATGATCCAAACAGAAATTAGACATGAAAATAATTACCAAAGAGATTGAGTTAGAGTTATTTGGTCACAATTACCATGGCAGCAATATGCTTGTAAATAACCAACCATCATTTTAATATTATGGGGTTGCCTCAGTAATAAAGCATGATTAAATTTCAATGAAGTGCTTGACATCTTGCATCTTTGTCCTGATTCTGATGTGTAAAGAATTAATTCTCTTGTGTTTTGTGTGCTGGAGAGTCTCTATCAGCCTTTAGAAGGCCATAAATCAAAGCTGCCAAAACTAAAGACAGGAACTTGCTTGTCTGGTCTTTCAACCTCAGCATAAAAAATTTTCTCATCTTTTATTTCCAAGTACAGTTTCAGCAACTGATAAACTCTGGGGTGAAAACTTAGAAGAAATCCTTATTGCTCTGAACCAACAACTGTGCTATGACTCCAATAAATGTTTCATGTTGACAAAAGAATATCAGTGACCCTTTCTACTTGCAATATCACTCACCTGACTTGAACTCTGTTGACCTTCACAGCTCAGATTGGTTTATTTTCCAAAACAAAGGAAGCCCAAACATCATCCAATGCATCAATGAATCTTTTTTTTTTCCCCTTTCAAGCTGTTTGAGCCGCCAGAAAATCAGAAGCTGAGACCTTATATCAGGGATCATGGGAATGATATGTTGGATGAAGCTTCCCATTGCTCCTGGGGAGCCTTGAAGAAATTGGTCTCACCTGCAACTTCCTAGATAAAGTGCCAGTCACACCTGCAGGGTACAAAGAACCCTTTAGAGGATCTCATAGCTACTTTCAAATCCTGAATGTGTAACTTTGTCTGTTTTGCATTTGCACCTTTTTGGTACCTGGAGCAGTTCCTTGGCTAGAGAAGACACTCAGTGGATTTGACAGTGAAGTTTATTTTCAAGACTCTGGACATAACACACAGACAACACAATTCACAACAATTTTACCAGGCTATGGCCCACAGCTGATCTGAGAGTCAGGCTAATGATGTAAAACAAAGCCTGGTAATGACTTGTCACACATTTACAGGAGGGGAAAGTGCTCACTGAGTGGAGGTACAGGACTGCAAGGATGAGCACAGTTGAGATGGAAGATACCCACCAGTAGTGGCCTGGGCAAAGCCCTGCACTGAAGTTACACCCTGTAGGCAAACTCCATAAATACACTGAACATAGCAACAGCCCATTGAAAATAATGGGACTTCTGACAGTCAGACTCACTGATGGATTTGTAACACCAGCTCCTGGGGACACAATGCTCCTGAGGATTCCTGGCACTGAGGAATAGAAGCCACATGTGGGACTCAAATTCTTTATATCACAGCTTTTGTTTAGGAGTCCATTCCTCTCCCAGTTTCCCTGCCAAATCACGTTTATTCAGAGTGCTGCTGTTTGCTTCCCCTTCACAGTCAGGCAGTACTGTGTTTGGCAAAGATATCTGTCCTTCTTGTAGAACAGGTGCTAGAAAAAGGTTTAATGTGAGATATACCTGCTGGAATTAAGAACCCTATCAGAATCAGGGTTTCCAAATGGGTTATGCTGCAATTACCAGAGCTGGAAGCTCTTAGACCACCTCAATCCTGTTGCCATCAACCACAGCTCCTACAGAGAATATAGGTAAATAATATAAGGAACAAATGGAGCTACCCAAGAGCAATAATTTGTAGAAGGATGAGGACAGTTGAGATGGAAGATACCCACCAGTAGTGGCCTGGGCAAAGCCCTGCACTGAAGTTATACCCTGTAGGTAATCTCCATAAATACACTGAATATATCAACAGCCCATTGAAAATAATGGGACTTCTGACAGTCAAACTCACTGATGGATTTGTAACACCAGCTCCTGGGGACACAATGCTTGTGGGGATTCCTGGCACTTCTCATCCTCTCCTGGGGAAACAGCCCAGGGTGGTTGTGCTCAAACTCCCCTCAGGAGCTGGCTGGCCCTGGGAGCCTGTGTCTGACTGCTGCAGGAAGCATTTCAAGCGTGCTTTGGGAGTTGATAAGTATTTTGATAAACAGCTAAAAACTAGCAGGGAAAGAACATAATTACTTGGTGATTGGCAGCTGCTCAATACTGAGCTGTCCTTTTGCTTGCCTTGGCAAAGGCTTCACTGCACCCCGCAGCAGAAGATGTTTGTGATCATTTCATCAGTGGGACTGTAGGACTTGCACAGGGATAGTCTTTTCTCCAGCAACAAGGAAAAAACTACTTTTATTTTCCCCAGTATTACTCTGGTGCAAATTTGCTTTAATTCAATCAAATTAAACCCAAAGGATAAACCCATCTCTTCCAAGTGCTCTAGCTGGATGCTCCATCTCTGGCTGTGGCTGCCAGAGGAGCATTAACACCCTTGGCTCCTCTGACATCTGCAGGAGCTCAGCATCTCAAATAAAACAGTGTCATTTCCACAAATCACATTTATATTTTAATGCTTTGGCAAATTCATTTGGGAGATTATGGCCCTGAACATTTGGCCAGAGCCCTCCAAGAGACTTAAGAGAGTCCTTGGACAGGATTGATTTTCTTTTCTTTCCTCTCTCTGTTTCCTTGCTGCCTATGACCAAAATCTCTTACTAGAGCATGCTACTGTAATGTTTCCCTTCAAGTCTCCCTCTTAATCTTGACTCTGTAGCTGGCAGCTGTCTGGGGAGAGTGTGTGTGGGCTGGCAGTTCCTCACTCTCAACATAAACAGCACCTAAGTGAAACCAGACTTTCTCGTTACATTTTTCTCTTTGCTCTCCACTCCCACACAAACACAGAGGTAATGGCAGCTCAGAGCCTTTTATCCTGGCTAACACACAACTCATTTTCCCCCATGGCCAGCACATATGCAAAATAAAATCCATCCTAGTGCTAGAAGCAGCAGGCTCTGGTCAAAGAGATGCTGTGTCCCATCCCAGACTGTGCTGTCCCAAGCTGGCACATCTCTGCACGGACCAGTGAGCCCTGCCAACCCCCTCCCACCTGCAGAATTCCCCATCCCACAGCTCCCCTTTCCTCCCTCACATGGCACTGCTTTAGCTGACCCCAACCAAAATGGTGCAGTTTCCCCTATTTGGCAAGAAGCTTTTCATTTTCCTTTTTCTGATTCTCTCTCTCACTTCCTCAGCTTGCATCTGCTGGGTTATTTTTTGCAGAGGGGTAATGCAGTTGCATTTCAGCTGCTGTTCTACAGCATTTCCTGCCTAGCAGAGTGATGAGGGACAGCCCAAGAGCTTCTGTCAATCCTCTGCCACACTGAAACCCATTCCAACAGCTCTCAGGAGTAATGAACCTCCTCTGTGCCAACAACAATAATTGTGGAGCTTTTATAGAAATACAGAAATAGTGGAGCTTTCAGGGAGTGCTTGGAAGGCATTTAAAGGGAATCAAAGAGAATTTGTGAAGTTTCATGAAAGGTACTTCTGCAAACAAGATATTGTAACAGGAGCACTTTGAAACCTCCTCTAGGAAATTGGAGACCACATGAAACTTGACAGGTTTTGGGTTTCATCACCAACACAGAACAGCCCAGGGTCAGTGAAGAGTTCATACCCCTTCTACTCTTATGGTGAACATGAGGGTCCTGGGATGCTGCTGTGTGAGTAAACACTGGCATCCCTTTAGCATTCAGGCTTTGGCTTTTGCTCACTTTAGCACCTGCAGAACTGGTACTGCTCTGTCATCACATTTCTCTTCACAGAGAAAAGCAAGGCACAATTCTTCCCAAGAATATTTCTGGGTTTCACGTTCTCTGAACCTCAGAGAAAGAAAAACAATTCTTCTCTCATTTGCTGTGCCTGTGTTTGTGCCAAAGTAGAATGCAATATGGACACTGTTTACCCAGAGTGATGGTGTTTTGCTTCTGTGGCCTATCAGGGCCAGGTGTGTGTGTGTGTCAGCACTGTCAGCTGGCAGTCACGAGATTCTGGGCAGATGAGTGCTTGGCAGATTCAGTTTAGATGTAATGTAATATAATGTAAAAAAATATAGAATAAGATAGTATAATAAAGTAATTAATTAGCCTTCTGATAAGATGGAGTCAGATGCATCATTCTCTCCCCTTTGTTGGGGGCAAAAATATCCACTATACTGTTCATCTCCATAGGTGTCCATGCCCTGTTTGCATGTTCTCCACAGCCTTGCTCTGAACTCAGTGTGGATATTATGGTAACATCCTCCTCCCTCCTGCCTTTCAGTAAATTAAAGGGTGCTTGCAGCTCTTGGGGGGAGATAAGATGCAGTTTGAATCAATGGAGTAATTACAGAAGAATATGATACTAATGGGACAGATTTGAATGCATATCTAAGGATGAATGCTGTGGCTCCCTGCCCAGACAGTGCACACTTTCCCCATGATGAGTTATTTATGACTTGACACATCACAGCTCTGCTGTTTTGTCATTGATAAAGCAAACTCTGTCAATATTGTGCATTCTCACTGAGCCAGGGCTGGCTGCTGAGCTGTTTTCACATCTGGTACAGCCATGGCCTCTTGTAGTATTTGCTGGGTCCCCAGGATGGAGGAGGAATTGAGTTTCTGACTCCACGTTCTCAGAAGGCTGATTTATTATTTTATGGTATTGTATTATATTATATTAAAGAATGCTATACTAAACTGTACTAGAGAATAGAGAAAGGTACAGACAGAAAGTTTAACAAGAATGATAATTAAAAACTCATGACTGACTCATCAGAGTCCCAACACAGCTGGACAGTGATTGGTCATTAAGTAAAAACAATTCACATGAAACCAATCGACCAACCAACTGTTGGATAAACAATCTCCAAACACATTCCAAAGCAGGAAAACACAGGAGAAGCAATCAGATAATTGTTATTTTCATTTTTCTCTGAGTCTCCTCAGCTTCCCAGGAGAAGAAATCCTGGTGAGGGGATTTTTCAGAAATCATGACAGTGACAGCCACTCCCTCTGTGGCAGCAAAAGCAGAAGAGAAAAGCTGACAGAGCTTCACCAAGGGCAAGTTGTGCCTGAGTGAGTGGCCATAGAAGTGTCCTTCCTTGGTGGAGTGATGGCACCAGTGGACATGAGAGGAGCTACTGATCTCATCCACCTGGACTTCTGGAAGACTTTTTACATGGTCTCCACAATATTCTTGGTTTGGGGTTAGTTTTAGTAACCTGGGAAGTTCTGTACCTAAGCAGCCTGATCCAGCACCAAACTACTCATCAGCCAGTAGGGCTTTGGGGACTCTGACAGTGAATAAAGATCAAGACTTACATGAACCTGACCTTATTTGCCCTGACATAGAGCTCAAGCAATCCAAAACTTTATAAATCTTATACATATATATATATATATATATATACATATATATATATATATATATATATATATATATATATATACACATATATATATATATATATAAAATATCTGGACATAATGATAAATTGATAATGATACACATAGTATATATATATAGTATATATATTATATTAATAAATAATAGATAATTATTATAAAATAGTATATAAACATATAGTATATAATTAGTATATTAATATTATATATTATATATAATTTGTATATTAATATATTATAACATATATTATTATATTATATTAATATATGTATATATTGTATTAATATAAAATATATATTGTATTAATATATAATATATATTAGTATGTAATATTATATATAGAAATATATGTATATATATAATATAATAATACGTATATATACAATGTATACATAAAATATATAGAAATACTATGTATATAATATATATAAATACATAATATCTATATGCATACTTTGTGTATTTATATATAATTATTATATACATAATAGAATATAGAATATATATTATATAATATATTTATATATAATATATACATACTGTGTATATATAAATGTATATATATATATACATATACACATACTATGTGAATCATTATCAATTTATCATTATATCCAGATATAATAATTGCAGTACAGCTATTTTGAGTCCCTCAGAGTGCACTCTGTGTGGAATCACACACTCCTGGCATGACAGCATTCATCTTTGCTTCTGCTTGTTTTCTTTGTCCCATAGCCATGTGTTGAGGACAATTGTACCCAGGGATGTTGTTATATCTAATGCACTGGGGCTGGGTGTTAAAACAAAATCTTGATCTGAAGGGCCATGGCTTGGCAGTCCAGCTCTACTCTGAGATCAGCATTCAGCCTCTCCCCAGACAGCACACCTGAATACTGAGCTTTAGAAAAGTACTATTTAAGCCATAAGAAGACAGGTCTAATTTCTTGATTATTTTCAATGGAAACATTTAGACCACGAACAGCGCACCAACAGTGCCAAACCCCCAAATCATCTGGGCCATTAATTCCTCTTAAAAAAAGCTACTGAGCACAGCCAGACCCAAGGGCTTGATATGGAGGGTCCCTCCCAATGGGGATTGTCACTGATTTCAGAGCATCAGGTGCAAAATGCTGTTGTTTGAGCTCTGCTTCAGACTGTGCACACACACACAGAGCTTTGTGTTGGGTACGGACTCCACTGGAGGCTGAACACCCCCAGAACAATGGCAGGCTGCTGTAATTTGGGACTAAACATCTGCTATACATTTGGAATGTAGCCCTGTCCCATCCCCCTGTTTTCCACACACCAGCAGTCAGCTGGTGATTCATCCAGCTGCTCAAAATTGGTGCTTTTTTGGAACTAGCACTAGCAGAAGGGACCCTTAGCTCTCCTGCCCTGCCAAAAGCAGACAGATGCTGTGCTAAAAGACAAAGCCTCCTCAGGGGACAGGGCTGCCCTCTCACCTGTGCACACGCAGAGCTGCCTCCAGCCCTGCTGCTGTACTGGCTACATGAAGAGAAGCTAAGCACAGAGCTAACATATAATTGGGTGAGTAGAAGTTGCTGAATCATATTTAGTCCCAAATGCCACAAACCATGTGTTCCTTTCTCTGCAGATTCAGATCTAAATAGTGAGGGTCAGTAAAAAGGTCTAACTGACCTGTTTGCTGACAGGATTTGTGTCTGTCCTTTGGTTTAGTATCAAAAGCAGTGTCTAGATGCCAAAAGATAATTTTTAGGTATCTAAAGTGAAATTTTAACAGATACTTCTTGCTGCTGAGTACCTTAAGTCCTTCACTTGTCATGTACAGGAACCAAACCCTGCTAACCAAAACTGGGCAACAAAAAGCAATAATAGGGCAGGACGTGGTTTCAGTGGTAGATCTCAATCTTCCACAGCCCAGCTGTGTCACCATCACATTTTCTGAAAAATTCCTTTGCCCAGGATTTTTCTCCTGGGAAGCTGAGAAGCCTCAGAGAAAATGAAAATAATAATTATCTGATTTGCTTCTTGTGTGTTTTGCTGCTTTGGAATGTGTTTGGACATTGTTTGCCAACAGGTGGTTGTTTCATTTATTTCATGCAAATTGTTTTGACTTTATGGCCAATCAGGGTCAAGCTGTGTTTGGACTCTGGAAGGAGTCACAAGTTTTTCGTTAGTATCTTTTTAGCCTTCTGTCTGTATCCTTTCTGTATTCTTTATTATAGTTTAGTATTCTTTAATATAATATAGTATCATAAAATAATAAATTAGCCTTCTAAGAACATGGAGTCAGATTCATCATTCCTCCCTCACAAATACAACACAGCTGTGTGATCTAGAACCTTCCAGAGGAAAAAGTTATTAAGTGCAGTGTGACTTTGCTGTCCAGGTTGCAGCACAATGAGATTTCAGATAACTGGTGGTACAAATTCTCCATGGCTGAGTGTTCTCTTTACCAGCAACAGTGCTCAAGTGACCCAGGCATCAACACTTGCATTGAATGACTCTCATCTCTCACTAGAGTGGGGCATTTTCCAGACTTTAATTTGTGTGAGCAAAAATTTGCCTTATTCCCCAAGAGTACCACACAGTAACGTGTGTTCAGCTTCTTTGGATGTCTCCATGGGAAGGACCTTTCCCAATATTAAGCTAAATTTGTCCTTTGATTCCACAAACCTGACCAAGAGCCCTTCTATCTGCTGCCACCTTCCTCTGCAGACCTGCCAGACCTTGACAAACCTCTCCTTTACAATCCCAAGGCTTCATGGTACTCTCTGTCCCAATGCTGAGTGGGTATGTGACCTCCTGGACATTAAAAGCAAATATGTGTCAGGCAAAAATCTGTTTCAGTTCTTCTTCCTTCTACTCAGCTCCAAAACCTGAGTGAGCTTCACTCCTTCATGTTGTGCTTTTCTCCTCTCCATGGAAATTTTTTTCCCGCTTTCTCTATTATTCAATCATATGTGATCATTTGACAGAAGCATCTAATATTCATTATGCTGCTGCCATAAAATTCCCATTATACACAAACATCCACACTTTGCAGCTTTTAAAAACTGTGACATTTGTAAATGTGAAATTTTAAAAAACCCCTCTAGAATAGATTTTTCACGTTTCAGCCAAATATAGTCATATTAATAGCTTCAAATGTTGCAACCTCATAATTTTAAGACAAGTTTGTTTTTATTGCACAAGAATTCAGCAGTTCCTCATCTGGTATTATAACTTGGTTTAAAAGAAAAGTGTGTGAAATCAAGCCCCAGACCTTGAGATCCTCTGGCCTGAAATCAAGCACAATTTCTGGAAGGGAAGAGCAGCAGAACCAGCTCTCAGGAAACTCAAACAACAAACCCAAGCAGTAAAGGAAAATTATTAATGCTGAGTCACCATCCATTAACACAAAAATCTCCCTAGCAGAATGGAATCTGTTCACATACAATTTAGAATGGTGAAAAAGAAAAGCATTTAAGGTCTAAAAATGGTCCTGAGATGACAGATACAGGTAAATGTGCAGGGAGAAGGGGAGAATTTTTGTGCCAACAAGATTCTCTCTGGAAGTCACAGTCAGAGCCCGTGGGTGCCTGCTGCTCCTGCCCCAGCACAGCTCCAGGGACAGCAGGGACTGGAACCAGAAATTTGGGCTCTGACTGAGGCCAGTGGCCTTAAGCAACTGCCTGTCCTTATTTTTCTGGCTATAAGTTTTTGTGCATTTCTCCAGTTTTCAGAGGGATTTGTCTTTCTTGTAGGAGGATTTTCCCAGAGGGCTTTGCTCGTACATGTAGGGAAGAAAGCAGGCACAAGCAGATTTTAATTAAACTATTCTTTCAGCTCCCCAGGCTTGTGCAATTTAACTTCTTCCCAGAGATAATATTAACACTTACATCATTTTTCATCATTGTTAGTTTTGCTTGTGGAATTGCACTGGCAAGAAACCCCCTGGAAGCAAATGCTCATTGAATCCTATTGTTTTCATTCCCTTCAGCCATCATTTCTCAGCCAAAGAACAAATGTTACCAGCAACAGGAAGGAGCTTGATTTTCCAACAAAATCAGCAGAATTTGCACATGCAGGGAACAGGCATAATATCTCACTAAGATCTGCCTGGTTAAAGGAGTTATTTGTCAATAAAATGTTTAAAAATTAAAGAGAAACTGGTACTCTCTGTAGAGGACTGAGGTGGGAGACTTGGAAATCAGAGGCAGAGGTGTGGAGGAAGGGAGAGCAGGGCTGTGGGAAGTGGAGGGGACCTTCCAGTGGCCCCCAGTCAGCAGCTCTGCCCCTCTCCTCACCCCTGTGGCAGCTCATGAGCAGCCCTGATTGCCATCCAAGTGATAAAATAAACACCACCCCACTGGGATATCCTGGGATTAGCCTCTCAGGCCTGTCAGGGCATGAGCTCAAGCTTTGCCCTCTCTGAAGAATGGGCAGATAAATAGGAAAGTGGATTGAGTGAGCTGGTTTTTACATTGCCCTCCAAAGTGCAAACCCTGAGCTGCTTCATGCCAGAGGCTTGGTGTTTGTCGCAAGCACAGGGAGAAGGGGCAGCTCTCCTGAAGCCAATTGCAAAGCCCAGTTAGGTTTAAACCCCAAGAGGAGGAATGCAAATAGTCAGACATAAAAAAAGCATCTGGAGCCCAGTGTGCTCTCTCAGCAGAGTTTGGGTGCCAGACAAAGCTGTGAGCATGTCAGCAGCTGACACTGACACACATGGGGGTGATGTCTCATCACCATATGGGCTCCCAAGCAGAGATGTGCTGCCACTCCTCCCTTCCACAGGGTGAGATGCTCAGGGGCTTCCCCTGGGCTCCCCTGTTGTCATTATAGTGCAAGAGTTCTATTGTCATTACATTGCAAGGGCCAGAGTTTCAAATCTCCTTGACGTTTCTGGTAGGCAGCTACCAACAGACTCCAGTTCCCCCCAATCCACTCTTTTATAACACTCTTCTTTTTGGCTACAGCTGTGGCCTGTTAACATCAGGCCTGCTCCTAATTCTTTATAATTAACCCAGCTGCAACTCTTTAGGGGGTGAGATTACTTTCTATACTACCTTTATTTACTTATGTTCTAATGCCCTGGGCTCCCCCCACCTCCCTGTGCAGGGATGGATGCAGGAGAGTGAGCCCTGGCTGTACCTGCTTTGGGGAATGGACATCACTCCCCAGCACAGGAGGGGACTATTTGAGCTCAGAGGGTTTTTGCATACCCAGAACTCTCCCCCCACAGCCTGCAGGACTGTGTGAAACACACAGGTTATTTAAAGAAGCCGTGCTGCTCTTCAAGATGCACCAAGGCATTGGAGGAAAGAATTCTAATTTAATCTGATGGGTTTTTCATGACGACTTTCTTTCCTAAAATTCAATGTCACTGTGATTTTCCTCTCTGCTCTGAGAGCTGTCACAGTATGTGGGTCTGGCCCTTTGGTCCTTTTCCACACTTTTTGCTTTCCTCTCCTCTCAGACTGCCTTTCATCTTTTATTTCTTAACGTTTCTCCCTAAAGTGCATGTGCTGTTATAAAACTTAACTGGGCTTTTGAAATGCCTGTGTAGTGTATAACAAGAAATGCTAGATGTGGGATCTGGAGGATGCTGCTCCCCCACTTCCTTCCCACCCTCTCCAAAACAAACAAATAATTTAAATTTTTGGGCTGATGAGCTCCATGAGCTGGTTTTGCTCGAGGCTTTGTACCCAGTTCAGTTGGTTCAAGCACAACCAGGTGGACTCCTAGAAGGGCAGAGAATAAATGCAGAGGGTGTGAGACCTAACCCAGCCTGTCACCCTAGAAATCCCAGCCCGGGAGCATGGCCAGCAGGAGGCAGGAGTGGGAGGGAAAAAGAAATGCCTGATGCTGAAAAACTGGAAGTTTGGGGAGGTGATCGGAACCTGTCTTGGTCCTGCCTCCTCTCCTGTTCCTCCCGAGGTCAGTGTGGTTTGAACACGAGCAGCACAGAGACCTGACTGTTTATTTTGTCATTTCAGTCTTTTACTCTTTGTCCCAAAACCATTTCATGCCTGAGATGATGTCTCTTTCTGCTAAAGAAATCTTCACTGTTGTTTGGCAAACAAAGCAAAAAGCCAAGATGGAAAACTTGGATCAGCTCTTTTAGGTTTATTAATATTCACCATGACTGTATGTCAGAAAGCTCTAGTTTCATAAAATGGCTTCTAAAAGTATTGATGTTTGGTAAGAGTGGGGCTATTTTGGCTCTGCTCTTCTGCCTTTCCTGGCTGTATCGTTAAATGCATCACGAGGCTGACACCAGCCAACCTCCAGAAATACCCAACTACAGTGATGCTGCTGATTGTCTGTAAATGATCACTTCAAAGGCTTTTAATGTGTTCTGGACCTCGGTCCTAATGGATCTCTGAGGATGCCAAAGGGTAATAAGATAATGGTGGTGTATGTGCTTCCCTGCTCCTGCCAGGCTGCTCTGTGCAGGTGGGGCTAGGGCAGGAACCCAAACCAGCTGCATTGCACACCAGGTCTGCAAGTGAAACAGTAAGGAGCAGCTTAGGAGGATTACTGAAATGATGCAGGAGTTTGGCATCCCATCATCTTGCTGCTCACCCCAGGGGAGCGTGGTGAACATGTGTGATTCATGTTCTGGGTCTTGCAGAGGACACAGGCAATCTCATATGGCAAGGCAACTGTTTTTCAACAAGAAATTAAAAGTGAGCTACTCCACTTTAGTTTTTTTAACCTCTTTTTTATCCTTTTCCATTGAATGGCTTGAAAACAAGGGTGGGGAAGTTTGGGAAGGAATGCCTCAGGTAACTGGGATGCAGGGATCTGATGCAGAGCTTTCCTTACTTCAAATTATAACATATCCTATCCATTCTTATTAGGAGATTTGTGGGGCTGATACACTGCCAAGGCCAGATTAGGAGCTCTGGAAGTTTAGCTTTGGTTTCAAAGGGAGATATGCAGGCACTAATCCTTTGCAGGTCTGCACAGGAATGCAGAGGGGAGTTGTCTCTCTGCTGAGGGACTGACAGATTTATTCCCCTGCTATCTGCACTGAGCTGGGCTTGGCAAGGGCAGCAGTGGAAGGCAGAAGACATTAAGCCCTGCCTTGCTGAGAGAAGCAAACCATGGTGGCTTCCCCCTCCTGCCAGCTCATTTCCCTTTCCCTTTCCCATCTTTTGTCCCCCCTCCTGCCATATCCAGGCACTTTACAGCAGCTCTGGCAGCTGCACCCCCAAACTGCTACAGCTCTGCCAGTGGTTTCTCTTCAGCACCTTCTGCTCTCAGGGACAAAACATGTACAGAGCATGGTGGTTTGTTTTCAACTCAGGGAGCACCTCCTAAACCAGCTCTCCTCCCTGCTTCAGAGAGACTTACAAACAAAACCTCCTGACTAATATTTGTAAAGCCTTCTGCAGAGCAGAGTTTGCAGCCTCAGTACCCCAAGCCTGCCAGGTGCTGCTGAAGGTGAGGGTGGCTGTTCTTTCTGGACATTACACCTGGATTGAAGGTGGATTACAAGGAGATGCTTTCTTACAGTTTTGGAGCATCTCCTGTTGTAACCCAGATTTCGCGGAGCAGCCTGTGCAGACAGCACATGCTTCAGGTGTCTGTAGTGGCTCCTCACCTGCCTTCTTCCCCAGCAGAGCCCTCCTCGTCTCCAGAGTCCTGGGTGCAGAGGGAGGATCCCTTTTTCCTCCCAGCTTTGGCCTGTAGGTTGGCAGGTGGATCAACCTTGCCCCACCTGCACTCGTGCCCTGTTTATTCCCTCTGCCCCCAGTTTCTTGCTGCAGTGGGACTCAGGAGGTTTGGAGCAGGTTTTGGAGGGGCAGGGAGCAGTCTGGCCACAGCAACCCCAGAGATGGAGCTGGTGTCACCACAGGGCTCTGCTGCCAACACTGAGGCTCACTGTGAGCAGCAGTGGCTGGTGGGACACAGGCTCCACGCTCTGCTGAGCTCCCCAGCCTTGTCTCTCCCAAAGGTATCCCGAGCATCACTGCAGGGGAAGAAGCTGTCCTGAAAGGGTTGGGGTGAATGGCTTCCCCAGAGAGCAATATTGCTCATGGACAGCTCCCACCCACACAGCAGGGCTGCTCCATCCTTTTATTTCCACCTTCCTGCCTTAATCCAGGATATACCCTGGCAAGCAGCCTGCAGGCTCAAGTGACCTGTTGGCCTCCATCCACTGCTGGCATAAATTCTGCAAGGAAGTCTGTCAATACTGAAACACCCAAGAAAGGAGTTTGTATCAAATTCCACTGTTCTCTCGTGAGATATTTGAAATCAGGCTGTAGCTGACAGTTAAAGGTTGGTACCACTTCAGATTCCTGGGATAGAAGTTGCTTTCCTTCACATCTTGCATGTTGGGAGCCTCTCATTTATGGTACTCCCACATCCCTGCAGGATAAAATTGCTCATTTCTGCTGATGTGCTCATGCAAAGTCCTCTAGAGAATTAGAAATCACTGCCTGTCTTCAGAATGTTGATGTAATGAAAAGAAGGCACTCTGAAAGAAATCCATGACCAAATGAATAGCCTGAAAAGGCAGAATCTTTATGCACATCTAATCTAACCTCCCAAAGACCACGACCATTGACTGTTATATAGCAATATCCCCCACAAACACCAAAAAGAAAATTCAGCAGCTTTTCAGCTTGCCTTTGAAAGACATGTCTGTTTTACTCCATCAGTTTTGAAAAGGCATTGCTTAGAGCTAAGGAGCATGAGGGTTTTATTCAGTTTCTGCAGAAAAAATAAAAGGGGATACAGCCTTTTTCTTACTGCTGATGGCTGAATTCACTTCTTTCTCTAAATTCTTGTAGTTTGAGCCTCCTGTAGGCATTTTTCCCTGGTTAACTTCTAGGAATTGTTCCTCAGTAATGAAAAATTCCCTGTTAGCAGCATCCTAAACACCACATTCCTGATGGGCCTTTGAACTCATGGGAAGGCAACACCTTCCTTTTCTGGAAAGGAATTCTGGACCAAGGATTTGAAAGTTATTTGTGCTTGGAATGCAGAATGCATTTGATAGGAATGCAACTGTTTGTTCCCTGCCAAAAATCACACCTGTGAGCCTTTGATTCAGGGAATCCTATTGTGATGAAAAAGGCTTTGTAAAACAGCAGTGCAGTCTCTCCCTGTGAAACAGAAGATTAAATCGTGATTACCCTGCTGTTGACTCAACTGTTAGCAGCTGAAATATTATTTGCTCAACACACTTAACTCAGTTATGATCTGCAGAAAGATGCTGTGGTTAGAGTGATTCTGAAACACAATGGAACGGCACAACTTCCCCATTAAAAGAGAATTACTCGTATTTACCAAAGGGAAAATTAAAAGCAGGTTTTCACGACAAGTTCAAGCCAATCCAGCTCTGCCTGGCTGCCAAAAGGGACAGTCCTGCTTGCCTGTCCCATCCCACCCAACCCTATTTCTGGCTGTGCATTCCTGCCACCCCCACTGTGCCAGGCTGGCAGCTGTGGAACCACATGGAGAGGCAGGTCAGCCTGCTAATCTGGCTGAAAAATGAGCCACCAGACAGATCCAACTGCCTGGAAGCTGCACCACAAGTTGTACTGACACAAGGGAGCAAGAAGAATCATGCAGCCAGGGCAGGGAGTAGGCAGGATCACATCTTTGGGTGACAGGATGGTTTCAGATTGGCTTAAACTGTGAGCTGTGGGTGTAGGGACGGATGGTCAGAGCAGTGCTGGGACTGGTCCAGCACAGTCAGGTCCTGCTTCCAATCTCCTGACCAAGTGAAGAGGAAGGCTGGTGCTGGCTGCAGCCAGAGAATGAGAGTTAAGTGTGGTGGGACCCAAGCCCAGCAGCCCGGCCAGTGCCCACATGTGGGAGCACAGCACCAGCTCTGCCCTGCCAAGGCTTGTCGTGGTCAGGAGCTGGTTTGGAGATCCCAAGCCCTTGTGTTCATGTTGATATAAAGTTGTAAATGCATGTGATGGCCCAAGAGAGAGATGGTGCTGGTGTCTGCCAGGGACAGGCAGTGATGCATTTGCTGGAAGGGACACAGGGAGTCAGTATGGAGGGGCTTGACAGCTGGCCTGCAAGCAAAGCTGAGTTAGAAGAAATAACAATTGATGATTTTCGAGTGTATCCATAGCAAAGAAGAAGACAAGGCTGTCAGCATGGAAACAGATTAGAAAAGAGAGATGAAATTTTTTGTAAACTAGATTACGTGTCTAAGTAGATGTGCACACGTGCCTTATTAAATTCCTGTAAAACTTTTGCCAATTATATTGACGTTAATTGCTTTGCACCAATGAATATATAAGTTATTGTGATGCAGTTAATGACTTAAAATCATGCTTTGTTAAGAGTATATAAGCTGGAGAACACACAGAATGAAAAACTTTTTTCTTCTTAGACCCTGATCATGTGTGTATGTCACATCTGGCCCAACAGTAACAAGTCCCCAAACCTTTTCTGCTCATTCCTGCATGTGGGTGAAAAGATGAATTTCCTGGGGCAATAAAGGAAGGAGTAACCCTCTCCACATTGCTACTGCCCCATGTAACACACATTTAACAACTTGTGCAATATTAACAACTCAGTTCCCACTGCAGCTGTGTCCTCCCCCAAAAGCTCACACTGTATGGGCTGCTCCTGGCTCACAGGATTTAGCACACCCTCAGTGAGGAAATGTCTTTCCCCAGACATCGTTTCTGTGGTCTGCATTTCTGCATGTTTCACACTGTGCTGCAGGCTGTACTCAGCCTCCTCTGGCATTCACATTCTCTGGAAAAATCCCCTCACCAAGGATTTTTCTCCTGGGAAGCTGAGAAGCTTCAGAGAAAAGGGAAACAATTCTTATCTCATTTGCTTCTCCTGTGTTGTGCTCACATGTGGAATGTGCTTGGAGATTGTTTACCACAGGTGATTGTTGCATTGGATTCTGCTGTGAGTTGTTTTCACTCTTTGGCCAATTGGTGCCAAGCTGTGTCAGGACTCTGGAGAGAGTCAGGAGTTTTCATTATTATCTTTTAGCATTCAGTAAGTATCCTTTCTGTATTCTTTAATATAGTATAGTATAGTATGGTATAGTATAGTATAGTATAATATTCTTTAATATAATAGAGTGTAATAAAGTAATAAATTAGCCTTCTGAGAACATGGAGTCAGATGCATCTCTCCTGCCTTCATGGAGGCATTCTCTGCATTTACAATAGCCTCCTGCTCTGAGCTGATGCACAGCTCATCCCCCCACATGCCACCTGCACAGAGGGGGGCTGGAGCAATGCTGGGCATAAATCACTGAGGAGGAACGTGCCCATTAAGGGGGATGTGACAAACCCCTGCACTGAGGCACCCCAGGGCTGTACATCTTATTTTCATCTTGTGAAAGCAGAACATTTTTAGATGGTATTTCTACCAACACTAGTGATGTTTAGATAAAAGGGTTTTTCCAAGGCTCTCTGGCTCATTTTCCTGTCTAAAGCCAGCAGAGGAGTGCAGTCCCTCTGATCTGGGTGCTGGGTTTCCAAGGAGCTGAAGCTGCTGCTGCTGTAGCTGCCCATCCTCCTTGTACTGTACATGTGCAATCAACTGGTTCCCAAATAGCAACGAGGGATTTCCTCTTAGCAAATCCCAGTTAAAAATGTGGGAGACCTCACCTTGAGCCAGCAGGGGCCAAGGAACAGGCAGAGTAGTTGAGGCTGAGAAACTGTCCTTCAAGGCTCCCACAACATACATTCAAGATCAAATTTATTGTTTAAAATCAGCCAAAAAGAGCAGTCCATCCTCTCCCTCTGCCTGAGCAAAGAGCTTCACCCCAAATTGATTTGCTCCTCCAAGGGTCCCTCCTGGCTTTCAGTGCTGGTCCCAGGGAACTGTTCTGCTAGACAAAACATTTGCTGGAATTGCTAAAGCTGCTTTGCTGATAAAGATCTCACCACCCCCTCCCCCAAAAGCTCTACCAAGCTTCAGCAGAAATAAGAGCACAGAGGCTGCTGTTCTGCTGCCAGCTGGCCCATCCCACACTGCAGGGTCAAAGAGGAGTTTGGGGTGATCAGTTCATGGCTCAGGGGGGCCTTTCCAGCCTGACACACCCAGGTGCCCCTGGACATGCAGGGACATGATCTGGCAGGTCTCTCTGCCCCACTTCTGACTACACAAGATCACCAGCCTGCTCCTTCCAACCTGTGGGCAATAATCAGGTTTTCTGTGGGGGTTGGATCTCACTGCGCTTCCCATGATCGAGGCAGAGGGGTCTGTTTCAGTCTCTGTAGGTTTGGTACCCCTGGTTCTGAGTGTATTTTCTGCAGCCAGGGCTCACAGTGGGAGTGTGCTCTGTGGGAAATGGGGACACTCACTAAAGGGGCTTAACTTTGCTCAAACTTTCACCACAAGAACAAGCAGAATGGAGAAGTCTTTATCCATCAGGTTATAACAGACTTAAAGCCATTCTCTTCTGGAACAAGAATACAGTGACCCCCCATCTGAGTAACTGATAGCTAAGAAACACAGTTATTACACTAATTAATTTATTAATAGCCAAGTACCAGTCATGAAAGAAAGGTACTTGCTTTTCTGAGACTTTTATCTGAATGATTTAAGGTTGCGTGACTAATTCGTGCTTTTGAGCAGACCAAGCTGCACATTAATCTGAGCTTAGTTTTTCCAAAGGGCAGTTCAATTCCAGGTTTTCAGCACTAATAGACTTTTATGATTGCAGAAGTGAAGCTGAAAATAAACCAGAGACTGCAGAACATTCTTTACTCTGAAAGTTTGGTGACTTGCGGAGGCCAAGCAGATTTATGTATTTCTCCTTGTAGAGGTCACAGACAGTTTTGTGAGATGAAGAATCTGAAGCACCAGGCTCTGAGACAAAAGTAACCAGAGACTTTTAAAAGTTGGTTCTGGTGTCTATGTCTCTTGCTCTAGATTGTTTTGGGGTTTTTTGTGTTTTTTTTTTTTTTTTTGTTGTTTTTTGCTTTTGTTTTGGTTTTTATTTGGATTTGTTTCTTTTGTTTTGTTTTTATTTTTATTTTTGTTTTTTGTTTAGATGGGTTTTAAAAATTACTTTAAGACTAGAACATCACTGGATGCACAGGGATAGATGGATGGCAGAGGCTCTTTGGGAGTGAAGTTCTACCATGGTGAAGGGGCACACCTGAAATCAGGGTATGGGAGTTGAGAAACTCATTGAGGAATGTGTAAAGGACACCCAGCATGTCCTCAGGGCCAAGAAGAGAACCTCAGTGCCAGAGAATATCAGAAGGGAAGGTTTGCATTGGAGAGGAGAGGGATGGGGCACTCTGAGGAGCAGCAGGCAAAGTTTCTGCTTTGAGTTTTACAGCCAAGGCTCCAGCTGCTAATCCATGGGGATGGCTGGATGGGAGACTGCTGGGCTTGTACATGTGGTACATGTGAATATCACACAGGAAGGTGCTGCAGAACACATACCTAAATAGGAAGATCTGCTTGGTGAATTGTAGTGGTATCTGCACACACACAATGCAAAACCAGCAATCTGAAGTTACATCCTGTGATGTACTGTCCATAGAGCACCTCACTGCAGTGCTCTTTGACACAAGTGCCATCTGCTGTGTCACTTGAGGCCTCTAGGGTGCCGCTAAAGGCCTGAAAATACTGGTGATTTAGGCTGGAAGCATTCTTCAGGTTGTTTGTGGCACCCACTATTGCCCTTATGCAGTGCTAATTTAATCACAGCACAGGCTTTGCCCTCTCTCCACAGCCTGCCCACATTAATGTGCATCCACACTCACAGAAAATGTGGGATTAAGATTGATTCAGATGAGCCTTTGGGCTGCTCTGATTCCCCCTGGGAGCTGCAGAGGTTCCTGGCAAGTGCCAGGTGATGCTGTCAGCATCTGTCCCACCCAGAGGGGTGGAGCACAAGGGTGCTCAGCAGGATGCTCATCCTGCATCCTGGCTGTCCCATCCCACATCCTGGCTGTCCCATCCCGCATCCTGGCTGTCCCATCCCGCATCCTGGCTGTCCCATCCTGGCATGGAGGCTCCCAGGCAAGGGGCACATGAGGCTGGATGATGGCACCCAAGTCACTGAGCCCCTTCATGCCCCCTCTCACAGCACAGAGCATCCTCTGCCATCCCACAGCAACTTTATTTCCTTCCACTGCTGTGGCCCAAGGGAGATCAGCTGAGTGCTACAAAGGGAAAAATTAAGAGAAAATATCTCAGCTGTTCCCCTGCTGTGTGGGAGCACAGAAACAGCTGCAAGTGGCTGTAGCTCCTATCTTCTGGGAGACAGCTTTTTGGGAAATGATGAACTTTACCCAGAACTTTAAAAGCTGTCCTGGGGCAATGAGGGGAAGGACAGTGCTGAGAACTTCAAGATTTGTTTTTATAATTTGATTATTTCCAGTATTTCTCTAGCCAAGCCACGCTGCCTTGAGATGGACACTTGTCTGTGGGTCAGGGGATCCTCTGAGACCCTAACTCCTGGCAGTGGGAAAATGGCTACTTTCACATTTCTAACCAAACCCCACACTTTTAGAAAATGCTCCCTGCACAGTCACCTGGAATCCTCTGCAGCCTCTAAATTCTCTATCCAACTGAGAAGTGAAATGTTGCTCCCACCCTGTTTCCTCCCCTTTAACCTCAACATGAAGAGCTGGACAGAGAAGGGAAAATGCATGAGTGAACATTTGTTTGCTCTTAAATAAATTCCAATTGAGAAACAAAAGAGAGGACTGCAGCTTTCCCACCTGTCCCTTCCCCTGCCCCACCAGCTCTGCTGGAAGGGACCCCTGTGGCATTCACATTCCCTGGAAAAATCCCTTCCCCCAGGGTTCTTCTCCTGGGAAGCTGAGAAGCCTCAGAGAAAAGGGAAACAATTTTTATCTCATTTGCTTCTCCTGTGTTGTGCTCTCATGTGGAATGTGCTTGGAGATTGTTTACCCACAGGTGATTGTTTCATTCTGGTGTGAGTTGTTTTCACTCATTGGCCAGTCAGGGCCAAGCTGTGTCAGGACTCTGGAAAAAGTCACAAGTTTTCATTATTAGCTTTTTAGCATTGAGTAAGTGTCCTTTCTGTATTCTTTAGTATAGTATAGCATTCTTTAATATAACTTAGTATAATAATCTTTAGTATAATATTAATAATTAGTATAATATTACAATTAGTATAATGTTAAAAATATAAAATTTAGTAGAATAATAATTTAGTATTCTTTAATATAACTGAGTGTAATAATCTTTAATATTAATATTTAGTATAATATAATTAGCATAATATTAATAATATAAAATTTAGTACAATAATAATTTAGTATAGTATTCTTTAATATAATTTAGTAGAATAATATTTAGTATAATATTAATATTTAGTATAATATTAATAATTAGTATAATAATAATATAAAATTTAGTATAATAATAATTTAGTATAGTATTCTTTAATATAATTTAGTAGAATAATATTTAGTATAATATTATAATTGGTATAATATTAATAATATAAAATTTAGTATAATAAGAAGAGGAATGAGAGGTGTGAGTGGGTCTGGGGGTCCCACAGCACAGCCCCCTCCCAGGGAAAGGGGGGCTCCTCGCTGTGGGTGTCTCCTGTGAGTTTGGAGAAGCACCTGCAGCACATGCTGGGACGTCAGCAGCCTCAGAGCAGGCAGGAGCAGCCCTGCTGTGGGATATTTTCCATTCCTGGGTGTTTGGCAGCTGGCTTCAACCACAGAAACCAGCAGCTTCTGCTTTCTCAATTCTTATTGCAGAGCCCTTTGCAGCATTGCACAACTTGGCCTCACATCTGGCAGTATTGCTGTATCAAGGGCAAATATATAAATGAGGATTTCTGAGGATTTCCTTTCTTTTCCTCTTCCTCTTCCCCCTTTGCTTTCAACTTTGCTTTTTTGCTTTGGGCAAACTTGCTTGCTTGTCTTTGTCTATGGGACATAATGGTATGGAATCATAGAATAATTAAGGTTAGAAAAGACTTCCAAGATCAAGTCCAGCCTTTGATTCAGCACCACTGTGCCCACTAAACCATATCACAAAGTGCCACATCTGCCCCTTTTCCAGTTCCACAGAGCCAGCAGTGCCTTCCCTTGGCACCAAAACACACAGCAAGAGTGAGGAGGTGAGGGAATATTTTTATTCAAAGAAATTATCTTCTAGACTGTGTTCCTTAAATATCCAGTCTGTCAAATACTCTCACACTCTGGCAGGATCACCAGAAGTAGTGTGGGATGCAGAGGAAGTTGAAGAAACTAAATGCCTCAAGAACAAGGCTTTAGGCAAATGTCAATGAAAGTAAAGAAATGAGTAAAGAAGCCTACATTACTTGTTCTTTGTGAAAAATATGTGCAAATGTGGTATTTTCTGGGTCCCCAGGACGAAAGAGGAATTGAGAATCTGACTCCATGTTCTTAGAAAGTTATATATTATATTATATTTATTATATTATATTATATTATATTATATTATATTATATTATATTATATTATATTATATTATATTATATTATATTATATTATATTATATTATGCTATACTAAAACTATACTAAAGAACAGAGAAAGGATGCTTACAGAAAGCTTAACAGGAAACTAATGAAAAACTCATGACTGACTCCTCAGAGTCCCAACACAGCTGATGGTGATTGGTCATTAGGTAAAAACAATTCACATGAAACCAGTCAAACAACCTGTTTGGATAAACAAGGTCCAAACCACGTTCCAAAGCAGCAAAACACAGGACAGGAAAACGAGATAATATTGTTTTTCCTTTTCCTCTGAGTCTTCTCAGCTTCTCAGAAGAAATCCTGGCAAAGGGATTTTTCAGAAAATATGACAGTGACATGCAAATACTGCTATTGTCATAACCATGATCTATTTTTGTGCTCTCTACATAGAAAAGTACCTGGATGTGCTGAGGGGCAGACAGGGAGACCTGGCTCATCCCCCTGCCTGTGTCCAGCTCCAACCCTAAATTTCCTCTTCCCACTAGCCACAAACTCCTGAGTTGAGATTTTCCTGCCAGTTTTTGGATGGATCTCCTGTGCTCTGCTTCTGAGCTGCTCCTTTAAGCAGGGAAAGCTTTGACCAGGCTCCCCAGTGGCAAATAGCTCATGTCCCTGTTTTGCTTGAGCTGTTTGTCACCTGTAATACATTTTTTGTGAGCTCTGTCCTCTCCTTCAGATTTGGGGAAAAGTCATGATGGTGCTGTAAAAGCCACAGAAAAGGAACATTAAGGGATTTACCTTTTGTACAAATAATAAGCAACATTTCCTGTTGTAGCCTCCCGTCTCCTTATCTTTCTAAAGTAATGACAAGTAGCTTTCATTTGACATCTACTCTCCTTACAGGTTTAGCCACTGTGTCATTATTATAAATGAGGCTATTTCAGGTGATTGGCAGTAAATTCTGTTTTGGGTGAGTGGGAATCAGCTTGTACTCAGGAGCTCATGTGTGTCTTTTTGCAAGTACAGAGCAAATATTGCAGGAAAGGCAGAAATCAGGATAGGAAAAACCATGGAAATCAACAGGTTCAGCCAGGGAATGTGCTGTGTTGTGGCAGTGAGTTGGTTATAGACAAGCTGTCTGTTAATCACAGTCTGTTTCTGGTGGGAATATCATTCCTGGGAAAACAAAAAGCAGCAAAATTTGATTTTCCTCCTAACTGGCCCAAACGGAAAAGCCTTCAAAAATTTCCATAAGTATACTAATTTCTGCAAGAAATCTATAAAATCCCATGTCCCCAGTATCTGCAGAAAGGTTTTGCTTTTTTTTTTTTTTTTTTTTTTTTTTATCCTGTATTTATTATAAGGCCAAGGATCTTCCCTCCTCCCCTTCATTCAGTTTGTTGCTACAAACCCTTTCTCAATTCAGAGATGCACAATGATTTCAGGCCCAGTCTGCTCTCAGGGCCACCTTTGAGACCCAGAGGGTGGAAGATCAGGGCTGACCTTCTGTTTTTGACAAACAGGATGGAGACTGGAATCTGATTGCAAGCAGAGACATTAGAGTTAAGTGTTTGAGAGGCCTTTGTTATCTTGAGGTGGAATTAAAATTTGTTGATGCATCCAGTGCCTTTTAATACAATCAAAAGGCTTAGAGACAGACAAAGTGAGGCTTTTATTTCAACTGGAAAGTGGTTTCTGCCCAAAGAAATTGTGAGAAAATGTTTCTGTGAGAGGACAAAGAGGTTTTCCAGGCAGAAAGTACAAAAGCTGTTTACATGGGCTTCAGCATTTGATCACAAAGCCTAGGGCAGGGCTGGAGAGAGCTTGTGACAAAGCATTCTTCCTTGAGGAAAACCAGCAAGAGGGAGTGAACTTCAAGAGGAGATCAGGCAAGACCAGTTTGACTGGCTTTAAACCCCTCCAAAATGCCACCCCTCTTTGTGAAAAGCCATTCTACCATAAAGAGGACCCTTTCCAAAGCCACTTTGCAGTGCTGGCTTTGCCACTAACCTTGTAACTCTAACAGCCTCAAAATAAATGAGGTGAGAAGTGAATCCCCTCAAAAAAAAAAAAAAAAAACAAACACAAACAAAAAACAAACAAAACAAAACAAACAAAACAAAAAAACAACAACAAAACAAAAAAAAACCACCAACCCCCCCCCCCCCCCCAAAAAAAACATTCTCAAATACAATTTTGAGAAATAGTAATTATTTATACACACCTATTATTATATTAAAAAAAGAAAAGAGAGAAAGCAAATGAGTCCAGGAAATTCCCCACTGACTTGCTGTTGACTTTGTGCAGAAAGAGCTCAGATCCTGCAGCAATGGGAAGCTCATGACGCATCTGGAAGCTTCTTCTGGATCTGAAAACCCCAAACCAAGAGCAGCCTCTGGCTCCCACATGCTTTTGGGCTGTGTGACTTGCACTGTTTGTGGAGAAATGTACTTGCCTTAGACCCACACCTTTAATTAAAGGGGAACTTTCTGCTCAGAGACACTGATCTGAGTGAGGGATGGATGGCAGTGTGCCTCAGCAGCTGTTTGCTGACCTTGAGGTGAGGCTGGTGCCTTTGCTGATGGGATAGGATGGGATTTTCTTTTTTAGCTTATATCAAGTTTTATATGCCCAGAATTAAACACTTTGTTGGGATCCCACTAAAGCCAGCTGCAGCCCTGGGCAAGGGAAGGTGTTACATGTGGGTTCATCAAGGTGAACCACACAAACAGTGCCAGTCTGGCTGGATTAGAGACACTCCACCACTTGGAAGGC
This sequence comes from Calcarius lapponicus, assembly GCA_039654755.1. Taxonomy (NCBI): domain Eukaryota; kingdom Metazoa; phylum Chordata; class Aves; order Passeriformes; family Fringillidae; genus Calcarius; species Calcarius lapponicus. The sequence continues at coordinate 11,930,824 of CM077463.1, forward strand.
AAAGATTCCATCTGACACTCAGAATGGCTGATTCTGTGCCTCACTGTTGCAGACATCCTTTATGAAAAATCCTTTCTTTAGGATTTTTCCTCCTGAGAAGCTGAGAGGCCTCAGGAACAAAATGTAAACAATGGTTATCTGCTGCTGTGGGATGCAACAGGTGGATCTTTGATTGGTCTCATGTGTTTGTTTCTAATTAAGGGCCAGTCACAGTCAGCTGGCTCGGACAGAGTCCAGCCACAAGCCTTTGTTATCATTCCTTCCTATTCTATTCTTAGCTAGCCTTCTGAGGAAATCCTTTCTTCTATTCTTTTAGTATAGTTCTAATGTAATATATATCATAAAATAATAAATCAGCCTTCTGAAAGCTGGAGTCAGATCCTCATCTCTTCCCTCATCCTGAGACCCCTGTGAACACAGTCACACCTCACCAACCCTGGGGCCTGGATTAGGGAGCCTGGCTTGGCTTTTGTCACCTGTCCTGTGGTCCTGGGGGCAATCCCAAATTTGCATGATTAATGCACAGACTAGTCTAAATTACTGGGAGCTCAGAGTGGTGATGATCACACTGTTAACATGGGATTCTAAGTGACCTTCACAGTGGCACCTCCCTGCCACTTGGAGGAGGGGGACACTTGAAGCTTGGGTCTGTGGTCAGAACAAGCCCCAAGTCCTCTCTGCTCAGTCGTTCTGATAGCTCTCAGATGAGGATGTGGACACTTTGAGGGCAGCTCCCGGCCTCCAGGCTTTTGTGTGAAAGGGCAGTGAGATCCCTTGCTGGGGTTTAGGAGAGCCTGGGAATGGAAGCTGCAAGTGTGGGTGTGTGTGATGTCCCCCATGGCTTGTCCAGGCTGAAGAAAACCATCTGTCAGATCAAGTGCTCCCTGCTGGCCTGGTGGGCACTGAAAAGATACAGCAGACAGGACCTATGTGAACACCCATCCTCCATCCTTCCTGTGCATCCTGCTATCAGTGGCTTTTTCAGCCTCCCACAGCTTTCTCCAAGCTTTACTTCCATCCCTGGAGACTTGGTGGGTTTTGTTCTTTGTCAGGGACTGAAGGGACACAGTCTATGTTAGAGAAGCACAAAGGCAGATTTTCTGCCAAGAAGAAAATTCTGTGGTTTGTCTATGAGCTGCAGAGGCACATCAGAAACATGTAACAATCAAAGCTGAAAGTCCAAACAGAGCCACAGTCCTGCTGTCATCTGTCCCCTTCCCCTGACATGGGCCTGGGACGTGAATCAGCAGGGTTTATTGATCTTTTGTTCAAGCTCCTTGGCTGGTCACTCATCTACCACTTACCACAGCCTTGGGCTTCCTTTTCAACTTCTCCCCCAGGCAGAGCCCTTCCAGCCTGTGTGGGGGCAAAGGGCTCTGCTCACAGCTCCCTCCCCTTGTGCCAAACCTCTGCCCAGATCTTCAATGAGCTGTGGCTGTGCTGCAGCAGAGGGACGGAGGTGACGAGTGCCTGCTGGACAGATTCCCAAGTAACTCTCCTATGAGAAGGGTGCTGCAGAATTTAAACCAGTTGTGGTGGTGGGAAGCCAGAGGTGACTTTACCAGAAGAGGTGAGGCCCAACAGAAGAGGGGAGAGGTAAAGGGCCAAGGCCTGGGGTGAGGGTTGTGCACCCCACTGCTGAAACCATGGCAGGCTCTCAGCCATGTGGCCATTTCTTTGCGGGGTGATACAGCTGCATGCTCTGCTGGGCCAAGGGGAAACAGAAAGCTCAGCTTTAATTATTACAGCCCAAATTACATGATGGAACTAGCTGATCATGTAGCCTGTCTCTATGTCATAGTTGGCATGTGGAGCACATGCATTCATTTCCAAGGATTATAGGCCAGAATGTAGCTATTATAAATCCTCTTATCTACTCCACGAGGCACGTAAAAAAACCTTTTCTTTTTATCTTGGAAGTGCTGAAATATGTATGAAATGTTACTTGCCCTGCACACCCATAAATATGGCTCCTGCCTATCCTGGTGCTTTCATTCAAGACATTATTTCATCCCCCTGGCATTAACCACACCAGCCCTCCCTTACCAGCCCATCCTGACAGGGAGGAGCACTCAGGCACTGCTTGTGCCATTGTTCTCTGATCCATTTAGGTTGGGCACATCATCCCAGCTTTGGGTTGAGCTTTGACCCTCCCTGCAAGGAGAGACACAAGCTTAGTGCTTGCAACCTCCAGAGTCATTGATACTCTGGGAAAGTTCACCTGGATCCAAGCCAAGCTAAACCTGTGCCTGATGGAGAGGTGACCACTTTCCTTTCTCTCATCCTTGGGAGATGGAATGGAGAAGAGATTCACAGCACCTACTGGCAGGGAGTCTGTTACTCCACATGGCTTCTCTCCTAGCTTTCCTTTACTGCCTGAGGTGGCTGCTTTTCTGGTAGATACAGAAATTAATTTATTCTTGGAAATAAAAAAGCAGAAAAGTGCCACTCTCCCCTTGGATCCACCTGGCAGCTCCTGACTAAGGAACCCTACATTGCCCCATCAAGCCTGGCCTTGAACACTTCCAGGGATGGGGCAGCTTCTCTGGGCATCCTGTTCCAGAGCCTCACCACAGTCAAGATACTGGAGTCTGATTGAATTTTCCAGGAGAGAGTGGTGGCCCCATGTAGCAGGGAGTTACACTTGTTTGGATGCTTCGATGCCACATCCTGCAAGTACAAGAAATGCCTCCCTCACCAAAATATTTTGGTCTGCTGCAGTAAAGACTCACAAGACTTTCTGCAAGTCCCCACTGCATTGTGATCTCTACCTTCCAGGATATCTGGCTTCTGTGTCCCCAAATTCTGCCTGAAATTTCCACTTCCTGAAAAAAGGAGATGGTTTTAGAGACAGAGTATGACCTGTAAAATGAGAACAGAGCACTTATAGCATACCCCACTCATCCATAGGCTCAAACCCAAGCTAAACACCTGTGAGGCATCTTGGCAACATTTTGAGAGTCGCTGCCTTCAATCTGAGAGTCACTGCCTCCCACTGATGAATACTGTTGTTTTTGAATTTTCCCCAAATATGAAGAATTTCCTATTCAGATTTTCCATCCAGAATTTTCCCATGGGGAAGATTCAATTTGCAGCAAGTCAGTGGTGCTGCCATCATGGTGGTGAGGTAGCCCTCAGACAGCTGCTGAGGGATGAATGATGAGAGGGAGTGAAATGGTGCAGGGCTTACAAAACCTTTGCCTGCAGATGGTGTGGCTCCCTCTTGGCATATACCCTTGTGCTGGGCACCATCAGCTTTACTCTTACAGGGACTTTCACTGTGGCCAAGAAATGGTGCAGCAGGTGGAACCTGGTGTGCTCCAGAGCAGCAGAAAGCCAGGGAGATGGCAGAAGCTGGTGGAGCCTTCACCCAGCATGTCCCAGCGGTATTGCCAGCTCTTCCTCTCTGTCACTGCTGCTGCCATCTCCTTCCTTTCAACCCCATGATTCCTGCTTTGCTTCTCTCCCCTCTCCATTCTCCCTCACAAAACTGATTTTCTAAGTCAATGCAGAACTTAATTCTCATTCATGGTCTTCTTTCCCCACCGCAAGATTTTAAAGAAGTTTCCAAGCGGAAGAGAACACTTGCTCCTTGCCCCCCACACGGCTGCTTTGTGTAGTTTCTGTCAAAACAATGCTGAATAGCAGCAAACTGTTCACTGACCCGTCACTCGAGAGGCTGCTGTTGTCAGCAGGTTCTCCATAACCTCCTCATCCATCCTCCCCCTCCACGTGGTGCCTTGGGTGTGTGACAGATTTGCAATCCGCACTGCATTTTTAATAAGCCTGTCCTCCCTCTTTGGACGTCAAAGGCGCGGTTCTGAAAGTCAATCTCAGCCTCTGACCTCTCTGAGCTTCCCTCTTATATTTAATCTGGAAATACTACTCTGAAAGACGAATATGATCTGCCTGCTTTCTGTCCAGCAGCGCCTCCCTGCCCTGCCAGCAGCTCTGTGGCATTTTGCCGCTGCCAGCACAGAGCCCACACTCGGGTCCATGGCCCCAGGTGCCACAATAACACATCTTTAAATACCCCCAGGACTCAGCCACCTCCCTGGTGCTCTGGTCTGAAAGCAAAACCAGTGAGAGACTCCAAGCCGGAAATACAATTTATTAGGAAAAGGAAAAAAAAAACCACAAAGCCCAAAATACATGCAATAATACAAAAGAAAAACCACGGAGAGAGTCAGAACACAACCTGACACCCTGTTGGTCAGGGTGCTGGCAGCAGTCCTGTTGGAATTGTGGCTGCAGCCCTCCTGGAGTGGCAGATGCGATTCTGTTGGGATCCTGTAGAAAGGTGTAGTCTTCCTCTGAAGATCCAGTGGAAAAGGCAGCTGCTGTTCCTCTGGGAAAATCCAGTGGAAAGGCTGCTCTGTTGTCCCAAATCCCAGACTAGATCCAGGTAGGAACTCTTGGCTCCTGCCTCTGGTATGATGTAATTTTATCAGCCATGCAGTGACACTCAGCACCCATTAACAGCAGATGTCACCCCAGAGGGAGGATTGATTGTGGAAGAGATAAAGAAAACTGCCCAATGGACACAAGATAACTGCCCCACCTCTAACAGATGGCAAAGAGAATACATACTGCCTTGCAATCTAGGACACCTGAGCAATCAGTTCCACTACCTGACAGCTCTCAGGGTAAAAAACTTCTCCTAACATCCAACATAAACCTCCCCTGGTGCAACTCAAGGCCATTTCCTCTTGTCCCACTTGTTAACTGGGAGAAGAGACTGAGCCCCACCTGCTACACCCTCCTGTCAGGGAGTTGTAGAGAGGAAGATGCTCCTTCCTCAGCCTCCTTTCATCCAGGCTAGACACCCCCAGTTCCCCCAGATGTTCTTCACCAAATTTGTGCTCCAGACTCTTCCCCAGCTCTGTTGCCCTTCTCTGGGGTCATTCCAGTCCCTCAGCGTCCTTCTTGCCATGAGGGGCTCAAAACTGAACCCAGGATTCGAGGTGAGGCCTCACCAGTGCTGACTACAGAGGGACAATCCCTGCCCTGGTCCTGCTGGACACACCATTGCTGGCACAGCAGATGGCAGGGCTCACCTGATCTAGCTCGAGAGATCTGAGATGGTGAATCAGAAATTTGGCTGTGAACAGATTTTTCCTCTGAATGCTGAAGACATTCACTTATCAATGGGCAAAATCACAAAAAAAAAAATTAAAAATCAGCCCTTTTTTTGTTCTGTACTTGGCATCAATGGATTTTTCAAAGGAGTGGAGTTAGAATTTAATAAGGAAAATTGAATCATTCCAGTGAAACTTTCTCTTTTGAAATGGATAAATAAGCTTAATGATTTCAGCTGGAGCATGGGACAGGCAGCACAGGGTTCAAGTGTCAAGATTAAATCTTAGATTTAGAGGTGGCTCCAGCCAGATTTTTCAGTGAAATGCTGTGTAATTCTCTGATGATTTCTGAGCTTCACCTCCTCCATAAGTACCACTGGAATTGTGGGGAGGTGACGCCTGGCACAGGGCTGTTGGGAGCCTTGCTTTCATGCTAGGCATGAGTTACAAGGCTGATGAAAGATGATTTTGATGTAATTCATGTTTCTGTCTGGTATTAGTAGTATTCAAAATTTTGTCTCGTTTTGACAAACAGTTTAATTGTTTGCATTTTCCCTCTTTTTCTTTTTATATTTTTTCCTGCTTTCTTTTGGGAAATGCAACATGAAAGGAAGAAGAAGATGAAGAAGAAGAGTCAGCACAGAAGCAGCTGGATTTGCCAGTCCTGGAGCAGGAGCCCTTATCAGGTATGAGTGATGTTCAGAGCTTGCACCCATCCTGTGGAGCAAATTGAAACCAGTCTTTTCCAGATGGGCCTGAGCTGGGATGATAATGTGCTGACATTCAGATCATGGCAAATGGAAGCAGAGATATCTGGTAACAGGAACCTGTTGCATGTCTATTACAGCTTGTCTATTGCCCTGGGATCTGTTCCCATTTGTGAGCACCGTGGTTCTCTGGGTCAGGCACTGGCAGCTAATGCAATTGAAATTGGCTTTCACCTCCTCCCTTGCAAAAGGTAGTGACTGTGGGTACATGCAGGGTTTGATCCCTCCCTCAATCTGCACGCTGCAGAGACAGGCTCTTGCAGCATGAATAAAGAGGAATTTGTCCATATCTCCCTGTTAAGAGCTTAATTCTCTTTTTGCTAACAAGAAACGATGGACCATGAAGCCTCTCTGTAAAGTTTTGGATATCAATCACAGCCAGGCTAAAGGTTCTTAACTCCAGTTTGGTAGATCTTGCTGTTAAAATCATTGGTCCTTCCAAAAACATCTGTTAAAACATATCCAGCAGAGTCTTTTCTTCTGCCACTCTGTTTTGGTAGGAAGTTCCTGCTTCTCCCACCTTTACCTGCCCAGATTTATTTTGGGAGCCTTGTGCACCTCCTGCATCCAGATATGCGTTGGGGGAAGTGGACAAGAGGTATTTCTCACAAAGAGAAGCCCTCAGGCCTGCTAGGAGAACATCCATCATCAGTGTCACTGTCCCTTCTCAGGCCCAGCTGCTGTATCTGCTTTGTAGACTGAAAACCTGCAGGGATTACATCTTTCTCTTGTGGCTTTCTAGACAAGGCAAAGCAAAGGAGGGGCCAGCACAGCTCTCAGCTCTGTATTTCCCCCTACCTTTCCCTCCCCGATGGTTTGCTGTGCGCAGAACAATAAAATAAAACATTCTCAGCAAATCTGTGGTTGTAGATTGAAGGAGGGCCTGTGTTTAATATGGGCCCACCCAGACAGCAAGTGAGACATCAGAGTTGGAAAAGGAGCCTGGAAAGAGTTGCCTGGTCATCTATTTATGATGTTTAAAATTTTCTGGGCGAGTGAATTCATTGCTTGGTAACATCCAGTGCTGGGACCTGAATTCTGTGTTTGTTTATGATAATAATACAAGCCCTGGTGCAAATGGCTGTCACCAGCTGCAGATGCTGAGATTTAGGATGCTGGGGCTGGAGAGGGGGAAACAAACAACAACTGAGCAGCTGCTGGTCAGGGCAGCACATCAGGACAAACCTGCTGAGGGATGGCATTCAAACCGATAGAGATGGGAAAAAATATAGGTGGAAAAAAGCCTTAAAGCCAAGCTGTGCCATCTTCCCCACTCATGTCAGCTGTGAACCAGCCTGGCATGGACACTCAGGGCTCGTGTGCAGCATCTGTGCCACGTCCTGAGGGCAGCACTGCCGGGATGCAGCAGGGAAATGAAACATTTGTGCCATTGTAGCCTTTACCCTCCATCACTTGCAATCAGTCACGAGGCTGCTCTTATTTTTTGTGGCAGAGGAATGGAAGTGAGCCTCCTGGCTGTGACATTTACAATCCAGCAGGCAAATTAGTGGGCAGAGATGCTCTGAGAAGCACACAGCTCTGGGACTGGTGTTTCAGAGTCAAGTGGAGATCAATATTGAACCACCATTTATCTAAACTCCACCAAAGAGAGAACACGAGCAGGGCTTATGTAATTTTCCAAGCAGATGAATAACAAATATTTTCCGTGTAAAGTCTGAAAAGCTCAGACATGATTTTGTTCTTGTTTTTTAATATTACTCAGAGGAATGTGTATTTTTCAAAAATAAAAAGCCACATATTTTCCTGACTTAAAAAAACAGAATGGTACCAACAGAAAGGCAAGTTTGTGAAGAAAATACTCTTCAAAAAAACACAAACAACAAAAGGATTGTTTTTAATAAATTGTAAAATAATAGAATAAACTGACAGAATGGTTTGGATTGGAAGGGACCTTAAAGACTCTCCTGCCATGGACAGGGACACCTCCCACCTAGATCGGGTTGCTCAAAGTCCCATCCAGCCTGGCCTTGAACACTCCCAAGGATGAATACCTGAAAAATACTCAGTTCAGGACCAGCAAGATGCCAAGAGGAACTGGGAGGAGACACAAAACCACTGGGAACCACGTTGACGTCCAGCTGCTGTCTGCATCTGTCTGGAACAGCCTTTCCCAACCCAGCCCTCTGTGAGGCTGGGCATGGAAACTGGCAGGAGCTGTGCTGGGTGGCAGTGAAGCTGCTTTACATGATGAGCCTGAGGGAGTTTTCCTCTTGGCACCTCCTTAGGCCTCCCTCCAGGCAGGCACTGGATCAGATCTTCCCCTTCTGGGACTGCCCAGGCCTGTTACTGCAAAAAGGGACAAACTGACCACAGACAGCACCCATGGCTGCTGGGCACCTTCCTGGTGAGCTGGCAGGTTCCAACAAGCTGCAAAGTCTTGTATTGGCAGGGACCCTCGTGGCAGGAAGGAATGATGCATCTGACTCCATGTTCTCAGGAGGCTAATTTATTATTTTATGATACTATGTTATATTAAAGAATACTATACTATACTAAAGAATACAGAAAAGATACTTACAGAGGGCTAGAAAGATAATAATGAAAACTCCTGACTCTTTCCAGAGTCTTGACACAGCTTGGCACCAATTGGCCAATGAGGGAAAACAACTCACAGCAGAATCCAGTGGAACAATCACCTGTGGGTGAACAATCTCCAAGCACATTCCACATGAGAGGAGAAGCAAATGAGATAAGAATTGTTTTCCTTTTCTCTGAGGCCTCTCAGCTTCCCAGGAGAAGAACCCTGGGGGAAGGAATTTTTTCAGGGAATGTGAACGCCACAGCAAAGGGTGGAAGAAGGAGCAGCACCTCTGGCAGAGCCAGGAGGAAAGGGTGAGGGTGTTTGGCTGCCTGGGGAGTGAAAGAGTAGGGGAAGCTCTGCCACAAATTCCTCATCTTAGCACTGCTAACCTTGCTGCAGGAAGCCAGCTCCACCTTCACTCTCTGGGCTGGGGCTGTCACAGCTCCTGCTCTTGACAGGACCCTCCATAGCTCTGGGCATTGCCTGAACCCCTGTGGCACAGGGATCCCTGCCAAGTGTGAGCCCTGTGTGATGCACAGAGCAAGTCTGGTCAGCCTCCTCAGCGCCGCTCTGCATCTGCAGCCTCACCAGCCCCATCACCCATCACAGCACAGACCCCACGAGCAATGGCTGTGAGCTCCACAGGGACCAGCATCCAGGGAAAGGTCAGCTCCACAGCCCAGCCAGAAACCACCCATCCCTCCTCCACAGACCTTGAAAGCAAAGCCAGAGTAGGAAACCAAGGGGAATGAAGGAAAAACAACGTTCTGGCTCCTTGCTAAAGAAAACCCTCAGGGTGGCTCCTCTCTTCTTGCTGCTGGGCTGTGGCTGCAGCTGTTCCACAAGCCAAGTGGCCACGATCCAAGCAAAGCAGAAAGCACATTTCTGAGCAGGAATCAGGGGCTTTGCAGGTAACTGGCAAGTGGATGTAGCTGCAGTAATTTAATATATTAAGGACTCTGCCTGGATGTGCTGCCCATCTGCTCCTGCACTAGGGAAGATGATTAAATCTTATAAAGAATATGGAGATTCCAGCTCTGGATGGTGAGCTGCCCAGTGAGCCAAGGGCCTGTGCTCATTCCTGCAGCCTTTCAGGTCAGCCTGTGCTGCTGGTGACACTAAAGCAAACATCTGCACTGTTGCAAAATGACTTTTTTTTTTTTTTAATGCCTTTCCTAATCTAGGGCAGACTTCCTTCAATTCTGGCAGGATCAAGCCACAGGTATTTTTAACCAGCTCTGAAGCAACCGCATTTCTGCTCAGCTACAAACCAGAGTTTCCTGGGTTCAGCAGGTCCCTCCTCTGCTCACAGGGCTTCTCCAGAAAGCCACAGCTTCCTTCTACAGCTACCAGAGAATGAAATATTTTGTGATCTGGAACTTTATCCTTTTCTAAGATAGCAGCTACCATGACAAAAGCCTCAACTGCCCGACCCTTGGCAGAAAAGCTGCTTGAGCAAAAGTGGAGCTGCAGGTTAAAACATGGCAAATGAAGGTCCTAAGAAAGTATTTTGCTGAAGTAACCCACTGGTGCAAAGGGGAGTTCAACCTCTGATTTGGGTCTTGTAAACCAGCAGATACCTCATGATCCAGATTGACCTCCCTCAGCACACTGCAGGTTTCTTTGTGTGAGGGACTGGGGGTCAAGCCAGCCATGATCTTGCAGGAAGAGTGTGAGTCTGTGGACAAAAAGATCTGGATTGTTTCCATCCCTCTTACACAGCACCTATTATGCCATCTATAAATGGAAAGCTGAAAATCCCAGGCAGTGCTGGAAATAAAAAAAGGTCCAAGGTGGGCAGGTGCTTTATTACACGGAGCTCCCTCAACCTGGCTTCCCATCCATTGACAAAAATTCTTTTCTTGCTCAAAGCATCAGCAGCATCACAGATGCTCTTCCAAATTGCAGTCTGTTTGTTTACATTGAGGCAAAAATAAGAACTTCAAAAAAATCCCTTCCTGCAGCCCAGGATGCAAATATACAGCACACACCTTGAATATAATTTAAAATAACAACCCATGGCACATGTGACTGGATCCAAAATACACACAGCACATGACATGGCAGGGACCAGAGAGCAGATCCTCTCATGTTTGGTGGAGTAGCCCTGCCCTGTCTTTGCTGACAGGAGCCTTTGTCACAGCCCATCTGAAGGGGGCAGACAGAGGGAGGGCTCCTTGGCAGCTCCCCCAGATGCCAAGAGCTGGGGGTGTCCCTCTGCAGGGTCACTGACATGGAGAAGGTGCAGGGCCTGAAGCACCAGCCAGCTCAGGGACAAACTGCTTTGGGTGTTGCTTTCCAAAAAGCAGATGGTTTGCAGTTTCCCTATTGGTGGGGTTGATAGGCAAGCACGGGATGGGGGATTTATCTTGAAATGGCCAAGTGGTGTTGGGAATCTGGAGGGATTTCTGGTATTTCCTACTTTCAATCAGAATAAATGTACTTAAGGATGACCTTTATCTTGATATCTTACCCCTAGCTCTTCTAACCCTGATGTGAAAAACAAAGCAAAGAGGTTCCTGGAAATGTGAGGTTGAAGAAAAAAAAGGTGCTGGACCTCCTCTTTTTCCATCTCTGGAAAGGGAATGTGGTCATTAAGGGGTTTGGCAGTTCAGCCTGGTTATTATTTTATTCCATATAAATCCAAAATGCTTTCATTGTGCTCAGTGAAACTTTCCTCACCTCCTGCTTTTTAAAATAGAAAATATAAATCACTTACATTTAAACTACTTTTGGACCACCATAGATCCCTAGCCATTAAAAACTTCTTACTGGAGGAATTAATGCTCTCAGTTAAAACATCAGTATCCTTGAAACAGAGTCAGCAAAACTTCTGACCAATTAAAGCTTTTGCTTTTAATCATAAAAGTTGTTTCCCAGAGCAAATTCCAGGAGAACAATCTGTTGTCAGCATTGGTTTTAGGGAGCACTGAACCTCTGGCAGACCTGCTAGATAGAAATCCTCTCCTGGAAGTTTCTGCAAGGAGTTTTCCTCCAGCCTTTTGTGTCTCCCAGATTCTTTCCCTCCAGAATTAGGTCTTCCCCTGTGCTCAGTGAGAGATCAGCCACTTTGGCACAACAGATTTGGTCCAGGTTTTTATTTCTCACTTGGGATTCTCCAGCAGCTCCAAGCTAAAAGCTCTTAGAAAAAGACTTTAGAAAAGAAAAAAAAAAAAGTAAGTTTTTATATTAAAAAATATTACATTTCATGCTATATTTCAGGAAAGTCTGTGTGCAAGGATCCAGATGAACTGTCCCTCTCCACATCTGCTTCTCCCTCTCCTGTCCTCCTGGAGAGTAAGACTTTGAGCATATTCTTTGTGTGTCCTGAAAGGCCCCTAGCAAACAGGCCTTTCAGTGAAGAAATGGTTCCTAATATCCAACCTAAACCTCTTATTTCTTCTTCTTGTAATCTCCTTTCTTTTAACTCAAGCCAATGAAGAACTGTGTACAGAGGAGGTAAATGAAAGCTCATGTAATGTTCAAATTCTTTAAATTCTTTACTCTTGAGACCTTTTTATGGGAGAGTTTGGGAGATACAGAACTTGCATGGGGCTAGTTAGGGCAGGAGAGATATTAAAAAAAAAATTAAGGGTGTTTAAACTATTAGAATCATCATAGCTGAAGGGAAATGCTTATCTACTCTTGAAGTCACTGTTTTCAGACTTGTTTGGAGGTTGGATAGTCATCTAGCTGGACTTCAGGTCAGAGCCAGTGCAGTGATGCTCATGTTGCTCCTATCCATTTGCATGTCACATTCCTGCAGCCAAACTCTTCCTGCTGAGTCAGTTCTGTACCTAGGCTGGATGTGTCCCTAATTCTGTCCCCTTAAAATCCCAACAGCCTCTGAGTCTGAGCGCATACAAAGCAGAGAACACCTCAGGGTGCTGCTGGAAAGCAAATTTCAGTAACAAGGAGCTGTTTGTACACAGTTCAAGGATTTGGCAGCTCCTCTTACCCAAGTCAGTAGAAAAAACCCATTATCATTATCTTCCAATCTTTGAGTGCTGCTCTGCACATTTAGTGGTGCTGTGTTTACCAGTGAGCACTGGTTTTATTGGTGAAAGGGGAGCTGCAAACAAAGGTCCAGCTCTTGTCTCCAGCAGCGGGGGAGGCTGGGTTTCCTGTGGGGAGGAAGCTGGGGCAGGTGGTGAAAACTTGGGGGAAAGATTTGTTTTGCCAGCTGTGGTGTGGTGGGACACATCCCAAACACCCCACACCTATGGCTCCTGCTGCTTGTCATGCAGCAAGAATAAAACCTCAGGTCTTTTGGGGTTTGCTCAGACTGGAAAGTGCATCCTTAGAGCCAAAAAGATCAGCAGAGTATTTCCTGCCTGCAGCCTGCAGAAAGTGGAATGTCAGTGAGCAGCAGCACATCTCCAAGGGCCAAGGAGAGGCAGGGAAAGCCACTGAGGAGTTACACAAATCCAAATATTGCTGGAAACTACAAAGAACTGTGTAATATCTGTGATGTAAGGGCTGACTAGAGCAGAGAGAGATTAATTTCTATTCTTTCTTCTACAGACAGAACAAAAGCACCCACACTCCTCAGCACCAAGCCATGCCCTGGGCATAAAACCAGTTATTTACCCCAGAAGGGATGAAAGCTCCTGGTGCTCTGGGGTCAGAGCAGGCAGGACACCACCAGGCAGGGCTGCTGCTCACAGCACAGATCGAACAGTGCGGCAAAAAATTCACATTCCCTCCTTCCCAACCTCCTGTCCTATTTCAGTGTGGAGAGCGGGAGGGTACAGGATTGATGCCAAGAGGCACCTGAAGATCCTCCAACAGCACTGAGGGAGGAGTAAATAAAGAAACAGATGCATTTAGGTGCTTGGTTTTCCAGCTCATGCAATGAAAAATTGTGGTTTACCTCCTGGAGAAAGGGCTCTCCTTCCTAATGGCTGGAACTGCGTGAAGCATCCCAGTCCCAGGCCATGCCTGGAGCAGGGTAAATGATGTGCTCTGTAAAATATGGTCAGGTTTCTGTATCAGATTGGCTAAATATGCTTCTGAGGCACCAGGGTCTTCTCCATGCTAGACTTTGCTGACGTGTTTAAAATAGCTCCAGCACATGCAGATTCCTGCTCCCTCTGAGGCCCCTCAATCCGTCTGCTCAGGCTGGCAGAGCCCAACTGCAAGAAGCACAAGCTGCAGGACCATCTGCCTGCAGAGCAGCAGCGCCAGGCAAAGCACAGCCCCACACAAAGGAGCAAGAGCAGGGGCCATCCACGCAGGGTGGCTGTGCCACCACGTCCCAACAGGGCCACCAGTGTCCCCAAAGCACGCCCACGCCTGCTTCCCATGGGAAAAACCATCTCTGTGCCAGGAGCTGGAGGCTGAGGAGGGACAAGTCACCTCCCCTGTGCAAATCCTCCACCAGCACTGCTGCAGGGGTAGATTTGGGCCCCATTGCCTGTAGGGAATATAAAGAGGAAGGAAATGGGACATTTTTGTGTTCAGGTGAGAAGCACTTGCTGTGGCACATCAAATCATGGCTCTGGTTTCTATGGGTGTACTCCTATACCTGGTTACAGGGTGAACATTCCAGGGGATTGGAAGGGAAGAACCATGGATGTGAGCATAGTCCAAGGATTAGAAGAACATCCTGGGGACCTGGGTTCAGGTTTTGTTCTGCCACAGCCCCTCTGTATGTCCCTCTGTATGTATTCCCATCCCTGGAATGATTTAAAAGACAGGTGGATGTGGCACTTGGGGACATGATTTAATGGTGGACTTGACAGTGCTGGCTTAATGCTTGGAGCTGATAACCTTAAGGGTCTTTTCCAACCTAAAGAACACTATAATTCTATGATCATTGTCCAGTTTGTGTCTCACTGACCCAGTGGTAATGGAAAGCAATGCCATTTTCCAGGCTAACAGTGGTCTGGAGGAGGAAAGATGTGCAAGACTGCAAAGGGCTGAGCTGTTGCACAAGAGCACAGGGAACAGCCAGTGCAAGAAAGCTGAGGGTGTACAATACATCCAGCCCTCTGGCAATTTATTCTGTGCTTTCTTACATTTCCACTTGGCTTCCTCTCCTGCCCCAGCCCAGCTGCCCACCCTCTCACTGAATATCTGATTTCCCAGCTGGTAATCCTCACCCCATCCACATCCCTGCTGAATGTGGTCTAGACAGCCTAATTGTACATAATCCTAGAGCTACATCAACACCCCAGCTAAACCCTGCCTGTTCTGTGCACCAGGGATTCACTTGCACACATATTTATTCTGAGCACGTCTCATTAAGGAAAACTTGGGGATTAAAAGGTGAGGATGAGGTGAAGATGAAGGCACATCCTCCCCCGTGTAGGACAGACAGCACTGCATCGGACTGAGTTTTGCCTATAATGTGACAAATGTTGAAGGGACTCACAATGTCACCTCAGAGCACCTCGTGTTGTCCTTGCTCTGCTACTGCTCTTGGCATCTCTCTCTCTCCTCCCCATGACCCAGCCATGGTACCTGTGCACATCTGAGAGGGGCACAACTCTCTGCACACTATGCCTGACTCACAGGAATCCATTGTATTCCTCATGGGTACAATGCAGTGCTGCCTTCTCATTTCTGCTGCAAGACCTAGAAATCTCTTAAAATCACAACCCATTTTTCCTTTTGTCTCCCTTCCCTTGCTAAAGAGCGACTGAGCCTCAGTAGGGCCCCCCATAAGTGCACTGGGAGACCCAAGCTGAAGAGCTGACCTCTGAAATGACAGCCTGGCCTCTGCTGAGCTAGACAAGGGGCTGTGGGACATTCTGGGAAAGGCACACTGAAGACCTGGCTGGTGTTTTTGCTTAACACAGGCTATTGTCTATCAGTCTCAAGGGCATGTCAATGTGCAAGCTTCAAGTTTTGGGAAGTGTGAAAATGAGCTGGATGAAATCAGGAAGGGAACTTATCTGGCTTTGCAGTAGAGCCAGGGGCCAGATGCCGAGAGGTTACTGGGAAAAGAGATGACAAGTTTTTTTATGACAAGTGTTTATCTTCAGTTGCTCACAAACATTCTGTGTCAGGAGAGGATGGGTGGGGAAGAACAACATCTTTTTCTGTGTTTTGAAGCCTTAGAGACACATTCTTGCTATGGCAAACAACCTTGCAAGTTCCAACAGCCACATGCCCCAAGGAAGCAGTGGAGCAAGCGGGAGAGGTCTTTGGCAGCTCATGTGGTGGTGTCACACGGCTGCCAGTGTCCTGAAACATGGAAAGGATAAAGGGAAACTTCATGGGAGTCAGGGGGAAAGGGCAGAGAGGGCAAAACCTTGCCTTGGGACTGGGGTCTTTGGGGTGTGACAGGGTGTGGTGGTGTTTGCAGGGATCCCAGGACAAGGGAAGAGATGAGAATCTTGACTCCGTGTTTCAGAAGGCTGATTTGTTATTTTATGATACATATTATATTAAAAGAAAATGATATATTAAAACTATACTAAAAGAACAGAAAAAAGGATTTCATCAGAAGGCTGGCAAGGAACAGAAAGGAATGGTATGATAATAAAATCTTTGGACTTGGACTTGGACTCTGGTGACTGACCAGAGAGTCTGAGCCCGCTGGACTGTGATTGGCCATTAATTAGAAACAACCAACATGGACCAATCAAAGATGCACCTGTTGCATTCCACAGCAGCAAATAATTATTGTTTTTCTTTTCCTCTGAGGCTTCTCAGCTTCTCAGGAGAAAAAATCCTAATGAAAGGATTTTTCATAAAATATCATGGCGACAACAGGGAAGGTGTTGGAGTCAGGTGATGGACTTTTAGGGACTTGTTCACAGCAGGAAAGACAAATGTGGCTCCTCTTACACAGAGGACATCCTGAAGGAGATCTATGAAGCAGAGAGAAGTGGGCAATAAGGGGACTCTTGGCAGAACTGATCTGCAGGTCAGTGTGAAAGGACAGCCAGGGCATCTCTGTGAAGGAGCAGCTCCTCACACTGATGTGCACAGCTACCAAAACACCACTATCAAGGCCAGCTTTCATTGGTTTTCCTTCCCTTCCCTGACTTCTATTTTGCCCTTTCCTTTTTTCTTTACTATCCCCAAAGCAAGCACGCTCTGCTCAGGCTGCTGCCCTGACACAGCGAGCCAGGCTGGGTTTCACAGCAATCCATGTTCCCAAAGCTCCGGCAGATGAAGTGTGAAGCACTTCCAGCCCCTGCAGGCTGGCTCCCGGAGGGGGCAGCGGCTGGTGCACGGAGCAATGTGTTTCCTGCCCTGCGGCAGCAAACCAGAGGTGGATGGAGGAAACAGATGTGGAAAATACACCCTCCCCCTCCCCTGCAGCCTGTCTCTCAGAAGCTGCAAAAAGCAGATTTGGTTGGTTTTTTTTTTTTTTTTTTGGTGTGCTGGTAAGGACTGCTTAATTTTGCTAATGGAAAAGGGCTGCTGATTCTGGCACTGGGGTTATCTTGTTGCCATGCAAACACACAAAGCAGGAGGGAAACATTTTGTTTTTGTCTCTTGCTATTTTTCTTACCATTAGTCAGGTAAAAACTTCACAGGGCACCTTGGTGGGTTTCTCAGATGCAGCCAATAACAACAATCTTCTCTCTAAAACCACTGACTGCAGTGGGTGTGATGGCTCTGGTCATCTCCCAACTCCTTGCAATCCCAGCTGGAAAGCCACAAAGGTTCAGCCATCCCAAGTGAGCAGAGGCAAGTTGTATCTCCAGCAGAGGTGAGTGCTCATTAGAGTTTGCATTGTCACCAGCTCAGCTCTCTGCTTGGGAATAAATACTCCATCCTCAGATGCAGCAACGGCCAAAAGCCTGGGAGCATAAACTCTGAAACACTCATTGGGTTTCCTCTGAAAAGAGAATTTGACAGGACTACACTTATTTGCATGGAAAAATCCTCAAAGATGGGGACTGGGTTCTGCACTGCTCTGAGCAGAGGCTTGCTGTTGCCCACTAAATGTTATCTTGTACATTATACCTGATGCACATGCAAATTCTCTCATTCTAATTGGAATATCTAGCTGAGAAAAGCCATTATGGAAATTCCTGCAATTATTAGCTATACACTTTATTTAATCTTGGATTGCATTGAATCAGGAAGAGAAGTCTGATAAGGGTTTGGAAGAGGGTTTAAATACATCAAAATACTCCATAGAGAATAAACCCATGAGGGATATGGTGAATCTCTTAGTTAAACAGATACACATGGTCCCAAAATACCCATGCAGCTCTCACTTTTGATGAACTTCCCAAAGAAATCCCTATTAATGAATGCCATCTCCCCCAAACACCTGGGAACCCAGAAGGCTTCCAGTGCATCACTGCTGCATCAGCCTTCCTCTTTTCTCTGGAAGAGAATGGACATGGCCATGGACAAGAGAAGTTTTATAAGCCAAGCACAGAGCCAACAGAGCTGGGACTGCTGCCTGGGACTCAGCCATCAATCAAATAAATAATCACTAAATGAAGAAAGCACTGCTGTTGCTGTCAAAACCAGAGGAATTTTTATCTTCAGTTTCACAGGAAACTGGATGGGCCCCTTAATCTTCCTCACTTAGGGAGGGGCAGGAGTGGGAAAATGCAACTTCTGCTAAGGAAGAAAAAATTATACAGATAATGTGTAGTGTTTTTGTCAGGCTTTTAATTGCTGTTGCCAAGGAAATGTATACACTTGGGTCAGGGATAGTGTAATGACAAAATGCAAACAGCTTGATTCATGTTTGTAGAGACACGGAGCCAAATTCATCCCTGGTGCAATTGGGCTGAAATGCAGAGATGGATTTGGCTTGTTATCTAGCTAGCAGTTCTGTGTTAACATGCTCTCCCAAGCTATTTTACAAACAACACCTAATTTATTAAAAGGGAAAGTTTAGGAAATGTTCTTTTGCATGATTTACTGCTACTTGCCTGCCAGTTGTTTGAACAAGACTCCACCAGTCTGTTCCTCTTTGCATTTTTATTTGCTAAAAGAAATGCTCTGGCTTTGGGATTTAAAATCTGCCTCAGCAAGCTTTTAAATCAACAGCAGTAATCCTTGATTATCACTTATTCCTATGTCTTTTTTTTACAAGACAACATTTCTAAAATAAATTTAAAAAAAAATTAAATTCCCATTTGCAATATCACACTGACTGCACAATATTTTACTACCAATCTGCTGCATAAATTATCACTGTAGATCACAGTTACAGCTCTAAAACAAAGGACTGGAATTAAAATACTTTTAAAGTATCTCTTTAAGTGTTTCCTCAGCCCCATCTCACTCATATCCTTATCCTGCACACTGAAGATCAGTGGGAGCTTTGCCTCAGTGTGGGATCAGTACCTCAGTCTGGGCAGTGATTATGGAATAAGCTCCAGGTGCCTGGGTGTGCACAGGACTCTCTTTGACTTCACCAGAGTGCTGGGCAGGCTCA
The DNA here is from genome assembly GCA_039654755.1 of Calcarius lapponicus. Lineage (NCBI taxonomy): Eukaryota > Metazoa > Chordata > Aves > Passeriformes > Fringillidae > Calcarius > Calcarius lapponicus. The sequence continues at coordinate 11,949,577 of CM077463.1, forward strand.
GTCCTTGTTTGTGGTGTCAGAGCCTCAGGGATGCACCCTGCAGGGTGTCAGCACTCAGAGCCTCTTCCTTTCTTACACCAAGTGGAAAGTGGGAGCACCTTGCTTGCAAAGAGGAGTTTGGGAATGCTCAGCTTTCGGATCAGGGCAGGTCCATGCCCAGCCACGTTAAAGAGCTCAGATCTCTCTGTACCTCCCTGGGTACACACAGCTCTTCCTCCTCTAGCAGAGTTTGCAATAGATTTTTCCAGCAAAGCAAAGGTGGCATCGGTTCCTCCTGAATTTCCAGCAGAATTGGAAAGAAAAGAGGAGCTTCTCCAAAAACGAAATGTGTTTTCAGAGGAAATACATTCTCCAGGACACCTCATGAAGAAAATGAAAATGTTCCAAGGTTTGCAATACAAAACTGAAAATTTTATAATTCTAAGCCAACATTTTTTGATTTTAGGGGTTTACAAGAAGCCCCAAAGATGCCTATAGAGGGAACCTCCAGTTAGCAGTTACCAGATTCTTGCAACTCAGTGATGCTGAGTATTGACATGAAAACTGTCAGGGTGGCTAAATCTTGTTCTAAAATACCAAAGAGGAAGCAAGCTGAGGAAGAAGAGAGGGAGGGGCAAGAAGAGATCTTTGATAAGGAGAGCTTTTAGCTGTGGAATGAACTTGCAGTGCAGTCAGGGGAGAGCTTGGTTGCTATCTTTAGGAACCAGGAAGCAGGAAAGATTAATCCTAATCTTCCAAAAGACCTTGCTACCCCAGCAGAAAGTGACAGATGCTGTGGAAACTCTACATTCTTCACTCTAATTGTCACCAAAAATGTCCACAATGTTCTTATGAAAGTTGCAACTGGAAACAAAACTAAAAAAACCCTAGAATTGATCAGCATATAAAAAAAATTAACTGAAGACGCTAAGTTCATCTTCTCCATATTTTATCTGATAGGTGCCTCTGTAGTACAGAGCCTGAAAGATGGATGCAATTCCCCACCAGCACACTGCAGAATTGCAGCACAGTTGATGCTTTACATAGTTTAAAGAATTGGAATTTCATAGGAACCTAGAATCACAGAACAACAGGTTGGAAAAGATCTCAAGGATCATGTCAGCCAACTTCTCTTGGCAAAAGCATGGTCTAGATGGCCCAGGACCCTGTCCAGTTAAATCTTATAATTGTCTAATATTGAGGAATCCACCACTTCCCTGAGGAGATGATTTCAGTGGCTGATTGTTTTCATTATGAAAAGTTTTCCTCTTGTGTCCAACTGGAATATCCCCAGGAATAACTTGTCTGACTCATCTTTTCTATGTGACTCCTTGTAAAAAGGGAATATCTTCTTTGTAGGCATCCTTTGAATACTGGAACATGGTGATAGGGTGTCTTTTCTAACCCCTCTTTTCTCAGGGCTGAACAAACCCAGCTCTCTCAGCCTTTCCTCACTCAACAGGCTTCCCAGTCTTGGATCATCTCTGTGGCCCCTCTCTAGCCTGCCCACACCTCTTTTTGATGTGGGCACCAGAACAGAGCACACAATTCCAGGTGTGGCCTGACAAGTGCTGAATGGGACAATGACTTTATCCCCTCTCCCTTGTGGATGCAGCTCAGCATCCTGTTCTTGCCTTGAGCAGCAGCACAGAGCTCACTCATCCTGAGCTGGCTGCCCCCCAGACCCCTTCCCACAGAGCTGCTCCCCACCTGGGCTGGTCCCAGCCTTTGCTGCACTCCTGGATTTTGTTTTCCCAGGTTCAAGACCTCACACTTGTCCTTGCTGAACTTCACAAGGTTCTTGCTAGCACATCCTTTCAGCCTATCCAGGTCTTCCTGTAGGGTGGCTCTCCCTTCCAAAGTGTCCAATTCCCCACTCATTGGCAAATTTTATTAGGGTACATTCAGTGCCATTTTCCAGGTCAGGGATTTGTTGCTAATCTGTCCTTCACAAATATCTGCTGCTATTTTTTGCCTGTGTGACTCTAATGCTGCATATTTTTAACCTACTGTTTACTGTTATCTGTTGCACAGGAATGCTGGAAAAGCTCAGGTTTAAATAACTTGGAATGCCCTGGAGGGATCTTATTTTGCTGGCTTTGTTTTCTGTGTCAAGTAGCTGTAGTAATGTAAAACCACATTAAAAAAAAAAATAAAAACTGCAAGATCAAATTAGGCTGGTCCTGGGCAAACTTAACAAAGTTTGTCTTTTTCCTGTCAGACACACAGACTGTTCTGCTCAGGAATTCATGCCTTTCAGTCCACATTTAATTCCATTTGCTGCCTGATTTCTATTTATAATGCACAAAGCAATACTATTGGCCAGTAACACTTTAAACAATGCCAGAAATATACTGCAATGTGAGCAGCATGGGAAAGAGGAGAAGGCTTCCCTAAGTTACTCAACTAAATTTCTGTCTTGTTTGAATGTTCAAAGAACCACAGGAATGAACTATAGGTGTTCACATTGGAGCCTGACAATTCTGTGTTAATAAAGGTTCTATTAACCATGTGGTAGCCAGAGGGTGAGGTCCTTTCAGAAGGGGCCTTGTTTTCCTCAGGTTTTGTTGTTCTTATGATCTGTGATTTTCTTTATTCTGTGTACACATCCAAACCAAACTGTCGCAAGCTAAGCACAGACCTGAATCACAGAAAGAAACCAAATCACTGAATCTTATGCTTCTTTTTCCTCCCTCCATCCCACTGACATCTCCACCTGCCACCAACATCTCTACCTCTGTGTGTATGTCTTCCCCAGATCTTTCCAGAGCCACTCATTTTCTTCTCACAGTTTTCCTTTCCTTTTGGACTTTGGCAGTCCACCTGCTTTCATGTTTCCTCTCACTGTTTGAGCATCCAAACCTTTGCTGAGTGTCTCACTGGGTGACACAGATAAAAGCAAAGTTCTTGAGCTGATGTCTGAATGTCTGTGTGTTCAGGTGCTCTCACCTCAGGCAGGTCCTTCAAACACACTGGTGCTTTCCCCATGGGGAGCTCAACTTCAGGTGTGCTGGTCAGCAGTCCAGGATGAACAAAACATGGAACAGTTGCATTTCTGATGTTGGCCTCAAGTATATAATTCTGTCAATTAAACTACCCTGCAGCCCACACAGCACCTGAATGCTGTGTAGGAGGTGTTGTGTTGCCAAACAGCAGGTACAGATCAAAGGAAAGTAGAGTTCATCACAATGTTTTGTTGAGTTATGGGATGTTGGGGCTACCAGCAGTTTACATGAGTTCATTAATGCAAAAATTCATAAAAATCACTGAAATGACTGAAGGTTGCTAAAACATAAAGATACCATCTGTGGCTCAGCACATCCCATACCTTGTTGAGGACTAGGAAACCGTTATAATTTTATTCTGTTCCTACAAACCTTCACTGCTGGGCCTTGTGGAAAACATAAAATAGAAAACAACCATAATGAGACCAGCCCCATCTTTTAATGACACTTAAATGACAGCTAAATGCAGACTTCATTAAACAGACACAATTCTTGCTCCACATCCCCAGAAATGTGAGGTTAAACCAGCAGGATCTTACACAGGACAAGAGTCCATCTCCAGCTCCACTGCTTCCTCAGGTTTGCTGTTCAATAAAGCCCCAGTAATTCAGAGCAGAGACACAGTCCAAAGCAATCAGCTCCTAGCCAGGAAATCCCCCCAATGTCAAGAGCATAAATCTCCCAGCCCACGCAGAGCTTTGCATTCCTGCAGCACATGGGGCCCATTAAGGCCCCTCACAGCTCTCAGGAAGGGCAGTGCTGGAGCAGCTCTGCTCCAGAGCCCTTCAGCTGCCACACTGACTCTGTCTGCCCCTGGACCCTTTGGGGCTACTGAGGATTTCTTTAGTATTCCAGAAAAAGCCTGAGTGGATGTTCTGCCCTGCCCCAGAGCCAGGTGCTGCAGGAGGGGCTTGTAGCTCTCTTACCTGGCTGGCTTTGAGGACATCATGGTGCTGAATCCCCCAGCAGGGCCAGCAAACCCTGTAATTTTGCCTCATTATGCTCTAATGAAGCAGAAATGGGACAGAGCTTCAATTTAGTGATGTTCTTTCCTGACAAGGCTGACAAATGTCATCTGTCACTGGGCAATGAAGCTCAGAGGACTCAGCTAAGATTCTTCCTGTTCAGATCAGTTCTTTAGAAGCAAGAGGCTCCTACCACACACACCAAAAAAAAAAAAAGAAAAAAAAAAAGTTCTTCCAAGCTCCTCATGCCAAAGCTTTTCACTGCTATATTTACAAGTAGGTCAGGATTAGTTTGAAGCATCAGTGAGGGAAAGTTGGTCAGGTTTACTTTGCAGCATCAGTGGGGGAAAGTGCTCTGGTACCTGGCCCTGGATGTGGACTATTAACTTTTAAATCTAAGAAAGAACATTCATGATGAAGGAGCAGCTCTGTGAGAGACAGGTCTCACTGCCTGCCTTGGCCTCAGTTGTGTTATACAGCATGCAAAGGGAAGTGGGAGCCCAGCACAGAGCCACAGACAGCTCTTCATATGGCTCCACTACCAGCTTTCCTTCCACTACAGCTGGCCAGGGCTGTTTGTTGGGGGATAGACCAGCTGGTTTCTTCTCACATGATTACAGCCTTAAAGAGGGAAATGGATTGTAAAATATGTGCACTGTTTTCTCACATGGAGAAAAATAATGTTTGTGTGTATCCTCTTACTGCAAAAAAGGCCCACAGCATTCTCATGGAGCACCTTGACCCATCTGAGCTAAGCACATACCACCCTGCATGAATTTCAAAGTTATTTATAGTTATTAACAGACTTTTGAAAAAGAAACAACACCAGCAAAGCTTTTTTTTTTTTTTTTTTTTTTTTTTTTTTTGCTTTGCCTCAATAAGATGGGATGCACAAGGTGATGCATAATGTGTTTGGACCTTGAAAAGTTTTATACCACTTTCAGTCTAAAGGGAGGCCTGGCTTTGCCCTGTCTGAATGAAAGCCCAGCTGTGAACCTCAGTCTTACCAAGTCCTGTGAGTGCTGAGGCAGTGAAACAGACTTCCCAAAGCTGAAGGAGACACTTTCAAATGAAGACACTGAGAAGGATGCATTGGTATCCTCACAGGCTGGACATGCATTGGAGATGTGAGAACTCAATTAGGCACAGCAGGATTTGACTTTGGCTTTCTCATCTTAAGAAAATTTCCTAAATTCTGAATTCTTACTGCTCTGAGAAAGGACAAGCTGATCATCATGTTCTGTAGATTTTCCCAGGAATGCCATTGTGGCTGAAACTGGTGTGAAAATTCCCCCAGAAACTCCTCAGCCCAGGTGCACGAGTCTTTGTTTTCCAGTAAAAATCCATCTCACTGGAAAATTCCCAGTCTTGTCTTAGCATTATCCTTATAATTTGCACCCGTGGACACAGAGCTGCAGGTGCATTTTGTTTTTCAGAACTAGGCACAAAGAAACCAGTGCCCATAAGAGGCACAAATTATCCTCCCCCATAACCGAGAGCAGAAAACCACACTTGCAGTAATTTGTAGGTACAAAAGAAGAAAATATTTTAAAAAAGGAAGAAAAAAGTCAAGGCCCTATTGCATAGCAGGGATCTGTGAGGTTCAAATGCATATTCAGAGTGTGAAAGGGCACAGAGGAGTGAAAGGAGAAGGCATGGGTGAGAAAGAGAAGTATCTTCAAGCAATTTAAAGCTGTGTCAGGAAAGCAGGAAAGCAAGCTGAGGAGGTAAAAGACACTGTGGAGGGCTGTGTGATATGTAATGAACTTCTTGCCCTTGACATGCTGCTGACCAAAGAGATGGGAACAAGAATAGTCCTATAGTTGAGCCTACAAAAATTAAATCAGATTTACTGTCTTTGTAAGGTTCTTTCATTATAATAATAAAAATAGCAAAATTCTACTCATCTTTCCACTTTTAATTCATGGCACTTTGGATGTTGGAAAGCCCAGCTCCTGTGTGAGTGCCAAAGAATCCATGTGGCAGTCCAAGCCATGAGCAGGGATGTGGGATCTGACATGGATTGTTCAAACCAAAACCAAGGTGAGCCAATCTATGATGGGCTCACAGAATCCTGGAATGGCCTGGGGGCCTGGCTGCCTCTCTGGTGCTGCCATGTCCCCAGGCACAGCACCCCTGGCAGCAGAGCTTCAGCTCATGGATCCCCCCAAGAAACAGCTCTTGTGCTGCTCTACTTGTTATAGCATTGAGGGACCATGGATAGCTTTGTCCTTTAACCCAGAACCTTTGTGAGCAGACAGACCTCAGTCAAATCCCTACTCAGCTGCTTTTTCTCCAAACTGCAGTTGAGTTTCAGCTTTTCTGCCTCTCTTTTTGCTCCATCCCCTTGCCTTCAGCTGTCTTCCTCTGCATCTTCTCCAGCTCCACCAGGTCCCCACTCTGATACACCAAAGCTGAGATGAATTGTGTTGGGTTTGTCCTGCGGAGGCTTTGGACATGTGTGACAAAGGGACACTGCAAATTATGAGTCACACAACCCTGGCTGATACAATTTGGAGACCAAGAATTATCCCTAACTCAGAACATATTGTATATCAATTATTCCATAATTAATAAATGTTCCCTCATTTGTTTAATTTCTGCAATCTGTTCAGGAATAGTTCATGAATATAAATAGTAAAAAATCCAGGGAACAAATTGTGCATGGAATTACTTGCTGAGCTCCCTTTGCGATGGGTTTCTTGCCCATGTTTTTGTTAAATTGTCACTCTAACTTCTTGCACATTCCTTGTTTTTAATCACAACCTTGCAAGAATCCCCTGGAAATACCTTTTTTGTCTGTTCCTAACAAAACAGATCAACTTGCAGCTGGATTTAAGTACAGTTGATGAGAAAAGCATTTCATTGTTTCATCAAACTACCCCCTTCTCCTTGTTTCCTTCCACTGTGAACCCTCTAGTTAGCAGAATATTTCCTACAGCAGAAAAAATCCATCAGGCCTTTGGTCAGACTCCAGCTCTGCTAGGAAAGCTGTTGTGCTGAGGGACCAAATGCTTCCAGCTCCACCCTTTTCCTCTGTCCTTTCTTGCCATCACCTCAGCACACTCCCATGATCCCAGGCACCCAAGTGGACTTGCAGACCCAAGTCCTGTATCCTGTAGTCAGACATAGAGCTGTACCAGGGAATTACAGTATCCAGTAATCTAGAAATTGGCTGGAACTGTTGTGTCATATATGAAATATGACAATCTCCTAACCCATATGTACAATTTATTAATGATTGTTGAGATGGGAGAAGATAAACTGATGATATAGATATTCATGCTCTAGAGCCCTGAATGATCTAAAATGTCAGAAGCACTGAAATTTAGTCTAATTCCATAGACCTAAATAGCTCAGGATTGTTTTAATTGGGTTATGTATTTAGTTTAAATGAGCAGGCTCTAAGTAGTCCCTGAATAATAAGATTAACAAAAGAGATGGATTGAAACCAGAACCAGAACCATTTGTCTAACACTTCCCAGTCAGGGACTTTTGTTTATATCCCTGTCATTCCCACTTTGGATTTTGCAAACACAAATCTGCCATATGCTGTTATATGCAAACAGGGCCTCAGGTTCAGTGCTTGGGCTGGTAAAACCGTGTTTGTATGCAAGATGTGGCAGGTCCTAGGAGAGCTGGTGACACATGCTAAGCTTCAGCTTGCTCCCTCTGATCCCTCGATCTCAGCGGTCTCTGAAATGAAACGTGCCACAGGGAACACTTCTGCCAGCCTTTTTCCATTCACTTAATTGCTAACAAAATGTCTGTCTCCACTCTGGATGCTGTGAGACCGGGACAATGGCAAAACCAAGGGGCCATGAGTAAGCACTGCTGAGCTTCCCTCTCCAAAATTCATTCTGTTAACATATACACAAATTAGAAAAAAACCCATTGATTTTCCATTCTGTCTCTTTCTGGGAATGAACATATGGAAAAACACCACTCATCATAGGAGGTGAATGAAATATCCCTCCACTGCCATTAAGTCCAGGGAATACAGGCAATGAGAGACACACAGGGGAGGAGTTGGTGTTGCAGGCAATGGAAATGCCATTTAGCCAGGTTTTAATGTATAGGAAGCTTCCATAAGGAAGAACAAACAGAATCACCCACATTACAGGGTCTGCCCAGGATCACCCAAAGTCCAACATCAGTTTTGCTAGAATTGGTATTTCCAAAAGAAGATTTCTTTTCCCCCAGAAACAGGTTTTTTGGCTTAATGGAAATATTTGTTAAAAGTTTTAGGAAGGCATGTGGGTTTTGCTTAATACATGAACAAACCCTGAAAAAAATGTTTGATTTTAAACTGAAACAAAATTGTTTTCAAGTTTTCATTTAAATATTTTGTAAGAAAGCCAGAAATTATGTCTGAACAGCTGTTTTTATCAGATCAGAGTCAGCTTGAGTATTGTATGTCTACCAATAAAGACAAATTTGCAACTCAGTATAACTCCTCTCAGAGGATTTTATATAAACTCCTGCCAAAACCCACCCTGTAACTATGTCCATCCAAGTGGTGCACTTTCCCCTTATGATTTCCACAGCTCAAGGACATTTAGTCTGAGTAAAGACGAAATGCTTTCTGCAGGGCCATGATGGTGAGTGAATACACTAGGAAAACTCCCCTCTTCTCTACAGCCAAGTTGCTCATTCTCTCACTTCTAGGGCTGTATTTTTCTAAAGATTGATTTCTGATGTTTTGTAACCATCCTTTATTTCCACAGGACACCAAAGTGAATTATTTCACTTCTGTGCTTCCAGGAAAAGCCAGCAGGAAGCCCTTTGTTTCCCTTTCTTCCTCCTTTGTGCTAAGGGGATTTATTTAATACAGCTGGGAGGTCAGGCCCCCAGAGGTCTATTTGTACGTAATTCTACAACTGCCTTGCATTATAAAAGAATGCAAATGCAATATGTATTGACTCTCTGGGTCACAGTGGCACATCTTGTTTGGGGAAATACTGAAGTTATCTGCAAGTGCATAAATAAGGGAGTGCACTGAAGTATGCTCTATTTGCAGGGTGCCTCTGCCTTAGTTAATAACACAGAAGAAACAGCTGATCAAAACCAGAATTCAAATAGCATAAATTTGAGGGAATTACAAGGAGATAATTCAGATATAAATCCTTTGATAAAAGGGGCCACAATTGAGCAAGATGAGTTCTGTAGCCATGTAAATGAGAGCAGAGCTTTTTGTTGGACCTATTTGTTTCAGTTATTGTTTTGTGGTGGGGCAGCCTCACTCACTATTCAGCCTTTCATCTCTCCTTTAAAAACACTGTAGCTTTTTTTGAAGTGAAATCATTGTTTTGATGAATCCTGCTAGAAACTAAAACAGGATTACAAAACCAGAACTGCAATAAAGGATACTGGGTACTTAGGGAGAGGTGAAACCTCACTTTGACTAAATTATAATTTGAACTATTTTTTCCAGTCAGCCAGGAATTATGGACCTAAGTAAAATTAAGAATCTCTTGCTAATTTTGAGGGGGCTTGGGTTAAACAATACTGCTGAGATCTAACACCAGAGAAGCCTATAGAAGTTTGCCTCCAATGGCCATAGGATAATGTTTCCTTTAAGAAGAATTGTACTAAGCAATAGTGATTAACATTTACAAAAACCCTTACTAACCAGTGCAGAATGAGAAGGTTATTGAGCTTTGAAATTCCTTGCCACAAGACACTACCAGAGTCTCACATGAATTTAAGGGGAAGGGAAAAAAGGTCCAAGGGAAAAAAGATCGATGGAGGGTTGTATCTAGAAATCTTCATCTATTTGTAGAAATTAGTAGAAATCTGCAGTCAGTTCAAGAGGCTGTGAGCATCCAGAGACTGTGAGTGGAGTATCATATATGTTTGCCCTTTTCTTGTACTCCTTGGGAATTTACTTTTGGCATGGCTTGTGACAGATTTTCAACCTGAACACTGCAGCCACTCTTTACAGACTCTTTATGTCTTTATACCATGATTGATCAGGGGGAAGCACAAGAAAGGTTCCCAAGAGGATCCTGTGAGGCCTGTCCCAGGACAGGCAGTGTTTTTTTGGGCTGGCAACACAGGCTGAGGAAGGATGATCTGTGTCTAGTCCCACCATGGCCTAGGATGAGTGCTCCTCTTTTATTATCTGACATCCCAATGTAGCTCAGCACAAATTAATGATCTAGCAAACAGCTCACATAGATGACAGCAGCAATGAGACAGACTGTTGATTTTCCACCAGAGATGTCAAAATTCACTCTGTATTTGGAGCTGGGTGAACAACAAACTTCTCTTTGACAAAAGGAAATGCTGTGGAATAAACATAATCCGAGACATTAATGCATAATTAGAATAAGTCACTAATGTTATGGTGAGTCAAACTGCCATGTAACCTTGGTGTGGGTTTACAGATTCCATTAATTTAATTCTTAAATGCACATTTTCCCCTGAATGGAATAAATCCTGTTTCTTCCCATTTATCCTGGTGAAAATACAAAGCTGTAAATAAGTCACCCATTTAATAGCGCTCAACCATTGCTTTTATATTTACATAAAGTCACCATGCAATGTAAGGCTTTTTCCAGAGGAAGGGTTCTCACAAAAAGTGAGGTTCAAGACAGGCCAGAGCTCAGGCATGACCTGCAAAGCTGGACTTGGCTGCTGTGGTGTGTGTGTAAGATCACAGAAAGTGACAGCAGATATCTCAATAACTGGAAGTTGGAGCAGGTGCTGATCCAGCAGGAGCACCAACAGGCTCCTTTACTCACCCTTTATTCACTATAATAGCATGACTCCAGAAATGAGATGCTTTTGTTCACGGAGTTGTAAGATGGACTATCTCCATCAGCACTGATGTGCTGAAACTCATCCAGCAATCCAGAACATAATTTATCTGCCTAACACAAAAAGATGTTAAGATAAGCTTGTCCCTTTTCCATTTGCTGTCTCACATTCATTGATCTCATAAATTAAATGTCTTTCCTGGATTTTGGCTTGGCCATGAAGCATGTCCCAAGGGTTTCTGTGGCAGGCTGGGGACTCTAGAGTGACTTACCCAATACCTTTCCCAAGGTTGTCACCTGAATTGTCATACATGTTGTTCTTGCAGACAGAAATACAAGTAGTTCTACTGACAGGAAGAACTTTCAAACTGATTTTTAGAACTGATTGTGGTGAAATAACAGTCAACATTAATAGGAGTGGTGATATGTTTTTCCTTTGGAAACCAGGTGAAAATCAGGAGACTGGCCTGAAAATGCTTAGCTTCACTCTTGAGTAGTCATGTTTACCTTATGCAGGAATAGTTTATCTCATTTCATGTTCACTGGGGAAGCCACTTCTTGAATTATACTCTCCAATAATTGAGGAGATGTGCAGGATTAGATCAGGTTTTATAATGAGGGGAGAGCAGCCCTGAGGCAGATGCTCTTAAGCAGAGCTATAATTTACTGGCAACCTTATCTAAGATATGGTCAGTCAGTAAGAAAGCCTCAGAGGATGTCAGGGTAGCCACAGCATCAATCAACCTGCTGATTTCTTCATAAGGAATACCAGCTGGCTACTAAACCACAGGGGGCAGACAATAAAAATTAAGAGTTAGAATAATGATTTATTTCAAGTGGGAAACCAGGAAAATAGTTTGAAACCTATTTCAGTTAATTGCTTGCTTTGCTGTCATTACTCCATTACTATTTGTAGCAGTATTGGTGACAAGAGACTCAGCTGAAATTCTAAACTGATCAAGCTGAACTGGACCTATTGTGCTCACACTGTGCCTTCACTGCCCATTGCTGAAGGCTCTGATACAGCATTCCCCATATTTTCTTTCTTGATTTACACCATACACGGATACACAACCCAGCTTCCCAGCCATGGCTGGACGTGCAGGCTATGGCTCTGCTTTCCCCTGGGATTCTATCCCATTTACTTTGTCTCTTCAGCTTCTTCCCACAGTTCTCCCCATGTGTCTAGAGGACCAAGACAAGCCCTCCCATGATGAATGACTCACTGAGAAAGAATCAGAGAGACTCTGAACTTATTTTAGCACAACTTCCCCCCATAGGAAGAATGACCCCAGAAGTCCCAACTGCATGCAGGACTAGAGATAATCCTGGCAGAATTTTATGGTGTGACTGCCTAAGACGGGCCTGAGCCATGAGGTGATCACAGACCCAGTTCTGGGGTGGGCACACACTCCAGTGTGCCACCTGCCTGTTGCTGGGACAGTGAGAACCTGGAGCTCTGACTCCTGTTCCCAGAACTGCCACTAGCCCAGTGTGTTAGGCTGGAAGTCTCTGTCACCCCTACCACTCCTCTAAACCATCTCCCATCCTGTGGCTTTTTTTGTATTGATGGAAATTATGGAAAACCAGAGCAGCTTGGCTATATTAAGGATTTCTAGGTGCTCAGCAGCTGTTGTGGCATGATAAATTGGGCTAACCTGTCCATGCAAGGGGATTTGCACACATTCAGAACTCTTTCTGCATGGACCCACCAGTTCTGCAGAGCCTGCACAGAAGATCTGAGATGCTGAGCTTGCTCAAGACTCTCTGCTTGGCACAGCATAACCCATATTCATGGATTTCTGCATAGGGAATCCCACATAGAAATACAGGGAACTCAACTAGAGATTCAACTTTCTGCTTTAGATATCAAAGGTGAGCAGGTGTGGGTTTTTTTCTTTTTTTCACTTTATTTTTAGGTATGGTGATTTCTAATTCTCTTAACTTCAATTAGGGTTGAAAGTTGAAGATCTAGTTTATCATTTCTAAATTAGACATGCTTATAAATTCTGGTAATGGGCATGCTGCAAACACCATGGTTATTGATATCTTACAGTATCAGCTACTAGGAGGAAAATCAGCTCTATCCCAGCCAAAACCAGGACAAGTTGTTAGGTTTAACCAGCACATTGAGATCCTGTGATGGAAAATGCTGTAGAGTCTTGATCCATGTGCATGATCCTCTGCAAATGTGTACATGGCCCACTGAAAGTCCCCAGAGTGCAATCACTACTGCACAAAAGACAGAAATAAAGCTACTTGTCCCTTGCAATTTGCATGTACTTTATTGCTGAGAGCACAGAGAATATCTGCCCATCTTTCCTTTCATGGAGGAAAGAGCACTTGATTATTTCTGGTAGTGGGAAATGATATGAGATTGTCTGTTCCAATTGCTGTAGGGCCACCCCAAGGACAGTCTGCTAACAGCTTGTCATCCTGGGTAAATAAACCAGCATGGGAATGGGAAAATTTGCCCAGCCTGCACAACAGTCCAGATGTGTCCTGGCAGGAAGCAGGGACAGACCTCCTCGGAGGCTTTGTCTCACGTTTTTCTGTGTCTCCAGCTATTACAGCTGTATCTCCACAGACTTTCCTGTGTCATCCCTGGGAAGACAGCTGGCCATGTCTTTTTAGGCCCAGTAAAAGCAAAATTCCTCGTGATCTCCACAGGAGCAGGAGCAGCTTCCAAGCCTTCATCAGGCTTTGTTGCTTCATCCCGTCTAAGAGGCTGACAGAAATACAGGTTCTGTCTAAACTTACTTGAGGGCTGTGGCAATTTTAGCAATGGCTTAATTAGCTGAATGAGGCTTTCTGTGTCAGACATGACTCTAGAGAAGTCAAATGGGAAGGAATTCTGGTATCATTACTTGCAGCACCTCAAGGCTTTGGCCTTTCAGAGGATGCCAGTGACATGTTGTAGAGACTGTTAAAATGTTCTGCATTACAATCCTGAGCCCGCCTGTAAATGTATGTTTGAGGATCTGATTTCCCCAGGAAAGGGACATGGGATGCTAGGCACTGTGTATCTGTATTTTTTGTAGGATGTGTATCTTTTCCACAGATCCTGTGCCCTTCAAGATCAAACTGACACGCAGGCTCAGAGATCTTGGTGCCTGCTTCCCTGTGCCAGTGCCAGTTTATGTTTCTAGAATGATGTAAGATCACTATAATGACAAGAGAAGGAAAGCAAAGGCACATAAAATGGCAAGATTAGGGGAGAAGGTGGCCAGAAAATCACAATCCAAGCATATCTATAATTTTCTGACCTAATCTTAGGACACCTTGAAGTTCTAGAGGTCAATATTGAATTGTATCTGAAGATGAACTTCACTTAGTGTCTTCTATCTGCAAATTCAAATGGTGTCAGTAAGGAAGTCAGAGTTCTTTTCTCTGTTCTACTAGACCAGAACCTGAGGTAAAATGACTTATTTCAGGCTGCCTAGAGAGTCAGTAGTGGAGACAAGATGAGAAGCTTGGTCTTAAGTCCTAGCAGAGGGAGTTCAGAACAGCTTTTCAGAGCCCAGACTACAGGCAGGGATAAAATCAGCCTTGAAAAAAGTTATCAAATGAAATTCTGCTTTTGGAAGGTAAATTAAATCCCCCCCCCCTTTTTTTTTTTTTCTGCAGCCTGGGGAATGAGCATGTTTTGGATCCAACTGTGTGACATTAATCACTATATGGAATATTTGAGCCAAAGGTCATCCACAGGGGGCCAACTATTAACATATGGGATTTATCTGTCTGCTTCTTCCATAAAGATGCAGTGTGCTGGATAATTAAACTTCTGAGTGCCAGCGTGGAGTGGAGTTTGTTTTTTTCCACTGCTCTTTGTGATTCGATCCAGAACCATTTCCTTTCACTGTATGCTCAGAAGGGGAGGAAGCAAAGGTGGCATCCTGATCTTCATTATTAATACACAGGAAAACTTGGAGGAAATCCCTTTTATGCCCCTGGCTTTGTGTAAAGAAAACTCTGCAAGCTCTGAAGTCATATTGTTCAGCTCCTATATATATGTTCATCTATGTGCATAGCAGATGTTTCTTCAGATACTCAACTGATGTTTCTGCAGAATTATGGTATGGAAAAACACTCATAGCAACCTGCATTCCCATTGATTTACTTCTATTAAATTAAAAATCTAGGGAAAAAATGACATTTAAAGTGGCTAGAGAGGAATAAAGAAAACCACAGTCTCCTGTGATTCAAGTCAAGGCTTCCCCACATTATATGGAATAAAAATCCTGGTGTGCAGGCAGCACTCAACTCCTGTTTGCAAAGGGGAGCAGGACACAGGGAGGCATTTTGCCACTCTGAGTGAACAAATTACACAAAGCTAAAGAAATTCTGAGGAAGGCATCTAGCTGAAGCTGGTCAGGTGCTGCCTTGTACAACCACCAGAAGCAATTCCAAAGCAATCAGTCCAATTCTAACACAGACATTCAGGGTAGGAAGCACAAATCTCTCTCTGAGGGTACCCACCTCTTGCCCAGCCTTCATGACCTGCTTAGATGAGACATCTGCTTGCAGACAGCCAAAACTAAGCAAGGGGAATCCCACAGCAGCTGACTCCACTTGTGTCTGCCCTTGTAAAATACTCCACTTTGTTTCTGCTACAGTAAAATTGTTATTGCTATTATTTAAGGTTATAATGTGGTAACACTCAGGCCAGGTATGGCTCAGGCACAGCATAAAATGCCATTCCCTGCCTCACAAAGAGGGATTTAAATTAAAGGATGATTTTGCTTTTAATTCTGCAGTTTGACTAAAAAAATTACAAACAGCAACAGGCAATTAAAGTACATAATACTTGATTAATGAGATATCAAAATGCCAAAGTACGTATTACAAATGTCCTGTGACGATCATATGATACAATGCCTATGCACTTTTGGCTATAATATTAACAATAAGGGGATTTTTTCATATTAAGTATTTCCAGTAAATCATTCTGTCTAAAGTGCAGACAGTTTATTAATTTTTTTTTAAATTCCAATACACTGCTTTTAATTTAAAATAAAATGGTAATGTTTTACATTTATATATTATTTTTCATCTAGAAAGATCCCTGAGGCTTTTTTGAGTGCTTTCTAGAGTTTCAGTACCCACAGTGCTGGGGGGAGAAGGCTTGTCATGAGTAGAATGCAGTTGTGGCCAAATTTCTTCATCACGTGAACCATGGACTGTAATTTTCATGTGGTCAAAAGGCAAAAGGCACATATGAAGTGCCTTAAAGAAAGACTAGGAATTCCAGGAATCTGAGTGGCTCACAGATGGGAGTCAGTGCTGACCACTGGTGTGTTCCTCTCTCAGGGGCTGCAGCTGAGCTGGACTGACTCTGAGGTACCAGGGGTCTGAGGTACCAGGCAGCTCTTGCACCAAAGCCAGGCAATGTGATGACTCAAATTATCCCTTAAACTGCTCACGAGGTGTTTGACTCAGAGCTTTCATTTGACCACTGTCTTTTATGAGGAATTAAGACAACAGCATAACAGGTTGATCTCAGCCATTGCTGGTCTTCAGGTGTGTCCTTGGTGAGTCCCTTCAACTTTCTGCCCCCCACAAAGCTTCCCCTTTCTCACTTCTGTGCAGCAATATTTTTCAGGTCTGGATACAGCCATGGCAGCTTAGGGGTTGCACAGTATTACAGTAATTTCACAAAGCACAAGATAATTCTGTGTGTGTGTGAACTTTGCTAAATCT
Organism: Calcarius lapponicus; assembly: GCA_039654755.1. Lineage (NCBI taxonomy): Eukaryota > Metazoa > Chordata > Aves > Passeriformes > Fringillidae > Calcarius > Calcarius lapponicus. The sequence continues at coordinate 11,965,987 of CM077463.1, forward strand.
GCACGTGCCAATGATGCTCCATAACCACACACTTAAAATGAATGTAACTCTGTGTGATGGTTTCACAGGGGTCCCAGGATGAAGGAAGAGACAAGGATTTGGCTGCATGTTTCAGAAGGCTTGATTTATTATTTTATTATATATATTACATTAAAACTACACTAAAAGAATAGAAGAAAAGGTTCTCCTCAGAAGGCTAGCTAAGAATAGAATAGGAAAGAATGATAACAAAAGCTTCTGTCTTGGACAAAGAGTCCAAGCCAGCTGACTGTGATTGGCCATTAATTAGAAACAACTCTATGAGACCAATCACAGATCCACCTGTTGCATCCCACAGCAGCAGATAACCATTGTTTACATTTTGCTCCTGAGGCCTCTCAGCTTCTCAGGAGGAAAAATCCTAAGGAAAGGATTTTTCATGAAAGATGTCTGTGACAACTCTGGAACAAAACCCCATGAAAAATGCCCCTGCTCCTTTGACAAGCCATGGCAAGAGACCCAGAGTTTTTTTGTCATTTTGCCTCAGAAAAGTGTTACATTCCATTTAAAGGTGTGGATGTGCAGGATCTGCTGGGAAGACCATACATATCACCACAAAATAGCTGTCTGAGCTGAGGAAGGGCTGGGAAACACTGAGATAACGTGTCAGATTTCAGAGCAGGGACAACTGCCTGTGCAGTGTCTAAGGCAACAGAGATAAAAAAATCTTGATCAGGGCTACTACAAAGCGTCTTTGGAAAACAAAGTGTTAATGCTTGCATACAGAAATGATATGGAGAGGTCTGTAAGGTCAAGAATGCAAAAGATAGGAAAATCCAGCATTCTGCTGGCCTGGCAGTTAATTTTTTTTCGTTGCAAATTTCTGGCCATAAACTATTTCCCGCTCCCATGCTTCAGACAGAGGGTTGCTCACAGACCAGGGAATTAATCAATATTTATAATGCCTCATTCATCCAGGCACATCATTTTACCATATTTATTTTAAAAGAATCAATTTTTATGAGGTTTTCTCCATACAGTGTCCATGAGCACCACATACAGAACAACCATATCTTACAACACTCCTGTAAAGGAAAGAGTGCTGGGGAATGAGGCTGCCCATCTCCAGGGCTGACACGGTGGACATGGACAACACAAATAGCTGGCCAGATTGGCAAATCACAAGGGACTTTTGGAGGAGCATTTAGTATTTTTCAACATTTCATCTGTTAACGGGACAGCTCTGATTGTGTATGCAGGTGCTTGGCAGCAGGCTTGAGTTGAACCAGATGTGCCAATGGCCACTGGTGCCCTGGGTTTCATCCATTTCCTAGGTTTCAACCCGGCTGCCGTTTATTCCTAGTGGAAGAACAGCTGCGCACAAAGACCTGAGCAGTCCTTTAGTACACACCAGCACTCCGGATTTCAGTCCTTCCTCACAGAAAACGTGTTTCTCCAACTGGCTCACTGCCCTTCCCATCGTGGGGCAGAGGGTTATTTGGGATAAATTCGGTGGAAATAGCACCATCTACTGAGCACCTAACACTCTCCCTGCTGGGACCGCTGGGGGTTTGGCAGGGGAAGGGTCTGCACAGCCCAAGGGATGCTGAAGGTTCAGCTCCTCAAATTACTGAGCTCCCCAGATCGGGCCGAAGCTTTCCATCCCTGAGGTGACTCCAGTCGCTGTGCTGTGATTCAAGTCATCTGTTTTGAAGAAACGCAAAATAATCCCGGTGATAAACACACAAAAGCAATCTGTTTAATCCCAGTGCGTACCCCAGTGTAAACATACATTTCATCCCCTAAATGTCTTTGTTTGGGTTCATTCCCAAGTCTGTGCACGCTATGCCGTGTCCCCGATATTTTCTCATGTCCCCATCGTGTAGTGCTCGCCCGGAGATAGATTTTGGGTACACTAAACATGTGTTGGCTGGCCGGCCGTGATCTCCTGACCTTTAACTTGGATGGGGACCTTAATTCCTACAGAATGAACGGTGAGAGCATCCACAGGGACAGGACGCCGGGATACGGGAAGGAACCAGTGGGAAAGTTACAGAAAAAAAAAATCTTTTCCAAGGAAAGAGAGGTGTTTCCCGAAGGTGAGCACCGGCAGGAGTTTGAGAACACCCGTGGCTGCCCCACGCGCCTTGTCCCTCTCGGGGCAGCGCTGAGCCCGTGGAGCCCGGCCCAGGCCGCCACACAGGCCCAGTTTTCCCCCGTTTTTTTCTCGGGATTTCCCCCCAGCCATCCCCGCCACCCCGGATTTTTCCACGCCTGACAACAAAGGAGGCAGCGGGGCGGCCGCGGCGGTGACTCAGCGCCGGGCCCGCCCCCGGCCCGCCCCGCCGCTCCCCTCAGGCGCGGCCGGGCCGGCTCCGCGCGTGTGGCGGGGCCGGGCGGACACTCGGCAGGCATCGGGCGGGCGGACGGGCAGCGGCCGCTCCTTTCTGTCCCTCCTCGGCTCCTCCTGCCCTCGTCCCCCGCGCTGCCGGGCGGGCAGAGCCGCCCCGCCGAGGTAGGTTCTGTGTCTGCTCCGCACACAAAGGCGCTGGCGCGGAGGGACGGGATATCCCAGCCCAGGGCGGGCTGAGGGACGGCGGCTCCCGGGGAAGAGAGGCGGGAGCGGCAGGTCCCTGCTGCGGGGGCACCCGTGCCTTCCTTGGTGAGGGGAAACACGGGGAGTTCGTCGTGGCTGTGCATTAATTAAAGGGGGAGCGAGCAGGAGGGTGCCCGGGGTGTGCGGGGCTCCGAGGTGCTGCCGGTCCCGCCGCCCCCCGTGGGTGTCCCCGGCTCTTCTCCCGGGTGTTCGGTGTGTCCGTGGGATGTTCGGGTGTTCTTGCGAGCAGCTTTGATCCCTGGGTGCCTCTTGCAGCCGTGGGAGCACCCCATAGTACCGCGGGATCCCTGGGGGAGTGGGTGGTGGTGGTCGGGAAGAGGAGTTGGGAAAGCAAATAAAAATGATAAATGTTTTTTTTCCTATACGTGGTGCTCTGTAGATGAGTGTTCAGAGCAGCTGAACTTGTGGTATGGACAGTGGATGTCTTCTTACAGATCTTTAAACCAAGTAGAAGCTGGGAGTGGGACAAGCGTAGAGGAGTTCTCCTGTGCGCCCACTAATCCCACCTGGGTCTGTCAAACTTTCCATCAAGGACCCTGGAAATTCAAATGTCCAGGTTTTCCTGGGCATTGGGTTGTAAGGCTGCGAAGCTGGCCAGGGAAACTGCACGGAGAAACTCATTTTGGGGGTGCATAAGGGGAAGGGGTGCAGTACGGGAGCTCTGTGTGCCCGAACTACTTGTTTGCTTCAGCCATTGAATTTTTTCATAGCTTAATGAGTTCTGGCATAAATCGATACTATGCAAATGTGGTGTACGGCCGTGGCTGGCATTGGAGCAGAGTCTGGCCCTGTAAGCCCAGGACATGCTTGTGCCAAACTTGAGAGAACGGCAGAAACATGTGAACTTGTGGGATTTCGTTGGGAATTCACATGGCCAAACCAAAATGTAACAAAAGGAGGAAAAAGATGTTTCTGTGTGAGCACAGTGTGGTCGCAGGGTACAGTTTGTGGTGGGAGTATTGTTGAATAACTGTGGCAGTGGAGCTGCTCAGCGTTGTGGTACGTCAGTGTGTGCTGAGTCCTGTAGCACCAGTCAGGACATTCAGCTTTCCTTGACTTGGCAGAGCAGGGTGGAAGGTTGTTGCTGAAAATGAGAGTGATTGCTTTTGGATCTGGTAGGCAGTTTGGGAGGCATTTAAACTGTCTTTAATTTCCTTGTGATATGAACAGGACACTGGGAAACTGTTGCTTTATTGATGGATGATTTCCTATGGACAGACAGTGTGTGCTATGAATGTGATGGCTGCTTGTTTGGTGTCAGGGATATTTGCTTAGGGACAGTAAACAATTGCTGAGCTTTATTATAAAGAGCCAGAAATTCCCTATATCTCCTGAAACAAAGCCTTTTTTGTCTTAGTGCAACTGTGGGCCAATTTCATGCTTGGTGTAGTTCCACTGATGATGGTGTTTTGCCAGGGATGGTTTTGGCAGGTGAAATGTCACTTTTGTTTCCATAATGCTCAAGAGTAGTGTCACTGTATTGTCTTCAGCACTTAAATATTGTTAATTAAAATGGCATGCCGAGGCTTCCTGAAAGTTGGAAGTGGGAGAATCATCTCATCAGGTCCTCACGGTACTTTCCCGCTTGCTTGCTTCTTTCTGCTTCAGATCTCATATCCCTTAATTTATTCTCTTCCTTCTTTTTCAGTCTTAGCATCTTTTTTCTCTCTTCAAAATTAAGAAGTTTCTCTGAAGTCCAGTTCACCTCCAAGCATTTAAAGGTTTGGCGACAGTGTTGACCTGTGCACCACCCCTGCACGACTGGGTAAGTGAGGAGCTCCGTGGCAGCTGCAGCTGGGAGATCTTTCTCGTGCTCTCCTTCACAATCTGATTTGTGTGGTGCCTCTGGTCAGTGCCTTTGCTGAAGTGGCAGATTGTTTGTCAGAGTCACACAGTGGAACAGCCTGCCTTGATACAGAGTGATAGACTGGCCTGGGGGTGGGGGAGTCTCTCAGTTTTTACACAGCTGCCCACACTTAGGGCATTGAGAAACTGGTTTTTAGAACATTCCCTCATGACTTCAGTAAGGACAGGGAAATTACCTAAAAATTGGGGCAGAAGGAAAAATGGGGGAAGAGAGAAGGAAAGAATCATGTTTGCTAGTTGTGGGAAGAAGAGTGGAACTGTTTAACAAGTAATTGGCTCTAACAGAGCTTTGGCTCTATCAAAGTTACAAAGAAAATATTTTATTGAGTAAAGCTATGTTATCTTTGTGTGCGGTTAACAGTATTAAACACATGTGGCCAACTCTTAATCTGTTCTGGGACTGTGGTAGTTGTAAACAGAGCCAGTTTCAGTGCTGTGCTTCTGCCGAGCCGTTCTGTATCTGACATCTCTGTGCTGTACAGCTTTGGATCTATTTGCATCTCATAAGAACCCGAAGAGAGCATGTCTGACACAGCTCAGGGCTGATACTGCTCTGACACAGTAGCAAAGAGCAAGATACATGCACGGTCTCACTGTGAAGGGGAGGAAAATGCTTAATTCTTCTTCAACTCGGTTATTAGTCTAAAGTTTGTTCTGGTTTTGCCAGACCTGGCGTGTTTTTCACTGTCAGTGAAGTATGGTTTGCAGCACAACGTAATGTTGCAAAGAGCCTGCAACTCTTCTGTGTTTACTTAAAAGGCATGTAAGTCAGGGTTTTGATGTTTTGTTTTGACATAAAACAGTGGAAAGATTCAGATGTGGAAAGAGAATAGTTTCACATGCTAACCTGAACATAAAGCTGTGAATTTGATAGGAAAACCATGTTTTTACAAGAAAGATAAATTACCTGTTTAGAACTACATTTATCAGTGATACTTCCACTTCCCATGTCTTGCATGCTCTTGCCAGGCTTATCTCTTCGAATGCTTATTTACATTAATCCTTCTAAAACCATGCTAAAGTGGAATACCCTGTGTTCCCATTGTGGGGAAGACACCTTCCCTTTGCAGATGGGGAATAGGATCACAAGCAAGAAAATGAGTTGTCTGTCAACACAAGAACCGTGTAGTGGTGAAAGAACTTGAACTCGTGTCCTGAGCTATTGACTAGAGTTGAAATGGAAGTACTGCCCCTGCCAGAAGGAGTGAGAGAAGAGAAGAGGCACAGCCCAAAAGGCACAGTGTGAAAACTGTTTGAGTTACCTGGCTGTGATGTACTCAGTGGTTGACTGCTCTTCTATCACAACCATGCTCATCTTTGTTAGACTCTGGAAAACAGAAGGGTTTTGTAGTGATGAGTACTTAAACAAAGAGAGTCAGCATACGCAGGAGAGAAGAGAAAAAGGAAAGGGACCTTTTCCTTTTCCTTTCTCTACCTGCCTTCAAACAGTGGGTGCTGTTTTAACAGATGGGTCTCTGGCTGGGTCTTTGGGGAGGTCCTTCATCTGTCCCACTGTACAGTTGTGTGTGAGGAGGTGCCAGCAGAAGGGCAGAGGAGACTTTGCAGATCCGGGTGGGTCAAGGCAAGACCAGACTGCCTTTCTGTGACCCCAGCAGCTGGGTGAGGTGGTTTGAGTGCAGATCCCCACCCTGAGAGACCAGGCTTGTGGTTTTTTTTTAAAAAACCTGTTTTCTAAAGGGGTGGCTCCTTTTCGTTGTGATATGCACAGACACTCACGTAGCTGCTCTTCTCACCTGGCTGCTTTTCTGCTTTGGCTTGTTGGTGTGAAGGGCTGTGGGTGTTGCATGACAGCAGGGAGTGGCCTGTGGCAGTTCTCCTGTGGCAGAAATCTTACGGGGCTAAACGAGCAGGGAGCACTTTTTTGAAGGTGTCTGCAAAAAAAGGAAGGATGTGGTCTTTTCTTCCCTTTTCTGTGTAACTCAAAGCACTGGAGCTTACCTGCTACCCCTGTGCTCTGTCACTTCGGGAAAACTAAAGAAATTTAGTAATTTAGCTTTTCCTTACAGTGCTGCTGATGGTTGTAATTGTGAAGTCAATCCTGTTTGTAACTTTGGTTTCAAAACAACTTTTGTGCTGACAGCCTACTTCTTGTGCTTAGGCCAGTGCTGTAAGTTTTGTGCAATGAAGGGTGGGACTCTCACAGGTGGGAGAGCAGTGTTTCCAAGCCGTGTCTACAAAAGAATAAGTTGCAAAGATTTTGGAGCATTTCTGGGTAGCGCTGTCTTTTGGTGTGTGTCACATTTTAAAATAACTTTTGAAATCAGTTATTTCTTCCACGGGTTTAGCCTGGGTGTGTAGCTGACAGGGCAGGTTTTGTGGTGACTTGGTGCAGTTTGCTTGTAGCATAGATCTAGTCTGCAATGGAGTTTACTGAGTCTTTAGCAGGTCTTCAGCTTGCTTAGCTGGGACAAGAATCCCAGTTTTATGACATCAGCAGGGAGCACAAATGCAATAACCTTTGTCTTGTTTAGCTTTATTTATTCTAGAAGCAAAACTCCTGGATTTGCTTACATTTTTAAAATGTCTTTGACATCATGAAGGCAGAAGGTTGCCTTTTGTGCACATACATGCACCTCATCAAGAAAGAAACAGTGGGACAAATCCCTTTCATTTAGATTAGCTCAATTTCTTTATTTTTACATTTTTGCTGCCATTTTTGGCAGCATGTGTGCTTTCAGGATGAACTGTAAAACCTCTGTGCTGTCCTTTAGCAAATCTCAGCATTTACATTTACAGCCTCTCTGTGTGAGCTGCATTAGAGTCCTGTAGAGAACTTGTGATGACAAAGCATGAAAAGTGCTGCTGCAATGAGGGGTATTTTAATATCCTGCAGAACAACCTTGTTGCTTGTTGTGGGATGGATCTTGTGTTTTATCTTGTACTGGGGAATTGCTTACCTTTCTTCTAAGCTATAGAGCTGAAACCCAGGAATGCTTGTGAAGGAGAAACTGCCCTCATGTTTGGCTTCATTTGAAGCAGTTCCTCTGCTTTGTAGTGTAGTATATTTTAGGCAGGAGAAACTCAGTCTTGAAAGTGTTACTCTATAAAGAAGAACTCACTTTGAGCTTCTTTTCCTTACTTGACTATTTAGAGTTCTCCTGTGCCCCTTGGAGGATGTCCAGCTCACCATGCTTGTGCCCACTGGTGCTGAGTGCCTCACCAGGTCAGCAGTGTCTGCCCTGAAGGGGAGGCAAGCTCTGCCCATCAAAGGTATTTCAGTGGGCTGGCGAGAGGAGGATGATGATGGCAAATAATAGAACAATTCCATTCATTCCTGGCCTGTGCAGTGAGTGGGCATTTGTCAGACCTCATGTACATACACAAGCTTTTTTTTTTGTTCTGGTGCTAATAATAACAGAGTTCACAGCTCTGAGTGGCCAGGGCGATGTGGCGAGAAGTGGGTCAGGACCATTCGTGTGTGCATAACTGCATTCCTCATCTAGGCCAGTGCCTGTGCTGGATGCTTCTAAACAAGCTGAAAAGATTTCAGGCAAGCTGGAGTTGGTGCTGTCAGCTGGGTGAAGTGCACCTCTAGCTGACTGGAGCACTTAAGGACAGGTCTCAGAGTAAATGGTCTGGAGTAGCTTTGCATGTTAGAAGGACCACAGAGCTTCACTGTTTAGTACCTCTGAAGAGTGAGGAGTTTAAGGCCAAGTAAACTTTCCTCCTCCTGGCAGGATGACTCACTGAGCAGCCCTTAGAAGATGTGCACTGCCCTGCTATTTCACTGAAATATGTCTCTGCTACCTCAGTTTCCTCTGAAGTGTCACTGGGGACAAAGATGACTTGCTCAATGTCTCATTGCAATGCTGCCACATCCTTCAGACTTGCTGCAGTGGTTGAGCTCCTTGCTGCCCTTCAAGGAAGAGTGGGTGCCTGGCTTCACCCTCAGATGCAGTTTGGGGCTTTGCTGCTGGTAGAAGAAAACCAATTTTCATCTGAAGCCACTGGGATTTGTTGAGTTTATTTTTGGAGAGAATAGGGAGGAGGAGTTTGATTGGGTTATGATTTCTTTTATGGTTCTGTGCTTAGGGTTTTTTCATCCTAGAGCTTTTTGAGGTTCCTTGTCCTTGAAGATGATCTGGGACGTATCAGGCAAGCTGTAATACACTTGTTTAACTCTCATAATACCTGGCACATCACTGCTGCTCCCTGAAAACAGTCTGTCAGAAATTTATACACAAGGCTGGATGGGAATGGACGAAAGGATAGGGAAAGAATCATGGTAGTTTTGCTATTTTCATTGTCTGGGATTGCTCTGGTATCTAAAAGTAAACCAATCTTTTCTTTCAAGCCTCAAGTACATTTGAGGCCATCCCTGTCTAACATGCAGAAGCAAACAAGTGCTGGGGGTTGTACCCAGGGTGTTGAGGGTGTGGGCAGTGGGCTTTGCCACACAAAGAGGTGACCTTTGGAAGGTGAGCATGGCTTGCCCTGGCACTGTCCCACCATTCTCCTGTGTCCTTTGTCATAGTGAGCAGCCAGTGACACAGCACCTGATCAGAAGGGCTCAGGCACAGGGAGTCTGGTGTGTTCTGGAAGGGAGCCCTGCCTGTGAGTGGTTTGTTACCACAGATGGCAACCGTGGGAGCCAGTGACTCTCCAAAGGCAATGTTAGCCTGCCCATTACTCTCTATTTATCTGTTTGTTCTTTCAAGTACAAGAAGGCTGAGCAAGTCATAAACTTCTTACACAAAATATAAGCAAATATATTTTTTCTTTTTCAAAAATACATTGAAAGCAAACTTTGGAATTCAAAAAAATAATGTCTCTGACGAGCAGAAAGCATTTCTCTCTTGGTGTGAAACTAAATCCTGATGAAAAGATTTAAAAAATACTTTCTGAAGTATAGCAACTAGAAAGCCAACCTTGAAGTTTGTCATGAAGATTGGAGTTTGTGAATGTCTGTGCCTGTGAGTCTCAGGTGGAGGATTTAGTTTAAAAGGTCAAAGCAGTGTTACATATGCCATTGCATCAAAACTCTCTTTTGGGGAAGCTCCAGTCTGAGTTCTTGGGCCTGTCTTGCTTTGTCTGCAGTTAAAGACTGATTCATCTGGGCATCAAGAGGGAGAGGTTAGAGGCATCACCTGGCCATGTTATGTTATACATCCTTTTCCTAATTGGGCAAAAGTGCAGTACCTTCAAAGCTTCCTCTATAAATCTAACTTACTGAGTGTGCAATGACTGCTTTGGTTTTGGTTTGTTGGTTGGGGTCTTTTTCAGTGTAATATGTAAGTGAAATAAAATAAATTTCTTTGCTTGAGGATTTGAGGACAAGTTAGCACATGAAGTTAGAAAATAAGTGTGCCAACTATTGTTTTGATTTTCCAGTGGCCTGAGGGTCCTTCCCACTTATCACTGTTGTAAAGAGACAGTCTCTGCCCTGAAGAACTTATAGTTTAAGTATGGAAGAGTTTGTGAGTGGATACCAGAGACACGAAAAGGTGAAGCATGTTGGTGTGAGGGTTGAAGTGGAAAAAGTTTTCTTGCAATGAATACAGCTGATTTGATGGAGAGACAGATTTTTACTTAAACTTCCACTGTAGCATTGTGTATCTGTATAAAGCTGCTTCATTGCTCATGTTTATTGCACTACAGGAAGAAATTTTAGCACTGTAAGCTATTCCAGAGGGTTCTATATAATTTTCAGGTAGTTAGGGCCTACTTTTTCTCTACAGAAGCACTCAAAAAGCATCTCCTCAACCTTGGTACCTATTTCCAGGTAACTAATAGGATCAGCAGATCCAAGACAATGTGTTCCTTTAGCTAAATGTAATCCATTTGCCAGCTTCAGCCAAAAATACTGCAGGGAGGACAAACACTGGTCTGTATAGTAAATCTAATTTTCAAAAAAAGCTGGGCTTAATACAAGCTAGACCAGTCCTTTTTTTTTTTTTTTTTCCTAGAAAATTTCCAAAACTGTCACTTTAATTGTACAATTTTAGAGCAGAAGACTAAAACTGGGAGCTGGCTCAAAATGCAGTCAGGGTCAGGCAGGTCAGTGATACTGGGATAACTTTTTAAAGGAACTGGGAGAAGAGCTTCAGTATGGGGAAGGATCTAAGTCCTGGGGGAGTTGTATGTTGTGGCAGTGGGCCATATGGATACCTAAGAAGCTACATTTTTTGCTCAAATTGTAATTCCTGTGTCTGTGTAGTCTCTTCCTAATCCCCTGCCATGGTTTCCTGTGGCTAAGTAGTTCTTCCTTCTCCCAAAGCTGTCCCAGAGTTGCTAGCACGGGATGGCTGCAGGCAGAGGGAGGCTCCTGTTCCTGTGGTGCTGAGGTTGAGGTGGCCTCAGTGTGCCATGTACAACAGCTTTGCCCCAGAAGGATGCCCAGGTTTATATTGCTGTGCCAATTAAGATCTCGATGTCTGGTGTACAAAATTTTTAATTGCTGAAGCATCCTCATATCAGCTTTCAGCTAAATTGTTTTCCAAAGCATTTTAGTTTTCATTCCCCCACCACAGAATTATGAAAGAAAAAGGTGAGTGGTTGCTGGAGAACAAGTGATGTCACCTGTTCTGCTCTCCTGTGGATTTTTTTTTTGTATTGATGGAAGGCTTTGTTTTGATGCTTAATTCTTTTGACTGACAGCATCTGGTGGCATACAGGAGAGTGCTGCATGTGTAATGCCTGTTCTGTGCACTAAAAGGCAAGAGTTTAAAATGAACTTTAAAAGTAGAGGAGTGTGTGCTTTCGAAGACTTTATTCCTTCCAGCACTGAAATTGGAGTAATAAATCAAATTGGGCATGGCATGCATTGATAAAGTGGTGCTTTGTTAAATGACTGCTCTAAGGGATTGTTTCAACCCCTTCCTCCCATTTTAGTATTGGATCTTAATCTCTTTATTACAAGTAACATCAGCACTAGTAGAATTAAGAATTAAAGTTTGAGCCAGTGGTATTTATTCCTCTTTTATCTCTAATGATGAAGAATCCTCAGCTGATTTCCTGCTCAGATTTGATGATTCACAAGGCTTGAGGTTTATCTTTATTTTATTTCCAGAATCTCAGTTTAGGGTATTTTCCCCCCTAATAGGAAGCTGATTAATTGACTGGTAAAACAGACACAGATGTAGTTCATTTATTTTGTAAGTGCAGATGTTTTGTGTGCAAGGCAGTTGGCACAGATTGGATTTAGAAAGGCCCAGATTAACAGGCACCAGTCAAGAAAACATTGAATATCACAAAAAACTTTTTGCTGTAAAAGCAATGACATAAGGAGCTCTTGCTCCTCTGTATTTTCCCCCAGGAAGAGGAGTGGAAAAAAATTCTGTACTATAGTAGTCATTCAGATTCCTAAGATTGAATGTCTCTGTAATCAATGCATTCTTTCTTTTTTTTTATTTTTAATTTCTTTTAGACTGTCATAATTAGGATGCCATAAATTCAGCTCAGGGTAGCATGATTTGCTACATGGGAGGCTTTTCAAGAACTGTAGGAAATTGTCTCCTTGAGGAAGGAAAGGATAGGGAGTTCCACAAACCATTTACAAAAATTACAACCATTCCAGTTAATGTGGGTAAACTGGGTAATTTTTGCATAGAATTTTATAAAATGGTGTATTTTAAAAACTGTGTCAGGGTAAACACATCTTTCCAATATCTATTTAAAGTACATAAATATTTATTATTGTCCTTCTTTTACAGATTAAGAAACAAAGGCTGAATTGCCTTGCCTAAAGCTATAACTAATTAATGCAAGGATAGAATGTGAACTTGGGACTTTGAACTGAGAGAACAAACAAGATGAAACACTGCAAATGGAAGCATAATGAAAAGATAATATAAACTTTATATTTCAAGCATAAACTTACTACCCCAATATACAAATTATCCTCCCATAAAAGCCTTTAGGCAAATAAGCAGCCTGAAAAGCTGTTTCTCACTGCAAACAGAATCTGTTTAGACCAGATCATTTCTTTACTTGCCAATTTTGTGCATCTAGCATTACCCCCATTAAGCTTGTTGCTTCTGAGAAAATTCCTGAAGACAAACTGGAATTTAAATTAAATTTTTAAATAATTTGAGTTCAAATTAAGAGAACCAGGCAAATTTAAACTTCATAATGAAAAGCTGCAGCAAAATCATGCTTGAAATTTCCTTTGCTTCTCTCCCAGGTAGATGGTTGGTGTGAGTCAGCCAGAGCACTTGTACTAAATGTGGGAATGGAGCTGACTCAGAGACAAGTGATTGGCATCATTTTATGGGATGTCATCAACTGCAGCTTCAATAAATGTCAGGTTTTCCTCTGTCTTGGTCAAATGTTAATTTTCATTGCAATTTTGACTGAACATAGCAGGAGGAATTATTTTTTGGTTTTTTTGGCTTTTGTTGCGTTCCCTGGATCACAGGGGCCATCCATGATTGTTAGTTTTTTAATGGAAAGGATGGTGGATCTCCAAGCACAATTCTTATTTCTCTGAATTGCATGCCCTGGAGGTGATAGCACAGACATGGTCACTGCACCACTCCAGTGTCTGTGCATTTTGAAATAACAGAGTAGTCCTGTAACAGGGTTTGGGATTTCTCTTCTTTTTCTGGACATTAATTTGGAAGGAATTTTGGAAAGAATTCATTGCAGTGGTTTTGGTAAATGCCTTTGTGTCACTGGTGGAAATGAAGAGATAAGGAGTTTTTAGTGGTATTTCTGTATAACTTTAGGCAATTTCAAACTTTCATAATGATATTTTTTTTTTCTAAACATGCTAAGTTAAAAGCAGACCAAACATTTCCTAGTTTTCTGAGCTTCTAAATGTCTTCTGTACTGGATGTTGTTTGAATTGCATTCCTTTGCCTGAACTGTCTTGTTTGTTCTGGTGTTTGTGATTCATTTGAATGTGCACCAGCCAGCACTTGAATAATGGAAAACCTAAAGTAAATAAGTGATAGTGCCTGCTAGAGAATCAAAAGGTTCTACAGTGAGCTGTGGTGCTCTTTATAACAATTTAAATATCTTTTCTGTAAACAAACTGTTGAATGAAGAGTGGTTGAATGGAAGCTGAAAAGGTTGAATCATTCAAGTTTGGGACACTGAGAGTCTAGTCTCAATTTAAGTGTTATTACTTTGAAGTTCTTAAAAGGGACTGCGGGGCATTCTGAGAAGGGCTTTCTTTACCTCTGCTCAGGATTTGTAATTTAATCTAGGGTTTGGAGGATTAAACTGGGTTTATTCTCATTGCACCAGAGTTAGTTTCCTCCCATATATGGCATTTTTTTAAAGGTCAGTGGGTTGGGGTTTTTTTCCTTAAAGCGAAAGATGTCAGTTCTGTAATTAACAACGGGAAGTTTGTAAAATGACTGGAAGTGGTTCTTGAAAGATTCTGAAATATTAATCATGTTCATCACATTGATGTAGGTATGTTCTTCCTAATAGAAGACATATTTGTATTTTAAACAGGAATAATTTTGCCTTCTGGGGCTTTTTTTGTTTGGGGGGGGGTTGTTTTGTTTTGGGTTGGGTTTTTTGGGTTTTGTTTTGTTTTGTGGTTTTTTTGTGTGTGTATTTGGTTTTGATTTTTTTCCTTAAATGTGCCCCAGAAGCCAGAGCTATCTTACAGGACACCTACTTTCAGAAAGATTGAGGCAGGTGGGTACACTAGAGTTGATCCTTTCATCATGTTTGATAAATTTTGAAAGAAAATGGGTCAGACTATAATATTAGACTGTAAAAGTGAATATGAGATAACTAAAAAACCAAAGTATATCTGTTTGTACCATATGCATTTACATTTTCTATCTGAGCTGCATGAGATAAGCTTGTGTGAATCTTTCACTCCATCATCACAAACTTGATCTCTTCTGTGTCACATAACTGTTGTCATACAGTTCACATGTGGTCAGTGTGGTGATCCTCCAGTTTTGCCTTCTATAAACCTTGGTTTTATTTTTCTGACAATTCATTTCCTGTTGGTTCAAATTCTTTGTTTGTTTGTTGTTGTTTTTAACATTCTGCCAAAGGCTGTTACTTGAAATTGTCTGGCAGCGCCGCTGGACTGAAGCTTGGCAGAGCCTGGACTCCTGGCACCTTTCATTGCTCAGCCACCAGTTTACATGAAGTTTAGGGGAATTTCATGGAGGCTTCAGACCCCTTAAAAATTCGGCTGCTGCTGGCCAAAAGTTATAAGGCACATTGCATATGCACACTTATGTTATCATACAAGAAATCCAAGAAGGTTGTTTAATGTAATTCCTGACCTGGCGCTGTATTTGCTTCTGGGTTATGGAACAATTTCCCTGAATGTGTTTTTGCAGCCTTGCTTTGGACCCAGGGAACTCCCTGTGGGTTTTTGCTGCAGCCATACTGATTTCATTAAGATGTGGGCATCAGAATGGCATCCTAGAGTTGTCCTATCTCACGTGTAAATGCTTTACTACATGGTTGCTCCCTCTTTAGAAAGGCTGTTGTGCAAGCAAACCACACTGATTTCCTTCAGTGTTATTTAACTGGCAGTTTGTGGGTAGCAAGTGAGGAACAGTAGATAAAGATTTTGTTCTTTCTGACTTTCTGACCAGTGAACCACATGAAATTTTGTAAAGCTGGAGGTGGGGAAAAAACCCAGTGTGTTTCAGTCACGTTATTTGGTTACAGCTGTAAAGGGTACTATTCATTTATCACGTCTTCTAGAAGTTTCCTGTAACTGCATGAGCTATTCCTGCAATTCAGTGACATGTGCATCACAAAGGCTTGAAAAACTGGAATGGATGGGAAACTCCTGTTATTTCAAATTATGTAGTTGTAAACTGGCTGCAGGCCTTTGGGTTGAAAGACTAAGCATTGATTTCGACATACTGCTGGGTTGTATCACAGAGGAGATAAAAGTTGATTTTACAGGAAGTGGAAACTTAGACATGCTAGTATGGAGCTCAGTAAGCCCACGGTGAATATATGTTGGCTGCTCACAGATCATATCATAAAGCAATTTATTTGTATCAGTGGCCTGTCACATCATGTAGGATCAATCTTTCCTTAAATAGAGAATTCTTATTAAGGAAAGCTACTGCAGACCTGAGCTTGAATTCTAGCTGTGATACCTCTGTGGGCCAATAACCACATGTTTTATCTGGTTTTCTTCCCAGTGCAGGAACATGCCTAGTGAGTAACACATGAAAACCAAATATAACAAGGGTTGATACATTTGGCCAACTTACAGAGTATAAGTATCTCGTTATTTTTTCCTACTTCCTGCCTTTTTTTTTAAATTTGAAATATATCTATCTAATTTCCTTTTAGTAGCCTAGGCAAGGTTCTTTCCTGTTTCATCTGCAAATTTGTCTTTTTATGGGTTGAAGGATGAACTTGTGTTTTTTTTGTTTTTTTTTTTTTTTTTTTTTTTTGTGGTAGTGTATTTACTTGGCTCTTGAAGGAGGTAACGTAGTTATTTTTTCTTATTTTCTTTGTACATCAAGGAAGGTGAGGGTCACATTCTACAGGGGAGGAACAAAGAAGGATGTCAGAAATGCACCACTTAGCACTATCAATAAAACTTTAATTAACTAAATGCTCTGTCTGGCTTCTTGCCCATGTAATATATAAAAATCAGAGAGATTCTCCTAAGTCATTATTACTGGTTATCAAAAATACTTATGTTTCCATTTACAGTAAAGCCTGAAAAATAATTGGCTGACAAGTCTCAATATGCAAAGAAAACTTGGTTATTCAGGTTATGCATTTCCCTACATTTGCATGTTTGCACTGGTGTGCCGAACAGTTGCCTTTATCAATCCCATCCATATTTAAAATTGCCTTCATATATGCAAAGTATGAGTCCCGTAGCAGGATCCCTGCTGACATTCTTGTAAGGTCTTGTAAGGGTTTGGGTTGGAAGGGACTTTAAAGATGAGCAGGGACACCTCCCACTAGAGCAGGTTTGGTCAGTGCCCCATCCAGTCTGGCTTTGAACACTTGCAGCCTCATCTGGATTTGCTGCAATATGAGGGATGCCATCTGCAGAAATCCTGGGAGAGGAGAGCTCCTGGTGAGCAAAGCCTGTGCCTTTAACCTGGTTTCTCTTGTGCCTCCTCCTGTGCCATTAACCTGGTTTCTCTTGATGTGATGTCTTGCTGCAAGTGCTGTTCACCACTCAGTCAGGATTTAAACTGTCTGAGCAGGAATTGGGCAGCTGGGCTGCCACTGCAGATGGTGTGACTCACCTGCCCTAGGAGGAATGAACCTCCCTGCTCCAAACTTCTGTGAGGTTTTTAGTAATTCCCAACTTTTTCTGCTGGAGACCAGTAACAGTCTGCTCACCTGTCCAGAAGGGATTGAACCAGTATCAGATTTGCCGGCAAGTGGATGTCCTTTGGCTGCATTTACAGTCACGTGTAATGAGGAGGAAAACAACTCTGACTGCCTTGCTTTACTTTTTATTCCTGAATCTTCTGGTTTTTGTCTCTAATCTTCAGGCTCAGACAATAAATGGGGTTTAACTGTAGATCCTAACACTGAGCTGATTAGGTGCAGATCTGTGGATCAAACAGTGAGCTGTAAGAAGGGAGACTTGCTGTGCTGCCCCCGATGAAGTGCTGTCTTGTTAGATCCCCAACAGACAAACCACAGGTCAGTGTGTTTTTCCAGAGCCCAGCAGTCCCTGAGTGCCATCCTGTGTGTACCACAGGAGGGTAAAATGCAGGGGCAGCATCCACACCATTGTTAGGGCAGGCCTGGCACCTGGCAGGAGCTGGGACTCCATCAGCTGCAGATTTGGTGTGACTCTGCCCCAGCCACCCTGGGTTGGTGCTGTGGGATTCTGGGCCCCTCTTTCCAAAGGGTCTCCTGCATCACCTGCTGCAGGAACTGTGGCACTGTGCCCAGGTGGCCCTTGTGCAGTGCAGGTGCTGGCACACAGGGGTGAACTCAGGCAGCATTTCCCACCACTGAGCCTCCCCACATTGGCTCCTTGATTGCCCATTTCCCATTAATTGCAGATGCTGTCAGAGAGTCTCCTGGCTCTTTTCTTGGCAGTGTTGTTGCAAGAAAGCATTTTTAGTAGCTGCTTTTCACCATCACAATGATTATTCTGCTGTGAATCAGAGCTGACTTAAATGCAGGTGAAGGATGACTCCCTAAGCCGGGGTGTCTCTGCCAGACCCCAAAAGCAGTTGAGCTTTCTGCCCATGTCCTGAGCTGCCTCACATCATCTCCACATCCCTGAGTGGGGCTTGCCACAGCTGACAGCAGCCTGTCCTGACAGGCTGCAAAGGGTGGGGGAAAGAAAACATCCTGAAATCCCACTCGCTACAGATGGAAAGCCCTGGTAACCATTATTATCTTTTGAGAGCCAGGACTTCCCAGGGTTGCTCTTTGGGGCACAGGAAAACTCATTGTTTTCTTCCAGCCCATTTTTTTCATTCTCTGGTTCACCATTCACGTAAATTTCCTTTTAAGTGGTGTTTACATTTGCAGCTTTAAAAATGTGGGAAAGGTTCTGTCGTGGCAGGCTGTAATACAGTCCAAGTAACTATTTCTGAGCTGGCCTTGCATTGCCTCTTGCCCTCTCATCTGTCATCAGCTCCCTCCTGCGTTTTGTGAAGTTTTTGCTTCGCTGCTGAGAGTGGCACAGCAAAAAGTGAGCTCATACAGAGCTCAAATTACTGTTGAACCAGTTCAGGTCTGTTTAATGGAAACCTTCCTTCTCCAAACCCTTTCACACTCCTTTTACTTGAGTCATAAAACTTCTTCTGTTTGAACTTAGTGAAAGCAAACCCCAAACCCTTTCTGTTCTAGTTACAAAACACTTTGATTCCTTTCCCTGGTTTTGTTTCACGTTATTTACTGAGCTCCTGTTGGAGCAGTGTCTTGGGGTAAAAAGACACTGCTTCTTAGCTGAACAATTTAAATTTTTCATCAAGGGGGATGTATAACCAAACTCGTTGTGAAATGAGTTAGCCATCCATTCTGCTGCAGCTCCAAGTAGGAAGTGTGGATCAATTCAAAACCCAGGAGAATTCGGACACAACAGGGTAGGTACCTATGCAGTAGTACTTCATCAGCTGTGGACATAGAGGGAGAACTTCTGCCTGGTTCTGGCAAAAGCTGCCATAAATGTATGACTTTGGGTGTATGTGTGCCTCTGAGCTCATGAGACAAGGGTGAATTTTTGCATGTTCTGCTGAGTAGTGGTGTGTGAGCATCAGCCCATATTTACAAAAACTGTGGTATGTGTCTTTTCCATTTTTGAAATTTCTTTCCTGAGGCAAAGATGTGCCAGGATCCATTGCTAACCTTGTTAAGTAAATTCCATCTCTCCTTCTGTGTTCTAGTTTTGCTTTTTGGGTTTCTGTGCTATTGGCTAACCTGTTAGTGATGCTTAAGTTTAAGGGGCTCTAAGTTGCAGAGTCAGTCATGTGAAGAAAACTCAGAAGTAAATACAATTTATTTTTTTTTCTCTGAACTCCTTGTATTGCTTTTGTTTTCTTGAGATGGGCAATATGAAGTTACTATGGCAGGGTGTGGACAGCTTTTAAAAATTATCAGTCTTGCATTTATGCAGGAAAACCTTTGCTATCTTCTGCAGTCAGAATTTCAGCAAACCCACTATCACTGCAGAATCATTTGGGTGTGGGTTCTCTCCACTTGCTGTGTTTGACTTTCACAAGGATCAGTACATATCTAAAAACATTTAATGAGAACTAATAAAATATTTTAGCCCTGCAGACTTGTTTCTCTGTAAGCATTCAGCCAACATTATTGAGATCAATGGTTTCCTGCGTTTTATTAGCACAGCAGTTTCAGATGGTCGTGCAATCTCACATTTCTTTTTATAACTATTTTATAAGGAGAAGGACCCAGTTAAACCAGTTCAAGTTTCTCTGTTGCAGTTCTCTAAGGCTTGCTCTCATTGTAACAAATCTGTCTTTGCTGTCCATCTGCTGTGCTTCCCAAGCTTCTGCTGTGTCTCTTTTGGCACACCTGCATGTGTGCCAAAAGCTCTGCAGTCACTTAGGCAGCCGTATCTTTGTGACCATCTTTGCCTCCTTGCATCCAGATGTGTACACAAAAGTGCACAATCCAATGTTTGCTTGGTATTTTTGAGCCAACACAGGCTGAGATTACAAGGTGATTCCACCTCTCCCTGCAGGACTGCTCTAGGCACTGAAATCTCCCAAGCCAGAGCTGTGTGTCCCTCACAGCCTGGGGACAGAGCAGGGACATGGTAAAGAGAGTGTGGGTGGCAGCTGCTGTGGGGTGATCAGGACAGCTTGTGCCATCTGATACAGGGAGCCAGGTGGTTTCTGTTGTTGCCAGTAAGGGTGGGGAGAAAAGGTGGGCAGGAAAAAGGGGCCATCCTATACCTGCATCCATTGCTCCAGTGCAGGTAGCTCAGCTGTAGCAAGAAGACTTTAGATCTTGGGACCTTGTGCCTCCAATATTTGTTTTCTGCTTCTCCAGATCAGAAAAATAGAGGTGAGCAGAACCTGAAGGCTTTTCAAGATTTAATACTGAGGTAACCTATCTGCTCTGCTGCTCAACTGGTGGCACCAGGAGATGAATGGGAGAATCCACTACATTTGTGCCTCTGTCTCCATGCAGGAATCCTGTGATTATGGTACAGGAGTGAGGTCAGGGGAGGGTTCTTTGCATTCTCAGCTGGGGTGGTAAAACTTAGGTGCTCACTATGAATTCAGGATTGGCAAAAAACCTGTTGTAGGGTGGAATGCTTGATTTGTCTTGCTAACTTCCAAGTATCTTGTTGAATGTATAAATGGGGGTAGGTCTTTAGGATTCTGCAGGTCAAAATGTTAATTTTAATTGGACTAGAAATATATAAAAGTAATGGTGAAAAATATTAATTGTAAATTAATTTTAAATAAATCTATAGTTTAGCCATAGTTGAAATAATTCAATCTAACAGCCTTCCTTACCTGCCCTGTTCTATGCAGCTTCAGGCTTCCCCATTTATTATCTCTTGAAATTTTCTGGTTATGAGGTCAGAACCAGGGTTTTTTTAGAAACAAGCAAAATGTTTCAGTAATCTTTCAAATTCAGAGGTATTTTCTTGATTTTTATTACATTCAATGAATTCTGCAACTAGCTATTTTAATTCAATAGATGGTTATTCCAAAGCTGAGAAAGTGATGAAAAGTCATGAATGTGACTAAAATAGAAAAAGACAGCTCTAGTAGTTCTAAAATCTGGAATCAGGACCAAAAATAATCAATTTGTGAACTTGAGATAATAATTACTTTCATAAATTTTATCTATAAACAAGATGTCTGTTCCACTTTGTGCCCAGCCTGCTTCAGGGGGTTTTAGCTAAGTAAATAAAATCAGTTTCGCTTTGATGCTTTTGTGGACCTACTCTGCCTTCACTTACCTCTCTTAATGCAATGCTGATAGGAATATCAGTTGAAAGTGTGTTCAAGTAGAACATTAGAACTGAGTCATTTTCCACGTGTAATGAAGAATTTGGGTAAGTGTGTGTTGTGACTAATTAGTGGTGCAGTTTATCTGCTTCTTCAGCAAACAAAAGGCTCATGTTACAGCAACCCTTCTGCAGAGAATACCAATCAAGATTTCTGCTGAAATGATTTTCATCTTTTAACATCTGTTCACTTCTAGAATACAAATCAACACCAGTGCATTCTCCTGGTATGTCTTTGAATCCTTTTTAGCTGAAGAGAAAAATGGAGGCATGGCATTATTTTTAGGCTTCATGTGCCTTGCTCTTGGTGTAAAACAGTGAAACTCACAGACTGCAAGCTTTCGATACACAGACGTTGCCCCTGGCTGTGCACGAAGATGTTTAGCCATGCAGATCATGAAGAAAATTTGTGGTCTTTTAAGGAAAGATTACACTGGGTAAAAATGAGTTTGAAAATTGAAGCTTGCTATGACTTCTTTCTTAAATCTAATAGATGCCTGGATAGAGGGAATTACTCATAAGAAGGAAGTCATAAAACTGGTTTGAATTAGATTTCAAAGGCGAGGGTTATGTTGGTCATTTAAAGCCTTGGATTTCTCACCACCACCAGAGTCAAAAAATAGCAACCTAACACAAGGTTCTGGCAAAGTATGGTTTGCTATGTAAAGGCCCTTTTGCAAGTTAAAACTGAGTGATTTGGGATCATATTTAGCACCTGTGGCTTGTGCTGGAGTAGTACATGGGAGGAGATGGCTTGTTCATCCCACCAGCATGGGATGCTTAGAGATCCCACTGAAACTGAGCCAGTATTTTATTTTATTTATGCATGTTTTGACTTGGCCTTCAACTCTGAGTTGGAAAATGTAGGTCAGCTGCACAGTGAGGCTCTGGGTTCTGAAAGGAGATTGCCAGTCCTGTCCCAGTGCCTCTTTCCAGTACCCTTTGGGCTTCATTAACAGTCTGCTTGCTGGCTCCCTCCAGCACAGAGACTATTAGCCATCTGACACTCCTTTGCCCAGGGGCAGCATGTTCGCTCACTAATGAAGGAAATGGGTACCAAGTACATTACATCTTTCTAAAGCTGTTAAAATTTCCCTACCACCACCATCTTTATTGTTAATCCAAATATTTGATATTAACAAAATCACAGTAGACTAAATAACATTTTCAATTCCAACTGGATGGGATTGCTTCCAGGATGTTACCACTCAGTATCTTAAGACTTTTCTATCTGAATACAAAATGTGACTGATGGGAGAGGAAAGAAGAGGCCACTAATGAGATTATGAAGTGAAATACTGGCAAACAACATTTTCTGTCATGGAGACTAGGGAAGGAGGAGAACAATTTATGCAAAATAAATAGAGACTTTTTTAAAAACATATTAATTATGGATTAAAATTTGTAGTTTAAGCAGTGGGATTTAATTTCTTAGCTGAATCAGATTTTATAGTTAGTCTGTGGAATTGACTGCATTTGGGATAAATATTCAAAACATAATTATTGTAAGAATTTAAACCAGAAGTGGGAAGGGGAAAAGGAATAGGGAGAAGTAGGAAGCAACTCTCTGTAAGGCTCTGAGACTAGGATTTGTGTATTTAATTGAGGGTTTTGTTTTGGTTTTGTTGAAGCTTTTGAAGCTTTTTTAGTCAGTAATACACACCTTCTCTTCTGAGAAGTCAAGGATCTCTGACAGACAACTTAACCAGGGTTACCAAATGAAAACATATCATCTGTAGCACCCACCTTCCATTAAACTGCTTCAACATCAAAGGGCTTTATGTTCTGCATGATCCACAGTTCCTTTTGGTTCTTGACTTCTTCA
The DNA here is from genome assembly GCA_039654755.1 of Calcarius lapponicus. Taxonomy (NCBI): domain Eukaryota; kingdom Metazoa; phylum Chordata; class Aves; order Passeriformes; family Fringillidae; genus Calcarius; species Calcarius lapponicus. Next base: position 11,988,661 of record CM077463.1, read on the forward strand.
TTGGACTGTCTGCTATGAAGCCATTTATTGCCTTGGTAATAAGTGAGGGCTTTTTGCTTAGAAAACATTTTCACAATGATGGTGCCTATTAAACATAAAATGCTTCTGAGATATTCACTGGAAAGAATATCCATGAATAAAAAATGACCCACTTAAATCAATACTATTACTTTTAATTCTCTGCTTTCTTAATCTTGCCTGTTGCTTTTATTCTCTTTATTAGCTTTCCATGATGGGAAAGTTTTCTTTTCAAAAGAGGCAATGTGGCTCTCTTATTCTCCATTGCTTTGTTTCATCTGCAGCTCACACAGTAATGTGATAGGGACATTGGGAGTTACAATTTCAGAACTGTGCATGCAGGTAGTTTGTCTTTAAAATATATTTTTTTCCTTCCCCTTGCTACTACTTGTTTTTTTTTTGCCATATCATCTCTTCTATTTTACTGCTTTTTATTATTTCATTTTATGGTGTCTTACATAGTCTGTGAACACAAAGTAATTGATGGCTTCTGAGTCAGAGGCTATTACAGCATTTTCCTGATTAGATGAGGTCTCCATGCTCTCACTCAGCTAAATCTTAAATAATCCAAAGGACTTTAGTTGGAAGAGTAGTTTTAATAAAACTTACCCTGTGTTAAATTCCTGGAGATTTTTGTCTTTCTATCAGCAGTCCTCATTGGGGTTATTAATCTAGAGTTATTAACTTTCAGATGTTCACTAATGCCATGTTTCATTCACTTCTTTTCAGTTTTCTTTTAGTCTTTTAATAAAATAGCATCATTAGATCTTTGTCACACCTGGACTTGTCTCTTTTGTGTGGAGGATAGAGGTGATTTACTACCTTAATTTCCAAGTCCCAAATTTTATGCTAAGTACAGTGGCCAGTGCTCAGTGCAGCTGACAGACCTTCCCCAGAGGAAGGCTGGTTCAGTAACAGCAGAGGAATGAAGATGATAACAAGAGTCACTGGGCTGGAGGAATGGGCAGGTGTTAATGCTGGGCAAAAACAGCAAAGTGAATAATGGCCAGGCAGTGAGAGTGACCCTCCAGCACTGACTTCTGTTCAGACTCATTTTGTTCCCCTATTCTTTCTGTGATCACAAAACTTGATTCTAATTTAATGCATTCTCTTCCCCTTCCTTGTTAGCATGGAGGTGGCAGTGAGCCCACACACTGTATAAAGTCAGGGAAGGCTGCACTTCATTGCTGCTATGCCCAAGCCCATTTAATAAACCTTGAGAGCATGCAGCAGCACCATTTTATGGTGATGACAGAGCCTCTTAGGCTTTAAATGCACTTTATTTCCAGTACCATTACAGGGTTTTCATGCAGCTTGATGCTGTGTCTAACATTTACCTCAGCATTTCCATTATAAGCCCTTGATTTCAAGTTATGGTGCTGTACAGCAGCCTGTTACAGAGGACTTAGTGGGAAGGAATTTTGTCAAGATTAAGAAAGGGAAAATTTTAAACTCCTTCTCAAGTTATGTAGAGTAAAAATATTGAAAGGAAAGAAAGCCTCTGTGTGTGTGATTAAAATAGTCTTAGATGGAGTTTGAGATGTTTGGAATAAGAAGCATGTCTGTAGTAGAGTGGGAACGTGGAGGGGGTTAAAGGTAGAGTGGGACAACATTTTTCATGCAGTGAGGACTGTGAAGTTGTTGGCACTGACCTGGAGTAGTAAACACAAATGTTAGCAAGGCTCCTGCAGCGAGCAGGGGCTGGAGTGACTGTAAATGCTGTTCTGCTGGAGTTCACCACCCCATGTGCTGGGAGCTGTTCCAGCCACAGGATCTGCCTGCAGAGCTGTTTCTCTGCATCACCATTTCCATGAGACGGGATTGCTGATGGCCTCTGGCTCACTTCATGTGGCTTGATGCTGGAATGGTGTCTTCTGTTTGTTGGGAATTGTCTCTAGTTTGGAAGGGAAACTCTTGGATCTCTACTGGTGGCATATTTGTGACTTGTAATAAACTTTTCTGTGACTGTGAACCATGTGCTTGACTGAAATGTAAGAGGAAATTAGTGGGACATCTGACCTTTGTAAGGGTCAGACTTTCATTTTTACTTTCTTGACTAAAGTTTCATGAATTCCAAGTTAATCTGAGTTGAATGACCTTTTGACTAGGGTAAAGCCTATCTTTACTTTCATTTTCTTTTCCCAATTTAAAAAGGTTTCATGGATCTGTGAAATTGTAATTCTGTGTGGTGTGTAAGATGGTCATTCCTTGCTCATACACTCAGATCTAAACACACAGTAGTTGGAGGCAGTTTGTGGTACTAATTAGTGGAAAAGGAAGACTTGAGTTAATCAGCTGCTAGTGAATGAAATCTTAAGGGTTGTATTGACAGGTTCCAGTGCTGGCCATGTGGACTGCTGTAGGAATTCAGCAGTGTGCAGGGATATGCACTTCCCAAATGAAAGTCTGTTAAAAAAGAAGTACTATCTTTGCATGACTTCAATTCTAAATAATCTGTATTAATTTTTAATTTCATATTTTTAATGTCAGTTGAATGAATAGTTGATCTAGAACTAATAAAGCAAATGATATGCCAGATTTCTAGAGTGAGAAGGGATTTCTGGCACTAATGCTAAACAGGCTTACATGTTACTCAGCCTCCAACTTTAGTCTGCCAATCAGACTTTGTTTTTCACATATTTTCTTAATAGTTTGCACATTCAGAGAAGGTTTTTTACAAGAAACACTGTAAAAAATATCAAATAGAGGTGATTCATCAAGATCCATTCTGATTATTTACAAAGGCAGTATGTGTGCCTATGTATGTGCATATGTATCTGTGTGTTTATGTGTATGTTTTAAACCAGCAGGCCTTACCCACACACAGAATGTAATGACATTGTGGGTTTTTTTGGCTGCATTTGTGGCCAAGAAATGGGCCATTTAGTCTCCTTTTAAGTCCATTTGTGGACTTTAAAGGAAAACAAATATATGTAAGCAAGACTGACACTTGAGATTATAAGGAATTCTAGTACTCTCTGCCAGAGTTAGGGTCATCTTTTTCCAATGATGTAAAATTCACGAGTCATATGTTACAGTTTAAGTAGGCAGGATTTGAAATTACTGCACATCTAGAAGTGTAAGAATTAGTTAAATGCAGAAGGGCTTATTTTACAGAGCTCACTTTGCACTTCCATGGTCCACCTTCAGTTTCCCGTTCTACCTAATTCCTCAAGTAAGTTGATTTCTGATTTATTTTTAATTTTTTTTCTAATGTTAACCTTGTTACAAAATAAGAAAGCTTCATCTCAGCTCTCCAGAGTGCCATGAAGATAAATTGGAACCTGTAAGTGGATGAACACCATGTTTCTGCTCCTGACTTGAGTCCTGGGCTACCGTGATAACCAGTCAGGTGGGGAGAAACACTTCCAAAAAGTGACACCTTTTGTATATATATATTTACATATTGCTACCAGCTATGACAAGAAAGTGTTATAAATTCAATTTATGAACCCATGTTGTGTGTGTAGGCTTGCAAGGGGAGCCCTTCTGCAAGCTGACTACCAGCACAGGTGCATGCTCCTACATACACAGTGCAAAGCACTGCAAAAAAAGCTCTGGAGGCTTGAAAAAACACTGGTGTCTAATGAGAAGTCTCATGTGGATTTAAGCCTATATTTGATTTGAATTTATTTAAATAACTGTGAGAAGATGTGCTACCAAAGCCACTTTTCTCAAGGCCTAATTGCTTTTAAGTCTTGAAGAACTCATCTTGTGGATGCACGTCTGCAATTCTAAACAGCTTTAAGATAAATGTAGATTAATGAAATGTCTTGAGAGTACTTGCCTATACATGCACTTAACCTAAATGGATGAATAACTGATTATATGAATGTTTCATTACAGAGAGACAGAGGAGAGTCTAAAGTTTTTAATTTAAATTAAGAAGGCTGGGATTGACTTTCATACGTGTCCAAATGGTGTTCACGTGTCTCCTTGTTAGGAGTCTGCCACTCATTTGCAGTCTGATCTCATCCCTCTCCAACAGGAGCAGATGGGGATTCTTGAACTTGGCCCAAATTCCTAGAAAGTCTCTGCACTGACATTTTGTAAAGTGTGAGAGGAACTGGGAATTTGGATGGCAGAGGGTGCAGTAACAGAGAATGGTACAAGGATGAAGCAGCAATGCTTCCTGCACATCATTCATCAGTGTGATTATAGAATATCTCAGTGTGGCAGAATAAATGCTCCTGTCTTGCCATCTAGGTGACATCTGACATGGATATTCTTTGCTTGATTGTTATGTTCCCCATCAACCCCCTCTTCCCCTCCCCCATTTAATTAGCTCAAAATTATCATTCTTAATGATATTTCCAAATTGGAACATCCTGATACTTGAGTCTTTCCCTCCCTCCTCTCTCATTCAGATTTGTATGGGAATTTTGGCTGTTTTGTGGATATTTTGAGGCCTGTGCTGAAGATGGGTGTGAAAGCCACATGCTTTTTTAGGAAATAGGAATATTTCCTATTCCTCTTTCTCTGGCACATGCCTGCCTAGCTCCTTGTGGTCCTGGCATCGCTGCTCCCCTCTGGGGGAAACCTGGGAAGGAAGGCTCAGATCCCAGGGGATTTTGAACATGACTGGTTCTGCTACCCATTGCTATCTAATGGAACAAGCAGAGATGAGTATGTGTATCACTGGAAATAAAATAGAGAGGGAAAAATTGGGTTGCTATATTTAGTTACAATAACTTTAACATTTTCCACATGGAAACATGATTCTGCCTTTTTTAACAGGCAATTCTCTCTTGCAAGTCAAACTGGTAATCCCGTTTGCCCACAGCTTTTCTGATTAAGTTCTTGTTTGCTTCTTCAGGGGCTGGAGATTTTGTGAGAAATCTTACAAGTTGATTATTCATAATTTAAAGCAAAACACTAAAGATAACAGAGAGTGCTTCTGGTGGAATAACTTCTGAATACAAAATCCTCTTGCTTCTCTCAAAACATTAAATATTCACACAAGGAAATGTGTGGAAGCTCTTCCTGAAAATGTGTGACTTCAGCCTCTGTGCCAGCAAGATTTGTGTTAGAATGAAATTGCCATATTGTGTCTGACTACAGTTGTCTCTGTATTTATTAGGTGTCTACTTGTGTGATAGGCTTTTCAAAGGAGAGCTGAGCACATCCTTTGTGCATTAGTAACATTTAATTAGTAGCCTTATTTTAATATGTGGAAAGCCTGTGTCTCTGCATGCGTGTAAAATTGCACACTAAGCTGAATTACTGCTTTGCAAATAATTTTCAGTTCTTGTACTTAAATTTGTTCCCCTTTTTCTTAAAGTTTCAATTTATCAGTTACTTGTTTCACTGTTCCAGGACAAAAGTCAGATATTGTTAATTCACGTATTTTAAGTCTCTGAGACTGGGTGACAGCATGTAACAGAAAATTGAAGCAGGAGAGGGAGTTACTGCTGGTGAGTGATTAGATGGATGCTGCTTTTCAGTACCTAGCAAGAAAACTGGCAGATGTGTAGGCTGCACACCCAGTATCTGTTTAATGCAGGCTGTTGGAGTTATTATCTGTCATACCCAGATCTGACAAGCATGGACCAATATTGTGTGCATCTCTCAGTGTAGGAGTCCTTTGCTGTCTCTCACTGCTTCCTTCCTGCTTTGTCTTTCTCGGTGACAAAACAGCCAGCACTGAGAATGGCTCATGTCAACCACCCTGCTGATCTGAAGATACTGAGCCCTCATCCTCAGAAATTCCTCACCAGCTTCTAGGCCCCTCTGGCATCAGTGCAGTGCTGTGCTCTCCCCTTCAGGGTGCCCTATAAACCATGTGCAGTTTGTTCCCAGCCCAGAGGCACTCTGGCTCTGCAGGAAGCACAATGCCGTTTGGCACTGCTGTGCAGCTGAAAGCCACACCAGAGAAAATGCAAGGAATAGTCTGCCTTTCAAGCTAAATATTCAAGCAGCTGCTTTTGAGCAGCAAGCCTGCCAGCTCTCTGGATGCAATGGATAATAGTATCCCTTGCTGTTCAGTCTCCTTCTGTGCAAGGAACAGATCTCAGCTGACGTTTCTTCTCAAGTTTTTTGACCCCCATTTTCAGGCCTGCACATGTGTTTGTGGTTTTCTTTTAAACTGTATGATACAGTTCCTATAGTGAATCTTAATTTACTTCTTGTCTGACAAAGGTCCTCTTGTCTGTTTTACAAGAAGCATATGCTGACATCCACTCAATTCTTTTCATCAAGGATTTGGCAGTGTAATTATATACGAAGAGTTGTTCAGACTCTACACCTGCTGAAAGATCTGGCCTACAGTATGTATTTCTTCCCTGGGTTTTGATCTACTCAGCACTTGGAAGATAATACAAATATAGTTGAGGCATAACCATCAGTATTCAAAATCTGAATTTTTTTTTATTTCAGTCTTATCTGTTGGTTTTATATTTAGTTTACTTTATGAAAGCAAAAAACTGTAACCCACACTTGCTAATGCATAGATTATGTAAAGAATTTAGAAAGGCATAAAAAATTTCAAGTGCCAAATGAAACTTCACATTTTGGTGACTGTGAGGTTAATTAATTGCTCACTACTGAAAGCTTTCCATCCCTCTTGGATGGACTGGGCCTTAAGGGATCTCTGGAATAAAGGAGACTCCTTGGATCCTTGTCTTGTTGCTTTCTTCAATGGTAAATTGGGACCTAATAAGAAGAAATCACCTTATTTTCTTAACTTCTCATGGAGCATAGGTTTTAGCAGCAGCTGGCGTGTTGTTAGACTTTCCTAACTCAGCCCTGGAAAGCTCAGGGATGGCTGGCCATGGGTGTTTTATCCAATTTCAGGTAATGTGGCAGCTAACAGTTGTGCAGTTCTTGTACACCCATTCCTGCCTATTCTCTATGGGATTCAACTTAAATGGCTTTGTATGCAAAAGCCTTGGATCCTACATGGTGTCACTTGCTTTTTGTGAGCCAGTTCTAGAGGAGGCATCCCTCTCTCTGTCTGGTTACCTCGAGAGGGAACAACATTCATGCTGTCTTTCACAGTGACCTGTTTTATTGTTGCCTGAGCTCTGCACATCTGTGAGACTCAGCTTTTTCTCTCCCCATTAACACAGATGCAGAACAGTTTTTATGAAATGGTTGTGACATCTGTGTAGGTGGTTGAGAGCTGAGACTGAATCACAGAATCTTCAGTGCTCTGTGTCCATCTTTGCTGTTGTCACAGTCTGTGTGTCACAGCACATGGATGAGCAACAGGCACCAGTGGGAATGGAACTGGGGCAGCCTTCTGACTTCTGACTCTGCATGTGATACAGCCACTTCTAGTGATACAGATACTGAAGAGATCAGAGTTACTCCAGCTTCTTCATCCTTTTTTTCCATGCATTTGTAAGGAATAAGTGGCTGACACACCAAATAAACCCAATAGATAGGGACGAGCTCTCAAATGGAATTAAAGGCAGACTTCTGTAATCAATATTAGGACACATTGCCATTTCCCCTTTCCATCAGCTGGGACAGAGCTGGCTGTTGCAGCAACTGGATGCTCCTTGTACATGGGGAGCAGTTGTTTTTATAGCAGCTGCCAAAGTGGGGCTGGTTGGGTCTTCAGGAGGGCATGAACTGGTGCAGGACACCTCCGGCATAACTGGGACAACTGTGCTTGTTGCCTTTCCAAAAACAAGGGGAAGTGTGTTGGGGGGAAATCCTGTGCATGGGCAGCTGTGAGAATTTGTGCTCTGGGATGGAGATCTGCCAGTGCTACTCCTGACCACAGTGGGTACAATGTCTGTTATGGATCAAGGGAGATACCCTGTCACTTGCACAGAAAGGGACAGAGCCACTACAGATGCTTCTTGTTCAATACTTTTGCCTTTTCTTGGTGAATATGCAGTTTACTGGGGATTTTTAATGCTAACATAAAATTGTTTAATTTAGTGATTCTCCGGTTTCTAAGAAAATGCTTTGCAGGTCTCCATCTCATTAATGCCTTTATTCAAAGTGCAGATCCAAGCAGGAGACTAATAATAGAATTTAACACTGTTGCTTTTGATTTGAAGAATGGTGTCAAATTAAAATACTTAATTTTTTGTGTGTTGCTCTTTGTAGTCTGAACCCTTTTTGTGACAAGTGGCATGAATTTTCTGAGAAAGCAAATGGCTATCTATTTCTAATTGCTACTGGTTAGGAATGTGATATGTGTGTAATGCAAGAGAGATTGATTAGACTCATTAATGACATGAAATGAAAACGTCAGAGTATAAAAATAAGCAACACAGTCACTGCGTTTTTTATTACACTTTTGCCTTGGGTTTTGCATAATTAAATAAAGGATCATACACACAAAAAGGAATCTTGCCCTGAAAAACAGAACATCTGAGAAGAAAAAAGCCCTCTCAGTTATTGCCATAAACTGAGTCCCAGGGGACTGGGGAGTTGTTTGAATAATTGCATGAAAAAAAAATATATAGGGGAAAAAATAGAAGCAATATATATTCTGGTTTAGAATCACAATGAGAAAACTGGGTTGCATCTGAACATGAGCACATGATTGTTTTCAGGACTGGCAGAAGCAGTGGAAACACTTCCAAACAGATTCTAGTGATTCCATGCCTGGGAGATGAGGAAGGAAATAAATATTCTTATTTATGCCTTATTTTCTTTAAATAAACTGCAGTGCCTTGTTACAAGAATTGAGGCCTTGCTTTAATAATTTAAAACTTTAAGACTTGGATCTTATGTTCAGACCCTTCTCCCTTTACCACTGAAGTGTCATCAGTAGCTGTTAGTCCTGAATTCTTCTGTGCTCCTGAGAGCCATCCAAGTCCTATTTTTGCAAAATGCTTTATTGAATGGCTTTCCCTACCAGCCTCCCTTTCCTTCCCTCCACAGACTCTTTATCTCTGAATTTGTGGCCCATGAAGTTTGGAAGGCAGAGGATCCATGAGTTCTCTGCTCCATGGGACTCTCTCCTGAGCCTGTGACTTTCTGGTGGGAAAACAGGGAAGGAAGAGTACATGTCCCCCTGCCACTGCAAGGGGATTCTATGGCAGGCTTGGAAAAGCTGGGGAGGTCAAAACCAGACTTGGTCAGTGCAAGGCAGGAGAGAAGACCTCTCTGGGAACAGAGTGGCCTCTTCTGTATGGCAGTGGGAATACTTCTCCTCTCAGTGCCTGTTGTGGAGATGATGGCCTCAATGAGAGCATTGCAGGTTTTCTCATGAACTCTGTGGTCTCTTCCAGATGTGCTAAAAATATCTCCCGCAATGAAGATTAAAAAAAAAAAATCTGTTGAACAGATTTGTAAATTTCTGCTACGTTTGACTCCTGCCCTAAAGAAATTTGTAATCTCTCTGTTTATATCTTCTGCTGTCCCCATGTTGGTGAAGGCTCAGCTCTGCTCACATTGGATCTTAACTAGCCAGATGTTCTGTATGTTCATTAGCATCAAATGTGAATGCCTGGGGCTTAAATCAGATGAACAACTGGGTTTAAGTCACATCTTGTTTTGGATTAAGATCAAGAATGAAAAATTTTGGCTCAAAAACGTCTTTGGCAGGAGAAGACTTCAGGGGTGTGTAGGTGTGCTACAGCTCGCCCTGGGGCAGGGAAGGGCTAAGAGCCTCTTGAAATTCCTTGCAGATTTTCCATGTTTGAACAAAAATATGATTACAGTGGTTGCTGGCTGTGCAAATTGCTGTAGATAAATTGCTTTTGGCAACTTGTGTGTGGTTTATGGCTGTCTCCATCACTGTAATTGATGCAGTGTTCTGTGGGAGCAGCGTTACAGGTGCATCCGTGCGGGGCTGCAGCGTCGTGTGAGGTTCCCCAGGCCACTGCTCTCACCAGCACTTCTGCATCTGTGACTCTGTGCAGAGCTGCAGTATCAATACTGCCCATATTCCCTCAGGAGTCAGATAAGCTGAGGAAGATAAATTGATTTTAGTAGACTGGCTCCAACTCCTGCCAGCTGAGCGGCAAATCTGATGCTGTTTGTAGTTGTATTTTGTCTGATTGCGTAATCTCAATGTAAAAATTTGAAATCTTGAATTCTTGTGTCTGATTTTCCATGCACACCTAATTTCTGAGCCTCTTAATTCATGGTACACAACCCAAGCTGCATATATAAGGTGGCCTTTATTTAAGACTGCAAATACTTAGGTATTAAAAAAACCCCAATATAAACCCCCAAACCAATCAAAAAGAAACCCACAGTCCCTCCCCACCCCAAAAAAAAAAAAATTCAGGAAACAAATAAAATTGAAATATCAACCACAACAAAACTAGCCCCCACAGAGCCAGACAGTAAGAATATCAGGTTGATCACCTGAAAACAGAGTATTCTGAAACACTGTCTTGACATTTTCCATCTATTTAATACTGGGAACTCTCTGTTCCAATTTATTTTTAAACAAGTGCTCTGGGAACACAAATGAAAATGTTTCAAGTATTTCCACACAGATTTATTTTAGTAGAATTTATTCTGAAACTCATTTTTGTTGAAAAAACATTACTGGGCCAGATTTATCCATGGAGTAATTGCCCTTGATTTTTAATAGCATTGCAGGAAGGGTACATTTGGCTTGTATTTAATTTATAACACAGGAAATATGTACAGCTACAGAACATCTTTACCCAGGGCATGGTACACAAGGGGAAAACATGCATGGTTCTATCAGTACTTTGTTAATTTAATTGAAACAACAGATTCAGCATTTCATTTATTTGACTGTTGTTACTGAGTTGCTATTCCAACTGTACCCCAGCTCTGGGGCCCACAAGGTAAAAAGAACAGGGACCTGTTGGAGTGAATCCAAAGATGCTCAAAGGGCTGGAGCACCTCTGCTGTGGAGACCTCTCAGAGATTTAGGGATGTTGGGCCTGGGGAAGGGAAGGCTCTGGGGACACTTTAGAGCCCCTTCCAGTGCCTGAAGTGGCTACAGGAGAGCTGGGAAAGGGACACTGGACAAGGTGGAATGGCTTTAGACTGAAGGAGGGCAGGTTTAGATTAGGTATTAGGAAGAAGTTCTTTACTGTGAGGGTGGTGAATTGCTGGAATAAGTTGCCCAGAGAAGTGGTGTCTCTTTCCATCTCTCGAAGTGTTCAAGGTCAGGTTAAACAGGCTTTTGAGCAACCTGGCCTAATGGAAGGTGTCCCTGCCCATGGCAGGGCTGTTGGAACTAGATGATCTTTTGAGTTCCCTTCTAGTCCAACCCTCTGTATGGTACTCATAGTGTGTGTCTGTTTTCACCAGCTGCAACACTGAGTGAAAAGCTTCAGACCTTCTTGAAATGTTCAGCAGTTTTGCAACTTCCTCTCTCTCTGTCTCTGCCTCAATAATCTAATATTTTTGCTGATAGCACTTGGTTTTGAATCTGTGAGATGTCTTCCTTTCTGCTTTTACCAACACCTGTTTCTTCCTGTGTTCGGAGAAAGAAAAATGCCACAGAGAAAGTTTCTTCCTCCTCTCCTGTTTGTTTTTTTTATTCCCTCCTCTCCTCCCTTTTTAGGTTACAACATTCTCAGACTTAATTTTAAAATGGAGCTCACTAGGAGGTGCAGTTTAGGCACAATTATGTTCAGTGGCATTTGGTATGTGTTCAAATAAGTGCTTCCATTAAAGGCATTTCTTAAATTGGAAACCAGAGTAGTAAACTAGTGAGTGCTACTTGTGTTTGGTGGCCTGGAAATAACAGAAACGTTTCTAGTGGTGTGGTTTAGATTGCTTTCAAACAGAAATTTGTGCCTCTTGCTTAACCAGGAGACAAAGAAATGAGATGTTTGCAGCTGTGTTATGGGTAGTGGTGTGTAGCCATATCTGTGGCTGGGGAGAAGCCCTTCTGCTCAAGGGCTTCCTTCACCTGTGTGGATGTCCTGACTCCAGGAGAGGAGCAGCATCTCTCTCACTGTTGGAGTGCTTCTGTGCACAGGCTCCCCCAAAATGTGTTTATCCCCTCCTCATATAAATGTCAGCAGTCAGAGTCATGGAAGGCTTTGAGGTGGAAGAGACCTTTGAAGTTTATCTAGTCCAACCGCCCTGCAGTGCACAGGGACATCTTTCACTTGATTGTGTTTCTCAAAACTCCATCCAACCTGACTTTGAACACTTCCAGTGATGGGGTATCCAGAGCTTCTGTGAACAGCCTGTGCCAGTACCACCTTCATTATAAAACATTTCTTCCTTGGTGACCCTTCTCTCCATTCCTTTAAACAGTTTGGCTTCTAGGTGAGAAAGCCCTTTTCTGTCTTTGATTTTCCCAATCTTTGTGACTTTCCACAGTTGCTTAATGGTTTACTCACCTTCCTGTGCAGGGAGGAAGGGTCTTTTGTCACTCTTGTGTGGCAGGTAGGAGGGGGTTGTTCTTCAGTTCAGCTCCCATGCTGTAGATCACAGGAGCACACTGCTCTCATTATTTAGATCGCTACTTCAGACCAACAGCATTAAAGGCACTTGCAGTCATTTTGTTATCTGGATAATTAATCCACAAGGTATTGCACACAATGTGGTGAATAATACAGGAAATCATTAAACTGAGCGTTTTCCCTGGGTTTACTGCATGTGAATCTGGAAGTAATGGGCATGCTGGAGATAGTGTAAAAAGCAGTGGCAGGCTGGACTTGTTCAGTACTGCTGCGGTTTATAAAATTTGAGCTGCAGTTTCGAACTAGTTTGATTTTTGAAGGAACTTTGCCCATTGCTTTAAAAAAGCCATTTGGGAATCTAGATTCCCTAGAGTTCTCATAACCCCAGTGGAAGAAGGTGAGAGTGTCTGGAAGCTGCTTGAGAGTGATGATATTTGACTTTAGTGCTGAACATAGCTGCTTTGATTTGCCCTCTGGATAACCATGCTAATGCCATAAGGAGCTTGCTTTCCCATTTTAGCTGCAGCAGTTTAAGGCCTAAAGGTAGGTGACATGAATGCTTCTATAAATATGTATGTTTTAATCAAGCCATTGTTTATAATTAGATAATAATCATAATGGTGTAAATAAGGGTTAGAGTGGGATGCATAAAAGGTCTTAAGCAAGAAAGAGACAAGTGCTTGATATTTTTAGTTTGTAGCTGAGGTATTGGGTAAGATTTAGAGCTGGCAGTTGCAGCTGAGCAACGCTGATTCATCTGATGTAAGGAAGGGTAGAATGAGGTGTGGATGAAATTCTTGTTGCCTTGGCCTCTGTGTCTGCCTTGCTCATTTAATATGCTGTCTCCTCCTGCTTCTCGAGTCACTTGTTGAAGTAATGAAGCTGTGCCATGGGAGGTTTTCGGAAAGGGATGTTCAAAAAACATATTCAGAGGTTTTCTGCTAAATGGATGCGAGCACCTTCTAGCAATAGAAAAAAGCCTGGATGGGATAAAAATCTTTGAAATCCACATAGATCTCTTTTCCTGATAAAGACTCTGTGCTGTAGCCTTTACAAACTTACTCATCTTGGCTCTACTATAAAATTACAAATTTGTTACCTCCCTTCTAGTGAGAGTAGTACTTCTAAGGGTGCACAGGCACGTTTGCTGGCATGCACTTTAGTAAAGCTGCTGTTACTGTGTGGGAAAGTTTTTCCATTGATTTCAAACTTTTAATGTTCTTATTGTAATGTTTTATCACTGTGTGAATTTAACTAAACATTGTTTTCCTGGAAGCACTGTGTTCTCAATGGTAGTTAATGTTTATGTTGAATGGAAGCCATAGGAAAGCACTGAGCACAGCAGGGTGCAGATCAAAATTAATTTGTAGACATACACTTCCTGAATCAAAACCTGCACCCTGCCCAGCCACAAAGACTTGCTGTTTATTCCACCAGGCCCTGAGGTGTAAGTGTAATTAAGTGTGTTGGTAAGGGGGAAATAGCTCTTGAAAAGAGGATGTTTCACCCAAAACTATGGGGCTGATGGCTTACCTACATATGAGATAGTGCCATGCTGCTGGTCTCTCATGGGGTGCCAGTCACCCTGCTCAAAGGTACATAATACTGTATCTCATGCAGCCCAATCTGCAGCAAACAGGTTAGTAGTGCTGGCAAGGTCAGGTTTGGGGATGAAGGTGGCAACCGACATCTTTTTTATCTGGGAAATCAACTAACAGTTACTTAAAATGTGAGCAGGATGTTACCTTTGTGTGAAAGATGAGCTGACAGTGTCTCCCTGTAAGGGACACAATGTTGGCTGAGCCCACATTGTGTAAAATTTGCAAAAGTTCTAATATTTGTAAGTCCCAAAGGCCTTTGGCTTCCAGGAAGATGGAGTATATAAAATGGGGATAATGATTCAATCATCTGTGTAGACTTACAAAGCATAGTGACTCCCTCAATATGTGTGAACAGTGAGGTTGCTCTAATTTTTGTTCCAATTGCCATTTGTAAAATAAATTTATAACATGGGGTCTAATGAAACTGGAATAGAATTGATATTTTGTCATTTCAGAGTTACTGGAATTCTAATCTTTTCATACAAGTTGTTCTGCAGGGCTCAGGGGATCTGAGTCTCTGCACTAGCCAGTTGTGTTTTTGCTGGTGCAGCTGTTCCCACTCTGGAGTAACTTTGCTTGATACTGGTACAGAGAGATAGATCCCTGTGCTGATTCTCACAAGTACCTTGCACAGAAGCTGCAATCCCTGCACAGCAGACTGTCTGTGCCTGTCTCCTCTGAGGGTTTTGCTTCTTTGCAGGGCTGTTTGCTCATGCAGGTACAGCAGGAGCTGCTCTAGAGTTTCTCTGGTGTGAGGAGCTGGGACTGGCTGGAACAGAGTGTTGTCTGCTGGAAAGATATTTAAGATGCACATGTGGATGAGCAGAAACTGTGTTCAGCCCATATCCACCATCTTTCCTTGTCACATAGCTCAAGCACTGCCTCTCATGCTTCCTATCACTAAATTAATTACTAGTTTTCTCTATCACTGCCTAACCTACAAAGATGTTACGGACTTACTAGAGGAACCCTCTTTATGACTAAGGATGAAAAATGAATTGATATTTATGTAGGCATCTCATGCATTGCTAATTTCTGGGGTTGCACCTCATTGAGGGAAAGGTGATCTGCAAATGTGAGCAGTTTCTTAAAAAATAAAAGGAGGTGGAAGCCCCTTTACTGTAAAATCTTGACCTGTTACTAGTCCTATAAACCTGAGTGAACCAGACCAAACTGCCTCAACACTTCCAAACACTTTAACACAAGTTGCTCAAGTTCCTGCATACACCCCAGTTGTCTCTCATCTTACGACACAATCACTTTCTCAACCTGCTTGCTTAACAAGCAGTGGAGAACTCCACACTACGAAGGAGAATATTAACATCTGCTTGTTTTTTTTTTTAATTAGACAATCATATTTTGCCACGATTCACTGCAAAAAATTACTGAACGAGGGGAATTCATCAAAATTTGAAGTAGCACTGTTCATTATAACAGGCTTGGTCACATCAGAGACTCACTCAGTCAGTAGGAAAGCTGCCCCACAATTACAGTGAGGAACTGAGCCATGACAGAAGAGAGGCTCTATTCTCAGCTTTACCAAAAACTGGATTTGTGATGCTGAGCAAGTTGCTGAGCCTTAAATTACTCTGGAACAAGCTGTGGTTGTCAGTGCAAGACAACATTTTGGATACTGAATGCAGAGAGAGCAAGACAGGCTTTTTTGGATGAGCAAATCAATAAGAAACATAAATTACAACAACACTGTGCTTTGTTCTATTATAGGCAGCATTTTGTCAGACATTTTGGAGCCATTTCATGTTAACCACTCTTTTTTTTAGGATTGAACAAAGGCTTGCTTAGAATCAAGAGGCAAAATCCAAACAGGTAATTTGCTGAAAGAAGTTTAGAAAATTAAATTATGGATGTTTAAAATAAGGCACAAAAGTTATGGATTAAGAGATACACAGAATAAAATTTAGAAAGATGTTAAGAGTTAATAACACAGAGGCTGTGAACTTCTTGGTGCTGCAAAACTAAACGTCAGGGATTTAGAAGTCTCATGCCTAAAGGATTGACGCTATTTTCACCCCAAGCCTATTTTTATGAATTTCTTCCTTCCCAAGTTATTACCAAAGTCCCCAGTGATTTTTTTTTTGTTGTTATTTGTCTGTGGATTTCTCATCTCAACGACAAAAAGAGACACATTAAACACATGCTTTTTTAAAGCTGCACTAGTAAATATGTTCTCAGAAATGACTCCAAGACAAAAATCCACATTGAAAAGCTGGAATGAGAGCTGGGAGCCTGAGGGCCTTCCTATCCCACTGGTGAATACAGCACGTTCTTTTTGAGCATGTTCATAATAAGACAGAGACCCATTTGTCAAAATCTGTCCTCTTTAAAACAGCGTGTATTCCTCAACAGCCTCAGTGCTCAGCAGGGTGTAAATACTGCACCAGGGTGTACATACTGCACCACTTCCCCAATGGGAGTTCAACACGTACATTAGTGTTTAAGATTGAAGCAAATGCTTGCTATAATTAAGTCCCATTTCATCTAGGAATGTTAATAGTCATCCCTTAATGAGAATTTTAACAAACAAGCCATAACTTTTTTCATATCATGGAGATATGTGATGTTGAGCCCAGGATTCTGGCCTGATACAATGAACCCAGCAGCCTGCCTGCACAGAGGATGCAGTTCCACTGATCCCCACAAAAGATCAGAAAAGTTGCACAGAAACACAACAAAGGCAGCAACAGGATCCACTTCCAGTTTAGAAAGACATTCATTTATGAAAGCTAGGCTATCAGAAGTAATCCAGGAGCCTTCCCCTGCACAGATTTGTCTTTAATACTTCTTGTTTTCTCACCTGCACCTTTCCAGCACTGCTGAGAGCAGCAACACCACAGGTACCAATGGCAGCACACTGCAACTGGTAAATGTGGAAATGTGAAAATGTGGAAATGTTTCCACTATTCACCTGTGACCATTTGTTGGAATGTTTCTCCTTGTAAAACAGGGGTGTGCTTTTTTAAGTCTTGGAGGCTACATGGGCTCATTGGAATTTTAATTACAATTTTTCTGTGTGTGTTTTTTTGTTGTTTTATTATTTTTTAATAGCCCATTTAGTTATTGAAGGAGATCAGGAAAAGGATGACAGAAACACCTCTTGCCATTTCTTCCTTCTTTCTACAAATGTTTGAGACAGTGAGGTGATATCCTGCTGAGGACACTGCATGGTGACATTTTTAAGGAGTCTTTAACATGCAGTTTATTGCCAACATAGAAAATTTGCTTGCCTGAAAGTTTCCCCTCTTTGGTTGCAGGCCCAACAGATGCTCAGGGCCCTCCAAGTTGTGTTTTCAGCAGCAGAACAAAGAGCAGGACTGGCTTCAGGCACGAAGAGGTGCAGCTGGCAGCGGAGGCTGTGATTGCCTATCAATAGGTATTCATCCTATTAATGAAGCTGCTGCTGTAAAACCCAGCTAGAGGACAGCTTTTCAGCCTGCCTGTTGTAGGGTAAGCTGAGTCACCTGTGAAATGATGTTAATAAGAGGGCTCCAAGGCTTGTGAGAAGGCTTTTTTCAAGCCCTCTTCTCTTGGGGCTGGCAGCAGCTTCTTTCAGAGACGTGGCTTCCAGGCTCTCTGTGAATGACAAATGGCACTCACTTCTCTGGAAGCTCTGTGTGCTGCTTTTGTGAACCTTGACTAGCAGGAGCCAAGCTGTGACCTCACACTGCTTTTGTTCCTCAGCTCTAGGCAAATTTTGATAAAGACTTTCAGCCCCTTTCTTGGCTCTACTGAAGTCTTCTTTTGCAACCCTTTGGTTTTTGCTTAAGGTTTTTCTTTATTTTTGAGCATGAAGAAGCAAGAGTTTGCACAATTTATTTTCCTTTATGAGACCAGTGTAAACTAGTGTATGACTTTTTGGGATGCAGGTGGTTTGTTTTAACCATTTGCTGGAGATCCTTGTAGTGCCTCTTAGGACTACTGAGAGTTTTTTTTCTTGTTCAAATTACATAATTCAGAGTTTTTGCATTTCAAGTTTAGCTCCAGTTCAGTTGCACTTCTGTGGGATATAAAGCAAGTGAGCTGCCCTCTCTAAAGCCCTGGAGAAGGATGTGAGGAGCAGAGTGGGGGGTCCTACAAACTCCAGCTCACCCTCTTCACAAGTGCTGCTGAGGAAGGACAGCCTGAGACTTTCCTCCAGGTGGTCTCTCAAGCAGAAAGGTAACAATTGTAGGAAATTCCTTTCCTGCCACCCGTTCACAAGCTCAACAAACAATCCCTTTGTGGAGGCATTGGGGTCATCCTTCTAGTTTCTTACTCTTCTTTGCTAACTACTTGGAATTTGTTAAACAGTTCCTTTCTGGAGGAATTAGGGAGTGGTGGTCTATTTCTCTCTTCCTGAACCTTTTCAAGTCTTTTTAGAAAAGACAAGAACAAGTTGACAGTAAACATCCTGGAAACAGTCCCATATCACCATACACAACAAATTGTTCTGCCAAATTATATGCTCAAATCTCCCTTGTGTTCATGCTAAACTTGTGTGACTGCTTTTGCTTTAGGTATTGACACTCTGGGATCTTCATTGCAGGGAGGCTGAGAAGCCCAAGGCAGCTCAGTTGTGTTATGAATAACACATCGATCCTGTTCAGATGGAGGCTTGTTTCTTTAAGAGAACAACGCCCTTCCTCCGCCGCCCTTTCATGTGCAGCCTTCTGGCTGATACTCAGCCCTGCCCTGGTGCCACAGCTTCCTGATTTATGAGCTTGCAGGAGAAGCTGCTGATTGTAACTGCTCATCCAGAGCACCAGTGAAAAGTCACCAGATTTGACAGATGTGACTGAGTGTCAACATTTTTCTCCGTATTTATTTTCTGTAAATTCCTGGGTTTCAGACCTCTCATTCTTCCCATCAAGCAGTGAGCCGATGATGTTCCTCTCCATGCCCTGTGGCATGTTGTGTTGTTCACTGTTGTATTTTAATAGTCATGTGTATTGGGCTTGGCTGTTCTAAGCCCACTTGTAGCTTCCAGGAGGCTTGTGCTGGCTACCATACATTCTTACACCCACTCAATCCTTTTAAGAACATCGTGCTCTTGGTTAAGGTCATGAATAGGGCGTGGAACAGCCTTTTTTAAGAATTTCTTACTCTACCTCACTTTTGGAAGATTGGTCATCAGTTTTACTGGTGTCCTCATTTTTGCTTTTTCCTTCAGGTCTTGTTTTCTCTCCTTTGTAGTGGTTTCTTTTTCCACGGAGTTGCAGTGCAGAGCCTCATACTAAAATTTATCTGTGCCAGCTGAGAGTGAATAAAACAGGTCTGGGCAAGGAAGGGTGTTCTTTGTGGACACAGTGCAGGCTGGAATGTGGATGTAGTTGCCTGAGCCAAAACTAACTCCTTGAGGTGAAGGTTTTATTTCTTTCCTGTGATTAAGCTGGGAGTGTGTGTGTTTGGAGTAGCAATGGGTTTAAGGAAATTATTTCTTTTTGTTTCCTTTTGTCTGTTTCTAGGAAATCTCCCCGTGTTAAGAAATCAAAACAGAGGCTGAATTCTTGCTCTGAGCCGTTTGTCACCAAAGAGAAGGGAGAAGAGCAATCTTTGGTAGTTCTGATTTTTTCCCCTCTTAGGAAAAGGGTTTCTTCCTAGAAAATGAAAAGAACTTGAGTTGTTGAGTTGGCAGGTAATTGATACATATCTGCCCGGTCTGAAGAAGTACTTAACTTTTACATAACTACCTTTGAGTCTGTATAGGAAGCTGCCAAGCTGCAGTGAACTGTGTGGTTTTCATTATGTCAGTGTATTTAAACTTGTTGCAAATGGCCTTCTTTTATGGGTGGTTAGAATTCCTTTTAAGTTGTCATTCAGAAAGCCCCAGAGGGGAGGGGAGCTGTGACAGCTCAGCAGATCGTGCTGTGCCCTAACTCCGGGCAGGATGCTGCTGTGCCCTAAGGAACAGCACGTGGCACGGAGCAAAATCTGGTTCAGCATCCCTGCTGTGCTCCTTTGGCAAGACTGGGGGATTTACAGCACTGGAGTAACTGAGGCAGCATGAGAAATACTTTGCTTGCTTGGTCTCATTTTTGATGCTGTAGCTCCTGAATGCATAACTACCTGATTAATGCGGAGATTTTAATCTTCTGACCCCCTTGCAAACACTTATTAATTGCACTCATAGATTTTAAATTTGTAGAACTAGAAGGGATAATTATAATCCTGTAATTTGGTCTCTCCGTGCAGCTGAACACAATCTTTTACTAAATCACTGTCTTTATTCCCCTCACTTTAAATGAGTGCTCCTTATTTTAGGAATTTGTTTTCTAGCCTCAATACCCAGTCATCAAAATTTCTCAAAGCACTGTCATACTTGTTGCTTATACAATTATTAAGCTGTTATTAATCTTCACTTCTTAAAAGCCAAATGAGCAGAGCTGTTACAACAGCCTCAATATGGGACACATTCTCCCATTTACAGATGTTCCTCTTCCATTTGCTTTTTAACTTCCTAATTTCTTTTTAACAAAGAAAACTTTGTTTGCTGTGCAGTTTGTTTGCTGTTGTTTATCATGTTTACAGGGTTGCTAAGTAACCTGCCTCTTCTCTTGCTCCAAATTTTCTCCCATATATAAAAGTTAATCTTAACTTTTTTGGCTTGTATCATATATAAACTTCTGCCTGGTTGGATATTTGCTAGGACCCTCCATCATCATCATCCTCACTATCATCACAGCATCAGAAGAGGATTCCTGTTCCAGAAGAATGTCCTTCACCCTTAGGTCCTGGACATTGTTTACCTCACTGGGACACACATTAGTCTGTAACCTTTCTCTCTAGATCATGTGAAGAAGATACAGAACAAGTGGAAAAACAACCACTACCAACATGTTTCTCTCTTCTCTGGAGGAATCTTGCTGAACTAGATTTTAACAGCATTTGTTTGAGGTTCACCAGTCGCCTTTTAGGTATCTCAAATCAGATGTTTGAAATGTTTGCAGTCTCCCAATTGATAAGGGGCTGCTGGCTGCTCTGGATTTCCCCCTCTCCCCTCAGAAATACCTGTTTAATGTTAAGCCTTTTGTATTTGAAGAATCACTATTCTCTAATGTTGATGTTTGCAGAAATAGAATGACATAGAAGTCAGACTTCCTGCTGAAATTTTGGGGGATTTAGTACGTTTGCTTTTTCAGTTCAGCATTTTTGTATATAAACATGGATTTGGGTCAGTCTTCCCCCCCTTCTCCCTCCTGAGTTTTTCCATCATGTTCCTATTTGCAGGAAGTCCTTTACCACTGGGTGCCACTGTTTGATAGTTCTTAACATTTGCTTCAGTGAAGCCCTGAAGAAACTCTCCCCTCGCTCTTTGGACTCCTGATTTTAAATCAAGGCTCAGTTTTCATGCAGCATCCCATGTTTCAGTGTAGGAAAATTTGATTCAAACAAACCTGCCCTAATTTTTAATTTAGTGGTCCACACTGATGGGTCTGCAGCACTGATGGTGCACTGTAGCTGCAGGGAGTATAAACTGATCATATTTGCTTTTCTGCTCTTAAAATCTCTTTAAAAAATGTGTCATTCCAGAATTGCATGTGAATCACTGCTGACCCATGTATAAATAAATTGCTTGCTACCTTTGGGGATTAATCTAGTGGCAAACTGTGCTGCTGAGTGCCTTTCCTAAGAGGCATAATTTCAATTACCATCTCCTGAAAATCATGTTACTGTGTTATAATTACCTGTGTAGTGTTTTGGTGGAAGTTATGTGTATCTTCAGTTGTGTGCCTTTGTCAGTCATGATTTATTCCTTTCAAAGGACTGACACAGAGGAGAGGACAGCAGGGTGTGCATGACATGCTGTTGTTCTGCAGGGCAAAAGCACTATAGTCACTTAGGGCTTTTGGATGAGAAGTGTCCAAACCACTGGGTCTCCATCAGAATGGCTTTCCACACCCCCAGCCCTGTCTTGGGATTTAGATAATCACAGGATCCTGAGCAAAATGAGTATGGGGAATATAAAGTCCTTAAGAAATATGTAAGGAATTTAGGAAAGACAAATGATGTAAGATGCACAGTGTGTGTGAACTGAGACTAGAACCGTGGTGTTACAGTGGGTGGATCACAGACCAGGGTTTAGGGAAGATGAGTGATGTTCAGTGTGCTGCTCCTCATCCTGTGTCTGTCTTTTCTACTGCCTGGGGTTTTTTTGCCTGTATTACAAATTAGAGTAAGTAGTTTGTTGCAGTGGAAGTCAACATCTGAGTTTTGCCTGTGTCTGACAAAAAGGGGACCTTTTGGAAGGTCTCCATCTTTTCCTCTCTGTATTCTTAAAGCGCCTTGTGTGCAGATCTCTTCTTGCAGCAGGAGGGGAGAGGGACTTTCTTTCTTTCTGTTTCTGCCTCTCATTACACAGCTGCATTGACACCTCTTCAGTGTTTTAACCAAACAAGAGAAGAAAGAAATGCAACTATTTAGAGCTGATCCTTTCAGCTGGTTTGAAAGCCTCTGCCATTGGCTTTCAAACCAGCTGAAAGGATCAGCTCTAAATAGTTGCATTTCTTTCGTGCATTCTCCCTTGCAGATCTTGCAGCCTGAGGAAAATTTCTTTAGGATGAATACAAATTCTTCCCATTGGGGTTTTTAGTGGAAGGTGTGAGGCCATTCTTAAGGCTGTTTGTGTCTTCTTGCATCTCTTTCCCAAGCAAACTATAGACCAAGAGGAAGGAGTTGGTTTGTCCTCACCACCACTGCTCTCCAGGCCTTTGCCTCTCTGGGGGTCAAGGCTGTTCCCTCCACACCCAAGGCTTGACTGAACTTCAAAGCCCTGGAGCAGAGATTGCCTGGTGCTGTTTGAATTGAATGGGAGCCATGATCAGCTCTTTGCATTTGAGAGAATTGTAACACTGCCCCAGATCTTGCACTCTGCCTTACTTTAGGTGTCAGTGCCAATGCAAACATCTTTAAAATGACCCTCTTTCTTCTGGTTTCTCATTTATTGGATGTTTTATCTGTGCTTTGTTGATGTTACTCTCAGCAGTACTTAAGGGAAGAAAATGAGTGTTTCCTTCAGATTTTGAGTGGGTTAGGTCATTTTAATATCGTCTAAAGTGACAACAGGAACAGCTTCAGGAGCCAGCAAGCTCTGCTTTTTTCCATATCCTTGACATCACTGAGATTGCTTTGGGCTGCCCTAATCAAGTGAGCCTTGTTCCTGAGAGAATTCTATGTGGTTTGCCAGTCTTTTGGCAGCTGTGGAACTAATGAAGCCATGATACCTCGTGTCAGGGAGTGCTGTGAGTTAAACTGTCCTGGCATGGCATGGACAGAACTTTGTCAGCCTTGGGATAGGATGTGAGATTTTGAAGTGCACAACAAGAAGCAGCAAGATTGCAGAAACACATGGTAGTTTGTAAGATGCTCTTCTCTTTCTTGTGTGGAGCTGTAAACAAAAGCCAGATGCCTGCTAAAGGGTTTAAAAGGTCCATGATGTTAATTTCGAAGAACAGTAATGTAGGAAGTAACCTGGCAGCAAGACAGTACTCAGCGAGCAATCCCAGGTACATGCTGCCCTGAATGTGTTTGATTTTGAGGCAGGTGAAGACACTGCTCTTCAGATCTTCCACTGGGAAGTGGCAGCCTTTTTGAACAAAGAACGAGGGGCTGGGAGGAATTGCAGCCACCAAGACCTCTCTGGTCCTCCCCTCTCCCTCCTCAGGCAGCGTAGCTGTGGTTTGCCGTAGCCCAAATTCCATCCTCCCTTTCAGCCACAAAAGACAGTATGAGTAAGAGTCAAATTCCTTTGTTGGTGTCTGGCTTGAGCATCTTGGCTGGGGAAGAGTATTTTGTATTCTGTTTTCAGGAACTCTTCCTTTGAATTAAAGGGTGAACTGTGGAAAGTTATTAATGATATCTATAATCAAGGATTAATCAAGTAAATCTCTCTAGTCGAATGCCTCTTACTGCACTGAGAGCATACAGATAAAGGAGATAAAGCAGTGTGGGCTTTCATGTGCCAACAGTGCTGAGGTGCTGCCTGCAAAGCACACTCTGCATTTAAGCAGCTCTTTTGCTTTCTACCCAAACTGGCTGATGCAAGGTGGTGCTTGGTCATTTACATCTGAGCAGAAACATGCTGAAGAATTTTTATTTCAATTCTTCTTGAAATTGGGAGGGGGAGAGTAAAACAAGAGTTTTTTTTTTTTTTTCAAAGAATGCCTTTGGGTTACTTGTAGCAAACTGCAAGTCTGCACGGTAGTTAAAAAAGCTAAAAATGTAAGGCTTAAAACAAAGTGTTTGATGGTTTACAGTACAGCCCAGAACAGATGTTAAAGCTTTTTCAAGAATATAATCTTTAGGAGATATTCCATGTTTGAGCTAGTGCTCCTGTGGAAGATATTAGTTCAAGAATTTATTAAGGTAAAAAGGAAATCACGTGAATTTAGTCTTAATGTAACTTTTGGATCTAGTATAGTCTATTATTTTCATGTCCATTGGTATTTTTAGACATTTATTTATCTGCTTTTTAAGGGGCCTCAACTCTACCTCTGCTTTCACAGCTGGAAATAATTGTGGGAATCATTTGAAGGGTGAAAATGCTATATATATGTGTAATAGTATAAATATATGGTGTCTCACAGGAATTTTTATATTCAGATTCCATGTGTAGAGGATGATTTCTGGTATGAAAAATATCAGATAGAAAATAAATGCAATTCCCTGAATACCATATAAACATGAGAGGGTTGGGGTTTTTTTCTTGGGTTTTTTTTTGGTTTTTTTTTTTTTTTTGGCTTTGGTTTTTTGTGAATTTCTTTCTCCTGTGGAAGCCATGAGAGCCCTGTTGTAGCAAAACTGGCAGCTGATGAATCCTTACCCTGGCATTGTTAAGATATCTGTTAAAAACGCTGGTATCTGACTGTAGTTCTCTTTGTACACATGTTTCCAGTGTTACTGCCATTAGGGGACTTTTGCTGGAAAAAAACCATCTCTAGATAGAATAAAAAGTAAATAACATTGGAAGCAAAGGTGTCTGCTGGGCATGTTCCCCCAAATGTGACTCACACTTCTGGCATTCTCTGGTTTGGTTGTATCTCTTCAGCAGGACCAATTTTTGAAGGGTCTTTTCTGTTTTCCCTGAAGTTATTTGAGCTCCAAGGACATTAAAATGAGAGTTGCAAGTACTGTGACCACTTGGTCTTGGCTCTTCAAGGCTGAGATACTTCTTGATTACTCCAAGAGCATCTTTCTGTCTGGAAACATTAAACTTCTGTCTGGGATGATACTTGAAGCAGATTTTCTAGAGAGGCATTTTCTTTGTCTACTGGGATGTTGAAATTGCTTTGCAGTTGTTTGAGGAGTTAAAATTCCTCTTCCATGCAGGATCCCCAGTTTATTATTTCTCTCTGTGGATCAAAATCCACATATACCAAAGAAGTGGTGGACAAAGACTGTGTTAGTTACTCAGGCATGACAGATTAAGGTAGATAAATGCTTTTGTGCTGCTTGTGCAGTAACAGCTAATTCAGCACATGCACTGGGAAAGCACCTGCCAAATTAGTGGGTGTATTAAACTTGAGCCAAGCTCAGCTAAAACATCCCCTGAATCCAAATCTCCTTTATTTGGAGTGAGGTAGTGAGGAAACACAGCCATGGGTTGTGCATTCTCAGTCGATCATGGAACAGCAGATGGTTAAAAGGAGCCTCTCGGATGCTCTTCAGGCAGCATATTCCTGCTAAGTGATTATTTGGGTTATTAATGTCCCACTGTAGCACCTAGTGATGATCTGAAAGCAGCTTTATGGGCTGTGACTTTTGTGGTGATGAGCACTAGAGACTCATGGAATTAATAATGATTTAATTGTTATTGCTTGAACATTGATTAAACTTGTTTAAGGACTTTTAAGGGATTCTGTCATTGAGCTTGACTGGTTTATTGGTGTGAGCCTGAACCTCAGAATGAAACTCTGGGGATAAACTGCTCTGTTCCTGTCTGCTCTTGGAGTGGTGAATCCTTTGTGCCTCAGTTTCCTTTTTATGTGCAACTTGCCTGTGCTTTGTAAATGTTAGCTTTGACAGGGTGTGGGTAGAGATCACCTTATCTTAATTGTATTGTTTGCATATAATATTACACAGTGACTGTGCAGGACTTTGTTGGTGGCCACCAGCCAGGCTGAGGTTTGCCAGGGGTGTGAGAGAATTCACTGAGTGGGAGCTGGGTGCCCTGTGTCGCCGGCTCTGTTTGGAAATCCTAGTTGAAGTCATTTGCAGCTTAATCACACATGGAAAGACTCTTCTCTTCCCAGGAGAGTTTGTATTCATTCATGTTTGCTGCTAGTAGAGTTCATGTTACAGTGGGAAACCACGATTCCTGACCTCTGAGTTGAATACATGTTTTAAAAATAGTGATGGGACAGAAGAAAGAAGAATAAATAAACTTCCCTTTAAGGGCTTGCTCAAACCAAATTGATGTGCTGCAAATTACAGCACCACACTTTGAGAAATGATTGAATCAAATTGTTTTTCAGGGGCTCAAATGGTTTTTCAGGGGCTTGTGTCAAGAAAATTGTACATTGTTTATGGCACTTGTTGAGTAATTCTGCGTTTTTCATCTCCACCTCAGCAAACAAGAATTATCTTGAAGAAGCAGCAGGCTATTTTTGGATTTACTTTAAAAGAGAGCTGTTGATGATAAATAGCTTACACAAGCCTCACAGGTCCATCAGTGCAACAGAACTGATAGAGGAGTAAAGCAAAACAAGTATTTACAGAGAAGGTTTATTTTGGGTGGAGGTTGGATATGTAATATTTGAGTTATTTTAGATGTGATAAGCTTGATGTGAACACTGAGGAAGAGTGAAATATTATGTCTTTATGTAAGAAAAGAACTGCAGCTGGTTTACTCACTGTCTGTGCTAAAGGAAATAGACCTCTACAAATGTTAACAGCCTGATGCTGTGTGGTGTTAAGGGGTTTTGAGGGTTGTTTTTGGTTTGGTTTTTTTATGGCATGCTATGGAGCAGTGAGGGATCTGAGATGTGCTTTTTGCCGTGGCTGTGGTGGAGGCTGAGGGACCTGGGCTGGCTTAGCCAGAGCAGAGGTTTGGCAGGACCAGCAGCAGCCCCTGTGCCTTTCCAAGGTGCTTTCCAAGGAGATTGACCCAGGCTCCCCACCAGAGTGCATGGCTGGAGCATGAGAGGCTGGAGCTGAAACAAGAGGGTTGTGTAGGTGTGAGGAAGAACCGCTGTGAAGAAAGATGAGAGGGGCCGCCCACAGAGGCTGTGCAGCCTTGGGGATCTTCAGGGTCCTACTGGGAAATGTCCTGAGCAACCTGCTCTGATCTCATAGCTCTCCCTGCTCTCAGGAGGAGGCTGAATTAGAAGTCTTCCAAGCTTCTTCTGACCCATTTTCCGGTGATCCTGTATATTTGGCATGTGTGGTGATAGCTGGTTGCTTGATTGAAGCAAGAAGGACTCTGAAGGGGTGACAGGAGAAGTTTTCTTATTGCATGATCAGTGTCACTAAGAGGTTTCTGCCATGTACAGCAACACATTTCCATAGTTTTGACCGGTGGACAATTTCTATAGTGGTTTCAGAAGTCCCTGTGAGACCTGACACCCTCACAGAATTCAAAAATTCTTTATATGAACTTGCTTTGAAGAACCCATGAAGGAGCCACCCTGAGAGCAGCTCACACTGGTGAGCTGTTTCTAATTGAAGTTGCTTCACAGAAATTTGGTGTGTGAGATGGAGCACCACTAAAACACAGCTCACAGCATCCAATCTAAAAAAGAAGCTGAAACATCTTTGCCAGGTCTGCTGGACACATTCAAATCTGGAGTACCCTTCTTGCATCTGAAAACTTCCATGTTGTTTTGCTTCCTCACCTGCAAGCAACTGCAGCTGGGTGATGGTGGTACTGTCCAGTTTTAATCTCCTGAAGTATTAAGTGAAAATCTTTTCTGCTATATAAAGTGGATTTGATCAGACCTGAGCAACAGTATGAGATTCCTACTAAAAGAAAATAGTTCAGGGATTAAACTACAGCTGAACATAGGTTTTGTAGCCCATGGGGTGAGACAGGAAGGGAAGGGCTGGTAACAATGGGATCTGAATTAAAGCCCATATTCAGCTTTTGCTGGAAACAGCACAGCAAATCCCAGTGATTCTCTGGTTTGTCCCATAGCCCCGTGGGTACAGTGTGCAGCATTCAGCTGTTCTGCCAGTCAGGAGAATGGAAGGATCTTGCCTTTCCTGTCCTGTCCCATTGATTCATCTCTGTAAACCCACATGCTGTGAGATTATTTTTGGGGTCTGTTTGAGGGGCCAACATTTCGTCAAACTGACAATTGCAAATTCTGTGTACAGGTTTTCACAACAGTGGAGAGAGAGAATTTCCCTGAACGTGCTTTGTTTTGGATGCTGGTTATCTTGTGAATGCTTTTTAATGGAAAGGGGTATGAATGGGTCACATACGAATTATTTGAAAATAATTTACTTGTCAGTTGTTGATGAAAAAAGTTGTGGTATGAGTAGATAAGTTTTCTATAGCAGGATAGGAAAGTGCTACTTTTCCAAATTAAATAAATAATTAATTCATTGTCATCAGGTCAGTGGATTTCTGTGGATTTTCACTGGGTGGAATACAGACTTTAAAGAACAACCTCACCTAACTTTTTCTCCTCAGCTTTGCCACTGAGAAGTCAGTCCCCCATCACAAAAATTGCAGATCTGGCCATTTCCACATGGAAGCTTTTGCTCGATACAGTTCAGGGCTTGCTTATCCACAGAGTTGTTTTCCCCACAGCTGACATGACACTGACAGCACAAAATGAGACTTTGCTGTTGATACACATTCACAGCATTTAATATAGACAGCATTTAAAATGTCTTTAGGGTCTCAGTACTACTCATCCAAAAATGTTTCATCTGAATAGGCTTATTAAAATCAATGAGGGTCTTCACACACTTAAATTATTTGTCAAGTTGTTCTCAAAAAGGGGGAAACTCTTGGTCTCCAAGTCACTGCATGAAGGCTGTTAGAGATGCCGTTGTTATAGAATTGCTGCCTATTTAAAAAAATGCTACTGATGTTTTCTCTGAGAGCCTTTACTTTCTACAGACAAAACTAATCCAGCAAAAGCATGACTGTTGCCAGTGTAATATGCTGCTTTGTGATTTAGGACATCTTTAAAAGGCCTTTCAGTGTAGATTCACTACAGTTTTTCCCATTTTACAGATACTGTGAACAAGGACACTGAACCCAAAGATCCATTTCCCATTCCAAGAAAGATTATGGCTGAACCAGACTACATAGATGATGACAATCCAGAATTAATTAGACCTCAGAAATTAATTAATCCTGTGAAGTCATCCCGGAATCATCAAGATCTCCATAGAGAGCTGCTTATGAATCAGAAAAGGTAAGAGTCTAAAAATCACTTGTGCCACCCTCCCATCCCAAACACACAACTGGAGTTTTAGTTTCATCAAAATTATGTTGTCCCCAAAACCCAGCAGGCACTTTTTGTTGACTCAGATCTTGTAAATTGAAAGACTGATTCTTAACCATGGCATTTATTTCTGTTTGAGCTTCAGTGCAAAAGCTTGCATTAGAAGTCTTCTCATTTTGGTTTTGTAAATACTCAGGTCAGTTCTGAGAGGAAGCAGTTCAGTTCTCCTCTATTACATTTCATACGAGTTACTTGGCCACTGTAATTTGTACTCTTAATGCTATCAAGTATTTGACAAAATTTTGCTATTAACAGTGAGATGATAAAATCTGTGAGCTTTCACTATTCCCAGTTCACTGAGTTTATGAGGCCATTTCTCTTAAATCAGACAAATCATGTAGTTTATTTCACATACAACTGTTTTCTACTTATTTGATCTGTCTCACAGTGCAGTGTAATAGTCTGGGGCCTGCTCTGGGGCTGCACAAATGTTTCTTTGTATGTTTTGCAAATGCTGCCTGCCCCTCTCTGGGATGGGATGCACAGCTGTTGCTCTGTATATTGCTTTTTGAGATATAAACAACCATGTCTTCATTTCATCAACTTCAGAGACACAAGCATCTGGCCCAGAAATAGCTGAACTTCTATTAATAAATCTCTTCAGCAGCAGAGAAGTCACTTAGAAAACACAAATTAAGAAAATAGCCACCAGACCACCTGGTGGAGGAAAAGGCAGAAAGCCTGTTGATGCTCCTTTTGTTTAAACCAGCAGAAACCAACTACAATATCAATTGGTGATTTGTTGCATTGAAGACACCCAAAATGGATTTTTCAAAGGCAGAGTGTGGGGATCTATAAAATAGAAGTGGAATAACTGTATTTCAGAGTGCATTTGAGCAAAAGCTGGTGGTAGCAGCCAATCTGACTTTTTGAGATTGAGGACCTTAAAAGAAGAGTAAAAAGTCATGAATTTGGCTACTCCAGCACAAGTGGATTTGTGTTTTTGGCAGGAAGAGTCACATTATGGCAGTTTTTCTCTCTTTTTTTTTTAATCCTTTAGCATTGTAGTGTTTTGAGGGGAGAAGGGGTCTTTTTATATGTAGTAGCAAAATCCTCACAAATGCTGGGCTTAGAGACTTAATTCTAAATGAATTGCAGACACAATATAGCATTTCTTTAGTGATGAAGAAGGAGAGGTATTTCACAGAATGCCAACTGAATTGGAAGAAACTGGCCTAAATAGGTGTTTGTCCTATTTTTCTTTAATGGGATTAAACATCAAAGTCAGTTCCTGGCACCAAGAAGTTTATAGTCATTGAAAGAAAAATAGTTGAAGTTTCCTGATGATCTTAATCTAGAGGATGTGGAGGCTGCAATAAATTAAGACTATTTTTTTTTCTTTTAAGTTTATGAAAGCATAAAACACTTTAAAATAGTATGGAGTTCTTTTCTTCTAGGAAAATATCCTATTACACAGAAAAGTTGTGCAGACCTCAATACCCTCTCTTCTCTTATTGTAATTTTGATTAGCTGTAGCTGGTAATTTTAGATTCCTATTTATTGGTGCACAAATAAATACTTTGAGGATTTTCACCAGCAGAAAAATTGGTATCTTTTAGAGGAGGGTTAGTCTTCTGTGCTTTGTGTCACTGTACCAGCTCTGATAGGAGGCTTTTCAGTAATGTAGATATTAGGCTCTGTTCTGCTTTGTTATAGCAAATTTTCAAGCGTAAGGAGGACTTTCAGTGCCTTTATAGAAGTCTGCTTAACATGCTGCTTATTTTGTTCTGAAAACTCAGTGCAGACATCAGCAACTTCACTTTTTGGACCCATCAGCTCTGAACAGCCAGAAATGGATGTAGGAAGATGTTAGTACTGGTCCAGTCATTCTCCACTGTGAGGAGTGTCTGACAGGTCTAGAACTGGTGTAGTTATTTACTTGCAGAAGGGAAGTTGTTTTGAGGAGGGAAAAAAAAAAAATTCAGATGGTGCTGTCTCAAGGCACTGGTCACTTAAATTGTTTTTCCTTATTAGGAGTAAACCTCAGCTCTGCAGAATATTGGTGCTGTCCCTTCCGGAGGTTTTAGCCCTATCAGCTCTCGCTTGTGTGGTAACAGACTTTGCTTGCTCTAAATCAAACCTTAGGATTTGTGATTTAACCAGAACAGTCACCAGGAGGGGATACAAGACCCCAGTTAATCCAGTATCCACCAATTTGTTTCTTTTCCTTTTTACGTAACAGTGAAAACAGGACCGACTTTATAGTTCTGTTACAGATCTGCCACCCCCACCTGACTGGACTGAGGGGTTGCATTTACTTGTGGGTTCCCTTTGTTACAGCACATCTGAACCACTCTGTGCCTCTGCTTTGTTATGGTGCAACTCAGTGAGAAAAGCAGCAACAGTGATGTTACTCAGCAGCTGCTCTCTGCTTTGTGGCTGTTTTGACTCCTGATTGCCAGTGTGGAAGCTTCCACTGACTCTGCTCTCACCAATCCAGTAGTAGTAGTAGTAGTAATAGTAGTAGTAAAAAAATTACTTCAGTTTTTCCTGCCTGACTTCAGTTTTATGTGCTAAAATGTAATTAAAATAGCATGAAACATAAAATATGAACACAGTCTTGTAGCTTCTGTTGCACTCAGGCCATGAGATCTATTATGAGAAATAGGGAACAGCATTTGGTGTTGCTAAATATTTGATTTTGCTGTCAGGGTATCTACAGGGATAGAGTGTTGCATAATATATGGAGTCATTCCTAGATGCCACCATAAAATGGCATTTTAATGTTTTATTGGACATGCTGTCAGATATGCATATTAATGAATAATTAGGCAACCACAGATGTATAGCAAGTAGGAAGGGTAAAAATATGCTTTCTGAAAGCTTATTCAGGTTATTGAATTTCTTAAAGTTGAAATAAAAAATGGTTGATGTTAAACTTAACACTGGATGCTTTCACTTAATCGTCTTCCCAGGAAAGACAACAATAACAAAGACAAATTTCAGATTTCTCTGCTCTACTGTAAGTGATGCTAATACTTGAATAACAGGGAGAGCTTTGAATCTTATAACAAATTTTGAAACCATCATAGCGTTACAGAGATAAAAGAAACAGCTGAAGTCACAAAAATAAGTAGGAGTGAGTATCCATGTGTGTGCCTGTATAAATAATGTCATGCATCTTCCCAAGGAGTGAGCTTTCTCATTCCAGAGTAGCTGGCTTGGAAAGCAATTTGTGCTGAACAGGCTCAAAACATTCAGTTCATGTAGCACCTAAAGGCTTCTCAGGGGGGGAATCCTCCAGGCTTTGTCTGGTCTCCAAGGTGATGGCAACTTTTTTATTCTGCATTTTTGTTGTCTTAGGCTCTTTGCGATGTTTAGTGTAGCCTGGGAGCTCTCACTGGAAACAGCTTCACAGCCAGGCATGGGTAAAGCTGTCACATTTTCAAGGAAAGGAGAGAATCCATGATTTCCAGGAGCAGTGTGACAGATTGCTTTTTAGTTTTTTCCATGCAGAATTCTGTGGGCAGAATAGCCTGCACAGGACTGTCTGAACCCAGTCCTTCAGAGTTACCAGGCACCGAGCAAATTCTTCTTGTCCAAAATCTGTTTCTAGCTCTGATAGTGTCTTGATCTGTGATGATTTTTTCTGTCCATTCTTTTGGAATCAAGAGAATACAGTGAAGATGAAAGTTAATGAAATATACAGGAGAAATATTGTCATGCATATTAAAGGGAAATATCTTAAAGGCTTAAATTCTAGTTTAGGATACCGGTTAAAAATCAGGCCAAAATCTGCATTTTTTTTTCATTTATTTATTTCTATCCCAATGTATCTAAATAAACAACTGCTTGATTTCAGTAAAGCTGCCTGCAATTCTATGTGAATTCCTGCTAATTGAAACTGATCTCTTTTTTTCTCCCCCACGATGTAACTTGAAGGGGTCTTGCACCTCAGAACAAACCAGAGCTACAGAAGGTGATGGAGAAAAGGAAACGAGATCAAGTTATTAAACAACAAAAAGAAGAGGAAGCACAGAAGAAGAAGTCAGACCTGGAAATAGAACTACTGAAACGGCAGCAGAAACTGGAGCAGGTAAGATGAGGAATAACAGACTTTTACACATCTGCATCTGAGCTACTCACCTGAGGCTCCCTTTGTAGACAGAAAAGAAGCAGCAGCCAATTTTTGGGCATATTTTCCTTAGTTAAATTCAGGTATCTCTTAGGATAAATCAAATCATGCTCTTAAATTACCTGTTGTCACTTAGTGTATAGGAACTGCTTATGGGGTCTGCCTTTGGTCAAATAAATCCTGCACCAGCCAACAGGAATGCTATTGTTAAATGCACTAATGCTATTGAACCATTGAAACAGTGGTGGTTTAGTCAATTTTTGTAGTCTTAACTACATCAAAATTACATGTAATGAATTAAAACCAATTGGGTTATGTAAGAAACTAGATAACTTTTAAAAGATCTTTTGTTGTCTTAAAATTTGTGAGCCCATTGATGCTTTCAAGTGAAAGAAAAAGTCCTCAGACCCTGGGCATGGAGCTGATGTGGAGTTGGATTTCCTTGTGGTGAAGCTTTTTGCCAGGCACAGGACCAGCCAAATGTCTCTGTGCCTCTGGAAGTACTTCATGTGCCTGAGAGGAAATATCTCTGCAGTGAAACAGCTCATCAGAGAAGTCACTGTGTATTGAGCAATGCATTTATTTTAAAATAAATTAATGCTATAAATAAATGCCTTAAAAGAGTACCTCCTGTGTTTCTCAAAAGAAATCAATTAAGCCAAATAATTGCTGTTAAAAATTACATGTAATCAAATCATTATAAGTTTTAGGGTTTTATTATAGATTGGGTTTTTTTGTTTTAATTAGGTTTAGAAATATTTTTGGAGAAAGCTATTGTATTTTTAAGTGTATCATCCTGTCATTTTTCTTATTTCTCTTAAGAGCCTGGCTTGTGGGAAGATTTGATTTGAAACTGAGCCATCCAACATAGATTATGTAGATCAGAAAATTCTGTTAGAAGAGGAAAAGGCTGCCCATGCAAACAGTGCTGCGACTTTGTAAACATCATAGGAATGGCATTAATTGTCAACATGACTCATGGAGAGACATTGTTCTGATTTATAGAAACAAGGCATGTCCCTTGTCAGTGAGCCAAAGGAGAGATTATTAAGGTGTGCTGTATGTGGTCCTTATTAATAAGGGAGACCTTGGTCTGATGAAAAAGAAAAAAAAAAGCTCATTTCAAGCACTTCTGTTAGTTTTCCAAAGGGTTTTTTCCTCCCTCTCTGCCAACTGATCTGCCTTCCCTAAGGATGGCTAAGCAATCCATATTCTGTGGACACTGCAGAGCCTTGCCACACAGAGCATTTCCATTCCTCACATGGAAATTTCAAGTGTCTGCATGGGCAGGAGCTCCAGCTTAGTTAAAAAAGGCAGTGAATGGCCTCTCAAAAATGAATGGCTAAGGGCCAACAAAGATTTTTGGCTTTTTATTGCTTTTTGTGATAGACAAACCAGATACTCTTAAAGAGGCTCAAGTTAGATACAGAACTTCATAGCTAAACATTCAGAAATCAGTTCTGCAGGTGTGCTCAGTAGTAGCTGTTCAGATGTTCTCCCATGAGGCACATTCTTCCTTGTACTGTTGTAAAAGCCAGAGAAGAGAATTACTGTTGTTTCTTTAATGAAGATGTCCAAGAATTTCTTAAAAAATGCTTCATCTTGTTCTTGTACTGAGCTTGCAGAGTTTTTGTCTGTCTGGCAAAGGTGGACATCTGGAACAAGCTAGAGCCAAGGATTTGAAAAGATTTATTGTTTATGAGAACAGATACTCCCAAAGAAAAGCAATTTTATCTTTTCCATGAGACAAAGAAAGGAAACAATTTAAAGAGTTTGGCATGGCCAGTTATTGAAACCTTTCATTTTTTGTCTTGTATTTCAATGATGTGTTTTCTAAACTTTTTTTTTTAACATGTGATCCCCTTTTAAGCTGGAACTGGAGAAGCAGAAGATACAGGAAGAGCAGGAAAATGCGCCTGAATTTGTCAAAGTCAAGGGCAACTTGAGGAGGACGGTCCAGGAAGCAACAGAAGCACCAGACTCCTAGAGCCAGGGCCTGCTTAGACTTCCAGCTTTCCTGCAGAGAGAGGCTTTTGCAAGTTGTCTCCCATTTGCCCCTCAAGAGGCAAAATAGCAGCATCAGCTGACACTTACTGAAGATGAGATTTTTAATTCCTGGGACGTGTGGATTAAAAAGACAATATCGTGAACAGATCGACTTGCCAAATACAGTCCTGAGATCAATGGATAAGGAGTGTCTTTGTCAGTTCAGTGTCATGGACCAGGCTGACATGCTTTCTCAGAGATTTTAACCAGGGATACTAGAGAAACTCCTTCAGTGTTGCACTGCTTTAACTCTTGTGATCCTCGTTTAGTGGAGATACACAGATTATATTTTGCTTTAAGTCAGAACAAAAATCCTCCTGTTATATCAAGCTTTGCTGAGCAGGTAGATGTCCTCCATCTAGACCTACAGCTTGTGTATATCCCCAATAATGTGTGTTTAATTGGAATTTTTATTAAATCTAGGAGGATATGAGGTGTGCTGATTACTGCTGCCCATCCCCACTAGGATAGGTAGGTGTGGGCAAGATGAGAATGCTTAAAATTCACCAGCAGTGAAAAGTTAAGCAGCCTTAAAGCCCATTTCTTGCTGTTTGACATGCAGAATTTGGGCCATGAAAGAATGAAAATCTGATGATCCTTTCACAGGGAGACTCCAGAGGCTGATTTGTCTCTGTCTGTAAACTTACACTGTTGTGTACAGGCCTGTGAAGTGCTACCTGTGAATTTACCTCTCAGAGCAAAATTATCTGTCTTCTACTTCTCATGTTTTGAAATCCTGCTTACTTTGGTGTTGTGGCCTTTCTCCTCCAAGGACATGCTGAACAGAGTACAGTGTTAACACATCACTTGGTAGTGTCTGAACTCAGTTGCTGAAACTGATCTACCATCAGTTCCTACTCTTTGCTTGCAGACACTTGTTGCAGTTTCTGCAGTAAAGAAGTGTTTAAACCAGACCAAACTAATTACTGGAATCCACTGAAATGGATTTTTTTTTACCCTAAAGTGAGGCATAAAATGAAATTCATTTTATTCCATCTTTCATTTAGCCTCAAGAAAGAAGTTTGTTACCACTGACACTTTGGGTCCAATTCTGTCATCTTCTGCCTTTCCACAAGTTGCCCCTGTGACTTGCCATTACATAAAATATTGCTCAGCTTGCACAGGGATAACAGAATCTGATCCTTCATGATTATGACTACTAGTTATCCAGGAAAGCCTGGGATGAGGAGTGGGGAACATATTGCTCATGTGGGATTATAGAATTGGATTCTTACCTGGTGTGATTGGGTGCCGATGTATCTTCACAATGTGGGGAGAAACCCTGATCTTCTTGGTCAGACCAGTCCTAGCTCTCACTGAAACTGTGTTCATACATAACCTGCTGAGGATCTAATCCCTAGCCTTTGCCTTAGGATGCTAAACACAATAATTTCTACTTTGTAATTACATTGGACATAACTGTTTGGGAACATTTTTTATTAATATCAGCAGTGGCATGTTTGTATTGTAAAGGTGTGGTGGAGGGTTGTTAGTTTGGTTTTTATAGTTCCTTTTGCCTTTCCTGTAAGTATTGGACATTTTAAATACAATTTCAGATTAGCACTGGGGACAATACACTCACAATTAGAAATGTTTCCTAGATACAGACTTTAATTTGTTAAGATACAGGCATTTTTTGTGAGGACATAATCAGATTGAGGGTAAATTGAATTGTGATAAGCATATTGCCATTGATTTAGACTTGCAGTGTGACTCACGTCCAGAAGATTAAATGTGAAGATGGTCTAAGACTCTTCAGATTATGGACATACACAAGACAAAGGCCAAATGTAAGACTCTTCCATGTATTATCTCAACAAAGGAGCACCCTGAATGCTGCAGGTACTTCCCTCTCTTCTTCCTTTCTCCTGGCAAGAGAGGATCTTTTCTGGCAATACATCATTCCAATGCTTGCACTGATTCTGTGTTGAGACATGCACTATGTCTGAGACTTCCACACCCCACTCATGCTTCATCTTAGCTGTTCCCAGCCTACCAAACATCCTGCCTCTTGGTTTCAGCTCCACATTAACCTTCTGCTCAGTATGGAGAAGTCTAGAAGTGAGTGAGGAAACCTTCCTCTGGCTTGAGCAGACCATTTGGTGTTAGCCATTTCCCCTTGGTGATCATGGCAGTCCTACCACACATTCACAGTGAGATGGAATCAGTGGCACTGGGAGTGGAGAGGGACCAAGTCCCCCTCTGTGGCTTCAGTGGCTGTGTTGGATCTGGCCCTCAAGGCTAAAGGCAGCCTTCTCTCTCCCCAGGTTAGCCTGTGATTCAGGGTAGAGTTTCTCTTTCTGAAGCACAGGAGGCCATAAAACTCCCTTGTACATACAGCATGAAGTGGTTTTTTTTTTTGATTTTCATTGGAATTAACTCTCTGTGTGAACAGAACATCAACGTGTGTATTAGAACATCTTTGAGTCCTGCTAATCCTAGGAACCCCAGCCACCTTCATACCAATTTTGACAGGAAAAAGCTTGTATTTGAAGTCAGGATTGGGCAACCCTTCAATGGGTGGCCAGTTAGTCACACCACAAGTGTCCTGTGCAGCTACTCAAGTAAGAAACTGCTTGCAGTGAGCGTAAGCAATTCCTGCTCTGCCCTTCAGCTCTGTGGGTTTTGAAGCAATCCAGCGAATCCTTCAGTGATCTGAAAATTGCTCACTTACCACTTTGTACTTTTTTAAAAACTCTTGCTTTTTGATAGTATAGTAGTAAATTTTTTAGCATTTTTGTGGCTTTAACATTCTGTTAATATCTGCACTTGTTTGAGTGTACATATATAAATATATATAAATATAAAAAGGGAGCCTTAATGGATTTGTTTTCATAATTTAATATTTTTTGTATTTGCTCTTGTATAATTGTTTTTTAACTAAAGGTATTACAAGAATGAGGGTGGAATACTTAGAACCAAAGCTATGCTTAATAAAATCTACTACATGCTTGGTGTATGTGGTGGTGTCTGTCATATCCTGCCAAAAACAAAACTTTGGGGGCTGCACTGAGATATCCAGATTGTTTCAAATTCTGCAGTGTGGGGGGAAGTAGCAAGATCATAATGACTCTTGGTTCCTTAAACCCTGTATGTGCAAAAGTTGACAAAGTTTTCTGTGTCTCTGAACAGTATTATCCTTCGAATAAATTAGATGCAGGAAGTTTTTAACAGGACTGTGCAGCTGTTCAGGTAATGCAGGGTGAGGCAGAGCATGAAGGAAAACTTCTGATGGGAGTCAAATAATTGTGGAAATCATTCCCTCTCAATCCTTGGAGTTATCAGCCTTGCAATAGCTCCATTTCAAATGGGAGTGAGAAGAGAGTAACTGATGCCAGCCTAAAACCCTCTAATTTTATAGATTCCCTCAATAACAAGCCTGGTCCTGGGTTCAAGTCCTACAATGCTCCTTTTAATTTAGCCAATGCTCCAAGGTGTGGTTCTAGTAGAAAAGACTTGGGCATGAGAAAGAAGGTGCAGGCACAAAGGATTTGCTGGGTTAGGGTCAGACAGCTCAGTGCAAAGAGCAAAATCCTGTGCCAACAGCAGATAGGGAAGGCAGCAGGGGATGGACAGGGCTGGAAGAGGTGTGTGCCATCAGTTCTGCACTGGTGAGCCCTGGCCAGCTGGGCAGGTGACAGTGGAGGGGGAGCTGCAGAGGAGCACGGGGTGAAATGAGGTGG
Source organism: Calcarius lapponicus (assembly GCA_039654755.1). Lineage (NCBI taxonomy): Eukaryota > Metazoa > Chordata > Aves > Passeriformes > Fringillidae > Calcarius > Calcarius lapponicus. The sequence goes on from CM077463.1 coordinate 12,027,850, forward strand.
GGGAGGAGGAGAGCAGTGAATTCAGAGCAGATGTCAGGAAGTGCTTTTTTCCTTCAGAAAGTGCTTTTCCTTCAGAAATGTGGAATGGGTCCTGGCAGCACTGCTGATGCAATGGTGCTGGAGCCGCTCCCGGAGCTCTGAGATGCGGGGGAGGTAAAAAAGAACAGAGTTAATAAAGGGTGAGTTTCTGTGGCCTGCTGGAGATACTGCCCTGTGCTCTCCTACCTCAAGTGTAGCCAAATGTGTTCTGAATTATCCTTCGATATTTCACTCCAGCTCCAGAAGGAAAATAGTGAGGGCATGTGATCTGCTTTTGTAGCATGTCCAGAAGAAAAGATGATCCTCCTTTTGTCTGCTTTTTTGGGTTGCATTGAGCTAATATGTTTTGTCATGTGGCTTTGCAAGCGCTGCTCCACTGGGGGCTTTGCCTGTGCTCCTGTGGCCATAGGCAGATGGGTTGGGTCGTGCCATAGCTTGTGGAAAGAAGCACCTTGAGGTCCCTTAGCTGCTCTTACAGGGTCCATGGGTAGTGTTTGTAACCTGAAGTGCCTGGTGGCACTTGCAGTGACCAGTTAAGAAAATAACTGGAGACCAAAGAGAGATTGCTGCTGTGCAGTTTCCATAGGATCAGAACTGATGTTTATAGGGGGAAGAATGGGAGGGCAAGTTGAGTTTTCAAGGCTTTCAATAGAAAGAGCACAAACACTTCATGAGATCTGGAGGAGTGGAAATACGAGATAATTTAGTGGAAATACAAGATACTTTTCCCCTCCTCTTGCCAGTTTAAACTCTTTGAAATCTTTCATCTGTCAGAGTAAAGATTTGTAGTGCTGCTGTCGATATTAAGGACAACTCTCCTCAATGGAGGTGGTGGAAACTGTGGCCAGAGGAAGTGTTTGGTGGTGGTAATGGAGCACAGATGTCCTGCCTGTCACTCCAGTGCTTGTGTTCCACAGCTTATGCATTGCTTTAGACCTAGGGGAGGGCTGCACTGGGTCCCTCCCATGGCCTGCAGTGCCTCTCTGAGCTTAGCAGGGACTGCTTCTGTTCTCTGGGCTGATTTTGCTGAACCTCAAGTACATGCATTTGAGCTAATCATCCACTTTTCCTTGCCATCAGAGCAGAGCAATCAGCCCTGTGGGGTGTATTGCCTTCCTTTGACTGTGGAGGAGCCCACAAAGCCTGACTGGCAGGGAACATTGTCTGCCTTGCAAGGATTCTGAAGCCAGGCAGTTCAAATGCCACCTCCAAACCACCCCTCTCTTTTTCATGGAGTTTTGTGCCCCAGGACGGATGAGGCACTAGATGCCTTCAGTAAATTTGGCCCTTCATGTCTGTGTGGTTCATCACTGACCAGCAGGAGGGGAGGTGGCATCTCCACAGTGGTGTGAGGGAAGGAGGAGGATGGGAAGCACCTCCAACAGCCAGAATCACTGCTACAGCCACAGTACTTAATTATCTAAGTAATCATTTTCAGAATTAACTTCCATTATGCACCCAAGTCTAATCTCTCAGGTGGACAGCACGAGCAGTTTAACACAGATTGGAGGTGGCACATGGAAACTTCAGCCTGATTAGATGGGAAAGAGAAACATGTTTCTTTCCCCCTCTTCAGCTATTCGGAAACAAATCTTTAATAATGCAATCGAAATGCCAGGTCTACTTTATTGTGCTCAGAAATTAAGAGTGCCCAGAAAGCCTAAGCCCCTGAGTGGGTTCATTTAAGGTAAGTGTTGCCTGGTGCAGAAAGGCAAAGGGAGCTGCCTGTGGAGTCAGGACATGGCAACCCAGCCCATCTGAAATGGTCTCCCTGAAGGAGGGGTTGTGTCCATCTGCTTATCTGTCCTTTCACTTTTCCTTTGGTAAATGAAGCCTAAAAGATTCTCTGATGAAAAGCTGATCAGGATTTTGCTTTCATCAGTAGCAGCAGAAAATGAGAGCGACCCCTTAAATTTACATTGTTAAACCTGAAACGTCCTTCATCACTGTGGTTGTGGGTCATAAGGGGTGATTTTCTCTAATGTGCAGTTTGAGCTCTTGTTTCCATCCAGCTTTGTTTTGGTGTTAATCCTTTCAGTGAATTCTGCTCCAGACAATTTCAGGGAACCACCTTCATACACTGAGCTCAGCAACAAAGTGGATTTGGGGAATTTGCTAAGCCCAGTGGGCCCCAGATATCACAACCTCTGGTTTGCTGGGGAAATTTTACTCTCATTTCTAGTACAGGTAGAATTAACTTCTTAAACACCAAGGAGAAAGTTCTCTTCAAACAGAGATCTTTTTTATAATTTTCTTGTTGCAAGGGAGTTGCTTCTGCTTTATATCAGGAATTCTATTCCCTGTGTATTAAGCAATTGTTATGATAGCCAGACAAGAGGTGAGCTGCAAACTCACTACAGGCCCCTCTGCAGTTAGAGCCACTCAGTCCTGATGCTGGAAAGCAGGAGTTGCTGTCTGGGGAGGAAAAAGGAAGAGCAGACAGTGGGAAGGCAAGAGCCTGAGTGATGAAGGTTTCCACCTTGCAGCCAAGGTTAAACAGCTGCTCTGAGGATGATGCATGCAGCCTGCATCTGTGTTCACATCGAATGTACCCTGTGCCTTTTTATTTCCCCTGAAGCCTCATTGTGTTTTTGATTTCTTTCCTATTGTTTCCTTTCACCCCAGGCTCTTCCTGCCTAGTCAGGCCTCCTTGCCTTTGGATTATTTCCCAGGGATGGTTTGTAATGAAAGGCATTTAATTGATGAAGAATCCTTGGGATGGATCCTGAAATGTGTATGAGGATGGTTTGAGGCTGAGTGCAGCAGCTTGGGAGGGAAACCCAGCCTGAGCCCTTGGTTTGTGGGGAGTGGAGATGGGAAATACTGGGTATGCAGGGACCAGGGGCAGGTGGGAATAAAAATTCTGAGTCTGACAGAGCATTAATGAGAAACCAGTATAGACATCTCAAAGCTTTTATCTCAGAGCCCTACTTTAAAAGGACTGTGATGAGAAAAACCCTATGGGGCTAAAAAGGAGAGTGGCAGAAGTTTGTTCCTTGATTCCTTCTCTACTGCCCCTGACCTGGTGAGACTCCACCAGGAATGCTGCATCCAGCCCTGGGGTCCCAGCACAAGGAGGACATGGAGCTGCCACACTGGGTGCAGAGACCACAAAGATGATCCCAGGGCAGGAGCATTCTCTCTCTGGAAGACAAGCTGAGAGAGCTGGGTTTGTTCAGCCTGGAGGAGAGAAGGCTCTGAGGAAAACTCATTGTGGCCTTCCAGTACCTGAAGGGGGTCTTACAAAATTGAGGGAGAGCAACTTTCTATGTGGGCAGATAGCCTGAGGACAAAGAGGGATGGTTTTAAACTAAAAGGGGAGAGATTTAGGTTAGATGTTGGTAGTTCTTTACTCACAGGGTGGTGAATCACTAGAACAGGTTGCCCAGAGAAGCTGTGGATGCTCCATCCCTGAAAGTTTTGAGGCCAGGTTGGATGGAGCCCTGAGCAGCCTGGTCTGGTGGGTGCATCCCTGCCTGTGGCAGGGGGTTGGAAATGGGTGATCAATAAATTCCCTTCCAGCCCAAGCCATTCTGTGATTAGCAAGAAGCCCGAAACACATGGAAGCAAGGCGAGGGCAAACTCAGCTCGCCCTCCTTAAAGCCATGAAAAGCCTCTCGGAAGGATTTGCCGTGCAGGCGTTTCCTTGCCCGGGTCCTTGTGCAGCTGCCGGGGCCGGGATGCCCGGGGATGCTCGGGGATGCTCCCGCTCAACTCGCACCGCCTGCTGCCCTCTCCTGGGCAAAGCAGGGATCCAGGGCTTGCCTTTCCTTCCCTCCAGAGCTTTCCTCTAAAAACACCGCAGCGCTGAGCTGTCGAGACCGAATGACTGCTGCTTCCTTGGGGAAACGCGTTATTATTTCGTCATTTTTCTATGCAAATGTTATCAACGCTTCCACTAAGACATCATTGATTTTCCGCGTTTAAAAGCCGTGATTGAGTGTGTTTCAAGAGCCTGGGAGCTGGATTCACAGAGGGGTGTTTGGTGTCCTGTGCCAAAGCACAGGGTTCACCATGGAGAGATCTGTGGTGGCTCCTGTGGAGTCTCGGGGACTATCCACAGGCAGATCCCTGCAGAGATCCCTGGTGCTCTCAGGAGATGTGATAAGCCCAAATGTGCCAGGGTTGTGTTTGGAGCAGCCTTCTCCAGCAGCTGCCCACATAAAGATGTGGTGACAGCCACCACTGCTGCAGTGTGGGGTCCTGCAGAGGATTCACCTCCTGCTGCAATCCCATCAGCAATCCCGTCCCTGTGCCATCCCCCCTGTGCCCCCTTCCACTGCCTGCCCCACCAGCAGGGGTGTTCATCCTGCTGTCACCCCAGAGAGCACTGATGTGCCCTCTGTGGCCTGGCAGCCCTTCCCAGCAGGAGGGACACCCCAGCCAGAGCCTCCCTCTGCCCCAGGGAAGGAGCAATGGGACCATCAGAAGGCAGGTGGGGAGAATCCCCCATTCCCACGCATCCCACTCATCCGCCGGCATTTACCACCCCGGTTTCCATACCTACAACTTGTCTCTCTCTGTACCCATTCAAACTCTCTCCTTTGCTTTCTAAAAATGTCCCCCATCCTCAGCTCCATCCTCGCTGGCAGCAGGCTCCTCCTGTTGCTATAACAACGAGCAGCAGCCCAGCCAAATCAGCCAGACCCTGCCACATTTCCCTGCCTGCGTCCAAATCATCCCCCTAGGTGTGAACACACTCTCTTCTTCCTCAAGCCTTTGCCATCTGCCTGCAAGGGGGAGATTGCTCCCTTTGGGGGGCTGCTGGCCCTCTGCACCCCCCCATGTGCCTCCTTTCCCCTCTGTGCATGCTCTGCAGCCCCCCAGCTGGGTCCACACACGTGAGCTGGGCCACACTGACTGTCCCACACACCCTCTGAGATAAAACACCACCCTTGTGGCTCACAAACCCCATGCAGATTAAACTGGGAATGGGAATGGGGAGAATTGCTTGAAATAGAGCGGAAAAAATGTGCCCAGGGTTGTATCCTGGTCTGGGCTGAAAGCTGGAAGGTGTGTCTAGCACAAAGGTGCAGGGGAAAGAATTTTTTTTCTGAAGTAGAGTCTCAGGGTGTCTCTGCCCTGTGGCCTAAGCCACACATCCAGCCCAGAGAGTACCCAGTGGTGCTGTGGAAAGCCTCTCTGTCACTGCCAGGGTGCTGCAGAGAGCAGGGAAACGGGCCCTGCCACCCCTGAGGTCCTTGAGGGCCCTCCTAGCAGACATTGGTGGTGGCTTTTCCAGCCTTGATCATGAGCTCCATTTGAAACTGATTTCTCCCAGCCTGTCTGGGCTGGCAGCAGCAGTCTGGGAGGTGCAGGTGGAAATGGTGAGATTCCTCTCTGCCACAGAGAGTGTGGTGTTGGGAAGGATGAAAGTTTGACAAGAAAGTCTCACAGATATGTATGCTTAGCAGAAAGATTTTTAAATGTTGAGTCTGAAGAAGGAATAGAAGAAATGAAAGCAAGTTTGATATAGAAGAAAATAATTGCTGAGCCAGTCTTACTGGCTAACCAAGGAGCAAAGGGTTTGTTAGTTAGAAGGGGTTTTGATGACTTAGAGCAAAGGATAAACCCACCCCAAACAAGAAGATGTTTTTACCAAGCAGAAAGACAGCACATGCAAACAAGCCTGCCTATGTTGCAAGCAGAAAAAAGGTCTCAGAATTTTCCACTGCAAGAAAACTGAAAAACAACTTCTAGCTTAAACTGCAATGTACTGACTTTTAGTGATTGGAGAACAGTAACATGAATATGGTAATTACAGTAGTTATGATAGGCTATAGATAAAAGTTAAGGTATAGATTGGTTCTACTGTATGAAGATGCTCAGCAAAGAGAAGGATATAATGCAATGTAACCAAAATTAAAGGGTCTCCAGGCCTGCCTGCAGCTGGAGCTGACAGCTGTAGGCACAGGCTCTGTCACCCATGGCCCTGGATGGCTGTAACCTCTTGGATGGAATAAACTGCATTTTGGAGAGCCCCTGGAGTCCCACATCCCTCATTCAGCTCTTACAGTGTGGCACAAGGCTCCTCATCCTGAGCTGCACCTTTGCTGCCCTTTCCTTGGGCCAGCTGCTGTCCCAGGGCTCGCCACAAGGATTTCTTACCTCCCTGATGAAAGGCACCTAGGACAGCCTCCTGAGGTGATGCCAGACTGGAGGGACACCAAGAACCACCCTCCAGTGCTGTGCCCTCAGCTCAGGAAGGGCTGGAGAGGTCCAGGGAAGGGCAATGGAGCTGGGGAAGGGGCTGGAGCACTGGGCTGAAGAGGAGCAGCTGAGGGAGTGGAGGATGAAGAAAAGGAGGCTCAGGGAGGGATTCCATCACTGCAACTCTCTGGAAGGAGGTTACAGCCCCTTTTGACTCTTCTTCCAGGTGTAGAACAGGAGGGAAATGGCCTCAAGTTCCACCAGGGGAGGCTTAGATCAGATATTAGGGAAAATTTCTTCACTAGAAGGGTTTCCCAGCATTGGAACAAGCTGCCCAGGGGGTCACCATCCCTGGAGGCATTGAAAGGATGTGTGGATGGGACATGGTTTACTGGTGGACTTGCTGATGATGTCAGAGGTTCTTTCCAGCCTGAATGATGCAATATCCTCTGCCTCTTCTCACCTCAGGACAGCTCCAGCTGTTGCTTTACCTGTAACATTTTCCATTTTCCATTTTCCATTCCTAGGCTGGAGGCCAGGGGAAGTCTGGGGCTTTCCCAAAATGTATTAAACAGTGCAGCCTCCTCTAGTGAGTGAGCTGGCAAGACTGAGGAGCAGTTTTCCTCCAACCTTTTCTGTTTGGCAAGCAAGGTGCCTGGCCAAAGAGACCTGCTGAGAGTTTGTTCCCTGAAAGTATTTTTGTGTGCATTTTTAAATTCTCCAGCCCCTTGGCATTTATATCTCACCCTCACTGACTGGAGTGAAATCACTTCAAACCCAGGAAATTGGAAAGCTCTTCAGAATACTTATGGCAATTTCTGCTCTTTTTAGCAGTGAACTGTTTTTGCACTCTTGGCTGCAGCTGGAACTACATATCTGCTACTGTTAATTTTGGGAGCTTTTGTGGCCTCAACAGCAATATAAATTTACTTCTTTATATATGGAGCTTTGGACTAAAAACCTGTTCTTTCAGTTCATCTTGGATTTCTGGGTTCAAGAGCTCCCTTACTCCAGAGCTACAGATCTCTTCTGTTTTGAAATGACTTTTAGGTGCAAAATGATTTTGGCTGGGTGTCCAGATGGACTTTTCACACAACCTGGTTTTGATAATTGGGAAAAGGCTCCAGAAGACAAATCTGAGCTGCTACTGCCGCTCTTCCATCAGGAGGAGACGTATGTTCTTCCTGTGACCCCAGGGGGACAGAGCCCCTTTGTGCTGAGCTTTCCACCCTCCCAGGAAGCGGGGAGGAAATCTTTCATGAAGCTGGTAGATGTTATGGCTTCTCTGACCAAAGAGAGGTTTGCTCCCATAAGTGGAGATTCCCAGCTGCCTTTTTTTGGAAAGGAACCTCCACAGCTGGAACCTCCACAGCAGGTCCAGGCTCTGCAATTCCAACAGCAGCAAGCAGGCCCAGGCGTTCTTGTGTGGCTGTGGTGGTGTTTGTGGGTCCCCAGGAAGAGGGAAGAGATGAGAACCTTGACTCCATGTTCCAGAAGGCTGATTTATTATTTTATGATATATATTATATTAAAGGAAAATTGTATACTAAAACTATAATAAAGAAAGAGAAAGGAGACATCAGAAAGCTGGAAAGGAATGATAATAAAATCTTGTGACTGACCAGAGAGTCTGACACAGCTGGACCTGTGATTGGTCATCAAGTAAAAACAACCACACGAGACCAGTCACAGATCCACCTGTTGCATTCCACAGCAGCAGATAATCATTGTTTACATTTCATTTCTGAGGCCTCTCAGCTCCTCAGGAGGAAAAATCCTGGCAATAGGATATTTCAGAAAATATGCCTGTGACATGTGGCCACATTTCACAGAGAAAAGCAAGGCACAGTTTCCCAAGGATATTTCTGGGAATTGCAGCGAGGGAAGAAAAAACAATTCTTATCTCATTTACTGCTCCTCTTGTGCTCATGTTGAATGTGTCCTGGAGATTGCTTACCCAAGGTGACCAATTGTATCCACGTGTTTGTGTCAGGACTGTCAGCAGACAGCCACAAGGTTTGGTTTGAGTGCTTGTGCATTTGCAGTTTAGATGTAGTGTAATGTAGTGTAATATAACATAGAATAAAAATATAGAATATAAAGTAGTTATATTACTTTTAAAAGTAATGTAATTTTATATAATTTAATATATAATATTAAATTAATATATTTTAATAGAATTTATAATTTATAATTAACTATTATAAAAATATAATATAGAATAATAAAGTAATTAATTAGCCTTCTGATATTTTGGACTCCTCCTCATCACTCTCCCCAGACACTGGGGTCACCCTCTGATACAATATTATTGTCCTCACCTTGGCTGAGGACCCTGCTGCTTCCCAGCCCCACACCCACCTCCAGTGGCGCCTTCCTCAGTGTGGGGAGGCTCCAGAGACAGGAGCAGCTGCCCACAGGGACATGGCATGCCCACAGAAGGCAGCCCTTGACCCAAGCTGGCTTATCCAGGGAAATGGAAGTAATTCCAGTAGCTGATCACCTTGGGACCAGAGATCCTGCATCCCCTATTTTCTCCAGAGAAAGCATCACTCTTTCATTGATCCCATCCAAACAGGAATGTGGTGAGGGATCCTGGCTTTCCACTCTCAGGACTTTAGCTGGTCAGAGTGACCCCGAGATGCATTAGAAAGTCTCTTTTCCCAGACTGGAGCTCGAAGAAGGAGTCAGAGCTCTTCAGTTCTCAGTCTCAAGGTTGTTTATTGTATTTTATCTATAAAATTCATTCTCCTGTCCAGCCAAGATTCACTCAGCAGGACAGTCAGAGGCACTCCGCCTGCCCCCAGGGTGGTGTTATCTTTTTATACTAAAAACTACTTGTACAATATTCACAATTACTTCCCAATACCTATCACCTGTGTTAGACAGTGAGCTTCTACTCTAAACCAATCCAAAAGTGCCAACATCACCCAGAAGATGGAGGCCAAGAAGAAGGAGAAAGCCTGGACATGCCCAGATTCCTCCATCTTGCCCCCTGAACCCCCATACCAAAAACCCCAAAATCTATTTTGTCACCCCATGATAAATTCACTGTCATTCTACTTAAAATTTCGTGACTTGCAATTATTCATATAAAGGTTGGTAATTGTTTTTTTTCCAAGGGCTAAATCAAAGGCACAGGGGTCCTGGGCTCTGTGCCAAGGTCTCTGAGCCCCCCTGGGCAGGGGCTCGAGCCCTCCAGGGCAGCCAGAGGAATTTCCTGGGTTCCGACATTCCACCTGCCATTTCAAGGGCATTTCAACCCTGCCAGGCTATGTTAAGTTGTGATTTTCTGTCTATGTATTTCTTCCATTCCCAGCTTTTAAGTCGCCCTGCTGCACAGGGTTGTGCATAGAGGAGCATGAGAGGGAATTAAGGCTCAGTAGCTTGAATGGCTTCTTCATCCTCTTCCTGCAAGATTCCAGACCTGAGCAATGCTTCTGAAAAGCTGTTTTTATAGGCCCTTGTCAACAAGTTTGTGCCAAAGTTCTCCAAAACTTGTTTGTTCTCACCTTGAGTTGGATTTGTGCAACCAAGCATTCAGGAAAAGATAATGGCTTTTTTATCAGCAGTTATTCTAATTCCTAAAGATTTTAGTACTATCTGCTGCATTTCATTCTGGATTCCAGGCTGAGTTTGTAATTGGATTTTTTTTGCCAGTGAGTTAATATGCAGCAATGATGACATCCCTAAATGTAAGCTAATATAAAATTGAAGATATTTTGGAATAGCTAAGCTTCCAAATAAGAGGAAATCATCTAAGAAAATGCCTGCATAGTTAAATTATGTTATTCACTAAAGGCATTTTTTATGTGCAGCTCCCTCAAAGCAGCTGTCTTCATAAGGCCAGTATTCAGCCAAGGAAGTCTCAAAAATCACTCATTGTCTTCAAAATGCCATGATTATCTCAAACATGGGAAGGAGGGGACTAGCAGACATGCTTGATCCTTCTTCCAGCCATGACTGATGATTGTGTTTCACCTCTGTTGAGGTGGGGCTTATCTCATGGAAAGAGCACCAAAGGCAGTTCAGAAATATCTCAGCTGATATTTAAGTTCAGGGCTGTTTTGCATTGCAGGCAGGTGAATGTCAGAGGTTTCCAGGAGGGGCTGGGAGTGGTGCTGGAGGTGTTTGCAGAGGGTGCTCTGCACAGGAGGAGCTCCAGGGCTCTGTTTTGATGCACCTGGAGCCCACAGCAGCAGGAGCAGAGCTTGTGCAGTGTGAGGTTTTGTGTCTGTGCCAGGGGGAAGCTGCCCCAGGATAACTCATTAAAGAAAACAAAGCAGAGGCAGCTGTTGGGGTCATCTCATATATGCAGTTTGTTCTTTTCCTTTGTGCTAAAAAAAAGCTTTAATGAGTGGCTTTGTGTCATGAAGGGGCCACTTTAACTGTTTCTTATATAAAAAATTGAGTGGTCCTTTTTATGTGCTTTAGCATTACTTTTTGTAAGGAGGATTGAGGACACATGGTGTTGAGCCTCACTCAAAGTACTAGTACTCTTGAAAATCTACAAATGTCACATTCCCTGAAGTTCATTGTTTTCATCACCTATCACTGTAGCAGATAATACTGTGACCTGTGTGTTTAATTATTTTTAATCTCAGCTTTCAAGCCAGTTAATTGTGCAGTTTTTATTTTGTCTCAGTTATGTATGTTCAGATTTGTCGCATCCCTCTCCTCAAATATTTTCTGTGTTGGTTGCCTGGAACATCAGTGACTGCAGAGATGCACAGGCCATCCCCAAGTCATGCTTGTGGCCTCCTGTGTCCTCCTTATGAAATCAGTGAAATGAGTGGAGAGAGGAAGCCTGATCCTGTGTCTTGGATGGGCAACACAGAGCCAGGAAGCTCCTGGGTTTTATTCTTGGAGCACTCTCTAGCTCACTGTGTGGTCCTGGCCTCCTCCTCCTCAAGGCTCCAATTCAGCCAAGCATTGCAGCTCTTTGCTCCTGGTGAGACCCTGAGCATCCCACTGAGCTCAGGAAAGTAACAGAAGAAATGCTCTCGTGCTTGGGTCTCAAATCCTGGTGCCAAGCCTTCTGGTGCCAATGTGTTGTGCATGTCACATACCCAGAATGGAAAGAAATGAAGGTGCATGAAAAATGGGAGCGAGTCTCTGGGTTTCTCACTGCTTTTGTAAGCTTAGAAAGTGAAAATTAATGAGGTGTAATTAAAACAAAAATGCGGCGTGCGTACACAAGTCCAGAGCACCAATTAACCTGACATCTTGTCTGTGGAGTGAGAAGACATGGATTGAGATGCCAATTTTGCTGATGTTTTGTTCATATAGGTGTAGACCTGTGGAGTTAACATCTGTTCTTTCACCCTGTTAAAAACCAGAGACTCTGAGATGCTCTGTGGAGCAAAAAGAAGATTACACAAAGCTCCTGAGAGACACGGGGATGGGGATCCTGCTCCTGGGGACCCTTCCTAGGCATGTGCAAAGAATGTGAGTTCCTCAAGCAAAAAAATCCTCAGGCTTGTTCTGGCACCCAGAGTGTTCCCTCTGCCTCACTCTGTGCCTGGGCAGAATAATGAGCTGCCTTCAGGTATGATTTAAAGCTGGTCATGGTGGTTTAGGGATGGAAATACCCTGACTTTTTAACATGATTCGTCTGCCTCTAAGTGCCACTTTGAAAATGTATTCCCTGCTGATTAAAATTAATGAGGGAGTCTAGAAGGAGGAAAATAGTGTTCAATATTCAGTGCTTTCTGAATTTTGGAAGGTTGCCTGGGAATATTTCTAAATTTTGGACGCTTTCTGAGAAAAATCTGTAAAACTGAAAAGCACGAGGAGAGTTCAGCTGACACAGGTTATTTTTGTGCCTAGCTAATGAAAATCAAATAAATCCACTTGTTCTCAAGCTGTGTTTCCTCTCTGGAAAATCAAGCCATAACATGACACTGGCTGAGATGCAAATCCCTCTCCCCCTGTCCTTTGGAGGGTCAAGAGCAGGACCTTTTGTTGGCAACCCCAATCTTATTTGTCTGTCCTGTGGGCCTCGTTATCCCATCTGTTAGCCTGAGTTGGTAGCATAATTCAGGTTGGGAGGGCTTCTGGATGTCTCTGATGCACCCCAAAACAGAGGCCAGCTTGGGGGGTGTCATTCACAGCCTCCTCCAGCTGAGCTTCTGTTGTCAGTGGACTCAATGATCACTCTGGGTCCATTCTGCTGCAGGACATTCTGTGATCTCCAAGGAGGAGATTTCACTGCCTCTCAGATCAGCCTGTTCCAGTGCCTCAGCACATTCCTCATCCTTCAGCTGGCTACCTCTCTTGTTTTTCTGGCTTCTACTTTTGGGCTTGCTTAGGCAAGGGCATCAGCAGATTTCAGTTGGCTGAACATTGGTGTCTGGTCCCATTTTGAGTGCCAGTGGGGAATGTCAGCTCAGGTAAACCCATTCCCAGGGCTGCCTGAGGAGCAAAATGGGCACAGCTGGAATTATATGGCAGCCCAAGCCATGAAGATACTCCTGGTGTAGACCTCCATGCTGTCTGTGGAGCCCAACCATTGCAAGCCCAGCAAGGATCAAACCTCCCTGCCCTGCCTGATGAGCTGTGCTGCCCAAGGCTACAGGAAAAGCTGAGCAGGGCTCAGTCCCTGGAGAGCTGGACAAGGGGATGAAGGGGAGGAAGGTGCTGGAATCCACCTTGGTGTGACTTGGCAGAGCTGCAGTGGTGTTGCACTGATTTTGGCTTTTGAAACTCTGGTCCATTATGAGAGGAATATTGTGTAATTACTGGAGCTGCAGCCTGAGGAGGACATGACAGTCAAAATCTCTTTGTTTGGAGTTCTAAAGATTTAATACATGTAAATCATCTTATGTCAGTATTATAATAATGTACGGGGATGCAGTGTGGGTAAATGAAGGTGGTACAGAATGTAATCTTATCCCCCAAAGAGTTGCAGCTGAACCAGTTACTAAAGATTAGGAGCAGGTCTGATGTTAACAGGCCACACCTGTAGCCAGTAAAAACAGTATTATAAAAGAGTGGATTGGTGGGGTCAAGAGTCAGATGGCTGCCACAAGGACCAGGAACAGGCAGTGCTTGGAGGAGCTGCCTGTAAGAAACATTGAGGAGGCACAAAACTCTGGTGATGTGGAATCCTTGCACTATAATGATATAGAACTCTTGCATTATATAAGACAACACGGACAAGGGATGAAGGGGAGGAAGATGATGCCAGTCCATCTTGGTAGAGCTGCTGTAGTGGTGTTGCACTGATTTTGGCTTTTGAAACTCTGGTCCATTATGAGAGGAATATTGTGTAATTACTGGAGCTGCAGCCTGAGGAGGACGTGACAGTTAAAATCTCTTTGTATGGAGTTCTAAAGATTTAATACACGTAAAACATCTTATGTCAGTATTATAATAATACAGATATTTAATGTGTAATGTTAAATTTATGACATGACCAAAGGGTTTATCCTCTGATAGGTGACATCCTGAGCTGCACCAAGGGCTGATGATGAATAGTCAAATGAGCTGCAGGGGACAGCCACAGTCAGGCAAGCCATAAATCTGAGCTCTTTGTTCTCTGCTGAGACCAACCTACAGCATTTATATAAAAATATGACATAGGTGTGCATTCTACCTGAAAAGGAGGGGTTGACAGCACTAAGATTTCCCTGCACAGAGCCTCTCTTTTTCCTGCCAGAGGTGCATTGCAATAGACACAAACATTAACATTTTCTGCTTCACAAGACAACTGCTGCATGGGGAATTTTTCATCCAATAGTGTGGAAATAAAAAATATTTGACAGAGGCAGAGCCTGAATGGCATGTATGAATAATCAAAGGCACCAGCCTCCATCTGGGGTTTACAAAATGCTGTAGCACACTGAAGGTTTTTTCTAAACAACCTCCTTGAAGTTTGAATTCTTGAGCTTCCAGACTTCTCAAGGCCCAAAGGCACTAAAGAAAAAAAAAAAGGATGTACAAACAGAATTTTAAATAAAGCACTCTCTCCAGAGAGGAAACTAAAAAAGAAAGAGACTTTTCTCCTGTAAAGGAGAAAAAGAGCTGAACACACAGGTCCTTTGTTGCATTAGACCCTTGAACTTCTCTACATGGCGCTATCATTTCCAGCAGCTTTGTCTCAGGGTTGCTAACACCAGGAAAAAACAATCCAGGATTCTATCAGCCAGCTTCATTTTGAGGGAGACTTTGAGGAACTAGAAATCCCACCTCAGCTGTAACTGTTTTATTTTTGTGAAGCAGCTAAACAGAGTCTGGAGGAAGGATTCCTGTGGAGTCAGTCAATGGAGCAGCTCCCTCTGCTCTGGCACAGCCAGCAGGGACCAGCCCAGAGAGCTGGTGGTCTGTCTGAACTCATAAACTACTGGAGACTTTGAAATGCTCTCTGTGTTGGTCTCCAAAGCTCTCGCCTCTTGCCCAATTATGTAACTCTCAGTCCTGATGTGAATGGCCAAACTGCAATTTATCATTGGCCTGGGTCTTGGCTTTTAATTCCTAACAAAATCCCTGGAACATGAGCATGCATCCAGCATCTCCACCCAGGACACTGAACTTTGGGAAATACTGCCTGTGTCTCTGTCTTCAGAGAGATGCAATTAAATGAGGGTCCTCAGTTGGGTTTGATCCCTGGAAATCCTTGAGGGATTTGGATACTTGATGAGGATTTTTAAATTAGGAGCAAATATGTAGTACCTTACTTCATATATGTGGCACCTGCTGTTCATTACAGGCTGGAGACTTAAAGGACAGGCTTGTTGTGGTCAAAAAATGAGCAGAAGTTCTGCAGACATCCGAGGGTAATCCTGCCCCACTGACCTGCGTGGGATGGAGCTCACTGCAAGAGGCACTCCTGACTGCCTGCAAACTTTGAGGAAGGAAAATCAAACTCCAAGGACTCTGTTGTGAGGAACAGCTACTCACTTTTCACAGTTTAGGAAGGTTTATTAAACCTCATCAAAAATACAACAGAAGACTGAATAGAGAAAAAAGGGAGCAGAACATTTTCCCTGCCATGTGCTCAGCCCCCTCACAATGGGGGTTTTCCCTTTTTAACCCCTCCCAAATCCCAAAGTTGTGTCCATCAACCCTTTCTTTGCTGTCCAGGGGTGGTGATCTCTCCCTCAAATCCTGATTGGAGGTCAGATGTCACCATAGTGACAAGCCAGCCCTCCCAGATGTCCCAACTCCAGCTGTCCCTTGATACCCACGTGAGGGGGTAAAACATAACTATAAATCTATAAAACTTTTCTTAACCTATATCCATGATATTTCTCTGTTAATTGTGAGAGTCAGTCATCCCATTACTCATCTATCACACTCTAAAGGAAAAAAACTTGTCCACAACAAGAAGTTCCAGGTAAAAAGCTGGTACCTAAGTGAATTTTGCAGAGAAGCTGGCTAGTTTCAGCACATTAAGGCACTGAATAACCATTTAAATGTGGTTTGGGGTTTTCTTTTCTGAGTTTCTGGCTCAGCAGATAAATGGGGAAAAGAATGAGAAAAAATGAAGGGAAGAAAAAGCTTCTGTCACCTCAAAGTACTCTGGGTTTAAATATCTCCTTGTGCATCCCCACATAAGCATTTTGATCCCTGACAAATAAAAGAACACATACCCCTGGGAAAGAATGTAAGGAATTGTTTTCCAGGAAAACCCTTTTAGGGACGATTTGCATGCTGGAGAGAGGAAGTAATCTCAGTTGTGCAATTCTTAAGGTATTGCAAAAATGTCTTGAGATGTACCTGTGCACTAATGACTCCCAGGACTACAAAGCAGAGTGAAAGAAATAAGGGATAAGCCTAAGAATGTTCCTCTGGGAAATTCATTGCCCTGTGATGAACAAGAGGCCTTTAACCCTTTGAAAATGCCTCTAACATATTGGAGAAGTGAAAAATGCTCCCTGCACATCAACTCTCATGTGACAGCTAACAAAAAAATGGGTCACACTGCACCCACATTGTTACAGAACACTGGTTTAATTGCTGCTGAATAGAATTTCCTTCTGGCCTGGAATTAACGATTACTTAAATAAGAGGATCCCACTGGGGATCCCCCACTGTTGATACTGTTTTATACCTCTCTTCCTGCCTCCCATGTCCAAGGGAGAAAGAAGGAATGGGTTGCTGCCCTTCAGCTGCCCTGACATGGGATTTGGTCCTGCCAGGCTGTTGCAGGGTGCTTTAGGGTGCAGCAGGCACCAGCAACCAGCCCTTCCTAACCTAATTCCCCTGCCAGAAGCAGCAAAATCAAGGATCTAAAATAACTGTTTCCAAACATTAAAAAAAAAATAAAATCAAATGGTAATTAAAAAATTAGTGAAACAAGCTTTAAAAATTTGCTTGAAAAAGACTCAGTGGGATAGTTTAATTTTCTGCCTACAATTTGTCTACAGCTCCAGGGACCAGACACTTGGAAAGTGATGGATAAGCTGTCTATGCAGTCATGGATGGTAAGGAGGCAGAACTATTAACAAATATGCCAAATCTTTCCGAATACCAAAGGATTTACCAATTATTTACAGACAGCCCTCAGTTTTGTAGAGCTGCTGGTGAAAAATGGGGAGAAGTGTCCCTGGAGAGCCTTTCTCCATGGTGCTGTGCTCCTAGGGAACTCCTGATAATTCATCCTTTCCTTCTCCTTGGTGGTATCTGAACAGCTTCTTGTTGAGCCTAAAGCACATAAGTAATATCTGTCAACACTGATTACAGCTTTACTGCTGCTGAGACACTGTAATGTCAATTCTTCTTACATTTAGCTTCTCAATAGCCCCACTCTGAATTCAGATGTTTGCTGTAATTTAATAAAATACTCTAACAAATATATTTGTGTCAAACAGAAGTGTCCTCAGTGGTAAGTAATAAAACACTTAATCCAGCTGCAGAAGCATGAAGTGTAATATTTCCTGTAATAATTTCCTTTTCTGTCTAGCAAGATGACCTTAAAATCTCTCAGAATGTGTTGAGCTCCAGTGTTGAAGCAGTTCTGATTTGCTCTTCATCATCTAATGAGTATATTTTTTTCCTTGTCTGGTCTCCAGTCTGAAAGAAGAAGATATAAAAGAATAAGTACTGTGCCTACCACAGCACTGAGTAATCTCAGCCACACCTTGCTCAGTTTGTTTTAGGCAATTTAACTCTTTCTTTTTCTCTGATTTTTTTAAATGCACACAAATTTGGAAAGACAACTTTTAAAAATTGCTTTCATTTGAAGACAATATATTCTTTCTGATTTTTAATTCAGTTAGGAAACAAATAGAATCTTATGCTGTTAGAGCAAGAACCTCTTCCCCCCTCTTTCACTGCTTTTCTTCCTGCTTCTTTTTCTTTTATGACAAATTACTGCAGAGTATCTATTACCTGCCTGGACTCCAGACCCTGGAGGAACACTTTATGTTTCACCCTACAGCTCATAGGAAGGACTGGAAGGGTTTTGGGTGGCTTCCCCCTGAAGTTGTGACTGGTAACAAGTTGGATATTTTTCCTTTTTTGATATTTTCTCCCTGGGGCTTTTAAGCAAGAAAAGATTTTCAATTATGAGCTGCAAATAGCAAACACACGAGGGTGCAGGGAAGTGCACCATGGAAAGGTGTGAGCATCCATTGCTGCAGCCTGGTATTGTTAATGACTGCTACCAAGGGAAGGGGCTGCACCTCATCTTTTATTTCTCTCATCTTTTATTTCTTTGTCTTGTGCTTAGAAACTTCCTTCCTTGCTGTGCTGTGGCAGATCCTCTCCCAGATCCTCATTTATTTACATAACCATTTAAAATACATATATTTAAAAGCAAAAAATGAGTGTAAGGAGAAAAAAGAAACCAAAAAAACCCTGAGGGATGCACTGAAGCTAAACTTCAAAGCCATTCCTTCCCTGCTGCCTCCTGTGACTCCACATCTCTCAGTTATGGAACACCAATGCTCCATTTAACTTGCTGCCACCAGCACAGCAGGAACTCTCATCTTTATTTGGGATGAAAGAGGAATCTGCCTCTTGAGGAGCACAACGGAGAACAGGTAAAGGGGACCCAGCCTGGCCATGGGTGGAGGACCCAAACCAGCTGAAGACATGTCTCCCTGTTCTTCTAAGTTCCTCTAAGCCTTCTGAAGTTTACATTCTTGTAAAGAACTTTCTCACGCGCTTTTCTGTAAATAAATATTATTTTACATTCTTTTCTGGAGGAGGGAAAATTTGATGGGCTCTTGGTTTGTCCAGTGTCATTGGAGAGGTGGCACTGTCATCTTCCAATCCACTTTTGAAAATACATAAATGCTGGAGTCAGAAATTAAACTGCCCCTCTTTTACCTTGAAGGTTCCAGTGTCTGTGTTGTTTTATTTCGTGTCCTGTAATGACAAACTTGCCACACGCCCTTGGAGAACCAACCCTTAAGCCATGACCTCCGTGGCTATGGTGAGCAAATGGGTTTCCCCCTGCATGCTTTGTGACCCTGTGTTGATTTTTTTGTACCCCATTGGTCCCACTTTGTCCCACCCCTGTGCCCTCATCCCATTCGTCCCAGTGCTCTGCCCTGCCCCTCACCATCCCTACATAAACCTGTTGTAAATGCAGGTCCACCAACGAGGGGAGGGAATGATGAATCTGATTCCATCTGAAGGTTAATTTATTATTTTATTATACTATATTATATCAAAGAATTCTAGCCTATACTAAAGAATACAGAAAGGATACTTACTGAATGCTAGAAAGATAATAATGAAAACTCCTGACTCTTTCCAGAGCCCCGACACAGCTTGGCCCTGACTGGCCAATGAGTGAAAACAACTCACAGCAGAATCCAGTGGAACAATCACCTGTGGGTAAACAATCTCCAAACACATTCCACGTGAGGGCACAACACAGGAGAAGCAAATGAGATAAGAATTGTTTTCCTTTTTCTCTGAGGCCTCTCTCTGCCTTTCAGCTTCCCAGGAGAAAAACCCTGGGCGAAGGAATCGTGTTCAGGGAACGTGAATGCCTCATAAACCCCTGCTTCCCCTGCCTGTTTGGCTCTTCATCCCTGTGCCCCCTTGGAAGAAGGGGCTCAATAAAGAGGGATCCTTTCCTTGCATCTCCACACAAAGACCCCATCTCTTCTTCAGCACCATGTGAATCCTAAAGGAGCTGAAATCACCTGGGGTGAGCATGGACATGCCTGTGCCCCCAGGACTCATCCTAAGGATGTGCCTATGCTCCCAGGACATCTTCTAAGGACATGCCTGTGCCCCCAGGATCTTCCTAAGGACGTGCCTGTGCCTCTAGGACATCTTCTAAGGACGTGCCTGTGCCCCTAGGATGTCTTTCTAAGGGTGTGCCTGTGCCCCCAGGATCTTTCTAAGGACGTGCCTGTGCCCCCAGGACTCATCTTAAGGATGTGCCTATGCTCCCAGGATGTCTCTTTAAGGACATGCCTGTGCCCCCAGGATATCTCTTTAAGGACATGCCTGTGCCCCCAGGTTCCTAAGGACACTTTTTGGGAATGTTGTGGTGCTCTGACCAGCACCCTGCCACCGCAGCCATGGGGCTGTGCCACAGGCTGCTGGTCCAGGCCAGGCTCAGCCCTTGGCTCTGCTCAGACACCTGCTGCCCTTCCCCAGCCCAGCTGCCCCGCGCCCCCACCCAGATGGGACACACCAGGTGGCACTGGGGACCTGGGAGGGCAGCCTTGGACACAGGGAGGGATCAGCTGTTTCTCAGCAGGCTCCTTCTCCTGCCACCAACAGGCTGGAGCTGTCAAGGGGTAGTGAAGCAGATCAGAGGATTTCAGACCAGCTGGAAAGATTTAAAAAAAAAAACAAAAAAAACAAAGAGCTACAGTGGGAAATCAACCCCTCTGCTGTTTTTTATGGCTATAGAATGTTGAGTATTATTCAGCAAGATTTGGTGGAGGTTGAAGGAGATGGCAAAGCCCTTAATTCCTACAAAAGCTGTATGTTCTGTGGTTTTGATCTCCTTCATTTCACCAAAGGTGGTTCCTAGGAGTCAGAATTTGTTTAGGGTCCACACTCAGACCAGTGAGACCAAGGGAGTTGTTTGAGACTGGCTAAGAGAGAACAGGATGTGACCTGGGCATCTGGGGACACTTCTCAGAAAAGCATCACAGCATTGAGAAGCAGGAATCTAATTCCAAAACTGATGTTTGCATTTCTGGAGTAACAGTGACTCTTCTGGATAACAGGTCTACTTGCCAAAGCAGAATCTGAGGTGCCTGAAAAGTGGGTCAAAAA
The DNA here is from genome assembly GCA_039654755.1 of Calcarius lapponicus. Classification (NCBI taxonomy): domain Eukaryota; kingdom Metazoa; phylum Chordata; class Aves; order Passeriformes; family Fringillidae; genus Calcarius; species Calcarius lapponicus. The sequence goes on from CM077463.1 coordinate 12,048,235, forward strand.
AAACAAGAGGCTGTTGTGCCCAAACAAGCTGAAGCTGTGTCGCTGTGCTGCCTGTAGGCAACCAATCTACAAGATAAAGGACATTTCTTCCCCTGACTTTGCCTACTGCCAGTTTTACAGCACCAAATCATTTCAGCATCTAATTCCAATTCGCAGTGATTGTGTCCTGGGTTAAGATTTAGCAAGAGGCACAGACAGGTTTTTGAGTCACATAGAGGACTAATGGCCAGCACTTAGATCATTCTCTGGATGTGTGAAGGAGCCAGGTGCTGGTCCCTCCTCTGCTTCCCTGAAATTTGCGTTGATCTCAGGCTCCTGCCCCTCCAGGGACCTGCCTTCCTCCTGGGCATTCAGAGATGTCTAAGCTGCGTCTGTCCTCGCTGGCATTTATCCACTTTCTGTGGTAATTGAGATGATGGAAGAGGAGGAAATAAATGAGAAAGCTTGGGAGGGGCAAAACCCAAAAAGCATTATACAAATACTGTATTTGTTTTAAAAGGTGTAAACCATTTAAAGGCTCAAAACTTAAAATGATGCCCTCATTTATTAATAAAGAGAATTCAGGGCTAAATTTTAAAATGACATAGCCTGTTTTGTTGCCAATTCTTCAAAAACAATTATGCAGATGAATTTGTGATGAATGGGTTGGCAGCATGAGTCCAGCTAGAGTTTAAGGCTGATATTATTATTCAGGCCACTGTCCTCTGACAGATACAGAAGTGGAGGTTAAAAGCTGATTTTATGGCTTGCTCCTTGGGTTCCTGGTGGCTAGGAAAGGTGTCACTGTCATATTTTCTGAAAAATCCCTTTGCCAGGATTCTTCTCTTGAGGAGCTGAGAAGCCTCAGAGAAAAATGAAAACAATATTATCTGATTGCTTCTCTTGTGTTTTGCTGCTTTGGAATGTGTTTGGACATTGTTTACTGGCTGGTCATTGCTTGATTGGTTGCATGTGAATTGTTTTGACTTAATGACCAACCATTGTTGTCATGTCCAGCTGTGTTGGGGCTCTGAAGAGTCATGAGTTTTTCATTAGTATCTTGTTAAGCCTTCTGTAAGCATCCTTTCTCTATTCTTTAGTATAGTTTTAGTATAGCAGAATAGAATAGAATAGAATAGAATAGAATAGAATAGAATAGAATAGAATAGAATAGAATAGAATAGAATAGAATAGAATAGAATAGAATAATAAATTAGCCTTCTGAGAACATGGAGTCACATTCATCTTTCCTCCCCACGATGGAGGACCCTGAAAATACCACGGAAGGGTGATCAGCAAAAGCAGCAGCTTATTTACCTCGATGTAGCTTTAAAGATTTTATCTTAACTATATGTTGTGTGTCATTAGAAGACTTCAGGTGCGGTATTCAGTTTTCTTCTCTCACTTTCACCTGCTCCTGTGAGATTTGAAGAGGTGTCAGTCCCCTGCAGGCAGGGCACTTTGTCTTAAATTAGAATAATTCCTCAATATTCAGCAGAGTCTGGTGTAATTTCAGTCACGGCATCCGAGTGGGATTTGATCCATGCAGACTCTGGATCTGTTCATTACCTGACTGAGCAGACACATCAGTGCATCTCTGTTCTAGTCACAGACTCCTTGGAGTTCACTCGTCAGCAGCATTAATTACTCCGGTGCTTGATTCTGGGAAGCCCCTTTCCCATGTGCTCCAAATGGTTCTTCCTCTCCCCAGGGCCCAGGAAGGGCTGGAAAACCATCCCAGCCCTGCTCAGAGCAGAGGCTGGGCAGGGACCTGTGCTCCTCTGCTGCATCTCCCAGACTGCACAGACAGGGAGACAGCCACAACAGGCCCCTCAGACACCTGCAATACATCATATGAAAATGAAATACACATTTAATTGCTGTTGAGGCTTGTGAAATCATTTGTCTTCTCTGAATCTGACCACCTTTTATTTTTTTTTTTAAACAGCAAGGCTGATGTATAACTACCCCCAGATGCCTGCTGCTGACAGCTACTCAGATAAACCTATTTGGTTGTGCAAAGTATTGTATGAAATACAACAGTGCTTGATCACTGCAGTAGTTTTAATTCAGGTGAAAAACCGGTGAAGGATAAAGAATATGTGGCTCAAGTTCCTGCATGCAGAGACATGCATAGCCACCTACCCCATGTGTCCCTTTTGGGAATAGCCTGGCTGGAAAATTCATGCAGATTAGATATATATATATATATATATTATATAAATATATATATATATATATATATAAAAATATAATATATACAATAATTTATATTGTAATACATATTATATAATATATATAATTATATCTACAATAATATATATTATAATACATATGTTATATATTATTATACAGATAGATAATATATATTATATAATATACATTATATAATATATATTATATATTATATAACATATTATATAATATATAACATAGAAATATATATATATACAAAAAGCAGTCTTTTATGTCTAACTTGCAACTCCACTGTGTATGGTTAAGAGAGGACAGCTTTAGCTGCAGTGTCTGTAATCTGTAGTGATACAGATTCTCTGGAAAATCAGTATCCTTCCAATTGGAAGGCTGCTCCATTTCTGCAAGCAGGTATGAAAAGCAGAGTCTGGGATGGTCCTGGAGCATTTGCTCTCTGGCTGCTCACATCTATCCTGAATCACAAAATATCAGGTACTTTCAACAGATTTCTGAATTCTGGATCAAAAAGTACAAGGAGAGAGCAAGAGGAAGGAAGGGTTTTATCAGCTTTCTGCACCTGTATTTATAGCCGGAATTTTTGCATACACTGCTGTTCAAGTAACCCTTTTTGAATCTTGTTTTGCAGTTGCCAAGAAAAACTAAAAATAATGATTTTTTTTTTCACTTTACCTTTACAATAAAAATGGGGGGGAAAGGTTGTCTTAAGCAAAGTGAAATTCAAAGTATTTACAAAATTAATAGTTTTTGCCTCTTTTTCTTTTGTGGGACAAAGTTATCTTCAAATCCACCTCATGGAAAAAAAATTCTCAGTGTTTTCCAGCTCGTGCAGACTGGTGACTGTGCTGGTGACCACAGGGGTGGCTGCTGACACAGAGTCACTGCCCCCAGCCTGACAGCCTGAGTTCTCAGCCCTGCATTCCCCTTGGAAATGAGCTGCTGTTTGTGCTGGAAATAAAAGCCATGAGGTTTTGTCCTGCTCAACAACGAGATGATGAGCGGGACAAAATAAATGAGATGAATTCGTTATTCGGCAGAATTTAAAACCTAACCCTCACTTTTTTTCACCAAGTCCTGAGCTGTTGAGTTTACATTTTCCCACCAGGAGACAGGCTGTCCAGGCTGGATTACAGCAGAATTCCCTGGCTGTGGCCTGCTGTCTGCAGCCTCCTGGCCCCAGGTGCCAGGTCAAACAAGGGGAGGTAAGGAGCCATCCCCTGCAGACACTGCTCTCCCTGAACAGAGGCTGCCTCCTTCAAACCAGCCTCTGACCACTGCTGCAGGAGCAGTGGGCTTTGCTGTAGCTAAGAGTAATCCTTTGTAAATGCTCCACTGGAGGTAAACTTCACAGCTGGAAGTGGAAGAAACAAAAAACCCATTGCCTTGTCTTTGTAGCACGCAGGCTGTTCTGGAGATAAGAGCAAAGACCTGCACTTCCTTGAGCCCAGAGGTGTTTAATCTCTCTCTGGCAGAAGCAGTCCTCCCTCTTGTGTCACAGTAGCTGTAGGATTTTCCAGTGGGATGCTGTGCACCTCTGTGCATCCCCCTGGTGCCAGTTACCCCAGGGCCACCCCTGTGATCAGCCATTCAGACACTCACACTGAGCAAGGAGACTCCTGGGCCAGGAGGAAGAGGAAAAAGGCCCTAATTGACAGGAGTAGAAAAACCCAATTACAGAGATGAAAGAGGCAGCCCAGGCATATGTTTCTCGGCTTTGGATCATCAGAGCTGCCAGTTCTCATTATTTTCCAGCAAGGCTCAGTCTCTCCCAAGAAGGGGCTGTGGCAGTGCCTGGCCCTTTGTGCCTGCCTGCCTCACAGGTGAGCAAAGCACCTGGCAAAAGCACTCACTGTTCCTGTGGGGAAAAAATCATGGAATGGGGGTAGATGAAAGAAAGGAGGAGGAAACAGGGAGACAAGGGAGGGGAGAAGGAAAAGCCTATCCTGGGAGAACAAACTAATCAAAACCACGGCGTTAAATAAAACAAAGCAGCTGCCATTAATAATTGAGGACGCGCGCTGAGTGCGCCGAGGGTCTCTCATCTGTCTGAAGGATGGAGGGAGCAAAAGGGAGAGAAGCAGGTATGAAAGGCATCATTTCCCCGTGCCTCTAATGAGCACTGCTGCTTGCTTTTTCCCCCCACACACCTCCTCCCCTCATTATGCTCCCTTTTTCCCTCACCTATTTGTCATCTGCAAATGTCTTGCTCTTAAGAGGACCCTGGTGTTGTGTGGGGTCCGAAGGAGGCAGCGGAGCTGCTTTGTCCTTGGTGATGGTCAGCACTCCTCCCCGGATGAGGGCATTTCTCCAAAGGGGAGGGAGGGGTCAGTGTGTGGCATCTTTGTGACCCCAGACAGCGTCCAAGTGTCTGACACACACACAGACTTATTCTCTTGAGGTGGAGAGGCACAAGGTTGGATGTGTGAATATCTGGCTCCCACACGCTGCATAGCAAATAAAGGTTTGGGACATTAATTTGGGCACTTCAAACTAGGAGAGGGCAGGGTTGGTGGTACAACCCAATCTGATCTGTTCCACATGTGCAGATGTAATTATTTCTTATGTGATTGGCTATCATTTCTGTGCAGAGTGAGGAGTGAGGCTCATGGTGCCCTGCCTTGCTGGCTGCAGCCATGGGTGATTGCAAAAGTAGGAAATGGGTTTAATCCAGTGGCTAAAGGGCCAAATACAGCCCTTCAGATCTGTGTCCCATGTGTCCCTATTGTGAGGGGTTTAATGATGGTGGTGGCATACATGTCCCTCTTCCCAGGATGCCCCCTGAGGAAACAGTGGCTCTGTTTAGTCTGTTCTAAACATCCCCATCTGCAGGGACAAAAGAGATCTGAAAAAAAAGCCTGCTTCCATTCATGTTCCTGTTTGGGTTTGCAGAGTCTGCTGCCCCAAGCCTCCTGCCTGGTCAAAAGAGAGGAAAAGGAAACTCCTGACATCTGCCAGCCACGAGGACTCATCCTGGCCATGGGCTGAGCCCACCTCTCCCTCCACAAGGGAGCCCAGGGCCACCCAGATGCCACAGCTGCAGAGCACAGGCCTTGGGCAAGAACAAAACTGGGGCTTCTGGCTCTTCCCAGTGCTGCAGGGCAGGGACAGGGCTGTGCCCTGCTGTCTCTCCAGCTTCCTTCCCAAAGCCATTTCTCCAGGGAGCCTCCATTGCCCTTCCCAGCCAGCAAAGGAGCAGCCACACACCAGGAGCAGCTTCCAGACAGGGGGACATGGGAGACACAGACACCCTGTGCGCTCACACTGCCCTGGGCAACATAAAGGAGATCTTGTGCAATGGCTTCTGAAAGGCAGGAGCTTTGGGAATGTTTCTACAAGCAGTTTGAGAAACCCCCTACACCTCCAGCCACACGGATCCAATAGCCCTTTTTGGGGAATGAAATTGAGTTATTCCTGTTTTAGTTTACACCAACAGAATCAAAACTGGACGTGTGCATTGCTTCCAAAGGACACAGGGACATTTTCAATATTTTAAAGTGTATCTAAATAGCATGGAGAGACCCCAGCAAGGGTCAGAGCTTTGCTTTGGTAAGTTGAAACTCTTCTTCCAAAAACATGTAGTCTGAAGCTTCAACTTCATTACCCATTTGCTCCCAAGCCTTGGTGAGATTTGGAAGTGAATCCCCCAGCAGCAGCCCCCATGCAGGATTTGCACTGGTTTTCATGCTGGGTTTGGTGTGCAAAGCTTGGGTTCCTTTTGGAGGACACACAAGCTCTGCCACCACCACTGATTCTGTCTAGAACCAGAAAGGACCCTGTGATTTGCACAAGCTCACCCTCAGTGAGCCCCAAATTCCTGGTTTACAGCCCCTCTGAAGGGTATGTGGACGGAAGAGAGCCAAAGGAAGATTTCAGTTTAAAGGAATTCCAATAGCAAATTGCTGAACTCCCTGCAGGGCTGTGTAACCCATCACTGGTTACAGCAGGGATAGCAGCAGAGAAATTCTGTTAAAAATCAGTTCTACATTAAAAAAGGACTCAAGGGAGTCCAGAGAACTATTCCTTGGACTGAAACAGCTGTTTGCTATACCAGTGCAAATATCTTTGCTGGCTAGTGTACCTGATGAGTGTGTTTGACTTCCACACCAGGAAAATCATTCACAGCTATAATATAAAATAATCAGTGGACACAAATACAGATATATCAAGGGAATAGGCATGACTTTTGTAGAGAGAAGTCATTCCCCACAGGTGTGTCAGAGCTCTTTAGGTGTGTTTAGGGTACAGAATTATTGAGTGTTCTTAGCTGAAAGAGAGATGTCTGTGGGGCCAGAGGGGTGAGCAAAGCTGTAGTGTCCCAGTGGAAAGAAGAAGGTGCCTGAGGCACAGCTGTTTTCTCTTTGGGGGGCAAGCATTGCACCAAAAGACACCTGCAGGTTCCAGGCTTTTGAAAGCAAGCTGAAGGACACACAAAAAACCACTGCAGTAAGAGTGAGCAGCATCAAAATGCACTGGAGGGACTGAGCTGTTCTTTCACACAGCATAAATTTAAATTGTCAGACTCCTTGCCACGGGATGATCTTGAAAATTTTCAGGGGTTCAAAGAGATATTAGACAAGTTGGTGGAAGAAAAATTCCTTCAAAACTGTGTAATACAAAAACACTGAGTCAGTCAGGAAGCCTTTAAGTTTCATATTTCTGGGTCTGGGGAAAATACTCAGGGGTGGCTTAAAACCCTCTCAGTGTCCTACCCTTGTCCTCTTCCATGGAAATCTCATGGACTCTCCTTTGGCCTTGGCTCCTGCATCCACCTCGTGCTTTTATTGCACAGTGCTCAGGGGTCACCTTCAAAGTGAGTAAGAAGAATATCTTAAATGAGCAATGTAAAGAAATATTCTCAAAACACTGCTGAAACTGTGGCAGTTGCACAAGTTATTAAGGAATCCAAAGTTAAACTGGGTTTGAAAACAAGCTGGACAGATCCATGGCAAATACCTCCATCCTGGGCTATTAGACAAGATGCCCCAGAGACATTGCGAGATTGGAAGTGACTGTGCTGCTGGTGGCTTGGAGGTAAGGAACTCAGTTACTCAGTCTCCTATCTCCTCTCTTAATATCCAGCATTATCTGTTGTAAAAATGTACATTTTTACATTTCACATTAAAGAATGTTATCTTTGCCCTCATTGCTGCAGGGGCCCATGGAGACTTTTATCAGCTCCAAGGTTTTATCACCCAGAGGAAGGGCTCCAGCCCAAATATGAGGTGGGGAAATGATGCACTGGCACGGGTACAGCTCTCTGGGGATGATTGATTCCCTGAACAAGGTAAGCCTGGTGTTAGTGGAAGCCTGAGCCTTCAGTTTGAGCTGAACTGCTGAGCTAAATCATCTCTCCAGCTGATACAGGTCCAGCCTCCTCCATCCAGCTTGCCTTTGAAGCACTCAGTGCACAGCCTTCTCCCATCACAAAGGAAATTTTGTTCAAACTGAGCCTGAAACACCTTCAGCAATTTTTCTCTGAGCAAGCCAAAGACATTTTTTCAAGCTGCACAAAAATCTGTGATCACTTGACAGCAAGATCTAAACCAGATCTTGTAGCAAAGGAAGCCTATCTTAAAATGCCTTAGATTTATGAAGATGCTACTGCATTATAAAGCCAGCATATTCAGCATTTCTGTAAAGAGATTTTACCCAGGCAATCACATTTAACTCCAGCTTCCATCCCTGCTGCTCCCTAATCTGTGAGGGTGTGTTGATAACATACAGGTTTTTCAGTAGGAAATTCACTAAGTTCTAAGAAGAAGTAAATTTATTTCCATGGAAAGCACAGAGTAAATTTGCTTTAAAACCTTTATTTCCCCATAAAAACTGATAGAGGAAAAGTCCATGGTCTTCCTGGGGTTCATCTCTGTAGAAAGGGGTGATATGGAAATAGAACTGAATGGAAACAAGATTTTATTGTGCTCATATTTGCAGCACGGCAAACCTCATTAATATAGCAAAATAATACATCTTGCTAATCAAAAGAAGCATTATATGAGCTACTGGCACTGAGAGGAAATTAATTACATGTTTAAGTGTTATATTTGATATTTAAAAGGCTTGGTAGGGAAGGTAGAGGGTTCTCTTTTCTTATGAGTGACATTTCTCAGAAGGATGCTGGGATTCCTATGAGACTAAAGTACCTTCAGTTTATATGGCAAGTGTCAGAAGTGTGTGTCTCACTCCTGATATATTTTTCATTCCACAATATATTCATTTTACGTCAGACATGCTAAGAAGTTGCTGAAAAAACGTGTTGAAGGAAGAAATATGAGTTGAATTCCTGTAGATCCCCTCCAGAATACCAATGAGTAGACTGATCCATCAGAAATATTCACAAAGACCTGATGCATTAAAAAAAACCCTGTTGCTGCAAGTTGTATGATTAACATAGCTGTCAGATGCTCGTTGTTCTCTCTCTCTCCCCCTTTTTAAAATCATAGTTTAAAAAATAGATTTTCACAGTCACCTGCCCTCAGAAGTCAATGCAGTAATTTTCTGCACTCCAGAAGCAGTTTCACTCGGAGGAGCTCAAAGCACTTTACAAATAATATATATATAATATTTATATATATATATATATATATATATATATATATACCCAGGCATGGAATCAATGGAGTGGCTCTGAAATGGGTGGGGACAGCTTCAAACTGCATCCAGGGACACCCAGCCCTTCCATGCAGAGCTGGGCTCCTGTTCCCTCTGCCTTCCCTGGGGACAGGGAGCAGAGAGAAAACTCTGACATCACCAAAGGGGACCAGACGTGGTGCAAAGCTGTCACCCCTGGCTCAGCGGTGGCATTCTGTTGCAGTAAGGTAGAAAAATTATAAAGAAAAGCTTTATAAAATCAGTCCTGCTCTGGCTAGTGTGTCATTCCTTCTAAGTTAAGCTAGCCCTTTGCACGTTCCCATGTGAAAGCAATCCTGTTGTGAGCAGTTAGTTAACATAACAATCTATTGCTGGGTAAAAAAAAAAAAAAAACTTGCAGCTGTATAAATTGTTTTTATGCCATTATATAGAATTTTTTTTTTCTATATGGAAAATCTAATTTTTTTCTAATTTTTCTATATAGAGAAAAATTAGAAAAATAGATATTTTTCTAATTTATATATAAAAATATATATAACATATATAGAGAAAAATGAAATATATATATAAATATAAATATATATAAATATATATGACATATATAGAAAAATGAAATATATAAAAATATAAATATGAACATTATATATATATATATATATATATATATATATATATAATACAAAATATATATATATGACATATATATAGAAAAATGAAAACTATCTCCCACAAACAACTTTCCTGCACATCCACAGCAGGGTTTGAGTGACCAACCAACACGGAATAACAACTTTTTACTAACCAATAAAAGTAATTGGCCAGAAAGCTTCTAAACAATTGAGTCACACACAAGGTCTGTAAAACTGTATAAAAAGGAGTTATGGGAATAAAGAATGGCCTTTTTCCACCATGAAGAAAACGGAATCCCACGTGATTTACTCCCATAACATTCTGCAGCAGGTGAAGGTAATTCACAAAGGAAGAAAGTGGCCGGGATTTCCCCATCCCTAGTTCACTTCTCTGCATGCATACAGATAAATCTTGAAGTGCTTTTGTAGTGCTTGTCATCAAAAAAGCGCCTTTTTTTTTTTTGCCTCTTCATGTATTAAGAAAGTACTTTGATTTTGGAGAGTGACTCAGCGTTTATTAAAAAAGCAGGGATATAATGTCATTCCATCAAAGGCTTTTCCTGAGTAATTTTCCCCTGAGGAGTAAAAAGATAATTAATGGAATCACACATTAAAACAAGGCAGAAATCCTGAGCCTGGTGGCAGTATTTGTGCTCAGTATATTGGTAGTTTAAAAAAACCCCTTAAAGTCTTCTCTCCTCTTAGGCATTTAATTTACCCATTCTTTTATGCCAATTTTCCAGTGTTTGAAAGACTTTTTAATAAAATGCAACATTTAAGAGGATAATTTCTAGCTAAAAAAGACAAGACTTTATTCTAAACTCTTTAACTGTGGCTGGAAAAAGGGTCCTTGGCCTCTTTTTAATTAATGCTCCTGGGAATGTCTATGGACTTCTCCAGTTTCAGCACTGATCAAGAACATCCAGTGGGCCATTGTTTCTGTGCAGTCTCCAACTCAACACAAGTCATGGCAAATCCCAGTTTTTCTAAAGTCCTTTAGAATTTCAGACCAAGAATCTGAACTCTCATGCTGTAACATCTGTGCCCTTACAGAAACATCAAAGAGACCCAAGAACTATGAGGATTAAAAAAAAAACAAACCTCATGAATTGGAAGACAAGGAGTTTAGACTGCATCTCGTTGATTTGGCTGCTGTGCATAAACTCACTGCACTGAGCTTCCTCCTTTGATCTGGGGAACTGTGGAAAACTCATTTTTCTTTAAGTGATCAGAAGTTCTCACTCAGGGTAAAGTGTTTTAAACCTCACTGGAAAAATAATGCAAATTCCTGTAACTCCAAAATCTTAATTCAAAGCAAACTGTTGGTACAAAAAGCAGAGATTCTTATCAGCAGGTCTGGTCAATTTTATCTCACACCTCATTTTTGGAGCAAACAGATTGTTGTCCAGGTGAGCTGTGATGTTGGGATTGACGCCAGCCCCCCTGAGCTGTGCCTGGGTGGATGCCCAGGGCCCATCCAAATTTAAAATTACACTCGTGCCAGGGGGAATTCTCCCTCTGGTGAGCTGGCAATGAGGAGCTTCCCAAAGACCTTTAAGATAAGGTCTGAACTGTGCTGTTACAGATCTTGTACACAGACAATGGGAAGACATCCCATCCCTCCATGGAATGAGGAATAAAACGGAGAAATGAGGGATTAAAGCAGAATACAACAGACAATAGGAGAGGTTCTCGTGCTGTATATGTTTGACTACTTCTGTCTCACCTGTTATGAGGTCATTAACTCTTCAGTTTGGGACTGTATCTGTTGGCAACAGAACAAATAGGTCCCATTTTTTTTACTCTGAAGCCTTAAGCTGCTGCAACCTCTGGAGATGTTGCAATATAACCAAGAGTATTAAAAGAAAGATTAACGTGAGGGAATTTGAACAGTAATGGAGGTAAGAAAACACCATGCAGAGTTTCAAAGGTGAAGTCTGAAAGGAGTTAAGGAAATGAATCATTCTTACTGTTGTTATTATTCATTTATATTGAGCCATAAGTGCACGTGTCAAATCTGTGGAGCAGAAGTCAGAGGAATCAATGTTTTCTTATTGCATTTATGTTTTTTTGTCAAAGCTTCATAAATTGCTGCCATTTTTGGAATCGGGTTTTGAACTTCATGCCAAATCCAGCTGTTGTTCTATTCCTAATAGAAAGCATTGCTGCCATTTATTGTTAGGCATAAAATTGAGAAACTAACCATAAAAGGATGCTCAGTGCTGTAACTCTGACAAATCCATCTCAATGAAGGCTGTTATCAAGGGATATATAAATATTGAATGGGGAGATGCTTGTTTCCTTTCAGCACATCCTCCTGGATAATCCATTTGGCATCACAATATCAAAAGCTTTATTTTATATATTAAAGAGATTTGTTTCTCTGGTCCCTCCTCATTCTGCCTGCGGTTTGCTTTCCCATTAAACTGGTTGAATTTCAATGGCAGGTGCCACGGGTAGGAGAGAGGGTTATTAAAATACACCAGGCTGAGCAGGTCTCTCACAATCTGACACTTGTTTTTAAGAGCTGCCACTGTTTAAAGCTGATTTTCTAATTACTGCTGGGCTCCTGGTACAAGGAGACAGGATAATTCACCATGGAGGGGCAGCAGTAACTACAGCGAGTGGGACCTGTGTAAAAGGAGAATGAATGTCAGGAGATGCAGGGAAATCATTAACTCACACAACTGGAACACCAGCAGACCATGTACATCCGAGCAGCCATCTGCATCTGCTTTTCCATACTCCCCTGTATGGAAAAGCTGTATTTAGATTAAATATGTCAGACTTCCTCAGGGGATGAAGAGATTATGTGAAGAGGGGATGGGGGGACTACTGTGCTATAAATAGAGGGCTCCTTGAGTATGTCAAGGGACAAGTGACTGGTTTATCATCCAGGGCAGGCACAGGAGAGGGCTGCACAGTCCTGCTGTTGATACACAGTCATCCTGTGTGAGCCTCTGCCTCCTGCACTCTTCCTTCCTTCACCTAAATTGGTTGCCAAATACAGAGGTAATAAAGGAAGAGAGTGAAAAATTTCAAACCTTTGAATGAGATTATGGGGCACCATTGCCCATCAGAACAAACTCTGCTTTCAGCTTGTGAGTTCCCTCTGCCCTGTGTTCCATCCACTTGATGGCTTTGGGTGCTGATGCTTTCCTGCTGGATTCTGGAATCCCTTTCAGCCTCAATCTGCTGTGCCAATAGGAAAGTATCATTTTGAAAGTCAGCAATATTGCCTTTATTTGTGTGTATAAAATTAATCCAGGAATGTGTTTTCCACATTAAGTTCAAAATGCAGGAGTTTGGGGTAGCATTATGGTGTTCAGCATTGGCTCTTGCATAACCACTGGGAAGGAATCCACAGCAGAAACATACATGAGGGAGAGAATGAAAATGAATAAATCAGAAGTTGGCCCCTTCATGTTTCATAATTCTTGCAAAAAGATGTTTTCCATCTTGCAAAAGCTGAAGACTTCAGAGGCCTTCTGTGAGTGTCATTCCAGTTGACCCAATTAACTCTTGTGGATGGGCAAAAGGAAAAGGGCAGGCCTACAGAAGAGTGATCTGTGAGTCTTATTTCTGAGTCTTCAGCTGAAATTTTCTCTGAACAGCATATTTCATTTCCCTCTTCTGTGGCTTCTCCAGCAATTTGTGCAGCCCAGTTTGCAAACTGTTTTGGCTGAGCTCTTTGAGATAGCTTAGTTTCCTCCTGCAGGGAAGCACAAAGAAAGCAGCACCCCTGACTGTGTGGAGCCTTTGGAAATTATTATACCTTTGGGATATTAGCAATTAACTGCACAGGCTATAAGTTTTAAGGAGATGCCATTTTGCAAATGTTTAAACAGATGCACCAAGAATATTTTTATATTTTTACTGTCTGGCCATCTGTAAAGCCAGGTGTCCAAATGACGTGCCTTAAGATTAAAATAGACACATATATAGCTAATACAGTCAGAAGCTGATGAAATAACTTAAATTACCTCTCAAGCACACAATTGTATGGCAGCTCTGATGTGATGTCTGGGTTGGGTGGAGGAGCCTTGCATTTCTTCACCAAGGAAAGCACTTTTTGCTAAACTGGAGAGGGCCAAACAGAGGGACACTGGGATGGTTGGGATATAGAGAGGCAAATATTGTATTTATGAAGATTCCCCAATGCAGGGAAGAATAATTTGCAGAACTCTGTAACATCAGAAGGCTAATTAAATACTTTATTATACTATATTATACCATACCTATTTTTACACTGTATTACACTAACAAGAACTATACTAAGCTGCAGAGACTCGTGACTGTCTGCTGACCAGACAGTCCACACAGCTTGGACCTGATAGTCTAATTAACATAAACAGTGTCATCCAGAATCCAATCAAGCCATCACCTTGGGTAAAAAACCTTCCAACATTTTCCACATGTTCAAAAACACAGGAGCAGCAAATGAGATGAGAATTGTTTTGATCATTCTTTTCTCTGCTTCTCTCTGTTCAGAGGGCATGTGAAAGCCACATTTCCCCCTGTTTACTATAATAAAAAGAAAAGGAGCTGTGTTTGCAATTTCTCTGCTGGGCCCTTGCAGAAGAGAGAACAAACAGATCTCGAGAGGTTTATCTGTTGCCAATCAAAACCTTAATCAAGTGCTGATGTAGAATAATCAAGGAGATTCTTTACCTATAGAACATCAAGTTCTATCATATCACTAAAACAAGGTTTACAAGAAAACCAAACACCATGCAAAGAATGCTCATTGTTTCAAGTCCAAACAACTGAGTTTCAGGAGAAGGTCCATTGGCTGGAGATGTCGATCTCTGACATCTCTGAGGACCCTTCTTGGTCCTGAGTCAGAGAACTGCTGAATCCTGAAAAAGAGAACTTGCTAAAGTAAGTCACTAATAACTATTAAAAGTCCACCAAATGTGCCATCATATATTATCAAGCACTATTGAGAAAATCTCAGGAATGCCCTGGCCACAGCCTTTAATTCAACCACTTGGGCCAAGGCTGGCTCGTGGCTTTCCAGTACCTTGAGCTGGCAGTGAAAAACTGCTAAACTGCTCAACTGCTGCCTTTTCCACCTTTTTTTAAATTTATTTTTTTCAGAAAGGCCAACAGCAGGCAAAGGGAACTTGTAGGAGCTGAAATGAGGGATGTGGGACTCCAGGGGCTCTCCAAAATGCAGTTTATTCCATCCAAGAGGTTACAGCAGTCCAGGGCCATGGGTGACAGAGCCTGTGCCTACAGCTGTCAGCTCCAGACCCTTTAATTTTGGTTACATTGCATTATATCCTTTTCTTTGCTGAGCATCTTAATACAGTAGAACCAGTCTATAACTTTTACCTGCAGCCTATCATAACTACTGTAATTACCATATTCATGTTACTGTTCTCCAATCACTAAAAGTCAGTACATTGCAGTTTAAGCTAGAAGTTGTTTTTCAGTTTTCTTGCAGTGGAAAATTCTGAGACCTTTTTTCTACTTGCAACATTGGCAGGCTTGTTTGCCTGTGCTGCCTTTCTGCTTGGTAAAAACATCTTGTTTGGGGTGTGTTTATCCTTTGCTCTAAGTCATCAAAACCCCTTCTAACTAACAAACCCCTTGCCTCCTTGGTTATCCAGTAAGACTGGCTCAGCAATTCTTTTCTTCTATATCAAAACTTGTTTCCATCTCTATTCCTTCTTCAGACTCTACATTTAAAAATCTTTCTGCTAAGCATACATATCTGTGAGACTTTCTTGTCAAACTTTCATCCTTCCCAACAGGAACTGGTCTTGGTTAACTTGGAAGAGAAAAGCAAGGGTGTGACAGCAGCTTTGTGACACTTGGGTGGGCTGGAATGGAAGCCAAGGCCAGACCCTCCTCAGGGGTGCAGAGATCACAGGGTGGGTGGGGAAAAGCTCTTGGAGACTTCCAAAGCTCACTCCATGTGATGCTGGTTTCTCACAGACAGACGGTTCTGGCTGCCAGAATAACTAAGTACCTTAAAATGCGTATTATGCCTCACAGCTCCTGGCAGCATGTGGCAGAGTTATTATTTCATTAGAAAAATGAGGGACTTGTGTCAACCTTTTCTCATAAAAGGGAAATTAGTTTCAACCCCCTTTAGCCTTTAGATAGGAGTCTGATTGATTTGCAACTGCAGCAGTGGCTCCATGCAAGCCTTCCCTACACAGAATCATTCCTTCAACCAGAACTGAGAGAAGGAGCCCCTTTGGGGCAGAGAGAAGCACCTGAGCTATTTTTTCATCCTTTTGATGTTGGAAAATAAATTTAAAGTGGGAAATGATGAAGTTATTAATGGACTTGCCTCATTAACTGCTACCAATTATCAGAAGGCAGCTGTGGCTACTGGTTCTGTCCTGTGGCATTGGGGAGTGAATTCCAATTTATTTTATTGAGGAGCTTTTTACAGGATCTTCCAAATTTATACCAAATTCTGCCCATTTCCCCAGTCTTTGTAGAATTATTGCAATATTTAAAGATTAGTATTGGTGTTAATTATGGGGGGATTATCCATCCTACAGAGCTCCTATGTGCTCAACCTGATGACCTGATGCACCTAATTTATGAGTGGGGTGTTAGGACAGTAGGGTTTGGTTGGGTTTTTTTACCTACCAGAAGCAACAAGAGATGATTTCTTCCAGGCAGATATTTTGAGAACTGCCTGTTTAAATTTGGCAGACCTGCAGCACTGCAGCCCTAGATCTACCATGGTGTAATTAACTCTGGTATTGCTCTGTTTGTCCCTCTTCATTATGGGAACCAGCTATTTCCCTGTGATAGTACCAAGGAAATTGTAATTGTGTGAGACTGAGAAAATGCATATTCATCCTATGTGGGTGTCTTAGTAAAGCATTTTAGCCCATATAATGTGAAAATATTTATGGATTTTCCTCTTTTTTTTTTTGTTCCCCTGATGACATTAGGAAAATCCCCATTGGAATCTCTCACTAGCAGGAGATGGAAACAGCACTGATGTGGGTCATTCCTTCTATGTAACTCTAAGTCATATAGAGATGACTTTTTAAGGCATTTATTTATATTTGTATGAACCAGGAAGATTAATATACATTTATATGAATTGTCAGGAAGTTCTGAGACGTGAAGAGCAAGGACAGACAGTGACTCAGATGAGTGGAGAGCCCAAATATTGTCCTTCCACAGCAAGATCCCCATACTTTACTGTCCCATCAGTCCAGCCAGCATCCATAGAAACTGCAGAGGCTACAGGATACTCTGTGATTTGTGCCCTATTTGTGTTCAGGGACAGGCTGGACAGGGCTTTGAGCAACCTGGTCCAGTGGAAGGTGTCCCTGCCCATGGCAAGGGTTTGGGACTACATAATTTTTAAGTTCTCTTCCAACTCAAACCATCCTGTGACTCTCTTTATGGCCCATCATTATGAGGACAGTGCTTGGTAACCTGGTGTGAGAGCTTACCTCAGTTTCATGCATTCATGATATGTATTTTCCTTTCATTCTCATTCTTTCAGCCTAAACTTGCTGATAATAATGAGAATAGTAATTCCGCCAGGGAAATTTGCTGAACTGAGAGAAACACAACTAAATTAGGATGTAATTTTAGAAGACATCTAATAGAAAAAAAAAATGCAGAATGAAAATGAGTGATAGAAAAATAACATTTTAATTTATGCTAGTGCCATTAAAATCCTAGACAGCCTAATTTCCATCTCTCTTTGCATACCCTCAGTATGCCAATGTGTATATTTCTGTGATAATTATGTCCGTGGGATGATCCATAGATTCAAGTAACTTCAGAGCAAAACAGCTGAGCTCCTTGAAGTTACAGGAAGATTTTGCAATAGGCAGGCCAGCCATTTGGCCAAAAAAATGAAGATGCTGGGTCCAGGACCACCCTAGACCTCTGCCCAGAAGAAGGTGGTTCATGAGCTCCCACAGAGCTTGGGGTTTGGGGAGTGGCCAGCAGTAAAATTCAGTCACCCAGTGGTGTTTGTGTTCAGCTGATGTTGCTCTCAAGAGCATTGAGAATTTCCTCTCTTTGGAAAACTTGGAAAATTTAGCTTCTGTTGTCCAGCAATTCAGATAAATCTGGAGTGAATCCATCACCTAGGGCTGTTTTCCCTTTCTGCTGTGCCCCTGCCACTCTCCTCCAAGCCATGGGTGGGCTGAGGGTGATTCAGCAGCTGCAGAGGAAGGAAGGAGGGACAGCCAGCTGGTCAGACACACATCAGCCCTTCTCACCACTTATCAGGTGGAATCCAGCTGAAAGGTTTTGCTACAGGAGGCAGTTTGGCTTTTGCTGGAGTAATTCAATGGGAGATTTCTGACTTCCTATGCATTATGTTGTCCAGTGAGGTTGGTCTATGCCATGAGCATTGAGGCAATTCCCCAGGGTATGGGAAAAGGGTCACTTTGGCCTCCATTGCCATTGGAGATTTACACGTTCCCTGGTGGTTCAGAGAGCTCAGCATGGTGAGATTTGTATTACTCTCAGGCAAAATCCAGCTCTCAATTAACAACTGTGCTGTGGAATTGGAGGAGACATACAGAATAAATGCCTGGGGTAGGGATTTGGCCAAGTGACTTAATGACCCCATTTAAACTAGCCTATTCTTTTTCCTGAACAGTGGAATGGTTTGGCAGGGAGCCTTTGAGTCACAGAGTGAGCCTGGCTGTCAGCAGAGAGCCCTTTAGCTGGGGTAGCATTTGTCCATCACAACCCATTGGTGGTGCTGCCTGCACGGCACCCCCAGAAACAGCATCCCTGCAGCCCCAGAAACAGCATCCCTGCAGCCCCTTGCAGCTCCAGGATGCTTTACTGCCACACACAAGCAAAAGGACAAGCACAGAGTCAGCCTGAGTGCTCAGGCTCAGCCAAGCCTCCCAAGAGTAGCAAACATAACAAAATCAAATCCCAAACCAGATTTTGAAGGATTCATCTCCAAGCCCAGACTTGTGGAGGTTCTGTCTGCTTTGGGATAAAACCTAACTCCCCCAATCTGCTGCTCCTCCCTGAAATTGTGTTGTGCAATGTAGCCATGATATCTTCTGAAAAATCCTTTCCTTAGGATTCTTCCTCCTGAGAAGTTGAGAGGCCTCAGGAACAAAATGTAAACAATGATTATCTGCTGCTGTGGAATGCAACAGGTGGATCTGTGATTGGTCTCATGTGGTTGTTTCTAATTAATGGCCAGTCACAGTCAGCTGGCTCGGACTCTCTGTCTGAGCCACAAGCCTTTGTTATCATTCTTTCTTTTTCTATTCTTAGCTAGCCTTCTGATGAAATCCTTTCTTCTGTTCTTTTAGTATAGTTTTAATATAATATAGATCATAAAATAATAAATCAAGCCTTCTGAAAGCTGGAGTCAGATCCTCATCTCTTCCCTCATCCTCAGACCCCTGTGAACATGGTGCAGCCTGAATTGACATCTGCACAGCAATCCATAGATGCTCTCAGAAAAGGAAGTGCAGCTCTGCTCTGCAGATATAGGGCATGACTCATCCACTAATTAGAAAGGACACTGAGAGTGTGTGAAATTTTATTGTGCTGCAGAGTTCCATTTGTGGGTCAGGCATGATCAGCAGACCATGAGACTGAACAGCTTGGGAACATGTAACAATTAATAATGAAATACAGCTGCATTCATTTGTAATTTGTAATCTGCTATTATCTAGCAGGGGCAGAGGTTTGTAAATACATGGTAGGAATTTTGTACAAAAGGCATTTTCAGCAATGTGAACTTTCAACTGCTGGCATATTTTGGTTATGAATGGTTTTAAGGGCTGAACTCTTTCTGCAGGGAAGCATCATCCTGGAGATGTGAATCCTGTTCTTAATCCTAAAGGCTTTGTTCTATTTCTCCATCTTCTCTAGTAGGTGATTCCTATGAAATGAGCGTGAAACATCTTGGGAGACTGTTTCCATGGTTGTGCAGGAAGGGTACCAGGCGAAAGGCAAGGGAAGATCAGGGGTGCCAGACTCTGTTTGAGCCAAGAGCACTGGAAATACAGTTCAGTTTTTAAATTCCCCGACTGAAAGGCAATATTTGAATACCAAAATTCCTTCCCCTTCTCTTCTTTCTTCTCTTCTCCTTGACCTTTCCCCTTTATCTTCCTCTTCCTCATTCCCTTCCTGTATTTGTTTCTTTGAGTCCAATTCATATTGGTAGAAGTTGCATGAAAATAAAGAGAAAAAGAAATGGTGTTTCTTATTAACATTCCTGGCAAAGCTCTTCCACTTACCAGAGCAGGCAAGCTTAATCCCGAGCCCAGGAGTTAATACATGGCAAAATGAAGATAACTTGGTTAATCCAAACTCTGCCCCTTTTCACATATCCACTCTCACTATCCTTTTTAAAAATGTGCTCTCAGTGTGCAGTGTAGCAGTCTTGAATTTCTTCACATATTCTCCATTTGTTGTATGAAATTCAGTGTATTTATGCCTCAATTAAAAATTAATTCCACAATTCCCTTGCACTGGAAATAGGGAACTTTTCCATATAACCTTTGTGGAACTTCTCAGAATGATGCTTGAATGTCTCACAAATAGGGCTTCTTCTACCCAAAACCAATCCTCTGAGTTTGACAAATATAATTTCTATTACACTAGGAGGGGACTGGGATGCAGAAGGGATAAAAAAGACTTGCTGAAAGTCAAAAGTTTTGGATGAGAATCAAACCTGCTTTGCTTTCCTCTTGAATCTGGCTTTAGTCATTGGACATTGCACAGCAGAGCTCAGATCACCTCATCCCACAGCCTGACCCTGTTGCCCTAAGAGAAATCCTGCATGGCTAGGAATCCTAGGAAAGTGGAGAGACAGAGATCAAAGAGCCAAACATTTTTCTTGTATGATTCCAGAGGTTTTGATTTCCCTTGAGTGTATGGATACTCAAATTAGTATGATTCCAGAGGTTTTGGTTTCCCTTGAGTATATGGACACTCAAATTAGTATGATTCCAGAGGTTTTGGTTTCCCTTGAGTGTATGGACACTCAAATTAGAATAACAGCCTAACTGGTACTGAAAATCCAGGTGCAATGTAGATGCCTGCATTATATAACATGGATTCCACCCTTTCCTGACAAGACTGAAAACTTCTGTTCTAGGTCGTTATTTTTACCCCATGTTCCATGTTTGACTTTGAGGAAAGTGG
This sequence comes from Calcarius lapponicus, assembly GCA_039654755.1. Classification (NCBI taxonomy): domain Eukaryota; kingdom Metazoa; phylum Chordata; class Aves; order Passeriformes; family Fringillidae; genus Calcarius; species Calcarius lapponicus. The sequence continues at coordinate 12,068,775 of CM077463.1, forward strand.
ATCAGAATAATTGCACTTGATTAATGGCATTTACTGAATGCCATTGAGACCTGCTCCCTGCTGAGACAGTGCCAGGAGGAAATTAACCTTCCACTAGGCCTGGATTGCCCCCTGCATGCATTTCTCTTTCTGGTAACTACAAAGTGAACAAAGTGGCTGATGTAGTGGGGCTCTCATCTCAGATAAGAAGAAAAGCTCTAAAAACTACCAGGATGGAAATAATTCAGACAAACTCTACACATCAGGGGTTCAAACACCTTGCCAGCTTCCCACATTGCAGTCCCACTCTGGCCAGAATGGTTTTGCTCCCTGAAATCACCTGTCAGACTGAAAGATTGCTTATGAGCTCTTTGTAAAAAGGGTCTGTGTAAGAGCCTAAATGAGGGATGTGGGACTCCAGGGGCTCTCCAAAATGCAGTTTATTCCATCCAAGAAGTTACAGCAGTCCAGGGTTGTGGGTGACAGAGCCTGTGCCTACAGCTGTCAGCTCCAGACCCTTTAATTTTGGTTACATTGCATTATATCCTTTTCTTTGCTGAGCATCTTAATACAGTGGAACCAATCTATAACTTTTACCTGCAGCCTATCATAACTACCATAATTACCATATTCATGTTACTGTTCTCCAATCACTAAAAGTTAGTACATGGCAGTTTAAGCTAGAAGTTGTTTTTCAGTTTTCTTGCAGTGGAAAATTCTGAGACCTTTTTTCTACTTGCAACTTTGCTGACTTGTTTGCCTGTGCTGTCTTTCTACTTGGTAAAAACATCTTCTTGTTTGGGGTGGGTTTATCCTTTGCTCTAAGTCATAAAACCCCCTTCTAACTAACATACCTATTGCCTCCTTGGTTATCCAGTAAGACTGGCTCAGCAATTCTTTTCTTCTATATCAAAACTTGCTTCCATTTCTATTCCTTCATCAGACTCTACATTTAAATATCTTTCTGCTAAGCACACATATCTGTGAGACTTTCTTGTCAAACTTTCATCCTTCCCAACAGGTCTGCCCACTATCCCACAGGCTGTGTGTGGGAATCACCTTTCATTACCCAGGGCATGTTAATCAATGCACAGAGCAGCCTGCTGAGGAAATCAGGTTTGGTCACACCTTTGTACAGTGCCAAGGAAACTGTGTGTCTCCTTGGCCAACACATCCATGCCTGTTTTCTGCAGTTTGCATCAATTTTTTAGCATTTCCTTGCTCCCATTTTAGCTGCAGTGACTTTGGTGGTGATGGTGGTGTAATGGTCTGGAACTGGGACAAGGTGAAGGGAAACAAAGGGCTGTGATTCCAAAAGGTGTCCACAAGCCAATTAATTAGTCATGTTAGAAAAGCTGTACTAAGGAAATAGGTCAGTTTCTTCCCTCATTTATGCCTTTGTAGGCTCTTGACTCCAATGGACCAGAATTGATTTTTCAGCAGCAAAGTCTCAGGACTGCTGTCTATCTGACGTGCTGCTCCCACTGTCGATGTGAAGTCTGCCTTTGCAATGGTTTACCTCCCTTGAAATGATTTGAAAAAGGATGTGTGAAGTCAATAAAGAACAGGCCATTTTTTCCCTGCACATTTCCTGTTCTGGTACCAAAAGGGGGAAAAAAAAATTTACTCTGAAGACAATAGGAAACTCTGTGGCCATTGGAAAGATAAAGTCTTGCCTTAAAGCAGGTAATATTGTTTTTTTCAGGATAATGAGACCTCTCTGTGAGCACTAATAAAAGCTGCAATATGTGAACCTAACTCTCATTGTACACGTAAGAAAAACCATGTATATCTTAAAAGGTTATGTGGACATAAAAAAAAAAAGTAGTATAGAAGCCACATGAAAGTCAAGAGAACCTCCTGAGAAATGTAACATGAAGTAGCAAACAGAGGGCAACATTTCATGATAGAATATATAGATCATACTGAGCACATAATGAAACACATAGATTTTATGGTGAAATTGCATTCTTTACTGATACATGTGTTATGTGGATGGGGTATTAAAGAAAATAGATGCACTTTTCCAGCAATCAAACCCAACACTCCACAGCACACACAGTAGAAAAACATGACATCAGTGAGCTAAAACTGCAGGGTTGTGGATCTGGGAGCAAAACCAATTTCAGCTCATGAGGATGGATGCAGGATAACTGCAGCCCCCCAAACCCACTCCCCTGCCTCTAGCACAGCCTATCAGGTTCTTGCTGCAAAAGACAGAGCTGGGAGACCTGGGGGAAAATTACAGGTGGAAGCTGAGAGAATGGCTTGAGCTGGGATAATCAGAGGCGTGGGCAAGGCTTGGTAATTACAGCTCCTGCTCTGGATTCACTTTCCAGGAGCTGATCCCCGCTGCTGCGTTAACATATGTGCATTAGCATTGTTTAACATTAACATTAATATGTTTGTGCTTTTGTAAGAGCCCCTGGTGAACTCAGACCAGGATGTGGGCTTGATGTAGGACTTCTTTTCCAGCAGAAGGTGTGAGGCCAGGGCTCTCTTTTCAGGGTAATTTAGCCTGTCACATGATGCTGAAAAACTGGGTCAATTAGTGCCTGCTGAGGAGTGTGCTGCCGTTGAAACTGTGACAAACACCCACAGCCCTTCCATTTACTAATGTTTGCTCTGTTCCCACCTTTTCTCTTTGCTTGACAAGAAATGCAGTGCAGTTCCAGCTTTTGCTTGAGGGATAAGTCACATCCTCTAAAATAAAGAGCAATCAAAGATTCAGTCTGGGGACTAAGCTGGGTTTTTCTGTGCCTATCCATTGGTGGGTGGATTGGGATCTTCAGACAAAGTTTATCAGAGAAGCCCTCCTGTTGAGTCATGAGCTGTGGAAAGGTCCCCCCTTGCTTTCTGTGATATGTGATGGTTAATTCATGCTGTATAAGTAGATATATATGTAGGTATAAAATATTGTAAAAGCTATGTGCCAACCTCCCCAGCCAGGAGCAGAGTCCTATTCAAATTATAACTAGCTCCGGGCAGCGGGCAGCGCTGAGATAATATCAGGCTTGTTTAACATCTGAATGGGACCTTCCCGGACCATCAACAGAGATTTCCTTGTCTCCTACACCTGGGAGATAACATCCAGGCCTTCCTGGCCCGTGACTCCAAGAATTTCAGGAGACTTGGACTCATCCTGATTGCATCTGTGGCTTCCAGGAACCGATACCAACATATTACGTATGAAAACCAGCTCTGCCTGTGCTCCAGACTTTCGTCTGCAAACCGGGATCTGTCTATAGAAATGGATTTGCACTAGAAGAAGTGAATAGAAAGATGTGGTCATCCATGCCTCAGGCAGAATAAACTGTACATAAGCTGGACATTGGAAGAGATCAGTGTGGACCTTTGAGGGAAGGCCAAGGCCGTCGCTCTGTCGGTTGAACCTCTGGTCTCACCCAGCATCTGATCCCGGGTTGACGCTTCTTGATTGTGGTGGTTGCGCAAAATTCTATTTTTTGTAATTGACCCAATAAATCGTTGTTACATTTTTGATAAATTTGGCTATCAATTTGATCATTTATACCCTCCTCTAAAATAAAGAGCAATCAAAGATTCAGTCTGGGGACTAAGCTGGGTTTTTCTGTGCCTATCCATTGGTGGGTGGATTGGGAGCTTCAGACAAAGTTTATTAGAGAAGCCCTCCTGTTGAGTCATGAGCTGTGGAAAGGTCCCCCCTCACTTTCTAAACACTTCATGGAAATACCTCTGGGTGTGCCTGGATCCAATCTGAGGCCCAGATTTTGCCAACATTTTAAATCTAATGATTAAATCTAAGTTTTAATTATTTTAATCTTAATTAAATGTAAGATTAAAAAGGGGTGATCAAAGTTTTGTTCAACTTTGTCCCTCAGGATTAAGGATGCCAAACCAGATAGATTTACAGAAAAATGATTTATTATGATAAATGATCAGATAAAAATATCTTAAGTAGGATTCTTTGCTACGCAGTATAGAAGCTAAAAACTACTAATGTTGTATAGTGTATGCATCAAAGCAATTGTATTAAATTTAAAAAAAAACCCAGTTATTAAGTAGAGATTGATGTTACCCATACTAACAACTGTGGGAAAATCTCTTTTACTCAGCTTGGAGCAGTAACCTTGAGGTTTTGTCTCATAATCAGGATGTTTAACTTTGAGGCTGATGAATCACACTGGTGTTAGCATAATTGAACACCAAGAGCAGCAGGATTCCCCCTCAGTTCACCACTGGCAGCCTTGCAAAATAGAGCATTTTTCAAGTTTTTTTTTAACCCACTCCAGGCAGAGAATCCTGTCTCATCTATATCTTTGCCAATAGAAACTAGAACTCATGTCCTCAACCACACCTTCCTTGAAACATCTATGGAGAAATGGGATAAAACCTCTCTTGTAGGTAGTTGGAGAGTTAGCAACAAACGAGTCTGAGGCAAAAGGGTGCCTTCAGTGGTCCAGTATCAGCCACAGTCCTAAGTCATCCTGCAGCAAATGTGCTCTTGGAGCCCTGAATGGAGGTTTTGGCAGCTGGAGCCTGGAAATATTTTTGTTCCTTAATGCCAGAAAATGTTGGTGTCTCTTCCTATGGAAGGCTCTTAAAAAGTACAGAAAATAGCCACAGACACAACAGTTGTTAGATATGATGCCAGTGAAAGATTTCCAGCTATTGGTGACCTGCAGGGAATAGGGAGCAAATTTTCAAGACTTGCTAAGAGTCCAGTCCACTTTCTCTCTCTGTAGAATCTCTTTGTACAGAAGCCACCCAGAGTGCTTTTAAAAAAAGAGCTTTATCCTCTCATTGTGCCTCCTGTCACTGTGTGTCTGCTCCTGATGAGAAGCTGGACATCACATTGCAGATGGCTTTCATATGGCTCTGGAGTGGTACTGAAGAAAATAGAAATACTGCATGGATCTGGTCATGGAAAGATTTTTATTCTCCTCCCACACATCTCCACTAAAATCTTTGAAGGTCAAAGTCCTCTGCTTAGTTAAACTGTGGAAGGGAATTTGGTTCTTCATCTGAAGTCCTTCCTAAGGTCAGGATAATGACCCCTCTTGGCAGAGGGCCATGGGCAGGGGAGGGATGAAGCAGCCCTCCGCTTTCTGGAGGGCAGAGATGAGAACTGGAATTAGGTCTGTCCATAAGTCAGGCAATAAACCCCCATTAGTGAAATGATGACAACCTATTAGGGCTATTCAGATGTGTCCCTTTGGAGCCATAGAGAGCTGTTTGGAAAAGATTAAAGCTTGCTACAAAGGCTGTAAATGAGAATTATCGGCACATGATGACTCCAGCCCAACTCCCCTGTCTGCAGCACTTCATGAAGCCACAGACAGCACTGGGAACAGGTTCCCTGCTCCAAGAAAGGCAAATCCTGATGGTTTGTGTTTCCTATCTCTGACAAGTGCCTGGTCACCCAAGGGCAGGACAGGCCGTGGGACAAGCACACATCTGCAGAGAACCACTGCGGGCGTGACACTTGTCAGGGCTGTGAAAGCAGATAAAAGGGATCACAATTCCTGCCTTGTGGCAGAAGGGAGATTGCAAAGAGCAGTAACTGTGTCCTTTATCACTGCTGGCTTTACTAGTCCCATCTCCACTGCTGTAAGCATCAGCAAGGGAAACACCAAGCACTGGCACAGTCATGTGCTGGTTTTGGTTTGGTTTGGGTGTGTATGTGCTGAATCTGTACAGATTGTGTGATACCAGCCAAAAACTACAAGTAGACCAAAAGATTGGAACAAGACTTTTTTTTGGCCTAAATTACCTACCAAATAAGTCCAGAATTCTGTGCAGAGTTGAGATTTTTCTGCTCAGTGGTTTTCCAAAGTGTCTTCCTTTATTTGATGCAGCAAAAGTGATAGCAATTCCTGGAGAGCTGGAGCCAGCAGAGTGGCAGCACCACATCCTCAGCAAGGCCCTTGATTGTATTTATTGCTTTCATCCAACCATGCAACTCCATTTCTCACTGAGAGTCAAATATCATTCTGTCTGTCTGCTAGGGCTGGAAAATTCGTAATGCACTTGAGTTCAGGGAGAGTTTCTTCCATTGGAAAACAAACTACTTCCACTTGATTAAGTTTTGTGGGTTTTTCCCTGACATAGCTAGAGATAGATTACTGGAGGAATCTACCAAAGTGTGAAAACAGCAAGGAAATTTATTATGATATCTGTAATATTTCTGATAAAAGAACCATGACCAAAGTAAAAGAAAAGTCTCACAAACTTTATGCCCCCAGCAGACTTTGGTATCTATAAATCTGCTTGTCAATAAAACCACTGATCTGTGTGAGACTTGGTAGGAGTGGGATACTGTTATGATTTATAATTATGACCAGAATGAATATGAATTGATGAACTTAGGGTGCTCTGTAAATATTTTGAAGCAGAGCTCAGATGGACAGCTGGAGCTGGAGCCCTTCTTAATGGGCTTATTCCAACTCCAATTAATATGCCACGTTGAACAAAAAGGATCCTGTAAGTCACTTGCCTGTAAGTCACTCAACATTTTGATTATGACACTGAAATTTCACAAAGGTCACCACTGATTTTTATTATTTATTGAGATTTTGGATAAGTGCCTCCCATCCAACTCAGACAAGCACAAACAGCTCGAGGCTGTCAGGTGATGATGTGCAGACATACCTATCATATTGCAAAAGCAAGCCATGTCTGCATTAATTTCCTTTTCCAGCATGATCAATAGCTATGAGGTTTATTGACTTCACACAGCACCCAGCCTGACAATGAAGTGTATATCACCCTACAGACCTGTCATCACATCTATCCTTATCTTTGTCATCAGACAGCCCTTGTCTGAATCACCCCAGCAATAGGACTGGAAATAAAAGTGACAGGGTTCTAAGGTAAGAAACAATAACATTCTTTTTTAATTTCAGCTGAAAACAAGCCTTCATTTAACCCTTCTTTTTTTTTTCTTGTACAAAATGTTGTGTAAGGGACTCATTTCCCTTCACCTGCACTTGAACTCCTGAAATTTTATCTTCTGGCTAGGTCCAGGAAATCATACTCAATATCAGCTCCACTGCAGCCTTGCTGCAGTTCATCAGCTGTGATCTGAATGAAAGCAATCCAGGGTCTCTGTTTGCTTGGGCACTGAAAAAGCAAAGGATCAGAGAGTGCTAACAAAAACTCAGCTTGGCAATTAGCACATCTGTCTGAAAAAGGGCAGTTCTGGGATGGTTGTCAGTGCTCAGCACCTTTTCCATGTTTCACATGAAACAAAACCCAGGAATGCCCCAGACTTCCCAGCCTCAGGCCGATGTCCTGCTGCTTGCTGAGTGTTGCTTGCTCCTGTGGCATTCACATTCTCTGAAAAAATCCCTTCGCCCAGGATTTTTCTCCTGGGAGGCTGAGAAGCCTCAGAGAAAAAGGAAAACAATTCTTATCTCATGTGCTTCTCCTGTGTTGTGCTCATGTGGAATGTATTTAGAGATTGTTTACCCTCAGGTGATTGTTGCATTGGATTCTGGTGTGAGTTGTTTTCACTCTTTGGCCAATCAGTGCCAAACTGTGTCAGGACTCTGGAGACAGTCAGGAGTTTTCATTATTTTCATTTTAACATTCAGTAAGTATCCTTTCTGTATTCTTTAGTATAATTTAGTGTAGTATTCTTTAATATAATATAGTATAATATAGTAATAAATTAGCCTTCTGAGAACATGGAGTCAGATTCATCCTTCCTGCCTTCACTGGGGCATTTCCCAGCAACTGCAATCTGCTCCTGGCTGGCCTTGAGTGCAGCTCTGCCCCAGAGACTGGCATCCTCTGCTGACTCTGCAGCAGGGTGGAGCTCACATTGCTCTGTCCCTGTCTTTGGGGCCATTTCCTGGGTTTTCTCTGGCACACACACTTTCTGGAAGCCTCCTACAGCCCAGGCTGGCCAAGGAGTGAAAGACAGGAGGATGGACATCACATGATGTGTTTCAAAAAGCAAAAATGGGGGATGTGCTCAGTTCTTGTGAAAAATGGAGACCTGCTAGGCTCAAGAAACTGTACTAGTCTGGATTCAAAGATGTGCCTTTCTGCTGGAAGGCCTGGAAGAACTTCTGTACTCACTCTTTGCATTGTCCACCCGTAGGGAGCTTTTTCTCCAATCCCTTCCTCTTTTTGAGACAGAATCCCAACCTACCACACATTGCAGAGAGAACTGCAGTGCCCCATAACTGCACCTGCAGTGCAGCCTCTGCAATGTCTGACAACTGAATTAGAAGCTGAAATAGCTCCAAAATAACACTCTCTTAACAAACACGTTACTTATATTTATTTGTTGTGTGAATTTCTAGAGGATCCATGGTCACAACAGCAAAGGGTCATTTCTGAGACAACAAAAAAGAGAAGTAGGTCTGCATCTGCTTTCTAGAGGCCAGCTGTGAGATAAGGCCAAGACAACCATGCTGAAGGACAGCCAGACCCCAGTGAAGCTTTGGTAGGGCTCAGTTTTGTAAAGCATTGAGTCGTCTGGCCTCTGTCCAGCAAAGCACTTCAATGCATGTTTAATATTAAGCTTGCAAGTAATGCTGCTGACTGCAATGGGCATTTGGAAAAAGTATTCTCCTTTGATAAAAATCCCTTTATTGCCTCCCTTCAGGTGTTTCCAGACCACACTTCCAAGGGTTTGCCAAATACTCAGTAGTTTTTATGAAGGATGTGGTCAAAGGTGACCCCTGAATACACCTTCTAAAATTCACCCAATTCCTTTGCCATGCTCAAGGGACTAAGATACTGCCACATGCAATACAGCTTTTTCCTCTAATCACAGTCCTTAAAATATTCTTGTTTTCCTACTGTTTCCAAGGCAAGGTCTAAGTTCAGTGAACGTGCACAGAACATTATGAAATCCACAGGTGGCCCCTTTTTCATGAGATTTTCCATTCCACTCCATCAAATAAATTCTCTCTGTATAGGAGAAACTAAACAAGGAAACTGAATTTTAGTATGAGTAATTTCAGAAAGACTCTTCTCATTAGCAAAATGCATGAGAGAGATGCCTCTTTTTGTGCAGACTGTCGTGGAGTTTAATCAGTTTCAGCTGAGCCACATCAGTGTTTATCCCAGCACAGAAACTCCAGAGTTCATTTAGTGGCTGCATATGTAAATGCATGCTTATAAAGATCATGTTTCTTGAGGGGCTCCTGTGCCTATTTATTCATGTCTCCTTTATATCACAGGAGCAGAGATATTATATCTTTATATCAGTGTTATACTGATATAAAGAGGACAGCAAAAAAATCACCACTGACTTCTAAATATTGTGTTGGTATTTTTTATTTTACAGATTTTTTTTTGTGATATTTCATGGATCTTCCTCATCCACACATTTGTCCCAGAACTGATAAGAAGCCTTATAAAATTTTATTAAGTATTTCCATGTGAAGGTTAAACTTGGCAGTGTAGCTAAGGAGCTACACTTCATCATAGTGTAGGAATAATGTTGTCCTTCTGTCTGGTTATATTCCAGAAATTTGCCACACAATGTTAAAAATGTAAACGTTAAAAAAAGGTTTTATTTGATTAGTGCTGCAAAAATTTGTATTCACAGAAGCTGTGATTCCCTAAGTGTGCACACACCTGAATAAGCCATATTGCTCCTGAATTGCTAGGATGCCTCTTTCCAAACCCCTCCATTCAGTGTTAGTTGTTTCAGGGGAAAACAACCAAACAGAAGAATATGGGTGTGAATGGGTAATTCCTCCTCCCGTTGATTTCTGCAAATAATTGCTGATTCAAATTGCCATGGAGAAGTGTATTTTCAGTTCGTCACCTCCTGCTTAGAAGAAAGGAAACCTAACTGCATTCAATTATTGTATAGCAGTTCTACGTGTGACAAAGACTTGACTCTATTTTTGAGGCAGGAATAATTACATTAGCAATATTGTTACCATGGTGTCACCACTGCTTGGGAAATTTATTACACTGTAGTAAATAAAATTCAGGCTCCACAATAGCTTCTACAGACTAGTTTAATAAAAATTCCACCTCATTATGAATATATGTATAAAACATCTGTAACTCTCATGGCTTAGAGGGAAGTGTCATGTGATGTTAATATAGGAGCAGCAGAAATAGGTATGAGTGAAAAAAGAGCAGGGAAAAAGCAGTGATTTTTCCATGGTTCAAATCTTCTGCTCTTCCTTTTGGGACTGAGACATGTCTATTCCTTCCCACTCATCTCCCTTCATCTGCTATGGATGTCCTTTCCTCAGCATTAGGAGACTTTTTTGAGTCATTTTGTCACCCTTAACTGCAAGTCAGCCCTTGTCTCAAATCCTCAGCCATTCCAGGAGCTCAGGCTGCAGGAGGTGAGGGATTATAATGACCCAGGTGTGACCTCATTGATGAGGAAGGCCTGAGCCTTTTTCTGCAGCAAAGATTCCTGCAGTGATTCCTTTGTGATGGAGAGTTGCACAACAGTTAATATTTCAGCAATTTATTCTCCATTAGAGCACTTGTTTCATATCAGTAAAGTACCACCTGTTACAAATTGCTTCATGCTTTTGAAATAATTTAGCTGTTTTTTCTGCCCTTCAGTAAGCAAGGAAAGTGTTGTGATAGAAAGGTTTTCTTTCTTACAAATATGCAAGCATAAATCAATGCCAAGGCGCAGCCACGGCAGGATTATTGCTGAAATGGGACCCTGCAGGCCATCTAGGTAATGGTACTGTGGTAAACAACAAAGAAGAGCAATGCTTTAAAAAAAAGCCAAACCAAAACCAGGCAATAAAACCTCATGAAGATGATGGTTTTAAGCATCACTTTTTTACAGCAGATCTGTAAGGAGATTAACTTTTTTACAGCAGATCTAAAAGAGATTCACTGCAATGCTGTGAACTGCCAGGTGTGTTTGTCACGAATGAGTGATTCAGGGTCGCTCAAAGAATCACCACCAAAGGTACTGGCAAGATGTTTTTTATATAAATTTATCAGAGGGTGACTTCACAAAGTTTGATGGCAAGGTTCACAGTGTCAGTTATTATACAGATAGAACATACAAAGGAAAATTGAGTTGGAATCAATTTTGAGTGATTAATATGGAGACCAGGAGTACAAAGGGGTGAGTTAGACTTTCCTGTTGAGCCATGAGGTTCACAGAGCCCCCGCTTCTTTCCAGAACTCCTGATGGAGCTTAGGTTGAATATCAGTCTCAGACTTGGACAATAGTTTATGTCTAAAGGAATTAACTGCACAGATTTTATCAGCACTGATTTGGCATGCTATCAGCAGCTTTCTGAGAGTGTGTTGTGAATGAGAGGTGTCTTCACCTTGGGAAAGGAAGAATCTCTCAGGCTCAGGTAAAGAATATCAAACTTTGAGAGACATCCCAGCTCAAGAGTCACCAGTGTGCAGTCCAATTGAAACTGAGACAGAGCTTGAGCTGGACTTATCCAAAGATATGTTGTTGAGAAAAGGTTTCTCTGCCTCAAGGAACAACTTTGAGGGGTGTCCCAGCTCAAGAGGAGATCAAAACCACACAGCCACGCTGCCAGGAATGGAAATCTCAAAGAAAGCTCTCTCAGGCTCTCATATTTATGGGATAAAATGGTTGAGTCAGAGTCAGACTGCACACTCTGGGAAGGGTGTGAGACTCCTTGCACCCACAACCTGCTTTGCTCCCTGACAAATGAGTCTTGAAATATCACTGCAGTTCATGTGTCCAATGCCTGCCCAGCGTTCCCAGCTCACGCGCATCGATGCTCACTGCGTCACTTTTCCCTTTTGTGGGTTTCCTGGAGGAGTTTTTTACCTGAATATTACTCCTAGAATCATGGAATCTTAGAACTTGCTGAGCTGGAAAGGTTCCATTAGGATCATCAAGTCCAACTCCTGGCCCTGTGGCCGACACCCCAAAAATCACAACACATGCCTCCAAAGGGCTGAGTCCTTTGGAGGCTGTCAAACTTGTGCTGCTTTGGTTATAGGGGTCCAGTGCCTCCATCACACTGTTAGCACTGTGAGCAGATTTCTAAAGAAAAGGGAATAGTTATATTTATCTAAATTATTTTGGTAGTGGAAGTGATTCATTTAGATGCAAAGTTAATTAGCATCCTTGGTACAAAGATTTCTTGAGAAAGAGTCAAGGGGGAAGAATTTCCCCCATGTTTTCCTCATTTGATGCCTTAAGAGAGGCTTTAAAAAATAGAGGTCAGAGTTTTTGTGTACAGCATTTCTTTCATTCTTTTTGCATCTTTGTGGATGCATTTTTACCTCAGTAGCTTATAAACCTGTACTCTTGTAACTGGGAAAATAATTCAGAGAAAGTTAGGTCAGAGTAAGTTAATACTTCTAATAAATAAGCAAACTTAAACAAAACAAGACCGAACTCCTCAATTCCCAAATGCCAAAGATATTTAATTAATGTGAGCCTTGCTGGCGTGCTGATAACTCCTAATGAATATGAATGTCTCTGAGTAATTCAGGAAAGGATTGCTGAGAATTTTGTTTGCACCTGAGGCATTGTTGGAGGAGCCCAGCACGGCACCAGTGAGCAGAGATAAAACACACAGGGGCTGCTTGGTTTTGATTATTTTGATTTCTCCCCTTCAGCCACAGAAGGTGAGGGTCCCTCTCAGGGAGTTCTTCCACAGTCATGTCCCACCAGACCCTCAAGCTGCCACTGGGTCCCTCTGGCTCAGCCCAGGGATGGAGCCTGTAGGACCAGACACCAGGGATGCTCTGCCAGGAGTGGGAACCAGTTTAGGGAAAATAAAGTGATGGTACAGCTGTGAGAGGGGCAGTGCAGTGTCCCACTCAGCCTCTGGAGTGAGAGGACTCCGTTTTCAGAGCACTTTGGCAAAATGAGTGGAACCACTCACTGCTCTGTCCTAAACATTCACTGCCCTGGTAGTAGGACTTGGGGAATGACAAGAAAACAAGCCTCAAGCAGGGCTTGCTTAGTTTGGCATTTAAGCATGGATCAGAACCTGGCTTTTGTTGCTTTTTCTCTTTCCATGTTCTATCATGTTTTGTTTTTTACAGGAAGTCTCAGGAGGACACTTCCAAACCCAGACTCTGGACCCTGATAAAAATATTTTTTGTAAAAAATCCTATCCTTCCATAGCTGCAAATAAATGTCTTTATTTCTTCTAGAAATGAGTATCTTCACACACCTGACATTATGTGCAGGGTCTGACCCAAAAACCACTCATATATATCTCTCTCCTACTTTCAGGGGGCATTTGGCCAAAGGAAACACCCCAATATCTCCCTGCAACCTCAGTGTAATGGGGGCTTTAATTGGGATTGCTTTCATTAAGATAATTCCTTTTATATTCCTCATTGAGCTGAAAGACTGTCTAATCAATAACAATTTTATTCTACAAATCTCCACCACTTAATAGAGAACACATTTTCGGTAAAAAATTTTCAATATCCTCTCCCAGAGGGTAGATTTTCAATAGAATTTGTATAATCAGTTTGCAGCCTTTTAGCAATTGTGACTTGTGTTTCTCAAAGGGCATGCAAGACTTGAAGCTATTGTGGGAAGGTTTTAAACCAGCAGCAATTGCAAGAATGACTCGTTGGGGTTTATTTTCTTCTCCTCCTGGAACAGATGGGCACAGCACAGAGCCAACGTTTAGCTGGGGCTGCTTGGATCCACTCTCACCTGCCTGCAGGGGTTTGCTCTGCAAACCCTCAGTGCCCAGGCAATTGAGCACATCTCTCTCCTGCCCTGGAAGGTACAGAAATACCTCTGTCAGCTGTCACAGCTGCCAGCCCCACTGTGCAAGCTGCTCCTTGCATGCTCCCAGCTCCGCCCTGGCTCTCAGCACTTGGCAAACTTGAGCCTTCACCACATCACGTCTCCTTTTACCTCCCACCTTTCAGCTCATATTAAAGGCCCTGAGCACTTCACATGTTCTTCACCCAGCATTTCCCTACTGAGGTGTCTTCTCACTTAAAACCATAACTTATGTGGGGGATTCCTGTGGCCTAAGTTGAGATGTCTGCAAAAATGATGACTAACCCTGAGCCAGCTGGCTCGACTGTCAGCACTTTTTTCTGTTGCAGTCTTCCTTCCTACCACTGCTTGGCAACCTGGAAAAATCTGGAGTGAGTCAGCTTGTAAGACATATTTATTGGCTTGCTAATTAATTTTATTCAGAAAGACTTGGTGAATTCTTCCTTTTGAATTCCTCTAGCTTCCCATTGACTGTCAAGGGGACCAACTCATATTTTTTTAATTGAGAGGCCCAGAACTCGCCCCAAAGTCCCACCAATGGGTTGGATGCATGCTCCAGGACCAGGAGAGGACAGAGGTGTGTATCTGTGTATGAAATTGCAGAGGGACACTGCTGCAAGAGAAAGAGACACCCCAGACAGTGGAAGAAGGTGGCACAACTCAAGACTATCAAACCCAAAGCTTGTAAAGAAATTTCCTTCTCTCTGGAAGGAATCATTCCACTAACAAGGAAAAATGGTCTTTAATAATGTTATTCCTTCTCCTATGCTATCCTACCACAGAAGTCTTATCAGGTCATTATTTTGCCTTGCTTGTCAGATGGTAGCAGAGGGGAAGGAGAGTTTTGCCAACAGACTGCAAGGCAGGAATGAGGGGGTTGAGGTTGAGCAGGGACAGCCTTGTCCAAAGTTTGCCCACCATCAGGAGCCCCTGGCAGTTTTTTTAGCTCAAACATTGTTACAATGGAAAATAAACAGTTGTGTTTGTGCAGGCTGATAGCAGGCATTTGCCCACAGCAAAAGCATCTATATGCAAAAGGCCCTCTTGGTGGATGTGCCCAGAGAAAGTCTGGATAATGAGATGCTTATTGCTTCACTGTCAATTCTCCACCAGGCAGCAGTTTAAATCTTTGTCCCCCATTTGTGTGCTGTATTTGGTCCATAATGTACTTATTTTCAAGTGTCATTTTTAATTTAATGCATGAGAGAACTTATTACCCCTGGCAGAGTTAAACAGTTAAACCAGGTTCTGTCAATTCCTCCCGATCTGTTGACAAGTGGAATAATATTGCACTGTGATTAGTTTTTATGGAGACTTGTGGACAAGCTGAAGCCCTGGGACTCATGCAGGGATTTCTGCTCTGCATGCAGCAGGAAAAAGAGGCATCTTTGGGGTGTTTTTCTTGTCACCTCCTATGGCAGAAAATGGCAACTTGAACTTAGACAGGTTTGGGTCCCCAAAGTGTGTTTGCCTAATTAGAGAGTTTGCAATGTTTGGAAGATGTTCCCAGTGCAAAACTTAACACCATCCTTGATGTCAGTATTCAGTACCCCTGAAGGTGCAGGTACAGATCTAGGTGTGACCTGTGGATAATCCCAGTAAAAGACACTTCCATGGGGAGTGCTACAAATTTCATTTCCTCATCTGCATCTTTCATGAGCTGAATGAGACACTGTGAAATAATTTTTTGTGTCTCTCTCCTTTTTTTTTTTTCCTTGCATGAGGGCTGTTGTGGGCTGCCCTTCTTTTGCTGGGAGGCAGCCAGTGAGTTGGAGGCAGCTCCAGTTGTGCTGAGAGCTGTGACACACAATGTCCTGCCTGGTGGAGACTCCTTGCTGACTTTTATTTTTTTCCTCCTACTAAGAAATGAAAGGTCCCTCTGACTGAAGGAGCTGATAGCTCATTATTGTATACAGGGAAATGTAACACTTAATGCTGCTGTGAAGAATCCTTAAACAAGAAATTATTAAGTAGGAAAACCACATCCATCAAAAAGACCCCAATGCTTTGGATCACCCAGAAGAAAAACTGTCATGAAATGCTTTTATACAGACCTAAACTTATGGAACAAGATGATATTTTATTTATTGCTAAGGATATTTGGAAAAAGCATCACAGCTTGTGTTTGGGTGGGGAAAAATAATGAGTACCAGTTCTTATGTGAGATTTTTCACCAGTAGATCTTATAAGAAATCTGTATCACTGGCTCCATTTCACAGGAGGAGAAATTGAGGCACAGAGCAGGAAATCAACCTGTTCCTCTCTCACGCAGAGACCAGAAATGGAGCTCAGGTCTTCTGAAACCTAATGAGCTCAGCCTGACAGCTGAGAATCCTGATCTCCATATATACTCCAATTTATGTTTTCATTGATTTTTTTTTTTTTTGGTTGTTGTTGTTTGTTTGAAATGAGGGAATTTTTATTTCCCAAGAGTGAAGCTCTTTGGCTTCCCACATAGCAATTGTGATGGCGGATGATCCTGCCATGCATAGCATCCTCTCAGGGTTATTTTTCTTTCTTCTGGTTTGCCTCATCCTTTGCACATTTACTGGCCTTGCCACTGCAGTTATTTGCAGTGGTTGCTCCTGGAATGGAGATGTGGAGAAGGGAGAAATGGCCAAGTCCCTCAGACATGTCCTGGGCAATATCAGCCTTTCAATTGTCTCTTACCTCGGTGCAATGGTCATGGCAAAGGTTTTGTTTGTAGGGTTCCTGGGAAGGTGACCCTACCTGGTGGGTGTTTCTGCATGGTGGGGAGATGGAGCGCTGCCAGCCCTTCCCTCTGGAATGCAGGATGGAGCTGTAGCACTGTGTTCTTACTGGCATCCTGCCTGGCAGCCTGTTCATACTGAGTCATCTCACAAAACCTCTGCCCTGGGACGAGCAGCACCAGGACCTGCTGCGGAGGGACCCAGGGAACAGGGGAACAATTCTCCACAGGCACCACCAGGCTGGGTATTTCTGCAGGCAATGAAGTTGCTCTGGTGCTCTCACCCTGCTCAGCAGTGAACCCAGAGCTATAAAGAACAAAATGACGTGGATAATGGCCTTGAATTCCCAAGAATAGCTCTGCAACAGGCAGCCTGCCAGCTTTGTGGAGAAGAATTCCCACATCAGGTGAGACTCT
Organism: Calcarius lapponicus; assembly: GCA_039654755.1. NCBI lineage: Eukaryota > Metazoa > Chordata > Aves > Passeriformes > Fringillidae > Calcarius > Calcarius lapponicus. The sequence continues at coordinate 12,085,565 of CM077463.1, forward strand.
TGTTGGGTTCCTATTATTGAGGTGCAATATTTTTAGTAGGAGACTGATTTGAAAAGGGGAATTACTTTGAACTTACCTGGTTTAGTTCTACCAATTTTAAATACAGTAGATTTCAAAGGTCTCTGTAATAAAAAGTGTGGCACTGCAAGAGTCACTGCATAGTGAAAGCATAATTGATGATGGTTGAAGCTGTCAGATTTGCTAGAAGCACTGATCAGCCAGTCAAGGGAAGCAAAATAAATCTCTCCAAGACCATCATATTTCATTGGATGTGACTGGAGTGAGTAAGTTTGCAGCAGCACAGGCACCCTGGGCTGACTCAGGGGGCCCTGGGTTGCACTGCAGTGCTGCAGGGACTGATGGAGGCTCTTGCACCACTGCAGGCTGAGGCTGTGGGCATGCAGGGCACAGAGCAGTATTTATTGCTCCCCAGGAGGGTTTCCTGCCTGCTGTTTGTGCTCTTCTTGTGGCTTCAGGTGATCATCTTCCTCCAGGGCTGAGGTCACAGCCTGTCACGGACATATTTTATGAAAAATCCTTTCATTTGGATTTTTTCTCCTGAGAAGCTGAGAGGCCTCAGAGGAAAAGAAAAACAATGATTATCTGCTGCTGTGGAATGCAACAGGTGCATCTGTGATTGGTCCATGTTGGTTGTTTCTAATTAATGGCCAATCACAGCCCAGCTGGCTCAAACTCTCTGAGAATCACAAGCTTTTATTATCATTCCATTCCTTTCTATTCCTTGCCAGCCTTCTGATGAAATCCTTTCTTCTATTCTTTTAGTATAGTTTTAGTATATCATTTTCTTTTAATATAATATATATCATAAAATGACAAATCAGCCTTCTGAAACATGGAGTCAAGATTCCCATCTCTTCCCTTGATCTGGGGCTCCTGTGAACACCACCACACCAGCCCAGTGTCAATGTTGGAGACACAGCTTCAGTGGAACCCCACAGCCATTTGCTTGCCTTGCCAGGCTGAGTCAGAACCCTCCTCATTTCCACTGCCCATGCTTTGGTGCAGGGATTATTGACCACTCCCACAGTCCTAAAAGAATATTTGTAGACAGGCACCTTTGTCACTGCCTTTAAATGTTGACAACATGTTTGTTATTGTGCAGATGAATACAAAAATAAGGTTCAGAACATGGATACACTTCATACAGAGAGGAGGGAGGGGAAATTTTCTCTCCCAGAGCTCAGGACTGTCAAGGCTGTGACATCTGCACTAGCAAGGCTGTGCTGGCATCTTCAAACAAGTGGAGCAATTTTTGGTGCTATTAAAGACACATCAGTCTTTTCCTTCTGAAGATATTAGAAATAAATATCTTTGAACAGGAAGGAGTAAATCTGGCCAGATGCTCCTGAGGGCTCTAAAAAGGAAATTATCTATAAAATCTAGTGTCATCTACCAGGAGCAGGTTCTCTGAAGGATAAAGCTCAGACTGGAGCCCTGATTAAAGGTGTGTTGGGATGGTTTGTGCAGTTGGGATTCTGTAAGAGAGAAAGACAGACACCAGGCAAAATTAACCTCCCTATGACCAGACTGTTCAAGTATGTTCTTTCATTTCTTTAATCTATGTATTTTGTGGGAATTGATAATTATAATTGGGTTGTTGGTTTGTTTTTATTTTTAGGTGTTTAAATAAATATCTTTCTTTTCACTTTACCTGAATAAAAGTTAAAGGAGATTTCTGGTTGCAGGTGAAGTGACAAGACCTCCCTTGTACACAGCCCCTCTGTGGTCAGGAATTAAAATAAGAAGTTTCTGCTGATAACCAGAGTTGTCCAGAAGAACCTTTGAGCTGGGGAGGGAGATTGGACCCAGAGTATCCCCATGATGCCTCCTCCAACAGGCTTCCCAAAATCATGTGCAGATTTGTATCTTTACAGTCCTGCAGGGCTTCTAAGATGCTGCTCAAAGATTTCTAAGATGTTACTTTGCTAAGACATTACTTCTGAGGATCCTGTTGGAAGTGTCTTGCTAAAGGTCCCATCCCAGTTCAGACTGAAGAGGAGCAGCCCCAGGCACACACCTGCCTTTGAGATGTGTCACAACCCCATTTGGTGCTGCAGCTGACCAAAATCTGAGTCTGTGTCAGCTTTCCTGAATCCTCTACATGCAGAGAAATGGGGAAATAAATACCAATAAACAGCAGTCCCAGCTACCTTCCTGCTTTCCCCAGATCTCTATGGGAGGTGCAGTGTTTTGGGGTGCCCTGAGCAGCAATCAGATAATTGAGCCTTTGCTACCCCTCTGCAGGAATTTCAAGCTTTGAGGGAGGGAAGGAAGGAAGGCAGAAATGTCCTCTTCAGGAACTGCTTGTTTTTCTCCTTTTCTACTGCATTTGCACATAACTGATGCTGCTGAGTGTCCCTGTGGAGCAAATAAGAGATTCAGCCCATAGATACCACATACTTGATGCACAAGAATGATTTATGGGATCAGAAATTAATTAAATTGCAATGATAGGGTGTAAGTGCTGTGTCACTCTTAATGATTGGGTGATTAAAGCCAGTTAAAAATAAAGCTACTGTGATAAGACACAGTGGAGCTGAAGATGGTGGTTTCCCACAGCTATAAGGGACAGAGAACCTGATTTTGCAGAAGAGAATGTTTAGCCCCAAATTAGAACACTGTGGAGATGATCCAGGGGAGGAGACAAATCCTGGACAACAAGCTCATCCCAGCTGGATGTGTGGGGCTTTTGCCACATCATGGAGATGAATGCAAATGGAAACAGCTGTGCCTGTTAGCTCCTCTGGTGCAGGAGCTTGGGACAAGGTGTATTGACTCACAGAGGCCTTTGCACCAGCCTGAACAGTGCATTTCTCATGGTTCAGGGGTTGCAGGGCTGGCGTGTACACCCAGCCATTATGGAAGAGATCTTGGAACTGCACTGAACACCTCTGCTGAGGGTATCTACTGCTTTTCACCCTTCATGCATCCTAAAGCAGTAAAGTATGAATGTTAGGAGTGTCTTTACCAAAATACTGATTCTGTATGGCTGTTTTAGTTGTGTGTCACTGTCATATTTTCTGGAAAAATCCCTTCACCAGGATTTCTTCTCTTGGGAAGTTGAGAAGCCTCAGAGAGAAATGAAAACAATAATTATCTTGTTACAGGATTGCTTGTCCTGTGTTTGCTGCTTTGGGATGTGGTTTCGACATTGTTTACTAACTGGCCATTGTTTGATTGGTTTCATGTGAATTGTTTTAACTCAATGACCAATCACCATCAGCTCTGTCGGATTCTGAGGAGTCAGTCACGAGGTTTTCATTATCGTTCTTGTTAAACCTTCTGTCTGTATCCTTTGTCTTTCTTTAGTATTATTATATTATATTATATTAATCATATATCAACCTTCTGAGAACATGGAGTCAGATTCTCATCTCTCACCTCATACTGGGGGCTCCAACAAACTCAACAGTTGTGGGATGAAGCCACTGCACATTTTTCACATTTTTGGTTCTTTTTGATCCCACATCCATAAGCACACGTGCTCCATCCATAATCTCAGATCTGTTATTTACACATTTCCATTTCTGTTTGCTGGATGAGGAGCCCTGCCCTGGTGAAAAGGCACATTTGGCCCTGTGCTGTTGTGTAAATGTCAGCCTGGCAGAGAGGAGTCAGAATGGCGTCAGGGACACGTAAGAAACAAGAGAAACTGGAGAAATGTGAACCTGTTGTTTTTGAAGCGTGGTGAGTAGGAGTCTGATCCTCCAACTCCAATATTAGTTAATGGGATCTGAATGCTTGACTCCCACACGCAGCTCTGAAAACTTACTCCATCTGCTCCATTGCCTGTTATCTTGCCTTTTTTCTTTCTTTTTTCTATGGCAGAAAAGACAGAGCCCTCTCTTTGCCTGAGATAAGATTTGAGAACTGTAACAGTTTGAGTATAAATGTTAATCTTACCAAAGCCAGTTTTAATACCAATTTGGAATCTGGTTTCTTCTCTAGAGGCACTATATCTACCTTTAAAAATAGATCTGTGTGGCAAATTAATGCTCAAGTTCACAGATAAGATAGCAGTAATGGCCAGATTAAAACTTTATACTGTACTGATTTTATCACCCAACTAAAAAATAGATAGTGATGATCTACAGGGTCAAAGGGTTACATTTTATTGATCTCCTAGAGTTCATTTTATTTTTGTTTATGTTGCTGTTATTACTTCTCTGGCTCACACAAACATCTAGGTTGTTCTAACTCCTTCAAACCCTGCTGGAGTCAACTGAGCTCAGAGTGACTTATTGGTGCAACTGATTTCAAAGGGAGCTTCTTGATAAAGCAACAGCCAAAATCTATTTTGTCTTTTGGCTAAAATCTCTTTTCACCCTTTGTTCTTTCAATGGCTTTTTTTCACTCTTTTGAGAAAGTGTTGTCAAATTTTCTTTTATGTATTTCTGATTCTTCTTTGTCTTCTCCTTTCTGATTTTTTTGCATTCTCTTGTTCTTGTGAGGTTTTTTTTGTTGTTCTTATTAAATGGCTCTAATAGCAATGGCAGTTACATGACCCCCCCCCCCCCATTTGACTTCTAACATTTTACAGTCTCTGATAAAACAAACCAGAAAATTTTACCCAAGCTATTGATTTCCATAGAGTATATTTGAAAAGCTGTAGAAATTATATTCCTCTCTTTACAACTCAATAAGGGAAACTCAGGCATTCTTGTGCTAAAGAAAAACATGGCATATTAAGCTAAACTGAAGCCCTAAACTAAACTTTGTATTAATTAAGAAAGCAATAAAGACATTCTGGCTCATTATTTGTGAAAAGGCACACAGCACTTACCCTGATGTGGCAATCACTCAGCCATTGGTAATATTGAGGCTACAAATTGCTTCCTAGATGTATTCCCAGAACATGAAACAACTACATCACATCATTGTTTAACAAACATCACTGCCTAATCTGAGCTATACAGGCTTTTATTTATGCCATTTGCAGTAAACATAGCATTAAATATGATGTCTGGATAAAAACTTTCTTAAGAACATTTGAGTCATAAAGAAAGCTGGGAGCCCTAAATTGATTGTAAGTTAATCTGACATTTTAAAGGAAATTGTCATTATCTAATTCACCAGAAGCTGTTCTGAATGACTATAAAAAAACTGTTTTCATTTTGCTTAGATCCAGCACTGTAAAAGGTCACATACTTCTAAGCAGACCTCCTCAAATTACTCAAAACACTTGGAATGACTTGCATTAGCAGAATTGGTATATTTAACTGTATTTTAATGAAGACAGTCATGTTCTTTGTCTCTGAAGAAAGGGAGGAAGGAAAGGCAAACTGTGATGCTGAAGTTCGTTCACCTGTTTCTTTGTGTGAAAAGGCTCACAAGGCTTAGCATATAATTGGCTGTTTTGATTAAATTTAGAAGTAGAAAGAGCATTTAGGTGAACGTAAGACAAAAGTAATATCTTCATATTTATTAATTTGTTTTTTTCAAATAAAAATAAACAATATTTTTCCTAAATAAAACACATGCATTTTGATTTATCCCATCAGGGTAGAGTGGGAATTCTCTTGTACTTAGCTTGAAACAATGCCCCTTTTTGGTCCAATTTCATTGCTGATGCAAAGCAGAAAGGTTCCTGACTCTCTTAATTGCCTTCACCTGTCCCTTGTTAAGCTCTGTTGCCCAAGTGGTGTTTGGACAGAGCTGCACCTGAGTTTGTTCAGGTGTGTCCCAGGTGAGACTGATCCACAGGAAGGTCCTTTAAAAATTCCAAATGAAGGAATAAAAGGGGTGGAGAGATCTAATTGGGGTGGTTTCTGGGGAAGAAAGAAGAGTCGTTATGAGAGATATCAGGGGAGTGGCAATCATCTTGTTGGCCTTGGAAAGCAGCTTTGTTTTGGTATATGTTCCCAATATTATGTTTGTATGCAAAATCTAATACCCTGAAGAAGTAGCTGAGTGGGTTGCAGAATATGAGCATTTCCCTGGCTGTTGGACAGTTTAGCTGAGTTTTCTGTTCCTGACACAGGAATACCCATTTGCAGGACAATACCCTTTTACCTGACCCAGAGATGGGGCATCTGAGACACGTTTAAAAACTTTTAGTCCATTTGCAGTCCCATGAAAAGGGTGAAACAATACAGATGTTATAATTCACGCCATCACAATCGCAACCCAAATATTTCCCAAATACAATGCACTATAAGCATTTCTTGGCCTATCAGCTTTTTGCCACACCATGCTGTAAATGCCTTAAAGCCAATAATCTAAAGCTACCCCTTGTGGGTCCTACTACAATGCATCTTTCATAGCTCTATTTCTCCAAAGTATCTAGTCTTATTTGCAAGGCCACCCTTTGAAACGTGTTTCTAGCTCCATTTCTCTCTCAACAATATCTGTCCTCTACCATGGCATTTCTAAGTCAGCATTTCTTATCTCAAAGTCTGCATACAGTTGCACACTGTGTGGGCCTTCTGTCAGGCCCTGAGAACTCTCTACACATCCATTTCCCACACTTGCCCAGGACAGAGGAGATATAGGCTTTGTGGATGAATTTCAGCTGTGTGATTTCTGATTTCCAGGTGCTGGGTTTGGCTCTTCCTTCCAAGGACATCCAGTTTGTCATGGGCAGTCAAACCCACCAGCCAAGGAAAGTGAAGTTAAGCCAACTGAACTTGGTGTGTGGGTTTTGGTTGTTTGTTTTTTTGGGTTTCAAACTGGTTAGGAAAATATGTATGTCACACTTCGATGGGACTCCCATAACATCTTGTCTCTTTGGTGAGGAGCTCAAAGAGGGGAAGACCAATATGGGAGTAAATCACACGGGACCCCATTTTCTTCATGGTGGAAAAAGGCCATTCTTTATTCACATAACTCCTTTTTATACAGTTTTACAGACCTTGTGTGTGACTCAATTGGTTAGCAGTTTCTTGCCAATTACTTTTATTGGTTAGTAACAAGTTGTTATTCTGCATTGATTGGTCATTCAAACCCTTGGTGTGTACATGCAGGGACAGTTTGTAGAAATAGTTTTCATTTTTCTACCTAACTGTGCAAAACCAGTTTATGCCTGTGTAAGTTGTTTTTCACCCAGGAACAGCTTTTTAGGTTAACGAATTGCTCACAACAGAATTGCCTTCACATGGGAACTTGCAGAATGCTAGCTTTGACAAGGCCAGCCACTGATTCCAGGAGAGAAGGCCTGGTTTTATTGCCTTAATGGTTTTATGAAGCCTTTCTTTATGATTTTTCTACCTTACTCCAACAGACCAAATGTAGCCATCCATGACTTGTGCCCCATCTGCTCAGATTAACAAGCAGGACTGGCCAAGAGTGACTCTGTAACTAAACCCAGGCAGGGTAATCAGGATGCCTCTGCCTTGAGGGGCTGGAGACATGCTCTGGTCAGGGGGGTTTGGTGGAATGGGATGTTCACCATGACTCTGGATTTAGCCTGGATGGTCTCATGCATCCTGTGGACCAGGAGGAAAGTGGGGCCCTCAGGGATGTGTTGAACACAAGCACAGTGGTGTTGGTCTCCACTGAAAAGGTGAGCAGGATCCCTTCTGATCTTGGAGTCCACCTGGGAGTCCTGAGCCACAGCAGAGATCTGTGCTGAAGTACTATTCCTTAGGATCCCAAGGAAATGCAATGATAACTATTCCTGTTCTCTTCTAAAAACCCCTGTATTAGTCATGCAAATGGAGCATCATTCCCTGGTGGCACAGCCCCAAGCTAACACTATTTTTTTTTAAGCTTTGACTCTGTGTTTTGTTAAAGGGACTGCTCCTCCACACTCCTACCTGTGCCACTCCCTGTTCTGCTGAGGACACTGGGGACACGAGAGCTGTCAAGTTGTGATAATGGTGCAAAATTCATGGTCTGAATATTCCATCTCAGCATGGCCTTTGCATATCTGAGCACTCAGCCCTGGGACTGTGCAATGTCACGCAGGCGGCGTCACCCTCAGCTCAAGCATGCACTTCACCCAGTGGCAGCATCTTGAGGAAATTAACAGGCATTTGCTTTATCCAAGGGAAGGCACTCAAAGTAAAATGCACATCTCTGAGCTACCAGCTATCTGTGTGTACCTAGAAGAGATGGAATTTATTTTCTCAGTGAGAATCTGATGTAAATCCTCAGTAGGCAAATGTATTGAGCTCAGCGGACTCTAATTTAGACACCCAGTGTAGCTGAAAATGCAGAGTAAAATATTATTTCACATGTATTTGCTTTGGAAGGAATGGAGTGTGTTTTTTCAGCTGCCTGTGTAAGTGAAATAGCATATTTAAACTGCTGGTGCAAGGCAGCCAGGATTTAAACATCTGTGTCTGACAGGGGGGCAGGGAGGGGAGAAAGTGCATTAACACCACATTTAAATCTGGAAAATTAGGAAAACAAAATGCAACAGAATGACACTATGAAATATAAAGGTTATATGTGTGTGTGGAGCCAAGTGTGTCATCAGTATCTTTCAAGTTTTTGCTTTAGAAGGATGCAGGGCAGCTCTCCCAACTGCACCCTGTTGTTGGTGTTAAATGCTTTACTGAAACTCAGTGGGAGGTACCACCCAAAACACACTCCAGTAATGTACAAGAAGATGTTTTCTAAAGAAAACCCTTTGCAGTACCTCACAGACAAAATATTTGGTTTGAGCTACTTCTCTGGAATGATGAAGACTGAAGATATGATGAAGATGAGGAAGACTTGCTGTTCTGCAGATCTTGAAATCCAGAAGAGTCCACTGGAATTCCACCTGGAAATAGTAAACAAAGGGTCCACTGGAATTCCACACATGCTCTGCAGGGCAGAGGGAGGTGTCTGTGGGTGGTTTAGCAGTAAGCTGGGTTAACACACAGTCATAAGAGTTTGAACTCAGTCCCTTGGTCCACTGTGGGCATCAGTCTGTGGTGTCCCACATTGTTTGGGGATGTTCAGCCTCCTGATGCTTGAATAAGGAAATTGTCTTTTGTGTATTCCTCATCTGTACCTTCCTCCACTTTCTGGGCTCCTAAAAGAGCCTGGCCTGAGCCCAGCAGGGCCTTTTAGATTGCAGACTCCTTTTATCACTTCAGGTTGGTTGGATGCCAAAATCTCTGAGGCAAATGAGATGGAGCTATTGGAATTAAATCCCAATATTGGCGGATGGAACATGCCTGGGCTCGTCTGGGCCTTGCTGCTTGACCAGAGGCGGCAGCTGTGGTGGTTTCCCCTCAGAGACACCTTTGGCTGGCTGGATGCTGCAGCCGGCGCTTGGGACAAGGCCAGGCAAGCAGGAGCTCAGGTTCACCTCTGGCAGAAAGGCTTTAGGCGAGGTGAAGGAAAAGGAGACGGGTCCTGCTGGAGGGTTTCGATCCAGAGCTTTATTCCTGGCCCACAGGCCTCTGAATGCAGCAACAGCTCCAGCAGAACCAGGAACCGCGTGGTCGCCGTGTATTTAACCCCGGGGAGAGGGAGAGGGAAGGGGTAGGGATCCCACCAGCCAGGTAAGGGGGGGGAAGTCTCAGGGGACAAGTGACACCTGGATGGCCCAATGTCCCCAGGGCTGAGAGGCATCTTTTGAACTTCGCCAATCACACGATGCCCTTGCTGGCCTACCGAGATTGACAGACAGCTCTCAGCAAGGGGGCAAGGGAGGGGAAGGGAGAGGTTGTTGGCACACCTGGGGAAGGAACTGGGATAGCTGAAACAGGGTGTTACATCACACCGCAACATCTCCCCCTAATCACACTGCAACATGGAGCTTTCCATCTCCTCACTGCTCAGGGCTGTGGAGAGTGCTGGCCCTTCATCTGGCAGGCGCAGAGTCTTGGGAGAGAGCTCAAACACATCTTCTTGTCCCTTGTGCTCGTGTGATTTGAGATGTGGAGCTCTCTGGGGTCACCATCACAGTGCTGAACTGAGGCTTGATAAGGTGCTTTAGGGCAAAGCCCAATACAGGGATGGGGAAAAGCCAGTGTTTCTCCTAATAAGCTGAGGAGGGTTGGGAAGCCACCTTCCTAGGTGCAAACTGAGACAAGTTACAGCTGCTCCAATGGTTTAAAGTTCTTCTCTTAAAAAAGAGATTAATTTCTTCAGGTCTGGTACCATACTTGCAACCAACAGATGAGAAGTGGTGAGGAATAGGTCTGTACACAGACCTGTGTCACTGCCTTCACACCCACAAATTGGAAGGGTTGGTCACTCTGTGACCTGTTAATTGCTGTGGTCAATTAAATACATTTGTTCTTCCTTTCCCCATAATATAAAAGCTACTGTGCTTAATGTGCTCTATGGTGACCCCTGATTTCTAGGTGTAGAGCACCCCAGAGAGAGCCTTATCTGTCTACATCACTAGTAGGAGACACCAGATATCCAAAAATCTCTGTCTAATCTGGCAACTTCTCAGTATCCCACCAATTTTGGTTCCTGGCAATGGTGGGGAGGAGGGAGGGGGGGAAGTAGGAAAATAGAAAAAAAACCCAAATCTGTGGAAAACTGGACATGTAATGTCCCTATATGGGCCTGGAGACCCAGGTCCTGGGTGCCCAGAGGTGTTTTAAAGAGAACCTGATTAGATCAAGTGGAGAATAAAATTGTCTTTCAAAATTGATTTAGATGGGCAACCATAAAAGACTGGACTTAGGATTCCTGAAACCAATATTCATTATGAAGTTGCTTTACTGTGAAATCACTGTTGGCTCTTTAATACTGTTAAACATAAAATACAGTAACTATTCTGCAAACTAATTGCCAAGAAAGAAGAGGCAATCCATCTTGGCATTTGTTTATATGCAATGAAGTTTTATAATCTAATTTGCAGATTACCAGCCATGATATTTAAGGCAATTAATGGGCTGAGCTGAATTGCTCACTCCCTTATGTGAGGTTTTCACAGAACATATTTCTGGACTAAGGAAGGGTACTTAAAATTCTGCACTCACTTTTGTTTATTAATGGCCAAGCTCCTCTGGAACTGTAGATGTTACCTTGTGAACACAGTTCTGGTTTTATTACTGCTCCTATAAATTAGTAACTTGTAACAGTAATTCAGAAATGAATAAAACTAATTTTCCTTTTTATTTCAAAATTTACTTCTGTTAAATATGTCATTGTTACCCTGACTACATTATGAAACAGCAGCTGAATGATAAACCCTTAACGCTCCGGTAACTCCCTCTGGCAAACACCAACATCCTGACTGCTGTAAATATTCTACATGCAAAAAACCTCTGAATGTAATTTTACATCTTACTTCTCTGAGTGTGATTTTTTTCTTTTCCATCTTAAACCACTGTTTCTTCCATCTCATTGTGGATTGTCAGCCCCTCAGTGTGAGCAATGCATCTTACTTAGGTCATGCCACAGCAGCCACTGCTGAATATCTGTGGTAGTTTGGGGGGTTACAGTGCAGGGCTGGAAGCCAGGTGAACAGGTTGGGAAAGTGCTCATCACTTTCCTCTCACCTGAGCCCACACTTTGCTCAGAAGTGAAGGGTCATCCCAGGTCTAGTAAGGTGTGTGCACAATGCCTAACACCACAGGGTCAGCTACATCTCTGATGGACATCCAAGATGCAGCTGTGGTACAAACAAATAGTTTTGACAGACCAAGAGTAGATGTTGTATTTTTAGCCTGTGCTATTTTTCTTCCTCGGCCCAAGGGGGATGACAAACCTCTCTGCATATGCCATCCTTGCCACTCTTGGTATGATTTTCTTGTTTTTCTAAGGGAACCTTCCCCATAATCACTTTTATTTCCTTCTGGGTTTGTCTCAAGTGGTGGCTGAAGGAAATAGTAAACAAATGACAGCACCCTGAGTAGTCAGCAGCCTCCAGGACCTGGGCCTGTGGTTTGCATGCACCCTCAAAGGCACAGGCAGCTCTGCAGTGATGCTTCCTGATCTCACAGCATGTACCACCAGCAATGCTGGCAGTTGAGGGCAGCTCCCAGTGCTAATGCTCAAGCTGAGATTTGCTGACAATGTCAAAATGGTCATTTAAGATTCTGCAGTAGCCAGTGGAGAGAGCCCAGACTCTCCAGAGAACAGTCATCCCCTTTGAAGATTAATAAGGTGTGTAACCTACCCTCTGGAGCTGCGTGTGTTAGTCCATTGACTGATGAGGAAGCTCTAATGGGTTATCTTTGGCTGGATGTCTTTACTCATAAATTGTTTTTACTAGGTGAGGTGACTCCTGGTCTGAGGACAGAAGCTAAGAATAGACAGCTCTCAGTGACACTTGCATTCAGGTACATATTATTTGATTTTACTTGTCTGACTGTCTGCCCTAAAGCACTGTGCAGCAGAAGTCACTTTACTTAACATCCAGCCAAACACCAGAATGAAGTCCACACTGTGCAGAAGCTGTTCTGAGGCTGAAAGGCAGAGGCTCAGGGAGGAGAACAGAGAGGTTTCACAGGGGAATATAGGTGGGCCTGAAGAAATGGACACGCAGCTCCTTGCTGAATCACAGACTGGCCCTGAGGATGGAGGCAACACTTACAGTGCTGCCCTGAAAGGACCCACAGGGCTTGAGTTCAAAGCCTTCAAACCTTTCCAAGCATTGAAAACTGGTCCACTTGATGTGCTGAGGTTCTTACTAAAGAAGTCTCAAAAATTCAACTACATCTTTCAGACCCAAGGACAGTGCATGGGGTAAAGATTGGAATTCCCAGACCCTCCATAATCCCTAACCACTTACTTATAGTCCTGTACAAAAGCACTTGTCCCTGTTTGTATCATGATTTTTTTAATCAGACTCCGATGGCCATAAAAATGGTTGCAATATATTAGCCTGAAAACCTATTTAAGAGCTGATTGAATGCATAATGAGGTGCACTGACTAAAAAAATAATTTGAATGCTCATGTCTTTCCTAGAGAAAGATGAAATTGCATGATCTGTAGAAATATGAGCCATAGCGTAGCAAAGGTGTCAGATCTCATCAGAAACAATGTAGAGGCTGCTGGTCAGTGCTGTTCAGGGAAGATAAATCCTAGCTGATGTGGGTAGCAAAGGGTTTCTAATGGAAAGAGACAGTCTTTTTCCTAGCAGGCTGCTGGAAAATTCACAGAGGGCAAAACAAAAGCTCAGAAGAAATTTGGTTATCTTAAATGCATCTAGAGGTAAGTCATTAGAAGCCAGAGATTCTTCATTGAAACATATTGTCAGCACAAAAATTAACCACTAGTTATCAATAAATGTAGACTGAAAGTTAAAAATGCACAGTAAAATGAAATCTGAAAAGCTTTTTAGCACAGCTACACAGAGCTTGACTATGCAACTAGCCTTGTTGATGAGAGATAACTCACCCAAGGCTCTTCTAAATGAATATTATAATAAAAAGAAAAAAACTGAATTGGTCTTAATTTCACTAGATTCACCTGCACAGGTGCACATTAGGTCAAGTAGCACAAGTAGAGCCCAACAGATCATGCAACAGCACTGAGGAATGCATTTCCAGAAAACAAATATAACTGCAGCAGTGATGCTCATTTGCAGACTCCACACCCTCCATTGGGACTCTGTGTTCAGCTGGACTCATGATATCTGAGTCTGCTGAGGCCATAATCTTGTAAATGTCAGATTAATATTAAACAATCATAATATGAAGCCCAGACCTTTCAAATTGAGTAAAATGGTTATTGAATGTTAATTACTATGCCTCTATTAAGTCATACTTCGAGTTACGACATGTTTATTTTTCTAGTTATTAACCTTCAGGGTTTTTTAAATTAGGATTGTCCCAGTGCACCATTAGTGTTAAGTTCTTGCATGCCAAATTAAATAGAATATAAGGTGGAAGAACATAGGAGGTCAGCTTTCTGAATACTTTAGTGTTAGGTTTTTCTTTAATCTGCATCTTTTCTTGCCAGAGGTTTAAATGCCACAGGCTGTTTCATGAAGTAGAGGGAGTTTGTAGTTTCTCTGGGAACTGGACTCCTCTCCTGGCTTGCTTGGTGTGAGGTGTGATAACTGGGTGGGTGTGGGAACCCAGAACATCCCTATGGCTGTCCAGGATGGCCAAGACCCTTGCCAGGGAGCTTGGAAGCCCTGGCACAGAGCCCAAAACACCTGTGGTTTTGATCATGATCTGTGGAGCAAATTACCAGTCCTATATGAAGATCAGCAAGCCACAACAGTTTAGGTAGAATAATAGTGAAGTTATCACAGGGTGGAAAAGTAGATTTTGAGGTTTTTGGTATGGGGGTTCAGGAGGCAGGCTGGAGGGAACTGGGTGTGTCCAGCCTTTCTCCTTCTTCTTCTTGGCCTCCATCTTCTGCTGTGATGGTGGCACTTACAAATTGGTTTAGAGTAGAAGCTCACTGTCTAACATAGGTGATAGGTATTGGAAAGCAATTGTAAACATTCACATGTAGGTTTTAGTATAAAGACATAACACCGCCCTGGGGGCAGGCAGAGTGCCTCAGACTGTCCTGCTGAGTGGATCTCGGCAGGGCAGGAGAAAGAATTTTATAGATAAGATACAATAAACAACCCTTGAGACCAAGAAATGAAGAGCTCTGACTCATTCTTCAAGCGCTCAGGCTGGGAAAAGAGACTTTTAACAACCTCGGGGTTGCAGTCACCCAAATGACCCTGAGAGGTGGGGATGTACTGGGGAATGGGAGATGCCATGTCTGGTTGGACCTTCCCTGTTTAGGACAGAAGCAGCTCTTGCCCAAGGCTGCTCAGTCCCTGCTGAGCTCAGAACACAAGTGTGGAGCTGATGGATGGGAGATGCAGGAGGTGCTGCTGGGTGTCAGCTCCACTGGCCAGAGCTCTTCAGGAAATTCCAGGAGTTCAGCTGCCAAGTATCAGGTGCAAGATACCAGGATTCCTGAAAGGATTCTTGCACAGGGGAACCTGGAAGACAGGAGTCTTTCTCATGTTGAGAGGCAGAAGAAAGTAGGCCAACCTCATCTCAAAACTGAGAGAGGCAGTAGCTGTGTGACAGATGGCTCTGTGCAAGGGCAGTTGGTCAGCTCAGAGTCCACTCACTGCTGCTGATGGGAACCCTCCCCACTTCCCACTCAAATTTCTCATATGTGAACATGTTCTGCCACTATAAACCAGAATCCTTACCTCTCCAGGCACTCCAGTTCCCATACTTACCTACAAGAGCTTTTTCTGGCCTTTTGAGATTTCTTGAAAGTGGGCATTTTCTTGAAAGGCTGGACATTGCCTCGTGGTTGGCATAAAGGTGACAAGAAGCCTCAATTCTCTTCCCAGGCCAGGCAGCTTCTGCAAGGGGACTCTGGCCTGGTATTCTTGTTTTGCCAAGTATCAGCCTCACACTTGTACTGCAATTTTTTGCAAGGACTTTTGTACTCCAGTGATAGTCACCATCATGAAGAAGTGTCTCCAGAGGGTCCAAGAAATATCTCTGCCTCTGTGGTGGTATATCAGGAAAGTTTTGTACAATCTCACTCTTGTCCATACAAGAGATGATATTTCCAGGACTCCTCTTATTCCAAAGCAGTGTCTGTCAAAGCTAATTAGTGCTCAGACATAAGTCATCTGGAGAGTGAGACTGCTCAGCAATGAGCAGCCTGTGGGTTGCTTGCACAGCTCTACAGACAAATGATTCAGAGAGTTCAATCAAGGAAGCTTTCAGCACTTGGATGGAGCCAGAGCCTCTGGTTTATATCACTCATGAGCAGCACTATTTCCTCTTAGTGAACAGTTGCCAAAAAAAGCAAGGCAAGGGAAGTGTGCCAATCAGCAAATTAGAGATGAGTTTGAAATCAATCCTTCTCCTAGCCAGTGTCATATTCTAGCTGTCCACCTAACCTGGGTAGACTTCTAACAATATTTTTTGTAATATCTCCTCATTGAGGGAGGAAAGAAACTATTTTCTCAACACTTCCCTAAGTTCACTAAGTTCACCCTAAAGAGTGGCAGTGGAGGACGAGGGTGACCAGAGACCTTTCTCCTCAGATATCCACACGTGGTGGCTTCATTGGCACTCTGCTGGCTCCAGCAATGACATTTCTCTTCCTATTTGGTATTTATTTGGCAGCCTGGAGAGTCATCCTTATCACTGCATTTATAATTAACAAAAGCTTCTAAGAGAGTTTTCAGAAGAAACAGTCCCAGCCCTGCTGAGATCTGTTTGTGGGGCATTTAGAGCAATTGGGTTAATGGGAGGGAGTATAGGAAAGTGAGGAGAAAAGCAAATTCAGTAAGTTCTTTCAAAAAATTTTTTAAAGCTGAGTGAATTATTCACAATGAATAATTTACTTGTTGGCATCAGGCTTTTATCTTCTTTGGGGATATGCTACAAGCAGAATGTAGGTCCTCACATTTGTTTGAATTATATGATTGTTTTTTTGTGTAATTTTCTACAGCTTGGTTAAGCATCTTAGACTTCCAGCTTTGTTACTTTCTTGTAGAACATTGTATGAAGTGGGTCCTCCTTTGTGGATTAAAGAAGAAGCACTTCTGCCATGGCCATTCATCAGGCAAATTTGATTTCTGTGCCTAACACACACTTGACAATAATCATTGAAGTTCCAGTAAATAGTTTAGATGCATGAGAAACACATGAATGGGAACAGGAAATTAAATAGACTCAGGCAGCTTTTCCTATTCTTACACCATATATTCTTTTCACACCACTGAAAGCTCATAGTTCTTTAAATTTAATATTAAATATTTACAAGCATGGCATGAACTTTGATATATCTCAAGGTCCAGCGCTTGTTGGGCTCTCCATTGATTTCTTGGATTTGTAATTGTCTTGTAAATGGGTGTGATTCTGGTCATGCCATTGCTTATGGTAGTATCCTCAACCTTAATGTATATTTTCATGTCAAAACAGTGGCAGGACTTGCTTCATTAACTCCTTATAAATTGAGGTAATGGCTTTTACTCCTCTTGATTGAATAATTTTTTCTTTATATGCCTTTGCTGAAACAAGTGGCCTCCTGGCACTTGTCATATAACTAGACAACATTTCACTCGAACACACATCTGTGATGCAAGAAGGCAAATCAAAATTCATGACAGGATTATGTTCTCTCACAAATGTCACAGCTGACTGGAGGGACAACTTTGACTTTGAGTGGTTAAACATATATGGTAGCAGGGCTTGAGAAATTTACTTTCACTGAAAAACAGAGCTCCTATTTTCTCATTGAAGAAAAAAAAAAAAACAAACAGGAAATAATAAGAAATATAAGCTCTGTACCAGATGGGATCAAGTCTTACAGTTAACTCTGAACTCTGTCTTGCCTTTATTCATACCTTTAGTAACACCTTCTTCTCAGTCTCCTGTTGAGGACAGCAGGAGCCCATCAGTGTCTGGATATCCATGAACAGGCAGCACAATGTGCTTCTAGCAGAGGGTTTTCCTACCACATTGCATTACCAGAACATCAAATTGTGTGCCCAGCAAGCACGAGCTCTAACAAAGGTGACTCATTTTACCATGCTATTGCATATCTATGCTTATTTATCCCTGTCAAAGTCCTACCAGTGATAACACTGGAATTGGAGGTGTGTCTATATATAAACCAGTCTGCAAGGGATTTGTGTCTTCTTACTGGTATCAATTTCCCTATTAATCCACAGTTTGCCATAATTTTTTTTTTTTTATTGTAAGCAGTTACTTCGTTTACCAATTGTAGGAACTATTTGTCTTAAAATACAAGGGGAGAACAATAAGACATCTAATCAATTATTTTGCTCAGGTTTCAGAATCATGGAGCAAAGAAACATAAAATTGATCAGGTTGGAAAAGACGTCTGAGATCATCAAGTCCAACCTGTGACCAAACACCACCCTGTCAACCAGACCATGGCACTGAGTGCCAGGTCCAGGTTTCCTTAAACACCTCCAGGGATGGTGACTCCACCACCTCCCTGGGGAGCCTCTTCCCAGGTCTATTCACCCTTTCTGTGAATAAATTCTTCCTCGTGTTCAACATGACCTTGAGGCCATGTTCTCTCACCCTGTTGCTGGTTAGCCAGCAGCAGAGCCTGACCCCCCTGGGTATATCGTCCTGTCAGGGATTTGTAGAGAGAGGAGGTCAGCCTGAGCCTCCTTTTCTCCAAATTAAACATCCCCAGCTCCCTTAGCTTCTCCTCACAGGACTCATGCTCCAAATCCTTCCCCAGCTCCATCTCCCTTCTCTGAACCCCCTCCAGCACCTCAGGGTCCCTCCTGAACTGAGGGACCCAGCACTGAGCAGAGCACTCGAGGTGTGGCCTCAATGTCATAGCTTTAGGCCCTGAAACAAAACCACAAGTCTGTAGTTTTACCTGTCTATCCAACAAGTTAATTTGAAAAATTTTTCTTCTTGTCTCCTGACAACCTGCAGTGAATAATGATCTATGTTTTTCCTCTTGTGCTATGAAATTTATTCAGGTAAATAGTAGAAAATGGCTAAGCCATGGGTAAGTTTGCAAATATACCTTGAAGCCATAGATCATATACTTGTACACAGATGGCTCCCTACAGATGATCATTACTCTGAGACTTGCAGAGCTCAGGAAAAACCTAGAATTTTCTCAAGGACACCACAAATCATAACCAGCTCCTGGTGTTTGACAAATTTTACCCTGCTCAGCTGTGGAGTGAATTCAGAAGCTAGAGATGGAAGAACCATCCACACCATCCACACTTCCAGATTCTTCATTTCAGTTAAGTCCAAAAATGTAGGAATAGGCTGTTTCCTTAAAATCTCCTGGCAAAGGAGAAACCTCAAATTTAAGAGCTACTGAACACGTCATTTCCTCAGGCCCCTCCTTACAGAACTTCAGATTGGGTTAGTGTAGGGGGAAAATGAAATAGCCTCGGGATATTTGTCATGGTGCTGTTGAAACAGATTTAGTTACATATTTTATAATCTGATGCCTTGAGACATTTTGAGACATATTTTAAAATTTACCTTAATCTTTTATCATGCATAGTTTCCCCTTTCAAGAGACTTTTAAGTAGCCTGTTTCTCCACTCCTTGCAACAGACTTGTCTTCATCCCTGAAGAGAAATCTCTTAGGAGGGCAGGAGCAGATCACATTGTGTGACAGCTCAGAGTTTCAGATGGTTGTGAAGAAAGGGTGACCCTCTGCAGGCAGCCATGATGGGCCCTCTGATTAAAAAGCACCTTGAAATAAGGGCACTCAGCTCTTTGGTGGATTGAAGCAACTGGCTGAAGGAAAGAGCTCCCTGATGCTGGGGTTCCTTTGTGGATTTAAGGAAGCTGGGCTCCTGTTCTCTCCCAGTGCAGATACACACAGGGAGTGGGGACAAGCACAGCTGCTGGCACGTGTGTGATCACAGCAGCTGCATTCACTGCAGGGAAAAAGGTCAGGTCTCAGAAGGAAATCAGTAAATGCCACCTCCAGGCTTATGACAAGGGATTTTCCTTGAGTGTTGTTGGTGTCTGTGACCCAAAACCAATGAGAGACCATCCCAGACAACGCTGCCTTCTGTGTCCATGAGTGAGTTTACCTCTTGAGAGGTGACCCCTTTGTGCATGAGTGGCTTCCCCCTCCCACACCTCTTGGTGGAAAACGTGCTGGCAGAGGGAAGCCCTTGCCATCACCACCCAGGCTTGGTGACACAGCTTGTGGGGAGGGGAGTGGATTTCACTCATCTCTGGATTTAAGTGAAACAAACTGAGTTTCCCTATCTGTCACATGCCCCATAGGAAAGGGGAGGTATGCCACAGATGTCCTGGATGACCTTCCTGGCAATGTCTGCAATCCCCCAGGTCACTGTGTTCCCTTTGTTAAAGAACAGTGAGAGATGATCAAGAGAGCTGGGCAAACAAGTACTCCAGAGCTGTACATGCCAGAGCTGACCTGCCAGATGTAACTTCCAGAACACAAGGAAGGATTTCTGCTGCCTTCATGGAGACAGTAATTTGATTCTCTTTTCTATCCTGGTGCCAATCTCTATAAAAGTTGCAGGAATGACATGTGTCAGAGAATTCAACTCTGGCTGAATTTGTCTGAAACTTTTAATTGGGTTCCAAAATCATGGTGGGGGGGAGGGAGGGGAGTGTGCACGTGGGAGTTGGAAGATGAACAGACATTGTCATTAGATGGAGCCTAACATTTTAGGAAACTAAGCCAAAATTCTGCTCTTTCAGAGGGGTGATATGAATGTCGACACACTGAAATCCAGGAGGCTTCTCAGCCCCACAAAACAGGGCTCTGCCAGGTCTGTCAGGGCACACCTGCTTCAGAGGACCGGCCTTCCTACCAGGGATGCTCTGTTTGTTTTTTAAAGGCTTTCAAGAGCCACCTTCCATTTACACCTAGCATTTACACAAGGGGTTTATTTTCAGGGCTAATTTGTCTCTGCGCCTTAAGCGGGCACATTTTGATGATTAGCCGCGGGAGCTCGGCGGGGTTTGCAGCACATCTCTCCTTGGGAAGGGAAGGGAAGGGATGAGAAGGGATGGGAAGGGAAGGGGGGGCTGCCTGGCTGCCGTTTCCATGCGGTACAGGCAGCGTGATCAGAGCGCTAACACAACAGCCTGTGTAATTACATGTTTCTGCAAAGTGTGTTAGCTCCATGGGGAGCTGAGTCCATTTGGAGGGGAGGAGGAGGAGGAGGAGGAAGAGACTTTCTTTGAGGGTGGTGGCGGGGGGATAAGGTGAAAAGGGTCAGTGAGTAACCCAGCTCTGGCTGGAATAGGATAAAGGTAATTGTTCCTCTCAAGTGAGCACCGGGTGGCTCTGGCTGCTCTCACTGCTCGTGTCTGTGCTGTGCAGGCGTCTGCTCTGCCGAGCAGGCGAGAAGAGAGGAGAGGTTTGACCCTGTTGGGAGCGGTACGTGGCGGTGTTTGACGTGGTTTCTGCGCTAGCATCACCAGGGCAGGCAGGAAGATGCAGAGTCAGGGGCACGGCACTTCTGTGCTACCCAGGATTTATTTAGGTGGAGTAAGGGACCATGGCAATTAGGAACAATTAATTACAGTCTGCGAGCTGGGGCAGGGGGAGGATGGCTTGGACCTAACCTGTCATGTAGGTGTTTGGTACATGTCCTGTGCTGCTGCTGCTTCTGATTTCTGTGGTGGCGTGCGCCTGAGCTTTAAATATCCTGCAGTTCCTGATATCTTGTTTCTCCAGCCGGCTCTCTGTTTCATTTTCCTCTTCTCTCTAGTGTAAAATTTGGCCTAGCTTAAGCTTCTTTCCCTGGCTGTGAAGGTTATTTCTTTCCCTCCTCTCTTCCCCACCCCCTCATCCATCCTCTCCTCCTCTTGCAAATGCTCTCCGACCCTGATTTGGGGTTTCTCTCCCTGCAGTGAGCTGTGGGCTCTGTGGATGCTTTGCTGTGACGGAGGGCCGAGGGCTGACCAAATCGTGGGGAGGATTTGTATGTAGGAAGAGAGGAGATGGCTGTGCAGCGTGCTCCCGAATCTGCTCTGAGCTTGCTGATGGTAAGTGCTTGCTGAAATCCATTTGGGAAAGGGGGGGTGGGCAAGGGGAGCTGCACCGCACGGATTCAGGGCTCCAAATCCACAGGAGGATTTTGTGTGAGCCGGTGCTTGGCTTTTACAGGTCCCAGGGAACTTTGCAAAAGGCTCCTCTGGGGCTTGCATGGAGATATTCCTCCCACGATGGGTTTTAGCACATCTGGACCAATGCTCAAGGCAGGATTTTGAAGTCACCTTTCCGGCACTTGTGTTCGGGGTTTATCCCGAGCAGCAGATTTCATTTTCCTCATTAAATCAGTGTCTGGAATTCCTATGTCCTCCTGCTTTTGCCCTTGCTTGACTGTGAGACAACTTAAAAGATGAAAGGGAGAGCTTGATTTCTCTGCTGGTTGGGAGGCATGTTGTTAGCTGTGACCAGACTGAGCTGTGGCATCACCTGGGGAATGCTCCTCTAATGCAGTGAATCGCCATTCCCCTTGCTGCAGTGTCACATCTCCTACTGACTGCAGAGCACAGGGTAATGACTGGTGTTTATCTGAGCTGTTTGCTACAACATGTTGAGCCACTGACCTACTTCTGAAAGTTCTGCATATTTATAATATTTTAAAGAAGATTATTTAGAACACGTGGCTGACTCTAGAAACGTGCCAGTGTCATGCTGCAATTAAAATAAGCCCTTTTGGTGGGGTATTAGAGAGTTGCTTAGCTTTACTGATTTTATTTTTTTTTTTTCCTCTCTGGTACTTCTGTTGCCATTTTCTGTGCAGCAGCATCAGAGATGATTTTAATGTAAGATCTCTGCTGGATGTTTTTCTATCTAAATGTCACTGTAACATTTCTGCTGGAGAGTTGTTGTAAGTAGCATGTGTGTGTGCACATGTGCGTGAGAATGCATAGATACATAGGCATTATATACATATTTATATAATTATTGTCATTACTACTGATCTCTCTTCTGATTGCATTAGGAAATGGTCTCTAGCACTCAGAGACATGATGAGTTTAGTAAAGGGAATGCTGCAGGATAAGAGCCCTGCAGTGCCTAAGGTTGTTAACAAAGGTCAAGTTGAGAAAAGCAAATTTTATGTCCATTACTGGAAATGCTAAACACGCTATTAAACGTCCGCATGGTTTGTTTTATATTTGTCAGTGACTGACTTGCTGTGCAAGCTCATTTTATTTCCTCTTACCTCCGGCCTTCCTGGCTTTTTAAACGACCTCAATCTAATTTCTCTTTCAAAAATAAATTGATGAGTGTCCGTAACCCCTATGTCATTGTTTGGGCTCTATATGCTTTTAGTTTCAGTACCCTCTGAATTCTCGAGTTAAACCTCTCTTTCCTCAGTCTCTGTACTCCTTGAACAGACCTTGTCAAACTTCAGCGCAGCGCCAAGCTGTCAGCAAATTTTCCCTTCTAAAATGTGGCTTTCTGTGGTACACAGCCTTGCCCTGTTGTTATTTTTAGGGCATTTCCACAGCTCTGGCTGTAACCAGGACTCCTTGGGTCTCTTCACCTTGGGCACAGACCCACGTGGATGGGCTGGGCTGGGTTGGGGGTCCACACTCAGAGGGGCTCCTGCCTTGGAGCCTGTGGATGGCTGCAGGGTGGAGATGTATTTCTGGGCTGAGAATGGGTTCATGTCACAGTGGGCTCTGCTCTGGTACTAGAGGTTGGTTATGGGTGTGAAAAAGGTGATTTGCCATGGAAAATGCTCCACTTTGCAAACTACTTCTTTTGCCTTGAATTTTTCTTGGGTTGTGAATCACCTTAGTTAGTTAATTATAGAAACCTCATCCTTTCCCCTCTGCTCTGCCTTGGCTTTGATTACATGCCTGAGCAGGCTACCATTGAATCAATAATAAATTCTTGCATAATTCATCCCACAATTAGCAGCTATAATGGCACCTCTTCTAAAACTGCCACCCTCCAGAGATTCAAAGATTAGATGTCTTTGGGAAGTCCACAGAAGTAGATTTCAATACTTCAGTGAGAATTCTCCAGTGAGAGAGTATTCTTTAAGCAGTGAGAAGTATTTCAGTACTGCATTTCCCCTGCAATAGGATGCAGAATGTGCATCCAACCATCCACTTTTCATGAGACATAATCAGCAGCAGCATTTGCCAGTGCTGCATCATAGTCTGAAAATATCTCCTTCTCCATGGGGTACCTCAGAGCACTTTGTGCTGCAAATAAAGAAACCAAGGTACAGAGCCATTAATTGCCTTTCCTGGCATTTGATGCACTGAGTGAGTGATCCAAATCAGGAATTTTCTCATCCCAAAATCATTTCTGGTTGGTGAACAAAGATGGACGTCTCTGTGCTGTGGGGTTTCTTTCCTGCAGAAGGACCATTCATAGCACATGGATATCTAGCACCAGTGTGCCCCAGCAGAGAGCTGCTCAGGGGACCAGGTGGCACTTCAGGGTGCCAGCTATGCTGACAGCTCGTGACTTACCTGTGTCCAGTAAATGCTACCCAGGACATGGTGTTGGTGTGGCCCAGAGCAGCTTCCAGTTGCACATTTCTTGTGCATCCACTATCTCATACACTTGCAGTCTTAGGTGGACAGATTACACTTCTCTTTAGTGAAAAAAAAAAAGGTTAGAGAATTATTTAATCTAAATTGATTTTTAAAATATTTGTATTGCTCTCTAGCCAGTTCAATATTCTGGTGTGTTTTTCCCCCCTTGTTTATAGTGATTATTTCTTTTTTTTTCCCTCCCAGACCAGGGAAAAGGCTCAATGAAGGAGAATTTCAGCCTTAAACATATATTTTCCTAAAATAAAGATATTGCTCTCATACAAAAACTGCAGTCTGCAAATATAACTGCAACTTGTCCACTCTGGTAAATATCTTGTGCTACAAATGCCTCTGGAATGTGCCTGCTCTGCAGGACTCCTGCCTCTGCCTTGCTCCAGAAAGCACAGGAGATGAGGGATGTTGCCTGCTTCAGCATGGAGGAAGTTGGGCAGAACTGTGCCCAGAGTGACTCTGCCTGTAGCATTATCAAATCATTAAAACAGAGCTTCCTCAGTTTCTGGGAGTCAAGAGAGGGGAGCATCTAAGCATGAAATAGCAAATACCATGTCTTGTTAGGACTGATAACACCTGCTGTGTTAGGATCATTAATACTGATGGGAGTGATACCAATAAGTTTTTATGTCTGTCTTATTAGTATATTGTAAAATTTTAAAGCTGCAGACATATTGACTGCACATATTTTAACAGCACATAAATTACAATACCTGGTGTCTCCTGTGACAACATTACTGCATCTCCTGAAAGTACACCTCAGGGACTTGACTTCCAAACTATTCTAGGTCATGACACTAACATTAATTAATCTGTGTTAAGTGACAACAGAGGTTCCAATGAGCAACATCTATAGCTCAATGTTTACCAATTAATCTAAACTTAAAATGGTAGGGAAAAGAAACATGGCTTTTTGTTTGCAGTAAAACTCCAGCTTCTAGCTTCACCTCTCCATCAAGATGAAGTTTTTCCCCCATTTATAATCCAGCTTTACTCTTTCTCATCCGTATATACAAGTACTCTCCTTGAAGAAATAATATAACTTGAGAAAATAAATGCACTTGTAAATTAATAGAAACTGCTTGTGTTGGTAGGAGCATCATTATTTTCAGGAATCTGTATGATGCTTTCATGTGGTGAATTTCATTACTTTGGGTCTGAGTTAAATCCGAGCTGAGGCTGGAATAGAAGTGCATGTGAGATTTCCTAAGTGACCTTCATTATGAGGGCCTTGGTTATCTCTACAGTTCAAGGAGAAAAAGGCCAGCAGGGAATTTGGAGCATTAACTCTGTGGTGTTCACAATGCCCAGGGTGAAGAGGGAGAAATTGGGTGGCAAGGGCAGTATCAAGGGTGCTGCCCTTGGTGTTTCCTTGTTCTGCTGGGAGGCAGACACCTGCCCCAGGAAGATGTGAAAACTGCTCTGTGAAAACTGCTAAATGCATCAGAAATAATTGGCATCTGAGTCATTGTCCTCTGAAAATCCCAGATTTCTGATGTGATTCCAGCCCTTCTTTTTAAGAGGGCTCTCTTTAATCATCCTTCTATCCCTCAAGGAAAGCTATGCTGGAGTCTCACAACAATGTGAATCTCCTTGATCTGATAATTTTACTGGAGTGTAGCAATGAACTCTTCAGAATTGCTCTTAAAGCACACTCCAAGATTTAACTGTATCCTTACTAAACCCTGTGAGGGCCATGCCCTGCTCAGTTGGCTTCTGAGGTGTTGGACTTGACAACATTCCAGATATTCCATAAATTATTTTGCATGTTTAACTGCTATGCTTTATGTCTGAAGTCTGCCCTCGAGAAGACAAATTTGGTAACTAAAATGATAGAGCGCTTCCAAGCCCCATTTAGACCTAGGACTGCCCCCTCCCCGCACAGAGCTGTGCTCTGTCCCCCTCAAACCTCCAGACAGATCGCAGCAGCACGGCTCAGCTTGGAGGATCATATTAAAACCTTTGGGAGCAGCAAGGTTACAGTGGAAGGATGAGGTCATTTTCTGCCTCTCTCATCTCAGGATTAAATTATTTCTGTGTTGACAGCGTGCAAAAGCCCTCGACATTCAAACCTCCTCGCTGCAACCTCATCTGCAGACCCCGCTGCCCTGGGAGGTCAATGCTTGGCACGTTCTTTCCACCAAAACAAAACCCACTCATTGCTTTCTGTGGCGTGGTAAGGAGGTTAATGCAGCTCCAGCTGATGCTGAGGCAGGGTGACAGGGTGACATGTCACAGTGTGTGACTGGCACACACTGCTCTGGGTGTGAGCAGCGCTGCTCGGAATGGATAGCACCTTCCCCCAGGATCCCGCTGCGCCGCTGACATCTGGCCCTCTTCAGCTTCGTGCCCAAAATGAGGTCTGTGGGGACACTTGCACAGCGAGGGGAGGTGATTATGCAGCCCTCTCCATGCTGCTTTCCCTGATATTTCCACCGTGCAGGTGTGTGGGCTCCACCCGCAGCCTTGCCAGAAGGTCTGGGCAGGAGATGATAATGCGCCACGGCACCCGCAGGTCCCTGGGGAGGATCCACGCTGGCAGGAAATCTCCCTTCCTCCCTGGCCCTGTCCTTGCTCCAGCCAGGCAGTAATTTGCTAATGGGCTCCACGAGCAGCAGTAGCTGAGCTGTGCTGGTTGCTCTTTTAGAGGATGGGATGAGAGAAGCAAATTCCTGCTTGCTACTGTGGACTGGGAATTTAGCCATCTCTTGTTGATAATTTCCCCTGTAGCACTGAATTATTTCTGAACTTTACTATTTGCCTTTGTAAACTTGCAGTAAGTCTTCAAACACAGCGATTTAATTCAGCTAAATGAGATTAAACGCTCCCTGGGATTACTCTTGGCTTCCCTGTGGTGGATGTCACCTTTTAGCCATCTGAGCTGTGCAGCTGTAAAATTGTTATCCTTCCATTCTGCTCTAGTGCATGCCATCAATTTTATTTTCCCTGTCCCTCTGCTCGAGCATGCCACTGAAGAAGCCGACCATAATATTTGTTCATCTGAATTCTCATATTTATAGCTATGCCTTAAAAAAGAAGAGGGATTACTGGTTTATCTTTTTTTTTTCTTATGTACATGTCTTTTGCTTTGTATTCTAGCTGAATTCTGAATGACTGATAAAATTATCTCATCAGAGATGTGGCCATTGATTTCATTTTTTTTTCCAATGCTATAGAGCATTGCTATTTGTAGAAAAAAATTAGTAGGCACTTGAGTAAATGATCATTATGATTAATTGGAGCATTTCTACAATTAGAAGAAAAGTAACATACTAACGAGTTGAAAAGATCTCTAAATAAGTCAACTCCTTTTGACAATATATAAAAGAATAATACCACTTTGGCTTTTCATAAATAAAATGCATTGGAAAGCTTGACTGATATCCCTAAACTAAAATAAAATGTTAAAAATGCTATAATTGCCCTAATAGAGATGCAAGGTTATGAATAGCTATTAATACATGAGAAGGACTTGTGACATTGGACAATTGCAATTTTTTCCATTCTTCACCTTCTGGTTACGAATGTCATACTTCTGTAATTACTGTATTCATAATTTCTCAGCATGGCAATGATCCAGCCTGCTGGCAGGCTAGTGTGGTCAGCACATCAGGGCTGGGAGATGTACAGGAGTCCCATGGGGATCCCTCCGCAGTACATCCCATGGAAATGCAGATTTTGTGATGTGGCACCTAAAGCTGCTGTGCTCAGGTGGCCGGTCCTGCCAACACTATTGATGGCTGCCTTGTGTTGTGTGTCTTGCTGACAACAAAAGCCCCCACAGTTGGTGTCTGACCCCCAACCAAAATCTGGTTTGGGGGGGTCAGTCAAAGAGACTGGATGGAATTTTGGGCTTTCCCCAGCAAGCACACTGTTCCCAGCTCTCCAAATCCACCACAAAGGCTGCCAGGGAATGTCTGTTTCCACCTTTGCCATCTCTGGCAAACCTTGGGTAAACACCTCCCTGTGCTCCTCCAGACAGACACATACATTTTGCCCCCGCATGTCTTAATTATTTCTGCTTTTAGCTATCAACAAGCACAGAAACTTGCAGAAGTGCATTTGAAATCAGGCATTTCACAAAGAGGTTTTAATGGCACTGAGGATCAAACTAAGCTGAACCCATCATCCATTTCAAGAGACATGAATATGAGTTCTTGTACTGGCCTGAAACTGCAGCTCTCAAAGCATGCAATCAGGGCTCCTGCTTGCTTTTTTGAAGGGTCTTATCACATGAAGGAGTCCTGCTCAGAGCCCTGTTAGCTTGCACTTGTCCAGCAGCAATGCTTGAGACCAAGTCTTGGTGGAAATCATTGAGATACCAGTGCTCCTTGAGAAGCCTCCCAGCACAAAGTCACCCACAGAGTGCCTGTATTTCATGGAAACAAAAGCCACAGTGAATGCCAGAAACATATTTAGAGGAATGGATCTACAGGCACAACCTTATCAGCTTTTTGCATCCTTCATGGGACTGAAGCTGGTAATTCCTAAATTAAAGCAAACAACTCCTAGAGCTAGCTCTAGTGCCCAACCTTAGTTTTTCAGGTCCCCAAAAACCAAGTGATAGTGCTGAAACACAAACAACTGACCAGGACCAATGGCACTTGAGCCCACAGTGCTCGGCTTTCAGGGCATTTTGCAAAAGCCTTGCTGAAACAATAAAATGTAATGAATGAACATAAACTGGAGAGCACAAACCTGGGTGCAAAAATAATCTACCCCAATATCTTTGTAAATCTGTTGGAGGGATATTGGGGCACCACAAAACTTGCTCGAAAGCAGGATAACCCTTCCTCTTCCTGTCCTTACTCCAGCACACACTCTTGGCAGTGAAGGGATGTTCTCTGCAGTGTGCCCCCCACTGTTCTCCCTCCTCTCAATCCATTTACAACCACCAGAGAGATGAAAATTATTTTTAGGGAGTCTTTTCTAGTGCAGAAGCAGAATTCAGGCAGATCCTTGAATTTTTCTGTCTGTGGGCAGGCTGTGATAATCCTGGTATTGCGAGACGCTCGGCTTTGGCTCCCCGTAATTTGAGCGAAGTTAATGGAGGAGTGTTGTAGAACATATGTTTGGCTTAATATAGGTTCAAGGGGTTTTTTAGTCTAATATACAAAAATAGGATCCAGGACACCTTCACAGTAAATAAGATTGACAAGTTTTTCATTTTTCAATAATATGAGGCTAATTGAGCCATAGTGGTCAGAGCACATTGTATTTCCTGGTAATTAATTGCTGGCTGCAATAGCTGACTGCATAAAACGACCCTCGGGCCATTAACCCCAGGTCGTTAGTACTCGAGGAAATGTCTAGTGAAGGTCATTATTACTGCTGCTATAGAAACTATTGTAATAGAAAAGACTTGGCATGAGCTTTTCAAGAACCCATTTTCCCTGTTCTTGTCTCATTTCAGAGATCTAGGTGCAAAGGCTGTTCCCAATTAGTCTGCATTTACATTGGTTTTCAGAGGATTAGAGTTTGCCCACTTTTGTAAAAACAGAAATCATCTAATTGGAGTGTTTGTGAGGTTACTCATTTAGCTTTATGTGGCCTGAAATGTTGACCTTCCCAAAAGATTGACACAGGTTTGTGCTGTCAGTCCCAGGGGGATGGAAAACCAATCTCTTGTGTTGGCTTCTTCAGCAGCAAGGCACAGACTCTGGGTAGCTGGCTGTGGGGCAAATGGGGCAGTTGTTGCACCATGTGGAACCACTGGTGTTTGGGTCCTGATATCTCTGCTTTGGATTGGGTTTACAAGGTTTTGGTGATGGACCAAAAGCCTTCTCATGTGAAACAGCCTTTCTTTTTCTTTTCTTTCTTTTGCTTATCTTATCATCTCTGGAAGGGCTTTCAAATCCCAGATCAAGTAGGAGCTATAGGGAAATTTGTGTTTGTCCCTCAAGCTGTTCTGTAGGTCAGAGTCCCCAAAGCAGCAGAATGATATTGTCACTGAAAACTGAAGTTTAAAAAACCACAGTCGTGAGGGTTAATTTATTTCCTCCCCTGGTGTAGTTGAGAATTCCTTTTTGTTGTTGTTGTTGCTCAAGACAAAGTGCTAACAGAACAAAAAAATAATGAGAAACATTTTTAGTACTTTGCTTTAACAAGACATTAGTAACAATAGCACTTATTTACTACCTTAAAAGCAGTTAAACATTTTTATGTTGAATGCGGTTTTCTCTAATCATGTGTTTAAAATGGAGTGAGTATTTTGCTGAAACCAAAGTCCTTGAATCAATATTATGAGGCTGCTGGCTCAAATGACATTGTGAGGAAGCACTTCAGCTCTAAATAGACAAAATTACAGACTGCAGAATATACAGTGATGGCACAAGAAAAAGGATGGGGGTGGGGGGGTGGGTGTAATACTCTGATGTTCCTAGCAGTGTTTTGCTTTTTACTTCCCCACTTCAAAATTTTGATTTGGAGTCAGGAGTTAATTATATGAAGAGACCTATTTTGCCCTCTTGATCAATACAGAAACTTCTTTTGTCACCATCCTTATATAAGCAAAGGTTTACTTGTTCAGAGTCCCCTGCTGATGGAATGCCTCTCTTCAACTCTCTTCCTCTGGATCTAATATCATTCACTGTTTTGGAAGAAATAATAAACTAACCATGCTGCTTACATTGGTTCCAACACAAATGTTTCTGTATTGTGGGAATGTTTTAGCTATTCTTCCATCAAAGCTGTGCTACTAGACTTCTTTGGTCAGGCAGGGCTTAGGTCAGTTTAGGGAGTTTCTGATTTTTGGATGTCCCACTAAAATTTGAAGATCTAAATAAAGAATCACCCATGTGAAGTTCCTGTGAAAGCTTTGATGCACCAGTAGAAATTAAATCTTAGCTGCAAAGCCCAGAGGTGCCTGGTTTCTTGGACATAGATCCTGTTTTGAATGTTCCTGTTTGGTTTGTCCCTGTTTAGGGATTACCCCTTCCAAATACAGGTTTTAAGATTAACTTCCTAAACTTCTTCCAAGAAAATGCATGTGTGCTCACATTGCAAATAAAATGTGTCTGCTGTGGCTAACCATGAATATATTTGGGGGAGAGAGGAGGAAATGAGTGCTATCCACTTGTATGATGAAATGTAAACTGATTGCAGAGTTACTGAATATTTTAAGACTGTGTGACCACGTAGACAAATTGAAAAACCCAGCAGTTTTGTACATGATGGAAGTAAGGAACAAGTCCTATTTGAAATCTGACTATAATAAAGCAGAGGTGGTTTAATTGCCAAAGCTTTTGCAAATTGAATAATATAGTAATCTCTTATGAGAGTCAGTTTTAATTTTTAATAATCTTTAATTAAGTAAGCATTCACAACAGTTTGGTATTTGGGCATTAGCGCGACAGTTTCTGGGTAGTCAGTGTCATTCTTTCATATGCAGGCTGCTGTCAATTGATTTTCCATGGTCAGTAGCTGTAGTTGAGTCTGTTTAAGTTCCATAAAACTTCCCTCACTGCACAAAAACATTTGTGTCTGAGGGAGAAGGATTTGAGCTTTCTTCTCTTAGGATCATGCTGGGAATAGAGTGCAAATCCATATTATTCTACTTATCTCCATGACATTTCCAATTTCTACAGATGCAATCAAAAGAATTTGTCTCATTGATCTTCAAACTCCTTGACAATTTCACACTCTGAGCTGAGTGGTGTGAGCTGTTCGGTCGCCCCATTGCTTTTCATCAATAAAAGTTTGTACCTAGATCAAGACAGCACGTTTGCTGCATATGAGTTATGCATCTTGAAGATTGTTATTGGTTTACTGGTGGAATATTTATCTTCAAACTGAAATGAGTTCTTAGATGAGTCATTGCACACATACCCTGTCTTGATATTTTTAGGTGCTAAAGCCACTATTTCAATGAGGTTGGGTTGGGGAAAATTGTCCATAATGTTTCGGATGTACAATTAAAGTACCATCTGCCTCTGTGATGCAGCAGATGTATAATTGATATTCACTGCTGATTTGCCTCTTGATTTTCTGCAGACATTGAATGCTGTAATTGTTTATACAGTATGATCCTGAATACCCATGTGAGAATTTTCCTCCTCACGTGTTCCTGACAGAAGTATCACTACCATCCTCAATACTCATGAGATGGATTCATTAAAAGATAATTTGCAGATAGCTATGCTAAAATCTTACAGAAATCCAGTGAGTAAGTAAAAAAACAAGTTTTCAAAAGCAGAGGATTATTCCCACAGGATCATGTTTTAATATAGGAAAGCTTGTTGGGAAAATCTAAAATGCTGATGCAAAATCTGGTTACCTTTGTACACTGATTCCAATGCAAGTTGTAGCTA
The DNA here is from genome assembly GCA_039654755.1 of Calcarius lapponicus. Classification (NCBI taxonomy): domain Eukaryota; kingdom Metazoa; phylum Chordata; class Aves; order Passeriformes; family Fringillidae; genus Calcarius; species Calcarius lapponicus. Next base: position 12,117,751 of record CM077463.1, read on the forward strand.
GGAGTAAAAAAAAAAGTAGGGAGAGTTGTTTTATTTCCCCCTCCTTTTTTGCACAGATTGAAACCTTCTTCAGGGGAAAAGTTTTATGTAGAGTAAAACCAAAAGGTCAACTGTAACATCAAAAGAACTATTTTCTCTAGGGCAAAGACTACTTAATAAAAAACAGAGATAGAAACCACAGCAGTGAATTCTGAGCAGATGAGAAAACAGAGATATGCTGCTTTTTCTTTCTTCTTTTTTTTTAATATTCACTGTCTTTCCAGTTCAAAATTCAATCACTAAAATCTTGATCAATCAGCAGGTGTTAATTTTGCCCTATGACTGGTTTCTAAGGTCCTTCTTCTGAGAATACTCTAGACCTGAATCTGTTCACACTGAAATAAAAGCAAAATGCGACCAGTCACCTCTGTGGCAGGAGGTTAGTGCCTCTATTTTATATTGCTGCCCTTCTTTTTGACAACAGTGGCTTTTAAGCACATTAGCTAAACTCACTATGAAGTGGCAATGATTGCCCAGGGCATTGCATTCAGCTCCAAAGGAAAGAAAAATTGGTGATATAGAACCTGAATCTGGCTTTGCTGCCAGTGACATTTTGAGTGATCTTTTCTTAAGCCTGTGCATGGCTCCCAAGAAGAACCAGCTCTCTGGGCACCCAGAGAAACCAAGGCCCATTTTGGTGCAACCTGTTCCCTTTTTGTGAGGCATTGGCTGTCGGCTGATTGCTCAGTGTAACCCAGAAGGATCCCTTGTGTTTTCTCAAGGCTGAACATTTGCTCTCATATTTCAGTGTCTCCAGTGGTAGCTGTGTAGATAAAGGACATCATGCTGATGGTTACAGTCACTCCTGGGGCAGCCTGGGCAAAGGACCCAGTGAGGGGCTGAGGGTGCAGCAGGAGGAAAGCACAGGGGAGGCAGAGGATGGTTTGGGGAGGGGAGGTAGAGTCAAATCCAAGCAAATGAGTTGCAATGCACTGCAGATCAGTCTGGCTCTGTGTCACAGACACATTTTATGAAAAATCCTTTCCTTAGGATTTTTCCTCCTGAGAAGCTGAGAGGCCTCAGGAACAAAATGTAAACAATGGTTATCTGCTGCTGTGGAATGCAACAGGTGCATCTGTGATTGGTCTCATAGAGTTGTTTCTAATTAATGGCCAGTCACAGTGAGCTGGCTCAGACTCTCTGTCCAAGACAGAAGCTTTTGTTATCATTCTTTTTTTTTCTATTCTTAGCTAGCCTTCTGATGAAATCCTTTCTTCTATTCTTTTAGTATAGTTTTAATATAATATATATCATAAAATAATAAATCAAGCCTTCTGAAAGCTGGAGTCAGATCCTCGTCTCTTCCCTCATCCTGGGACCCTTGTGAACACCACCACAGCTCTGTTCAAGTTTTCTTTCACATCTCTGTTGCTGTCTGCAGGAATCCACCAAGTTAAAGAGAACCAGAGAGACAATGCAGGACAATCTGACTATGTTAATGCTGTTGAAAGTTTGCAGGAGGGAGAGGAACTGCTTTTTTTCCACAAGTCCTTTAGTCACAGCCTTGATGGCTGCTCTGGGATAAACCCAAACAGAAATTCAGCTACAGCACAATGTATGGGTAATTTTACCCATGTTTCTTCTTGCTGAGGTCTAGCTGCACTCTTCATCATGGAGAGGTGACAAGATGTGAAGGGAAGACATTTCAGACTGTTGCTCTTGTGTTCTTGAGGAATTTATTTTATTTTAAAATTTTATTTCCAGTATCTTTCTGTCATTCATATACCAAGCTTTTGACTATGTTTATTGCATAAAGATTCATCTTCAGGTTTGGTTTATAGCTACTGAGAAGGCCACTCCTGAAGAGGAGGTTGCAGGCTCACAGCAGATGTAGGGCTTGGGTTAAGCACACAAGAAATTAGGAGACACTGTTGTAGAGAAGGGTATGCAGAGAGGGCTGGGCTGTGATTAAACAGAGCTGAAACTTGCAGAGATACAGAGGCAGCATGAAACTGGGACCCCAGATCTTGTGAGCAGTAGGTTGAGCACATCCCCGTGCTAGCTCAGCAATACCACTGTCTTGCTGCTACCCTGTTGGATGAAGTGTGGCTTATTCTCTTAATTGCACTCTACTACATATAAATAAATCAGCCACAGAGAAATTGGTTCTGCATATTAGTCACTGGCTGGATGAAGTGCTCAGGTCCTGTTAACACAAACTGTCAATAAAATGAGTATTCTATCACTGTTTAATTCACATGCTTCAAGATGGAATTCCAAAGAAAAATTTAAGCTTTTACTAAAATCATAAGGTCAAAATTAACCTTCACTGGTTACTTACCAGGTTTGCCATTCCTAAAAATGACTTGAATATACAGAATTGCTTTCTTTTCAGTCGCATGAAGGACTAAGAGACTGTAGCAGTGGAGGAGAGAGCTGCAGTACCCATTTGACAGTGGGAATTCAGGGAGTGTGCTGGTTGCAGCTCCTGCTGCACGTTTGTGTTTGTTCAGGACAGGTGGCAGGAAAAGTGGAGAACTCATCCTTGGAGCAGGGGTGTAGAACACAGGACTCCTGTCACCCAATTGGGTGCTTCCCAAACCAGGTGACTTAGGGAAAGCAGAAAGATTTGCCTTTTGGATCCTTCAGTTCCTTGGGGTCCTGGCAGGAGAGGGGGATGTGCTCTGGGACCCCTCGATATGGGGCCTTCTGGGAGCTCACATCCCTACAGGTTTAGGAGAGCCAGTGATAGTGATTTCTGTCTTTGGGGGCAAAATCTCACACAAAGCAGTGTGTGGGGAGATGTTTGGCAGGTTAATGGCACCCTACCAGCTCCCCAAAGAGCAGTTGCCCATCAGCAGCTCTGGGGACACCTCATTCCCTTGAAGACATCACATGCAAGTGACAACACACATCCATCAGAAGCCTTTAAAGTTTTCTTGGCCCTCTGCAGCACTGCTGAGTTTATTTTGTCTGCTAACCAACTGCAGCTTGTGCTTCCCATTGGACCTCCAAAAATATGTGAGCCACCCTAGGGGGAATAGTGCCTGGTTCCCCCAGGCAGTGGGCTGGAAGGACCTTCCTTGTGGGAAGAAACAAATTCTCTCTCCTCCAACCTCTTCTTCTACAGTTCAATTCAATTCTGCTCCTGTCAGTCTAAATAAGAAGGCAGCTTCCCCTCAGAGAAGCGTTCAAAGCTTCACATAAAGTGTCTTAATTTTTGTCCTGTGGAGCTGTGTGTGGCAGATATGAGCTGCAGTGTGTACAGAGGCACCACGCCGTGAGAAACCACAGCGAGGGCTCCCGGAGCACAGCATCTGCTGGGGGAGTCTGCAGTGATTAGAAAAAGGGCTGTCTTATTGCCAGAATCAAATTATCTGAAGGTGTCCTGCTGGTAAGCATCAAGTACAAGCTGTACTGAGATCTAAATTGGTGAGTACAAGAGAGGTACTATTAGATCTTCAAATCCCTCTTTGGGTTTTGTTGGGTTTTGTCAATATTCTCATCTAAAACCTAATTCAGCATGTCTCAAGACACAGGCCACAGCTGAAACAAATTTTATTTTCACTTCTACACATTAATATTCTGGTCCCAAGTTTTGGGGAAGGTTTCCCATCAGGGTTTTCCCTCAGGAGTTTGAAGGGCTTTGGTGAGAAGTAGAAATCGATGGCTTACTTGTCCTGGCTGGTTTCTGTCTTTCTTAAAAATAATCTCTTCTAGTTGTGGGGGAGAAAATCCTTCACAGGACAGTAGTCAAGATAACTGTAGCTGAAAATTGAGCTTGCAGGGAATTGGAATGGGATTCTGTGGGATGATCTTTGCCATCCAAGGCATCAGGCCAGTTAGGTGTTACCTTCATCCCAGCTGAGATGAGGTCTCCGGCTGTGTGGATGCTCCCTTCTGCTCTCAATGCTCTTCTTTGACAGTCTGTGTGAATTGATTTTCTTTGCTTTGCAGCAGATGAAATTTAACTCCTGGGTGTCAGCTGAAGAACTGTAACCTCAGCTGCTTCATATCCAACAGTTAAGGTGGTCTTATCATTCCCCATTACAGTATCCATGCAACTATCAGAAAAGCCCAGAAATGTCATATTTTGAAGGTATACCTAAATTTTTAGCAGAGGATGAGGCATCATTGACAGTGGTAGGTGAATTTACTCCTCCTGCCAGGAATTCTCCCTTTCACATCCCAATATCAGCTGGGATAATCTAAACTTTATTCCCTCGCCCACAATTATGCACTTCTATTTCCCCCCACTTCTGCTGTGTTTGCACACCTGTGGCACCTGGGCTCTTGTTAGAGGCAAGAACTTAATTCTAACAGAACTTTGCAAACATAGTAAAAAATTATTATTTCCTTTTCATCCTTGATTCCAAATCTTTTAGATCACTGTAAATTGGACATTTGTCTCCCTTGGCTGGTAAGGATAGCTGCTCCATTGCAGGTTTTCCTCTGGGGAAATTTATGGGAAGATTTAAATATGAAGTGAATGGTCCCCTTTAAAGTTGCATATGTTAAAGGAATGTGACTTATGAATCCTGTTAGCAGTAATGGCTGCATAAGGATATCAAACACTTAGTCAAATCAAGATTTTGCTGTGATGCATCTCTCACTAGAGGGGTTGCTATAAATTTTTGAACTGTGCCAAACATTTTTATGTACCTTGGGTAGGCAGGCTATGTTTGATGCTTATAGAAGTTGATCCTGTTTTGCTTTTGTTGCTGACTACTGGAGGAACACGTGCATGTGTTCATGTAGCTGAACAGAGTTAAAACTCATCTGGTTTGCAGTCTCAACAATAGAAAATGCTGCTGCCTGCAGTAAAAACAGGAGATAATATTAAACTGAAAATAAACCATCAACATTGTGTTGGGAAGAGATCAGTATTATTTTCTTAATTTCTAGTGGCCAGCATAGGTGACACCTTGTGGATAGAGCAGATTCGGTGAAGAGTAGCGACATACTTGAAAATTGCCTGTATGAAATATGTATATAAAGCTTTCCTTCATGCAGTGAATATTTGAACAATTAAAAATCTGTTCACTGTTGCTTTCTGGCCCTGGGCTAAGCTGAGGGGCTGGATTGAGGATGGTGGTGGTTGGAGGCTGCCAGCTGAACAATACCTGTGGGATCATGCTGGAACAGATGGGAAGACCAGCAAGCCTAGAGGACTGTCATGCCTTAACCCCAGCCAACAACTCAACCCCACAGAGCCACTCTCTCACTTCCTCCCACTGGGACTGGGGGGTAGAACTGGAAGGGTAAAAGTGAGAAAACCCATTGGTTAAGAACAATTCATTGATTGAAATGAGTCAAATCAAGTCATAAATTTTGGAGTCTACAAGAGGTCTGGAGAGGAACTTCTTACGAGGACATGTAGTCATAGAATAAGAGACAATTTTGCTTTAAAATTTTGCCTATGCAGATTCCTGTGACTCATGCTTATTTTGTGGGTTGTCTTTGAAGAAAAGTCTTTGTTTTAATGTCATAATAATTTCTTGACTACAGCAGAGATTTTAGGGCTTCTCCAAATTGTGGGAGCGCCAGAGTGTCCCAAGGGCTCAGCCTGTCCCTCAGCACCTCTCTGAGCTGGGGCACAAATCTGCAGGTCTGTTTGGATGCTGTCTCAAAATTCCTCTCATAATGATGAGGCCACTTCACAATGCGCTAGTGACATGGATACAGTTGTGGCTAGATCTGAGGAGGTTTTAAAACAAATTCTCCAACACAACAATAAAAAACACAGAGGGGACACAGGGGGCTGTGATTACACCTTTTTGATAGTTTTTTCCAGCAGGGCTAAAGAGTGTAGTTTCTTTCAGCTTGCCCACTTGAATCCTGCTGAATCAGGAGAGAAAATGACTGAATGCATGAGAGGAGTGCAGTAATCATTTGGGGTCAGTGAGCTATAGATTGCAATAGCTGGCAGAGTTATTGCCTGCCTGCGAGCCGTGTCCCCGCTGCACCTGCTGGAGAGCAGGGAGAGGCTGCTCTGCTCTTCCCTCCCTTGGCCTTCTCCTCTGTGCTCTCTGGGTCACCAGCCCTTCCCACCTGCTGAAGCCTTTCACTGCTGCATTAATGGCTATTTTTAATCAAAGAGATCAGAGTTATTTTCCCCCAGTGTCAGTTTAGTTCATATCAGGCTGCTGATTGCTGCAGCTCACTGAGATGATGAAAATAACCATCCAGATCATGCAGTTTGGAATAGGAAACCTGACTAGCCAAGGTAGCCAGATTTATTTGATCTGATGCTTGATTTTTTTTTTTTTTTTTTTTTTTTTTTGCCTCTGTCTCTGCATTCTTTGAGATATTTTACTTTGGCTTCCCCAAGGCAATATACCAATAAGTCAATGACAGCTCCCCAGTCTTGCTCCTTGTTTTTTAAGCTTCTGGATACTAGACTTGAATTTTGAGGACCTGTTTTCAAGTACTGGCATGCATTTTCTGTATGCCCCTGGGCAGTCTCCTTCACTTCTCAGAATATTCATAGTTTTGTAAAAGGGCTCAATGTCCTTTTTGCAGGACCACTTTGCCATCTCCAATGTGCCAGGTGTTTTGGCATAAAATAAAGACCATTTATTCAATAATGAGAAAGAGAAGAAATAAAGGTAACTGACCCATGCACAAAGATGTACATAAATCCAAAAAAAGAGGGAGATCTTGCTGGGCTGGATTCAAACTGCCTCCTTACCAAGGAAGACTTGTGTGAGCAAAGTTTTATTCCACAATGAGGGAGCCCCAGGCTGCCACTCACCATGGGAGATGGGACTCCTGGCTCCCTAAAACCATTAATTAGTTGGAATTGAGGCTCTCACTGTTGCTACCATGACTCAGTCTATAACAGCAGTGGGAACTTTCAAAGTCAACTTTATGACCATACACTGCCAGCCTGCTTATTAATGATATGCAAATTATAGAAGTTCAAACATTTGCATTTAATGCTCATAGCTGTTTCTTTGATTGCTAATGATGTTGATTCACGAAGAAAAGGCTTTCTAAAATAAAGAGACTATTTCATGTACCACACCAAAAGCAAATGAAAGGATGTTGCATACTGCATTTTTTTGGTCACATTAAGCCCTGTCCAAACACCTCAGGACTCATAAATTAGGTGGAAATGAAATGTGATTTACCAGCTAATGAGATAAGCTTTAATTTTTAAACAGAATTATAATTTAGAGTAAACAACAAACATGCACATTTAGTCATGAACTCCTGTCCTGAATTTTACTGCATGGTTGCCACAGATTTTTCTTATTTATTCATGTTACAAGATCAACCCATCCATTGCCCACCTCTAAAAACTCATTCCTGGAGCAAGTTTTCTACCTATAAACTTATGGTGTGAATTACCTTTGCTACCCATCCTTGCAACCAGACACCTCATGAGCATGAAGGACAAGATGCCAAGCCCCTGACATAGAAAAAGGTCCTGAAAAGTTGTTACAAGAGGGGGAAAAAAGGGATTTTTTTTTTTCTCTTCAATTGCTTTTTCAGACAATGAAACATCACCTGACTCTGTGTAGGGAAGTTGTTCACAGGGCTGAATTAATCTAGTCTAGTCATCTGCTTTCCAATGAAAGCCATAAAAGGAAAATTGCTATGTCTGGGGCGCTGAAGTCTTTTGGAGAAAGTAACTGAAACTGGACAGATTGTGGCTTTGAAGTATCCACTTTCATTCACCATAAAGGGAATGTAGGGATCTGGGTTAAATCCAAAAGAGATGGGTCCAACCTTGGTGATATTGAGATTCAGTTCCTGATCTCTTCAGACAGGTTTTTGTAGAGGCATGATCCTACAGAAACACAAACTGCACTTGCAGCACTGTCTCATTCTAGCATTTCTTCCTGGAGTACCAGGCTCAGCATCAGTACAGCAATGCAGTTTCGCTTGATGGATAATTTAGGCAATTGAGTGCCTGACTGGTAACTCCATTATTCACTGGTCATAAAGATGCCATCTATCCAAAATGCATCCTCAGACTTCATCATGTCTCTGGTTTACAAGGAACTTGGTGGTCTGGTTTGTGGTTACTTGCATACAAAGATGATGGCTCAATGAATAATTAGAAAGAGAAGAAATTTTCATTGAGATAAAAATGTGCATTTTAAAAAGTAGAGAAAAAGCTCAACAAGACTGATCCCAGATCTTGATGATTCAGCTAGGTCCAGCCTATTTGAAGTTTATATAATCAGACAAACAGAGGAAAAGTTTATCCCTAGATAGTCTTCTTTAGAACCTTTACAAACAATATTCTACAGCAGAAATAAAAAGATGACGCTTGGGACTTTAAGTACTGATGCTATTACATGAGAAATGCAACTACATCAGTTTTGTGCTATGTACAAAACAGAATTCTGTTTGGAAATTTAGAGACATTTTGCACTTCATAATGTTGCTTTTGTCTCCTATGACACTTTCAATCTCTTTGTAACACTATATTTTGCTGTGAAAAGGCTAAAAAACTGCAACAATAAATATTAATAAATGGAAACTGGATCAGGAAAGTTGTCATGGCAGACAGCCAAGTTAGAAAAGATTGTCTGCTTTGACTCTTACACAATGATACTGAGAAAGGTACTGTATAAACTATTTTCTGGCTAAAATTAAATAGTAATCAGAGTGTCTGCAGATAGAAAACACCATCAGAATTGACATGAATCTTGGGGGCTTTTTTTTTTCTAATCTATCTTGGCAAATATGAATCAGAGAGATAATACCAGCAGTGCAAACAAGGAATGCAGAATACCATTTCTTCAGTAATTTTAAGCAGGGTTTTTATACAGAAACTCTCAAAGGAGTTAGGATCCATAGGCAGCCTTGGTAAGATGCATGTTCTAGTGACAGCCAGCAAGAAGCATCACTTTGCCATAGAAAAGGGGCTGGTTTTCTTTAGTAGAGGAAAAGTTTACCCTGTTTTGGATGAATTGACATGCTGAGATATGAAGGACTTCACCCTTCTGTTCCTCTTGAGGTATCCTTGGAAGAAGAGCCTGATTTGGATTTGAAGGTGCATGTGCACCCCTCTCCATGTGCATGGTCAGGTGAGCTGCCAGCCCAGGCATTTGCTGTGCAGCTGCTGCATTGTATGGATTGATTTGGACAGCTCTGTAAGCAAAAACATCTTGGACACACCTCTGGTTTGCATTAGATTTAATGTTATTTAAAGAGACTGCAAACAACTGGGGGAGAAAAAATGACTGCAAGTTAGGCCAACCTCAAAGTAGATCTGCTTCTGCAGAATACTAAAATTTAAAGAAAATTGAAAGATCAGTTGTCAGAGACCCCTTTAAGTCGGTGAGGCTGGGACCCATGTCTCCTAAGAGGCAGCTCACAGTTCCAGACACTCCATCAGGATACCTGCATGTGCAGCACAGCTTCATGTTACCAGCAGCAGTGGGGATTTAGACAGTGGAGCTGAGAGATGCTCCAAGCAGGAGACAACTTCTGGAGGCAGAACTGGACCCCACTGATGGTATAATTGATACACAGTGAGAGAGAGTCAGCAACCTGGTCATAGGCATCCAGATCCACTTGAGATGCCTTAGGATACCCAAGATTTTCAGTTTTTTCAGGTGGTTGTGACCTCTTGGGACTTTAGCTGGTCAGAGTGACCCCAAGGTATGTTAGAAAGTCTCTTTGCCCAGCCGGCGCTCGAAGAAGTCTTCAGAGCTCTTCAGTTCTCGGTCTCAAGGTTGTTTATTGTATCTTATCTATAAAATTCTTTCTCCTGCCCAGCCAAGGTCTGCTCAGCAGGACAGACAGAGGCACTCTGCCTGCCCCCAGGGTGGTGTTATCTTTTTATACTAAAAACTACTTGTGCAATATTCACAATTACTTCCCAATACCTATCACCTATGTTAGACAGTGAGCTTCTACTCTAAACCAATCTAAAAGTGCCACCATCACAGCAGAAGATGGAGGCCGAGAAGAAGAAGGAGAAAGATTGGACATGCCCAGATTCCTCCATCTGCCCCGTAAACCCCCATTCTAAAAACCCCAAAAATCTATTTTTCCACTCCATGACAAACTAATTATTATTCTACTTAGACTTTTGTGGCTTGCAGATCTTCATATAAGGTTGGTAACTTTTTCCATGGGTCATAATCAAAGTCACAGGCATCTTGGGCTCTGTGCCAGGGTCTCTGAGCCCCCTGGCAGGGGTTCTGGCAATCCAGGACAGCCAGAGGGATGTCCTGAATTCCAACAGTGACCCAGGACCAGAAAGGCACCTCTGCATCTCTGGAGGAGCTGCTGCAAAGTTCTAAAGGGCAGCTCAAATGGATCTACATCCCTGTGTGTGGGCACATGGGCTGTGTTCAGAGAGTTATTGTCTGGTCAAAGGGAAGTGCAGAAACCTCAGACTTGCTCTTAACCATAAACCCACAAGCTTTGAGGGCATCTTACAAGGTGTGAGTAGCTGGCTCTAAATTGCATTTGCCCAGGCACTGGTGGTTCTGTAGGTGCATTTCTGTGCCAGCCTTGCCTTGGAGTCTGGGTTGAGGCTTAAGTCTGCCTCCTGGGCCAGGGCAAGACACCAGAACCATTCTGGCAGATCAGTATTGATGCACATCTCTAAATCCTTGCAATAACTCAGGACAGGATTGTATCCTGGTTCTGTGCAATCACACAGGTTAGCCTTAGGGAATAAAGACAGTTTTTCCAGTGTTTTCTCATTCTACTCTGTGTAGGAGTGAATGGGGTGGGAAATTATGGAATGAGGGGGAAAAAGAAGCAATTTACACCAAACAGAAAAGGCAGTGGATGAAGTAGTGTTTTAAGGCTTAGTCCCCTACTAGAGCAGGGCAGCTGAATGCTAACCTATCTCCGGGGAGAATGGATGGAGCTTGTTTTCACAGACACAGCCCAGCCTTGGTGAACATGTAGGTGGATAGAATATAAGAAAATAAAGACAGCGTAGAAAGTAATCTTACCCCTAAAGAGTTGCAGCTGGGCCAATTATAAAAGATTAGGAACAGGCCACAGCTGTAACCAATGAGAAGAAGAGTGCTATAAAAGAGTGGGTTGGCTGGTTGAAAAGGGAATTGGAGTCAGTTGGCTGCTTTGTGAAGAAGAAAGAGTCAATGCTCTGAGGAGATGCCCATGAGAAAACACTAAGAAGGTGTGAAACTTTTGTGATAAGGAGACAACAGTATGGAGCCCCTGGAATAAGATGACAACATGAAGATGTACAAGTTACCCTCACTGCTCTCTCCTGGCATTATTGACACTTTCAGATGTGTGTGTATTTATTAGCTTTGAAGACAGAGGTTATTAGTAACAAGATAATGTGGCAGGAAAACCTGTGGCATGCCACATGCTTTAATAGTTGTGCTGAGCTGATCTAACTTCACTGTAGTTTTTAAACCATTTTTCCTGCCACCTCTGCCAATGCTACGAGTAGGACAGAGCTGCACCACTGCAGCTCCAGGACACAGAATTTGTGTTGCGTTGGTGTGAGCCCCTAATAGGATTCCAGGACAAAGCACTTTAATCCATTGCTAAGTAAGTGACAAGGTAGTAATATGGTTTGAGGACAGGACACAGCTAACATGCTACTTCTGCTCTTCAAAGACGTAGTTTTATAATCCTCTGCAAAAGTCTTTGTTCAGGTTTCTGGAAGTATTTTGTAACTGCCCACACCTGCCTTGAAATGCTGTCTCAAGCCGATGTATCTGCTGCAAAATTCAGTCTATAATTAGTTATGCTTTTAGTCTCTGAATTACCATATCGTGCTGTGTTGTGCTGGAGCTGAAACTATTAGCTTTTATATTTCAGTAGTGTAATGGCTAATGCAATTTAAAGGACCAATAAAGTTGTCACCAGCAAATCAGTGGTTTTATCACCATCACTTGATAAAACCCCTGAGTATGCATATGACATCTGGTCAGGTATAGTGTGTCAGCCTCCTGTCTGAGTCAGGGATAATGGATACTTCCAGCCTCATTTCAACCCCACAAGTTTGAGTGCTTGTGTGGGAATATATTGCTGTGCTGTCTGGTAGTCCTGGTGTGGTGTTTGTGAGCTGGTGGATTTTCCTGGCACATAAGCCATTTGTGCTTATGTAGCTGAGGTCTGCTGTGGTTGAGGACTTATATTTTCCTCACCTTGATAGTATACTGGGCTACTCAAGCTGGATAAGTCTAATTCTTTTCTTTACAAAGTAATAAATCAATCTTTAGCTGTTTGGAACACTTGTCTGGGAATTGTCTGAAATACTGCCATGCTGATAGAATATAAATCTAAGTAAGCCTAGGATCCCTTTATAATGGAAATAGAGCTATTCAAATACAGACTCTCATCAGTGCAGCCAAGGTTTGACTAGATGAGTTGCACGCTAAACTCTGTTGACTAGACTTCAAAGGCCATGATGGGAATCTCAGACAATTTGCTTAGATGCTCAGCCCTGTGCTGTGGGTTGTAATCCTAGGTGACATAGATCCTGTCATTGATAGGATTATCAGGCTGGAAGCTCCTTCTCCACCATTAACTCATTAAAATGGGACATTATTACTGCACTGCTTTATGTTGTGTTCTGTTGAAAGAGGCTCTGCATACTTCTGTTCTTCCATAATCGTATCCATATGAGCTGTCTGGATGCCAAAGACTCAGCCTGAATTCTGCCCCAAAGCATATTCAGACCTGAGGTCCAGCAGTGCTGCTGAGTGTGATTCTGAGTGGGGTGCTCAACATCCTTCCTGCAGCCCAGTGAGACTCACACAAGAGCGTGAGTCTCACAAATGGAGATCTGGAGAATCCACTTAGCTGAGGTGTTGCCTTCACTTTCTGCTCAGTATGAGCAGCAGGGAAGGTGTGTGTGGTAAATGGGCAGAAAACCTGATATAGTATGAAAAAGCATGTGCTAGGGCAAGCTGGAATTACACCTGTTTTATTACTCTGCCTCCAGCACACTGGGAACTGGGGATATCCTGCACTGAGGAAAGCACAGCTTTGGCATGTCCCTTGCTCAGGGACCCTGGCAGAGCCACAGGGTGGGTGACAATGAACATCACTCTTCATGCTCACAGCTGTGTCTTTGCGGGGCCAGATCATGGACTGCCAACTTGCTGCTTTCATTCAGTATAAATAATAAACTAAAAAGGCTGATGCTTTCACAAATGATTTAGAAACTTTATTCCCTTGTAGCTCAAAGAAAAACAGGCTGTTAAATCACTGCATAACTCATGGAAATATTGTCCCTTTGACATTAGTTGTCTGTATTAAGTAAATATCCTGGAGGTGTTAGCCTTGCAGTCAATGGCACTTTGGCTTTTGAATGCTTTTGTGAGTCCATTGATACCAGCTTTGCAGGAAGAGTTAATGTCTTCTACTATAGCAAATGATATCTGAGGGAAGGAGAAGAGGCTTTGGGGCATAGAAGCCATTCTTCAGGTCATCTGTATTGTGATTCCAGACCTTAGTTTCAAAGTGATGCACGAGCCCTTCAAAATGTCATTCAGGAAAAAGATTTATGATGCCTGAGTTCCCTCTCCCCCTCCCTTTTTAGTGCTGGTGTAAATCAGAAGTGGTTCAGTGGAACTAGAGTGTGTCAAACTGTCCAAGAGACACGGGCAGTGCAGTATATTCTGGTACTGGCATGGAGAGAGACAGTAACTCTTATTTCCTCAGTACATCTTGAAAGGTGTTGGACAACCCTCAGCTCCCTGTCCTTTGCTTTTCTCTAGTGATCTCAAAATAGAGAAAAGCCTGTAACTCAGGTAGAAAAAAATGGGAAAAGTGCCCTTTGGCTGGAAGATGGAAGCTGAAGAATTTCTTTTAAAATACTGTATGCTGCTAAGTAAAGCCATGGCTATTTTTACCAAATACTGGCTTTTTGGAAGCTTAATTATCTTCATTCTGCTCACAGAAATCAAAATGATACTTGTTGGCAGGATGGACCTAAAATAAAATCTAGCTGCTGTACTGACAGCTGTGAAAGATTTAGATGAACCAACTTTTTTTTCTTTTTTTTACTTTTTTCTTTTTCCCTCGAAGCAATTATAGATATGTTCTGTGACCTGCCCTTATCTTTCCCTGGCTTGTCTGTGTACTGCAAGGCTTGTCACAGGCTGCGTGAGTCTCTCTAGCTGTGCATGCACAGGCTGCAGGGGGAAATGCAAGCTCTGGCTCCTATCTCGTTGCCAGGGAACAGTGACGAAGAAATGCCTGAGCTAAACTCGAATTTTGGGTCTTTGCAATGAGCTGCTTGTGTGACCTTGGGCAAGCAGTTTGTGTGGGGTGAGATTCCTCTGTCCCAGTGTCAGGCTCTCTGTAGTTAAAACTTAGTTTGGTGGAGGATTCTGCCTATGGGAGGGGGGAGAATGAGAGGGAAACTGATTCACTATTCTAGACATTTGTCTAAAAATGGGACAAACTTCCCAATGGGGAGATCTGATCCTCTCCAGCTCCACTGTGAGCCCAGCTGGTTACCTTAGACACTTTTACTGAAGCTCAGCCTGACACCAAACATCTGGAATTTGTGGGACTGTGGGTGTGTCTGAGCTCTGTGTTAATCCCTGTCTGAGCAAGATTCAATCTCTGAAGTCTCCACAGTTGTCACCAAGATGTCTCTCTGTGTTTGGTCTTACATGACACAGAGTTGCAATGTCAAGGGTTTTTTGCACATCCTTGTATTTCTGAGGGTTGCTGGAGATGAGCTTTGAAGGTGTGAAGGATTCCTCCCTCTTCCTCCCTGTACTCCTGAAGACCATTCAAAGCACTTTGTGGCCATGGCCAGCCCTTGTCTCCAAGAATTTTTGAGCTGAGCCACTCTCTTTGAAAGTGCCATGAAGGGAACTTCTTCCAGCAGCAGGGATGGGATGTTAGGGGATGGCTCATGGCACCCATCACCCAACAGTGTCATGAGCCAAATAAATCAAGATGAGTAACAAACACACGGCCAGTCTGTGGCAAAAAGATTATTTTGCAATAAACACAGTGAAAATCTGCTTTGAGGAGCCTGGAAGGTGGGTAAGAAGCAGGTAGAACAGCTTCTTACCACAATCATGTGATCCTGGTGGGATAATTCTGCAGCTGTGAGTGCATGTTCTGTAGGTTCTGCATCTTGGTTTATAGAATACATTGAGGAAAGACTCAGACAATTGGGGCTGTTCAGCCTAGAGAAAAGAAAGCTCTCAGGAGAACTTAGAGCACCTTCAAGCATCTAAAGGAGGTCTACAGAAAATCTGGGCTGTTTACAAAGGTATGCAGTGATAGGACAAGGCAGAATGGCTTTAAGCTGAAAGAAGACAGCTTTAGATTGGATATTAGGAAGAATTTATTCCCTGAGCTGAAGCACTGGAAGAGGTTTCCCAGAGCAGTTGCAGATGTCCCATCCCTGAAAGTTTGAGGCCAAGTGGGATGGGACTTTAAACAGGCTGGTCTAGTGGAAGGTGCCCCTGACCATGGAGAGGGCTTGGAAGTGGATGGTCTTTAACATCCCTTCCAACCCAAACCATTCCATGATTCTGTGAGTTTGGGTGAGGAAGTGAATCATCAGTTTACAACTTTTGATTTTAGGTCAAACGAGTTTTCCCCAGAAGGAGAACTAAAAGACTGCTTTCCTTAGACACATTTCATTTTGGATTCTCTTCCATTTGATTTAAAGCCATTTCATTCCACCAAAGGGGAAATGCTTTTCTGGTCTCTTCTTATGAACTAAAGCTGAAAGATTTCTTCTGTCGATGCCTTGGCAGTTTTCTGAAGCATCTACCTCAGCTTTGATCTCCTTCTCTCCTCTCCTTATTAATTTTTAACACTTGTTAAAAGATTTGTTCTATTCGTGATTTGCGAGAAGGTGTCTTAATTTATAGACAGCTTGAGTATATCATTGCTGCAATTTCAAAGTGTAATTTTTTCCCCTTCAAGGATTTAATTCATGTCCTCAGCTACCATACTGCAGCATAAGTACTTTCCATCTTATGCAACTCTTGATATGCACCTGACAAGACTTCTGACCTTGTTACTCCTGGAACTATGTGCTGATTTCTCACCAAGAAAGAGAGGTCTCTGTCAACTACAGCAAAAAAATCTTTCATTTTAGTAGAGGAAGAAAAAAACCCAACAATTTTGATTGCAGGATTGCAGGAATATCAAAGTTATCAATATTCAACTAGAAAAATGAGTAAATTTTATTCAGAAAATAGTTGAAAATACATCTTCCTTTTTTGCAAACAGCAAAGTTTTCTGCCAATCTCTCAAATGCTGTGCTTTCATTAAATAAGTGTTTCTCCTCTACTTACCTGTTTTTCAACCCTGAAAGTGAACAAGCGTGACTGGGATAGTAGTAATAAACATGAAAAATAAATAAATACACAGTCCAGACTTGGCTGTGACCTATGGGCGAGATGAACAGCATTAGTAGGAGCATATCTTGGGAGAGTTCTGATTTTGTTATTTCTTTATGAATGTAAAGTGACCATATTCTGATCTCCTCTCCCTACAATTAAGTGGAGAGAAGAAAATTGGGTTTTTTTTAATTTTTCATCTGAAAAATTCTGCAAATCACAGGACAACCTGCAGCATTTTAACCATCTAACTGCAATAAAATAAATCCAGGACAGGGATGAAGGCATAGTGGGGTACAGCTTCAGGCTGTTGTTTGAAGGGTAAGGTGCTGCAGTTTTAGTGCTAAATCAATCTTGTTTTACTGGAGGAAGTATTCTCTGGTCTGTGCAATGGACAAAATGTCTCTGAGGTTCATCAGCTCGATGAAGGGCCATGCTGCTGCTGCAATTCTTGTTCTAAAGCAGCGAGGATGAAATATGCAGGCCATGGTCAAAGAGACAGGGCATCAGACACCATGAGAGGAGGATAAGGGTCCCCCTGAGATGGTCTGAACTGGCTCCATGCTCCTGATATTCTCCTGAAACCAAGTGGCCTCTCTCAGAGATGGATTTGGCATTTGCCAACAGCCTTTGATATGAGGTGCATTCCCCTGGCAGTGGGTGCAGGTTAAAGCAGCAGGAGCGGGTTCTACTGCCCTGCCTCATGCTGCCCAATAAATGGCAGGTCATGCAAGTCCCTTAAAGATGCTTTTCAGTTGTAAAATTCACTTCAGCTCTTCCCCTGCTTCCTTCTGCCCTCCCTGACATGTCCTTTTCTCTCTTTTCCATTTTTTTTTATTTCCCCAGGTATGTGATATTTGATATCAAAGAGCTTTTGTTGAAATGCAGCTCTCATTCATATCCTCAGCCTTTGCTTTTTCCACCCCAGACTCAGAACCTGGAATGCCCAAGCCCTGCTTTGGGGACAAGGCCCTTGCTGGTGTTTTTGTTACCAGAGCATCACAAATGCACAATTCACCCATGTGGGGCTCTGCTTACTTTAGTCCATGCCCAGAGACAAACCTGTCTGGCAGCCTATTAACCCTCTCCATCTACTGCAAGGCTCTGAGGGTGCTGAATGGGTGAAATGAAGGAATTTTAAATACCCCAATGTAGTGCATTATTTGACATGTGGGAGCATTCTGTTTTCAGGGGGCAGATACCCTCTGTCATAAAAGGTGGCATTGAGATCTGGTTGAGTAGTCTCTGCTGATCTGGGTAGCAAAAAACTTCTTGCAGGATATGTGAGAGGAGTTGATGCAAAGATTGAGGCACTGTGCTTGCCATTGCTTCCAGGAGTCCACAACCACCCCTCTGTTGTACCCAGCAGACAGAGGCACAGGAGAACCTGGATCTAGAGAGAGTAACCTTCACAGGTTTCATTGACTTCCCTCCTTCCTTCATTGGGCAGTTTGTGGGATCCCCTTTGATGGCACAGGAGCTTTTTGCATGTGCATCTCTTAGTTTGAACCCCAAGTACAGTCCTCTCCAATCTACCTTTAGCTGCAAAATTGCTTATTTCACTCTCTTCTGCTCAGAGCTTTGTGTGTCTCTGCTTTTGCTTTCTTCTCTTGCAAGTCCTTCTGTTTTCTCTGTTGTTTTGTTCTAAACAATGAATTTCTGTTGCTTCACAGGGTGGGGAAAAAACCACAGTAACTACTTCTCCCACATGCGGGTCCCTCCAAAAATGTTCATTGTTGGTCTGGTCTCAGCACAGCCACAGAAGCCAAATGCTCTGCTAATCTGAGTTTAAAATTACACAGGATCTTTACAATAAAAGAATACCAAGACCAAAGTAGATAAATTTCATAAAACTGTTTTCCTAGAAAGAAAATTTTCATGTGTCTTTTATTTTATCCATTTTTAATGGATTCATTCCCAAAATCTTCACATTTAAGAGAATAAAACTTTTTATTCTTCTCATACCAAGCACAAAAATGCTCCAAGGAAATCACAATGATTATGCATTATTGCAGCGAGCACATCTATACTTATTGACATTTGCTAATTAAATTTGTTCAAACAGGCGAGGTGTACCCTGAAGAAGGTGCAGAATAAATGTAGGCTTTAGAGGGAGGAAGTGTTGGGAAGGAATAACAGTCAGGAATATGATAATTATTTGTTTCTTGTGATCTATTTAAAAGGCAACAACAACAACAAAATTTGCAAAATGCTTTGAAATGCAAAATGTCCCCCTATCAATGGGCCTGAGATCTGCCCTGAACAAGCAGGAGAATCCCAGCTTTGTTTACCATGAAAAGTTGAAACCATGGGATGTCTGGATTTCAGCCTGGGTGCAGATGTAAGATCTGTGTTGACAAAAGCAAACTGAATGACTTTATATCACCTTCCACAACAAGCATCAGTAGGAAAGGTCCTGATTTCTGTGATGTTACTGTTGATCAGCAATTTCACATCAGAGCAGTTCATAGGAATGCTGTAAGAACCAAACCTTGTTGTTTGTTCCATGTTCAAGGAAGGGGCAGTTTTGATTGCATTTGTTCTTTTCCCTCTGTTCTCTTTCACTCTTCTCACTCATGCTACACCAGAGCTGTTGTATTTTGCAGTGCTTGGAGAAGTCTCAGCCTTTCTATTCTGCCCAGACTCAGCTGTCTCCACCTGGACAAGCCTCTCTGGCTGCCCTTTACAGACAGACACAGAGCTTTGGAGCATGAGTCAGCCATTTTATGTGCTTTTTTAGGGCAAAATGAATTTGAAGTTGTATTTCTAGTTAAAAGGGAAGATAAATAACAGCCGTTTCCATGTGTGAGTGGTCTGATGGATAGCATGCAAGTTGTCTTTGTCTCCCTACCATCCAGGACGTGTCCAATATCGTTCAATATGTAATTTCTCTTGAGCTAGGAGCTCCCAGTCAGTGCTTTTTCAAGTCTCTTGTTACCTCCTGTCAATATGGAGAGTCAATAGAATTTATGTCCCAGAGCAATATTTCCTGTGTGAAAAAAAATCTGTATCTGACTCAGCCTATGAGGGCTGCTCTCTGTAAACCAGGACAAAAGACATGCCAGTTTTAGCAATAATATATTGTTGGGACATTCCCTGCCTCTCCAGTGTTGCCACATTGTACTGGCCTAATCTGAGTATTTTGGGCTCATGGATTGAAGCAGAGGGGCAGGCACTGATCCCTTCTCCATGGTGATCTGGAACAGCAGGGAGTTGTGTCATGGGAGGTTTAGGCTTGTGTCATGGATTTTAGGAAAAGGTTCTTCCCCCAGAGGATGGTGGGGCACTGGAGGAGGCTCCCCAGGGAAGTGGCCACAGCACTGAGCCTGACAGAGTTCAAAAGTGTTTAGACAACACTGTCAGGCACATGTTGTGATTTTGGGGATTGTCCCACCTTAAACATCCTGTTCTATGATGAGCTAAGGTGACAAGGTGACATGGCCAGCTGTGGCTGCCTGCTGAGGGCTGTGCTGATGCTGTGGTTCCCTTTCTAGAGCATCTTTCTGGGGCTTGCTTGGGCAGGTCTGCCCCTCTGAGACGTGGGGCCCAAAGTCAGGAGATCTGATTCCTTCTGAGTTTCCTATGGGTGAAACTCTCCACGCATGCCAAATGCACCACAGAACAATCCTGAAAGCTTGCTCAAATCAAGCTTTGCAGTCTGCACATGCCTTTGCTGAAGTAAAAGCCTGCATGAAATACTCTTTTCATTGACTTAAAATTAATAGCTTTTGAGAATCCCTTTGGAAATGTGTTTAATACAACTATTTCCTAGAAAAAGCAGAATTTCACCCTGTGGCAGGGGTTGATTTATGCCACCCAGCACCGTGCTACCTGTAACTTCCCTTATTGTTTTAACTCCTCCACAATGTGCCTTCAGCTGGTCCTGCTGAGTGTGCCCTGCATAGCAAATCAGGCTGTGCAGAGCTTTACATTCCACAGGGACAGAGGCTGGAGACATTCCAATGCATGAAAGAATACAGAGTTAAACCTTTCTCTCCACATATTAGATACTCTCCATTTATTCACTGGAGGCCAGCGTGCAGCAGGTAGTATGGGGAGAACTCCAGCAATTTTCATTGCCAGATTATTTTATGAAGATTAATGAACAGGGAAGTGAGCAGGAGAGCTCAGCAATCTGTTAAATCAGAGGGTTCAGGCCTGTTTGTAACAAGCAAATAGGTCTGAGGACAAAGTGATACAGATGAGCGGTGTTAAGATACATTCACTGATTTCAGAGATTTGCAAACAAAATTCCTGCTGTGTGATCTGTCATTCATTTTGATTATGGATTACAGCCAGCAGTGGAAGACATCTTTGGATGGTACTGTGAGGAAGTGTTTTCTTGTACTGACAGGGTGAAATGCAGATCCTGTGGGCAGAACTAAGCTGTTTTATTTTAAACATGGACTAAGCAGTGGAGAGAAGGCTTTTAGAAACTTCAGGTTTTGTTTGGTTTTCTTCTGTCTTAATTTTTTTTTCTTTAATTTTAAAAGATCAAAACATGACCCCCTTTGTAAAAAAGACCTGTTTACATGAAATATCAAAATAGTTTCTTCTTGCTGCAAACCAAACTGCTTACTGTAACATTTGAAAGAGCAGCACCCAACATCTTTCGAGAGTACTAAAGGTTGAAATTAAAATAACGCATTTTGTGTCTCTGACATTAACTATTTCTTGCTTAGCTGTTTGTAAAATAATACTTAGCAGAAGCAATTTATAGCTGTGTATGCTGGAATAATGCCATGCCTGCTTAAATGTGAAGTCCCTGGGGTTTTGCAGATCAGTGATTACCAATGCAAGAGGCAGCGCTGGAGCTGAGCACACAAGCCTTCACCCTCCTCTTCATCTCACTAATGTCCTGATGGAAACCTCTGGTGACACTGCCCACATATAAACCCCAGGCCTCATTTTCAGGTACTGGGGCAGGGCATTCCCAGTAACTCAATATTCCCCATGCCTGATGGATTTCTCAGCAGGCAGAGTAGAATCCCCCGCAGGAGTGGTGTGGGCAGCAAGAATCCTGTTACTCATGGAACCATGGAATGCCCTGGCTTGGAAAGGGCCCACGAGGATCATCAAGCCCAACTCCTGGCCCTGGAGTCAAAGGCCAGGCATGGGCAGTGAAGGCCATTCCTTGACTGAGCCATGCAGAAGGAAGGGGCTCCTTCACCCCAGGTGTTGGCAGGGCAGCGGTAGGACAGGCTCTTTTAAAGACCATTCTATAGCAGGGTGAATCCAACCCCCACCAGGTGCATGTGCAAGGCAATTTCTTCCTTTCATTAGGTGGTGATCTTATTTTGTGTAGAAACAGGTTTTGAATTCTGAATTATTCAACTGATTGGTTTGGAGGGGGAAGGTTCATGAGCTGGTACTTGGGACTGTGATGGTTTCTTGTCCACATCATCCTGTGAGCAATTTCAAAGGACATGTGGCAGCATTTGTTTCTTCTCTCACTACTGAATAGAGGCTCCTTTTATTGTGGATTTATCAGACTGGTTTTGTCCTCCTTCTTTCAGATATTAGGTATTAGGGCTGCTGTGGGCCAGTGTTTGCTCATGTGCTGCTTTTCAATGGTGTGGTACAGATATAACTATTTTATTCTTCCCTTTTTCTGCACAATGAGCAGAGTTATTTTGACAGCTACCTGATTTTTATTTTTTTTTTACCATTCAGGTTTTTAGAAATTGCAGACAAATTTAGGCACACATGGCTTATGACTGTTATTGATACTTGTTTTCAAAAAATACCTCTTGAAATAAAATCAGTTATGTGGTCAAAGAGATATTAATTTCATGAGCTGGATGATGGAATTCTTCCTTTATGGCACTTTAGTTCAATGGTGCAAATATATAGACTAATATATTTGTGTGTGTGTAGATGCTTATTTCAAAGTGAGGAATTTTTACTGCCAACTGTACCAAAGCAATATGTTAGGGCTGTAAAACAGGGAATTATTCACTTGTAATTAATTTTTCATTGCTGTACATGCATATATGTGCTTTATTGCCTCTTCACTAGGCAGAACAAAAAATATACACAGTTTTACCTATGGGCAATTCAACACAGTAATGAGACTCTTCAGGTATGAAAGTTCATCTCTCTTCTTTCTCACTCCCCGTCACACAAATGGGAACTGGCTTCTGCTGAGCTGTCAGCCAAAATCCATTCTTTACAAGGAAGAGAAGGAAGCCCAGGGTATTTCTCTGCAATTAGTTCTGTATTCTTACATATGCTGAATGACGAGGCTTTAGCAGACAAAAATCAAAGCACCCCTTTACACCTGCTTGAACACTGAGCTCCTCAACTCTCAAGGCCCTCCTTATGTTTGTTAATATAGATACTATACATATGTGATGATATGTAAATATGATCAATTTTTTATTTCTCTGAGTTCAGATGATGTATTTATGGGTTTTTACCTGTAACATGTAATGAAAGGACAGAACTGTGGATAGCTAAGTCACTTGCTGAAGAGAAGTGCTGTTGACCCATTTTATAAGAGAAGTATTGAAATAAGGTCACAGCAGGCTTGCATGACCTATGGGAGTCCCTGCAGCTTGGACTGTCTTTGTTGGCTGCTTTGAACTCATACTTTATTGATTTGAATGCCATCTTCAGATTTAACTTAATCTTCAAAAGACAATTTAACTTCTTCAATAATATTTTTGTGTTGAGAGCAATGTTTAATTTCACAGAGGAATCATTTTCCAGAGGAAGATGGCAAACGTTAACCTTTAAAATCATAATGATTTATTCCACTAATTCGTTGCAGATTTCTGCTTATCATCCTGAGCTGATGGAGCTGCTCTATTCATAGGTCGTTGCTGCTACTGGATTCACTGATGTTCCTAAACACATCTCCTTGGAAATTGGGCTCAAAGATAAGGTTGGCAGTGCTGTATTATAGAATTGCCCATGAATGGGCATCCCTGCCTTTCTCTGATGTGTCTGGCACCCAGCACACTGAACACAATGGGTTTGTGGTATGATCGATGGCTGATCTTAACAATTCCCAGTTTCCTTTGTTATTCTCTACTTTTGCTGAAGTAAAGAAAACAGCACTCTATCTACCCAAAAAAAAAAAAAAAAAAAAAAAAGATAACAAGGTTTTCAGGTAAAGCCTCCCAAAGAAATTATATAAATTTCTTTATGGCTGTAGCACTAGCTTATGGGAAATCTTTGAAACATTTAACATTGCTGTAGCATCTGTCTCCCCCTGAAATTCTCTGTGCCTTGCTGCAGACCTCAGATGCAGCCTTGCCTGTTCCCCAGGTGAATGGGGCTGATTCCAAACCCTGATCATATTTCCATTTGCACTTGTAAGGGTTGGCAGTTCATCTATCAATCACCCCCTGCCACCTTGTCTCTCTTCAGAAGTCAAGCTTTTGATACCTTTTTCCAAGTAAGCCCATGGGAGCTCTAAAAACCCTTCTATGAATATGCCCAAAGAATACTTAGGATTTTTTTATTGTGCTTCACCACTAAAATAATAAAAAAAAAATCTAAGAGATTATTATGTATACGCTTTAGACAGATTACTGACTCTGATCTGCCATTCCTCATTTCCATATGACCTTTTCAAGAAAAATCAGGATGTCAGGAACTCTGATGCTAAGAGCTTAGGGTCTTACAGCAAGTGGGCTATTAGGTAAAATAGTTAGTGCAATAACTTCTGTCTGGTCAGTGACAAGAGTTTAAATGGTCTGTTCTCTCCTCATCATATAAATTCCTCCCATTTGAATGTCCTGCATCAATAGAACAAGTTCAAGAGGGGAAAAAAAAAAAAAGAATAAGAAATTCAGGCTCCTTTAACTAGGGATAAAGTCTGCATAGTAAATTGGAGCAGCAGGGGGAAGAGAATTCCAATTTGATTTGCAAATTGACTCTCTTCCACTCCCATTTGCAGAAATAAGGCCCATATGCCCAGTAAGCAATTGCTGCTCAAGGTAAAGCTCTGCACCACAGAGGGTTTCTTGGCAGCAAATGAAAGGAACATTGCCACTCTGTTACGTATGCCAGCTCCAATAAATCTGTGGATTAGTTTCCTGGCTGCCACAATGGAGCCAACTGAAAACCATATGGTTCTCCTTTCTTAAACATTGCCATTCAAAAGGAGCACGGCTGCCTCCCTTCCAGAGCCTTTTTTGTTCTGAGGAGAGCTCCACAACAATAAGGAACCACAAATATAGGAGAAGTCTGTGACTTTATTCATCCCTCTTGCCTAGTCCAGCTGATGGCATGAGATCACAATTGCATTTTATTGGCCTTCTTGCAATTTCCTTCTGTTTACAGTCTGCCCTCTGGTTCCCTTTATGAGTTGGAGTGTGGCACAGCATGTTCGTCTGGCTTATTTATTTGCAAGGAAGAGTCCCTGGGATGTATTCTGCATCATTCTTGTATAATCCTAGAGAGTCTTATGAAACAGTTTAGTAGTTCTTGGGATGAAAATGAGATTGTGGTTCAAGGATGTATTATTTATTTTATTTTTCCCAAGTCTCAGTGATATGCTCTTACTTGTTAAGCACTAACCTCCTTCTGTAGAGGTGCTGGAGCCTGGCCCAGCTGTTGTTCTCTTACAAATAGATTTGGATTTCACTAAACATCTTCATTAGCTGATGGGACAAAACCCCTTGTGTGAGTGAGAGAAACAGGACAAAGCCAAAGGAAAAGACTGAGTTAAAATGGGGATGCCTAATTTGTTCATCTGGAAGACAAGGAATACCTTCCTTCTTGAAATCAATCTTCAAAGTCTCTTCTGAACACAAGGGTCCCATTCCCAGGTGTGAATGTAGGCATCCAGCAGTTGGTGTGGCTGCTACATCAGCCGGGATTTTGGTCAGGAGTTGTGAGGCTCCCACTGGGACACCTAGATAAAAAACAGATTCCCTCTTAAACTAGCATAGTTTGAGAACTTCATGCTTGTAAAATTAACAAGGAAGGACTTATTTTAAATTTAAAGTCTGTATTTAGTCCTAATTCTGCAGTTTAATTTTTTTTATAGTGCTTTAGCTACTTTTGGTTGGCTGTTTTTTCCTCTCT
Organism: Calcarius lapponicus; assembly: GCA_039654755.1. NCBI lineage: Eukaryota > Metazoa > Chordata > Aves > Passeriformes > Fringillidae > Calcarius > Calcarius lapponicus. The sequence continues at coordinate 12,143,055 of CM077463.1, forward strand.
CTCTCTCTCTCTCTCTTTCTTTTTTGTTGGATAAGAGAAGCTTAACCTAAATCTTGATACCAATATAATCTCCAGACCAAATATATCTATACAGGAAAGTTACTTACTCTCCTTTTCACATTCCTGCTTTTGAAATAAAGCCTCTTAACAGCAACATAAGTGTCTCCACATCGGTGGGCTTGTACACTTCTGCTGAAATCAATACCATTGAAGTAGTTCAATGTTTTTATGGAGACAAAGGTACTCTTCAGAGGGGCAGCAACAATTTAATTCAACTTGCTGTGTTATCACCAAGTAATCACTGTGCAAACCATTTTTTGTTTTGCCTGGGTAGCATTTCTGCTCTCACCTCTCATTTTGTTGTTGTTGATTCCACTCTTCAAACAGATTTAGATGCATCACTTTACACAATTCTTTCACTCCTCAATATAGTAGGGAAATAAGTGTAGATTTCTAATTCTTTTCCCTCCCTCACCTGTAGTTTTCATTATGAGCTAGTAATGACTTAACTCTTTCCAAGCAGTGAAATGGAGTCAGAGGAATCTTAGAAGGTGAAGTGGAAAAAGACACCCCAGCTTTAATTGTCCTGGAAGGCAATTTTACTTATTCAGAGCCTAAACCCAATACCCAAATCCTCTTTCTGCTATACTGTAGGTTCCTAATTTTCCAAAGCCCTCAGTCTAAAATACATTTCCCAACAAGAACTAGCTTTTTCCTTCTGTTATCTGAAACCATCTGATGAACTTCAGACCTGGACTCACCAGAAGATTGCTTTTGGCAGTGTGGTTGTTAGCAGTTCTGTGGTTTGCCACTTAGACTTGCAATTCTGTACATAGCTACAAGATCAGCAATGCTTTATCTGAGGATCCTGCTGGGAAAGGGATGATCTTGTGCTGAGGATGCAGGAATGGGACTTGTATCCTGTTTCTGCCACTGGATGCCTGCATGGTCTTTGTCTGATTTACATCGGTTGTTTCTTTTTTCTCGGCATTTGTTAGTTTATTTTGCCAGCCTGCTGCAGAAACAGTTGCTCTCTCCTCTGCATGGATCCTGTACACAAATATCCCAGCTGCAGCTTCTGTGTGCTGCAAAATACACATTACACATTTACCTTTACCATTTCCCCTAAAATGCCTTGGTCAACTACAACTAAAGCTCTCAGCAAATCCTTAAACATCAACTATTAAGACTGAAAGCCAAAATTGCCTTCTGTGTCTTGGACACCCCCAAAGGGAAAAACCAAACCAAACAAGGGGAGCTTTGTTAAGTGAAATAGCTTAGCAGCAGAAAAGGAAGAGCATGTGAAAGGTGGGTGACGATACAGAGAAAGTGTAGTCAATTTTTTCTGGAAAAACTCTGAAAGTCTGGCCTTACTCAATGCTCTCCCCAGCCCTGTTGTCCCAGTGGGGGTCTCAGCCTCCCACCAGGAGCACACCTGGAGCAGAAATTGGAATAATTTGAGCCCCAGACTCAGTTTTGCAGACTGTTCAATTTTAGGTGTCCTTGTTTCATCTCCAGCTGCAGCAGGAACAGGGAGGCAGGTCATGGGAGAAGCTCTCAGCTGGTGTTCAATGCAAAGTGCTCCTCTGAAATGGAGCACCCCTCTGCAAACCTGCCTCTTGCAGAGCTCTCTCCTGTGCCTTTAATACATCCTGTTACTTGGTTCATTCACACAGAAGGTACCAACCCTCCCCCACTGTGCACATCAGAGCTGTTATCACTTCCCCAAGGACAGCCTATTTCTTTGGGGCCAATACATGGGACCAAATCTGTCCCTGGTGCAATTCTACTGAAGTCGCTGGGGTTTTACACCTGAGACAGATGTGAAGCTATTGTATAAAGGCAAATTTTCTCCCTTTCATTTACTTCTCTATGAATTTGAAATAAGCTCTTTGCTTGCGACTAATTTATGTTTAAACTCTGGGGTTTATCTTTTTAAAGCATGGAGTCCTTTTACACTATTGTTCCTACTGGAAACACGCAAATGATTAAGCAGCAAAAGGAAAACATGGGCCAGCATCAGCTGCCACTCTCTCCCACTGAAGCACCACAAGGGACTGCACACTTTGGATTGCTTTTCATCCCTTAGCTCTCCAAGGAGGAAACTTTCATCAAAAATGGGCAGGCTGTTGTCTTTTAAAGGGGAACAGCATCCTGCAAAGCTGTCCTCCAAACTCTAACCACAGATTTGCCTCAGCATCATTGAAATGCCCTCAGCTGATCTCAGTGTGTTTCTCTTACTGTAGGGGATTTTGCAGGGAAGGCAAACAGTTGTGGAGACAGAGATACAGGTTCAAAGCCACCTTTAGGCCTCCTGTTATCTGTGAACTTGCAAACTGTGAGTCTTTCATCCCCTTTTCCTTCCATCTGAGCTCACATAGATATTGGCTTTCAGAGGAATATTTCTCTTCAACAGACAGAGACACACATTGAAGAGGACTGAAAGCTGGGGTGTATGCATGAATATAAAGAAAAGCTTTTGGGTACAAGTGCATGGCTCTGCATGGATGTGATCTCCTTGATCAGCATTCAAAGCTCAAATTCAGCACCCTTCTCCAGCCTGGAAGAATCCCACAGTCCTCTCACCAGTCCTTCCCTTTCAGGAGTCTGTTCATTTGGAAGGAGTTTTCTGCGCTCCGTTTTTACAATTTAGGCAGAGCTATTTCAGGAGGTGAAACAAAATCCCAGCATTCAAGTAAGCTCCAGAGCTGGAAGAGATGTAGTATCTTTGTCTGGGAATGCCCCAAATGTGCCATTTGACTCAATGCCTTCTTCCGAAGGAGCATCTCCCAAAAAGTGTCAGAGCAAAACTGCTGAAGCCAGGTGTCTGTACAACCTTCTGGAAACTGCTCTGGATTCATCAGCATTACAGTAAGCCCTGGGCTGATTATTAACATATGTTTTCTGTGTGTCATAAGGTTTTTGAAAGTCTTCCAGGTGTCCCTTAAGTACTGTTCTGTGCCCTAGGAATCTCATACCACAGGATCACGAGTTGTCTGCTGCTTGGCTGCTGTCAGGAAAGAAAAACAACAATGAAAATTATGGTTTTTTTCCCTGACAAATCAACAAGTATTGCTATGGACAGCATGGCAGGAATGAATTCTTGGGGATATGTAAGCCAGGATGAAGACTCATGGAATACATTCAGGGGTTTAGTATGGGGGTGATATTTTTTAGCAGGAATACGGGCTAGACAAGAGCAGAAACTTGGACAACCAGGTGGGATGAGACTTGGAAGCCTTGGAAAATGAGTTAAGGAAGACAGATTTCTACAAAAGCTCAATATTCTGAACAAAGCTGGCAACTTGGTAGGTTTTTGTTACCAGTGCCTAGGGAGGCTCATTTGGATGCTGAGCAGGGAAAACATCTGACCTTGTGTAGTCTCTACAGTATATGTGCTTGCATGTGTGCTATTTGTCTCAACACCTTGTATTACCAGAGGAGAGAAACAGATGTTTCATGGACCTGACTCATCTCCTCCCAATTTAGCTAAAATAGGACAGGGTGGTTCATGACCTCAGCACTCCCATTTCCATTAACAGAACAGGCAGCCCAGGCAGCCAGTTTGGATGAGGAGTCCCAGCTGGGAACATCCTTTTCCAACCTTGTGCTACAAAATTGTCTTCTCTTCAATGAAATTTGTGGAGGAAATTGAGCTATAAGTACCCTGGGTGATGCCACAGGCCACAGGGGTTGGTTTAAATGTGTGCAATGCACATTTTAAATAATTACATTTGTGTTTACACACGACTCTGGGAAATAGCTTTGTCTCATCCTTCAAATGCCCCTCTCTATAAGAAGCTGCATCTTCGCTGACAAAGAGAGGATTTAGTGGGTGTTTAGTGTAACTGATTATCTGCTGATTCAATCAATTATGTGAACCTGGAGCCAAAGAGAACATTATGTGGCTTTATGCTGGTGTGGCAGCTGCTCTGCTGCTCGACCCTGTGACATGTTTGCTGTCTGGTGTAAATATTTGCATCTGTCAGAGCAACCTGCCCTGTCCCCTACTGCCAAATTGTTCTGCTACAGAGACTGAAATCTTCCTTATTAGTTTGCATTAGAGCAAGCACAACCTGATCAGAATTCAGGTAGAATAAATTGGGTGGAAAAAAGGAATCTTTGAAAAAAATAAATGCAGCAATATTCCAGCAATACAGCCAGAAAGGTTTCTAAGGTGGAGCCTATTCAAAGCCTGCTCTTGCCTTTAGTAGCCTTTCTATTCTGTCTTTACACAGTTGCCTTTTGTACTGAAGCTGTTTTCCCAGATGTAAAAGCAGAGAAAATGAGGCTGGCAGTGATCCTGTGTGGAGTAAATTGCAAAGGCAGGTATTGACAAGGAAAATGATGAGCAGCTCAGCATTGGAAGGGGCTTGGAAAGTGCAATTCCTTCTTTGTGGCTGGAACTTCCCTCCATGCAGAACGGCACAACCACACAGGGGGTCCAACAAACTGCCTCAGTGACAGTGACCTTTCCCAAGCAGTGACTGACACTTTACAGAGACTCTAACACAGAAATTCTTACTGCGCTTCACTTCAGCTGCCTGGAGAGTGGGGGAGAAATATTCACAAATACACAAAAATGGGGGAGAAATATTCATATATACACTATTGTGTACACCTGCTTTGAGCTCACCATCCCCCACCAAACAAGAGGAACAAATGCACTTCCTACAGAGACTTGTTCTGGGTTTGGAAAGACCAAAGCTTGGCTGCTCCTTCCAGCTCAGCCTGGGGGCTTGAGGTTAAGGATGAGCCTGACCTCATCCTCCCTGCTCTTCCTCATCATCCTCCCTGCCTCACTCATCCTCCCTGCTGCCTGAGGAGTGATGGAGATCCCACATCTGTCCCAGGTGTCCTTCCCAGCATTCTGGGGCTCCCTGATTCTATAGCCCTTGCTCCTGGTTGCACAGAGGTGGCACAGGCTGGTGGAGAGCAGCCCTCCCATCACCTGGCTGCAGGAGGGACACCTCAGGTACCCAGGTGCTCTGGGGGCTTGGGAAGCTATGTCCTTGCCTTTCCTAACGAGAAGAAACAGCCTCCAGGTCTGAAAGCTCTCATTCCACTGGCAAAAAGTCCTGGCAGCTCCCCAAAGTGCTTTGGAGGCAGTGGCTGTGCCTGGTGGAGGTGGGATGCTCAGACTCAGCTGCCTTGGTGACCTGGCAGTGCCAGCTGAGGTGGGGCTGGTGCTGTGGGCTGACACAGGACAGCTGGCAGCTCTGGCAGCTCGCTGCTGGAAAATGGCTTATCTGTCTCCTGCTTCCTCCACTCTGCCTGCCTGCCTGTCTGTCTGTCTGTCTGTCTCAGGCCGTAAATCCTTTAACACATAAAAGGAGTCTTCCTGGTGTTGTAGCAGCACGGCAGCTGCTCCATGCCAGCTGCTCCTAAATACTGTGATAACACAGATAAATAATATAAGTGTGAGGTCACTCTGACATAAACAGGGTCCAAAATCAACATCCATCTTAGCCCTGTGTCTTAATTGACTCCACTTCTCAATTACCCTGAGGAGACTGAGATAAAAAGACAAGCCCACAATCCAGCTGTTATAATACAGCTGTTTTATGCAGGGATGCAATGCAGGAGTTGTCATAGATTGTGAAGAACAGGTCATTCTGTGCTTAGAGCTGGTTTTAATGCTCACAAGTTGACAAGCAGAGGTAAAGGCTGAAGAAAGTCAAATAGCAGCCCTGCCTGAAAACAGGGACATGAGAAAGCATGAAAACAGGAAACCACCTTGGAACTTTTTTGGAATTTCTAAGCACTTGGGGGGATGAAATGGGAAAGTCTACATTAAAAAAACACATTATGGACTACAGTAATTTGAAAGGCCCTTGAAACATTTTTTTTGTTTTGTTTTAGGGGTTTTTGCTTTGAAAGATGTTTTTATGGGGCCAAATTATTGCTAAAAAAAAACTTTCCCTAAGGAAGATTAGTTCTTTCAATAGACTTTGAGCTCGTTGAGTGAAGAGAAGGGATGTTCTTGAAGGCTTTGAAAACCCTTCAGGACTGTCAAGAGAAGGATGAGAGAGAAAAGGGATCAGTGTGGGATGGGGCAAAAGTGTGAGACCCCTCTCATTGGAGCTGGGGTAGTGTGCAGGGCTGAGCACAGACCACAGCCCCAGGCTGGGGAGGCGCAATGCTCAAAGAACCAGAATCAACATAAATTCTGGTATTTAAATATTTTTACAACTTCCATATCAGGGCAATGCAGCTTTTGCAGCTAAACTCATTGTAGTGAGGAAATAAATGGTGAGTTACAAGCTGTCCAGAGCGGAAAGAGTATGTGGCATTTACTTGGCTGTAATAAACTATCTGCCTAATTGCTTCACATCCTAGGACATCCTTAATGTTTTACAAGAGAAGCACAAAGAAATGAAGGTACAAAGCATGCTCCTGCAGCTTGTGTTTTCTTGCTGATAAACACCCAATCATGTCTTTGAGCTGATTTATGCAGCTGTGAATATTTGTATGAAGTATCTATTGAAGTTTCCCTTTAATTTAAGACATGATAAATACAGCTTTGTTTGGAAAGTTAAAAGAATGCAATACAGGATTTGGTAAATGGAGCTATAAAAACTACAAAAAGTATGGGGAAAATTCTGTTTTCAGTGAAAAGACACATAGGTCATGGGAAATTACTCCAGCATAACCCATAGACATTAGCATCCAGACCCTGCCTTCACTTTGAACATTGGACCTCGAAGTGTCAAATCCTTCAGAAAAATCAAATGCTGTTTAAAGGCCATAGATATTGGAGAAGCCACTTCATCCTTGGGCAAATTCCTCCAATAGCTAATTATTCTTGTTAAAAAGATTCATCTCAATTTATGTTGCAAGCCTCAGCTTTCAGCCGCTGGATATTGTTACAGCATTTTCTGCTAAATCAAAAAACCCTTGAGTAAAATCATTTATGTTAAGTGAATTCTTCAAGATGATCAAAGAGATAAATCATGTTCTGATGATGATTAAAAGGATACAAAGAAAAAAATAGCATGAACATTTTTGATGTTCACTTTAGCTGAAGTTTTCTGGCAACAGGACTTTACACAGGGCTGTGTTCTCCAAGAAGTTCCTATCAGATGTATTTTCATTGATATTATATACTCTGAGCCTCAGCAACAGGCTCCTCTAAAAAGCCTGTGTTTCAGATGAAGCAAATTCAGGATTAATTTCAGCCCTGCCATGCAACTCCATTCATTCAACAGAGGTTGCTTATCACCTGAAGTTGCAAGGTTGGCTTTTCCATGATTTGGCAAAGGACTCCTGTTTTCTCTGGTACATAACAAAATTATTAAGTCAGCGATATTTGCTAATGGCTTAAACAGTCTTGGAGAGATGCAGCAGTTTCCTGTTCCTTGTAAAGTACTTGTGGAACTCCATCCTGCAGAGCAGTGATGGCAAATACTGACCATGCACAGCAAATGTCATTCCCATCACAAGCCATCAGAGTCACAGTGCAAAGCCAGGGGATAAACCAGTAGGATGTAAAAATGTCATACTGCAGTTCATTCTTTGGTTTATTTAATTTTTTTTCTTTTATGAGGTTAGCAGCCAGAATGAAATTGCTTTTTATAGCTGCAATTAATCACGTTTATTACTGTAATAGCTGGAGACCAACACGATCCCACAACCCAGCAGAGGATTCCCGTGACTGACGTTATGGACGCAGAGAAGACACATTTGCTAAAGGTCATCTGTATTTCATGGCAGAATTTACAGCCTCAGCCAGGGAGACAGATGTGTGTGTGTGTTTGTTGGGAGCTCCTGGGATGGCAGGAGCTGCCTGGATTCCCATCCAGGCTGTGACCAACAGGATGGGACCCTTCAGCACAGCCCTGCTGCCTGGCCGTGCTGTTGGCAAGGAGACTGTGCCAGTGTGTCACAGAGAACAGGTTTTGCTTCTTTCCTTGGGGATGAAGGCTCCCAGTTTGGTGACCAGAACCCAAATTGGCAGCTGCCACCATCTTCAGGCTGCAGTGTCAGCTGTGCAAATGGATTTACTCAAAATACTGTGGCCAATAAAGGACATCTGTATCTGCTTGCTCCCGTACCTGTTTGTTTATTTGGCTTGTAATTTTTATCTGCTTTATTGCACCTTACCTACCCCATAGGTAAGAGCTAAAAGCAGTTCTTTTTCACTTTCCTATAAGCCCAGGTGTTGCTGGTTGAAGGTTATGGCTGCTCTGCTGTGAAAGGTGTAATGCAGGTCAAGTTCAAAGCTTGACTGGCTGGTGCTGACCGGTTTTGTACTGATAATAATGAGACAGTGGGATCTCCTGGGAGACATAAATCCCTCCCAGTTATAGATCTGGTAGATATTTAGGCAACTGGCCTTGCTGATACCATCTTCCATCTGTCCCTGGTTTAAAGTTTTCTCAGGCAATTCTGTGAGAGGAAATTTATCCTGTTCGGGACTCAAATCTGACACTTCTCTACACCCAGGGAAATCCACATGCCCTCAATACATCACTATTGATCATGTTTGGTGCCCAAAATCAGAAAGATGTCAGAAGATATCTGCACACTGACCACCTGCTCATACATGTATCAAGCCTGAGGGGATGCTGAGCTGACAGTGAACCTGCTATGCAGTGTCCATAATCCAAGTATCCTGGAGCAGGCCTCTCTGGTGAGGTCTGATGGACCTCAGTTCTTGTTTTATTTTACTTTAAAAACTGCTTATTCCACTGTAGTTCCAACTGGAGGAAAAAAAAACAAAAACCAAAAAATGTTGTGGGTTTTTTTTTTTTTATATTACGGTGTTCAGTGCCAGCTTCATCTTCACTGCAGTTCTTGTTGCTGCTGTGAGGAATTGATCAGCCTGTCATATTCTGCTCTCACAGGATAAGGGCTTCTCAATCTGCAGCTTGGTAGTTAGACCTCAGGGGATAAGGGGAGTTGGGTTTCTGTGTTAGACTCCACTTGTGTTTTATACAAATCTTATCAAGTGTTTCACAGTTAAAGAAACCCCTCATGTTTTGTGTTTTTGAGAAATCCAGACCCATCACTTGGTGCTGCAGGGATGTGACTGCTGGGGGCCCTTTGGAGCAGCCCTTGTTGCTGTGGCTGTCTCAGCAAGCCAGGGAGCTTTGGGCTCGGTGGATATTGTGGAACATCCACACCATCAAATTCCTGCTCCAGTCTGCTGCTGCCATCTGTCCCAGCCACCAAATGTGAGCACAGGCACACTCCTCTGCACCAGGAGCCACTTCACTGGCTCTTGCCCTGCTCTTGACCCTTTATCACACATCAGCAATCACAGTATTAAATAGAACTTCCCACAGCAAATCCTGGGAGATTTCTCTGAGAGATTTTCCTATTGCCTCAAGAAACTCCCTTGCTCTTTGACTTTTAATGAAGCAATTAGGAAAAAGGAAAAAAAAAAAGGAATTAATATTATTAAGCAGCACAGCCACTCACTTGAAAGTTAGGAAATTCTTTGAGCTTCTTTGTGCAACTGCAGCAGCCAGCCTGCATGGTTGTGTCCTGCTATCACACTGCCCTAGGGGTGTTTGCCTCTGTGCTGGGTCTGTGTGGCAAGGTTTTCGTAGCAGGGGGTCCAGGGTGGCTTCTGTGAGAAGCTGCTGGAAGCTTTCCCTATGTCCAACAGAGCCAAAGTCAGCCAGCTCCAAGATGAACCCAACTTTGGCAAAGCTCAGCCCATCAGCAACAGAAACAGCTCCTCTGGCATATCATGGTTAAGAAGGGGGAAAAGTAACTGCAGCTGGACTGGGCGGTGAGAAGATGTGAAAGGAACAACCCTGCAGACACCCAGGTCAGATCAGGAGGGGCAGGAGCTGCTCCAGGCGCAAGGGCAGAGATCCACCCATAGCCCTGGAGGACCCACAGAGAGCAGGGCTGTGCCCAAAGCCAGCAGTCACCCACTGGAAGCCCAGGCCAGGTAAATGTTAGATTTATAGGCATTATATATATGGTATATATATGCTATATATATGTTTTATATATATATTATATATATATATAAAATATCTATATGTATATTTTATATATATACACACACAATGTATATATGTACTTATATATATGCATATATATATACACATATATATGTAGATATATAACATATATATGTTGTATATAATAATTATAACATATATATATGTTGTATATAATATATATATATACACACATACATATACATACATATATATATATATATAAAAATATGTTATATATAGAAGCATTCACAGTTTAACTGGGTGGGCAGTTCTCCAGGGGAGGGCAAAGCTCTGCAGTGAGATTACGGTGCACAGATGATCCTTGATGACTCTCAAGTAGGTGCCACATGGCCTGAGGTTTGTACAGCTCTGCAAGGGTTGGAAAAGGCCTTCCAGCTTTTGCCTGAATTTAGGAGGAGAAAGGAATAATCATCCAGAATGAAAATTTCAGCCAGAATTGTAAATCCCAAGAAAATCATTAGCAAGCTGGAAAGGGTTTTCCAGCTGAGAGGGGGACAACACCCTTAATAATGTATATATCTAACCCTTAAAAATGTATATATCTATGGTAGTCCTAGGTAAAAACTATTCCTGACCTGCAAGTATCCCTTTATATCAAATGTTTGCTGTAGCTTCTTCATTCACCAAATAAAGCAGCAGATTTTCACATATTGTGTTTTACAGATTAGCACAAATATAAGCATTTTGAAAGTGATGCATTTTTATTTCTGGGCTTTTCACACCAACAGCCACATGGCCCCACATGCAGAGGGAACTCCTTTGTGTCAGATGCACTTTTTTCTCCTGGGTACAGTCAGTCTTACTCTCTGTGTATTGCTCCATTTTTTAACATCTTCCAGCACTGTGTTTAGCTCTGCAATGATGTATCTAAATAATAGTGCAAACTCTTTCACTATTTATTTTCACTTTTTCTTTTTTATCCTCTTCTGGGACATAAAATTTCTTCTAGCATTGCCCTGATGATTTAGGACCTGTTAGTTTTTTCCTCCTTCCAAACAGGATTTGGCATCATAAAGCATGATTGCTTTAGAGCCTTTAAAAAATAAAAATAAATAAAATAAAATAAAATAAAATAAATAAAATAAAATAAAATAAAAATAAAATAAAATAAAATAAAATAAAACAAAATAAAATAAAATTTCCCAAAATAAAAAACCAAACAACTCAATACTGCATTAGAAATAAGCAGGAAAAGAAGCACTAGGGCTCACACACAAACACCATTCTGAATGAAGTTCTCATTTGCAGATAGGAAGATGCTTTAATGCATCTTTGATCAGAGGCATGGAGTAAATAGGGGCCCAGCACCTTTGTAAAAGAGAAAAAAAAAATCCATTTAAAAAATAATTAGTGTCTAGTCCTGCCACTATGTTTTTCCCATTGGTAATCCAAGTGAGCGTGGAGAACACTCACTGCTGGAACCAGCACTGAATAATCAGATCAGTCTTCATAATGCAAATACCAGGGCAGACAGTAGAAGTGAGTGCAAGATTGATATGTTTGGAAGCTGTGTGATGCACTCCTGGTAGTCTGGAAGGCTTGGCTCTAATATGAAGGAAGCAAGATCAAAAAGCATGACTACTGAGCATGATTCAGTGTTAGCAGAGCATGTCTCTGTCAGGCTGCACTATGCTCTGCTAACCTCTCCTGGTTATTTCCCTGTGAACCTGCATTGATTTTCTTGCAGATTGCATTAGTTTCCAGTCACAAAAGAAAATTGTATCAGTTCTACAGCTAATGCAAACCTACAACTAGGATTTTCCTGCAGGCTGCTTCTTCGTGTCCAATGCAAGAATTCAAATACATCTGTGAGCGTGCATGGCCTTGTAAAATGAACATTCACATTAAAAAGATGCCAGAGGTTCTATCAGCTAGCACTGAGGGCACTTGTAAGTCTAATATTTGCTCTATTAATTAACTGTCTTCTCAAATTTATGATACATCAGAGAAACCATCCTTAAAGTTTAATTCAATTTGTAGGTGTGCCTAATTGCCAAAGAGCAATTAAAAGTAAATGAAATTAAAAAGACCCTGAGGATCCCATTGACATCCAGAGACAAGGTTCTGTGACCTGGATGCTGGGATAGAAGCAGCCTCATCCAACTGAGACAGGGCACCACACTGCAAAGTTGGTTAAATGCCTCTTTTTGTGGCTGAGCTCCTTTGCCATTTATTATCTCTGTCTTTCACCATGTCATTGTGTTGATAAGAGATATTTTTTCATGAACTGTAGTCTTTCTTAGACCTACTTTTTTTTTCCTTTTTCACTCCTCTCCCTTCTTGATTTTTTTTTCCTTCTTCCACTGCATTCTTTCCACAGGAGTTGCAATTAAGGCTGAACAAATCTGGGATCACCCTGTAAATAACCAGGTGTCAGATCTCTCTGAAGTGAAGACCATGCTTTTCCCTGCTCCTTTCACTTGCTCTTGGTGTTCAGGAGAAAAGGGTTAATGCACTTCTTCTGCTATTCCCATCACCTCAAAATTTGATGTTTGTTAGTGTCCTGCTGAAACAGTTTTTTTCTTGGGTAATTCCTCACCCTCCTTTGCACAGGGGCTTGCCTTACTGTGAGGGGCTGAGCTCAGCCCAAGGGCCTGTGAGAGCATTATATGGAAATCCTTTCTAGGGGAGATCTGCCCAGGGATGGGATATGCAGGGACATCCCAAAACACTTGGGATTTTTAAGTGAAGCAAAGCACTGTAAGAAAAAAAAAAGGACTGGACCATTTTCAGATGGCTGTGTCTGACATGAAATTGCTTGTATAATGTCACCTGAGATTCTTTCTTCTTCTTCTTCTTGCTTCTTTCTTCTTCTTCTTCTTCTTTCTTCTTCTTCTTCTTCTCTTCTTCTTCTTCTTCTTCTTCTTCTTCTTCTTCTTCTTCTTCTTCTTCTTCTTCTTCTTCTTCTTCTTCTTATTTCTTCTTCTTCACCTTCTCTTCTTCTTCTCCTCCTTCTCTTCTTCTCCTCCTTCTCCTTCTTCTCCTTCTTCTTCACAGTCTTCCTCTCAGCAGTAAAGGTGGGGAGATTTGTCTAAATTTTGACAGCTGAATGTCAGAATGTCCCTTCAAACCCAACTCATCCCAAGGGTGGAGTGGTGGCTCTCATTTTTTTCACTGACTGTGAGTAAGGGTCAAGGAACTGGCTCAGGGTTAGTCCATAGTGTGTGTGTTACCAGGCTCTAAAACTAGTGAGAAATTTTCTTGCCAAAAAGTCCTCTGAAAGATGTGAAGAGGGGATTTTTAGGCCCCCTGCTGTATCCTAAGGATGTGATCAGGACTGAAGGCTGAGAGATACAGAGGATATTTAATCAAACAAGCAGAGCAAGTGATGCTAATTCCAAGCAGAGCAGAATAATTCCTTGGTCTGGCAAATATAAGCTTGAAATTCCTGACCAGTTCTCATGGGAGGGAGCAACAAGGGAATGATTCAACTGTAGGATAAACAAGGAAATTCAAATCTAAGTCTGACATAAGATCCATAAATCAACCAAGTATTATGGCAAATAATATTTCAACTGCTGTACTGATCTGACAGCTGTGCAACTGCTTGCACTGAAGAGAATGTTGCCCACAACTTTGACAGTCCTGGCTCTTTTGGTTTTGAATCTAAATATTGCTCCAAACATGGAGCTTGGGCAAAACTTGCCAAATCTGCAAGTTTGAAAGGGAGAGGGAAGAAATTATTCCTGGAAGACAAATAAAACACAAGGAAAATGGCACAGCACCTAATGAAGTAATTTAAATGCAAATGAGGGAAAAGGTATATGTGAAAATTGCTGGGATTTTTTTGAAAGAATAAAAGTTTTCCAATTCGTCTAAACATTATGATGTCATTTCGGTAAGCCCTTCTGATGCCAAATTTCAGACCAGAGAGGGCTTTGTATATGTGGTTTTTGGATTTGCTTTAAGGCTGAGATGTCAAACTGCCTCAGAACAGGAGGTTTTAACGTGAGTTGGCTGACAGCCTTAAGGGGAGCAGTGGGAATAGAACTCAGTAATTGATTTGAGATGAAATATTCATATAATCCCCAGGGAAGAGGCAGCCCAATGCCCTTCTCAGCCCCATATCACAGATGTCATCATTAAAGCTGGCGGTGCTCAAAAACACACTTTGGCTTGATTGGCATAAAACCCCCATCACTTTTTTTGGTTGGACTTTATTCGTTTGGTGTTTTTTTTCTCCTTTAATCCAGAAGACCCTTCAGCATTCTGGCACCATCTGGAGAGTCCTGATTCAGAAGGATTTTCTGTGTTCCCACTGAAAATAAAAACGGCATCCTGGAAAAAACAGATGAATTGCAGCTTCTCCTCTTGTGGGGGATGGCTCAGCAATTAGATGGCATTAGGGCTACAGTCAGAATAAAAATATTAAAGGAGCATTAAGATCATGGCTGCAACCTTACAGTCAGACGCATGGCACATGGCTCTGGAAGTGCATCCCTGACCACAATCTCAACGGGGGACTAGTAAAGGGATCTCTTTGTAGCACATTTCAGAGGTTCCCTAGCCTCATTTAAAGGCTCTGATGTGAATTTTAAGCAGGCTGGGGAGAGGACAGGGCTGTTGTGATCCTGGAGAACAAGCTAACAGCCTTGTAGTGCGAAAGGAGAAGAGATGCAACGTCATGTCCAGAACGGCCACTCGGGATTTTGCTAAATTGATAATTTCTAATAATTGCTGAAGCCTCACTCTGTGCAGTGAGGTGTCTCTCAGTAGGATGGATTTGTGGGAGGGGGAAGGGAGGCTCTGTTTTCTCTGAGGTATAGGTGGAGCCTCCATCGTAAGCCGGTGGAAGCTTGGTTGCCGCTGAATTCCACGAAAAGATGCTGGATGCTGGCGTTGCCCCTAACAACGGTTGCTAAGAGACTTCTGCTGGCATACAGGAGGATGGAAATGGCCACAGATTATGGCCCTATTTATCATAGTTGTATGAATAGTCTTGTTAAGGGAATGCATGACATATAAATTTAGCTCGCACATGATAGAAATGTAAGGCACACGTCACAAGATGAGACTGTTCTAGCACGATATTTGCTGCCTTAGAAATAGTTGTCTCAGCCCCTACTTCCCTCTTACTGCTTTTGTGGTTTCTCATTAAAACTTCCATGAGAGTCTATGAATTATAAAGCAGTGACTAACTGCTTAACAAATTGGCTATTTATATAAGAGTCTAGCAGGGGAGAGCAGGGAAATGAAAAATCCTGACAGTGTCGGTGTAACATCTATTATTATTATTATTATTATTATTATTATATTATTATTATTATTATTATTATTAGGTAGTAGCAAGTGACATGGACAGTTGGCCCAATTCTGCTTCCAATCACTGCAGCTTGGGAGTGAGCAAGTCCCTCAGCATCACCATCTGATCCAGAGGATCCAGCCCCTGCCAGCCTGGATCTTAACTGGCCACAAAATGAATGGCTCCCTTTTCATCATTAGATCACTTTATTAGTAAATTTACTGTAGCTCTTCTGATATAATCACTTCCTGGGGTGAAAAGGATTTATGCCAATACTTGTTTTGTGTTTAATGGATTCATTATGCTTTTCATCATAAAATTCATCAATGTTAATTGAACGGATTAGCTAAATGTAATTAGAAGAGGGATATGTAAGGGGGGAGGGAGCGTGTCTCTATGTCTCTGCTTTCTCCTACAGCTCTTTGCTTTAACTACTGCCCCAAATGTTAATTCCCCTGTTTCTCTTACCCTTTCCAATTTGGCTGATCAATATAATCTCTGCATTCATGTCAGGGCTTGTATAGTGTATTAGATTGCAAGTTAATTCAGGTCCAAAAGAAACATTATTGATTTTCTAGGGCCAGTGGTTTTGGTGGCAGTGGTGGTGTGGGTCTTTTCCCCAAATGTTTTGTTTTGTAGTAGAGTTTCTTGGTTAGAAAATTCTACCAGTTTGTCAGAAATGACCATGCAACCTGATTATTCCCCTTCTTAGTGGTGCAAAGGTTGCTAGGACATCTGATAATCACCTCCAGCCCTGGTGGGGAAGTGTTCAGGGACAGGGTGCCAGGTACAGTTGCTGAGTGGTCTGGTTTTGGCTGGCTATAAGTAAATGAAGCAGTGATTAGGTTTCTGTAGCCACTTCTCCTGCAGATAAGATAATTGAAGCTGCAGTAGCTGCCTGGGGGAGAAATGTCATACCTGCCTCACCATTTTCTTCATGTCAAGGATGCATTTATGTCACATCTTTATAGGTCAATAAACAGCTACAAGGGAATTTCAGCTGTAGGATGTTAAAGTAACTGGAGCTTCCATCCTCACAGAACATTAATGCTTCTAAATAGGCTAAACCTGGTTGTTTCAAACCTCAATTACATTTACTAGAAGATAGGAAGGTAGATCTCAGATCAATCCTTGCAAGGCACAGAATACAGATGAGAAGACCCTTGGGCTAGCTCAGTAATGAAATTAAGTGCTTGAAATGGAAGTGTTGCCAGTGCCAGAGCAGCAAGACCTCCTTTGCATTCAGAATGTTAAGATACCTCTGAACTGAAAGTCTTTAAAGCTCAACTGTGCAGAGGTTTCATAGGCTGAGCTTTGGAGGGAGCCCTGTCAGGCTGGTGTGTGTCACAGCAGGAGAGGCTGAGCCAGAACCCAGCATCCAGCATCTAGGATCCAGGATCAAAACAATCCAGCATCCAGGACTCAGCATCTAGGATCCAGGATCCAACCTCCCAGCATTCAGCATCCAGCATCCAGCATTCAGGATCCAGGATTCAGCACTCAGCATCCAGCATTCAGGATCCAGGATTCAGCACTCAGCATCCAGCATCCAGCATCCAGGATCCGGCACTCAGCATCCAAGATGCAGCATCCAAGATCCAGGATACAACATTCAGGATCCAGCACCCACGATCCAGCGCCCAGCATCCAGGATTCAGCACCCCCAGCACTCAGCATCCAGCATTTCAGGATCCAGCACCCAGCATGCAGGATCCAGCACCCAGCATCCAGCACCCAGCACCCAGCATCCAGCACCCAGCACTCAGCATCCAGCACCCAGCACCCAGCATTCACGATTCAGCACCCAGCATCCAGGATCCAGCAACCAGCATCCAGGATCCAGCATTCCAGGATCCAGCACCCCAGCATCCAGGATCCAGCATCCAGGATCCAGAATCCAACATCCAGCATTCAGTATCCAGCATCCAGGATCCGCACCCAGCATCCAGGATTCATCCTCCAGGATCCAGCACCAGCATCCAGGATCCGTGTCCTTGGCAGACCCAGCTCCCCCACTCGGGTGAGGGTGCCTGGGGCTGTTTGATGCTGTCTGCACTGAATCCCTTCTTGTCTGCTGGGCTGGCTGGGGAGCTGGCATGTGTCACAGGAGCAGGGCCACAGGCAGTGGCAGAGCTGTCAGTGCTGTGGGAGGCTGTCAGTGCTGTGGGAGCCCCACTGCAGTGGAGCACGCTCGCACAGAAAGTTTTCTCACCACAGCAGACCAGGGAGAGTTTGGTCTAAAGAGAACGGGACCACCTTGGATTCCTTTGATGCACACATCACACTGCAGCAGAAAGGGTGAATGTCCTGGCTCTGTGGGCTTTAGCTTGACAAATGTGCTCTGTCTTTCTCCCATCCCTTCAAATGGATGTGCAGGGATGGCTGGAGAATGTGAGGTGGAATTTATCTGCAAGGAAGTGTTAACCTGCACCTGGATTTGATTCAAATATACATTTATAGTTGCTTCCATTTTCCCACCCTTTACAATAGTTATTTCTTTTCCATAGGAAGCATCAGCAATGATTTTTTGTGTGAGAACAACTCTGCTGTGGGCAATTAGGCATGTTTTTATTATCAGACCTGAGCAATAATCTCCATGCAAAAAACAAAAGTTCTGGTGTTGAAATCTTCCTTTTATCAGCCAGTTCTGATGAGAAGCTCTGTTTGCAGCCATCCACGCTGCTTCTGAAAACACCCGAAGGTGGTTTTGGGGAGACTTTCCCTCATGGGAACTGGACCAGGCATCCATTTGCAACACAGGTGAGAGCAGGAGATGGTTGTGGCACAGGGAAGGGCACAGTAAGTGATACAATGACTTGGTTTTTTCTGGGAGCCCCCAGATGTGCTGTGATTCCCTCGCATGTGCAGCATGGTTTGTGTTTGGAGCAAAGGCTGGATTGTCCCAAGTCCTCCAGGGCCAAGATGTGGCAGCTGCCTCCCCAGCAGGCCAGGAGGGATCAAACTGCTCCAGTGGGGTGAAAAACACTGAATAATCATTTGAGGAAGGAGTTAAATGGAAGGGTTAAGCATTTTTCCAAGTCACCCCCTTTCCCAGCTTGCTGTAATCTGGTTCCATCCTGAAAGTGAGCTGTTTATTCCTCACCAAGTGATAAAATCCTAGAACCTCACAGCACCAAATGTTATTATCCTTCAAACTTACTTGTTTTCCCAGGGATATCACGGGTCTGCATGCCCATGAACCCCCCATCCGCATTGTCTCCATCCCTGCTCAGCCTCTGTTTCTGGGCATGCAGGCTGGGAAGGGATGATGCTGTTGGCCGTGGGAGGGCAGGCCCCGCAGAGGAGCTGTGGCAGCGCTTTCCCAGAGGAATTCCCCGGCTCCCTGAGCCAGGAGCACCCCAGGTCCTCCTGCTGATGTCCCTGCAGGAGCTGTGTGTGTCCTGCACCTGCAGCTCTTCCTTCCCAGGGCAGCAGATCCCAGCCTTGGTGGTGCTGCTGTGAACGTGGGGACAGCCTGCCTGGAGAAGCCACAGGGACTGTCCCTTCTCAAAGGCAGGAGGAAGATTTGCCCTGGAGAGCCACCTCATCTGCAGGGCTTTCTGGGGCTCTGTTGGTCACCTAGGAAATGGGTGACTGATTATAAGACCCTTCAGAGGGAATCAGATCAAAACTTCTGCCTTGGAGCAGGTCTTGCAGGGTCTCCCAGCAGCGATGGGCACTTGTGTCCCTGTGTGGGGACACTGTGGGGTGACCCACAGTGGGTTATGGCCAACACATGCACACAGATGTGCAGCAGATGTGAGGGAGCTCCCTGACCAGGCTGGGCCAAGCAGCTTCAGCCCCAGGTACTTGTTCCATCGAGTGTAAATTCAGGAGTAGGCTGTTTGCCTTCTTTGAAAAGGGAAGTGGGTTTCTTTGTTGGACAAAGCAGCGCAAGAGGACATTATTTACCTTTCAGACCTGTTTATGGGAACTTTAAATTTATTATTTTGTTGCTGATGTTCAACAATAGACTTTTTTTTCAGCCTGTCTTGCAAGATCTATTATCAGTGTTCACTGGACCAGATTGAAGAGAGAAACTGATGTCTTTTATTGCTTGATCTATACATGGTTTGCTACTTGGGAGAATAAAATATTCTATGCTTATTGAGAATCTGCATTATTGAGAATTGTATCAATGCTTGTTTATGTTTATTGACATTGCATTTAGACTGGCTATTTGACTGCCATGTTGCATTTGATCAAGCTTAACTTTGTTTCTAGGTCACAGCAATCTCTTGCCCTGATAAAAGGTAAAGGGGGGAGTTCCTATTTTAAATGGAAAATAATTACAATTTAATTTTTTTTGAGATATGCACATTGATGCATACAAGCCTTGATATCTGCCCAGTCCACTGGGGAGTCATTTTGACTTTGAAGTGCAGAATTGTGTTCATATTTAATAATAATTTCTTTTTAGAGAGAGGCTTAATGGAGGTTTGTTGGTAATTATTCTGCCTCATTGATAAAGATCCCAAACACACAAGAGTTTCAAATTATTTCACAGCTGATTTATATGCACAAAGCATAATTAGAATCATGTAATTTCTTTGCTAGTTTGGTTCTCATTTGAATACAGAAAGATGTCACGAAGAAAAACTTTTATACTTTCTTGTTTGACTGACACCGAAAAATCAAATATGAATTGCAACCAAGAAAACCATGTAAAAAGTGCTGCACACTATTACTGAGTACTATTGAAATACTGCTTTGAAGGCAGAATTATAAATTGCCTCACGGGTGCTTTTAATGTTCTCCCTACTATATATTATCAGAGACCTTCACAAATGTCAGTTTTATAAACACATCTGTGAGGAGACAAGATGCTTTTACCACGATTTTACAGATGAGGAGCTGCAGTACAAGAGATTTTAAGGTCAAAAATGTCCACTCAATTTAGCTACATTATTGGAAACACCTAGAACTTTATTTTTCAAAGCATTACAGAACGTGGTATATAGTTGAAATGCTACTAAGACAGACTTCAGTATTCAGTATTATTTCAGACCTAATTCCAGGATTTTCTTTTGATTTTAGCCTGGAGAAAGGTGAGAGCTGCAGATTAAGTGAAGTGTCTGGTGCCAAGCAATGGAAGGGCCAGAGCCCAGGTCTTTCCCAGGGTGTCCAACAACACCTGACCAGAAAAAACTTAACATCAGTGAGAATGATTGTAATGGTCAGAAAAATTATGCTTAGAGAAAGTTGGGGGTTTTGTGGGAAAAAGATGATGTAGAGAAATTTCTACATTTGGAAGGGAGCTGGGGGTATATGTAAGTGGCTGAAATAGCCATTGGTGACATTTTCAGATTAATAGCTTCTGGACTGGGAGCTGATTTTCTTTTGCTTGGCAATTTTTCAGCATTACCAGCAAAGTTAAAGTCCAAGCTTATACTGAAATAGTGACTGCTGTGTTCAGGGGAAGGAAGGAGTGTTTGAATTACCAGACAGCAGAACTTCCCAGGGACTTACCTTTCCATCCCAGTTTTGAGCCTGTGTGAGACAGGAACCCTTGTTCAGCTCTCTGTTGAACTATCTGCACTTGTGTTAAGCCTAAGCTCACTTCTTTTTCTTCCTGTACCTTTCTGCCACGTTTTTTGCACACTTCCCAGACTCAGCAAGTCTGTGAGCATCACCCTCCTAAGCAACTCAACCAGGATATACTGCCAGCAATTGGCCATCCTGCATCCCAAATGAAGCAACAATCCTTCAGGGAGAACAAAAAGAAAATACATGATGGTATAATGAAAGGCTGTTTCATAATATATTAAGTACCAGGTGTGGGATTGAGCCTGCCTAATTTAGGGTCCCAGTTTGTATCTATAATTTAAGTGCCTAGCAACTCAGTCCTGGGAGGTGGGGCTGAGAATCCCCGTGCCACTGGCTGGCAAAGAGAGGAAGGTGCCTTTGGATGTCTTCCAGAAGGGGGTGCAGGATGCTGCAATTGGGTGCCTGTGGTAGTGGAGCCAGCTCAGCCTCCCACCCCTGCATTTGATGTTTGATTTTTCTCTGGGTGGTTTGCTCTTTGGGCTTGGGCTCTGCTCTGGACATGGATACAGCACTGCTGGGCATACAGAGGTCCAGAGCTGGGCTGAGGATGCCTGGAGAAGAGAAGGTGTCCGGGAGAGCTTGGAGCACCTTCCAGGACCTGAAGGGAATCTAAAAAGGAGATGGAGAGGGGCTTTTGGCAAGGGCATGAAGTGACAGGACAAGGGGGAATGGTTTTAAGCTGAAAGAGGATAGGATGGCTTTAAACTGAGAGAGGGCAGGTTTAGATTAGATACTAGCAAGAAATTCATTACTGTGAGAGTGCTGAGGCCCTGGCACAGGGTGCCCAGAGACACGGTGAATGCCCCATCCCTGGAAGTGTTCATGCCAGCTTGGACAGGGCTTTGAGCAGCCTGGGAGAGTGGAAGGTGCCCCTGGCAGGGGGCTTGGAACCAAATGATTTTTAAAGGTGCCTTCTAACCCAATTCTATTCTGTGAGTCCATTCCCTACTCTGTGATTCTCTGATGCACTGCTAGAAGGCACTCTGCAATGCCACATGGATTATGCTCTCCCCACAGGGGAACATCCTCTGTTTCCCAACTCTTGGGGCAGGGAGTCAGCCAACCTGCTACAGCTGCTCAGCCTGGGAGGGGGTGTCCAGGCAGTTCACAAAAGACATCATTAAAAGCCACAAGAAAGGAGGGGTTTGTCATAAGGAAACTGACAGCATCTAAATTAAACAGCATACGCAAGGTGCTGTGCATTTGTTTACAAAACATGTTCTTACTCATGAGGAGAAGGAAAGATCTTGATACATCTCTGTCAGTGTTTCTTGTCCTGATGTGCACAGGTCAGACTGTGTACAGTGAGTCCTCAGAAGTGACCCCTCCTCTGCTTTTCCTAACTCAGTGACATTGGCCTCCTCTTACAGGTGAATGGAATTAATTTTTCAATCTCTCTCCACTGTGGACCCTTTCTGCCTATAGAGAGTCTGTTGAATTGTTGTGGATTCTGTTACACAGCCTGTTTGACACCTCAGGTCAGATCTGAACCACAAAGTGAAATTTAATTCTTCCTCCTGAATTTTCCCTTTCTTATTTTTGCACAGGTCTCAGTTACATTCAAGTTGTGCTTTTACCAAGTGCCACACAGAGTCCAACACCACATGTATGTTAACAGCACTTCAACTCACACACAGATGAAGCAGTGTATGAGAAAAGGCTCATTTAAATTCTGTGTTATAATGGAGTGACAGATCCATACAGTCAAAATCATGAGTAATTTTCCTTTCCTGATGGTATTGCCTCAAAAACCATATTAACAGAAAGGTTGTGTTTTGTTGATTTGGGGTGCTTTTTTAATTTATATTTTTCATCAGCATTTTGGAAGTCCACATTTGAAAGTTTATTCCTCAAGAACAAAGGTTGGAAACTTTAATTCCATGTTGTCTGGTTTTCAAAAAGATGAGGTACAAAGCTGAAGGGCACGGATTATATGTTTATAACACAGGGAATTCCATCCTGCTGTATATTTCACCAAAGAAAATACCTGATATAAGCTGTATATAGTCCATGTTCTGTTTATCCTATGCTGTTCCCTAACAGACTGTATGGAACTGTCTCAGCTGTGTCAGAGACAGGAGAGCTCTCAGCTCCATAATGAACTTTGGTCTTTCACATATTTTTACCCCAAGTCTTATTTACCAGCCCATTCTTCTTCAGTTACTGAAATCAGCATTTTCTATCATGTTCATCACTCAAGAGCACTTTAACCAGACCTGATTTTCTAATGTGACCTCTGAAAACTTAGGAAGGTCCTTGAGAACTTCAAATGCTGTACAAGCAAAAAAAAGAAAAAAAAAAAAAAAAAAGAGAGTGGGACAATTGTTCACCACTTCCATGACAAGTGAGTTAAAAAAAGAGCAGAGAAGATGCAATAACAAATGGTTTAGCATTTTCCAGCATTTGACTTAGGGGTTCCTCTCTTGCTAAGCTCACGAGCATCTCTCATATCTCTCATGTATGTGCCACTTAGGCTGAGTTAGTACAGAGGCTTTACTGATATTATTGCAACTGTGCTTTGACTTGAAAGAGGTGGGATCCTCTTCTCTCTACAAGGGGAAAATTGGCTTGTAATCAGACCATTTCCTAATGTCACCCATCATCCAATAAACGAGTTTTATGGTAGAGTCCCAGTGTTTGAAGCCTTTGGCCAGGTTTCCTTAGGAAGCAGTGTGACCCCCCAGCAGCACGTCTGGGAAGTGAAACAGTTGGAGCCAAGGACTTCTTTTGCATCAATTTCCAGGCATTTATTCCAGACAAGCTTCATCCACATCCCATAAACTGTCTGGTCCATCACTCTTTGGAGCACATTAGCTGTGTTCCTGCAATGCTTCTGCATCATATTTCAGTTGGGGTTTACCTGGAAGGAACCTAGCTCGTGTGCTTCAAGACCACTTTATGAAGTGAACCACACATCAACTGAGGCAAACCAGAAGATTCAGTCCAAAAGAGCATTTCCCATGTGAAGTAGCCCATGGCTTTACACACACTCCTTGGTCTGGGCAAAGAGGATTAGCTCCATGTTTGCGCTGCCTGGCAGAGCTGCAAGGGTTGTGCTCATTTCATTTGGCAATCCCTGTGCTGCTGGTCCTCAGGCTGGCTGGGGAGACTGCAGTCCCCTCCCCTGGATCTGTCATGAGTTGGGCCTCATGAGGTGAGTTCATGGCCTCACAGTCGAGAGCTGATAGACCAGAGCATCACTAATCAACAGTCCCACAAATCTCACTGAGAATAAAGTCACTCAGAGACTTAGAAAGAGACCCAGTATGGGCTAGAAATGAACAGGGTGTCAAAACAAATGTAGGAGAAACAACCTGGGTCAGCTGTCCCAAATGATAAAGTCCATGAGCTTCACCCTCTGCTCTGGCTGTGACATTGGCCATGTAGTCAGCCAAGGGGTGTAAGACATGAACTCGTAGAGACCAAGGTCACTGTGGGTGACTTGGTTTGTTGGAAACACTTTCAGGCTGCTGTGAAGTTTCAGCTCCTGATGAACATCTCTCTACATCCCCTGCAGATGCTGTATACATCTTAGCACTACCACACAGTTTTCAATAGCCATTGTGGTCCTTCAAGTGGTGTGATTTCAAAAGGCTTCTTGGGCTTTTTGCATTCCTGAGTAAAATTTACTGGCTGGTGGAAGGAGGTTTGTTGTAATCTGGTTTGCAAATATGGTTTTTTTTTTTTTCCCTGATCATACTGTAAATGAATGGACTTTTGTCAGGGTTTTATAGGAGTATGAGTCTTAAAGTTATGGACATTAAAGATTGTTAAGGACAGGGTTTGCAAGATGAACCCTTCAAGATGCAGCACTGGGATAAACTAAGAGTCATATGACATGAACATTCCAAGTTTGGGAGTGATTTTCTTGAAATAAAAGGAGAAGGCTGATTGTTGCATGGCTGCTTTCCTATGTCCAAGGTGGATGCATTTTCACAGATGTAATCTGACTAGTTTTAAAATGCCCTTTATGATCTTAGACCCTACCCCACAATCTCAGTTGCCTTAAGAGAGCTTGTGAATGCCTCTGGATCATCTTGTTATGAACTCAGCCAGGTTTAATAACCTTTTGCCCCACAGCAATCCTGAGTGAGCCCAGAGTTATTTTTAATCACACGTGGTGCCTCTGACTGCAAGTGATCCATGCAGCCCCAAAGATCAGCAGGCATCAGTCATCCACAAACCACTCACACACCATTTGAAACATGTAGCTCATGACCTCCTGCTCCCTGAAGAACAGTCAATATTAAAAGCAATCCCACAATATTCAATGGCTCAGGCAGAGGTCAGATCAGACTGGCCCTCGTTAATGCACTGTGTCAGTGTTTCTTTAGTGACCTCATCAGTCCTCTAAGAATTATCTTTCTTAAAGATGCCATGTCTGCCTCCTTATGAAGAGAACTGGATGAGATTTGATCTCACATGTTCTCACACCAAAGAGAGAAGCAGCATCATGGAAGAGGCATTTTGACCCTTTAACTCAGGGGGATTTTAACTCTGAAACTTAATGACACTTATATATCTACCTGTCCTTTAAGAGAGAAATACAGGCATTCTGGGGCTGTGGGTTTCCAAGAGGTGTGCGAGGGAAGCACCAGTAAATGTACATGTTCAAAAATGCTAAAAAATGTGTCTGCAAGCATTTGAGATGAGATTCAGGAGCAGATGGTCCTTGAGAACGAGGGATTGGCAACTGCGTCACCAAGTCCTTGAGTTCAGGGTGTTGTAGCAGGAGTAAGTGATTTTCACTCAGCTCGTATTATTCATCAGAGAGTGTGTATGTGTGTGCTTTTAAATAAAACATGATTATGTTTCTTTGGGTGAGTTTTTGCATACTGTAAAAGCTGAGTATCTTTCATCAGTTGGTTTGGCTTTCAGACTTTGGCATTTTAACCAAACTAAATAAATGTTCTCAAACTTTCTTAAATGTATATGCAAAAATGCTGAAAAAGTTAAGTTTGCCATAAATGCCATCTTTCCACTGAGAGCCAAGCTACCATTTTAATTGTGCTGTCATGTATTTCAAGCTGTCTATTCCACATGTACATTATAAGGGAAGATCATTGTAGATGGGAAATGAGTTGGGTGGGGGTTAGGTCTGTTTGTTTGCCATGTTCTATTTGTTTGGGGCTTATATTTTTGCTTATTTTCATTGTTTTCTTTGCAACAGCAAGGCATTTATGTCTATAAAAGTTAGCCTTTTATTCTCTGGGGCTTTTGGAAAAAAACCCAAACAAATGCTGCAAGATTTGCAGTACAATAATGGAAGCTGGCAGTTCCCAAATAGTTTGAAATTTGTTTAGTTTAGTCTCATTCCTCTGTATCTTCTACTCATCTACCACCCTCCCTGAAAATCAAGCATTTTCTATGTTTTTTCCTAGCTTTCCTGTGACACTTTTGCTCTGCACTTGACAAATGCAATCAAAATATAGAGCAGAGCAGATCTGGTAAATCAAGGTACTAAAGATGAGAGTTGATTCCAGAAAACAGCCAGGATTCTGTGTGGTTTTCAGACAAAACCCACTGAAGGTCATGCATGCCTTTTCAGCCAGTATTGCCAGGTTGTCAGGGACAAGCTGTGGTTGTGGGAGAGGAAGCAAATTGTCTCGCTCACATTTCTGTCACTGTATGATTTGGATTTCCCCCCCCCCCCCCCTCAAGAAGCTGTCTGGTGTTTTTAATTACTGCTGATTACCTATTCACAAGAGAGGCTCTTCACAGAAATACACATCTTCCTGCCCTCCCCTACAATACATCCATTGTGAAGAAATAATTGCATGAAACAGCTGCTTCCTGTTTCCTCCAGCCTGGCTGCTCCTGGGGAGCCGCACGGCGCAGCCCCCTCTGATCACGTCACTCCAGTGGATCTGAGCCCAGCTCTGCCCCTCACCTCCCCAGAGACCAGGACATTCTGCAGTTCTTCATCTTCAGATCACCCTCTGCTCTGCCAGTGGTCGGCAATTTGCTCTTGCAAATCTCCCAAGGGTACTTGGAGAGGTCCATGAGCCTTGGGTGGGATCAGCAGGGAGCCAGTGGGGGGTTACCGGCTTCTCCTTCAGATCCTGAAGGGGTGGTATTGCTCCTCTGATGGCATGGAGGCAAAATTTAGAGAGAGGGGTCCCCAGGGAGATCCCAAGTTTTGTTTCATGCCATTGGAATTGACTCTGAGTTTTTTGCTCGTATTACCCAAAGACTCCGCAATTGCAGTATCTCTATACAGAGGTAAGACAACAGCCTTGAGCAAGATTTGAAGACCTCAGAAGGGAAAAATCCCCATGTGGGCAGCTTTAAGGGAAAGGCAGCTTGAGGAACCAGTAATGAGATGCTGTTTCTGTTTGGGATGGAAGCTGCTGGGTAAATAGAGCACTGTGAGCCACAGAGAGATCCAGTGTGAGACCCATCATGTCATGTATTTAATCAGGCTTGCTCATGGAAAATGGCTTGATGATTTGGAGGAATGTTTTGTATGCTGCAAATGTTAAATGACCCTTGATAAATAAGGAAAACCTATTAACAGGCTGCTCTGAAAGCAATCAGCCTTAATTACCTCAAAATACAGGGTTTGCCAGACTATAAAAACCTGTTATTTATTTTAAAAGTTTTGAAAACATCTGTAAGCTAAATATATTTCAATGTGTTTTTGTGTATTAACATGCCCATGTATGTGGTGATTATTCAAGGAGAATGGACTTCTGCTACTCATTTCTGCTGTTTCTTACCCTTTTTTGGCTCTGGTTGCATTTTCTGACTGCAGCAGTTCAACCCGTTCACCTGGTGTCAGTGAAATGCAGAATTTTTCTCTGCGTTTTTGAGGTTTTGAAGGAAGATTTGTTCTCACCTTCCCAAAACAAAATCCTCACCCACAACCTGCGTGAGAATCCTTTGATGTCTGCTTACTCAGTATAAATATACAGGATTCTAGATCTCTACCCTCCCCTGTTTGCCAGTCCAGGCACTAATTCTCCCATCTAATAAAACTTTGCAAGAGGTTAGAGTTGAATGCCACATCTAATCGTTGATCAGCCAATAATGAATCACATATATTATGTTAACACACTCATGTTTTTATCTCACTGTGAGCATCCTTTTTTATTTCTTCTTTCTTAGAAAGGGGGGAAAATTTAGCAGACTTTTTGCTGTTGTTATCAAGGGTGAGGAGTGGAATTATTTCAGCCTTTTTTAAAAACCAACCCAAATGCTGCCTTTTCCAGCTGCAGGGTTTGTGTACACAAAATGAAGATGCCTGTCTGATGGCTCATGCTGAGTGTAGCATTGCATGCAGTCATTAATGATCAAAATCTCTCTAATTCAGGTGTTAAATTTTAAGCAACTGTGCTGGTTAATATCAAATAACACAAGGCAGGAATGGCTGCATTTTGTTGACAAGAGACTGGCTGCTGTGCAGATCTAGTGCTGCCAGAGCACCCTCATTAAACACAGCTCAGCTGTGCTGCATCCCCCTCCAAAATCCAGTGGTGCCATTTCCAGCCTTATGTGCCATTTACCCAGTATTCAAAACACTGGAAATCTCACAGGAATATCTAAATGCACTGTCAGGCTTTATCTTTTTTCCTCTTTGTTGTTGTTGCTGTTTCTGTGGACGACAAACCTTTTGTTCGCTCTTCAGGGTGCACAAGGCAAGGAAGAAACAGCCCCTGGTGCCATTTCCACCCTGCTCCCTTCTGATGGCAAACACTTTGCCTGCACTTGCAGAGCCCTTGTGTCACTCTCATGTGTTTGGTTAGCACTGTCAGTCCCGAGGAGCAGGTCAGGGAGGGCACTGAGAGCTTGGCTGGCGGCTGCTCCGGGTCAGTGGAGGCCACACGACTGCTGCCCCCCTTATTTACCACCCTCCTGAGCTCCTGTCTAACTGGATTAAGTGATCCAATCCATCATGTTTGTGATAATCTCGCTGAAGCAATTGATTGGAAAGAGTAGATTAATGTAGTCCTGTGAGCCCCTCTTCACTGTGCTCATGATACAGCCATTTGCTCTTACTGCTGTGGCCAAGCCCTTTTGGAGACAGGGGGTGTTAAGGTTTGTTCCCTGCTCTCTTCCCACTCTCTGCAGAGGTTGCCAGGCTGACAGTGATCGCTGCTCTTCCCACACCTACCACTGCTGGTCACCAAGGTGCTGAGGTTGAAATATGTATCTATTCTATAAACAAGACACTGTATACTAAAGACAAGGCTAATCATGTCTTAATCCTGACCTTGAATACCATTATGTTGCCTCAAAGTAATGAATTCCTTTATTTTTATCCATTTTCCCCAAAATGCCTTTAACACTATTTGTTAACCTGCAAATAGATAAAGTAATTTCTTTACAAAACAACATAGGTGCAAACTGGTAAGAGCAGGTGGAAAGAAATAAAAGACCATGACCCTGCACTTAGATTATCCGTGCTGGCTTCTCTTCTGCTTCATTATCCACTCTTGGTGCTCTGTCATCTTGTGGTCACATTTATTGAAAAGAACCTTGACCAGTGCACCCCATTTGATTATATATCATATATAATATATTTGATTATACACTCTGTCTCCATCACCAAGATTTATTTAGGTTTGATTCTCCTTTACCTCACTCAGGGCACTCTTGTCCTTCCCTTCATCCAGATACCACCCACTTTGGTTCTGCTCGTGTCCCTGAGCATTGGCCCAAGCAGTTCAGCCCTGCCAATAAGGGCAGGAGGTGATCTTCCTGACCTAATTCAGGACACTTTAAAATTAGACATCTAATTCTGGGGTACTCACTCTCCTGTCTCCCTGTAGTTGATGGAAAGTAGTAGGTGTCTCCAACAGGTTGTTCATGTCATCCCAAAACTGGCATCTAAAATCAGGTAAGTGGCCTCTGGACACCTGTGGCTAGAAGAAAACATAGTGTGAGGTGACTAACTTAAAATTAGACATCAGATTTTGACATGTCTGAGTTTGGATGAGAAAAACCCTTCCATTAATGACTATTTTAAGTCAGGTTAAGCGTAGCTCACATCTTTAGGCTGGACTTGGGAGAGCTGTGTCTGTGATGTTTGAAGTCTTTTCTGAGCATGTTAGGATTTGCGGTTTTTCAGAGCCAGGTGATGACAGTCCCTTTCTTTTGTAAGCAGTTAGGGGAAGAGAAAGTTTGTGGATTTTCCATGCTGTCCCACTGCAGTTGTGGGGCAGAGACAAGGATCTGGAAGGTTGTCAGGGTCCCATACAAAGGTAGGTTCCTCTCCCAATGAACTTCGGGGCCCTTGTGTGCTGTGAGGGGTTTCTTTCTGCCCCACTGCATGTGCAGATCCACATGGCTCAATGCTGCTCTGAGCTGGCAGCAAAATCAACTCCACCACCACTGCAAAAACAGTTTGCTGCGTGCCCCTGGGCCAGCATCAGAGGCTGTGAGCTTCCTACCTGGTCAGCAGAGATGACAACTCAGGTGAGGCAGCAGCTGTGCCCGGCTGCTGAGCCTGAGCTCCCGTGGCTGCAGGGAATGAGTCCCCAACAGCAAAAGCGCATCGCTGCCACTGATGATTCCCTGTGTGGAGCAGAGCAGGTGGCCTGCTGTCAGGCAGAAGGACAAGAGGCTGGAATCCAAAAAAATGGCATTTTTTATCCTTTAGCTGCTCCCTTAGTGCAGGGTTTTCTGAGATCCCTTGGGTGGTTGTCCTGGTTTAGGGCAAATTTGGGAGAGAATCTCCAAAGGGGCCCCTCCAGAAAGCAAACCCACATGGCCCCTGCCCCCAACCGGTTTGGGAAGAATTCCTCGGAGAGAAGTGGAAAGAACCTGTTTATTTAACAGCCACAGCACCCCCAGCACACAAAATGAACAATACCAGGTGACACCACTCTTTCACTGCTCTGAAAAAGATGACAAATTCAGAAAGTCTCTCTGGGGGTGGTCGCTCTGTTCTCAGTCCCTCCGGCGCTGGGGCAGCTGCTGCAGCCACAGGGTGCAAACTCTCGGTGCTCCCAGTCCCAGTCCAGAGCAGGTTCGAGTGGTTCCAAAAAAGGAAAGGAGAAACAGTCCAGGAAGAAATTTGGACTGTTTAGCTAAACTAACTAATGAGCAGAAGCAAGAGCAAGCAGGAGCAAAGCAGAAGCAAGAGCAAAGTGAAAAGCAAAAGCAAAAAGCAAAAGCAGCACCATGCACTGCCCCGTCTGTGTGTCCTTCCAGCCGTGGGGGAGCGGCTGATAAGAAACCAAAACAAAACTTTCACTCTTCAGAGCCAGTCTTGAAGGCACAGAACATAATATCCAGCATGAACAGAACACATGAATGGGGATACAAGCATCACACCGTCACCCTAGGACAGTGGTTCAGGACTGGGGAATACAGAGATGCTTGGCACCCCTGATGCTCCATCCACAGCTGAGGCTTGGTGCTGTCCCAGGGAAGCAGCAGCACAGGAGGGAGAGGTCTCTGCTGCCTTTCCCACCTTCTCACCTCCTCTACAGCAAGCCCTGCACAGTATGCATATAAATACATTTTCATCAATTGCAAGAGGTGAAAATGTTATTATGGAGGCCTGGTAGGCTTGCACAAAAGAAAGCCTGCCAGGGTTTAAAAATGCAATGGATTTTAATGAATTTCTTGTCCCACTATTTAACTTCCATGTGTTGGCAGCAGCCGGGAGAAAATGTTAAAGGTGCAGTTATGGCAATTGTCAAATTGTAACTCAAATGGGAAAAGCAGGGTGAGTCAATAAAAATAAATAAGAAGGATGCCCCCCCACCCAGGTGGGCTGGAAAAGCCATTGCTTTTGTTGGTCTGAAAATAACGTATTTTTTACCCAATATACAGGGGTGTTTTGTTCTGTAGAAGGAACACAGGTAAAGTAGTAGTGAGGTGACTTGGCCTAAGACTGCTCATTGCGCTGTGCACCCCAGGAACTGCATAAACCCAAACTGCTGCAAAACAAACAGCAAAAGAGGCTCTCCTGGCTGCTGTTCTGACTGCTGCTACCCACTGCTGCTACCCGACTGAAACATGCCTCAGACAGGAGCAGATTTTCGCCACAAACCTCTGTGGCTATGGATTAGTCCTCTATGACTTCTCCCAGAGATTCACACCTCCCAATAGTATTTACCTTCTTCCTGCTCAGGTGCTCTGGTGACACCACAGGACTTTTCTCTAATTAGAGCTTCCATTAGAGTTTTGCATGGTGCAAAACTTCACATGCACCCCATGCTTTACCTCTACCAACTGTGCCCCTATCCCAAGGAAAGATGCTGGTTCATCAATCCTGGGCACCAGGGTGAGCTGCCCAGGTTGTCGCAACTCCTCAGTGCAGACAGATTTGACCTCTGGCCTTTGAAGGTCAAAGGCTGCAGCCTGATGCCATTGTGCTCTCTAACTTCCACTTCATTTGATCTGTTTATATGGCCACTATTTTCCACATCATTGACAAGGCACTGGGCGGGTGATTTGTCACAGGGCTGACAGTTATAGACCGTAATGTGTATAAATAGCCCCTGTTTTTCAAGGTAATCAATGGAAAAATGAGTCTCGAAGCCTAAAAGGTTACAAATAAATGTATCTGTTCCTGCCTTTTGCAGGCACAAGGGGTGGGGGTCTTCAGTGGAAACCACCACAAAAAACATTTATTTCATGGGCCACCCATGAGCCAAGGCCTCATCTTATAGAGGGGATCAGCAGCTCTGTTTGTGACACAAGGGCTGCCTTTCTGTGCCAGACTTTATTTTACCATCACAGGGAACTCTGCTGTGCAGTTGTGCTGCCCTCACAGAATAGGGTCAGTAACACCCGTATGAGGCACCCCACAACTGTGGGGTAAACAAGAAAGCCCAAGGTCCACCATGAGTGCTTACAGGGGAGAATAAGGACATGGATCACCCAGCAGTGAGTAAATTTTCTTCCTAAGCTAAAAGTTGCAGGTGTACCCTTGTGTTTATCAGCCATGGAAGGACTTTACCACTCTAAAATTGTTAAATTATTTTTATCTATTTACTTTTGAATAACTTCCAGAGCATCTTTTTGCAATAGGTTTCAGTTTAATGACATAGCATAAGAAAAGTGTGCTGTGAGGTTCATTTGAAATGATCAGTGACATTGCTGCATGCCCAGTAGTCCCTACTTTAAGAGAAACAAACCAGTACTATTCTTCTATTCCACTTTGTTGCACTGTTTGTGATTTTACAAACCTTTTGCTTCACTCCAGCACTCTTCCAAGGCTGAAAGTTCTCCAATTTATTTCCTCTATTTTGTGGAAGTCCTGCTAAACCTTTGATCATCTCTGTCTCTTGTCTGTCTCTCTTCTCTATTTTTTCAAGACAAAGTGATCAGAACAACACAGAGTCTTCAAAATTGGGGTGCACAGAGTTTTCTACAGTGGAATAATAAAGTCTGTATTTTATTCTCAACCCCTTCCCTTACATTTTCTAACATTCATTTAGTCTTTCTCACCAGCACTTAGTATGACCCAAAGCTTTCAGAAAACTCTCCAGTGTCATCCGCACTGTAAAAGCAGCACTGCATACACATAGGAAGGTTTATTTTCTCCCCCACAAGTCTCTTTGCAATAATAGGCACTGAACACCATACAGCCCTTTTACTGCTGTATAATCCAGTGCCCTGAGATCCTCCCACAGCCCCTCTTGCTCTGGAATTGGCTTTCCTGAATGATTTGTGTCACCTGCGCGTTGTGGCACTTGAGCGCCTGTCCTTTCTGGGGCTGGGTAGGAGGAGCTTAAGGGACAGCAGAGATGCAAGAAAGGACACTGCTGTTGATGTGAATTTGGCCTCCACCCTTCTCCAGCTCTCTGCACAGGAGGTGGAGATTCCACAGGGGTCAGTGGAGGCTTTCTTAATCTGTGGAGAAAACAAAAGAAAAAGTGACGCTGACAGTGCACGGCTGAAACAGGAGCTGCTCCATATTGCATGAACATCACAGGCTTTTTATGGCCTCATTAAAGTCAATGGGAGCTTGCCATCTGCTTCAGCAGGGGCAGCAGCAAGGTATAAAAACACTGCACACTGTTTGGATGATGGTTTTGCCTGAGCACTGGCTGATCCTTGCTGTGACCTGAACTAGGTGTCAGCTGTCACTTAGAATTGTAGAATCAAAGAATTGGAAGGGACTTTAAAGATCACCTTGGTCCAACACCCCTGCCATGGGCAGGAACATCTTGCAGTACACCAGGTTGCTCAAAGCCCCACTCAAACCAGCCTTGAACACTTCCAGGGATGGGGCATCCACAACTTCTCTGGTCAGCCTATTTCAATGTCTCACCGTAAAGTTTTTCTAATATCCAATCTAAATCTACCTTTTTTCAGCTTAAAGCTATTAATCCTTGTCCTATCACCACATGCCCTTGTCCAAAGTCCCTCTCCAGCAATCTTGTAGTCCCTTTTGGTACTGGAAGGTGCTCTTAAGGTATCCCTGGAGCCTTCTCTTCTCCATGCTGAACACCACCCTCTCTCAGCCTGTCTTCACAGGGAAGGTGCTTCAGCCCTCTGATCATCTTTGTGGCCTTCTGTTTTTCAGGAGACAAAGCAGAAACTGAGAGTAACACAGAGATTTCAAAGATCACGACTGTCTCTCACCTGGTCATGTGTGCCTGAGTGCAGGGAAGGAGAAGCAGATGAAGGAATTCTTGGCAATCTGTCCTGTGTGACATCCCATGTCAGCAGGTCTCTGTGTCTGCCTGACTTTCTCTTTTCCTGAATCTTGCAACTTCACAGCAAGCTGGGAGTCTGCCAGGAAGGTTGTGAGCTAAGTGGGTGACAGTGAGACACAATTGCAGAAGCTGTAATAAGCAGTATTGATTTTGAATAAACCCGTGAGTAATATTGACTTGGAGGAGCTCTCTCTTACCAAGTGGAAGGACTGACTGAATCCAAAGAATGGAAAAGTGTCAGTCCCTCTCTGGAGCTGGGTAAGGCAGGTTTTAGTCATAGATATGAAATCAAGGTCTGTTCCCATCATCCTTTTTCTCAGTCCTGTTGGCAAATAAGAACTACAGGCTTTGCAATTGGATGAAAAATTTTAAAAAAGTTTTAGATGGATTGGTAGAGGAAGGGGGACAATGAACAGAGCAATGTAAGCAAGTGGTGAACAAATGAATGTTCAGAAGAGGTGACCATCTGAATGATACTGAAATGTTAAAGGGAAAAAGAAAGTTTAGATCAGGAAAAAAGAGCTCACAATGAGGCCATGATGCTTATAAGTAATTAAAAATAAACCCAAACTCAAAATTAAACACCTGTTTCACATCCACACCCTCAGGGCCCCTCAGGATAAATGGAGATATGCCATGGACTCAGTGGACTTTGAATCAGGCTCACAGTTCAGGAGTTGGGAGCACTGAAATCAGTCAAGTGAGACACGATGGGAAATGGTCATGTTGCCATTATTGTTTGAACTAAGGCAGAAGTGCCCTAACACTTCCCATTTCTTGATGAGCAGATTCCAGTTTTTTGGGGTAAGGATCCAACTCTCACATCTGAGACTTGCTTGGGATATCTCTCTGTCCAGACAGTCAGCCATAGAAAGGTTTCTGCCCTGGGTGCTGCTGCAAAATTACTTTGGACAGTTCATGCAAGGCTCAAGATCACCTTGGGCAGGTGGACCTCAACCCTGGACCCCACAACCCTGATATCCCATGGATAAATATGGATTATACTGTGTGCAGTAATGCCACAGATGCCTGGCACAGAAGTAAAGAGTTTGAGCTCCTTTGCATAAAATCACACAGAAAGGAAAAGTAGGGCATCTGGGAGGAAAAACCCCATTTCTTACAACTCCCTGGTTGTTTTTTCTGTATGGCAGCAAGAAGGCTGCTGTATGCAACAGGGGTCTGCTGAAATGAGGGCATCCCTTCTGCACATGCATATTCAAAGGCTAAAGAGAAAGCTTTGAAATATTTTCAGAAAAGGGGTCAATTATGTAGATTTTACATGGCTTGTTATTAAGGCCAAAACTCACATCGTTTTCACAAGGGCTGGAGGATACCAAGGCAAAGATGTAAGGGCTGGAGTCCAGATTTGCCTGGAAGAAGGGAGGGAGAATGAAAACATTGTTAATTATATCCTCTCAAGAAAGGGCTTGTGGTGCTAGGAATTCATCCCAAGAGGGTAATTTCAAGGCTACAAGTTGTAATATATATTACTGCTGGTCTAAGCAGGAGCAGGGAGGAACTCCAGCTGTGGCACCTTTGGTAGCTTTTTGCAGTGGACTCGAGTTGTAAGTTAAATAATCTGTTTTAAATATCCTTCCCTCAGCCTGGCTGAAGTCTTCAGCACCAATACAACAATGACTTGAAAGAAAACTAGTCAACAATGATTCCTGTGGACTTTACAAATGCTTTGATGAATTTTATTACAAAGGCTCTCAAGGAAATCAGAGCATTTGGTGAAAGGTAAAGTATTGTGCCATTGATTAAAAAACTGGCCAGAACATAAAGACAGAGCAGGAATGACTAGTTAGTTATTACAATGCCAAACACATAACAAAAGGCTATCACAGGGAACATATTAACCATCTTTTCATGCATAAATAAAAGGTTTCATTTAGAGGAATTAAGACTA
Organism: Calcarius lapponicus; assembly: GCA_039654755.1. NCBI lineage: Eukaryota > Metazoa > Chordata > Aves > Passeriformes > Fringillidae > Calcarius > Calcarius lapponicus. The sequence continues at coordinate 12,179,355 of CM077463.1, forward strand.
TTATATTTCTATTATATACAGTGAAAACTCCAGAAGTATTGCTTTTCTCAATTAATATTGTACACATTCAAAGGTTATTAAAAGGTTACTGAAAACATGGTGCCTTGAAGGAAAGAAGGAGCTGGTTTTATGATGTCCTGTCCAGTGTTGGATGTATTTTTTGAGTCCAGGAAGGAGAGCTCGGTATTGGTGTTGGAAAAGCATTTTTGTGTTCAGTTTACACAGTGCAAAAAAAGGAAAAAGGAGAATGGGTGGGAACAATCAACACTTTCTACCTGGAACAAAACCTCACAGTAGGTACAATGTTATATTTGGATAACAATGAAAATTTAAAATCCCAACAGAGCAGCTTGCTGTTCCACAGCTGATCAAAATTGATCACATAAAACCATTTTTCAATGGCAAAGCAGATTTCAGCTAAAGATTTAAAGATTATGAACAAGTATCACTTCCCATGAGAAAATACCCAGTTTTCTCAAAAAGCTAAAATATTTGGGCCCAGATAGTAATTTTCAGAGGAAAATGTGGAATGTTATGATGTACACAGCTTACATCAGAGTGAAAAACATTTTCTGATCAGCTTTGTAGGCCTTACTATTCCTGACTTCTTAGCATGAATCAGCTCTGAGTAAGGAAATTATAGGATAGTGGTATAACACTTTTCTTCTAGAGATGTCAAAACATTTCCCAAAGGCACTGATGTCTCCTCACCATAGGAAGACTTAGGAGAAGGAGAAGGAGAGCTGAAGGAGATTTTTGAAGCCTGTGTGAGGAATGAGACCTGAATGTCCTAGTTCCCCAGGCAGGTGCCCTTTCCAGTAAATGGTGGGGTATGTTATCATCAAATTAAAACCTCCAAGCTGGTTTTTCTGAGTTGGCAAAAAGAGGCAATGAATAGTCACAATTGGAAAGCTAACCCTGACTTTTTCTGAAGAGGAAAAGTACAGGACTGCTCATTTATCTCCAAACTGAATCGAAGACTGCAGTGAGCATTGTTATTTTCCTTTATCAGCAAGGCATTGTTTTGTTGCATGAAATCTGTGTGTTCAATAGATTTGATTTTCCAAGCAGCTGGGTTATCTTGCACTGTGAAGACTCTGTCTTAATCTCAATTGCTGTGCTTTTCTCAGTGCCGTTCCCAGCTGCTCAGAAATGAGCACGGGGCTTTCATCTGTCTTTTCTTGCTCTTATTAGGTGTGACAGTCTCAACAATACCCACATGTAGGAAAATATGAAGGCTCTAATTTTTTTTTTTTAATGTGATTGTCAAAAAATTATGGGCAAAAAGGTGTTGCTTTTAAATAATAAAAGTTCTGCCACACTAATGATGTATTTCTTTAGAGGCATGGGCTTTTTTTTGCTCTAATACATAATTGCAGCCAATCCTTATCTATCCACAGGAGACAAGGGAACAGAAAAGAGCTGAAATATGCAGAGTTGGGCCATAGGTGCTTTCCAAGTGAAGTTGATACACAATTAGGATTAATGTATGTATCTGATCATTTGGCTCCTGGCAAACATCTTTTGAGACACTAGACTGTGGACCAGCCACCTTTTTTCCTGTCCTCATAAACCATTTTTGTGTTAAGAACCCCTCCTCATGACATGAGGCAGCCATGATTTTAGAGGATACCTACTGGCATGACTGAAGTACCAACATAACAGGAGAGGAATGGGGGAGCAAAATCCTTGGTAGGATGGGATGATTCAGATGCTCTTTGCTCTGAAACCAAACAGTGTTCAATGCCATAAGTAAGTGCTTAGAAAACCAAGCTGGAAATGAAATTGATGGATGGAAATTGAGTCAGCCTTGCAGCTATCCTGGAGGCAGAGCAACTGCAATGGGAGACACAGAACCCCCTGAAAGGTTTCAATATGTGGTGTGTTGTCATTTCTGCTGGAGTTTTCACCTTTCAGTTCAAGGAAGTGTTCCATAACCCAACCCCTGTACAGGCAGGACTGAGGGTTTTGCTGTCCAGAAAGGGCCAAGCATGCTAAATCTTCAGATTTGATAAAGTGGTGGCCACGCACAGACTTGGCCCAGACATTTTTCTCCTTGAAGCCCTGGAGAAGAGAGCAAAGGGAAGAAGGTTTGCCAGGCAGCAGGAAGCAATGTGTTCAGGAGGGAGGATGGAGGGTTAGATTTGCAAAGGTGTCCGTGTTTGCATGTCCTACCAATAGTTACAGCATGCAAAGCAAGTTCCCTTTTGGAGATTTTGCTGGGCTGCAGTGTTGCCAGTGGCTCAACAGAACAGGCTGCCTTTAAAGCAGAGTGAAAAGTCATCACACACCCAGCTCAGCCAGCCCAGCTACAGGAGGGCTACCCTGGGGGCCAGAAGGTCTTTGTCCCACTGCCCTAAATCCAGCAGATCCCAGACAGAGCTCCAAGAAATGCAGCACCAGAAAATAAGAGGATGTTCTCTTCTCTGGACCGCAGTCACACTCCTGTCATTGTAACAAAATGTGTGAGACAAGGAAATAGCCATAGAAAGTACATGTGCTCTGGAAATGTCACCATCAGGTCTTAAGTTAATGTCACTTGGATTAGAGGGGGCTGTTCACATCAGCTGGAAATGTGGCCAACAAACTAAAACAGACAGGTATGAAGCCAGTCTGCATGCTATTCAGTTTGAAATATTTTCCTATTTTCTTACTGCAGCTGTATTTATGAAATATGTGCTCAGCACACAGCCACTGTGGGCTTTTTCAGTGTCTAGCCAATGCAATATCTGGCCCCTGTATTTTAGATGTAGTGATACTGAAACTTTAGATGCCCGAGGCTACAATAAAGACTGTTAAACATTTTTCTTTTCCATGTGAAACTCAAGAAAACAGTTGATCTACACAATAGCCTATTATGCATTCTTAAAGGCTTATTGGTAAAGGTTTGATCTACAGCCCAACCCTCCTGGGCTGGGCAGCCCAGGGCAAAAGAGGCCTTTGTGTAATGTACTTCACTGAAGTTTTTTGACAAAATAGATTACCAGCAAAAGCATTATTTTGCTAGCCCAAGTGTGCCTAAGGACTTTGCCTGAATAAGAAAAGCTGATTTAAAAAAAAAAAAAAAACAAACCCACACAACCAAGCAAAGAACAAAATACAGTAAGTCACTTCTCACCAATGATCTGGAAAATGACACTGCAAGCAGAAGCAGGAGTCCTGTGTTAGACTTTCTCTAGCAGCAGATCAAAGTCTCCCCCTTCTCATGGGTGTTTGCTCTTTCTGCTGTAACTTACTGCTCTTCACAGGGCAGATAATATAAACCTCATTAATTCACTTTGACTTTTTCTTACCTTGCATGTTTTTCTTTCTTTTACCTGGGGTTCTGTTTCTAATCCAACATCTCCCAGATGAATGGGCACACAAATTTTGAGGACTGGGGAATGGATTTGGGTTTGGACAGGATGAGGAAGGACAGGAGTCCCTTCACTTGCTGCTGCTAGATAAATCATCCCCTGATATCCTAGACTGCATGTCTGACACTGGTGCTTAGAGGCTGCAGTATGAGCTTTCCTTGGGTGAGACAGTTTTACCTCCCAGATGGTTATCACCAGCGGGTAATAAATCCAGTGATGTTTCTAAGTGACCTTTTAAAGTGAAGACCACTTAATTAGCTATAGGACACTGAGTCAGAGAAAATATATATATATTCTATACATTTTTTGAAAGCACAAGATGTTAAGGATGTTTTTAAATTGCATTAAAATTAGAAAAGCATCCTTTAATAGATTTCCAAATCTATGTGAGGTCCTGCAGGAATTAAAAAGTGTCTTGAAGTGAAACTATGGCAACTCAGTAGGGGTCAGCTCTGGCAGCCAAACACACCCTAAAGATCAACAGGTTTAGGTCTTTGTCTATAACACAGACAGGGAGAGGCTGCTGCTCCCTTGGGCGTGCAGCATTTGCCAGGCAAGGGCCAAGCAGTGGCCAAGGGCTGCCCAGTTAAGGGTGTTGAGCCCAGGTGGCCTCACTCTCCCCTTTCCCCTTTTCCTGTGGCTGGTACTGGTGGGGATGCCCCAATAACACATTAAGCAGGACTATAAGGAGCAGCTTGCTGGTGATTTTTAGTGAGGGGACAAAAAAAAGGATCTAAAAATGTATTTGTGCCTCGCAGGGTTGATCTGCAAAACGAATCCTTTGCATTTCTTTGCATCTTCCATCTGTGATTTCACAGTTAATTGGCTTATCCATGCAATGTTCCTCTGAGGTATAGATTATCTGCACTTTCATAGTGATAAACCCAAGGGGTTTGAGATGGAGCTTGCCCTAAACCCTCAAGGGATTACTGTGACAGTGTTCACAGGGGTTCTTGGATGAGGGAAGAGACGAGGATCTGACTCCATATTTCAGAAGCTTGATTTATTATTTTATGATATACATTACAGTAAAACTATACTAAAAGAATAGAAGAAAAGGTTTCATCAGAAGGCTGGCTAAGAATAGAATAGCAAAGAATGATAACAAAAGCTTCTGTCTTGGACAGAGAGTCTGAGCCAGCTGACTGTGACTGGCCATTAATTAGAAACAACCACATGAGACCAAGCACAGATCCACCCATTGCATTCCACAGCAGCAGATAATCATTGTTTACATTTTGTTCCCGAGGCCTCTCAGGATTTTTCCTAAAAGATTACAAGGCAGAGAACAGAGTAGTAGAGCTGGGTCCCTCCTTTGCACCCCCAAGGTGGGTTCCTTTTCCCCATGGAGACACACAGCAGTGCTCCACAAGCAACAAACCAGCACCCAGTGCCCCTCACCATTGCCCAAAAACCTCAGCAGGGATTTGTGGGCCTGCCCAGAGCATGAAGTGTGCAGCTGCTCTTGTCCCACTCATGTGAGCCCTGAGGTGCCAGTCAGGCCACAGCCCCCATCATGAGGCTGGGATTATTTTTAGCTGTTCCAGCTCAATATCCGCACAGCGGCCGCATCGATCGCGCTGATGCTTTGGAGATCAATGTTTGCAACAGCCCTGGCTACAGCTCTTGGGGTGATCAGAGCTCCATCCTCCACTCCTAGGGCTGAACTTCATCCCTCTGGAAGCTGTGGGTGATGATGTTTTGCATAACTCCTGTAAGGACTCACAGAAGACGAGCACCAGCTGCCTTTGGATCAACAGCACACAAACCTCCCCCATGCCAGGGATTCTTTCCTTGACTAAATTGACTGCTTCCCCAGAACTTTAACTGTTTTTGCACAATGATGATGCCTTTTAGATTGTTTTTAATAAACAGAGTAAGATAAAGAGGGAAGGAGAGCTAAGAAGTGTCACATCATCACAAATGCAGGTGAGGAAACACTTTACAGGAAATTTGGAGGAAAGCTGGGTGCCTAGCAGTCATTACATCCAGGTGATGCTGAGACTTCAGTGTAATGTTAACTAACTGCTTAATTTATTGAACTTTGCAAAGTTAATGACCTTTGCAAATGTCCCAAAAAAAGGTTTTGGGCAGATTTCAGGTTTTTGACACGTATTGTAGGACACCTACCATTATTTTAAAAAGTTCAGCTCCATCATCACAGTGATTGCTTTCCTTATTGCATGCAGGGTATTTCAGATGGGCAATCAGGGTGTTAGGGTAATGAGCAGAAACCTTAATGAGATGCTGTCATCCTCATTTCTGCCAGGATTGTGGCACAAGAAACACACAAAAAATTACATTTTTCTTAGGCAGTAAGGGCCTATGTCACCTTTTCCTAGCACAGGTCAAGGGAACTGAGCCTTAGAAGTGCCAGTTCATGCCACTTACTGTAACAAATTGATAATGGAGCAGTTAAGCTGGAGCCAGTCACACTGCAGGTATTTGAAGTTCTCTGAGATGAATCCCACCTCTGACATGTCTTGGTGAGTTTTCTTGTTGTTTCCAGATAAAGAAAGACTGAGGTCCCTGGATTTTAACAGCATCTAATAGTGCCATAAAAACCAGCATTGGATATTAATTCAAATGAGGCTTTTATGCAAGTGGGAATTGTTGTTTAAATCAGGCTGAAAACAGGCTGATGATATATATTCATTATATTTAGAAGCTCTCCTGTGCCTTGCTGGGGATGCTGTGCTGGCATCTTATTTTTATATCTTTATTGACATCCTGGGAGATATATCAATGTCCCATTAGCCCCTGCCCCAAGTAACTGAATCTGGGAACTTTGTGCGAGGGTTTGAGAGGACCAAGAGCTTGAATGAGCTGAATGGATTCTAAACAAACCTCTGATTTTTTTAGCTCTTGTTGTATTTCCAGTGTCAGTGAAACCTTGGTCAGAAACAATCACAGCTGGGACATGCAGTGGCCAATAGCTGCGTGGCCAAAGGCATCACCAGGGAGGCTTGGAGCACAAAGAGGACCCAAGGAGGGGCTGAAGCAGCCATGGGCACAGCTAGAAATATCCACTACAGCATAAGGAACCTGCTACCAACATCACCTTTATGTGGGGCAGGGATGGGAGCCCCAGATGAGATGAAAGGGAAGGGATTTCTGGCTCCTACCCCAGGAGGTAAATCTAAGGGATAGGGATGGCTCTGAGTTCCAAGCAGTTCTCTGGTTCTAGGGAGTGGGATTCATTAGGGGTGAACAAACAAATATAAAAATGCCAAAAATAAAAAAAAATATAGGATTATCACAAAGAAAAATGATACCATATGTTTCCCTTGGTCCTGTGCTCTGGCATCTGATTATGTCCTGTGAAGCATCCATCAAATAAGGGGAGTGCAGGATCTTCCTCAGACTCTGTCATCCAGGGGATCCTCCTGCCTACAGGGTGTTTTACATGCAGAAGCACCTTCTGAGCCTGCAAAATTCTGCCCCAGCCTCCACCCTCAGAGGGATCAAAACTGCACACACACTTTGGAGAAGAGATGGTCTCTGGTGGCTCTTTTCACTTGGGGTTCTGATTTGCATCAAAACTAACCCAACCTTTAAAGATTAAAAAATCTCTGTGTGAAATAATATTTTATAGGACTCCTTTTGGGCAACCCCAGATTATTATTATGTATTATAATTCTTATTATTTTTTTACTCTCAACCTCTTTCTTACCCCTGCTCCATCTTTAATTTTTGCCTCATGCTGAGCCCTTCTGTTCATTCCCTCCTTTTCTCCTCCTCCCCAGGCCAGAATACCACAGTCCAGGATTTGCAGACTTGTAACAATATTACACTTCAGAAAAATGGCTATTTTTCTCTTAATGCCTGGTTTGCTCTGTGAGAGCTGGTCTTCTCTTCCAGCACACACAGAGATGTGTCCAGAGAGCATCAAGTGCATTTATGATAATTTGCAGAGTCTCTGGGAGTCACTTTGCATCAGAGCTTGTGTTCTTACAGACATGAGGTGGCTATAATCAGGTTTCTAACTGAGAGCATAATAGCTGTGCTTTAGCAGAGTTGTAGCTTTGGGAAATGGTGTTTTGTTTGACAGAGATATTGACAGGGATGGGATTGGAGCCCTTTACATTGGAAAACCAGCTTCTCTTACCCCGTTCTGTTGATTTCTTCCTGCAAACCAAACACAAACACTCAGTGTCTGTTGCTTTCTACATCGTGCCCTGTTTGAATGGTTACTGAAGTGGATGAATAAATCATCTGACTGTTGAAACTGCACACACAGACCTAATGCTCTACTGAAAGCCTTTGTGTGTGTTTTGACTGTTAACGTCCAGAACAGCAAATACACCAAGCAGCAAAAGGAAAATATAGCTCAGTTGCTATTTAGGGAAGGAAGCCCCTTCATATTTCTAGCACATGTTTTGTCAGAAGACTGGGAAGGATGCTCAGCCTCGTGGTTGTACCTGCTGGGAGCCAGGACTGCCAGAGGCCATTTTCTCTGCTGGGGCAGAGGTTTTGCATAGTAATTCTCAATTTGAGTCTGTGACCCCCGTCTCTACAACTCCCATTTTTCATCTGCAGATATTCAAATCATCTATAGATCCTCCCAGTGAGCCAGGGTGAAGGCAAGATAAAAGAAGGCAGACACAGCCTTGCCCAAGCCACCGAGCCAGAGCCTGATCCTGGGAATCTGCTTCTTCAAACACAGCAGTCCCCATCTCTGCTGAGGTGGTTCATTTATGTGAGAGAGGCAGCTTTACCTTCCCAAACTGCCACACTGGCTTAGCAGGAATCATGATAACAATGGCTGAGATCACTGATGTGTCATAGAGATAAATGCCTTCCAGTTATTGGAGGAGGATGGACAGACCCTGATGGTCCTGCCAAGCAGGGCAGGATGCTGAACTGGCTTTGCTGTAACCCAGTCTTCTCAGATTTGTACAATGACCTGTGGTCCTCAGATATGACTTTTTTATGTCTGCCATCCAGATTTGGGAGGCAGCTAAGTCAGCCTTATTAATACCTTGAGATTTTAATATTCATCATACTGCTCCTGCTTTTTGTGGAAAAAGCAGGTCACTAGAGCCTTAAAGACAAACTCCAGTAAAACAGCTCGAGTTTCTGGCCCTTGCTGGAACTGGTGCCATGTAAGGGTAAGTGGCAAATCATTTTGAAAGCACTTACTCATGCAAATGCCACATCATGGAACAGCTTGCAAAGAGCAGGGGTGTGTCCCCTCTGAACCTCCTCTCCCTGAGAACACACAGAGCAGATCTCAAAGGGCTGCACTGGCAATCTTGGAGGGGGAAACCTCTCTCCATTTTGAAAATACGCCCTACAACCAGCAACAAATAAACACAGCTCCAGTTTCTCAGTGCTGCCAAAGCAACACACCCAGTACAGCACTGCTCCTCCCTTTGCATCACTGACAAAGCTGCCAGCTGAATTCTGCCTCTATCCTTGGTGCCTTGGCCTGGTACCAAGCAGGAAGCACACAGATAAGCTCTCGAGATCCCAACAGCTTTTGGAGGGCTGCTAAGCTCAAAAAAGAGCCCAGTGCCTTGCTACTGGCTACCTAAAAGGGCACATTTCACTCTTAAAATCCTTGCCACAATTCTGGCCTTTCTGAGAACAAGGCTTTACATATGCCAGGAGATTGCTTCAGAATGAGATCTGATACATCACATTTTTTAACCTTGTTTATAACTTAATCTATAACTAAAGAGGAGACTGAAGAGGAAGTGCCATCCCAGAGAGGATGCACCCAGCCAATGCTGATGGCCTTAAACTGGCCTTAAACATGGCCTTAAAATGGCCTTAAACTGCAATATCTACCCACAGGCTGTGCCAGGCTGCATCCTCCTGGCATCTCTGGAGATGGGAGACCCCAGGCTGGCAGGGCTGGGAGCTGCACCCACATGGGTGGGCACCTCTTCCCCCTGCCACCCCAGCCAGTGCTGTTCTCACTTCCCTTTGCCATCCTCAAAAAAAAAAAAAAAATCAGCTTATTCATCCCCACCAGGTGCCAAATCTGCCTGCACAGCCTGGGCAGTAGCAGGTGGGACTCACCACCATGTCCAGCACATTTGCTTTTTAAAAAAATGTATCATAAAAAAAAGCATTTAAAAATGTGTCATAAAATAAAGCACTAAACTATTGACAGTTTGGGCTTTTGGGTGACCCCTTAGACCCCTTTCTTTCACTGCTGACCATTTAGGGGAAAAGGACAGAAGAAAGGGATTTCAGGTGTGCATTTTTCCTGAATGAATGAATGAATGAAAGTTTGATTGATTGATTAATTATTTTCTGCAGCAGGGAATGAATTGTTGAAAACAAGTATTTTTAATTAGGGGGGGAAAGATAGCCCTAGAAGGAGCAGGTTCTTGCAGAGCATGAGCAAATCTTCCCCTTTCTTAGATAACCCACGAAAAGTTTGCTTTCATGAGAAGCAAAGAAAACCTGGAGAAGCAGCGATGAGAGAAGCACAGTAGCAATAATATTCAAACCATTTGGAAGCAAATGTTGTGCTTATGAGAGTATGCAACAAAAAATAAAAATTAAAAAAAAAAAAAAACCAAGCATGAAAGGCACTCCGGGTGTTAAATATTCATTAGTATTCCCCGCACCGCCTGTTCTAAATATAAGATAGGTTTCAGCGCAGCCCTGGTGTGTGGCTGGGATGTTTCCCCTCCCCTGTAGGATGCTGCAGCCACTCCGCTGGCGGGGCGCTGCCATGGCAACACCGCGATGCCGCCCTTTGTTGGATGGATGAATGGAGTGCCCGGCGCCGGGGTCGGCCGGGGGCACACGGGCAGGGCAGGCTGTGCTGCCATTGTCCCCGTCACAGCCAGGGCAGGAGGAGCTGGCAGCTCTTTGCGTCACACGGCAGCGGAGACTGGGTCCAAATCCAAATTCTCTCAGTTTTTCAGGGCTGGTACAGGCAGCACAACTTGGATCTGTGCTGGCATCCCCACCCCGAAGGTTAGGAGCGTTCAGCTTGCAGAATTTCATCCCAGTCTGGATGCACCCACAAAGGGAGAACAAGAAGAAAACTGAGGGCTCAAATACATACCGCAGAGTTCAGCTCTTTCAAGGACCCTCAGCCAGTAGTCTGAGAGTGAACATAAGGATTTTTGGGGCCATTTTTCCTAGGGCAAGATTAAGCTCTGGATACAGGCATCTAAATTCATCCATTTAGTGGTCAAATACTGGAATCATCTAGCCAGGGAGGTGGTGGAGTCACCATCCCTCGATGTGTTTAAAAAAAGACTGGATGTGGCACTTGGTGCCATGATTTAGTTGAGGTGTTCGAACATGGGTTGGACTCAATGATCTTAAAGGTCTCTTCCAACCTAGAAATTCTGTGATTTTGTGATTTACATCTACTTGGCTAAATATCAGGAGAATCCCTTCTCTCTTTCTGGTCCATGGAGGTTTGTCAAGGTAGTCAGCAGAGCCTAGAAAGAGTTGGAGCTCCAAGGCTGAAGCCAGGTAGGACATACCAGGTCCCACATCTGCCTTGGTCTGCTGTCTAGAGTCCAGCAGACATTTAAATTATGACAATATAAGAGGGCATTGCAAGGTTTCTCACTCCCATGACTAGTTAAGGGTGATTATATTCCCATATATTCCAGGATAGGGTGGTTTGAATCCATGGCAGGATGAACCTCTGCAACACCTGTGCAAACCAGACAAGTGGGTCCCTTCTTCTACAGATGGAGAGCCTGAGATACGCTGGGTGTAGCTGCCCAGGATCTGAGTCAAATGCTGCTCCCCTCTCCAGAAATAGAATGAGGATGCAAGTGTTCACATGCTCCTTTTGCCTGTGCAGTGCCTTTGATGTGAGATGGCAGGAGCAGAGGCTGCAGAACGAGTCTGCAGTAATTTGAGCGTTGCTGTGAGTGGCAGCCCAGCAGAGGAACGGGCTGTCAGACTGTGGCACACGCTGCTGGGGCACTGCTCCCCCAGCTACAGCAACCAAAACTCTCATTTTGAAGTGAAGATAAACTTCCTTGGCTCCCACAATTTTAGATGAACTTCCTTGGCTGGCTCCTACAATTTTAGTTGGAAAATTGCTGCTCTGAAGGGGAAGGAGGGGTTGCAAGCAGCCTGGAGCACACCAAGTGTGCATCCTGCTCCTGTAGCACAAGGAGGGCAGGCTGGTGGCTGCACAGGCTAAAGCAGAGCATCTGCCTGGATGCTGGTACAGCTCTAGTTCCACCTGGTGCCTGGAGTTTGAGAGGAGGATGATGTGATGCACAATACCCATCCACCCAGTGACATTCCAGCTCTTACAGGAGATTTCCAGGCTTTCCAAGGAGCTAAGACAAAACTACACACAGGTAGGACCACTGGGGTCCCCTGGCCCCACTGGTGAGGGTGGATGTGAACAGATCTTGCTGTCACACACACCACTTCAGCTGTGGCTCATGGCAGTGCCATGCAGGAGCTGGTAACTGATGACCAGGGACCCAGAGCATCCTTGGGATGCAGCTGGGGGTCACAGCTTGCACTCCCTGGATGAGGAGACTCACTGCTGGCTCACGGCCACTGGTGCTGCTCAAACAGCACCATACTCTTTCACTCTTTCCCATTCCTGCTCATCCTGCTGAGCTGGGCTCTGCTCTGACTCATGCAGTTTCAGCACAATTCCCAATCCATTCAGATCAGAGAGGCTTTGAGTGCTGCTGAACCAGAAAGGCCCCAGCTTGCTTTTCTGGTCCCAGACTGAATTATTCTTTTGGACTTTGGGAGAAATGCCTTTTTTTTTTTTTTTTGCCTGTAAACAGAGATAACACAGGGAAGCTCATGAGGCACTGTGGTGTAGCCTAGTTCAAAGCAGAGCTGAGTTTTAAGAGAATTGGGTGCTCATACACTGCCATGGGTGCATCATCCATATGATAATATTGCATTAAACCTTGACCACCTGACCTGACATTTCCAAAATACCCAAAAGTTCCTCTCCCTTTATGTTCCTCTTGAGGCTGTGGACAGTCAAATTCCCCTGACAATTTGGACAAGATGATGCTTCACAGATGCACAGACTTGTAAACCTTTCATCAGAGTCTGGCACGATGCTGTACAGCAGAAATATCACAACAGCCTTGTCTTACTGGAGCCTGGAATTCCTGCTGCCATTTATTCAAAGTCTTATTAAAGTCTTGGAAATACCAATAGCAAAACACATTTATATACAGCCAGCAAGAAATGGATGAGCCTGCCAGCATTCTACAGTCTCCTTAGCTCTGGAAAACTTATCTCTGCCTTCAGTATGATATGATCAGATTCGTTCAGGTTTGATAAGAACCTGACTTTGGCTGAGAACACTTAATTCTGTTTGAAATTAATATTAATCACTGTAGGGGGCACCTCCCCTCCCTGTTTTTACCCCATAAAGAATAATAAGAAAAACGGCCTTAAACTGCAATATCTACATGGTTGAAAGAACTGGAAGAGATAGAGAAGAGAAGGGATGTGTGGGGTTGAACACCCTCATGTATGTCACTGTCTGGGAGCGCTTCTGCTGGGGCTTAAAGGGCAGGAGTTTTGTCTGTCTCTGGCTTTGCTCCCTGGGACACCATGAACCAGCCATGAACCAGCCATGAACATTTTCCATTGCACCTTCTCCTTCTCAGTGTGGCCTCCAGGAGCCTGGGCTGAGCATGAAGGACACATGGGGTCAGAGACGGTCCCTGGTGTGAGCAGCCAATCTCTTTGAGAAAGAACTGGTCTCTCTTTTTGGTTTTGCAGGAGCCTCAGTAGCTGGGCTTGGACCAGAAAGCAGGGTTTTAGATGGTGAAAGCTAATTGAGGTGAATCCCCATCATCACCCAGAGAACATGTGGTATTTTCAGGAGTTAACCAGATCCAGCTCAGTGCATGAATCAGACAGCAACAGTCCCTGAGCATGTAGCTTGTAGCACGTAGCAAGAGTTGGTGTTAAAGGGCATTAGAAATTTCCACCTGTAATGTGCTCCAGCCAGCCTGACAGTGATTTTTCTAACACTGAAAATCGAGTTCTGGTGGTGTAACAGGGTTTTTAATTTTGCTTTTGGACAGCAGCTGGGTACTGGTATGTGGAAGGTTACCCCCTGGGATGAGGAAGAGAATCCTTTTTGTGTTTGTGTTAGGAAGTGGGGCGGCCCCTGGGGGAGCTGCCCTTCGAGGCAGTGATGGGCAGCTGTGCTCATTTGATGGCATTTCAAAAGGGTTTTACTCTGGACTGGTCCGGTCCTGTGGACTGAACACTGGTGTGTTTGTAGGTGTGGAGCTCGTTTTTCAGTTGGATTTTTCTGTGAAACAGCTTCACTCCTAGCATCACTTCACGATGGAAAACAAAATGCATAAAGCAGGAGCAATCAGGGAATTTTCCACAAAGGCGCCCTCTGATCTGAATTAAAATGCTAATAGAAATGCATTCAGGGAGTACCTTTTGCTGACCAACTTCGCAGGAGTATACTCCTTTTGTTTAGTGCGCTTTTCTTCCTTTCTCTCCCTGAATTCCCGGCTGACAATTGACAGGAACTCCCTTTCAGCGTGGGTTTGGTCACTCTGGCAGCAAACGCGCCCAGCAGAAAATGCTCCAACTGTTGGCGTTTCCCGAGCGGGGAAAACCTCCTGCAAGGCTGAGGCTTGCCGTGAGGATTACACCCTTTTAAGTCAGTGCCGGGGAATCCACGATCCGCCGCGGTGACGAAGTTTTTCCTCGCTGGCGCTTCCCTGGCTGGCGGGGAGAGCGGAGCAGCGCCGGCGGCACAATAGGCAGGGCAGGGTCCCGCACCGCGCATCCCTCCCTGCGGGAAGCGTCCCGCACCGCGCATCCCCGCGGGAAGGGGCTGGGATCGCCCGTCCTGGGCTGGATGCATTACGTAAGGCAGGGATCGTTTGTCAGGCGCGATGGTACAAACATAGCTGCGGGCGGATTAGGCACCGAGAGGCAGAGAGGAGGAGGGACGGCCAGGAAGGTGTCTCCGGGAGCGGGGCTCCCTCCCCGCGGCTGAGCATCGCGGCTGGGCTCCCCCGGACGGTGTCCCTGGCACGCTCTGCTTCGTGCGGGATGCTTGGGACGAGACACTAACTTGGGGCGCCGGGATTGGCATGAGGATCGGAGCAACATGGAAGGGCTTCTGTCTCCGATGAGAACGAAGGTAGGGGAAGATGTTCGTGTCTTTTGAAGCTCAATTTACCCGAGGAGGGGAAGGCGAGTTGCGGGGCGAGCTCTGTGAATAGGGGGCTTGCCGGGCTTTTGTCTCTTTTCTTTCCTGCCTCTTTTTTTTTTTTTCTTTCTTATTTTTCAAAACTACGCTGGTGAATGTAACTCGGCAGAGCAGCGACAGCAGTTGTCTCCGAGAGGGGAGTAAGGCATCACTCTTCCTCGACAGAGATGACCTTTGTAAATGAGTTTGCCTTTTGGAGCAGACAGCCATATTTTTGTTTGAATTTCCAGTTGGAGGCTCTCATTGTGTCTGTGTGTCTGTGCGTGCTCCCCGGGGGACGCGGACCTTCCCCGCGGCACAGGGAGGGACGGACGGGGACACCGGGATGCCCCAGCCAGGTGCTGGCAGCAGCAAGGGGGGCACGGGCCAGCAGAGTGGGTGATTTTGTGCCCAAACACCCTGCCAGGGCGCCAGACCTCTTGCTGCGGACCCAGAGCAGAAAGCTGTAGCAGAGAGTGAGTGTGCAGAGCTAAGGGATTGCTGCACTTGTCTGCTGCCTTCTCACACTCCCAACTCTCTTTAAAGGTTTGACAGGAACCCTCGGTATTAAAGAAACTTGAATTCCTGCAGGGAAGAGACAGAGGGAAAACAGTGATGGTTTAGTTGGTAAAATTTCTCCCCATGCCATTACTTCTTTGTGGTCCTTGGGGATAGACTGAATCCTGATTGCATTTTATTTAGTCACTGCCTCCATCCCATGTGGTAACTGCCTTGGGTAAATCCTTCTGATTTCAGTCCATCACCACATTCAATCCAACTCTGTTGTATTGTATCTCAAGACTGGAAGAATTGGAATTCAGTGGCAATTCTTGCTGGCAACAGGGTGTCTTTGTATGTCTTAGATGCAAACAGTTTGGAAGGGGCAGTCAGACAAGAGTTGCTTTCTATAAATGCCAGACTTGAAAAAATTCTGAGAAATTGTCTGGTCCAGCCCCTGTGCTGAAGCAGATCAGCTAGTCTGGTTTCCTCAATTACATCCCTGCCATTCACTATCCTAAATTAAAGACTCTTCAATGATTTAAAGTCTTTTCAATATTAAAACCAAGAAAAGTGATTTAAATAAAAATAATTTGCCAGCAAATGTCTGCACTGCAATTCTCCAGGGGAGTAATTTTTTTTCCACTTTAATTCAGGGGTTTTTTTTTGTCTTGAGCAGTAAGTTGATAATTTAAAAAAGAACCTGCCAACTTCATATAGCTCTCCATTACCAAGAACAATGCTATGGGCAGTTTTTAGAATGAAAGATTTATAAGGGATTATAGACCCAGCCATTCATATCTCTCATTACTGAGGAATACATACATTAATGTTAGGCTTTGCAAGGCATTTCCCAGTACTATTTTTTAAAAATCAGATAATAGAGGAAATCTCAAGCAGCTGCCCAACATTTCCATCTCATTTCCATTATTAGAAAACGTAACTTTCATTGGTTTAGCTGATGTTTCCATTCTGCTCCTGTAACCAGGCTTGAAAGGACTGCTGAAGGCAGTCTCTCTCAGGACTGGTGAGCTCTCAGGCTGATGTGTGGATTACAGCCAGACCTGTGTAGTATCAGCACCTGCAGCATGTGTGATGCTATAAAAATGACAGAGTGAGGGAAGTGGTCCAGGACTGGGTATTCTGTTTGTTCATCTGATCTGCTTCGTAGCTGGAGTGTAAATCCCACTAACACCATCCATAAAGTGTAATCTAAATTGCCACTGTCAAGTAATTTATTGATCCTATAGAAGAGCATGCTTGGGAGTATAGACATGATCCTTTGGATCACAATCTGCCTTAATATTAGAGAAAGGGAGAGACTCTGACCTCCTTTGTGTGTGGGAAAAGCTTCCCAAGGCAAAGAAATGTGATTTTAAATCAGCTATTGCAATGATGTAAGATCAGTGGGATTCTCTGGAAGATCCAGCCCCTGACGTTGGTGTTACGTTGCTGTTAATCCAGAGTAGCTCCCTGGCAGCTGATGGAGATATTGAAACAGACTCTGTGAAATAAAGGTCAGGATTTGGCCCTTACATCTTTACCTTTCAGAGAAATAACAATGCACAGATCACTTGAATAGATTTGAAAACTTATCTCATTTCCAAGATGCTTCATGGCTGGCAGTGGCTCCCTGCTCCCTGCCAGAAAACCAAGTGTAAAATCTATTAAATCCCCAAATACAACCTTAATATGTGATGACTACACAAAAAAAAACTTGACAACAGCGAGGCTGCCAACGTGCTGAGACCCCTGCCTGTTCCACTCCCTGATACTGCCTCGTTTTCCTCCTCTATTCCCCGTCTGTCTGATCCCATCTGTTGTCACTTGTTTTACACCAAGGCTGAAACTGTTGGGGGCTAGTTAGAAGTTTTTTTGTCCTTTGGTTTGTACAGTGACATGAAGGACAGTGGGCTTCTGGTCATTTCTGGCAGAGCTACCTGGAAAGAGCAGCTGGGAGCTCCAAGACTTGAACCTGTGTGAAAATATCTCCCTGCCACAGTGAAATGCAAATAAAGACTCCATTTTATCCTTAAGAGTCCCAAGCAGCTCTGTTTAGCCTGCTCAGATTTAGACAGAAAACCAAAACCAAAGAATTTTCTTTGTTTCCATGGGTAAGTAGGGGCAGGAGCTGACTCTGCAGGCACTTCTCTCAGTCTGTCACCAGCAGGTGAGGACAGCCTACATCTGCCTCTGATAGCCAAGTGCGAGGGTCCCTGGAATTAAAATGAGCTCTAAATCCCTGCAGGCGGGCTGGGTGAATCTCGTGGTGGCACTTGAAAATAAGATTGCTGTCAGCTCTTTGGTCCCTATTGTTCAGAGGTTGTCATCCACTGACAGAGGGACAGGTGGGCACATCTTGACTAAAGAAATCCAGTTTATTGTGCAGGGGGGCTGGAGCTGAGGCACTGGACAGAGACACTGGACAGGGACATGGACACCATGTCCTCACTTCTCCAACCAGCTCCATGGCAGGGCTTGCCAGCAGAGGGCTGGGAATGTACAACCAGAAGCCTGTTTCATAGAGGACTTCTTTCTTATGTCTTATATCACAAGGTAATAAACCATTTGGTTGCTGGGTGATCATACAGTGGGTACTTTAGAAACTCTTTAAAATATTTGGTAAATTGGGTATTAAACACTAAGCACTTTACACACCGTGTAATGGACTCCACTGCAGCAAGCCATGGGTGGTTAAAACATTTCTGGTTTTGTATAACCAGGGTGCACAGATGCAGGAATTCTAGGAGAAAGGAAGGGATACATGGCAAAATAGGCTGGGATATCAAAATTGAAGCAGATAAGTAGAATGCGCTGAACAGCAAAGTTACTGCATTTTTTGTGTCGATGATTAAATTTCACTTGATTAGAAGTAATGGGTGAGTTGTAAATATTTGGTAGGTTAATAGAGGTACTTATAAATATTACCAGAACCAGTTAAATTCTGTAGCCTACGATGTCTGAGCCCCCGTTTTCAGAGCAAATGAATATGCACAATAGCAATGTCCCCATGCCACCTTAAGAGACTGTGAAGTTGATTGAGTACCACAAAGTGAAAAGAATGAAGAAATGCATAAATATTGCAGTCCTTTTGTTAGCCTCCATTTTAATTTGTTTTATAATCCTCAACACATGCACAATTTGCCTTAACCCTCAGTGCATCGCCTTCAGCAAATTATCCTGGCATAAGAATTTCAGTAATTTTAGTTTCTCTGCTGCTGACACTTGCCAGTGCATGCAACTGAATTTGCAATGAGCACCTGGCTCGAACCACGCAGAACTGGCTACTGCTCTATTTTCCTTTCAGAAGCCTGTGTTTGGTGCTTTTTTGTTTGTCAAAGCACTGCTTCTCTTTCAGAGAGGCTGAAAGAACTTTTTCAATGAACTTTTCGTCTGTTCAGAAACACACGCGGAGGGTAAATGGAGATTAATTACTGACGAATTTACTAAGCTTTGCATCCAAAGATAATGAATTTTGAGTGTTCCTGTGTACAGCAAATTCAGCAAGGGAACTCAGTAAATAAAGTGTGTAGTATTTAGATAGTGCTCTTTAAGCATTAATGGGGCTGTTCTCGTTTATTGAATCTTATTAACTTTATCTGTTTATTGTAGATTTTGGGGATTAGCAAACTCCCATGGTGTTACTGTTGGTTTGTTAAGCCCTGTTGGCTCTGCTTTCAAAGCCACTTAGTTTTTGACCACTGGATCTCTCACAAAGAATGGTTAAGTTGTCCTTGTGCTTTACTTTGAGAAGTTCACAGTGGCTCAAAGCAGAGAAACTTTGGAAAGTACACTATAGCCTGAGAATCCTAAATAGCAAAGGCTGTGCCAGCTGGCCTTTCAGATTGTTGGGGAGGAAGTCAGGAGGGGAAATTACCCCTGGGAAAGCGAAGTCTGGAGTCTGGGTTACACCTGTAGTTTTTCACCCTTCTTGAATGGCACTGAAAAGAAGTTTATATAAGCAGGCTTTTTGTGCAGCTGCATGCAACAAAACATTTGAACAGATTCAAAACTTTAATCTCGCAAGCTATCCTGCAGAAGTTCAGGTAGAATCCTGCACTGTCTGGACAGCTATGAATACTAAAATCATTTTACAGCACTCTTGTGGAAGCCAAGAGGCAGAATAGTTCCTTTGCATATGTTGTGAAACCAGTCCTGGTGTTTTTAAGAATACCAAAATACAAAAGTTGCCCCCATCCCTCCAAAGCCTTCATGTTGCTCCTATGGAATCTAAGATCCATGCTTTGATACAACTGTGGTTTTCACTCTCATTTTGAGTATCCCACCATGATAGAGACACACAGGTGCTAATGACACAGAGTGAGATTTCCAAAGCCATTTATTTCTATTTTTATTTATTTATTTCCGGGGCTTCTGATCTCCCCGATGGAGTGACCTCACATGGGCAGTGACACAAACACAAACAGAATATTTCAGGTTCCCACAGACACAGGGAGCTCCCAGATGAGCTAGGGAGTGCTGGTGTTCCCCCAGCAGCCCTTCCACAGGGCCCCAGCTCGAGCAGCTGAAGGGGTACCTCCTTCCCTGCCTTATTATCAGTTTGACACAGAGGTTAATGAGGCCATATGTAATTCTCTGAGCTTGTAGATAGTTAAGAAGAAAGGAAATTCAAGAAATAATGAAGCCCTATGTCGGCTACTGTTGATCATAATTTAATAAATACCTGGGAGAGAGGATGTAGGGGCATAACTCAGAGCAGAGTTTGGCTTTGGAACAACTGTACCATAACATTATGCCTCTGGAAAAGCAGAGCAGTTTTTGTTCTGTAACATTTCCTAAACCCATTCAGATTTAAAGGCGATATATCACTGAACATAAAACTGAAAGGTTATTTTTCCTCCCCGGCTGTGCTTTGCAGCAGAGCAGTGAGCTCCATGCCTGATTTGGCTCTGCACTGGTGCCCAGTCACACCAGGAGTGGGTTATTCACTCTCCAGGGAGGGGAAACTCTGTGTACCCTGGGCTGGACACTGCCCTGCTAATGGGAATTGCATTGCAGAGCCCCAAAATCCAGCACAGGGACCTGGATGCTCAGTGCTGGATCATGAGAACACAACCCGTGTCCCCAGATGCTCCCTGCTAAAGGTTAGGAGGAAATAGGAGCATTTTGCCTCAGTTTTTAAGGAGGAAGGACTGCAGTTCAGATTCTGGTATTTCATGCAGGATCCAAAGCCAGAGGGGTGCTGCTCATTCTCAGCATCCTCAGGAGCCCAGCTGAGTCCAGGCTGCACTGTCCCAGGATCTACCCTCGGCTGCACACCAGGCTGAGTGGGTTCAGCTCTTGCTGAGCTCTCCCATGACTATCAGACAGCCCCTGAGATGAACCAGGATCATCATAATGCTGGGTCTGCTCTGTCTTTCACAGACAGTTTGATCCCCTCTCTGCCACCACCAGCTCAGCATCAGGACCACATCTCTGGAAGGTGCACTTAAGCCTGGCACACTGCTGTGTTGGAGCCTGCAATGATCACAGCATGCCCTGGTGACCAAAGCTGTCCCATGGTCTATCAAATACCACTGGATCCTGTCAGGGCATGAAAATTGGAACTGCTCCCACGTGCCCTGCTCACCATGTCCCAGCTGAAACCATCCTGCACCCTGGCCTCAGTTGTCCATGTCTTGCTCAGCCTGGGCAAAACCAGGCTGTAGCAGAGGTGCCCAGGAAGGTCTGACATTCCCTAAACCTTCATGTGGCTGAGGTTGCCTAAAAGCGCTAAAAGATCTTCTCTTGGCTTCCATGGGACCTCACAGAAAAGCACACTGGGGGGGCTGTGCAAAGACCACAGAGGTGCCAAAATGAAATTAATAATTGCAATCATATCAACAGCAACAGCAACAACAACAACAACAACAACAACAACATAATAATAATAATAATAATGTTTAAAATGCAGTATGGCAAGGCACAGACTGGAGGGAAGAAAACTGATGATAGAGGCACCAAGAGCATAAAGCTTGCTAGTTCAGTGTGTGGGTCATAGGCATTTTTAGGAAGTGCAGAGAAAATACACTGGTGAACACTCATTTTCCCAGTCATTTCATTATTTTACTTAATGGCAGCTATTGTCGAGGCAATTTGCCACCCTTTTCAAAAGCAGAGCTCAGACAGAGACACCCACTCTTTAGCTGTGAATCACAGGTTGCATTCCCTGGGGAAGGTCACAGAGTCTTAACTGCTGCAAATATGGGAAAGCTGAAAAAAATGAGAAAGATATTAGTGAGATGATTATGAAGCAAAAAATGATGGTTGCCCCAAAATGCCAGACTGGTAGTTATCTGTGGAGGATAACAGCTCTCCTGCATGTCTGCCTGGTGTATTAGGTCATTCTGAAGGCAGTGATGATAGGCAGTGCATGTGTTTAATGTTTGGGACTATATGGAAGGAAATAAAGCATTTGTATGATGCACATTTCATGTAAAAAATGTCTGATGCATAACCAGTGCTTGCCAGCATAGCTTTAAGCACCCCAGCATGGACTTCAGTAATGGTCAGCTATTTCTTATAGTATTTTACTGGATTTAAATAAATGTAAAATATGTGTGCAGCTGGGCATGTGGGCTTTCTTCCTGAGCACACACACCTAATGTACCTTAGCTTTCCCTGCATGCCTCCTTTATCTACATTGCAGTATAAACCCCACCAAATCTGTGAGACCAAAACTCTGGCCCTGTTTGGAATTCAACCAGCAATCCCCAGCCCTTCAGGTTGCTCCAGTTCAGAAAGGAGCAGAGGACAGATGCAGGTGTCTTTTTGATGTGATTTATAAGCATATCACAATATCAATAAACATACAAAAGTCCTGTTTCCCTGACCACAGCAGATATTAACAAATGAGAGAGCAGCTTCCCTCTCCAGGGTGGCTTCTTTCATGCAACATTCATCCACACCTGGTTTCCCTTGGTGTCTTGGTCCTTGGCTTGATTATCCTATGAGGATACAGTCACAGGGTATCACAACACATGGCAGACCAGCTAAGGGACTCACTCCCTTCTTCTCTTCAAGCTCCAAGTCCCCATTTGGTGATTTGTTTGGGTTTTTTTAAGGAAAGCCCTTGTTGCTTTTGCGCAGGAGCTCAGCCGTTGTGGCAGTGCTGTGTTGCAGCTTCCCAGCACCCCATATCTGCTCATGTTCAGAACAGGAAAATCTCCCCAAAAGCAGCTGTCCTGAGGCAGAGCCATTGACTTGGGTCCCACACAACAGGCTGAACAGCTATTTAAGGCTGAATTAGTAGTAAATGCTGTATAAATACCAGCACTAAAAATGCACCACTCTTTTTTTTTTTCCCCTACAAAATCTTGTTCATGGCTCTCTCATGCAGCAAACACCAGAGGGAAATGATGGCTCTCAGGACTATTGACATGGGGTCCCCTGAGCCGCTGCACTGATGAGGCACAGCCCAAAGCAGCAGCCAAACCCAAACCCATCCAGTCCCTCTGAAAAGAGGCAGATAGCATCACTCTTCTGCTCTTGGTGGCACAAACACTTGCAAAGCTTGGCTGTGCTGAAGGAACATTAAAGGTAGAAGACATCTCTTGGGTAGACAGCACTCAAACCACTTGGGGCTTTGAAGACAGGAGGTCAAAACCAATATATCAAGTGAGTTATCAGCCAGTCCTGTCTTCCTTTCCTCCCCTCCCTCTGGCTCAGAGCTGCAGGAGCTCAGGTCCTTTGATGTAAACCTGTCAGACACTTTGGTCTCTTCTCTGCCCTGCCCTATTCTTGCACACACACATTTGTGTGAGATTTTAATTATAGGCATGAGCATATTGGTAAGAAAACCCTTCCTTAATTACACGCTCAATTAATTCTAGTAGCTCAGGAGTTGAAATACGAAGTTAGGTGAAATTATTACTGCTTCATCTAAAGTTGGATCTCTCCATGGCCAGGTTCCTAATAATACTGTGGAAGTAATTTTTTCTTTAGAAAAAAGGATTTCATTTAAAAGAGATTAAATTGTTGTGGATAGAGGGAGTTAGAGTATTATCTGGTACCATTGCTATTCTTTTCCAGAAAGACTAATTACTTATAAGACTAATCTTTTCAGCAAATATTCCATGATCAGGCCAAAGAATTATATGGCACAAATAAGGCAATATTTAGCCTCATTAGGGCTGGCACAACCCCTCCCTTAATGTATTGTGGTCTTTAGAGAGAGATCAAGTGAGATGAGAGATTAAATGTGTCTTCCTAACATCAGATACCCATCCATGGCACCAGGGCCTCAGTGCTCACACCCTCACTGGAATTTGGGTGTCACTTTCTGCTGCTGCTGATGGCACCCTGGTGGGGATGGCTGAGAAATATCTAGGCTGGAACCTGCTCATCTGAGCTCTAAGCCAGGATCTGCTCTTGTCTCTGTAAAACTGGTGACTCCCGATGTGTGGGACAGGAAGGCTGTGCTGCACCCCTGGGATCCCTGCTGACACCTGCAGCAGCATAGAAAATAAGCCTCGAGTGGAAGGGAAACAATCTGAGCTGGAATAAACAGTCTAGAAGGAGGGGAGCATGTGGACAGATTATTAGGGCTGGAGAAAGGAGTTTGAGAAGAGGCAACCAGGACTAAACAGATAAATTCTGGAGGTAGAAGTAGAGGGGCAGAGATGAGGCGGAGCACTTGTGCCCATGGCATGGAAACCCCTTCAGCCCAAACCCCCTGTCCCAGCTGGATGTGGGTGGTGAAATTACACCTGTAAAGCTGCTTTTTAAACAGGAAATAGCATCTCTCTTTAAGATGAAAAGTTGGGAAATACTGGAGCAAGGGACATCCCTGTAGCCCTATCCCATCTAACAATGCAGTCCTACAAATGTTTTTTTTCCATGGGTTTCTTCTTGTCTCCTGCATAAGATGGACAGTGGTCAGATAATGAGCAGCTATTCCTTATTTTGTACTTTCCTCATTTCCTACCAAATAACCCTAGGTCTTATTTACTGAATACTGCCCTGAAATTTTTCATTTTTTTGTGTTATTTTTCCGAAACATTAATTACAACAGTATCAAAGTTCACCGAAACCTGTAATCATACTCTGGTTTGTCTCTGTTTAACTGATGTAGAACTGAGCCATGAAGGAATCAGTTAAGGTCTCTTTCAGTTTTGGGCCGTTTCTGACTTCTCTGTATCCTCAACATCATACAGCACTTTCTGTGTTCACTGTGTCTCTCATCATTTCCTTCTGGTAGAGCCCCGGCTTTCTTCAAGTCATGTGCTAGGAGTGTCTCTCAGAAACCCAAAAATAAAGCTTAGATGTCAAGGATTATTAGTAAAAGTTTGGGATATATGAGTCACTCATCACCATATATCTTCACCCAAGGACTTCTCCACCTTCTGCAGCACTCCCCTGCTTCATTCCTTGTGCACCTTCTGTCTGCCACAAATGCCAAGGAGCCCTTTAGAGAGCAGACACCTCCCCTGATTCATCCTTAAGGCAGCTCCACCCCACACAAGGAAGAAAGAAAATATGGGTGCAGAGGTTAGGGTGAAAGGAGATCTGATCATGCAATTAAAAATTGCATCATGAAACATCCACTCATGCCTGGCCTTTTCTAACTTTTCACCCTGATATCCACCCAATGCAGTGTATCATATTAGCAAGCACATGACTGCTGTCACCTGGATATTTTTTACTTAAGCTAATGTTATTCATTCCCTCTAAGAATTCAACTTAAATTGACTGCAGTTAATCATTTCTCCTTGCACCTTTTTGGAGTAAGCCAGGCTGACAAAACAGACATCTGTGGGAGTAGGTGTGAGCAGGGCTGAACTGACTGTATGGAAATGCTGGGCAGCTTTGAATGCACAAACCAAAACACAGCACTGAGGAAAACCATGTGCTGAGGGTGGGGAGGGAATTTGTGTCCTCCCATTTGCATCCCTCTGTAAGCCATCTTTGCCTGGAATAAATGTCTTTGTCCACATGAAAGCTGAATCTGATTTCTTTCCCCCATTTGACAGGGCAGTAAAGAAAGCTCTGTGAAATGGGTGTGACTTTTATGATGTTTTGCAACTCATTTTTAGAAATATGTGCCTGCATATGCCAGTAGTTACCCTATTTTAAATCACTCTTGTGTGTTTACTAATGATCTTTGCATTCTTGTTGAGTGAAAATTTGCTAGTTTGTAAACACCACATTATTATTAAAGTAGACTGTCAGGTAAATTGAGAAGAAAAAATTTAACAAAAATTTTTTGGCGTTTCTTTAACCTCCAACCAGCTCTTTACAAGTTCTAAGTACTTTTCTTCTATTTTTGGCTTAGACCAGAGTTTTTTCACGTGTGTCTGGGTTTGAGGATTTTTTGAACATCGTTTATAAATGGGTGGTAAGAGTGTTCTTGTGCCTCAGCAAGGGCAAGGGGAAACATCAGCCACATATTTCAAACCTCTCCCACAGACATAACAAACCTCTTTTGCCAAGTGAGCTGGCTTTTCTCCTGGATAGAGCAAGAAGAAAAGGGAAAAGTGGCAGAACAAGCAGGTGAATGGGACTACAAAAGTGTAGGGTCAAAGTCGTTCCTGGCAAAACTCCTGAAACTCAGTAGAGATAAATTCTAGTTTCTCATGCACTCAGCCCAGTCCCAGGCTTATTGGTGGGAATGATTCACATTGATATGGGAACATCACAGATGTACAGAAAGATGGTAAAATAGTTTAGGAGGCTATCAAAGACTGGAAAACAACAAATATTAAAGGAGAAAAAAAACCCCAAAAACTCAAGAGAAGATAACATTTTTCAGTCTGGGCAGAAAAAAAAGAAGGGGCTTCTTTTTCTTTTCCTTTCTTTTCTTTTTTTATTTTTTTCCCCCTGTGGAAAGTATGCACACCATTAAATCAGCTTAAGTCATTAATCTTCCCTGGGAGATATCACCCACAGAACAAACAGGGAGATGAAATAAAGCTACATTGCCTATTACGTATGTTGTAAAAGAATTAGTGTCAAAAGATGAAACCCAAAGGGAATGAAATGCAGGGCAGAGAGTCAGTGATGCAAACTTGTGTTATACCACCACCCTTGAGGGAGCTGTTCCTTGAAGGAGCTGTGCCAGTTTGTATTCAGCCAAGAGTGTGGCCACTCCTTTGTCTGTATGATGCTCCAGAAAGTGCAAAATAAGGAACAAGAACAAGGAATTATTCAAAACTCTAATTTCCAGCAAATAACTGATAAATTTAACAAACAAAAGCAATTTGAATATCAGGACCAAGGAGAGATTCATGCCTATTCACAAAATGAAAAACACAGAAATATTTCCAAACCCTAAAAAAGCACTGAAAGACTCTCAGGAGCAAAAAATGATTGCTGAGCATTTACATTAATTTGACAGAATTTATCTACTCTTCTGCTCCATAAAACCTAAGTGCAATACTTAACCTGCAACCCCCAGTGAGGTCTGGTGTGTGTTTTACTTCCCAGCCCCTATGATGCTCAGAGATGTGCTCTGGAATTCTGAATGAAGGATACAGTGGGGTCTGTGGGCTGAAGGAAATCATTATTACACAGTAATCAATGCTGTGCATCTTGTGTGGCTTCTCAGCTTCTCTGGCATCCTACCACAGCTGTTAGAGGCTGGGGTTGGGTTTTTTTTTAATTTGAATAAGGTCATAGTTTGTTTGTGGGGTTTTGATTTGAATCGATTTTCTTCCTTTTATGATGATGGCAGTAATGACTCCTAAATTAGCCAGCAGTGCTGAAGCCTCAGTGTACACATTTCAGCACAGGGGGATAAATGCACTAATGGTGGGAGAGAATGTAATTCTCCCAAAATCAGTGCAGATGAAAGTGGAGTATTTTAAATTAATTTATTCTATATATTTTGTGGCTTTTTAAATGCGTGAGTGAGGCAGGGAGGAGTGACACCAAGTGCTTTCCTCCCTATAATATGTTGACAAAGAGGATAGACACAGTCCTGTCCATGCCAGACTTGAAAAAGAAAAGGTTTTTACCATTCCCAGGTAGTTCTAGAGATGGACCATGTGGACACAGCTTGGGATGGACCACGGAGCCAAGATCCTTCTGCCAGACAATAATGGGACTCACTGAGTCTCTAAGAGCAGCACAGGGTGGAAATTTGGCTTAAAATTTTCCTGTCAAAGCTTTTCCAGTCTGCTTGGTCAAAGCATGAGCATTTCTCTGAGTCTAAGTCAAGGCTGCAGCAGGAGCTCAGAGTCGATGGATTCCCCAGGACCAGGAGCTCTGTGATAGCCCAGAGAAACTCACCCACAGGGGCCCTGCACCCCAGAAATTCTCTGGTGGAAAGGAGATGGGTCTTGCAATCTTTCTCATGGCCCTGAAGAACACAACATCCTTGCTGTTCAGTGTCTCAGTTCTTCCTCAGGAGGGATGAAGACTTTGATACCCTTTTTGTTGTCAGGGCTTCACAGGGATCCAGCTGATGGGCCTTTTCCTGGGAGGAGGGGTTACAAACACCCTAAAGAGTGTGGGTTAACCCCAGATCTCCGGGTCCCAGACAGAA
Source organism: Calcarius lapponicus (assembly GCA_039654755.1). Taxonomy (NCBI): domain Eukaryota; kingdom Metazoa; phylum Chordata; class Aves; order Passeriformes; family Fringillidae; genus Calcarius; species Calcarius lapponicus. Next base: position 12,206,845 of record CM077463.1, read on the forward strand.
CAGGTCAGAAGTGAAATCAGCATTTTCCAGTCCAGCACCATCAGTTCCCCATGCTGCCTCATCACCACCTTCTTCCAGCAAACAGGGACTTTCAGAGTTCTCCACACAGGCCTCAGAACCCTCTTTGTGTTGGTCCCTGCCCAGCCCTGAATCCTCCTCACTGTCAGAACCCATGACATTCCTCTGGCTCCCCTGGGTAATTCGAGACCCTGGCAAGGGGCTCAGAGACCTTGGCACAGAGTCAAAAACACCTGTGCCTTTGATTTTAGCCCATGGAAACAATTACCAGCTTTGTGTGAGGAGTTACAAGCCACAAGGGTTTGAATAGAATGATAGTTAATTTGTCACAGGGTGAAAAAGTAGAATTTTGGGGATTTACAATGGGCATTCAAGAGGCAAGATGGAGGAATCTGGGCATGTCCTGTCCTCCTCCTCCTTCTCCTCCTTCTTCTTCTTCTTCTTTGTCTTCTTCTTCTTCTTCTTTGTCGTCTTCTTTGTCTTCTTCGTCTTCTTCTTCTTTTTCTTTTTCTTCTTTTTCTTTTTCTTTTTCTTTTTCTTTTTCTTTTTCTTTTTCTTTTTCTTTTTCTTTTTCTTTTTCTTTTTCTTTTTCTTTTTCTTTTTCTTTTTCTTTTTCTTTTTATTTTTATTTTTCTTCTTTTTCTTTTTCTTTTTCTTTTTCTTTTTCTTTTTCTTTTTCTTTTTTCTTTTTCTTTTTCTTTTTCTTTTTCTTTTTCTTTTTCTTTTTCTTTTTTCTTTTTCTTTTTCTTTTTCTTTTTCTTTTTCTTTTTCTTTTCTTCTTCTTCTTCTTCTTCGTCTTCTTTGTCTTTGTCTTCTTCGTCTTCTTTGTCTTCTTCATCTTCTTCTTCTTCTTTTTCTTTTTCTTCTTCTTCCTTCTTTCTTCTTCTTCTTCTTCTTCTTTGTCTTTGTCTTCGTCTTCTTTGTCTTCTTCTTCTTTGTCTTCTTCTTGCCTCCATCTTCTGCTGTGATGGTGACACTTCTGGATTGGTTTAGAGTAGAGACAAACTGTCTAACACAGGTGATAGGTATTGGAAAATTCTTGTAAATAAAGTCCACATAGTTCTTATTATAAAAAACTAACACCATCCCAGGGCAGTCAGTGTGCCACAACCTGACCTGCTGGACAGACCTCAGCAGGTCACAGAAGGAAAGTCATAGATAAGAGAAAATAAACAACCTTGAAAAGCAGAGCCTAGGAATCTCGCCTTCTTCTTCAGCTGCGGAGCTGTGAAAAAAGACTTTTAATACCTTGGGAGTCACTTCAAGCAGAGAAAACCCGAGACTCACAGATTTGTACAAATGCTGTTGAAATAACACACTCCCATGGATAACACCCCATAAACTTCTGTTGCCTTCCCCCAGTGCCCTCACTGTGAGATGGAGAATGTCAATGCCTCCAGGGCATCCTCTCAATTGCGTGGCAACCCATCCAATGGCAGCATATGCACAAATTGGCTGTGGCTGCTGGGGCTCACAGGGCTGGGGCTGCCCAGGAGCTGCTGCTGTGGCACACACAGGAGGTAATTCCACACAGGAGTCAGCCATGGTTTGGCATCAATCCTCCAACACAAGACATAAAGATTTTCTGGCTTGACTCTAAAAGAACCTGTGGTGATAACGGGGTCCTCCAGCCAGCTGATTATGAGAGATTAATTAATACCCAACATAGTGTTAGGGTATTCCATACCTTATGTAGAAAGGCAGAAGAAAGTGGAAGGATATTTTGGTGAATGAGCAAGTCTCAGTGAGGAAAAAAAAGGAGAATTATTGAATTACATCTGTACTATTCTAAATGTGATTGTTGCTAGTCCCTCAAGGCCGTGGCTGCCTTCTAAGTGAATTGAAAAACAATGAAGGGAATAAAGAAAAAAAGCAATGGCTGTCAATCTGAAGTGATACCACTGTTGTATTTGCTGCTTTGGCAGGCAGAGCTCTCACCTTTAAATGAGTTTGTGGTGTGTTCAGAGAAAGCAACCTCCTTTGTCAAGAACTCACAGAACACCAGCCCTCGCGTTAACCAATGCCACATAAAAGCTGATCAAATCCCAAATATTGCTTATTCCCCTATAAAATTTGCATTCTGAGCTGGCTAGGAGGCTTTTTCCTGGGGATTTGTTTAAGGGAATGAGTTGGGCAATCAATGAGCACTGATACCTGCACTCTTGCCATGTGCTGACCAACTTCCAGGCAAGAAGGGAAAATCCCCTCCAGTCTGATCCAGCTCTTGCTCCTGGAGGTTTGGTGGTGTCATTGGTCATTGCTGGCAGACTTTTGCTCACTGGGACAAAATCCTGGGTCCACTCCTCTGCTTTAGGCAGCCCAGCAGAGCTTTGGTAGAAGGGTTTGGAGTCTGGTTAGGAGCTGTGTTTACCTGCCACAAGGCAGCCACAAACTCAAACTGTACAATTATTGATGTGGGGACCAGCAAAGTGCTCGGGAGGAAAAATCAAGGAAGCTGCCAGGCAAGTGTATGAAAATAGAGCCAGATGAAAAGTGAGCCCTGAAAGGTAGATGCTCTGAGATGGAAAGGGTGGGTGTGGGCTTCTGAGGATTGCTGGATGCAGAAATGCTTGTAGTTGAACCTTGTCTGACATGCTTGTTGCTTCCTTGGCCTTAGGCAGATTACTTAACCTATGTTTTTCTCTCCCCCAGTTTTCTACACTGAAGTTGTAATACCTGCCCACCTACACACCTTTCAAAAGAATATTCTGAAGCTCTGTCTGTTTGTAAACTGCTCAGGAAACAGCATATGCCAAACTATCTCAGTATATAGTAAAATTTATTTAAAAATTAGGCTTGGAAGGCTCTCAGGCTCGGACAGAAAACAGGCACATTTGCACTGTTCACTGTAGGAGTATGCACAAACTATTCTCAATATTTCAAAGAGGAGATTTGACTCCCAGTGACCAGCTCCTCTCTCAGTCTTACCCTTAAAGAGGTTTTTCTGAGCCCACTTCATTTCTTCCTGCAGAGTAAACCAGATTGTCCTTCTCTTGTAATTAATCCCTGCCCTATCTTACACCTTTCTATCACAATCTGTTTCACAGTCCCTCAGGCTTCTCTTTCTTTTGTGGACCACAGAAACCTGCATCACTTAACCTTTCTTCACTGGTCATGTTTTCTATGCCATAATCATTCCCACTGTTGTCTTCCAGAAATTGTCCAATACCTTATATAGGAGGTGGTGTGCAAACGTGGACCCAATCTGTGTCCCCTACATCTCCCTTCTTCTACATCCTGACCTCATCTCTCAGATGAGATCTGCTTTTAGATAGATACAATTTTTATTATTATTATTATTCTTGTAATATAGCATTTCATTCTTGATTCATGTGCACTTTGGGATTCAAAACACTATTTTTGAAATTATCTTTTACGTGTCATGAAGATTTACCCAGCTGGTAAGCTACTGCCTGTTTTTGTTGTGAAACCTCTCACATTTTTTCTAATTTGTCAGCCTCTGATATTTTTCTCTCTGCACATACCAAAATGCCAATTTTTATTGGCAAAGTGTTGTAAAATATAAGACAAAATGCTATTATTGCTACAGTTTTACTTTAACCCCCCCTATAAAAATTAATGTAAAATAAAATAAAAGCCCCGACATAAAATGCTTTAAAAGCCCATGAGCAGGATATTCACCTCTGTTACATTTTATAGGGTTTAGAGAAACTATAATCCCTATGAATTTAGGGTTGAGTCTTTATCATGTGTAAAGATATTTGCTTTGACTCCACGTGTAGCAATGATTCACAGCAAGCAAGAAGCCAGCCTTTAACCTCCCCTGCAAGCCTTAAAACTGAGACTCTGCACACTTTGGGCCAGATCTTCTTACCCTGAGAACCTCAGGAGGGAGCAGCACGAGTGGTGGGAGGAGATGACCTCTCTGCATCTCTGAAGTGTGACCTGATTTCTCTTTTCTGGGATAAGTAATAAAACCTTGGCACAGAAGCGCAGCTAAAACTCCCCCTGTTTCAAGAATGAAAGAGTGGAGGTATCTGCCAAGTCCTCAGTGTTGAAAGCAGTTTCATAAGGTGCTGATATTTTAGTCCTGGCCATCAGATCCAGGTCAAGTTTGTAGCCAAAGGCCGCAATCCCAAATCCCAATCTTCACTGCAGATCTTCCCATTATGCTTCCAGTGACTCCATCACACCCAGCAACAGCAGGAGCCAACATTTAGCCCTTGATCCAAGCCCAAAATTCTGCTTGGCTCGCAGTCAGACATTGCATGCTGGGACATATAGTCCTTGCTGGAAAATTAAGGGAAAAGATGGACACAATCTGGTAAATAACCCATAAATTAAGCCCTCTGCAGTGGCTCTTGGCAGCAGGCTGGTGAAACACTCAGCTGAGGAAAATTTGGCCCTTTTCATTGCTCCATGTGAAGCTAGCAAGCACCTTGCATATTGATTATTTGCTAATCAGGAAATATACTTTAACAAGTTTATTCCTGTATGAACTTCTCAGGCGTGCAGATGCTTAAAGCAGGCTACATTGCTACCAATTGTATTTTTAATTGCTGTGTTTAGAGAGTCTCATTGATCTGATCAGAGCTAAATAAGCCCCACGGTACTTCCCCTAGTAAAGTTTACTGAGGATGTGTCTCTTTCATTTGCTGAAAATGAAGCCTTCTGCTGTGCTGTGCCTGGTCAAACACAACACCAGCGAGCAGAGGGTGATGCTCCATCCTTTAATAAATTTGTTTTTTCTGCAGTTCAGAATTCCTGTCACCCAGGCAGCAGGAAAGCAGCTGGGTGACATTATCAGTAATTGCTTAATATTGTCATTGCATTTGCTTACAAGGAAAAAAAGCCACAGACTATCAATCAGCCAACAGAATATTCATAGTCTATGATAACACTAAGTGCTTTTTGAATGTCATGGCAACAGTCACACAAGCAACGTGATCTTGTACTTGATTACTTCCTGCTGCATTCCTGATAATGTCCATAAAGCTCCATTAATTTTGCTCTCTCTTTTTTTTTATTTTTAATGTATTTGATTTGTGTTTGGCAAGTGTGCAAAACAGGCAGTGCCTTTTCCCAAGCTCCCAGGGATTCTCAGGGTATTTGCTGCTCTTCTGTAGCCTAAATGTGTCCTATACTGGACCCAGCATTCCTGAGTGCATTTTAGGAATTATGTATGGATTATTGCAGCAGGTAATCTCTAAAATCAGATTTAAGGCTGATTTCTGTGAGAAAGATTTAGGATAATCTCATTAAATAATTTGTCGGAAGGGCCTTTCAGACAAGGGAAAAGAAATTGATTTGTCTAAGCCACATCTGCACCTGACTCTGTCTCCTAGTGGCCTTTGTTTTTCAATTGCTTTATCTCATTCAAATTTGTGAGTTCATGGATTTCAAGGGCCAGAAAACATTAGTAGCCTTCTGCATCAGAAAATAATCCAGTGATTTCTGTATCAAGTCCCTAAATTTTGAAAAGCAAGTGGCATATATTTTTTGAAAGAGTTGCTTGGAAATCTGCAGCTGGTCAATATGCTGCTATATTCCCCTAGTAGGTTGTTGTAGATATTAGCCAACATTCTTCTTAATAACATAAAAAATAACCAAAATAATGAAACAAGGGCAAAGGTGATATCCTTACTTGCAATCTGAATTTTCTCAGTCTCAGTTGTTGTCCCTGGGAGCTCATTATGAACTTTACTTCAGCTTGAAGAACTGAGTCCTGTACAAAATCTCCTCATGCAAATGCTAATAGGGTGTAATTGAGCTCTCAGTAAACCTTCCAAAGGATAAACTACTTTAGATAAATTGGTTTAACAAAAGTGAAAGGTTCTGTTGGGCACCGGTGTTGGAATTCATGTTAGACACCTAGAATATTTGTTTTCTCCTAAGAAAAATATTGTGTTTGTCCTAAGGACCATTTTTTTATTCCATGAGGACCTGAACTGAAGGGTCCCAAATGAATATGCTCTGGCAATAAGGTGCAAAGGGCAGAATGGAGCATCACTTGGAAGAATTTCTGCACAGCTCTTAAACAAATGGCCCAGTTCCACTATCACCCACCAGAAATGGTCCCTGCCTTCTAGATGTATTTTTAAAAAATTAACTACATTGATAATTTTGTTGTAATACCTTGGCTGGTTTTTTTTCTCTTTAAAAATCCAAAGCAAAACAAAACAAAGTCCCAAACAAACAAAAAGAAAAAAACAAACAGACAAAAAAAAAACCCCAACAACAACAACAACAACAACAACAAAAGCCAACCAAACAAAAAAAAAACCAAAACAAAAAAAACAGAAGAAACAAGAAATGCAGTGCTTGACCAAACTCTAACTTTAGTTTTACCTTTTCTATTAGATCCATTTGTCTTAGCCTCGGGGGCTTTAATTTCTTGATTTCTACAGTGGAAATAATGGTGAGTTTGAGAGTCTTTGCTCCATCCCTGTAGCCATGGCCGCCTCTGGGGCAAGTGACCACTCACATGAGGGTGCCCAAGGACTCAGCTGCTCCTGTGCCAACAGATTATTTGGTTGTATTATTCATAAAATGCTTTGATAGGCTCGTTTACTGGGAGCTAAGTAATGGCAAGGCCTTTGAGGGCTGGATGCTTGTCAGACACTACTACATTAAGTCTACAAGTGAAAATCAAACCTCCTGGCTTCAAAGAGGTTTGGTTGGTGTAAATTAACCTGTATTTTAGAAGTTCTGGAGCAGATGTCATGCTTTGCCCTGGAGATCTCATTACTGCTCAAATGTATGCACAGATTTTGCCACGTTAATAAAGCAGCGGGGCCCCCTCCCCCAGAAAGCAGGATTAGTGCCTGGTGTCTGTAGTTATTTTTGACAAAAACCTTTTGAAAGTCTGTGAGAGAAGAGGAGGAGGGAAAGTTCAGGAAAAGCCAGTATCTGTCTTTATTAATTACATGATGATTAATTATTTAATCTGCCCAGATATCTGTATGCACAACTTGGCTGATTCTCATTTATCAGGTTTTCAGCACCATTAATCAAGGGAAGTTTTAAATGTGAGGGAAGACAGGTTGATTTAAGGTGTTGTGCAGTGATGACCCCTCCAGAGCACACAATGCCTGGCCCCAGCACCAGGGCCGTTGATCATGGCAAGGGATGCTCCTGCCTTCTGCTGAGGAGGGCCTGGACTTTTGGCACACTCCATGATTTGTTTGAGGCTCCTCCAGGGCTACTTCTCCAAATTGCTTCATGAAGTTTGAAACCCACCAAGTGTGAGCACAAGCTAAATAGCAAGGGAGCATCTGAATGCAGAGAAGCCAAAGAGAAGTTGCCCCACTTCAGCTGAGACTGTCGTGGTTCCTTTTCTGGGAGCAGAAAAGGAACTCCAGAAAAGGAGTGGGGAATACTGGATGGTTCCTTAGCTCAGCCCAACTGCACCATGGAGTGTTACCTCAAAAGTGCACACAAGTTTCCAACATGCACAGTCACTGACAAGGCCCAGGTAGTTTGCCATGCCACAAGGTTGATCATACCTGCTCAGCTCCTGAAGTACACATCCATGCAGAAGCCACTTTCCTACCTCCTTTAAATGTCTAGGAAAAACCCACAGCTGTGTGGTCTTTTCTTGGGGTCCCCTGTGGCAGGAAGGAAATGATGAATGTGACTCCATGTTCTTAGAAGGCTAATTTATTATTGTATGATCTATATTACATTAAAGAATGCTGTACTAAAACTATACTAAAGAATACAGAAAGGATACAGACAGAAGGCTTAACAAGATATTAATGAAAAACCCGTGACACTCTAGAGTCTGACACAGCCTGACTGTGATTGGTCATTAAGTAAAAACAATTCACATGTTGGATAAACAATCTGCAACCACATCCCAAATCAGTAAAACACAGAAGAAGCAATCAGATAATATTGTTTTCATTTTTCTCTGAGGCTCCTCAGCTTCCCAGGAGAGAAATCCTGGTGAAGGGATTTTTCCAGAAAATATGACAGTGGCACAGCTGGGATTCAGGAGGGAAAATTATAAACATGCATGGATAATAAAGCATCTTGCATTGGTTGGGTACTCTTAATAGAATATGGGATGGCCTGGGTTGGAAGGGACATTAAAGATCCTCTCATTCCAGCCCCCTGCCATGGGCAGGGACACCTTTCACTAGACATGGGTGGTCAAGCTCCATCCAACCTGGCCTTGTGCACTTCCAAGGATGGGGTGAGCACATCTGGGTGGGGTGAGCACAGCTTCTCTGGGATGCCTGTTCCAGTGCCTCACCACCCTCCCAGGAAAGAACTTCTCTCTAATATCCAATCTAAGCTTGGATATTATTACCCCCTTCCAGTCTGAATCCAATCCCTTGTCCTGTCACTCCAGGCTCTTGTAAAAAGCCTCTCTCCATCTTTCTTGTAGGCTCCCTTTACAAACTGGAAGGAAACAATCAAGTCACCCCAAATCTTCCTCTTTCCTTGCCCAGTTGAGCAAGGGTGTCAGGAAGATGTAGATGGATGTAAGCTCCAAGACTGTTTTTTTCCATTTTTTCCCCCACCTTCTGCTTAGGACTTGGAAAGCACCAGTTTATCAAACTGCAGGTGTCAACTCCAACAGTTTTAGAATAGTTTTAGAATTAATCTGATGTTATCAGAATGGCTTTTAGATCCTTAGCTCCTGAAATCAAGTTTTACTGGAAGTTGCCAGATTTCATTTTAAAGCACAATTTAGCTTTTATGATTGCTACAAGCAGCTTAAGGGTAAAACCCAAAGGATTATTAAAAACCCAAAAGCTTAAAAGTCAGATAACATATACAAACCTGAAATTTTATTTTTCATATACTACTTTTTTTCTGATTTATGGTGAATATCGATGATATAGGATATTTAGAAATATTCATAAACAATTGAGCCAAGGCACCTGGAACACTTGCACACTATCTTTTCATGGCAGAACCTTCTCATTGCTTAGATTGTCTATCCTCATCCTGCTTAATTGCTTTGCTTGCCACTGTGTGGCCATACCTGGCAGTAACTCTGCCAAAATCTGCAAATCACTGTTATTCATCCATTTCAAGAGCTAGATAGAAAAAAAAATACACAATCAATGTCCAAATCTGCCTGTGCTGCACTGAAGGTAAATGTACAAATAAATACATTGCCTTTATAAATAAATCCCAGTTGAAAAAATATAGCTGAATAGCAAGGAAGTCTTACAGATCAGTTATTATTTTAGGATGAGGAAATTGGTGACTGATTGGAGTCTCAATCCTTGTGCTGGCCCTGGGCAGCAGAACAGGGACAAGCCTAAAGTCTCAAATACAGCTCATTTCACTACAGATTCCTGCTCCTGGAGAAAAGATAAGAGCCTCACACTCCTTGGCAGCATCCTGCACACTAAATTTGCCCACTGGGCCAATCTCCAGGCATGGCTTTAGCAGCAGAAGGAGGTGTGTCCTGTCTGCCAGGAGGAGCAAGGATTATTTTCCTTTCTAGGCAGGGCTAGAGGTCACCTCTCATTAGTGTCCTGGCAGTGAGTAAAGTGCCTTTGTCCTCCCATTAGATGGTCAGGGAAGGGTGGATCAAGTCAGCCAAGGGCACTGCAGACCACAGAGCCCCACTGCAAACAGCTCCTGGAGCTTTACTACACCTTAATTTATTTTATGTTTTTCCTTTCTAAGCCAAATCTCCCATTTCCCCTGCACACACCTCATTTTTGGGAATGGCTGTGCATTAGTCATTATTGCTGTGTTATTTAACTGAAGCTACCAGAGCAGGACTTCAGTACCCAAAAAAATGTGCAGAGCAGTTCAGATGCCACTCAGGCAGCATCGAGGCCAGTGCAGGTGTGGGCAGGCAAGAGGTGCCTCCAGCAGACACCTGGATAGAGGCTCTCATCCACTCCTCCTTGAATTTCTTGATCCCTCCCCAGCAAGGGGCCATGGGCTGTTTCTGTAGATTTAATTTCTGTAGATTTAATCCCATCCTGTGAATTCAATCCCCACCCAGACTGCAATGGTTCGTGTGGCCCCAGAGAACAACAAACATAAAATCAGGATTTACCTTATAATGAGGCACCAAGCTAGGAGCCAAGGGATAGGAGTTCTCTGCCTATTTTGGCTGCAATTTTTGGCAACTCCCCTAATCTCCCAGTCTGCCATTCCCACAAAGAATAGAAAAACTCCTATTTCCTTTTCTTCCTAATCTCTATGTGGGTAAATTTTCATTTCACTGTCCCCATTAATTCCATGTAATTTGAGCTGGGAACTGCTGTCCAATGGACAAGCATCTGAACATCTCTGTGGAGTATTTTTTTGACCTCCCTTTCCTTTCTGCATCTCAGAGATGGACTTGTGGGTCACAGAACACAGCAACAGAGCCTCTTCCCATCATAAAATTCTAATTGCAAATTAACCTTTGTTTGATTCCTTGTAAAAACATTATTCTCCCTGTAATTGAAAAAGAAGAGAATGCAGTAACAAAGCACCTGTTTATTGCTGAGCTTTCCCTGGAATGTTAAGTGTTATGTTATCAACTGTTGCCTAACTTGTGAACTAATTAAAAATATAATGTAAGTACATAGGATTTCTCGGGATTCTATGAGTAATAATTGGACTGCCAGGATACTTTGACATCTTAAAAATGCTGCTTTTGAATGGAGCTACTACAATATGTTTTGGATTTTTAGCATGACTACTTGTTCATATAATGAGGAATAAAATTTAACAGTGCTCGTAGCTAAATTATCTTTTGCTATTAATCATTTCTCTCCACTAACATCAGTTCAGTTTTTCTAAAAGCATTTAAATGCTGAGGACAAATTTTGCAGTCTCTTCGCATGCAAACTCTCAGAGAAATCATTTGAGATTTTTATGTACCATCAGCTCGCAGTACATTAATAATCTGATTTAAAACATTGTGGAACAGTGGGGAGCCTCTGTTTGATATCAACTACTTTTTCATCCAGCCATAAGTGAAGAGCAGACATATTTTTTCTGCTGAAGTTCTTTCATATGAAAGTCCCAATAGATGCCGATAAACTGAACATGTGAGTTGTTATGGAAAGATCAGAAAAAAGGCTTTTAGTTAGTGGGGAATGATATCCAGTATTTTCCTGATGCTTTTTGTTGGTTGAAGTCAACATTTTTGATGATTAAAAACATCTGTGGAAGCAAGTTCTGAGTGTAGTGAGGAGAAAAGAAATATTTCTACTCCAAGTTCTCACTGCAATAAACAATTCTTTCCCTGAGTCTGTAATGGACTAGATCAATGAAACAATTGATGGTAACCATGGGAGAAGAAGTACAACCTCCTTTAACATTTATAGACTGATGCTGCTGAAAGACTTTCTAAATGCTTTAATTAAGCATCACAACAGCCCTATGATGATACAGGAAGAGTGATTATCTGCATTTTACAGGTGGATATCAGCACTAAGGGCCCCCTCTGCAGGGTTTTGTTAATTCACCCCCAGCTTTGGAGGATATATCCTCATCTCTATATAATGTTATTTATAGGTCAAGCTTCAGAATAAATGGTCTTGTGACTAAGATCCAGATGTGAAAGGGGTTGTTTTGAGAGGAAGGTGTTGCTGCTTTGGGTACTGAGAATCTGTTATTCTGTGTGTGGGGAGACTGGGAAAAATCAGAACAGAAATTATGAGCAGACAGAGTGGAAAACTGCACAAAACTTTCAGAGCAATATTTGCACATCACATATCCCACCTATGTGTTCCTAATGTATTTTTTGACATTTGAGTCCAGGTTATCAAAAATCCTGGTTCATAAGAGCTGCTAGGGGCCCTGGGTGGCCCCCAACGTGTGATCACCTGCAGCTAGCAAAGAGACAATGAAGAAAATGGAGTTAACACCCTGACATTTGATATATAAGTGTCTCCAAACTTCCCTTCAGAAAATTGACCAGGGAATATTTGAATAGAAATATTACAGAGCTGAAAGAATCTTCCTTTTTGTCTTACACTCTTCTCTCCTAAGACAGGAGGGAGCCAGGCTCAGTTTTCACCTCTGTCAGGTGTCACAGCTTCCCTGCTCCTCTCCCAGGAGCACATCCAGAGGTGTCCTTGCACATACCCACTCTCCACCAGCCCTAGTGAGGCCTTCCCACCACATTTTCCTGCAGAGAGAGGAAGCATTCCAGAGCAGGAGAGGTCTTCTCCCAGGACCTCCCTGTTGTTTTATCTGATGAAGTTCAGCAGAGTGCATCTACCCTGGGGTTTCTGCAGTAAAACTGCAAGATGTACAGTCCAAGATGCTCAGCTGGTGCATAGCAAAAGAGGCTCCATTCCCAACAGATTCTCTGTGTCTCTGGTTTTCTTTCCCTCTCATCCTTCCATACATATTCTTTGTATGAAACATGACCAGTACTCTTTCCTCTGCTGCCCCACTGTCTTCCTGAACTGAACAGAAGCTTCTGCCTTGCTTTACTCTTGGCACTTTTCTGTTGGTGTTGGATAATGGGCAGCTACAAGGGAGTGACATGTTATGAAAATAAACAAGACCAAAGCACTTGCAAATGCAACATATCAGGTCTACCAAGAACCAGAGCCTGCTTCCTGCACTGGCTTTTCCCAGGCTGCTTTCACTGACAGCTTCAAGCCCTTGACCTTAGCTGGCAGTGGCAGGTGTGGAGGCAGCAGCAATGAATGTACTTCAGGGTATGCAAAGGTGTTCTTCCAGGCAGAGATCCTGAAATCCCCTCATTAGGTGCAGAATGAGCCATAAGACATTTATTTATTCAGGGATGATTATGCCATCTCCCATTACAAGCACATGTGTGCCCAGGGAACTGAGCTGTGCCTGCTTTTCTACACCACAGACCCCTCCCTGGGACATCCAAAGTGAATTTCCCTTGGAAGCACTGAATAGCTACATGTCAAAAACCATGGCTGTGCCTATGCATCCCCTGCATGGTGGGAGACACACTTGGGTCTCCTGGAGTTAAATTTGGCCTTTCAGACATAAAATATGAAAAGAAATGCTGTCCTTTTACCATGGCTGGGCATGGGTCCTTCTCAGTGCTTCAGAGTGGTTTGTCTTGTCTTGAAAGCCTTTACCTACTCAAGGGCAATTGCTTTCACAGTATTATGCTATGGGACCAGCCTCTGATTCAGGAAACTGTTTATTGAAATTAGGCTAAATTTCATTACTCAGTTTGGCAGACATCTTTCTTCTTCTCTCATCTCAATTTAAAAAAAATTTAGACCCATCATGCATTCATTCCCTTCAATTATATTCTGCCTCTTATTGCAGCAAATGTCTCTTGAGAGCACATCCAACCCCTCCACTGTGGCACAGAGTCACCTCCTGGGCCCTGGGCCTCACAGTTCCCATCCCTGGCTGCAGATAACCTCACCTGGCAGCTGTGTCCAAGCAGCTGCTGTCCCCTCCCTGCTGTTGACTCAGTGAGAGTTTCTTTCCTTCTGACCCTTTTCTCCTGTTAGGAGCCATGGCAGCCTGTGTTTGAGAGAGAGATGAGAAGCTGATGGCAGATTTCTGTTTCCCTTGTATTTTTTTTACCCAAGCAGTGTTTGGAGTAGGTTGCATTTACAGGCATCATAATTGCCTGGAGTGCTTTTACCAAAGAGTGCCTGGTAAAAATGGCCTTTTGCTTTCCCCTCCACAGTGCTTTCAAGTATCTCAGCAGAGTGCATCTTTTATCTTTAGCAAAACCAACCAAGAGATGGAATTTTAAGCAGGGACTTTTTTTTTTTTTTCTCATTGCTTTTCTGTTGCTGCTGTTGTTGTTTGCTTGGTTGTTTTTTTTTTTTTTTCTTTTTTTGTTTATAAGCTAGTCTTCAGGGTCAAAGAAATGTTTGGACAGAAAGGAAAGTGATTATAATAGATAATGTAGTAATCCATTTGTTGTGGCTGCTGTACTACTGAAATTTGTATATATTGGAGACCACTAATAAAAATGGAGCCATCTACACATAATTTAGTTGATTGAGTTAGCTCTAACTCTTTTGCAGCTGCCTCTGAAGTGCATAGTTACTTAAGGTTATTATTTTGAGAAGATTTTTAATTTAGATGGATGCCAGAGATGTAGGCTACTCTTATTAGGAGACATTCTGTGCTGTCCTTGTACTGTGCTTTATATAATTAGTACATACTTAAAGAGTACAGCTATTTAATAACCCCTTTGTGTGTTCCACATAATGATTATAATTACACCAATGACTGAGCACAAAACAGGGCTATCCTACAGGATGTCTTTGTCATGCAAAATGTAAATTTTAACCAATTCCTCACTCAGATTTGGCTGGGTAATTCCAGGTGCAGGCTACTGCAGTGCACACCATGCTTTGTGGAAACAAAGTTCTTTGTGAGGCAATCCCGAGGACTGAGCCATCTCCCAGTCAACAAGTCACTCACATACTGGGAATATTTAGAGATGCAGAAAGCCTTGGATCATGTGCCTGGACAGTAGGAGCTGTAAGCAAAGTCATCCTCTGGCTGAGTCAGTGGTGGCTAAAATCTAATGCTTGCTCCCCAAAATAAATTTTTAGTATTGTTTTGTTTCCCTTTTAGTAGCTGCTCACATATCACCAACACACCGCACATACTTCTTGGCAGAGAGAGCTCTGCAAAGGATGGCAGATAAGAATAAAAGCCTGGAGTGCAAGGGTAGTCATGTGCCCACAGGGATTAAAATCAGCCAGCAGTCCCCCAGTTCATTACACACTTCTCTGCAAGACACATTTCAGCAGCTGTGGCATTTGAGCCACAGAAATTGATAAAAAGCATCATTTCCTTTCAAGATTATTTTCCTAGCAGGAATACCCAGAAAACCAAGCTCACAGCCTTTAAAAGTAATAATGCTCTACAAGTTTTGTGCGAAAATTATGTTTTCTCCAAGTCCACTGCTTGTTCATGGGCCTATCTGCACATTCCTCATGTAAGGCCTTGGAACATTCTCCTGGGAGGAGTCATATCTTTACAGCAAAATGGTCCAGCAGGCCCCTTCCCCTCCTTCTCTGAGTTTGTGCTTCCTGGCACTGGTGACAACACTTGGCCATTAAAAACTCACATCAGGAGTAAGAGGAGTCCAAAATTCTCAGTGACACTTAGTGCCGTTCATTTGAAATATTATTTAGGGATAATTAGAAGTTGAGAAAATTCATAATTTCCTTTCAAGATTATTTTCTTAGCAGGAATACCCAGAAAACCAAGCTCACAGCCTTTAAAAGTAATAATGCTCTACAAGTTTTGTGCGAAAATTATGTTTTCTCCAAGTCCACTGGTTGTTCATGGGTTTGTTCATAGGTTGTTCCCCTATCTGCACATTCCTCGTGTAAGGCCTTGGAACATTCTCCTGGGAGGAGTCATATCTTTACAGCAAAATGGTCCAGCAGGTCCCCTCCCCTGCCTCTTCGAGTCTGTGCTTCGCTTGGCCAGTTAAAAAAGTCACATCAGGAGTAAGAGGAGTCCAAAATTTGCAGTGGTGCTCAGTGCCGTTCCTTGGAAATATTTTTTAAGGAATAAGCATTTATGTTGAAAGAACAAATTAGATGGACTCTTCTTCAGAGCTTTGTCCACTAGCAGAGAAAGCACCACCCCGTAACTGGATCTCTACCTGAGCTTGGCGTGTGCAGGGCAGGCAGGGAAGCCTACCCTGACTGATCTGAGCTCCATCCAGCACCTCCCACGTGTTCCTGGTGCCAGAGCTCACACAGAGATCCCCATTCACCTTCTGTGGGGGGCTGCCCGTGGCCAGGGCACCATGGACTGCCCCTCCCTGCAGTCATTCATCACTTTCACCCACTTATTCCCAAAATTTGTGCTGACAAACTTCAGCTGGTCACTTGTTTCTAAGTTGCCTCACTCCCATCACAGATCCCACTGCAGCCAGAGGAGACTCAGCTGTTTCACACCAGGGGAAGACCTTCCCTCAAAATGCTGACATCCCTGATTTGCTGCAATGTTCTTCTCATTTTCCCCTTTTGAAAAGGAGAATAGCAAAAGGCAAGTGACTTGCAGAATTATTCATGCTAAACTTCTTCAAAGCTCTTAGATATTCAACACATTCACAAGCATTTGTTAGATCTTGGAAAAATTTAGCAGAAAGAGTAATCTGATAACAAATCCTTCCATTTATTTACCTGCAATCCAGTCTGCTCCTTAAGTTACTCTGTTTGGCATCAAAATCCTTTCAGGCAAAATGTCTTTTGTGTTCTTCATTGCCAACCCTTTGCTCATTACAGCTTGAGATGTCTAATTTCATTGCTGGTAAGAAGAAGGAAATTGGCCCAGTAATTTTAATTTCTTTGGAATGATAAAATAGATTTTTAGTGCAAGTTGTTGAAATGAAACAAAATCATACCTGCAGAATGATAGAATGAGCTAAATGTATTTTGGTGTGGTACAGTGACAAAAGTTAGATCTTTTCCTGCCTCATATGGCTCTGCTGTAGCTAAGGGGGAGACACAACCCATGACAGTGGATCTGCCCTGCTGTGTCTACAGCCATGCCCCAGGGTGGGGACAGGGAGACAAATTTCTGTGCTCAGCTCACAAAGAGCATCAGAAAGCTGCATTCTGGATTGATCACAGGTGCTACAATCTGAAACACCTCCCTGAGAAGTGCAGCCTGCCCCAGGCTGCTTGTATGCTCCATGGAGAGACAGGCACACCAGGCAGGAGGGCAGAAGTTAGGCTGAATGGCACAAGTGCTCCTTTTTCAACATATTTCTGCTCAATTTGAGACTGAGATCTGGCATGAAACTCGGATGTAGGTCCTTGGTATCTTTCAAACGTACAACACTCTCACTATCTATCAACTGAGAGCACCTTGAGACTCAGCTCTCCACACCTCATGCAAGGAAGAAGATTTTTATTCTAGAAATGACAGTGATGCTGAGGGAATAACAGAAAGAAGATTTGCTAAAATGCACTGTGCCAGTGAACAGAGAAAATGTGTTTCAGAGGTTAGCATGTTGCCTGTAAGCAGATCTGACAGCTTAATTTTCTAACATGGTGCCTGGAAAACTTGAAATGAGCTTCTCAGTTGAGTGCAGGACACAGCGTCTCCACAGTGTGTCCAATGAAGAGTTTAACCATATCTCCTCTCCCTGCTCCTCACCTTCCTCATTCTGTCTCTTTCTTTCTATGAGATGCATTTCCAAATATAACTACCAAACCAAAAGCCTCTGTGTTTTCTGCTGGCTTTAACATGGTATAATGTGGACAGGGATATACCCTTATACACTTCTTTTACAACAAAAATCTTCCAGACCTGAGTTCTTGGTATCATCATTGCACATATGACTGTTTCTAGCTGGGAGAATGATGTAAAAGTGCTTCAGCACACATGCAAATAAGGCACTATAATGGAGTTATCTTTGTGTTAAAAAAAACCCACCTGATTTTCATATCCAGGATGTACAAGACACGAGTCAGCACTGACATCCTTGTTCCTATAATGTGAGGAATAAATGGGACATCTCTTCCTGGCCCTGGGAGAGGGAGAGGTCTGAGGATCACATTGTCTAGCATAGGACACATATGGCTTAAGGTATGAGGTAGATACCAAACTGCTCTGTGTTGTTTCAGGACAGCAAAGCCTTGCACAATTCCTAGAGGAACAAAACTCAAGAGACCTGGATGTGTTTAACCAAGCACTTAACTTACAGTGATGTACAGCAGTTGATGTTGCAGCACTGAAAGTTTTACCTGACATAATAATGATATAAACTCTACATCTCAGCTGAAGGTCCCAGAGAGCAAGCAGTGACAGCAGAGACTGCTGCAGACAAATGTAGCTACTGTGATCCAGGGCATTCCAGGGAAAAGGAAAAAAGTCCAAGCAGAAGTCTCCAGACTCAGCAGAACAAGGGCAGGCATTGGCACAAATGTACTTCAGAGTGTTTGACAGACATTAAAAGAAAGTCTTTTGCATAAGTCAGATGCTCAGAAATTCATTCTGATAGTGGGCATCATTTTTCCACCTAAACCACATGTGCAAGCATTTGCCAGTCAAATGGTTTCTGATGCTGATGATAAGTTTCTGGCCTAAGACACCCATAGGATGCAAACATGAACCTTCATTTCTGTGTGTGAGGGTGTGACAAAATGAGAGAGACTACAGCTCACTCCCTTCTTGCTTTGACTTGCTTTTGGTCACCTGCATGTGGTAATGCCCAGGACACCATGCCTGAGTGCCACTGTTGATGTGAAACCCATGAAGCTGTCACAGGTGCAAGAGCAGATGTTTCAGCCAGCCTTTCCCTTTGCTTCTCCTTCCCACCATGGAGTCACAGATCTTTAAGGCTGTAAGGTCTGTTTTGAATATCAAGCCATGGCCCTGCAGTTTGCCAGCAGCAGGCAGTAGGCATTGCAGTGCTTGGGGTTAGTGGGCAAAGAGGAGAGTGTATTTCCCCAGTGTTTCTTGCTCACCAAGGTCAGATTAAGGCCAGTGAAGACTTTGATCTAAGTCCCAGTGTAGCTCAGGAACAAACACCCCCATCCCCATCATCTTTTTGAGAAAAGATCAAGCTCTTTTCTCTAGGAGAAGCTTCAGCAATCTCTGCTAAAAGTAAAAATAAAATTCTTTAGCCTCAAGTGCTGGCAAGCCCATGCTATGACCATGGAGGATCCATTCCCACAGCCAGCATCCCTCCCAGTCAGATGAGTGCTGTGTTCCCAGTCCAACGAGTACCATGTTCCCAGTCCAATGAGTGCCATGTTCTCAGTCCAATGACTGCCATGTTCCCAGTCCAGTGAGTGCCATGTTCCCAGTCAGAAATGAGTGCCGTGTTCCCAGTCCAAAGAGCGCCGTGTTCCCAGTCCAGTGAGTGCCGTGTTCCCAATCCAGTGAGTGCCGTGTTCCCAGTCCAGTGAGTGCCATGTTCCCAGTCCAATGAGTGCCATGTTCCCAGTCCAATGAGTGCCATGTTCCCAGTCCAATGAGTGCCGTGTTCCCAGTGAGAAATGAGTGCCGTGTTCCCAGTCCAATGAGTGCCGTGTTCCCAGTCCAATGAGTGCCGTGTTCCCAGTCCAATGAGTGCCATGTTCCCAGTCCAATGAGTGCCATGTTCCCAGTCAGAAATGAGTGCCATGTTCCCAGTCCAGTGAGTGCCATGTTCCCAGTCCAGTGAGTGCCATGTTCCCAGTCCAATGAGTGCCACGTTCCCAGTCCAGTGAGTGCCACGTTACCAGTCAGAAATGAGTACCATGTTCCCAGTCCAGTGAGTGCCATGTTCCCAGTCCAGTGAGTGCCATGTTCCCAGTCCAGTGAGTGCCGTGTTCCCAGTCCAATGATGCCGTGTTCCCAGACCAATGAGTGCCATGTTCCCAGTCCAACGAGTACCATGTTCCCAGTCCAATGAGTGCCGTGTTCCCAGTCCAATGAGTGCCATGTTCCCAGTCCAATGAGTGCCGTGTTCCCAGTCAGAAATGAGTGCTGTGTTCCCAGTCTGATGCTGTCTGACTGCCATTCCCAGCTGTTGGATCTGTTCTCCCAGCTCCCCCCCATTCTGAACCTTTCCTCCCTGCAAACAGTGATGGGTTGTGCTTCTGACACACACATTGTGTTCCCCAACTCCTTGCAGCTCCTGCATGGTTTACAGAGATGCCACTGTGAAATGCTATGTGAGCAAAAACATTATCCTTCCACACTGGCAGCTTGAAAAAAATATAGCTGAGTTTCTGGTTTTTTAAAAGCTGGTAGCTCTATCTCACTGCCCAGAGTAATTTAACTTTGCAGACTATGAAGGGAGAATGCTAAAGTGGTTTTGACTGGGAGTTAATCCATTAATTCCACCGAAGTACCCAAATATGTCAATCTTTGGCTCCAGCTTTCAGCTTCGAATAATTGCCCAGAGACCCAATTTGGGTGCTACCTCAAATGTGAGATGATGAGGAAAACAACCCAGGAGTTTATTGCAGAACATGCAGGGTTTAATCTTCATTATCAGCTTCCCCCCTGCAGAATTTGGGGCGCACCCAGCAGCCTCCCCAGCCTTGTGGGCAAGCTTTGCAGTGTGCAGAGCAGAGCCAGCCTTCCCAGAATACAACACAGCTGGAAATCCCATTTGGATGAGCTTCTCATTATCTCAAGAATTTTGTCAGTCAGAGCTGCAGTAACCAGGAAAAAAAGCTACTTCAAACAGCACTGGTCATGTTAAGGCCCTTCAGGAGGAAGGGGAAATAATTTCAGGGTGTTTTCATTTTGGCTTCTCCAGAATCATGGACTGCAGACCAGAACACAACACAAGAAGCACTCAGAAACATCTCTACATGGAAATGAGTGAAGCAAGAATCAGGGCCTATTATGCACATCAGCTCAGCCAAGAGAGCTCCCTGGTTTTATTACTGAAGGATTTTTAATCTTTCTGGTCCAAGGAGCACTGAGGTGAACCCAGACTGGGATGGGGTATTTTGTATAAATTTTAGTTTCAGGTATAGTTTTTGTAGAAATTATGGTTTCAGGTTTCAGGATGGCTCTTGCCTGTCTGGAAGAAATGGATGTGGTGCAGCCTGTGTGGAGGTGCATGTGTGCCTATAGCTCTTGACAGTAGGGTTTTTAATAGATGTCTCTTGCTCTTTAAGCAGACTGTGATTCCAAGCGTCTTCAAAGCTTCCATGTAGGGTGAATGACACAAAGTTATTGAAAACATTACTCTTCCAGATGCAATGATTAACATAAAAATTAATTGGACAGCTAAAGAAACCCAAAGCTAAACTTTGCTCAAACAAACGTGCTGTGCATGTGAACCCTTGGTGTCTAGTTAGAAATACACACCACACAGAACTCACACACAAGTGCTTTTTTTGCCCACAGCAGCATGGAGATGTAAAGCTTTTATTTTCTTGCTGATATCTATCCCAAGGGGATACCATTTCTTACAGGAATCCTTCCCAGCAGTGTTTAGCTCCTGCAAACATGTGTCTCACCTTTACATAAGAGTGACAGTGAGAATCTTAGCTCTGTTTTGTGCCTTTACTCCTGCTTTGGAGTACAATTGTACAGATTGCTGAGCTCCTTCACCTTCCACCAGCATCAGGGCACATCAAAAGGCACAGAGGGAACTCAGCACCGAGCAGAATCAGGCTGTGGTGCATCAGAACTGAGGTCAGACTTGCAATGCATTAATATCACCCAGCAGAAATATTAGCTGTCAGGAAGCTTAGAATTATTCTTTTTATGGCTTAGGGAACAATATTACAGCAGGAATGATGGGAATATAAATTCAGAGGGTGTTTACAAGGTGGGAAAACACGAGTCAACATAAAGGGTCTATTATCTGTGTTTGGGCTTGCCTGATTCTCAGTGAAATGAACGTGGTCGAGTTGCGCTGAGTCGGCTTTTCCAAGGTTAGCAGAGACACAGATCCGCTCCCAGGGGAGGCAGAGGAGCAGAGGGTGATGGAGATCAGCTGCAACACAAGATGTCAGGTTCTGCACCCCACAGCAGTGTTTCCAGAAGCAAATGATGGGAGATGACTATGGCACTGATGAAGCCATTTGGCTCATCATGATCTATGAAATTCTGTCTTTCCCTCCTACCCCAAGCCCCCAGCAGACCTGCAAGGGTCAGTGGGGTCAGCTCCTCCTGTCAAAAATGCTGTGGCTTGCCAAAAAGAGGTTGAGACAAGGCAGAGAAATTTCTTCAGAGAATTAGAAAGATAAAAAGCCTTCCAGAATAGCTCCAAATAATACAAAAGCTGCAAACTCATAATGTATGTTGCTTTTAGAGGTTAACATCAACACAAAAATAGCACCCACACAGGAAATCCAGAGGTGAAACTGCAAGAGAAAAACAAGTAAAGTCAGCCACTTATTTGTTATTAAATGCATTTCAGAAAAAAAATTTTGCTGTTAGGCACAATTAAGTCCATTGGTGACATTAACTCTCAAAGTATATCACATAAAAGCCTGGTCAGGTCAAAAGAAACATTCTGGCCTGGACTTGAAATGAAGTGTTTCGAAAACCTTTTGGCAGATTGGAATATATAACAGCCTTCAATTTATATAAAGATGGTGATTCCAAATATTATATTATCTTTCATGTAATGGAACACCATGAAGTTATTAAAATATCTGGTGGAGGCAGTAGTGAGACAAAAAAAAAATATTGCTTGTAAAGAAAAGCTGAAGTAATATTTGGCTTCAAAGGGACGTGTCAGGCACTCATATGGGTTGTGGTAAATCACAGTCAGATCTCAGCTTCTAGTTCAAAAATGGTTGATTTGATTGAAAACATTTCCCAACTATTTACCACAATTCAAAATGAAATGGAAAAACTTTCTATCATCTTTTTTCCCTTTTCTGGAGATAAATCTACTAATTCAACTGTATCCAAAGCTTCAAATAGTTTGGTTATTTTTCAGAGATGTTTAATCAATAACTGTTGGTATTTTACTTCCAGGATAGTTTTACAAAAAGGTCATACAACGAGTGCTTCTGAAATATAAAATGTCTTGGAAAGCTTCTAAAAAATATTTCCTAAAAGAAGACTTCAAAATGTTTTCTTGTGAATAGGAAAATCTGTGGTTCTGCCACTGAATTATTGGGAAAAAAGAAATAGATTTGAAAGCAAGAATGATGAGGTAAAATTCTATGACCTGGTGTTTTCAGGTCAGGCTAAATAATGAAAATTGCCAAACTGTAGCCTTAATATTCTATGAAAAATATCCTCAAGGTATCCCAGTAATGCAGACATTCTTCCTGTCTCAAAAGCAATTTTACCACACTGGGTTTTTATATTCTGTCTTCGTCATGGCAAAAGGTCCCACATCTCAAATACATCATGATATTCCTACTGCCTCCAATTTAACTCACCAATAATCACATTATACTTCCCCTGTATATTGATCTTGATGACGCTCTGGCTCCTGCAGCTCCCTTTGGTGCTTTTAGGTGGAATATCTTCAACCACTGGAATAAAGTCTGCTGTAATTAAAGATCTGGTGCTGGAGACTTCACATACACGAGTAGTGTTTGGTATGCACACACTGAGTTTGTCTTCACACAAAATGGGACTGCAAATGTTTGGGCTGCTACTAAAACAAAGCTCCAAGGCTGAAGAATTCATTTGCTTTTCCCAGAATCTGGTGGTACCCACACTATGGTTAATACTCAATCCTGAGAGATTCTGCAGTGTGCAAAATTGTCAGTCACAGCATCCTAGAATGGGATTGGTTTGGGTTGGAGGTGACCTTAAACCTCCTCTAATTCCAAACCCCCTTCCATGGTCAGGGATGCCTTTCACTAGGTCAGGTCACTCAAAGACTGAGTTATGTCTTGGTGATGGTGCAGGCTCTGGGCTGTGGCTCAACTTTGTGTGTCTTAGTGTAGAGCAAGCATGCAAAACCCTCCCACCATCTGATGATGGCTCTGATAGGTGTTAGATGTAGAAAAATATTATCCTTCCTTGCTTCATAAAAACTTGGCATTGAAAGTACTTGATTGTCACACACTCATCACATTCATCTCTGTATTCATGTATGAAGACAGCCCACTTCTTAGCATCACTGGCTTTGCTAAAAAAAACAATCCAAAATTAGCAAATAAATCTTGAGAGACCTCCAGTCCAACATTCCTCATCTGGTAAGACATCCACAGCAAGTCTTTCAACCTCCACACCTCAACAGTCACTCCTTCTTTTGACCTAAGTGAAAATTTTGTCCTCCAAACCCTCAATATTAAGATCTTTCAGACGTGGGCATTTCTTCCAACCTGAGAGCTGAGTGAAGGCTACATCCCCTCCCTGACCCCTTATGCAGTTTTTACCTGACTCCTAATCAGGTCTGACATGATCTAGCCATGTAAACATCTCCTGAAAGGTCCTCAGTATCTTCATCTTTATCTTGATATTTAAAGGCTGGGCTGTTCCTGTTTGGCTTCTCCATCGTTGTGAAGCTCATCTGTCCCACTGCTTTGGGATAATATATCACAAATAGCTGCAGTCAGGACTGTTGCACAGCATGCAGGACACAAAACTGATCTATGTTTGTGGAGCAGTGTTACTGTCTGCACATTTTCCAAACAGATTAATCCCTGGTTGATCCTTGCTTGAAGGCAGGGTGGGATCTGAGGTGCCCCAGGGCTCTTCATGGAGCACACAGAATGAGGAGAATTGGCCACTTGTACCCTGATTTTCAGGATGCATTAAATTCAGTGCAAGTGCTGGTTAGAAAGGCCGTATTTCTTTAGAAATTAGCTCTTTCTTATTTGGCATGGGAAATAAACAGCTTTTTATATATCAGAAAGAAACACGTTGGCTATGTTTAAATGCAGCTCACTAAGCTCTTCTCTATAATAAAAACTTTCTGAATGGGAGTTCTGCATAGAAAACATCTCATTCTGTGTTTCAGAAGCTGAGGTTCCCCTGGTAAAGCCAGGAGACCTTTCCCTGCTCCCCTCCCTGGACTCTTGTTCCTAAACTGCAATTCCATGTTCTGGGGTTGGCTGTTAGCTCAGCACACCCCTCACCCACATCCCCACCTTCTGATCACACTGGCATCCATAATTGCATTCTAGAGATTAAGAACAGGAAAAGGGAGCCCAGCCCTTCTTACTAACCTGTTTTAAGGAAACAAACCACTTTGGCAGCTCCCCTTCACTGCTGCAGCCCCACATGAGGCTCTCTCCTCTCCAGCTAAGGTAAAGGGTCAATGGTTTTGCCTCTTTCAGGGGGATCCACAGGGATTATCACACGAGCAAAAGTCATGCAGGGCGGCTGGGTAAACCTCTCTTTGATCTAAAATCTTCTCTGCAGAGTCAGTAAACCTTTCAGAAATGGGATCATCAAGTACAAAGTGTCTTCCTATCTGTCTGTCCCTCACCTGCTGCACAGTGATGTGCCTGGAACAACTGCTGCCTGAAAGGATATCCTCCTCCTCCTCCTCCTGCTCCTTTTGATGGGTTTTGGGGGACAAGGAAGGCGGGGGGGTGGAAGGGGCTTAATCGCCTTCCCAGCAAGTTTCACTAGATGGCAGTAAGCTGAGGGAAATGAGGGAGAAACCCCATTTTCGAAGGACTTGGTAAAACCTCAATGACAGCTGCTTACTCGGCATTTCACCCCAAACACAAGAGACTGCTCCTTGGAAGTGGCATCTCTGTAAAAGGCATCATGATTTATTTAGAATTAACCTCTCTTCAGCCTCTGTGAAAGCTTCCATGGTCAGGAGGAAAACTGGAAAACTTCTGCCTTCACCAGCTGCTCTGCAGGGATACCGAAATTTGCCTTTTGCCTCCCAGCTTCTTCCTCATCGCATCATTTCCTTCGGGGATCCAGCTCTTCTGTAACCCCAAAACAACCTCAAAGGGTCAGTTCATGCCCAGTAGCCTGGAAGACTTCTGTGCCCAGCCTCAGGATGCTCCACAGGACACTCAGAGTAGAGTAGTTTGGTTTCCCTGCTGAGCTTAGATGTTCAGAACCTGCCATTCGGTTTGGGTGGGAATTTTTCAGCTCATTTATTATTTTATCAACCCATATTTGGTGTAAGTAACCCTTTGATTTGAGGCTGGGCACCTGGCTTTGTCCCTTTGCTCTTGTTCCCTGGTGGCAGTGGTGGCAGGGATATCACAGACTGTGCAGGGATATCACAGAGCAATGCAGCCACTCACTGACCTGCACTAGAAGGTGCCAATTGATGCCATGAGGCTTTTCCTTGCAGGTTCCCTGTGGATATTGCCAAAGCAGGCTGAGGCTAGCCAGGGAAGAGCCACAGTGGGAAGTGCCGTCAGAAATGAGAGACTGTCAAAAAATTGTGCAAATAGGTTTGTTTTAACAAAAGTCTCTGCAGGAGACTCCCCAGGGCAGCAGTGGGAAGGAGTGTGTCAGGGTGAGTGGTCACTGTGTAAGACCCTGTCCTCAAGCCTCTGTCCCAGGCAGGACTCTCAGTGCTGGCACAGGGAGATCTCCTTCTCCAAGCTCCTGTGAGAAGGTCCAGAAGTCTCTCAAGTTTTTCTTCCTGAAAAAATGCAAAATCTCCCAAATTTAAATTCACATATTTCTACCCTTCAAAGCCTTCTAGTGGAAGGTCTCTGTCCATGGCAGGGGAGTTGGAACCTAATTATTTTCAAGATCCCTTCCAATCCAAACCCTTCTGTGCTCAGAAGGGAATTTGAGGATTTTTTTCTCTCAAGCTCTCATCTCAGTCTGCACAATGGAGCACAATGAACCAACTTCCCTGTGCATGAAGAGTAAAAGGACCCAACTCCCTGTCAGACCCAGGAGAAGCACAAGGTGCCCCTGGTGCAAACACAAAGCTTGAACACCCTTTCACATTTTAGCATCGAGGTGAAAAACGAGAGAATTGTTTGCAGTGAGTGAGGACACAAAGCTTACTGGAGCAGAGGACAAGAAGGGGATCTGAGCTACCATGAGGGACATTCCTCATGGAATAGAATCAGCTGGAACATCCCCCCAAGAAGCCCTAGAATCCCAGTGTCCCAAACTCACAGCCTGTGTCTCTAATTGGTGGAAGGTGCATAAATCAGGAGATGGGAGTTTAGGAGAAGAATGCTGCCTGCAGTGGTCTCTGGAAGGCTCTCCCTCTTTCTGTTGGCTATTGGGGGAACTTAGACTCTTATTTTAGGAGATCTAGATGACCTGCTTATGGCTAATCATTCCACATTTCAGTAATGGAGTGCCTGAGTGAGACAGAAGGGCCCCAAAGCCCAAGGCTGTATGTCTCATATCAATCTCTCTTACGAACAGAAATAGCCTTCCAGGAGCCAATTCTCCCCAGTTTTCTTATAGCTCTAAATAATTATTTTGAATTGAAAATCCTTTCCAAAGAGTGGCTTTAAATGATGTATTTGCTGCTTGGACAGATTTAAAAGTTGGACAACACCCTGCAGAGATTTTCTCACCTTTATGTAGCCTTTCTTTCCTGCAGGACATTGAAGTGTTCTACAGATGAGCAATGCAATGCCATTTTCAGTCACATAAAATCAACCTTACTTTAATGAGTGAAAAGAGCTCCCAAATGCATCTTGGCTATCCGTGAGGGTTGGCCATGCAAGATCCATGCAGACTCACTGCCTTGACTTTCCAGGACTTCACTCCCTTTTGTTCCTCATGCCCACTTAGAATAAAGTTCCTATAATGAAATGAAGATATTAAACCCAGCTATTTCTTATGCATACTTGTCATGAACCCACGAGCTGTTGTCCCAGGAAGTCTCAGCAATCTTTCAATCTCATTGCTATTAAGCCTCTTAAAATTACTGCAAGCATCAACATCAGTGCTTGGATTTGTTTAAAAATCAGAGGTGAAAATGAAGTTTCAGCGATAACGCTGATGTTGATAATATCAGTCTCTCCTACCCTGGGAATGAAGAGTCATCTTCTGCTCATAACCCATCAGGGATTCCAAATCTGTCTCAGTCACTCAGGAGGTGAAGCCTGTGAAAGCAGCAGCTGTGCTGTGTTAATTTGCTACTACAGAGCTCAGTGAGGCTGGGACACCAAATCAACGCTCCTGGTATTGATGTGGCTGATCAGGAGCTTTCAAGGTTGGTTTGAGGTGATGTAACCTACACCTCCCTAAGAAGATTAAGCACATTAAAGGGAGGTTACTGCAAGCACTGGACTGTTGCATGCTTGGCAAGGCTCTGCTGTTAATTATTGCAAAGTCTCTGCTGCAGGGATTGTGTCAGCTTTGATTGCACTGGTTTAGGAAGCAAAGGGACATGGGGTGCATTTCAGCATTCCAGTTAAAGAGGAGTCCATGGAAAACTAGCAGAGAGCTGAGAATACAACCAAGAAATGGATAGCATTGTCATTTTCCTTGCATTCATAGCGCTGCCCTTACGAGCAGCTGTTTTCTAAAAGCTTTTGGGTTGTCACACAGGAAGATGGAAATGCAGCCTGCTACTGCTAATGAGATTACAGACTCTAATGCCCTCCAGAGAGACCAAAAATCCCCATTCAGCAGAGAACTGAGAAAACAGTGGAGGGGTGATTAAAGGTGAGCTCTTACACAGCTCTTACTGTCATAACAGTGTCCATCCCTTGCAGGAAAACCTATGGCACACACCAAGGATGCCTCCAAACTCCTCATCCCACTGCGGTCAACCACAGCTATTTATTCATAAATACTCTTGAGAATGTATTAATTGCCACTTGTTTCATGGGATGACATCATCCAGTGGAGGAGGAGAGCACAAAGACCATGGCACTGAGCCATATTTTAGGTAGGGCAAGTCTAAATGTTGAGTAAATCAAACCCAGAATTCCCTGCAACAAATCCCTCTCAAAAAAAAAGCCCAACGAACCACGGACAAACAAACCCACCAAGAAAGCCTCTCTTAAAAAGATTTCAAATAATTAATTTTGTGACAAAATCAGCAGAGGTTCCTAAGCCCTAGGAATCCAAGGTGTTTTATCAGTTTGCTCAAAGCAGTGTGACATCTACACATTTCTATGGGCAGGGGAAGGAAGATGGTGCTGGTATCTTGTATGCTGAGAGTCTCTGATGGTGTAAGGAAGAAAATACGACACAGTGTTATTTAAAAAAAAACAGCCTCTGGTGAATTGAATTCCTTATGGCAGCTATAATGATGGGAAATCTGAGGAGAAGTCTCCCCTCTCAGGTCAGACTTCCTGGCATGAGACATGAAGAGTTAGACCGTCCAGCTTTAAGGGACAGGCAGCTGCAAATGTGGAGCTGGGTCTCCACATGATTGGACCTAAAACAGTGAAGTCACTGATTTGGGTAACTTAGTCCTACCTTTTACTGCTGTAAATGAGAGATTAGCCAGGTCCTTTGTGTGTGTGGTGGGTACAGTGATCTAAATCCAGCATTGCTTGGACTCAGAGGAAAAGGGGGCTTTCCCATGAGAAAGAAGGGCTAAGGTTTTACAGATCCTATTCCTACTAACACCTCTGATCTCCTCAGGCATAGTTGTCCTTATCTCTCAGTTTCAGTTGCCTGATAATAAGACGGGGGCATCATCCTTCTTCTCCAAAGGAGAACTTCTGTGTTGCTCAGAGTGCACATCCCTGGTCTGCTGTGCCCATTGACATCACAATGGGAAAGAATTCCACCCAAAGAGGAGAAGCAGATGGAGTGGTGATGTTTAATGTTCCAGTAGCATCAGAAGAAAGGATAATTTCAGCACTGAAGCCTTGGGATCTTGGCTCTTGGGATCATTTCTCTAGTTCCAATAACCTCTGACAGGAGAGGGCATTTGCAGCTGCATCAGTGCAGACCAAAACTTGGCTGCACACAGACAGGTCTGAGCAGCATTTTCAAAGTGCTTGGTAAAACCTGCCCTGAGCCATAATTGTGCTCTTAATCTTCTCTCCACAACATTTTCCTCTTTCTCTCAGTATCACTTTATTTTGCCAAAGTCAATATTTCAGCTGTTGTCTGCTTTAAATTTGATGTTTATTCTCAGCGTTCAGATTTTATTAATTCAGCTCCTTTTTATTGCTGTTTGTCAGCCTTAATTCAGGAGTGTTTATCATTTGTAGATGGAGTAATATGACTACTAAAAGGCTCCCTGACATAATTTGCTGCCCTGTTAACAGCAGCAATAATTTGAGCAATTAGCAAGGCCTTGACATGGGGCTTAGCTTCTCTGTCACATCAGAATTCCTCCTTGGTGCAGCTGCCATGCTATTTATACTCCTCCAGCAGGTCCCAGACTGAAACAGTGCCCAGGAGAGCAGCCTATAATCAGTCCCCTTGCAATGGCTGTGACTGGATGAGCACTAAATAAGTCCTGGCCTTGATTATATTAACGAAGCTGTGTGGGGAATGCCCACTGGGAAATCCACAGACAGAGGAGCCTGTGTGCTCACAGCATCCCTGACTGTCTGTCCCTTTGCCAGTGACCATGGCTTTCATAACAGAAGGGTCATTTCAGCTCCTGGAGATCAAACCTGGGGGATCTTCCCCCAGGAGAAGCTGAACCAATCTCCCAAATGCTCATCCTCACCTCTCCAGTAATTCTTGGCAGCAATGGTTTTTGTGCCTCACATTAAATACACCTCTGTGGCCCCTTGTATGAAGTGCAAGGTGGCAACATTAAGTCTCCTACACCAGTAAGAACTGGGAAAACCCCTGCAGACTGACAGAGCATCACTGGTTCAGCCAAGTGGCACAGCACAGTCTCAGGGGAGATCTTCAAGGCACCTGGGGATAAAAAATAAAACCTGTGTTTTACCATCTCATAGCCTGGACAGGGAATTGTGACGGGGATGTCTCACAGGGAATAAAAACTGATGGAGCTGGACTTGCCTCAGACCCTGAAGGTCCCTCTGTGCCTGAGACAGTCCCTTTCCCTAGCAAGGCAGGATTAGACCCTGAATTAGAGGTGCCATGGAGAGCAACCCCAGCCCCTGGCTGGCCAGTCAGCTGGGACTCAGAGCCCATGGGTCCCTTCAATGCACAAAACACAATCCTTTCACTCTAGGAAAACCCAGCTTCATCAAACACCCTGGAAAATTTCACGTTAAAAAAAACCCTGTGCAATGTCAGAGCTTTAAGCCACCACGTTAAAGCTCTATTTTTGGATCTTATTAAAATAGATACAATCTGTGCATAAAATAAATTACTTGCCTTACAATTTTCAGCTCAGTTAAGGATTTACAAGTGCAGTAATTAACAAACTTGTTCTGCTTTTTGCCATCAAGACCCTGATTCAGCACAGGCTTTTGGTGAGGTCTGGCTCCCCTCAGGTGGCTGAGGGCAGGTGACAAGGTGCTAGCCCAGAGGGGTGCTCCCCTCTGTGGGCTGGGAGGACTCATTCAGCCACACCTCTTGCTTTACTCTGCACAGCAAGACCCACACAGGAGGGCTGGAAGGCACCTCCTTGCCTCAGCAGTGTCTGGGATGCAGTGAACAGGGGTGACAGTATTTCCAGGTGTCCATCCCAGAAGGATGGGATTACAGGATAATGGCTGAGATCCATGCTGGTTAGCAGCTTGGGCTGCAGGCAAGTTTGAGCTGGCTTGTAAGTGTCTAACACACTGTGTTGATTTACTGTAAATCTATAGATTATCTGTTCAGGAGGGATCATTAGGATCAGCTAATCTGCCCTACAACGCAGCAGAGCGCTGCAGCCTCACTCCCGCATGGGCTGTGTGAGGAAAGGTCTGTTCCAAGAACCTCTCCTGCAGGGCAGGGGCTTGGAGCCAAGCTTGAGCTGCACCCTAGACTTACCCTTTCCTTTCACTGAAGTTCATCAGCAGGATCTCAGAATGAGCTTAAAGCTAAGCCTGATTAGCTCACACCTAAAACAACTTAAAGTCTGTGTTTCACAGAAACCGACCTCAAGACTGACAGGTTAAAAGACTGCACAAAATAAGGTCAGAATATACAAAATAATGCAGTCTGCTTTAGCAGGCAACTAGCATCTGCAACCAGGAGCAATTTCATTCTTTTCCTGTGAGCTGCTGCATGACGTGATCAAACAGGCATAAGTATCTGGAATTAAAGGCCAAAAAAATAGAGCAATTGAATTGCTGATTTCTCTGTAAGGCTCCCCGAGATAAAAGAGCTGTCCCCAGGGAAAAGAAAGACTTAGGGAAAGCATGAAAGGCATGGCTGATGTTTGTCTGCTTTGCATATAATCCCCTGAAAATTAGAATGTCCAAAAGCTTGTGACAACACAAGCGGGACTAATGCTGTGGGATCACATGAGCCATTATCTGATGCACAGGTGAAGATGGTAATAAAGTGGCTGAAAAGCAAACTGCTAGTGAGAGAGGGGAACAGCAGGCTCACTGGGTTATGGGTTGTGCCAGAAACACCTCTTGAGATCAAGCAGTAAAAATAATTAGGGTTGGGAAGGCAAGGAGTGAGGTTCCCAGATGGTGTAGGCGATAGATAAGGAGTCATCCTTTTTATCTGCTGCCAGGCCATCCGTTCATCCAGTTCTGTGGCTGACTCAGATCTCTGTCAACATGCAGGGCTCTGTGCCCCTGGAGCTGGCAGGGCAGTGCTGCTTCCAGCCTGCATTCAAGGCTAGGCAAGCCACGGCTTGTTTTGAGGTTTGGTTATTTGCTTTTGTGTTTATACAACAGAGAGGAAGCTCTTGCCAAGGTGAAGATGGGCTGACACCTCTCTCTGGAGGATCACAGCTGGCAGCCCGAGGCTGGATGCCTTGGTTTGGAAAGACAGGAGTCTGCTAAGGAAGGCAGGAGCGTCCCCTGAAATGGAGAATGTGAACCCTCCCCACCCCTCCAAATTGCTATAAATTTTAAATTAAGGGGCTCTCAGGCAAAAATATGGGCGCAGGAAATAACAGTTCTTTAATAGGGAAGGAAAAAAATAAAGGATAAAATAAACAATGCAGTACACTAGAACAACACTGACAGAGTCAGAACCCAACCTGACACCCTGTGGGTCAGGCTGTTGGTGGCAGTCCCATTGGAAATGTGGCTGCAGCCCTCCTGCAGTGTCAGGGGTGGTTCTGTTGGAGCAGGGGGTCCTGTAGAGAAGGATGTATTCTTCCTCTGAAAATCCAGTGGAAGAAGAGGCAGCTGCTGTTCCTCTGGGGAATCCAGTGGAGAAGCTGTGCTGGTGTCTCAAAAACCTCTGGATTATATCTGGGTAGCAATGCTTGGCTCCTCCCTCTGGGCTGGGCATTTCACAATGGGATGCTGTAGCTCTTATCAGCCATGCAGTGACATTCAATGGCTGTTATCAGCAATGTCCCCTCCAGAGGGAGGTGTGAATGTGGTCACTCAAAGAGAGAGATAAGGCAAACTGCCCACTTGACAAAAGACAACTGCCATACAGATGGTAATGGAAAACATCTTGCATTGCAGTCTGGAGCACTGGATAACCTGGCTGCCCCACACATGGCTCCCACACCCTGCTGAGTAACTCTGGGTGCAGCAGGGATGAGCTTTGCCAATCCTGTGGTCCTTCATGGAACATGTGGAAGCCCTGCCCAAAGATCAGCTCCATCACTGCTTGTTCATTCAGCAAGTATCAGACACAGGGGTTATCTGACCACTGCCAGGACCAAACCAATCAGCCTTTCCTTTCCAGGTCTGCCAGTGTCCACACACACAGTTGTAATTTACCCAGAGAAGCTGCAATTTGCCCCTTCTCTGACAGAGAAGGTCACAAATGGTCTTTCACAGCTCCCTGCGTATACAATTTTGTGCAGGTTTCACTTTGGTTAATGGTGCACCTGATCAAGACCTTTATTGAGGAGTATGTGGAAGGAGTATCCTCTGTTGCTGCATTTACCTGAATAGCACTAGCACTTGCAATTATACTGGCTGCAACAAAACTCTCTCAGGCATCCCCAGCCTGGATGGAGACAAGGCAATCAAGCCTGAGGTCAGGAAAACACACTGCTCCTCAGGGCAGCATTGCACAGGCCAGGGCTGCTTTGCAATTCCAGGGCCTTTCTTTCCAAGCACACAGTCCTAAGCCTCCCACAGACAGTGGCAGGATTTTACAGCGCAGAGGTGTGTCTTGGAAGGACAGAACTTTGAGAGTGGATGAATAACAGGGCTGGTCAAAAGCTGATGTCTGTCAAAAGGTCTGTCTGAAACTCAGTAATCAGAAGCTGCTGAGTGAGCTACCCAAAATTTTTCTGGCTGTGTTGGTGATGGCAGAGCAGACCCAGACTCTTGGGTGTTCATGTTAGGGCACCTGTGGTGGAGCCTTTCTTTATGGGTCATGTCACAGACACATTTTATGAAAAATCCTTTAGTTAGGATCTTTTCTCCTGAGAAGCTGAGAAGCCTCAGAGATGAAATGTAAACAATGATTATCTGCTGCTGTGGAATGCAACAGGTGAATCTGTGATTGGTCTCATGTGGTTGTTTCTAATTGATGGCCAGTCACAGTCCAGCTGTCTCGGACTCTCTGGTCAGTCACAAGATTTTATTATGATTCCTTTCCTTTCCTTGCTAGCCTTCTGAGGAAATCCTTTCTTCTATTCTTTTAGTATAGTTTTAATATATCATTTCAATATAATATATATCATAAAATAACAAATCAGCCTTCTGAAACACAGAGTCAAGATTCTCATCTTTTCCCTGATCCTGAGACCCCTGCAAACACCACCACAGGTCATGCAGAGAGGATGCAGAGAGGACACAGAATGCCAACATTCCCTACACCTCCTGCATTTGGTGGTGTTCATGGAAACCTGATAAAAGCTCAGAGTGGGAAATCTATCAAAATCCTTTGCAGGGTGGCTGTGAAGCAGCCTCCTTCCCAAGCCCATGCTGCTTTTGAACAGCTTCTTGCTCCACAGGATTGTGTCAGATCCTCCTCCTTCACACAAAGCAGAAAGTGCAAAATGTGCCAAATGCAGCAAAATGGCAAAATGTGCCAAAGGCAGGGACATAAAAACCTCTGGGGGAGGAAAAACCTCACTGGGGAGAAGAAAAGAAACTGGAGTTACAGAAGAAACCCTGTGTTCATGGGAGCTTTGTAGAGGTGGTACTTGCAAGGATATGACCAGGAACCATCAGTGAGAAGCAGAAGGAACACTAGGTCGTGCTGTTTCCCTAAATTCCTGTGCAGCAGGGCTGTGCTGCTTGCATTTTTCTCACAGGGATCGAGGGATCTTTTTGTGCTGTGGGTTAGCTTTTTTCTCAGTTTGGGTGTTCTTGCAAGGAAATGAATTGCATTTTCTGCATGAAATGCTTTGGGCACACAGGAAAGGAGTAGGGCAGTTTTTTATAGGGGACCAAGGCTCCTGTGCTAAAATGTGAGATAATGCCTCACTTTATAGGGAAGGAATTATCAGTATCAGCAAGAGTTCAGAGTTTAATTTGCCTTGCTGCTATTCCTATCATATCAGGAAAAAATAAAGTTGGAGTTGTCTAAGGACACAAACTCAGCCATGTGCTGACATGAGGCACGAATTAATCCACCTGGGCATGGGGAAGAGGTGGCCCTCTGACTCTCTTGTTCTGCTCTAACTGTGTGGAACACTTGAATTCACTCTACCCGAGGGCTGAGCATTTAGCAAACTGCTGCAGAGTTATCCCATGTCTCAGTAGGGAAAGACCTTCAAATGAGTGATTTATCAGCTTTGTTTCCTCTGCACAGTAAAGAATACTCTGCTCCCAAAGAGTTTGTTTGTGCTGCCACTGTAAAGTGTGGCTTGTGCCTCCCAAGGCTTTTCAGTGAACACATGGAATCAGTGGGGGCAGTTCCAGCTCTGTGATGTTCATTGCTGTGTGTGCATTTCAGCAGCACACAGGAGCTTTAAGCATTTTTCTTTAATTTAGCAGGGAGCTGTTGCAGCTGCTGAGGCACTTCAAAGACCATTCTGTGCATTGCTCCTGCACCTGACAAACACAAGGCCATGCTGTTGTTAAGTTGCCAGTTTGGAGAGAAATGGCTTTTGCAAGCAGGAGCCAGTGCCAGCTCACACTCTTGGGTCTGGCTGTAGCCCCACCACGTCTGTGTGTGCTTCTCCATCACTACAAACCTCACATGGCTTCAGAGCCACAGGAGGAGCGTTGTGGATCGCAGACAGATGAGAAAATGTGAGCTCCATAAATAATTTGCAGGTTATAAATAGTGGTATCTCCCTCAAGACCCAGTATAGGCAGGGCTGGAGCAGCTCTTGAGAGCCAGGGATTCAGAGTGTCCAGCAGCCCTTTCCCCACCACAGCTGACCAAATCATTTATATGCAAATGTAATATTTAGAAAGCTGTGCTCTTGTGCCTGACATTTTAACCTGATCCCTGAGCTGATGGCTGAAAAATGGCCCTGACATGGAAAAGAACTGGTAAAAAAAAATGAGAATTTTCTGTTGTTTAGCTCATAGAACCATAAAGTGGTTTGAGTTGGAAGGGACCTGTAAACCTCATCTAGTTTAACCCCCCTGCAATGAG
The DNA here is from genome assembly GCA_039654755.1 of Calcarius lapponicus. Taxonomy (NCBI): domain Eukaryota; kingdom Metazoa; phylum Chordata; class Aves; order Passeriformes; family Fringillidae; genus Calcarius; species Calcarius lapponicus. The sequence continues at coordinate 12,242,590 of CM077463.1, forward strand.
CAGGGACATTTTCCATCGGATCAGATTGCTCAGAGCCCTGCCCAACCAGACTGTGAATGTTTCCAGGGATGAGGCATCCACCACCCCTCTGGGAAACCTATGCCAGATTTAACCCCCCTCAAAGCAAAAAACTTCTTTTTTTATGCCTGATCTGAATCAATCCTCTTTTAGTTTAAAACCTTCACCTCTTGTCCTGTGTCCACAGGCCCTACTGAAAGGTTTGTGCCCATCTTTCTTACAAGCTCCTTTTTGGTACTGAGAAACCACAGCAAGGTCTTCCTGGAGCCTTTTCTTCTCCAAGCTGAACAGCCCCAACTCTCTCAGCCTTTCCACATAGGAGAGCTGCTCCAACCCTCTTTGCTGCTCTCCTCTGCACCCACTCCAACACATCCACATCCTTTTCATGCTGTGAGCCCCAGAGATGGATGCAGGTCACCAGGCTTTGTCCTGAGTTAGTAGCAGCCAGATGCAGATAAGAAGGCAAATTTTGGTCACCCAGGGACACAAGGCAGCTGTGAACCTGGGTGAACCTGGCCCATCTGCCTAGCTGGGAGGAGGAAAAGCAGTGACTCAGTGAAACTGGCCAGTGAATTTTTGCCTGCTTGGCATAATAAATATAAAATAAATCAATGGATTGAGCCTGTTGGCTGTTAAAGGGAAGGTGCCAGCCCTGTGAGAGTAAGAGCAGCTCTGTGAGCAGGGATTTGTTACACAACCTGCACACACCACCCAGGACCTGTCCTGGAGGTAGCAGGCTCACAGAGCACAGCACCAGAATGAGTCAGGACACGTGCTCACATCACAAAATCATTTGAGGCTGGACAAAACCTTTGGGGATCATCCCATCCAACCACCTGATCAGAGCAGGGTCACCTCCATACAGCAGCTTGCCACGTCCAGGTGGGTTTTGAGTATCTCCCAAGGTTGGAGACTCCACAACTTCTCTGGGCAGCCTGCAGCAGTGCCCAGTCCTTGTCACAGTGAGAAGTGCCCCTCCAGCCCTGCTTCCACCAGCCTCAGTGCAAACAAAATTGCACAGGCCTTTGCCTCCTGCAACAGAAGGCTGAGACACCTTGGTGAGGCAGGTGGGACTCATTTTATCCCTGCTGTACCTATTTCACCAGAAGACAGAAAACATCAAATGCCAAAGCAAGCAATTGGACCTCTAGACAATCCTCAAAATAATGAAAATTATCCATCCCTGTTCAAGCTGCACCTTTTAATGTCTTTTTTCTTATCTCCATTTCTCTTTTTTCCCTTTTTTTTTTTTTTTTTTTTTTTTTTTTGTTTGGCTGTATATGACAGTTTTGAAAAGGACATAGTTCCCCATGCTTCAGCCCAGAAGTTACCTCTTACTAAGAGGGGTTAGGAACAATTTTATTTTGCTTTTATTTTACTACCTGGCAGGTTTTTGGGCGGGGGGGAGCTTTAGGTACAGGGGGCTGGCAGAGACCTGCCTACATGATGCTCCATTGATATTGGCTATTCCTGCCTTCCTAAGCTGTTTTGTGACCATTTTATACCTCAAAGCTACTGAGAACAGAATATTTGCTTACAAGAATTGCAGTCATATCTGTCAAATGCTGTAAGACTGTGGTTCCTTGTAAGACACAGCAACTGCACAAACAGGCACTGAGGCTGCAAAATGGAATAGCTTAATTGGTTTGCTTTCCCAAGGAGATGCTGTGCCAGACAATGAACACACAGCTTAAATCTACACTCAACAATAGCTTTGTCTATAAATAGGGCATTTTTAAGCAATGGGAAGAACAGTTGGGGTAGAACTAGATAACATTTTTCAGGTGGATAGTTTATTTGCTAATAAATGCTGTTCAGGCTGACTGAAACTATTCATAGGCTGAATTCAGCTAATGCTTTCTGCTATAAAAAGGGGAACCCCATTTTTCTTGACAAACCAGAGAAGGTTCATTTTAGCATTTCAACATGAAAAATTTAAAACAGAAAAAAAACACTCCATCTTAGACTTCAGCTTGATTTTATTTCTTTCCTTTGAAAGCCATTTTACTTCCTTACTTTGAAATGAATTGTTTTATTTTCTATCCACCCCAGATAAATCCTTTCTGTTTTATAGCAGGGAAAGCAAATAATTTAAAAGGGATTTTTTTTTATTCTGTTCCCACAGGCCTGCTCTGGGGCTTTGCTTGCTTTCTCCAATGGCTTTGGAGTGTGAACATAATGTGCAGCTGGTGAGCTTGTCTGTACAGCTGATAAAGCGAGTTACACCAGGGTCATGCTGAAATGAACCCTGCCTACAGGTCGAGTACATAAAATAAGAGTTCTCCTCCAGCAGCCTCATGTTACAGACCTGATTTATGTCCCCAGCACTTTGGTTCTGTTTGGAGCCTGGCATGGTTATGTGTAATCTGCCCAGCCAAGCTTGAAAGCTTCCCTTTTCTCAACTTGCCTGTGCAAGGCAGGGCAGGTAAGAGGCATAAAAATCAGCCTGAAAGGTCAGAGATGGATGGAGGCAGCACCAGTGGGTCTTGCTGCACCAAATTCCCTGTCTGTAACCCGTGGGAAGAAAACTTGCTGAAATACTTTTTGCAAGCAGATAAAATATGTCTTTTCCAGGCAATCTAACACTTGAAAAGCCTCATTAATAAGGATTGCAAATTGTGGAGGAACTATAGCTTCTATCAATGGGCCACAAGGCATTTTTCAAGCATTACCTGAACGTCAGAAGATAAAAGGGAAGAAATCAATCTAGACCTGATTTTCACAGAGGTTTCATGGTGATGCCTGCAGAGATTATTAAAAACATCTAAGCAGATTAGGCACACCTAAGCCTTCTTAAAAGCAGTGGGGTTTAGACACCTCACTTGCTATTGGTTTTTGCAAATCATTCCCAGAAATGGGGACATTTTACCTAAGCAACTTCAGGTGTTAAACACATGTGATTGCACAGGCTGTGATGTCCCTGTGCTGCTCTGCAGGCCAGGCAGGGTGAGGGAGGCAGGGGAGGCAAAGCTGCAGCACAATCCTGAGCTGAATCACACCTGGGAGGACCCTCCCTGTGAGATAACAGGACCTGTGAGATGACACCACAGCTTTGCTGGCTCAAAGCAAGGTCCATCTGCTCCAGAACAAACAGCAGCCAGCCACAAACTCTTGGGAGAAGTGTAAAACAAGGCAAGGCTGGAGAGATGCTTCCACTGTACATCCTCCCAGTGCCCAGGAGTCACCAGTTAAGGCACTGCCTGACTTCACCAGGTTTAACAACCCTTTATGAAGCTTTCTCTGTGATACTTTCCCTACTTTCACCACAATCTATTCAAATAAGAGATTTCTGTTGTTCTGAATCTGCAGCCTCACCGTGTCAGTGCATAGTTCTTTGGCCTGGTGTAATTGTATAAAATGACTAAATAAATAAATAATCCTTCTCTACTCACCATGTCTTTCCCCTTCATGATTTTACACACTTTGATCATATCTCCCCTCTGTCATCTTTCCCAGCCTGAACACTCCTTATCCATTGAATCCCACTGTACAAGAAATTGCTCCCTACCTGTACAGGGAGCCTGTGATTAAAGCTTAGTGTGGGTTGCTGCATCAGTCAGTGAGGAGACATTCCCCTTGCCCAAAACTGAAGTACAGATACCTTGAAATGGCACACAGCAGGCACTGGACAGTGCCCAGTGCCAGGACTGACAGGGAATGGGATGGGCAGAGCTGTTCTCAGCTGCCTCTGTGGAGGAAATGTATGAGGCAGGAGTAATTACAGACCTGTTCAAATACACTGTCTCAAGGACTCACATTTCTGGCCACACAAATGCTGCTTCTCTGGGATTCACAGACCACAAAAAAGTCTGCAAATCTTTTAGGAGAAGCCCCAGATCTTGGTTGTTTGTTTGTTTTGTTGTTTTTTTTTTTTTCTTAAAGGTTGTGTGGATCAGAAGCTACTGCAATGCATTCAGACCTCAGTCCATGATGTGCTTAGTCCCAGCTCCCAGAGAGGCCCTAGAGAAATGTAAATTCTCCACATTTATCATGATCAGTCCAAATGTAAATGAGAGTTAAAATAACCAAGAGTTGGCAACCACATCAAAGTCTGGGTGTGCTTCTCATTCAGCTGTGCTCAGGTGTTCTTCTCAGAAGGTGAATTTTCACCTTTCTTCAGCAATCCTGCATGCTGCCTTTCCCTTTTCACCTTTCTCCAGCAATCCTGCATGATGCCTTTCCCCATCCCTATTCATTTTTCACACTAAAAGGAAAACCAAAACCTTTTCCAAACTGGGGAGAAAACACATGGAAAAGGCAGAACGAGAAAAATTGATGAATTACAGTAAGTGAGAAGCAAGTGACAGACTCTTATTCAGGATTTCTGCTGCTGTCCTCCTCCATTTGCTGAGCACTGATTTCTCTCTTGTTTTAGGAAAAAAAAAATCTGTCATTGGTCATAGAAACCACCCCACCACAAGTTTGTCAAAATTGGCCAGTCATCCTAAAATTATGAACCTTCTTTTTGTTCAATAGGTGTATTTGAAAACATCATAAAAATATTTTTTTGGGGTGATCTGCAAAGGGAAGTGTTCTTTCATTCTCTGTGTGAATGTCTTCCCATTCCCTCAACCCAGTGAGAGTGATCACAGAAACCAAGGCTATGCAGATGCTTGCAAGTGACTGAATTATCATAGATTAGCTACTTATTACTGCTAGTTCAAATTAATATGCTTTATATTATAATGTGCTGGAAGCATGAAAACATTTTCAGGCTGGTGACTAGCAATCTGTTAAGCCATGATAACTTCTGCTCTTGCAGTGCATCTCCTTTCTTGAGGGAAAAGCAAAAATATTCAATGATGGTTTAACCAGTGACAGGTGACTGCTGCAGTGGCATAAATAAAATTTGCATGTCCTTGATGCTTAAGTCAGAGCACACCAAGATATCATTTTGAAATGAGTGGAACATATATTTTAATGCCTGCAAACATCAGAAAGATGTTTCAAAGAACAAACAGATCTTCCCTTGTGGTTAAATGCTCCTTGAGCTTTCCACCATCCAGGTCCAGGATCAGTTCAGTAGATGTGCTGGTGAAATCCAGCCCAAACCCTGCCCTTGGAGGGTCCCATGCACCTTCCAGAAAGGAGAAGCAGTTTTACCACGACTCCAACTATCCTCCACAGATGTTAAGTGGTATTTTCACACACTTCAGCTGATTGCTCAAGTGGTGTGGCAGGCTTTTCCATACAATCCCAGAGCAGCAGGGATCCCCAGGCATGTGGTCCCAGCCATTAGGCTGCTTCTTTGAGTGTTTTCCTCTTGCTTTTTAGCGCATGTGACATCTCTGTGCTGTGTGCTTTTTAATCTTTAGAGGTCTCTCAGCTCCCCATGCTGCCAATCTTCCCCTCTCCAAGCCCTTTGATCAGAGCCCTTTCCCTGCCATGCCCACCAGTGACAGTGGACACATGGCCCTCTGTCACTGTTGAGGACATCCCCCATGGACAGTGATGGACAGCTGATTTCCAGGCTGATTTTCCCTCCTGGATCATTTTTCCCCTTCCCCTCCTGCCACTGCTGCTTGCTTCCACCTAATGAAGGCTCACCAGGGCCAAGCTGCTCCCGAGGGAGCTGAGCTGGGGAGAGGCTGTGAGTGACACTGTGCTCCTCAGGACACCCTCTGCCCCCTGACCTCCAGGCATGAACAGAGGGAATGACTGAAGTGCATGGCCAGGATGGTGGAAAGGATGGGGATACTCCCTTTTTGTTTTGGTGGCTTTCCTTAAGGTGATGAATGAACCCATCTGATACCTCTGCACCTGCCTCTTTTCCTCAAGAGCAGCCTGCCAGGGCTGTCTGTCTGTCTGCTTGTTTGATGTGATTGCTGGAAGAGAAGGGATGCATCAGTGAGGAAGATGGTACAGCTCCAACATGGTCCCAGTGCCACCCAAACATTCTCCATTTCTTCAGACTAGGCCAGAATGACATTTGGGACTTATTTTATGGTATATTTGTACTTATTTTATGGTATATAAAGAGTGCAAAGGTACAGAGACAGTCAGAAAACCCTTCCATGGGTGTTTGTGTGCCACCTCACACCCAGGGAATGCACTTCTGGGGTCAACGGGGTCCCTAATGTGACTTCTTAGATATGGAAAGAGAAAAATAATGAATGAACATTGCTGTCAGAGAAGCCTCAGGAGGGACTGTGCCTCAGCAAAGAACATAACCACCTTCACCTTATTATTCATATTTTTTTTAAGGAGGAGGAGGGTCATCTTGAAGCTGTCTGGTGTCTGGGCTTTGCTAGAGCACAGTGCTCTAATGAAGGACAGGGTTAGAAGCATTTTGGGGCTGAAGGAATTAAGGAGTTGGCTTGTACCCAGAGTTGAAACAAAAATTGCTGTGGGGCTTAAACCTGTTTTTAACAAGAGTATGTAGCCTGCCAGATCTGGTGAGAGATTAGCAATTTAATTATACAGGCCCTGGCTTCCTGCTTCCCACTAAGTGCCTAAAACCCCTCTAAAGAGGCCCATTACCTTCCCTTTTTTTTTTTTTTCCTCTTGCATTAACTAGGCAATTCAGAGCAGCTTAAACACAGAGGAAGGACAGGGGTTCTCTCCCAGAGATCTCAGGGTTTTAAGTGCCTCCTGATGGCTCTGTCAGAGCATCCCACAAGAGCAAACCTGTCACTCCCCGCAGCGACCATTAGCTTCATCTCCAGCATCCCTGGAAACATTTTCTGTGTGTCCCCTCTTGAACTCACTGAGGAGAGCACGGGCTTTTCTCAGAATCTGGCTGAATTTGAGAGAGAAAGAGGCAGAGTGAGCAGCTGGGCTCTGGGCACAGGGCTCTGGGGCAGAAAGCCTCGGTGGGAGCCTTGGGGGATGGCTGAGTGCTGCTTCACGTGGGAAATGGGAAAGGCAGGCAGAAAACTGCTGAGAAACATGTGGCATGCAACCTGCTGAGCTCCAAAAGGCTGCTTGAAAGAGGGAGAAGGAGAAAGAAGTGGCAGACAGGAGGTTTTTGTCTTTTTCATTCACAGGAAGCAAGTTTGTTAAGGATTGTGAGGGTCCCGTACCATAAGCAATGAATTCTCTGCAACTGTTTTTCTTTCCAGCACTGCTTGTGGGTGGTTTTCAGGCAGTCCTGCTTCACAGATGCTCTTCAGAGGTGGGAGTTGACTTGTGTTACTACTGCAGATTCACCCATGCATGCAGCCATGGCAGTCCCCTTGGTTTCCTAGGGCTGTTTTGGTGTCTCTGGGTTCATCTCTGTGACTGTGTTCATGGGGGGTTTTTGGATGAGGGAAGAGACAAGGATCTGACTCCATGTTTCAGAAGGCTTGATTTATTATTTTATGATATATATTACATTAAAACTATACTAAAAGGATAGAAGAAAGGATTTCATCAGAAGGCTAGCTAAGAATAGAATAGCAAAGGATAACAAAAGCTTGTGTCTTGGACAGAGAGTCTGAGCCAGCTGACTGTGATTGGCCATTAATTAGAAACAACCACATGAGACCAATCACAGACCCACCTGTTGCATTCCACAGCAGCAGATAACCATTGTTTACATTTTGTTCCTGAGTTCTCTCAGCTTCTCAGGAGGAAAAATCCTAAGGAAAGGATTTTCCATAAAAGATGTCTGCGACACTCTCCCAGCTCCACATCCCCAACCAGGCACCCACGGATCCACAGGGTCTGGGTCCCACTGTTTTATGTACCAGAGCTTGTTTTGGCAGTAAGGATCCTGCTAAGGAGTGCAGGGAGCAGGTACCTGTAGTCCCACATTTCTCTTCACAGAGAAAAGCAAGGCACAACTCTTCCCAAGAATATTTCTGGGATTCACATTCTCTGAACCTCAGAGAAAGGAAAACAATTCTCATCATTTGCTGTGCCTGTGTTTGTGCCAAAGTAGAATGCAATATGGAGACTGTTTACCCAGAGTGATGGTCTTTTGTTTATTTGGCCCATCAGGGCCAGGTGTGTGTGTGTGTCAGGACTGTCAGATCACAGTCACGAGAAGAGGGCAGTGATGTGCAGTGGAGTGCTTGGCAGATTCAGTTTAGATGTAATATAGCATAGAATAATATAATATAATATCATATCATATCATATCATATCATATCATATCATATCATTAATATAATTATATATTCTATATAATTATATAGAATATATAATTAATATAATTAATTAGCCTTCTGATATCCATGGAGTCAGATGTATCATTCTCTCCCCTCATTGGGGCCATCACACTGTTGCAATAAGTACCAGATACTTTTAACAGGTATGTTCCTGATAAAGGCCCTTATGATGCAGAAAAGCAGTGACTTCTCCATCTCCTACACCTTTGTACATCCAAAGGACAGAGCTAGGAATGGATCAGACCCCAGAGCACCAGGCTGCTGCTGTCAGAGCTATTGGCTGTTTTACCTAAAATCCTTTAAAAACCAGAGCAAAGACTCTGCAGGCCACAGGAAATCTTGCAAGAATGTAAGGGAGTGTAATCAGCGACAGATTTGTCATCTCTGTTCCATGGCTGAGGAAAAGCACCATGATAGATGAGACCATGGCCTCCTCAAGCTATTTTTATGTCATGCTAAACCAGGCTTTAATTTCTGGGACAGCAAGGGGGACCTCCATTCCTCTTTGGTCAGCCACTGGGCCCTGGGGGTCAGCCCACTTTGGGGTCATGCTGGGGTAGGGACAGGACGTAAGACAGCAGTGGCACTGACTGAGGTGCTGCAGTGTCCCCAGTGCCCAATCTGTGTGAGCTGATTGCACCTTCAGAGGTGAGCCACACTCCAGATTTGGGATTGGAAAGTCATTTCCCCCAGTCATATTGTCAGGTGTTTCATCCTTACCTGGTTTTTCTTCCAGCCTGCTCCCTGGAACCAGCTGGGAAATCTTTTGGTTGTGTGGGAGCACTGGCAATGCACTGGTGCTTTCTGCCGTGGTTTCCAGCCCTACTTGCAGTTGGATGTTGGTGGGGTTTGTGCACACAAACCAAGACATCCCCTCTGCAGGGAGATCACTGAGGGTGACATGAACTTTGGGGGAACTGGATGTCAGGTGACAGAGAAAGGTATTCCTCTGAGATTCTCACACTCCCTGGACCCTTCCTAAAGCCTTGACTCCTTCAACCAAGAGATTATCTTAGTCCTCAACAGACCTCATAAAAAAGATTTTTTTACATTTCATTGTCCTGGGGAGGAGCATTGAAGTACAATGAAGTATAAAAAACAAAACTAGGAGCCCATAAGAAACAGCCAAAACAGCATTTTATTCTTTGGGTTCCATAGTTGGAGGATTTTTTTTTATTTTTATTTTTTTTTTTAGCAAATAAAATCATGCTGAGGTTTGATTCATGTTTTTTTAATTCCTCAGAAGTCTGCAGTGTCATTCTCCTGGTTTGGCATCCTAATTCAAAGTGAAATACATAAAGCCAAAAGGAGTGTGTCAGGGAGTTTCTCTAGCTTTCATCATCTTTTTTTTTCCCATCAGCAGACGCCATCCTTTTTGAACTGACTGGCAGTGTGTAAAAAGGAATAGAGGGAAGGGCTTGGCAATAAAATGTTAATGAGATTGTTATTATTGTTTTCAGTGCTATCAGCATAGAACCTTTATGCATATAACAACAGCTAAATATTCAACTACAGAAACTTGGTTTTAGCAAGCTTCTAACAACTCACTGCAGCACACTCCAGTGTCCAGCCTTTAGGACAAATTAACAGCTATCAGTACATGCTGCTTGAAGGATACACACCATAAGAGGAGCTTTATCTCTTTACCAAAAAGAAAGGATATGAAAAAATACGCGCGGATGAGGCACAAGCTGCCGCGGCTCTGCAGAGCCCCGCCGCGGGTGCCGGCCGAGCTCAGGGTCTGCACCCCCCTGCCAAAGGTGAGCTGCTGGCACCAGGGTGGTGCCAGGGGGTGTGGAGGGTTGGCATGGTGGGGTAAAGATTCATTATGGACTTCTGTAGGAGTTTTCTGAAGCTTAAATATTTAAAGACGGGGAAGGGAGGGGGACAGCATGAGATGCGGAGGTGGGGATTTCTTCTCTGTGGGATGAAGCCCTCTGGGACATCCTCTGTCCGAGTGAAATGAGAGGTTGCTTCACTGCATAAAGTCTCTTCAAATTCAGGCTAGAAGAGCAAGAGGCCCCAGGGCCTCTGAGAGTGGTCAGCTGGGAGCAGGTTGAAAAAAAGTCTTCCCTAATCCCCATCTGTGGTCAGCAGAGGCACAGGTTTCTGCTCCAGTCTGCCTCTAGAGAAACCTCTCTCTCTCACTGACTCTCTGCAGAGCAGTGTCCTTTACAGGGGGGGTTAAAATCTCTGAAGATCTCCCTGCTCCCCCTGTCTTCTATCACCTCTACAGCATTATTGTATCCTGTGCATGTTTGGAGTTTCAGGACATTGCTTCTCCTTGAGTCACCAAACTGCTCTCCAAAAGCCCATGCATCGCATAGCAGGAAACGCTGCAGTGTTTCTAAATGCTTGCCTGTACAAAGAGTGCCAGGGAAACACCCTGGAAGTGCCTGAGGATGATTTCTGTGAGCAGTGAGGATATGAGCTAGAGGAGGAAGGCAGCAAGGTGATGGGAGCTCAGTGGATTGAGCAGGGGTTGTTATTTTGGTACTTCTGGGTGCGTGGGGTTGCTCTGTGCATCTCTCCATGAGCAGCACTGGTGACTGATAGCATGGTACCTGCCACAGGCAGGGTGATTCACTGCTGCTTCCGTCACACCCAGGAAGCTCAGCCTCAGGTGAAGGGGTGTCCCACGTTCACTGATGGCTGATAAAACCCATCAGCAAACACAGTGGGATGGAAATGGCCTTGGCAGCCCAAAGCCCCTCTGTGAGGACTCCAGCCACAGGGGTAGCGCTACTGCTTGCATGGCCAGGGCCCCAGCTCTCTTGCTGTGCCAGACTTTGTAGAAATGCTAAAAGCAGAATTATGAGCATGCATCTCCAGGGTACCGTAAATATCATTTTTAATTAACTGGCAATTCTACAGAGGAGACTTTGTGCAGTTCTGTGAGACATGGGAACAAAGTTCAGCCTGTCCCTGTGACAGAGCTCCAAATTTCCCCTGCACTTTCCCAACCCAACGCCAGCAAACAGATGTGCTCTGTGCCTCCTATTTATGCGCTCCCAAGAAATTAGCACCCCGTTAAGCTACACAATGCAGTGCATTTATTTTTATTTCACTGTGCTGCAGCCTTTCAATGGGAACTCTACATTATTTCTTACTGGAATCAAATTCAGACTAGCATCAAGGGCTTCTTAAATCAACAGCCTATGAGGGTTTGAATTTTGTGCAGCAGAACTAGTGCTTATAGCCTTAGATAAAGTAAGATAAAGCAGCTGCCAAGATGCTAAGTCCAGTGTTTGACTCCAGTCCAAAAGGGAAGGGACAGAGAGGAAGATTTAATTTCCAAATACCTGAAGCTGGGACTGTGATTTGTTTGCAGACCCAGTTTAAGGCAATAAACAGCTATATTTATATCTCCTGAATGTGCCTATTATTTCAAGATCTCACCCACCAAGTGAAAGCGACATGACAAAGCAGCACTGTAGGGAGCCAAAAAATGTATAAAAAGCAATTGATCCATTATAGATGCAGTCTCAGGCAAGCTCAGTCTATTTTTAATCATTTTAATAATGCAGCTGATTTGCTGCATCAAGGAGGGAAGCTGAAGTGGGATCCCTCATGGCGAGCTAAATAATGGGCTCATGTGGCTCAGTGGCATCTGGACATCTCTGGGAGTGTGCATGGCTCAGCCATCTCCCAGGGGAATTGTGTCACTGCAGCAGCCCTGCCCAGCAGGTCACCCTGAGACATGGCAGACCCCAGAGGCCAATGGATGATGCTTTAGGAAAGCAAGGGAAGAAGTCAGTGGGACATTGAATTGTGGGATTAGAAAAGGGGAGGGTTTATCAACAGCGTTCAAGAGGTGCATTTCTACTGCTGAGATTTGGGCAGATGGATTGTGATGCAGGTTGCTGCCATGCCATGCAAGGATATGAAAAAATATGATTTTGGGCACGCACAGCCATGTCGTTATAGAGCGCGACACACCGCAAAGCACCAAGACTCCATCACAAAGGTGTATAAGAGCAATTTATTATAGCAACATGTTGCTTTTATAGTTTTTCAAGATATTTACATTTACTTAACAGACACGTTCACTGCCCATTGGTCATAAGAAAGAAACAGAGTTCTCAAAAGGTGAACAAGGAGCCACCAAGGAGTCATTCTGCGAGCCAACTAGAATCTGTATCTTTTAACTTTCTCTCCTTCATCACATTGCCATGGTGACAACCTTGGTGTCTTCCTCAAGAGAGATGCGGGGCTTTCCTTATCTTTAGGAAGCCTTCACTGGCTCACAAGAACAGCACAGAATGTCTTTCCTACACAGCCAGACTAGGAGACTGATTCCTTCATGTTCTCCACATTCTCCATGACCACAGCCCCCTCTCTCCACTTGAAAGAGACAAAACCCCTCTAAGCAACACTCACTCAGCTTATTTGTGCCAAAATGACTCCTTCATCCTTGGGTGGCTTGTTTGGCCTTGGGGGAAGTCTGGAAGAAAGAAAACTTGAGGTTTGCCTTCCCTTGCCCAGAGTGGCCTTTAAACGAAAGCGCATGTGAGAGGGACAGTAGACAAATGCCTTTAGCCAAAGGGTGGCTCTTAGGACACTCAGTTAAATCATAAAATACAGCAATGCCTTGGCTACAGAGAGCAGTGGGAGGCCATCAAGGAGAGAGGGACCACCCATGAGAAGCAATGCAATTGGGACAGTGAAAAAAGTCAGGAAGAAGATGAGATGTTGGTTGAATATGGTGACAATAAAATAGAAATTATAGCCACATTTTTTTAACTTGAAAGCTCAGTGCTCTGCAGCACCTGGGACTCCTCAGAGGCAGGATGATCCAGGACTTTATTTTGCTGACTTCTAAGCTCGCTTCATAAAGCAAACAGGAATGTTCCAGTTAGAGGCTGTAAAAGGGCTGGGACAAGCTTTGGTGTTAACCTGCCAGGACTCTGGTCCCTGCTTTTCTTCCCTGCAATACCTCAGAGCTGCTGGCACCTCCCATCCGGAGACCTCCTTATAAAAACGTTTGTGTTGCTGTCGTGTGGAAGCAGCGTTTTCCCTCCCTTATGGAGCTGTGTCAGTCCCACTGCGGGCAGGAGGTCAGGAATGGGACTCCCACGCTCATTCTTCATCTGGCAGCACGGGCCAGCCCCAGCCTGGCAAAGCCCTCGGATGGAAGAGTGGCTGCTCACTCCCATTGCCAGTGAGAGGACTGACGGACACGTGGGATCTCAGCTGGCCCACTGAGCAGCCCCAGATGTGTGGTAGCCTTGCCCGTGCACTGTGTACCTGCAGGATTGTCCCACACGGTTTAGATGAGGAGATGCTCTTGAAGGAAAGGAATGTTTTACCCTTTCCAAGTTACTCACCATCATTCTGTAAGTCTCTTTCTCCTTATTTTCCCCCCCTGGACCAAAGAGTCCATTTTGCTTAGTCAGTCATTTTTTTATAGAAGCCATTTTTGTTGCGTTTAATCATCTTCATTGCCTTTCCTTGAATCCTGCCCCTCATCTTTATGTCTTTTCTGGAGATAAAAGGATCAAAAGACAGTATTCAAGATGTAAGTGAACCCTGGTTTGATTCAGTGGCATATTAATATTCTCTTTTATTTGCCCCTTGGTAAATGTTAATATTTTATTTGCTTATTCAACCACTACTGAGCAATGAACTGATGTTTCATAGAATTATTATAATCCAAATATCTTACTCCTGAGTGAGTCCAGAGCCCATAATCTTATATGTGAAGTTCAGAACATTTTTCCTGCAGTGAACATTACTTCACATTTGGCGACATTAAATTTAATTAGCTGTTTTATTGCTCATTTACTTAGTCTCATCATATCTTTCGGCAGGCCCTTGTTCTCACTAGCCTGAATACCTCAGTGTCACCTGGAAACTGCTCCCTCACTGCTCTCCCTCTTTCACAGACTGCCTGTGAGTAGGTAGAGCAATGTGTGTCCTGACTCAGATCCCTGGAGAAAACTCAAAATCATCTCCCTGCTCGTTGCCTTGACTGCATAAACTCAAGGTTTGCAAGGTTCCTTCTCTGGAGATATATCACAGCTGGATGCCTTCCTCTGATGAGGCTGTTGCATTTCATCCTGGATCAGAGACTTGAGGTGGAGCCATAGGCTGACGTCCAGCCTTTGCTGCAGCTCTAGTTTAATTAATTCATTGCAAAATTATCACCAAGGCCTTCAGGTGACATTGAAAGCTGCTGCAGGATGGGGCTGACTTACAGCACCGTGAACCAAGGTGGGGGCAGATGGCTGTGCCCTGGGCCAGCTGGAACCTGATAGGCTTCACACTCAGCTCCAGGTTCAGTGAATTACCACAATCCAACCTGGAGGTGTCAGGCTGATCAGTTCCTGTGTCCAGGTTTTTGTGTGGAAAGGGAAATTGGAGATGGAGGGAAGGTTTTAGAAGGTGATGGTTCTCTGTCATCCAAGTTTACCAAGAGTATGGGATGTCCCTCTTCACCTTCCCCAAAGGGAACAACTCTTTGTTGAGAGGAGAAAACACAGGAAAACCTGGGGAGGAGATAAAAAAGATTAATCTTCAAATCCTCACTTTGATTATCTCAAGTAAAAAGGTTCACAACAGTTCTCTACTAGTTGTGTAGAAGGACAGCCTGACTTGCCACACCTGAATTGGAGCCCATCCCACACCTGTGAGATGACAAAAGCACTGTCCCAAATGCACTTTTACCCATATTTGTCACAGAGGTTCACAACTGAAGCCTTGGTCCCCTGGCTGGAGCAGTGGAGGAGAGCCAGGATGCCTTTCCTCGTGGGCTCCATGACCCAGGAATGTTTTATGCCTCATGGACAAAGAGCCTTCCCATCCGCCCTGGACTCCTCAGCTCCCAACTTTGCAAGCTGGACTGGGCCAGACATAACATCCTGGGACTAATTAAACTCAGATAATCTCATTAACCCCTTCTTGTCAACTTTTGGCCCTACATAGTAAACTTTTTCTTCTGTTTTTACACCCCTGTCTTTGTAGGCCTGTGCTTGCAGGGCAGCTGTTTCCTATCATCACCAACCACCTTCACCCCTGGAACTCCCCTAAGAAAACAATTCTGGGACCCAGTGTGTCCCCAGATAACACTTCAGCTTTTGAAAAACAGCATATTTTGCTGAAATCTCATTTTGGCAAAAATGCTACAGTAGTCTCCCCTTTTGAGCTCTTTTCTGGTATCTTATTCCCAAATGGTCGAAGAAAACTAGGAAGGAAGTGAGGAGAAAATGTGGGTGTAGAAGAACATCCTGTTCTGCACAAATACCCTGGTGTGTTGTCAGATGGATGCTCTGCTTTAAATAGAAGAGGTCTCATGCTTGCAAAGGCCAAAGTAATACATTCTCAGAAATTAGAAAAGATGGAAGTAATAATTTGATATAGAATCATGTTTGGACCTACTGTGTTAAAGAATTAACCAGGTTAGACCTTCTCATTGTCACATGCGATCTCATTTCTGTGTGCACCTGAAATGCACAGGCATAGAGGTTTTGACAAAAATCCCTGGGGAACTCGGAGACATTCTTTCTTGTTTACTCTATTTGAGTGACTATCTCCATAAAAAAGAGGTCACTTGGGGTAAGCAACGTTGAAGCAAGAGCTAGAAGAGATCCAGTGGGATAGATTCAGAGCTTTTACATGTTTGAAGAAATACTTCTGCTTTGATCTGATTTTGTGACTCTGATTTCTGCTATCTGCTTTTTCAATGGGTTGAGTGAAACAGCTTTCTACAGTCTAGCTTAAGATAAAGTAGAAATCTACACTTTGGTGCCCTTTTTCTTCACCATCAGTATAATTTTACCACAGCCACCCTAACTGCTTCAGTTATCACTGGAACATCACGATTCTTTTTCCTCTTCTGCACATTTTCTATAATTTACATTTTTTCCCATTGTGCTTTTCTCTGAATCTGAAATTTTATTGCAATTTGAACAAAAAAAAAAAAAAAAGGAAAGAGATATACCCTTGAGTACAAAATACCCTGCACTCTGGGAGTCAGGAAAATTCCACAGGACTTTCAGCAAAGCAACTTTTCCCAGCGACAGCATTTTTACCCAAACTTCTGACCATTGCTACAGACAGTTAATATTGATCAGCAGGAGAACTTCTCAGCTGAATATTGCAACTGCAAGAGCCTAAGACCTGCTGTATCAATATATATTGTTGTAATAAGGGAATCCCAGGCCATGTAGAGCTGAGCCTGGGTGAGAACCCAGGAATTCATCCATCCTCCTTGCCTTTGCCACTAGAGCACGTGGTGTTTTCAGTGCCAGGTGTTTCTTGAGTGGGCACCAGAAAAGGCATTATGTGTTCCCCTAAGCCATTTTCTTGTGCCTGATACTATTTTCTCCATCAGTTTTGAAATAATCTTGAAATACATCTTTGTGAAAACAAAAATGAGCCTGTGCTGGAGTCAAAGACTCTGTCACATGGACATGTCGTTCTGACCCTTGAAGATGTCTCCTGTTGTTTATCTCTGTAACCAACACAATGCAGCTACAGGGACAGTCAAGGGGCACAAGTGACATGATTGCCCTGTTCTACTGCACAGAGGGAGCCTACAGAAAGGAATCTTTAATTTCGTGTTTCAGTATTTAACACTTAGCCTTTGTGCAATAAATGGGGTGGGGAGGACAGAAGGGATCACATGTTTGATTCCAGTGAATTTCTTGTTGTGGTCAGGCTGGTTGGACAGTAGTTGGGTCAGTTAGAGATGGACAAATGCATGATTCAGTCTGGCTGGAGCACTGCTGGCTCATCTGACACAGCCCAAACACTGATCTCTGGGGGCCAGGGACCTGCAGAAGGCCAGTCATGTGTCCCTGCCCAGCCTGGTTGTGTAGAAACCACAGATTCCTGGAATCTCTGCATTTCCATGCATGCTGGAGAGGATGAAGACCTTGCCAGCAGTCAGGTCTTCTTCTGCAAATACTTCCTAGAGAGCAGAACACATGAAATCCTGTCTGTGGTGAGCCCTGTGGCCATGCACACCAGCTCACTCATTGCCTTGCTGCATTCTGGTTCCCTGGGTTTCCACCACCTTCCCTCTAAATGTATTCCTCTTTGTCTTGATCCACACTCATCAAAACTCCCCTCCACTCATCTGGTGAAGACAGACACTTTGTCAAAGCTTTAATGAAAGGGCAGCATGTGAATGATTAACAGGATTTTTGCAGTAGACAAGCTTCCCATGCTGGGTTTATTTCTGGAGCAGTCAACCCATTATCTGATGTAGGGTCATATGTGAATGAGAGTTGGTCCAGCTGGAAAAAGAATGACATGTCCTTCTCTGCTCTTGAAGCCATCCATCATAACATGTCCCAAATGGTCCATCATGTTGTTGTCTGGTAAAACTCGACCATCAGAGGCAGCTCCTGTTCAGATGCTAATGGGTACATGTCTGAAAATGTGATTTCAGCTATAACTCTGAGAATATTTAGTTGGAATTTATGACTAGAGGTCTTTCTAAGCTCCATCAACTCTATCCATCTCACACCTTTATAAATAATACTGGTCTTCAGTTTCTGAGGTCTTCAGAGCAGCCTCGTGGATATTTTTTGCCCAGTGTCTGGAATATATCACATGCAAGATTTCACTCTCAGATTTCAAACTATGTGGGTACATGTCAAATAAATAAAAAGTAATTTGGCTGAGCAGTGTGAACATCATGAAAGGCAGTTTGATGAACCTGGCACTGTCTAGGATGCAGAATACTTTGACACCAGTCCTGGCCATATCAAGACTTTCAGTATTTCTCCTTTTTTGCCTCAGTTTCCTTTCTAGTTGGTTACAGTTAACATTATGGAAAATTCTTGAAGGGAACCTCCACTGGGTTTTGCTTTGGTTGGGTCATGTCCATCAATACCTTCCCACTCCATGTGGAGCTGTGAGAGCTACAAAGTGCTGAGCAAGCAGAAACGTTTTCTCCATTGAGTTAAGTGGGAGCAGATGTGTGGAGGAACAGCAAGCACTTGGGCTCATGCCTTAAACTTTCCATAAATACAGTAAATGGAAGGGTCTAGTCCTGAGATGTGCTTAGGAGATGGGGATGCTGCAGAGCTGAAAGGGTTGAGTGGTGGGGGCATGTGCCAGAAGCAGTGTTTGCAGGGTCAAACCCTGCAGTGTTTTTTGGGGTTATTCCCCTCCATATGTAACCCCAGCAGTCACCACTGCACTCCAGTGCCTTGGGGAGTGGGTAAGGGGACTTATTTATACTCTTAGGAAAGAATTAGTACCCAAACAACTTTTGTTTCCTTGTTTTTTACACGTCTGTGCTCTCCTCTGTCACTACTGGAGCGCAGAGCCCGGCATGCTGCGACAAAGAGCTATTGATGGAGTGCTTGTGTGAATTGGCCCAGCACTGGTCACAGCCAACTTCTGTGGGACCCGCTGCCCCTCTTGTACAATGTGCTCCAGTGTGCTGGGCCATTTGTGAAAGGTCAGAAATGAACAGAGAAATGGACTGGAGTCAAAAACAAGCAGTCCTATAAATATCAGTCATAGTCAAAGGCAGTTTATTCCATTCCTCCCCTCTCTCTCCTTCTGTGTGTGTCTCTCCCTCCCTCTGTTGTGGTTTCCCAGATATAACTCCATGCTTCTGGCTGGGGAGCTCTGAAAGGAAGGCGGCACACACGCTGCAGCTTCTGCTCCCATCCTGCACACATGGAATGATCCTCAGTCCTGCAAGCAGGGCTGGCAGCCGGCACCGAGTCCAGGCGTCATCTGGACTCTGATGTTAACTTTTGATTTCTTGGATTTTCCTTATCTGTGAGAAACTCATTTGTGACAGTCTGAGAACTAGATTTGGCCACAGACGCTTTGGATTGAGACTTCTGACAGCTTTCCTCTGTTTGACTTCACAATGACTTTAGCAGCTAAATTAGAGGATATCGAAGTGACGCTGGAGCACCTACTAATGGATGTGTTTGTAAGTAAGCCACAATTTCCCTTTTAAATTGCAATGCCAATAATCCAGAAAGCAGTATACAAATTTTATGGCATATCCAAAGTGTTACATTGACTTAATTTCTTTACATTTCCTGATAAACTGTGTGTGATCCAACCCTACCAATATGTTTTGGTTTAGGCATCTCCTGCAAGCAATAACATGCAAAACTGGAACAGTGTGAGATCCAGGACAGGACAGAGTTTGCACTGCTTTTGTGTATCATCTACAAATGTGATGTGAAAAGGAGGAGAGATTTGGTCAGTTTGAGGAATATCTCTATAAAACTATTGCATTGTCAGAGACTGAAATTGTGCATTGCTTGACATCAAGTGTCCTTGACTTTAAGATTTTGACAGCTATAGGATTACAATTTTGACTCTTGGGCTATTGTGTAAGAGATGTAGGAACAAGCAAAACAGTTGTGTTTTCAAGAGAATCCAGTTTATGACTCCTGGATGTATGAAATACTTTAAACCAGTGTAAATCTGGGTTTACTTCCTTGGAATCATCACAGCTCAGTGAAGCAATGTATGATCTGCTTCTACATATCTGAGATAAGCATCTGTCTTTATCATCTCATGTTAGAGTTTCTTAAAAATATCAAAGCATTTCCAAACATATTCTTGCCTTTTCCAACACAGCTTGATGGATTTCACCTAAAGGTCAGAGATGGTCATGTTTTGGAAGGTTTTTTCGTAGGAGGGGATGGAAAATAATAGTGAGGGATTGCCAGTTCATTTGTCTTTGTGAAAAAAGTCATGCCAAAGTGATCTGTACGCTCTGAATTCAGGCTATAAGAAATAAGATGGCAAGTGACCTTCTGAATTTTCAGAAGAGTTTTTTGGCATCCCTTAAACGGAATATTTCGAATTTCAGGGTCTAGTGATGAGGAATCTTAGGCATCAACCTCAAAAGTGAAAAACAGGAGATCTTGCCAGATTTCTAGCGTGTGGTCCAGTTATTGAGATGTCCATCTGTGCTGTGAAATGGATTCAAGTTTCTCTGTTCTGGCATCTTCTCTCAGTACTTTGCAAAGTGCCCTTACCCCTTTCCCAGGCTGCTGAGATTGGGGCAGATGAACATTATTGGAGGCTGCCCTGTGAAAGCCTCCACATAGGGCACAAAATACTGAAATACTCTTTGGGCTGTACTATCTGAATCAGCCCAATGATCATTTGCCACTCTGGGTTCAACTCCTTTTCCCAGCTCTCAGCACTGTGGATCCCAGAGAAAATCCCTGAGGATTTCAATCCCCATGACAAGCACAGATGTAACATCTGCCTCTCACCACCACAGCACACTGTGAGAGTCATTCTGTGTGGGAAGGAGACAGTGCTTTCTTTGGAGCATTTGCAAATATTGTAGGATAAACTTGGCACCACAATTCCTCTTGGTCTATTTATAGCTCAGTGTTGCTTCACTGACCTGGGTGTTTGACACCTGGGGGACTGAGACCCTCCTGGCACAGGTGACATTGAACAGTGGGTGCTTAAAGCCCTTTGTCACAGGGTAGCTCCAAGCAGAATCTCAGAGACTGATACATCTAGAAAGCCAGGGCTGACCGAGGTTGACCCATGCTCCATGTGTCTGATTGTGTTTGAAGGCCATGAAAAGCCTCCTGTCTGGCTGGGAACCACACAGGGAAGTAGGGAATCATATCTTCTTGGCTCTTCATGTCCCATTGTCTGTTTTAATGTCCATGCCTTGATTCCATCCAAATGTGCCTCCTCATGAGTTTGTGGGTTGGGTGTTTGGTGATTTTTGCAATGAGAGTGAGAGTTGGCCAAATAAAATGTGGGCCAAAATCTCCAGAGGTGCAGGTGACCTCAGTTTGTGAAACCAGTGGAGCTCTTCTCAGGCTGTGTTTTGAACTGGTGTCACAAATTTATAGTTTTAGAAACCCAGTGAACCACCCCCAGCTGGGACAGTGCAGTCCAGGCTGAAATGGTGATGCAGGGACGTGTCTGTGCAGTGCCATGCTGTGCCACCCCTGGGCACAGCTGGTCCTGGAGGAGCTGGGCTGTGTGAGCAGCATTGTGCAGGGCACACTGCAGCAGTGTCACAGCTCTGCACAGCCTGGGGCAGCATGTCCTGGCTTCACATCTCACCTCAGGGCTGGGAATCCAATCTAGCCTCTGTGCAAATCAAGGAAAAAGGTTTGTCCTTATGAGAAACTACATTTGTAGCTAGCTGAACTCTTCTAAAACCTACCTAGGAATTAAAGCAGGAAGAATTTTGGATAATCTAGCTCAAATGCCACGTGCAGAATCACCACTATCAGGCACAATTTTCAGGTTTTCCTCATACATCACCTCGCCTTGCTGCTGTGTTTGATCTTAAACCACCTATTCATTTAGCAATGCTAAAAATAACCTCTGGATATATTGGATACAGAAAAGTAAATATGAAAGAAGGGCAAAACATCAGTCTCTGGCTGTTACAGAGCATTCTAGCAGCCAGATTTGTGCAAGGTCATTGATCCACTACCAAGTGCTTTGCTGCAGCAAGATGGGTATTTTGGGGAGGAGCATGGGGCCAGACTGGTCAGGCTGGATGGGCTCTGGGCAGACTGGGAGGTAACAGGACCCTCCTGGGAATGATCTTGAAGCCTGCTCCAAGCCATGCATCTTCATCTGTGTCAGGTTTATTGCTGAAAGAGCGAAGCCATCTGTCACTGTAATGCTGCTCTTCCAATTCTTCGGTGCCTTCCACTGCTCCAAACCAGGTGATTACTTACAAAATTGGGAAATTGTGGTCTGTGGAGCCTTGAGTTATCTTTTTTTTCCTTCCAAAGAAACTTAGTTTTAATGCTTCCTGCACTCTAGGGGCAGTAACCCATTCCTGGATCAGTGGACCCTGACCAAGCTCACTTTAATAGCTTGTACCAAACTATCTAGCCCATTTTGTCACAGTGTAAAAGGTTATAGCAGACAACAAATGAGAAGCAACCAGCAGTTTCTAAGGAAAACTGAGACATAGCTCAGCTCAGACTAACACACCTTGATGTAATTTGGCTTCTGTAGCAATGCAGACTGAAGAAAAACTATAGGATCAGGCCAGCTTTTCTCTGGACAAGTTTTTTAGCTAAATTCTCCTGCAGGAACTCACCTGGAGTGAATTTAGCTGTTTTGCAGGGGTGGTGGCAAGCCTCGCCAGCAGATGTGTTAAACACTTCCTCTGGAAAGCTAGTATTACATGAGAACACTTTTTAAAACACTTTTTTCCTTTCTTTTTGTGGAGACCAGCGATTTGCATCTACATGGCACGAGCTGCCACTTCCTTCCAGGACAGGCTGTTCTGGCCACGTTGTCATCCTGCTATCAGAGAAGCAGCTGGTGCTGCTCTGACACTTCCTTCCCCTGTTTCCAAAGGGCACTGGAGAGCTTTGCTGGGCTGGATGAGATGAGATAAAAGGGAAGCCTCTGACATGACATTTCATAATTAGCTGTCATCACCGGCGGGCTGCTGCTCCATCAGCTGGGGCTTGGCTGCCTGGAGAGAGCTGGACAGACAGACAGACAGACAGGGACCAAAGCAGGGGGGCAGTGCAGGGACAAGCTCAGCAGGTCCCTCGGGTGTGCTGCAGGGAAAAGGGAGCCTGGAAATGAAATGCAGGCTCTGAATCCTGGTTTCATAGCTTGCAAAAGGCATCCCTGAGCTCAACCCTCCTTGCATCTGGATACCCTAAGTATCCTTGAGCAGTCTGAGACCTTCAAGGGAAACCTCAGGATCGACCTTGCTGCCTTCCAGGCCTTGCCTTAGGACAGGTAGAGCAAACTTCCACGGTATACCATGCCCAGCATGCAGGGGATGTCTGGAAGGGGTTGAAGGTGAGAAGGGTTCTGGAGCCTGCCCCACTGAGGGATGCTTTTCCTTGCATTGTGGATGTGGCTCTAGACCTGCTAAAAACAGACTTTCAAGCAAACAGGATAAGGGATAAGAATCCCGTTAGGAAAGGGAGCCTGAGGTTGGCCATCAGTTGGCCTCAAAAGGAGACTGAGGATAGACATGATGGAGCTGCAGTGGATATCCGAGGAAAGAAAAAAACCCTTCAGATGAAGTCTTTAAACCATGAACCCTGTGTGCTGGCCCACTCCAGCTATCACCTGGAATACAACAGGCATTTTATCTCCAATGGTTCCTGGGGTCTTAGAGCCCATCCAAACACATCTTGTCATATCCACAGTACACTCCACAGCTCCTTCTACATTCCTGCAAACATCTATTTTCACAGCTGGCTCCTCAGGCTTCTTCTCACCACACTCCACAGAAAAATATATACTGATGGTATAGCATGTATGTCTATATATGTACCTATAAAAATATTTAAAATACATTTTTAAATATCTATGTCTACATATATAGCCTACATGTGTATATATATATATATGAGAGTCCCTTATGAAATTAAATTTGTGAGGGCTTTCTGGCATGGGGAGGGGCTGTGATTGCTCTGCCCTGGGTGGATGTAGCAATCCAGATTTTCTGTGCTCCAGCCTCCTCCATCACCCAGAGAAACAGCTGCTCTTCTCCCTCCCCATGGTGTCAGGCTCTGGCAGAGTTAACACCGAGGTACCAAGAGTATGAAACTCAGTCAGAAGAAATTACCCGGGATGAACTGGAGTGGGAATTAAGGTGGGAGTCAAATTCCTGTATCCAGGCAGATCTACAGCTGGATATTTGAAAGAGAGGGACTCAAATGCTAAGACTGAAGGGTCTGAAATGAGGGTCAGGTCTCTTGGCCAGGGGGGGTGGCACTATGAGGGGGACAAGGCCATCATGTCCCAGTAAGGATTTGGAGTGGTGGCTACCAATACCCACAGATTCCAGCTCTTAAAACTAAGCAGTGAAGGGAGGGGCATTTAGTTGACCTGGCTCTTTATTAGTAATAGTGAAACAACTATATAATCAGCACTGATAATTTTTCATCTTACATATAGAGAAGCTGAGACAGAGGGACATGGAGCCATTTAAGCAGCCTCCTCCTCCATCTTCCCAGTTAGAAAGGAGTAGAAATACAATTTCCAGAAGCTCAGTTTGGTGATTTGTTCCCTCCAGAGTACAAAACTCCGCATTATTGCAGAATAATCCAACTATCAGTGTCGCACAGATCTCTGATGCCAAGCATGAAGTGTGACTTTGAATCCAGTCCTAGCATGCTCTGGCATAGATAGCTGTGAAATTTGTCCATTCTTTGGGCAATTATACCATTAACCTTCCTGCTTTCTCATGCCATCAACCCTAGTAAACAGTGGCTATCCTCATGGCTGGGGCTGAGGACACTCTGGAGGCAGGAGGGGTGCAGGGAGATGCTTGTGATGAACTCAACCACCATTTGCACCACGAGCCCTGCAAGCAGCAGTTCCCCTCCCTGCAGTAATCAAACAAACATTCTTGCAATTGCTATCGACTCCTGGTGTCTGCCTCACATTTTTCTTAATAACCATTGTAATAATAAGACACTATCAACATGTAAAGTGATCCATTAACCTCTGCAGCAGCAATAAATTGTGTGGCTTTGCCAGGCTGCCAGGGCTTGCTAATCGAAGAGCAAGAAGCAAGTATGTACCAGAAGCAGTCACAAATCATGCATAATGCAGAAGTGTGGGTGCTAACCTCACCCCCTGCAATATAATGGGTATTTCCATGTGTTTATTTATCTGAGAAATTGGTTCTTTGAAGCAGCTTCTAATGAGTTTCTCTCTGGCAACAACAGCATCCCCCAATTTTTCCTGTTTCCAGTTTGCAGGAGATTTAAAGCTTCACCCCCCACCACTGTAGTCAGCATGAGTTATGGCAGTGCAGAGAAGAGAAGCAGAATCAGGCCCCTTGACCTGCAGTAAAAGCTGAGGTTGCTTAGCAGGATTGGGCCATTAAAGAGATCTAATTAGGCAGCTTGCCTCAGGTTTTGTTTAGACACTTATGAAACTGAGAAATGAAAAATAATCACATCAGGTATTCCTCAAGAATGATGTAGTCCAGCTCCGTGTCTTGAGCAGCAGATAACATCAGGTCCCTACACACAGCTAAAAGAGGGTAAATGCATAACCACAACCCCCACAGTTACCTTTCAATAACCAGTTCCTTGTACTCAAGGCTTTCATGACCCAGAAGCAGCACCTCCAAATTTAGCACCCACAGTAGATGTCCTTTTACGAGTTTGTTGAGTCCTTTTTTGAGCCCAGCCCAGGGATCCAGCTGCCATGGACAGTCCTGGAGCAGAAGAAAAGCCAACTTGCTGTGCTGCCACCCTCCACACATTGCCATCAGCTGCAGAGAGCTCCCATCTCACTCCCAGCAGAGTCAGGGTGTGCTGCTGACCCTCAGAGAGCCTTTGTGGAACAGAAGAGCTCTGTGGGGCAGCCTAGGCTTGGCCAACCATGCTGAACAACACAGAGACACGGGACAGTGAGAATGAAGAGCTGGGAGGGTGAATGCCAAAAGGGGTGTTAGCAAACACAAGGTAATTAAATACAGCTACCAAGAGACAGAGGAGAGCCTCTGAGAGCTGGCAAGGCAGACAAAGAGTGGCCAGTTGTCATGTTTGTTTGGTAATTGGTGGGGAGACATTGACACTTTTAGGTTCCATTCAACTCCCAGTGAAACAAGCAGCTAAAGCAGGTCTGGTGTCTCAAACCTTGCAAGTGCCCATTTCCTTCCAGCTATGACAAAAGGAGTGCAAGTGACATCCTCACATAAAGGGCCCAAAGTTAGGAGAGGTAAATGCCACTTCAGGCGTGTCCTACATCTGGGGTAGGCTGTCGTATGAACAGATAGGAATTGCAGGGGGAGACTCCAGGATTCCAAGACTGAAGATCCAGAGAGTCAAACTTTTCACATTTCTTCATCTGTCCAGAAAATACACACAAAACACAGCCAAGCTGGGTTTGTATTTTGCCAATGTTAGCAGCTCCTCTTTCAGCTTGATGCAGTTTTCTCCTCACTTGGAGAAAAGTCATCATTATTCCATGCCTGCAAGACCTCAGCTACAAAACATAATTTGCCTGAGAAGCTGTTTACCAAGTCTGGCAAAGCTTAAAAAAACCCCTTGTAACATCTCTCAGGGGTCTTCTACTTCCCTCCTTTCTTTAGGGACATGTTGGTCTCTCTGCTATTCATGTGGCTTTCTCTTGGGGCAACATAGCTCCCTCTCCTTCCCTTACACAGACACATATGCTTTCCCACAATATATTAAGATTAAATCAAAGCAGTGTAACAAGGATGAAGTTTTAAAAGAGAGAAAATTGCACAGAACAAAGAAGCATTTATCTTCACAGTGTTTGACATAGTCCATATGTCACATATCCTGTTTAAGGCTTAAATCAAGCTCAAGGCTGAGTACCTTCCATGCCACGCTGAGCACGCCCCTATTTCTTCAGGAATTGAGGCAAATCAGCAGCGCTGAGCACTGCACAGGAACAGGCAGCTCACATTTTAAGATTTGATACTGAGATACACCGAGTATTCACACGTTTGTTGCAGTCCCCAGGATTTGCAAAGGCTTTAGACCAGACCCCCAGCAGAAATACCGTGCACGGCTGCTGGTGTGTGCATCACACCCGCCTCTGCCGCACAGCCCGCGTGTGGGAATGCGCTGTTGTTGCCAAATAGCTCCTCCTTTGTTTATGTTAGCCCTGGAAGTCAGAGGTGGCCCCTTCCATCCCTCCGTGATGTTTACAGGGGCGTGTCTCCAGGGCAGTGGGGTCAGGCCAGTTCCCTCCCTAATTAATTGCTGTCTCTGTGAGTTATGTGGGAAAAGAACTGACCTGCCGGCACACTAAAACCCAAGGGAAATGTCCTTCCATCTAGCAGAGGCCCTGCTTGCTATCTGCTGCTGCTCTGGACAGGGTTTTCCAGGAGTCCACCTCCTTGGGTGCTCCAAGACTGGGACCACCTTCCCCAGCCAGGACCAGAGAGGAGGCAGAGGAGAGCTGGAGGTGGGATGGAGGCAGCTCTGGGACAGCCTGCCTGGTGGCAGGAGGGGAAGAAGAAAGGTGTAGGTTGCTCTGTCCTCTTTCCTGAAGATATTTCATGACACCTGTGCCATGATTTTCAGTAGGGGCTGAGCCAAGAACTTGCTGGCTTGGTGGACACAGCAGCTGATGGGTCTGAGTGCTTGGCTGGGTGCAGGCCCAGCAGGTGAGGGCTTCATGCTCTGCCCTGCCAGCCATGATCTGTGAACACCCAAGGCTGAGGTACACAGAGCAGCTGATGGGCAACCATGCAGATATTTATGGAATAAATAATGGAATGCCAGTGAATGAGGACATTTAGGACCACCTGATATAACGTTCTGTGTCAGCCTACAGCAATGTGCATCAGATATGAGTCCAGAAGGGCTTGGTTCTGGGTTTCTGATCAGGCTTATGCTAGTCAGACCCACTAACATACCTGTGGTTAAACAACCATGCTGCAGCACGATGTAAATTTGGGACAGGAGCCCAAATTCCCCACGGCCTTTGCTGGTACAAGTGATGGACATGCTGCACGTGCAGTCCAACACCACCCTGATCACTGCATCACCCAGAGCACCAAAACAGAGACAAACAAAGCACAAATCTCTGCTCTCTGTGGGGCTGCCCCTCGTACTCAGCCTGCACACAGCAAAGGCACTCCCATGCACTGCTTGCCCAGGGGAGACAGGGACAGGATGGTGCAGTGGCCCCCGATGTGACACAGCCCTGCCACACACAGGGGAAGCCCCCAGGCTCTCCGTGGCTGTGGTTACCACAAAAAGCCTCTCTCTCTCCCTCTCTCTCACCCCTGCAAGCTGCTGGGTTATTGCCAGCTCTGATGGAAAGGACTCACATGGGAATGGAGCTGCACCCATTGTGTTTTCCCACATCCCTCCCCAGGCTAGAGTGATCATAACATTTCTCTGTAAAACACCGTGTAAGACTGGAAAATTGTTTAGCTTTTTTTAAATCAAAGGCAAGCTGGATTTGCAATGACAACCTCTGCACATCTTTCACTCCCAACAAGGCAATTTCCTTTGCAGGCTGATTCTGAGTGCAATAAAATGTGAGCTAAGTCACTGTAGGGTTTGCAGCCCCAAAGCTCTGGGGAAGCTCTGTTCTCCTCATCTTTCCAACAGGATAGCTAGGGAGGATTGCTTACAGTGGGAAGTAAGAAATCCCACAAAGATTAATAGGGGCTGCTAAAGAGCTCAAATAGAAGCGGTTTCCCTATCAGGGCTCCAGGGAAGAATTTGGCTTTGCTACTGACAAGCCATAGATATGTCCAGGGTGGAAAATACTGCCAGGAGCTGCAAATTATCCTTATTTCCCCCTCAATCTGTTGCCATAGTTGTGTCTTCATGGAATACCAAACTTAAGTGGATTTTTCTGTAGTGAGTGACTTTTCAATTTTACAATACAATGTCTTATTGATAGATCTGATGGGTACCACTCACTGCATTTCAGTCTGTGCCTCTGCTGTCACTGGTTTCCATTCATCGATCTCTGCTGGGAGTGCCCTGACTTGAAACTTGACTCCTGTGTTGCAAATATAAGACACACTTTGCAGCAGTAAATGGTTCCTCTCTCCTTTTCATTAAAGACCAAAAAAGAGAAATCTAGTCCAAATAGCAATCCATTGGATATACTTTCCTCTGAAGCATTGTTACCACAACCCACTGCTCCTGGCAGCTTGCAATTAGTACTGAAAAGCATCAACTGCTTTAAAGAGCCTTGTCTTTCAGCAGTTAGTAAATACAGTGTGCTCCTTCTGAGGGTCTGTGGAGGCAAGGTCAGGGTGCTCCCTTAGAATATTTGGGGATTTATTTCCTGCTGTGGTGTTCAGTTGGAGGTGGTCTCTGCAGACAGTGCAGTTCAATGAAGACTCAGTGATGAGCTTGGTCATCTCAATCTGCATCTGCAGCCCCCTAAATGGGAAAGGGGGATCTCCATGGGCTGAAATGCCCTTGGATGTGCTTATGCCTGCCACAAACACCCAAACTCATCCTCTGGGAGCAGCTAGAAAGACCCTTATGGGAGCATGTTTTACATTACTGCCTTTAGGCAACCTATCAAATGAATTCTGGTAGACTGCCCTATACAGTTGCCTACCAATATGCTTTGAAGAAAAGATATAGAGCAAAAATCCCATCCTCCTGCATGGTTTCCACAGTCCTGATGATTAGGTTTTAGCTTCTTTTCTCCAGGTTCATACCACCTGGGAAATGAGGAATGAAACACAAGAAAGTGTCATAGTGGGTCAGGGTCTCCAGTTTTACATGGAGGGCACCCATAGAGTTGTGCCTGGGGTGCAGCACAGTGAGGGAGCAAGGAGT
This sequence comes from Calcarius lapponicus, assembly GCA_039654755.1. Classification (NCBI taxonomy): domain Eukaryota; kingdom Metazoa; phylum Chordata; class Aves; order Passeriformes; family Fringillidae; genus Calcarius; species Calcarius lapponicus. The sequence goes on from CM077463.1 coordinate 12,271,916, forward strand.
CAGGCCCAGTGGGATTTATGGGGATCTGACTGGAATTGGCTCCAGTAACATGAAAATGGATGGACTTCTTCTACTTTTCACGTGTGCAAGATGTTTCCTGTAAAGAAGAGTATTTTTATTACCATTCAGCTGCCTTGAGCAATACACAGTTTTGCATTTCATTGTCAAGACCTAAAAATCTAGGCAGGAACACTTGAGGTCTGTGGAAATGACTGAATGAATGCTCCCCTTTTCCCTGTGGAGATTATCAGTGTGTGGTGTTTAATGCTGGTACCACTGGGCTGTCTGTGCCTGGTCCCGGAGCCTGGTGCCTTACAGACACATCTCCATGTGTCTAGTGGCTCTTTGTCCCCTCTAGTGGATAAATTTCTATCTACAGAGCTGCTGTTTCCACGAGCTGGACCTGCAGGAAGGAGAGCATGCTTGCAGGAGTATGAGAGCTCCTGGGGAAGGGGGCTGGTGTGGGCAGGAGCCCCCCCAGGGCTGGATGGGGTGAACAGGGACACCCTTGCTGCTCTGCTCTTGTGTGAAACACTCACCTCCGAGGTCCTGACTCGGGCATGACTCAGGTTTTATTCAGGACAAGCTCCCAGCAAGGCTAATTGCTGCCACCTTTGCCCTGTTTCTCCAGCACAGTCCCAGGGGCTCTGCTGATGCAGGCAAAGGCTCCCCATGGGAAATGCCAGCCACTTTGTGCTTGACAAGAAGAGGTAGGCAGGCTGTGAGATAGCAGGGGGGGCACTAACAATCATTAAAAAAACGTGCAAGACCCTAACTGTACACCTATTCCACATAAAGAACCTATATAAGTCAGTCATGCTTAAGATATTTCCATCTTTTCCTGCCTCTTTCACTCTCTTTGGCAAGACACATATGGAACTCATTATGAACAAAGGCCAATTGTTTTAATATTTAGAGTTTCCCACATCAAGCTGCAGGTTTTTTTTTTTCTTTGACTGGTTTTAATGCATGTACATATGCTCAGCAGATAGAGTTTCTCTTTTTTTTTATTTGAAATGCTTGCTTTAATGTCATGTCCCTAACACCTTCATCCCAGCTTTTGGACTTGGATCAAAACAAAGTATTTTTAGTTTTGCATTAAAATGAGAACAATACATGAAGGAAGGGACTGGCTCTCTAACTCAGCAGATTTTTGCTCTCCCAGCTAGACTGCTTCAAGGAAAAGGACGTGGGCCAACATCTTTTCCATTTTACTGGGCAAATTCAGAGTACCACTAAGGGATTGCTGGGTTGAGAAGCTCCCACTTTGCCCACATTAACTCTAAACTGCATGTGGACCCATACCTCCAACAGAGTATGGAAATGAACACAACACCCAAAACACTTTCCTATAAAAGCACAGAGAAATTAACACAACATCCAAAACACTTTCCTATAAAAGCACAGCTTTATACCTGGCTGCTTTAGGACAACTCATATGGTATTATGGAAAATCTCTGGGAAGGGGAAGTGTTTTTCCCTTTCCAAAGCATGTGTGCATGATTTCGAGTGTAAATAAAGTTTCAAACTTTTCTAACCTCTAAAGTGGTTTTATAAGAGAGAAAAAAAAATGTAGACATTGAGAGTGACTTTCTGAAAGTAACACTTCACAATCACAGAGTGCATAATCATTTTTGTGAGTGAGTGAGTACACATAGAAGTTGCAGGCATCACCCATCAGGCTTTCAGTGCTGTGGATGTGAGTGGTACTGCCTGTTCTCTGTCCCAGTGCATGTGCTGCTCTGTGCCACACAGAGCCTGCATCTGTGAGCCCTCAGTTCAGCTGAGCAGCCCAGAGGAGCTGCCTGAGCCCTCTGCTCTGGCTCTGTGCTTCCCAGCATCCAGGAGGGAGGACTATCTGAACCCAGGAATTAACACTAATCTCTGCACCAGATGGTGATACACCAGATATTCTTTTTAAGGTGGACATGTGATCTACTGTACAGCAAACCAGAGGGGTCTGCAGTCACATGGCAAAACGTACAATAACTCAGATAGAGCTTTGATTAGACAACTGACCTGGTTACCATCTGTAGCAACAAGAAGCGGGCTTGACGTTTTTGGAACATTCTCCCCAGAAGCTTAATTCTTCCACCTCTATGGCACAGCAATCCTGCTGAGCAAACCACACCAAGAAACAGAAGGAAGCTAAAGATACGCTGCTTGAAGCATGTTGTTAAGGTTACAAGGCTTGGGGTTTCCTTTTTTTTAAATTTTTTTCCCCGTTTCCCCCCTCCTTCTTTCAAACAAGCCACATCTTGACTCATATGGTCTGATGTGAAAACCCACTCAGCTATTTGATAGTTGGGAAATCTAGATGAGACTGTGAGTTATTTCAAGGGAAGCCTGTGTGTGCTGTGAGCTCTCTCTCTCTCTCTCACACACACACACAGATGAGTTAGCTCTGCACTATGGTGGTACAGGCAGCTGTGACTCCGGGTAGGACCCGAAGACTTTTATTCAAAATTCCATATGGATCACTGAGGAGACGCAGTGTGGAGAGGGTAAGCCATGATTTCTTTGTCCTGAATGCATGCCCAGAGGATGAGGAGGGTACCATTTGATAGCAGTTGTCTGCCCTGTTAGTTAGTCAGAGCTAACAGGGATTATGTCATGGTGTGAAGAAATTACTACTGGTGTGTGCCACGGCAAGAATTACTGTTGGTGGGACCCTGAGCTGATGAATGGGAATCAATACTTGTCAGGGGCTCTGTGGTGACTTAGAGTGGAAATTGGTGCCAGAAGGAACTGTAAGATAACCTACAACAAATGTAACTGGTTAAAGACTCTGTGGCAATAGTTGGGGTAATAATTTCTGGGGAAAAAAATAAAGTAGTTTCAAATATTCAGTACTTGCAGAAAGAAGAGCAGGATGACACATGGCAGCACTGGGGAGCAAATAATAATAATAATAATAATAATAATAATAATAATAATAATAATAATAAAAAATGTCAGATAATGAACACCAGAGGAAAGCTCAGGGTGGTGGGGAAGGGCTCTGTCAGTGAGCAGAGATGCAGATGCCCACCAGTGTCTGTCCCAGCTGAGCTGTTCAGTGAGCACTGGTGGCAGTGAGGGCTCTGCAGTGCTCAGGGTCCCTCTAATTGGTGCCAGCTGAGGTGACACCTCAGGGCTGTCTCTGGACAGCCAAGGCAAGGCTGCTGCTTTCCTGCTGCAGCAGGAGTAGCAGGGGATCCCAGGAAAGCTGCAATAATGCCATTGATTAGTTGGAAGCACATCACCAGCAGCAGTGCCCAGGGAAGCAGGGGGTCCTGGCACTCTGATGGGCAGGCAAAGGGGCTCAGACACCCACAGAGCACACGCTGAGTGCACATCTGGCACACACCAGGTGCTCTCAGGCTGCCTTTGCCTGCTGAGCTGCCTCTGACAGGGGGGCAGCACAGCCCCCAGGGGACAGGGATACCTTGCACACACACTCACAGCCCAGCTTGTCACTGCTGATATCCCCAAAACGTGCTCAGCTCAAGGGAACAGGCACCCTCTGCTCATTGCTGCCCACTGGGGTTTTGGGTTGAGTGCCCCACGGGTGGGCAAGGGGCAAAGTGCAGAAGCTCTACAAGCCCAGAGTGGCTCAGAGTTGGTCCTTTAAGCCAGGACAGAGGAAAGCCTTTGCTTCAGGCTTCTGTTTTGCTGAAAAGCAGTCTGGCTGCAGCTGCAGCCACCTGTGAGTTTACTTCAAGTCTGTTGCACTCAAAAAAAATCTGCTTTGTACATTTCAAATCAATTTTTTTTCTGCATTTTTTCTCTCAAAAAGAGTGTAACTTCATTTAGACAAATTCTTTCTTTTTTTTAAGGAATATGAGAAAAATCTCAAAAATTAAAAGCTGTTTGAAAAATGTTTTGGTTAAACGCGAATCCTTTTTGTTGTTTGTTTTTCTTTCCAATCCATTTGGCGGAAGAGAAAGCAGAATAACTTTGTGTCAACCTGAAAAATATTTCCTTTGCCTTTCCAGTCCGTCAAGCAAACCAAAGATAATCAATTATTCACACGGCTTTGGCCTGCTATTGTTTGATTGTGGGCTGTTGCTTTGGAGAGCATTCAGAAATGTCCCTCCCGGTAAATTTGGGCTTTGTGGTTCAAGATGCTCGTTCTGAGAGGCCCAGGGCAGACAGCCCTGATGCCTTAACCTGCCTTGGGTCAGGTTTTATTGTGTCCCTGTTCCCTGCTGCCACTGGGTGAGGCCTGGCACCTGGTGGTTTGCAGCTGCTCTTGCCAGTGTGGGCCGGCAGAGCGTGGTGTCCCCTCCCAGGGTGGCTTCCTGCAAGGTGGCAGGTGATTTTCCATCCAGAGTGAGCTCTCAGCTGCTGCAGGGCCACCATCTCTGCTGCTGACGGCCACAGGGGGTCCCTCCCTGGCTGGAGTGGCTCGTGGTTTTATGCAGACTGTGCCTGAGGCTGAGTAGAGGCAAATCATAAAACTGTAGAATGTTTGGGTTGGAAGGGACCTTAAGGATCATCTCATTCTGACACCCCTAATGGGGGTAGGATGCCCCCATTGGGTTTCTCAGGAAACCTGGCCCTGAACACTTCCAGGGATGGGCATCCACAACTTCTCTGAGCAACCTGTGCCAGTGCCTCACCACCCTCACAGCAAAGGATTTTTTTCCTAACATCCAATTTAAATCTCTTGTGTTTTAATTTAAAACCATTCCCCCTTTTTCTATCACTATTTGAGAGAGACATAACAGTGCAGAAAATGTGAGACCACTCTCCTCCATGCATGCACATATCCCCTTTGGAAAAATCTTATCCATACTACCCTGCCTGGCAGCAGCTGCCTGAGCCTTTGCTTTGCCAACCATGTGCAAACCTTTGCTTTGCCTCAGCCCATGAGATGGAGAGGTGTAAAAACCAGCAGCACCCTCCCAGGGTGTTTCCAGGACGGAACCCCTCATCAGGGAGCAAGGCAGAGCATGGGAATATCTTCAGAAGAAGGTGCTGGGGAATGTTAGTTTATATAGGAACAAGAACAACTGCACAAGGATGGCCAGCACTGCAGGAGACTTAGCAGTGTGTACAGACTCAACAGCTCCACACACAGCCCAAGTGACACTGTCAGGGGGCTTCTGTTGCTTTATTTTCACTCACATCCACAGTTTATTTCTCTCCTTCCCACTTCTTGACCTAAGGTTGAGGTAGTTTAGATTTCTCAGGCAAATGCTGGAGCCTTGCTTTAAGGGTTGCTAGAGAATTTGATGGGATGATTTTTGCAATCACTTCTTTTTTGTCCTGAGCCTCTGTCCTTGCTGCTTTTCTCTCTGCCTCATCAGGCATCTGGCCCATGAGGTTGTGGCCAGCCTGGCTGAAGGTTGTTCATCATGTTTTCTCTCCCTGGAGCCCCCCACCAGCCAGAGCTGGCAGGGCAGATTCTCTGCTCTTGGGGTCCTAAAGCCACCCAAAATCTGTTTCTAAGCTCAGAGTCCACAAAATCCCACAGCAGCAGTGAAAGGCTGCTCGAAATACAGTCCTGAGTGAGCAGATTTCACATGCAAAGCCTGAGATGTGAGAGATCTGTGCCATGCATGCACAAGATAGGGTTTTACAAAGGATTTTACAAGTCAGAGTGAAAAAGGGCATTGCTAAATATTAGTAGGTATGACACAGAGACCAGCAGACATGTCAGCTGAGGCAGAATTAAGCTTTGTGCTTTGTGCCACAGGGCACACCAGCAGCTGGTGTCAGGACTGAGGTATGAGTTGGGTTCATCTAATTCAATGCTGATGTCCATGAGGTGATTTCATCCTGACCAGCACTTGGGATTGCCTTTGGGGCCACTGCAAAGGCAGTCAGAGTACTGTGGGGGGCTGCAAAGGAGGACCCCTGAACACATTTTTGGCTGATTTAATAACTCCTTCAACTGCAGCCAGCTCTACTTTAACCAGCACATACACCTTGGTTAGAAGACAATCCCCCCAACCAAAAAAACAAAACAAAACAAAACAAAACAAAACAAAACAAAAAAAAACCCACAAAACCCTAACAAACAGGAAACATGAATCCCATCCCCAACACTGCATTTCTCAGCACAGAGCCCTCCCCACCAGATCTTCCTTCTCTGGGTCTTCCTCCCCCAGCACGTTAAACATGCAGTCCCTTCTCCCTTTGCATTATTGATGTGAGGCAGTTTGTGCCTCCCAGCTATGTTTATTATATCCATGTGCTGCAGATGTGTGCGAGAGGAAGATGAATGGAGTCCTGCTAATGTCTAACAAATGCCTAGCACCATCCAGAGATCCCTTCCTGCTGCTTCAAGGCACTCACAAGGAAGAGCACAATTTACTCCTCTCAAGAAGTCTCTGGCTATTTTCCATCCAGGGGAATGTTTCTCCCCACAAACACAAGGCTTTGTTTTTTTGAGTTAGAAAGCCCAGAGAAAACATGCAGCTTTCTTGTATTAAAAAGGAATAAGTCTGTCCTCTCCTCTGCCTTTGAGGCTCAAATCCTGGCACTACAGAGGCTGTGTAAAAAGGAAGGCCATCTCCTTCAGGCAGAATGAAGTGCTGTAAGAAACTAATCAAGCTGGGAGAGGTCTGGCTGGAAAAGCCATTTAAAAATGGGTTTTGCAGTTTGTGCCCCAGCTTTAGGTCCCAGTTCTCAGCTATGGTAAATTAAAGGCCTCGTGCCCAGTTGTGTCAGTAGATGCTTGCAGCTCAGCAGGAATTTAGTCCAGATTACTTTTTTATTTCTTGTGCTTCCAAAGAAGATAAGTTAAGATTAAAAATGCAGCCAAAGCCCCAAGCCACAGCTCCACTGTCCATTACCCAAATGTAAATCTATACCAGCACAGAGCTGGGGCTGCTATTCACCTATGACACTTCCTCCCTGAATGGATATCCATGAACACTCACTCGTATCATGACTTTAAAACACACCAGGCAAAGATAAATCCCTAAATGGATATTTATTGCCATAGAAAACAGATGGCAGAAGACAAAGCTCCCATGTTCTTATCCCAAGCTTCAAGCACGTTAAGAATGCGGCAGGAAACGTCATTTCTCCTATAAATAAATTTCTCTTGAGAAGAGAGAACCCAGGGCTGAAATAACCTCAGTCTTTCTGCTCTGCAGGCCAACTCCAAGGCAGGTTTTCCCACGCTACTCTGCAGTTTATGGCGACCTTTGCTTTTGGCAAGAGAGGAGATTGCCTTCAAGCAAACCCAGCAAAAGAGTTCCAATATCTCTTGCTGCTGTACAATTTTTTTTATTTATTTTTTTATTGCTTTTATTATTCTGAGCTACTGGTTTTCTTTCTCTAGTAGACAAAGCATAATTCAGCATTCAGCTTGCTACTAAACCATTTTTCCAGCACGGATTCAAGAGCAGAGGGGTGAGAAACCTCTCACAGTGAGGGCTGGAGGGCAGGGTCCAACGGGGTGGAACAGGCAGACCTTGCAGCATTCATGGGGGAGTGATCCAGGCCTGTGGGACCCTTTGTGCAAACTCTGTGAGTGATGCTGTGAGCGCTCGCTCTGACACCACGGCTCAGCGAGTGCTCCAAGGGAAGCAAAACTGGAGCTGATCCTTCCAGTTCATGCCATTTACTTGAAATCTCCTCCACTGGCATGCAGGTCCTGCAGACCTTTGCTTAGCACCTTCACTGACATTTTTTGGATGGGTGTCTTACCTTGACAGCATCACCACTGATCTGATAGACTGCTGAGGTGACAGCAGAGTTACTCAGGTATCGCAGATAACAAACAAACAGCAGATATTGGAGTGCAGAAGTTGCCAAAGAAAGAAGAAAGACCTCGAAGCAAGGAACTCCTGCTGTCTTAGCTGTTTTCTGGAAGTTACCCAAGTCTCAATGTGACAAAAAATTATTCACCCTCCCTGTAGACAAATAATTCTATCAAAAAAATATAAATTAATAAAAGGTTAATCTTAAGTAGCAAAGCTGTCACCTATGTAATGTTCTGATATAATCACTTGTGACTGCCGAAACATCAATTTTATCTGCTTCATCTGAGCTTTATCTCTTCTGACCTGTTCACAAGTATTTTGGAGGAATTGGTTTAATTTGAACTCTACCTAGACAGATAAATGCTTAGTGCACCTCTCAGGTGTCTGGAAGTTATAATATTTTGTGACACTTCTAAAAGGTGTAACAAATCAAAACAGACTTCTCTGTGAAGCGGATCAGGAGCTATGCCAGAATTCATCCCCCCAGAATGCAGGCAGGTTAACAGTGCAAGAGGTAAGAGCATGGCAGAGGCTAATGGATAGTGACTGGTGAGCTCTGAAGAATTTGGAACCAGGATACTGCTCAAATTGGCTTTCAAATGGTTGGAGCTTAATTGAATTATCGGACGTTCTCAAGGCCTGGAGACCTCACGAGCAGAGGTTCTGCTTTGAAATTTCCAGCGCTTCAGATTCTTATTTTGATGAGAAAATGAAAAGCTTTTTTCATTACAAATTGGCATTTGTTGCCTTCACATTGGCCAAGCACTGGAACAGAAAGGCCAGGGGACAGGGCAAGGGCAAGCCCAAGGACACAGGCTGGGAGCCAGAAATGAGCCAAATGTTTTGGAATTGGGTGAAGGGAAGGGGGGAATCATGTGAATCCAGTTATAAAACTTCAGAGGGGGTGGAAAGGCTCCTCTGGTTCATGGATCCTTTTGGCTAATAGGCCTGCTCAAATGGCTTTTTCAGGTGGGTGATACCATGGTCACACTCCCAGCAGCAGTCCCAAGCTCACCCCAAGGAGCTGTGATGGTTCAGTACCAGGTTAATTTCCCACGAGGTGGTGATCCACAGCCCAGGAGGCAAGAACTTATCACCCTAAACTGGAGGTTCCTGGAAGGGCTTTTCAGTTCCTAGACTCAGTTTCTTGCAAAGTCAGACAGTGACAGATAATGCAAAGTGGCAGTTTGGGTGGTTGAAATACCTTCCGACCTGCCCCAACCTAAAGTCCTGGTCCTAACTCATCTTCTAGCCAGGACTTATCCCTGGATAAGACATGCCTTCAGCTGGGTTTTAAAGCCCAGACACAGAAAGTCTTCAGACTTTATCAGTTCCTGATCTGTTCAAGGGATTGCTTGAATGTTGCTTCAACAATTGCCAGAACTAACAGCATTTTCAGGCATCAAGTAGAAAGTTCAACACATGCCTTTTCCACTTCTTAACTCCTTCAGTCTTTTCATCCGTTTAACTCAGGATAATGTACATTGTTTGGGGGAAAAAATCAAAACAAAAACAGTGGATGAGCAGTACATTTACTCTTCATAGATCTTTTCCATTTTCACTCTAAAGACTTCTTTGGTGCAGACCAGACACCAACACAAGCCTCTTAAACACCAGCAGTGACTTCAGTGAAGCTCACAAGCACCAGGACCCCCCATCCAGCCTGATAGAAATTGTGGAAAAGGCTGTTCTGACCGAGAGGGAATGTGTTGTGCAGGTAGTCACTCAGTTCCTACTTTGCTGAGTCAAGTTCAGAAAGTTGGATTGAGATTTCCAACACGTTTCCAAACTCGTGGCCAAACTTTCTGTTTGAGCTTAGCTTATTTCCTGGTGAAGTTTATATTATCCTCATTGTCTCAATAATTTCTAATGGCTTCAAAGAAAGGGTGATTTTTCATTCCACAAGAAAATGGGTATGAATGATTCCTACATTTTAATTTTTTTTTTTACCAAAGTTTCACACTCTCCAAATTGCAGAGATATGGAGTGCAATTTGTCTCCACTTGCCAAAGATACCACATGAAAAGCTTCTGGCAAGATAATGGACTGCAAATGAGGCCATTTATTCACCCCAACACTCTCTACAATCCAGCTGTATTTCTGGAACATATTTAGAAGGTGCAATTAGGGTTGTGCATCTTTGAAATAAGTGAGCAAGCTTCTTAACTGAGGTTGAAAATCATTTTAGTTTCCAGTACTCATGCTGTAAAAGCCACCAGTCTTGATGGGGTGGGACCATGGATATCTATTTTCTCTCCAAGTTTTGCATCAACACACATTAAGTTGACTCTAAGGACTGATAACCTGCAATTAATGTTGGTGCACTAAGCACCTACCCTTTGGGGATCTATGTGCAGAACTGGTACCATCTCACAGTTTTGCTGTTTTAGTTCAGTACAGAAATCTCTGCAAGTGCAAATCAAATCAGCCTAAACTCAAAAGTTCCTGCCACAGGGAGTTTCCACCCTGCCAGCTCACAACAGATGAGTTGGGAGGATGAGATGAGTTTTGGAGAAACTGAACTAAGAGAGGTTAAAGGTAGGGATTGGTGTTTTTACTAAGGTGTGTCCTCATGTCAGCTTCCTTCCAATTGTACCTTCATTCAGCTTACATCTACAATTTCATCATGAAACTGTAGCAATTTTTATTACTGTTTTAGGACTTTTCAATGTCATAGAAAAGACAGTAATTTGTGCCTTCTGGTGACAGCACATCCCAATATCTTCAGAGACGATTTTGCATGGGATGAGTTGTCCTTTCCAGGACATAAACACAGTGTCTGCTCTGCATGTTTAGTCCTGGGGAGCAGCTCCTAATGAGGCATCTGAGCTAACCCAGCTCAAATGGCCCTGTGAATCCTCAGTTACCAGCCCGGGGTTTGGCCTGGGAAGCCCAGCACTGCCATGGCTTTGGGAGTCTTGCTTGTCCTTGGAGGAGAATCCTAGGGGAACATGTGCACTGCAAAACATATGGGTTGCACCCCACTCCAGAGAAAATATGAACAATATTATGTAGTTCTGCTTCCTTATTGCTGTGGGCAACTAGAAGGTCACCTGAGTTGCACCAAAGCTAAAATTTGTGTCATAAGAGCAGCAATAAGAGCAGTCATAAGAGCAAATTGCCGCTTTGTATGAAGACCTGAAAGCCACAGAAGTTTAAGTAGTGCAATAATAAAATTATCACTAGGTGGAAGAGTAGATTTTGAAATTTTTAGAATAGGGGTTTTGGGGACAAGATGGAGGGACTTGGGCGTGTCCAGCCCTTCTTCTTCTTCTTCTCTACCTCCATCTTCTGCTGTGATATTGGCACTTTGGGATTGGTTTAGAATAGAAGTTCACTGTCTAACATAGGTGATAGGTATGCTCTTGTCAATAGCATTGTCCACCAAGTTGAACCAGGGTAGGTTTAGGCTGGATACCAGGGTAAATTTCTTCACTGAAAGGTTGGTCAGGCATTGGAACAGGCTGCTCAGGGAAATGAGGGATTCACAATCCCTGGGAGTGTTCAAAACACTTGTGGATGTGGCACTTGGGGACATGGTTGTGTGGCAAACACGATGGTTCTGGGTTAACAGTTGGGCCTGAAGATCTTAGAGTCATTTCCAATCCCAATGATTCCATGACTCTCCTGCATGACTCCAGCAGGCACAGGGCAGGTGTCAAGCTGTCACAGACATGTTTAAATCCTTTCCTTAGGATTTTTTCTCCTGAGAAGCTGAGAGGCCTCAGGAACAAATGTAAACAATGGTTATCTGCTGCTGTGGAATGCAACAGATGGATCTGTGATTGATTGGTCTCATGTGGTTGTTTCTAATTAATGGCCAATCACAGTCCAGCTGTCCGGACTGTCTTGGTCAGTCACAAGCCTTTGTTATCATTCCTATTCTATTCTTAGCTAGCCTTCTGATCCTTTCTTCTATTCTTTTAGTATAGTTTTAATATAACATATATCATAAAATAATAAATCAAGCCTTCTGAAACATGGAGTCAACATTCTCGTCTCTTCCCACATCCTAAGACCCCCGTGAGCACCATCACACCAAGCAGCACAGCCCTGTGCTCCAACCAGCTCTCTGTGTCCTTGAGGCTGTGTCTACACAAACAGTTGTTCAATTTTAAGAGATTCTGTTGGAGTCTTTTGGGGGCAAAGGAGGAGGGGGATGAAGGGGGTATCCTGGTGCTCACTGTTTCTTTTGGAGCCATCTGTCTTCAGAGACCCTGAGGAATGTCTGAAGCTGCTCTGAAGGACAGATCCATGACCATATTCTGGAATAGTGCTCCATATTTATGTGTTTTTAGGCTGTGGGCACCAGGAGTAGATCACTGAGATTGCACCAGTGGCTTGATAAAGGGCCAGACACCTCACCTGAGAACTGGGCAGCTGGGGAGGTATGTGAGGAACTGGATCCTCTACTTGCAGCCTCTCCAAATGCCCCTCCTTCTTTGCAGGATAGATTTAATCTTGCATTCAAAGAGGTAGGTTCCTCATGTCAGTTTCTCTGCATAAATGCCTGTATCTGTAAAAGATGCTGAGGTTTGCCTGGGTGGGAGCACTGTGGGATGCTCAGGGGAAGATCAGTGAGCTCCCCTGACCGATGTGATCCATGAGAAATTGCTGCTATTCAGAGGGGAGAATGTCAGTGTCCTTTTTATCCTCCACGGTAATTCAAAAAGCTCTCCAACGTCTTGCTTTTGTTAAGCCATTTGCTATAGATTCCATAGGCACAGTGCACCTCTAACTACAAGATTTGTCCTGCATGAGTTGTAATATTATCCATGATGCTTTGGAGCATCTTAGGAAGCTGAATGGGGTTATCATCAAATAACTTTCTGTCTTTCAGTCTTCACTTAATGCACCTGCAGACAGGGGAAGGAGGATGATCAAGGCTAAAACCCTACAGGAAGTTTACCCTCATTAAAGGTCCAGATTTTCACAAAAAAAACCCAAGAAAAGTGAATTGCCAATATTTCACAGGCTCTCCTTTCCTCAGAGCTGACTTCAAAGCTGTTACTGCTGCCTGAGGGCAGAGCCTGGAGTTCCCAATATCTGAAAACATCATCCAAGAAAACCTGTCAAGGCCAATATGATAAACAGGCTATTGTAAGAGGGGAGTTTGGCAGCCCTACACCACAATTTTAAATTATTCCTTATAATAGATTGGACTTTACATATTGCAAGGCTTTGCAGACACTGATCCTCTGCAGACCTCTGCAAGACCCAGCCAGTGCTGTTGCTCCCACTTGGCAGCCAAGAAGCTTTCAGGGTAAAAGCCAAGGTGAACTGCCAACACCCTGCAAATCTGGGAGTGTTGGATGCAGGATCAAACCTCAGGGCTCCCATTAGCTGGAAGTGCAGATCCGCATCCCCTTCCTCCCTCTCCAGCATCTCTCCACCCAGCTCATGCCTGCAAACCACACCAGAGACTGGGAAGAGGCTTTCTAATTTTCATAATTTCCACTCTGAAATGTTGGAAAGCTTCCTTTTTCCATCCTGGACTTTGTTGTAACGCAGGCATTGTGTGTCGTCCCGTAAACTTTCAAACGCACCAATCGTGGCAGCTTCCTGCAGGAGAAAAAGGGTTTGCTTCAGTTAAAGCAAGTGGGAACCTGGCCAAGAAGAGTCATAAAACCAGAGGATGGTGATTTTTAAAAGCACAGTTATGTTAGTGCATTCCAATGTAGCCAATCAGTCACCAGAGAGTGGTTAAAGTGTCCTTGGAGCCAACTTCTGGCTTCTGGGGAAAGATAATCAGGCTGATGCCAGGGGATGACCTGGCCCCCTCTTCCTGACAATCAGTCACAGCAGACTTTGTGCTGCTGGCCAGGCTCTGGGTCACTGAAGTATTTTGAAATTTTTTCATTTCTGAACTTTTTTTCATATGAATCCATGGATGCTGTTATCCACCCTAGACTGGAAGGGAAATTGCTGAAAGATCCAGAGCAGAGCCAGGGTGTAGGCAGCATAAATGCTTTCCTGAAAAGGCCAAGAGATACCATGGGGTCTCTGAACATCCCTTAGAGCACTCAGCACTAGTGCTTTTTCTGAAATCAGCACTTTTTTCCCCAGGAGTCCTCCAGGTGAAAGAACCCCATTTTAGAGGGAGGGGAGCAACACATTTCTGAAATCACCGCCTTTTAGAGAAATTGCAGATGGAAACTCACCAATCCAGACACCCTGAATCATGTGAAGATGAATCAGGCATCTTGTGCAGCCCAGGGCATCTACCACCTCAGCCTCGCACTCAGCCCCTCTCCTGTGAGGTCAGGACTTTGCAAGGAGAGACTGCAGGCCTGACCTCAAATTCCCTGGGCAGCAGCCTCTGAGAAACCTTCTGTTGTTTCTGTTTCATAACCATTGCCCACTGGGGAGGCAGTGACCAACTCTCCCTCCCAGTTCCTAGCTTGCAAAGCCAAGAAATACCAACATGAAAAGGTCCACATTCTCTTATCCTGGAATGAACTGACCACGTCTGGTCACACAGGGACAGAGCCCAGAATACCATCTACATGGGCTTTTCTTTCCCATGACAAGTTTCCCAATCAGAGCTTGAATAAACATTAGGTCATCACCAATTTATAATGGCAGAAATTTTATGTCTCTCTTGATCACATTTTCATAGGAGAAGAAATAAGCTTTCGTTCTTGTTATTCTACCCATATCTTAATCACTCTCCGACAAAACCAAACACACTATTCTGAAATCAAAGAGATTCACAGAGGGTGTTCCCTGCCCAGGCAGTGATTCTTGTCTGACTGGACCACTGCCGTGTTCAGTGTTGATTTTGGTTGGCTTCAGACATAAATCTTCCCAAAGACCATTTTCTTAGTGCACAGAATAAGAGCCCCATTGTTACAGCAATGGTGCATTTGGGACACATCTCCATTGCTCTTTAGACCAAGGCAGACACTCACTGGGGCAGTTCTCATAGCTGAGTACCCTTTTTCATCTCCTTTTCATGATGGAGCAGAGTAGTCCAAGGTACTGTACCTGGGGAAGGTTCTTGTTCTCTGTCCCGAGACAGAGTAGAAATTCTCCAGAGTAGAAATCCATTTTGATTTAGGTGAAATGTAAGTCTTTGAGTCTGTAGTTTGAAAACATAGCTATTTAGTCTGACTGCAAAAAGCCTAAGCTCAGAGAAACTGCTTCAGTGAAAGACAGAGATAAAGAGGAGGAGAGACAGAGGGTGATAGGGAGAGACAGAGACTGCTGTGAGAGCAGGTCAACCTGACCTAGGAATTCTTTCTGATAAAGAAGAACTAGCAGCAAATGTCACGCAAAAATTTGTAAAAATGAATATGTATGAACCTATTGTAAAACGGTGTGCATATGTATTTGAGAGGGGGATAAAAAGGGACCTGAAGTCCCCAGAAGCAGGCATGTCATTTTAAGAGAACAATTCCCACATGCATCCAGCGCTGTAATAAACATACCAGCTTTACAACTTTCACAAAAGTTGTAAAGTCTTGTTTATCTCTGCACAACAGTCCCCTCATCTTGGTGGAGCAATGGCTTAGAGGAGTTTATACTGAGGTCTGGGCAAAAGCACCACAACAGAAATGTGCAGTCATTGATGCTTCTCCTGAGTCCAGAGACAAACCAAATGAGGTGAATCAGGACCAGCTTTGAGCACCTGGTTCTCACAGACCAGCACCTCGGCCTGTGCAGGAGGTTTTCCCTGGCTTTGCCAGGCTGTGACATGGCTCTGCCAATTGATTCCTGTCCATGATAAGGCTGAACCACGGCTGTCAGAGCCCTTCAGAGGTTGTTGCTCAACCCTTGTGTGTGTGGCATATCAAGGCAATGGAGCATGCACTGCTGGTGCTGACTGCAGCTTGCTGTCCTGGACTGTGACCGTGTTCACAGGGGTCTGAGGATGAGGGAAGAGATGAGGATCTGACTCCATGTTTCATAAGGCTTGATTTATTATTTTATGATATATGTTATATTAAAACTATACTAAAAGAATAGAAGAAAGGATTTCATCAGAAGGCTAGCTAAGAATAGAAAGAAAAAGAAGAATGATAACAAAGGCTTGTGTCTTGGACAGAGAGTCTGAGTCAGCTGACTGTGATTGGCCATTAATTAGAAACAACTGCATGAGACCCATCACAGATCCACCTGTTGCATTCCACAGCAGCAGATAACCATTGTTTGCATTTTATTCCTGAGGCCTCTCAGCTTCTCAGGAGGAAAAAAGCTCAAAGAAAAGATTTTTCATAAAAGATGTCTGTGACACTGGACAGAGTTGGAGTGGGAGCCAAGTCAGGGCAGCACAACAACACAAATCATCAGTGCAGATCAAAAGACCTTCAGCACCATGGGAGCTTCATGTCTGGGTAGAGATCCTGCTACCAGGAGGTCTTAGCTGCATCTGGAGCTGGGGAGGGTGTGGGGGACCTACAGGAGAGGACATGGTGTGGCATTCCAGGCTGACACAGTGGAAACTGCCCAGAAGAAATGAGGGCAGTCTTGCATGTGGTTCAAAGTGGATTGCATGGGTAGAATATATGGCTCTAAGCAATGAAGTAGTGAATTTATTTCAACCACATAGAGCTATTCAACTTGTGAACAGCATTAGCTGGGGTTTGATCCCTCCTTTTTTTCTGAGCTACTGTGGTGCTTGGGCAGAACTTCCAAGTTCATCATTCTCCTAAAAGTTCCTATATTTGTTTTCCTTAGACTCTAGACTTCTTTTTAAAAAGAAAATCTGCCATATCCTTCAGCTGCAAATGATTTAATAGCTCTTGGCTTTGTGTGATCTGAATATTTTCTTGTTCTCTTGCTTTGCAGCTGTGACCTACTTAATTACAAGCAGGAAACAAACCCCAGAATCATTAGGCTTTCTGCCTGGCTTGAAGAAGGGGAAAAAAATAAAAATCTTATGTTGTTAAATACTAGGATGTCCTTCTTAATAACAGGAAGTCAAGCTCCAGATAGCAACAGTGAACATTTGAATTCTTTGTGAATCAAGATAAGAACAGCAAAGAGCTTATGGGTTTTATTTTTTTATGGCATGGATGTTTTGGGGGCAGGGGAAATGACAGCCGCTTCTAACAGCCAAAATGGGAATGAGTCATAAATTTCTAAATCAAGAGCGTAAATCCTCTTTGTTTTAAGTTCTGAACAGCCTCAGTCTGCTCTGTCCACGGAGACAATGAAGTGACTGGCTTGCTGCTTCGATCTATTTTATCCTCTTTTCAGGAAGTATGAGCAAACAAGGCAGGCAGTGAGAGAGGATCCCCCATGGCAAACCATCAGGCTGGAAGACAGAGCATGGGAGAGTTTGATTAACTTCTCTGCACCTCTGCAGGAGTGTGGGCTACTGTTTGTACCTCCTGAAACTCAGAACCCCAGCTGGAAATGCTGGTGTGGTCGTAGCTGCAGAAAGCAGTCAGAGAAGAGGAAGGCCAGGACTGCCAGCCTCTGAGAGTGGCTGTCCCACACTTCAGCCCTCCTGTCCCTGCTTATCACAGCCCTGGTGGCAGCTCAACAGTGCAAACATCCCAGTGCATCGTGAGGCAATAGAAGCTGGTGTTTGCTCAGGGTTTTAAACCAACCAGCAACAGAAGTGCAAGTTATCCTCTTCTGTCAACTCTGCATGCATTATCAGTGCAGATGGCATGGATCCAGCACTGTCCTACAACAAATGGAGATTTTCCATTAGCAGGAGCCACAGGGATCTGTGTTTCAGGAGCAAACGGGGTAGAGGTCAACTCTTATGCTCTACTAGAAGGTCTAACTGGTCCCAGCTGGGGAGGTGTTCTCAGCAGGAAGATCTGCTCCAGTACAGAAATCCCCCTCTGCTGACTCCTGCATTTCCCATCTGCAGATTAACTGTGCTCTACAGCCAAAGAGCCCCCTGTGACCCAGCCCCAGTGCAGATGCCCTGAGTGAGTGTGCAAGGGTGTGCACACTCAGGGTGCTGTGGTTTGGGACGTCCCCTCCTCCATGGCAGCCTCCCTGCACACACTGAGCATCACCTGGATGTGTACACCACTACTCCCACAGGCAGCACACATGTACAGAAGCGGTCTTCGCCTCAGGGAACGTTTATTTACCCACAGATATGCTCATTTTGATAACCAGTGTAGGAGCTTTCAACACAGAGGGTATATTATCAAACCAAGATATCTTAAGTATTTCTGATTCTTGCTGCAGAGCTTCCATGGAACGTGACCAGCTGGCTTTTTAGAACATTTACTTATTTTTTAATGTGAAACAGTTCCTCTGAGATTTCATATCACCTGACAAATGACAGTGAATTAATCTGTTGAGGAAATGGGGACCCATAAAGCTATGTGACTCTTCTAATGTTGCTCAAGAAACTGATGACTTTTCTGGAATAGGACCAGATTCCTCCTCATTTTCACTCTGAAGTTTATATTTAACCTGCTTATCTTCCTCTCTGTCCAGTGACAATCACATCCTAACCAGCAATATCAGTATTTACTAGTAACAATTTTTTATAAGGAGCTTTGGAATAAATTAAATATGCATTCTTTATTTTAGGCAGGAACAGACTTTCCAACCCATAAGCAAGATCAAACATGAGAAATGTGGACCACTGATTTTCTAAAATATGTTCCCTTTGCCCTCCTTCTTTCTCACCCTTGTCTGTGAACAGAAAGGACTTTGTATCAGTCATTGAAAGCAGTGAGTGTTACCACTGGGTCTGAATCAGGCAGATACTTAAATATATCTGCAGGATAAGTTGCAAGAAAATGTTCTGCTGCAAGAGGCCATTTGTGCTGTGTGTAGGCTTGTTCTGCATGGACAGCAAGGCTGCCCTTCATTAAATTATCCACCATGCCATAGGGCAGAACTGCAGACTGGCTGTTTATGAGCCACCAGATTTGTCCTTTCTCACAGGCAAATAGAGCCAGTTAGGGGAAACCTGCAATGTGAAAAAGTGTGCCTACCAAACCACAGCCCTCAGCCAAGGCCATTGGAACAGCTTGATCATCACCTGATAAAAGCAGATGATGATCAAGCTGTTCCAATGGCCAGGGTGGGAAGCACAAAATAAATATATAATTCAAAATTATATGAACTTAGATGTAACATAAAGAAATGCCATAAAGAATCATAGAAAGGTTTGGGTTGGAAAGGATCTTAGTGACCATCTAATTCCAGCCCCCAAAGGCAAACATTTGCTCCAGTCACCAAAGGAATAAGCAAAAGCTTGAAACAAGAAGGGTGTAACTGCACAAGTGTGTGAATTCTTTTGTGGGCAGTTAGGTGTGTTTGATCCTCAGCCTGGGATTCAGTGCCCACCTGATGGGCACAGACACAGGTTTGACTCAGGTTTGTATTGTTTCACCCCTGAACCTTGTCAGAGGCTGTTTTAGACATGGTGAATAACATGGAAGGAAAGCAGCTCAGCTGCTGGATGAGCTCTAGGCTGTTCCCTGTTCATACATGCCGCTCAAGTACAGTGTGATTTTTTTTTTTTTTCTGTTTTCTTCTGGTCAAAAATAATTCTCCTGAGCATTTCTGCACATGATAGCTGAGAGCAGGGTGAAGATGAACCTTGTGGTGTTGGGCATGTGCAAGCACGTGCTGCTTTGACTGGAGAGCCTGGTCACAGTGCCCAGCAGGATCAGAGTAAATCATAAGCTTGGGTTTCCAAAGTGAACAATCGTATTTAGGATCTCACCATTCACTTTCTGTGGCTGTTCTGCACTATTTCCTTAATACATTGTCCTGACCTACATCCCCTCCTGCAGACTCATTCAGCACAGCATCCATGGAGAAAGAGGATTGAATAGCAAATCTCTGCACAATCTCTTTCACGTCTCTGCATAGTAGAAGCAAAAATCACTTTAGCTGGTGGAATATTAGGGACAAGTACAAGCCCAGCTTTATAGGATTCACCTACTTTTAAACCTTGTTAAATCACTAACAGAACTTACTTTAGGCAATGAAATGTGTGTGATTTGAGGAGATGACATACTCTCCTGTGTCAGTCAATAAAAATCTCTCTAGAGTGAGGACATGAACAGCCTTACACAGACAGAGCTGCTGTTGGCATAACGATAACACTTAGCACTACCAGAGCACTTCACATTTTCAAAGAGCTTCAGAAGTGTTATGATCAAGGTGGATGACTGGAATAGTAAATTTTCATTCTGTTATTACTGTGAAGCAGCAGTTCATTTCATTATGGAACATTTTAGGCCATATGGACTTGTGAGAACATCTTGAGGAAATTGGCCAGGATTTCTGACTCACGATGTTCATCCTAAAACGCAACCAGCAGGGAAGTCTTCAGTTTCTTGAATTTTTCTCTGCAGGAAAGTTTTAGGGCTGTCAGCAGTGGCAGACCAGGGGAGCCAGGGAGAGGCTGTTCATATCTGTGGTTTTGGAAGCACGTGGAAGGTGAGAGTTGGGAGGTAACTGAAGCAGTGCAGGCACAGGCATCATATTTGCATGGGGCAGCAGATATTTGGGCCAACACTTCCAAGAACAATTGCTTGTCTAGAGGCTCCAGAGGGGTGAGCTAGGGATGTTTGTGCCTCCTCTACAAGCCTTTAAAGGTTCAGGCATGATCATTGTCCAGATATTGTAGCCCAGCCAGACTGAGGTCACAGTTTTTTAGCAATCCAAAATTAATGCAGGGCCAACTCTTAGCTGATCAAAGCTCTCAGCAGACCCAGTATGGATGACATCTATACTTTATTTTCACTCCTCTTAAATTTGGGAGGGTTTCCTCTGCCTAGAGCATTTATGCTGCATAATAGCTATCAAGGTCTCAGGATTTTCTTTTTCAAATGAAATGCCATTCCCAGATCCTTTTAAAACCCTTCTCTCAAAGCTTTCCTTATACAAACAAAGTACAAAAGTACAAGAAATGAAACTAATAATAGAAGTACAACTAATTGCAGTCCTTGCACTCCAGGAAGCTCCCAACTGGACCCACAGAAACCCACCATGATCCCTCCTGGGTGACAGCAAGGTCACACTTCGGGGGAAAGACAAAGAAGCCCAGATGAGTCAGAATGAGGGATGACAGCACCTTGGCTTGGGTGGAAACACAACACCCAGAGACTCAGGTTCTCAAGTGGATTGGTGCACAATGACCATTTGAAAATCCTGGGGGACTCTGTGGTTCAGAGCAGCTACAGGAGGGAGGTCACTGCTGTGAGTCCCCCCCATCCCCTGGCTCTGCCTGGGCACATGTGGAAGGACAAGGGTGGCTCCTCACCCATGTGTTTGATAACTTGGCAGCAGGACATCCCTGAACTGCTCCCATCCTGTCAGACACTAAAATAATATGCCATTAAAGCACAAGGAGAAACTTGTAACCAGTTAAATATCTCAAAATAGCATCTTCAACATAAGAAAGCATGAAGCTGCGACATGAAAGGGGGACTCTGGGCACAAAGATCTGACAACATTAATCCTCTTTGCATTGTAGAGAAATAAAGATCAAAAAGGGCCCTGAATTTGGAATAGAACTTAAAGACCACATTGGGCTGGAGCTACAGGGACCACAGGGGCCATGTGTGGAGCAGAAACAGGATGTTTCTGGTGTGTCTATGGCAAACTCAAAGGAAACTGCTTCCCACCATGCTAGTCCTTCTTTCAACACACCCAAACACATCCACACCCATCAGAAAGTTGTGGGCAGAGGTTTGCTCTGGAGCATGATGGGGAGGGATGCTGAACTGCTCTCTCCAAGGCCAGATCACAGAAAGGTGAACGTGGTCCCATCTCTCAAGCGCCTGGTGCAGGCAGCACCCACCTCCACCCGTGCATGGCAGGGAATTGCAGGGTCTGCAGAGAGGAGGAGCTGCCTGCAGGGTTTGGCATGGGAAATCCTCCCCCAGCCTTCAAGCCCCAGTGACAGTCCTGTGAAACAACACAGCAGCTCAAGGGTTTGGTTTCTTTTTTTTTGCTTTTTGTCAAGGGAAGTAAGGAGCTATTTTTATACCCCAGTAACAGCCTCTGGACTGTCAGTAAAACGTGGGAGGTTTCATAGTAAATGTTTTGGCTGACATTTTCTCAGAAACAGCGGGAAATAATCAGTGCATAATTAGAGAGGAAAAGAAGTGCAAATGTCTATAGACCTCTGTAGAGCTTAAAGGGCTTTTTTTTTTTCCTAACTGACCTTAGTGAAGGTGAAGCTGAGCATGTTTTGTACAATGATAAGATGATTTTACAGAAATTCACCAAAGGGCACAGCAGTGGAAGAGCCAAGTTAATAATTCTCAGCAATTTTTTCTCCTCTCTTCTGCCATTCCCTGTAGCAATAACCTCTTCTGACCATTTTGGATAAGAAAGAGCACATTCTGTGGTGTCTTGCTTGAAAAGAGCTCTGTTGGTGGAGTATCCCTTGACTCTAGAGGGGATGGGCTATCTTTGCCTGAGAAACCTCCATGGTTGCAATTCCCTTGTGTCCTGCAAGGTGGGTTGAGCATTCAGTACTCAGACAGCTTTTACCCTCTCAAAAAACACTTGTGTCGGGTCAGCAGGAAAACCCCCACAGGAAACCAGACAATCTGCTCTAATCATGCAGGTAAATCTATCCACTGAAATGTTCACTGGGCCTTCTCTAGACTCAAGTGACTCCTAAGGAGACTGCTCCAGTCTATCAGTTAAATAAATACATAGGAGAACTGTTTTCAGAAAGTCTGATTATGTCATCAGCCGAGTGAAAGGGCTCCTTCAGAGCTGCCCTCATCTGTTGAGTAATTACCGAGTTGGGACAGGGGCTGAAAATCTCCTTTCAGCCATAAGGAAAGACTTGATGCACATATGGAGCAGCTAATTTTAAAACTGTGGTATATCCTCCATTTCCCCTCCTCTCCTCTTTCCAGAATACCAAAGGGGTTAGGTCACATCCCAGAGCAATCACTTGCTGCGGTTTCTTCCCCCCCACCCCTGTTTTCCTTTATCAAACACATTTCTTTCTTTTCTTCTCTTGTGCTCCCAGGCAGAGATCTTGTATATCAGGCTGTAGCCTGAAGCAAATATTGTTTGTATAGTTTATATACATACATATATATATATATATATATATATATATATGACTGTGTAAATATATAATAAATATAATATGAATATAATATAATATAATGTAATGTAATATGCATATAATAATATTATATATATATAAATATATATATATATATATATATATATATATATATGTAAAAATCATTTCTTCTAAATGAGGCTTTATAATGGAGATGTTCCTGGTCCCTTGTCTACATTCCTGCTTACAGAAGCAGTGTGTTACCAACTTTAAAGGCAGGAAAATAACCAAGAGAGGATGAGCAGAGGGAGATTACAGCAAAGGCTGGACACCAAGAAAACAGGCAAGGACAGGGAGAGGAGGAAGGAAAACTGCACTTTGCAGAATGAATAGCTCCTAACAAGTTTAAAGGAAACATTATTACAATTTTATTACCATATTTTATGAAGCTGCTCTAAAAACGAAGTCCTGAAGAAGCAATTAGGCTGAGAACATGAATTTTGCAGCTGTATTTTCCTGGCCCTCCACCTGCCCTGTCAATGAGCTGACGAGCATCCTTGTGCTGTTATCATGTGATGCACAGCTCACTTTGTGTCCTTCAGTCCTCAGAGGACAAAGTATGGATGGGGTCATGGTGGGACAGATCTACAGAAAACCAAGCAGATATTAATATTCCTGCTTCTCCCCTATCCAGGGAGTTGAATCAGGGAAGACATTCGGGCTCTTTTGGGAAAGATGCCTTCTCACCTCTGCTAAACCAGCAGTTTTAGGAGTTCAGTGCATGCAGGTCCTTCATGATTTCAGCTCAAGCTCTGCTGCCCACCCCTCTGAAAAGTGCCTCCTAGGAGGTGCCTCTATGTAGGCATTCTCCAGCTGATCCTGACTGCTCCCTCCAAATCCTGTGGCCTTTTTGCACACATTCCTCTGCAGGGAGAGTAAAATGAGTGGAAAATAGCACTGACAGGCAGCTGTCTCCACTTGCACTGTGCCTTCGATTAAAATATTTCCAGCCTCAATTTCCCCACATGGTGATTAAATAGGGAGAAAAAGCACTCGTTAAATTTAGTTGGAAAATGTCTTGCAACTTAGCTGCATGATTTTGTGGTGATTTACCTGAACTGCAAAATCCTCACCTTGATAATGTGTTTTTGCCCTCACTGGACCACTTCCCTCAGCTCAACTCATCAGAGATATTGACAGAATTGAAGTCTCCACCCAGACAAGCTGCTCCTCTGGGGAACCAAGCAGGGAACTGATCTCTTCTCAGCACTTATTTTAGGAAGGGATGCCAGGAGTGAATCTTTGTATCCATAGACCAAAAAGCGTATTTTGGCATCCAATTCTTCTGGAACTTCCTCCTGGGCTTGCTCAGATGAGATCCACCCTTATGAATGCGAGCTAACCAAGGGTTAAAAATATCTCCACGTCAGCTGAATCAGACTGATATTAAAAGGCCATCAACTTTCAAAAATAACACCCCTTGGATAAATAAGGTGCTTTGCAGACTGTTGCATAACTCTCATGTAAATATTAAGTTTCCTTATGAGTTCAAAACATAAAAAGGCTCCAGAAAAGACAGCTGGGTGGAAAAAGAATGGAGTGTAACTGTGCTGTGGTGAGTTAACACACGGAACAAAGGGATGAAATGTTGCATGTGGCAGAGCTGCCTTCTCAGATGCTCTTTGGGAGTGTTTGAAAGAGTTAAGCCCAATAGTGGAATGTCTTGGGAATGCTGGCAGACAGAGAGTGAGCAGCTTTTTTCTTCCCTCTGGATGGAGTCCCAGGACTGAGCATGCAAAGTGATGACTTTGGATCCGAGTTTGCTTCTTGGGTCTGCAGCAGAGAGCTGGGGAGTGATGCAGTGTTACCGAGAAGTCCTTTGCAAGGGATGTGCAAATGCCTTCCTAAGGCAGGAGAGGTGTTTTTACCTCTTCCTTGCTCATCCTTGGGGGCAGCAGGACTGGCTCTGAGAAGATCCACAGAGGGAGACACCACATCCTGAAGGGCGTGTGCAAAGGGAGAAAGACACATCCCCAAACAGTTTATTTTGGCTGCTGGTTTTTGTTGTCCGTTTTGGTTTGGTGGTTTGGTGGCTTGGTTTTGTTTTTTGGTTTTTTTTTTTTTCCTCCTCGCTTTTCGTTCTTCTTCTTTGATGGAAATTTCAGTGACTCTTTAACCCTGCAGCTCATAAGGCGCCTTGGGATTAGCCGGTTGCCTCGGAGCAGGGGATCTGGGGTGATTCACACAGGGAGCTGGCATGGCTGCTGTGCTCTTTGGCTTTGAGGACCTGCTCTACAGCTGGGACAGCCTGGTGTGGAGCCTGACATCCCGGGCTCTGAGGAGCTGCCGCGTGGGGAACCTGAGGCTCCTGCAGCTCATGCTGAAGCCATGGTGCATTTCCAGAGACGTTTATCAGGTAGGGTGAAAAACACCAGGCCAGACCCCCAAACCTCAAGGCTGCAGGGGGGAGACCCCCTGGGACTCTCACAGGGTCCTGTCCCGTTCCTGCCAACCACTCTGGGTCCTCCACAAGCGGTGGGACAGAGGGGATGCTGTGGGCAGGGGAGGTGTGGCAGGAGAGACATTTTGGTTTGGAGGATGGTGATGGGGTCTCCTATGGTGGAACACAGATCCAAACTCTCCTTCCCACAGAGCAGGGGGGGAGAAAGTGAAAGAAAATTAATGTTCTATCTGCTATATTGCTTTCCTTGAACTTTATACTCATAAGTGCAACCTTAGTTTTTCTGCATCCTAAGGCTGTCCCTACAGCTGCACAGGAATAATTTATGATTTACCCAGAGGAAAGGGTGCCTAAAGGCACCTAATATGTGGAAAATGGGCATTTGCAGAGGGTTTTCAACTGTAGTAGAACTAATTACCCCTAAGTGACTTGTGCAATGCCTTCTGACTGCCTCAGCTTGCAAAGTCCCAGGCATCTGATTGCCTAAAATTTCTGGTTTGCTTGATGTATGGTTTCTGTGGTACAGAGAGCTTTGGGGCTTGGACAACTGGCTTCTCTGTAGAGTTACATTAATTGCTTACAGCTTGAGGTATAGTGACACAGCCCTAATAGACTCTGTGTGTTTCTGAGACTGATTAAACTAGGTTAAACAAACTGAACAGCACAGAAGGAACTAGTCCTGAATGTCTCTTTGAAAAGCAACTCATTCCAGTCCATAGGTGAGTCCAGGCTGCAGTGCAAACCCATCAGCTTGTCTGCTTTTTAAATCAGCCTTAGACAACTGAGGCTAGAGGTTTATTCTGCTGTGGGGACAAGCCCATTATGATATTTATCATCTCCACAGATTTGTCTAATGCCGGACACTGGAGTGACTGATTGGTATTTGCATTTGGAAAATGGATTTTCTGCTACTCCCATTTACTGGGTATTTTGCTTTTCCTGTGCTTTGGAAGTCTCCATGTGTGAAGCCAAGCCATACAGAAGGCAACAGATTAAAAGCCTGTAGAAATTGTGTGTGTTGGTTAGAGGGAGACCAGAGCAGGACTCTTAGCAATTTCAGCCAACTTTGAACCAACTTCAAATCATGCTCTGGTTTCAGCAGACTTCAGGAATAGATTTTATGGTCTTTGGAGTTCAGGAAGCATGGGCAGCATTTTTATTTTAAGTATTTGTTTGTTCCAGAAGATACCCACAGCCAGTAACACAAACCCATTGCCCAGGGCTTGGCTTTGAAACCCCCCTGAGATGCACCACTGGGATGGCTCCAAGTGAACCACGCTGCCCTCCCTGGGCTCTGCTGGCTCTTGGCTGAGCTGAACCCAGAGGTCAGTGTGTGCAGAGGCTGCCTGTGGTGTGGGGCTGACCCACCCTTTCTCTGCAGCTTGTCTTAGGAACCTCAGCCTGAAGCCAATCAGCTCACACAGGCCTGGGAAAGGGGAGGGGGAAGCAAAAAGGGCTCAGTGCTGAACCTCATTTTTACCCCCCATTATGTAAAATCATCCTCAAAAACTAAGGAGCTGTTTTTCAGATGTGTCCAGATTCTGATCACTGATGATGCATGCCACCCTATACTCCATGCATCAGGGGGTGCCACTGCCTGTGAGGACCCAGGATTGGTGTTCTCCCAGCATTGACCAATCCACAAGTGCACTTTTTCCATTGCAAAATGCACATGCCTTGAGACAGTCCCCATGGCATTTTATCACGATGCTGGCATATTATCCCCCTTTGCCAGAGTCACCAAGGGAATGGGACCAGCAAAGGCGCCTCTCTTCCCACCCAAACAAGCATTAATGCAGCCTGAAAGACACTCACAGGTCAGGATGGACTTGAATAGTTGTTTGTTTCTCAGACAGAATCTGTGAACATCTGCAAAAGCTCAGTAAAACCACGTCACTTTATTTGTCAATGCCCACGAGCTTGCAGTTCTTTGGAGAGGATCTGAAATGCTGGGTCAGGTACCAGGAGAATTGCTGCTGGGTGGAGGTTTGTTGGAAAAGGCCTCATATATCTCATCACTGCTCAGTTCCAGCAGCAGCATTGCTATTAGCAGCCAGCATGAGCTGGTAGCTAACTCTACACTTATGGATATTAATCCTAAAAGCATTTTCCCCAGTAGCCAGCATCGTCCAATTTAAATGCTGGCAGGGTATTTTAGCAGAGTATTGCTTGGACAGAAAGCCTGACAGTTTAATCACTTCCCAGAGACAGAAACTTCTTCCACTGCTGATTATTTAGATGAGCAAATAAGCTCTTGACTGTGCTATTTTTTTGTGGTTGCTATATATTAATCCCTGTTGCTACTGCACCTTGAGAGCAAAGCAGACCAGTGTAGGACTCCTGCCTGCTACCAGGACCAGAAAAACCCAAAAAGAAACATTAAAGAGAAACATTAGTGAACTTTGTAAAATTAAGCCATGCTTTTTCATACCCTGAAAGGTATGTTTTGTGTTTTTCTTTGTGTTAATCACATCTCAGTGCATCTCTGGTTCTGGTGCCTTTTGCTGAAACGGGGTTGGGGGCAGCAGAGCAGTGCAGCACACAGCCAGGTTCTGGATGAGCAGGACCCACACTGCTGGGCACCCAAAACTGGGGAGAGCTCAGCTCCTCCACCAGCCAGGATCAAGGTTGTTCAGGTATGGCTCTGACTTAGGTAATTTTTTTGTGTCCCTGCTCTAGTCTCTTGTCTCCACCATCCCAAAGCTTGCCAATTGCCTTCTACCATCCCATCTTCAAAATACATAAAAACTAAGGCAACATTGTGCAGAGGGTACAGATTTACTACCAATACAAGAGGCAATGGGTTCTTGGAAACAAAACAAGCTCCAGGCATCAACATAATCAGTGCAATTCCCTTATTTATGATGAAAGACTTTCTTTGCTCAGAAAATCAGCACCAATGCTTTAGATGAAATAGCAGTTTTGGGGTGATGCTGGCTGCAGTGGTTAGAGTAGGATCTGAAACATTTCAGTGTTCAAATCCAGTCTGACACAGCAATTGGAAGTCTGGACTTGCTCAAGATGCTCTCTGAGCAGCAGTTGTTATAAAATAGGTTAAAACAATCAAAAAATGGCTCCTTCATTCTTGGTCTCCAGACTGTATTAGTCTCAGGGATGCTGAGTGACTCCATTTTTCACTGTCTGTGAGCAATGCTTTGGTACTCAGGCCATCTGAGCAGTACTGAGAGCTGGAGGCCTTTGGTACCCCGAAGAATACCATCATCTATCTCAGACTGCATTTCTTTCCTGGCAAATAAATCCTCCCCCGAGTCTGCTGTGATTCCCAGGGACACATTTGTCTGCCCGGTCTGAAACCAACCTCTTGCCTTGATCTGTTTTCAGGGGGGCTAATATTCACCAGTTGTTGTATTTTAATTGGGTTTTTTTGTGATCCACTATGTGGTTGTCTGACTGCATGATTGGAATTCATTTGAAAAAGGAGATGAACAAATAATAAACTTCCAGGCAGGGCTCTCAGACAGTCAGTTGTGCAAGATGTCACCGAGCTGTCGGATGCATTTTTACCAATGCCCAGATGTCTGACTGCTCTGACCTACTAAACAAATGGCCCTGTGAACTAACACAGTGCCTGCTTTTGCAGAAATACTCACATTTCAAGAAGTACTGGGGGAGGGCTGGCTTATTATTATGGGATAAGCAGTCAGTGCTGCATTTTAACATCCTGAAGATAATTCACTATTTATTTAATCTCCAAATCCATCAACAAATGTTTTAGTTTCCCAGCTATGCCTGTGCAATGTCAAAGAGCATTAGGCAGTGCAGGACCTACATCTACAGTAAAAATGTGTTTATGTGTCTCAACTGTTTAAAATCCCACCAACTGCTCCTACCAAGTCAGAGGCAGGCCACTGGATGCAGAGCCATCTCTCAAGGATACCACTCACAGACATTTAATTGCTCACTCTCTGTAGACAATGCGCACTTTTTACACACTGATTCTTCACCACCAAGTGCTTGGAAAGACAGTTAAGTAATTTTACTGCTACAGAAACCGAGGCAGAATCAGATTAAATTCCTTCAGGTCATGGGCACAGGTGCAGAACTGTCTGCAATTCCTCACTGCTCCCCAGATGTCCAGTTACAGGCACTGGAATTAAGGAAGGAGGTGAGATGTAGAATTTTAGGCCTGGGTGCTAATCTAAAATGAGGAAGAGGAAAGAGATTTTGCTGTGCTGGCAGATATAGAAATTCATGGAATATCCTATACTTTAGCAAAAATTTAATTTTGGCTATTAGGAATAACTTGTTGTATATTAGTAATTAATTTTTCACTAGGGCAGTGAGATACTGGAACAGATTGCCCAGAGAAGTTGTGGCTGCCCCATCCCTGGAAGTGTTTGAGGCCAGGCTGGATGGGACTCAGAGCAACCTGGGCTAGGGGGAGGTGTCCCTGCCCATGGCAGGGCGGTTGGAACCCGAGGATCTTTGAGCTTCCTCCCAACCCAAACCATTCTGTGATTCTACTGTCCAGATCCTATAATTTTCCCAGAGGAGAAAGCACCTCAGGTGTGTTTCCCACAGAATTCACACTGCTGGCCATGGGGTGCTAAGGGTTCTCCCCAGCTGCCATGGGCACTGGGAAGTTGACCTGGAGGGTTTTGGGGTTTCTCCCCCATTCACCTGGGGTTTTGCTGGCACCCTGCTGGGTAGTGCATCAAAAAAGGGACAGACTGTTTCCACCTCATGGTGGGATCTGAGGCATCCCCACAACCCCGTGCACCCGATGAGGAATCAAGGTCTTCCTCCTCAGAAAGGAGCGGTTTGGAAATTCTGTCCTTGGAATCATGGTCTTCCTCCTCAGAAAGGAGCGGTTTGGAAATTCTGTCCTTGGAATCATGGTCTTCCTCCTCAGAAAGGAGCAGTTTGGAAATTCCATTCTTGTTTCACCATCATTCTTCACCTGGTTGCCTTGAAGACATCTTATATTTAAGCACAGTAAAAGATTCAGGAGGAAAAGCAGCATTGCTGCTGTAAAAGGCTGTGCAAAGCAATTTTGGGCAAGAGGGAGGAAGGAAAGGGCTGAAATGTTAAACACATCATTTCAGATTGGCAAAATTTCCAGGTTTTGATTTATAGCTTCATCACCAAGTAGATTAATGTGGAATTCAAACACAACCAGCTCTTTGCTTTCCTTCCAGGCCTGACATATTAACATTTCCCATTAATCTAGTCAGCCCCAGCAGGATGAAGGCTGAGGAAATGGGGGATTAGGCATGTGGGAGTGATGGGTGGGCAGGGGAAAAGAGCCAACAAAATTCACTTTAGTTAGCTAACTAACTAAAGTAGAGAGCATGGGACATTTTTCAGGTCTCAGGTTCTAGCTGGGGCTGTTTCTGACTCCCTTAAAGGCAGCAAACTCTGATTCTTTCCCTTCTGGTGCTGGGCAGAGGGGTTTCAGTGGGGCTGCTGGCTCACAAGGACAGTGGTGGAGGTGGCCGCTGGTGCCCCATGGAGCTGAGCATGAGGGGCTCTTTGCTCTCAGAACTTTGTCAGACCCCAGTGCAGCTGGGGTTCAGGAGGCTCCAGGCCTCCAGTCTGCCCAACTCCCACTTTTGTGGGGAGGCAACTACGACTTCTTTTCCCCAGCACTCTTTGCTGATCTAGCCCACAGTCTCTGGAGCTGCCCTGGAGACTTCTCAAACTTTATTGCTATGTATTTAACATTTATGAGATTGGAGCTGCTTCTCTTCGGAAAAAAAAAAAAAAAAAAAGGAGCAATGAAAACACCCAAAGCAACAACAACTATCAAAAATCACACCAAAACAAAAGAGAGGGGAAAACAACCATCCACCCAGAGCTGCAGAAAGGCCTAATGAGCCTCATGTGCTTCCAAAGGCAGCTCTGGAACTTGTGGCTTGCGGAGTTTCTCACCCCATCTTCATTACAGGCAAAGAAAAGAGGGTTAGGCAGCAAGAGGAGGGGAAATGCAAATGCTAACAATTCATTTTTGCCAGAAATCGTATCCAACAGACAGGGGAAAAAAAATAAAAGAGCCTGTGGGGAAACCTCAAGGCATTTCCATTCAAGTTGTCTATGGAGAAAGCACAAGAGTGCTCACTAAGTTCCCACCCCCAGGTATTTTTATAGCACACTGTAAAGTTGCCTTCAGCATTTGACACAGGCTTCCCCTGCCCTTGTGGGGCTGGGAAGGGCTGGGATAATCTGGTAGGATCTGTGCCACTGCCACCAGCCCCACCAGAGCCCCTTGGGGGCCAACGTGGAGCTGCACCAGGCTGGGCCTTGTGCTCACTAATTATTAACAAACACAACCCTCTGGTGTTTTCTATGGGCTGCAGTTCATCCAGTGCTGCTAGAAAATGAGGGGGACCTCGAAACGACATTGACCCTCCTATGTGCCTTTACATGAACTTTTATGGGTGGTAGGAGGAGACTGAGTGGTCCAGTCTCATGACTGAGCTTTTTTTTGTTCAGTAAATACAGCAGCCTCAAAAGAGGAGGTGTACTTGGCCTTGGTTTGCTGCCCTGTGAATTCTTCCCACCTGCCTCCCTGTGGGAAACACTCAGCCTCAGCTCCAGGCTGTTCATGGGACAGGAGTCTGGCTGCCCCTGTTTGGGACATGGGAAAAGTCCTTCATGGTGTTAAATCCACCCCAGTAATAAATGGGTTAGGGTTGCCAAGGCAGCTTATAGAGGCCACCAGCTTGAGCAGACACAAGCAATGCTGAATTGTTCCTAGACAGGGTGGATCTGAGTCTGTCCCAAAGCCAAGCTCTCTTGAAGTCCACCACCAATGACTTGGGTGCTCCTGCACCATCTTTGCTTTAGTCTGCAGGGGATGAAAACTGTGCTCTCCACAGGGAATACAAGCTGTCTCAGCTGTCAGACACTCTCCAGCAGTTCACCCTGCTTATAACAAAAATGCATCTTGCAGCAAAGCAAGGGAAGTATTTTTTGATCCCCTGGGTTTGCAGAAGCCAGGTCTGAACAGCTTCTTCCTAGGCTTAGTTATTTTCTGCTCAGTGTCTAGAATCATGAGATGGGAGGCATCTTCTGTGTCTTTCTTTCTCATAAATTAGGTAATTCATCCATGCTGATTCCTTCCAAGATAGGCATCTTGTGCAAGTCATTCTCCAGAGGTGCCAAGCCCTTTGTGTGGAGACCAGAAAGAGCTGAGACTGCTAAACCCAACTGCATGCTCAAGCATTAAACACCCACAGTCCTGTGACCTACAGCTCAGTCATGTTGTTCTGATTAAATATATGTCATCCAAGGCCTGGGTGGAAAATTCTGGAAGCCTGCAGGAAGGTCAGCAACTGTCAGGACAGCGCCCAGCAGTCCTGACAGTCATCAAGCTTCAGCTGCTGCAGTTACCACAACATGCTCTGTACTGGGACAGGCCCCCAGGAACCTGCTTTTGGTAAGGAGCTTGGCTTCCCCAGAGAGACATTTGTGAGCACTTCAAACCTCTAAAGTAATTGAAAACAGCAGGGAGTTTTGCCAGCAGCATTTTTGTTTGGTTCCACCCTTCTGCCTCAAAGAGAAATCCATCTTGAATACACAGCTCAGAGTAGCCCCAGAACAGGTCCAGCCCCATCAGGCTTCCACATGTGCCTGCTCTTGTATAAGAGAAGATGATCGTGGGGGAAAAAAGGCTTTTTCCTTCAGTGTTTGCAACATGTCTTTGAGGCCCCACCAGAGTCCTTGTGCAATGGAATCCGTTTCCTTCAGATGTTCTCCTGGAGCAAAGGTGGAGCTGGCTGGGGCCACTGAGCCAATCCTGCCCTGCCTGTGTTTGCAGCTGCACCCAAGAGGCTGCCATGAATCATCTGTGCTCTTGCAGAAACTCTCTTCACACCCAGCCAACAGCACCCAATTGTTTAGAGATAAACAGGAGCTCTTGGCCATGGGAGTTTTGGGGGGAAAACAGGCCCAAATTAGGCACTCCAAAGATGACTCTTTTGTGATAGCAAAGAACAGAACAAAGGCTCTGAATGCCATCCAAGTATAAGTACCAGAAGGCACTGAAGTTGAGGGATGGCTTGTTTCTCCTTTGTCCTTCTGTCCCTCCCAGGCTGGATTGAGGAGGATAAACCCATGCACCTTTGGCACTCACAAGTGGCTACAGGCAACATTTGCACATTAATTACTTCTTAAGCTTAAATATAAAGTTTAGATTTCTAACGTCCACTCCTTTTTATTCATCTATAAGACTCTTCATTTAAATCTCCTAGGCACTCCATGTGTTCAAGTGAGCTCACAGCAGAGGAGGGTTGTTGTTTTCCTCAATTTGAATCTTATGAGCCCAATCTGGAGGGAAACATGGGATTTCAAGCCCTGCCTTTTTTCCTTCCTCTCCTTTCAGTCCAGGAGGTGCCTTTTTTTTAACCATGTGAGTCCACTGAGACTCCAGAACAGCTGACAAAGTGCAGTTTCAGGCCAATCCTATCCCCTGCTCCTGGAGAAGGGATCTGCACGGCAGCCAGTGCTAAGTCCCAACTACAAAAAGTTATCCAAGGTCAAATTCCTCCATGCTCTGAACTTCCATCTAGCCCCCAATGGGGATTAAAGTCTGTCCGGCACCTGGCAGGACTCACCCCATGTCTGCAGCATTGCATAACCTGCAATGTTGTGTGCAGCTCCTCACCACCCTCACTGTCACTGTGCTGCTGGAGCTGCTGAACACTGGGGTTTGAGGGGCTCTCATAAAGCCCAGGAGGGCAGGAATGGGGTTTACAGTCACTGCAAACCTGCTTTGCTCCCCTTCCATGAGGCCTGATCCCTGTGTTCAGGGGCTTAGCACATTTGTACTGTCACTTCCATGCCCATAAAGAGGCAGATCATGATGAAGAGAAACCTGATTGAGGGCTGGGAATCTTTATGTTACTGTAAGTTGCTGTGCTTGGGTTAACCTCTGCTTTTTCTTCTTCTTCTTCTTTTTTTTTTTTTTTTTTTTTTGTGTGTGTGGGTTTTTTTTGTTTTAAATATTCTTCAGAACCCCACAGCCAGGGGAGCCTAGAGTTATGCAGGCCCTCATGTGCACAGCCACAGCTGAGACAACAACCTTGAGTATCATCACGGCTACAGGCTGAGCTGGGCTTTGCAAAACCTCAGGTGATCAATCAGGGGTTTTTCAAAACCAGACTGCAAATGAGGAACCGTTTGTGCCAGACAAATTATATCAGAGCAGCCACTGGGACGAGGAGGTAGTGAAGGAGGAAGGGGAATAAACAGCACAGGAGTTGGGTAATTTCTAATTAAAGTGAGAATAGAGCCAGTGTTCATCTCAGAAAAGAGAGGTTCTGGGAAGTTCAGTGCATCGCATATTCTCAGGCATTCGTCATCTGAAATGTCTTTTAATTGCCACTATTATATCATATCACAAGCATTCTTGTAATTTATCAGTCATAACCTCCTACAAAGGGATTCTTTCATTCAAGCCATTTTCACAGAAAACTTTTCCCCTTGAATCCCAGTCCTGCAACACACTCAGACTGGGAATCTGGAAGTGGAATTTTTTTCTTCTTTTTTTCCAAACACAAGTTGTTGCTTTGCAGACAACGTTTCACTAATGGACTGTGTCCCAGTTTCAACTTCTTTCCTCTTCATCCCACGATAATCAGCTCTTAACAGCTCTCCTTCCTCTTATGGTAAAAGCTGAAATGTAAATAATCAGGATGTCCCAAGTGTCAGGAGCCAGCTGAGTCCTGCTAGCCCAGACCGTGGGTCTCCAACACCCGGCTGCCTTAAACATTTGGCTCAGCCAACAGACTGTATTTATAATGTAAACTCCCCTTGTCAGCTCCTAACTCCTGGCTCCAGTTTTAGAAAATTTAACATTTCTGGGGGTTGTATTTTCCCACCACTTAGTCAAGAGCTGAAATTTTTCCTCTCAGAAAATACACTTGTGTGTCAAAGGCCAACAACGAAAAAAATACCAGTAGTTTTGCAGCCTAAATATAGCACAGAGCTGAGATCCCAAATTCCTGTGGAAGAGCCAGTGTAAACAGCCATAGTCTGTACAACCTGGGAGGGGGCTGCACCCGGGGCTTTTTCCTTATGTTATTGTACACCACGGTGCCTGGATGTCCTGAGAGGGTGAGGAGCCCTTTGTGCAGGGACATCCTGGCCAAAGTCCTTCCCATCCATGGTTTCATTATCCAGCCTCAGCAAAAAGCTTCAGAGGCACCCCAGCCTGGAGATGCTGTCCTTGCACTGCTTATACCCACAGGTCACAAGGGGTTGGTTGGGTGGTCTTGATGTGAAAGCCCCAGGTTCAAGTGCTGCTCTTCAAGTTGCATGCAAAGATAAGCCATGAGGATGATCCCCCAGTGACCACAAAACCAGCCAGAAGAAATTAAGCCTTGGCCCTCTGTTGGGGGCTGGTGACCAATGCTGACTCCAAGGAATAATCCACTGCCATCATGAGTAGGAGAATGTACAGTAGCAAAACTAATCACATCCTTACCCCTGGATGGTTTAACAAGCACAAACTCATTCCTCTGATCCAGCTCATCTTACAGTTCATACATAAAGCAAGAAGTTCATACATAAAGTCTTTCCTACCAGTAGCTGGGGGTGACCAGGAGAGACTAATCCATTTGCCCTGCAGAGGTCTAGGATTGCCCAGGACCATCTTCCACCCCCTTCACCTTCAGCCTAGGCCAGTGTCTCTCATTTATTAATACACATGGATAATGTCTTAACCATCAGCTGTGGATGGGAAAGACATGATAACCATTAGAGCTTCCCCTCCCTCTTGCATCAGGCTTGGGAGGGTTGGAATTAAATGAAACCTGGCCAAGGGAAGTGCAGCAGGGAATACAATGTGCATGGTGCTGAAATGGTTTGTGAATGCTCAAGGGTGGGCAGAGCTAATTTCTGTCAAAGCTGATAACGCTGCTTTACCACATCCCTTTTCATTTCACTCACCCAACTCTCAGTGGATCTCATTATCCTGGAATTCATTCAAGAGTCCCCATCTCCTCTAACAGGGCTCCAGACACCTTGCAGGTCTCCAGAGATTAATTGATATTAATACAGAGTAGTCATAAGTTTTCTCAGTGGGGCATTTGCTCCCGTGTCTCACAAGTTTGTTGTGGTTTAGGGATGAGTATATTTGGATGGCCTCTTGGGATTTTCTCCAGAGGTTTTTTCAAAGGAAAGGTCTTCTCCAAATCTTTCTACTCACATACATCTTTTTGTGGGATGTGCTTTCCTCTTTCATCCTCAGCCACTATTTGCTTTGGTGCAGCCAGGCTGCTGTTTGAGTAGCGGGTATGAGACCAGAGCAGGGTGGCAAACCCAAAGGGATGACAAGCCCTTGAAATACCTAATATCTGCCCTCTTTCAGATTCAGGCAGACCTGCTTTCCTCCCATCTGCTGCTTGTCCTCTTGCTTTCCAGTATTTTTTGCTCTGCCTGTTCTTGCCAGGAGCTGCACCCTGTATCGTGTTCATAAGCAAATTAAAGTGCTTGCAGGTGACTCTGCTCCTAACCTCCTCTGAGGCAAAACCCAAATGCAGCTCAGGGTGCCAAGTGCTGCTTCACAAGTCCATGGTGCACCCCAGGAGTGAGAGCAGCTGAGTGATTGAGCATTGTAGTGCAGCAGCTGTGGAGCATGGGACCAGCTATTTGAAGAAGACTCCTATGTCAGTCATCACTGACCTCATTTTCATCACCCATCAATATGCTCATCCTTTTATTTCAAAATACCCAGAAAGTCTTCATGCAAAATGAAGCACACTCAGAAAAAAAATACTCCAAAAGGATTTTGCTGGGCTGTTTGGCAGTTTGGGAAATCTGCAGAATCACTATCATTTGACAGTTTTCATAGCTATTTAAAAAAAAGGAGTTTTAAATTAGTACTGTAAGAGCCATGTGGAATCTGGAGTCAGACTGGGACAAAGCTGGATCTCAAATCAGCAGTTGTTCTGTTCTGGACTGGGGAGGCTTTTTGGGCTTATTCAGTTTCCCAGCTGAATGCTGGGAAGTGGTGAATAAGCTCCTTCATATTTGAAGGAAAGACATGAATAGAAATGTTAATTTAAAAGGAGAAATTTGCCTCGGATCCATTGTCCTGGTCTGGGACAAGGACACTGGGCTCTGCACCCAGCTTTGCCAAGGACTCTGTAGCATCTTGGGATCTTGCAAGACCTGTGTGTCTGTGTGTCTGTGTTTCCTCTGTTGGCCAGAATTGCTTTGGGACAATCTGAGTTTATAAAAGTACACTTGACAAGAGACTTCAGCCAAGCTATAAAAGCAGCACTGTGCCTAATGAACAATTCTCTTAATGAGAGAGGGCACCATCCTTCAGCACCAAATTCATGCAGCCAGTGCAGTCATGGGCCTTCATCTTGCAAATGCAAGGGACAGCTTGCTCACCATGGGCTGATAGGAGCAAAGCTGCTGTGCAGAGCTGAGACCATAAATCAGGAGACAGAGCTGGATTAACTAGCATGTACAGCAGGACCTGGTGTGGAAACAAGGGTAGGTGTGTTTTGTGGTCCTGCTGTGCTGGTCAGACTTTCTTGCACAAGCAAGAAATATCCCCTTTTCCAGGTTCTTTCAAATCCCTTGAGCTTGGATTATTGCCAGAAAACCAAAGGAGCACAGTGGAAATCCAAGAAATCTCTCTGTTGTCCTTTTCCAGGCAGTGATAGGACTGATAAGGGGTCTTGTTACCAAAAAGAAAAAAAAAATAGAGATCCTATTTCTTTCCCTGTTTTCATAGAACCATTCCCGGTTTCTTTGTGTTTTCCTTCCCTTTTATGAGCCTGAGCATCTGTACCTGAAAGGTTTCATAACCCACCACTAAATGGCTTCACAAGGCAGCCTTAAACAGGTGCTGTTTGACAGCAGAAACTCAAGTCAGGCACCAACCCCAAGTATTTGCTGAATCAGAGTCTTTAATTGTATTCAACAATAAAATCTGTAAAGTGAGGAGCAGTGAGAGGACTTGAACAACAAAACACGATATTTATCGGTAAAACATCTAACCCAGGGAATGGACAGAGGAGTGAGGAATAAGGAGAAGGCACGAAGCTGTGATGCACAGTACCACCTAGTGACAGAGCCTGGCTGCACGAGAAGGGCAACCCCGGGTTTGCAAAGTTCAAGGTCCATTTCCCAATGCCATCCTTAATCCGATTCCCCAACTGCGCCACATCCGTGACCATCTCCTGCCGTGGAGGGACAGCACCATTCCAGCAGCTGCTGATTTTTTCCTCTTTTTCATGGTTTCATTTTTGCAAAGCAGGGATTGGATGGGCAGGGTTCCTGTGTCCCATCAGAGGCAGCAGTGGGTGCTGTTTTGTTGGCTGTGTGGGGTGTGCAGGTTGGGCTCAGCGTGCATCTCCCACTGAATCACCCACGAGGAATTCCTCAGTGCATTGTGCAAACAGAGAAGGGGAAAATGCAGGGTCCAGTGAGTAATGCAGCCTTTCAGGGCATTTGAAATGAAAAGAAATGCCACAAACTTGTTCCATTTGTAGAAATGATGTGAAAGAGCAGTGTGACAGGCTCTGCTCAAGAGCGGGCTTGTAACCTTTTCCATTAATTTCTTTTCAAAGAATTGCTTATTGAAGGCTAAGCTGCTTTTTATAAGCCTTAGAGGCTGAGTGTGTCTTTGCCCTTTTTTTATTATTATTGCTGCTCGTCTCCCTTCTCTCTTTTTAGAGAAAGCAGTTACTGTACAGTGTGGTGTTTCTCTCTCTGAGACAAGCCCAGCATCGAGACGGGAATTCTGTCACCTTTTGGCAGAGGTGGGATTGCATACAGCAAAGTGAACTAGAAGAAATCCAGTTCTGTTGAATTTCCCCATATTCCAGCCCACAGATTTACCCATGATCCAAGCAGATGTGCTTAAAAGAATTGGATTCCTTCTCCTCATTAAGGCCCCTTTACACACGTTCTGGAGCGAGGGCTAAAAGGCTCCGCTCAGTCTCCAGGCGTGGGTGAGGAGCACAAGAGCTGGTGGGAGGCAGCACAAGAGCTCTGCACCTCCCTGCAAGGCCCCATCCACATGCAAGGCTCCTGCACACATTCTGCCATAAATGTTTGTGTGAATGACAGTGGGGCTGGAAGATCCTGGGGCCACCCTCTGTGCTCTGTGTTTTGTGTCAGCAGACAGGGTGGGTGTGTGTAAGGTTAGAGTTAGGGTCAGGGTTAGGGTTAAGGTTAGGGTAGCCTTTTTGTCCTCCTTCCCAGGGAAAGGATGTTCAGGCTCTCTCCTGGTCCTCAGCTAAAGCCTCCCTA
This sequence comes from Calcarius lapponicus, assembly GCA_039654755.1. Classification (NCBI taxonomy): domain Eukaryota; kingdom Metazoa; phylum Chordata; class Aves; order Passeriformes; family Fringillidae; genus Calcarius; species Calcarius lapponicus. Next base: position 12,311,292 of record CM077463.1, read on the forward strand.
GTTGATGGGCAGACTCTTGTTTGCACACCAAGCAAGCTGAGATGATTTTCTTAAACTGACATCCTTTCCCTGAGTTTCACTAAAGGCTGGATGGGAGCCCAAACACCAATGCTGCCTTTCTTTCACTTGCTAAAATCTACTAAATCACTGGAGTGCAAAAAAAAAAATAGCACATTTCTTGGGGCCACCAATATGATTTTGTCCTGAAAAAGGTGATGTAAAGCCCCTGAGTGCAGTGATCCCAGCAAGAGCACCTGGCCCCTGCCACCCATGGAATGAGGCCTCTCATGCAGACAGCCACCCCACACCAAGTACAGCATTTCCAGCATGATTTCTCCTTAGCTTTCTTATTCTTCTTGAGCTGATTGCTTTTTTCTTTCCCACAATCCATGGTGCTATGTCCAGCTCTGGAGGAGCTCCTGCAGCTGGGTAAACACTCCGGAGTGAATGGGGCCCTTCACAATGGAGCCACCAGGAAATCCAAACACTGCAAAGGCCAACAATTCAGCAGGGACATAATCCTGTCATTACAACCCAAGCACCAGGAAAACACAGTCTGAACTGACCTGCACCCCAAACAATAGGTTTTCCACCCCACAGGTCTCCAGGAGTGGCTCTTTCCCTCAACTTTGTTCAGCCATTCTGCAGATGGATTTTGGGATCTCCCCTGTCCCCACCCAAGATATTGGGATGTCTCCCAATCAGATATTGGGATCTCCTCCCTCCCCAGCCAGGATGTTGCAGCTACATTAGGCTGCACCAGCCCCACTCCCCTTACAGGCCTGCAGTCTGTGTGGAGATGGGATGGAGGGATGATAAATGCAGAAATATTAACAGGTTGAATTCTCTCCATGTTTGTGCAGGGGTAAATGTGAATTATGAGAGTGAGTTTACTGCTGATTTATACCAGCCAGGCTGATGGAGAGCTGGGTCAGGTTGGCTGCTTCCACAGGCAGAGGGGTTTATGGGCTTTTAGGAAGCAGGGTGAGGAGCAGAAGTGGTGGAGTCTATTCCATCATGTTTTTCCCTGGCATGTTGGAAGAGGTGTTGGAAATCCAGTGTCATTTACTTCTGTCTGTGCATTTGTACAGTGGCTTTGTCCACTCCACTGGCTCTCAGATTCCTTGCTTGGACCCATACAAGCTCCCTTTCCCCAGGACGAACTAATCATTTATATTTTTCTGGAATGCAATCACATGCAAAGCAACTCTCATTAATCTCTGTCCATTGCTTCAAGGCAAACTTCCTTAGCTGTAAATTGCAGATTTTACCAGGATCTGACCTTGAACAGAGAAGCCAATATAATACATGCTGATATGGGCAAACTGGCTGAGAGTCTCAAGTGAGCAAACACCAAGCCAAATCCCAAAGTCCAGAATTAGGCAGCTTTATAGTAACTGAGGAGCTGGCTCACTGTGCTATTGGCATGCAGGGAAATTAATCATATCCTGCAACAACGTTCACAGGATGTGTTTGATTTATTACTAATCCTGTACACCCTTGCAGCTGCTGATGTGCTGCCAGAGGGTGCTGTAATGATGCAGCTGGCACCCCTGTCGTGACAGCCATCAACACAGCCAGTGCCTGCTGCTGGATCCATCATCCTCAGCATCTCCTACCTGAGCTGAAAAATCAAGCCCTAGAGCTGAGAGTTTGAGTTTGTCTCCTATATAAATAATATTAATATTTATTGTTTTATTTATATTATTATTTTATTAATAATATTTATTATTGATATACGTTCTTATACAAGGATAAGAATGTATAATGTGCCCAGAGCAGGGGAGCATGTGTTAAATAATAGATACTTGAAATAATAGATACTTAGATATAATAGATATTAAAATAATAGATATTTCAAAATACTTGAATCTGCAGGACAAAACTGATCTTGGCTCAGCCTGTGTGAGTTTCTATCACCCAGCTGCCCCATGCTGGGCAGTCAGTGGTGGAGGTGTGTGGGCAAGCTGTGCATCACCCTGAGGCCAAGATGGTTTGTAATTGAGAATGGAAAGACACAGCCACAGCAGTGCTGTCTTCCCAAAACACATCTGACCCTCATGAGATTAGGCCATGGAAAGAGGATATGGAAGAAATTAAATTCTCATTCTCTGAGGGGTTCTTGCCTTGTTTTAGTCCTGGACCTTGCCTGATAAAAGGCATTTCAGATTTTAATATTCACAATCCAATGTTTGGAAAAATTGAAATTTATTGACTATGGCAGTATTTCTACTACATGTTTTTCTTCAGCTTTAAAAAAAAATTGCAAATTAATGCCCCTTTTTTTTTACACTAGGGAAAGTCAAAATAAATTGTTGTGAATTTTCCCACTTTTTCACAACCACATTTGACTCTTAGCAAAGCATAAATTTCCAAGGCATTTTTTCATGGGTACTTTCTCTGCCAAAATACTGTTTTCATCAGCACCTTTCCAGTTTACCCAAGCAGTCCCTTTGCTCAGGGGCTGGTCATGCAGACAGCACCAAATGTGCCTGCTGTCCAGGAAAGGGCTGTGTCCATTCTCACACCAATGGCACCACTGACTAAAGGAGATCAGATTTATTCAGTTCAGCTCACTTCCCATGGAAAAACCTGCCTTGTGCAGAGCACAAGAGTCTGACTCTCAGAGCAAGGGTGGTGTGTTTCCAAGTGTAAAGATGAAATGCAAGGTAAGACAGCTTCTGAAGAGGGTCTCACTGAGCTCAAAGTTGCTTCAAAAGACCTTTTCCTCTAGGATGTGCAGTCATGGCATGAGTTGTTAGGCCTGGCTTTAAATCCCTCAAAATCAGAGATTGAGTGGTAGGGCTGGTTTAAATGCACATAACTCATAGCTGTGGACATTGAGATGTAAGATTTCACCTGTTTTATTAACACTGGGACACTGTTTTTGCCTGATGTCCCTATCTCCTTCCACCCTGGCCAATAAAGCAGGGGGAAGCTGGTGCATGGCAGGAGACCCTCGCATCATCTGCAGACCCTTCCCCAGGGCAGGGTCCTCCTCCTCCAGCACAGGAAGGACATCTGTGCCCCACTCTGGGGCAGAGATCCTGGTCAGGCACAGCCCAGCCTGGCTGTTAATTATCCCACGAGGAAGAGGAACCCGCTGCGCAAATCACGAAACGAGGGCTGTCAGCATCAGAGGGGATTCTCACTGGGATGACAGGCATGACCTGCTTTTCATGCTTTCTCCTTTTATTTGGTGACATGCTGTCATTCAGTGAATAATCTGGAGTTTTTCTCTCGGGGGTTTCTCCCTTGTTCCTTCAGTACTGAGGATAACCAAGGTGGGGATGTGGGACAGCAGTCACACAGCTTCGAATGCCCCAAAAACAATCTCTTGCAGCTGGGCAACTCTACTCATCCTGCATGCATAAAGTCTTACTAAATGACAATGGTGCATAATGCACAGCACCTTCAGGATTGCCTTCAAAATCCCTTCAGCATGGTCTCCCCCTAGCCCTAGTTGTCACTGAGGTACATCCCACACCAGAGCAACAAATATACATCAATTTTGCACATAAACATATGCAACGTGTATGGGGAAGAGTCCTTAAAGCAAGCAAACTGCCAACCTTCCTGCAGCAACCTTTGGTTTTATTCTGTGGGCTTGTTCAGAGAGGGAAAGGTGGGTTCTGAGTTAGGACAGTCCTTGTTGTGCCAGGAATGGAGATACCGGCCCAAAAACCCTATTCAAACACTTCCAAAAAGTGGGGTTGGTTTTCTCAGCACCTGGCATTCAGCATTTACTTGCACATCACCCCAAAAGAGTTGCCTCAAGTTAATGCAACCCTGAGTCTCCATTTGAGCTGAACTGTGATCTCTGTTTGCCTAAATGTGACATTTGGCACAAGGTTTCTCAGCCCTGCACCAGGGCAGCATTTGGCACCAAACACAAGATGTGGCAGCATGTTTAGACATGTGGACATTCAGGCCCCATCTCCCAACCAAAATCTACCATGTTCAGCAGAAACTTGCTTTAATCCCTTCTAGCTCATCAAGCTGTTGATAATTATAAATCATAATTATATTATAATAGTAAGCCATCAATTACTAGAGACTACAGAGAGAGAAATGAAAACATTCTCTAAATTTATGCTGTTGCAAAGTGATTTTGACAGACTCTGTGCTGACAGCACCTTGCACCTGCCACAGTGAGCACAACAGCAGGCTCAGTACAGGTCACCACCTAAATGGGGTTTGTATTTTTGTTTTATACATTGCAGATCTTTAATCCTGTAGAAAAGGAGGCTCAGGGGTGATCTTATCACTCTCTATAACTATCTGAAAGGAGGTTGCAGCCAGGCTGGACTCTTCACCCGGGCAATAAGTGACAGGAGGAGGGGAGATGACCTTAAGGTGTGCCAGGGGAAGTTCAGGTTGGACAGTGGGAGGAATTTCTTCACAGAAGAGGTGTTGAGACATTGGAATGGGCTGCCCAGGGAGGTGGTGGAGTCACCATCCTGAAGGTGCTCAAGGGAAGCCTGGAGGTGGCACTCAGTGCCATGTTCTGCTTGACAAGGTGGAGCTTGGTCATGGGTTGGACTTGATGATCTCAGAGGCCTTTTCCAACCTCACTCAGTCTGTGATTCTGTGATTACAGTAGGGTCCAGCAAAAGGTCTGGGTGCTGCAGCACAGGGAGAAATGTGCCCTTTCTCAAGCATCTTCTGTGCCCACAAAATACCAAAAATGCAGGACCAGCTCCTCCTGCCTGGACAATGCTGGATGCAAAGCAGAAGCAAAATCACTTTTTGCAGTGATTTTTTTGCAGCCATCCTTGGGGGAATCATTCCCCAGGAAGCCTCAGGTGGCTTTGGCTTCCCACAGCTACAAGCTCAAGAGAAAGCCAGAGCATCATGGTTGCTCAAGAGAGGCAAAGCCCATGGACAGCTGGGTTATGTTTATGATTTTAGAGTGGCTGGCATCCACAAACACCCCTTAGCAATGATGAAGCCACAATTATGGTCCTTAAGCTGCTGCCAGTGGTGCCAGAGCACTTGGTTGAGGAAGGGAACAGCAAGACAAAAGCCACCTGCTCCCATTCCATTGCTCAAGCTGACAGTGAGGCACAAGGAGCAGCATGGAGAAACAGCCCTGCCTGCATGGATACCCATCTCCACAGGGGCTGTGCAGAGGGTGCTGGGTTTGTCATATTTATGTAAAAAATAAATACATATTTATGTAAAAATAAATTTAAAAAAAAACTTTAGGCTCTGTGTCAGATGAAGGCAGGGGTTTGGGCAGGCCAGCTCCCTTGAGCTGCTCTGTAATTCAGTCTAAATGCCCTTCTTCCCTTGGAGGCAACCAGATTGCACTGGGGGTTAGCCACAACCTTCAGAAAACTATGGAAAAATGCACTGTGTCCACCATTCTTTGTCAAAACACTGAATAACAGCCTGCCAAAGTTGGTAAATATCCCATGGAAGGCACAGGAGGCCACAAAGTTCATGTTTTATCAGTGGCCAGGAACAACATTTGCATCTGGCAGGGATCATGCTCTGCACCCAGAGCCACGTGAGTTTTCAGCATTAGCATTGTGCCTTGAATGCATTTTTCACCCCATCTCCTCGTTTCCAGGGATGCCATTATAAACAGAGGACCTGGTTTCATTATTCAGTAGCAAATCAATCCAGCCATGCTGAGCACAATCCAATTATTGCTTGTAGTTACAGTAGGCTGAAGAAGTCATAAATAAATGAGCACAGTATTTAACATTTCAGTGCCACCCTAAGCACCCAGACCCTTGTTGGCTCTGTGAGAAGGGCTTGGTTCAGGGAGGATTTTTGGCAGCCATGGCAGGGCAGCACTGTCAGAAGGCAGGCTGTGGTGTTCCAGGAGGGCCCAGACCATTGCAGGATAAATGAGGGGTAAATGCAGGTATTTTTTTCCTTTTCCCAGCACCAAGGTCAGCAGGGGCCTCTTCCTGTTCCTCTCGTGCTCACCCAGTGGGAGCAGAGTGAACCTGTGTCAGTCCATGGGTGCAGGAAAGCCAGGAAAAGGTGCTTTGTGAAACCCCAGACAGCTCCCAAGGGGACAGGGCTGAATGCTGGGCTCACTTCCCTTCTCTTACCACCATTCCCAAAGCATCCCAGATGTTTGGGTTTGGGTTTCAAACCTTATTTTGAGAGGGTTTGGGTTGTTCAGTGGAAACAAAGCATCCTGCAGGACACTAGTTACTCATTACCTCATTAGCACAATGATGTATGAACAGCCACACAAGTACAACGATGCTCAGCTGCAATATAAACACACTCACTGCTAAACTGACTCATTTTAAAAAGTATTCCTTGCATCTGGCTTTCTTTTGGATTGTTTTTTCCCCCTCTGTTCTATTCTTTTCCCCCAGACTGCTTTCCTATTTCTAACTTCACTTGTCCCAGTTTGTGCAAGCTGTCACAAGTGCTGCAAGGAGGGAAGGTGTCCCCAGGCAGGCAGGGACCTGCCACACAGAGCCCGTGTCCATGTCTGTGTGCCTCTGCATCCCCAGTCAAAGCAGCCCAGAACTCTGCCCATGCTGTGATAGTGGTGAGGAGGAGGCTGGTGTTTAACTTGTGCACTCATTTATATTCAACTGTAGGGTCAAACTAATTATTTTTCTAAGTTATTGCTGTTATTATTATTATTATTATTATTATTATTATTATTATTATTATTATTATCTGTTTCTGCCAGGGAGTGTATAAAAATGACATTTGCAATTCTGCACCATCCCTTTATGTGATTTTGTTCCTGGTCATTCGGTTGTGCAGAAATCAGTTTTCTTCACTAGTTTGCAAAAAAGCAAGTGAAGCATCAAAGCAGGTGGCAGCTTCTTGATTCTGTTTGTCAGAAGCAGCAAGCTGTCCTCGGCCATCCAGCAGTTTAAGGATTTTGTTTTGAGGGAATAAAAGGATGAGAGGAAATGGGGCATTTCCTATGCATTGCCTTGTTTATTTGCCTGGGCTTGCTTGTTTCTCTGTGAGAGGAAACCAGCAGGAAAAATAATTTCTAGTGAAAGCCATGAAAAGGGAAGACTTCCAGATTTCCCTCCAGATATTTTGCACAGCTCTACATAAAGTATTTAGTAAGCTGCTACTGAAATTAACTCCTCTCATGGGTTGTTCTTCCCTTCCCTGAGAGCAATAGAATGGCCTCTTATGGGGTCTCCACTCTCCAGGTCTGAGTGTTGGCTGTATTTTAGCTGAAATAACCATCTGAAACATTGAGAACTGACATCCCTGTTCTTTGGGGGAGCCTTCTAACATGGTTCTCACTCCCATGGATATAGGGGCATGGAAAGCCACAAGGACCAGGCAGGTCCTGATCTCCAGAGTGATGGGGTTGAAAAGCAGCGGCTGCTGCACACTGTCCCAGCTGCTCTAGAGAATCAAAGGCCAGAGCACACTGCACACAGATCCCCTGCATCACCCTTAAAAGTTAAAAATCCAGTGACAGGACTTGAAAAACCTTCCTATTTCTAGGTAGGCTGGAGCCCAGAGGCCTGAATTCAGAGGTCACGAGATCCCTCACTTGGCTCGGGAAGTGGCAGCAGATTTCTGTGCACTGGCACAACCCTCAGACTTGACTGTAGGTCTGCTCAAAATCTGAGTATGTGTGCTCTTCCTGGAGGGTTTATTTACTTATTTTGCCCTTGGTGGAAGCACCCAGCCCAGCCCTGGCAGCTGCAGGAGCAGTGCTATAAGGGCTCTGGGAATAACCACAGAGACAACCTATATGACCACCACTGGAAAAACCCACCATTCACCACCAATTATCACACTCTAGGTCTCAAGAGAGGCTACAATTATTCCCTGCTCCAAGTCTAAAGCAAATCAGCATTTTTCCCGTAATTGCAGTGTAGTAACTATTGTAGATGTTGACTTTTTAATAGCAAACGCTGCTCAAGCATTAGATTTACAGCCATGTTAGTTAGCTTTAGTGACTTGGGAATCAATTACCTTGCTGTGGAACATGACCAAAGATTATAGGGTAGCCCATGTAATAATTTACACTGCCATCTAGGAGGGAAACTGTACCTTCAGTGTTTCCCATAGACAGACACCCTGTTTGCACAGCAATAATTCCAGTAATAACAGCCATAAAAAGGGAAAAGGGGGAAAGCAGCGACTAGAAAATAGGGGGAGAGAGCACTGGGAGGTGTTGGGAACTTTGCCATTCTCAATTATTTTTCAGAGTGATAATGGAGGTAGCATTTAGTCAATGACTGTGTCTCCCCAGCTCAGCTCACTTGGGCTGGGGCTGCCCAGGAGAAGGCTCATCCCAGCCCAGGCACTGGGACACAGCCTCTGTGTGTGTTGTGCCATCAGCAGCACAGATCCCAGTGCCAGCCCTCACTCCCTCACTCACAGCTTGCCCTCCTGGCTGGTGCCAGCACTGCTGATTTCCAGGATCAGTTTTCTAGGCAGCATTTTGCCCATTTTCTGCCCACCTCTCTGCTCCCCAGCACTTGTTCCCACACTTGACGCTTTTATCCCACACAGGGCACACTTGTGCCTATTTCTCCAGGTCCCTCTGCACAAAGAAAACATCTTTCCTTCAACTCCTTAGAAACAAGACCACCCAGATCAGCTTTTCAGTCTGTGTTTCCAAGCAAGTTATGGACAAAGAACATTTAATTAATGTTTTTCCTCCTGCAACGAAGTTGCTGCTGTGACCCTTTAACTATTGGCTTTGTTCATCTTTCTCTCATTTATTTCCCATTTATTTCAGTCCTCCCTTCACATGAAGCTGGCAGCTGAGCTTTTGGAAGCATCCAAGTACAGCAGTCCCCCTCACGAAACAGCAACCAGAAAAATTATGTGAAAACTGGTTACTGTCATTATAAAATGAACTGGGACAGAGTCTTCCATATGCAAATATCCATCACCATACAATAAAAAGTCTATAGCAATATATCAGACAATTCCCTTGACTCTAACCAGCAGAGCACACTCTGTTTACTAAGGTTCAAAAATATTTAAAATAATGGAATTAATAAAATGCATAGAGTTGGGCTCTATTCTCCTTTACCTCCTGGATTCAGCCCAGGAAAAGCAGGTTTTCAGAAAAATGGCATCTACCATGAGATTTGGCAGCCTTGCACCTGCCCTTCAGGTGGGGACATCCCAGCCAGGGTCCCCAGAGAGCAGCACAGCCCTGCCACCATCCATGGTGGTGGATCCTCAGCAACCCTGTGCAGACAAGGCACAGGAGAACTTTTATCATCCCTTGTTACAGCTTGAATATGCAAAGGATAATGCACAAATGCAGTGAACTCCCAGTGCAGGTGTTTGTCCCAATTTTGGAGGTGCAGTTTATTTGTATTTAGTTGTAGTTAAGCAGTGATTGCAAACATCAGGGACTGTGGGGCATTTGAGTTTAACTTCCTCTCCTACTCCCATACAGCTTTCCATGAGAATTGCTGCAGAAATTCTTGTTTTGCCTGAAAATATGTATTTCACTAGCCATGACTGTGTTTAAGCCTGTTCAGTTGCTTTAATAACAACACACTTAATTTTAAAGTGTTTTCAGTGTACTCAAATTCTTATCAACAGAGTGCAGTCACCATCACTGTGTTCTGCAAAGCCAAACCACAAACATTAGTGAGTTTGTTGTATAGCTTAATTGCCAGGTATCCTTTCTGACCAGTGGAATATGCTGCTATAGCTAATCTGAATAGAAATTCTTACCATATTTTGAATGAAACAAGCCCAAAGAGTAATTGCAAAAGGTATCACTTTAACAATAGTTGATTTGTGTTTTATGTCTGAAATCTCTATTCACCTCTCACGGTTTAATGAGTTACACTTCACACTCTTAGGACAGAGAGAAGCATGTTATGATTAAACACAGGTTATAGGTGAAGATAGAGGGATAATACAAGATGAAATGTCACTGAGAAATAGGTGGGAGAGAACAAATTCAACCATAATCACAACCTTTTCCATCTGAAAAAGAGGCACTTAGTTTTCCCTAGCCCAAAGACTGCAACAACGCTACAGAACTGCAGAAACTACCATTATAGCAGCCATCAAGTACTGGGGGTTTGGTAGTTGGCAAGTTCAGTGGAGCCCATCAGTGTTCAGAAACAAAATTACTCCAGTTGCTCACTGCCAGCCAGTCAAGGTGGTCATGGGGAAAAGGTGCTACTACAGTGCAAGTCCCACATCTCACCCCTGAGGCAGTGTCAGATAGGTTGCAGATGTTCCCAAAGTGGGGATTAGGTGTATAATGATGACTTTTTATGAATCAGCACTGATCCATCCTTTCCTGCAGAAATGGAGCAGGGGCTAACAGGCTGAGTGATGAGAGCATTTTTGAAGCCACAGCAGCAAGGGTAAGAAAGGTTGATTAAAAGATCACTCTTTTAATGCACAGGCTCTGTGGTTTGAGACCTCCCAAGGACATATGAATTTCAGTTTCTCATCTCTTATTTTTGGGGGAAAGTATCTATGCCACTTATCCTACAGCCTCACAAATGTCTTTAAGGCCTGTCACAGTCATTAGATGAAAGTCACAAAGAGTCCTCTAAGAGGCATCAATACTCAACTCTTGTGTCCCAAAGAGCAGCAAGCAAGGACTGCTGAGTGCCATCACTGGGACACTTCTCAGGGCTGGTCTCCAGCAACTCTGGGTCTGTGTGTCCCATGCAAACAGAGTCAGACATCCCAGGGACATCCCAGGTTGGTGCAGACCCCGGGATGCTCAGGAACCAGACCACCACTGTGTATGGAGAGGAAATGAGCAGCTTTTGTGAAGTGAATTAATCAAACCCTTCAGTCTCCTGAGCTGAGGGTTAACAGTCTTTGTGGTGACCACCCTGGACAGGGTGTCAGGAGAGCTGGGGTTTATCCTGGTGTGCCTCAGTAATGAAAAGGAAATAGTTTTCAGATGAGCAATAGGAGCCCATGCTCCCAAAGACATCAGATAGGCAGCAATCAGACTCGAGTTAAACAGTAAATCAAGTAACACTGGGCCTTTGCTCTAGCAGAGCACCATTATGGCTGGTTCTGTGTTTATTTAGAAGAGATTAGCCCATTTTAAATGTTTTCATATTAAATGTAATTTGGGTGTTTGTTATTGACTGGGTCTAAATGCAAACATTATTGCCCAGATAAATATTTTCTGACATACAAGATCTGTTCATTGCACTTTTATGATATGAGGCCTTCCTTGCTCCAAGATTTATTTTCTGTTCCCTTCCTCTCTTTGTGGGAATTGCTCCATAAAGATTAAAAAAAGTGTAAAGTAGAAATCACTGATAAAACTGTCAGAAACGGAGCAGCCTTTGTTAATCACCGATTCATTAGCTGGGGAAGAAGAGGGGTCTCGAGCCAGCACAAAGGGTTTGGTGTCACAAGGCCTGTGATTTATTCCCAAGTCTGTCTCTCCCCCTCTCTCTGTGCCCAATTGGGTACAGGATCTTACCCAGGTAAATTGATCTCTCCATGACTCCATTTTCCCATCTGTTCAGCTGAGGTAATGATCTTGCCTCACAGAGGCAGTGAAAACTTTCAATAAGAAAAGGTTACCTGAAAAACCACACCTGCATCTGAAATTAGGCTACCCCCTACTAACACCTACAGGAACTTTCCCTGGGTTTGTTTGGTGGGCAAGAAATGGAGTAGAGAAAAACACTCAAAGAAATAAAATAGTATAACAGAAATTGGAAAGCAAGCTTACAGTACTTTTATTTCAATTGCAAAAATTGTCATTTTACTGTGTCACTTTAGTATCTCCTGAGCCCTTCTTTAAGGTTGCAGTTATGTATTGAAATATTGTCTGAGTGGCTTTTTATTTTTCCTACATTTGTTTAGAAAAATCTTTTGATAATTATTTCAATGCCATTTTGAAATGTTCTCAGGATTTTCTGCAAGATGTGAAATAGAAAGCCTTTCCAACTGGTGTAAGTTTTGCAATCCTCAGTAGAAGGCAGTGTAAAACTACAAAAATATTCTGCAAATCTGAAACCATGCAAAGTACAAAGGCTATTTCAGTACAAAACGCCAAACAAATGAGAATGAGTTTGATTTATTCCTCTGTGCAAAAGAGAGTAGTACTTCATTATGTAGCTCAGTGCAAGAAGTGCATGTAGATTTTGCCTAACAGGAGGCACGTTTTTGGGCTTGGCTCGCTCAGCTGATTCATTTGATGCCCTTCACAATTACCTGAGCTGCATTTTGGCATCAAAGAATGCCTCTGGCTGTCCTTCACCAGCACCAGTCAACTGCAGCACCTGAGGAAAGTGTGGGGGAGAATAATTTTGCTTTTCCAGCCTTGTTCTCAGGTCCTTGCCATTCACTGGCCATTTGCTCAGCAGTTCCCCTGCATGGATGAGGTTGTTCCCTTGCCTTTGGATGAAAGAGGTTTTCTTCCACGAGTAGCATTTTACTTCTGCCTGCACTGGAGCTATGCTGGTGGTCTGAGAGCATCTCTCCAGATCCCCCCCAGCCAAAAAGTGCTCTCTGCCAGCACCATGAGCATCTTCTGGAGCTCCTGTTCCTCCCCTGGGGAAAGGCCTCTCCATCTTCCACCACCAACAATCCCTTTTTATGAATGGAAGGGGCCCCTGCCATGTCTGCTCCTTCCTGCACTGGTTTGCTTTCAAGCTATTTCAGGTGAAAATGGAAATATTCTGTGAACAGGAAGAAGTTTCTGAGGCAAAGCTTTGCACAGCTCTGAAGAAAAGGGAAGCACTTGTCCTCTAGCCCACAGGAGAAGGGATTTGTGAGGGAATCCCTCATCCCCTCTATTCCTCCTGCAAGGACAGGCATGGCTCACAGCACGTTCCATCAGGAAGATTTCCTTCTTTCTTCTTCTCAGTCCCAGACCCAGGTGGGTGCAAAGAGGAAGGAACTGCAGGATTGTCTGCTGTCTCCAGCATCACTCCACTGAGTCCTGGGTGACCCTGGGAGGGCTGTGGCACACCAGGCTCCTCTTTGGTCCTTTATGCACACTTGAGCTGTTTGCTTTGTTTGGCCTCTCGGATGCCAGGATTACCCAGAGCTAACTGGGACACAGGCGACTTACACGTGGCTCCTGTCCCTTTCCACAGCAGCCCCGGGCTGGAGCTGGAGGCAGCAGGCAGGATTTGGCAGCCCAGGGTCATGGCACCAACCAGCTGGAGTTGGCTTGTCCCCACCATCCCTTCCAGCTGCCTCGTGGAGACCCAGCTTTGCTTCCCTGCCTAATAATCCTGCCAGCATGCACTTCCCTTGCCTAATGAAGGGAGGATTTATTGCACCAGCTCTCTGGGAACGTCGAGGTCTGCTTCCTTCCCTCTTCAGCTCTCTGAGACCCTTTAAGTACAGTCTGTGTGAAAATTAATCAGACGCCCTGGAGGCTTATTTTGTCCAAAGCTAAAGTCCTGCTTCTCCCTTTCCCCCCGCCTTTTGTGCCCCAGTTACTTAAGGGATTGTCCTGGAAATTAATGAAAGCATGACAAGGGAATAACACCCACAGTTCATCTCAGAAGGGAAGTGTTTCTATGAAAGGCTTAACTGGAAACATCTCGTGGTTCACCCAGCAAACCTGGAGACCTTCCCGGTCGGAAGGACACTGTGCCATGACAGCTGGTGTTGCATGTGCCCTATCCCCATGGTTTAGAGGTCCAGACTCAGTTATGAGCCAGGTCCTGCTCTGAGCAATTGCATTTTGCTTTTTTGAATGAAATCCCTGTGGTTTCCACCTGGTTTCCAAAGTCCTCAGCATGAATTGTCACAAGGTCACAACTCATCCAATCCTGTTACGGAGGAAAACAGAGTGATGGGGACAGGGTTGGAGGTGGTACACACAACCCTCCATCCCTTTTTTGCTGGCCCTGGTCCACGGAAGGGGGTGAGGGCAGCCTGGTGGCTTAGGTGACCAACTGGGTCACATCAGTCTTTTCTACCTCCCAATATTGAGGCCTACTCAGTGTATGGAGGACAGAGATTGTTTCAGATAAAAAGAGGTGATGCCATTGCTTCTTCTCCAACCAAATTACATCAGAGCTCATGAGCAGTAAGAACATTTTATACCATGAATTTCAGAGGGACCACGTGAATTAACCCACAGGCAAACCTGACATTGCATTTTCTAGGTCTGGCTGACCCTTGTCATGGCTACAATAAGTCAGCTGCATTGATTTACAGTGAAATTCGTATGCCTAACAGCTTATATCATCTCTGGAAATGGATTTCAGCTCCCAAGTTACTTAGGCCCATGTTGCTTTTTAAGTTTTGAGGCTTTTTAATCTTTTACTGCCGCTCAAATACTATGAGTTAAGAGTGCAATCAATGAGAGTTAGGCCATTGAACACCTCCCACAGGGAGGCAGGCAGTTAGACACCTTCAGCAAATCCTGAATGCTCTTTGAAAGCATTTTCCTCACCTTCCATGGGTTTTCAGATGTGCCATATGGGGGAAATGGCATTGACTTCTGTAAAGCACTGCACCTCTTACAGATGCAAATCATGGAGTAAGTGTGAATATTACTTCATGACATGACATCTCCTCCAGCCCGTTAGTGCTAATTAATGCAGTTCTGGGGGTAGACAGTATTCATTAAGCTTTTCTGAAACTACTAGAAATGTTCATGTAACAGCTCACACATTCTGATGGCACCCACAGTCCTATCACCACGTTCCCTGTAAAGCATTTTGGTTCTTTAATCTTTGCTAACGAGAGTGGGAATGAATTGTCAACAGTAATCTCCAGCACAAGGCCATGGTGTTTCCTCTTAGCTTTGTCATCAGGAGCCAAGACAAAGGAGTCAGCATGATTTATTGTGGCACAGAGGCATCTGCTTGCTGGAAGCTGGATTTTGTGTATGTCAAAGTTAAATATATGGGTTGCTGTTCAGTTTTTGGGACTTGCCATGATAGGAACCATCTTGGAAGAAGCGTGGCCATTCCTTGCTTCTCGTCACTGCAATGACAGCAGCTTTGCTGCCTCCAGACTGGATGTTTGCTACCAGGGTGTATTGTTTGGGTAGTGCCAGCTCCAGAGACTGTGAGATTATGGAATTTCCTTGAAGAAAATGACTTTTGCTGCTGCTGCTGAAGTATAACTGGGAAATTTAGAGAGGAATGTGCATGAGGTGAATGACATTTTACCAGGGAAGAAATCCAGATCTGGCCACTTTTTCTAGGAAAGAAGGGTGCAATGAATAAATGAGAGGAGCTGGGGCAAAACCCTTGTCCAGTTCTGGGGAAAAACCACTCCTTCTGGTTGAGTAATCTTAATCAGCTCTTGGCAAGGACAATACTCCACTGTCTCTCTGCATTATAAGGAACAATTCTCATTTCTAAGTTCTAAACTGTTAACTCCATCAGGTACCTGGAGGATGTGATCTTCACTACCCATCCAAGGCCCCAGGAGCAGCACTTACCCAAAAGGATGTGTTAACATTTCCTGCAATAGTGGGAGATATTCCTGCTGCATTTCCTTTATCCATCTTCACTTAGACAAGCCACTTATTTTTATTACAAATGTTACTTCATGTGGGAAGGTGATTTTTCCTTGCTAGTTCTAATCAGGGTCAGGACTGAATTGCAGCTGGGGTTCATGCTCTTCTTCAGCACTGCAGACAGAACCTCCTTGAGATATGTTGTGTTCTCTGCTGAGGGAAAGAGCAGAAGAGCATTTGGGAGCCAACTTGAAGAGGTTTTTTTTTTTCTTAAATTCGTAGGTTTAAAATTCCAGGAGGTTTTGCAGTTTGTGTTCTGGTGGTTTGCCCCTCAGTGTTGCTTCAGCAGCTGGATGTACACATGGATGAGATGAACCCATAAATCCACAATCTTTACCCTTGCAATGGAGCCATGGAAAACCTGCATTCCCCGGAGCAGGAATGGATACCTTTGCTGCTTCTTGCCCCTCTTCCTGACCTTGGGATTGCCTCCAGAGCAGGGCTGGGCCACCTCAGCTACTTGGTCTTAACCTTTAGCAGCCAGAGGTCAGAACTGCCTCAATATTTATCCCCTCAATCAAAGCCATCCCCTTGGGTGGAGTGAGCTGGGTGGGTGAGCCTGCCTGGGCTGCATGCACAGCTCTGTGTTTATGCCTGTGCCCTTAAAAACAGGAGAGGGAAGTGTGCTCCTGCTCTAGCATTTGGTTGCTGTATCCAGAAGGGCTTTGCAGCCCACTGGCCCCTTTATGTCCAGAGAGCACATAAAGACTCATGGTCTTGACTTTCAGCCTGACAGCAAATCAAACCCAGCAGCATCCCCAGTTAAAATGAGACAATCTGCTCCTTCACCACCACCACGTCAGGAGAGTGACTTTGTCATCTTCCTGTGGGGCAAAGAGGGAAATTCCCTGTATCCCGTGTAAGTTCCAGATCCACCCTCACCATGAGCATCCTCGTGGCGGCATGAATGACAGCTAACACAAATGAAGAAAAGTGCTCACCTCCACACCTCCCCTCCCAAAGCACACCTCTCCCAGCCAGCCTGCTCCAAGCATGGCACAGCAGCTGCCTCTGGGTTTTACCCAGTGAAAATAACCCCAGTCCCAGAGAGAAAATACTGATGGAGGGGCAAAGCAGGGGAACAAGCCAGAGCTTTAACCACAGGCGTGGTTGCTTCATGGTGTGGGTGCTTCATGCTGTGCATGTTTAAATCAATAAATCAGCACTTTTTGCAGGCCCACACATACTGCCTTTCTTGACTGATCTAATTATTTAATAGTGGCACCCTTGCACGAGGGTTACTCTACTGCAACGTGTAGAGATGTTCTATTGCTGGGCAGCATCCCCACTCTTTTACACCATCACAAGCTGCACCCTTCACCCAGCCAGGACCAGAGGGAAAAAAAATCATCAGAAGGGAGGCTGCCCTATTTTCCAGGGTTTCAGCCTGGCAGGAGCTGCTCTGTTTCCAGCCCCACGGGTGCTCGGGGGCCGGGGCTCTTCTCGGAGCATCCCTGCTGCTCTCGCCTCTCTCCGTTATCACCTCAAGGTGTGCACGCGTGGCCAGGGGGGTGAACACCGCATCCCTTCATCCCTTCATCCTCCTCCCAGAGGCGAGGGGGAGCCCAGATGTTGGCAGGCCCGAGCCAGGTTCATCTGTTTCACATGACCCAGCGCCAACTGCTGCTCGCTGCCCTCCTCCCTCCTTCCTCCTCTTTCCTCCCCCTCCTCCTCCTCCTCCTCCTCCTCCCTCGCCGGCTCCAGCCTCGCAGCCGCGCAGGAGCCGGGGGCCGGCAGGCGGGGAAAGGGAAGCAGGAGCAGGGGGAAAGGAGGGTTCCGGCATGCCGGCAGGGAGGATGGGCCGGCCGTAGGAGCGGAGGGCAGGGCCGCGCATCCCGCGCCCGGCAGCGGCGGAGCGGCGGCGATGGATGCGGGGCGGTAGAGCCGCGGCCTGGAGACGCCGTGCGGAGGGGATGCGCTGGCGCTGAGGGGCCGCCGGGGCCGCGCAGGCAGCGGAGAAGGTAACGGGGTCTTTGTCTGGCGAGGGCAGGCGAGGCGAGGCGGGCCGGGGCTCTCCCCTCGCAGCCCCGGCCCCCGGGGAAAGCCCAGCCGCAGTGTGCGGGCTGCTCCACGCCCCCTCCCTCCATTTACCGCCAACGGAGAGAAATGTGGGCAGCAGCTGCCTTGCCTCTCCTTTCAAAAAAAAACCCATCCCCAGCCCCAAGCCCTGGGTTCGGTGGGCGAGTGGCGGAGCCGAGCGCGGCGGCGGGGGAAGGAGACGGTGTGTGTGAGTGTGTGTGTGTGTGTGCGGGGAGAGCAGCGGAGCCGCGATTCCTTCCCCCCTTCCCCAGCAGCCTGGCTGTCTGTCCCCACTGACTGCCAAGATGGACTGCTCCTTCCCTTCCCAAATGGCTGCAGCAAGTTTAATGCAGAGCCGGGGGCTTCGCTGAGGGGAAAGCCCCCCGGCTTGGTTTTCCTTTCCCCACGCGCATCTTGTCGTGAGTCGGGAATAGAAAAGTTGCTCCAGATTCAGGGCTGGAAAAGACAAATGTGTGCAGCTCTGCTTCCAAAGTGTGCCCGTATGGGAGCGCATCTGCACGCCCTGCAGGCTGGCTCGGTTTAAGGAGGGTTCTTGGCCGCATTGTTACCCGCTGGCTGCTGGCGAGGGCGGCAGAAAAGTTGTTTCAAACCTCTCCATAAAATTTCCAGGAGAGACAATTGTTTCTAATAATAGCCCTGGCAGCGGTTTAGCAATACGGCACACACAGATGCGGAGCTATCTAGCGCAGGCAAGTGAGGTCGCAGGGAAAGCTGAACTCCCGGCTTGTTGGTTCGGTTTGGGATTTTAGAGCCTTGTCCTGAACAAAAACGCCGGCACCGCTCGCCCTTTGCAGCGGCCGAGGGGGTGTGGTGCCTGTGCCGGAGCGCTGCATCCATGGGCTCGGCTGAGCCGGGCTTTCCCCGTGCCTCGGCTGTCGGGAGAGGCTGGATCCCGGCTCTGCCCAGCTCCAGATGGATATCGGGGTGTCTCGGACCCGCTTCCCTCCGGATTGGTGCCCGGGGATGGTGCGCATCCCCACCCCATGCATGGAGGGGTCTGCTACGGGCGTGGGAGTCTGTGCCATCTTCCTGCCTGGAATTGCCTGCCAGGCACCAGAGAATTCCCGAGGGAGCCAAACCCCTCCGGCTGGTCCCTTTCTCCTCGGGGTGGTGGCAGAGGCGCGCTGGGGGCGGCTGCCTGCGCTCTCACTTGGACCGTGATGCTGACCCTGGCCGGGCTCAGCTTGGTGGCTCAGAGCTGCTGCTGGGCTCGACCCTCCTGGCACAAGTTACAGGTAGCCTGTTCCCCTCCAAATATCAATATTTGGAAGGTGGTTTTAAGCATCAGTGCCAGGCAGGTATGTGCTGCGCTCTGCAGGAGGGGTGGCTTCTGCAGCCCAGCTGTGCTGCTGAGCAAGGGGCTGTGGCAGAAGCATGAGGAGGCAAGGATTTATTGCTTCTTGGTACAAGAGGGGATGTTTTGAAGGGTCTTCAGCCCAGTACCACCTTGTGCTGCTGCTAAGGTCAGCTGTGTCCCTCAGAGGACCAAACAGGCTGAAGGAGTTGGCATTGCCCATCCATCATGCTGTGTGATCAGTTTCCACAGAAGGGAGAAGTGCACCAGTGGAGCAGATCATGTGGATTTATGCACGTGAAAAATAAGTATTTTGTTCTTCAGTGAATTTTTGTTCTAAATGCCCAGGCTAAAAATATGGGATCTCTCATCCTGAGTGTAGATGCACCAGTGAGCCACTCACAGCCCTTCTGGGCAAGCTACTCTTGTCTCCTTGTAGACTGTTTCTGGTGGTCCTGTTGTTGCATGTCTGGAGTGGTTATTGCATTAAAAATGCAGCTTGATATTTGATGATACCCGTGGTCACAGTATTGGGCTGCTCGGGGCCCTACAGCAATGCAGCATCACTTGGTGCAGAGAGATCCTGTCAAACTGTTCAGCCAGGTCAACACCTTCAGCTGGTGCACTGGGTGTTGTTCAGAGGGACATAAGCCTGGGGAACACTTCCCCAGTCATGGAATCCAGTCCCACACATCACAGGTGATTACAGTGGTACACATCCCCTTTGTTGCTTCTGTTACTGTGTGAGCAATGGCAGAAGGCTTGAATCAGTTTTGAGTGAGGCTTAACAGCAAAGCCAAAGTAAAACTGCAGATGTGGATGAAGGAGAAAATGCTCTATTAGGGAGAACTGGAAAGGGGCTGGGGAGCCACTGAAGTCTCAGGCTGCAGTCTGTCAGCACTGTGAAGGAAGGGTCGTGCACTGCAAGGGGGGTGACACGTGGGGAAGGTATTAAGGAGCATGTTGATCCAGCATTAACCAAATTTGGGGTCAGGGCTTAGTGGTGTCCCCTGAAGACAGAAAGGCTCTGTATGACCCACTTCTTGTGAGCTGGATTGCTGGCACAAGCAAAGGCTGCTGTGATGCACAGGGCCACACTTAGGCTCAGCTCTCAGGAAACTTGGGTGTCTTTTACTCAAAACTCTCTGTGTTTGAGGAAATCAAGGTTTCTGCTACTCTGAGCTGCACCCAGAATCTCCATCTAGCTGGGAGCCATCCCACAAATGCCCATCTCTTGGGAAGCTGGGGGATGTGCTGTGGGATCAGCCACATGAGCAGGTAACTGTAGCTCCCTGGGATGATCCCCGTGCCTCCTCACAGGATGGAGTGCACAGCTGGCTCCCAAGGTCACTCAGCAATGCCCATCTCCAGTCAGGCTTGCTGGCTTGCTCCTTGCAGCAGCTGGAGGAGAGAATTGCCCTGCAGCCCCAGGGCAAGCAGAGCACAGCAGCCCAGCAGGCAGCAAGGTCTGACAAGGTTAAGCTGTGATGGACTTGCTTACAAGCCTCCTCCAGCTCCAAGTGCCAGGCTGTCCCAGTCTCTCTCAGGTTCCCTAAGCCAGCAGAGCATTGCCCAGCAAGGCCTCAGGGACCACTGCAGCTGACAACATCCACTGATATTTCTTCTGCTCCCTCCCAGACTTATAAAAACTTAATCCCTAGCCCTCCTGTAAATCTCAGTATGTGCCATGTCCCAGAAAGCCACAATTTGGTGAGGCTGCACAATGAGCTGGAGCCCCTGTCTCCTTTTCTGGGGATGAACCTTGTCAAGGACCAAAAATGACTTTGATTGCTTTTCTCTCTGATCTGACTCTGAGAAGGGACCCCAGACAGATATTTGATCAGTTCTGAGCTTCTGGGAGCACTTTCATGTTGATGAATTGCAAGCACACAAGTTTTGATCTTCTCTCCTCTGCTCCAGGTCACCTTTGCACCCCACCTACTCACGAGTGGATGCCAGCCTGAAGGTTTACTCCTTGCCTGTGTTTGCCTCTAGTAGGCTGCCTGCCAGAAAAAGCAGAAGACCCTGATGTACCTCCCCTTCCCAGTGCACCTCTGCTTCATGGCTGTGGGATGCTCCTCTGAGGCCCCAAGCCTGGTGCCAGATGCCCCGGGTGCCTCTCTGTGGTTGTGGGTGAGGTGCCCACCCAGCCCTTGCCCAGCCTGAAAGTGGGAGGAGGCCAGAGGAGCTGGGAGCATCTGATTCCCAGTGCCACCAACAATGTTCTTGTTTACAGCCCCCTCTGCTCCTTGCCTAACAGATAGACAACACTTCTGCTTTTGTCCTGAGCTTCCCTGGGACATTTTCACATGGTGTGGAACAGTTGCTGTGTCCCCACACTCAAGAAAAGATCACTAGTGGGTAGCTAAATGATCTTTTCACCCTCTGCCTGCGCTGGTGGGGTGAGGTGTGATTTAATGTAGTAATCTTTGGGAAAAGTCATTGAGGCAAAAAAAAGAGGTAGGCAAGTTGATTTCTTGTTACTTAAATTCACTGTAAAAAAGTCCAATGAAATTATCCTGGAAAGCTGCAAACCAAAAAGAGGTTGATATTCCCATTTTGGCTAGAGAAATCCTTTTGTATGTACACTTCCACACGTAATGCCTAACATTTTGACAATGGCTGTTGGGCTTGCCAACCCGCTAGGCTCAGCCTCTAGTGTTTGGAATATTTATTTATTTTTCTTCTTAGAAGTCTGCAGATCTCCCAATCAAAATAAACCCACCCTTGTTTGGGTTTCCTGGCCGTGTGGGATTGAACGTGGCTGCAGCTGTGCCACACACACTGTAAGCACTGCTGGCATCCCATCCTTCCCAGCTGGAACATTTCTTGCAGGGAAGGGCTTTGCAGATAGTGGAGTGGGTTCATGCAGGACAAGCAGGGGATGGAAAGCTGCTGCATCAAGTGAGCAGCTTGGAAAGGCAGCGCAAAATCTGAAACGTGGCACCTGTCCTAGAGAGGGGAGTGTGGATTGAGCTTTTCCCACATTTAAACATGGCTTTGTCCTTGCTGTGCATGGGGAATGTCTGTGCTGGCCGCCCCCAGCCAGGGTTTTGTGAAGACACTCATCATCCCAGCACGTGGCTGCCACGTGTGTGCTCACACACTCATTTCCTGGTGAAATGGGGCACACAAGGGGACAGGGATGATTTAGGGGATGTGTAATCAAACACAGTGCTTCCTTTGTGCACACACACATCCTCCCCCAGCGTGGAAGCGTGCTGGAAAATAAATCTGGAAGGTGACTTCCACCGTCTTCTGCAGTTCTGGACTGCAAAATCCAAAAGAGAAGAAAGTTATATCTGAAGTGGCCTGGGCTCCTTGGGATGCTTTGCATCCCTGCTGGGGTGGTTGTGCAGTCAATGAAGGTGTCACCTGGGCTTGTGCTGCAGGAGGTGGTGGGAACTGGGAGAAGAGACTTGTTCCTCAGCAAGATCAGGGAGGACTGCCAGGCAGCACCAAGTCTGCTTTGCCTCTGTGTTGCACTGTGGAATGTGCCTTCTGGAGTGCTGATGGCAGTTCTGAGGGAAATCTGCACGTCCAGCAGTGCTGGGCTGTGTCCTCACTTTCTCAGTCCCCTGTCACAGGCACAGCTGACTGTGTACATGGCAGAAGGCTGCTCCAAAATGGATATTGAATCTATTGAATCCTGGGAGCTTAGGGCTCAGGAGTATCAGATCCAGCTGCTGAGTTTGCAGACATTGCATCAGGCTGTTCCCTCTTCTCTTCCCATCCTTAACTCTTCTGCATCGATTCTTCATCATACTAAAGAGCTGCTGAGTTTAGTTCCAGAAAGGAACATCCTTCCCTGGCTCTTAAAAAGTAGAGGCATATGGTAAAAAAAAAAAAGGTTTGTGTTGAAGTATTTATTTCAGGTCTCTCCTCTCAGAGGTTACAGATTGTCCATATTTAGTACGCCATGAGATGCCCTGATGCAGAGATGACCTTGCTGCACCAATAGCCAAAGAATTCTCAGTACAGGTGGGGCAATATCCTGGCATTAGTCAGGCTGTGAATGGGGGTATAAAAGCACAGGCTGTGTCCTGAAAGTAGTTTTCTCTGATTGAGCCCTGAGTGGGGCTAGTCTGAGCCCTAGCCCTCCCCAGAAACACAAATAAGTGTTTATACCCCCAGTCACAGCCTGACTAATGCCAGGATATTGCCCCGCCTGTACTGAGAATTCTTTGGCTATTGGTGCAGTAAGACCAGGTCATCTCTGCATCAGGGCATCTCATGACATACTAAACATGGACAACCAGGAGCTGTCAGGGCTGGAGAAAGCAGGCTGGACCCCTTCATGCCCCTCATCCAGGGGTGCAGGCAGAGCCCTGGGACACATTCCAGCCCTGCCCCCCTCAGCAATGGATGCACTCAGGAGCAAAGTGGGAGCAGAGAGCACCAAACCAGACTGCTGCATGCAGGACCGGTTTCTGCAAACACCTGCATCTCTGAGGATGAGTCAGCCGCTTGTCATCCGAGTGTGCTCTGCGTCTCACCCGTCCTGCCTGTGAAGCCCAGCTCTGGGGGATGCTGCCCACCCTGCTCTGACCCTGTCAGCTGCTGCTGCTGCTCAGGCAGAGCCCCTGGCAGCTGCCCAGCCTGGGCACAGCCACAGCCCTGGCTCCCAACATCAAGAGTGTGTCAGACCTGCTGATTAGCAGTGGCTGGAAACAACCCGGTGACATATTTTCCCACTGGAAGCATATCAGTTCTTGGAGTGTTATTCTAAACAAGAAGAGGGAAAAAAAAAACAACAAAACCAACAGCTCTGTACACAGATTAACATTTAGCCTTTTTTTTTAGTTCTTTCACATCTGGGCTGGCTTTTGTAAGTGTGTTTTCTCTTATGTGCTGTATGTAACAGTGCTCAGTGCTCTCCCTTGAGCTGCTCTGTTGCAGCACCTGAGTGATGCCGTGCCCAGTGCCCTGGCCCCATTGATCAGGCCAGCACCACTCACACCTCCCAAGGCTCAGTGATACACCCGGTTCAAAACACCCAATGAGCACTAAAAGGACACTTCAAGCCATAAATCTTCATTTGTCCTTTAGAAATATTTCACACATACCATCACTTCCACTGCCTTGGGTCACTTTGGTCATCTTTCTATGAACCCACATTGATTTTTTTTTTCCCTCTGGCAAATCACATTAGTTTCAATAGCAAATAAATCATCCTGTTTTCTTCTATAACTAAACAAAACCTCCTGTGAATGTGTTCCCAGAAGACTTGGATGCTCTCATCTAATTACACCCTGTCTGCATGCTCAAACAAGTGATATCTGGAACATTTTGCTGAAAGTATGCCACGTTTCAAGTGTGAAACTGTACAAAAAATTAAAATTTTATGTGTGTTTAAAAGGAATTTAACATGTCAGATGTAGGAGAGATTAACAGACATGATAATACCTTTGGGAAAAGTAATAACAATAATAATGAAAATAACCTATTGCCATGTACTTTATTACCACGTGGTCATTATCCTGTGATGACTCACAGTGCTTGCTGCAGAATATGGTAGGGAATGAACCAGAAGGTGACCAGGAGTCCCGCAAAGAAGTTTTTGTGACTTATAAAGGCCTCAAGTCCCTCATTGGTAAAGGATTTCCCTCACAGATAATTTACATCATTTTCCCTTTGTGTCCTTTGTGCATAGCAAACAGAGTGAATACAGAGCTCTTCCAGGGGAAGCAAGACCCTTCCAAGGCATATCTTGGTTTTCTTGAAGCACAGCTATGCTCAAAAGTTGCTGAAGCACCTGTGCCAGGACCACTCTGCTTGTCTTTGTGCAAAAGCACCAGAGATCCTTCATCCTCTTTCCCTCCCATTTTAGCTCTGCTGTTGATATTTATTTCTTTGGGCTGCATTAGGGACTGGCAACCCAAATGATGGATCACAGCTCTCATATGCAAACATGGGATGCAACTGCAGAACTTGCCTTAGAGGGATTATTGCCCAGAAAATTAGTTCACCCTGGGGGAAATACAAAAAGAAAAGATCACCAAATAAAGATGTTCACAGAGTTTGGATGAGCTGAGTTGGATCAGGAGAAGTTTATGTACAGGGCAAGTTATTTTGGGTGTTAACTGGGAAGTTGGCAGCAAGGAGGATTGTCTACCTGTTGTCTTATTACCAGAGGTATGAGGGGGACTATTTTTGCAATGTTTTTTTCTTGTGTTAGCGGCAGTTTTTCAGTCTTTGGGCATTCCTTTGGCATGCAGCATTCCATAGCATAGTCTGGATGAGCAGTCCCAAGGTCTGTGAGGTGGGATGAGGCTGTGGGCTGCCCTTGCCATTCCCCTTCCACTTCCCATAGGATGCAACCCTTTGGCTGTAGTGGTTTCATATGGAACCAGTGGTTTCACCAGACCTAAAGATGCCCTAAATGTGACCAGCTCATCATCTGCTCTGTAAGAAGTGATGGAGTTCTGAGCAGGACTGCAGCTCTTCTCTCTCACCAGGGCTTGGTGCTGGCTCCAGGCAGGAGCTGATATTCCAGCTCTATGAGGCTGTGCAGGGATATCTGTTGGCAGAGGATGGAAGCCCCATCCCCTGACTCATTCAAAACTCATCTGCCTGACAGTGCTGCCAGCAGGGAAGACCCCCAAGCTGAGGGGAGGAGCAGCAGCTGGGCTGCCTCTTTTGCACTATTATTTATTATTTATTATTTATTATTTATTATTTATTATTTATTATTTATCTCTTTATCCATTGCTGGGTGAAGCCAGCTTGCTGCACACGCAGAAAGGCTGTAGGAGAAACATGGGCTTCCCAAGTAAAAGTGGAGGAGACAGCTACAAGATCCCAATTTGAGGCAAGGTTTTAACAGCTCTGGCACGTGCTTAACCTAGAAATGCTGTCCCTGAAGCAGGTGACCATGTGGAACTGCCTGCACAAGTGAGCAGCTGAGTCAAAGTTTATCCAAACACACTTCTGCTGTGTGCAGAAGGGGTTTCAAATCTGTAAGGTTTAAGACATCTGTGACCAGTGAATACTCTAGACTAGAAATAATAAATAATACTCAAGACTGTGTAACCTCCCTGTGGTCAGCCCTAGCTCCAGAGCTCAGAGGATGCTCTGACCAACCATATCAAAACTCCTACACTCTCCGCTCCTGCCTTGTAAATAGTGGGGTTAATTCTTGGAAGCTGGTATATTTTTATAGTGGCAAATGGTTTATTTCCTTGCCAAGAAAGGGAAGGGACAGAGTTACAGGAGCGAAGGAGTCAAACGTAGTAAAAAGTCTGCGTTGGGAATGCCCTCTCCTCCTGCCTCAACATCACAGGGCAGGGAGGCTGCAAGTATTTCTGCTTCCCTTTGTATTTGAACAGATTTAGATCTGTATTATTTTCAAGAAAGAAAACAATACGTGACCTGAGCCAGCCCAGCCTCCGCTCTGGTGAGGAAGCCGGTCTGTCCAGGAAAGGACTCTCTTATCTCAGGATATAACTGCAATCAGGCCACTGGGGCTGGCCACGCTCAGAGCAGCAATTCAGACATCTGCTGGGTAATGCCCTGCTCGGTTTAAAACGTGGTGCTGGAATTAGATTTCATTCTGACTACACGGCTCAAGCACCAAGTGTTTTGAGGTTAAGACGCGGCATTCCCGGCTTTAAAGTTCGCCTGAGAGTTATTGCTTGATGTTGTAAATGGACTTAAGGACCGTAGGAGACGGTTTTTCATTTCAGCTGATACAGTAAGCCACTTAAACACTTGCTTATGTCACACTGAAATAAAGGGGATTTATGGACACAGCTATGGGCTTTGCTGAATCAGAGCATTTTTGCTGAGTGCTGTTTAGGGGAAGCATGAAAAATAACCTGTGCAGATGTCCCTGGGTGATGCCGAGTCTGAGCAAGGCTGGAAAAGCACTGTGTGGAGGAAGCGAGGAGCCCCTGGGCAGGCCAGGAATTCTTTTGTCAGCTCCTAAGACAAAACAGGGAAGTCACCAGGTCACTCAGCCTGCAGCTTGCCTTAATTTTTCTCCCATCACTCCGTGTCGGCATCCACACAATGGCTGGGTCGCGCCATCCGTCCCAGCGGTGCTTCCGACAGGGTGACACCCCAGCTGACACTGTCCCACCTCCCTTCTCCAGGAGGACTCTTGCTTTCTAATTACTGAGGCTGTTCTCCTCTCTCCTGACAAATGAGTGTTGGCAGAAATCGTTGCGCCAGTTGATGCACCCCCTCTGAAGCACAGATCCCTGTGCAGATCCCCCATGCAGAGGGTAATGTCGAGCACCACTCCCTTCATGTGGGATAGAAGAGGACTTTAAGAGCTGTATCTGTAACCATGGTTTTGTCAATTTTGCCTCCATTCACTAATCCATTGGAAAGGACATTAATTTTCCAAGGAGTGGGATAAAGAAGCTCTCAGGAAAAGCCAAAGGCCTCGCACGCGATACGTTCCTCTGGTGCTGTCAAACCTGTGGGAGGTGCTGCACCATTGTCAGCTGCTGTTTTCTGGCCAGTCAATCCAGCTGTGGACTGTGAGTGCATTTCACAGAGCCTCAAAGCACTTCCATAGCAGGGAAACCCACACTGCTTTAGAAGGTGAGGTCTGGTTATGCATCAGACATTGGCTACTTCCCTTCGTATCGCCATCGTCCATTTCTACAGCATATTTCTGTGGCCTTTCTTCTCAGCTTCAAAGCTCCATTTGCCACCAAGTTCCCTTGAAATGGAATACTTAAAAGGTTGTTCCTGTTTATTTGAATATGCAACATCTTGGTTTTCTTACCAAAGTACTGCTAGAAGGTGACAAATGCCTGAGAATACAGCTGGGATACCCTTCCCAGGGGAAAAAAACAACTGGCTTACAGCTAACCTCTCCTGCTCCAGAGTACCAAATAGCCTTTCCCATAAGAAATAATAGCATGAACAAATTTGAATGAAAAAGTGCCTAATGGGCACACACAAAAAGTTTCTAGTGGGTTCCTACTTCTTCTTACCCAGTTTGTGGAAGTGTTCAAGGCCAGGTTGGATGGGGCTCTGAGCAACCTGATCTAGTGGGTGGCATTCCTGCCTGTGGGACAAGGGTTAGAACTAGATGGTCTTTAACGACCCTTCCAACCCAAACCATTCTGGGATTCTGTACTGCTTATTTCAGAAAGCTCAGCTCCTGTTCTGAACTGCCTTGCTGACCTTGGCAGACAGGACAGGCTACATGGACCTCTGCTCACAAGCCAGGAGTAATGGGCCAAATTAAAATAATTTTTCTGCCTTTTTAAAGAAACAATAACACAAACTACTATTCATCATTTATCTAGGAAAAGCCTGTGGAAATAAATAGTGGAAATGAGGACTGTATTGAGAAATAACAGTTTCTCCTGACTGTCTCACATCCTCAGAGCTTCAAGCCAGTGAGGCACAGGTGCCTCAGATATTGCCCATTTAGTGAAAAGGAAGAGCAGGGAAGAGGGAAGTGAGTGTGAGGGCTTTGGAATTGGACCAGAGGATGGCATAAGCAGTGCTGCAGACCATGGTGATGTGCTCACCAGTGCAGGGCAGTGGGCAAGTCCCAGGGCTGGGACCGATCAACCAGATTTGCACCAACAGTTATCTTCCTCCTCTTCATTAGGTATTTTTCCCATTGAGTCACACCTAAAGGACCAGATTTAGGCATTGGAACAGACCTTCCAGGGAAGGGGGGTCACCACCCCTGGAAATGTTTGAAAAAGCAGTAGGTGTGTCACTTCACAATATGGTTTAGTGGGCATGATGGTGTTTGGTTGAAGGCTGGGCTTGGTGTT
The DNA here is from genome assembly GCA_039654755.1 of Calcarius lapponicus. Lineage (NCBI taxonomy): Eukaryota > Metazoa > Chordata > Aves > Passeriformes > Fringillidae > Calcarius > Calcarius lapponicus. Next base: position 12,339,799 of record CM077463.1, read on the forward strand.
CTTGGAAGTCTTTCCAACCTTAATGATTCTGTGATTCTATGACTGCAAAAACAAGCCAAGGGCAGAGCTCAGCCAGTGCTCCTCCTCCTCCTCATGTCCCCTCTCCCAGGTCCCCATCAAGGGTCAGCCCCATGGCTCAGCTCTTGCATACTCACAGCCATCCTCATCCCAGCCACCATCAGTAACATTTATTAGGTGCAGATGCAGACCAGCAAGGGGGAGGATGCTCTGCAAACATATGGCATAAAAATAAAGATAATCCATTCCTCCAGGGTCTTGAAGTGTGAGTGTAGGACAGGAGACAGCAGATGGACACAGGCACATGAAGAGGCAGTGCTGGTCAGTGCTACAGGCAGCTGCTTGCCAGACTGGCCCCAGTTCAGCAAAGTGAAGTGCTGCCACATGTGCAAAGCTGTGCAGACATCAAAAACACACTGCTTTTCCTCCCTCTCTCTCTCAACAAGCTTAGGAGTTGCCAGGATGAGAAGGCGGTAAGAAGTGGTCAAGTGGGAGCAGGATGTTTAATCTCAGAGTTTACTGTAATCAGTGGGCTGTCATCTCTCTCTATCTCCTTTCAGCAGCTCTGTCCAAACAGTGGACAAAGTGACACGGATTTTTGTGGATTCAGCGCAGTAATTGCCTCCAATTATAATTTCTGATGTGATTCAAGGAAGAAAACGCTGTATTCTTCTTTATTCCTGCAGTCACCGGCTAATGAAACGTGCCACAGATATTTATAGAACTGACATTGTAAATAGCATTTGCATTTGGTGCCTTTGAGTTATTTAGTGTGACAGTGCTTTCACCAGGAGGGTTTTTTCATTCTGAAAGGGAAAGGTTCTCTTTGGAGCTGTTTCCTCCCATCACCTTGGCTGTTTGTGTTGGATGGAGCAGCTCTGTGGGCAGTTGTGATAATTTAGTGACAAAGTGTTGGGTGTACAGGGATTAGCTGAGCGTTGTGAAAGTTTTGGGGCTGTGTCACAGACAGTTTACAGGATTCTCTGAGACAGTGTTTGAGTTACAGTGGAGATGAATAGAGAGGAGGGCAATCATCAGAGCGCTTCATGGCACAAAGCAAAATAACCGCCAGCCTGCCTTCCCTAGGAAACCCGTTGTGTAAATATTTGGGTAGAAGCCTCCAAAGGAGATTTAAAGTCTTGTGATAAAGGTAACTGAAACGTCCTTTCCTTGAGAAAAACAGCTGCAATTCAGAAGTTCCCATGAGTAACCACAAGACAGATTTCCTTTCTGTAGCATCTCTGTATTAGAGTAAACAAACGTATATGTCAGGACTTGCTGTCACTGATGGACCTCAAAATGTTTTGCAAAGGTCAGGATCAGATTTTCTGTCCTTAAGGTGCAGAAGCCAAGGAGCAGAGAAAGAATGTGTACAGTCAGCCCTCCTGCAGACTGCTCCAGCTCCTCAGCCACACAAACACATTGCTTCGGGTTTTCACGTGCCTTAAAAGCAGTATCTGTGTTTGGGTATTGAAGATATATTATCTTCACATGCTCACATGTATAAATGACAGAGCTTTTTAAAAGCACTCATGCTCAGTTCTTCAAGCTCTTGGGAGGTCATGCTGCATGTGCAGGCACTAAAAGAAGTGGCAGATTTTCAGAATAAAAATGTGAGTTACTGAGCTGTTTTGGGTGGGGAAAAAATGTGTTCTGCATTTTGGCGCAAATTTTCCATCTGAGCTCGTGTTAAGTGTGGTCCATGAGATGCTCATGGCCCATATTCACACCCAGCCCGTGCAGCTTGCTGCCATATGGGTGAACTGTTAGCACTCAGGAGTGTGTAACACACTCCCACCTCTTCACATGTCTTGAGAAGCTTTGGAAATCTGAGGGATTGCTGTGGATACAGCATCCTGGCAGAGCTGCAGCCGAGTGAGCAGCAGGGATAGCCATGGAACTCAACTAGGAGCTGCCTCACCTCACTCGAAATGTTTGAGTTCTCTCTGCCTTTGAGCATCAGGGGCATCTCAGCTGTTAGGCTGAACTTGGCTTTTTAATTTCTGGAGTTAGGAAAGAGGGATCTTGACCTCCAGAAGGAAAGTGGGGACTGTGTTGGCACAGGAAGTCTCACTGAGCTCACTGTGAAAACCAGGACTGAACTCCCCTGTTTCCCTGCCACATAAAGTTCCACTTCTGTCAGGAAGCCTGCTCAACCATTGTTTCTTGTCCCCTTGCTGGGATTTTGCTTTTTCAGGGTGAAGGAAAAGCTATGCCTTGGTGCCTCTTTAGCTCAAGTTCCTCTTAGCTTAGTTCTCCCCATCCTTCTCTGGGTGAGAGCCTTGGGAAAGGAGAACCTCAATTCAGTCCTGTGCTCTCCCTCCCTCCATCCAAACTCTGGTACTCTCAGCTCTTTTTGGTGACCTCCTGTTCCCATCCTTGAGGCTTTGGTGTTGATTTCCCTTCTGATTGCACAGGGAAGCAGAAAGCATTCCCTGACTGGTTTTGCAGGAGCCAGCCACAGCCCCATGCACAGCAGAGCAGTAGATAGTGCAGAGCAGCCAATTTGCACAGTGTCAGAGGCAGCATCTTTTACCCAGACAGGCTGTGCTAAATCAGGGCCTTCTTGCTGTGCTTTGAAATGCTCCTGTTCCTTGCTCTGACGAACCAGCAGAGTTTGTATTGATCCAACAATGCAAAAAAGCACATAATGTGGGCTTCAGACACCTGGTGGAATAATAAAGCAGAAAGGAGGGAGGGCAGGACCATCATATTTTAGCTTGTATCAAGTAGGAAGCCTGTCTCTACCTTCTTTTCTTTTCTCTTGGAAAGCACTGCTCATTTCTAAGGCAAATGAAAGCCCCGTGGCTGGAGGAAGGAAATGCTGCAGCAGATCTCCAACCTGTGGACCTGCTGAGCTTCAAGGGATGTTCATGAAAGGCCTTTCAATTAGTCAACCATCATGTGCTGCATTTCAGAGCTTTGCTTTATTCAGATATTTATTCATGTTCCCAGCTGTTTGCATTTGGGATTTCTTTTAGCAGTGAAAGCACTAAGGGGTTATGAAACTCCGGGCTGGAAAAGTACAGAGAGCTAAAGAAGCTCCATAGTGCTTTGCTGAAACACTACAGCACAAAGTCAGACATCTCAGAAAATGTTCCTTCTTCTCCCTTTCACCTGCTTTTATTCATATTTCAACTTTGTTATAGCCAGTGGAGCACAACACACGAAAGCAGGACTGTGTTCCATCCCTGCCATGGCCGCAATGAACTCACTGCTTTATCTCTTGCCTTGGGTAAACTCATATTAAAGCTGGAATATCACTGCATATTCCCCATCTTGGAGGTGCAGTGGATATGTGACAATAAGAGGATGAGGGAGATGTCAAAACACAGCTCAGGCACTCAGAGTTTTATCTGCTGGGGAAGCCCAGTGAAGGAAGCTTGTGGTTCTTCGTGCCTGTGAGAACATGACCCACACAACTCTTCCAAGCAAGAGAAACCGTTGCAAAGCCCTTCTGTGAGCCTCTGGCATATTTTTACAACTGAGCTGAAAGCTGTTTAATAGTGAAAAATCTCGCTCACCAAGTAATACACCTTAGGAGAAGCCTTTTTGCGTAACATTTCTTACTGGAGGAAATTCTCGTAAGACAATTTATTGCCATGGCGGTAACTGGTTGACATTTATGAGAAGCCTTGTTTTACAAGGCTTTCCTTTGGCTGCAGTGCCAGGGCTCCAGTTGTGCTGATGGAAGAAGAGAAGGAAGGTGATGTTATTTGGCGTGCAGGATAGAGGCATGTTGATGTGAATAACAAAAAGGGGTGAATAACAAAAATTCTGCGTGAATCGCATGGGATTGTGCCTTCCACAATTGTAAATTGTGGATGAGTTGAAGGGAAAAGCTCATTTTGACAGAAGTTTTCTCATAATAAGCTATACCTCTTCAATGGCCAGCTTAAGGTTCAACAGAGCTGTTGGAATACTTGAATCTTTGTTTTGTGGAAGGGGCTGGGTAAGACTCACTTCAGTCTGGTCCCAGGAAAAGGAGAGATGGATGTGGGACAGAGCTGTCAAGAGGGAGGACAGAAGCACCCAGAAGAGGCTGATGGGCTCCTGTGCTGAGAGATAGCAGGATGAGGGTGATGCTGCTGGAGATGGCTGAGGTTGCAGATCCTGTGGGAATGGACACACAATGCCTGAATTCTTGAATGGGCAAAGCTGATGGTGGAGCATCCACCACTGCCTCCCGGTTGCCAGCACATCCAGCCCCACCAGCCGCAGGGGCAGCTGATTTTTAACCCTCAGAGCTGAAGCAGAAAGCTGAGCTGTCCTCAGTTAACCCCCCGAGCACACTTCCCACTCTCTGCAAGGCAGCTTTGTGTCAGGGGCTCAGCTCAGCTGGCACTGGTGGGAGAAGGTGATGGATGAGGGCAGGAGTGCCCAAGATGCTGCAGCACTTTTGTCTCCAGCAGCCTGTGACCCCCTCCCACCAGGATCCTGTGGACTCTCTGCTTCCTTCTGGTGATATTTTAGGACTCACCATGGCAAGCAATATTGTTAAATTGAGCTGGGGATCCATGCAAAGCACAGGAAGGTGCCTTGGCTGCAGCTGGTGGGTCCCTGGGGGCTGAGCTGAGCTGTGGGGCTGCTCTGGGTCTGTGCCAATGTGGGTCCAGGTGTGCGTGAGCGTTGTAGGGTGAGCCACCCTGGGGGGCTGCCTGTGTGCTGCCTAAGTCGTGCTGAGGAAGGGATTTCCAAGAGTCAAAGAGGCTTAAGGCTGCCCATATCCCATTAACAGATAGTGGGATTGTGCCTGTCTCTGAAGGGCTTTGTGGGACTGAGCTGGGATCTGTAACTCTGCAAAGCGTAGCTGCTCCTCAGTCACAGTGCTCTGTGCAAGAGAGGGCTTGATGCACTGTAGAGGAGTTCCCTCAGACCACAGCTCATTTATTTTCTTAGGACCCCAGTCTGTGGACCTTGGAAATCTCATATAAACCTTGTACATATAATACTTTCATTGATATTATTTGTTAACTGTTGTAATAAACTGCTGCTGTTGTAATAAACTGGTGGAAGCGCCTTTGGACCAGTGATGTCAGAAGTGGCTCCTGTGGTACATCCTAAATAGGATACTCCAAGTAGGACAAGCCCATTTCAGGATTCAGGGCCAAACAAGCACCTGGTGCCACTCCAGGGAGCAGCATCAGCACAGCCAGGGAGGAGCCTGGCTCCACAGTCCCTGTGGCACGGCTGGATCTCTGCTGTTGAGGGGCTTGGGGAAACTTGCCTGGATGTCTCCTCTGCCAGCCAAGCCAGCTGCAGAGCTGGAGGCCTCAGCATGAAACACCAGGGCCCCTGTGCTGCAAACCTGCCCCCACTGTGCACACTGGAGCACCCTCCTCCTCCTCCTGGCAGCTGCATCCCAGCAGGCACCAGGCACCACTCCATGACAGCTACCAGGGTGGCTTCTCTTTTTCTCCTTCCAGCCTTTTCTTTACCCTGGTGCCAAAAGAAGGGGGATTAATTTAAAAAGGAATAAGTAAACACAAACCAAAAGGACTGCATCGAATGAAAGGCTCCAAGTTGTGCTGGGGGAAGCCAGCAGCCACGTGCTAAGCTGTGACTGCAGACACCCTGACACACGTTCCTCTTCTCCCTTGCAGATGACAGAGGGTCGCAGATGCCAAGTGCACCTCCTTGATGACAGGAAGCTGGAGCTCCTTGTTCAGGTAGGAACTGTACATTTCATCTTTTGATAGTTTGCTACAGCCGTGGGTTTTCACCAGGGTGGGGAGAGTAAAGGGTTTTCAGCTGGTTTTCTCAGCAGCTGCACGCTGTGATTGCCTGCAGAGCTCAGGGAAGCTGCAGTAGGGCTGCCTGGGAAGGATCTGCAAAGGCATATCTGTGGGAAGGACTAATTCAAGTCATATTTTTACTTTATTCTGTGCCAAAACTGTCCCAGTCCCTGCCAATGAGATAGAAAAGCACCTCTGGTCATTTTTGACGCTGTTATTATATCTCTTAACTATGTTTTTGAGGCACTGCTTAGCTATGAGAAATGCATTGCATCTGCTTAAAATACCTCCAGCTTCTCTCCTTGCCATCCTAAATTGTTGGGCTGCACATCAGAGGGGATTGTGCCCATGCTTCCACCTGCACTGGGAATGTGGTTGGCAGCAGAAGATGCTGTGGTGGTCCTGCCACAGGCAGGGATTTCCTGTTTGTTCATGTGTCAAATACAAATATGTATTAAAATTAGTTCATGTTCCATCTGCCTTATTTTTTACTTTTGAAAAAATGAAGGAAGACTGGAAACAATGAGAGTCTGGTGGTGGCTTTGTCAGGAATGGCTGGTGAAAGCTGTAGCATCCTACACTTTCCTGACAATTTTGGCTCCTGTCTCAGAGATCTCCAATGGGTTAACAGCAAGAATTAGAAGAATGTCTTTCCTTTTACAAAGGCTTCCACAGGCAGCCACAGGCAGCCAAAGCAGCAGGAAATGAAACTTCCCATAGCACCCAAATGCCCTGGCTACAGCTGATAAGATGGGAGGGGGGGCAGGATCCTGCCCAGCACCTGAATGGGGATGGCTGGAGGGGACTTGAATCACAGGAAGCACGTTCAGCCTCACGTTCTGGAAAGTTGCTTAAAAATACCATTACAATACTGTTAATGGGAAATGTTTTTACAGTCATCTAGGAGGTGAAATCCCTCAGCTGCCCCTGACACACAGTGTGTTCAGAGAGTGCCTGGATAACCATGAGTCAGGCCAGTGGTGGAACCAGAACAGCTAAATCAGGAGGACGAATTAAAACAAAACACCATACCAATGGTTGTTGCCGACATCTCTTCATAAAAATCCTTTCATTAGGATTTTTCCAGCTGAAGCTGAGAAGTCTCAGCAACAAGATGTAAACAAGTTGTTATCTGCTGCTGTGGAATGTAACAGGTTCAGCTGTGATTGGCCCATCTCTGATGTTTATAATTAATGGCCAATCAAGGACTGTGCTCTCTCGGACAGAGTCCGGGAGAGCTGGATTGTTGATCATTCTTTCTATTCTATTCTTAACTTTAACCTTTCTAAAAAACTTCTCTCTTTCCATGTCTTTTTAGTATAGTTAATATATATATATATATCATAATATAATAAATTAAGCCTTCTGATAATGGAGTCAACATTCTCGTCTGTCCTTCACCCTGAAACACCTTGTGACCACCATCACAAATGGTCTCTACATAGGCTGCACCAAGTTCTCTGATGCTTTGCAGCTGGCTGGAGGGAAGTTTAGTCACCTTCATCACAAGGACACAGCACTTGGCTTCCTGTGTCATCTAAACGCCTTTTCTAATTTTTCTTAGTTCAATTAAAAATTAAAATGGACTATTGGAGAATAGCTCTGCTAAAGCACTGCTCAGTATATTAATAATCACAGCTTAAAATATACTGCAGGAAATCTATGTGAGCTGCCCTGGCCATCCTACTTATTTGGGGTTTGATCAATGACACTAAAAAACCACAGGGAGATGCCAGCCAAGGAGGCTGGTGTGGGAAAACGTGTCCACTTCCAAGGGAGCAGAAATGGTGCCACGTGATATCATGTTTTTCTAAGTGTTTGATCACACCTTCAGTGGAATTCCTTGTAATCAATAGAGGAAGCAAATTGCTCTGTAAATCACACTAACTAGTTTGCAAGTGACCCATGGTTGAATTTTATTAGTACAACAAATCGTTTTGCTGTTTTCAAGTAATGTGTGAATGGGGGAAGCTGGGAGGGTGATGATGAAAAATTCATGCCCAGAAAAAGCAGTAACCTCTGCTGCATGCAGTACTCAGATCTCTGAGCTCCCCCATGCCCCCACTTGTACAGGAATATCCACTGAGGCATCTCAGATGCTCTTCTGGCCTAATGGCAACACTGTTGGGTAGCTTCTAGTCAGGGTGAAATCACTTTTGGGTGGAGCAGATGAAGAGGAAGGTGGATGTTTTGGACTTGTGGATGTCTCCAGTATTGATTCTCTTTGCAGACATGGGCACAGCACTTTGGTTTGCCTGCCTGTAAAGCACAGGCAAAACCACCAGCATTGGGTGGTCCTGGAGCTGCTCCACTCAGCAGGACTGGGCTGAGGTCACCCAAAGAGATGAGCAGCTCTTTGTCCCAGTGGACTCAGCTCCCTCTGGGAGCAACATGCACTTTGCTAGGGGAAATCTCACCAGCTGACCCATATTGTTTGTGTCTTACCGTGAGATTTCAGATAAAAATTGTTTTCTAAGTTCTGAGCGCTGTTGTTTTTATTAGTGTTACCTTATCTTGCAGCTGAATTGAACTAGAAGCTGTAAATAAAGTGTTTATCCAAGCCCAAGCTTCTGGCTGTCACTTCAAAGCTGTGTTTTTCTGTGGGTGTCTTGCCATGGGCTGGAACAGAGGGCTGGTTTGCTGGGTTTTATCATGAAAGAGGTTCCTCTATAGCTTTGTTGGGCCTCAAGATCTAGACCTGCATTGGCTTGAATTGCTCAGGAGTCTGTCTCTTAAATTCTCGTGTGAAATTTCCACCTTTTGCACCAACCTCAGCCTTTCTTGGAAGCTTTTCCACTCCTATGAGAATTTAGAAAAGAGCACTGATTTCTCTCCACAGGTGAGATCAAAATAACAGCCTAACCTGAATCTGGCTTTACATCACTTTTCAGGGCTTGTGTGTGTGATATCAGGTGCTCTGCCTGGAGGAGGGCTCAGGGATCCTGATGCTGTATTTTCATAGAATCACAAAATCACAGAAAGGTTTGGGTTGGAAAGGATCTTAAAGACCATCTAGCTTCAATCCCCCCTGCCATGGGCAGGGCCACCTTTCACTAGAACTGAGTAAAGAATTTCTTCCTAACACCTAATCTAAATCCCTCCCTTTTTTAGTTTAAAACAAAGCCCCCTTTTCCCATCTCTGTCTGCCCATGGAAAAAGTAACTGTCCCTCTTTTTAATAAGACTCCTTTAAGTACTGGAAGGTTGCAGTGGGGTCTCCCTGGAGCCTTCTCTTTTCCAGGCTGAACAACCCCATCTCTGTCCTCTTTTCTTCATGGGAGAGATGCTTCAGCCCTCTGCTCATCTTTGGGGTACTCCTCTTTCGTGTAGGAAAAAAACAGCAGAAGGAGCTGGGTGTGATTGAAGGAGAGAGCTGGGTGCAGCTCCCTCAAAGGGATGCAGGAGATCTTGAAACAGCTTTGGCCAGTGACTGTGGGGAGATGAAGTTATTTCCTATCCTGCCTGAAGTGCTGCTGGGCAAAACCAGATGCACCTGGGAACAATCAGGGTGTTTGCAAAAAGCAGTGTATTAAGCAAATGTACTCCCTTTTTGTCTGTGAATTAGCTGTGATCAGACATGGGGGTTCATGAATCTGTCATTTGAAACATATCAATTGGTGGGTAATGAGGGCCAGGCTGCAGGAGGACAGGGGTTGGAACTGGTGCTTCTGCTCACAGGAGTCAGCAGTGGCTCAGTGGGACATCTCTGCCAGGCCACACTGAAATGTTTCAACACCACAAATTCCCTCACAAAGCTGCAAAACCTTCTCTGACAAGCCATACAGCTATTACCAGTTGGACCCACCAGGCACATAGGTTTTATTTGCATTACTGTCCCCCCAAAGTAAGATTTTGGCTCAGAGGTAGCATTTATAACCCCTCTGTATATTGGCTTGTTTCAGTGTTGGCACATGGCAAGGGCCTGGGGTTACCATCATCAGGAAAGAGATCCTGGCTTTACTCAAACAAAGGGTCCTGACTGAAATCTTGTCCTCCCAAGTCAAGCAGCTGCAGAGCGGTGCAGCCGCAGCTAAGGAAAAGCAGAAACACAGGATTTGTGGATAAAAGAAAGCCCTCCCCAATGTGTTTTGTCAGATAAATGCTGAAATTTAGAAGGGCTAATCATAAACAGAGACAGAGGAGGATCATATGGAAATCTCTTCCTGAGGGTCTGAAACTCAAAGGCTGTTTGACTTGGGATTAGGCAGAAGAGTTGCATTTGGTGTGTGTTTCATTTGATAAATGCCTGTTGAAGATCTAGGGTGTGTGGCAAGTTTATACAGCATGGTTTTTGGACAATTTTTTCTTTCTGAGCAGGAGCAGAGTGTAGCTCCTTGGATCTTAAAATCTGGGTGTTTTTTTCCTGTTTCTGTTTGATGCATGTTTCATTTCTAGCACAGTTCTTTTTTTTTAAAGTGTTTGGCTTTATCCAGCTAATCTTTTTCAGTGAGCAAGTCCCTTTTCATACTTCTGGAAAATGGATTTCCTCCATTCCCCACTCACAGCCTCCCTATCAGTTATATTATTTCCCAGTGACCATGTATCATTTGCCTGCTGCACATGAAAGGTTTGTGTTGCTTTATTTAACTTTTGTGTAATTGTGTAATTGGCAATTCCTTCCTTTTCATGTGGGTTTTATAAACATGGCTTTTTTTTTTTTTTTCTGAGATGCCTGAATCAGGCAGCCTGGCTTGATCCTGGCTCCTGCACTGGCTGTGCCTGTTATCTGACAGCAGCTCAGGCAACTGTCATCCAGAAGTGTTAAGCCTCCTAATTCTTTCTCTCTGGAGGAGCTGTTGCAGAAATGGAGCTCGTAGCAGAGCTGTCTGTGGGGTCTGAAAGCTCTGCAATTTGTGTGTGGGAAATAACTGGGCCATCTGTTTCTGACCTTCTTCCCAGGAACCACTAAGCCAGGGAGAGACAGGGAGGTCAGCACAACCTGTAGGTGTTTTGGTGATTAACCACCTTTATCTCCATGTGGACACTTTGGAGTAACTCTTCTTGCCCATTTCTCTCTCCCAGCTGCCCTGCAGGTGCATGCAGAAGCACAGTGACACCTGTACATGCACAGCCAAAATTAACAGGATGCACTGAACATCCCTCTTTGCCTTGCTCAAAACCAGCTCTGCTCTGAGTGAGGAGTGTTTCAGGAGCCAGGATTTGGTTGCCGTGTGCCTGCCTGGTGCAGCATCTCATCCCCAGGAGCCTCCTCCAAACCAGACTGGGAGACACTGGAGCTGTGGGCTGGCAGAGTGTCCTGTGGGCTGTTCACTCAGTGCCACATGGGTGGCTGTCACCATGTCACCAGTGTGGCTATCCCAGGGGGGATGCTCAGCTTGGAGCTCAGTTTTGGTGTCCCTCATTCCTGGGATCAGGCTCACTGTCCTGGGGAAGCAATGGCACCTTTTGAGAGCAATAGCTCCACTAATTATGGCTGGAGAGAGAAATAAAGCAGTCTGCTCCCCTCCCAAGAATCTGTTAGAGTTTTTGCAGTATTTTCAGTACTGTTCATGAGCAAGAAATTGCAATCCATGGAGCTTTTCTTACTTCCTCACTTCTGTATGCCAATGAGCAAGGTGGTTACCTGGGCTGGCACAGTGGAAAAACTGCCAAGGTTCCCCTTTAGGTGATGCTGAGGCTGGCACCTGCCTACATCAGGAGAAGCTGCCTAACTTTGGATACAGGTTTTGCATTAGGGCCAGCAGTATATCCCATCCTCAGCATGGATAAACAAGCCCCAGGATGGCCTCAGTCTCCCCAGGGAAGCCACAATAATTGCAGAATGGGGTCCAGCCCTGCTCCACTGCCAGAACTGGGGATCCTCTTGGAAACATCAGCTCCAGGGCTGATGCAGAAATGCAGCCCTGACCGTAAATGGAGATGTTTGGGTGCCAGTAGCTGTCCTTGCCATGCAGGAGAGGCAGCTCCAGGCCCTGCAGAGCACCAGGCTCTGCTCCAAAGGCATTTTGAACCATCCCTGTGGAAGGCAGTGGCAGCCAGTGCTGGGCTGGGAGCCAGCACAGGGGTGAGTACTGCCCTGCCAGCCCCCTGCCCTCCCTACACCCTTTCAGGAGCTGCCCAGTGAATATATTCTTGGAGTTGTCTACTGACGTGTCCTACTGGGCATGGAGAGCTGGAATGGGCTCAGTGATGCCCAAGGAGGGATCCCTGCATCCCCTCTTCCCACCCAGCCTCTCCATGCCTGCAGTGAAGCAGCTGGAAAATGTTCCTTCATACAAGGGCTCACAAGTGACTTGATCACTGTCCTCTGAGTGGCTCTGAAGGCTATGGGGTGGTGTGTCTCTCCTCTCCAAAATAATTAAAAAAAAAAAAACAAACATGTTTTCTGTAGGACAGAGAAACAACTGGAGACCAGGCTGAACTTGAGTGGAGTTTCATACTAGGGCTCTGGCAGGATCCAGTCCTTCACAGTGAGAAAATGTGAAAACATTGAATTTGGATCATAATTTAAAATTCATTTGAGCTGAAGGGAGCTCAAAAATGCCTTCTAGAAAGAAGACTTTATTTTCCCAAATTGCAGTGTTAGGACTGTGGTTTCTTTCAGAAACAAATCCTGATTTACTCTACACCAAGAGTGAGACTGTAGTCCAGCCCAGCAAGTATTTGCAAAATTGCAAATGGGATGTTTTAACATCTTTGACATTAAAAATTATGGAAGTCCAAAGCTTTGGATCAACTCAGAAGGATCCTGCCAAGCAGTGTCTGAAGTGGGATTTATATCATTAGGACAAAGCACAGAATTGCCCCTTCCCAGCCTGTGGCTCAGGGCAGATGAGGAGTGTGAAGCCACTCTCGTGACAGGAAAGATTTATCCTGGCCTTTGTGTGCCTCCCAGGCTCCTGTCTGAAACTTCTGATCATTCTGAGCACAGCTGCAAACTGCAAATATATGGCTGGGCTTGGTCACCATGGGATGGGGAGAGATGGAGGAGAGATTGCTGTACCAAAAGGGAGGCGGGACCCCAGAACTGAACAGAACAGAACAGTTCATGTCTGTGCCCTCACTGAGCAACCAGTGAACTATGAGCTGAGTTCTTCTGCTGAAAAGTTCTCTGTTTACCCAAAAAAAGGTACATTTGGCATTGCTGCAAGGTGAATGTGGTGCTGGGAGCATTCCCAGCCAGCCCATCTCCTGCAGACACAGTTGCTGTACAATACCTAGATGTTGTCTTACACCAGGTAAATGGATAAATGAAAAATGGACCAGGAGAGGCAGGTGTGCTACCAAATCCATCCTTCCAGCCTCCAAGGGGTGCCTCTGTTGAACTGCTCTGCAGAGCCTCTCCAGTTCTCTCAAAAAGCATCCACCAGCTGCCATCCATGGCTTACAGAACTGGTGTCAGACTGAAGGGTGTATCTTGGAGGTTCAGTTCTCAGCTTAGGCTCCAGCAAACCCAGGAGTCAAACCTGGAGGGGAGAGTGTTTGCTGGGAAATGGAAATAGAAGAGAACAGGGGCTGAAAATAAAGGAATTTGATGTGCAGAGCTGGGGAGTTCGGTTTAAGAGTCAGAGGGATCTCAGGCAGGGTGAAGGTGGCAAAGCAGATAATCTCAAGGTTGCCCTTGATTATGAGGGCAGAACTGAAAAGATTCAGGACAGGAGGCAGAATTAGCCTCTCAGAGGGAAATCCTGAGCCAGGCTCAGATATAGGGGTGAGGAGCCTCTGCTCTGCACCCTGGCTTGGCTCCATTAAGAACAAGAGTGGTGCTGGTCCAGGCTCAGCAGCTCTGTCACGATCCATCCTTACGAACAGGTTTCGTGATCGTTCATGGATTGATCTCAGAGTGCAGAAACACCAACATGGCACAGGGGGTTTCAGTGATAATCAAAATAAATGCACCTTTATTGAATAACCACAGAAAATGCGTTGAGGAGGAATTGGGGAAAAAGAGAATAATAAGAAAAAGAGGGAGGAAGAGAAAGGAAGGTATAGAGCTACCAAACATAGAACGGTGAAGTCCTTTGATGTGCAGCCGGGTCACGTCCAGGGAGATCTCAGGGTTGCAGTTCATCCAAACTCTTATTATACTCTTTTTTGCTGGGGGAAGGGGTGAATCTTGAAACCAAATCTGTTGTACTTTTGGGGAAAAATAATGGTATTTGGAGAAGGGTACACACAGTCCATGTTCTCAGCAGTGGGCGAGAGCCATTGTCTTCTTGGTCCACTGCTCGCACCTGCATCATCCATCTCGCTTTGGTCAGCTGCCTCCATCACACACCTCCCCCAGGCTAGGGGCTTCAGTCCCAGTCCTTGGAAAGAGTCGGGGAGGCCTTTTCACATGGGGGTTTCATGTCTTGGTTTTTGATGGAGAGGCTTCTTACATCTCAGTCTGTCTGTCACGGTGGTTGTAAAACAGGTGAGGGGTCTTCTGTGGGGGACCACCCAAAACTCAGGAGAAGTTCATCCAGGCCGAGAGGTGGGACAACTTCCAGAGCTGTTGTTGCAAAAAACACGAAATGCCCTCCTTCTTCTTTCATTGGGTTCAATGTAGCATACAGCAAACACATCTGTGAACAAAAGCTTAGCACTGTGCTCAGGTCTCAGGGCCCTTGGCATGTAACTTTCTCCAACAGGGCCAGAAAATTCAGACAAGGGTCTTTTCTTCAGCAGTCCCCAATGACGATCGTGAGGCAGATGAGGGAAACTTTGGACAGTCTCACAAGCTCCCAGGTGTGCTGCATGCTCCAGGCTTCCCAGAGCTCACCCTGGGTGAGAATGGACACAACCCCCGTGCTACAGATGGTGCTCAGGGGATGGAGCTGCCAGAGGAGAACATTCCAGCAAGGCAGGCTGTGCAGAGCAAGCTGGCAGGTTGTGCACATCACTGAGGTCACAGGGAGCAGGATTTGAAGAGGTCAAGTAGGGTGCACAGCTGCAGGCAGGGATCAAGAGCGAGCCCAAATAGGGAACGTGGAGAGCCTCCAAGGGGATCTGCCGTGCACTGAAGGTCAATCTGGTCAAGCAGCTCTAGAGAAAGCAAAGCTGTGTCTGGGAAAAGCTGGACTGGAAATTAATGAAAGCCAGCAGGGATGGTTCAGCCTGTCCAGATTTGTTCCTCAGCATAGGCAGGGGAGGAGCATCAGCAGAAGCTGGGACAGGTGGAGGCAGGGGGCAATAGCTGCTGGGAGCAAAGTGTGCCTGAGAATGTGCTGGGTCAGTGTCCTGGTTTAGGGCAAATTTGGGAGAAAACCTCCAAAAGGGGGCCCATCCAGAAAACAAACCCACACAGCCCCTCTCCCCTCAACCGGTTCGGGAAGAATTCCTCAGAGAGAAGTGGAAAGAACCTGTTTATTTAAGAGGCACAGCACCCCCAGCACACAAAATGAACAATACCAGGTGACACCACTCTTTCACTGCTCTGAGAAAGATGACAAATTCAGAAAGTCTCTCTGGGGGTGGTCGCTCTGTTCTCAGCCCCTCCGGCGCTGGGGCAGCTGCTGCAGCCACAGGGTGCAAACTCTCAGTGCTCCCAGTCCCAGTCCGGAGCAGGTTCGAGTGGTTCCAAAAAAGGGAAAGGAAAAAAAGTCCAGGAAAAATTGGACTGCTTAGCTAAACTAACTAATGAGCAGAAGCAAAAAGCAAGAGCAAAGCAGGAGCAAAGCAGAAGTAAGAGCAAGAGCAAAGCAGAAAGCCAGGCAAAAAGCAAAAGCAGCACCAGGTACTGCCCAGTCTCTGTGTCCCACCAGCCATGGGGGAGCAGCTGATTACAAAACAAAACAAAACTTTCACTCTTCAGAGCCAGTCCTGAAGGCACAGAACATAATATCCAGCATAAACAGAACAACAACTGGGGGTACAAGCATCATAATGTCACCCTAGGACAGTCAGGAGTGACCTTGCCGAGAGCAGAGGTACTTGTGTGTCCTGAGGAAGTTAGCTGGAGGGGGGGATGCTTCCCTGGTACAGCAGTGCTGCACATTCCCCTCATTCTGAGCTGCCTGGTGGCTTCTGAGCAATGCTGAGAGCTGGTTTTACCCCATGTGCTGAGAGCTGGTTTTACCCCGTGTGCCCTCAGCCCCCTGTGACTGAGCCCTGCACGTCTGCCAGGTGCCACGTGAGGAGCCTCAGGAGAAAGCCTCCCACAGCAAAGTCCTTACAGCCTCAGGAGAAAATGAACTGGGAATGGCAATCATTGCCCTCCACAGAGGGAAATGAGGGTGTGATTTCCAAAGGCCTGCATAATCAATACCCCTATTATCAGTCTTCCAGAATAAATTGCATTTAAACTAATACAGGCTGGGGAGCTATCCGTGAGCTGTCAGGAGAGAGATAAGCTGAAGACACATGTTTATTCATATTGCATATGCTGAGAGCTGAATGTTCTTTACAGCTGGCTAAATGGGGGCGAAGATATTCAGTATTTTTTTCAGTTCTTCTGCTAAAATTTGTCAAAAACCCTTAATTTTGAGCACACCTGGAACTTTTCAAAATTACAGGAGGTGGGGAGGGAAGGGGCTGATGAAAATCCCACTAAAACATCTGGTGAAGGAAGAAAGCTATTTCCTTTGCCGTGAGGTAACTCCTGAAGCTTTGCAGAGCATCAGCAATTTAAGTTGTCCTGCTGACCTCCCACCACATACACCAATATAGGAATGGGACATCCAACATCTAATGGGTCCATTACAGAGAAAACATCTCACTCACAGTTACTTGGGAGAAATTTTGAAAATTCACTATTGTTTCTGCCAGGCTCAGCTGCTCCATGGCTTCAGTGGAGCTTTTGTTCAGCCTGGACCAACCTGCCAGTGTCCAGCAGTGGCTGTGAAATATGTCATTGTATTCCATGAGATGCTGCTCCAGCCATGGACCAGCCAGTGTCACCCAGCCTTGCTTCCCCCACCCAGGAGCAACTGCAGGATCTGCTCAGCTGTGAGGCACCAACAAGCTCAACAGTGGAAGTAAATTGGGTTTTGCAGCAGGACAGTGAGGCTGAAATTCACAGAGCTCCTCCTACTCTCTGCTGCTGTTCCTTCATGGGGAGTAGCCCTTGTGTTGGTGCCACATCCCATCCCTCACCTCCAGCCCTGGCTTGTCTGATGTGTGCCACAGCAGGCAGTGGTGAGATTCACCTCTTTTCACTTAAGGCACAAACTGTGGGTGTCTGTGCCTGAGACACACTTTTAGAGGTGGTGGAGGGACGAGGGCACTTGTAGGGCACAGCTGAGCTCATCCTAAAAGGGATCATCTGAAATGAGTCGTGCCCCTTTCTCTCCTCAACTGTAAAAAGACTCTCTGCAATCAGCTCTCTCATAGCTGTTCACACTGTGGGTGGTTGCACCAGTCCTGTTCTGGCTGCAGCTCCTCCTTTCATGTCCTCCTGGCTGCACAAGAAACCCAAGTAGTAAATTCAGGTGAGAAAGTGCTAAATGTGGCACAGGATAAAAGCTGCATCCTGGAAGATGGAAATAGAAAATTATTTTTTTATAGCATGGTCTGAGCAAGCAATTTTAAAAAATAATAACAGATGTACTGGAGATGATTCCAGGAGATATTGAACCATCTAGAGGAGTGTAGCTCAGGAGAAATGATGAACGAGGCAGCACAGCAGATTTGCTTTCCTGCAAAGGTAAAAAAGGTGCATTTCCAATTGGAGATAGCATTTCAGGATGGAACATTTCCCCTTATTGCTGCCATCAAGCTTTGCAGTACAAATACTAGGTTGATAGTGAATGGGTGAGCAGCTTGATTGTCTAAGCTGCGTTACTCAGCTTACAGAAAATTCTTTTCTATTCCCTTTCCTTTTCAGCCTCAATGGAGGCAACTTAGACAAAAGATCTCAGCTTTCAACCAAAAGGCAATTCCTTCAGCATGGCACAGTGAGAGCTTTGGCCATGAGTGAGGCTCCTGGGCTCAGGGGCATTGCACATAATGAGCAAAAAGGGTCTTAACTGTCTCACTAGGAAATTATTTCCTTTTCCTTTCCCTTGCTGCAGGTAACCCAGAAGCAGCAGCTGGCCATGGCTGCTTGGTGTCAGGTGGGAACAGTTTGCCTGCAGCAATGGATTCAGGCCAGGGGGTTTAGAGCAGCTCAGGTGTGCTTACACAGACACAGGTTTGAGCAGCATCACACCTGGCAATGACACTGAGCAAAGCAAAGAGGAGCTGGTACTGGCACCGTGGTGCTGCCAGCAAAGGCTGCTGGGGCTGGTTCAGCCCCACTGCCTGTGGCACAGGAGGACAGGAGACACCTGCAACCACACAGAGGGGGCAGGAGGCTTGGGATGGGCAGCACAGGCATGCAAGGAGACCATGCTGCCCTTCCTGAGGGACACCTGAGTGATCCCCAGCTCTGATTACCCCTCCTCTCCCTCTACAGTCCCAGTCCATTCCCTCTGCTTTTGTCCAGGAGTGTGGTTTTTAGGACCATTCTCTCTGGAAATGATGCAAAATGCCTCAAGTGATAGCACAAATCTCCAACTCCCAACCCTTGCTGTATTCCCAGTGTGTGGCTCATTGATCCTTTCTGTCTTATTTTGGAGAGGTGCCTGCTTATGGGGAAGCTTTGGGCTCTGTGAAGTCGAAATGGATTTGTCTCTGTCTTTGGTGGGTTATTTCCCCCAGTTCCCCTCCTCCCCAGGGCTGCAGTAGCTGCTGACAGCAGCACAGCCTGAGCTGGGTGCCTGGAGGAGGAGTGAGGCAGTCACTGTGAGCACAGAAAGGCTGCCTGTGGCACTTGTGTCGGCCACAGTACTGGATATCATCAGGAAAACCATCAGCTTTTCTAATTTTCAGACAGAGGAGATGGCTCTTGGCTTATAATTGGGTCATGCTGTAAAAAAAAAACCTGCATTGGTTCATCATAAGCAACAAGATGTACCCATTCTCCCCTTTCATTCCTGCCCTGACCTCTCCCAAAGAGGCAATCCTTTTGGATGAGAGGTTGTTCATACAGATAGGATATCTTTTACTTTCCCATCTCTCTGCACTCAGATGTGGCTCATTACAATTATGTTTGAACGAAAACTCTCCTGTTATTACCTTTGCTGGGAAACTGCCCATATTTGGGGAGGAAGAAGCACAATTCTAAATCTGTCTTGGGAGGAAGCTTCAGTCTCCCTTCTGACTTTGAAGCTATCTTGGTAGCAAGTCAAACAAGATGCTTGGAGGTAAAGCCAGCAAACCATGCCAGCTTTTATCTTTGGGGAAAATTGGTTAATAGTACAGATTTTGATTCAGTGACTTATCTCCATCTTGGTGAGGAGTCTCCCCTCCTCTGTGCTGCCAGTGTTCAGCATCCCCATTAGCAGAACAAGTGCCTTCTGTGCCCTCTGTACAAGCAGGCAGCAGACTCACACTGCAGCCTGGTCCCTGCCACGTCTGCCTTTGGGAGCCACCATCCTCTTCATCCCCTGGAGTAACACAGACTGAGTACTGCAGGCATCCCCTCACCCTCCCACAGGCACAGGTTCATTTTGGGCCACTGGGATCACACTGCCAAGCTGCAGAGGTACCAGTGGCTCATTGCTGTAACCCTGTGGTTACAGTGCAGGATGGAGGAGTCAGGGGGGTTGGAGCAGGAGGTGCAGTGGTGACTAAATGTGACCTGACGAGATGGTGAGCAGCCAACAACTCCCAGCTCATCCTGGCCCTCCTGGTTTGGCAGCCCAGACAGAGTTAGAGACTTCAGCTTGTCAGAGTGGATCTTGTAATAGCTCTAAGTTATGCTTGTCTCCTGCAAAAGGAATGAACTAAAGAGATTTGCATCTGCCCTTTTTAAGAATAAAATAATCCACACCAGCCAAGCCATTTTCACTTAATTTCCCCTCCTCCCTTTGAAGCCAGGATGACCACTTAATGTGTAGAGTTCTTCTGACTCACATGGTGAAGTGGGCAAGGCCATTGCTGGTGTTTCCCCAGTCCCTCTGATGTTTGTTGTTTTGTTGTGTTATTGTTTGTTGTTTTTATCCCAGCGTCCATGCATCGGCCCCACACAGCAGCCAGGCCATTGCATGAGATGTGCCTCCAGTTGCTCAGTAGCTCAAAAGCAAAAAGGCTGTTTGGCTGTGGCATTGGCTTGTGGAATTTCCTGATTACCAGAAAGATTAGTTTTTGGATTAATTTTGTTCTATCTTTTGAGGACATTTCGGCAGTAGATGCCTGATTAAAATACCTTTCCACCTGGACTCTGCCTTTACTCCTTCTTCATCCTATCTCTAGTGGGCAGGGGATGAACAAGCCTATTTCATGATGTTTGCTCTTCTCTTTTCATTTTTTATTGTCTTTTGAGCAACCAGAGAGTTTATATGTACTAATACGCTTTAAAGAGGAGGAAGCACCATCCATGCCCCTGACCTGGTTCATCTCATGCCCATTTCTGACTGCTTCTCACTCTGCTGTTTCCCTCCACTCTTGTGTCAGGCAGATAAATTGGGAACGCAGACAGCAGCTGGGATAAGCCCCAGTAACTCCATTGTCTTTCCTCCCTGCACTCATGTCCCTTTCAAAGGCCTTTTGGTGCTCCTTCAGCAACCAAAGCTGCATCTGTGTGCTCCACCATGACTTTGGGTCCAGGCTTTGGAATTAGGGGTGAGATCTGTCCCTGGCAGCACATCATATATTCCTAAGAACAGGTACCCCCAGAGCCAAATATTTCTAGAAAGCAGGATGGTGACTTTTATATGTATCTGGGAATTTGTCAAATGATTCAGCAAATGTCACTGAGCTACAGAGACACTGATGGTCAGGCACATTTGCTGTGATTCAGACCTTGTCACAAGCATTTTGCACAGCTCTAGCTCTTGGGCTCTAGTGGCTGGTTCTAAAGCAGTCCATTCCCTGAAAAACACTATGGAGGCAGAGAGCATGAATTATTATTTGTTTTCACTGTGTGGACAGTTGATCAGTGACAGATGTTTCTAATTGCATTAAGCAAGTGGAAATAATGAGAATTAGATAGCAGATTCTCCAGGAATTTACATTTAGATTGAGTTACAACTTGCTATTAAAGAAGCAAATTCAATGTAGATGCATTCGTTCCTCAGCAGAAATGGGAGACGATTATTTTTAATTATTATTTGATTACTTAAAAATGAGCTGTGTTACTGTACTTAAAAATATTTGACTCAAGGGGATGACTTAATATGTGCACTTTATGTGTCCCTTAAAAGATGTGCAACGATGAAATTGTTCATCAACAAACATCTCCACCTCCCCATTACAGTCACGCTGAAAGGCAAATGAGAACCAGAGGCTGCCAGAGCCCATCTCTGAGTGCCCAATTTGGGCAGTGCTGGGCTGCTGGTGATGGGATCCGGCTCACCCAAAGCGTCTGCGTCGCTGACAAACTGAATTAAGTTGCACAGATGGAAGACAGGCCACATCCCCCTTTGGACACCACGCTCTGCTGGGCTTGGCAGGAATTCCAGGCTGATAATCCCTGTGCTGTGTGTTGTGTGGAGCTGAGGGAGAGGCAGCAGGGCTGAGTAGAGGTGGGTGCTCGGGCTGGAGCAGGGCGGGGGACGGGCACGGCCTCGCACGCAGGGAGCCGCAGCATCTGCTGCCTCCAGATGACACAGATCTGACAGCTATCTCCCCGTCCATGCCAAGAGGAAATGAGCTGTGCTTCAAACCACTGGAGGTTTTCCTTTTGGGACTCTCTCTCACAGCTCTTTTTTTTATGTTATTTTATCTCCTAGATTTCAAGTTCAGCTTCAGACACAGAAATGTGTGAGTCCCCTGTCAGCAGAGAAGGGATTTATGTGCAGTGCAGATTATTGTATGTCTCTGTTTAGCACAGAATCCAAGCTATAATATTTTTTTAACCAACTAGCTGGCTCAGCTTTTAATTTTTTTTTCCTTTTGCCTAATGAGAGCCTTATCCAGAACTCCTTGAAGTCAGAGTCTGTCTATCAGCTTCAGTAGGCTTTGAATCAGATTTCACATCACTGATTCATTATTAATTACACATCTGGGACTCCCTTTTCAAAGAGTTCATTGTTAAATAAATTCACTTTTAGACATTACAGACTTGGCATTCTTGTGCATTTAATAAAACTCTGGCAAACCAGCAAAGAGCCATGGGCCAGCTTCTCTTCTGGTATTGATGGATGAATCTCCACTGAGCAGCAGTGGTTTACACTATAAGGATATAACATATTTCTTTGCTCTCATATAACCACTCTCTGTGTGAGATTAAGTCTGTGTTTGAGAATTTTGCCTTTTCTGGGATTTCTCCTCTCTTTTTTATAACTTTTCCTACCAGCAAGAGTTCCTCTGTGGATCCAGACACTGCAGGGTGAAATATATTTGCCATGGAGTTTCTATTCTCTTCAAAGAGATTCTGGCAGCTTTTTCCTTGCACAAACTGCAATCACATCTCCAGAGCTTCCTGGGACAGCAGACAGGCAGGCAAATGTTTTCCTGATCCCTAGGGCAAGTGGAATGGAACATTATCTTTCAAAATATATGTAGGGTCTTTCCCATAGTCCTCAATAATCTAGGTCAAGGATCTCCTAAGCTGCATTCAGCCCATTCTGTGCTTTTGCAAGGCTGCCCAGACACATGAGGAAAAATGGATGGGGTGAGACCTTCTTTTTCTCCTGATGTCAAATCAGAGTTTGGCTAAATGGTCCTGGTTAATACCCAAGTCCAAATAAATTGTGGGGTTATATTCAGATGATGGCTGCTCAGTTTCCAAAGCTTTCACTTGGTCAACAACTGTTTAAGGTATATGGAAAGGAAAACCAACTGAAATAACCACAGTTCTGTCACTTCCCAGTGTTTAAATAATGAAGCTCTGAATGTTGATCAGAGGCAGACATCCACTGAGTCCATGGCATGCTCCCAATGCAAGGGATAAAAACTGCTACACAGTTGTGGAAGGGTCTGGGAAGGAAGAGAGAATTTCGACGCTAGGGCACCTGAGCCCCTCAAAAGTCAAAGCTAATTCCCTACTACAAGTGCAAATCTCTCCTGCTTTATCACAGAATGACAAATGACATCAATGGAGAATGACAAAACCTTTTCCCTGCCCTAATTCACCTTCCTCAGTTTTTCAGAAATCACATTATATGTGATTATTCTCATCACCCTCATGTATGAAGTGCAAATCTTTCCAAAACTGCAGCCCTTCAGCATTAGAAATTATAAAGTTGTTTACTCCTTGCCAAAGAGCAAGTCTGGGGGTGGGTCCACAGCCACCTGGTAGGACATGGGGAGGGAGAGGGAGATGAGAGGGGTCTGTCACACGGGCAGTGTGGCTGCTGGCCAGTCAGCAGAGATGCCTTCAGTTGCCAGAGGCCATCAAGACCTCCAGCATCATTTTCTGGAGGGGTTTGTGCTTCCAGCATCTGCCAGCAGCATGACTGATCCCCAGTCTGGCCCAGCTTACGAGGCTCTGTCACTCAATGAAATTTACTGGGAACAGGGTCTCTGATATCCTTGCCCACACTGCTGCTGTGGGATCTGCTCCTGCCCATCTTGCACATCTGGTTTAATGAAATCAGGAACAGATACAGTTGCCTAATCACTTCCATCTCACTTTGCAGTGAGGATGTGGCTGGGTAAGAGCCAGAAAGACATTTTCTGGACATTGTCAAGGAAACTCAGCCTGTGCCCTGCAACTCCCCATGCCATGCCACTGCATGGCACACTTGGACATTTCCCCATCCACAGGCCAAGGATCACTCCTTTTCAGAAGCCACGCTGCTTTTATTTGCTTCTACCCCTCCTGCTTAGAAAAATTTCCTCAGTTCTCCATAGTCTCCAAGCTTCTCCTTTCATGGTTCATTACATTCATTGGCTAATTCTGCTATTGCCCCAGTACATGGGTCATCACCCACTCTTGCATGCACTTACATTTTCCAATTATTTTCTTAGTAGCTGTTTATCACTAACAGTTTCAACCCTGCCTGAATTCTCTCCTAACCGTTCTGTCTAATTTCTTTGTTCTTTCTTTGCAGGAAAAATGTTGGGGCTTTGTTTGTTTGTTTGTTTGGGATTTTTTTTTTTGTTGGTTTTTTTGTTGTTTTTTATGTTTGTTTGTTTGTATGTTTGGGTTTGGGGGGTTTTTTATTTGGTTGGTTTTGGTTGGTTGGTTTTTGTTTTTTAATAAAAAACACTCACCATCTCATCATTTCACCCTCCTCCTTTATAATGGAACTGGTTTATTACCAGCACTTCTTTTTACAAATACCAGGGGAAATAAGCCTTTTTTATTCTCCCAGTAATTCCTATGGTGAGCAAGCATTATTTTGCTTTCTTTTCTTTTGAATTGTAACCAATAATCATTTTTCTCCATTGCCTCCTCCTTTACTTATGGGGGTTTCACTGTGACATTGGTGAGTCTGGAGTCAGAAAATGAAGCCCAGCATCCTTGTCCCCTTCCCATTCACCTTCAGGGTTGCCCACAAGGCATTAGAACAGAGCTGTGAGGAGGGGGGCTGCTAGGACTCGTTTAGGCTCCTGACTGCCCTGGTGTGCACCAGGATGGTCCATCTACAAGTGGAGACAGAAGTTGCTTGTGCCCAAGGTTCCCCACTGAACCTTGGTCTGCTCCTTGAAGTGTCCTCTCCCTGTCCTTCTGCCACTGACATGGGCAAGTGCTGGATGTGGTGGCTGCTGTGACTGACAGCCCTGGGGACCAGACCAGAGGATCCAGGCAGCTTCCTTGCTGTGTCCCAGGGCGTGCTGGACATGGGAAACTTTGCTTCTTAGGGACACACACTGAAGTTGGCTTCATATATAGGCTCTGAATGTACAGACTCAGTAGGGAAGACTGCAGAGGTGCTGAAGGCAGGGCGAGTTTGTGCTTCTGTAGGTGAAAAGTTGTTGATTTTTTCCATTCCCTCTGAAATAACCACAGTTCTGTCACAAACCTAATCCTTGGTTATATCTTGCATCTTCTGCTGACTCAAGAAGCAAAGTCTCCTCTTGGGTGCTCACCCAGAGTGGAGGCACCCTCTGTCCTATAGGACAAGGTGTATCAGACCCTGCCCCATGGCCCAGCTGAGTCAGGGGCCAGCTCCAGCCACCCCTCTGGTGAACCTGGGGACCACACTCAGGCTCAGGAAGCCAGACTGCCAGGGAGGAGTAAGTGGGGTAGCACTGATTTCCTGTGCCTTGGGAGCACAATGCAGCGCACTTTTACTTGACTCCAAGGTTAAAGCAGCTTCCTTGGCTATCCCATTTCTCTCTTACCCTCACCATTTGACTCCCCATAAGATCTGAGCTTTGCCATCAGGCAATGAGCAATGTGACCAACATCTGGCAAGTGAATTTCAGCCTCTCTCTCCTGACCTTCCCAGGGGAAGAACTGTCTGTCTGATGTGCAGAATTTTCAGAGAGTGATTTACGTTTGAGTGTGTTAAGCCAGAAGCTTCAAAACATTGTGGTATGTTCTTAATATAGCACAGATAATTAAACTGATGAGAACATCCAGGAAGACCAATATGCTTCAACTCCCAAGTTCCTTAGGGGAGGGAAATCTAACATTGCTGGATGCATGGAGAATCTGCTGGTGGAGCCAGCTCTTTTGACTGCATCCTTGAGTACAGATAGAGAAGATGAATGCAGCCCATGTACCCACTATGCTTCTGCAGGCATTCTCCTTCCCCAGTCTCAGCACATGAGAATGTAGATCTTGTTAAGTTTAATTCATTTCCCTGCACTTGCAATTGGTGTGTAAAATAAACCAGGATGACTTAATCCTATGCATCCGCCCTAGAACTATTATTTCCTTTATTTACTTTTATTAACATTAGGTTTGCTAACAGAGGAGTTCTTAAATAAATGATTTTAATGTGTTTAGAAAATGTACTACAAAAATAAGCATTCACTTAACTTACTAAATATTTTCAGCGATGAAGAAGTGGCTTTGAGTGAGGATGGAAATAAACATCCTCATTCAGGAGAGATTTTTAAAAAGCAAACAGAACATAAGAATGCAGCTAAGCTAGTATGTCTTGGGAAATTATTTTTTCTTTTCCACATCAGCAATAACAGATCAAGAGCATTTCCAAGCACCAATTTCTGTAGGCTGCATGAAGGGAGATGGACATTTCTACAGTTGATTTGAAACTGGATGAACTAGAGCGCTTCAGAGGTTTACAGTCGAAAAGATAAATGGATTGTGTGAGCTGTCCAATTTCATTATGTGCCCTAGCCAAACTCTTTCTTTAATGTTTGATAGAATTATGATCAAATATTTCAAAATAAAAATGCTGACCTCTGTAGAAATTGTTGTTGACCTTGTCAAGGTAGGTTTAATGCTTTAAAAGAATACCAGCAATCTCTCAGTGATATAAAACTTTAACAGACACCACCAAATCGAAAAATATATAGAAGCACCTGGTTATTCACACTGGCTGAGTGCTTATCAAGCCCCATTGTCAGCTGAGTGTGAAATGGATTCCTGCCCAGAAAGCTGCCTCTGAAGCTGGCTTCGTGTTCAAAGTTTGATTTGCCACATGTGATACAGTCAGATGATTTAAAACACAATTGACTTTCTTGCAGCAGTTGACTACCCCGTTTCAAAATGTCACCCTGATTTTTTGAGATTTTCTAAGCCTTCTGATGTTCACATTCTTGTAGCGAACTTTCTCACACACTTGCTGTAAATAACTCATTGTTTTGTATTCTTTCATGGAGGAGGAGAAATCTGATGGACTGTTGGTTTGTCCAGTGTCATTGGAGAGGTGGCACTTTCACACTCCAATCTTTCACTTTTGGAAATCTATAAATGTTGGGAGTCAGAAAATAAACTTCCTTTTTTCTTCACCTCGAGAGCAGCAGTGTGTGCGCTCGTGTTGTTTCGTGTCCTATAGCGACATCAAAATTATACACATCTCCAGAAACTGAAAGGCAAATACTCATGAAGACCCAAAATACTTTAAGCCAAATATTTACAATACTGATTATCTGAATAAATTTGTCACATACTTTCTTAAAGTAGGCCATCTCCCTTCCAACCCAGAGTGCTGCACAGAATGCCATATCTGTGTCTTTTTTTCTTTGCATTAAGGAAAGGGTTTGAACCAAAGCCCTGCACACAAGCCCTCTTAACTCCCCAGCATGTGCAATTAGCATCTTGAGCTGCTTCAGTTTGTATTAATTTAGCACCAATCTCCAGTTGGAGAGCTCCATCTAATCTGGCCTCTGTATCTGTCACTGCTGCACGTTACGTGCAAAGGAAGGTGAAAAAGCCCGCAGTTCTGTGACAAAACCATGAGATATGTTTAGCCTCAGTAATATCATTGCTTGCTTAAATTGATTGCAGATAATGACAATGAAATCCATCTCTGTTGCAGGGGCATCTTCCCCAGGTTAAATGAATGCCTTTGTGTTGAAAAATGAGAGTTTTCTGACTCTTTGCAAGGATGAGGGAAAGAAGAAAGGGTTGCCTGGTTACCCAGCTGCTTTGAGGCTGTGGGAGCATGATTTGCTGTGGCCTTCTTCAGGTAACCAGTCCTGATATAGCCAGTGCTGGTAAACCATGGAGATCCCCGTGCCAAACACACCAGTCCCAGTGACCGGCAGATCAGGTGGAGTGGGAGAAGCTGAGACCACTGTGACCTTGAAAGTCTGGTTTGCTTTAAAGCGCAAATGCTTCACTCCACCGCTTGTATGAAAGTGATGGACCTAAGCCAGTGCAAAGTCCTCCTGTGGGGGGGTATTTTCCTTCTGTTCTACTCATTTATCATCCATATTTTTCTCATTTATACATACAAATCTCGTAGATGCTCCTCTCGTACATGAGGAGATGGGAAGCTACCAAATGGTTCACTAATAGGTTCAAGATATTGAGGATGATTTAAAGAGCTCGTGAATCTGATCATCATAGATGGGAATGGCTTTTCTTCTGCTCTAAAGGAACTAAATTTGCTTGAAAGTTGCTTGTTTGGGTCCACATAAGTGAGTACCTTTTCCTATCAATCCTTCTGAGTTAGTGCCTCATAAGTTTGCTCTAAATTCCCTGAAAGTTTTAAAAAAACTCAATCAGACCTCTCAAATTTGGGATGTATTTTCATTAAAACTGTATTAAACCACAGCATGCAGCTCCTGATGTTACTATAAAACTTCTAATGGAGTTAAGAGTAGCCTCCTGCAAACACAGTATTTGCTGGAGTAAACACATAGTGAAGCAAGCAGACAGCCAAGCTTGTCTTCAGGAGTGTCTTGTAAAGGTCAAACCAGATTTGATGTTGTGTTAGGATTTGGGAGAAACACAAAGAAAGATAATAGAGGAAGGATCTGTTTATTACAATAATCCAGAAACAAATCTAGAAAGTTTAAATAAAGGAAAATAAAAGTTGCATGTGCAAATTGACTTTGGGCAACTTTTTAACTTGCTTCAGTGATGTTTTCATGGCTGATTAGATGAGCTGGCAGTGACTTTGGCAGTGCTACAAAAGCCATTTTTACATCAGTCAGCATAAGGAATTCCACACTTTCCATCAAATCCCTCCAAAAAAGAATTCTGCTTTCCCTCCCAATCCAGTTTTGCTTCTGTGGTTGGCCAGATCTTCTCACTCAGTTCCTGCTCCTGGCCACAGTTCAGTTGGAAAGGACTCAAGGGTGGCTTGAGTCCTCACAGGAGGTTACCCTGTGTGATCTTTCTCATCCTCAGAAAAATATCCCAGGGGGATATGTGAGGATTTTGACCAGATTCCTCTGGAAATGCTGTGCAGAAGGGACTGCTTGTGCATGCACAGATCAGCACTGTGGCACACAGGAGGTGCACTGGGGGACACGGGACCTGGCACAGATACTCCATGAAGGGATGAGCATCAAGCCTTCACATCCAGACTGCAGAGATACAAACTCTTGGGGGATCCCAGGAAGAAATACTTTACAGTGTGCTGCTGCTGCTGGCACCCCATGTAGTCAGGGCAGACCAGGACACCAGTTTGAATGCCAGGCACAGCATCCTTCCCTCTTCCCAGTCCTGCAGGAGACAGAGAGGCAGTTTCTCATGTGGGATGTAGTGCACTAAGGCACCAAATCCCCTTGCACTTCAGCTCTATGGACAAAAAATATGTGATCAGAGCCAGGGCCAGCCCCAAACCTGGGGTTTTCCTTCTGCCATCCTCAGCACATCAGCCAGGCTCTTTCTTTAATATATGTGGGGAATCAGCTGTTCCCAGTGGAGACAGAAGGGATGGAGTGGGCAGAGGGCTGAGGGAGGGAAGAGGGAAGTGCTGAGGCTTTTGTTGTGGATGGGAGAAAGATCTGAACATGGAGCAGATTTCCTGTCCAGTACCAGCTGCAGCTGGCTGGCCTCTTTGGATGCAGCCACCTGAAAACTCTGCTGGAGTTGTGGGATCACACAGATGGCAACAGAGAGGAATGGGGTCACTGGGCATTGACACAGACCCCTTCTGAATGGGGGAAGAGTGCAGCTGCCTCTGCATCTGACAAGAAAGGGAAGAGGGATGCTAGAGACCCAAAAGTGTCTTTTTCATCCCAACAACTGCTTCTCATTTTGACTTTGACATGAATTTGCCATGCAGACTTGGCCATCTCGTGCTTTTTGTTTTCTGTGACTGCAAAGTTATTTAAGCAGATTCCCACTGCTAATATATGGGGGAATTAGAGAGTATCAGCAGTGCCTTCTGACTTAAGAGACGGAGTGTCAGGTATCAGCTGAACCCACAAATGCAGATATCTGTGAATATTTCTGAGGCAACTTGTCAGTAGGGTGTTTCTAATCCTTTTACCAAACAGATTTTTTTAGAAAACTTGGAAATTTTTTTTTGTCTATTTCTCTCTGACCCTAATAAATCTTAATTTCCACAACTTGCGGGTGTTGGCTTTCCAAGAAAAAACATCAGTGGCACTCTGTCATCACCCTCCACATTCCCAAGGTGGCTGCTGGAGGCAAGTTTTCTCATTTGCTTATGTAAATGAAGAAAAGAGATTTTTAGAGCCAGCTCTAACTCTGGGAAGGAGGTGCTGCCCGTGCCAGCACGAGCAGTGCTCCTGCTGCCAGTCCCCAACACTGACGGAGTTCAGCTGTTCCGTGATAAAAAATAAGGCTCTCCCTCTCCAGGCATTTTGCATTTCAATGAATAATTTTTCACCCAGCTACATCCCAGCCTGCTTTGATTATGTGCACTCCATAAATTGACATAATAAGGTGGAGTTGAGGAACAGAGGATCTATCCCATAAGGGGAATTGCAGCCCCTAAAGCCCCAAGCCTTTAGCCTGAGCAGTCCTGTACAATATTATTACCCTGTATTCAGATGACATAATTACCAAAAGGGCCCTTACTGGGTATTCACACAACATCATATGGAGTGACTTTGGGTTTTTCTTTTCTTGGAAATGCATGAAAGGGGTTAAACAAGAGGATGATAGAGCTGTTGGCAGATCCAGTTTGACAAGAGGAGAATTGCAAGTGAGGGACAGTTCAGTGGCCCCTGCATGAAAGAATTAAGTGTTCCACGTATGAGGAAGCAGGGGAGGGAAGGAGTTACAGTCCATAGTTGTCATGGGGCAATGCACTGCACACGGTGAGGATGGAGCATTTGCTGGCTTTCAGCAGATAAGGCTGCTGCCAGTGAGTATCAATGCCCAGAGGAACAGAGTCAGAACACACAGGGCCTGTATGGGCTTCTCTACTGCCCTTATCTCCGTGGGGTTGGACCATAGGCTTGTGGCTGGTTTTAGCTGGTGATCTAATTCATGGGGAGGACCTGGAGTTTGCTTCATTAGCAAACGCTAATAGTCGGTGGAGGGGAAGAATTGTGAGTGAAGCAGCGTTTGGCACTTTCATTTCCTCCTGATTACACTGCCCAGGGCTCCAGCAGACCCAAGAAGCAGCCCTGTTCCCTGCCTGAGCACAGCCAGGAGAGGAATTGCTCTGCATTCATGCAAACTGTTCCTTTTCCACCTCACCTCTCCTGCTGATGGACTGGCCACACTGCATGCATTCCCCAACTCAAGCCACCAAAAATATGTTTTTCAAACATACAGCCTTTGAATGTTGAGCAAAAATTGACCAAATCAACAGGACTTGAGAAGCTGGTTTGAACTAAACACACTTCACAGTCCGTCCTGCAGGAACCAAACCTGCTCACAGCTAAATGCCAGTGTTTTGAGTCCTGGAGCCTGTGCCTGGCCACAGCTGGGTTATAGCACAAAATCAGTGCTGAGCATTGCAGCACTTGGCTTAGCAGTGTCTCATCTCTGCATTCTTGTGCTATTTTGCACTGTAAGTCCCTCCAGCAAGGAGACAGTGGATGGTAGCAGTGTTTTTGACCTTAATGAGTAACCTCATTGCTTGGTGTAAATTAGGTACCTGGTTCCCACAGCTCAACGTGGGTCTGTGCTGGATGGATTTGGGTGGCACGTGTCTGTCCATATGTTGGAAATATACATTACCCAGAAACCTTCTGCTGCAGAGAATTAGGGAGAAGCTATGACATGGGGGAGGGGGAACAGACAGGCTTGTTTGACAGTTAATAAAACAATGAAATATACTTTGTGTGCGCCTGAGTTTCTAGGGACATACCAGCAGCTGCTAATACCATGTCATCTGTTTTTTATTCATGGCACTGCTGGACTGTGGATAGATAATCTCTCTCTATAACTCTCTCATTTCTAAGCTTAATGGGAAGCTGTCATAGAGAAACATGCTTCTCTGCCAAAAGTGGGCAGTCTGTCTTTCCACTGGGGGAACACATGATTCCAGAGTTCCTTGCTCTGCTCAAATCCCAGTAACATTGTCTTTTAATTATATTGGAGTCTTTAATACTGGAATGCTTGTGTTTCTGCTGTATTTTCCACAATGACTGGCAGAAACATTCTGCCTCTGTCAGACAGAGAGGAGCTCCATCCCTCTGATGGGATCTTCTCCATCCCTCCATCCCATCTGGTCATCTTTGTGACCCTCCTCTGGACCCACACTAACAGGTCCATGTCTTTGCTGTACTAAGGGCTTCAGAACTGGATGCAGCACTCCAGGTGGGATCTCACCAGAGCAGAGTAGAGGGGAAGAATCACCTCCTTCAGCCTGCTGGCCACGCTTCTTGTGCTGCAGCACAGGACACGTTTGGCTTTCTGAGCTGCACGTGCATGCCCAGCTCTTCATACACCAGTACCCACAAAGCTAATTTCAATCTCTTCATTGCCCAGCCTGTCTCTGAGGAATACCAGATACCAGGGGTTTCCCTGGTCCTGTGCATTGCACTTGACCCTGCTGAACTTCGTGAGGTTCCCGTGGACCCACTCCTCAAGCTTGCACAGGTCCCTTTGGATGGCATCCCTTCCCTACAGCTTGCTGTCAGGCTTCTCCAAGTCTGTAAGAGATCCATCTCCCCAGAAGCCCTCTTCCTCCTCCTCCCATCCTATGGCTAGCACATAACATGTCAGTATTATCATTCAACCTGTGTGGCAGTGACTGTGGCCGGTGTTAGGAGGCACCAAAATGAGGATTTCATGTCACCTGGAGCAGCAAAGTCTTGCTCTGCATCACCTGTATCTCACATCCTCCTTTTCTTCTTTTCAGCACTGGGGAGGTGTCCCATGAGCAGACCCCAGCCTGCTCCCCCAGTGGGTACAGCAGCCCATACGAATGAGCTCATGCTAATATGAACTCATCCAATAAATACATCAAAGAGCCAGGAAACTCTGGGATTTTGACATTGAATCCGTTTGAATCATCATTCCTCATGCAGCTGCCCTTTTCCAAGGAGCTCTCAGGCTTGTCCTTCCCCTCCCTACTTGCCTTCTGTGCTCTCTGTGCTCTGCTGTTGTTCAGGGAAGTTGCCATCATGTCTAATTGGGAAGAGACACCTGTAGAGTGCCTCTGTGCAGAGATAACTGGAGTGCATGGAACAGACTCATCCCCTGTGGTTAATTTGTCAGTGCTGAGTTCTCCTTTAAATAGAGGCAAGGAGATACAGACAGAGCTAGGACATAGTGTGCATTGACATTTTCTTGGTGTAGTTTTTGCTAGCACAGGCTGTGCCTGTAGTCTAGGGTGTGGAGTGGGCCCTTTCAGCAATGGGGAATTGCAGGGAGACATCCCTTGGAGTGTCAGCCAAGTGTGATCCTATATAGACCTTCTTGCACTGCCTTTGGTGCTTTTTCATCATCTTTCTTCATGGCAAGTTCAAGTCACAGAGCTGCTACTAAGGCTCAGCCCTTTTCCTGCCACCTCCTGACACCACTAATAAAGCTCTCCCTTTCCTCTAAGTCATTATTTGAACAAACTTCAGCTGTTTTGGAGGGCAAGGAGGGAATGAGTTCACTGCTTCAAGCCTGCAGGGTTGCAAAGAGCCCCAGCCCTGTGCTCACTGTGCTCCTCACTGCTGAGGCTTTGTGGATGCACAGCATTATCATTTCAGACAAGCCTCTCTGGCATGGTCCAGGGAGCAGGGAAGGATGTCTGGGTCATTCTACTAATAAGGAGGCAGCCCCTAATGAGTCCATCTCTGCTCCTCTGCCTCTCCAAGAGGGAAGGAAGAAACCTCAGAGTGCTCTGAAGTCAGGCTTGACTTCACAGCAGAGTTGTCTGCTCTGCAGAGTATCAGGAGTCCCCTGGACAAGGTTTGGTGCCATCATACCTGGCAGGTGGATCCTGACATGTTAGGTTGTATAGAAAATGTCATGTTTTGCAAGTCCAGGAAGTCCAGGCTGCAAAATGTAACTTGTTCCGGGCTGATTTGGAGAGTACAAGTATGGATCCAGAACTGGGAAAGCACTCAGGTTACTGCCATGCAGAGAAGCCTCAGGGGCAGGGTTTGGATAATAAATGGCCAGTGTCTGTGCCAGAGACTCAGGTACACAGGAGTATGGGTCCCTCAGCCTTTCCTCCTGGTAGAAGTAAGAACTTGCCAGGAACAGACTCTTCTTCCCCAGGGCCACAGCTCCAGTGTGCTGGGACTGCAACTGGGTCCCTGCTGATTTCTCTAGTAACAGCAATTGATTTACAGAGCACTGTTCTTTACATGCTTTTCTAAAAAGAGGGTCCCGTAGCAGGAGGGAACAGCGGGAGATTCCCTGGCTCTGTAATGCTGCTCTGACAGCGTACCCCACCAGCAAAGCATGTTCAGCCCTCACCAGTCCACATGAAGGATTTCTCCTGGTGTTCCCCATCCCAAGTTCAGGCCAGCCTGCTGCAGCTGTGACAGCCCCACAGGCTGCTTTTTGTGATACAGGTTACATGGAGCACACCAGGAAGGTGTAGGTAGGAAAGGGATGAGGAGCAGCAGATGCAGAGGGGTCTCCACACCTGCTTGGGCGGCTCCCAGGGTGACAGAGTCCAGCTCTGTAGCTCTGCATCATTGAGGACATGGTTCAGCTTCTACTTGGAATGCCACCTGTTAACCTGATTTATTTCTGTGGGATGCACAGGGTGCATCTTGCTGACCATCCAATTGTATTGAATCCAGAAGGTCCCAGGCCCACTTTCTATTGATTTCCCTGCTCTCACAGACCAGTCCCCATCTCCTTCAATGTGTCTGTGATGGAAGTTTTATTAATGCAAAATTTTCCCTGTGGAAAATGAAGTCCAGAAATTAATAATGAATTAAAACAACTTGCCACAGGCATTGCTAATGAGCTCTTTGTCTGCTCAGCTCACATGAAAGGAGGTCATTGCTCAGCCGTTCCCATCGCGAATGGCAAGAAGATTAACCGCGAACATCCCGCCTGCGTGCGGGTCTCTCCTGAGACAGCAGGACAGGCTGCAGCTCGGCTTCTGCCTGGATACCTTGTCCTGCCTTATCCCTGCTGTGCAAGTTTGTCTCAAGGAGTCTTTGCTACCTGGAGAAGGCACCTTCCTCCCCTGCAAACACTCAGGCTGCCTGTCTGGGTTGGGAGGACACCCGAGTCATTCCACTGGAAAGGACAATAACCTTGCAGAGCTTAAGGGGAGAGTGGAAAGTAATCTTGGAGGGGACTAGCAGGGCTTAACTTCACTGCCATAAGCCTCTTCAGGGACTCTGGCCCAGAAACTAACCTGGCACCACTCCAGTGCTGGGTCTGCATCTATTGTTCTTTTCCCTTATCTTGCAAGGCAAAGGGTTATCCTGCCTTATCTGCTACACAGGCTTTGGAGGAGGCCCCACGGCAAGGGTGTTGGAAATCGTGCCCCTGCTGAGCCTCAGGGGGCTGTGCTGGGAGAGCAGCATCCACCTCTGGGCAGTAGGCATGGGAAAGCTGTCACACCACGCTGACCACCTCTCCTTGGCTTTTTCAGCCTGGTCTCACTCAGCAGAAATAGGAAGCATCATGTTGCATATACCCATCGTGGGGTGGGTGGATGAAAGCAGGTGGTTATGGGTGCTGCTCCTCTCTTGATAGCTGGGGGTAGATGCATCAGTGCATGGGGCAAGGAACATTGAGCATCACTTCTCTATGATGTGACTGAAGAGCAGAAGGGACCTTCTCCCTTGTCCAGTGTTCCTTGTGGCAGTGTTGTCTTACTGCAGCAGAGGCACCCACACCTTCCCCATGTCCATGGGCAGCCTCTTACACATCAACTGTTTATTGCTCTGTTCTTGCAAAAGCTCAGCCTGTAACTTCCATGTGCTTAACCCAGGCTTGGGAAAACTCTGCTGTGTTTGAGGCATGATGCTTCACCACTCTTTCCCATCCCTGCTCTCTCAGGTGGGACACCCAGCCAGGCTGACTGATGGCTCACTCCCTAGCTTGGCAGCACAATTGCTCATTTGTCAAATAACTGAGTCACGCAGAGCACTGGGAGCCAGGCAGTGACAGCCACGCAGCTCCCAGCCTGCAATACACTCCAGCATGGGGATTCACCTCCACCAACTGTCCCCAGCATGGCCTTGGCCATGGAGGAGTCAGTCCTGCCATGCCGTCCCACCCCTCCTCTTGTAGCCCTGGGTTGTGAAGAAATCCCTTTCTGGTGCAGAGAGAATTTGGGCCACCCTGAAGAGAAAGGAGCAGGGACCCTTGGGCAAGGGCAAAAGCAAGGCTTTAAACTGTACATTTACAACAGGAAACAAACCCTTCTTCCTCTCTCTTCTTTAAAAGTTTGTGCTTCTTTGTCTGTTGTTAAGCTGAAAACTCACCCAGTACCCCCAGTAACTACCTGCACTGAGCCCGTGTATCTCTGAATTCACCTGGCAGTCTTGCCATCCCCTTCATCCCAATATTTGTGTGTATCTTAAGTCAAACTGTAGCTTGTCCTTAAAATGCTCTGACAAAGAGAGGTTCATCTTGCAGGAGACAGGAATGCTGCAAATGTCCATCCCACCCAGCACAATGCCAGGAGGGAAGTAGCTGAGGATCCCCCAGTGAGACTGGTGTAAGTGGTGTGCTCTTTGCTTGGGTCTTTGATTGGACTCAAGGGGACAAGGGACCTGACCATGGTCCCACACCTGCTCCATTCAGCTCTGAGCACTATTTAGGAGCTTGTTCAGGAGTGAAGGTCAATGCAGTCACCAGTGTTGTCATAGCAGAGCCTCCAATGGCTGTGCCTGAGAATTTTGACTTGGAAATTAAAATGAAGCTGGTTGCATCCTACCTATTTTTTATCTGCCAGGCTGTTCCTCCTACACAGCAACTTCTCTCATACTCATTCAGAGGCTGCCTTAAGCCAGGGCTGCATGTAGGCACAGCTATTGTTTCTTTCTTTGCTGGCATGACTTGGAAACCCCCCATGCATTGCATGTCCCCATAGGGTGGGTAGAAAATGCTGTGATGCTTATAGGAATGCCAGGGAAATATACAGAGAAATAAGTTTGTCCCAGCTGTGTCAGATACTGTCTGATAGTGCTGGGTTTAGGGACATTTTCAGACAGTCTGAGTCTTATGAATCTGAAAGTTAGGTACAAATCAGGTTTTTTTCTACTGTAGCTGTGTTTGTGTTTATAGGACAGAGCAGTTGATTAGGACACCAGAATTCTGATGTCCCTGCCACCCGTTTTCTCCACAGCATTATAATTTCACCTCCATTTAACAACAGGTTCATGTCTGGGGTAACTGACTCAGCTGCCTGGCAGACTCATTGGGGCAGTCAAGCCTGCAGACAGTTTTATTTTCACCGAGGTTTGCAGCACAGAGATTTGTAGACCAAATCCTTATAAGTGGTCACCAGGGAATATTGTTGGGATGTCTGACCCCAGCTGTGCCAGTGCTGCTGTAACAATTGCAGCTCTGGCATCTGGGGCTATTACAAGGCTGCAGTATCTGCATCCTTTGTACCCCTGTTTCTTACAAGAGACAGTCAGGATGAGAGCTGTGCTATTGCCAAGGCCTCAGAAATCTGGTTGGAAGAACCAGAGCCCAGCAGAGCAGATGAAAATTCATAGAGGCAGGAGAACACATTAGAGTTAAAAGGCAATTAAGGTTTTGCAGAAAAGGCAGTAATGAACCACCCTCTGTTTCTCTGAGCTTGGCTTTTTTTGTCTTACAAAGAATATTTTGAAAGTGTGTGCTGCTTTCCTGTCTTTCCTTCCACACGCCTGAATTTGAGGATGTGTCCTTATCTCTATATGACAAGCAATAGTGAATGGGAAACTATTTTGTTCTGTCATTTACTTCTCATTTGGCCCCGTCACATCCTATCTTTTGGCACTGTGTATTTTCTTAGTGTTATGAGCATATATCTGTGCTGTGTGTGAGAGAGTGGGTATCTGAATTGTGTTTGCAAAGGCCCTTGATAAAAAGCTTTAACAAGTAAAATTATCAGAGAGGCAGGGGTGGGCTGGTCCTGGTAGATCCAAGCAGTGGCAGGCAGCAAATCATCTGTCTGCAGAGACATTAAGTGCTGAATAGGTCAGAATTGCCAGGTTTTTAGTATTTACCTAGGAGGGAAACTACTGCTCATTTCAAGGAGCTAATGTTCCTTGCAGATTTAGCTTGAACACCAGAGGGAACATAAAAGCAACAGCTGTGCAGTAGTTTCAAGGATAGTGTTTTCCTCCTCAAGCACACTGCAGTTCTATCCAATTCTCCTCATTAATCACTTTCTTTCATTTTTGTTTTTCAGCCAAAGCTTTTGGCCAAGGAGCTGCTTGACTTGGTGGCATCTCATTTCAACCTGAAGGAGAAGGAGTACTTTGGAATTGCATTCACAGATGAAACGTAAGTGTGAGAAATCAAAGACTTAAGAGGCAACTCTTGGTTACAGAAAGTCTTGGTGTAGAAATACTGTGTTCACCAAGGTCCTAGACCAAGGTCTAGGGAGGCATGGACCAAATTACCACTAAATTTGAGGGTTTGTGTCAGGACAGGCCATATCTACCCCCAGATTAAATTACAAGAATAAAATTTGCACCAGAGAAACATTAAAGGTCTGCCAAAGGCTATGATTAGTCCCAGACTGTGACCCCTCAGTGCTACTGCACCACCCTGTTACATTTTTCCAGCTGTTTTCTCTCAGGAGTTACACCATCCTTGGCGTATGGACTGTGTCTTGTATGGACACCCACCTTGGTTTGCAATAGGTTTTTTCTTTGTATGTTAATCAGGAAGAGGCTTCCCACACCTAAATAATTTTTAAAAACCAAGATTTTCAAGCCAACACTGTGTCCCCAGAAGAGCTGAGTCAGCAGTATTGCTGTCACGAGCCAGTTCCTCTCTCCTGCTGAAGTGGCAGGGAAATGTAAATTATCTGCTGGAATAATGATTCAGGATCGGGTAATCAGAGGCTGCTGGATAATTGTGCAAACATATCCGCATTCAGCTCGGCAGCAATCACCCCTCCAAAGTCAATTCCTTTGGCAAGCACCTGCCTTGGGCAGCCTGAGGCCATCTCAGGACACAGCTCCAAGGATGGAGGAATGCTCAGCAACGGGCACGTGCAGAAGCAGGACCCAAATCAGATGAGATCCCAGAATCCATCTCAGCTCACTGACATGAGTAGCTCGGCCCTGTAGATCTCCAACCCAACACAGATTAATGAGACTAATCCTCCAAGGAGAAACAGTAGGAGGCACTTGCCTTTTACAAAGCAGGAGTAGGAAATTGCTCCTACCACTGTGTTTATTCTTGGAGAGAGCAAGTTACTCAGTGGGTGCTGCCTGAGGAAAGCCATGGAGGGAAGCCACAGCACACTAGGAGACAAAAATGTTCCCTTAACAGTCCCAAGAGCACAGGTGAGAAACAAGGCACCTCTCAAACCTTAACCAGAGAGCAGTAGAGCAAATGTCAGTTCTCAGTTCAGCTGGGTGGGCACAGGGCTCCTCTGGGAGAGCAAGGGAAGCTAATGAGGAGGTGTAAGCAATTAGAGACACCCAGTGTCCCCTGGAACTTCCAGGTTTAACTGGGTGAGCAAAGATCTGGGTTAGCAAAGGGAGGAAGTGTGAGAGCTGGCAGAGCTTGAAGCTCCATAGCAGATGGAGATGGATGTGCACGGTCCAGGCAGGATTCAAAGAGTGAGGTGGTGGCACCCACTCACTTGGTCACCTTCAGACCTGTAGATGGAGGAGGGTGCTTTTCAGGAGGTGCTCAGCCAGCCCAGATGAAAGATCTGGGGACAACCTCACTAAATCAAGGAAGTGCAGCCCAGAAACAAGCATTAAGTCCTAGCTGGTCTGAAGCTCTTCTGCTGTCCCATAGTGACTTTGACATTTGCATTGAGGCTTCTTCAGTGCTGTGAAAATAACCCTATTTTCACAAAAGTATTTCCTCTTCAGTTGTAAAATGCTTTGAAGAGTGTTTGCACAACCAGCAATTGTTTTATTTGACTGAACACAGCCAAAGAATATACCTGGGGCCTTGGGCAGAGTCTTGGAAATAGATGTCCCAAGCCAGCTTCAGAAAATAAACTGAACTGTCTGTATCACAGATCTGCAATGTGAAATGGAAGTTTGAAAAATCCCCTTTCTTCAAAAACTAGTAAAAACAGTCTCTTAATGTTTGTTTGCAGGGCACATAACCCAAACCTTTACCTAATACAGACCAGGAATGTAAAAAGAAACCATTTAATGCTGTGACACAGGCCCTCAGGGACTTCTTCACTCTCCACTGAGTTTCCATGTGCTTTACTTGAAGGGGACTCATAACCAGCTGAAACAGAACAAGGCTGGTTCATAAATGCAGTGTGAGGTTGGCTAAATGGCAAGTTTAGAAAGAAGAAAAGCCACTAAAGTATTAAATCAATTCTTCTATTTAAGAGTAAAAGCTCTATGAGAGTAATTTATTTAGAAATTATTTAGACTGGGGATTTCCATTCATTAGTTGTGCTCTATCATGACAACCTTAGAAGAAAATCAATAGGAACAACCTTTGCGTTGGCAACTTAATAGTTTCTTGTGATAATACAGGGTCATTACTGCATTCAGCGTGACTAAAATTAGATTGTCAGACTATTATGGAGGGGAGAAGAACGCCTCCTATTTTAGTGATCATAGGAACCTTTTATAGTGTGAGCCATTAACTGCAGGAGAGCACAGGTCAAAAGGGTGTCCCTGTACAGCACCAAGGGCCAAGCTTCACAGGAAGCCAGAGGAGCAACATCCTGCTTGATTACAAGTGAAAAGGGATGCGGGAAGAGCTTGGGTTTTAGTTCAGCTGGTTATGAATCTCCACTAACCACCCTTTCCCTTCAGATCAGCTCCTCCAACATTCTCTAAGAGCAAGTGGCCAGGATTAACCTTCTGTTCACTGCAGACTCCCCAGCTGGGCTATGGGCAGAGTTTCCACATCCCTCACTTGTCCTTAGATCTGTGTCACCTGCTCCATTGAGAGCTACCAAATTTGGCATCCCACAGCTCCCCACAGAGCAGGGTAGCACTATTCCCTGGAATACCCTCTCATCCCTGGGAGCTGGGGGAAGCCTATTTCCACCCTCCAGCCATGTGGCAGAGCCAGAGTGAGGGAGCAGGTGTCCCACATCCTGGTTGAACAGCTGGTCCAACGGAGGGTACAGCTCAGAGAATAACGTCCTGCTCTGGCACTAGACCAGTTCCTTTATCACCAAGTCCACTGTGTTGCAAAATTTGTATAGTTAAACTCTTATGGCCTCATGAGCTTCTTTCTCAGCCTCTTCAAAAGTAATTGAGAAAATCTGTGAGCTTAAAGGGTTTTTTGTTTCTGTTGCAATTGATGGAAGTATAAATGGTTTATATGGGTTAGATTATGTGAATTGGTTTTT
Organism: Calcarius lapponicus; assembly: GCA_039654755.1. NCBI lineage: Eukaryota > Metazoa > Chordata > Aves > Passeriformes > Fringillidae > Calcarius > Calcarius lapponicus. Next base: position 12,380,584 of record CM077463.1, read on the forward strand.
CTCAATGTCCATTTAATTCAGAATGAGTCTGACACTGAAAGGGTGTGAGCTGGTTTATTGGCCCAAATACCTTTAAAACACAAATCAATGTGGATCCGCTTTTCAGAAAACTGGACACTAAGCAGTAAAACTGTATAAACAGAACCACCTGGAGGCAAAGTACTCATTGATGTGCCACTCTTTACTTATAAAAGAAAACAAAACTACAGCACACAATCAACAAAATGGACCCTGGGCACCAAAATCCATACTCAGTCTGTATCCTAAATGGACCCAGGTTTTTTTCCTTAAAGTGATTATGTGGTTGTTATTGACACACCAGTTTAACTGCCAACATGAGTACAACCAGCAGAGGAAAATTATCTGGCTTCCAGTATTCGACCTCCCTACAGACCCCCCAAAACTGTTTGCAGCATTATTTCTGAATACACTGATAGAAATATCTGAATGAACAAATCGATGGCGATAGTGAAACAAAAGCGACTTTGTGTCTCTAAATTGAACCGTGAAGGAAATCCAGCTAGACATGGGCATGTATGAATGGGATCCCAGTGCAAGCTGCCTAAATTGGTCCATGAAAACTGTCAGGATTACTACATGCCTAGGGTTATATTCCCATACTTTTCTCTGTCTTACATGGGATTGTGCTCCGTGAATAGTTCTGCTGACAACAGGAAGACAGATTCCAGAGCAAAGCATTCTGTGGTGCAGTGGCATGGGAGTTTGGCTCCCTGATAGTCCACATTCACAGGCAGATACCAGGGACTGCTCACTGCTGCTGTTCTCTACATGCCACACATGCACGCTTCAGAACAAGGAGTTAGGTGACAATGTGCAGTGCAGAAGCCCCCAGCGATGAAAGATTGTAAGTAGTAATTGAGTACAGTGAGCAGTTAGCTCCTGGCAGGGATTTAAGTGACCTTCCTCCTCTGAAGGAGCTTTGGATTTAAGCTCCATGCAGATGAGACTAATGAAACTCTTCAACCTAAAAACTCGGTGGCAATTAAATGTGTTATCCAGTGTGGAAGATCAGACAATCCAGTACTCAGAACTGTGTATGGGATCAACATAAATGTGGAACTGGTATGCATATGTGTATATATATGGTTATACCAACCAGTTTCTCCTGTTAAAATGCAATGAGAATGAAAAGAGCAAGTGTTTTCAAAATAAATACCTTGAAGTGATTTTTTGTTCTGTGCACCATGGCTTCTCAACCCTTCCTTGTGCACGTTAGGCAAACCCAGACATTGCTGTTGAATAAACATAGAGGTAGACAGTAAGTTCATTGTCAACAGCTCGCCCTCAGTGGGATCTGGTGTGTAACACCATCAGCTGCTGGTGGCTGCTCCATTGGTGATACAAATGCAACTGGACAGGTTCAGCATAGGATGTCAGGTTTAGTGGGGCTTTTCCTTGCTCTGACAGCATTTTGTACCATGGCCTACATGGTAAATGCTCAGGTTGTACTTAGGCTAGGAATGGGTGAGCATGGCTAGTTTCAATCCCACATGTAACTGGAGCCTTCACAGCTAATTTCAGCCTTCCTGAGGCCTGTTAAAAGCAACAGAACAGCACTCCATGACCAAAAAAAAAAAAAAAAAAAAAAAAAGGTAAAATTACAGATTTCAAGGAGGGGGATGCAGCAGGAAAGCTAGATACCTCTAAATTTTTAGGCTGAGAATCTTTCCATGGGGATTATTTTTGACAGCCTGGAGTATCTGCCTTCTAAAAGCCAAATCTTGTTAAAGTACACATCTGTGCTGAACAACAGGGAATGGTGCATGGATCTCACACCAGCATGCCAGCAGCAGAAATGATGGAATGATAACCCCTGCATCTTGCTGCATGCCAGCTATGCATCCTACCCAGAGCAAGACCAGTTAGTTCCTACATCCAGATGAGCTAATATGGCAATCCTCACCCTGGTCCCAACCTGGGCAGACTTATCCTCAGCCTCTGTACTGCAGTGGAGACATATGAGGTGACCAGTTTGGCTTGAAAATCTGCATTATACCACTCCTTTCCAGTAGACACACTGCCAGCGAGTCTGTGCCCCTAATGCACAGTATAGGCTGCCCTTTACATAAAGTGAAAAAAATTATTTTAAAATTTTATCTAGAGAAAAAGCTGTCTGAAAGTTACAATATCTTGGAGGGGAAAACATGGGTGTCTAGAGCAGGGGATAAAATAAGCTTTACTCTTTTTGTACACCAGAAGATGTCCAAGATGAGTCTGAAAAGTCCCTGACTCCACACGTATCATTGGTACCTAGTTGAGACTTGGTACTTTTGCAAAACAGATGCAAAGGCTGCTTAAACTGAATGCCTGACTACTACATGGCAAAATTTGACGAGAGCTTCTTTTTCAACTTATTGATCCTGAGCCCATGAGAGTGATGGGTGGAGCTCAGCAGTAATTTAGAACCCGTTGGTTTGAAGCAGCATGCTGTGCTCAGGTGAGTACACACCATGTCCCAGGAAGGTCCCTGAGCTGCCCATCCTCTTCTGCACCTCCATAAGCCAGGGCAGCAGTACAGAAATTCCCATTGAAGCCAGGTGATTCAAAGCCTCCTGAAAGTGCGACTTTCCCCTTTATTTTTCTGGGAAAGATGGAGGGGGGGGGGGGGGGGGGGCTGTAAATCCAGTTAAATTGCTACAGGGATGTCATTGCTTACTTTCTAAAAGGGCTTCTCAGTTGCCCAAAGCTCATGCACATGAAAACCCTTGTGAAAACTGAGTGGTTTTGCTGTATATATAAGCCTTAGCAATGTATCCTGTATATACAGGGTACATTGCTAAAGCTTGTGGCAATCCTAGAAGGTAATTTAATAGTTGGGGGTTTTTTTCAAAGCAGGCTGGTTTTTTCCTTTTTTTCATTTTCAGTGGAATGAAGAATTATTCTTGAGGATTATCATGAGCTGGTGAATAGGCACTGGAATAAAGCTCAGGACATCTGAGTTCCATTTCCTGCTTTATTTGCTGCAAGATTCTCCCCCAAATCATTTCAGCTCTCTCTCCCCTTGCTTGTCTAGACAGCAGAGTACTGAAGGCAAGGGCTGCCTCTCCCTCTGGGTGAAATCTGGTCTGACTGAAATCAACAGCCAAAAGCTCAGAGGATGCAACCCTAGCATCACTGAAGGCAATGGCAAAAATCTGGCCAGCTTCAATGGGGCCTGAATGTCATCCTAGGTATTTCCACAGTGCCTAATTTAACAGAGCCTTTATCTCAGCTGGGGAGCGAGATGCCCCTGTAATACAAATGATGGTATTTATAAAGTACCTCTCATGCACACACAGCACTCTACAATGTGGGGAACGTGACAAAGAACAGAGCTCCTGCCCAGCAAAGCTTCCAGCAGCAAGGCAGGAATGGATAAATTATAGGAGAAAATAACGACAGGTATCATCTAGGCAAAAGAAAAGCAGCATGCGGTAATTGTAGCTGGAACGCTTCATGGAGCAGCTGTTTTTCAAGAGCTCTCTGAAGAAGGAAAAAGGAGGGCTGGGCAAACCTAGAGAGGCTATTGCAGGCATGTGGGTGGTAAATAAACTGTCTGAGACTGTAGAGTCAGGTTTAGCCTTGAGTGAAATACTGCAGGCGTTGTGGAAACTCTTAACCATAAGGATTTCTAATGAAAATCTTGACAGACTTTTAATGATACAACTGCTCCAGGGGCCTGTAATAAAAAGGTGAAGCTTATAACATTTTGGGCTGTCCTGATTGCTCAGTGCTGCCAGCTTTCACCCTGACAGATTGAACTTTAGCTGTTCGATTCCCAGACTGAAACACTGCCAGGATGATATCGCCTCTGCTCCTCAAACATTTATTGTGTGTTTTTCAAATACTATGCAATAGTCCAGGGCAAATAGCACACATTTTGTAACACCTCAGACCTCATTGCTGTAAGCAGTGAGAAAGCTCTTTGGTGCCAGGCTCAAAACTGTCTCTTCTCTTGCCAGGGGACACTTGAACTGGCTTCAGCTGGACCGCCGGGTGCTGGAACATGACTTCCCCAAAAAGTCAGGACCAGTTGTTTTGTACTTTTGTGTCAGGTAAGTGCCTGATGGCAAACCCTTCCCCTGGGATACAGCTACAGACAGCCTGTTTCCTGGAGGCCAGGAAGAAAGGCTGTCAGTTTCTCAGAAACACCTGTGGGCAAACAAACAAACACTTCCACAGAGGTCTCTTTTGAGCTCTTTGGCTTTGCAAACCCTTCTCACGCAATTGTAAACAAGTAGTAGCCACACTGACACTCAGAGCTGCCCACAGGGAAATGTTGTACGAGGGAAAGATCAGATGTTATGTATTTACACTTCTACTCGTGGGCTTTGAGTTGCGAAGTCCAGGCTGAGTAGGGTGGCAGAACAAAGCCCTCTTTCTGCCAGGATAACCCCACCTGAGCCAGCAACCTGCAGGGAAAACACTTAATTCCTCACTGGTGAGCCATCAGTCTCCTCTGGATTGTGCCCACAGTGTGCATTCTCTCAGAGACCAAATTAATCCCTGTACAGCTCTGTCATATTCAACTTCTGAACTCAGTGCTACAGTGAATTACCCACAAATAGCAAATGATGGCATTTTATGGCAGCCAGTTGGTTTCTACTTGGCTGGACCAGACTATAAAAGTTTTAATGAAGATTATGGCAGTTTGGGAGCTTCAAACTTCATCTGGGATTTTTACAAGGAACTGTTAGTGTTTGGAAGCTGCTGGAAGCTGGCAGTGCTTTTATGCACACAGTGCCTTTGCCTCCAAGGGAGATATTTTCTGAGAAGACAAATTTGCTCCTGCAGCTTTGAAACGCCCAGAGAGAGGCCAGGGGCTGGGATGGCATATGTACAAAATTAAGTCGAGGGTTTTGACTTACTTTTAATGGATAGCTCATGTCTAGAACAAGCCAGCGCAGCGTAACTGTGTCTTTTTCTGTTAGGCTTTCCACTCCAGTGTTATATTACATCTGACATCACTCTCATTCATTCCATAGTACCCACAAAAAATGAAGACCTACTTTTGAGTTTCTTCCCCTGAGTGAAGCTTTTTTTTTTTTTTTCCTCCACATAGTGATTGTCATTCATTTAACTTCCATTACAAGGCAGGCTTTTCAGGAGAAGAGACTCTTTGTTCTGTTATGGCCCCATATTTAGTGGTGGATAGATCTTAGGACAAATCAAGACTGCACAAAGCCCTGTGAGTCCAGAATTAGCCTGATGTCTCCAAAGAGAAGAATTTCATCCATATTTTGGGTGCTTCAAACCCAAAGGGTAGATCTAGAGCTGAGCACCTTCAGCGTGTGAGATCCAGATCCACCTGTGCTCAGAGATACATGAAAATGCTCATTAAGAACATGGCCAGTCAGTTACCAGATATTTTGTCCAGGGACCAAACCTGGGGGGGTCTGTGCTAAGACAGGGATCTCATGGAAAGCAGGGAAAGCCCTGAGTGAGCAAGAGCTAAGTGTGGGCTTAGGAGTAGAACTGTAAAATGTGTGAAAGCCTGTGCTACTGAGCCACTCTCATATTCATTTCAAAGACCACTCAACAAGCATAAATATTGCCATCTGTATTGTTTTATGAAAGTTGGCAGCACAGTGGAGACCAGTCATTCTAGTGGGATCCCAGCCAAGAGGCATCCTAGGATACAGATCCACCTAACAGCTAGTGAATGAGTGACCCCTCCTGTTCTGGAATCTCAATCCATAGGGAAAAACTCAGCATTCAGTGCCTGCATGTGTGAAAACCAGACTGACTCTGGGCTTATACTCTTGCTGATGGCAGTAATGAGTGGGTTGTCACACTGAGTTACAATTTGGATTAGACTGGGAGCCAGATGCCTCAAGAGTGAGGAACGGGCATTAACTTACTGTGCCCTTTCTGCTGCTTATTTCCCTTGTGGATGTCAATGCTGGCAGAAGTTGAAAAAGTTCCCCAGCACATAAGGAGTTCCCATGTCCATCCCTAAATCTGATCTGAGCAGAAGGCAATTGAAGACACTGACTCCAGACAGATGGCTGAAGTTGGAAATGCCCCATATATCTGTTACCCAGTGGTTTCAATTCTGGCTTGGGAACTAAAGCAATGGCTAAAGGAAAGTTCTAAAGAGACCCACCCATAGACAGGGGTTTATTTTCAAAATCTGGGGGTGTGCAGCAGCTTGCAGAGCCATTCATAACCATACCATAAACAGAATGCTCCCTCTCGTCTGCTGCCATCAGGCAGAAAGCAGAGATCATTAGTGCTGTACTATACCTAATCACAAATGTGTTAATTTGTAAGGAACTTCATGCCCATGACACCTATTATGTCACAGGTAAAGGCTTGCCTGTGGTTGCAGATGCCTTTTTGCATTACCCAAGCAATGCAGCTGACAAAGCTTAGGTTGATGCTGGGACTCCTAAATGGAGAGATACAAGTAATACAAGTAACTGGATGTGCCAGATGCTCATGACACAGAATTCTGTTTATTGCATCGAGATTTAGTAATTGTGTGGGGTTTTCCCTCCAGTTGAAGTAAATGTACAGTTCAATTACACTGCATAACTACTGAAGAGATGAAGCCTCAGGCAAGAAAAGTAAAGGGTAGTTTGTGAAGAGGAAAAACTACAGTGAAAACATTTTCACCTTTAATGTGACCATCAAATGGTTTTTGCCCTCAACATTCCTGCAGCAATGCTGAAGGGCAGCATGGCCACCGAAGATGCCACAGATTTTAGCCTGCTCTAAAAGTACATTTAAAGGGAAGCCTGCCTTCTTAAGAAAAGGCTTCTTGAAAGAACTGTGCCGAAAATAGGAAGTTTCACAAGCTTTGCAGTGTGAAATTCTCCTCCCTTTTTTTAAATCTCTGCAGCACTGTTGAAGCTTTGTCTTTTGACGCACATTTCCTTGGGGTTTGACATTGTTGAACACTGATCTCCAGTGTCTTTCCTCTCTTTTGTTATCAAAGACCAAAAATTTCACAGCAGTGTGTCAAAGGAGGGGGATTTTAGAAGGATGTTTTTAGCATTGGTTTGTAAGAATTTGCTTCTTCCATTGTTCATTTACACAGCTACTGAAGCCTCCCTGTCTTCAGGTTGTCATCTACTGCTTCAATGAAACCTTTCCACTGAGAACAGCATAGGAATCTAGGAAGCAATCAGAACTCTTGGGCAGCTGTGAACTGCCCATGGCTATTGTGCAATATTATTTTATAAGACTCTTCTAATATCTGTTTACATAGCTCTAAAGACACACATGAAAGCAAGAGGGAGTGCCGTGTGTCTTGCAGGGGAAGAGGGATGTTGGGCAACAGAATGGGAGTGATATTAGTTCTCACCTTAGAATTAGCTTCCCTGGATGGCTTCCCATAGCCCTGGTTGCTAGGTTGTTGGTGAGGCTCATTCCCTGCCTTAGAGAGTTTACAAGTCAGATGAGAGTCAGCACTGCAGTCCAGGAGAAACAAAGGATGGGGATGAAGAAATGAGGGTTTGCCTGATTAGTTGATTTTACAGAGGTGTTTTGAGGCCAGAAGAGAACAGAGAAAATGTACCTCACACCATGAGCCTTGGGGTAAAGTGTAGGAACCTAAGTGCAGTGTGGAGACCTGGGCAGCAAAGGAGGTAAATAGAGATTGCAGGGTTCAGGTACAGGTACACCCTTTTTCTGGGAAGGAAGCATTTTGCTCAGACTCATACAGACAGAAAGAAGGCAGAGTTACTCCTTTTGTGTGAAGCTTTGATGTGAGAGAGAGCCAGAGCACAGCCACGGTGTTTGTTCATGGAGAGCAAAGTTGGCCAGGCACTGAAGTGAGTTCTCATCCTCAAACAATGGCCATGTGAGATTAGCAATCCTTAGCAAAGGAACCACCAGCATGGGTCTGATCTCTTTATCTTCTGTATGTTTGTCATGCTGTTAATTTATATGAACAAGCTTAGCAAATAAAATTCACTCCACTGGTGGATCTTTTCCCAGGAATGAATATATTTGTTCTCAGGGCAACTTCACCAGCTAAACAGTGACAGCTCACTGCAGAAGTCGTCACACTAAATCAGAATATGTCTCACATGGAAAGGCTTTTCTTTCAGAAAGGCATGGAACAAAATGTGAAATAAATCCTCAATACTCAAATACACTGTGGGGTAGAGTTTGTATCTATGGGCTGGCAGTATTCCCACAAAGGAATGCCTATGTTCAGCAACATCTGGCATGTGTTCATATACACTGGCTAGGCTGAAGTCAGCATGGGAGCTGTGGGGGCTCAGGACTCTCAATATTGAGGCCAGACATTTTGCCAGGTTGCTACAGTTACTGCAGAACAAAGTGCCCCTAAATAAGAGACTGGCAGTGAAACACAGAGTGAAAGCTCTTGGGTGTCTGTGCCCCCTTAACCTGAAGGAACAGAGCTCTGTGTGCACTGGAGGGGGTCCTGGTCTCACCTGGCAGGTGGGGCAGGTGAGATGAGATTCACCACACCAGAGGTGAGATCTTTACTGGCAGACAGCTCTGTGTCACAGCTAATTAGTGCAGCCTCCCTACATAACCACTGGAAAGAAATAGTCACCTTTCAGGAGCAATTAATCTGACTTATTTCATCTGACTCATCCTAAGATGACTGCTTTGGAATTCAACAAGTTGCAGGCTTAAAAAACCTGTGTCTCTTCTCTGACCTCAGAGCCCTGCTCAGATGTAGGCTTATTCACTTGATGTATCCCTCTGTCCTACCAAGTTTGTAAATTTAAAATTATTATTTCAAGCAGGTTGTCACAGCCAGGGTTGAGGAAGCGTTTCCTATCTACATGGTTTCACCTGGCTATCTAAATGGAATTGGACCAGATTTCAGCTGTTAATAAGGCCTTATGCTATTTTAATCTTTCAGCCCTTCTTTGTAGGCATCTTTAAACCTGTATTCCATTAGAAAAGGACTAATGCTAACAGTGAAAGAAGCCAGAGGCCATTTGAAAACAGCTGACCTGGGAAGGAAGAGAGACAGTTGTTCTGCATAGGGCTAACTGGACCTTAGAACTTGTCACTGAAATGCATTTCTGCCTGACTCATGGCCAGAGACACTTATGGGGTGCAGATTCAGAGCATCCTGCTCCCAACTTCCCCAGCTGACTAACGTGGGATCCCAGCACACCATGGCTGTGCATGCCACTCACATCCACTCAGCTTTGCTTCTCTCCAAGAAATCAGATTAGGGGTTGTGATGACAGCAACCTGCCTTGGCAGGAAGAGATGAATAGAACCACACAAAATTAACCTCAGCAATTTATTTCTCTCACACATAATGGGCTGTGTTTCTCTATCCACAGTTTTCCACACCAGATAAGGGTATGTTGTGGTCCAACACTTTGCTCTAAGCAGGGAATGAAGGAATCACCAGCTCTTGTCTCTTCCCTCTGAGGAGGGAGAAGGAGCAGACAGCCTTCTTTCTGCCCCATGGTGCGAAACTGGGATTTACAGGGACTGGGGGAAATGCACAAACAGATTATCAAACACATTAAATTTGCAGCCAGGGGAGAGGAAGCGAAGTGGCAGAATTTGCTCTCACCCAAGCTTCATCACGCCTGTTACCACCCAGGAGCAGTTGCTGGGGCAAAATTACATGTATACCCACTCCTCTGCTCTTCCTTCATCCTGTGCATAGCCCTTTGCACTGCAAGGAGGGCAGTGCCAGACCCCAGTTTGCCATGGAGCTTGAGCATCCAAGGAGAGCTCAGGGAACTGCCCTGAGATGTTTCAGCACCTTGGGTGCTCCATCCACATTCTCATGGCCGGCTGTCCATGGCACATGGACATTCTCATAGCTGTCTCTTCCCAGAGCTCCTTGCAGCTGCCTCACTCACGCACTGTCAGTACCAGTACTGAGCCAGAAACTCCCTGACTTTGTGCTACATATAAGGGGAGACAAAGAGCCATCTCCTGCTCACGTTATAGCTCTACATCTCTGTACACTGCTGTGGGATGCTGTAGAAACAATAGCAAAAAATAGAATATAGAGCCCACATAATCAAGTTCCACCAAGCTGCTTTCAGGGGCTCCTGTGAGCTGCTCTGTCTATAAAGTCCGTGCCATAGCCCAGATCTCTTAGCACAGCATGTGTTTTGCTGGTTGGTGTGCACCAGCTGTGTGTATGCTAAGCAGGAAGATCCCAAAAGCCAGCAGCCCTGCAAACCCCCTCCTCCCAGCCAGCCTCAGCGTATATATAAATACAGCCACTCAGACCTTGTTTGTGCTGGAAGACAAGGCTCCCTGCAGACAATTTATTGCAGCCTTCCCAGGGTGGCCCCCTGCTCTGTTCACCCGGGGGAAGGTGTAATAAATTGCCTGCGGGGAGGCTGTGCTCCTCAGAGGCTCTTTAGAGATATGAGAAACTTCTGTCCAGTCAGAAGATTTACTTGTGTGAAAACCGACCTTTGCTTGAGGAAGGGAACTAATGGGGCTCTGCTACTTAGCACACAGCTCTGAGCTAAGCCATCCATTACACACACATCTTAATAGCAGTCTGGCTCTTGAGTCCCATAACATCATTTCTGTTTTCTGCTTAACTAGGAATATATTTGTATAAGTGAGCTGTGTTGAAAGAAGGGGATGAGTTGTTTTTCCTTTCCATTCAGCTACCCGAGGGGGCAGAAAAAGCAGCATTCCAAAAATTTGCTGTTTTGAGCCACATTTTGAATGTGTTGACACTGGTAGCATTGTCTTGTCTAATTTTGGAAAGCATTTAGACTGCATGATAGGTACCATGCAGAAATGATGGATTCTGTCAGTGTAGGATTTGTAGCTAATTTGGATCAAGCTGCAGTAGCTGTGTCAGTGCCTACACACGGATTCTCTGACTGGGTCAAAGTCATGCAGACATTGTTTCTGTTTTCACTGCAGTTTGTGTGCTCATACCTTACACCAGTGGGTGTGATGGGCCGTCATCAGTGCACAACAGGAAGGTCTGCCAGGAGCGGTCCCATCGCCGTGGCATTGACCAAGGGCTGAGTCAGTAAATAAATGACCCTCATGCCAGCTTTGACAGGCAAATCCTTCCTTCATGTGCTGCTGACAACACATGGGACAGCTGGAGGGGTTTCTATTCCTAAAATGGTCTGAAACCCTCAGATAAAAGATGCTCTCTAGATGCTGAGGGGTGGTGTTATGTGAGACAGCGCACCCAGCAAGTTACCTCTAATAGCCAAGATGTGACTCTTGGTAATGACCAAAGAGCAGGAGAGGGCTGTGCTGATGTACTGATGCTCAGTAGATTGAAGGGCAATTCCCTTGGTGACTGAGGGAAAAGAGGAGGAAGGCAGTGTCCTGCTGTGATCCAGGCACTGCCCTCACCTCACATTTGGGACAGATAAGCACATTCGCTCCAAGCCAAGAGGAGCTGCAGCAGCTTTTGTACAAAACCACATCTTTTTGTGGAAAGATGCACTTCTCCTGCAAGCCAAGCTAAGCTCCAGGGGACATTGCAGTGCTGGAGCAATTTATAGCCAATGTTGAGCTGGGTTGCTGCTTTTATAGCCTGGGCAGGCCAGGTTCCCCATGTGAGTAGGGGACAGAGGACTTACCATACTCAGGTCAGTGCCTTTGCTTGATGTGTGGCCAAATGTGAGGGAGGAATGTAGCTGCACTACTACCTTGATTCCTTCCCTTCTATGTTCATACTGGAGCACTTGGTATTTTGCAAAGACTCCCAAGATATAAGCCTAGAAGAGATGAAGAGACTTGGTCTCTATATATTCCAAAGCAGATCCCTAAGTATTTTGTACATGGAGAAGATGAGGCATAGGAATGAGCAAATATCCCCAAAATACGTGGTTTTCCAGGGATTCAATGGGCCAACATTTTAGAAGCACCAAGAAAAATTGATATACAGAAGGTAAAGATGCAGACAACTTCATAATATAGTGCAGCTGGTGAGAAAGAGAGAGGGGACAGGCTCAGGTTAAAAAATATCCACAGCTTTTTATTTTGTTAGCTGTGATTCCCTGTATTTCTGGAATCAAATTCACCTCCAGTGTTATGGTTTCCCCTGCAACGAGGTAAAAGTTGACACAGGTCTCTCTTGCTGCCTCCTGTCCCCTGCATACCAATCCCAGGTGCTGGATGTGGTGGAGCTTGAGCATGGCACAGGCACAGGAGACATGACATGGGATCCAAAGCAAAATCGATGCAGAAGGGGAGGTAAATGGAGCTTTTAGCTGATTTTCATTCTTGACTGATTACTTAACAAGCCAACTATTTAGCATGAGCATTGTCTGCTTCTAAGTGTCAGCACATAAAAGTGTGTAGCCATGACTATTAACAAACAGGGCAGGAACATAAAAGGAGCTGTGCAGCCTGTGCTGGTCAGAAAACTCATTTAGCATGAGACACTGGACATAATGACATCTGCATTTAAGTCCATTATACCAACACATACGATTTTTCTTTTCCTGGTTAGCAAATGGCCTCATATTTTTCAAATTATCCTCTGAGGTTTTGAATGATGTGGTGAGGGATAATGAGCCAGACCCCAGGATGGATGAGGCAGAAAAGGGGTGTTCTCCTTTACCCATTCCTTTGTAATAATGAAATAAGGGGGAGTCCACTGAGAGGGTCACTGAGCTCTGCTGACAGTCTGTCCTGCATCCCAACCAGATCAGAGTCAGCCAGCTGGGAAAGATGTGAATGGAAGTTTTTGGATTAGCTGTCTCCCACCAGACTCAAACTTGACAAGAATGAGGATGGTATCACTGCCTCAGGAAAGATAGGACATCTGAAGTAGACAAGACATCCATTTGCTGTGGTCATGTTTTGAAATACCACTGTGGTGAAGATCACAGTGAAATATTTTTACCATTTGGCTGGTTCTGCTTGGAAGTAAACACATGGGCTTGTGCTCTCAAATGCTATGACAGTCTATCTGCCCAGTCAGCAACTCAGCTGCAGAGACCTTGGTCCCTGCTAGGTGATAGATGGCCAAGTTCAGTCTGACAGGATAGATCTAGGGCTGAGTGTCAGAGGCAAAGCTAAATATTTTGTATTTGGTGTATGGAGATCAGGAGTGCTGCTCGTTTTTTCTCTCATTGTGCACACCAGCACCCCACCAGCTCAGGTGCTTGGCAGTCCTGAATTCCTCTATTCCCACTGCAAGGACAGAGCACTGTGTTCAAACACCTTCCCAACACTGCTGAATTTGCCCACCTGCACACACACACACCTGGGTTCACAGACAAGACTGGCAGCAGCAGTAAGGGATTCTCCATCTCCTGAAGAGCTGCTTATCAAACTGCTGAGTCCAGGACCCAGTCAGGCATTTCTCTGAGCCATGAGTCAGAGGTGAATGAGCCTGTGTGTAATGCAAGGGAGAAATTGTGGTAGTACCAGTTTCCTCTCACTCAAGGATCGGGAGTTTCCACAAGCACCACTGTGAGGCTGTGCTTGGCTGGGTATGATGGGAATTGCCATTCATCACAGCTTGAGGGGGCTTAAGCTGTCTCAGAGAAGGTTGTCAGTTAACCAATGCTTAACAGAGAGCAATCTGATCAGCATGAGACATGTCCTCACAGCTAAAAAGCCTTAAACATTTCAGATGCAGCAGCTTCTGAAGTCTTCCAAGACACCTTCTGCAGTGCTCATTATTATTTCCCTGCTGCTGAGAGGGAGCAGCTAAGATAGGCACTTTGTGTTCATTATCCAGCATAATATTCACTGGTCTATTTAATTAATGCTTAGAAAATGTACTTGATGAATTACAAGTTACTGGGGGTGGGGAGGGAGGAGAAATGCAGAAATAGATTAACACTGGCTGATCTTTTAAATTTTCTCCAAAATTATTCCTTTGGTTTTGCACTCCCCAAGTCTCATGGGGCGTTCCCTCTTCCTGCGGGCAGCTGATTTCTCACAGGCACAGTTGCTGGCTATCAAGGAACCTCTTGTAGGAGCTGCTGGAGGCAAAACTATTTGCTGAGTGTGTATTGCAAGAGATGCAGGTAGTGGAGCAGAGGTCTTGGACACATTGTATTGCCTATTTCCCTGTTGAACCTATCCATTATATCCCAGGCACACCAGCTTCACATCATGGGAAGGAATGCTGCTCTCTGGGGAGTCCTCAACAGAAATCTGAGAGCTGCCTCTCAAAACTGATGATCTTGAAACACGCCTTCAAAGGCTCCTAAGCTTAGCAGGCAAAACAGACAGAGGGGGGCAGAGAAGGGAGGGGTGTTTTCTAAGCCCAGCTCAACAGCCCGAGCAGCTAAATGATTTTCTGAAGGTCACAAAGGAAACCTGTGTCCGAGTTGGGAATTCAACCCAGATTTTTGTTTGCTTGGTTCATTACCTTAGCAACTGGATGCTCCTGCCTGCCTCCTTAGTCATTGACATTGGTCATTGTAAAGTGTGGGTTCCTTCACTGTGCTCGAAAAAGATGGAAGCAGGAGGAGGTGGGACAGAAAGTAATCATAAGTGCAAAAAAAAGTGTCTTTCCCGGCACTTTTTGTTGTTACTGCACCGACTGTGAATTCAGGGTAATCTACTCCAGTTCAGGTTTTCTGAGCTTGCCACACAGAAAATCCCACAAGAGTTCTCTCTGCAAATCTGTTTTCCTTTAAGTAGCACCAGTTTCCTGGTGCACACGTTCCACATTTGTCTGGGTGCATGTGTGAGAGCCAGTAGCTTCCCAGCTCACTCTCCACGCTGGAGATCATTTGAGAATTGGGTTTTCTTGGTGAGATGAAGTATCATGTGCAGGCTCTGTGCTCCCAGAGACTTAATTTTGTACAGAAAACGATCTATGTCCATGTGGAAAGCCTTGGGAAAGCTCCGTGCAGCCTTAAGAAATGCAATATTGCCCTCTAGTGATGGTGAGACCGGTGGCGTTTGAGCTGCTGAAACAAAAAGCTTTTGGGCTAACCTTCACTGGGATTCAAAATGGAAAAAATGTTCTCGTTTTCTTCTGACTTTGGAATAAGAAAACCTACCACCATAACTCAGAGAGCACTGGTATCAGTGATAAGAAGAGAAGGTTGTTCAAGACCCACAGAATGTGTCAAATTAGCATCATTCTCCATTAATTCAGCAGATGGGAAGGCAGCTGCACTCAGAGAGTGGATCTAGCAAGAAGGTTCCTTTCCTAATGCATCAATTTTTGTATTTCTAAAGCCAAGTATTTTCTTTATTTGCAAAGAGGCTACTTTAAGGACAGGAGGTGAAACAGTGAAAACCAGAAAAAAATAAGAAAAAGTTTAATCTTTGTGCTTCATCATCACTACATTCAAAAATGTTTTTGGTGTTTCGTGGTTTTGCTTGGTTGTTGGTGTTTTCTTGGGGTTTATTTTATTTTATCCAGGCTTTATTTTTATTTATCTTCTGAAGGGGGAGAAGGAAGAGTGATGCAGACGCTCTTCAGCAGATGAACAAAATGTTTCCCTCACTCTAATAAGCAAGGAGTTGGTTTTGCCTGTCAGGAAATAAAGTGTTTTGAGGAGCCTTCAGAAGACACTTAGGAGCACTACAAAGCTTTGACCTCTGCCCCTAAAAAGGCTGCATTTAAGGCCCTGGACTCTGCAAATATCTGGATGTGGACAATCCCTTCTGCACTTGTGTGAAGCCCTAGGAGTGTCTGCAGGTCTGTCTGCTCCCAGACAGCGGGGTCAGGGAGTGGGGTTTCTCTGTAACTGGACCCTGCATGTCAACCCAGATTTCTAAGGAATTTGGGTTTTTAAAAGTCCCTGGTGCAGACACCATTTCCTTGGCACCTTCCCTATTCTAATTGCCTCTGACAAGGCACGATAGCACTGGAATTTATGTAAGAAACGTTGCTGTCACTGCACTGCAGTTTGAAGATCACTACCAAACAGCATTGTGATCTATTTAATTTTCCATACCTAAAACACTAAGTAAATGCAAAATTCACTTTAACATTCACTGAACATAGCCAGGCTTTCTCTGTTACTACAGGGACACACAACATACCTCTATGGAATGATCAGTCATTAACATTGACAGTATCCAGAGCATTTTTCCCCCCCCAAAAAAAAAAGATCTCAAGGCAGAATTAAGGACGGGAGTCAATTCTCACAAAGCTCTCACAAAGTTTGTTGCCAAAGCATCAGACCTTCAGAGCAGGCAGGACATGGAGTACAGAATAAATTCACACATATCATGGGCTTTCAACATAATTGCAAATATTTGGGGCAATAAGCCAATGCAAATGAGTGGGTTTTTCTGATACTGAGGGTTTGAGCTTTCTCCTGAGTTCTGAGAAATCACTTCAACTCAAAAAAAAATTAGATTATGATCATTCCCTGTCATCCTAACATTGTTATTCATAGTACTGGTAAACTGCGAGGTAAGTAACTACTGTCTTACTGTGAGACCATAGATCTAATATGTAAAGAAGCCTTTATAAAATTTGCTTTATGCAGAGATGAAGGGGACAGGGAAGGAACCCAGAAGTGCATTTCTGTAGATGAATATTTTACAAGATGCAGGTTAACAGCACAGAATTGTTGCAGTGGGTAAAAGAATGATGAAGAAATGCTGATGGTGAAAATGTGATGGCAAACGAAGGTGAAGCTTACAAGAAAACAGAATATAAGGTTCATCTTAAGTCTGAAAACAAAACAAAGGATTATTTAGAACCTAAGTCATCCACTTGATGATCCAGTTCCTTTGGTATGGCTGAGGTGGTGGTGACTGATCATGTCCTGGAGTGTGCACAAGCCTCCTTCACCACCTCAGCCTGGTGTAAGAGAAGAAAGTTCATTTTTAGCACATTCATCATGACTCCATTGACCCCATTTTTCATTTAATAAGTGCATTTCCATGTTTTGCCCTAGTTCCCTCGTGTCTCACCCCTCTTGCTTTCCCTTTCAGGTTCTACATTGAAAGCATCTCCTATCTGAAGGACAATGCCACCATCGAGCTGTTCTTCTTGAACGCCAAGTCCTGCATCTACAAGGTGAGCACTTGGGGAGCTCAGAGTGGGCTGAGACATCTGGATCTGCATTCCCTGCCCCAAAATTTACACGGGTCACACCTGCACTTCCAGATACAACCTTCTCTTCTTCTTCTTCCTCCTCCTCCTCCTCCTCGCACAATTCCCTCACTCCTCTGTCTCCAGCTGCCACCGCACTTGGCAGCGGCTTTCATGTCAGAGAGTGGTTCTGAGGTAAAACAGTCCTGGAAGTAACTCTTGTGGCTGGCAGGAGAAAAATCGGCACTGCCAAAATTATAAACTGGTTTGTATTTAGAAGGAAGTGTCAGGGTTTGTGTTTAAAAGGCGCTCTGGGCCGAGCGGCTGCCGTGAGGGTTTGCGGCCTGCAGAGGGCGGCAGTGCGGCGCGGGCGCCATCTTCGGGGAGGGGGCGGCATGTGTGAGGGGGAGAGAGGAGCGGGAACGATGGAGCGGCCTCAGTTGGAAGGGAACCGCAAGGATCGCCCAGTCCAGCTCTTGGCTCTGCACGCATAAACCCCAAGAATCCCACCATGTTCCTGAGAGTGTTGTCCAAAGGCATTTTGGGCTCTGTCAGGCTCAATGCTGTGCCTGCTTCCCTGGGGAGTCTGTTCCAGTGCCCAGCCACCCTCTGGGTGAAGAGGCTTTTCCTGATATCCAGCCATGTGTCAGTTTCGTGTCACTCCCTCGGCATGTCACTGTTCTCCAGATAAGAGTTCAGTGCCTGCCCCTCATTTCCTCCTGAGGATGTTGCAGATCACCATGAGAGGTCTCCCCTCAGCCTCCTCTCCAGGCTGAACCAGCCAAGTGACCTCAGATTTGTGGGAACAGGAGGAGTTTATGGGTTTATATGTGAGTGGGGTAAAGGTGTCTGTGGGTATGCACCAAAGATCACCTTGTAGAGGAACAAGCCATGTGCTGAGAAATGTTTTTGCATGAGTGATTGCCCTCCTTGGTCCACTCCTGGAAGACCAGGCTGCTGTCCCTGGCACTGCCCCTCAGAGCAGCCCCTTGCCAGGTACTCTGTGCCAGAGATAAGGCATCCTGGCACACCCTCAGCTTGGAGGGGTGCCCACAGCAGAGCCATGAAGCTGATCCCTCTCATGCCACAAGCCAGCTGTACGTGGCAAGGTCTGGAAAATCAACCAGCCCCAGACCACGCTGCGGTGGAGATTGGCAGTGTGCAGACTCCGCCAGGTGGGCTGGATGTCTGGGACTGGGAGTTTGTCAGCAGCTGGGATTCCCTGGGTGGATCCCTCCTACCTCCCTCTGTGCTGGCAGAGGCCATTCCTGTGACTCACCTCCATCTGCCAGAGAGGAAGTGGTAGGAAAAGACAGATGTAGTCAGGGAGAGATTGTTCCACCATCCCACAACCCTCAGCACGTTTGTCACCTGCTAAGCCAAGTAAATTACACCAAATCTGGAGCCTCACTTGACATTTATATGTCCTAAAATGCAGGGACTAACTTTGTATTTTCTAAAATGCAGGGCAGAAGCCAGAAAATTCCTTTTTTTCAGTGCCCAGGAACTAGGCAGGGCTGCTGAGCTGAGCTGCACAGTGCTTTGCTCTCCGACAAGGCTGCAATTAGATGTGCTTAGTCAGCCCTCTCCAGCAACAAGCTCAGTGAGCATCACGTTTTGGTTCCTGGGGAAAGTTCCTTTTTGAAGTACTGCCAGGAAAAGCTTACACTGTTGTTCTTTTTTTGGAGGAAGCTTAATAAGAAAAAGAAGGGAACAAAATAAAGAAAACAAAGTGCCTAGAGATCTAAGTAGGTCTATTTTAGTCTGACCTCTCCTGAAACCATTACTTTGCACATTCAAGCTGAGCATCTCTATCCAAAAATAGCCATGCTGAAGTCCCAATCTCCCATGCAGATCCTTCCCCATTTGACTTCCAGCCACAGCAAGCCATGCTGTGCTATTGAAAAAGGCACTGAATTTGAAAGTTGGGTGCAAAGTGTCTTCTAAGGCTCAGGGTGAGCACCCAGCCTGGCGGATTCCTCTTATTGTAATGTGGGGGATTTGGTGTCCAAGCGCAGCCAGTGCTTGTCATTCCTGCAGCTAGCACATGATGTCACATGCTGCCAAAGCTTGAGAGCTTCCTTGTTGCACCAAAAGTTTCCTTATTGGACTTCTCATGGATATCTCCAGCCCTGGCTCCCCTGCAGCCCAGAAAGATAAATGTGAAACAGGGAAGGGTCTGGGGCGCTAGCGCAGTGCTAGGAATTAACACTGTCAATTCTCCAGACACACACCCTCAAACATCCCCTTGCTCAGGGTGGGAAAAAATAAAACTGAGGCCTAGTTTGGGGCTGCTGGTCACTGAGTTGCCAGCTGACCCTGTGTTGGGTGCTGTGCTTCTCTGGCGGTGCCCATTGCCCCCACTCACCAACCCTGTTGAGTAGTGAGACATTCATGAACCCACACACCCAAACCCTTGCACAGGACCAGCAAGCCACTTTTGCCAGAAAGGCCAAGCCACATTTGTACTACCAAAGCAGGCAGGGCTTGGCATCAGGCGCTGTCCCTTGATCAGAGAGGCTGTTTAATGACTCGCACGTTCTGGCGTGGGTTTTGGCCTGTGCCAACTGGCTCTGCCCCAGGCAGAGATCAAGGCACTGATCAAGGATGCACACCTGTTCCAAATAGGCAGCACAGTGGTGGAAACCCCATCTGGGACTGGGGGAGAGAGGGTGAGTGTTTAGTCATGAGCTCTGCTGCACCCCAGCTACCCTTAGGGCCAGAGAATGGGCTCTAGCACACTTCACCTGCCAGTACAGACTTGCCATAGCATTGACACATGGTTGCACGGGCTGGTTTGTCTGTGCCATGCCTGATGCTTCCAGACAGGAGGAAGAGCAGGTGCTCTGGTTCTACTCTGCATTGCCCTTTGCTATGGGATTGCCTGGTAGCCCCAGCCCAGCCCTGCCTGCAGCTGAATCCACCTCTTGCACCAGCCGCTTCCCTTGGCACGGGCTCCTCACTGGTGCAGGTGCCTGCGTGACTCAGGCAGCTCGGCTGAGAGGGGAAAGGCGTGTTTATCGCCCCTAGCAGAGCTGCTCTTCACTCCCCAAGGAATTGTTATGAAAGGGGTGAACTTATTTTAAAAAGCTGGCACTAGTGAAAGCCGAGGACACCTGGATCTTATCCTGCGTTTTTGTTCCCTTTGTTTTTGATTTTGCCAGAGACGAGCCAATGCAGCAATTGTGGCTTGTAAATGAGGTGTGGCCATGAGTTGGCTGGAACATGGATCACAGCAGTGATCTATATTTAGACCACTCATTTCTTGCCAGATGAAGTAAAATATTAAAAACAGCAGCTTAAATAAATATAACAGAAAAACCACTACAGGAATGAGCTGAACAGTGACCCAGTTTACTGGGCCATGTCCATAGGAGACAATGTAGGAGTTCTAGTTGCAGAGTAGAGACCTAAAGATTATCTCAGTAAAAGCCCACTAGCTTCCCAAAGGCAGGGACCAGAGAGTCAGAAATAGCATGCTTGGCCTCCAGAGTAATGCTTGTGTCTCCCATCCCAAGCATCTTTGATGCTTGGACTGCATTCTGCACATTCAGCCAGAGCAGTGCCTGGCTCAGCAGAGGAATCCTGAGAGGAGCTGTTGGAACCGTCAGTATTCTTCATGTGACCATGGTGTCCAAGTAAAACCCTCTAAGATTGCTTTCACCAGTGGCAGGATCCTATAAAATGGAGCAAGGAAGATCTACCACAAGACTTGCTGTCACAGCTCATTCTCAAACCACCCCCAGCCTCAGTGCTCTTGGGGGGTGAAAATGACAAAACCAGGGCTCAAATCCTGCAACAGCAAATGCGGTTCATTTTCCATTGAGTTTACCTTTTGCAAGGGCCAGAGGAGTCCAGTGGGGGCTTTGATAGCACCTCAGTGTGTCGAAGACAAATTCTCATTCCTTGCTTCTGTGAGCCAAGGACAAAGCTGTGTTCCCTTGAACCATGGTCACATCTGAGCAAAAAGTCTATATGCTGAACTGCTTTTCACTAAATCACACAAGAGAATAAAATGTACCCTGATCCTACCCCCTTCCACCTGCCTTCTCCTCACTCCTCCCCCGGGAATCCCTTCATGCCACATCCAGTTATGCTTCATTAACCAGCACATTACACTGAATATTTGGCTTTTTCCATATCTGAGTGGGCAGGTTCTCCCTCCCTTTTGTCTCCAGGAGCACAGGGTATACTTTGAAGCCCAGCCAAGGGAGAAAACTGGCACTGCATGCTTCACCATGCAGTAGTCAGGAGGAGATGTATGTCCTTCTTACAGCAGCTCAACTCTCTTTTTCTTTCTTGTTTTCTTCACCTTTCAAGGAACTCATTGAGGTTGACAGTGAAGTGGTGTTTGAACTGGCTGCATACATCTTGCAGGTAAGCACCCACCTTCTCTCACTTGGTGCTTCCTCATGCTGCATTAAATGTTTGGATTTACCAAATCCACAGTGGCTGTGTGGAAGTGTAGGAGTTCCCCCCAGTTGCAGGAAAAAGATGTCTTTGCACAGTTTTCATTGTTTCTGTCAAAATGGTTATAGAAGGCTCTCAAACTAGACTTCCCCACTCAGGGAGCAGGTACTGCTCAGCATTTTGCATACAGAAATGGTGTTATGTTTGCACCAGCACAGATATCCAGGACTCTGGGGTATGATGTGCAGCCAGAGAAAATCTAAGTGATGAATGCAAATTCCTAGGTAAAATTCATATGCAATGTTCTTTTTTTTACTTGCATTTGTTTTCCCAATGGGGCTCGGTCCTCTGATGAGCCACATAAGCTCCTACATATGCAACTGTCTGTATTCTCCAACGTGGGCAGAATGGTTTAAAGACCTTTCTAAATATTGTCTTTCAAAGTTCCACTCTTCTAGAAGAGGGAAAAGGGTCAGAGAGCAAATGACCAAGCAGCGTTTGAAAAATGCTGGTTCCCAGAAGGGAACCTTTTCAGGGTAGTGAGGGTGGGTTTTGTGAAAGTTCTCTTTTTAGAAGCATGACTGTGGGAGCAGATCAGACATAATTGTCAGATGATCCTTGTTTCCCCTCTCTTACGGTCTGTAGTTTTAATTTTGTTCCCATCAGCCATAAAGCTATGAGGAGCCATGTGAGCCGACAAACCAACTCATCAGACTGCACTAATAAATAACAATGCACTGCACTTCTAGAGTACTTGCCATGTTAAAGAAGCAATTAATGTGTAGGGATTTGAACCTTCATTAAAATCATTTTATGTAACAAGAATGGAGCGAGAGAGTCAGGATGGAGGACTCAATTAGCAGCACATTATAGAAATCACATATTGGCTGTTGGGGGAATACACATCAAACAACAGGCTCATTGTGAGGAGCAGCAGTGGGGTTATGAATCTATTGTCTGCTCATCCTAGTGAATAACTTAGTGCTCAGTAATTGTACTGAGACCCGGAGCTGTAACTAACCCTTGTTGCTGGGATTGTTTCTTGCCACAAACACAGGATGTTACGCTTATTCCTGTAGTAGTTTGATGTGTAACTTAATGAAAACAGTCAAAACAAGCCACACCTTTGCTGCCTGTAACCAGAAACTACTACAACCCGTGTTTGTGACAGGATCCAAGCAAAACAAAAGGAATCGTACTGCATTTTGTTCTACTTCTTGCTGCAGCATTTAGGTCAAAGCACTGAATTATGACGAATATACCCTACAAAATTGTTTTTTAAATTCAGTATGCTCACACCCATGCAGGCAAGAGCATATCCTTTGGGCTTTGTTCTGTGTTGAACTGTAATCATGACATGCTCAAAGACTCCTTCCTATGAACCAGAGAAGTGCTTGTCTGCCCTTCAGTTCACTCAGAGGGAAATGGAAAGATAGTAAAGGTCTGTCAGAAGTCAAGTGATTTATTCTGCAGGCCTATTTCAAATTGTTTTATTACCAGAACAAATTAAAGTACCACCAGGGCTCTGAACTTTACCCCAGCCTCAGTACTGAAACACCACTGGACGTGGGCTGGCAGGTTTTGCGGGTAGATGAATGGATGTAAAGACAAAAGCTCTGAACACAAAGCCCAGTCCTTTTGGCAGTGGAAACTCCCTCACTGCACAAATTACATTCTTGCACTGTGCTTTCTGTGTAACTGGTGGCAAATGAGGTGCTTTAGCATGAATCATATGAAAGGCATATTGTCTGTGGCAAATGGAAAATACAAAATGTGGGCTAAATCTATTGCAGAGGGCACTCACCAGATTCTGAGGATTCTCCAGGTGTGCAGTAAGACTAACTACTGTAGTGGAGCATTATCCAACCCTTTAATGTCAGGCTGTGATGGTAATAAATAAAAGTATCTAGATGTACAAGTAAGGGAGCTGAATACCCCCCCAAAGATCCAGTAAGGAATTAGAGAAACCTGTGTCTTGCATCTCCTTGAAAGCTGACAGCAAGATTTTTGAAAGTCTAGGTGCTAGAAAATGGCCAGAATACTTGTAAAAAAGTAGGAGAGTTGCAGTCTCAGAGGCTGCAAAGCCACTGAGACTTCAGAGATTTTCTATTAATGTAGCACCCAGAATTTCTTATTTACTGACATTATTTCCTGTAGCATCCTAGGTATCCACAGCAGAATGAGGAATCATCTGGCCCTATATTAGATCTTCTGTTTATTAATCTGCCCAACTCACTCTATCATGGCACTTGACATTAGATACTGGTTCCAAAACCTGCATGAGGAATCAATTACAACAGGAAATTGCTGCTAAATGAATTTTGCAAATGGAAAATCTTGAACAGCCTTCTCTTCTCTTTTTTTTTTCCCTGTTTTTAATTATGCATTTTTTATTTCTGTTCCTTGTTTTACAGGAGGCAAAGGGAGATTTTTCAAGGTAGGTGAATTTAAAAAGTTTTTGGCATTGTATGATGTGAGAATAAATCTGGTAAAATTCCTGTGTGGGACATGCAACTCAGTTGTAGCTGTGTAGCAACAGGATTACCTCTGTTAGCAATGCAACTATGGCTAACATAGAAATCATGTTTCCTAACATAATTTATTCACCAAACACAACCTTTGGCCGGAGCATGCCTTGCAAACAGCATTGTTTGTGATTTTGTTGTTGACAAATCTCATTATGTGGTCATGAAGTTCAGGAAATAGACTAGTCTTCGGAAGGAAATTGCTACGGAAATGACTCTAAAATCACTGTTATATCACAGATCCTGCCAGAGGCAGCATTAAAATTCCATCACTAATTGATATTTCAGTTTGAATTTGGACAGTTCTCAAAATCACTGATTCAATAATTGGTTTTGTTGAACATCTGCTATCCCTTGAGCCAAATCTTGAGACTTATTGTAAGAAATTCAATGAGGTCACAGTACTTGGTGTTTCAGAAGACTGTTTAATGAAATGCCCAAGAATTTTCCTGTCAGTCGACCGTGTCTGTGATTTACACATTTGTAGCAGCTGAAGGTCAGATGGTTGTTTGGTGTCTCATGTGAGAAACATGGAAGTTCTTAGTGTGAAGCTCAGGAGAACTGATGATGCAAAAATTTTCTTATAGTCTGGAGGACTACAATATCAATTAAAGTTAGTTTCAGAGAAGAAAAGAAATGGGCAGTGGGGATGAATTTTCAGGTGAGCCTAAAAATTGTCTTAATTTTGTCAGCATTGTGATACACCGAAACATGACTGTAATGATAGGAGGCCATGAAGAACAGGCAGGTTCCACTTTCTGGTGGATTGGAACTTCCAGCCAGCTAAAATGGTGACAAATCAGTGAAAAGGAACTGCACTGTAGATATCTCCTGCCCATCATGGAATATGAGATAACATAAGGTAGCCCTTTCTAAAAGGAAGTTTAAGCTCTGCCTTGTCATTTCTCAAAACTTTAATGAACTTGTGAAATCCTGACATGCATCTGACCACAGAGACACAAACCCAGTCTTGCTTCATTTTTCAGTTCTGCCCAAGTTGGAAGAACTTGGCTATCAGCACTGTTTATTTAGGGGGTACTGGAGTGCATGTGGCTCTGACTTTTCAGTCTGGTTTTCAATGCACTGCCAAGTACTCAGTCCAGAAGAGTTGTGCCAAGCAAAGTTTTGCCATTTCAGCCTGTGATAAACCACTGATTTAGCTAAGAAGAGCAGTACTTGTTTGCCAGAATGTCTGGGTTATGATGAAAGCACACTCAGAAAGTGTACATTCAGACTATGAAACTCAGAACAGAAAGGAATCAGATAGCTCAGACTAACAGGACTGAAAGCATTTTATCTTCAAGTGCCCATTTCCAGACCAGAAGTGGAAACAGCTGGTGGAAAGTATCCACCTGCTAAAAGTTGTGTGATGTCCCTTGAAAAAGGAATGGTTAAGTTTATCACAGTGTGTTTCTCTAGGCCACTGAGAAATGAGGAATCTTCTCTGAGGGCACAGAAGATACCTCAAGCCATGGTGTTAACTGCTCCCACCACATCAGTCTGGCTGTCATCACCAGGCCCATTAAAACAGCTCTGAGTTGTTTCCCCTGTGGATCACAGTGGTTTGAAGTGGAAGGGGGATTCCTTACATCCAAGTCAGGCAGAGAAGGGGTGTCATAAAAACAATTTGAGGGCACTGCCAGGGATCTTAATTTATAAATGGACTTTGGGGACAAAGAAATCTGCTAGTTTGAAGGCTGTTCTTGGAGGAAGGTATAAGAATGCTTCCCTGATCCTCTATGGTCTAGAAGACTTGGCATTTCCCAGGGATGTCTGTCCAGCAGCTCCCATCTAATGTGCACTGACACAGGTTTATGTGCTGGGTGAGATCCAGGTGCTACTGAAGTCAACATGAGGTTGTTGTGGTCAAGATTTTTGCCTGCTGAGATTTGTGGTTATTGTATCAGCAGTGTAAAATCTGGCAGGCAAACCAAGCCTCAGGACAGCCAGAGGAACTGCAGGTGAAGGCAAATGTTCTGACTTCTCTTAAGGATCAAGTTAACTTTCAGTGTCTGAAACTATTTGATGTTGAAATACTGTTTAAAGTAGAAGTGCCTGCTCTTTGAGACAGAGAAGCTTTGCAGTTGTGATTGTCTTGCTGCTGAGGTTTAAAGATGATATGTTGTGCATGGCAACATATGTTGTGTGAAGGCTGAACTCTTGAACTCTTTGTTTTTGAAGAAATAATTTAATTCTAAAGGGTTGCATGCTTGGAACGCAGACTGCAGCTTTCCCACACCTGTCCTGTCTACTGCCACCATCAGATTTATAGCCTGTGAGAGTAGGAGTTTCTCTCTGGCCCCCATCCAGAAAAGTGCATAAACTCTGGCTCATTGGTGGTGATGGGAGAATTGCTGTTCCCCATGGGAGCCTTCCTTTGAGTCACTGCTGATCACCTCAAGTGCTGGGACAGTCACAGCCAAACTGTCACAGCTCCAGCTGCGTGTTGGCACCTGCCCATGGTGGCCAGAGTGGGATTACCTCCAAACCCCACTGCAGCCACCTGGAGGATCTGCAGCTGGCTCAGGACTCTTGAATGCAGTTGCAAATCCGCTCTTTGGGCCTTGTGGGAACTCAAAAAACAGAATCAACCTTACAAACTCTAACAGTCAGCTTTCTACCTCTGTGAACTGATGCATCCTCAGTGACAGCAGCTCCCACTGCTGCTTTTGAGGAAATCATCCCATACCCCAGAATAATCACTGTGCTCAGAATACTCCTTTGTCATCTTCCAAAAAGCAGCTCGTGTCATTTCAAACACGGTCCTTTGATAGGGCATTACCGTGCATGAGTCTTTTATCACTGCTTCTTGTCACCTTGGGCATCTCAGTGATTCCCAGGTTTTGCTAAGCCTGGGGAACACAGTCCAGGTCACCCTCACCTGTCTTGAAGTAAAATGCCCCAACAGCCCTGACAGATGAGTTTAGAAGCTATAGTGACCAATTCTTTTAAGTCCTTTTCCATTTCTAATGTGTGTTGCATTTCAAAAACAAGCTCATCAGAAACCCTGAGTTCCAGATCCTGTTTAGATCAATTAAGAGTTTCTAAATATTTGCTGTGAGTGGCCTCCATCTCTTAGTTGATAAAGTTTCAGTCAGAATGAGGTTTAAAATAAAAAGCTTTTCTTCGTAAGAAGTTCCTAGTCCTCTGCACTAAAGAAGAGCATTTTCACATTACTGAAAGAGAATGCCCAAATGCTTCAGCTGACAAGACTTCAATATGTTTACTTTTAGTCTGGAACATACCATTGAATTTCAAACAATCAAGTTTCCTTGTTCAGCTGGTTTTCAGGTGGAACTGGACACTTAAGATTGGATCTGTGCTTTTCAATATTAGCTGCGAACATTTTGACTTCAAAGGCACCGAATTGCAGGTCCTAAGTAGGAAAGGTCCTAAAGTAGTACCCTGCAGACAGATCTAAAGGTTATTAGCTCAAACTAATCTTGTTTCTAGTTGGGAGCTGAGTCACGCTTGGTTGGCAGTGCATGGACAGGACAAATTCCATTTCCTTAGATGGACACAAATCCCACAGGTGTGACTCTCTTTAGGCCTACATAAAGGAATTACCAAGGCTGCCCTGGCTAATTTGTGAGGGAATACAGCATATTGTTAAAATAATTGGGATTTTTTCCTAATTTAGTCCTAGATTGAGAGTCCAGTCCCAAAATCTCTGGGAAACTCACACCAGTTATGGTTTTAAATATTCATAATCCAGTTCTTCAGCCTTGTACAGTTTGTATGTCAAAGCAGCAAGAAATGGCATATACAGATCATTTGTCCCTCAGTTTGGGGATGGGAAAGAAAAACTTCTGAGTAAAACAAAATCCTGAACCACTGCAGCTAGTTCCTCATTGCTACATTTCTTCCAGTTAAAAAGTATGAAACATTTCAATTGAACTCCAAGTGTCTCCCAGCAATACATGAAAGAGTAACAAGGGAGGAAAGCTAACAGCCAGTTTCCTGCTAGGCAGAATTTCACAATAATTTCAACGTTTGGGCAGATGGTAATCTAACATAGTTTTAGGCTTACTTTTCTTTCTGTGCAACCAAGTGACATTTAACCAATTAGAATGTATTAAAGGGTTAGAAAACCTGGGCTGTATTCTTGCAGCCTAATGGTAAAATCCTAAACACTGTATTTTGAAAAGTACCATCTAATCTGAGAATCTCAGAGTATGCATTTCCTCCTGTGAATTACCATGCTGAGAAGAGTTGGTAACTTTAACCTGCAGTTTTGTTTTGTTCCTGATCATTGTTATTACACATGCTGGAAAATGTATGGATTTCCTGAGACAACTGCATATGTAATCTTGCTCAAAATTATTTTAGACAGTATGCAAAAACTTGTTTTTCACAAAATGTTTATGAAGTTCTAGGCAGGCCTTTTTCCCCCGTGTGTAGATAAATATACTAAAAGGTGGTGACTGATTTATTTGGACAAGACTCATTAAACAGGCAGAACCAGAACAAACCCAAGAATAAGGAGTTCTGTTTTCTAGGTTCATTGTTAGACAACCTTACTACAGCTTTCTAACCAGCTTTCTGGAACCCATGTAGATGGCTTTTCCAGTTCAGGTTTCATATTGTTATTCAGTCCTTTAAATATTACCATTTCCACCATAGGAAAAAAAAGAAATAAAGTGGTCTAGGGGACACAGAGAAAGTGTCTTTGGAGCCTTTCCCCTGCATATTAATAAATCTGTGTCCTAAACACCCTTCTGTATATATCAGCCCTAGAGGCTGGACACTTCCGAATATAAAATAAATGCAGCACAAGTGACCGGATTAAACAAACACTTTCTAAACACAGTAATAAAACAAACACACTGAAATATTTCACTCAAAAGAGCATGAAAGGCAATAAGTAAAAAAACACTTGTGATCCTGCTGGAAACATTTTAAAAATTGAGGGGTTCAGTGTTTTAAAAGGAGCCGAGAGGAAAGTGACCTCATGACCACTAGTTCAAATGCAACCTGAGTGATTATTTTTTTCTTTTTATTGATTTGACATCTTTTTGGGAGTCTAAATTAATTTGTCTTGAGATGAGTCTTGCCAGAAGGCTTAGTGAATGCATGGACCACAGAATGAAATACCTTTTTGTTCCTGGAAGTGATTACCTGACTTCTGAGGTGCTTTGAGGCTGAGGCACTATCCATACAATATTTTCAAGGTGCTGAGCAGAAATGTTAATCCTGCCCCACATCACTAAAAATATCTTTTTCTCTGATTCTTAAAAGACCTTGTCACAGCACAGGCAAACTTTGTGCCTCACTGAAAGAAAAAACAGAGCTGACTGATGTTAGCCCTTTCTTTTATAAGAGCCATTACTGACTCAGAGTTTTTCCCAGACTCTCAGGGATCGTTAGTCACCACTAATCTTGCCCTATTTGATAGATTTCTGGGCTCAGAAAGTCCCTGTTTGGAACTCACTCTGTGCTTTCCC
Source organism: Calcarius lapponicus (assembly GCA_039654755.1). Lineage (NCBI taxonomy): Eukaryota > Metazoa > Chordata > Aves > Passeriformes > Fringillidae > Calcarius > Calcarius lapponicus. The sequence goes on from CM077463.1 coordinate 12,409,887, forward strand.
AGAAAAGTTTTGGAAGTCTCTCAACTTCCTTCTCTGAGCAGCCAGCCTCAAAAAATCGTCATTTGAGGGCAGTTACTTCTGCTTGTACTCTGATTGTCCCAAGTTCTATTCCTTTTTCCCAGTTTCTTTCAAAATGTCAAAAACCTCAGTAAGAGCTGAGTATGCACATGCTGTGGAGGAGACAGCTCTTGGCAATAAACTAAAAAGCAGCAACTTGTTTTCTAAGCTGTCAGTCACAGAACAGAGCTTCCAGATCAGCAGATAACACAGTGCAGAGCAGCTTCATGTTCAGACTTGTGCAGATATTTACCTGCCATGGAAGAATAAATCTGAATAGGTTTTGAGCATTTGCACTTAGAAGAGAAGAGCTCTCTGATGGCCAAGTGACCATGGGATTTGGGCAGGAGTGGGTGTTCAAACACTGTTTGTCAAGAGCCTTTGGCTTGGCATAGGAGGTGCTACAGAGTGGTTTTCCATGTGCTTAGCATGGCAGCACTTGCCTCAGATCTTGTGTGCTATTCAGCACATCTTTACTCTGCAAAATTTGAGCCTCACTGAGACTTGGCCATCTCTCACAGATTTGTCCTGACTAGAAGTTTGGTCCTGTTTTGAAACTACTTAATTGATTGTCAAGGAACTACCATAATAATAAATAACAAATGTCTGTAGACGTGCCCAAAATGCCTGCTCCAGGATTTATGTCAGTGGTTTACCCTATGGCCCAACCTAGCAATTAACGTGCAGACTCCAATTAAGACAGACCCACCTAGGTCTCAGGCAGAGCCTGCTCCTGGGATGTGCAAATGGAGAAATTCTGTGGGAAGATTTTTACAACTGAAGCAGTGTCACTTCTCTACAAGTCAACATACAGACTGTCCCAGAGGCAAGGATGAAACCCAGGGTGATCTGGGATGCCCAAGAGCTCCTCAAGTCTTCAGCAGATGTCAGGATCTCTGGTGTACAGCCAGAGAGGTCAAGACTACCTGTCTGCCTGTATACCAGCCTCATAGGAGAAGCCAGTGGGCTGGGGAATCTGGAGCTCTGGAAGAGGTGTCTCTCTCTGCAGCTCCAGGACAGCCACATGTTTGGGTAGGATAAAGGGATGGGTAAAAGAAGGCAGAAAAAGTTGAAAAGTTGCTGGAACGAAGCAAGCCAATAAACATGAATTCTTTGGCACTCCTCCGTGTCCTGTCTGGCCCTCTTGGCTGTGTATTTCTACAATTTTAAAAATTAATAGCAGCACAGCCTTCCTTCCCAAGCCTTTGAGGCTTTTTTTTTTCCTATGTGCACACAATTCCATGTGTGTTTAAAAGTGAGAAGGGAGGCATTTGGGGTTTGTAGGAGAAAATCCCACGGTTTCATCTGTGAGAATCTGCCTCCCATTTGATGAGTTCTCCCTGCTCTCTGCTGCACAGTGTTGCTGTTCCAGCTGGCCACTGTGGCCACTGGAAGTTGCAAGGAGAAGAATGTTAATGAGGTGGTTGTGTAGAAAGGGTTTGTGTAGCAGGACCCAAATTCAAAGTGTAGTCTTATCAGTGAAGATGTTATGCAAAGGACAGGTCACTAGGCAAGAGTTAAGAACAACCTGTGATACTAAGAAAGCAAATTATTACTTTTTGCAGCAGTTTGTAAGGCACTAAACAAAGATGTATAATTGCAGCTGAAAGCATCACTTTCTCTCTCCCTTATTTTTTTCCCTATATGAACATGTCCGTGACACCCTGCTCAGTGACATGTGACATGGTGGCTTTTGTGTCCAGTCACTGGTAGGAAGTGGTTCAACATAACCATCTGGGAGAGCTTCTCTCCAATTTTGATAATAGAGGGAAAAGTTAACTGGGCTGCCATAAAACAAATAAAGAGAGGAGAAAAAGGAAACCCCAGTGCCTTTTTGTTAAGAAGGAACAGATGTAGAGCCATAGCAGCCTGCCAGCTAGGTCAAGTCATATCAAATATTGTGGTTGTTTTCTTGTAGCCTGATCCTCCTTTTGAACTCTCTTTCAGCAATGAAGTTGTAAGGAATGAATTAAAGAAGCTGCCAGCCCTTCCAACACCAGCGCTGAAGGAGCATCCTTCCCTCGCTTACTGGTAATGTATCACTCTCCACAGTCCGTGTGCAGGACCTGGCTCTGGCAGTGTGGTCTCACAGTGGAACGGGGATGCAGAGATTGCTGCCCTCTGCCTCTGGCTCTGTCACTGACTCATTGTGTGACTTAACACAAGTAGAGCTACCATCCTGGGCCTCAGTTTCCCCATCTGCCAAATGCCTGGCCAAAAATCCACTGTAAGTGCGCAAATGTCCTGATAAAATCCAGAGGCCTAATGTGCCATTTACTTTCACAGCACTTTGCATTTGGGAAAGAATTTTCCCAGTTGGAAATGTCAATATTTTGCACTGCCTTGTTTTGAGTGATTCACTTTCATCTTGTAAATCCTCTCTGTATAGCACAGCTGAACTCATCTCCTTTTATATGAACTCAGTGTTTGGAGGTGGATGCTTGTTTGCTCTGTCTTTATTGCACTGAAAAACAAGCTCCAGGTAGGAGCAGGGTCACATTTAGATTTTGCATGCCACACACATAGATTCTTTGTGCCACCCTGCATATCCCTTTTATCTGTGCAAATAGGAAAGAATTTGGGGAAAGACTGTTCATTAAAGGGGAGATATTTTCACTTCATTTTCTGCTTGTTGCTCTTTCATGTTTGCCTTTAAAGCATTAGGCTGCAAGCCTGAGGGTTGGATTGAGCTTCTTTATCTGCTACTCTTTTCATTTCTGCATTTTGGTAATCTTGGGGATGGCAGGGGAAAACAAATCAGTTTGTAGGCTATGATGTCAGTCCTTCTCTTTGCCAAAAAGGTCATCCTCTTCTCCTAGCATGGCTACAATAGTGGAATTAACTGTACCTAGTCTCAAGTCATAGGCAAGCTCATTGTGAGGTCTCCTAATCCCTTTCTGAGAATATAAGGAGAGATTCAGAGTCCCCAGCTGAAATTAGGATCACTGCCACAATAACTGTGGATCATCACAATCTCCTGATATTTCTGTCTAAGAACCAAATCAAATCTTCATGAAAAATGATAAATGTAGGCTGCCATCTCATTGAAGAAGAATGGTCTTCCACTTAGGAGCATGTCTTTTTCCAGAAACTACTCCCCACACTCAAAAGCAGTACATTTCCAGGTGGCCTGGCTGACTGACAGACTGGGAGCTCAAACTGAAAGCCCTCTCAAGAGGAGGAGTGGGAACAAGTAGGCACTGACAGGGAAGGCAAATCTGACTCTTCAGCAACAACATGACCTAAGGTCTTAATAAAGTGCTACATAATGAGAAGAGCCATGTAAAATCCTCGTGCTCAGAATATGAGTATTTGCATTTATACACAAGGTACAGCACTTGCAGCTGTATTTAATTTTGTGGGGGGTTTCATGTGACTGAGAACAGGTCACAGGTTGGGAAGGTGGTGTTGCCAGTGGAGTAATAAAATCAGAGGCTACAGTCCTGTGACTCCCTTGTGATTTCATGTCAGTAAGCAGGTCTAAAAGACCTCTTTAACATTAGTAGTTCATTATTTTTTAATGATGGCTTTTTTCTAAACACCCTCTGAAACACTTAATGCTCTCAGGAAGCGTCTGGTGGTAAATTAGACAAAAAGCCTCAAAATTACAGATCAAACTTCAGTGATCTAAGGGAGCAGATTTTTAAAACTCTGTTCTCTGACACTTCTTCACATCACATGCAGATTATGTACTAAATGCAGATTTCATCCAAACCTTTTCTGTGAGCAGTCAGTTTTATTCTGCAGTTCTTCAGCGTGAGTGCAAGCTGAATATCCAACCCTGGAAAGAAACTTTTAAAACATTAAAGATCGGGTGAGTAATGGCTCTAATTAGTTTAAAACAGACAAACAAAAGAACTGTGTACTATATTTTTATCAACTGAAGTGCATTAAGAGATAATAAAATAGATAATCAAGTAAATACTGTGATACCTTTGGCAAGACGCTGTAAAAGATCTTCATAAAATAATACATTTCCATCACACACCATTAAAAAGCATCAGCTATTGCACCTACCAAATGTAGCAACACCTGTGGGATGAGTCCTGGATTCTTAGATCAGCACAGTTTGTGCCTCTGGTTCCACCTTCATGGAGTCTCCTGGTTCCATACCCTTGGAGTAGGCCTTTCCCTTCACTGTAATCTCTTGCAGCTTTCTCCAGGTTCAGAATAATCAGTTGCCCATCTTGTTCTCAAGCATCTTTTGGTGTCTCTGATTACTGGTGAAGAAAGAAGGGGCTTTTTGGTGGGTTTGTTCCTATTTCTTTTTCTTTCAAATGAAAGCTGAGCTTCTGGTCCTCCCACTTAGTCCAGGAGTTGAGGCCCTGAGTTTTGATTTCTCTTGGCCATGCATGGAAACACAAAACCAATCACGGAGACTGTAGAGAACCTTTAGAAATGTGTTAACTCTCAGTGCTCCTTTCCAGACACATGTCATTGCATTTTATCTCATTTCAGATCGTCCCTAACAAGTACTCAGTTGTCAGTAATAAGGCCAGTATGAGGTGCAACAACACAAAAGTGAATCCTAGATTGGGATTTTCAACAGACCAGACTTCTCCCTTTGAATGTGAGCTTGTTTATAGCAACCCAAAGCATCAGTGTTGCCAGAATACCCACCTCTGAAAATGTTAGCTGAAAGTCACTATTTAGTGATTTTCTCTGGTTCAACACAGACCTGAGACCCTGGTCCAGATCTTGGTCCCTTGGCCTAAGAGGTGCTGGTGGCTTCAGAGGGACAGCATATGACTGCAAATAAAGACATTATTTGTTCAATAATGTAATCAAAATGGAAAAGTCAGGTTAGAAACAGAATAACACTAAGGAACAGCAATGAATGGACAGCTATTTAAAACAGCTCAGTGTACCAGGAATAGAGGGAGGGAACAACTAACTTTGAAAATCTGGATCTGATGATGAGAAACTCAAGGCCTGTGTTTGCTTGCACGTTGTCTGCTGTCCAGTTCTATAAGCTGCTGGGACAGGAGGGATTTCTTGTTACTTCTAAAGATCTTTATCAGAGATGTCTGCTGCAGAATATCATCCATCCATGTATTAATTTTTGCAGCTTTGGGGGGAATGTTTTATGAGCTGGCAAACAGACAGCAGTGCTTCGGCAGCCTCTGTGTCTCTGTCTCCACATTAGTTAAGCATCCTCTGCCAGCCCTGCACTGTGAATGAGTTTCTGTGTCACCAACACAGCAACGAGGCAGAGCAGGGGGGAGAGGAGATGTCAGCTGGTGGTCCCAGCAGTGCCCCAGCACTCTCCCAGCTGTCAATAGCAGCATGGCAGCTGCCTGGAGATGAACAGCTGAAATGATAGGGGAGCATGTTTATAGGCTCTGCTAATGCTCCTTCTGACCTGTGAATGATTTTGCTTGTTTTCCCTGGCATGTGTTGGGCTTAACCCTCCAACCCAGAGCTGGAGGCAGAAAGCAACCTCTCTGCTGGATGATCCTTCTTGCACAGGGCAGTGGAAGGAAAAGGAAGTTCAGAGAATTGTTAGAGGAGGGACTGTCCCACTGAGTGTTCTGACTGTGAATGTTTCTCCAGTGTGGACATTGCTATCTGAGCTAGGTGCCCTCAGCTCCTTTTGCAGAGAGAAGCAGCAGTAACCTCCTTCCAAGGAATCTGTCCAAAATAGATTGGATGAATTGTACTCTGGAGTACATGTTTCTTTCCCCAGTGACAAGGCCAGTGCTGCAGGAAGGTGAAAGGCCACAGATCCCGCTCTTAAATATGGCTTGATTGATATTTCAGGCTTTTATTTTATTTATTCAAAGGAAAGAAGAAACAAAGGTGATACTTGCCTGGCACTTAACATCTGTAGACCACAAAACATTTACTAAGAAAAATCATCGGTACCCTAACAGAACAATGGGGGTATAGCATTGCCTGCCTTTGCTTAGAAGAACTGGGTAGATCCTGGACTATCCCAAATTTCTAGCATGGGTTAAAAACACAACTTTTTGTCCTGCTGTTCAGGAAGGCTCCCTGACATCTGATCTCTCCTTTTGAAGGAAATAGGCCATCGATTGGCTTCCCTACCCAAGGAGTATGATCTAGGAACATATCAATTGTTTTATAATAAGAATTTTTAAGAAAGCAGAGCACATCCAGAATCACATGAAGTAATCAGCACGTCCGGGTTCATCTACCCTTTCCTTGAATGGCAGCAACATGAGAGCTTGATCTGTGCAATAAACTGCACAGAGTGGAAAATAAAACTAGGAGTGTTTTCCACTGGAGAAACTCCATTATTTTCTGAGAAGTCACTCCTGGTTTGTTCCTGTCTGAGACTGAGGAATTGCATCCACATGTAATCATGGTTTTAAGAGGTAATTTCAAAGGGCTGTAAGCCCTCTCTGCCTATCTTTTTTATTAAGAATGATGTTTTTTGGAGATCTTCCAATACTGAACACTCATGTAATTCAGTTATTGCTCCAAAAGTAATCCTGTTTATGATAATCATGGCAGGAGACCCAGGCTCTGCCTTCATGTGCACACCCATAACATCTGTGGTACTTGCTTGGATCAGTGGGCTGAGTATGTTTCATAGTTGTAGAATTTAGAGATCATTTTCTAAGCATTAAAATGATTCTGAGGGATTTGATGGGAGAGCTGGGCCAGTCCTTTAGCCTGTAATGTGTCACTGGCTTAGTCAGCACCCTGTTCCTGCTGTCCTGATGGGACAGCTCTGAAAAGGGCTCTTTTATAGGGTGAATGGAGGCAGCCACTTGGTGAGTAAGGAAAGCAGTTAAATAACCTCTCAGATAAACAACAGGCTTGTGAGGGAAAAGCTGGCCCTGCTGAAAATCCGACCCCGTCTCTGAATTGCTCTTTGCTGCCTTCACTGATGTTTCTGGTTCTTCTTTCTCTCTTCATTATTAGGGCTGCACAATCCTCAGCTTCCCTGTGGCTCTTCTTTCTAAAAGCTGTTGTGGCTCTGGAGATTCTGGCTCTCTTTCTAAAAGAGGTTCCATCCTCTCTGGCACAGAGGTGCAAATGGGGAAGGCAGCAATGAGAAGAAGATGCAGTCCTGTTAAGCTAGGCTGGTGAAATGCTTTGCAGTCTCTGAGCAGCTGTGGTGAGGTGATCTACCATCATCCCACCCTGCTGTGCTCCTTCACACTGCCTAGCAATACAAGTGGCTTCAGTTCTGCCTGGGGAAGGATTACCACGTGGTGGGCACCTGAAAGGCCCCATTAGGGGGTTCTGCTGGATCCAGGAAATGCAGTTCACATTGCCCTAAACCACATGCAGCATGGTGGCATGGGATAGACACAGACATGGATGGAAGCTCATGCAGGGCCAGGTGGGGAGGGCACTAAGGTGGCATGAAGGTAGTTTAGGTTTCTCTCCTCTTGGTCTGGCAAGTTCTGTACAGAATCTCCAGGCAACTCAACAGATTCCCTGTCCTTGGGAATCAAAAATAAAATACAAAATAAAGAGCAAGAAATTTGTTTTAAACCTGAGGACTTCAGTGTTCTGTCATGATAGAGTAGCAGAGCAGGTCCTGTGTGCATTATATTGGATCCTTGGCTTATACTTTGCCATGCTGTGACCCTGCTAGCACAGCTGATTGTATGCATCAAATAGCTCTGCTGCCCATTCACTGGAGAAGAATGAATTAAATTCTTTAAAAATGAACTTACATGTATCTCTCAGTCTGTCATTTGGGTCATACTGATCTCTCTTGGATGCTCCATCTCTACTGCTTATTGGTACACACTCAGAATTGTTGTCTGACACAGAAGCCCACTGGTGTGGGACAGCCTCCATGGTTCACCTTGGAACACATGATGACATAGTTCATGTCTTCCTAAAACAGAAAATGATTTTAGTCTCCAAGGAGCTGTTGGAAATGGGCCCCAGCTCATGCCAGCTTCCAGTGCTTAGCCAGGAGTTGCTTGGGAGAATTAAAGTTAGTATAACTCTAAAGTAAGCAAAGGCACATGAATACTTTAGGAGTAAAGAAAGTCAAGTTTGAGTGCCCTGGAAATATCCCTTGTCACTGCTGTTATTGTTGCCTCTGTGTACACTAGGAATTCCTGCTGAGAGAGATTGCTCCAGAGTACTTCCAATGGTGCACCTGCAGTTATGCAGTTGCAGTGAGGAGGAACCTGTCAGTCTTAGGGCTGTGACTGGCCACCAATTTCTGACAGTTTTGCCCATCTTTCAGAGGACATGATGGGCTTGAAAAGAAGCTACAGCAGTTAGGACAAAGCAGATCTTGAGCAGCTCCAACACAAATCTGTTTGCCCTCAGTGTACCATTGTGGGTATCATTTGTAAGTAAGGAAAGGAATGCAGAGAGGAAAGTCTGTACAAGTAGGTATCGTGTTTGTGAGGAAAAAGGGTTTTTCCAGAGACCCAACTCTTAGAAAACCTTTTTTATTCTCAGTCTGACTCCCCCTTTGTTTACCCTGCTCTGCACCAAATCCCCTCATCTAATGGTTTTGCTTGGCATCTTTTGATTCCATCAGTCAGTAGCTGTGTTAACAGAAGTATCTCTTCAGCTTTTGACAAGATTTTTATATTACATATTTATATAATGATAATGCCATTATATAAAACATCATTTTTTTTTCCTTTTCAGTGAGGATCGAGTCATTGAACATTACAAGAAACTAAATGGTCAGACAAGAGGTCAAGCAATTGTGAAGTAAGTGAAACAAGAATGATTTCTTCATGACTTCTGTTTGATTACGAAGTGTTGCTACAGAACTGTAAATACAATATGCAGCTATGCTTCCCATCTCATGCAATGCTTAATTTTAAAGTATTTCTTGGCATAATTATTTATTTATCAAAGTTTTTTTTCAGATCATCCTCTCAGCTTCTCAGACGTGTTATTCTCTTCTGTGTTGTTTTGCAGTTACATGAGCATTGTAGAGTCCCTCCCAACATACGGAGTGCATTATTATGCAGTAAAGGTACGTGCTACAAGAAGGTCCTTCCCTGAATTAAACTCTTGTTGGAGAGGGAGGGAGAGAGGTACAAACAGCCATCCTGCTCTCAGAATACAATACACTGCTACTAAAGTCTTGTTTCACTTCCTGAGGTAGGATAAACTTATTTCAGCTGTGTGTGCATGTTTAGTAAATACAGTTCCAAAGAGGAAAATCCTGTTCTTAGAGATAAAACTCCTGCAGTCCTATTGTGCTGGAGTGTTCAGCTCAGTCAGCAGCATGGCAATGCCAGTGAACCACCACCAAAGGGACAAGCCAGACACATCTCTGGCAGACAATCCTTTCTGTAGCTCCAAGAGGTCAGATCTCTCCCAGATGGCAGATCCATGAACACATATTTAGGGTCAGCCATGACCTGCATACTGTAGCTCCCCTGACATGAGATATGTAGATGAATACAGAGATAGTACATCTTTTTAATGCCAGAACAGTCTTGTACTCTAGAGATAGGTAGCACATTCTCATCCCCGAACAGCTGTCCACTTCTGTGTGGACTTCATGCAGCTATTCATGCAGTTCCTCATTCCTTTTGTATAATGATTTATCATCAAAATTTCTAGCTTTATATTATTATTATTATTACTTTTCTGCCTGACCAGCTGTGTAGGTTTGGGTTTTTTTAAGTAGAGAAATCAATAAACATAGAAAGAAAGCTAGAGCCACATTCCCCAGAGTATATTCCCTCATTTATCACCCCTGAAGTTTTGATGTGTTTCATCATTATCTCTGTGCACAGATCATATGGTTTTTCATACATCTGCAATGTCTTGTTCACATGGGGTACTGTAAACCCACAAATATCTGACTCTACCTGTCTCAGGAGACGTGTTTCTAGTTTATTCCTGCTAATAGGATGTAATAATAAAGTTAATATTATTTTGCAAAAAGCATTAGCCTCATCTTTTCTCAGAGGACAGGATCTCTCCAGCACCCTTTGCATCCAGATCTCTTAGACAGCTCTAGATCAAGAAAAATCAATCTAGTGGATTGGGCTGGATGTTCAATACTGCAAAGATATGAGAGCTATTCCAGTGAGCTCCCCATGGTCAATAAGCAGCAGTGAGCAGCAATGAGGCAGCAAATATTGCACATAATAGGGTTTGCTTCTGCCTGATGTGGGGGTTTGGTCTTGCTGGTTTTTACCCTGCCATTCTCTATCACATTAACAGAACAGATGTAATTTCATTGAGGACTTCAGCTCAGTAAATTGCAGAGACTGGGATCAGATATCAGCCATTACTCCATAAGGACATTTTATTGCACACTCAGACACAAAGCAGTTGGGTCTGAGCCTGTCAGACCTTATCACTTGGTAGCTCTCAGATCCCATTACTGCTGCATTTTCAAGACTAATGCTAAAATCCCTCCACATAATTCAAGTCAGCTGGTTGACTCGCTTTCCTTCCTCTCCAATCTCTGAGTGTTCAGACTGAATAATTTACAGGGAGGAGAAAGAGGATGCACCGCTGCACAAGGGACCCATGTCAAACCTCCTCAGCACCCCTGACAGCATTTTGAGTAACTTGATCACATGTGATGTATTTTAAATTGTTTTATATGTCATGGCCAAAAGTGAAACAGATCTCTTCTAAACACTGTGGAGCTTTGTGACTTGCAGGAACTCAGCAGGGGGAAATTTAACAACACCCGTTCAAAGATATTACTTAGAAACAAATCTTCATCTTGAGCAACAACACAGAAAATCTCCAGCATTTCCCCATCATAGTCAATATAACTCCCTCTGTTTTCTATTTCAGGACAAGCAGGGAATTCCATGGTGGTTAGGACTTAGCTACAAGGGGATTTTTCAATATGACTACCATGATAAAGTCAAACCAAGAAAGGTAAGTGTTTACTTTTCTACCAAGGTCTGGGCTTGCCACACATGTCACAGCTTGAGTCAAGGGTGTGATGTACACCAAATGCTGGCATTGGTTCATGTGATTTTTGAAGGATGTTTGTTTTCTCCCATACTTGTCTCAATGTCTGCAAAGAATTAATGGACAAAAGTAGCTCATAATTTATTAAAAGTTGTGGGGTTTGGAGGAAATAAGTGTCACTTAATCTTGCAATTTATGGGTTTTTTTGTGTGATTCATAAGACATAGATGGGAACTCAAGGGCTGATCCCCTCAGGTTCTGGAGGCCTTCCATCCACTGGCAATGGTGGACCGGGGGTGCTCAGCCAACCCTTGATATTGTACTGTCAAGCCATAAATGATCTGAGAAAGGGATGAAGAAACAGAAAAACTGTTTCCATTTATTACAAAAAGAAAATTGCATTATTTTCTCAGGACCAGCATTACATTTGATAAGCAACAATTTTCCTAACTGAAGAGTTGATGTCAAGGTAACAGGGAAAGCTGACTTTCAACACATACATTAAAAAAAGGCAAGGGAATTCTTGTTAAAGGAATTAATTCTTGAGCTCAGACTATGAGGGAGACCCGCGTGTTCTGATTTTCCCAAATAAAATGCCATATAATATAAGAACCCTCATCCCTGAGCACAAGCCCTGCAGGTGAGAATGTAGAGCCTGTTAGCAACAGCGTTTGTTGCACTGCAAACCTGTGGAGACACCAAGAGGCAAGGCTTCAGGCTGGCTTGCAGGCTGCAGAACTGGATGATTTGGAGCAGCTAGGCAGCTCTTCCGTGGATGCAAAAGCTTCCACAGTGAATTAAGTTCTGTATTTGTCTTTGCATTGTCTCTGTACCAATTATTCTTTCACCTCCTCTGGTCACATTGAAGTTGGACACTGCCTGGTGCTCGCAGAGAGCATCTTCTATTAAAATGAACTAGAACTGAGGTTTTGGTAGAAAACTGAACTGCTAAGGAGGCAGCAAGAGACAATAGGTGCATCAATTAGCCTTTTATTCACTGAAGGCTATTAATGGGACTTTTATTCATTAAAAGAAAGGACAAGGAGAGTAAGGAGGTCTTCACAAAGACTAAAAGACACATCTATTTGGGATCAATCATTACCTGCAGGGCAAGCCATCTTCACATATGGTAGTTTAGAACATGCCTAGGCTAGGTGTTTGCACCCACATATCTCCAGTAGTGCCAACCCCCCAGGGAAGACATGTACTTAAAAGATGCCTTCAAAAGTCTTAGGAATACAAACATTTCTTTGGAAGAAATTAGTGCCCTGCCATGACAGGACTCAGCCTTTCACACGTGATAGCAATTACTGTCATCACTCTTGGGATGAGAGGGTTGGTGGAGAGCATCAGAAGGAAGGAGAGGAGAGATCAGGTGCTCTGACTGCATTAGAGGAGACACATTTCCACCAGAAAGGTCAAGCCTCCTTTCTCAGCTTTTCTACTTTCTCTTCTCAGCTGTTCAGGGTGATCTACTCTGTAGCATTGGTTTTGGAGCTTGATTAAATCTTCACCAGCCTCTCTGTGTCCCCACTAGGCTACCTCTAGCACTCACACTGCACCTTAAATCAGGGGCTTTAGGCATCTCTGATCCTTCTTCTCCAAGTGTAACCCTAAAAAAATAGGCTGCTGGTTTTCTCTTTGTTGGGAATTAGTTTTTTTGGTCTCAGCAAATCATGTATGAAATCCATCAGACCCAAAACCATGGTGCTGCCTTATGTATAAACCACTAAGAACTGTGGCAGAAGTGGTCATTTATCTATGAGGAAAGGTTGGGTGGGAAGGGAAAGCAGGAATTTCCAGGCTTGGATCTGTCCATTGCCACAATCCAGAGACCACAGCAGTGAAAAGACAACCTATATAAGCATTTCTCTGCTACATGATGCTTGCAAACCCCATCTGTCGGCAGAGCTATTCCAAAATGAACAGCCTAAGTCAGGGATGGGACTTGGACAGAGTGGCTGAGGCTTCGTTATTTCTCCATGGAGTGATTTTACCTTCTGTGGAGCAGGTAAAAAGACTTCTTACCCTACACAGGTGGTAAAACCCCTCTGGCAAGAGCAGATCAACTGCCTCAGTGAGGCGTAGTGTTTAATCCTCTTGCTAATTAGATTGTAAAATTGCACTCGATAACCCTGGTATCTGGGAGCAGCCTGCCACAGTATCTGATTCATTTCACTGCACCAGCATGTGCTGGTTCAAGTCTTTGCTGTGCAAATGGGAGGGGTAAACTTTACTGAACTTTCTGCAAGGTAAAATTAGTGGGGGAGGGGGAAAGAGATTATGGCTTTTTCTGATCTTTAATATTTTGTTCCTGCACACGGCCGATGCCAGAAACAAATTGAAAGATTACAATGGAAAAATAAGTCTCCTTGGAAAAAACACAAGGAGAAAATTTTAGCAAGAAACCAGCTGAAATCAAGACATTTATATTAAGTGCATAGTAAAAACTTTGCTTGCCTTATGAGGGAGATTGTAATGTTTTCCTATATGTCATCCTAGATAGATTTCCATGTTTCTTGTGCTTGTGAGTAAAACTGTAACACACACTAAGCAGCTGAACCTATCTCGGGCGATCCCATTAGCAGTCACTCAAAACCATGATTTCATTAAATTGCTGGAGTAAATCAGCCATGTGTCTCTAGAAAACTAACCAGGTTTGTCAGCAAATTAGATGAGACTGGAGAGGGGAATTGAGGCTGATGCAGGGCCAGAACCTCATCCTGCTTGCACTGTTCTCACTCAGGCATCAAGTTCTCCAGCATTACTGGGGATGCAGCTGAGATGGGTATCTGGCACCTAGTCCTGGGTGGTTCAGGTGGGAATGCAGGGCTATTAAACTGGAATGCAGTTGTACCTAGACTGCAGAGACTAAATGTGTCTCCCTGTTTCTATTTTTATGTTTCTTCCTGCCTATACTTGAATTTTGTGGAAGCCCTGAATCTACCCAAAGCCATCACTTTGAGGGTCATCCTTTTTCTTCTGTCTGTTGAGGACCATCTCACAGACTCAGCAAGCCCTGTCAAAGGCTTCCCCTTGAATGTTGCCTGTTGTCGTGCAAATTTGGTCCCTATGAGTTATAATCTGCTGGCTGTTCATTCTTGGGTATAAAATAATTGCAAAAGTTTTGGTATGCTACACAAAATCCAGCTGAACAAGAAGAAGAGAGTATCAAATGTGGAAAGATGGCTGCTGTCCTGCCAACCATATATTGAGGCATTCTGGATGCTGGGCTTGCAGAACCAGTGTCATTTGTGTAGGAGCAGCTCACAGCTTCCAGGGTGGACAGAATCCATTTTCCTCTGTGTTAAACTTAGCTTCTACAAATGCTTTCTTGTGAAAACATCAAACCCATCATTTTCAGTGAAGGGTCATTAGAGAGTTTTTTGCTTGAATTTCAGAGCAACTGGAAAGAAAGCCAAAGCACTGCAGCAGCCCAGTGTGAGCATTTGTCTATGAGTGCTGTGTGTCCATTTTAACCAGCACACAGGGATGTGACTCCACTCCATCCCCAGAGACTGTACACAAAGAGCAGCAGCGTAGCCTGGAGCTGTGAGATCTGCACACCCAAGTAGTAGCACCAAGCATATCTCTGTTGTTCTAGTGAGATATTCCCACTGATTTAAGAGCCCAAAGGCATTTTTTAGTGCAAACAGCTTAACAGTTAGTAAACAATTAACTCCAAACTCAAGAGTGAATGATTAACAAAGTCAGCCAAAGGACTTCCATATGGCAGATAAAAAGACAGAGAAAATGTTTAACTTATCACCAAAATTAAAATTACCTTAAAGGAGAGTCTGGTAATGTTTAGTTGCTTTGTAAGAGATACGTCTATACAGTGTTATCTCATTTTCTTCTATAGCAAGCTAGTGGCAATGAAACCTAAAGTGAGCCTTTTTTCTCAGACTCATAAACATTATCACTGCTTACATTATCTGGTTACTGAAGAGAACCCAAAGGGAATAAAGATTTTCAGAAATAAGATAAAATGTGAGGCATCACAAAATTCAGCCATTAATGTAACTTGAAAAAGAAAAAATTCCTTGTGACAGCTACCAGTTTCTGCCATTTCTTCTCAGCATTACCCTTTCTCTGAGATTAAATGAAGCATGCTGTGAGAATGCTCTGTCACTTTCCATAAGGTCTATGCAACAGCCTTTGGGTTCTCATGACAAAGAATTTAATTTTTAGTTTGTAGACATCATGAATCCAAAGCAAAAGTTGGGTTGACTTCCCATTTAAACATGCAAAAACAAGAAGCCAGTTGGACTCATCCTACCAAGCAATGCAGAGCAGAAGTAAATTCAGTAGTTTTAAGTGTCTCATCAGAGAAAAATCACCAGCTTATCAAGATTATGAGCAAAGTAATCAGCACATTAATTGTGTCCAGAAAGTGAAAGATTGCTGTCCAGTGCCACTCGGCCTTTTCCAAACAACAAGAGATAGAGTGAACTTTCCCAATTCCAGAGGCAAAATGAGATATTTACACAGGAGGAGCAATAGCCTAATTAAGAGCTGCTTTATTGCAGAACAAATAGATCCTCTCTGCTTTAGGGCATAATGAACCATTGTCAAGTCAGTAATTGTATTGATGGAGTGGTTAAACTTGTGCTTCCTGTGGTGAAGGAATGACAGACCAGTAACTTAAAAAAACTTAAAGTAAGGATTGATGTGAAATGTACAGAAAGTAGTGAATGATGGGGAGGAGGAAGCTGACAAATTGCTCTCTGTCCTAACTGATCATAGAACACAGGGAGAGTCAAAAAGGCAAAAGAAACATTAAATTGAAATTAGTTACAGGGAGCTCAATTCATTTGCACAGCTCCTTGCCACATGATACAATAGAGGCCAAGAGCTCAGAAGGATTGAAGATAGCACTAAAAGTGTGACTTTCCATCCAGGGTTTTAACACTGAGTTGGTTATTTTCAGAGAGAATTTTGGGAGGGGTTATAAATCCTCATGTTGAAGGAGGGCGTTTGATTTGACACCAAGTTGGTTTCTGTTGTCAGAGGTATGGAGCATGTGTCTCACTCCTCTCACTGGCATGCTGCTGAGCCACAGGGTGTATTCAGAACAGGCTGGACCTTCTCTAGGGCATCCAGAATCAAGTGAGGTCAGAAAATGTATTTGATTCATGTTTCATTGTTCTCCTCATCATTTCCTAGGACCTTTGCAAACACCTTTCCATTGCAGACAGGGATAGCAGATTTCAAATTTACAAATGATAAAAAACGAGCAGAAACCATTTCCAGGAAATACTGGTTTAAAAGCTGGTGGAGTCTCAGTGGCACTGCTGTAATAAATTATTCACTGTGATTAGCAGGCTGTTAAGGACTACCTGCTGACTCCTTCTGCTCTGTGCTTTCATTTCTCTTCCCCTTGCTGATCCCTTGTGCTTCTTGGGTTATGGACTTGGCTGTAAACTGAACCAGTCTTCAGGTCACAGTGGGTTCAACTCATTTTATAGTGCAGTAATTCAGTCTTGGTTTAGTATTTGGAAATGTGGAGCATGGAAGGAGGGAGACATATACTAAGCAAGGTTCCTTACCACACTGTTCCTTCTCCTAGAGAGAGGATGCTCACCCAATTTCTCTCCTTAAAACATAATACCCAGACCTGCAAACACTGAAAAGCAGGCACAGTTTAAAGCCTGTCCCTGCAGAAATGCCCTATTCCATCCCCATAGGACAGGAGACCATGTTCTCACCAGCACCTTTTTTTGCTGCTGTTTGCCCTCAGTTTGGGATTTCTACCATCCAGCACCAGGCACTCCCCCTTTCAGCACACAGTACTCCCTGCCTTACCAATGTGCCAAAGAGCTGCCAACCACACTGGGAGCTGAATAAATGACATCAAAGCACACTGGGCTGGAAAGCAGGATTATGTCCCTGACACTGAGAACTTCCACAGGATTTGGCTGGACATGCCACTGGGCTGTGTTTCAGTGAACATTTCTTTTGGCAGCAGTATCAGCTGAAGTGGCCTTCAGCACTCTCCTCCCCCATCACAATCCTGCCCCCACTGCTCACTTCCTCCCCTGGGCCCCCTCCTCAGCCATCCTGGTATAGCTGTGCAGTTGGGAAGGAAACTGCTCCAGAGAAGGGATTGGCTAGTTTAGCACCACCCAGCCATAAAAAGTGGTCACTCTCAACCTCGATCAGTTCCCAATCCCATTCACCATCTGACCCACAATCAGTATCCTACAGCAAAGCTGCAGGAGCTGGATATGGATACAGGCTGCATAAATCACTGCAGCCAGAGAAAGAAGCAGCCATTAACCTACACAGTAACTTTGTGGAGCGAGACAAGAGCTTCACAGCTCAGAACAAGTTGGAAGGAGTTCAACTGCATGGAATTTGTCATAGTTGAACCAGGATGAATTAACAGTTGGGTATAAGGTCATCATCCCCACTTTTTTCTCCGCATAAAAGTTGGTAAAATTTTGCTTTGGTGTGTCTCCCAAACAGGGCTGATTTCAGACAGGTGAGTAGATTGTCTAGGTAAATGAACTTTTTAGAATCATACAGTAGTCATGCTCAGTTTCCATTATGTAGGTAAATAAGTAGTTTTATCAACTAGAATGCTTGCAAACATTAATACATAGTCTTAGGCACTGCTGTTTTATAAAGAAACCAGCACTATTCTGGTGGTTTAGTGTGCTGTGGTGATACCATTAGACATATGGTTCCCAGGGCTTTCTGTGAGAACTTACATTCAGAAAGGCTAGAGCATGACGTCCCATCCCATGATCTAGCCAAGTCAAGCTCATGGTTACCATTAAATATAGGAGTAGTCCCATCAAAATAAAACTCCCTTCTCTAAGCCCTTTGTCGTATTCAGGTCTTAAAGAGTGATTCTGTGTAAAAGCAGCAGCCAAGTCTTAAATGATTCCGCAGCACACAGCAGGAACTTCAACAAGATGCAAAGACAAATCACTCCAACAGCACAAAGTGAAACAAATTGGACCTCAGAGCCCTGGAGTTAGGGTGGAGATCTGGAGAGAGATTGAAACCTCCTTGAGCACTTATGCTTGGCTCTGAAGTGGTAGCAGGCTCCTCCACACCCCACCCTGCTCAGATGCTGTCTCTTAGCTCACCAGGGCTGTTCCAAAGGCCTGGGCACTTCTACCATCAGATGAAGCCAGGCAGGGGTCCCATTACTCAGTGGTTGTGGCTATGAGGCGCCTTTGGTCAGGGGTCTGGGCAGGAAGCTCAGAAGGTTCACTGCAGCCATCACCATGAGAGTGGGATTGCTGCTGCCATGGCACCCCCTGTGCAGACACCCAGGATCGCGGGAGCATTTTCAGTCACACATTGCTGTGCAATGCCACAGCAGCATGGGATGGGAATGGTGATTCCTGAATTTTGGTTCCAAGACAGAGGAGAGAGTAGCAGTAATGGTTTGTGGGCAGCACAAATCCTTCTAGGGTGCCACAGCTGATTCATAGGCTACAGACTGGGCATCCTTTTTCTAATACATGGTGCCAGAAAGGAGAGCCCTTCAATGCAGAAAGAGCCAGTCCCTTTGATGTCCTTTCAGAGAGTAAAAGGGAGAAAGTTTAACTTAAACCAATCAGGAAAAAAAGGTTATTTGTAGATCTATTGATTTAGACACACACAGCATGGTGACAGCAATGCACAATCTAACAGCAGCTACCAGATATATATGTGCAGTGAAAGTGGATTTGGTTGTATATAAAGTCAAAGTCTAATCTCCCAGTCTGTGTACAGTGACAGACACAAATATCAAGTTGCATTTATTTAGACAAATAATGCTTTGTCCAAATAGCAGCTCTTCCCTCTGTGATCTGATGCTCTGCTGTCTCTCTGAGCCAATAAGCCACTTTGAAATTTAATAGGGAATTGTGTTTCCATAATGGAAATGAATGCAGAGTGGTTATTATATAGACCTAGATGCAATTTGTATTTGTTCAAGCCAGAAATGTTTGCTGGGGTGGTGTTGTCCCACAAGAACAGCATACAGCAAAAGGGATCTCAAATTGGACCAGAAATTGTTTGTCTGTTTGGCAAAAAAAGAGGCCTGAAGCCTGAGGCGAAGAAATAATTAGATAGTGAGCTGGGATTGCTGACAGACCACTGAAAGTCCCACTTAGCCAAGCCATTCTCTCATTCCATGAGGGAAGGGAGGAAGGCAAGCCTCTGGGAAGATCATTGGTAGGGCTTTTCCCACATCAAATCACTCAGGAAATATTTTCTTGGTTTTTTTTCCTTGTTTTTTTTTTTCTTGTTTTGAGAAGCAAAAGAAAAAAAAATACCCCAAACTAATAAAAATAAAGGAATGAATGGAAGTGTGGCAGGATGGAGGACTAAGTTATGGAGCAGTGGCATCCCCATCTCATGACCCAGGGGCACCCTCAGCAGTGGGTCACACTAATTCACAGGTGACAGCCCACGGAAATCTCTTGGTAAATCTGTCCCTGAAACAAGAGCCCATTTGTTTGAGCTAAGATGGTGCTGTTCTGCCTGGACCAAGTCCTTCCTCCTTCACTCTAACTAGTTTGACAGAGGTATGATTGATGGGAGCAGGGCTGGCTTGAGGCAGAACACAAATCCATGCCCGGAAACCATGGCCCCACTGAAATCACTGGGACAAAACTGCCATTGACTTCGCTGGCTCTGTGATTTCCATAGAGTTTAAGGCCAAAAGGGACCTCTCACAACCTCCACTCTGACCTCCTGCATAACTCAGCTCCTAGAATTTAGCTTGCTGGTTTGTTCAGTGGAGGAAATTACATTTCCAAGGAGGAATTTTTTTTGTTATGTTTGTTTTGTCTTTAAACTGCAAGACTTGGGAGTTTGTAGCTTCACTCATGCAAGCTGTGTGAAAATACTGTCATTGTTTTAGTTCCATTGTTTAATACCAGTTTTAGTATTGGGATCTCATCCAGTTCTGGCTCTTGCCCATAGTGTAGGCAAGGGAAGGGGTTGCATTTGGGCTGTTAGAAATGCTCCACATTATTTCTCTGCCTTTCCTAGAAGCCATTCAGAGTATCCAGTCTGGGTGGTAGTCCGTGCATTTGGAGGGATGATTGTTCCTTCTGCATAGTGTGATTAACAAAGCATTAATCATCTAGGAAGTGGCAAGACTTGAAGGACTGGGAGATGCCATATAGGTCAGCAAGTCCAACAGCAGTTGGTCATTTATTAGATCTTTGGAATCAAAGAAAAATATGGGTCAGAAAGGCCTCTGGAGGTCTCTAGTCCAACCTCCTGGTAACAGTTGAGCCACCTTTAGAGTTTGATCTGGTTACTCATGACCCTAGTGTTTGACCACTTGCACTGATTGTTTTGGGACTTGGGGTTTTAATTTATATATCTTCTAATAATTTCCCTTGCTGCAACCCTGCAGCCTGTGTCTATTGCCTCTTATACTTTCACTGGGCACCTCTGAGCAAAGTCTGTCTCCATCTTCTTTGTAAATCCCCTTTGGGTCATAAAGCAGAGCTAACAGCAGGTAGATCCTCTATGGATTTCTGCAGATGATTTGATTCTGGACAGCCACCAAGCATGCTGTCTGGAACCCTTGAGAGTGTGGAGAGTGTGTGCATTCAGCCTGTGCCTCATCTCAGGTGATTCAGCACACAGAAAAGAGAAAGAAAACAAGACTTCTGGGCTTTTATATTTGTTTTTTAAGAGACCAAATGCAAAATGGCTCACACTGTGCCCCCACAGCATGCCCAGCCATAGTGCACGTTCCCCAGTTCAGTACCGAGTCTGGCTCTCCTGGGCACAGCAGGCAGAAAACAATATCAGGAACCCCGTACCTCAACCTCAGGATTTGGAATTATTCCAAAAGGTACCATTTGGGCATGTTTCTCTAAGTGCCATAGTCCAGAGAGCACTGTGCACCAACCTCCAGTGCTGGCCTTCAGCAACCCCCTCTGTCCTGTGCCTGAGCTGAAGGGCAACACAGAGCAAGCAACAGCCTCATCACTGCCAGGGGTTCCCAAATAAATGGCACAGCACTTCCACTGAATACCCTGGCAAGGCTCTCTGAGCATAAAGGGACAGAGCACAGCCCAGTGCCTAGCACTAACTCAGGTCCCCACACGTCTCCAAAAGTGCAGGTCACCCAGGCCATGAATGACCAAGCCAGAAGCAATCCCTGATATTTCATTCACAAAAAAACATTCCCTTCTTTATCACAAACCTCCAGCATTTTTCAAATAGTCTGATGCTGACCCTGCCTCCTGGGGTGTGCAAACTCCTCAGTACCAGCATGATCAATAAAAATGGTAAAAATTCCTTCAGACCCACATGGCTGAAATGCATGCAGGTCCCTGGGCCCCCTCTCCTCCAAGCTCAGCTTAATTACGGACCAGCCAGCAAACCACAAGTGTGCTCACAAAAGAAGATTGCGTCTGAAGGGTTTTGACTGCAGCTCTTTGTAACTAGTCACAAACATCTGGTGCCTGGCAAGCTTGCCAGCCTCTTGGAAGGGGTTTCCAGTGAGAAAATTCCTGTAGCTTGCACCTGAATTCTCCACAGCGCACCATGCAGCACTCAGATCTCTCTCCTGGCTCTTTTTCTAAGCTGCCAGCTTTGTAGAAGCCATTTCTGGCACTGGTTTCCCATCATGGCTTCCTCACCCACCCCAACACATTTTAAACAGTGCATGTGGTCTGATGGAGAGCAGTTACTCCCTTGAATGTTCACAAGTTGATAAGCAGTTTCTCAAATTCAAGTGATAGTGTCAGTTCCAGTTTTATTGACATGATGAAACAGAGATCATGGTGGGGACAGGCCCCTTGGAGGAGGAGGGAATAAGGGTAATTATTTTCTCTTCTTTTACTAGCCCCTTTCACATGCATGTGTGAGTGTGCAGCTGTGTTCAAAAGCCAGTCTCATGGATACTTCCTTAAGTATTTGTTGAAGATTAAACCATCTCATGTGCAGCCTGTAATGATGGCCACTACCAAAATTGTTCCCATCTGAAAGCTGCCCAGTGCTGCATGATCCAAAAGGAGTTGCTGACCTCAGAAGAGAACCCAGCAGGCAAACCACCACATCACAGACTTGGCCCTCTGCAGCACTGCTAATTGTCCCCTTGTCTGCAGGCACTGAGTGAAGACAGCTACTCAAGGGCAGAGGAACTGTGCTCTAAGCTTGTGTTAATGATTGACTTTCTCCTAAGCCCCATTTCCAGTGTGTTTGGGGAGATGCTGTCCCAGTCCCTGCTGAGGTACTCTTTGTCAAAGGATGATTGCACCTCTGATGCAATCCCAGTAAAACCAATACAAGTTGTCCCACCCACCTGTGCAGGCATTAGATTCAGCCCAGGAAATTAACTAAAGACAGCCATAAGCCTAATAACCCAAAACCAGACCCAACCTCAGTGCAAGGAGAGGCAAACCTGCCATGAACATGGATGCTTTGACTCAAACCAGCCCCAAAACCAGCATGCATCTGTTGTCACTGCATTTCCACAAGATCCTGTTGAAATTACGACCAGCTCCCTGCTGGGGCTCTATTCCCCAGTGAAGGTTGCAAGCACCAGCGTGGTAAAAGGATCTTGATGGGTAAAAATTATGCTTCCATTTAGGAAGACCTACTAATGGCAGCTTGTGCATCTGTCACTGCATTAACAACATCAATTTGAGACCATACATAAGGCGAGCAACTGGTGAAGGGAACAGCTTGCTTACATTAGGAGGTCTGGCTGAAGGGGCACCTTTGGCTTTGTTTCTCTGGAGGGATTGTGATCAGCTAACAGGAAAGTGGATACTTTCTTGTGGGTGTTCATATTTTTGCAGATTGGATTCCTTTTCTGTAGGAAGGGGGAGACCTCTCAGATCAATGTGGGAAAAAGGAGTGGGACACTGTAGAATATTACTTGGGGAGCAAATGGAGCACAATTACAGCAATGGTAAAACACACGTGTATGTTTGGGAGGGCAGAGCTATGGAATAAGAGACACAAACTTAGGTTGTGGGGTCACTTCCACCCCCTTCCTCCCAAGAGTCTGGATTTGCCTCCTTCTGCCAAGGAAAACAACAAAGCTAAATATAAAAATGCAGCAATCTGGGGAGCTGCTCCAGTGCCCAAAACGTAGGTGTCTAATGCTGTTTTAGGCACTGCGGGTGATCCAAGACATCTGCGTGGGGCTTGGAGATACAGCGCCGGACCTATGTCAGGCTCCCTCCCACCCGGGGCAGCAGCCAGGGGCCAGGCTGGGAACCCTGGGGCATGGAAAAGGGCACTCCATGCCTACATTTGGGCATCTGAACAGCTTCCCCAGAGCCCTGTGTGTTTGGACAGTTGGAGTTAATCATAGAAGAGAAACGAGAAACAGAGCTTCCCTTAGCAAACAGCACTGTGAGATTTGGTAGCAGAGAGGGTAAAACAGAAAAGGATCCGAGCACAGGGGACAGTCCAGCAGAGACAGAGGAGGAGGATGGGCAGGACAGCATCCAAACAGAGCAGCTGCCAGCAGCTCAGGAAAGTTTCAAATTCCTTCTGCGCCACGCCGAAGTTTAGTCATAAATGACAACGGGGGACCTGGGGACAGAGGGGTATTTTCTGAAGGGTGTGATCTGCTGGCTTTTTAGACTCTTATGTGTTCCACATGTCTGAACGCCTCCCAAACACGTCCTCTGCACATGCCGTGCAGCACAGCCGCCTTGTCCTCCCCGCCTTGCAGATGGGCATCTGGAAGCACGGAGGGATGTTTTCAGCTTGACCCCAGTTGTTGTCTGTGGGAGTTAAGGCCCCAAACTTCCTTTTCATGCCTTTGAAGCCAGGCACTTAAAGAGGAGTCAGACTTCAGCTCCCAGCTTAACCCTTTCACCCTGTGTCTGTCCTCCCTCGGTGGGTAAAATAATGGGTGTTTCTGTGCTTCATTTGGTGTTTACAAGTTTTATGCAGCAATTAATATTTCCAGTGGAGGAATAAAATAATCCCCTAAGGACAATATAACTCAGCCTTTCAGACTTCCCATCTCTCCTGGCTCCCTTCTTCCCCTACCCCCTCAGCAATGTGGACAGCCCTAGAATATGGGGTAGCTCAGTGCCCTTCTTAATCCCTACCCTTCCTTCCAAGAAACTCTGTTACAGAAAGGAAATAAAAAGGGGGGGGGGGGGGGGGGGGGAAGCCTTGCTTGGAAACTAACAAATATTTTCTGCCCCTGAAATAACAGCAAGGAGAAAATTTTGGGTCTTCTCTGAGGTTTGTTTTATTCTCAAGATTTCAGCTCCACCAGCAGCTATATCAGTGCAAATCAAATTACGCCTCCTGTTTACTTATCTCCAGAGCGCTGACACTGGCAGCCGAGGCTTATCTCCGCGTGTCAGGAGCCAGCGCCTTCCTTGGGGGTAGGACAGGAACTCCACAGAAGCCACTTGGAGTGGGAGAGGGAGTGTAAATCAGGGAAAGCGCTGCTGCCTGTGCTCCCCAGCAGCGGGGCTACGTTCCCAGCTCTGCTGCTTGCTGCGGGCAATGCAGGGAAGCCGAAGTCCGAGATGCCAAGGGGGGTGGAGGCTGCCTCCTCCCTGCGGATTGGCAGCCTGGAAGCCAAGGTTTGGATTCTAGCTTACTCATTTGTAAGGAAGAGGCAGTGGTGGAGCTGCCCGCAGTGGTGACGGTGTGATAGTTTGCGGAGCTGGCAGTATTTCGCTGTCACCGCGTCCTTCCCGCTGTCCTGAGGTCGGTCCGCCCTCCTGCCCGGGAGATGGGCGTTATTTCACTGAGAAGTGTGGGCACAGGGGCCGTGTAAAGCGCATCCCGCTGCCCAGGAGCACGCAGAGCCCTCCAGGGCTGGCCCGGGCTGACTCAGGGGCGAGGGCACGCCGCATTTCACCCCCATGAAAAGCTTCGTGCCTCAGTTTCCCCCTTGGTGGTAGTGTTGGCTTTGTCCCAATGCTGCTCTGAGATATCCCGGCAGGGCAGCCTGTAAAACAGAGGCTGAGCTATGACCTGCTCATTGCCGTGTTTTGTACCGCCGGGAGCACCTGGAGCCTTGGGCATCGCCACCACGAGTCTGACAGCACCTGGGACAGATAAACTCCCCTCGGCTCATGCTCCTGCCAGTTTTACGTGGATAAAAGCAGAGCTGGGTATTAGCACTGGGGTGGAGCGGGGGATCTCATCTCCTTCACCCCAGGGAGAGCCTGCTGTGCCAGAGGCCGATGCACCACCCCAGGTGCCAGCCCTCCAAGGAAAATGTAGTGGAATCCCGGTTTGCCCGGAGTTTCTGTGTGTCTTCAACACGCAGAGTGAAACCGGCGCCCTTCCCCGCCTGCCCCGAGCACCGAGCCCGCCGCGGGCAGCGGGGCCCGGCGGGCGGGAGGGAGGGACGGGAGAGCGGAGGGAGGGCAGGGGGGAGGGATGGAGGCCGCCGCCCGCCCCCGGGGCTGCCCCGCGGGTGCAGGCGGGCGGGACGCGGGGCCGGGGCGGAGCGCAGCGGGGCATTCCCGCCGCAGCGCCGGCAGCGGGGCTGGGCTGGGCCGGGGAGCGCGCCGAGGCGCCTCATCCCCTTCTTCTCCTTGCAGATCTTCCAATGGAGGCAGCTGGAGAACCTCTATTTCCGCGAGAAGAAGTTCTCGGTGGAGGTGCACGATCCGCGCAGGTGAGCCACGAGACGGGCCGGGCTGAGCCGCGCTGTGCAGTGCCGAGCCGGGCTCTGCCGGGCTGTGCAATGCCGAGCCGGGCTGTGCCGTGCGGAGCTGGTCTGTGCAGTGCGGAGCCGGGCTGTGCAGTGCCGAGCCGGGCCGTGCAATGCTGAGCCGCGCTGTGCAGTGCTGAGCCGGGCTGTGCAGTGCTGAGCCGGGCTGTGCAGTGCTGAGCCGGGCTGTGCCGTGCGGAGCCGGGCTGTGCAGTGCCGAGCCGGGCTGTGCCGGGTGCTGCTCCCGCTGCTGTGAGCCGTTCGCTGCGCTTGGTAGCTGGGGAACTCGCGAGAAGCAGCGGGTACTAAGCCGGGGGCTGCTGCTTCCTTTCAGCGGGACATTTCGGGTTCTGTTTGCGTTTTTGAGGATGTGTTTCCCCTCGGCTCTCAGCGGGTTTTTTTCCCCTTCCCTCTGTTCTGGCACCTTGTGACCCTTGGGACTGTGCGAGTCCGGTGCCTCAGCTGCAGTGCTGGCAGCCCTCGTGTGTGAAAGGGGGCTTTGCCTTGTCCCCGTGTTTCGCTCAGAGCCCGGAGATGAGCGCCAGATTTTGTACTCACACGCTTCTTTGTAAATAAATATTCAGTAGTGCAACTGAAAGCAATGGCACAGAACCAGAGGTTTACCACCGGCAGCCTGGATGAAAGCCCATCAGTCTTTTTGGCACAGGAGCCTTTTTTCTCTTACTTTGGAATCCTAATGTGAGAGTTCAAGGGACTGTGCTGCATCCCATCAGTGCGTTCAGCACCCCTGGTGTGTTTGCATTACTGGATGGTTGCTGCACACAGGGAGTGTATGGCTCTGAAAGTTGTTCTGACTAAAAGCAATGTCTCCTTTGCACTGTAAGTATGATCCCACTGATAGAAATCATCTCTCTGCCCAGATTTGATGTGTTGCTGGTAGTAGTGTGTTGCAGTCATCAGTCAGCTGTGATCCAGTTTCACCTGTTTCCCATGCCTATCTGTGTACTAATATATGTACTTTTATTAGGGGAATTTTGCATGCAATTTCTATCCTTATTTACCCTGTTATGAGCACAGCCGCACCAGTACAATGGTGCCTTTCTGCATAGGTGCATTTGTTAAAACAAACACTGAGTAAAGCAGCTCATGTCATTGTGCAGCTCCAGGTCAGCAGAACCTCTAAGCATCTGCTTAATATTAAGCATGTAAACAGTCACATGAAATCTAGCAGAGTGAATTCCCAAAGTCGAGAATACACTGGGAGATATTCCAGCAGCAGGAGCTGGGGGTAGTGCACTTCTTCCCCCACCGAGGCTCCGGCAGCTGGAGAGGCATCAGAAACGTGTGCTGGGAGCAACCAGCAGCCAGGAGCCCCTAAATGCCCTAAGTTCTGCCTGTTTCCTGAAGGAGCAGTTGCAAGAAAAAGAAAGGAAATAGCCCTGGGACCTTAAAATCATGGTGACATTTGCAACTTGATGTCGTGCATGAAATGTGACCGCACAGAGCAGCCTCTTCTCTCATTTGTATTTAGATTATAG
Source organism: Calcarius lapponicus (assembly GCA_039654755.1). NCBI lineage: Eukaryota > Metazoa > Chordata > Aves > Passeriformes > Fringillidae > Calcarius > Calcarius lapponicus. Next base: position 12,436,914 of record CM077463.1, read on the forward strand.
GAATTAGTGACACAGAAGAGCTTCCGTTCTTTATTCCATTGCTCTGTTTCTCTGACTCAACACCAGGAGGACAAAGCCCTGTCCCCTGTTGTCCGCCTGGTACTTTCTTGCAACAAAGGAATTAATTTGGTTGGATTTTGTATAATTTTGATTGGTTTTTGTATCCAGAGTGGCACCACTCAGGTGGAACTGCTGTTCAGGCTGTAATGCAGCGCAGCACGTTGCGGCGCCATTGGTGGGAAGACAGCTCTGGTTGTAGTCTCCTAGCCATGTGGGATGGACTCCTGCAAGGAGTTGTTCGGCATGTGGAGGCGGAGGAGTAGCCAACACAGTGCTCTCTCCACATTCCTCTGCTCCTAGCCAAGCCAGAGCCTGAGTCAGCGAAGCCACAGTCAGGAGAGCAAGCACAGCTCCGTGGTTGTGGCCAGGGCTGGGCAGCACAATGTATGTTTTTAATCCCTGCCTCTGCCCATGGCTTCCTGTCCCCAACAAGCCATTTAACCTCCTTTCATTGCAGTTACTTATCCCATAAAGGAGGAAAATGATACGTTTTAGGGGCTATCAACAAGATTAATTCCATAGCACATGTAGCATGCATGGAGGGAAGTCATGGATAAAACACCCATGATCTGTATCTCTCAGGTCTTCAAACACAGCTGTGAAAAGCAAGTCCACAGCTCTGACCATCAGTCTGCAGACATTCTAATGGAGTCTGCTGTTTTGATGGGAAACATGAACAGATTCCAAAAAGGAAAAAAATGAGAAATCACTGCTTTTACAGTGAAAAGATGAATGATTTGCAGAATATGTTTCTAAGAATTCAGGAGTAACTGTGTTTGAACTGAATAGGATGACAGCAGAATTAAGGCTTCAGCCCATGTTTGAGTGCCTTAATTTCCTTAGAGCTTTATGTGGCAGTGTATGCTGTGGTGGTTTGTGTCCTTAGACCAATATAAAGCATCCAGAGCTGGATCCACTCTCCAGTCTCAGCTTCAAGAACACCTCCCAGCACAGCCTTCATTCCCTGTCCAGTGACAGAAATGAGGCAGCCCAGCACCATCAGTTGCATCCATGGAGACTTTTCTCACAAGAACAATACTGGTAATAGGACAAGGTCTGTAGCACCATTCACAAGGAAAGGACTCAGCACAGGCTAACACTGAAACATGAGATCCCAGTTGTCTCAGACCTTGTTTGCATTGGCCATGGCTCCTTTCTCAGAAATTTCACTCTGATTTGTAGCTCCATAATTTGACTTTAACACATTTTGAAGCACTGAAAAAGCCCTGGTGCAATGGCTGTCAGCCCTCTCCCAGACTGAACATTGCCGGTAATTCTCATTTTGCTGCAGAGTTCTGGTTTTCTTTCATTCTTGGCTCTATCACAACTTTCTTCAATTGTTCACCCCTCCTGTTCACCTCCAACTTTGGACAAGGCAGTGGCCCACAAGCACCAGAAGAGAGGTGCCCAGTGCAGGTACAGGTGCAGGAGGGAACCTTAGCAGGCTTGAGGACTTGTGAGTGCTGGTGAAAGAGTTGACTCCCCCTTGCATGGCACAGTAGAGCTCCTGGGCTGTCCTGCAGTGCCACCTCCACACCTGCATGGCTCAGAGTCCCTGCTGACTGTGGACTCTGGCACCCCTCTGTAGCACACCCCAGGCTGTCACTTACACTGGTCTCTCTTCACCATCCATGCCCCTAAAAGTCTCACATTTCTGAGCAAGCCTCTGTACCTATGTCACATTTCATAATCCTACTCTACCACAAGACCCATCTTAACAGACTGGAGAGAAGGCCTCATTGATCTGGGGCTCTGTAGGTCAGTGGTGTGGTTTATTCCAGCCAGAGCTGCATCCCTGCAGTGGGAGGAGTTCCAGAGATTCGGCTGAGAGCCTGAATGTGCACTCTGCTGGTGTCAGGGGCTCTGCTGGTGGGGTTGCTTTTGAGGGATGGGGAGGAATAATCAAGCAGGTTTGTACAGCTGTGAAAGCAGGGGGAAACCTAACCTGTGTTTTTTTGCTAATGTTTGAGAACAACTGGGAGTCCCAGAGAGGAAATATTTAGCTCTTATTTTTCCTGTTTTTAAATTCACTCAGCTAATCACTGAGTCCCATTCTTCTCTCCAGGGCGCTAGGCAGCCCCCTCTGAGCCTCACAACTCCCTGCCCCCATGCCATGTGGCAAATCCTGCTACATCTGTTTACAAATGGGGAAATCAAGGTTCATGAAGAGCTTCTCTCACACTCCCTAAAGCAGCCTTTGATCCCGTGGATCTTTAGTTGTTACCTGGATCCTAATATTTGGGAGGCAGTGGAGGGTGTGAGGACTTGGGCTCAGATGTCTCTGCATGCGATGAGACCCAGAGGATTCATGCAGGCTTTGGCCTTGGTGGCTCCCCTGGGATATGCAGCAAGTCAGCATCAACCAAACCCAGGGATACAGCCTGAGCTGAGCAAACGGGATCATCTTTACTGTTAGTCCTCTGGAGATTGCTGTCTTGAGGAGATATTTGAAATAAATGCTCTCCTGGCTTGATTAGGTATTTGTTGCTGGTTTCTAAGCATTTTTTCCCTTTAACAAAAGGGCTTACACAGTAAGCAGACAGCAGCTTTTACTATGAGATCTGTGACTGGTTCTGCCACAGAAAGCAATTTGGTGAAACCTTTGTGTAACCCCAGTTCATTCTTTTCTCCTCTCCAGGGCATCTGTGACCAGGAGGACTTTTGGGCATAGTGGCATTGCTGTGCATACGTGGTACGCCTGTCCAGCATTAATAAAGTCCATCTGGGCTATGGCCATTAGTCAACATCAGTTCTACCTGGACAGGAAGCAAAGCAAGGTAAGCATGGCTAGTGCCAGTTGTGGTGGGTGAGCCCTTCTCACCCCCCACAGTCCCAGCCACATCAAGTCCAGATGGTGGCTTCTTTCCTGCCCTCCCTTTCTGCTCAAGATCCAGAAAAAAAGGTGAATTGACTGAAGATATTTTCTAGTCCTGGCCAGATTGAGAAAATTTGTATTCAAATTCATGCCTATGGGAGTAAGGATTGAAGAAAAGGTTGTATTGAACTGTGGCCAAATTGAAGGAGCCAAAGTTAGCAAGCAGATGGGGTCAACATTCCTGTCTGGATGGTTTCCACATCTTCCATGTCTGTCATAAAGTTAGGGCAGCTTCCAATAACTTGAGTTCAAAGTAGCTTCACAACCTACAACTGTCTCTGGATTCTTCTTGCTGTGCCTTGATTTTTACTATTGTATTTTCATAGAAAGGAGGGGTGGGGATATTATTTTAGCAGGGAGGCAGGAGGCCTGGCAGCCTGGCTGTACAAGGAGCTGTCACAAACTGGTGCTGCACAAAGGGCCAGGCTACACACAAAAGAAACCACCTTGAAACCAGAGGAGTATGTGTTCTTCCTCTTAATTCTTTTCATCAGTAATTTTAGGCATACCCAGAGCAGCAGGAGATTGCTTTGATCACTTTGAGATTACTTTGATACAGAGAAAAGACTTCTTAGGCAGACTTCCCTCTCCATATGAGCATGCTGGTGTAAAGCTTCACAGGGAAGACAGAGCCTGTACTGAGTGGGTACCTGCATTGGTCCTCATCTCTGGTGAAATGGCAGAATGTGCAGATGATGATCCTCCAAATGCCTGAAACAATCATAACATCTTGCCATTGCTGAAATCTATGTGTGCATTTTCAGCCTGGGGGTGTGTCCTTCCTTGCTCAGGCCCTGGCCCTATCAGGTCCCTTCATGAGCCCAGTTCAGTCCACTAAACTGGCAGAAAAATAATTCTTTTTCCTGCTTTTCTTTAGTGCATTATTTTTTCTGCCAGTTAAATGAATCAAGTTGGCTTTCTGGAATTATGTGGAGGGCCATGAGTATGCTGTTAGTCCCACTTGTTCTAAGCCTTTCTGACATTGCTTTCCCCATCATAAGCTCTTTGACTTTATTTTAGAGGGCTTTTGGATGCCTTGGGCATGGTTGCACTCACTTTGGCCATGTGTCTCATCTAATGCAAAAATCCAGGTTTCACCGTAGTTGTTGTAAGCTGTATTGAATTTAGGGATGTAGCCCTGCCTAAGTGCCAGCTGTAAAATGGACAAAATTGCATACTCACTGATACTGAGGGAATCTTTTCTTTCCCCCTTCTCTGCTCAGGACCATCAGGGCAGTGCATAGTCCTCTGTCAAAATTTCAAGCAAACAGAAGTTTACTTTACTTTTAGCCAGATGGATTTGCTGGTCTAGCTGCAAGGTATTTAGGTCACAAGCAACCAACAAACAAAAGGAGATTCCCTCCTCCTCCCACTTCTTTGGTAAGAAACTGGGTCTCTGAAACACCCAGGACTTCCCTTCAGTGACTCCTTTTGTTGTTGGCAGATTGTGTTTCAATTTTATCTCCCCTCTCTCACACTCCTACAGGCAGCACCACCCACCAGCCCTCGTTTGTCAACCTGTCACGTCTGTGACCATGTCAGCATGCTTTGTCACAATAATCCCAGTGGTCATGCTGAGGCTTTGAAGTTAAGGCATACAAATATTTTTGTCCTTTTCTCTTAAGAGAACTGATATTTTCATCTGTTGTCCTCATCTTTGACATGACACTGTCAATATTGATAGATCCATCAATTTTAATTGATCTGTTCAGTTCATCCTGCTGGTCACTTCAAGGACACAGTGCTCATATGAGCTTCACTTTGGGAAAATAGTAAATCATACCCCAGAGTGGGGTGATGTGAAAATGTGAAATGTCTTTGGTTCAGCTCTCAGGGGCCTAGACAAACATTTATTGAGTTTCAGGTCGCATGGGTTTGCAGCCCCTTAAATCTCAGGCCCCACTTCAATTGAATCCTCAACTTCAAAGCAAATCTTAGATATTCCTTCCTTTCATGTCCAAACTTGGCATTTCATATCATTTTGACAAAAGAAAGAAAAACAAAAACAAACTTAGAGGAAAAAGCCTGCTGGAGCTCACTGTACAGCTGAGCCTTTGCTCCAGTGATGTAGATTAGATGCTGGGAGATGTGACATAGTGATAAAGAAAGCTTGAACTCTGCTCCTCACATAAGTGGGCACCAGTTGGATCTGGACCAACAGCTCCACTGGAAAGAAAACCTTTCACTTGATTTTAAAAAGAAATAAAATCCTCTTTGCCTGGATTGTGACCCTTTTGCAAGTGAGGTCCCAGCCTCACTCCGTGCTGAACTCCTGCCAGCTCCCTGGGAACCCAGCGTCTGCTCCCTGCTGATCTGTCTCTCTCTCCCGGCAATCCAAGCGTAGCATGGAGACTGAAAAGATCCCCAGCTTCCCAAGTGAGCTTGTCAGCATGCAGAACTCCTGTCAGCTTCCCTTTTTTTCCGGAGACAGATGCAGCAGGACTTGAAGGCATGTCTTTGCTCTGTTGACTGCACTGAGTCAATCAAACACTTGGCCTAGAAACCTTGAGAAGTCCCATTTTGTGGGAATTTTCAACACCACCTTCCTCCAAGTGCAAGGCTTTTTGGCTGAATGAACTGGTAGAAAATAGGCCAAGGGTTTCAAAAAATCACCTCCAGCAAAGCCCCATCATTGCAGCAAGAGGGATAGATTCATCCCTAGTGTCCATCTTCTTCCTCATTTCACTTATGGATTTTTCTTCACCCTCTGACCCTGTCAGAACAGCACTGGGGATCAGTTTGGCCCCGTGCTTTGAAATGACTCATGAATGAGCCAGTCTTCCTCCATGTAAATGAGACTTGGCAGGTCTGTGCTAAGTGCTTTCAGATTTGTGAGCCTGGAGGGACTGTGGGGCTCGGGGGAGCACTAATGGGGTGTAACCCAGCTTTGCAGTGCTGTGCTGCAGCGCACAGCCTGCACAGGCCAGAGCTGGCTGCTGCTCAGTGGCCTGTGTGAAATGAGCTGTTGCTCTGATTCCTGCTGCTGCTGCTGAGAGCCTGTCCAATGCACGAGACCACCCAATGCTGACTGGCATTGCTGTAGGCAGCAGAGGCAGCAGGAACTGAGCAGCAAGGAAAGTTAACCCCGTTCCTTTCAGGAGATATTTCATCTGCAGTGTTCAATGCAGGGCACCATTAGCACAACTGCAATTGGATCTAAAACCTTCTCCTATGGTTTCAGCAGGTTTGAATTGTACCCTCTGCAGAGGAAGCTCACTCTGCCCTGCTGATCCTGTCTGCTGGTTTGTGTTTCCTCTCTTCTGGCTCCAGGGATGCCAGGCATTGGTCTTATATCACTTTTTCCTTTGCCCTGTATAGGGTACACTTCCAGCCACTGCTCCTTGGCCAGGACCACAGCAGCAGCCAGCAGCCACATTGCCCTCACTCAGCACTTTGCTTGGTGCCCAGTCAGACAGGTAGGGCCAGAGTGTGCCCTAATTTGCATTCTGAAAATGAGTGGAAATAAACTACAGGGCTGCTTGCTGTAACTGTCAAAAAAACAGGAAAACTGCTGCTTCATGGAGCAGGAGGGATGGATCTGTCCATGCACACTTGGGGTTTGTGCCTTTCTGAGGCATCCACTGCCAGGACTCAGTGTGTTGGGTCAGGCAGACACTGGGTTTGATCGCTGGTTGTAGCTGATCCTGGGGTTGTACAAAGTACACATAACCCTGCAGATACATAGGGTTATGCAGCATATATACACTCCTGCAGGGGATTTATCAGCAGGATAAAGAAAGTTGGAAGGCTTGTTACCTCCAAAGGTCTGGCATTGCAGCAAGACAGCAGTTCGTGCTTAGGCTCCTTATCAAGACTTCAGTAGAAGGAAATCTCATTAGATAAAAGCAGTGATTTTCCTCTTCACCTGGAACTAACCTTCTAGAACTATTTGAAGAAGATGTTTCACAGGCCTTCTTTCTGACCAGAAACATCTGATCCAAGAAGCTAAAGAGTGCTGTCCTTCTCCTGGGGCTGATTTTAGGGAGGAACTGCTGGAAATGAGTGTGTGAGAGAAGTGTCTAACTGGTTACAACATTAGTTGAAGAGGGCCAGTACTGGTTGACTGATCTGCTCTGATATCTTGTCAGGTAGTTCAGCCTCTGCACTCACATCTGTTCTGTCTTGCAAACAAGTGAGAACACATGCCCTGTTATTGGGGCTGTTGAGGAAATAAGCTTGTGAGGCATTTGGGTACCTCAGAATAGCAGTGATGGAGCCTATAAATACCCAAGAATATTCAATTATGATAATACTTCTGAGGTGTTTTCAGTGTAAGGCTTTCCCAGTGCTGTCTTCATTTGCAGTTTTAAATTAATCTTAAAAATACAGTGTGCTACAGGGAGACGTTTTCCTTCCCTTATTATTTCACTGATATGCAAACAGAGGTGGAGATCACTAAGAACTTAACCTTAAGTGTCTTACCCAAAGTCCCACAGCACATCAGTAACAGAACTAAAAAGCTCAGTGGTGAACACTCAGCCATCAGTTCAGGTTTAGTTCTTGTTGGAATGGTTCCTTCTTCCTGAGGATGTGTAGTAACACTGAAGATCCCATCACGACAAGCGTTCCTTGTTGTCCTGTTTCATGTTACTTCCAGTGGGAACAGATCACACCCTGCTATGTGGACATCAGTCAGCTTTGATTTGTTAGCACAGTCATGATGTGCCCATCTCCTGAGCTGTATGGCCAGGGCTGAGTCTCTTCTACCCTTGAGAAGGTGCAGAAGTGAATGCTCAAGTGATCTTGAGCTGGGGCTTCACCCCCTTTGGATAAAACTCTTCTTGTAGTTGGAGAGTCTTGGCAAAATGTGCCAACAGCTTTCTGTGTTCTGGGAAATTAAAATTGCAGGTCAGTGGCCCTGCAAGGACAGATTAATTGAAGCTCAGAAGCACAGGGCTTGCAAGGTTTGAGCAATGGGCTGAGATGACTGTTGGAGGTCCATTCCAGCTGAAATATTCTATTCTATTCTATTCTATTCTATTCTATTCTATTCTATTCTATTCTATTCTCTAGGTTTATGTACTGTGCATTATTTATTTTCTTGTAATTACAAATTTCAGCAATCTTGTTGACATTTGGTGGGGAACAATGGCCATGCCCTAATGTGGCCAGTTACTGAGCTGGGCTGGCTGTTGTTTCCTCTAGAGTAATGTTAATGCTTTGAAGAGGTCCCTCACAGCAGGGGCATTGCATGCAGTTTGTTAGTCTGGACAATAACCTAAATGTGTTTTCCTGTCAGTATTTTCTTCCAGCTTCTCATGACAGCCCATTTAAGGCATGTCCTCACTGTGTCTTGTTCCAAAGCTTATTGATGATTTGCGAAGGCCCCTTCTGGCTTCCTTTAGATGCTAGAGATGGTCTTTAGCCTTTGAGCTTTTCAGCAGGTTATTATGATGGTACTTCTGAAGGTTTCTTATTGTATGTGGTAAAACAGTGACTCCATACATCCTTTGTTTAAGAGAGAAAAATGTGCATGGCAAAGCAGAAAAAAACCCAAACAACAGGAAGCAATGCCAGAATTGTACCCACTTAAGAATGTAAAAAGTACAGCAGTGAATACTGTGCCAGATTGCTTCTATTCTTGTAAAATAATCCAAGTTTGCTGTGGAGGCCTGTTTCCTGCCACAGCAAAAGGTCTTTTTCTTTCTGTGAGCTTTCAAAAGGTGTTAAATCATTACTAACTGCTGTGTCCACCTCCAGTCCAAGATTCATGCTGCAAGAAGCCTAAGTGAGATTGCAATTGACCTGACTGAAACTGGAACCCTCAAGACCTCAAAGCTGGCCAACATGGGGAGTAAAGGCAAAATTATCAGTGGAAGCAGCGGGAGTCTTCTGTCATCAGGTAGGTCCTTTGTCCTGTAACTGGAGGGAGTACGGTGGGAAGGGCCATGGCCAGGGTAAATGGGGAGCAGCCAGAAGCTGCACTGCAGAAATGAAAGTCACTTCCCTTTAGCCTTTCTGTCTGTCCAGGTGGCAGTCCATCTCTCAGCACATTGCTCCACAGACAGCACAGGCAGCAGCCTCCCCCTCTCTCTTTACCAGCACTCGTTTCCTCCTTGTTTCCAGGATGTCATCTCCAACCTCTCAATTTCCAGCTGAAACTTTCACAATTCCTACCCTAACCATCCCTTGGTATCCAGCTAATCCTGAGGCAGATGGGTTTGTGAAGGAGTACCCAGCCAGCAGTGGGGAAGCAGTCACCCAGTGCAGCTCACAAGGGAAACTGAGGCTGAGAACTGGTGATGTTCCTCAGCATTGCTGAAACGGTGTCTTCTTCACTGAGTGCACATCTGCTTTGCCTCTCTGTTGCTGGGATTTGGCTGCTGTCCAAGGCTCAACTGTTCCCTAGCACTTTACCAAACTAGTGCCAGGGTCTAGAAGGTTTCTTGTTATGGCTTAGAGCACTTTGCTGTGTGAAGATGTCATGTGTGAGAGAAACCCAAGGGAAGGTGATGCAGAGGAGAGCTAGAGCAGGAGGAGAGAAGAACTGGAGAAGGCAGGTCAGGAGGTTGTGACTCTTTGATACTTTCCTGTCAGTCTGAACCAGGCAATCTGTGTGTAAAACAGAGAGAAACGTCGCTGCAGGCTTAAAGCAGCAGGTGATATTTAGCAAAGAGCTTGAAGCTGCTTAGGGGAGCTCTTCAGGAGGGCAACGTTTCTGGTATCACTGTAATTAACAGTTTCAGACAATTAAATACCTTCTGTTAAGCATCACATCAATTTATCAAAACCAAATGTGTTGAGATGCGTGACAGCAGAGAGTACCCTTCCCAGGCTTGGACAAAGGAAGAACATAGCTAAGAATGCAAATGCTTTAAAACTGAGCCCACACTGACTAGTAATTTAGCTTTGCACCACTGTATCCCTCATCTCTCTTAAAACCCTGCTTGGAAAATGTTCAGCATGGGGTTAAAATGTGCAGTGCTTCCAGAGCTGCTTGCTGTGAAATTCCTTGCCTTGCCTGCAAACAGAGTTGCCTTTCTGCTCCTGAGCTCTTCCTGACAAAGTGTACAATCCACTGTCTGTGCCTCCCATGGCTTGGGGAGTTGCAGTAGCTCAGCAGCTCCCAGATTGGTGTCAGGCTGTTGGAAGTCTTTGTTTGTTTGGCATTTTTCCAGCTCTCCTGCTGGAAAGTAAATAATGTTAAGTACCCCAAGAAAACGCTTAAGGTCTTTCCAAGATCTCAGCCTCCTGGGCACCATTCCTAAGTTTGTGAGAGCTACTTGGTAGTAATCCTGTTTTCATGTTAATACATGGACTTTTTGTGTTCCTGGGGAAAAAAAAAAAAAACATAGGGGTCTGCTTCTGCTCTTACACCTGGAGAGAGCAGTAGCCATGTGAAAGCCAGCAAAAAATCAGGCCCAGAAAAGCTGGTGTAGGCCCAGCATCTCTCAGGGTTAAGTGTATGGAAATTCCAAACTGGGAGCTGCCCATGCTTTTATTTCTGAACTTTTTGTGCTCCCTGCACCTTTCTGGCTGAGCACAGGGTTTGTAGACTCATCAGAATTGTACTAGTGACTAGACCCACCCAGAGTTCATTGACCAGGTGAGTCATTTCTTCAGTCCTGGGAAGGTGGATCTGCCTGCCTGGATGCCTTCACAGGACTGTGTGAACCTCTGTTTCTGTCAAGGTGCTGCTGGTGGGCCAGGTGAGCATGGCTGCCTCCATGTGTCTTTCTTCAGAGCTGCCTGGTACAGCCTGCCAGCTCTGAGGACAGGGCTCTCCCCAAAATGTTGAGGAGAGCTGCAGAGTTTGCTACTACAAGCAGCTACAAGAAGGTATTTAGAGAAAATGTCTGGCACAGGCCAGCTATCAGGGAATAGGAAACCCTGGATTGTTTCCACACTCAGATTCCTCTGCTCCAAGATCCCCCTCCCTCGAGCCTGGCTGGTGGAGGTGGCCCATCCCTGTCCCACTGGATGGGAGGGGGCATTCAATGTCTGTCCCACTGGGCACAGTCCCTGGCTCTGTCCCAGGCTTTGTGTTTCCTCCCATTGTGCCAAAGATTATCGGCACACAACCACAACAATGATGGGTTATCGCAGTACAGCCTGCACGCTGGAGAGAATAAGTGCAAATGATTAAGTGGCCACAGCAGACTTCCAGGCTATAAATACCTCAAGTGACTCAAAATCACAAGGTCAGGAATGAATCTCTGTTTGCCCCCACTTCCCTACTATTCTCAGTCCTTTTTTTCCCTGAAAATTATTGTAGTCATTTCCTCCCTCCATCTCCCTCCTCCTCACTGGGGGAGCTGTCAGAGCCATGAGGAGTGTGCCAAAACTGGCATGTCTCCCCTGGGCCTGCAACAAGTCTGCAAGGAAAAGTTTGTTGTTGCTTCCAGCTGTCACACTGTCTGGAGAAGATCCTGCTGTGCAGTACAAGGCAGTCACTGCTCCACATCACTTACAGTCTCAAGAGACAGCAGAGGGGAGATGGAGTCTTACACTGGGAAGTGGCTTCCTCTTGATCACAGCACTTCAAGACCAAAGCCTCAGCTCCTCCATTTTTCCCACGCCCTTGATCTCAGGCTGTCCAGTGCAGATTTGTAATTTTGATGCCCAAGTCCATTTCTGACAAGCTGACTCTGACTTTTGTCCTCATTTTAGATCTGAAGGGGCCTCCCTAGGACAGTGGGCTGCTGTGATTTAGCTCAGGGATCTTCTGCTCAGGATCTGTGGGCCATCCCTGGAAATCTGAGAGATTTGTCTGAGTGAAATCTCTGCTTTCACACAGGCAGGAACCAAATCAAAGCCAGCAGAACAAAACCAGGTTGCTTCTAAGATGGATTTTTCCTTTGGAGTCTGTGCCATAAGAGCTCTGCAGGTCTCCAAGCTAGCAAGGAGCCCTGTATTCTCTGGGTTATGGTTGTGTGAGAGACAACTGCTCACTTTGAAGATTTAAAAAGGTTTATTAAACCTTAACAAAAATACAACAAAGGACTACATAAGGAAAAAGCTGCAGTGCTGTGAACTGCCCCTCGTGCATAGCACACAGCCAGTTCATCTTCAGGATGGATGCTCAGTCTTTTATACCCCTGGGGGTTGGATCAGCCAGCCCTGGCCCCTCCCAAAGTCTGTCAGTCAGCTCTTCTTTGCCATTTATCAGTGGAGACTGCTTTCATATGCTTGTAACTTGATTGGAGGTCAGGTGTTGCCATGCTGCACCCCCTAAGCACCAAGCTTTTCCATTTCCAATTGCCCCATGCAAGGGCCACATGTGCAGCTTCTTTGTACCTGCCCTAGACAACCCAGGCTGTCTGACAGCAAAAATACAGGGGGAAAAGGGACCTGTGGGGAGAACAGAGGACATCTAAACTACAATAACATAACTGTACATCACTAAAGCTTTTATTAATATTCACACAATAGTTATCTTTTAATTGTGTGAGCCAGTCATCTCATTATCCATCCATAACAGTTGGTCTGAACTCCAGACTACCTTCCATCTCTGTGGGCAGAGGAGACACCCCAGAGGAGCATCTCTGCTTTAGCTCCACAGGCACCTTCAAGGAGCCTCCAGCCTGATCCCCATTCCTTCTGCAGCAGTAGAGGTTTCCTGTGCATGGGCTGTTTATGTTTGCAAACACCACAGCAGAGTCCAGGCAGGCAGTTCCCAGCGCATCCGGCGGGGCTGTGTCCCAGCTGGAGCTGCAGCGGATACTGCAGATACACAGCACCCACGAGGGGTGAGTGAGTGAGTGCAGGGCTGGTGAAGGAGAGAGCCCACAGGATATCTGAGCTCATCCTGTGTGGAGCAGCTCCAGCTGAGCTCCCGCAGTGTCACCACGTTTCTCTTCACAGAGAAAAGCAAGGCACAATTTTTCCCAAGAAGATTTCTGGGTTTCACATTCTCTGAACGTCAGAGAAAGAGAAAAACAATTCTTATCTCATTTGCTGTGCCTGTGTTTGTGCCAAAGTAGAATGCAATATGGAGATTGTTTACCCAGAGTGATGGTGTTTTGTTTCCTTGGCCTGTCAGGGTCAAGCATGTGTGTGTGTCGGGACTGTCGAGTGACAGTCACAAGATGAGGGTAGTTGAGTGCTTGGCAGGTTCAGTTTAGATGTAATACAGCATAGAATAACACAGTATAATAAAGTAATTAATTAGCCTTCTGATAAGTTGGAGTCCTCCTCATCATTTCTCCCTGGCACAGGGGTCATCCTGTTTCAATACCATGCCATAAAGGAAATCCATGTGTTGGGCAGAGAGCAGAGATAGGGGCTGTCTGGGCTGCTGCTGGTTGTGTGCTGACATCCTGGGGCAGTGAGTCAGCCCAGGCTCTGGCGTGGAGTGAGCGTGGGGGAAACTTCCCTCCCTGCTCAGGGGACCTTCCACAGGGACGTGAGCCAAGTGCCAGCGAGCTGGAGCCAGCAGCCGGATGTAGTGTGAAGGGTTTGCCATATTTAGATGTGTTTTTCCTGGAGCAGGAGACTTGGAGAATGAGACAGAGAAGAGATGCCTGGGTGTTTTTGCCTTGCTGCTGCTGCACAGCCACCTTGTTGCATCTCCTCTCCCCTCACAGTTGGTATCCCCAAGACTTGGCTCTCCCTGCTCTTCAGCATCTCATCTGTCCTCCCTGCTTTTTTTCATCCTTCTCTTTCATCCCTTTTCCAAGCTGACTCCACTCTGCTACAATAGATGGAGGAAATACAACCAATGAGTCACTGGTAGGACTCTTCTTTCCAAAGTGGGGTCTGCTCTCACCCCTTTGGCAGGCTTTAAAGCAAACTTTGTCTCGGGCCCCAGCAGACCTGAACCTGCATAACACTGGACCAGATCCTTCAGGGGTGTGACCCATGTGCTGCATGTCCCTTTCAACATCCCCAAGACTGTCCTGATCTCGCCAGTATGGAAGTGAGAAGAATCCAGCCTGTTAGCATTGGTGAAGTTCAGCCATGAATTCTGCTGGAGAAGGAGTTGAACAGGGAGGACCATGTTCCCCCCCCCCTGTATTTCTCAGCTCATGTTCTCCTGAATGTCAGTGGATGAAGAAATCACTCAGAGAGGCCATGTGGTTATCTGAAGATGAGTGCTGCTTCCACAAATTAGTAGGGCATTATGTGGACATTTAGGTCACCAAGGCCTGTGTCTCATCCTGTATGCTGAGAAAGAAAGGGCACATCCACATAAAACCAGCCCCCAGTTCAGCAGGTTCCTGGTGCCCACCAGAGAGAAGGCCCTGTGCCTGCTGCCTGGTATATTTTCACAACCCTTTATCTTTTAGGGACATCAGATGGTCCTGCAAAAGTGTGTGTTAAAATGCAGAGTTTGGTAAATCCTTGCACTGCAAATGGGAAGGAGGCTGAAAAATAATTCTCACAAAAAGGTTCAAATACCATATAGGAAAATTATATATTTCAGCAACATTTCTCCCATTGACTGCATTAGGAATTAACCCTAATTGTGGGAGATAAAACACCTGAGAAAGCCTCCCAGTTCAACCATTTCTGTTGCAGCAGGAGCCTCCTAGGCTGATCTCTTAGGACTGATTTTTCTCTGTTGCTGATCTCCTTTGGAAGGCAGTAGGCAGCCATGACTCAGTGACCATATCTAATAAGGCTGATTTAAGGTAGTAGCTGCTTGATTGGTTTGATTTGTGCTGGTCTTTGTTTATTTCTTGGTTGTTTTTACGGTATTTTGATTTGTCATGACATTTTTGGGTCAATTGCCACTGGGTTTAGAAGTGGATCTCTGATCACAGCCTTATTCAAGGTAGGATTGATACATATTTATAAATAAAGAGCCTCTAATGGAAGCCATAGGCACCCAGCAATACAAAGCATTGTTCGTTGCTCATTTACAGTCATCTCATACAGTGGTGGTTCTCTTGACTGATCAAGTTACCAGTTCCTTTTCACCCATGAGAACAAGCAGAGAATCCAGCAAATAAAAATCTAATAATACGCTGCAAAATAATTCAGCTTTTAAATAAAAATTCAAAACCAAACATTAGTGCCAGTGAGTGAATGACTTTGGTTTCAGCAGTAATCCCATTGCTTCACTCAGAATGTGACAGTGTGCTTCCAGGTCCCCTCCAGTTCCTTTGTTTTGTGGGAGCAGTGAAAAAGATGGCAAAATGGGCACTCAGTGGAGAAAATGTGCACCATTTGTGTCAGGGTTGAGACCAGCATGGCTCTCACACAGGGAAAGCACAGCTGGAGCAGATGCTGTGAACTGTCTGGGCTTGATTTGGGTCCCTACCAGCTCAGCCAGAAGCCTTTTGTTTCCTTCTTGTGGGCGTACCCCAAATCAGCACAGGGGCTGGCCAGCCTGTTCATATGCTTGTAAATGTTTCTGTGTAGCTGCTGTGGCAACACACACAGCAAAAAGGAATAGCTTTTAAAAATAAATCTGAGGCTGCTGTGGAGGTATGGAACAGACAGAGGAAGGAAAGGGGAAGAGCAGTTGAAAGGAAAGCACAGGTTATTAAAGTTGGCAGAAAAGAAAAAAAGAAAAAGGTTCAAAACATCTGCTGGAATCGTGAGCAACTTTTTACCAGGACTCTGCAGTTTGTTGACAAGTCCATGAAGAAAATCAGCAGTTCAGTTTTGCTAGTAACTGCTCACCAGGTTTTTTTATTACTTTATTACTGAATTACTGAGTGCTGGAGAGGAGTTTCCCTGCCAGTGCAAACACAGGGCTCCTCTAGAAGGTCCCATCAAGTTCTTCCAGCACAGAACTGTCTGCAGAGTTGAGTTTTGTTGCTTTATGAGGGCAAATGAATAAAATGAGGACGACTACAGTAATTACACAAATATCTTACTGTGAGGTTCTCCTCCATTGTCTGATAATGCTCAGCCTGGCTGACCTTTAGAGAGATCTCTTCCAGCACCCCCACTTCAGGATAGCCCAGTAAAAGGTGTAGGGAAGCAGAGTGGTGTTTCATTGAATAAATGCCAGCTATCTCTGCTCCCCCTGAGCCAGTGCAGAACTGTCTTGTGACAATTTTTGCCTCAATCCCCTTTCAATTTAGCTTTAATGGTCTGCTGGAATAGTAGCAATGAAAGATGAAGCTGAAAGCACAAATTTCACTGTTTTGCTGCCAAAAAAAAGAATTGTTCCCAGATTCCTTCCAAAGCTCTGTGAAATAACAGCTTTTTCAACCTCCTTGGGCTGAGTGTTTTCACTGAATGCTTGGAGGCCCCTCTAACCCCCATCTGATGACAGGTGCACAGAAAATTTCATGTAGCATCCTGTTGTATCTGACTGCTGCAGATAATAAAGATCTGCTTGCTCTGTACCATTGCTCAAGAGGGGCAGGGAAGAGGTCACTGCTGAAAAAAAAAAAGTTTCTATTGATACACCAGCACCAAAAGGAGGGATAAGGAGAATATCCATCCTTTATTGTGTGTGTAGGAAACATAGTGACTAAGGATGAAGTTACTTCATCAAGAAGTTCCCCTGAAGAGCTGAAATTACAAATGTTGTCATGGCACCTGAGCAAGAGTCTGACTTAACGCACAGACCTACTTCAGTGGGAGTTGCTGGTAATTACCACTTGAGAAGCCAAGCCATTTGGACATGCAGTTAAAGATCTCAACCTACATCTTCACAAGAAACAGCTCCTACCCCAGAAGGAGCTAGGCTTGGGGTTTTTTGGTGTATTTTACAGGAATCTTCCTAGGTAATTTTGTTCCATTACAGTTTTTCATAGAACAGGCCTTGTAAGTGGATTGAATTACATGTTTGCTACTAGGGTAATTGCAGTTCTTAAGAAGTAGGCTGTATTGTCAAATGGTTTCTCCTGGACTTAATTTCCAAAAAATGCATCTCCAGGGTTTTGTAAACTGTACTTTGCCATTGGGAGCTTTCATGGGAATTGTATGTGGGTTTCCTCTAAGATCTTTAGATGAATAATTTTGCTGCTTTTATTTTTCCAGATAATGGTTACAAATGTCTTTATGTGCTCCACTGTTGAATCTCTGACTGCTAGCTTAAACATTAAGGATTTGCTGTAAACAGAAGTGCCTGGGCAACACCTGCTTCATGTCACAGTCCCATTTCTTTTTGGAAGGGCTGCGTCCAGGCTGTGGTAAAATTAAAGGCACTCCAGATGTGTGTTCTGCTGTCAGCTGGCCTAGTGAAATCATTGTTTATTGACAGGTTCCCAAGAGTCAGACAGTTCTCAGTCTGCCAAGAAAGACATGCTGGCTGCACTGAAGTCCAGGCAAGAAGCTTTGGAAGAGACACTGCGCCAGCGCTTGGAGGAGCTGAAGAAACTCTGCCTGCGGGAAGCGGTGGGTGCTGGACACTTTATAACCTGGAACACTTCTTGCTTTGTTACAGCTCCTTGTTTGGAGCTGGGGTGGGACCAGGAGATGAGATTCCTTCCACAGTCACCTCTTATAAAACCCATTGTACAATGGCCTCAGGGAGATCAAGCTGTTTCAACCCCAGATTGCAAAGTCCAGGGCTTTTTTCCCCACATCACCTGGGTACCCCGGCTTGGGGGTAAGAAGGCTTGGGGCAAGGAGGATGCTCAGCATCCATGTCTGCTCTCTAAAATTGTGAATAAATTGCATTCAGCCAGGCTTCTTATTAACTTTGATAAGAATATCCTGCTGTTTAAATGCCATAGGAGGGCTGTTCTATGTGCTGGTCATCACTTCTCAGAGACTTTTTACTCCATTAGCAAAAATAGCCCCAAGGCTGGCACACTTTCTTCTTGGAGCAGGCCCAACTTTTCATGCTTTTTTTTCTTCTCCAAGCATGCTCTACCATACAGCACACAAGGTCTTATCTGCTCCATGTAGATTGCCTTCATCCAGTCAGCTCTGGAACTGCTGGAGAGGAATGCCAGTGTGGAGGCAGACCTTGCAAAGAGGAAACACTGTGGTCATCCCAGGTCATGCAGGACAGCTCAGGAACTCATAACCTTCCCACCCCCCTGCCAGCTCATTTTGGAATACATAGGAGACCATTTAGTGATCAGTTTAATGTTTGGGGAAATCACAGCTCTGCTGCAGCTGTGTGTGGAGATTAGCAGCAGTGTACTCAGGTCATTCAGCAATCCTCCCATGTTTACCAGGCCTGTGTATCTGATTTTAATAACAAATTGACATGTAACACAACAGGAAGCTGGCTGCAGACACTGGCACAGAGATCTTCCAGTTCTTGCTTAATATTTGATGTGTATCTGCCTTTTGACAAAAATGGGAGAAATGGGTCACTGATTCAGGTCTCGTTGCACTTTGTTTCAATTAATGCATAGTTTTAATGCCAAAAAGAACAAGTTGGGGAAAATACCTCTCAACAAAGACTGTCAGCAGAAATCTCTGCTGCCCCTGTTCCCATTCATTACTCCATGGGAGCAGTCCCTTCCCACCTGAGAAGTCCTGGTTGATTTCAGCAAACAACTTGTGCTGTGAGAAAGGTCACAGGATCAGATCCAATCTCTAAGTCCATTGAGCTGAGATCATCCACAGGAAAAAAATCACAGCTCTTCAGGGGCTGACAGTCAAGGTCTGGAGGCTCTGCTTGGCCCAGGGGAATTTAGTACCCTGAGCTAACCCTGCCTGACTGCTGATGACTAATCCTTGCAGCAGCACCGGATGCAGGGGAAGATGTGCCTGTGCCACAGCTGCAGGAGCTCACAGCCCAGTGCCTTCCCTTTCACACCAGCCCTGTTTTTGGTGCAGCCTCCAGCACTTCAGGAGCAACCAGGGTGCAGGCAAAAGCTCCCACTGGGGCAGGGAGCTGGGGATGAGGAGCAGTAACTCCTTAATGTGCTCTGGCAAGGCTGGCCAGAGCCCATCTGTCAGCACATTAAGAGCTGGTAGAAAGTGTTCGTGCTTTCCAAAGGTGATTCGAGAGAGGCAATTAATGGACACTTGGAATCTGACCCCATCTTGCAACCCTTCGGCTCATCCATCAGCAGCTGCTAGTTGAAAGCTTCCTCTCAGCCTGCCCTCCTTCCTTTCTGCTTTGGCAAGGAAATGGTCAAAACAGGGAAGAGCGTGGCAAACCAGGAGATAAAAAAGAGTTAAAAGTGGGGATATAATTAAGAAAGCATGGCCAGAACCATTCATAATTCTGGCGTCAGGTTACTTTGGGCCATCACTACTCCAGTTACTTATTAATTTAGATTACATTTCATGATCGTGCCTTTGAATACTTTTTAGCTTGTGGAGGCAGCATGGTAGCCCACATTCATTTTGTTCTGCTCTGATCTTTACAGATTTTGCAGAAGATTAACTCTTTACCCACTGCCCTCCTTCATATCACATTAGGAGTTATAAAGAAAATATCCCTGTTGCCCTCAGGCTACAGGAATCTGTGTCTTGATGTAGTGCTTAGAGCCACAGTGCAAGGAGCACATTTTGAAAGAAAAACTGAAATTTTTCAGTTTTTCAAATTTTCAGGGCTGGAGGGGCAATGCAGAGTGGGACTCTGAGACATTGCAGCGATGCCTCTTGCTATAGGGGGCTGTGCACATCAACACAGAGCTCTGCTGCAAACCCATTTTGCTGGGAATTGCTTAAAAGGAGGATTTGAAAACGCCAGGTCCTTGTTTCCAAGTGACCTGCAAAGAGTAGAAAGAAAAAACCCCATTAGGGAGTGGGGGAGAGGCCGGGGCAGGCAGGGACTGGGCTGTGCACCCACACTCGCATTAAGGTCAGCTGCTGTTCTTTGGGATTCAGATGATTTAGGTTACTCTGCCAGCTGGATCCTCTCAACACTGATGCTAAGGAGCACAAAAGCCTTTTGTCCTTCATGGGGAGACTTTTGAGTACAAGGAGTCTGGGCTGTGCTGGTAGTCAGGCTTCTGCCTTTTTCTCTAGGCAGTTCAATGCCTTCAGTTCAGATGTGTGTGCCTGTATTGTGTAGCCTGGGGGGAAAACCCCACAGCATTATCAGTAGTGGTGCTGCTTCCTGTTGTCCACATATTCTGAAATTCTGTGAGGTTTGCTTCAGATTTTGAACATATCTTTGCAAATAACCCCATCAGTCTGACAGAGTATCAGCTAATAATTGCTCCAAAGTTGCCCATGACATCATTGGGGTTTGGAAAGCATTCTAATACATTAAGTGTTATCAGACAGGTAATGAGGTACCAGGCACTGCTTTTAGTGACCATTTCCATTGCATTCCTCTCAGACACATCATGAATCAGGTGGGAATGTTTTTCTGTGCAGGTCATAACCTGTGTGGCTGTTACCATTGCAGCTTTCTGACTCAGCAGACCTGCATCCTGCAGGAAGGCTCTCGGGTCTGCTCACCCCCTCTCAGAAGCAGGGAAGAGCAGATAGGAGCTCTTGGTTCCTGCTCACCCTGCAGCAGAGATGAAAGCTTGTGTGCTGCAAGCCTGCTCAGCCTCAAGGCCCTGACACCCTGGGGATGGGCACCACTTGGAGACCTGCCCAGGGCAGGCCACAAAGCTCTGTATTCATGCACAGGTCAGAGAGGAGGTCCCCACCCTCAGTGCTGGGTTCTGAGTTTGCAGGGCTGGGTGCTCTCCTGTGTGTTTATCGGCTGGCTGAACTGGATATGTTGTTAATGAGTACCTGTCATTTTAGGGTCACACAGGAGTGGTGGTGTGCTTTGCTGTGCTGCAGGATTTCCCAGAGCACTAACAGCATTTTCTGCTTACAGGAGCTCACAGGGAAGCTGCCACGAGAATACCCCCTGGATCCTGGGGAGGAGCCACCTATTGTAAGGAGAAGAATAGGAACTGCCTTTAAACTGGATGAGCAGAAAATCCTGCCCAAGGGAGAGGTGAGGCTGTGCCCTTCCCTTCCAGACACGTGTCCCCACCTCAGGTCTCTAAGATGTCCAGCGAGCATCACACAGGAGCCATCAGTCCCATGGTTGTTTTTGTTTTAAATTACTGTAATTTGTCACAGTACCCATTTGGGTTTTTTTAATATCCATCAGGATGGGGAAGGAGTGAGAGAGTTGGGGACTTTACTTCAGACTAAAGGTGAAATGATTAAGGTTCAGCCCTTGCTTTTCTAGAGGTAACAGAAATAGCCTGGGTGACCAACTGGACCATGGTAGTGCAAGTGTTCTGGTGACAAAGTGCAGTGATTTGTGTGGGCAGGGAGCACATCAGGAGCCCCCCAAGCCATCTGAGCCCTGCTTCTGCCTGTCTTGTTTTTGCAAACAGCCTCTTGCTTTCCACTCCAGTAGCAATCCAAATTCAGGCCCCCTCTAACCAGGGAGAAAAGCATCACCATTATCCATCTCAGCCCTGCCACAGCGAGATAAAAGCATTTTGCTCCCCAGTCCTTAAACAAAAGAGCCTTCATCCCTACCTATGGGGAGCTGGAGTTACATTTTTCTAAGTTTGCCAGGGAGTGTTTGTTCCCTTCCTTGCTCCCACAATGTGCTGGGTCAGTGCCCTGAACCGTGGCTGTGAAAACAGGCCTGCAGCAGCTGTAAGGCAGGACCAGATTCACAGAACAGCTATTGTCTGTGGAGGCACATTTGTCTCAAGACACTTGTGTATATTCCAGTCTTGAGTTTCCTTTTTATTTTTGTAGGAGGGGAGACTGAAGCTGGTTGTGACTGTGTGGTTTGAGGCTCAGTTCAGTCAGGGAGTTAACTGTTTGTCGTTTTGTTGGCATTTTCCTTCTGCTGAAAAAATAAACAGCTGGAGCTCTTTAGTTTTGTTCTCAATGGAGCCTGGGAGAGGAATTCCACCGCAGTCAAATATTCATGAACTAGCACATTTAATTAAGCTTTTCAAAGGGAAGCATGTCTTAGCTGAATTACTCCTAAAACCCCTGCAGTCTGTTGGCTGCTCAGTTATAACCTGATCTCCAGCTTCCCCAGCTCCTGTTGCTACAGGGCAGCTTTTGGGGCCGCCGGGTGAGGAATCTCCTTACTCCAGTGGCAGGATTAGGTGTGGAGAGCAGGAAGGTAAAGCAGCTCCTCCCCAGTGCAGGCACTCAGAAATCCAAACATGCTGACTCAGCTTTTCTCTGCCTCTCTCTTCATCTGTCATATTTTAAGGCTGTGTTGAAAACCATAAATTTCTGTTCTCAAAGAATGATGTTGAACTGTGTTTGGCTGCCAGTTTGAAAGAATTTAGGGAGGGTAGCAATGGTTTTCATGCACTTTTCAGCAAGTGCAAATACTGGAAAATCAATTTTAAAAAAAGGTGAAATATTCTCTCAACCACACAAATCCAGGACTGAAATTACTAGCTGTGACAAGGACCTGAAGCAAGGCACTCCTAACTGAAGGCAGATGATAGCTCTCATTTCCTAGGGCTTTATTTATGGGGGCCTCACTGGAGGAAAATAGACAATTATGGACAGGAGGAAAATTAATATCTTTTTCCTAGGATGTGCTGAATGATTTAGAGCTGAATCTGTGAAGGTCTGCAATGACAGCTCTCACATCAAGCTCACCAGCTTACTTTTAGCAAGACCTTTGTCAGATCAAGACTTGCAGGGAAGGGTCCTGGTTTTTCTCTTGGTAATCACCTTTACCTGGTCTGTAATTCCTGACGCTGGGAAGGCTTTTACCTGTAGATGATGAATCAGATTCCAGGCCTTAAAACCCCATCATGTCAAGTTCACTTTTACTAAGTCTGGCACTAACAGAGTTTATAAAGTCTTCAAAGCAAAAAGGGATCTGTTAAAAAGACAGAAGGTGGGTTCATTCTTCAGTGAAGTGAGGGAAATTATAACTCTAACGCAATGCTGACTCACCACTGATAGCAAAAGTATATTTTTTAAGCCAGAAACTCAGAATAAAAACTTCAGAGAATGCTTCAGTCTGATTAAATCCCACAGCATCAGCTCTTACACTGCTGCTGAACAAAGAGAGGATTTGAACTTGGTAACAGGGATCTCCAGGAATATATGACTGTCTCACCATTCACTAAAAGTAGAAAAACTTGTCTTTTCTTTTTTTTTTTTTTCTTTTTTTTTTTTTTTTTTTTGTTAATTTTCAATATACTTTGTTCCTTTTTCTAGCAGACTAATTCCACTGAGCTGGGGGAGGTAGCCAGATCCGTTGCAGATTAGCAAGGCCCTTTGAAGCTCACAGCCCGGGGTCCTGGTGCAGACTGGAAAGCTCTGTATCAGCTTATGCTTTGGCATAAGTTGTCCTAAGTCCCTTGACTTTGGAGGATAACCAAAAATGGACAGGTAGCTTTCAGGGGACACCTGATTGCATTTAAAAACCCAGCTGAGGCCCTGCAAGGGCTAATGCTGAAGACACTGGTTCTTTCTGGCATACAGAGAGCTTGCTGTTACACACTGCAGGCTCTCAGGTCACCCTCCTGGCTGGTAACTTGAGGAGACAATTTTCTGGTGCCATCAGTCACAGCAGCCCATAATTACTTCAGCTCACATTTACCCCAAAGTGTTTGGTGAGTGCCAAACAAACCTGTCAAGGAGGTTAAAGCCGTGGCTTTGCATCAATACATAGCAGTGAAATCAAATGGGGCTTAAATGTGGAGCTGGAAAACAGGGAGAAGGAGCAGGTGGGAGGCAGGTGTGACCCAGAGATGGATGTAAAAGGATGAATGTGAATTTGGCCATGTTGAACTGCTTTAAAAGTCAAACAGTACACCAGGGTTAGGGCTGGAGCACACATGTCCTCCTTGTATGGGTCATCCCCTCCACCAGCTGGGCTTCCAGGCACTTTTGAGAGCAGGTGAAGGCAAGATGGGTATGCTCAGAGAGGCCCTGAGGGCAGCAGCATGACTGTGGCTGCTTTGCTGATGGAGAACCTTTGTTGGAGGCCACTGGTCAAGTTCTGGAGATCTTGCACATAGGTGGGCTCGGAGAGTTTGGTGGTAACTTTCACCACTGACCTTTCACCAGGAGGCAGAGCTGGAGCGCCTGGAGAGGGAATTTGCCATTCAGTCCCAGATCACGGAGGCTGCG
Source organism: Calcarius lapponicus (assembly GCA_039654755.1). Lineage (NCBI taxonomy): Eukaryota > Metazoa > Chordata > Aves > Passeriformes > Fringillidae > Calcarius > Calcarius lapponicus. The sequence goes on from CM077463.1 coordinate 12,460,696, forward strand.
CGGCGTCTGGCCAGCGACCCCAACGTCAGCAAAAAGCTGAAGAAGCAGAGGAAGACATCCTACCTGAATGCCCTGAAGAAACTGCAGGAGATCGAGAACGCCATCAACGAGTACCGCATCAAATCTGGGAAGAAGCCAACCCAGAGAGCCTCCCTGATCATAGATGGTAAGTGGCACTTGGTGCCCACAGCATCACAGAGGGGCTGTGGAGGGCAGGGAGCAAAATTCTGACCAAATTTCCCCTCCCTCCTCCTCTCTGTCCTGCCTGGAGGGCCCCAGGGGTGCTGTCAGAGGGTGCTGTGCGTTAGGGATGTGCTGGGTCACAGCAGCGGAGCTGTGGTGTGCTGTGGATGATCAGGGTGTCAGCAGAGCAGGCTGTGACTGCTTTGTTCACCTGTGAAATTGCTCTCCTGGTATCTCCTCCAGAGCAGTGCAGTACAAATGTAATTAATGTTAGCAGATAGGGGTGAGCTCTCTAGCTCAAAGGCATCTGTAAAATCAAAGTGGGAGCAGTCTCATTGCTGTGTTCAAATATTTCTTTTCATTTTCTTTTTTTAACAATGTAATTCTCAGGGCACTTTATGGTTTACTGGGTTGTTGATTGATTTTTCATGAAATCCATAACTTTCTGCCGTGGTTCTTTCTCCCTTGCGGATTTTCCCCTTTCCTTTGACTTGCAGAGCTTTTCTCTGTGCTTTTGTGCAGGAACTGAGATTAGAGCTGCTGTATTTGTGATCTGGGTACCAAATTGCACCTCAGTCAGAGATAGCAGACAGCCATGAGGACACAGGTTGTGAGGGCAGCTCAAATATCTGCATGCCGAGGACCAGAGAGCTTTTACTGCTGCTGCAGAGGATGCTCCAAAAGCTTTTCCTTGAATTCCACAGAACTTGTACTTGGTGTGAGCCTTTAGATAGCAGCAGGATGATCATTTTAAGATGGATCAAACCCAGAATCCTTAAGGGCCAAGATGTAAATCTCACTAATGGAACTGTGCCAGTTTGCATCCTCTGGGGATCTCAGCTCTCTGTTGTGACTCAGTCTTAATCCCCAGTTATTGAAAAGAGTTAGCAGCTCTGTGAAAGGCAGCCTGCTATTGAGAGACCTGACCTGCAGCTCTGCCCTCCCAGCCTGAGAGTGGGCTGAGTCAACCATTCATAGGAATTTTGCCTCTTGCTCTGGGGGGGGGAGGGCGTGGGTGACTGCTTAAGGCTAGACTCAGTAGACAAAGATCATGGTGCAGCTCAGCACTCAGTCACTGCAGATCTTGGGACCGTCTGACCATCTTTGTATTTTCTTTCTTCAGAAGGAAACATTGCCAGTGAAGACAGCTCCCTCTCAGATGCCCTCGTTCTCGAGGATGGTATGTTGGCTGCTGTATGTTCTAGAGAGTGGGAAGGGATGTGTGAACTCCTGATTGACACTCGAAATGGAATTACTGTGCTGTGTAATAGTCCACTGATAGATCCCAGAAGAAAAAAAAGCTTGGTTTCCCCTAATGATTTGACTCTGACTCTACTTCAAGCCAACTAGGACTAATAATAGTTACAATTGTGCTAAACCTCCCCGAACTAGCCTTCCTCCACATCTCAACCCACACATTCTTCAAAGCCATGCTCTTCCTATGCTCAGGCTCTATCATTCACAGCCTAAATGGCGAACAAGATATCTGAAAAATAGGAGCGCTCCAAAAAATGCTACCCACAACCACTGCATGCCTTACCATCGTCAACCTCGCCCTAATAGGAACACCATTCCTAGCAGGGTTCTACTCAAAAGACCAAATCATCAAAAATCATCATTATGGTTTCCCCATAATATCTGACTCTTACCTTGTAGTCAGACATCAGGCCTGGAGCAATGAGTATTGCTATGGTTACTGCTCTGAATTATTTCAAAAGACAGTCCTAGAATGGCCTCTTATTTTCCCTTAAGTTTCAGTTGTTTTAAGGCATCACACACTCTTGCTGGCCATTCTCTCCCAAAATGAGAATGTCAGCCAGTGCCCTTCTGAAAGTCAGATCTTCAGGATATCCCTGGGCACAGCAGGGGAAGCAGTCCAAGGAAGCAGGCTCTGGAGGTGCATGGCATCTCTCAGGGCTGTGCTGCCATTGCAGGTGTCACACAGCCATCACCTCTCTCCCTTCTCTCTGCAGAGGACTCTCAGGTCACCAGCACAATCTCGCCCCTGCAGTCCCCACACAAAGGGCTCCCTCCGCGGCCGCCGCTGCACAGCCGGCCGCCGCCGCCGCAGTCGCTGGAGGGGCTGCGCCAGATGCATTTCCACCGCAGCGACTACGACAAGTCCCCCATCAAACCCAAGATGTGGAGCGAGTCATCCCTGGATGAGCCCTATGAGAAGGTCAAGAAGCGCTCCTCGCACAGCCATTCCAGGTGAGCCGGAGCTCTTGAAGCTCCAGTGTAGGAACGTTGGGGGGTAGGACGGTCGGGGTGGACGGAGACGAGAGATCTCTGCAGCCAGGTTGTGGAACTTGTGGTTTATTGCAAAGGGCCTGGGTGCAGGGGCCTCCTGGGAACTGCCAGCCACAGCTGGAGCAGGCCCGAGAGAAGAGAGGGGTAGAGAGGATGAGAGGGTAAGAGAGTAAGAGCGTAAGGGAGTAAAAAAGGTAAGAGCGTAAAAGGGTAAGAGAGCGAGGTTCCCATTGCAATACAATAAATCTTCTTCTGTGTTGAATATTCTAATTCTCACTAACCAATCTACTACAATAGACAAATCCTATAGCGTTTACATACAGCCTATAAGAATCACTACATTACCATACTGAGTTACATTTTAAACCCTCAAAACTACTCTTTGGACCACTTCTACTAAGCTAGTAGGGTCTGCTCTGACCCTTGGACCTGTCTGCACACAGAGGGTCTTGTTTCATCAAAAGGGGATTACCTTCAGTCTGGCTACACCACTGTTTTCCAGTTGTTCAGTAACTGAGGTATCTCAAAGCTTGCTTTCATTTCAATCTCGCTTATAGTTTCCATATTCTCAAAATCTTTTGCCAGACAATCAAATTTATAAGGCTTTCCTGTTTCATCTTCCTCAATGCTCCAACACAGAGATATTCCCTGCTTTCAGGAGGGACAGGTGGGAGCCATTTCAAAATTTACAAAGTTGTCCCTTACTAAAAGGAGACTTTTGGCCAATAGGCAGGTCATCAAAACAGGCTACAGCCACATGATTGCTGTTTGGTATCTCAGTGTTATTCTACAAAACATTTAGAAGGGTTGGATGGTGGATCATCTGAGGGCTTTGACAGGACTTGGCCTTGACCTCTGGCACCACAAGGGCTGGGACACAAGCTCAGAACAGCAGCTGACCCAACTCCCACTCACCCCTGCAAGATCCCAGGCACGTGCCTGAGATCTGGAAGGATGTGTGGGAGCCACTTCCCCAGATTCCTGTGTGAGAGCTGAAGCAGGGTGTTTCTGTGCAGCAGCCACAAGCGGTTCCCCAGCAGCGGGAGCTGTGCTGAGGCAGGAGGCAGCAGCTCGCTGCAGAACAGCCCCATCAGGAGCCTTCCCCACTGGAATTCCCAGTCCAGCATGCCGTCGACGCCGGATCTGCGGGTACGCAGCCCGCACTACGTCCACTCCACACGGTAAGTCATCTCAGCTCCAGCCTCACCTTGCTTACCCTGAAATAAATTGGCCTTGCTTTATCCTTCCCTCAGGGTATGGATTAATTCCCAGTTCAGGAAAGGACACAAACCAGTCCTGTTCACGTAAGAGGCTCATGTGCTCGTGCCAGTAGAGAGTCTCTCCTGAACTGACATCCTGAAATCCCTCCAGATAAACACGATTCTGCCCCTCAACCCTCCCCTGAAGTGGTCAAGCTTTTCTTCTGCTGGGACTGTTTATAGGCTCTACAGGCCACTTTTAAAATGCATTTGGTGCTACTGCTAACTTCTGCAGTAAATTCCTCCATGGATCCAGCCGGAGAGAGCATGTTGCTTCCTGTCTGATACAAAATGTTGAATAGTGTTAATTTTCCCTCATGGATAAAATGTTTGCCACGTGTGTGATGTTGTGTGGAGATCAAAAGCAATCCAGCCAGGGACCCAGGTGGCAGTGGAATTTAGCCCAGGGTTGACAGAGGAAAGAGCTGAAGTGTGTAAGGGAGGTGATTGGATGTGTGGTGCAAACTTGACTGTGATTTTCAGCAGGATTTTTACAAACTGTTCGGCTTCGTTGCTCTTTTGCTTTTGTGGCAAGCACCATGGCCACTGCAGGGAGCAGAACTGATCCAGAGCTGTGTTCTGGTCTGTGTCCTGCCCTAAGGGGAAGTGCTACCATCATTTAGCTCAGAATAAATCAAGAGTTATGCCAACACATCAGCCTCGGACAGAGAATACAAGGCATTAAACCTCTGGGTTAAATTTGTTACAAACTTTTGACTGAGGGTATCTTTCAATGGTGCAATGTCTGTTAACCCTGGAGCCAAGCTGTATGAGAAATGAGCCTGGCACAGGGCTTGAAAAGTGGCCTTAACTGAGTAGGGGACATTTGGATGTTTGAAACAACCATTGCTCAGTCTGTAGCTCATTCATGAGCTCCATGCCCTGGCCTTAGCCATCCATCATGTAGATTTGTTTCTGCTCCTTGAATGGATGGGTGGAGCTCTTCAAACAGCTGGGGTGAATAGAGACCTCCCAGACTTGGCCAGGAATCAAGCCTTGTAAACTGTGATTTGGGGTGGTTGCCTGAAGGGCTGTCACCAGTGATGTGCATTACCCATGGCTGGGCCCCAGCAGCACCAAGCTGCTTGGCAAGGGGTGACTTTTTCGATGACCAGTAAAGAAATAACAATGTTCAGGGCCAAGTCTGGGCAGTCTGTCTGTCTGTCTCTCATCAGGTGGATTGTACCCATGCAGGACTTTCATGGGCCTCTTGCAAGGGAATCTCACCGCATTTGTGGTCTTTGAGGTGCCAAGGCTTGAGGTTCCCAAGCTTTACCTTTCAGACTGGGCTTTTCCCAGGGTGGCATGCCACAGAGGAACCGGATTGGGCAGGGGTTTATGTCCCTCATGGTGCTACAGACTGAATGTCACCATCAGGGAACTAGAGAGGAACAGGAACAGGACCTAATCAGCTCAAGCCCTGCAGCAGGGAAGCAGATTGCATTGCAGGCAGCAGCCCCAAGCAGTGCTGGAAGGGTTCAGGTTTTCAATGCCCTCAGATTCCTTTGGTGGCTGTGTGTACGGACGGGGATGAGGAATGATTCAACCTGTTGACTTACAGCCTGCTTTTTTTCCTGGTGCCTGCAGGTCAGTAGATATCAGCCCAACCAGACTGCACAGCTTAGCTCAGCACTTTAGACACCGGAGCTCCAGTTTGGAGTCACAAGGAAAGCTCCTGGGCTCAGAAAATGAGACAGGGAGCCCTGATTTCTACACCCCAAGGACTCGTAGCAGTAACGGCTCTGACCCCATGGACGACTGCTCTTCCTGCACCAGCCATTCCAGCTCAGAGCACTACTACCCTGCTCAGATGAACCCCAACTACTCCACCCTGGCAGAGGATTCCCCGTCAAAAGCCAGAGAACGGCAGAGGCAAAGGCACAAATCAGCAGGAAACCTGGTCTCTTCCAATTCAGGGAGCATGCCCAACCTGGCTGCGAGGAACGGGACGGGACACCACCGTGTCTACCTGCACAGCCAGAGCCAACCCTCCTCCCAGTACAGGATCAAAGAATATCCCCTGTACATCGAGGGCAGCTCCACGCCCGTGGTGGTGCGGAGCCTGGAGAACGACCAGGAGGGACACTACAGCGTGAAAGCACAATTCAAAACCTCCAACTCCTACACAGCAGGGGGAATGTTTAAGGAGAACTGGCACGGGGATGAAGTGGACTCAGTCAGGCTCACCCCATCCCGCTCCCAGATCATAAGGACTCCATCTCTGGGCAGGGAGGGCCACGAGAAGGGCTCGGGCAGGACTGCGGTGTCGGACGAGCTGCGGCTCTGGTACCAGCGCTCCACGGCCTCCCACAAGGAGCACAGCCGCCTCTCGCACACCAGCTCCACCTCCTCGGACAGCAGCTCCCAGTACAGCACATCTTCTCAAAGCACCTTTGTGGCACACAGCCGGGTCACGAGAATGCCTCAGATGTGTAAAGCAACATCAGGTAAAAGCCAGGCCCAGGCAGGGGTGGGAGGGATGGGAGCCTCATTCAGCCCAGGTCTATGCCAGGTGTTACACCCCAGCTGGAGAGCAGTGCCAGGACACAGCACGTTATCTGGCCTGCACACACTGCTCACCAGGCCTGGAGGTGTAACACTGAGGGGCAAGCCTTGTCCAAGACATTCATCAGTAGGGATGTTTGGAAACATCCATGGAAATCATCACTTATCAATGATGGGCTCAAAAGACTGAGAAGGACCAGAGCCTGGTTATTGCCAGGTCTTTCCTCAGAGTGCAGTTGGGTTTTGGGTGACGGCACTAAAGGCTGAAGGTGACAAAGCCATGGGAGCATCATTATTCATAATCACAGCGAGGGGAGCAATGAAGCAAGCAGGGGTTCAGCACAGACTAGGAGAATATATGTACTCAGTGAAACAGCAAAAATATGAGAAAGGTTAAGTGGAGCATCCCAGCCCCTCCAGCCCCCACGAAAATGTTTGAGCCATGACATCTTTGTGCACTGCTGAGACTTGGTTTTCCCATGCAGCTCCAATAACTCTGCTGATAATCCCCTGAAACTCAGAGTGCTGCAGTTTGTGCACTATCTTGCCTCTGTGTTATGTACAGAGCGTTGCTGTTAATATTAAACATATATGTTATGTACACCTCTGTGCTGTTAATATTAAATGATAAGAAAACAGTCAAATTCATTACACTGAGAAGGAAGGCTACTATGTGTGTGAAACAGTCCAGGGTTAAATATTTATTAGCCATCAGTCACTCCTTGTCCAGCCTGTGTGGACAGATCAAGGACTTGCTAAAGACCTGAGCCACGTGCCTCAGCCTCAGCATGGGCAACACCATTGCTCCAGCTGCACTTGCCACTGCCTTCCAGGCAGACCAGTGCATTGTCCACCCATGCTGGCTGCTGGCCTTCTGCCCTCCCAGTGTGGTGTCCAGTCCATGGTGACCCTCGTGGGCCACCGGCAGCTGCCCAAGAAGGGGCTGGTTGATGTCTGATGCCAACACTCATAGGAGTACCAGGGGTGGACCAAGACACAACTGAGCAGCTGCTAGAACCATCCTGTGTCTCCCTATGAAAATCTGTCTTCCTCCCTTTGGTTGATTGGCATTTCTGTTCCATGCAGCAAGAGAAAATGCTTGAACACTGGAAAGCTTCTGGTTATGGTACCAGTTGGAAATGGTACCAGTTCAGGAAAATGGTGGGTTGGGGTGAGAGCACTTAAAGATCACTGTCAGTCAGTCCATTCCCTAACTCAGCTGGGTTTTAAACCTGAGTGTGATAGCTGTGCAGCCCAGGAATGTTCAGTAATCACAGCATGGCCTGACCAGTTGGCAGCATAGATTGGTTTTGTGTTCAGAGTCTGTTCCCAATCACAGCTATGGGAGGATACTGACCTCAGGAGCTGTCAGCTCCAGAAGCAGATTAAAATTTGTTTGGCCCTTTAGGTGTCATTTGGCAGCAGCTAAAGAATTTACCAGCAGAGAGAGGGGTGCCAGGTAGAAGCCTCCATCATTTCAGCTGATAGGTCAGTAGGGCTGCACACTGTCCTTCAAAGAGGATCAGACTTCTAGTCATGTATTACATTCTAGGCATGTGTTAAATTCAGAGGTCACTGTATAGACTTGAGGAGGAAGAAAGATCAGTGAGGTGGTTTTATTTGCTGGACCCTCACCAGGGAAATCCCCCCAAGAGCCACTGCCCATTTATAGTCCAGCTTGCTTCTGTCTTTGTTCAATCATGCTAAGCCTTCCTTTGGTCCCTAATAGGACTGTCAGCAAAGACAGGCATTTTTTACAAACCCACAGTGAAAGGGAGTTGTAGTTTTTGAAATCTTCACAGCAGTGTACTTGTCCAGGCTCTCACCACTGCCAGTCCTGGCTCCTGGGGACATGGAGCATCTCCCACCACCCCTGGAAACAGGAGGCTGAGCCTGGCAGGCTGAGCTCCTCCACTTCAGGACTATGGAGTCCAGGCAGCAGCAACCATTTCTGTGCTGGGAGAATGTGGTGTGTGCCAGGTGGCATCAGGAGAGTCTGGGTGGCTGTACTGAGCTGGAGACTGAGTGTTCCTGCAGAGCTGAGGGCAGATCCAGCCCGTGACGTGCAGCAGTGTCAGCACAGGCTGTGCTCCTGTGCCATGTTCGGGCACACTCATCCAGGAACGGGGCGAGGCCTGTCCCAGGCTGTGTTTGCTCACAGCCAGACATGTTTCTGCTGGTCTGACCAGCTGATGCTTCTGAAGCACCCTGACCTTTGTGTTCTCACCTCACCAGTCATTTCTCTCCACCCTTGGTTGTTTTCCAGCTGCCTTACCTCACAGCCAGAGGAGTTCCACGCCGTCGAGCGAGCTCGCAGCCACGCCGCCGGGCAGCCCCCACCACATCCTCACCTGGCAGACTGGGTGAGTGTCTGTGGGGCAGCTCAGAGAATCCTCCCTCAATGCCAGTGAGGAAAAGCTCCCCACAACACCAGCACAGCTGTGGGGAACGTTTCGCATGTGTTCCATAGCCTACATCCACATGGAGCATTTCCAGTCTCCCACCTGTGCTTTCGTGGTGGTGGAGCTCTGGTTTAGGCTGAGCAAGACATGCCTGAGTCATCCACACCCAGCACTGCTCCAAGCAGTGTCAGATCCACAAGGAAAGGAGCCCTGCAGGTTCCTCCTGCTTGGACAGTCTCCTTCCTCCAGTCCTTTTCCTATGTTGAAATAGCTGATGTTTCATTTTTAGCAGTCATCACACTGGCTGTCCACACCAAGACCTTGTTGAAAAGGCGAGGTTCGGTGCCTGCCATATCTCTGTGTGCAGCAACCTCATTTTTCTGCTCAGTTTTCCCCAGCAATGTGCCTGCATGACTTTCAAGGGCATCTTTTTTCAGCTACCACTGACATGAAGGTGCTTCACCAGAGTGTGAGGGAAACATTACACACCCATAGCCATTACTAATGTAAATACAGTAACTGGGTTCTTTGGCACCTCTTTACAAGGCAGGGAGTTGCAGGAGTAAATAAACAGCTTTTTGCAAGCTCCCATGGGTATTCTCTAGCACTCTCTGTCTAGCAATTCTGTCCTGCCATGTGAAATAAAGGTCAATTCCAGATCCCATCTAACTCAGCACATCCAGTGGGATGAGATTTTGGCAAGATCAGCTAGATCTGACACTACAGTCCTCAAAATACCCTAGTGCTTCGAATAGGAAAACAGAGCTGATACCCTGAGTCATGAATTGGAACTAACTTTGAAAACATTTCACTGTGCAACCACTGGAAAATCTCCTGCTCTTTAATTACCCATGTCACCTATGAGCAGGTTCGACCTCTGGTTTTACTCCAGCACTGTTTGTGACCGCACTTTAAATTGGAGCTGAGGAGAACCACAGCCACAACCCCTTAGGCTTACCTGGATTTTAAATTCACACATTTGACATCCAGTCTCATTTGGTCTTTGCAAGTGCTTCCAGCTTTAGAACAGGAGAATGTTCTTGGTCCCATTTCACAAAAAGTCATGGGATAGCAAGATAGGCAAAATGGTACCTGCCTTTACCACACACTGCAGTTTCCACTATTTAGGGTTTGGGATCTTAGTCTCAGTCTCCATCCCAATTCTAATTCTTCTAAATATCTCAATGATGATCAGAATTAAAACTGGTGAGCCGCCAGCTGAGACATCTGTTTGGATAATCCCAGCTTTTCTTATTTTTCCATTCAAGCTGTCCTGCACCTTGCCTCTCACAGCAAAAATACTTTTAGGCTAAATTCTCAGTTGGTGAAAGCAAAGCTATCTGGATTTATAGCTTAGGCCCTGCACCAACAACCAGTGCAAAAAGAACTGCAGACAAATCAACACTTGTTTTTGTACCTGAGCACAGCACCCAAGGTGTATGTGTATAAATACAGGAGTGGATCCAGTCTGCCATTAGATGCACAACAGATTCCTCCATTGCAGGAGTGCCTGTGCCCACCCAGCACGACTCAACAGATTGACAGTTCTCCCCAACATGTTTTTGTGTCACTAACTTTTCCTAAAGATGATTCATCAACTTGTTTCCCCACTGGATTAATAAGCTCATAACAATGTCTGTGTCACTTCTTTTCTTTAACATTTCCTCTCTCCTCTTTCCTCCTTTTTTGCTCTCCTTTGTTCAGAGAAGCAACAGACAACTCACCCACTATGGATGAGTCTCAGTCTCCAACCCACCAAAGTACTGATGAATAGAGGTATAGTAAGGGAACGTTTTGTTCTTTCCTCCTCCTGCCCCACAGTCGGTGAGCACAGTGCAGTGCCCAGCCTCCTGCTGGAGCTGCCCTTCAGCTCTGTGCCCCTTTGTGTGCCAGCCAGGCTCCCTGCAGGGCTGGGGAGCATGCCAACCCTCTGTGCCTTTCCAGAGAGTCTGTGCCACTGTCCCCTGTGAAAGGGACTCGGGGCCAGCCTGCTCTGTGTCCCTGCCCTCCCCTTAGGGCCAGCCTGCTCTGTGTCCCTGCTGAGGCTGAATGGGCACAGAAAGTGGGGAGGGATGGGAGGGACAACAAATCTGTGGCTGAGGAGAGTTGAAAGCAGCCTGGGCAGAGAGCTCTGGGGACAGTCTGGGAGCAGCCTGGTGAGGACACCAGCGTGAGCTCAGCAGCCCTGGCCAGAGCTCTCAGGCTCGCTCCAGCCACAGCTCCATCACACCTTCCTCCTCCCTCCGTGCCACAGAGCTGGGGCTGTTTGCAGCAGCAGCACCAGCAGAGAGGGTTTATGGAACAAGGAGCAGCCCTGGCCCCATTCCTGTGGGAAGACAGAGGGGGAAGGGTGGAGGGAACAAAAAAACCCTCAGAGTATTTCTGTTTTAATTAAACTGCCATCGCTGTCTGACACTCTCATTTGAATCTACATCCATTCACAGCTGGCATCTGTCAAGTATTTCAAGCCCAGCTTTCTAGAGTTATCCCATAAACCTCTGTGCCCCAGCACTGAGCTGGGAAACAAAAGGCTCTTTAACATGCAAATGTCAATGCCCTTGCTCAGGTTCCTCTCAGACACCATTCCCAGGGAAACCAGGTGGAAAACAGGGCAGAGGAAGCAGGAATTGCACCAGATGTGAGATCAGTCCTGTGAGGTGGGGAGGGAATGCAGGAAGGAGTGAGAATCCCTCAGTAAACAGAAAAAATATGTGTCTCCTGCCTTTGGCCTCAAAACAGTCTCTAGTTTGGAAGTTGGTTCAAATCAAAGTGTGAGAGAGAGGCATCAATTCTGGCTATGACTGCACAGATATAGCCGTCACTTTTCAAAAGATCCATATTTTGACCTGTTTTCCTCTGGGAAGGAGCTCCACAGCCTAAGCCAGGAGCTGATGCTGGGTAGAGCTCTTAACGTAAATAGCAAAGAAAATTCTTATGAATTGCCTCATCTATTCAGTACAGGCAAAGAAAAAGCCAGGCAGCAAAAGAAGCAGTACTTTGTCAGGAAACAGCCCCAGATGAGGACTAGGCTACTGCAGCAGAACATGGTCCTTTCCACATCAGACCTGGCATGCTCTCTTAGTCCCCTCCTGGTTCATCCCTGGAAAGCCACATCACTCTGGGACTGCTCAGTGATGCACAAGGCTCTGCCCAGAGCAGAAGTGCTACAGAAAGTGCCACCACCCTCCTCCTCCAATGTTCCCACTGGGTGATACAGCCCATGTCTGAGTGAGCTGCTCTAAGGAGTTGCTCCTTGGAGAGCATCCTATGGAAAAATCTCTATCCCAACTCACTCCTGGGCAGGACAGCAAGCAGAGCCTCGGGCAGGGCAGAGGCACAGCACTGCTGCTGTGCCCAGGGCAGGGGGGAAGAAGACACAGGCAGAGTGCAGTGGGGTCTGTGAATACCCTGCATTCCTCCCCACCCATAACACAATGTTTTTTGTGCTCATGGTTGAACTTCCCAGGAGCACTCACTGTCCTAACAAAGCTTCCTTTCTCCTGCAGGAACTACAATGATAGCTGTTTCCTGGATTCTCCCCTCTATCCAGAATTAGCAGATGTCCAGTGGTATGGGCAGGAAAAAGCCAAGCCTGGAACTCTAGTGTGAACCCCTGACCTCAAGTTAATCACATCAATGCCATTCTGAGATCACCTCACTGCCTCTCATTTGCCTTACCCAGATGCACTGTCACCCAGCACCAGCTTCAACTCTAAGCACTTTTCTCACGATGCAATTCCAGACAACATTTGTGGAACGCCGGCCCTGAGCCATGCATCCTGGCAGAGCAGCACATCCCACTGCCAGAGGGTGCCCATCCCTCCCATGGCCACGGGGCAGCAGGCAGAGAGGAGCAGCCATCTGGAGAGTCAGTTTCAAAACTGGGTTTCCTTTCCTTCCAAGGCTTGTATCAAAGATTTAGTGTTCCACAGCACGTAACAGCAGCAAGAGTTCCATGACCTGCAAGCTGAAGCCAACAGCATTAGTTTGAAGGGGGTGGGAATAGGACAGAGGCTGAGAAATGGAAACCATATTCCTGAAAGTGCATCTGTTCTGAAACAGTAAATCCCATCGCTTCAGAGATGTGTCAGTCTCACAGTCAGGTCAGCACTGCCAAAGATCTCCACACCACCGTTGGCAGGATGAGTTGCTCAGCAAGTTCTAGCTACAAGAACATCTCCCTTCTTTAACTCGATGGCAGACAGGACCACCCCCTGCAAAATGGCATTTCCTTCTTCATTTGGAGTCCACCTACACACAAGCAAAAGAAGCCCCTGTGCTGCAGACACACCCGAGGTCTGGGCTGGTATCACAGCATCGCTGTCTGCGATCCACTCCTGAACTGGACCGACAAGGTTTACAAAGGCATCACCTAAAGCAGAGGCGAGTACTGCACTCACAGCATCTCTGTGGCTGGCACAGAGTGCCCACCAATACATGGAGAGGTTGGGATTGTATTGGTTGTTCTAATACAGATAAAAATTGCCAAAAAAAACCTTTCCACAAGCAGACCCGGCCAATAAATTGGGATCTATCTCTGCACAAGGGAAAGCACATCGCGATCGAGCTGACACGGCCAAGCTGCGTTCACGGATTGGTTCCACTCCTCTTCCCTTCGTTAGCACCAGTGTAGCAAAGGGCTCGTCACCCGTGTGCTGCCGTGTGGGAGAACTGCTCTGGCTTCTGGAAGGCTCCTGGAGCAGGGTTGGACAGCCAGCAGACAGGGAAATCTTCCCCTTGAGACAGAGAGAAAGGGAAGCGACCGAGCGAGGCGCCGGACGAGCAGGAGCAGCACGAGCGCGGCCTGCAAGGAGCTGCGAGTTTACACATACTTTAGAGCAATGCTTTATACATGTCAAGCCATGGAACTTTCAAAGGCCTCAAAGACACTTTTGTAAGTAAGGAACAAGTGCACAATCTAGGTGGATGTTGAAGCTGGCACGTCTTAGTCTTCACTGCGGTGCTATGCTGTTTTTATTGCCACTCGATGGGGGCGGGCGCCCGGCCTTCCCCCGTTGGTGCGTGCAAACGATGATTTCCTATGGGAAAGGCATTAACAGAAACGGCTGGAGGGGGTTACTTTGTGAAAAGCAGAAACTGAAGTTAGCTTTAGTTTAAGGAAAAAGGAAAAAAAAAAGTGTGAGAGTGTGTACGTGTGTGTGTGTGTGTGTGTGTGTTCCAAGAATAACAACAGCATCTACCAGACAAAGTAGAGCGAAACATTTCAAATTAAACACCACAACTTGGGGGGCTGCCACACCTTTTGGTATTAAGATTGCTGGAAAACTGCATTCCAGGCTTTAAAAGAGAATGGGTTCTGTGTAATTAGGCTTTTAAAAAACAATGGGGTTTCTAAACATTAATGCAAGCAGCTCATGCCAATTCCTTTTCTGCAACTCACACCAGAAGTGTTGGCTTTGGTTCCCTGCACTGCTGCTTTGCATCCCTGGTGAGGAGGCCTTGCAGAGATGAGGCAGGACAGGCAGTTATAATAATTATTATAGATATAAAGGCTGTTACTTGTCCAGGGAAACCTGTGGCAGAGCCAGGATTGGATGGGGCAAGAGGCCAGGCTGGATGGGGCTCTGAGCAACCTGGTCCAGTGGAAGGTGTCCCTGAGCCATGGCAGGGGTTGGAACTGGATGATGTCACTTCCAACAGAAACCCTTCCATAATGCTATGATAAGGAAACTCTTTTATGTTCACACATGAAGTGTAAATGAATTATCCCTCTGAGAAAATCCACAAAAATACTGGCAAGGAGTTTACAAAGGTGACCACACAAACCTTGTGCTTCTGGGCCTCCCTGAAGCATCAGCCAGGAGTGCAGCGCACCGTGGCAGTAATTGAAGCCTTGCTTTCAGTTCTGAAGAACAGCCAGTGGTGAGATTGCAGCCTTTATCTGGACAAGCAAAATGCTGTTCTCACCATCTCTTTGTGCTTTGGGGTCTTTAACATGGGAATTATTTCAACCTCCTAATTGGATTTTTAGCTGGATAAGAGATAGTACTGATTAATGACATTTACTGATAAAATTTGGTAGCTGAAGTAAAAGGATTAAATAAGGACCAAATTAAGCTACAGCAAACAATTTAGCCCAAGGATTTTTAGGGGCTCTGAGCAACTGTCTGTTTTCTTTTTAATTTCCCTGGTAAGTGGTTTGGGTTTGTTTTTTTTTTTTCTGTGTACCTTCTTTTAATTAAAAAGAATTCAACAACAGCGGCACTATGAGGCCTCTGGGCACTACAGGAAGAAACATTAATTCCTCCAAGACCAGCTCTGCAGTTTTGCAGCAAAGGTTAAAAGGTGGCAGCCCTGAAATTAGGGAGGGGGGGAATAAAAATATTTAGCCTGAATTGCAAACAGGCTGGAGTGGAAGAAGAAGCTTTCTAAAAACGGATTGAGTTTTGCTTTGTGTTCTGCTTTTCTGGTTTGCAATCAAGGCACATGTGAGCAGCCAGTCTGGTAGTAAAGACAGATTAAGTAAAACAGGTTTTACTGTTTAGCTCAATTCAATTAAACACAAATGTACATAAAATGTTAATCATATGAGATTAACATATTTAAGTATAACACGGAGGGGCATATACATAGCTATTATAGACAAGCACTTGACTACCAACTTAACCCCTCCTTTACTTTTTTATTTTTCAAGGCTCCATCTGCCATAAAGCCACAACCACGTTCAGTCTCTGTGTCTGACACTCCCTCTGTGTGGGCAGGAGCCAGGGGACAGCCCCTGCAGGGGCTGTGCTGGGAGGCAGGGTTTATTTTTAAATGATATTATATGCAGTCGAGTGTTGAAAATGTTGAATCAGTCCAATTTGTTTTCACTCTGTATTAGTTTTAGTTTCAGGCATAGCCAATCCCCATTCAGGTGCTATCAGATGACCAGTTACTGCTTAGTTAACTAGATGTAAAGTTTTACATATATATTAATGTCAATAGTTTTATTACAAGTTGTGTAAAATGGACTCTCTAGTTTAAAAAAAAGGAAAAAAAAAGAAAAGAAAAAAATTAGGTCTCTCCTGAAATTGACTTTAGAGCATGGAAAATGATTTTACTGGATTCTGTTCAACTGTAATCAAGGAAAAAATATGTATGTTGTAGAAAAAGTTGCAGAATTAAAAAAAAATCTGCTTTTAATTTATTCTTTTTGTATTAAGAATTTGTATAGTTACCTTTACATTTTGCAAAACGGTGTTGTCAACACTTCCTTATTAAAGCATTTTCAAAATGAAACCTTGCCATGGTCTCTTTGGGAGGGCAGAGCCCAGGCAATCCTTACCCCTGCTGAGATGCTGCTCCAGATGTGTGCACAGCTGGCCAGGGTGGCTGACTGCAGGAAACCCTGGCATTCCCCAAAAAGCCCATCCTTCAGAGATCCCTTGGGATCCAGCAGCCAGCAGATCCCTGCTGCCTCCATGCCATCTTCTCCCAAGCGCTGGGCCAGGGGCTCAGGAGGAGCAGGAGTGTGACTGATGTCCCACCAGTGTGGGAAGCAAAGTCACAAATAATATTTACTTCCAAACCACAACCAGAAATAAGTGAAATCAATGCTCACTTGCATGGATTGGACTCCAAGCTGCTGCAAGGCTGTTTCAGCAGTGCCAACAGCTGTGGGGCAGGCTGCAGCACCAGCACCTTCCCCATGCTCCAAGGAGGTGACTTCCCCAGGGAGGCCACTCCAAGAGGCTGCTGTAGCTCAGTAGGGCAGCAGTGACCCCTGCACAGGGCTGGGGACATCACTGACATCACTGGTGTCCCCTCTGTGGCCCCTTTGGCCACCCAGCACCCCCGAAAACCACAGGCAGCTTCCAAGAGCCACAGAGTCTCACATGGGGCCTCCCACACTTCCCAGGGCTTCCTGCCCCTTCCATTTATTCCCACTGTCCAGGGAGCCTCTTCCCCTCCCAGCACCTCCTGTTCCTCCATTAAACTGATCCCACACACCTACCCTAAGAACCTTCCCAGCAGCACAAATAGCAAATAGGGAATTTAAGGCATTGCTTACCTTCAAACAACAACAACAAAAAAGTGTTAAAAAATAATATAATGGAATAACAAATGAGTTCAAGTGCTTGAATTTTGTAACTGTTAAAAAAATCTAATAATCTGATTGCATCCCCATGGAGGACAAAAAGAAGTTACAAGAAAAAAAGGTCATTTATCCAATAAAAATAAAAATTCCACAGCATCATCGTGAAGTGCTTCAGAGAGAAAAGAAATACCCAAGCAAATGCTTTGGCCATTTGACATCACAGCAGCTTCTGTTCTGCTCTGTCAGAAACAAACCACCCATCACTCAACAATCTTAGGAAATTCCCTGGGTGAATGGTCTCACAGCTTGGGAAAACTCAGCTTTGGGCTTTTTGTCTCCTTTCCCTCCTAAATGCCACAATAAAATCCAAGTAATGTGGTTTTCTGCAGCATCCTGGGTCTAAGGGGCTCCAGGTAAGGGGTTATGTCATTCTGTCATTACCCATTCTGTCTTCATTTGGCACAATAACACCAGTATCAGGCAGGTACCAATAGTTTTAGAGCTCACCTTGCACAGGCCCTTCCACAGCCAGGCTTGGGGAAGGCTCAGGGACTGCAACAAATGCCCAGGGGCACTGAAGTCCCAAAACCACTCCAGACATCACTATGGTGAACTCATGACTTCATCCTAAGGCTGCAAGTCTGAGGATTCAGCAGAGTTATTTCCGCCCAATGCAGGAATTATCAGAAATAAACATCTGGAAAAGCCTAGAGGGAAAAGTAAATTGCTAAACTGAAACATACCCTCCCCACAAAAAAAACTCCAAACTGTCAAGCAGTGTGACAGCTGCACCACACCCACTCCTCCCTGAACTAGACTGAGGGTTGGAATTTTTTTGGCTAAGAGGCATTATTAACTATTTGATCACGGTCTGGTAGCTGCAATTTGGGGCCATCCAGCTGCAAAGAGCCTCCAAGCCATGATGAAAAGCAGCTGCTGTAACACTGTCCCCCTGGCCCCTGTCCCCTGAGGACCAGAGCTGGCTCTCACGTGCTGGACAGCTGGAAATTCTTACCCTGATATGCCGTGAGAAAGTAGTTCCCAGCTCCTCAGTTCCCCACACAGCACCATTCCAGGGATTGCAAGGGGATAAAGTTCTTCCATCATGGGATTCACTCAAGCTGTATTTCAGGGACTGTCAGCAAGGAGCAACATTGCTTCAGCTGCATTCCTTAAAACCTGATCAGACTAAGACATTCCAACCTCAAATTCACATCCCTACAGGAGGCACATCCCCACTCAAACCAGCACTCAGGGTACCATTAAAATTCTCCTCAATAATTAGCTCCAAGGCAGGAAGGAAAAATCCATCTAGCACTATTACAGATCCCCTAAGGAATCCACTTCCCACTAAAGCAGATGACACAACGCTCCTTAAACCATCTCCTGGCCACTCACTTGCTGCAGGGAAATTACAGCTCTTCTGAACAAGGGACAATATTGTCCCTCAATTATTTACAGAGTTCAAAACTAAGGTCAAGATAAAGATTTAGAAACAGTTCAGGAAACCGTCTGGGTGGGGAGAGGGATAAAGTCGCAGTGTTACAAATGTTTCCGCTGTAATAACGCCCCCAAAGAGTATCTGGACAGAGCACTTCAAAGAAAACCACCAGAAAGCACTGGTAATGAAACTCTTCCATGCTCCTGACATCTGCCCAGCTGCTCCCCACAAACCCCCAGTTCCTCCCCAAAGGCCCTTCCCCCAAGATACAGCCAGGTCTCATCAGCCTCATTTTATTACTTCCAAACTCTTGACATTTTCTCTGGGGTCAAACACTCCAGACTGAAAATCTCCTGTGTCCAAAGAAGCACTTCAGAATCTAAGAGAGTCTCCAGAAGAACCTGAATTTGTCCCAGATACTCCTCCCAGCTCACATCCCCCAGCATCCCTCACTGTGCCACAGGACACTGGGAACACCCAAGGGAGACAGGTCACTCCTTGAGAACAGGGCTCCAGTTCTGCTCCAAGCTGAGCTGAGGACCCAGACAAACCCATTCAATGGAATAGTGACACACTTCTTCAGGAAGTGGTTCTGCTCAAAACTAACAAAGTTTCAATATTTCACTGTTCATGCAGAATTAGACATCATCGTTCCCATGAGTTTCCTCGCCATTCCCAGGCAGGATACACAATAGTAAAGATTTGTGGCTGCTAGAAATACTGTTCATGGTCATGGGAGGTCCTAATTATTTTCTCTGCAATGCCCAGCAGATTGAAAATTTTCTCCAGATGTATAAAAATGGAATTTGAAAGCCTCAAGAGCCATAAGATTACTTCCCCCAAGCCCAGAAGGTTTATATTAAAAATGTCATTACCAAAAAAAAAAAAGCCAAATCAGATGCATTCAAGATCAAAAACTCTTTGCACTGAGGCTGAGAAATATATAAACCTTGTTTTTTATTCCTGATAAATACCACATGAAAGATTAACCAATAAAGTCTTTATATTTACAGAAATAACCAAGATTCAGATTCAACTGCTTCCCTCTAATCATCTCCCCACATCAGTCTCCAATGCAAAAGCAGCCAAAAAAGGCTTCACATATGCTCCTTGCAGGGCTGAGACTCATCTAAAGCTCTAAAATATGGGAAACAGTTCAATTTGCACAGTTCCCTGAAAAACAAACTGAAATAAAAGCAGTTGTCATGCGCATTGTCCCTTGGGCATTGTCTTGGTCTTAAACTCTTCAAAACCCATCCCTCTGCTGTACACTGGATGTGTTCAGCAAAAAGCACAGATTTCAAAATAAAACTAAATAAATGGGGCTTGCAAAAAGGAAGCTGTAAAAAAAAAAAAAAAATCTTCCTTTTTGCTTTTTTTTGCAAAGCCCACCCCAAATTCTTGCTGGTGTTCAGGCTCAAAGTTTGCCTCTTGCATCCTCTGGGTGCTGGAGCCCAAAATGTGAGTCCCAGCAGAGCCTCACAGAGCGTTGTACTCCACACATTTGGATGGATCTGTTGGGAAGTGCTTCTGGCAAATGGTCATGAGCCTCTTCAGCCCCTAGGAAGTAACAAAACAAGGACAATTCTGTCATAAGGCTGCAGCTGTTGAACAAATTTAATAGCCTACAGTATTATGAAGCTTAACAAGAAGAATTAAAAAGAAAAGGCTGGGATCTTTATTTTGGTAGTTATTCTGTTTAAAGTTTGAGGTTCTCTTCAATATTAGAGGAGTTTGTGGCATAATCAAAAAGGCTTCAATCCCACCTGGTAAGATTCACAGTGAAGGATCACAGCAATTCTTTAATCCCTCTTTATCACCAAGGGAACAAATGATATCATAATTAAAGATATTTACAAGAAAGCTGAATATTAAAATTAATTCTAAAGAGCAAAAAGCAATTTCAAAACAAGCTGGAGAGCCAAGGCAAGACCCAAACATTTCTCAGGATGAGAACTGTGGACACAGGACATGACAGAGGCAAACTGAAGCAATCAAGGAGAAAGGCAGAATGTGGACTCTGCAGTTCTTTCAAGGCATCAATTTCTAAAAACCAACATGACAGGAACCCTGTGATTATTTTCTTTCAAGTCACACAGAAAAGTCTAACAAAGAAGAAAGGCAGCTGCTGTGTGGAAGTGCAATTCAGCAGTGACACTGCACTCCAAGATGGCAGAGTCATGTCCCTGTCATGAGACTCTCCTCATGGAAGGCAGCTCCTCACTCAGGGAAAAATGATTCACCAGGATGGTGCTCTGGCCCTTCTCGTGCAGGCAAGCATGGAAAGTCTGTCCAGCACCATAATGACTCCTTGTTTGGGATGTTCTCACTCCAGAGTGCTGCAGTCAGGAACAAGTTCCCTTCGTGCAGCTGCTGGGAGCACAGGTAATAAATATCCCATGCTCCAGTTTGAAACAGACTTGTCAAACAAGACCCAAATATCTAAAACCAACATGAAGAACATCCATGTTTAATGCCAACTTTGTCTTGGTGCTGCACTGAGTTGAGTAATTTAGAAGCAGAGGTATGAAATTCCCAGTGGGAAGATGAACTTAAGGATTTCCTTGGCCAACAGAGGAAGCCCCAAAAGCAGAGAAGAGACAAACTGGGAAATTCACACACACCTTCCACTATGTTATGTTGTGCTGTGTGTTGTGCTGTGCTAAGAGAGACCAAGCAACAGTCCAGAGTAGAGATCCTTCTGCTCCAGCAGGGGCAAATGGACAGAGAAAGCAAATTATTGAGCAGCCTGGTCTGGAAGGCTCCCCTGACATGGGAGTTGGAACTTGATATTCTCTTAAAGTCTCCTTCAATCCAAACCATTCTGTGATTCTATCAATCATTCCATGAATTATTCACCATTATGACACAGACCACAACAACATTATTTAGTTTAAAACTATTTCATCCATTAAATACTTCCAAGCATAACTGGAGCCTGTCTCTGAAGATGCATAATCCACATGCCAATTTTCACCTTACAAAATAATTGGTCAAATTTAATTTGTTGTCTCTGTAAGTGTCTGGAGACCCCTGTGACTTCACATTGATATTTTTTCAGGTTATGCTATTAAAAACTAGAGTTGAAGAGAAACCAAAGGTTATACTCATAGCCCAGAAACAGAGAGACTCAGAGCAGAAGGGGAAGTTGCATTTTGCAATCAATTTCCTTTCAGACATCTGCAGAAGCTGAAAAGCAACAGGAGTCCTGCTGCTGAAGAAGGAAGACATTTATAAACCTCCCCTACCAGGAGCTCTGAGCTCCATGATGCTGCTCTGGAGGCTTCAGAGTTAACCCAGAAGGTTTTTTTCTCTCAATGAAGCTGCAACTGGCAGGAGCCAAACACATTTAACAATACCAAGAGAGAAGGCTTGTTTCCCCAGACCTCAACGCCCACTGTGTGGAAAGGACAGAGCAGAAAAACAGCACTGCTACTATTTCCACAACCAAAAGTCCACATGAATATGAAGATGCCCAGGAGGAACTAAACCTGGAATTTTGAGCCCAGATTCCTGAACTTACTAATGAATGCATTTATTATATATTAGTATATAGTATATTATTTATTATGGTATTTTTATAGTATAATATATTTATTAGTATATAGTATATATTAATTGCAGAAATAGTCAGTAGGACTGAATTTTACAGTAATAAATTCTGTGCATGTTTAAAGCAGGAGTTAAGCAGTGAGAGGTCTCAGGAGAATCAAGCCTGTCTTCACAGCTGCTTTGGTGCTCATGCAGGGATCACAACAGTTCAGAAAAACCCATGAGACTGTTCCTGGCCCAGCACTGAAGAGCCCCCAGGTCCAGGATGAGCCACTGTTAATTGGATGTTCTGCTTGACACAAACTAAACCTGTCCATTTCTGGGACTCTTTTACCACATCACCTGATGTTACCATGACACTGACATTTCTCAAAGACCCCCCCAGACAAGCAGACCTGTTGGATTTCCAAAGCTGCCATTACCTGGATGTATTTCCTCTGAGTTTCATCGTTGAGCACGTGGGCCACGTGCTTGGAGAAGATCTTCTCGCGGCCCGTGCGCGCGTGGATGCCGACCATGGTGACGCCAATGGGCCAGGGGGCGTTCCCAATGGCCATCTGCAGGTAGGCATCGTTGGCCTGCAGAGGGAAGGGCACCACTGAGCACCACAGCACCACACCAAGCATTTCTGCACTGCCAGGAGCAGGTAAAGCCCCATTCCAGTGTCCCTGATCTGGTGTCACTGCATGGTATTAACCGAGTGCACAACGCGCCTTCCCACGTGGAACTCCGAGGGAAGCAAGGACTGTGCACTGTCCCTCATGAAAAAAAAAGAACTGGGTAAGGCAGTCTGGTTATCTTGACCAAAACTAAGGTTTACTGGGATTATTTTCAACTCAACCCTTTCTGGTTAAATAAGGTTACATTTGTAACCCAGAGCAGTAGCAGCAGGAAATCAATCAGGAATTTCCCCATCAAGAGCGCAGATCCTGTTTTAAAGCTGCAACAGACAACATTCCTGAGGAAAAACAGGGATAAAACTTGAAGGGAAATTTAATAGAAAGAAAGGCAGAAAGGAAGAGAAGCACAGAGCTTAAAAAAACCCAACATAACAACTGAGAACCAGCAAGTGACAGATACAATTACAGAAAAAACCTGAAGGACGTGGAACAGGACATTCCTTCTCTATTAGAGAGCAGCTACAAAACTCGCTGATAAAGAGTTCATTTATCACCTCCTGTTCAGAAACTGGACAATAAAAAGCAGCAATCATGACCAGTGGCTGCAGATTCTTTCCAGCTAGCACTGAACAAACTGGGAGGTGAATAATGAACAAGGCAGGGATGGGAGACAGACCTAAAAGCAAATCTGAGGAGAGGACAGAGCTTATTCATCACCTACATGAGGCAGAATCTGAACAGTTTTAGTCAAATACCTTCTTGGTGACTTAAATATACTCTTGTGATGAAACAGTGTGTGAACATGCAATTAAAGACCCTTGCAGGGTTAATTAAGGCTGAGTGGACAACTTGCATTCTGGCATTTGCCTGCTGTCAACATGTTGATTTCAAAATTAAAATCTTCCAAGCTTTTCAACTAACAAAGCAGCAAGAATTTGTGGCTGACAGTATTCACTAGGGTGCACAAAGCAAGCAGCAGGTAAAAAGAGACAGAAGACAAGAGTAGGCAAAAAGAGGCAAGTCTCCTAGAAAGTAAAATTGAAAAGGATGTATCTGTAAAAGCATTAGCCTAATGTAAAAAACAAAACACCCAAATGTGTACCCAAGTCATCCAAAATCTCTGTGAAGTTTACTTAAAGGCAAGCACCTCCAGGAGAGAGAAGCACTGCTGATTAACCCAGAGATACACCCCATTCCTGCATGCTCATTAGTTTGAGAAGGTATTGGAAAGGGAATTTCCATGTAATGATGACAACCAAGAGAAAAAAATACTTCAAAATAAAATCCCACTATCATACATCCCACATGTTCAGTTCTCCTTCCAAATGATTTGGATTAAATTTGCCTTAGGCCATACAAAGTTTTTTTCAGTATCAAAAGAAGGTTTGCTTGCTTACTTGACAAATTATGTCAAATCCTCACAAGAATAGTAAGAAATACTAGAAATTTAAAGGCAAAAGACAGCTCAGTTTCCTCTGCATATAGAAGCTGCTTCAGCAAATGCTATTGTTATTTCAGTTTCACTTCTGAACCAGCTACAAATAAAACCTAATACTGCCTTTGATCTTGTGTCCCAAAGTACTTCTGCTTCCTGCAGTCAGCAGACTTCATCCAAAAAAATCTTCTCATTAACTCACCTCAACCTTACCAGGCCATTTAATGTGAGTGTAGACAAAGAAAGGGACAGTGCCTCATATTCAATAACTCAGTTTGCCTCAATTAATTCTTAATTAATTAATCATCAACACCCTATTACTATTCAATACCTTCATTTAACCTTAGAACATGAGGTCTCTCCTTGAGGAATGCCACTGCAGCTTAATATACCCATCTCTGAGAAAAATTTTCTTCATGTTTACAAAGCTGTGCAGTTTCATGAACCTCAAAAGCTCTTCTGTCAGCTGTGGATCAAACACTACTTAGAGCCTAACATTTCACAGCCATTTTTCATTTTGTTGGGATAGATGTTGTATTTCCAGCTATGCATCTTCAAAATTAAAAAAAAATATGGGAATGCTGAAGCAATAAACTCAATCTTTTACAACCAGACAGTGTGAACATGACAGAAAAGTACTAACAAACATACCTTCACGTATTCTCTTTGCAACATAAATTTAATAATATCTGTTATTGATTCTTTGATGTCTGCAGGAAGTGTCTACAGGAGAGAGAAGGGAAGAAAAAAAAAGACATTTACTTCAGAACAGCAGCCCAGGAAAATCATCTTACTCAGCATTTATGCAAAGTTTAGCAACTACCCTTGCTTGAGGAGTTTCACAAAGGAAAACACGTTCATTATTCAGATGCAGGATCTGAAGAGGAGAGGTTAAGTGGTTACACCTGGTAGCTGATAGCAAAGTGCAAAATGCAACCCCAATTTTCTGTCATGTTTGCAACCCAGGGAGCAGGTGCTGCTTTAAACAGCTGGAAAAGCAGTGAGTGGGCAGATTTCACTCGATTGAGATAAAATCAGAAATGGGTGTCAGGAGCTCTAGACACAGAAACTGTCACCAATTCACTTATCCCCTCTCCTGGAAAGGGCCCTGACGCTGGGTACTCGGGAAGCAAAGGCTGAAGGGGCACTTAGAGGTGATTCACCCTTTTGCGGAGTTTCCTGAAGAGCGGCCGCAGGTAGGACTCGGTCTGTTTCTGGGTGGCGCTGTTCAGCTTCCCCTGCACGCCCCGTTTCACGTAATCCTCCCTGGCATTCAACTCCTTGGCCCAGACTCCCAGGAGGAACTGCAGGGAGCAAGCACATCTGTGTCATGGTGCCATCTACTGACAGAACACAGGGCTAAGCCAGCAAGGCAAAGTGAGGTTTTTTTGGAGAAATCTGAGTTAAGAAGGTAAAACCTTTTTCAGAAGGATAGGAACAACTCTCTTATCTTAATATACACACACAACTTAAAGCTTCAGCTCTTGCTGTGACTTTGATTACCACCACAGTTTCACAGGCACTGGCTGACTCAGCTGAGAGGCAACACAGGTTTCTTGCCAGGAAACAATTTCCTGCCATCCACTTGAACCTGTGGACTTCCTTTAAAACTCTAATTTCACTAGCAGTATTAGGTGACATTCCAATTCAGCTTGCACCGTTCCAAGGAAACTCCTCCAAAGGTTTTGATGCCACAGTACCACACAGAGGCAGCTACAGACAACTGCCTCAAATATCACACAAAAATCAAAACCGTATTTATTTTGTCTGGAAAAGCAGGAGCAGATTTTGAAGAATGCTGCTCTCCCAAAAGCTCTTTCCCAGATTTGGCACAAGTCACTGTTGTGACTAACAAAGGCTGTGGAGTGCCAAGCATTTCAAAAAACCCACATCTTACACATAACATGTGAAATTCTCCTCTCAAGCAGCTGAAACCCATCCTTCTATTCTTGAAATGTATCTGCATGGCAGTAATGACAGAACACAACTACAGAATAATTCGAGTTTGTTACCTTCAAGAACTTGGTTATGATGTCCATATCATAGTGATCATCACCCCGTCCTAAGGATTCTCCCAAAGCCTGGAACAGGGGGAAAAAAGAACCATTATTTTTACTTTGTCTAGTCTGCCAGCACCACCACAGCAGAGCATGGTTCACTGCACCACCAACTGCAAGAAATCCCACAAGAAATCCCAAACACTGGTCATGGAACAGCTACAAACGCTACTGAAGTTTGTTAATCTATTAAAAACATTTACATCACAATGGCAATATGATTATTTCTGAAAAGTCAATGCAACAGTAATTCTTCAGTCATTACTACTAAATTATTGGCATAATTAGCAGCTGTCTGACTGCACTGTATTAAGGGGAACTGTGGGTGCACGGCATTTTTTGAGCTCCCCAAAGCCATCAATTAACCTAATTATTTTGCTATGCTATTTCAATTCTCTGATGTACTGGGGCTTTTTATCATTTAATTGCAACTGTGAATTTGAGGGAACAATTTTTTTAAAAAAAACCCAAAACCTAGCAACAAACCACTAAAAAAGCCCAGCTGTATGCTCCAATTTTCCACCATCCTGCCAGCACCTCAAAACTGTAAATACTAACAGTAAGTTTAGTAAACATTTTCCAGTACGTATAGTTGGATTTATAATAAATTTATATTGCCCTCATGTTTCCAAAGTGAGTTTTATTTTTAAAAATCTCCTTGATTTGGAATCAAATTCAATGTAAGCCTTCATGCTCAAGGCAATGCAGCTGAAGTAATACAAAATTAAGATGCAGTGTTTTCAAACTTTTTAGAAAAAGATTGTTTGCATGGCTCAAACCAAGCCTGCCCTACTACCACAAAAAGGGGTTATTTGAAGAGCTAACAGGTCAATAAAATTCAGGTACAATACAATTGCTGCTATCCACTCTGGTATTGCAGATATTTTAAACCAGAACCCCTGGCACCATAACAAAAAACCCAGCCTATTTCTTAATAATAACGTATTCACTTCAGCTTTCAGTTATAAATTGTATTATTTCTTAAACACACTTTTGAAAGGATGTTATGAAGATTAGCTCCTGCAAAGAGTTTTGAAGATTAAGAGTAAAAGTCCTCAGCTCAAGTTAATGTGCTTTTCAAAACATTATCCCAAAATACCAGGTGCTGAATGCATTTGCTGGCACTTACTCACACAAACACCACAGGATTCTTTCAGAACAGAGCAGCCATTTGCACTCAAGGTTTTGGGACACATTATGTCTGCACTTGTATTTCCTGGGGTCTGCCTCCTTCTAATGCTCTTTTTTTTTGTCCTAGATGTTTATGTTTTCATATCAAATGTTCTTTCTGTGCAACTATTTTTCAGAGTCCTTCTTCCTTGTATAGGGAAAATTAATTGGTACTGACCTTATTACCCTCTCAAATATTCATTGGAAAGGCTTTGGCATTTATGACCAGGTAATGTAGAGGAATTAAATTCTCTACTTCTGAAATCCTGGAGAATGAATCTTTACTGTATCACTGCCTTTGCAGGCAACACCTGTCCCCTTTGGGATGAAGTGTTGTAAAAAAAGATCACTTGAGTTTTCACTTCTCTCTTGTAGGCACCTACAGTGCAACTCCAGGCTTGGAAACCTAAATTTTCTCCTTAAAATTACTTTAAAATGCTGAAGTCAGCTGTTGAAAAGAAGACAACTTTGTCTAAATAATCCTGAGGCTTCCTCACAGCAACATATTACATCTAAAATCCCTTAGTTATGACCTATCCCATACCTCTAGTTCTTCAATAGTAGTATTCTCCTCATGGACTTTCAGGTCATTCTGGGAGTCATCATCTCCTGCTTCTTGGCCACCCACAATTTCATTCAGATACTGCTGATCAATCTTATCCAAAGCAGCCTTCAGGTCATTTCTTAAGCCCTAGGAAACAGAAAAAAAGAAAGAAAAACAAAAAAGAGACTGGTTTATAAAAAACCCTCAAGTAAATAAAAGCAATTCAGCACTGTCACTGTGAGCATCTAACTTCTGTTTAAGGTGCAAATTTTGTAAAAACACACATAAGGGTTCAGTGATGTTTGAGTTTAACTGAACTCCAACAACAGTTTCTGTTTCAGCACTTAACAAAAAGCAGGTGCATGAACTTCTCAAGCGCTCATACCTATGAAAAATAATTTTTACAGTATTTTCACCCCCCAAAAAAAAGCCTGGAGGATGAAATCAGCCTCTAGGATTTTCTTCAATTTCTTTTCTTCAAGCAATGCACTGAATCACCCCAAAACAAATGAAAATCAGACCATAACCATCACCAGCTCTACAAGTCTTCACATATGCCCTGAAAAAAGCTGTAAATAAGTCTCACTCCTTCAGTGCCAGACATAAAACAATAATGTTGTTTCCTTTTATTACAAATTACTTAAACATAGCAGAATGTTTTATATAGATTCACTGTTTAAAACCCTCAACTTTAGAAGAGGTGACTAAAAAAACCAGAATCACTTTAAAACCATATATAAAGTTAAAAGGTTCTTTCAAATAGAACCTTTCAAATAGAACAAAACTCACCTTAACCACAGTTGAAGGATTTGCCTTCTCATCTTGAGGCATAAAATATACAGCTCTATAAAGGAGTATGACATTTCTTACCCTCAGATAAATTCAGCTACTCCACAGGGAATGGATATGCACAGTTACTTCTCCTCTTCCATCATCATCCTTAGCTGTCTGGAGCATTTCTATTAATCATTTAGTTACTCTAAAAATGTCTGAACCACAAGGCTGATTGACTAAGCAACATGCAGAATCCCCCTAGACAGCAGGAGTGACTGGTATGTAACAAAAATCCAGCACAACCCTATTTATGGGCTCTCTATTTCCTAATCCTGCTCCTGTGATCAATGTCACTAGAGGGGAAGTTTTCATTAGCAGAGCTTTTATTTCTAGATCTGTTTATCTTTATTTTAAGACTTGGAGAGGAAAAGGCTTCCCTTTTATGGGCAGCCCCAGGAAAGACATTTAAAACAATTGAGTTTGCCACAAATTAGGGAAGAAAATGCAAATTGTCACTCTTTTAGTAAGGCTGTAAATTTGGTTAACAGTGAATGCAAAGCAAACCTCAATTGTATCTCCTCACTTAACTGATCATTCCTTAAGACAAAATGAATAAATTAATTAGATCTTCAAGTCAGTTTTTGAGCTACTTCAAAGGGAAGGGGGAAAAATTATACTGCCATAACAAGTTATAGCTCTGGAATCCAGGGATTCGAAAAATCATTTCTATCCCAGAAAGACAGTATGCAGTTCTGCTCTTAGTTACCTGTGCCTTCTCAGGGGTGCACATAATCACAAAGAGAGGATTATTTTAAAAGTAAATAACTGTTCTCTGCTCATTAAAAAGCAGGGGCAGAACAAGCTGGGGTATTAGTGCCACCTGAAAGCCCCTTTTCCAAGTGACAAGGGCCTGACAGGTTTCTAGGGCTGAACTCTGTAACTTAATTGTGCACAAAACTCTGATATTTAACATAGTTTCTCAACAGAAAAAAAAATAAAAAAGAGACAAGAACATGTATTCTCTTTGCTGTCTATTACCCCCTCCTCCTGAAAATTAACAGCTACTGAAAATGATTTTCAGCAACTTTTCTAGGGTTACTTACACCATGAATAAGTAACTAAAAGCCAGGTTTACCTTGTTCACTTCAGGTGCAAGAATTTCTATCTTCCTCAGACGTTGAAATGCATCATAATCTGTTTCTCCAAAGAGCCTGATGGGCTCACCCCTCTCTCGTAACCTCCTGATAACCTGAAAAGAATCAAAGCACTCCCTGACGCATAAAGGAAGCAAAATAAAATCCAGAATGACAGATTTATTTACTTTGCTTAGAATAACAAGCTGAGCTAGACTGGAGAGGAAATGGCAATATTTTAAGCAGTCAAAAAATGTCCCAGACACTTTACAATCTAAATATAAAATTCCCACGGTATTTCAGTGAAAGGTCATTCCAAATATTACTGATCCAAATTTTGCATAAAATCCCAGGCTGTCTGATACAGCCAAACTTCTTCCTGCTCTGACTTGTTTAAACAAATACACAAAAATCATCCCTCTGGCAGAGCTTAAAAACCATTTTCAAAATCACAAAGGAACTTGACAATAATCTCACTCACCTATTTGTCTTGGCAATAAAAATATGAACTGGGCTGCAGGTTGTCCCAGCACAGCCATGAGATGATCTGCTGAAAACCCCCATCATTAGGCATTTGGGAAATATGAAGTCCCAAAATCTAATGGGATAGTTACTTTAAAAGTAGACAAAACAGAAGTGAAAAAGCCTCCCTCAACTTGATTCAAACCTCAAACCAAACAAAAAAAACCAACAACCCCCATTACAAAACCTGAATATCCTGACAAATTAAGGGGAGGTGTGACATGCTTGGATGACCTCAGCTGTGAATTTCACTATTTCCAAGATTAGAGTGTATTCTGTACTTCTGAACTTCCTGTTTCTGCTTTGGGGTGTGGATCTGTTTGTGAACTTAAATCCACATAGGCATTTTTAGCCTTAGAAAAGGCAAAGAACATCCCAGCTGCTCTGGCTTTAGGACTTCTAGAGGCTAAGCTGAACTTCAATAACTTGACTTCTAAATTTGTGCTCAAACCAATGAGTTACAAAGAAAGAAGCTCAGAGGAAAAAAAAATGGAAAAAGTCAGCATGCCATCTTCAGTGCTATCCAAGAATAATGCTGATATTCAGAGTATCTCTCTGAAAGAGCTGTAAAATGTTATAACTCCAAAAATGGAAGCTTATCATTAAATAAAACTGCCATAAAAAGTACAGTTCACTGGATGTAACAGCCCCAACAAGAAATTTCAGGTGCATTTGCTGTAAATTCAAGGAGTCAGTTTATGGTTTTTGACTTTACCTCCTGTCTGGAAAGAGTCATTGGTAACTTTTCCTCTGCCAGTTCGAGTTCCAGCACTGGATTTGATGTAGCCAGTGGTTTCTCCTCCTCTTCCTGCTGCTGTACCTACATTTAACAGACAAAGTTACTCATGTGCAATGGAAACAAACCCACATATTGATGAGAAATGATGGCAAGATACAGAACTCTGGAACACAGACTTTGGTATGACAAAATAAACCTTTAGTCTCATAGTTTTATGGTTTTATGGTCCATTAATTGCATCTCACTAAACAATAAAAGTTCTTGATAGTATCAAGAGCTAACACTTCTGCAGGTTGCAGGAAGCACTCTCTCCAGCAAACAGAAAGGACAATTGCTGAAATTTGGCTGTCACTTCAGCAGGCAGACGCCAGCACTGGTGCCAAAAATAACAAATCCACCCTCTGCCTGTTGATTCCTGCCCCTGTTCCATCCTTCCTACCCATGCAAGACCATTTGCATCAATGTGTGATGAACCAGAAGGGGGAAATTATGCAAACAGAAAATACTCTGACAAACACAAATACTGGTACTGTTCCCAGCCTGCTTCACTTCCTCATCCAGCTCCCAGCACAGGCACAGACAGAAGGTCAGGAAGAAAAACCCCAGAGCAGGGTGAGAGCGGAGCTGCCTCCTCCAGAGTCAGTTACAGTGTTTATTACCTGCAGCTTCAACAGGATCAGCACAGTTAGCAGTGACCCACAGTTTCTGTTGGGTTTTGAGAGGTAATGCACCTCTCCAACCTTGTTTTAGGTAATGCACCTCTCTAACAACCTTGCCAGTTTCTTACAGGTAAAAAAACCCAAAAAAAAACCCCAAAATACACAACTCCTCATAGGAACAGGATTCCTCTTGGTCTAAAAGAAGGTCCCTGAATCAAAGAGAGCATCCCTTCTTCATTATTCAGTATTTTAATAATGCAAAGCAACTCTTTGATCAAAGTAACTTTGAGACAGCAGCCATGTAACTACAGCTCCCTGTATGAGCTCAAATTCAACACTTCTGACAGCAGGAGCAGACTGCTGGTGGTAATATTCCTATAATGAGGAAATCTCTTCAGTGCTTACTCATATCTTGTTTACTCTTAATTGATTTCCTTTCTGTACTTGTTAAAAGGGAAACAATCCAAAGAATGCTAGAGCAGCCTGCAGCATTCCCTGTGCATGGGCAGCCTGTATTTGGGTTGATAATTATCAGGAAGGTGGACAGATTTTTTTTAATTTTTAATAGGCTTTTTATTCTTTCAGCCTGTAATTGGGTTGATCAATCTGAGGAAGTTACTGAACAGAATTTTTTTATTATTATTTTTAATAGGCTTTTTATTCTTCCAGGACACAGTGCCAGCCTTGCTCAGGTGTCAGTGTGACTCTGTGTGGATGGATCCACCCCTGGGGCTTCAGCTACAAGATTCAGCAATTTCAGATGTACAAATCTACATTCAATGCTGTATTAGCAAACAAAGAAACAAAAATCAAAAAATCAATCCTACAAGTACAGATGTTTGGAATGAACAAGGGAAAGACAATTAAATCAATGTTTAACACATAAAGGGAGGGGGGAAATAAAACTGCCATCAATGCAGGGAAGGAGGAATTGACAGAAGACAGAAAATATGCAAGAAGGCTTTTTTTTTTTTTTAATATAGTCCCAGAGCAGAAGGATACATACAAATTTTAACTTACAAACATTCTTGAAATCATAAAGAGATAGCAGCACTGGAAGAAAATATTTGATCCATTCTGTCAGCTGGACTCCAAGTTATAAGCAGTATCTTTACCACTGTTATTTTGTTTCAGTGCTTTCTTCAAGCAAGTGAAATTATTCCAACTTATTAAGTCTAAGCAAAGTAAAAAAAGCACCTGCATTTAAAAGGAAATCAGTCTGTGTTCCATGTGTCATTAACAGAGTAAAGAACCAATGCAGAAATCTGGGAGGCTCTAAAAAGATACTAAATTTAACAAAGTAACTTATTTTAAAACCATTGTCAGGGTTGCATTTCACACCCAAAGGGGTGCTGCAGCAGCACAGGTAACCCCACTTGAACCACATCAGGTTCAGAAGAATTCAAGCCAATGCTCAGAAGGCACCAGGCAGCCCTGTGCCCTTGGAAGAGCAGCTGGATTCCCAGAGCTTTCCCATGACTTTCTGCTGCGCGTTCCCAGAATCGCTTTTGGCACTGATGTTCAAATGTGCACAAACAGATCAAGGTTTCAGAATAAGTCACTAACTGGGTAAAGGTCACTGGAAAACAAAGCTCCTATTTGTGCCCTCTAACAGCAAACAAGATTATGAAACTGTCTTCCCCAGGGAATGCATCCCCCCTCCCAGACACCCCGTCAGGCAGGCAGGCAGGCACACACACTTGGAAAAGACAACAACATTCTTTCCATTTCAGGAAACTCTTGCCCTGACACCATTACAAGGCAGATAAAGCCTTCCAGATCACCCATTTGTTGCAAAATGCACCCGAGGTTACCAATTGTTTCTAATATTTTGCCAGCAAGAACATAAATGCTGTTGTTGCACAGCTTCAGTGCTGGGTGGTTAATGGCCAAAACCCAAATACGAATTTAGGAGGCTTGGCAGATCTTTTTGAGGCACACCCACACTATACTGATTTCTTTTGGACATTTTGACAATGAAGATGGGATAAAATTATCCAAATGTATCCATTTTTCTCAGTAAGGGGAGGAAGGTGGCTATATCAGATCCAGTGTTCATGCCTAACAGCACAATTTAATAAGAAAGGAAGACAAGCTTTGATCCCGAGCCACTTCATGCTTTCCACAAATAAAAACAAACAAACAAAAAAAGAAACAAAAGGCAAACCATAACACAAACTTAAGTAGCTGTATGTCATGCATATCTTTTCCTGCATTGAAAATGGTTTTGGAAAGTCATACCTCTCCAGGTGGCTTCTCATTTACAGGCTAATGTATAACATTAACAGATTGAACAAAGAACAACAATTATCATTAACAACATTGATATTGTTGGTAAAAAAAAAAAATGCAGACTTCAAAATAAACACACCAAGTCCTGGAAGAACAATTTCCATACCTTGTAGCCACATCTCTGGAAGTAGGCCTCCTCTTCCTTTTTAGCTAACTCACTGCGTTTGAAATACTTCTTATTGCCCTAAAAGAGAGGAGACTTGTTACCAGTTCACAGTTTTGCATGGTTGAGCAAAAATGGCTCAAACTTTCTTACTTGACTTGGTGAATTCAGCTACATCCTATCCCAGAGATGCCTAGGTGGAAGCACCTCTGAAATCAGCAATATAGAGTTCCTTGGCAGGCTCTATGTATAAGCAGAATTAAAAGTACAATGTGCTTGTCAGTATTGAGAAAACCCAAGTTTTTTGTCATGTAAGGCCTTGGTGGTCTCTGGTGTAAAGCTTCACTTCAGACATGCACAACCAGGCCCAGGATGTTTAGATAAACCATACTAAATACATCATTTGACATTAAATCAAGGAGGTGGGAGAGATCACCTTTATACACAGTATTTTATAGGCTTGCCTGGAGGAGCTTTGTAGAAATGTGCCTGAAAGGACATTCCAGACACACAACAGCTGGAAAATGTGGTCACCCCAAAGCATTTTCCTTGATTAGTACAAACCACAACTTCTTCCTTCATGCTTTGCCTGACATACAACAGCCTCTGACCACAGCTCCCTCCTTCAGCCTCTGATGCCAAAACCCAAAATCAGACATCCCTGTCTGGGGCTCTACTGTACTGAGGGGTTTTTAGGTACACACCCTGCCTGGATATGGGGTTTTTAGGCACACACACACACATCACACCCTGCCTGTTTAGGCACACACACACTGTCACACCCTGCCGGGATATGGGGTTTTTAGGCACACACACACACACTGTCACACCCTGCCTGGATATGGGGTTTTTAGGCACACACACAGAGTCACACCCTGACTGGATATGGGGTTTTTAGGGACACACACACACACAGTCACACCCTGCAGGGATATGGGGTTTTTAGGCACACACACACTGTCACACCCTGCCTGGATATGGGGTTTTTAGGGACACACACAGAGTCACACCCTGACTGGATATGGGGTTTTTAGGGACACACACACACACAGTCACACCCTGCCGGGATATGGGGTTTTTAGGCACACACACACACATCACACCCTGCCTCGATATGGGGTTTTTAGGCACACACACACACATCACACCCTGCCTGGATATGGGGTTTTTAGGCACACACACAGAGTCACACCCTGCCTGGATATGGGGTTTTTAGGCACACACACACTGTCAGACCCTGCCGGGGTATGGGGTTTTTAGGCACACACACACTGTCAGACCCTGCCCGGGTATGGGGTTTTTAGGCACACACACACAGTCACACCCTGCCTGGATATGGGGTTTTTAGGCACACACACAGAGTCACACCCTGACTGGATATGGGGTTTTTAGGGACACACACACACACAGTCACACCCTGCAGGGATATGGGGTTTTTAGGCACACACACACTGTCACACCCTGCCTGGATATGGGGTTTTTAGGGACACACACAGAGTCACACCCTGACTGGATATGGGGTTTTTAGGGACACACACACACACAGTCACACCCTGCCGGGATATGGGGTTTTTAGGCACACACACACACATCACACCCTGCCTCGATATGGGGTTTTTAGGCACACACACACACATCACACCCTGCCTGGATATGGGGTTTTTAGGCACACACACAGAGTCACACCCTGCCTGGATATGGGGTTTTTAGGCACACACACACTGTCAGACCCTGCCGGGGTATGGGGTTTTTAGGCACACACACACTGTCAGACCCTGCCCGGGTATGGGGTTTTTAGGCACACACACACAGTCACACCCTGCCTGGATATGGGGTTTTTAGGCACACACACACTGTCACACCCTGCCCGGGTATGGACAGAACGCGGCTGAAGGGAGGAAATAAACCACACTGTTCACCAAAGTTCGCACTGGCTTTTCTCATCTCCGGTGTCCGAAACAAACTAACCCAGCCCCAAAGCCCATGGAACACAGCGAGGCTGAAGCCAGGCTGCGCCCCCGCCCCCGAACTCCTCCTGGCTCATCCCGGCTTTGGGAAACGCGGCCTAGGCCGCTCCGCGCCCCCTTCCCCGGCCCATCCCGGGCCGCTCCCGCCTCGGCCCCGGCTCCCTCCCGGGACCCACACCCCGGGCGGCTCCTGCTGTCCACGCCGGCCGCCCTCACCCCCAGGAGCTCCTTCTCCTCCAGCTGCTGGCGCTTCCTGCTGATCTCCCGCTTCAGGATGTCCATGGCGGCCTCGGGAAGGGCCGCAGGAAAACAACGGCGTCACTTCCGGGGAGGCCGCGCCGCCGCCTGGCGCCCCCTGGTGGCCGGGAGGAGCGGCGGGAGGGGGCGCGTCGGGCCCTTCTCCCGAGTGACAATGACAGACGAGAGGAGATGGCAGGAGATGGCCTGAATTGTGCCAGGAGACGTTTAGATTGGATACTAGGAAAGGTTTGTTCAGTATTTATGTAATATCACGCTGTTGTTGGTAGCAGATTATTTAAAGTGATGCACAGACGGTATGAGGCACACTGCCCGTCCTTGGGGCGGTGTTGTCTTTTTATACTAAAAACTACATGTGCATTATTTACCATAATTTCCCAATACCTATCACCTATGTTAGACAGTGAGCTTCTATTCTAAACCAATCTAAAAGTGCCAACATCACCCAGAAGATGGAGGCCCAGAAGAAGGAGAAAGCCTGGACACGCCCAGATTCCTCCATCTTGGGACCCCGAGCCCCATTCTAAAAATCCCAAAAATCTATTTTTCACCCGTGACAAACTAACTATTATTCTACTTAAACTCTTTTGACTTGCAATTATTCATATAAAGGTTGGTAATTGTTTTTTCCAAGGGCTAAATCAAAGGCACAGGGGTCTTGGGCTCTGTGCCAAGGTCTCTGAGCCCCCTGGGCAGGGGCTCGAGCCCTCCAGAGCAGCCAGAGGAATTTCCTGGGTTCCGACAATGGTATAATGACAGTAATTGTGAGTCAGAGCCAAAATATAGCTGCTTTGTATCAAGCAATCTAGCAAAAGAGGTGGAATATGATTTTTGCAGGGGTCTTTCCCTGTTTTAGTACAGCTGGTTTTACAAAAGGGTGCTTGACAGGTTCTTTAAAGAGAGTCTGAGTGCAATTTATTCAGCTGTCTTCTCCGTTTAGCTTGAAAAATCTTTGGGGAAAAGTCTCTCTGACTGTGTTTGTGCAGTGCCTCATGCAATGGGCCTTGGTAGCAGATGACAGCTAATATCAGATAAATCATGGCCTCAGGAAAAATTTCTTCCCCAAAAGTGTTGTTGAGCACTGGTACAGGCTGTCCAGGGAAGTGGTGGAGTCCCAGTCCTGGGAGGTATTTAAAAGATATGTAGAGGTAGGACATGGGGATGTGGTTATTGGTGGACTTAGCAGGGTAAATGATTGGATTTGATGCTTTTAAAGGTCTTTTCCAACCTAAATGATTCAATGATGCTGATTACTGGCCAGCCACACAGAGTGCAAATGCTGTGTAGGAAGGTGGGATACCTGTGATATCTGGTATCTGCTTTCTTCAGGCCTTGAGGACTGAGCTCCTCAGAGTGCCCATCCCAGAGCTAAATGCTTTTGTCATCAGCCTCTCAGCATTTGTGACACAGGCAGTAACATCAATAAATCTTTTGTTTTCCTTATTTATCCCATTTTCTCCAGCTATTTCCACCTTGTGGCTTGTAAAGTCCAAAGGGTCTTGGAAACTAGAAAAGCTTTGAAGAATGAGTAAGAACTCCTCTCAGATGTTTTTTTCACCTTTAAGTCCTCACAGATTTCTTCCTTGTCTTTTCCCGTTGTAAGCTCCATTGCTTCAGTAGCTTTTTGGAGAGTTGTAACCACAACTGGCTTTTCACCCACTTTAGATAACCTGAGCTGTGTGTCATGACTCTTCCTTGTAGAAAATGGCACAGTGGTTTACAGGGGTTGTTTAACCCCAGGCTGGAGGGTTCTGGATTTAGAAGTCATGCACAGCTTTACCTCAGGCTTGAATGCAATTGCTTTGCAATGAGGAAGCAGGAACAGCCCTCCTACGCTTCTCAGAGCTCTCTAAAAGGAAATTATAGCAGATCTGATGGTGATAGCATCCAAGAATGTCTCTGGATGAGTCCTGGGGGAATGTGCCCACATTTGGGTAAGGGCATAAGTCGAGAGGCTGGAGGAATACTCTGTACTGGACTTTATGGTGAAGGAATCCAGATGCTTGTGTCAGAGTGCCAGCTGCCCCCTCATTTACTCTAGAGTACACACAGCCTTAGACCTTGCTTCATTTCCTGCTCCAGTTCACACTGGCCTGGTTTTGGCAGGGATACAGGTAATTTTCTTCCTAGTACCTAGTGCAGTTCTGTGGTTTGGATCAGGTATGAGAATAACTTATAACACACTGATGCTTTAGTTTTTGCTAACCAGAGTTTATACTAAGCCAAGGACTTTTCAGCTTCTCATATCCTGCCAGCAATGAGACTGGGGGACACAAGGCAGCCAGGACAGCTGACCCCAGCTGACCAGAAGGATATTCCATGCTGTATGGCATCACACTCAGTATATAACTGGGGGGAAAGTTGGTTGGGGGCTGCTGCTCAGGAACTGGCTGGGCATTGCTCAGCAGGTGGTGAGCAATTGCATTGTGCATCACTTGTTTTATATATTATGTGTATATATATATATATATATATATATATATATATATATATGTATATATTTGGTTTATTATTATTATTATTATTTCCTTTTCTGTCCCATTGAACTGTCTTTCAATCCAGAAATCACTTTCACTCTCTCCCACATCCCTCTGTGGCTGGGGGAGAGTGAGAGAGAGAGCCTGTGCACCATTGGGGATTAAACTATGATAGACATTATTTCTCAATTAGAGACAATACAAAAGGAAGGAGGAAAGCCAACCCACACACAGTTTTTGTGAGAAAGATGCAGTTACTGTCAGGTGAATCTTAGACCAAAGATCCCCTGGTTTGTTTGTTTGTTTGTTTGTTTGTTTGTTTGTTTGTTTTAAGATGTCAGGGAGGGGTAAAAGGGACAAAGAAGCAGCTGATTAATTTATGTTGGCAAAACAACTTTGGCAAGGTTGGAAAGTAATGCTGTACCTCTAAATGTGACCTAAAAGTTCACTACTGATGATTCAACTTTCCACAATTGCTCTTTTTCCAGTACTTCTGGTTCTGTGCTCTCTTGCCTCCAAATCAAAGCATCCTGTAATGTAAATCCCCTCTGTGATCAAGACTTTGTCTTGTCCTATGGAGAAGAAGTGGCAATCTCCAGAGGACTCCATCTTCCAAAAGAGTTACTGTATGCATGCAAATATGTGGTTATGTTGGTTTTGGTTTTTTGAGGACATTCACCAATATCTCCCCCAAAAAAGGAAAGAGAGAAAAAAAAATCTTTGGTGCCATCCATCCATTTGAGATTTCTCTTTTTGAAGGGATTACAAAACCTTCTAATCTATAAGAAGAGGTGATATCTTTTTTCTTTCACTGACACCTCATGAAGAGATCCACTCTTGCTTCCTGTCTGATCTCCAGGATGGGAAATCTGTTTGGCTCCTCTTTGCCTTGAGGTCAGGGTAGCATTTTCTGAGGGACATGGATTGTTGAGATGGCTGGGTCACATCTTGACTGGACACAGTTCAAAGCTCCTCTGTTCCTCAGAACATCTTCCTGAGGCAATGTCTGTGCTGACAATTCGCTATGGTCCCTGCTTGCTTCGTTATGGATCTCTCATGCTCTGACTGTCTCCATTTACACGTGCTCCTTGGCCCTAGGGTGGGTATCTGGAGCTCCACTTGCTGGACAAACTCATGGTGCTCATGAAAGCTCACAGTGTGAGATCTCATCCTTGGATCATGTGGAGGAAACTGTTCCTCCACACTGCAAAAGGATTTCTCCAAGTCACCACCGTTCTGGGGAGCCCTGAGAGTGTGGAAACTGTTTAACTGTGTTGTGAAAGCAGACAATTCCTTCCCTGTGCCAGTCCCTCATCCAAGCAATGATCCCTTAGATGACATCACTGTATAAGATATTTTTAACACAGTGAAATGTGTGCTTTTCCAGCTGTATTTCAAATTATCAGTTTATCATACATGGCATTACTCTACTCATTAAAGTCAATTAGATCATTGCTATAAATCCAGAGCTTGACTATTTGTTTTCTACTGCTCCTGTTTTGCTTTTCAGGGCAGTCCTGCTGGTTTGGTACCACTATGGCTGTGTATTTCTGTCTCTCATGTGATTAATAAATATGATATTTGCTGTCAGGGCTGTAGTCAAGCCTTTAAGCTCTCACAAAATCATTTGCAGAGTCTTGAGAGTTCCCAGCAAATGAGCTTGGGTCTGGAAGCAATAGTGTTACCTACGTTTTCCCCATATCCAAGTTTCTGCAGATCTCTGGAACAACCCCACAGAGTTAACCACAAAGCTGCTTTGAAGTAATTTCCTTCACAACATTAAATATGAAATCAAGACTGGAAAGGGAAATCTAGAAGTTATTCAAAATCTTGGAACATTCATAAGAGCCTTGTAAGCAATAGAAATAGAAGCTTAAAACATACATGAGGTGTTTCATTCCAATTTCTAGCTGGTTAAGTGATTGCTCAGCTTTATCTGCTGCAAGCCAACTGTCAACCTGCAGACAGATTATTGAAGGCAGCTCAAATAACCCAGTTTCACTCAAATAACCCAGATGTCATCTATTTGCCAAAGTGGTAAAACGGATCAGAATAATTTTGACTGCTCTCAGTGGTTGTATTCAGTTTACATTTAGTTGTTTTCAGGTCATATCTTTATGGGCATCCAGTTTCACTTATCTATTTGATATTAGAACAGGGGAAACCCCCAGTTCAGCCAGCATATGCTTTCACTCGCACACAGGAGGCAGAACTGATGCCTTACAGATGACCAAGATTACAGAACTCATTTCAAGTAACAAGGGCACAGATGATTCTTGGAAACCCTTTTCAGATAAGTACATGGTTCCTTTTATTCATCTTCAAAACACTATACCAAAAAAGACATTGGATAAAATTGCCTTTACATCGTGACTAAGTATGTCCATTTTTGGCAAAGGGAGCTCTACACCCAGTCTGTCTTTTCTTTTTTTATTAAAGCAGTCCTTAACTTTTTGGGAGGAATTAACCCAGCCAATTCCCCATTCTTTGCCCCCACATCTACTTTGCTTACAGGTACCTCCAGCTTGTCACATCTACAGGCACCTCCAGGTGTTCTATCAGAGGTGTTAGTATTGCTGCTAAGCATTGCAAACTGCACTTCCCCACAACCCTGACACTGGGAATGGGCCCATCCCCTCCATTTAGTCAATTTAAGCCACTCTAGGCTTTCACCTTTCCAAACAGCACACAGTCTCCAGGAGATCACAGTCAGAGAAACACTCAGCTAGAGAGAAGGCTGAGGAAGAAATTGGAGGTTGTGCTCCACCACAGGTGTCCAAATCGCACTGCAAAGACAATGAAAGCTCACGGGGGAGGAAATGGCAGAAAAAAGGTTCCCACATTTCTAACATAAGTCTTCCAAAGTGTATGGCATCTGTGCATCATGAAGGCAGCGTTTGAAGTTGGTTTGTTTTGCTTTTTAAAGTGTCACTTGATTAGTTCTCATGGTAAGTCAACCCCTGCAACTCCTGTCTGCCAGGACACACCTCTGGAATACACTGTTAAAATAGTTAGGAAAGTAGTGGCATCCATATGGATGTTACTGGTCAGTAAGGCTAGTGAGACTTTTAGAAACACACTTGATATAATGTTTGGCTGTTAATTATTCTCTGATTTTGACAAGGCAATATTTATGAGCATTGTTTAGGTTGCCTATAGGATGTGTGAGTCTTTCCTGTCCCAGCAGCTTTATTATCTGTAAAACTGAGGTGGTGTAAAAAACTCATTGTTGCTTCTAAAAAGCTTTGCATTTAAGAATAGCTAATTATTGCCAAACTGGCTGATATGTGAGATATCTGATGAAAATTCTGTTGTTTCAGGAACAGTATTCGTGGCTCAGCTAATGGCACTGTGTCATCAGAGTCCCTAAGGAATTGGTCCCAAGATGTCACTAGGGCGACTGCGCTTTTTTGACAGCAGTGGCCATTTGTGGCTGTTAAAGAATCCAAAACATCTTGGAGGAAAATGGTCATGCTGCCTTTTTTTGTTGCTTTGGTTTTGGTTTTTTGCTGTTGTTGGTATTTTTGTAGCTGTTCTTTCTAGCACTCCAGCAGTGCAGGGCAAATGATGTGAAGCATTGAACATCCTTACTCCCAGCATCAGTTTGCACTACACATACCCAAACAACAAAGTCTTTCCAGGAAAGGTGCAGTTACAGGACTAAGTCCTGCAAATACAGACTGTGTTGTCAAACTGCATGCACTGCATTTTAGATCCATTCAACCTTCCCCAAAGGAATATCTACACTTAACATCCCTTGAGGTTGAGACATTTTAGCTGTATTAACAGACACCACCCAAACACCAAATAGATCTTGTTGGATGGTACAAAAGCACATAAAAACATCTATTTTTCTTCCACTTTAATGCATATAGAAGATAAATGGTTGAACATAAAGTATTGTACTTCTGAGTTCATTAGCTTCTGTTAAACACAGGCAAGAAATCTCTCAAAGTTATTACTAAACGATCATAGTTCTGTGTTGTCAGTGTGATCCCTGCAGCATGTGTCCATCTCAGAGAAAATGCCCATGCAGGTGTACTGGCTGCCTCAGCAGAGAGGTCAGGGATTGAATGGGTGATGGAGTCTTCAGTATCTACACATCTCTGAAGGTAAATCCAGGGGGGGTCACATT
Organism: Calcarius lapponicus; assembly: GCA_039654755.1. NCBI lineage: Eukaryota > Metazoa > Chordata > Aves > Passeriformes > Fringillidae > Calcarius > Calcarius lapponicus. Next base: position 12,503,214 of record CM077463.1, read on the forward strand.
AATGAAAATGCTGCTGTATGTATCTTACTGCTGAATAAAAGCACCTTTTTCAGATGTTGTCAGTCTCCAGCCTGACAGAGATTTAAAATTCACATAATCTCTCTTTAAAAAGTGCATGTGTGAGTAGATTTTGAACTCCATTGTACTTTGCAATGAAATTTTATTTTTTAGAACTGAAAAGCAGGCAGGTGGCTATGAATGTGTCTGAAGCTATTTCACCAGCCTGAAATGTAAGTACTGTTGGAAAACATTTAGGAAAATAGAACATCTTAGTAGGAGATGCAGCAACTTTTCATGAATTTATTTTAGTTTGCATCAGTATTCTGAGCTACAGGGATTATTAGTAGAGAAACTCTCATTGGGAGAGGGGATTGATGGCGTTGAGGCAGCAGCCCTGTGAGTTGACAGGGATGCTAATATAGCCACAGCACAAGTTTAGAGAGCAGATCAGAGCAGCTGGGTGGGCTGATAGAGAGGATCAGGGCAGCCCAGAGGAGCAGTAAGAGGATCCAAATAAGTGGATTAGTAGCATACCAAAGCACACATTACTTTTAGTTTTCAAACTCCCATTGATTTTACTGCAAGTGCATTTACTAATGTGTGGCAGGAGAAATGGAAGAGGATCAAGGCAGAATCGAGACATGGAGAGCAAGTCCCTGTGGCAAGCTGGAAATGGAGAGGGGCTGGGCTGGGGAGCACAGCACAACATCCCCACATCAGGCTCAGTCAGGACTTAGAGGAGCATGGCTGCTGCCTGGGCTTCACCCCAAAGCCTCAAGGAGCTGTCTAATGGTGTTAAATGCTTTTGTTCCTGCAGCTGAGGCTGCATTCATTTTCCATCCGTAGCTCCAGCGATTGCACTCTTACATCTGCCTTCAGCTGCTGTGGCTGAAGCAAACTGACACAAAGATGGAGGAATGATTACAGCATGACCCTCTTGGAACTCTCCCTAGCAGGGGGCTTGCTAGGCTGCTGGACCCTGAGCTGAGCTTGCTGCAATTTGTGCCTGCAGCATCCATCAGAACTGGGAGTGCTGACTGCTGTGCTTGGGCTGGCATCATTGACAGTGACTCTGGGATCACCCAAAGCTCAAACGTGCCCTTTCTGAGGACACCAGCCTGGCTTCACATTTCATCTCTTAGGAAGAGGTGGTAGTGATGCAAAGATACATCCAGCCTAAAACTTCTAAGCACTATTACTCTTTATGTAGCAGGGAAGTTCAAATTTCTAGGCAAAATAACAAGCCCTACTTACATTGTTCTCAGCTGCCTTGAAGCACTTGGGTTGCAAGGCCAACATTAGTTCAGCCCATGGTTTCTCCACGTTGCAGAGAAGCAGAGGATGTCTATGTATATGGGCAGATTTCTTTTACTCTCCCACATCCTCTTTCATAAAAAAAGAGCATTGTTGAGACCTTTTCTTCTTCATCCTTCAACCACATCTGTTGCTTAGACACCTTGTTCTCCTCTCCATTCCCAGAATTCAAATCCCAACACTGGTTTGTCCTAGGGATGACTTAATATCCAATTATCCCACAAGTATTGGATCAGAGTGGATGACCATCAAGTATTGACTCTTAGAACACAGTGCCCTTCCTTGCAACCTTAGTCCAAGCTGTACATAAATTCACAGAGGGGGGGAAAATCCAACCTTACAGTCAAAAGGGGGTTTGCATTCTGATATGGAAATGTTTAGAAGGTTTGCATTCTGATATGGAAATGTTCAGAGGGTTTGTGACTGCACACACAAAGAACACTTTGTACATAGATTCAGTTATATTCTTTATTGTTGAAACAGTTCTGGAATGTTTTGGTCTCCCTGAGCTGGCAAACAGATGAAAACATTGGTCTGTCCTGTAATTTTTTCTTTAAAATTTATATGAGAAAGATTAACAAGCAGCAGGATGGACGAGAAGGCATTTCAAAACTGTGTTCCAAAAGAAAAAAAGAGTAAGGACAGAGACATGAAATGTCAATGCTGTGACTCAAATGGTCAGGAAAAACTTTAGAAGGATTGGAAAACAAGTTAAACTGCACTCCTGACTTAAGAATTCTTCAGGACATCCAGACACCTTCCTCTCTAATGAGTCCTTGGGTATGCCAGCCTGAGAGCCTGCTGAAAGGGAAGGTTTGTAGTGGGACAGCAAAGCACAACGTGGCCTATTGTCAGCTTTGGGGCTCAGTACTGCCCACATATGTCATATGACCTCAACACCACCACTGGAAACACTACTACAGTTTATAAAATCCTCAGTGCCATTCCTTACACATAACTAACCAAAATAGCTCACCTATTAACCTGTCACCTGCACAGCTCCTGGTCTCCAATTTACCTCCTCACCTTTCTCCTGCTCCCTAATACCACACAGAACCTCGTCAGGCTGCAGGAGGAGTGGTAATCATGGTGCTATCAATGTGACAGTCAGCAGCCTCTTCCCACTTCACACGGCCTCACATGAATTCCTTGACATTAGACTTTAAGCCTCAGATCAAATCACTGAGTTTATGAGACTTTCTCCACTATAATTTTTCCAACTGAAAACCTGAAGTGGTTCTTAGTACACTTATTTAATTCTCCTCAGCTCTAGGACTCTTTAGACATCTTTGTCCTATACCATCCTACTTTTGAATAATAAAATATTATCATGAACTAGATACACCTGGAAACAAAAAGTCTGGGACATCCTGTGTGAAGAGCACTGCTGCTAATACTGAAATATTAGTAGATTAATTATATTTAATCAGTTAGCTCATGATCTGAAATGAAAAGTATTTTGCACACCAGAAAATTGTTGGAAAAATTACTATCAGTTAGAATGGGGAGGGGATATTTTGAAAGTAACTTGAAGCATAATAAAATGTTAACTAGGAAATCATCAGGGATGATCATACTGACTTGGGACACGTCACAGGACAAAGCCCTTATTTAGTTGGCTAATTTCATGGCATTTTGAAAAACACACTATTCAGTCAATGCTTTGAGGAAATACTTTGAAACTGTTCATGAATAGATACAAAATGCTCAGAATTTTTCATATTTTCACCAGAAAAAAAAGACCTGTGGGTTCTTAATATGTAATAATAACAACATAATACCAAGACATAAACTGAAATAAAAGATGAAATTAAAAGCTGTCTGCCCCCCAGAGCCAGTGTGCACTTTATCCTAAGTCACTTGGCTGCCACAGTGATGCAGCCAGTGACTATCTAGGGTGACACAAGGCAGCCATTCTAGTGGCATAAAGAGGACTTTCATCTCCACATTTCTCCAGCTGGAATAATGCAATGGTGGTTTGTGACAAACGAGCATATGATCCCAGCCCAGTTTTAGGATGGCCACCCCAAAATGCCCAACAACAGACTCACAGCTCCCTGTACATGGGAGCCTTTGGGTTTGTGTAGATTTTTCTAAGTCCCAGCTGAGAAGCATCAGCAGTGCAGGACAGAAAGCTGCTTCCAGCTACAGGATCCTCCTACGTTTTGTATGGATAACTACAAGACTTTGACCTAAAGTCACCTTGTCCTAGTTTCCAATTCACTTTTATGCAGATGAGATGGCAGGATTGGGGCTGTGGTATCCACACTGGCTTGTACTTTCAGAAATGAAAGCTGCAAGATTTATTCATCTGAGCAACCACAATTAGGCTAGCTTGCAGGATCAGGCTTATTCTGTATGAAAAGGATGGATCTCTCTAACTCACAAAAAGGAAAATCAGAAATATCAGTGGAAAAGGGGATGTGCTAACTCTTGGAAAACATTACTGGAGACTGCATTGCCCAGACTGAAATGTCATTTAAAGCCACGAGTGCCCCTTTAAGCAAAATATCAGCACAGGGAAGGAAGAACTAAAACTAGTAAGAGAGCAGCTGATAAAACATTGCCATCACATTTTCATAAATTATACCCCAGAATGTTTCACAAAATTGAGTAACAGAGGAAAACAGAAAATATTTTTGTAGCACATTCCTTTGGCAAATGCAGGATAAAGCTCATCATGTGAGCTGAACTGTAAATGAGGGCCTTATGCTTTATAAAAATTCTCCTATTGTCCCAGGAAGGATGAGAGTCAAACAGTTTCAGCATGTAAGTCCTGTAAATAAAGTTAGTGAGCAGACAGGAATCAGCAGACTGTTTGGGGAGGGGAAAAAAAATACTCTTTTTGAAGGAAAAATTTAGGCACACTGCTGCTGCGTTTCAAACCCGACTTCATTACACTGTACCAGATTAATTGGACCCACAAAATCCAGCAAACAGCATATGACATCCATCTACCTTTGCTGCTTCAGCATCCTCCCAAAAATATATAATGCAGGATTTTAAATAGTATGTTAGCCCAGTTTCCTTTCATAAAGTCTTACAGAGAAGTTTAGGAAAATTCCAAAAGTAGCATACTGATTGCCTCTGGGATTTTCCACTTAGCAATTTAATAGAAAATTACACCCCTACCCAATCTGTGAGGTTTCCATAACCTCCCTCGTGAATTTAATTTTCCAGCATATAATAAATTTTACCATTAGGCATATTTTCTGATATTGCTTCACCATTAAGGCTATTTCCCAATTTTTCTTTTCAGAACCACGTATACCCTCTGTGTGGTGTCTGGATGGCACCTTGCACCGAAGAATTCAGGTCTGACTATGTCCATGCACACAGTTAAGATACAAATCGCTACTGTTAGTATTCAATTTAGTTCCCTCCTCTCATTTTATGTCATTATTCCAAGTGATAGGGTCGGTCAATATTACTGGAGCTAACGGGATTCTCCTGGGTGCTCTGAAGAGACCAAGGCAAGATCTGCATTTGCATCTGTTCAAGTAGGCGTATGCAAGTATCACATAGTCTTCTCCTTGTCACAACACAGTCTGACTACATGTAAAACACAAGATGATGATCGGAGCTGTGTTTGCAGTTATCGGCAGTCATAACTGTAAACGCCTGGGTCCTTTCTCTACAGGCAACAGGCAAAAGCACTCTCGGCTGTAAAAAAAAACCACTCCACCCTCAGTGAATTTAGCACAGTGAGCAAACTGGAAGTGTGGCTGAAGGCGTCAAGTGGCGAATAAATCAAAGCACTAATTTCAGCTGTGTTTGGGCCAGCCGTATGGCTGCAGTGACCTCACGGTGACCGTCGGGAGGGCTGCCAGACGCCCTAAATCTCGCTCCTCTGGAGAGCCGAGACTCTTCCTCTTGCTAAGGCGATCCAGTTTTTGGCCGAGGGACTCCCTTCCTCTCGCTAAGGCGATCCAGGTTTGGCAGAGCTCAGCCCAGCTGGCGGCTCGGCGCTCTTCTCCAGGCCTCAGTCCATGACACCAGCGGACACATCGCTGCGATAATCCGTGCAAAACACGGCAACAAACAGGTGTTGCCATCAGTTCCTGAGGTTTACCCGCTTCCGCACGCCAACTTCAACCCCCTCCCCGCCGGCCCTGGCCCGGTCCCGCTAAACACGAGGAGTTCCCCCCGCTGAGCCCCTGAGGGGAGCCGCGGGCAGCGCCGGTGTCCGTGTGCGAGACGCGCGGCGGGAGGGGGACACAAAATGGCGCTGCCCCTCAGCCCCTCGCCCTCAGCCCGCGGCGGGGCCGAGTGGCGGCGGGCCGGCCCCGGGGTGGCGGCGGCTCCCGGCCGGCGGAACCGCCGCCTTCCTTCCCCCAGCAGGTGGCACCGGGGTCCCGGCGCCGGCGGCGAAGCCATTGCGGGCCGCCCTTCGCCGCCGGGCCGCGGCCGCGCAGCCGGCGGGGGGGAAGGCGGCGGCATCGCCCCCGCGGGGCTCCCCCCGCCGCACCCCGCTTTTCCTCAAAGTTCGGGGCGGGAGCGGGGGGGAGACCGGAGCCAACTTGTCCCGGATCCCTTTATTCGCCGCCGGAGCCGCCGTCTCTCCCAACCCCCGCGTGTATTGCTGATCGGAGGGACGGAGCTCGGTCCTGTGTCCGCCCCGCTCCTTCCTGCCCGCACCATGGAGTTCGCCCAGAGGAAGAGGAGCAGGAAATCCCAAAGCTTTAAACTGGTCAACGAAGGTAAGGCGGGGGCGGCCGGGCTTTGTTCGCTGGCCGGGGGCAGCCCCGACTTTTGCCCCGGGGGGAGCGGGGCGTTATGAAACGCCGGCGCCCCCGGGCCGCCGCTCCCTCCCGGCTCTGTTATTGAACTCCGCAATCCTCCGCCTGAACTCCCCGAAACCATTGCACGCCTATCTTTTTTTTTTTTTTTTTTAATTTTATTTCTTTCGCCCCCTTCCCGTTTCCTCTTTCTTTTTTTAATTTTTTTTTGCATGTGTGTTACGTGTTGTTGCAAAACCACCACCTCAAGCCTCCCCACCACCACCTCAGGTGGACGTGTTATTTTTTTCCAAGCAGAGAACCTTGCACAAAATAAAGTTGGATCGTGTTTAGTGGTGAATCCTGCTTGGGCGGGGGGGAGAAAAAAAAATCGGGAAGCGAGCAAAAAATAATGACACTTGAGCAGCGACAGAGCTCCTTAGTATTCAACTCTTGTGGATTTATTGTATTTGGGGTGGTTTTTTTCCTCTCCTCGTCTGTGTACATCCTTGTATTTCAAAGAAAAGCTGAATCGAGATCGCTTTATTAAAAATCCACGCAGGTAATTAATTGTACGTGGGCAGGGGAGAGCCGCTGGCGTGTAACTTGTTCGCTCGGGGTGTGTTTGCTTTTGGAAAAGAGGATATTTTAAAAGTGATCGCGAGGGGAGAAATATTTGAATTCATGTCGGGCAAGAAGCACAGCTCTGTGTTTCAGTCTTCTTGTTGTTGTTTTCTTTAATTAAAAGGGGAAAAAAGATAGAGCCGCTGGTAGACATTTTCACAGGTGGACTTGCCAGCCCTAGGGATTTATTTATGTTGGGGATTTATCCCTTCTCCGGCCGATGAGATGTTTTTTGCCCTGATGGAATTGATTCGAGATCGTTTCTCCTTTTGTGTTCTCAAGTATTGGCCGGGAATATCTCCATGAAACGCTGTGTGTGTCCTGCATGCCAAGTTCAAGGCAGGTGACTGCTTGGGTGTAATGTCACGCTGGTGGAAAGGGGGACACACACACGAGTGTCAAGACTTGCTGTCTGAGGAGTGCTCTGCAAAATTACGTTTGAAGCAAAGAAATTCAAGGATGGAAATAAACTCACTTGGTTGGAATAGTAAATAATGTCTGCTGTATCGTGCTAGGGGGGTCTGGGGCATCACACATGGTCCCTGTTAAAACTAGAGGGGCAGGGACTTGGAAGACGTGTCTGAAATGCATTGGAGGTCTGTATCCATTAGCAAACCTATCAAGGGTGTAATTTTACAGAGAACGGGTTTGCTTTGTGGGGTTTTGGTACTGAACATGCTCCCAACTTGGAGGCAGAGTTAGTGCATGACTGGGCTGGAGCGTGGAGGTGGTGAAAGCAAAATGTGGAGAAACAAAACTGAAATCTTGCTTTTTTTCTTTCCATCCTAATGGGCCTGTAAAAAGAGTATTTGCCAGAAATAGGTTACTCTTTTGCTAATCTCAGTTGCCACTTCTTACAGGTTTAGATATGCCTCAGTGTATGAGACAATCTATTTAACCTTATTTTAATAGGTAAATCCAGTTATGATGGTACATTATTAATAATATCTCTGGTCTCTTTTTGGATGTAGAGAGTCAAATACAAAGCTACACTAAAAGCATATGCTAGAGAGAAAATTGTCTTTTTACTTTGAGAATGGAGGAGATAAAAATCAGGTTTGGTATGTGCGTCTGCACTCTCATACTCTTTTCTATCACAGTTGATTAGAAAGATAATTATGTATAAATAGTTGTCTCTTGTAATTGGCCTTTGCCTCTTGCAGGAGTTACTCTGTAATGTCACAGTTCAGTGTTTACTGTTGTGAAATTGATACAGTTTTCCAGTGCCTGGACTGTGGCATCCAGGGCAGAAAAAGGAAACCAAAGAGAAAAGGCTATGCTGTGTGAATTGGTTGGTAACACACCATCTGCTATGGATGTGTGCCCATACAATTATTCTGTCCCAAAAATTGCTTTGAGCACCTTATCACAATGATAATAGTGACCAAATCAAGAGAAGGTCCATTGCTGTGCTAAACCACAGCCACCTCTGGGGTGAAATGTGGTGACTTTAGGGCAGCAGCTGCAGACCAGAAGAATATTGTGACCAGCTGGATGTACAGGGAAGTGCTAGAGAAGAAACTGGGTGTAATCTGTATATCTAAGGACCATGAGTCTGTAAGTCATTTAAGTCCTAGTCTCCACTTACTTGCTTCCACAGATCTTGAATGTCCGTGAGAGGATGAAGGCGCAGAGTGTGGCAGGTAGACCCTGACTGGCTGTGGCCATCAGGTGCCCACCAAGCCACTTCATCACACCCTCTGCTCAACAGGACAGCTAGTGATCGTGGAAGGCAGCGTAAACCCTGCCAGTTTAGTCTCATAAAAGAAGCTTTTACTTCCTCAATGTCATATCTCAGACTTCACCTTTACCCATTTCATTGGCTGGGCGTGCTCGGGAAGCAGAGGAATCCTTTGTGTAGCACCTCATCCCTGACCTCTCCACTTCTGTGGTGTGGTTGTTTCCCCCTCGTTTTCTTTCCAGGCCCTTCTCATTCTGTAGAATTGCTGTGTTAGGCTCAATTTTAGTTTACATACTGGGTTGTTCCTCCTCTTGTGCCTTCGAGACAGTTGTGCTGTACAAATAAACACACCTAACAAAAAAGTGACTTCCAGGAGACTTTTCCAGTCCTGTGCCTGTTTGGTCAGAGGTGCAGGTGTGCTGCTTGTGGAAGGAGCTGCTTGTGCTGCCCTCCACTTGTGTTACACCTTTTAAGTGAATCCCCCCCAAAGTCCCTTCCATGAGTTAATCTCTGCCTCACTTTTTGTGAGGCGAGTAAACATAAAACCAGTTTAAGGAGGGAGTAGCTGAGAGTGTTGGGAACTGGGAGGGCATGGAAGGAGTGAGGTGGGGAGGTGGCTCTTTCAAGACACTGAATATATTGTTCAGTCTTGAGTGATTTGCCGAAGGACAGAGTGTGTGCCAGTATCAAAGTCAGAAATAGCATCCGCAAGAGCTGCCTTGAGATACTTTCTTTTTTTACTTGGACTTACTATTTCTCTCTGTGTAAACAAAGCTCTGGTTTTAATGAACACCTGCCTGGTGTTACAACAGAGACCTTCACAGCAAAATATTCTCTTATTTAAAGTAGAAACTTACTGGTGATTTATTTTTTTTTTACTATCTTGTAACATCTCTGTATATGAGATGCCAGTGCTAATTCTTCAGGGCATTACAGGCATTCATTTCTATAGGTGAATATCCTAAGGTGTCACTGATCCTCCTTTCTTCAGAACTGGGAGGCCAGTGACTTCAGTATGAGTCAAGCCAGCTGAGCAATAGAGCCCTGATGTACATTGCTGATTCCTTACTGAGGTGAAGTTTGAAAGTTTGCCTTGGTCTCTGGGAAGGTAAAGTTTTCGTTATAAATCTGCTTTCCTTCTGTAAAGCAAGAAGCCAGATAATTGGCATCTGGTGGGATAATTTGCTGTGAAAATGAACACAGTAATTTAGGGCAGGCGTAGCTATTCCCTAAAATCTGTGAAATATTTGAGCTGAATCTCTCCAGTGTGAGCAAAGGTTTTTTAGGAGGTGCTGATACAGAGCACATTTTCTGTGGTTAATTTGATGTACATGAAATAAACTGCAGATATATTGATAAATTGTGTAGTAAAACTGTAGCAATGTGTTCAGTGTTCATTTTTTCCAGATCACTTGAATTCTAATTTTTTTTATCGTTTTTCATTCCAGATTACCATCATGAGATATATAAGATCTCTGACTACAGCAATGATGTTAATGGGGAGACCAAAGAAACACAACCAGTTTTTTTAGGTATGTGCTTGTGTTGATTAATTTTTGAGCAACATTGCGTGGCCATTTGCAATTAGGGAGGAAAAAAACCTCTGTGCAAGCCCAGAAAGTGCCTGCCATTGTTTAATATGACGTTCTTTTCAAGACCCTTTTATTCTATGAATTGCCAATATATCCTTTATTAACACTGCTAAAAGTTGTAATTTCAGACATAAATGTTTATTAGTGTCTACACACAGTGCTAATTATCACTCACTCAGAGAGCCAGATGCTGACTCTGCAGTTTTGCAGCTCTGTGCTCACCCCATTTACATTGCATATTCCCTGGCATGCTTCACTGGCAATAGTTTGTGTAATTGGGGTATTACATCTTTGACATCTGGATAACAGAAATTCAATTTCCAGGAAGCTGCTATTTGTTTGGTTTTGCTTCTGCCTTGGGTGGGATAGAGGATTAATGTGCTGTCTTAATGTAATGTCCTTTCACCTCTGGAGCTTGCCTGCTAATCCTGGCATGGCAAAATTAAATTAAATCAACAGTTAAAAATGTGTAAAGAAAATACAGAAGTAATATAGAGTCTGCAGCGTGATATGTACTACAGCATATCAGTGACTGGCTATCAGTGAACCTTTACCTTTCTTGTGTGCTTTTAATTCTGTATAACTCCTCAGCTGCAGAATGCTTCTTCCTTTCCTGCTTCTAACCCCTTCCAGTTGCATCCAGACTTCACCTGGATAAAGCCCCTCTTGGCAGGCTAAATTCAAAGAAGGAGGGGCCTGTTTTTTGAGCTGTATAAAGCAAGCTTGTGATCTCTCTGTCCAGGCTTTGGAGAAAGCAGATGCCTTTGCACCAAGAAACTTGGGAATGTCTGCCTCTCCTTTTCAGCACCAGGAGCCAAAACATTTTTGTGAGGCGATTTAAGGTTTCTGTAGCCTGTGTGTGTTGCCCCCTGGAGCCAGCAAGTAGCATTGAAATGTGGGCACCTGAAGTTACTCTGCATGCAAAATGCCTTTGTCTCCTAAATTCATAGTGCCACATCCTCTTCTAGAGGTCAGAAGCAAATGGCAGAGAATAGGAGGATGTGTTAAAACAGGAGTTGGAGCTGCCTTAAATTCCCTTCTCAGATTTTCACCATTTGAGCAAGTATTTCTTCCCTACACCCATTTCCAAGGAGAAGCAAAGGCCACTGCTGTGCTTTGTGTTTGGATTTCATGTTCTGGAAGCACTTTTGGTGAAGTCTGATAAACCTGATGGAGTGAGCTCCACCACAGGTTTACTTGAAATGCTTTTTCTTCCAACTCTAAGTCGTGAAAAGCTTTGGCAAGAATTAGGCATCAGCCGGGGTGCTCTAAGAATGTGCAGAAGTCTGTGCTTTGACATTTGTGCTGCGAGCCAGACCCACTGATCTTGATTTTGGCTTGGTTGTGTGGTCCTTAGATTTGTTTGGGTTTTTCTTTTTTAGTAAGTCCAGCTTTTCATTGTGACTGAAAGTGTTCTGGCATTTAAGTGCCTCAAGTTCACCTATTTTCAAGAGTCAGTCAGAATTTAGCTGTTTAGAATGTGAATCCTATCAATGATCTTCCTTATCAGGTATAGTCAGGGTGTAATCACTGCTTCACTTGATTTCACTGCTTTATGCCAAAATTTATCTGTGAGAGATGTTTATTCCAACTTGGTGATTTAGAGTCAAGTTTGTTTTCCAGTTTAAGTGATCCATGAGATCAGCAGCTGAAACCTCAGTGTGGTGCAGCCTTTAATATGGAAAGGATGCTTTGATACAGCATTGGAACTGTTACCTTTAGGGAAGGTAAAATGTTGGTGGCAGTCTATAAACGAGTGAAGCTTTATGATGAATGGGATGTGGAAATGCCTTTGCACAGCTGAGCATGGTTAACTCAAAACTGCTGTTGAGAAGAGGGGAGCAGCTAGGGTAAATGAGTAAATCAGAAGAATCCAGTTTGTTTAATGTACAGATAAAATAAGGATGAGATGTCAGGAAGGGCCTGATGAACCTAGATGGTCTTTTTTGCACCAGCATAGATGGGCACAATTGAAGAAAATTGGAGAAAGCTTCAGTGCAGTTAAAGGAATTTGGTACTGGATATGACCTCTGATGCTGCAATGGTGGAGCCCAATTGCTATCTGAATAGAGCTTGGGAAGTTTTTTCATGAAGTGCAGTGTTGGGAGTGGGGATGTGGTTGGTGGCTTGTCCTCTCCCCTAGTCCTTTGTTCTGGTAAGATGATGAACAAGAAGTCACATCTTTCTAGATGAAGGACATGCTAACCACAGTCTTTACAAGAATCCAAGGGAATGTGGAATATCACTGCGATATTTTGTGGATGAGGACTGGCATGTCTTTTGTTTTGAAGGAAAGGGCTTAGTTATCTGGTACCAGGACGGACTGCTCAGCTTGAGAAGGAGGAGGCAGCCCAGAGTGAAATGCTTAAACCTCAAACATGGATGAAGTTTAAAACAGACCTGACTTCTGTTTTTCCAGTAAAGTCACAGGGCTGCTAGCCCAGACTTGGTATTACAAGCCCTTGAAGGGACTATGTACACTTGTGTCTCGTGGACAGTGATGATTAAACTTACACTGTCTATTAAAAAAAAAAATCTTTTGCATACACCATATAGTTTTTTTTCAGTCTTAATATTTTTATTACCAACACAAAAAAGTGGAAATACAGTATACTTCCAGACTGAGTGTTTTTACAATGCTTTCAACTTGAAATTCAGGCTCTATGTTTGAAAGGTTAATGCAGAAAACTAATTATATTATCCTGGTAATCAAATGTGTGATGAGACATTTGTCTGTGTAATTAACAGTGAAGAACTTTTATAGTTTCATAAAATTGCATGCTACGCACAGTGTGCTTGGAGCATTTGTTTTGAAGAGATGTCCAAAACAGAGATGTTTATGACTGATATAAAGTGGAACTGAAATGTACTGTAATGCAGGTGTCTGTGCATTTTACAGCATTTCACATTGTTGAAATGGAAGGCAGCAGATTAATAACTTCGCTGTGTCATGGTAAAAATAAATAATGTGTTCTTGGAGCAGGGGAGCAATGCATAAGTTACTCACTAATTTCAAGAATTTATTCTGTCCCAGAAATTATATCCTTTGCAATTTATTCACAGAGAAAAAGTTGACTTAACAAGTAACTTCACAGACTTGTGTTACTGTTAATAGGATTATATCCCAAGTCTGGTTGTTGCAGTAGTGGCTTCTGTAATTAAGACTGCATAGAAGTTTATTTTATGTATCTGTGTTCTCTAATGATCTAACTTGGTAAAGTATTTCCCTTTGGGGCTAAAGCGTGGTCTTGGCCTGGGATATTTCCAAGAACTGGGGGAAGCTGATGCATATCTATTATTACTTTTTTAATGATATGACCCCATTAATATATACTTTTATTGAATAGTTGCTCACTTGTCCTTTCCCAAGTGATTTAGCTGGCACAGTGTGGCATGAAAGTGTGTAACTTGGGCTTCTGTAGCTTCTCCTGTTGGATGTTTTGAAACTCTTTCACCAGGCTCTTCCAAAGATTTACTTTGTTTGTGGTGGGGGTGGTGGCTGGGCCACCTGGTATGACTCAGTTTCCAGGGAAATAACCCAAAAAGCCTGAATGCTCTCAGGGTCTGATCCTGGGTTTGATTCTGCAAATTTCTTTGCTTACATTAGTGTTTATTGGGGTTTAATAACTTAGTTTGTCTCATGATAGGCAGGGTTATCAAACCATGTGTTTTTTTACTTTCTTTGTAAGAGTTCTGATTTGAGAGTGATCCATTTTTCTTGCATATCTAATTCTACTGCTTTGTGTGGTGACATGAACATAAGAAAGTGCTTTGAGGTGATGTTTTAGAGCATTGCTAAGATGCCTCAACTCAGACAACTTCAATGTCTCCACGTGTTAGTTTAGCAGAGTCAAATTCTCCAGCTTGTAACTCATGCTGCTTGTGTGACCCTCTGACACCGTTCATGACCACTGCCCTCCCTGCTGACTTGGGGTCTAGGTTTTTAATTTGCCAAGGATGTTGTTGCCTAAGTGTAGAATCTTGTATGCTGGCAAAGATCTGGGATCACTTTTTTGGGAAGTGTGTGCTTACCCCATCAGTTTAGTTCACAGATGCCTGATTCCAGTTACGCACAGAGAAGTCACAGTAAGATTCCACGTGATTTAGGAGACCTTTGCTCTGATAAGGATTCATGCACATGGATCCTGTATTTTCCCCATGCTGACCTCTGCAACTTTCTGTTTCAGGACAACTTGTGGTACAAGATGACCAAAAAATATCTAGATTTTTGAAAATTATGATTTGATGTGGGTATAGTTCTTGCTGTGAAGGGATGCTGAGCTTCCTTGTAGGATAACTGTCTCTGATGCAAATACCTGAACACCGTGTAGCATTCCAAAAGGTGTTTTGGTGAGTTCAGCCTGGTTGAGCAGTGGACATGTGTGTCCTGTGTGCACATGCTTCCTGATTCCTTGAGCTGAATCAGCCCTTTACAGTCTTCAAACACAGCAGGCGAGTTTTGCTGGCCCCCTTCCAGAGAGGGCAGCATTCAAATGGCATCTAATAAATTGCAGTTTAATATGCTTAATTATATAACCCTTTGCACTTACTTATTATGTTTTTGTTGAGCTTTCACGCCATATGCTTCAACTTCCACTTTTTCTCACCTCTGAAGCCTTGTTTCCATACAAACCAAGCTCGTGTTGTCAGCTCACGTGTTTGTCTGGCTGTCGCTGCCATTCCTACCCTCACAACAGCTCCACCAATTTCAGCCTAGTTGGACACAAAGGTGGAAATCTGAGATAAAAGTAACTTCAGTAAGCAGCCTGATCCAGGGAAAAATCCCTATTTGTATGTTCAACAAAGGAAAAACTTCCACAGGTGTTTCATCTGTCCAAAAAACATAAAATTAAACTATAATTAATAGAAAATTGGCATTTTTAAGGTCAGCTTGTGAATATTTCCCAAAATATATGAGAAACATAAATGTTAAAAATAAAGGATGGAATTGCAAAATACTGGAACAAAGAGGACATGATGGTTATTTGGTTTTGTGAGTCGAAGGAAGGAAATATCAGATACAGACATTTGTCCAATTTTAATTCTGTTCACCCATTTATACACTTAAAACATAAACATTAATACAGACATGGTTGCCACTTTTGTGATACTGGGATAAAATTATTGACTGAACATATCAATATGGTCACATACAATTTTGTAATAGTTTACAGTGCTATGATAATATCTGATAAACTGTTCAGGGAAAGTATAACAAGGTGTTGGTAGGCAGTGTGATATATTAAGTTTAATAAGCATAGTAGTGAAAAGATGGACAGGCATATAGGAGTGAAGAGTGTAATAAATAAATTATCATTAGTATGTTGTTAACTGGAGTTGTTTACAGGCCTGTTGCTTCAGGCAGCTGCACACTTAGCACGTGGATGCTACTGCAGCCTGGAACATTTTTCTGAATTTCCATTTGTTCCTTTGTAATTTTAAACATTCTTGCAGCTTTCAAAGAGGGAAGTTTTTATGTCCTGTACACTTTCGGTAAGGAAATAGATTGAAATTAATTTTGAGGAAATTACTATTTATGTTGTGTAGCATTTATTAAAAAAGGGGCTTTGTTTTGCTCCTTTTTTTTGGTTTAGAAGATTACAGTCACATCATGTAGGAAAAAAATAGGTTGTTTGTAAGCGGCCATCGTGGAAACAACTGTAACAGTAGTTATTTAAAATTGTTAATATGTTTTTATTATGACAATTGACTTCTCTATATACAAGTTCCTAAATAAGGCTCTAACTTGCCATGGTTCTATTTGAGTAGCATTTTATAAGTGTTAGTGTTTTGCAAGTAACTTCAATGGTTTCAGATAAAACCCAGGGGTTTGCCTGGGGTATCCAAATGGCAAATCCTGTAGGCAGCCTTTGGAGGCATCCCCATCTCCTTGGAAATGGTGACGAGCTCTGGTATGTGTACAGAGAGAGGCTGAAGTATGCACCACTCTTCTCAGGCCTCAGCATCTACCTTAAAAAGCTTTGCACAGATAGATAATGCAGATTTCTATGTAATAAACAATTTTTCCCCAGTGCTTTATTATTCTATTTAGCATTTAAAAGAAGGCTGGTTCTTCCACAGGACATACTAATTTGAGTTGTTGTGTTTTCTCTATACCCCATCTATTTTTTTTTTTCATTTTTAAATTACATGGTTATTATCTGTGAAAATTATCAGCAGTGGAATAACTGATAACAAAACGCTGTCCTTGGGCTCTAGAGCTAATAGCCAAATGATAACCAGGGAGCCAGAAGTTAAAATCTGTTACTGGTATTGCACCTATCTGCAGATTCAGATGGTGTAACATCATCTGCTCTCCACTCCTGTGGGGAGGATGCTGCTGTTGCTGGTCAGATACAAACTAAAAGCTGGGAAAAGGCATGACTGGGAGAAGACAGATGTAAACTTGCTCTGAAGACTAAGTCAGGCTTATAGCCTGTAGGATTTTAATGTGCTTTCTTGCAAAAGGGAAGACATCCTAAAAGCAAAAAAAAAAAAAAAACCAAAAAAAAAAAAAAACCAAAACAAACAAAACAGAAAACAAAACAAAAAAGCCCCCCCCCAAAAAAAAAAAACCAAAAACAACCAAACAGAAAAATCCCTGAAAAAAACTCTGAAAACCCAAACCCCAAGAAACAAGCTTACAAAGGGTGAATCTCCCTGTAAGGATCTACCTAATCAAAAAGATCAGTTTATTTAGGGTACAAGTTCAGGGTTTATTGTAATATAAATGTAGTGTTTTTTTCTGTCTGGAGTTAAGTATGCTCATGTCACTGTATAGAAAGACTTCTATATAAAGGAACAAGGGAACAGAATCAAGGCTGAATAAGCTCAATTAACATTAATATTTTATGTAATTGGGGAACGGAAATTTAATCTTTCTAACAACATGTCACCCGACCAGACACGTAGCACAGTCCCTGCACCCAGCAGGAGGAGGTGGGTGGGAAGCTGTTTTGATACTCACACACGTTTTGCCATTGAGTACAAATCCAAATTGCCAACTTAAAACTCCCAGGGTAACATTAAATGGCACACCAGGAAGGGATTGCTCCAGGCTGTGGTGTGGTGGGAACATTTGGAGCTGGGATAGGGGCAGGTACAGCTGTGTACAGGAGAAAGGCAGCGTGCAGTGTATGGCTGTATCTCAGTAACTGGAGTCCAGTGCTTCTCTGCAGCCTTTCAAGGTTGGGAACTGCAAACAGTCAACCCCTGGCTGGGTTGGGGCCAAAAAGTGTCATTTTAAAGGAATTGGTGCTGTTAACTGTTAATGAAATCACACCTGCACACAGAAATCTACAGGCAAACCAACAAAATAAATAAATACAGTGCAGAACTTCCTTGCAGAGGGTTTTTCTCACTGTGTTAGCTGGAGTGGAAATGATGCTGGAGTGTTGCTGTACAGGGTTGGCAAATATTTTTCTAAGTTTGGAGTCAAAGCTTTCTTGCAAGCCACCCACTCTCCTCGCTGGATCGGGGTGGGCTGGAGCCAGCTGGCAGCAGCCCAGGGAACCTGTGCACCAGGTCAAGCAGGAGATGCTGGGATCCAGCAGAGGTTGGAGCACATTGTTCAGCTCCTCTCCCCTTCTGCTCATTCTCCTCCTAGAACAAAACCTCCCTCCTTTGGGTGTTCAGCACACCGGGCTTGCAGCAGTCCCAGCCACACTGAGCTTGGCCTGTGTTGGGGAGGGGTTTGCTGCTCTTTTAGCTCTGGTTTAGCTGCTACCTAAACGTGCACCTAAGTTTAGGCAACTGAATGGTGCTATTGAGTTGATAAAATTGTTCACATGCCTGGAATTTAGCACACTTTCAAGTACCTTGTTGAACCAGAGACGGCACACCTTGCATCTTAGGTTTTTGGAGAGTAGTTTTTTTTTTCTTCTAAAGTTTCTTTTGTACAGTTGCTTTTCCAAAAATAGGTTTATTTAGGGAAGCAGGAATATAAATTGAATAGAGGATACCAGGCATTATTGTATTAAGTATTCTATAAAGGAAGGTTGATTCATCAGTTTCTAGATCTTACTTATGACATTTGCTTAGGGTATTTGATTTTTCTATTACCAGTAAGAAAACCAGAAGCTTCTTTCTTCAGAAAGGGCAATGAACACTTCCTTATTACTCATGAAATGTAATGTATGCTTTAACAAGCAAAACAGGCTACTATCTGCCCAAAACACATCTATTCATTGTGCAATCAGCAGTTTCATATGTAAAATTAATACTTAAATGGTGCCAGGCATATTAAGTATGCAACTTTTATTATTTAAATGCCCTGAATTTATTTGGAACAGTCACATTTTTCTGGTATATATTTTCATTTTCTTTTTAGAATCTATGTTTTTAAGACGTGCAGCAATTCAGCTCTCTGCAGTTACACACGTATTAGCTACTGTTTTATTTATTCCTGTATAATCCAGTATTACTAGATTCTGTGGAATAAGGAACTAATTCTGTTCATTAAAATCAATCGACGCAGTGCTGTTCTGCATGTGTGTGGTGTGTTGCTTTCTGTGCTTTTTTTTTTTTTTTTTTGGTAGGATCTATCCTTGAGCATACAGCAAACTGATACATAAAGGGTCTGATCCTTTGGGCTTTACTCAGGGAAAATATCCACTGATGTCAGTGCCTGAATAGGATCAGGCTCTTAAAAGGACAGTTTATTTGAAATTGCTGTGGCTGTTATTATTTCCTTCTGGCAAAAATAATCTTATTCATCAAAGCCTTAGAAACAACATCAAGAAAGCCAGGTTCAGCAAGTCTTTCAGGCATGAGAGCTGTCAGCCATGGCTGTGTGAAGGCATAGCCTGGTACATCCCAACAACCATTCAACCATCCCTTTTCTTTCTTGATGTTACTTATTTATTTATTTGCTCCAACTCTTATTGGCATCTAAAACCACTAATTGCTACCCATTACTGTTTTTGCTAATTTCCAGTGATAACTGTGGCTCTGTTTTCATTAGGAGATGAAAGCCGGGAAATTAAAAAACAAATTACAGGGATGAGAAGATTACTGAATGACAGCACTGGAAGAATCTATCAACGAGTTGGCAAAGAAGGAGAAAAACTGAAGGAGGAGCCCCAAGATTTAGATTTAGCCTGGGCCCAGCGCCTGAACCCCCCTGAGGAGTCCCAGGCGAGCCTTCATCCGTCCCAGAGCGGAGCATGGAATGAGCTGTCACCCCAAGCCAGCCATCTGTCAGGGCAATATGGAACTCGATCCAAAACATTCCAAAATCAGGCTCGAACTGTGGCATCCAATGGTATGACCTGTTAGACGCTGAGAATGGTGCCTTTTTTTTTTCCCCTCTCCTCGTTCTCTACTAAGTATCTGCCTTTGTTGTGATGATATATTGTAGCATGCACTGAAAGCAGTTATAGTTCAGAGTCTACAAAATGAGCACATAGTTATCACTTCTAAAAGGTGTGAAAGTGGGCACTATACATTCTGCTACCATCTGTCTTAACTTTTAAAATGGTGATAGGATAGAATTACTCAATGCCTTTACAAGTTTAATTTCTATATAGTACTTACTAAAACAGCTTTTGTCACTGTTATTAAATTCACGGCTAATTAAATGTCAACCTCTACCACTCCTCTTTGCTGTGAGTAATGTAGCACTGTTGTGACACCACTTGTGGAGCAGGATTCTACTGCCTTTCATAAGGGGATAGCATCAGACTTATAACAGGCCACTGAACTGCAGGTACAAAATTCCATCACAGCCTTAGGCTTTTATTCCAATGAGGCTATTGGAGAAAAGAGTTGATGGAGTCTACCTGTGAACAGCATGTTCCAGAGTGTGGCCAATCGAGTACTGGCAGAGAATTCTGCCCTGAAGTAGATGGCAGTGTGCCTTTAAAATGCCTTTTTTCTTATTAAGTCCCAGAGAATGGAAGTTTTGCTGCCAGATTAAAAAACTCTGCTGTCAAAACCCCACCATAACAATCTTCTAAATATGGAAGGACCCAAAATTCATCACACATCTCCTTCTTTGTCCTCAGAGGCCGTGGGCACTGGCAGGGACAGTTCTCTGCATGCACAGAAGTGCCCAAGCCTGCATAGATTAGGTGCCTTGTTCCCAAATCCAGAAAGTAGGTGGAGCAGCACCTCTATCCCCTCAGGGGCCTGATTCAGCATGTGAGCTAAAATGTGTTGACAGGATTTGGCCCTATATGCAAGAAAATGTCAGCTTTGATTTTTTGTATGTGGAGGAAGGATTCAGTTGACTTATGATCTCTTACAGGTTTGAAGTGGTCAGTGGGACATGGAAGGGTCAGGTTGAGCAACCTCCTGGACTGGACAGGAGAAATGCCCAGGCTCCCAGCCCTTGGGGGAGCAGCCCAGGAGGCACCTCCCTTTGCAGCTGTCCTGCTGCTGAAAGGAATGCAATCTTTTGGGTTATTACATAAAGCAGGGTGTGAGCCCTCTCCTCTGGCCGCCTTTGAAAGACAATCTGTGTAGCAGTTGGGTTTGAGGTGTCTGCCTCTGATAGGCTGTTGTGATCCTGACTCCTGCTTGAGCTCCAAACCCTGGTCTCTAGGAGAGAAAAACTTTTGATGCATTTCTGAGCAGCAAGAAAAACTTTTTCAGGGCTCAGAAATGCATCAACTGCTCCTCACCCAGTACACAGCACTTCTGGGCATTTTAACAGCCTGATTCCCCCCCCCAACCCTTGCATTGAGAGCCTGAGCATCAAACTCAGTATTTTAGATGTTATTCAGAGGATGGACAAAGTTCTTAAAAGCTGAGTGTAGAAATGCTGAACAATACTTCAAGGGAGATTTTACTCCTTGGTACTTACCATGGTGTTTAAGTTACCAGAACAAAACTGCCAGACATAATGTTACTACCTGGGGCTGTCAGGCTTAGGTCATCACTGGGGAGATGCTCAGACACCTGTAGTAGGTGATCTGAGTCCAGGAACTCTTTCTGTCCACTGTGGATAGATACTATATAAAAAATGAAGATATATGTTGATATATAAAAAATTAAGATATATGTTGCTCAAAGTTGAATGTAATAAACACATCAAGTCCATCTCAGTGGTGCACTGACCTACTCACAGGGTAAGGTGGTTCAAGGAGAAGCTGGGATAAATGTTTAATAGGTATAGAAAACATTCACAAGAAAGTTATTGACAGTGATGCCTGGATAGGGTTCCTAGAAGAGAGGCTAGACAGAGTAAGAGAATTAAAGTAGGGATTTATTTAAAAGACCTTCAAAGGATACACCTTGGGCAATGCAAGAGCCTGGCCAAGGCCACACCCAAGATGGACAACAGGTCATGAGTTTTTCACACTTTTATAAGTTTGGTCCATTTACATATTGGGGTTAATTGTCCAATCACAGCTTCAGGTAATGAAGTCACATTCTCCCAGTTTTGCTCCCCCCAATTTGCTTTTGTTTATACTTTTTGGGCCCTGGAGCTGTGAGGGCTGGAGAAGGATTTTTTTTTGTCTCACTAAACTGTGAAGAGAACTTTCTAACACTCTATATGAATTTCAGAGTTATATACTAATGCAGTACAGAATCTCAAAAATGTGAGGGCTAAAACTTAAAGCATCAACAAAAATAAAAGAGGAACAGGGCAAGCCTAGACATTGCTGCAAAAGAGGGAAGAGTAGGAACATATATGAAAACCAAAGGGATTTATTCCAAACCAGACTGAAGGTGGTAGTTCCACAAGTCAGGGTGTCAGGTAGATATCTGTGACCCGCTGTTTTTAGTGGAAGCCACCTGGGACTACAAACAGTGAGCACCATGTCTGTCCTATTATAGACAGTAAACTCACACTTGAGTTTCATTTCTTTTGTTCTGTACCAAATCCAGCAGTGATGCAGCAGCTGGGTTGCTTTTGGGTTGCATCAAGATCATTTTCACTGGGTAGTTCTTGCATGCTTTTCCAGTATAAACTGGCAGGAATGTTAGTTACAGTGACTGCATTCCCACTCAACAGATCCAGCTGGAAGAAAACACTGTCCTGGGATACTTGCTGCTCATGTGGGGGAAGCAACTCCTGTACTTGTGTCATCTCCCTCTCTCAGTCACACAGGCAGGTATCAAATTTGCCTGCTGGCCAGCTTCCAAAAGAGAGGGAGATGACTCTTTAAAGACTCCTTCATAAAAATAAGAAGTCTGATCTCCTTTTAAAATTAAAAATTGATTTATAACAGTTGAAAAGGGTTGCTTTTGTCCTCTAAAAATGATAAAGATAGTGCTTGGAACAATGACTGAGAACACTCTACTAGGTATTTCTTACACCGCAATAACTGATCAGAGGAGGGAGGATAGAAAGAAAATAAAAAACCCTCATGAATATGTAAGGAGTCAGTAGAACCCTGCTTTGATTTAAAATATTGGTGGTCTCTTTTCCCATTCCCACTACCTATGGTAGATTTACATGGGTAATTTCTATCAATGCTAATGGGGATTATAAAGTAAATCCCCTATGCCTCAATGGGAAAATAGACCCTGTGGTTTTCCATCAGGAGCCTGTGTGCCTGTGTGTTTTCATTAGGAACATGTTATATTGCAACAGGAAAGATGCACAGGTATTTACTGATACAATTTGTTCAAGTTTTCACATGCAATTCACTGTGATTTAGAGCCTTGGTTAAGAAGGAAACAAAAACCACCAACCCTTTTTCCCCCCCAGAGTCTTTCAGATATCATTTCCAGAAGAAACCACTTCCAGAAGCCCTCTAGAATATTGAATTCTGATCAAGAGAAAGGATAGGCTTCATCCCAAGGATCTTTTAGTCTAAAACAACTGAGAAAGGACTGAGGGAAGGATGGTCTTACTTTGTATTTGTCTGTTAGTAAAACTCTTCTAAATTCTGGGGCTCCCATTTCTGGGGTACCTGCTTGTCTTACTGAAAGGTAGAATTCTGCTGGTGTTATTAAATTATAAGTTGTCTTGAAATTCATCTACTTAATAGTCTGCTTAAAATATGTAGGTGTATTGGTGGACCCAAGTTGAGGGATTCTGATTAATCTGCTGCAAAGCTAAAGATAACAATTTTTTTTTTATCTCTGTACCTGTAACAATGGGCTAAACATTTTATGGACCATTGAAAAGGTAAAATCTCATCCATGCCCCAAGGAACTTCC
Source organism: Calcarius lapponicus (assembly GCA_039654755.1). Taxonomy (NCBI): domain Eukaryota; kingdom Metazoa; phylum Chordata; class Aves; order Passeriformes; family Fringillidae; genus Calcarius; species Calcarius lapponicus. Next base: position 12,526,256 of record CM077463.1, read on the forward strand.
AGTGAATAGACTTTGTACAAAGGAAGGGTGAGATCAAACTAGGCAGAGTCCTGCTGAGTCAGAAGCCTTTTTGTTTCATTTTGAGATTCTCAGCCTGTTTTCCAAATAACTTTTTAGTATAGAAATCGTTTTATTTGCAGCTGAAACCTTTGAGAGATGAAACCAGTAGTTCTATTGCATTTGCATTTGCTAGATTTGCAGGGATTTTGGTAACTACTCCATTTATCTTAATACAATTTTAACAGATTTTATCCATGTATGATATTTTAAAATGCCAAAATTTGTAATTGCAGTAGTGTAGAGTAACTAATATCTGAGGAAAAGAGGAGTGTGACACTCAGAAGATGTCAGCTGTCTTTAAGTGATGCATTAGTTTAGCTTTACAATCAGCTCACCTTTGGAGTTGCTCAAGTCTGATAGATGTTGCTTCAGGTCTGAGGACTGTATGGAAGGAGGTAGAGAACAAGTGCCTGGTGGTGGCCAAATTTTCAGTTATTTCAAATGAGGATTAAAGTCAGGGGATCTGTGTGGGTCTGACATCTGGGATCTCTGGTGAATGAACACAACCCAAACCTAAAAAGGTATTAATAACCTGGTTTGGCTTCAGAAGAAAGCTGAAGTAATAATGAAAAATGTGAAGATTTATAAGTGGAGATTAAATGAATTGCTTCTGTTCACTTTAGCTAGGTAATGATTAAAGGACACCTGGTAAGTGTCAGGCTACAGAAGAAAAAGGGAAATACACTGGCTGAAGTCCACATGTGACACCAAGTGAGGTTATTTTGTTAGGTGCATTTTTACCTATCTTCATGAAATGGTCATCCCTCCTCCTGCAGTCTTGAGCAGTAAAATAGCCATCAATTTAAATCATTGTAAGGACATTTGGAAGGGAAGGAAGGTGCATTCCATCTAGCCTTAGCTTCAACCAGATACTATTAGGTGTTTTGTTGAATTTTGGAATTTTTATTTGCAGTTAGGGATAGCTGTCTAGGGATACAGCTGTCTTAAGCTAAAGTGCAGGATACAACTATCCTGCAAAGTTTGAAATCCCTCAGCTGTTACAGCCTGTTCTAATTCAGAACAAAAAATGCAAAATTTCTGGAAAGTAAAGCAGTAATAAAAGCACTACTGAGGGCTAGAACTAGAACTATGTAACTTCAGTTAAACACTAATAAGAATTACTAGAGAAAAGGAATGTCTTGAACTACTATATTAATTTTCAAAGGGAAACTCTGGAAAGGCCATCTTGTAGGTCACAGTGGTGGAAAACATAGAAAACAATCCTACCCTAGCAAACAGAAGAGCAGATTTGAAAGCTTTCATGTGGTTCTTTTCTGTCCTGGTGTTTTTTGGTTTTTTCTCCAAGTAGGGTATTTTATTTTCATTCTCTCCTCTTCACACGGTAAAGAATCACCTGTAAGATTCAAGCAGTTTAAAAATTCCTAAACCCTCATTTTATGTACAGCACAATCCTTTATTGCACAGACTGTCTTCATTCTTTGTAAGACTGTTCCAGGAGATGGGCTTTTTTATGTGTGTGTGATAAAATAAGTATGTTTGTAATGAGGTTTGGTGCTTTTGTTATTCAAGATGAACCAGCCTGACAATAGAAAGCCCTGCTGTGAGGAGTGCATTATATTCACACTCTGAGCAGTCTTCTCCAGCCCATGTAACATTGCATCCCAACTCAATATAATTGCACATATTAGTAACTGAGTAAAAACTGGTGGTCCCTTCCTCTTAAAAGGAATCATGTTGAAAATTACTTCCTTTCATGCTTTTGATCTGATTTTACAATCTGGTATATTGATCATAGCTTCAAACACCTGCCAATTGTTGTCTGGGTGATTTTGTGTGGCTTACATCTCACCCATTTCATTCCACTCTCTTTCAGGAGAAATTCCAATGGTGAATTCATCAGCTGGACCAAACTGCTGTACATGTAATTGCCAGTCAACCCTGCAGGCCATTCTTCAGGAGCTCAAGACCATGCGAAAATTGATGCAGCTGCAAGCAGGTGCAGTGACCAGTCCCACATGTCCATACCTGTGGCAAGCATCGAGTTGAGGATGGCCCAGCTTGATGCAGGGGTGTTGGATGAGATGGTCTTTGGAGGTCCCTTCCAAACCCAAACTGTTCTATGATTCTGTGATCTTCCTGTTAAGGGAATGGTCCAGGGGATTAAAGTCTGTGTGGACACTCAGGAAAACCTGGATTGTTTCCTGCTCTCCTGACATATCAAAGTCAAAATTTCACAGGTTTCTTGGAAATGCAACTTCTGCTTTTAAGATCCTTACTAGAAATAGGAGATTTTAAGATTTTATCTTTAGCTTTTTAAGGCTAAAATGAAAGTAAAATTGATGTGATCAGATACATAATGAGAGCTGAGTGGGCAGGTCAATATGCCCACTTTGTTTTCATGGTGTATTGATTCAGGGGTGCTAAATGCTACCTCACCTGTGTTCTGCTTACCGCTTCACTAATCTTAGGGGTAAGAAAAATAAAATGTGAAGGTAGCTGAAAGTTACCAAATAGTTCTTCATTCAAAACTCTTTTAGCTCTGTGATAGTCTCAGCTGAGCTAGCTACTGCATGTTGTGGCCTCCACCCTTCCTCTGGCTGTGGAGTACCAGCTTTCAGTGTGTATACCAGCAATAATTTGTTCACTGGGGAAAATTACTGAGTCTAGTTTTCTCCTAGGTTGGGAGCTGAAACAGAACAGTGCAGAGCCAGAGGAGTAGTTGAGCCAGCAAGATAATGAAAACGTGGTAGGTAGAGTTAAGTCATCATAGGCTGATGTGAAGCTGCAGGCTCTGTGCTACCTAAAAATCAGTGTTATACTAATGAGGAGATAGAGATGTTGGAGATTTTGTCTGCTGACTTGCCCATCCAGCATGAGTGATGGGGACTGGAGCCATGGAGGCTTTTCTTGTGGAGAGGCTGGCTAAGACCTCTGTAAGAAAAGGGAGTGTTGAGTAATTAACTGAAAGATGGGTGGAGTGAAGGGCTGACTAAACTCCTTGTCTCCATGGTGTATAATGTTTGAGTGAGTGATGGGAACGATCAGACAGGTTTTGTAATATCAGTTGGCACGCATAAAAATGCTTTTCTAAAAGTCATCGGTTTACAAAGAAGTACACCAAAGCCCAGTTTTACAATTTTTGGTGGTACATGGGATTTTTTATACAATCACACCAATTTATGTCATTGAAATCACATGGGTGATGGAAAAATGGCTTGTGAGTGAGAGTTAGAAGACTGGGGTCTGTGCCAAAAGAGCTGACTCCTCAGTAGCAGAACATTTCTTATTTGTTATGTATCTATAGAGTAAGTCCCCTTTTTAATTCATGAGTCTTTTGATTCACTTGGAATATTTCATATTTTCTGAAATTAAGGTTTTGCAGAGAAAAAAAACAATTTGGTATTTTTGTTGCTAAAAGAAAAAAAAAAACTAAAATTCAAACCTGTAAGTGCAAGTGTAATAACTTATTTTAGTATTCAGACACCCTACTGTCTTAATTATAAACTACACATCACAGTCTTGTAAATCCTTGCCAGAAATGAAATATTCCAGAAATATTTTAATAAACAATAGTCTGAGGTTTGTTTTCTTCCTGAAGCTTTGTAGATGAGGACTTTATGTAGCTTGCTCATATTTTGAATGTGTTTGATTTGCATGTAGAGCACTTGTGGCTTTTTCTTTCTTTGTTTTGACCTTGATCTTAGTGATTTATCCACACACATAATGGTATCTTGATAGCATTCTTCTGGAGGGCTTATCCATATTGGTACAGGTTCAGGATTGGTGCCTTAATTTATACAAATGATTGTGAATACTGGAAAATGCAAAATATTGATAAATGTAAAATATGTTTTCTTGTATTTCAGAGGTAATACATGTCAGCTTTAGTGTATGAGCAAAACAAACTGATGGAACTTTGGGTTACTTTTTTTCCCTCAGAAATTAAACTATTGAATAGTGTTTTCACTCATTCTTGACATAATGGTACTTGAAATGTTCTTGCTGAGCTAATTAACTTGGAGACCACTGTCATGAAAATAATTGTAATTGCATTAGCACTTGTATTATCTTACTTTATCAGGAAGAGATCCTCGAGGAGTGAGATTCTCAGTCATTCAGAGGACACACAAATTAATCATCACTTAAGTGCTTCATGTCACCAGCCATCCAGTGGTCACTAGGAAAAAGAACTGTGTATTCCTCATTTCCTTAAAATACTGTTCATCAGTATGGCTTGAAAAGCCTCACCACAGAGCTCACTGTCATTATCCCCATTGTACAGATTGGAAAATTATGCAAAGGTGATAAAACTTATTTGTTTCCCATGCACCAGCAGCCCTGAAAATCACATCACTTATCTAGAAAATAAGTTCAGTGAGTCAGTAGTTTAATGGTGCATCTGTGTGGATATTCATGGGCTTTTGTCTGTAAAATTAATGCCATTAATTTCTTTCATTCAGTTGGGACTCAAAACAGACAGCAGCCTCCTGTTCCTCTGATTTGTGCGCAGAAATCAACAATATCAAGAAAGAGAAATAAAAGAGGAAAACTGCCCCTCAAAGTTGTTGAAGCAGTTTCCATAAATAAGAAACCCAGCTCTCCGGAGAATGAGAAGAGGCTGACAGCAAACTCAGAACAATCGAGTCTGCAAGCAGTTGAACCCCCCCTGAAGCCAGAGACCCCTGTTTCAGGGTTTGGAATTATCCTTGAATCAGCTTCATCAGATGTAAGTTAAAATTTTAATATGCAGGATTGTAAGATTTTGAAATACTGACTCATTCAGAAGAATCAGTACTCAAGTCACATTGATGCATCTTGCCACTTTTTGTTAGACTGAACAAGCAAATCTTGGGTAGGAGTGCATGGAGATGTTAGGGTTAGATATGGGGAATGCTCATTATAGGGTTTTAGGTCTTTTTTTTCAACTTTCACAAGCATGAAGTTTTCCCTTGAGTTCAAGGCTCCTGTTTTTTGAGCTTTCAGTGGAAACTTGTTCATCTCTCCCAATGCCGAGAGCTACAGCTGAGATGAGGAGCCATGAAAAGTGTAAGGTGTGTAAAGCATTCACAGCCCCATCTTTGCTGATGAGCCCATGTAATCCACACGAGAGTCTTTATCCTGCCAAGGAGTATTTCTGTGCTTTCCTGCTTTTCTGGTCCTGCTGGCTTTAGGGGACTCCTCATTTCTAGAAAAATTCATATTCAGTCTTTGCTGAATTGGGTCATTTTGTCTTGATTGCTCTGTGTGCTGGAGTAGGGCCTCAGCACTGTTGATGATGTCAGTGTGACTAAAAAAAGGCCAGAATTTGCCACTCTAAGAATATGCACTTTTCCCATAGAAAATTGCAGTAAGCATGTTTTCTTGATTCATGTACACACTGATAGAAATTCCATGTATTGGTGGATGATTGGCTTTGTTTAATGACCAAATTGATGTCATCCAAACCAGTTCACTGACAAGTAAACTGCTCATTAATTTCTCTAATATATTTTTAATTTTGAGCAGGCTCTTTCCAATTTCCCAAGTACTATGAGCTAGAAAAACATAATTAAATTCTGTATCAATAAGCGTAAATGAAAACAATGCAGCAGATAATATTCTATCCTTCTGGAAGAGGGAACTAATAATAAAAAAGAGCAGTCAGGATAATTCAGTTACAGAGATGCAAGCCACACCACTAATTAGGTTGCAGTCTCATGCCACAGAGTCAGTGTAGTGATACAGAGTAACTAGTTTGATGCTTTTTTTCAGAGGGTTTCCTTTTGTAGTACTGAGCTTAATAATGTTTGAGGTAAAGGTTTGGGGAGGACTGGTAATTTATCTCCAGTATGCAATTTGTGCTTATAATTTTTCTTTGCTTGTGGCACTCTTGTCAGTTTGAAACACGGTTTTGAAAACAGTTTTGTGCTTGCAATGGAATTTAATTTGGCTTTATGAAAGTGTTTCACCGCTGGACAGGATTCTTTGTAGTTGCCAGTTTGACCTAAGGAAAAAAAAAAAAGAGAAAACATTTGGCTCATAAATCAGGTCTTCATCTGTCCTTCCATGCTTGAGCCCTTGCTTGCCACAACAGTTGTTTGAATAAATTTACAGAGCCAGAACCTTGAGACAAACAAATTGATTTTGTTTTGTCTTTAGAAAAAAACATTTGAGTTCTGAAAACTGATATATTTAATGCAAAAATAAAATGTGACCTTAAATATTTTGAGAAGGCTTAAGAAAGTCACGTCTTTGAGAACGAATGGCAGCATTATCTTTTTCTACTTTTTTCTAAGCATCTCTGGTGTGGTCACAACCAGCGTGTCTGTGTGCCTGAAAAACCCTGAAAGACATCTTACAAAGCACCATAAATGAATGTTCCTTTGAGAATATCCCACAGGTTGTCTGTAGTGTGTGCTATGTCATACATCACCACTGCTGCCACTGCTATTTTGCCAACATTTATTGAACTTTAAGAAGAATCCAAGTTTAATGGGTATAAAATCAGGGCTGCCAAAACCAGTGCAATTAGTCCAGACCTGCTGAAATGAAATACTGCTACTTACAGAGGTGGAAAATGTCTTGGTGAGACAAACCCCTCAATCTGGACCATAGATCAAAGAATCTGCTTTTTAAATGCAATGATCTGCTTACAACTCCTAGTTGAACTTGTGTTTGTTTTACAGTTGTAATATTTCATTTGTAACCTAATCATTTTTAATCTACATATTACAACCTACTAAAATATCTAGGATTAAATCTAATTCACTGCCTGTTAATTTTAGCACAGCAAAAGCCTTTAGCATTCAGGTCTTCTTTATTTTGTTGTTCACAAGTAGTTTACCCTCCAGTTCCTTTTGCCATGATCATTATCTATTAATAAGTGCTTTTTCTTTGAGAAATTACATTCAGAGTGATCGTGAAATTCAAATAGTTACTGATTGTCTTTGATTGAAGAATAGCTAACTACTAAAGGAAAGCAAGGATAAATCATAGTTTTGCCTCCAAACTGTTTCACTGATAAACAAATCAATCCCTATAGTAAGAATAAAACAATCAAAACTAAAATAATACTGATTCCTCCACACAGGTAGAATGGTAAGGTTTGAAATGTATTTTACAGCTCTATTGTAGAGTGGTTGGTGCACCTGCCAAAGCATAATGCAGGTGTTCTAAGGTAAAACCAGGGAAGAGGGAAACCATGAAGTGAAGAGGAAGAAGAAGAGAGGAAGGAGAGGAGAGAGGAGAGAGGAGAGAGGAGAGAGGAGAGAGGAGAGAGGAGAGGAGAGGAGAGGAGAGGAGAGGAGAGGAGAGGAGAGGAGAGGAGAGGAGAGGAGAGGAGAGGAGAGGAGAGGAGAGGAGAGGAGAGGAGAGGAGAGGAGAGGAGAGGAGAGGAGAGGAGAGGAGAGGAGAGGAGGAGAGGAGAGAGAAGAGAAGAGAAGAGAAGAGAAGAGAAGAGAAGAGAGAGAGAAGAGAAGAGAAGAGAAGAGAAGAGAAGAGAAAGAGAAGAGAAGAGAAGAGAAGAGAAGAGAAGAGAAGAGAAGAGAAGAGAAGAGACTCGATTTTTCAGTACAAATAGAGAAGATAATAGCAAGGCCTTCTGGCTTTTTGGGTTTTAAGCAGGAGGTGTCAGAAAAGGTACCACAGGAACAACTGGCTTTTGGTGGAGCTACCAGCCATAGTCTGGCCAGCAGGACCAAGGCAGTGACTGTCCCTCCATACTCAGCACTGGTGAGACCTCACCTCAAATCCTGGTGTCAGTTTTGGGCTTCTCACAACAGAGACACTGAGGGTCTGGAGCATGTCCAGGGAAGGGCAATGGAGCTGAGATATTTATCCTGGAGAAAAGGACACTCAGGGAGGACCTTACCACTCTCTGCAACTCCCTGACAGGAGGGTATAGCCAGGTGGGTGTCAGTCTCTGCTCCCAGCTAACAAGTGATATGACAAGACGAAATGGCCTCAAGTTGCACCACAGAAGGTTTATTTTGGATCTTGGGAAAAATTTCTTCCCCAAAATGGTTGTCAAGCACTGGAACAGGCTGCCTGGGGAAGTGGTGGCAGTCACCAACCCTGGAGGTATTTAAAAGATATGTAAATGTGGCACCTGGGGACATGCTTTAGTGGTGAGTTAATAGCTGGACTTAATGATCTTTAAGGCTTTTTCCCACCTAAACTTTTCTATGGTTCTATAATTTCTCTGTCCTGGGTGCCTAGATCATTGTGGTCATCTTAGATGGCTATCACAAGACCAAAGAAACAGAATAGGGCAGGTATCCTTCATCACCATGTCAGCTGCATTCTGGTTTTTAATTTACATGAAGTAGAACTTTTCCCAAGTTGTGAACTTGGCCCACATTTATTTACTCTTGAAAATCTTTTCTGTCACCAGAAGTTTAGAAGTAGCATATTAAAAACCCACCTACATTTGAATACTGTCAAATGTCAGTAACTGACTGTTTTGCTGGATCCAGCATTTTCAAAGTTCTTGAGGTAAAAATGAAAATTTTCATCCAGAGCAAGCTGAGGAACTACATGCTTCTTATAATTTTGTTGTAATTCTTGTTGTTTTTGTCTGCATATTTTAAGATTCTTCATCCTGGCTTCCCACTGCATGGTAATCTTTCACACAGTACACATCCATACCCCATGACAGTACATGTTTTGGAATTACTCTACTCACTGCAACACTATCCATACTGATTTTTAGAAATCCATAGGAAAATAATTACAGAGCCAAATTGTTCCGAGACTGGCAGCCCTTTCTTCTGTCTAGACTCAAGATGTTTGCAGGTGATATGATGGGAGATGGCATTTGCTCTTGCTCTGTAAACTTCTCTGAAAATGCATCATCATTGCTGAATATATTTCATGTAGGGCAAAAAAAGGGCAAGTTCTTAGGAGCAAGGCAGTAATATTGCCTTATGATCACTGATTCTTTTACCTCCTTGCCAACTTCTAAACAGTATTTTCAAAATTTTAGTTTATTCCCAGTGTGCTTTCTAGATATGTAATTATTCCATGAAGAAGTTTTATCATAGGCAGTGTATGGTACTCACAGAAGAAAATTCTGCAAATGCTGTTCCTGTAATTTCTGATATGTACAGACAGGGGCAGCAAAAAGACTCTTGGTAAGGGGACTTCCTCAAAGGCCTTTGTCGATTTTGGCCCTCAGTGTACTTGAGAGAAGACTCTTGTGAAATACAGCATGATTTTCTTTTCTCTTCTTCCCCTCTATTTCACCTTGGCAGTCACTTAAATCGCCATGATTCACTGTTGAGGATGTTTGTACTGAAATAAACTGTCTATCTAACATCATCCTCTTCTAAACATGCATTTTGGGACTATGAAAAGGAGGGACAAATGGATGCTCAGCAAGTGCTGGCTCCAGGGGCAGCCTCAAACTCATCATGTGCTGATACTCATGTGGGCCATATCTTTGCTGGAAGCCCTCTTGGGAAGCCACATGGATTGGGCCAGTATCCCTGCATTTGTGCTTCTTGGAAGTGCCTGGCTGCCCCACAGCACACTTGTTCACAGCATTTGGCAATGAAACAAGTCCATTAAATGGTTAGATAAATGTTCAAAAAGCATCACTTTGGAGCACTGCTCTGCGATGATCCTGTGCTTTGTCGTTATTACCCAACATTGAAATGTATCTCCTGTCTTTTTGTTAGCTGTGTGCCTAGAAATGATGTCAGTAGTTGTTAACTTTTACAGACATTAGACAAGGAGTGTGATTGTTTGATTTGCCTTTTAAGGTGCTTATTCACTGATGGGGTTTGATTTCAATGAATTAGGCTGCTGTGGTCCTGAATAGCTGGGAAAAAATTCATGGTTTGATGAAGTGATTGTAAAGTCTCACCAGATGCATGATTGAAGTAAAAGAATGTCTTTGAATGCCCGTTTAATTAAAACATTTGTATTCTTTTGGTAGCCAGAAGTGCAACTTGCAGAAGGCTTTGATGTCTTCATGCCAAAATCACAGCTGGACTCTATACTATCAAACTACACTCGCTCAGGAAGTCTGCTCTTTAGGAAGCTGGTCTGTGCATTTTTTGATGACAAGACTTTGGCTAACTCTTTACCAAATGGCAAAAGGAAAAGAGGGCTCAATGACAACCGGAAAGGACTAGACCAAAATATTGTGGGTGCAATAAAAGGTATGTTTTCTGCTTTCTTTCCTATGTGTAATTAGAACATATTCTCAGCTAAGGAGAGTGTAAGGGGATTAGAATTTCTGACGTGTGTTAGGTCTATTAAAATATGCAGTCTTATTTTTATTCCCTTTCATTCACTTGTTAAAAATAGCTTCTATGGGGACAGCTTGTGTTAATTTTAAGCTAGTGATCCTGGTTTCTGAAGTCAGGCTCTAAGGCTGGAAACTCAATGTTCATGTGAGATAATTATTTTTTTCCCCCAGATATCAGAGATGCAAAGAAATCCTGAAAATATAATGACAGTGTAACTGATACACTTCAGTCAAGGTTCTGAGTCTTGCACTGTATTTGATTGTGTCTGCTCTGTAAATTTTTCAGTAGTTGGTGGCTGGATAGGGGAGAGATGGAGAAAGATAATACTGGCATGAGATTAGTTTGATTCTCATAAGTACAGTGGTCTTCTCTTGGGGAGCAAATTTCTTGGTGTGAGCACCTTTTGCTGGTTGATTATTCCTAGCAGTCACTGCTATCTAACTTCCAGAAGAACACATGTTCCCTCAAACTCTGTGATGACAGCATATAAAGAGCTGATATTATTAGGCCAGAGTTTCTGAACTAGATTCTATTTTGAAATCTGATATTTGTAGGGACAATACCCACATTACCAAAAGACAGGCCAAAAATAAGTTCTAAGAGTGGAGCTTATTTTAGAGGCTGTGACTTGTTCTCAGGTACAGATTGCTAACTTAGGAGACACAGGGCAATAAGAGCTTCTATGAGTCCATTGGCAGCAAAAGAAGGCAGGAAAATCTTCTGCAACCACCTCTGTGCCAACTTTTGGACCCCTCTCCCCTTGAAAGAAAGGCATTGACAAACTGGCTTGAGTCCGAGACTTAGGACTTCACCACTTCCCTGCTTCAGTATCAAATGAGGGCAGGCTGAGAGAACTGGAGAGAGTATGATTCAGGAGAAACCTTACTGCTGTTCACAACTACTTAATGGGATGATGTGGGGAAGTGGAGTCAGACTCTTCTCAGAGGCACAAGAGGCCCTGAACATGTGGAACATTGCAATTTGATAAGGAGAAGCATTTTCAGCATAAGGGTTGACAGTGGTTGAGCAGTGCAGTAGGGGCTCAGAGGGGCTGCAGGACCTCCACCCCTGGAAATACTCAAAATGTGACTGGTCACAGGCCAGAGCATTATGATCTAGTTGGCCATGCTTTGAGCAGCAGGCTGGGCATGGAGGCCTTCAGAGGACCTCTCAAGCATGTAGTTCTGCAGGAAAGTGTATGCTGTGCCCATGTCATAGTCCTAATGTATCTTACAGAGCAGCTGACAGGCTTTCTTACAGTTATGCTTGTATTTAGGTTTAAATCACAAACACTGTTTTGTACCTTCTTTTCTTGAGCTCAGTAATGTGCAAAAATCTGTCTGAATTCTCTCTAGCTGTATCTCATTGTTTCTTAAAAGCTTTAATAAATAAGTTAAATGAAAGAAAGAGGAGTTCAAAATTACTTCAAAAAAACCCACTCTAATTTGAACAGCACTTGATAAAATAAATGTTTTACAGTAAATGCAACAGGACTACTGAAATAGCAGCTGGTACACGCTGCAGAGAGCAGTGTTTCTCAGTAGCTAAGATTGTACTAGTGGAGGAACTTCTGAGGCTTGGCTTAACCTCTTCCCTTGAGTGTAAGAGAAGAAAGGAGGGACTTGTAGTTCCAACAGAAAAATTTAATCTGTGATGGTACTACTAGGTACCACTGCCATAACAGTGATCTTTATTGGCATTTACAGTATTGCCCAAATGCTGGTGCCTGATCCCTGCTAGGGAAGCCTGTCCCTAAAAGCTGTGATGGAATAAGATGCCAAGGTCTGACGTCCTGTGGGTCTTCACTCAGTCTGGCTCCAATAGCACCCTTCTTCCCTCCAAGGAGCTGGGCTATCAGACACTGTGGTTTCATTTATTCCAGAAAATAACTGGGCCAGTATGAAATCTCTACAAGAACAACATCTTGTTGTTTGCATTATTATCATTAGGACATTCTTCTACCACGTGCCCAGATATCCTTTAGTGGCACTTTCAGTCCTTTTCCATGACAGAGATACAAAAGGCTACATTAATGACAAAAATGGGCAGAGAATTTAAAGGAGGGACTGTTTGCTTGAAAATCACTCTTCCTGTCTGAAAACATTTTCACTGCTGTCCTTAAAAGTAATTTAATGCTTCTGCAACAGAATGATTAGCCAGGGAGCAATTCTCTCTTTTGACTTTGGGTATTCAGTGGCACTTGTATCAGTTGCAGTGTTTCTGCTGGGCAATCAGCTTCTCTTGTGAGTCTTTCACTCAGAACTGGGGAAAAAAAAAAAGATGAAAAACTAAAACTAGTCAGAAGCACTTATTTTTCCTTTGAGTTGTTGACTAGAAATTCAGCCAGTGAAGTCCATCCCTGCAGAAATCAATGAGCTGTGTTCAGGTAAGTGTGATGTGTCCCTCAGGGATCCATAGTGGGACCAGTACAATTGAATATTTTCATCAATGACAAAGGCTGGTTTCTAGGGCACCCTCAGCAAGTTTGTAGATGACACCAGGCTGAGTGGTGTGGTTGGTTGACAGGAGGAAAGGGATGCCATCCAGGACCTCGGCAGGCTGGAGGAATGGGCCATGTGAACCTCCTGATGTTTAACAAGACCAAGTGCAAGGTCCTGCATCTGTGTCAGGGCAATCCCCAGTATCAGTATAGACTGGTGGATGAAGGGATTGAGAGCAACCCTGCAGAGAAGGACTTGGGGGGACTGGTAGACAAAAAATCCACAAGAACTGTGGCCATGATTCTGTGCCTCTGTTCCACTGTGGTGAGACCTCACCTGCAGTCCTGCACCCAGCTCTGGGGTCCCAGCACAGGAGGGACAGGGACCTGTTGGAGCAATTCCAGAGGAGACCAGCAGGATGCTCAGAGGGCTGGAGCATCTCTGCTATGGAGGCAGTCTGAGAGATTTGAGGTGGTTCAGCCTGAAGAAGAGAAAGTTCTAGCAGACTTTATTGTGGCCTTTTAATATAATATAAATATATAATAATAATAATATAAAAGGGGCTTGTAAGAAAGATGAAGATGGATATTTCACCAGAGCATGTAGTGACAGGACAAAGGGACAGTGGCTTTAAACTGAAAGAGGGTACATTTAGTTGGACATTAGGAAGCCTTTTTTTTTTATGATGATGAGACTGTACGAACAGTTTGTTTAGAGAAGCTGTGGGTGAATCTGATCTTAAACACTTTCCATCCCTGAAAGTGTTTAAGATCAGCTTGGACAGGGCATTGAGCAATCTGATGAAGTGGAAGATGTCCCTGCTTATGGCACTGGGGTTGGACTAGATGGTCTTTAAAAGTCCCCTTTAAATTCAAACCAGTCTATATTTCTATGGCAGAGGGTCTGTTAATACCATGCAGCTTGGGTAGACTAGGAAGGCAGGTCCCAATCCTCCTGCCTCCTTGCTGCTGCATTCCCATTCCTTTTTGTCCCTGTTGTTATTTCTCTAAGCACACATTGAGCAGTTGCCTGTTTTAAGTAAGTAGGAGTCACAAGTCATTGATCAGGTGCCCGTTGTGTCAGATACCATATGGATTCAGAAGGGAAAGATTATTTCTACCTTCACAAAGATGATGTTTGTTGCAAATCAAACACTGTGAATGTCTGGGGATGTATTGACTTCTGTGGGCAGCCCTCAGAGTTGGTCTGATGTCCTTGTAGATCAGAGTGCACAGCAAAGTGTTGCTGATGCCTGCCTTGCCATGGTTTTGTGAAGCTGTTAGCATGGAAGGAATTTGGAGGGGGGGATTACTTTTGGTTCTCTTATACTTAGCAGGTAGTGCTGCTTCAAAGTGTGTGTATAAAAATACTGAAATTGTCATTTTTTTGTTGCCTGTTTCCCGATCCCATTTGTGTGATACTTATTCTCAAGGATTACAAATCCCTTGAGGGTGGGACCAGCTTTCTCTCTTTGCTTGCCAGTCATAATTGGACACTGGGCTCTGAGACCTCTGACCAAGTTTACAATAGCAATATTAACAGCAAGAATATTGTTTCTATTTCTGCACTTAATTTATTTTTTGCATACCTCTCAGTTGCGTGATGAAAATCAATTGCATCAGTTTAACTCCATTTATAATTCTGTATTTTTGGTATAACACTGTTAGGTTTGTTGTAAATATGGATTTAAAGATAATGTTGACTCTCTCTCTGTGTTTTTTACAAAACACAAAATTGGACCTGTAGGGTATTATTTTTCTCAGTAATAGTGCCTTTTTTTTTTTTTTTTTAGTGGCTTTATATAAATTCTATTCCATCTGGTTTGGCAGTATAAAAACTGTGGAGATTTCCACAGTGGTAGAACCCCTTACTCTTTCATGGCTTTGCCTGCAGCCTTAGGAGCCTGACCAAGAGGCCACCAAATGACCAGATCTCAAATGTACCGTATGGAAGGCAGCATTAACAAGTGCCTGCCACATCTCAGACTCAGTTCTAAGTACACTGTTATTTTTCCGTGATCATTTTGTGTGACTTTTATGAAGACATCAGGTGTAGAACATTTCTCTGGGACAGGCTTTTATACATAGTAGTGATGTGATATTCATGCAGCCAAGTCACTTCTGAATGGTGAACTTGTGAAACACTGAGTTGGGATTTATTCTCACAATCATACATTTGTGAGAATAAATCCTCCATTAAAATTCTGGTTGATAATTGAATAATTTCATATATTTTGATCAACATCCTCTCCCGTCTCCTTTTCTCCATTTTTGGTGACATGTTTCAAAAATGTGGTATCTTTTTATTTCAGTCTTTACAGAAAAATACTGCACTGCTAACCATGTGGATAAACTTCCTGGTCCTAGGGACTGGGTCCAGATTCTTCAGGATCAAATTAAACTTGCAAGAAGACGATTAAAAAGAGGCTCAGGTATGTATAAAAATATGAGTTACAACATGTGAGTGTAAGATTAAAAGCTTAAAGCCTTTGTATCCACAGAAGTATTTTTCCTGTTGACTGTAGAGTGTACTTGTTCATTCTATGAAAATTAGAACTCTTAACACTTTAGCAGGTTTTGTGGGTTTGGAATGGTAGCAGGTTTAAGTGCTGTCTCTACAGACAAGTTAAGTTTGAGTGTTTCTCAGATGTTTTCTCCTTTCCTTTAGCATCCAAACTCTTCTTCCCAGAAATTAGCTGATCCATCCAGGGTTGCACATGGAAGTTTTTTAATTCTCTGTTATTTAGTCTGACAAGCCACTGACTGTACTGTTAAGACATAACCCAACTGACCTTTCCCTCTAAACTGTATGTGTCTGGAAGAATAGAGGAGTCTTCTCACATTCCTTGTGAAAGAATCAGAAAAAAAAAACAAAACAAAAAAAGAAAAGGCAGCCACCCACCCTGGTTGTGCCAGCAAGGCTCTGCAATACGTGGGAGGCAGCTTGCCAGCAGTGACAGGTAATCTAGGCAGGGTTTTGCAGCAAAGCTGCTCAGCTTGGGCTGGGATAACCTGGATGCTTGGGACCAGCCTGCAGCGAGCTCAGTGCTGAGCTTTCACCTGACAGCACCTGGCTCCTGAGCCCTCAGCTCCAGCCATGAGTGTGCAGCCTGGAAATCCCCAGTAGGGTTCTTGGGAAAGCAGTGTTACTGATGAAGAGACATGTAATTACCTTATAAACCATAACTAGTCTCCTTCCCATCTCCATCCCTGCAGTCCTACAAGGGGCTTTCTCCACACGAGGCTTCACTTCCCCTTTCTCAGCCTGCAGTTTTCTTAAGGCTCTCTCAGGGTTGTATTTCTTGCCTGTCTTTCCCTGGGCATATCTGACACTGCTATCTGAGGCACTTCACTTGTGCCACCTCCTTAAACACAGTCCTTTGCTGTTACTGTATTTAGCTGCCTGCCTTTTCCCCTCTTCCCTTCTGCCCATCAGCACAATTAAGTGCCTGTTAGCATCCATGGGATGGGAAAAACCTGATGGCTCCACAGGGGATGCTCACCCTGCGGTCCCTGGTGGTGAGCAAGACCACAGGAAATGTCCTCTCCATCTCCCTGTCTCACAGGGCCAACCTTTTCTATCCAAAGCTGCATCTCTGAAACACACACTTAGGTTGGCATCTGAAATCATTCTCCACAACATTATTAATGCCAGGGGGGAAAAGCATAAGACAGAGGAAAATGAGAAACACCCAGAGATAGAAATAACGCAGGGGGAGGACAAAAGTGCAGATTATTCAGAAGCATAAGCTTCCCAGGGTAGAGAAGCAAACCAGCACTGGCCTTAAAAAGGGTTTCTTGTGTGTTGGGGGAGGGAGGACAGAGGGATACGAGATAATCTTGTTAAAGGCAGTGTCAGATTACTGGTGTTGTACAACAGGATTGTTTTCTGCCCCTTCCAAAGCTGCCTTGCAGCCTCCCCAGGACAGGAGGGTGGAAGTGGGATGTCAGGCTACAGTAAGGTGAAGGGTGCAGTGCAGGATGTGGGGATCAGAGGGTCCTTGGGTTGTCTGCAGAAGATCCCTCAGGAAAGAGGATTGACCTAATTTTGTTTTGATTTTTATTTTCTTTCATCCTTTTTTATTTGCTTTTCTTCTTGCCTCTGCAGGATATTAATTAAAATGACAATGACATTCAGCTTTTGCTTTTCAAATGGGGCCACCTCTCTCTCTGGTCCTTGCTCAGGATGGGAGAATCTAAGCAGAGGGTATTATATGTAAGCTAGCAAGACTATGAAAGAAAATAAGTGCCAGAATCAGATAGGCTCCCCTGTCTGTGCTGCAGAGGGAAGGTAACTTGTTCACCTGTATGTGGATGCATAGTGAGCAGCAGTGTACCTAGCAGCCCCTCAAGTTTATTTGTTGAAAAAAAACCCTATACAATACCTAGATTGGTAAAAAAAGCTCTTTTTGTGTGCTTTTTACTGGCCAATCCCTGAAGTGCCCCAGTTTCTCTCTAATGTGGCCACAGGCAGACATGCTGTTTTCAGTGTGTCAGGAGTGACTGAACACAGCACTATGGCCACTTGCACCTTTCCAGCCACTGCCATGTCCTCTGGTGGCTGTAGCTAGCTCAACCTGACCTTGCACTGAAGCCAAGAAGTCCCCCAGGCCTTTGTGACAGCAAAACAGTAGATGGGAGCAGAGAGGCAGGAGCAGACAGCTGGTTGCAGTAACATCCTTGTGTTGAAATAAGATTTGTTGGTACTTTTATGCTACAACTGTGAGCTTCTGATACGAGGAATCTAGAGCTGACCAGGCAACAGATCCATCTATTCCCATATTTTGTGTCCAGCATTGGCTGTTAGCTGATGCCTGGGGAGGTCTGTAGGACCAAGGGAAGGATGTTGTGGTGTTTGGTAGGATAGTCTCTCAGCCCTCAGCAGCTTTATCCTGATGCAGAACTAGTGATGTTGGAATTATGCACAATTTCTCTATTTATTGTGAAACCATACAAAAAATGTGTATAATTTACAGAAACCAAACCAGGAGGGGAGGGCAAACATGGATGGAAAAGTTCTTCCAGGACTTCATGTTGTAAACCTGGGCTTTTAAGTATTTTAAAACTATGGGACTTGCATCCAGAGATGTGGAATTTCATCACTCTTCTGGCTGAGCTCTTGAGCACTCCCAGTCTGCCTGTGGCCAGTGGAGCAGAAGCTGAGCAAGTGTCCTATGTCCATACTCCCAGGTCATTCTCTTTGAGTTTTGTCTCCACTTGCTCACTGGAACATGCCTGCTGATCTTGTGGGGATAGGCTAAAGTGCCCAAAGAACAAATCAGAGCTACCAATTACCTAACTTCACCCAGGACTTTCTGACCCAATGTGTGTTCCTGGTGCTTGATCTCATTATTTATCTACATCAGTTCCTGGTTTGTCATAATGCACAGGCTTTATATGGAAAAAGCTTAAGATGATCCATTTATTTCAGAGGTCACAGGAGAAATTTTTAGTCAGCACTGTGTTGGGCTAAATTTTAATAGCAGAAGTATTTAAGAGGAGGGGACAAGCTTTTCATCCTGCTTGCCTTCCCCCAAGCCATTCAGTATGTCCTCTGATGAGTTTTTCATTTCAAACCAGACAGTAAGACACTGCATTCATGAGCAGCCCTCTCCACTTATCCTGTGAAACATTATTTCAGTCTGAAAACGTAAATCCTGCTCTATCTTTCAATTACAGTAATAATTTCAGAGAATTCTATCAAATGACTGGGGTGGATCTGCTTTTTGTAGCCCCTTCTATAGGGTGTACTCCCATGAGTGTTTCCAAATTAAATGAAATTATGATCACCAGATCATAGATGCTGCCCAGCTTCAACCTTATTTACCATATTTGGCTCATCTCCTAGAATTAGGGACTGAAAAAGCTCCTTATTTCAAAAGCTAATCAAAAAAACCACTTTAAAATTCTGCTTTCTAGAAAATGGTTCCCCCGTGTAGATTTTGAAAGGTTGTTATCCTAAGCCAAATAAAAATTCATTTACATTCTGAATCAATGACAATATTTTTCATAGCTGGGAATATTCTATTTTTTTAATTTATTTATTTTCCTTCAGCTTGTTCTTAGTTCCTTTAGATTATTGCCTGAGATCTGAGACTTGGGTAGGGTTTTTTTATTTGTTAGATCTGAGAATAAAGCTGCCGCTGCCATTAAATTTTTATTGGCCCTGTTCAGTCTTTTCAAAATTTCACAAGTTAGCTGTCACAAAGGGGAGAAGAGACTGTGAGGTTAATGTTACAAACAGATGTTATAATTAAAATTAAAGAGTATGATAATATTCTTCAGCCTTGACTACTGGTCCCATGTCATGCCAACAGCAGAGCATAGTGGAGCACAGCTCCATGATGCCAGGTCTGTCTTCTCCCAGAAAAGGAGCTGAACGGTTTTGTTGGATGGGATGGGATGCAAAGTTGCTCTAGAAGGAAAGAAGTCAAAGGAAATGCGTGTGCATGGGTTTCCCCTCTTAAAGCAGCATGAATTACAATACAAATTGCCCCATAATTTACGGTGCTGGGCTTGCCCCAGCGTGGTCCCTTCACCCTGCAAAAGAGAACAGGAGCAGGTGTCTGGTGGCCTTGCCAGTGGCAGCACAGAGAGAGACAGCCATTATCACAGAGATCTTAAAATGGTAAAATCAGAAGGAGCTGGCTGGCTGTTCCTGTCACCTCTGTGCAGGCACTGCATTCAAGCCTTTTGATTACTAAACTCTCCATCCATTAATAAGCAGCAGGTCAGGGTTCACACATCTCCCACAGTAAGTTCTTCCTCCCTTTTTATGTTTTGAAGAGCCTGTGAGCCCTTATTCCATAGTGGCTGTCCATGGGAAAGCTGATGTCGTGGGGGTAATATGTAATAACAATAAAATGTAAATTACCACAGTGTGGCATTCCTGGGGCTGTCCTGTGCAGGGCCAGGGGTTGGATGATCCTTGTGGGTCCCTTCCAACTCAGGATATGCTGTGATTCTGTTCTAACAGTGCCACAGTACATGAGCTGTTCGTGCCAAGTGATTATTTGTGCATAACCTGGAACCTTTGGATTGCCTGGCTCCTTAAAGGAAAATACAGCAGTTTTGGAAAACATGCTGAAAATTACTTAAATAAATTGCATGCCATGATGCTTCATCCTTGACTTGTTGTTTAAAATTAACATTACTTTGTTGCAGTGTAAAATAGTAGGGAAGAAGGGAAAAATTATGTTTTATTTATTTTTTCCCTGGGAATATGCTTTTCTTCCATGTCCTTGTTCAAACTGCTGTTTCCATTGTTTGGCAGGAGGTTTTTTTCTTCTTTCCATTTTTCTTCTCTGTTTTTGACACAATATCTACATACTTCAAGAGATTGGGTTGATTTTTGCTTAGCAATATGCACATGACCAGGAAAGATGTAGGATGAAGTGCAGCATGTGGTACAGTGTGTTTGTGGCCAGTATTTTAGACAAAAACCAGCAATATTAAAATAGTAACTGCTGTATTCAACTTCCCAGCCCTGAGCACGTGTGTACTTCTTTCCAGAAAAGCAGCAACTTAACAGACAGACATGTACCTCAGAAGCTACACAATTTGGGGGGAATCTAAGGAAATTACTACCAGCATTATTTTGCAAGATCTGCAGCACTCTCTCTAAGCAAAGGACAGAGAAGAGGCTCTGAGTTCCCACAGTAGGCTCTCTTCCTGCTTGCCTTGTCTTGAAAGCTGGCCCAAGACAGTGAGATTTGGCTGGCAGTCTGTGGGTGTGGTTGTCAAAGGCAAACCTTCCTTTCTTCTTGGAATGACATGTAAGAGACTGGTGGTTTATATCCATGTTAGGAGGTTGAGATGTTTCCCATTCCCCTGTGTTATTTCCAGCTTCACCTGGAGCTGCAGTTACACATCCAGTTTCATAAAACAAATCCTGGCAGCTGCTGAGAAGAGTGAGTAGCTCTCTGGGCATCTGCTGTGCTCCCACTCCCTTTCTGGTGCTGGCACAGGCATTCTTGTGGCCATGTTGTCAGTTTTTAACTGGATCTGATCTTGGTGACTGTATAAACATTTGTGCTGGCATGAGGAATGAGACTGGAACAATTAGTTGAGAGCTGAACCTCATTTATCAGTCTTCTGCCAGATTAAAATGGCCAGGTAACTTCTGGTTCTGTAGAGTTGGAGACTCAAGTCCTTACCTTCTGGAAGTTCCTTGTTTCCATTTGTTTCTTTCTCTATTATTGCTTTCCTCTGGTGTAGGAAGAGCAGTTAGGCAGAAAGGTGACCACATCTCTGGAGCTACTTCATGAATTGCTGCAGAAGTTTCTAGAAAAGCTGTCACTACAATGGGCAGCCCATTGGCAGCACCATGATATTCATAGAAGAAAGGCTCTCCAGTCCATTGCCAGCCCTCAGATCCAGCTTCCCCATTTTCATACCTTGTCTCCCTTCTATCCAAGTGGCCAGATGCAGCTTTGTCCTTGTGTGCTGAGTGTGCCACAGAATCACCTGGTGCAGGTAGTTCTTCATAGCATTGCTAGAAGTTGGCCTCAGACTGACAGGATTTTTAAAGCCATGTATATCCCATTGGCTGAGCTTTGCCTTCTCATTGCACCATGCTGTCTCCTCCCTTGCACATCCAGTCCTTCCATCACTGAGAGTCTGATCCAGATTCAAACCAGCCTAGGTGATCCCTTCCCATTTAGTGAGCCACCTGTCCCTTCCAAAATTCAAGGTTTTCACAGTGAGCTGTACCAGGCACTGAATTTGTGGCACCTTCTCGCAGAAAGCAGAGAAAGGTCTCAATTGCACTGAGTCACTTGCAAGTCTGTGCCATGAATTTACCAGGGCTCTGCATTTAAACCTTTTGTGGGAGGAAAGCTGCCTGATACTAGGGTTTTCGTTTGTTTATGCTTTCTTTGGTTCAGTTAATTTTGCAGAACTGAGAGCATATAGCCAAAAACTAACCTGACATCCAGGCATGTGGGAGAGACAGCAGTCACTTGGACCAGGGATGGAGAGACAAGGGTTGATGGATTACATTAGAAAACTGATGTAGATTAGGAGGTGGATTAGACATTATCATCATGAAGGCAACAACTGAACATCCTCATATGCGGAGCCATGATAAAGATGATCAGGACAGTTAATTTAGTCTCAAGTGGGAGGTGAACTGAGTTGCTTATTTTATCTGCAGCCTTGGTTTTGATCCCTGTGGATATTGTGCAGTGAGTGGATGTGAGCAGATATACATCCACCACACAGACCTTGTACAAGGTAGTTCATAGAACAAGGGGTGATCGTTTTAAACTACAACATGTTTGATTTAGATTAGATACAAGGAAGAATTTTTTACAATGGCACAGGTTGCTCAGAGAGGTGCTGGATGCCCCATCCCTGGAATTATTCAAGGTCAGGGCTCTGAGCAGCCTGATCTAGTTGAAGCTCTCTCCCTGCTAATTTCAGGAGGGTTGGACTGGGTGACCTTTAAGATCCCTTCCAACCCAAACTATTCTGTGATTCAGTGATAATGGGCTTGTCCTGTATGACCACACCTCATTTGCTGAAGTGCCCTCAAAGATCTCATTGTGCTTCAAAGGCCTTAAATATCATGCTGCAGTGCCAAAAGACAAAGGTAATAGGATTTTGAATAGGGCTTGTTTAGGTTAGGCACGGATTTCCTGTTACACACCTTTGATTTACTCAGGGTTCACATGCACGTCCCAGGTACTACAGCCTAACAAGTCCCTGCACATCTGCTGAGTGAGGCAAGCTATGTCTGTGCATTCCCTTGGCCTCTGGCAAACACAAAATGAACAAATTAGGCTTTTAGCCTCCCTTCACCATGGGCCAAATTTAGTCAAATGCTCTTGCATAAGCTGTAGGTTGAAAGCATGTGTGTATATACACATTAATTACCACTGTGGTCACGTGCTTTTTTAATTACATTGGGCACCCACCTGCATTTTTGAAGACACTTTGCCCTAGTAAATCTGTCCCCTGCAAAGTGAGCTTGCCTGTAGCCATGGGAAGTTTGGGTGCAGAAATGGGAGTGTTCCTTTCCCTGCAGGCATCGATGACTGTCGGTGGGTGGAGTTCCAGCCTGCAAGGCTCTTCCTCTAAGGACCGCTGGGGACTTTTCTTGTGACTTTATCAAGTGATAACAACTCCTCTTACCATACAGATATCCTGAAACCTTAAAAAGAACAACTGTTACTCCATCCCATTGCTGGTACAATTGCTTCTTCATACCCAACTCCCTCTTCCAAGTTTGCATTTTTATTATATGACCTTCTCCTCCAAGCAGTGAGTTTTTAACAGAGCACTTGCAAATTTGCAGCTGAGGAAAGTAGATAGAAAATGCAAAATCACTTCACAGTCTGCAGCTTTTTAATCGCATTCCCATATTCAGTAAAAGTAATGAGATTTCTTGTTTATATTTGTAATCAGCAGAGGCAACTGACTGTGATGAGAAGCCGGACATTTCTCTACTACAAACAGGTAAAATGCATTAAAATTTTTATCAGTCTTCCATATGTGTTTTTGTTTATTTATGGCACGGAAGCACTTTTCAATAATCCTGACTTGCCACGTACAGCTGGGTAATTGCACACAGGACTCTGCTATCTAAAGTTTTGAATGGTCTGTGTTAAAAAACAAATGCATCAGAATCTTACAATTTTCCCCTCAATTTCATATTCATAAAACCTCAGGTCCATGGGAGCAGCTAAGCTAATAAGGCCTGTAAGTTACACTTCTTATGCCAGATAGGGACTTGTGCTCATCCCTGATATTTCTGGGAGTATTTTTTATCTCTTAACAGAGTTATTGGTAGGGACAAACACAATCACTTGTAGTGTCACATCTGTTGAGTTGTTGGCGGTATTAGCCATAATATCTTGGACTCACAGAAGGATTGCAGACATTTTTACATGCTAGTTAAGTGTTAGTTTACTTATTCTTGAAGTGCAGCCACCCTGCCTTAAAAGCCTGACAATTGCTATGCAGCAGCTTGGCTGTGCAGCTGTGTAGACTGGGAAATAACATTTTTCCACACTGTTGAATTTGGTGCTGAAATCACCAGACTGAGACTGAAATTTGAAGCACCCTCACATTAAGAGTTACTCCATCTACAGTAGGTGCCACGATGGTAGGAGCTGAGCTGCCATCCTCTGAAAATCCAGTGGGGCCACAGTCTGGGGAGATGGTCATTTCCCTGCATTTCAGAGTCTGTAATGTCACTGAGATGCTGCTTCTTATCCCCAAAGGAGAGAGGATCTTGGGCAGACAAATAACATCATTGATTATAGCGTGGTTTTGTGTTATTTCATATAACAACAAAGGGTGGTTGGAGATTAGCAATGCCACTGCTGGAAGAGCAGGACAGGCCTGGTACTGAGTTTCTTAGCACACCACACTGTACCTGACAGCTGTGGGGAGGACAGGAGACTACTGGTGACCATCACAGCATCTGTCTCCTGTGCCAGGACTCCCTAATCTCTCTTGCACAAGGGCTGGAGAAGGAGCTTTCACACCGCACCGCTGTGTGCTGGAGCAGCAGCTGCCAGCCGTGGAGCACGTGCAGTTACTAAGGAATAGGAGCAGCAGAGCAGTTGGGAGGACAAGCAGCTTTAGTCTGGCTCTGGCAGGGACCCAGGGGGGGCTGGGAGCACGTGCTGCCTGGGAGCCGCCGTCCTGCTTTCCTGGCTCAATAATATGGCAGGCTACGGCTGGGATGAAAGGCGCAGGAAGCTCTGCTTTGAAAGATCCCTTCCAAGCAACATCCTGTTGGTTTCTTTTATCAGGGAGGGAAGCAATTCCGCTGCGAGAGGATCCTAATAAAGGTTGTTAATGTGGTGTAGTGTTATCTCTTCATTGCTCTGGAGCAGAATGAACAGTTTGCTGTAGGTTTCTTGGAGCACTTTCTGGAGTCGCTGCTCGGGTTGTACATCAGGGATGGAGATGAACATGCTGAGATGGTTGTGGTAGAGAAGGCGACTCCCTTTCCACTCCACTGCAGATCACCCCTGTGGTCTGCTTGCTTGTACAGCTTTGAGCATCCAGGCATGCAGCTTTGAAGCTGAAATGCTTGTGTGTGATGTGCTGCTCCACACTACCTGTGGAAGGGTGCCTAAATAAACCACACTGCAGTTTGCATTGGGGGGGAGGTGATGCTCACGGGCTGTGAGCCAAGAATTTGACTCACACCCATTATTATATGTGTGCCAGTGCCTCTTTATAGGACAGATCTGTATAATATCATACTGTTGTTGGAAGCAGATTATTTAAAGTGATACACAGACAGTATAATGACAGTAATTATGAGACAGAGCCAAAATATCCTGCTTTGTATCAAACAATCTAGAAAAAGAGGTGGAATATGATTTTTACAGGGGTCTTTCCTGTTTTAGTACAGCTGGTTTTACAAAAGGGTGCTTGACAGGTTCTTTAAAGAGAGTCTGCATGCAATTTATTCAGCTGTCTTCTCTGTTTAGCTTGAAAAATCTTTGGGGAAAAGTCTCTCTGACTGTGTTTGTACAGTGCCTCATGCAATGGGCCTTGGTTGCAGATGACAGCTAATACCAGATAAATCATGGCCTCAGGTATCAGGAAAAATTTCTTCCCCAAAAGTGTTGTTGAGCACTGGGACAGGCTGTCCAGGGAAGTGGTGGAGTCACGGTCCTGGGAGGTGTTCAAAAAATGTGTAGATGTGGCACTTGGGGATGTGGTTGTTGGTGGACTTAGCAGTGCAGGATCTTAAGGATCTTTTCCAACCTAAATGATCCTGTAACTCTGTGATCAGTGGTTAACCTGGTGCTTTGCTGTAATAAAACCAGAGTGAATTGGGTTGGTTGAGGGGATCTTGCAGGAGACTGGATGGGGAGAAAAGATGGGAGCTATCCATGAACAGTTCCTCTCTTGATCTTCAATAACTGAACAAACTGTGAAGCAAAAACACCCAGGGAGAATTACTTAAATCAGTGATTAGCACTGGTGCCAGAAAAAATGGAAAACTCAGATGCCTTAAATCTGCCTTTCCAGCTCTGTCAGTCCTACCTGTGACACCAATGACATCATGAACGAGATCTGGGTATATGTGGACTATCAGTGCTGGAATGTCTCAGTCTGTATGATTTTGGATTATAGCCTCTGGCTGACACTTCATTTGGGACACCTCAGTCAGAGGCGTGGCTGCTCTCAACTCTCTCCATCACTGGTGGGAAGAGAGCTGCTTCCAGAGGGAAGGCCAGGTGAGCTGCAGTTGTGTTTGGAGGTGTCTCTCTTTTGGTGCCAGCAGGACCAGGCTCTGAGTGCAGTTAATCGGTGCCAGTGCCCACAGCCAGGTCTGAACCAGCTCCTTCTGTGCCCACAAACTAGCAAAGTCCTGGGATTTGAGGAGAGCAGGGGATGCATTGTTTTCAGAAAGCTCTTCTGGTACTCAAAAGCCTGGTAAAAATAATGAAGCTGGTACATCCTCATAAAGCTAAGACATTTTTCCCAATTATATTTTAGCACTCCTGAGCAGAAATGATGCTCCTGTGTTAAAATCACCCTCTATACTAAGAGGATCTTGTCTTTAAAGGCTGTTGATTGAGGGGTGTTTAAAGTAAATTGGAAGAACTGTGGCAGTTAAACTTGCTGGGAACTTTGGTTCATTGACAGATAAATCTCAGGAAAATACTAGAAGAATTGTCCCTAACAAATGTTATCAAAGCTCAGGTCTCAGAGAGTTCCAGCTTTTGCACCTAAGCAAAGCTGCAGGCTGTGTCCAGACCTGAGCTGAGACAGATCAGACAGCTCTGGGGGTAATTATCGTGGGCTCAGTGGAAAGGCTGATTAGTTTCTTGGTGATACAGGATACCTGGAGGGTGTGAGATAGATCCTTATCAGGATGAGTATGTGGCACCTTTTAGAGTCTTTCTGTATAAGATGGTATTGTGAAAAGGCTCATCTTATTTCAGTGTACAATTTACGCTAAACATTGGGAATTTGTGGTTTCAAAGAAAAACAAAAGGAAGGCATAACCTGTAAATTCTGCATGTGAGAACAAATGTAACACAACTGCAACACCCCTTCCTTGAATCCTCATGTTGTAAATTGGATTGGAAAGATGTAGGCAGGTTTAGGAGTCTGAGGTAGCACTCCTTACCCCTGCTTTGGACCACAGCCATGCTGAGAGTTTGTGTAGTTTCTCCACTCTGGGGTTAATTTCAAGATGAGAAAGAATTTTGATATCCCTAACGGAAGCTGAAACACTAACATCCCAATCCTCAGGTCTAGGGGTGATGGAGCTTTGTGAAAAGATGAGAGCAATCTCTTGGTAAAGAAACGGATGATAAGAAAACAGCAACAATCCAATTCTATATAGGTTGTCTCCTTTTCTCTTGAAATACAATATCAAGAAAATGAAACTTGGGGTGAAAAAAAAAAAGAAAAAAAAGAAAAACCTATTCCAAAACCTTAAATATAAATCCTTTATTGTAATATAAATCTTTATCCTTTCAATGCGTGATTGTATGAGTCTTCCCTTTTCATTGGGATGTATTTGCCTCTCAGGCTGATTGATGTCTGTCTCCTCTTTGCCCTGTGTTCTTAGCGCCCTCGTTGTAATTCTTCTGTCCATCTTTTCATTGTTCTGTTTAGAAAAAGCACATTCTTAAAGTGCTTTTTAAAAGATGGGATATAATCATACAGTGCACCTTTTATAAGTGCATGTGTATATATATATTTTTTTTTTCCTATATGCTTTTAGACTGCTGTGGAGTGGTGGGGTTTTTTACCAAATAAGATCCCAAAGTATGTACTCAAGGTTTAAAATTCATGGGGTGCTTTTTTCACTTCTTCAGAATCTCAACTTCAAAGGGGTGAACGTAGCAGTGCAGTTTGTGCTGAAGACTAATGGAGTGCTTTACATCTGAAGTGGGCTGCACTGTATGTTGTGTGAAAAACTTGGCTGGCAAATTTTGCATTCAAAAAAATCTATTTAATTTGCTTTTCTTTAGTCCGTTGAGCTCTACTCTAAATGGAATTCAGCAGCACTGCCTGTGTGCACACAAGCAGTTCAGCCTCATCACTAATTAAAATTAAAACTCAAATACATTATTTCCATAATTCTAAAATAGTATTTTTTTTTGTTTCAAATTACTGATATCTTAAATTCTTTCATTTTTAACTGATTCCTTCAAACTCTTTCTCCCTTCAGGTAACCTTTTTGACACCACAACAGACCATCTGATAGATGCAAACCCAGATTTTTCAGTTTGAATTTCACATCCTGCATCAGTGTTCTTAGCGGATAGAAACATCCTCTCCTTTGAGTAGTGTTCCTGCAAGCTCAGCACGAGAACTTCAGTGTACTACAAGACATGGGCATCCATACAGTTTTTCTTACAAGTCTGTGTATTTTCCATGTAACCTCAAGTAATGAACGACCAGATCTCTTCATTGTTCTTCATCTTAATTAAGATGATTTCCCTCTGCATCCCATGCATCACTGAATTAGCGGGGTACCCACTCTGAGGTCATTCTCTTGCCTGTGTTTCTCCTCCATGACTGCATTTTTCCACATGTTTGTATGCTTGCCAGCAGTGTCTCATCTTAAACCACTAAGAAGTTGTGACTCTTCCTGTCCCCAGGGACCAGGGTGGCCTCTCTCTCCACCATGAACCCTGGGGGTTTAATGAGCATCTGACCTGGTGAAGCTCTATGCTCCTGCAGACCCACTTTTCCTTTCCTGGCTGCTGTGGTACCAATGACCAGTCGCACACAGCTCTGATTAAAAAGTCCTTACTGGGTTTAGGAGGGAATAAAGGAGGATTTCTCCCAGCAGTGCCCAGGTTCCTAGTTATATTCCTATTCCTCAAACAATTTCCCCTGTGTGGTCCTAGTGATGGCTCTTGAGCATCTTGGTAGTGCAGATTGCTAGAGGTGGTCATTTTCCCCTCACTGTTGCCTCCAGCTTGCTCAACACCTCAATTTCAAAATGTATTATTTTTCTGTTTTCTAAGAAGAGGGTCTGCTCACTTTTCAGATTTTTCAGCCCCTGTCCTTGGCAACAATACTCACCTATTTAAAAAAAAAAACAAGTCACCTTTCAACTGGCACTGTATTGATATCTCAGCAGTTAATACAAGTGAATCGATCAAGAAATTGCACTACCCTCCTAGACACTGAAAGGGTCAGGTCAGGGCTAAGGTAAAACTGTGTGTGGCCCCTCCTGCAAACCTTCATTTCTGCACCTTTCATCAGCACTAAATTCACTTTAAAAATGTCACAGAGAAATCTGGAAAGTCTTACCTGCAACACCTATTGATCACCAGGCAGTTTGAGCACGTGTCCTGCGATTCGAGGGAGAGCTTGCTAGAGCCTTTGCCATTGTGTTTCCTTTCCCTGTGTGTATGTTATCTTAGGTACTTTTTTATTTTTTGGAAACTATTTGGCCTTTGAGTGTCTCAACAGAAGTGCTATTACAGAGTGGGATGGTTTTCAAATGTTCAACCTCTTTTTTTAACAATCCTAATGCCTGTTTCTCAGGTGTCACAGAATACCCACAATTAACACTGAAGCCAACGTGAACAGTTTGTTCTGTTGGCACCTGAGAAACCAGGCTCCCAGCTGTTCCCCACCCACCTTCCATGGACTTTTAGGAATGACCATGTTCTCTCTGAAACTGTGGAATAGATTGAATGTGCACTGCAAACCTTAAATTTTGAGTCTTTCCTTCCTTCATGGCTTGGAGTTGCCTGCATTGGGCAGGGGGCACCGGTCCGTTGTGTTGTAACCCTTCAGCAATGAAATCAGCGTTTTGTAAATTTGGAAGATTGCATTTGTGTTTACTTACTGTGACTACTGTTCAGACTTTCTTCAGAAATCTTTTTATAGGGTTTATTAGAGAGAAGAAAAAAAAAATCATTCCATATTTAGGTAAAAATGTCTCAATCTTCTGTATATATGTTTTATTAATATGTAAATATTTAGATATTTTTAAATTACTATGTTCTTAATAAAGCGACAAGGGACTAGTTGTGAAATGGTGTATAACATTGTGTCGTGTTACCGATCTCTGGGAAATCCTCTTTGTCAGTTCAGAAAAGAAAACCTACAATAAATAACTTTAATTGCATGTGTGTTCCTGTGTTCTATGCTGGATTCCCGTATTTTAGAGGAATTACTTTGCCACCAGAGGACTACACATAGGAAAACCCTAAAAGTTCCCACCAGGATGCTGCTTTTCCAGCTGGCTCAGCCAGAAACCACACTGGCCTTGCCAATCACAACAACATCTATATCCAATCGTGTAATAACTCTTGAGTATTACAAACTGATATGCTTGAAGTCTAATTTTAATTGAATTAGGTGCCTTTATAATCTGCACTTAAAAGGTTAAGCTCTGCTTCTATGGAAACAACACACAGGAAGGACAAACCAATACTCACAGGTTGGAGTAGCTGCAAAGATATATGCTTGGTAATTCATTATCACACCCTCATCAAATGTTTAGCCTTAGAAAACACTTCCTGCAAAAACATGTTCCCGGTAATCTTCCATCAATTCCAAGGAGCCAGTGAAGTGAAGTGAAGCAGCAGCTCACCACACCTTTTTGGCTTTATACAAGGAGCACTATGATGGTAAAAGTCTGATGGTAAAAGTCCCAAGGAGAGCTTCCTTCACATTTCAGCGGCTGCCCGGATCGGCTGGAGCCTGGTGCAGATCCTGTGTGGTGTGACAGGAGCCAGTGCAGGCTCTCCCCTCTGGGGGGTGCTGGAAGAGCATCTCGGTCACAGATCACACAATGGTTTAGGTTGGAAGGGACCTTGAAATCTCCAACCCGTGCCATGGGCAGGAGCATCTTGCACAAGGTGAGGTTGGCCAAAACCCCGTCCAAACTGGTCTTGAACACTTCCAGGGATGGAGCATCCACAGCTTCTCTGGGCAACCTGTCACAGAGCCTCACTGTAAACCAGTCTCATTGGAAAATAGTTTTTCTTAATAGCTAATGTAAATCTCAGCCTCTTTTAGTTTAAAACTGCTGCCCCTTGTCCTGTCCCTACAGGCTCTAGTAAAAAGTCCCTCTCTACCTTTCTCACAAGCTCCCTTTAAGTACTGAAACGCCACTCAAAGGTTTCCTTTTCTCTGGGCTGAGCCCCTCAGCTCTGTTCTCCCTTCTCTGGACATGCTCCAGCACCTCAATGTCTTCGTTGTAGTGGGGAATTCAAAAGTGTCCCCAGGATTCAAGGTGTGGCCTTACCAGTGCCAAGTTCAGGGGGGACAATCACTGTCTTGGTCCTGCTGATGCAGGCCAGGATGTTAAAGTGTGGCTTTGTTTGGTTTGTGTTTTAAAAAACAGGGACCAGCTTAATACACTGTTCTTGCAAAATTTAAGTGGAGCACCTGAAATCGAGTCTAAGGTAAAATTATGATCAAGAAATGTTCCTGTGGGCTGCGATCAGCACGGCACTAATCTCATCTGTGCTGCAGAGCCACCAGCACATGCTGCTGCCAGCTGCAGGCTCACCTGCTGGAACAGCTTTGGGATGGAGCAAGTGGCTCTGGCAGCACCCACACCTGAGCTCCAGCCTGCTCCTGCTTCCTTGCTGGCCCAGTCAGCCAGTGCATCCCTCTGTCCTGGGTACAGGACCCTGGAGATTAATGCTTTGGGTGAAAAAAATCCTTCTGAAGCTGAAGAGGAAAAAGGATATCCTCCTGGTAACATGAAAGGAAACTGAAGCCTGGGCTTTATAAAAAATGCATTAATTGCGAGACAAGAAGAAAGTCATCTCAAGTGCCTGTGACATGTTGGTTTAGAAACGGCTGGCTGAGTCTTTCGGGGGAAACACACTCTGTCACATCAGAGGGGTTTGGGGATGGGTGGTCCTGATGCAGCCACCCCTCCTCTAGAGAAACCTTCTCCCCAAAAAGCCTCCCCTCTGCTGAGGCCTCGCTGGGAAACACTTTTCACCTTCTCTGGGGAAGGGAGGGGGCACGGTCCTAGGAAAAACCCCATGGGGCCACATCCTCCTAGAGAAACAGATGTTGCCAGCATTTTGCAAGACTCTTCAAAAATAACCCCCTTGTGCATGTTCTCCCCCAAACCTAAAGCAGCAAAATGCCTTGTAGGAGGTGCTGAGATATCTCTTCTCCCTCCACTGGCTCTCCCACTGCTTGAGCATCCCCACAGCTGGGCTGGGGTAAGCACCTTCACTCCTTCCTGCCACGCTGTCATCACAGAGAGGCACGAGAGGAATTTGAACAAGTAGGTCAGGTATGATTTCTCATCCGCCGACTGCTAATAAAAGCCACTGATGTGAAACCTATAACATTATGTGTATAAATAATTTAGCTCCGGTGTGTAAACATCAATTCTGAGTTTTAAAAAACCCAAAATAATTCTATCAGCTTTTTCTATCCCCTCCATGCACATGTTGTTACACCCAGCTGATAACAAGGGCAGTAACTTCATGTTGAAGTGTTCACACCACCCTTGCCCCTGGAGCTACCAACAAGCAGGGCGTGAAGAGCTTCATCCACCTCTGCCCAGCAAAGGACAGGTGAGAGTACCATGGTGGCCCATGGCTGCTGCTGGAGCCTGGCCACAGGGCCAGCTTGGAGTGGCAACCATCACCATGGGCAGAGATGTCCCCTGGCTGTGTCCACCACCAGCACACACAGAAGTGTCATTTTCAGGTGATGCCTGGACAGGTTGGAAAAGGCCAACCCACATAGTTCTGCAATCCACTGACCCTCAAGTGGCCTGGAGGATCTTTCCTGCCCAGGATGGTTCAGCAAATCATACAGACTGCATGTGCACTCCAGCAAAGGAAATCAGTCCAGGAGACTTTAAAAACCTCACTGCCAGCAATGTTCCCACACCACAGGATCCCTGCTCTGCTTTTGCCCCATGCCCAGCACTGCTCTGGAGACATCAGGTGAAAGGGGTGTCAGCTAGAGAAGGATGAGGGGGGCATTTGTGTGTCAGGACAGTGTGAGCCCGTGCCAGCTCCCCAAGGAGTCACTGGGATGGATCTGGACTGGAACCAGCATGTGGCTACTGCCATTACCATGGCTTAGAGAAAGCAAAGATTAATGTAATCATTTAATCCTGAGAGATTTCAGGATTCACCGACTGTATCTCATGTCTCCATTCATCACGGCACAGGGGATGTGTGTAAACTGCTCTGCTCTTAGCTGGACCTCTGCACCCTCCTGATTTCCCTTTTCCTGAGTTCCTCACAGGCCCTCAGTGCCCAGCTCTCCCCACTGCCACATCCCTGCCTCCTGACACAGCTGTGGTAGGCCCTGCCTCACTTTTTGGCTGGTGGGAATGGTGACATCATCCACCCTTTGTTTTCTTGACTTTTTTCTGGTGATAGCTCCGTCCTCAAAATTGACAGACTTCCACCTCCCTGGCCTGATGCTGGCAGCACCAGTGGGGTATCCCCTTCCTGCATCTCCATCCACCCTTCATGTACTGCCCTGATGCTGTAAGGAGAGCCAAGACTGGGCTGGACACCCTGCAGGGAATGGGGTTTGCCTCAGGGTTAGAAGTAACCTTTGCCTGCATAAAAATTTTGCCTAATCACCACGGTCTGGCTGGACAACAGAACAGCAGCAGTGACAGCCAATGACTCGCTGTGGATTTGTCCTTTCTGTCCCTCTGGCCCAGGGTACCACAGATATCATCTGACACCACATAGTCCCATCCTGCCTGGGGGTCCTGCTGCCTTCACTCCTTCCCCCAGGGCTAAAACACAGGCAGAGATTCCTGAGCAGCCCATGGCCACCCTGCACAGCCAGGTGTTGCTGCCAGCCCCCAAGGAATGGCAGTGCATGTGCTACATCCCACCGAGATGGAGCGCAGCTCCAAGACCTCCACTTCCTAGAGCCTCTGCTCACCAGGGCATCATGTTCCCAGCTTCATCTCCTGGACAGCACAGAGTGCCAAACCCCAGTGCATTAACACAGATTTTACATTTAACATTCATTACAAATGGGCTCCCACATGGCTCCTCTGCTGCCTTTCACTGAGCTTGGTGCATCATCTCCCACCTCTCATTTAAAGCCCCTTTGGGGAGGCCTTGGAGCAGTGGAGATTCCTGCCTCATGCAGGCCCCCAGCACCCATCCCAGTGTCCCTGGGGATTGCCCTGACCCAGATGCCAGACTTTGCACTTGGCCTTGTTGAACCTCGTGATGTTCACACTGACCCACTCCTCAAGCCTGTGCAAGCCCCTCTGGAAGGCATCCCTTCCCTCCAGCACATCAGCAGCACCACTCAGCCTGGTGCCACCTGCAAACCTGCTGAGGGTGCTCTAGAAACCACTGGCTGTGTTGCTGATGACAATATTAAATAGTTTTGGCACAAAACCTTAAGAAACACCACTCCTTACTGGTTTCCATGTGGACATGAAATTTGACTGAACTCTTTGGCCATGACCATCCAGCCAGTTCCTTATCCACCCAACAGCCCCTCCATCAAACTCATACCAATCCATCTCGAGGCCAAAGTGATGGGAATGACCATATCAAAAGCCTTACAGGAGCCCTGAACCCCATTGCTGTGGCTTGTAGGTCGTACAGGATCTAACACCGTTTGAAGAGTAAGCAGGTGGCAGCCTGTCTCACCCTGGCATGGGATCAGAGACACTCCCATCCACTGAAACACCTCTGTGCTGGATCTAGGGGTGCTGTGGGACTGAGACCTCTTCTCCTGACCTGGCAAATCAGGTGCTGCAGATTCACACAGGCCACTGGCACAGCAACACCCCTGGGAGGCTCTGACCCAGCCAAACCCCACCTTGGCACACAGAGCCAGGGCTCAGAGGCTCCGTGTTGGGGCGTGCAAACCCTCTCTGCTTCATGCTGCAAGTTTTGGTCCTTGAAACCGTGAGGCAGAACACTGCTGGGCCGACCTTGAGCAGCTCTCCCATGTTCTCCATCCTCCTCCGAGGGGGGAGGTGAACCCACCCACCCCACGCACGAATCACTCTGCTTTGGTGGGCCACAGAGCCCTCTGTGAGTGCCAAGGTTAATGCACAGCAGTGCTGCCCTCCCAGGGAGGGTTCACTGCAAACCCCAGATCTCTTCCTCCAGAAACAAATTGCTCTTCAACTATTGCCATCTTGTGGCGTCTGTGACCCGTTGCTTGTTCCTTTTATCTGCTAATGGTGTTGGTGAGAATCAGCAGTGTACACAGGCAATTTTAAAATGAAACGTAAATGAATCAGAAATGCCTACGGAGGAGCCATTAGCATAAATCCAATCAAAGGGCTTTATTTAACTTGTTAAAAATGACTAAATATTTAGTGAGTGTGGGTGGGTGAGGTGATTCTTGCTCACACTTGGGAAGTTTTAGAAGCAAAACTAATGCTGATATCCTAAATGGCTGAACTTATAAGCAATTTTCTACCTTGAACTGTGCCTCCTCAGTCTATAACTCACTAGAATATTGTCCCCTGTTCAAGAGCACCTCTAAAATATTATCACAGAATATGCTGAGTTGGAAGGGACCCACAAGGGTTATCAAGTGCAGCTCCTGGCCCTGCACAGGACACCCCAAGAGTCCCACCCTGTGCCTGAGAGCATTGTCCAAACACTTCTTGAACTCTGCCAGGCTTGGTGCTGTGACCACTGCCCTGAGGAGCCTCTTCCAGTGCCCAACCACCCTCTGGGTGAAAAACCTTTTTCTATTATCCAACCTAACCTCCCCTTACACAACTGCAGGCCATTCCCTCCAGTGCTGTCACTGTCACCACAGAGAAGAGTTCAATGCCTGCCCCTCCTCTTCCTCTCATGAGGATGTTGAAGAGCACAATGAGGCCTCCCCTCAGTCTCAACTTTCTCCAGGCTGAACAAACCAAGTGACCTGAGCCCCTACACATACAGCTTCCCCCTCCAGACCCTTTACCAACCTCATGGCCTTCCTTTGCATACTCTCTAATAGTTTAACATCTTTCTTATATCGTGGTGCCCAAAACTGCACACAGTATTTGCTTCTAGGAGCAGCTGACTCACTCAATGAGATATCTGGACTCTCGTGAGCGCTGCAGGCATCTCCTGGGAGTGGGAATTCTCTTGGATCAAACCCTGCCCATCCCTGTCATGCCAATGGTCCCATGCAGGTGGGATGCTGAGGGTGCAATGCAAGATGGCACCACCAGCAGTGCAGGACCACCATGAACACCTGTGTTGTGCACCACAAAGATCACCCTGGGGACAGCAGACTCGATAGAAGGGAAATATTTTCTACAATTAAAGTTATGAAACACTGCAAGAGGCTGCCCAGAGTGGTGGTACATGCCCCATCCCTGGAAACATTCATGGTCAGGTTTGTTGGGGTTTAAGTTTTCAACTTCAACCTGGTTTAGTTGAAGATGTCCCTGTTCATGGCAGGGGGTTTGGGACCAGGTGACTTCTAAAGGTGCCTTCCAACCCAAACCATTCTGTGATTCTATGAACAAGAGACATTGCAGTGCCTATAGATTTTATCCAAACTGGAAGGGTTCACTTCTTTGGCCCCAGTGTTACCTGCTGAGTGTCAGGAGGTGCACATGAAGCTGATGTTTGGTGGCAGTTTCAGTGGCACAGCAGACCAGCCCCAGCTCCCTGTTCCTTTGCTGCAATCCACCCATCCTGCCTCCACTCCTCATGATCCCACATTCACAGCAGCTTGTGCAGAGATCAAACCAACCCTAAAGTAAAGTGTGGAAATTCCATGTTTTGGAGCACACATCTATTCCCTGACCCATCGGTTACACTCTAGCTAAATGGATAGTGCTATGGATATTGGTCATAGAGATGTAGCTCTGCAGCTTGGATTAAATCAAAAACCGAGTTAAAAACAGCGCTCAGCCTTGGCTCTGCTGTGACTCCTTGGGCTCCACAGGGATCACTCAAGCTGGCAGCAGACAGGGCTTGGGGCAATGCTTTGCATTTGGGAAGAGCAGCTATTTCCTGCTGCTTTGCTCTCTGGCGTGGAGCTGCACCGGGCGGGTGTTAATTGCCTTTCTGGAAATCAAAGCAGCCGGCACGGGGGCTGTCTGCTGGGCTTTGCTTCCCCCAGGCGCTGCCCATCAGCAGTTTTGCCTTCCCGTCTGCGCAGGGAAATTCCTCACCTGGAGGGATGCTCTCCCCAGGCCCCTCCGAGCATTTGCCCCTTTCCACACCACCCCTTATCCCACTGCACAAGCGTCAGGTCCTGCAAAGGCAGATGCTGCTGTGCAGAGTTTACTTAAAGCCAATGCTGGGAACAAATCCTGGGAAAACACACTCAAATCTGGCATCAGGGAGGGGAGGAGGAGCAGTGGGATGCAGGGAATGGGAAAGAAATGGAGAAATGGGAAGACTTAATGTGTGATTGTTTCCTTCCCTGATTTTGTGGGTTTTACTTTTGAATGCTGGGGAAAAGCCCTTTAGGAGAATGTGGAGCACCACATTACAGCACTTCCCCACTACTGCCAGGTGCATCTGCTGAGTGCAGGGCTGCATTTGGGGGTACAGGGATATGGAGAGCCCTCACACCCTCCTCCATCCACCCCCTCATCCCAGCCAGTCCCCACCAGAGGGGTCTGACCTCCTGGCAGCTCCAAGGATCCATCACTCCATGGAAACAGCCTTTGCACGTCTTGGTGTATGTAAATCAGGGGCTTTCCAGGAGTTTCCTGGAGGAGCCACAGCCTGTGGGCTCAGCAATCCTCATTCTTCCTGCCAGCTTGGACTGGGAGCAGGAGAGATGTTTCAGTGCCTCCTCTGCTGTGAGACTGTTATGGCAACACACTCACATCCAGCCCCTCAAGGAGATCAAACCACCCAGCCCCTGCTTAGGGGCTTGGGTTTGGTTTATTTTTGCTTTTCCACAGGGAAAACACACCATGGCACAGTGGTTATCCCTGAGGAGAGGAGAGGCGGCATTGGGCACACCTGGTCTCTTCCAGGGCACCTCACCTGCATCACTTTGCTGATGTTACACCTGTTTCCCATATAAACCATTTCCCCCATTTGCTCAGATTTTAAGTGCCTGGTTGGCACGATTCTGGGTGGGATTCAGCTTTGTTTTGACAGACAACAGTTCAGGTGTGTTTAGGGGATCCTAATTACATACTCATCTAATGGATATTGCTGGGGCAGAAGAAGGAGAAAGGGACAGACCTGGAGGGCTGGCTGCATGTCACCCTAGGGAGGGAAAAGGGAAGCTAGGAGCAGCAGCATCCTTCACTCCCACACCCCTGGTTTCCAGGTTTGCTGAAGTCATTTTTCTCCTTGCAACAGCCACCTGTTTTCCCAGGGAGCTGTTTGCTTCCCTGCTTGTGCATCCCACCAGCCTAAGTGGGATCAAGAAGGGCCTGGCATCTCAAAAAGCTGTGGGTGCCCCATCCCTGGAAGTGTTCAAGGCCAGGCTGGCCTTGAGCAACCCAATATATCAAAAGTTGTCCCTGTCCATGGCAGGGGTTTGGACCAGATGACTTTAAAGATCCCTTCCAACTCAAACCAGTCGGGGATTCTAAAATTCTATGGTTTTAACAGCACATTTGCCCTCTGCTGTGCTTTGGCAGCAGGACATTTCCCCTCTGGACCCACCTAAATTCCCACCCATCGGTACCAAGCCCCCAGCTACTACACAGGGCTGGCAGCAGAGGGAAGCAGGAAAATCCTGGATGGAGAATAAGAAGACTCCTTGCCAGAGAAATTATCTGAAGCAGGTGGTTCCAGCTCGGAGAAACTCAATTTATATTCCCAAATGACATGCTGGGAGCTGCTCACAGCTCCATCAGCAAGCACAGCACAGGCAGGCAGATGTTTTGGCACGTGCCAGCTGCTGGAATAGGATTGCTGGCTCAGCTTGGCTGCACCCTTCACTCCAGACAGTAATTTGGAAAGTCAGTGTTGGAGGCTCATCCCAAGGGAGCCAGTATCTGGTGGCTGCAGCTCTGGCTGGCAGAACCACACAGCTCATTCTGAAACAAAGAGAGGGAGCAGAGTGCAGAGCTGGGCAGGAGGAGACACTGCTGGATTATTTACAGGCTCCAGCCTTGGGAAAACCCTGGCACAGAAAAGCACTGGCTGTGCTTGGGACCAAAGGCCATGGTGGTGATGATGGGGTTGTGCCCCTGGCATCCCCACTGCAGGAGCAGCTCTGCCCAGGGCTCATCCCTGCCAAAGGAAGTGGGAAATGCTTGGGGAAGGCCAGGCTCAGTGTGGTGGGATGTGGCTTAGGGACACAAAGCCCTGCAAAGGGAGAGGGACACAGGGAGCATTCTGTGGACACTGCAAGGCACAAGGCTTGTCCCCAGTGCAGGTGTTGTCAGCACAGCTGAACTTCCAGGCCTGGAGGGGGAAGGAGGAGGTTCCCACATCGGCTGGGCAGTGTGGCAGAGGCTGCTGCCTCACCAGGCCCTGTGTGATTGTTTTATTTTCTGTGTGCTGCCCAGCAACAAAGAGCAGCTGTGCTGTGCCTGCTGCCCCAGACTGGCAGAACAAAGGGGCTCCATGAAATGCTTCCCCCACATGTGACACCATGAGGATGTGACAGGCAGGGTGGGAATACCAAATCCAATGCAGTTTTGCAGAGATCTGTGTAAATCCAAGAGGGCTTCAGCAGAAGCAGCCACTAATGCTGTAAGAAGCCATGGGAGAGCACACAGGCACATCTCAGACACAAAATGCCACCTGCCCACAAGGCTTCCCAGAGCCAGGCATGCTTCCACCTGAGGTACAACTCAGCCTGCCCACCCTGGGGAGAGCCCTCACCACTCCAGTCCAGGGCTGGTGGCTGCTCGTACAAGCCATGTAGGTGTCTGGGCAAAAAACCAAATAGAAACTGAGAAGTGAACTTTCCCTTGCAGCTTTTGGGGAGGCCAAGCACAGAAGCAAAGAAAGAAATGCTGCAAAAGGGATGAGGAAGCAACAGATGTTGTGAGGGCTCCTCTTCATAAGGGAGGGTTGGAGCAGCTTTATGCACAGTGGTGTTTAACTGCTGGTGCAAAAGCAGCCAGGAGCCCCTTTCTGGTACACAGCAAGGGAACAAGCACCAAGACCCCAGCAGCAGCTTGTACACACCACCCTCCCCATCCCACATCAGCAACTGATGGAAAATGAGGTCCAGGTGAGTCTAGTCAGACCCCATAGGTCACTGATAGGCAACATCACCCTGTTTAACTGCTACAGGGTGGAGCTGGCAAGGGACTGGTGCTGGAGCATCATCCAGAAGCAGAACCCCAGGAGCCCTGCCATGGGTGCTCCCTCCATGGAGGATGCTCACCTGGGTGCAGGGGATAAATACAGCCTGCAAAAACACAGAGGAAACTGCATTTCCTTGAACTGCTGTAAACCACGATGGGAATGTTTAAAAGAAGCTGCCAGGCAGGTATGATTTACTTGGCTTTTGATAAAATCTCACATCAGAGACTATTAATGCACTTTATCAAAGGTTAAAGGGGCAAAGTCCCCATTTGGCAACAGAAAACAAAGACAGAAAACATCTGCTCCTTGAAGCAAAAATGAGCAAGCACCAAGGCACAGCAGAGGTCAATACTGGCATCATTACTATTTAATACCACTTGTATATTAATGAGAGGCAGGAAAAAGACAAAAAATAAGGCAAAGAAAGCCAACAATAGCCCAAACTTACTTTACTTTGTCAAAACAGAGAGAGGTAGGGAAAAAAGTCATGCTGTAAGATGTGTTTTACATGAGAAATTAAATTATCACACTAAAGTTTGCCAGTGGAAGTAGTTTCAGCACATTAAACATGGTATTCAGCCCAAGTGGGGCTGAACCAGCTGGTCCCATTTTACCAGCCACTTCATTGTGAATTCTGAAATGAGGGGGGAAAAAAAGACAAACACTTTCCCTGTCATTTCTTACCCTGGTTTTAATCAGCCAGTATTTCCTCATGCTCTTGTGATGCCACAGTTTCTTGGTTACAAACATTGCAGGGGAAGGCTGCATTGTTTTATTTAAAAAAAAAAAAAAAGAAAAAGTTTCTGCTGACATTTAAGAAACAGAACAGGGAGAGTTCAAACTCTGATCATTTTGTAAACACCAGAGATGCAGGACCGAGTCAGAAGCCTACATGGATCAGAAATATTGCTTAGCTTTAACCCGGATGTGTACACAACAGAGCACCTTGGCCAAAGAAATCTGAGCTGCTAATAAACCACACTCCAGGTCATCCATGGAAAAAAAGACTGATGAAATGCAGGCCCTGCACCTGTAAAGGCTGCAGACATCTGTCATGTCCTCAAGCCAGCACAGGAGGCAGCTGGCTTTGATGAGTGATCAGGCACGGCACAGAGGGTTTTACCTTCTTTTCTTTCTCCTTTTTGCTCTTCCTAAAGTGTGTGGAGCAGTCCTTTCTCATGGCATTGGACCAAATTGCTCCAATCATGGAGTTTCTGCTGGAGGATTTGGACACAGATGACAAAAAGCGCCTTTGGGAGGGAAGGAGGGAGGAAAGGAAATGTGATCAGTTTTTAAGTCTAGAAAACCACTATTGGACTCCAGGAAAATGTTCCATGAAGCTGGTGGTTCCAGTAGTGTGGGGCCTCCCCCAGGGCTGCTGGATCCATCACTACTCTTTCAGGGTTTTGATTATGATCCTGCACATAAAGGACACTCCCCTGTGTGCACAGGATTCCCTTCCTGACGCCCTGATTCCCTTCCAGCAGCTGTTCCAAGCATGGAGCCCCTGGAGAAGCTGGGGGCAGGAGCACACCTGAAGCTGCAGTGCAGAGGTGGCTCACTGCTCCTCCTGCCTTGGCAAAGCCGCTTTTCTACCCCCTGCCTGCCCACACAAAGCCTCACCCCAGCACAGGCAGCAGGGCCTGGGGCACACATCCACAGGGACTTGTGCAGATCCACCCAAGGATGCTCCATCACTGTCTGTGCCAAGAAATTGCTTTTAATTAATCAGGGCTTCAATTATGTGCAGTTCTCATCTCTACACCCTGGTCCTGGTTAGCTTCACCTCTACAGAGTCACATCTGTGGCAGTACTAATGAGCATGAATTTCCAAGTATTCATGTTTTCTTTCAGCCGTGTTACCACCTGGAAATCTCAATTTATTTTATTTTCCCCTCTGTTAAAGAAATGTCTAGTCCTCATAGATGTGGGGGGGAAAGGAAAAAAAGAAGATAAAAATATGATCCAATTCCCTTTTCCCTCCAAAAACATCAGAAAGGAAAATCATTTAAGTCAGGGCTCAAAATCAGCAAGGTTATCTCATGGTTTTCCTTACACTTCATGTTTGGTTTTCTTTTTTAAATGAGGTGCTTGTTGTAGAGGCAATGGCTAAATGCTGGAGAAATGTTAGATCAGAGCATCTGATTTCCAGCTCTCAAGATACTTACAGGGGTTTTTTTCAGATTGAAATCATCTCTCAAGGAACACACAGATGTGATAGGAGGCCAGTGCTCAGCAAAATCAGATCGATGGCAATCAGGAGATTCCGAGATCTTCCGCCTCCTCTCCATCTGGGAGGAGGGAGAGGCACTAAAGGGTTCAAATTCCAGGTCAGGACTGCAGATGCCACGTCCTCAATTCATCTCTGCTGTCAAAACCATCAGCCAAATGCCCCACAGCTGCTCACTGAGAAAGCTTCTGTGTGTCAGGCTTGAAATGCTTTCAGAGAGCAACACAGAGGAGCCTGAAAATCAATTAATTATACAAATATTAGTGACTTCCTAAATGTGATCAGTGCCAGGAGCTCCCATGCACCTCTGGTCCCCTGCACCACAGTCCTGGGGCACTATCTTCTCTGGGAGATAAAAAGAGTAATTAAAATCAGGCAAGAAAAGCAACACTTGTTTTTTTTCTCTTTCTGCTTGTTTTTAAACAAGACTTTTTCAAAGCCAGTTGCACGAAAAGCAATCTTTGAATTAACAGGCAATTACTTAATTAGGTACTTAGCTGCAAATTACATGAAGCAAAGTGCCTGTTTTATCTATTTGGAAATGTAAACTGGGCCCTGTGCTATCCCTAACACAGAAATTCACTCCTTTCGAGAGAAAACTTGTCTTGCACATAAAGCAAGAAACTCATCTGAATCCTGACTTTAATTGTTTGGGAAAAGGGTCTTAGGAAGCACAAAAAGCACTTTCAGGGAGAAAAATGAACTGAGAAGACACTGGAAAGCAAACATGTCAAAGACAAGTTAGATTCCAGCGATTTGTATATTAAATGCATAAGAAAAAATGGGATGCTTTGCAAATCAGTGATGGAAAAGGGTTGAATTGAGCAAGTAGCCTGTGACAATCCTGGCTGTTGGCTACTAAAACACATCCCAGCTTCCTAGAGTTGTGCTGAACCCATCACCACCTGCTGTAAAACAGGATTGCATTTTTCCTGAAGCATGCTCAAAACCACATTCTGGGGTAAAAAAAGTCACCAGCTGACACACCCAGCCACATTGCAGTGCTCCTGCTGTGGCACCTGCAGCCTTCCATGGGCCACACACCAATCAAACCCCTTGGAGATGACACCTGAGGAAATGACACCTCTATGGTGGAGATGACACCTGGGGCCACAGTCTTGGCTCTGCACTCAGAAAAATTTAATGTTGGCCAAATTTTGCCCATTGTCAGGTCCATTTGAACACCTCACTTTCCTTTAGCCCGACATTTTGGTGTGACACGGCTCAAATGTGACTTTTTGTCCAGTTTCTGGGCAAAATTCAGCATCGGTGGAGGACCTGGCTCTGTAGGTGCCAGGTATCCTCAGCTCTGGTTAAATTTCCCACCCAAACTGTTCCAAATCTCAAAGTTTTCATATTGAAGGAGAAGGTGTCCGAGCAAGGAATTCTACAGGCAGACTCCTGCTCCTCGGGGGAAACATCAGCCTGTGTGAGGAAGAATTTCTTCACAGAAAGGATGATTCGACATTAGAACAGGTTCCCAAGGAGGTGGTGGAGCCACCATCCCTGGAGGTGTTTAAGGAAGGCCTGGATGTGGCACTCAGTGCCACGGTCTGGTTGACAAGGTGGTGTTTGATCATAGGTTGGACTCGATCTCAGAGGTCTTCTCCACTCGATTTCTAATCAATTCTGCGATTAGGGGGAATGGCCTTAGAGACAGGGGAGATTCAGAGTAGATACTAAAGAAGCATTTTCCCCTGGTAGTTGCCCACACAGGCGGGGCAGTCCCGGTGCCCGGAGCTGAGTTTCAGAGGTGCTGAGGTTCAGTATCCAAGGGGTTACGGCGGCACTGCTGCCTCGCACTGCTCCATCTTAAAGCATCTCGATGGCTGCGGGACTGCACGAAGGGACCGGACCCCACACACACACCGGGGCTGCCCACACGGGCCGGGCTGAGGGGCGGGGGCGTCTGTGGGATGGGGGGGGGGGGGCGGTGTCGCGACATGTCGCGCTGCAACGGCGCGCGCCCCCGCGCGGGAACGCGCGTGGGATGCGGTGTGAGGGGGAGCGGGAGGGGGCGGGAAGGCGGGAGGGAAAGGGAGGGAAAAGCAGGGAAAGGGAGGAAAAGGGGGGGGTTTAACCCCCCCGTGCCCGGCGGCGGCGGCGGCATTTTCTATTCAGGCGGCGCTGAGGGAGCCCGTCGCGCCCGGTGCATTGTGGGACCGCGCTGGGAGTCCCGTTCGCGGGAGGAGGCGGAGGGCGAGGAGGCGGCGAG
This sequence comes from Calcarius lapponicus, assembly GCA_039654755.1. Lineage (NCBI taxonomy): Eukaryota > Metazoa > Chordata > Aves > Passeriformes > Fringillidae > Calcarius > Calcarius lapponicus. Next base: position 12,570,525 of record CM077463.1, read on the forward strand.
AGCCGGTGAGAGGGAGACCTGAGGAGGGAGGAGGAGGAGGAGGGGGGGTGCAAGGCGGGGAGATTTAAAGGGGAATTCGCCTCCGCCGTTCCCGCCGGGCCGGGCGCGGGGGGTGGCGCGGCGCGGCCGGGGCGCGGGGTGCCCGCCCGGCCCGGGCCCCGCCGCCCTCCCTCGGCCCGGCCCCGGGGGAAGGGCGGAGGAAGGAGCGGGGATGGGGGGGCAGCGCCTCACCGCGATGCGGCCGCTTTAAAAAAATTTGGACGCCGGCAGCGGACGGGTTAAATTTTTCGCCCGCCGACATTTTTTTTTTTCCCTTTTCCCTCCTTCCCCCCCCCCCCCCCCCCCATTCCTTCCCCCCCCCACCCCCGTGGTCCTCTCCCTCCCCATTACGGAGTGTCGGCGTGGGGGGGTGGGTGCTGCTCGCAACATCCCACCGGCCGTCCCCGCCAGCGAGGGGTGAACCCCGCCCCGGTGACACCGTACCTGCACGTGGGGACACGGGGGACACCGCGGCCGGACACCCGCGGGCTCCGTCCCCGCCGCAGCCCGGGCAGGGGCCGCTGCCACCGCCGCTCCGCACGCAGCTCCTTCCTCCTCGTCCTCTTCCCCCGCCGCCTCTCCGGCTGCACAAAGAGCGGCGGCGAAGGCCCCGGGTTTGCCTCTAAAGGCAGCGGCTGGAAATTTAAGGTGTCCCGGAGCCATGTCTGCCCGCAGCGCTGCCCGCCGCATTCCCCGGATCGATGGTGGCTGCAGCGCCTCGCCTCGTGTGCCTCGGGCGGTCGGGCTGGCGCTGGGTGCGCTGGGGTTGGTCTGGGGTATGTACCTGACTCCAGTTCTCCCTCCCTCCCCCCCTTTAAGCTCCTGTGCTCCCCTCTCTCTGCTGTTTAGGAAGGCAAGGGTTAAACTTTAGCTTTTAATATTTATTATGCCGCTCTTTTAAAGTAAGAAACGTCTGGGTTAGGAGGTGTTGTCTGCTGCTGGGGAGGGATGCTTGTCACTCACATCGCAGTGCTGCATGGACTGCCAGAATCGCAGAATGTTCTGAGTTGCAAGGGACTCTCGAGTGCCATCAGTCCAGCTGCTGGCTCTGCACAGGACAGCCCCAAGAATCACACCTTGTGCCTGAGAGTTGCCCAAACTCTTCGTGAACCCCGCTAGGCTCGGTGCTGTGACCACCAGAGTCACCAAAACCTGGAATGTTGCTCCCACGGGAGTCTGCGAATTACTCAGTTGTGCGCAGCTTTAATCAGATCTTTATTAGAAAAGTTAGCGTATTCTTGCACCGGGGATGTTTTCCATTAAATGAAATAATCTTGTTTGTTGCACGAGTTGTTTTCAAACGGGGGAACTGTGTCCTTACAGTCCTGAAGGCTGCAAAAAGTTCCTGGTAGGCTGTGGCCTCTGCATCCATCCCCGTGTAAGTAGGCAGGGCATGCTAAGCTTATTGCACTTATTGGTTAGATGAAGGAAGATGTTTCTCTTGTGGGGCAAGCTGCTTTTTATAATTTTCTGGAATTAATTAGAATGAAGCGTTAAAAAAAGAATGAAGAAAAAAAAAATCCCCCCTCCTTGAAAAGCTTTTGTCTCCTATTTCTGTTGACAGGTTGTTTTCCAGACACTTTTTTTTTTTTTTTTTTTGCAAGTGCTTAGTGTCTTGCATTGGAAGACAACGGCTAGGAACTGAATTCATTGCTCATCCAAGACACGTTCTTGTAACTAGAGTTTGGATTTCTGCCCGAGCCTAGGCTTTGGAAGATTTGTTTTAAATAAGTGCCACACCTCCCAGAGAAGGAGGGAAAACACAGTGAAGGGGAGTTGGGCTCCACATCAAAAAGTTCTCAGGGAACTTAAAACTTCAGTTCCTACAAATTACAGACGATAAATTGACTTAAAGGTTTATGGAACAGATGTGCTTGTTAACAAGTGCTGTAGAGGGCAGATACAGCACAGTCTGTATGTAGATTTACTTCTTTCCCTCATTTAGCAACGTTGAACTTGGCAAATAGGAGTCCCTTGAATTCTTCTTTTCAGCTTAACCTCATTAGGGCATGACCATCAGTATCAGGTTTTGTCAGTGATGCCACTGAACTCTGTTCTTGTTGCTGTTACATAGGAACCTTGCTTTCTAAGAAACTACTGCTAGACAGATTGCTTTTAGTAATTCCTGAAAACTTGTTCTCTGAGAAGGATGAATTGTATTTTATCACAGCCGTTCCTGTTTAGAAGTCAGTGTCTCAGTTAGGCCTCTTATTAGTTTTGGAGTGTGGTGGATGTGAGTCAGAGTGGAAAAACGTTCTAAAATTAGACATGCATTGTTAAGAATTTTATTAAATGAATTGCATCAGTGTCTTTTTACATTACTATTTTAATGGACAATTCTCTGATTTTCTGTATCGTTAGTTGACTAAAAAAGGGCTAAAGAGGCAAGAAACTTTTCAGTATTTTTTTGTCTGTGAACATGCTAAAAGGTAAACTGGCATGCTTGTAGGTGAACCACTCTGCTCAAACACAGCCTGCCTCTCTGTTCTTCTGCTACCTGTACCAACAGAACACCGGGACTGTGTTTTCTCCCAAGGAGAACAGGTGTATGAGGTGTATGAAGCTTCAGGACTGAAGCAGAGCCATTATTTGAAAAGCATCCCATTTTCGAGATTAATATGTTAATGGCTAAAATCATGACCCCACACTGAGCTGAGTACAAACAGATGTCTGTGCTGAGCATGCTGCAGGATCAGGGCCCAGGTTGCCTTTGGCCTCTGTGCTCTGGGAACTATTATTTCTTTCATTACCTCTGTGTTAAGTGAGGACGGTAAGTGTGTTGGATTCTTTTTTTAATGAAAACCTTACGCAGCATATCTGGAAAAGAGCTTAATTCTCTGATTCACCTCGCATAGTTATAGTTTTAAATGTTAGAAGGTAGGATGAGGAGTCATCCCTTTGTAGTCATAGGAAATGAGTTGTGTGAGATGTGCACACCTGTCTTAACAGGTGAACAACCATAACAAGCACTTTCTTTTTCTTTTAACTTGCACTATGTGGAAAACACATTGTCTTGCAGGTCATAGGAATTTACAGGAATTTACAATGTTCCTTTTTTTTTTTTTAATTGTTATTTTTATTTTCCAATAAGACTGATCAGCAGAGAAACTGATCCCGTTGCTCTGGGCTGGGAGAGGCCGGCAGCCAGTGGGACAGAACCATGTCTGTTCGGGAGTCCTTCAACCCAGAAAGTTACGAACTGGACAAGAGCTTCCGTCTGACCCGATTCACTGAACTGAAGGGCACAGGCTGCAAAGTGCCCCAGGATGTCTTACAGAAACTGCTCGAATCTCTACAAGAAAACCATTTTCAGGAAGATGAACAGTTCTTGGGGGCAGTTATGCCCAGGTTGGGTAAGTAGTTGCTGCTCTGGGCATTGGTGGTCCTTCTGCTCGGTTTACTTAGTGACACGATCACATCTGTGGTTTGTTCAACCAGTTTGAAAATTGTGTTGTATAATGCATGTATAGCATCCAGAAAGCTGAAGAATTAATCTCATGCTGTCATTTGTTGGCATTTGGGATACAAGAATATTATCTTAATTATTAAACATCCTGCAGTGCACTCAACTCCAAAGGCAAAACACTCAGGAATGGCCATTGTGATGGGGACATGCTTAGGTGCAAGTCTGCCCCTCCCTTTCCCCCCAGTAGATGCTGTGCAAACTGAATCCTCACAGTTAATTTCTAGACTTTCATGTTCATGCATTGCATTTGGAATTTGATGCAATGGATGAATAAATTTGGATGACTCCCAGGTGAATTTCCCCTCTCTCTCCCCTCCCCTCTGTTCCTGGGTCACAGAAAGTGAGCAAGAAAACTTCCTTCCTTCCTTGACTGGGAGCAAATTGTTTCACAATTGTCATTATTCCTATGAGTCCTTTCCTTGTTCCCCACTTTAACTCTTTTGCTCACCTGTAGAAGCTGCCTGGGAAAGGCTGCCTTTCCAAGACCTCTGTGTTCTTGCCAGCTTCACTTTCTCTTTGATATTTGCACAATGATGCAAGCAATAAGGGAAAACAACCTGCACAAGCCACCTACATGGGGAACAGGGCAAACGTAGGTATTTTGATACCAGCTACTGTACCTAATATTGATATAGATAAATTAATGTAGATAATGTGTTTAATGACACTTTTAATTCTGTTTGTCTGTTTACTCAGCCCTGCACATTCAATCTCTTTGCAGTGCAGAATGGTTTTTTTCCCCTCAACTTAAGAATATCAATGGAACATTTATTGTGAAGTTATTATCAGTTTAGTGTTCAATAACTTTATTTAAAATTATATAAACATTACTAATTGTCTATTAGCAGGCTAACAGGCTGCAACCCACTATTCTGGTAGAGATTGAATATAATCAGAGATTAGTAAGGCACCCATGCTCTTGCTTAAACAATGGGGATCTTTGTGTGAAGTATCTAAGCAGCGATTGTGTGTGAAGCTGGGGTGGCACTATAATTTAATATTCCCTGATAGAAGACACTTCCATCTTGTTTCATCTCCAAATTGCTGTTTATATGTATTTTCCTAGATTAAGTAAGTTGTTCACAGCAGCATTTCAGTTTGGCAATTTTCTAAAATCAGCAGTAGTTTGTTTTAGATTTCTTTTCTCTTACAAACTTACAGGCTCTAAACAATAATTGAACTGCTAGTAGACTTCTTCTACAGCTATATGAAAAGGTATAAAAGTGGATTTATGCCATCAATGTGTAGGTGTGATACTATGTAACAGAAAATCTGTTAGTAATAGAAGGTGAAGAGTTCAGATCTCTTTTAAAATATGCTTTCGTGATGAGTATCCCTTTAGCAAATGTGTCTTTGGATAAGTTTGGTGTAAGATTTGCCTTTGATGTCTCGTGTTAAAAAGCTATAGAGACATAACTTTGCCCCCTATGCATAGGCATCACACTTTTGAAATGCAGTCAGGAGGGAGGTTGCCAGCAGCAGGTTCAAGCTCCCCCCTTTTTAGTTCTGCAAGAGTTGTTACCCAGAGCAAACTTAAATATGACTGAGAGTAAGAAACTGCAAATCTGATGTTTATTGTCAGAGCTGTTACAGGCTCTGAACAGATTCACTTGTTATTCAGAGCTGTTTTGGTGGAACATTAACACAGCCTCAGAAGGACCATCATCCCAGCCCCTTGGTCTGTCTGACAGAGTTGGTTTTGCAGCATTATGGCATGAACAGGTGAACTGAGGGCAAAACAGCTCCTGCACCTGAGCCACTTCTCTGTAACTGCTTATGTGCCCTTCCCTAGAGGCACTGGATGTCAGGGATACTGGCTTGGGAGCTTCTGTGGAGATTGAGCAACTCTAAATTACTGCTTGAGAGCTTGTTAGTATGTGTGCACTTCCAAGGCAAGATCTCCTTCCTCTCTAGGCAGGGGAGGCAAGATCCTCTCCACCTATAAACTGACTGCCTGGCAGACCTCTGTCCCCTCAGATGACAGCAACTTGCTCCATCCTTGTACAGGACACTGCCCAACACTGGTTTGTAGCTCTTACTAGGGTAGTGTGTTTCTTTAATACATGGTGAAAAGTTCCTGGGTGACATCTGCTCCCTAAAAATGGGCTGTTGTGAAGACTCTTGCCCTGTGGGGTGTGCAGAGTAATCCCAGGTAGCTTGCTGCCAGCCCAGGAAGGAGGTAAGCTTCCTGCCATTGCTGCAGGGCACAAGGCTATCCACAGGGGAGTGTGGCTCAGCCAGCATGTTGTGATTTGTCACCTGCCCCTTTGGTGTGGGCTCTTCCATGGCAGCAAATGCTGGGAGGGTCTAATATCACATGTTCTGTTTGAAATATCCTCTGCCAGGGAATAGGTTGTGGTGCTCAGAGTTGTGGTTTTCTCTAAGGGGTTCTGTATCTATCAGGTGCTCTGCAGCCTTCCAGCTGTGCAAGGTGAGGCTAATTCAGTTGCTAAAGCTCCAGGTGGGTGAATCTTCTTTCACCAAGGGCCTGGGCTATGACTTGTGGAGTTCTTGTTCCTTCTGAAGTGAGGGAATGTCCTTTATGAGATGCTGTGCCCCTTCACAGCTCTCACTGTGTTTTTGTAGAGATTGGAGTGACAGGAAAACCTATTTGCTTTTGACAATATCAGTGTGCTTAGTTCCTCTTAACTTTCAATGTACTTACATAAAAGCACAGATGTTCTTGATGTGCTGCTATGCTGCTGCAAAAGAGTAAAACACATTGTAGTTTAGTTCTTGCCTTCAGCCGTTTGCACTTACGTTCAGTTCCAACCAGGAGTTTTCTTTCTTTGCTTGTTTTTTCCTCTTGTGCTATCTTCTTTTTCTGGCAAAGGAATTTGCCTTGTCTGTTTAGGCAATGTTAGGAGTTGTATTTCACAGACATGTTTTATAAACTCTTTTGTTAGAGCAACAGATAATTCAGGGCACAGTTACCCACCTCACTCATGCATTTCTGTCTTTGCAGGAATTGGGATGGACACTTGTGTTATTCCATTAAGACATGGAGGTTTGTCATTAGTCCAGACGACAGATTATATTTATCCTATTGTGGATGACCCTTATATGATGGTAAGTTGGCTAAACTTGGTTCTTGGGTCTGTTGCTGATTTGGGCTTCTCACCAACCTCATGGCAGTTCTGACATTTTTTTCTAGATGTGTGGTGCTATTTCTGTGATTAATTGCATTCAGAGTCTTTCCTAAATAGACATGAAGAGAGAAAGGCATCATTTCATCCTGGAATCTCCCATGTTGGCCAGGAATGCTGCAGTGCTGCTTTCTATGTAGGGGAAAGAGAACTGCCACCTTTAATTCAGATTTCCCTTCATCTCTTGTTCTGTGGGATTTGGTTTGAAAAGCCCAAAAGGGGGGGAAAAGAGCAGCCTGTGAAATAGCAGAGAGTAAACTCCACTTACAAGCAGAACCACATTGTAATTGGCCTTTTTTGAGGTATTGGAATAACCAGGTAACCCATTAGAACTGGAAATACCCAATGTCAGTAGTTGGCAATAGCACCTGGCAATTTCAGAATGCCTTGTGCACACCAGCTTTGCTGTGGTGCTACCTCCACCTGAACATGGACACACTGAAATGACTGGAGGGAAGGTGTGTGCACTTTGGCCTTGGTTCATTCTGTGTTCCTGTCACATTTAGTCTCTCAGCAGAGATTCCTGCATGTGTGGCAGTGATCAGTATTGACTGCAACAGATCCTGGGAAACAAATGAGCTTTAAAAAATACTTTAATAAAGCTATAAGGAAATGTTAAGTGAAGGTGCTAGAATTTGTTTTCTGTGGTTTGGATGTGACTCATTACTTTTCTTGTTGGTATGACTGAATGTTTTATGTGCTGCTGTCAGTTGTTTGTTCTGTCAGATCTCTCTGGTAGGTTTTGGACACAGTTTGTGATTGGGACCATCTTTTTTCTTTTTTTTTTTTCTTTTTTTTTTAGCATGCTTGACCACATGTTGTGCACATATGTAAGCCTAGCTCCTGTAATTTCTCTTCCAGGAGAGCTCTCTTTCTGCAAACTGAGCAGCCAAAAATCTCAGGCTGGCCTCTGGAGAATGGAGTTATTGAGCTCTCCTGAGAAATTTGATTCAAGTGGGTTGCTTTACTATCATGTGGGAACTTGTCAGGGACCAGAGGAGAAAAAATGTTTTGGAGATCTGTTCGTCATCTGAGAAACTCTCTTCTCACCTTGTAACAAAAACTTGAGGGACAGTGTTGAAGGCTGTGGTGTAGGGGGAGGGTTGCTTTGTTTGGAGATACAAATGCCCAGGAGTAGACAGATGGGCCTGTGCCTAGATGAGGTTTAGGTCAGTGTGGTAGGAGTGGAATGTAAATTTGGTGTTAGTCCAGCTTCAGTGGTTGCATCATAGTTACAGTCTGTGCTGTGATCCACATGCACCAGCAGCTGTAACCTTGGTGCTGTCTAACTCTAAGTCCTTCACTTTTCATTCTTGAGGGCATTTATTTTAATCTGGTGGCTGACCACGTCCTAATCTGTTTACATATGTGTATTTCTTTCTAACAGCTAACTGAGGATGGGGATTGTGTCTCAAGCCTTCTTGCTGATCCCACCAATGATGATCCAGCAGGGTATTGCTCCTGGACCCTCTGCTTAGACCTCTCTCTTGAGGGCAGGAGTACCCCAAGGGACAGTATAGATTACCTCTTCCTTGTGTGCACCAACACTGGTTAGAGGACAGTCAAATACAGTTTGCCGCAGGGTTTATGGATGGTTGTTACAAGCAGAGGAATTGTGACACTTGGGAATTTTGAGTTGGGTGTCCAGGCTGTATAAAGGGGTGTGCTCTGGCCTCCTCTGCTCAAGAGATGCTACTGCTACCCTACTTCTCCAACTGCTTCTTTCCCTGGTTTAAGTCCAGGTGTCCCCTGAGCCATGCCTGTTGTTACTATGGTACCAGTATCACTCACCTGCTGTGCACACTCTCCTTGCCCTTCCCCTCAGTCTCCTTACCCAGGCACTTCTAGTCTGGTTTTGAGTGGGTGTTCCCTGATCTAGAGTCTCTTCCTTTCTCTGTGCACAAGGTTTACCTGCAGCTCCTTATCTGATCTCTCTTCCTAATTGGAGGAGAGGAAGCAAAGAGGGAAAGCCAAAAGTGCAAATGAACCCCAAGCTGGGTGCTGTGACAGAAGGGATTAGGAAACAGCTGAGGAAGGCAAAACTGCTTGTGGACTCAGCTGAACTTCCTATTTCTGCTCCAGAAAACAGCTTTCACTCTCCTACTGCTTATTTTAAAACTAAGTTCTGCAGTTATATGCAAAATCATTCTTCCTTCTTTTCCCCTTTCTCCTTCACTTTCACTTTGTCCTTGAAAATGCTCAGTCCATGTGCAAAATTATCCCTAGGATGCACACCTGTAAAATCTGCACCAAGCATAGGATTTATTTAGCTTAAATGGCTTATTAGAAAAGTTACAAGCAATCAAAAAACGGTTTCCTAATAAGTATCAATCCACTGGGACTAGTACTGGATACTGGCCTCTGTTGTAGAGGAGATACATGTTTGAGTACACGAGCAGGGAACTGGCTGGTTTGACCGAGTGCATCTTTCCCCTTCCATCCAGGAACCTTTTTGCTGCTGTTTTAAGAACCTTCACTCAAGACTGGAGATGGCTATCTGATTCTTCATCCTCTGCCCTTACAAATAGTTCTTAGTATTGCACACAGACTTTGTGTTTCAGGGCACTGTGCAAGCAGGCAGGTGACCTGCAGGACCTGGCCAGGCTGACCCCTGTCTGTGAGCCCTGTTGGGTTGGCTGGTGTTCACAAGAGCTCTGTGTTGTTCTCTCTGCTCCTTCAGACTTGGAAATTGCACTTCCCTGAATTTGTTTCCATAGTGGTTTTGGCAGTTGGCAAAAGCATTATTAGACTGACCTCTGTCTATCAGAGGTATTGTCCTTATGGTTTTAAAAACTTATCTGTCATTCCTAACAGGGAACAAACCAGCAGTTTGCTTGGTAAATACTGAAGATAACAGGGAATGGCTTGATAGTTCCACAAAAGGGAAATGGCAGGCCTGTAGAAATTTAACAGCCAATACCCATCAAATAGTGCAGTACACAAGTCTTTTCTTAATAGTTTAAAATTTGAATTATTAAAATGTATTCCAGTTCCAAATATCAGGGAGTCCCCCGATGCCGCCAAAAACTCTTGAATTTATGAAAAGCTGTATTATATTTATTTGTGATTTGGAGATGTTTCATGTAATCAGCAAGTGAAGTAACTGCCTGAAAATATTACCTATTTGCAAATTGTATCAAATAAGCATGATGTTGTTTTTACCGTGATGGTGTTGCCTTTGAACATAATGAAAAGCACTAACTAATAAAGCCAGGTGTTGGTTACAGTTCTGCAGCTGTAAACCTAAAACACTTTCATAGAATGCATGGAGTCTTCCAGAGTAACAACAAGAGAATTTGTCTTATATTTTAAAATATCTTGCTGTCCCTTAGGACACAGACTGTATAAGGCAGTTCTGCATATTCATCAGGAAACTTGATGTGTCATCTGTGCTGGGTCCATACCTCAGAAACCCTGACTCAGATCCATTAATTTAGTAAAATTAGAGTAACTAACCTCATGCAATGTGAGTGATGGCTTCTCAGTCCTGTCAGCTTCCTGACTTCTTAGAGCAATCTTCAGCAGACAGTTTTGTCTCTTGCACAAGTTTTTGTTAGTGGAGATGCTCACATGCACACACAACAGTCAGTAAAGTTGTTGGTGCTTAGCAAAATTCAGCCAGATCTTGTCACCTGGAAAGTGCCAGATAAACACATCTCTCTCACTGTGTGAGTGGTGGGGGTACACAGCTTCCCCCAGTGGTAGCAAATCCAGAGAGCCCTGAGCTTCTCTATTCCCTGTACATGCTGTCATCCCCAGAGCAGAGGAAGCAGCCCAGTGTGGGTGTGTGCTGGCAGCACAGCTGTATCCTCAGGGAAGAGGAGTTCTATCCTAGAAACTGAGGATTGCAGACATGGCCTCCAGAGTAGGGCAGGGAACAAACATCTTTCTCATCAAGGACCCGTCTCCTGCATATTCTGATGCACAAGTTCAGCCATATGTGCTTTTTTTATTAACTTCCTAGCAGTTGTGAGTTCCATGCCATGGCCATCTCTGTCAGGATGTACAGTTTTGTGCTGGAATAAAGTTAACAGGAATATACCATGTTTAGTAAACAGAGCTTGTTATCAGGGACAGACTGCTGATCTTAACTTCAGCCTCTCAGATTGGGCTCAGATCCCAGTGTGAACTCTGGGATTCCTATGGAGTCAGTGGGAGAGAGTGCTGACCAAGACAGCTGGGATGAATTCTCTCCATACCTGTAAAAGGAAGGATACCTGCACTTCTAGGTGGGCACATAGCACATAATGGATCATACCACATCTCTAGCTGGGTTTCTTAATGCTGTGGAGTAAGAAGCTGTGTCAGAATGCAAACTCACACTGGAAGCTTTGCTTGTGGAAAGTGTTTAGACATTCACCAAGAGTGCTGCAGATTTTTTTTTCTTGTCTCTCTTTGTTTTTCAGGGACGAATAGCGTGTGCCAATGTCCTAAGTGACCTTTATGCCATGGGGGTCACAGAATGCGACAACATGTTGATGCTCCTTGGAATCAGCAATAAAATGACAGATAGGGTAAGACTTCTGACACTTTTTCTTGAAGGAAGAGTCAAACAGCTAAATGTGCTCAGAATGTATTTACCTTTAGTGTATTTTCTCTTCAAAGTTTGTAGCTGTGTAAAGAAGAGATGGTCCTATTTAGTGGCTTAGTTCACAGGATCTTGCCTCAAACATTCTGAGGTCATGTGCTAAAAGTTCAATTTTCTGTAGCATTGCAATCTGCTGCCTTCATCCCCACCAAAATGGGGTGCCTCCTTCTATCAAAGGCCAGCATTTGATTGCCAATTCATCTATCAATCTGGGTAGATGATTATGGGTTGGTTTTGTGGGGGTTTTTTTGTTTTGTTTTTGGTTTTTTGTTGTTGTTTTTTTTTTTTTTGTGGAAGAGATCAGCATGTATGTTTGTTTTTCTGTAGTAAAAAAGGAACGTATATGCTTAGAAGGCTGTAAGTTGAAACTTTGATGGTCAGTGGAGCCCAAATGCCATCGTGGTTAAATGTTGCCTTTTAGCACTGCTCTGCTGTGGCTGTACCTGATTACAGCAGCAGGATAATCGTTCTGTTTCCAGAACTCTGTTTAATCTTATATCACCTTTTGAACAAATTGCTTCTTCAATGTAAGAGTGTCTTTGCACCTCTTCTACACAGAGCTGTAAAACTGTAACTCTGTGGGATTACATGAGGTTTCAGGAGGCCAGACTCTCCTAAGGGTTGCTTTTCTGTCATGAACTATTTGCCACGAGGGCATTTGGTTGGAGTGGTTAAAGCCTTGGAGCAGTCTTGCAATGACTAGCACTGCTGTGTATGGAACTCTGACTTCTGTTTTGATCTCTAGGAAAGAGACAAAGTGATGCCTCTAATTATCCAGGGTTTCAAAGATGCAGCAGAAGAGGCAGGAACATCTGTTACTGGTGGCCAAACAGTGTTAAATCCCTGGATTGTTTTAGGAGGAGTGGCCACGACAGTCTGTCAGCCTAATGAATTTATAATGTAAGTTAAATCACTAAACAATCAAAGGCACTGGTCTGAGGGATACAGTAAAAATCCTTAAAGCACCATGTTGTGATCTTGTGGTGTGTCTCTGATGAATAAAGCAGTACCTTCTGCTTGCTTTTGTCCTTAGCACTCCACAAGATGCCACATCTCTTTGTACATATTTGCTTTTTTTTTTGAACAGGATGTCCTTTTACTTCTCCCCACCCCCCAGTCCTTTTTGATCCTGTTCTCCTTTTGACAGGAGAATTAACTGTCTAATCCTTAAAGGCAGTGGAGACTGTTTTGAACATAAATTTCTGCCACACGTATACATACATTTCTAAACCATGTCCCAGCTATCCTGTTAATGGCTGTAGAGAACTACAGAACTGCTGTCTTTAGAGCATTCTGTCTATTTAACAGTAGCTGATTTTGAATGTCCCACTGTGGCATGTTACTCTATACAAATGAACTTGTGCATGGTCCCAATGCTGGATACCTTATGCCCTGGGTAAAAAAGGTAATTTTTTTTTCCTTATCCTCTCTTATTTCTTCTCAAACAATTTCAAAGACAAGATGTAATTTGGTGTGTGTCTGACTGCAAGCATTGTTTTTTCCAAGAAAGAAGGATTATCACTTTTTAAACAACTTTGCAGCGTTTTCCTCAACAGTATTGCATGGCAATGAATCCCAAAGGGTAATTCTGCAATTAGTCAGTTTTTTAACTGTGCAGTAAGATGTGTGGGTCTGTGAAAATGTAATTATCAGCACTTATTCCAAATAACGTGTTTGAACCTCGCTGTGTAGTTAATATATGAATTCTTTGTTTCCAGGCCAGACAATGCAGTGCCAGGAGATGTGCTTGTATTAACTAAGCCCTTGGGAACACAAGTGGCTGTAGCTGTCCACCAGTGGCTAGATATTGTGAGTACACTGCAAAAAAAGAAATAGGGAAGAGGTGTAAAGATGACCTTCCTCTTTCCCTCAACATGACAAAGTTCAGCTCAGATGGGACTCATCTGTCACCTCTCTCCTTCTTCCTCCTTGATATGCTCCAGCCTTCCCTACTTGTGTGTAATGTTCCTTTGGAATCAAGGCAATTTACAATTTTGTGCTTAGTGAGCCCATCTTAATTGCACCTAATTCTTAGTTATTTCTCAGGCATTGCTGTAATAACCAAAATTGTTTACTAACAGAACAACAGACTATCACCCTGGGCAACATTATGCCCTACTCCACCTGCCAAAGTAATTGGCAACCCTTGCTGATGGCAGTTAGGCCAGGAATGCTCTCTCTGTGTTCTTGGGCTTTCTGCTTGTGTACATGGAAGTTTATCTGGGTTTCACATGTATTGCCCTGTGCATTCAGTAAGAATATTTCTAGCAACATTATGGATGTAGACATACTTCCATCTGTTACTTCAGGCAAAAATGTAACTACTGAACTGAAAAGTAACTGCAAAATTGGCATCTGCTTATGTTGTCTGGCTCCCAGAACGTGACTTCCAAATTGTAACTGCTCAGTTTATACTCTAAAAAGATGCATCTTTTCTACTTCTGGGACTCCTGAGCCAAAAGACTGGCAGAGGAGTGAGCTGGAATCTACTTTGGTTTGGCTGTTGGCCACTGCATTGTCAGATGAATTCTAATTAACACAGCTAGTGTTAGCAAAGTGGGAGAGAACCAGCTTAAACCTTCATTGGAGTCTGAAGTGTGAGCGACAAGGGAAAAATATTTTTCTCTTTCTTCATAGGGTCTTGACCTCTTTAGAATCCTATGTTTTCCACAGATACAAGGATCAGGGCCTCAGATAATCTTGATATGAAAATGAAGTGAAACAAGATCCCAATGCCATAGTGTGTTTTCTGGCCATCATCTTACTTCTTAACATATCTTGTTGTTTTACTGATGAGCAGACTTGCAAATTAAGGCTATTCTGAATTTCCACATATTTCAAATACTACTAATTTCCTCAACTGTCAAACAGAAAAACCTGGTCTGAAAAATGAGGACAGCCAGGAAATCAATACTGCTACTATTATGTGTAAACAGAATATATCTTTGATTGTGGTAGGAAAATTTCTGAGTAGCTATGCTACCTTTTCTTTAGCTTTGTTTTGTGAAAGCACAGGGAAAGTGAAACTAGAATTAATTACCCATCACAAATCCACCTGTAAATCACATTTTGGTGGGGAATTGGACTTCATATTAAAAAGTGTGTGGGAGAAGGTGTAGTATAGCAAGTTAATGCACAGGCAAGAAAGGCAAAGTGGAGTGTAGAGATATGCATGAAAGGGGCCGGGATGTGCCCCTTCAGAGAGGGTTTTCTTGCTCTTTGCTGTTGTCTACAGACCCTTCCTATTTGGAAATCCAATCTTGCTTTTATAATATATTTGGGAGTTCTTGCAAATTTTTCCACCCTAATTCTCTGTTGACTAACCCCAGTACCTTGATTGCTCTAGTGGAGAGGAATTTTCCTCCAATTCATATCTTACCTGTGTTTGTGGCTCTTCTACCCTCAGCCTTGAGTTCTGCTTCCACATTGTTTGTGATTGCCATTGCCATCATCTGACCAGTTTCTGTCCTGTGATCAGCTTCAGAACTGTTTTTGAAACCTAAGGCAGAATGACTGCTCAGATTTTTTTCAGTCATTCCCAGAGTAAGAATAATCACTATTCTGCCATCTCTGTAACAGCCACATCTAATTTTTTTACTTGGTCTCTCATTTGTGTAAACAAAAATGCTTTTCTTTAATTGGTAGATCCAGTTCAACCTAATATCAGAAACTCTGGTCCCACTGTCATCATTCCTTGCTCTTTAACAATTTATTTATTTTGGCTGACCAGTCTTTCCCCCTTTTGCCATTTCTGGATTCTCTCTTACACCCCTTGAAGTCAGCACTCATTTGTTAAGACAAGATCCTTCCCAGTGTAGCTTCACCTACCATTTCTTAGTAGTTCCTGCACCTATTGCTAAGTAAGATGTTTGTTCTATACATTTACTCTATGGAAAGGCAGTGTAAATATTGTGCCTTCAAAAATCCTGTGTTTTCTGACTTTCAGTTCTCTGCAATTTTATTTTCATTGCAAAAAAAAAAAAAAAAGTTAAATCAGTTGTAGTGTGGCTTTTAAAAGTAAAATAGTTGCTTTGTTTCATTCTGGATCTGGAATCACTTCAGCTTTAAATGAAACAATTACCTTTTATAAAGGTACTGTTTCCTAAATTGTTGTGAAACCCTTCTGGGATGAAGAGCATTTATGGGAATAGGATGAAGGGATGAGACCATCCCAGACACTGGAGAATGGATGGAAGATGCTGGTATTAAATTGTAAAGGAGGCTTATGAAACTGCCTTAGTCCTAAACTAGAGTGATTATATCCTGCCTTAGCATTCATTCCTCTGACCAGGACTGGTGGATATCAGTGCTCTTTCCTCATCAAAGTGCCCAGGTGTGAAGTCAAGGACAATCTCTTAAAATCCCAAGAAGCCAGAAATTACAAATCTCAACATCTGGCCACAAAGTTGGTTTGTTTTTTTTTTTTAATTTGGGTGTGGGAGTTCAATCCAGCGAGTTGCCTTGAAGGAGTTCTTTCTCTAGGATAGTGTATTTCATCCTACTCAGCTGCTGAAAGTAGGATTTGAGGTATTTAGTGCCTAATAGATCTTTAAATGAACTTTGCTGGGGTACTGCAGATTTAAGGCACGAACCTGACTGGAACATTTTCCCCCTCTTTGACTGTTAAAAAAAAAGTGCATTTTGGATTAAGGGTTTGGGTTTTTTTAAGTGGTCAGGGTGTGCTTTAAAATATACAGCTGAAAATCTAAAAGAAACATTTTTATTTCATCTATTAGCCTGAAAAATGGAATAAAATCAAACTGGTGGTAACGCAGGAAGATGTAGAACTAGCATATCAGGAGGCAATGATGAATATGGCACGGCTGAACAGGACAGGTAAGAAGAGATGTGTGTGTTGGAGGGGAGGGGTTGTGAGTATTTCCAATTCCATATCAATTTCATTTCATTGCCTTGGGGAATTGTGACACAGCCACTTTGTCCCTTTCATTCTGCCCCATTTCTCTGCTGTTCAGTGTTAGCAAAACCAGCAAATTAAAATCAAACGCTCTCTTGTAATTATACAGCAAAAACACGAAGCTGCTGGATATGATTATGACTCATGTGAATGCTGCAAGTAACATCTCAATGAGTTAAAGGATGTTTTAAAGCGAAAAATATTGGATTTGTTCCTTATTTTCTTGCATAGAGAAGGCCTGGCTGTGATAAGATTAAAAGATTTTGAAATAGAATAAAAAAAGGAAAAGCTCTATAAGCTTCAATTTAAATTTTATTTTTTAAAAAAATTTACTTTGTTCTAATTTGGTCTTGTACTGTGTTTTCCACAGTGTGGAGTATATATGTGGAATATACTTTTTTTTCCTGTTTGTCTTTTTCCTGTTCCTGTAGTGGGTTTTTTGTTTTTATTCTTTTTCTTTGAATTTTGGTAGAGGAAGGGTTCTGCTTTTACCCTAGAAGTTTTAATCCAGGATTTCCCTTCTTTGTTCAAAGTATCTTTTGGCAGAGTGGAGAATTGAGTTAAGTGTTTCCTTACTTACTTCTCATTTGAAGGAACAAGCATAGTTAAATATCTCTTTTCCCATTTATTCAGTTTTCATTTCTTACGTCATCCCCCTGGTTTTTCATTCTTTGTCAAAGCCTTCCAGGAAAGATAAATGACCAGCATTGCCTTATGGAAAAGAACTCGGTCCTGCTCCTGCATTGGGAAGCACCCAAAGAAAATCAAAGTGTTCTTGTTTTTGTTTTTCTCTACTCATGTCAGACGCCTTTAACAACACTTAAATACTCTTAACTGGTGCTATTGTCCTGCAGGCAGGGATGCCCTTTTCCCACCCTGGAGCTGCAAATGTGCAGGAATTTCATGAATGTATAGGTGGGGAGGCTGGGGCCCTTCCCCCACAGCCGCAGGCTTTGTTCTTCAGCTCTTAAACTTCGAGTGTCCACATCTCAATTTCTGATGTCACCATTGCAGGGCGGCAGGGGAAGAGGTGTGAGAAGACTGAGCTGTGTCTGGTCCTTGCCCTTAGTGTGGAGCAAAGCTGAGCTCAGAACCTCCCTGGCCCTCAGCTTTGGGAAGTTTGGATCTGAAGCAAACCCCTGTTTCTTAGACTGCCAATAGAAATGAGTAGCACGTGTCTAATAGCCTATGCTCATAAATGCAACTTCCATGTCAGATTTTCAGCATGATTTAATGTCTTAAATACAGATTGAATTTTTTAAGTGTTATGTGCACTATTGGTGAATTCCAGTTCTCTTCAACCACTATTTTATTTTATTTATTTTATTAATTTTCTTTATTTAACCCAACCTGGTTTGCATTAAAGGTACGCAACTTCATTCGGACTGTGTACAACATTGTTAAATATTGATAATTGGGTATTTTCTGATGTGCTGCTCTTTCCCCCTCCCTCCCCTGTAGCTGCTGGCCTCATGCACACGTTCAATGCACATGCAGCCACAGACATCACAGGGTTTGGGATCCTGGGCCATGCACAGAACCTTGCCAAGCAGCAGCGGAACGAGGTGTCCTTCGTTATCCACAACCTCCCCGTCCTGGCCAAGATGGCTGCTGTCAGTAAGGCCTGTGGCAACATGTTTGGCCTCATGCATGGCACTTGTCCAGAGACTTCAGGTAGGTGACAGCTGTGCCACCCTCTTCCTTCCCTATGAAATAAGTAGGGCAGGAGATCTTTCTCCTTTTTAATGCCTTTATTAACAATCAGCTCGGGTGGGAAGAACCGACAGGTTGCACTCACGCCACCTCTGCTCCCAGGAGTGGCACGGAGGAGGAGGAAGAGTGCAGCTTTGTCCACTGGTCTGTGGGCAGAGCTGGGGCTTCCAACCTCACGAGAGCATCAGGAGATTCCCAGTTTTTCAGTTTGACATTCGAGATCCTCTTTCTACCCAGCGTCTTTTTAGGTTCGGGTGAAAGGTAAAAGGGATCTTAGCAGACACTGGAGTCGGTTCCTCAGCTCTAGACATTACGTAGATCTCTTAATTCCATGGTGGCTCCTTGTTTTAGGGGTTTTTCCTGATAGATTTGGTGAGGGGTTTCCTCATTTGCATGCCAGCCCCGATGTCACCTCCTCCTCACAGTCCCAGGTGCCGTTTTCCAGAAAGCAGCAGGGTGATACTCGACAAAGGGGGATTTCTAACCATCAGCAACAGGTAATTAAAGAAAAACTATTAACAACAGGTGATTACAACATGAAATTATTAACAACAAATAGTTAAAACTCCAACTTAGCAGCAATTGGTTTAACCTGTTAACTCTGCAACCTTTAAAAAAAAGGGACAACTTTTCTACTCATAACACCCTACACGTGCACCTCAGAATTCCATTTCAAATGCACAAATTGGTGCTGTGTGTTCAGAGTTACAGTTGGTTTGGCACCTGGCCAGGCTAATGAGCAGCAGCCACACAGCTGTTCACAACTGATTCCTTCAGCTGGACTTACAAACCACCATCCTGTCCTGAGTGTCTTCTGCTCCCATATGGAACACTATTACAGAAACCCTGCAACCCTCCAGTTTGCAGTTAGAAGTTAGTGATGATTCTAAATTCTTTTGAAACCTGCTTTTCTCTGTTAACCCCGGAACAGTGGATATCTGGAAATTCCACCACATCTGGCACAGTTTTCTGAAAAGCAAAGCCACTGGCAGTAGTTTTGCCTGACAGAGGATGGTGATTGGTTTGGTACTATAAAATTTAGTGTTGGGTGGGCCAGTGTTGGCAGCTGAGGCCTTCTCTGTCCATAGCATACAGACATCCAAGAATACAGCTTACAGCTTTTCTCCTTTACTTGTATGAAATCTGACTTTAGGGATTGTGACAAGCAGCAGAAAAATCAGTGTTGCTTTCTGACCCATTTAATACTTGAGTTCAGTAAAGCTGCCACTTGGAGTGACAGTGAGTACAACAGACTGGACTGAAAACCTGGCTATGGACAAAACCAGAGACATCAAGTGATGAGAACTTCTGATGGTTTTTAAGTTGTCTCATTAAGAGTAGGCTCTTCTCTGATGAGCATGGTCACTGTCATCTGCTGGATGTCCTTCTACTTAACTTTCATCTTGAATCTTCTGTTTAATTTTATTTTTTCTAGTTTAGTCTGACTCTTCTTTCTCTTTTGGAGATGGAGAGATGTAGCAATCCATCTGTCTTTTTCTCTTATTTAATTTCCCTGCCATCTTCTGGCTCTTCAGAAGTATTACCCACATTCTCTGCAGTTCACAACAGAGGGGGCCCCTTGAAGCAAAACAGTTAGAAGATTTGGAAAAAAGCATCACAGTGAGAGCAATAAACTTTTCCCCTAGTGAATACATAACTTACCCTGATCTGCTGAGTTGTTCCTTGGCCCTCTGTGCTTGAGCAGACACTGTCCTACAGAGACTGTGTGGCTCAGATGATGTGTAACAGGATATGGGACATGAACTCTTTCCAAATCCAGAGTCAGTCAGAAGGGAGCAGAAATATCTGGTGGCAGCTTGGCAAGCTGTGTCAGTAAGGTTGGTAATACCAGTCAGATTCTTAAAACCCAGGAGCCCACATAGCTGGAGTGTCAGTACATTTATTATTTGGAAAAAGCCCAAAAAATGGCATGATACAGAGCTGGAACTGCAAGGTGCCCTTCCAGGTGAGTGCTGTAGCAGAGGTTTGGATAGCAGTTGGTGTGGGAATGGTTTAGCTGCAAACCAAGTGCTTACATCTTCAGAGCTGCCTGTCTTGCACCTTGGGGATACCCAATTCTCTTTTCACTGCAGGAATGTAAAATAGTGCAGATGGATGCACTGCCAGGAAGTGGGAAATGCTTGACTTCAGAATCTCTTCTGGGAGTGAGAGCAAGAGGTCTTTTTGAAATGCTGAGCAGCTTGCATTGTGCAGAGATGAACGATGATGGGAAAAACAGCCAGGCAGATCTGGTTGGTGGGGAACCACGGGTGCCTCAAAACGCATCTGTCTGATTTGATCACAGCGCTGTGTTTCTCACATTAGAGGTGGCCACAGGGATTTGTCACAGGGCAGTGTCTGCCAGATCCCCAAAAAAGATCTGTGGCCACGTGGACACACTGGCCAGGAAGCTGAATAACCACCCACAGGCTTCAGGCTTGCACTGCAGGGCCTGGTGAGTGTCAGCAGTGTGAGCTGGGCAGGCTCTGCCGGCATGGCTCGTTAGCTTTTAGACCAGACTGTTTGCACTCCTCCTGTCCTGGCCTTGATTTATGTGGAGGCCAAAGCCTGCCTTGCTGTGCCTGATCCCCAGCTGTGGGGAGGCCTGCTGGGGCTGCTCGAGGCTCTGCTTACTCTGACACTTCTTCTCTGTTGGCTTCAGCTTCTAGACACGCTCTGTCTGTAGCTTCTTCATCTGGGAACAGATGTTTTTCAGCTGAGTGCACAGGCAATAAGAAATTTACTGGAAAACTATTTGAATGGATTTTAAGGTTATTGAGTTGGGGTTTTTTCCCCCCTATGTGCATTTGCTGGGCACCTGTTGACTAAAGCCAGTGTTGAAAAGATGTATTATGTCATCTGTTCCATCCTTCAGGCACTATTCCTAATGGTGTAGTCTCCTGAAATTGCACTTTTATATGATTCTGCACTCTCTTTTAGGAAACTCTTTGGTAATGGTTAAAGTTGCAGTCAGGCATTTGGTTTCAAAAGAATGAGTTGTTTGTTAGAGTGGCTACTTGCAGAGATAAGTCAGAGATTACTCTGTTTGGGACATTGATACATGTATGTATTTTTTAGTCCTAATAACTTTTGGATGGTGTCAGATGACTCTTTTAGTGTAGTAGAGGTATCTCAGCAACTTGGTATTTGTGGAGATTGGTTGGAAATAGGCAGATGGATGGAAAAGAAGGAAGGGCTGTGTCAGTGCCTGACGAGAGGCAAGGCTAATGATGTCATCCTGCTATAAGTCATTGTGGGAGAAAGCCATTAGCAGGAGCAAGGACTTGGTTTTGATTCATGAACTATTTGTATCTCTGCTCTTAATTACAGAGCTTTGTCTGGCCTGCTTTTAAAGTGTTCTCTGTCTACTTCCCTGCTTGAAATACTGCTTGTTAAAAGCAGCAACGTTCAAAGCCTCTTACAAAAAAAAACCCTTTTGTTCTTACAAAGATAAGCCAGGACAGCCACCAAATATCTGCATCCTTTCAATCCCCAAAAAGCAGAGCAGCTGGGAATGCCAAGAACACAGACAAGCCTAAAAAACACCTTAAGGATTTACCCAAAGGGTTAAAGAGCCTGGTCAGTGTACCAGAGACATAACTATAATCCTGCGTGCAGGAAGCCTGCTGGAGGCTGAGAGTAGCCCATAGCCTGTTCAAGCATTTCACCAGAAACTGGGGTTTTGTTCATGCTTTTGGTCTTGCCAGAGGAGGATAAGGGGGTATGTGTACAAGTGATACAAAATTGAAGGAAGAGCCTCTGTGTGTGAAAAAAAGAATTTGAGTGAAGATTACTTTTCTGCTCTTTCTTGTTTCGTTTTTATACCATACTTGCACATCTCGCTTCTGGCTAGTTTGCACCTTCTCTGCACCTGCAAACATCTCCCCTGACTCACTTGCACCATGACATAAATTTCTCTTCAATTGGATTTAGAGCCTTCCATGGGAATGTGACATAATTCCTATGCAATTGATTTGTCTGTTACATATGGAGTAGTTACAGCCACTGTCATTCAAGCTTATGGGTTTTTTGTTGTTGTGTTTGGTGGAAATGCTGGGATGTTATTTTGAAATGTCAGAGAGGTAGGCATTTTTTGGCCAGCACACTTTTCTTCACAGAATCTAAAAAAATTACTTTCACTCTTCCACTTACCCTTTAATTAACTCCTCATGTTCAGTAGCTGCTTCTTCATGGCCCTAAATGAAAAGTGTCTTTAGTCACCACGAGGGGACTGTGTGCTCAGAAAAGCAAACATCAAGGTGCCCACTGTGCTGAGGAGTTGCCTGTGGAGGAGGAGGATGTGGCACCCTAGCCCAGGGTGACCTGCTTGGCAGGCGGTGGCCCTTTGCCCAGGGCTGGCTCAGAGCTGGTGACAGAACTTGTGAGGATGAGAATGCTTTGGGTCAAAGAGAAGTGAGGCTCAGCATGTGCCCAAATTCCTCGGTGTGTGAATCTACTCTCTCCCTGTGTTCTCCAGACATTTTCAATTCACTTGCCAGCCTTTTTCAGTGCTTTGGGATTCTAAGAATGGAAGTGCTTTTGGGTTTAATTGTGGAATGGTGAGCTTGCTAACTCATTACTGTGCTGCTTCTGAAAGCCTTCATTAGTAAATGAAGTAATTTCTATTGTGTCTGAGAAAAAAAACTTACAGGAAAGGCTAAAAAGGTTAGAAAATTGTCAGACAAAGGGTCACAAGGGCAGTCACAGGGAGTACTGGATCAGGCCTGTGCTTCATGTTCTGCTTCTTGCATTCTCAGCAGGGCAGTAGTCCCTGCTTGGATGAATGATTTCATTGCAGGCAATGGGATTACTCAGAGAATCAGCTGCCACCAATATGTGGTTACAGGTATCTGCATATGACCTTTATCCAAAATGTTTCTGTGTAGAGGCACTCTGCAGTCCTGTGAGGAAGGTCACAATGCTGGTGTTGTTTCAGTATGTCATTTGTTGGCATCAATACCGCGTCCTTTTGCCAACATCTTTTGTGTGTATTTGGCTTCATTTATCTGAAACTAAACACTGCATTCAGGCACAGACATCTTGCTGTAGAGCCAGAGCTCGGACTTCTCCTGTGTCTTTTCTTGGAGTCTTTGGAGTTCAGCAGACTCCACTGGAGTCACCAAGTACTTGTCCAAGTAGGGCTCTGGCATGAAAAAAAATAGGGCAGGAGATCTTTCTCCTTTTAATGCCTTTATTAACAATCAGCTCGGGTGGGGAGAATCGACGGGTCCGCGCTCACGCCGCCACTGCTCCCAGGAGGGGCACAGAGGAGGAGGAGGAAGAGTGCAGCTTTGTCCACTGATCTGTGGGCAGAGCTTGGGCTTCCAACCTCACGAGAGCATCAGGATATTCCCAGTTTTTCAGTTTGACATTCGAGATCCTCTTTCTACCCAGCGTCTTTTTAGGTTCGGGTGAGGGGTAAAACAGATCTTAGCAGACACTGGAGTCGGTTCCTCACCTCTAGACATCACTTTGACCCCTCAATTCTGTGTTGGCTCATTGTTTTTAGGGATTTTTGCTGGGTTTGGTGAGGGGCTTCTTCATTTGCATGCCAACCCTGATGTCCCTTCCTCTTCACCATCCCGGGTGCCATCCTCCAGGAAGCAGCAGGGTGTTACTCGACAAAAAAGGGGAATTCCCAACCATCAACAATAGGTAGTTAACAAAAAACCATTAACGACAGGTGATTACAACAACAAACAGTTAGAACTCCACCCTGGCACCAACTGGCCCAACGTGTGAACTCTGCAACATGGCAGACCAAGGCTGAAATACTTTTCAGTCAGATGTTCTGATGCTCTGCTCTCTTTCTTTGCAGGAGGCCTCCTCATCTGCCTACCACGAGAGCAGGCAGCGCGTTTCTGCGCCGAGATCAAGTCCCCGAAATACGGCGAGGGCCACCAGGCGTGGATTATCGGCATCGTGGAGAAGGGCAACCGCACGGCCAGGATCATAGACAAACCCCGGATCATTGAAGTGGCACCACAGGTGGCCACTCAGAACGTGAACCCCACGCCCGGTGCCACCTCTTAATAGAGATGAAATAGCAGTTTGTTTTTGAATAGATCTATTCCCTTATCATCCTACAATTTAAAGAACTGTAAAAAGAAAAGAAAACTTGTTGTGTCTGCACATCTGGTGGCCTTAGGTCAGTTTATGAGTGGATACAAATAATAAAATCCATTGCCTTTTTTTCCTGTTACATTAACTGAAGATGCACCTAATCTTGAGGCAGCTTCTGAGTTGAGAATTATATTGTTATCCAATACTGTTGATTCATTTTGAATCTTTAGACACTTATCTCTTGCCGCATAGGCTCTTTTTAAAGGTGCTTTCACGTAGCACAGACATTACCAGTAGTAGTGTCGAATAGCAGTTTGTGTCCTTTCATTATGTGTATATTTATCATGAATCTAATTTTGATGCCTTGAGTGATATTCCAGAAAGGCAATAAATTGACAAGAGACACAGTGGGTTACCCAGTAGTAAGAGGTTGCATGATTGCATTCAATCTTTGATTAAAAAAAAATTATTTTATTTTCTAAATTTTTTTGTAAAGTTTAGTCTTACCAAAAGCATCTACGACCCTGGACATTGCTTGGTAGTGCACTCAGTTTAAACAGCAAGTGCTGACTTTTTGCATGGAAAGCGCTTCAGAGTCGAAGGAGTCATTTTGAATTTCATTATTTGTAGACCTGACAATATTTACTGTATTATCAATGATTGTTTTCTTTATTGATAGTAAGGACAAATAAATCTTCTTTTTTTTTTTTTTTTTTTTTTTTTGCAACGTGATTGGATGTGCTATAGTGCAACAAAGGTTTTGCAGACCAAAAGGAGGTTACTGTATAATATTCATTTACAATTCACTATATAAATAACTACACAAATAATTTTTAAATATAATCAAACTAAAATAAACCTCTGTTCTGTGGATGGTAGTGTTTAATACATTTTATATTTTGTATAGTGATTACAAGCCTTTTTTGTTTCTTTAAAAATCAGCAGCTGTTTAGTATAATTCTTAGTATTATTTTGTTCTTTGCTCAATACAATTTTCTGCACGCTTTTGTGATCTGTGTTTAAAACCAACATTGCCAACAATGCAGCTTGAACTTAAGCTTGTTATTCAAAATAAATATTTAATTTTTTTATTGCTCTTGTATAAGTGCATGAACTTTTTTGATTCCTATCTGAATTATTCACTAAAAGAGGAGAAATCCTAATTTTTAAAATTTATATTGCATGTGTGATTATATTGATAATTGCGATCACTCCTTGAATCAGTTCTCCAAGCTGTGATGTCCAGTGGTAACCTCGAGTACAGCTGAGGGCAAGTAGGTTATCTCCAAGTATATTACCCACTTGATTTTGTTTATTTTACTTACCAGCACCAAGTCTGCAACATTTTGAATTGTTTCCCCTGCAAGTGCTGCTGTGCCTGCTGTCAGCAAGAGGAGGGCTCGTGGAAGGGATGCTGGAGCCCCTGTTAGCCCGGCCAGCACGGGGAGCTGCCCCTTGCAGCAGCCTCACCGCTGACCCCGCTCTGCCCTGACACTCCCTGCTGTCCTGAGCTGCGCTGAACCCGCTCCTGAAGCTTCTCCCAGGTTCTGGAATTTCCTCCTTGATATTCAGACCAGCAAGAAGAAAATCTTGGATAATTGTTACTGCAGCAAGAATTACAAAGGCTTCCTCCTATAAAAAACGAGTTACTGGGTCAGATCGAGTCTTGCATCATGCACGGTTTAAATTTCCAGTCTTCCTCTAATGGCATCTCTGGCAAACCTTGGCTCATCTTTTTTCCACTCAGCAGTGTTTTTAACAGACACCTTTTGCAATGCTAGAATGTTTGGGTTTTTTTTAATTCCCCCTTGTGAATGGCTTAAACCACACAGTCCCTCACGCTCCTTTTCCTGGAAAAGAAGTCTGAGAGTTGTGGGTTCACCACAAAACCTCAAAGCAGTAACCAAGTTTTTGACTTTGCTTTGAGAAAAAACCCCAAAAACTGTTAGGTTTTTCATGGCAGTTCTGAAAATAAAGTATCAAAAACCACTTGTGCAGAAAATACTGATTTAATTCTTCCCCCCCCCCCCCCCCCCCCCCCACTGTTTTGTGATGTTTGTTCTGTTCATTTTCTCTATGGTCGTGGGCAAGACTGTATCTATATAGGTTATTTTAGTTTTAAAAAACCCTAAGTAGATCAAATGGGTGCAGAACAGTTGAGTTCTGCATGGGAGTGCATGCAGAAAGGTCAGCTGTAGTTGAAACTGGCGCTGCATGTGTGTCCATTCCCCTCCGGCAGAAGGAGGTCCCTGTCGGTCGATGCTGTTGGGTTTTTTCACTCGTTGTGATAATGGGTTCATCAGCCAGGTGTGAAACCAACGCCTGTCCTTGCCTAGACGTGCCCTGAATGGCAGAAAGTCCATCTCCAAGGAGGCTGCTTATCTCTGGATTTTGGAGGAAGATTTCCTATCGCGGCCGCTGGAGGCAGCTACGAGGACAACCCCTCGGGTGAGCCGGTTTAAAAACCTCTCTCCCAATGCTTCCTGATGGCTGGAATTTACATCCCAAAGCGCTTCCTGGGGCGCTGCTGAGTGGGTGATGATAACTTGGGAAGTTCTCTGTGAGCATCACTTTTGTTGACCAAGTTTTATGATTTGTTTTGCTAAATCAGAGATTGTAGATCCCAGTGAGCAGGAGGATATATTGTAAGGGACTGGCAAGTCCTAAATCCTTCACTATTAAGCAAAACGCTTAGAGATCCTTCTTAAATGAAAGGGGGTTTGAGATGCTGGTGTCAAAAAGCTGTGAGAAAGCAACAGTGAACAGTTGTTTTTAATAGCCTCGTCCAGTCATTTATACAAACATATTGTACTTGGTTTGCATACACAGGAATCTCTGCATGCACCAGCTCCCATTCCTGCTTATAGAACTCCATCCAAGTTGTGAAAAGAGTGGAGAAAAAAAAACTATCTTTCTTTGAAAAGAAAGCATTGAATAATCGAAATATTCACTAGCTAATCAACACATTTGATAAGTAGCTTATGTTTTTGGAAAGTTTCTAACAGTTGTTGTTCTTAAGCCTGTTGTTTTCCTAAGCGTTTTGCTTTTCTCCCTGCATCAGGGAAAAACAACACTTTAAATCTGTGGCGGTATATAAAGCGAGAATATTTTGGCCCTTTTTCTTAGGTATTTTTTTATTTCATATTCTGCTCTAAATTCAGGATTAAAGCTTTTCTAATAAGGAGATAATGAAATGTGACTGCTGCAGTGAGAGGGCAGCAAACCTGAGTGTGGTGGGCATGGTGGGTGATATTTAGTGCTTCACTGATGTTTCACTGGAAGTCAGGTGAACAGCTGGGAAGAGCCACCTGAGTTCATGTCTGCATTCTGACCACAAGATATGATTGCAACCCCTGTGACTGGTGCTGGAAAAGGGGAAAGGTAATAAAATACCCTTTTGTTCAGCCCTTTGATAGGTGTTTTTCCCAGATGGGTGCTCATGAGGGAGAATGGGAACCCTTTTGGGAGCTGTGGACATCAATAAGAGCAACGTGTCCGTGAGGGAGACTTTTCCTTTCTGGCTCACTGGCATTGCAAGAGCCAACCACAACTGGGGTTCTTACACTCTCTGCTCAGAGCACTGGTGGATCCAGCTGTCTCTGGACATCCAAAGGGATGTGTCAATAAGGAATGGGTGGGCACCTCCAGCTGAGTAGTCTGGGACAGATGCAGAGAAGCCTGGCAGTAGCTCCTCCTTAGGATAAGGGTTGGCCAAAGCTTGGAATTCAGCAGGGGGCAGGAACTAAAGGCAGAGAATCATCGAGACCCTTGACCCTTTCCATGTCCTTTGTCACTATGCCCCTTGTTTTGTTCTCTGATTAATCCATATCTCCCTTTCCCTCCTTCTCCCTTCTGCCATCCATAGAAGCCCTTCTTGACTCCTCTGGTGATGAGAAATGAACCTGCACGTTGGTGGTGGATTTTGTTGTTATTGTCTCATCAACATCTGTTTTCCCTGGCATCTCAGTTAAAAAAGCTAATTTTGCTGAGTTGGAGCAGCTGCCACTTCTCACCACAGTAAATTAAGCTTTCAGAAGACCTCATTTTTGGAATTACAGTTCTGATCATA
The DNA here is from genome assembly GCA_039654755.1 of Calcarius lapponicus. Classification (NCBI taxonomy): domain Eukaryota; kingdom Metazoa; phylum Chordata; class Aves; order Passeriformes; family Fringillidae; genus Calcarius; species Calcarius lapponicus. The sequence continues at coordinate 12,598,524 of CM077463.1, forward strand.
ATGTGGATTTTAATAGTCAATTGAGATGCTTATTAAATTATAAGACTGTGCATTAGGAATGTTCCTGTGCTGCTGGAGGAATCTCAATCGTTTAGTTTTTATTAGTTTTGTGATTTAATGAACAGAAAACATTAAAACAAAAAGCCAAATGCAAACCATCTGTATAAAAATGTTCTATAAAATTCAGGAAACTGACAGACATAGCTGTAAAAGTACTTTGCAAAGACACAGCCTCTCTTAAATGCCATCCATTTTAATACAATGATTAATGCCACCATCAGTTTCCTTAACAAAGAAAATTTCTGCCTTGTTTCTTTTACTGGGTTCATGACATTCAGCCTGTATTTCAGTGATGCTTATCGATGGATTTGAAAATTATTCACTCTGGACTGTTTAGATGCAAAGGATGGGGGTTTTTTTGGGTGTCTAATTCCAGGGGGTGTGGCTACACCACCAGCCGCCTCCTGTCACTGCGTGGTGCCGGCAGTGCCAGATCGATTTTTGTTGTGTTAAAGTTCGATCCCTCAGCAGGAGGGTACAAACACAGGGCAATGACCTCAGCCACCCGCTGCTCCTGCCAACGTGGGAGAGGTGTCCTCGATTCTTTGGGGTGTGGCAGAATACAACAGGGCAGTCCAGTGACCCGGGAGTCAGTGGTATCGAGATTGACAGAGAGGCTGTATGTAAAAAGGAATAATAGTAATTAATGCACAGAGATATTGGGGGGTTTTGAGGCTCTTCTTGTTTAAAAATGCATATATTAGGAAAGGATTCTTCATCCAGAGGATGGTTGGGCACTGGGACAGGCTCCCCAGGGAAGTGGTCACAGCACCAAGAAAGACACAACCAAGAAGGCTGACAGAGTTCAAGAAGCCTTTGGACAACATTCTCAGGCACAGGGTGGGATTCTTGTGCTTGTCTTGTGCTGGACTTCAGGAGTAGGACTGATGGTTCTTGTGGGTCCTTTCCAACTCAGGATGTTCTACGATTCATATACATTTATGTACATGTGTATTATGTGTATATAAAAGCATCTTAAGTTCTCCTAAATCAGTACAGCCAAATCCCTACTTTTTGTTCATTTTTACAGGTATGAAAGACACCCTTGCATAAAATGCTGTCAAACATGTATCTGTGGAAGAAATATCTACATTGCAAACAGGTCCATGCCACAACAGGCATGTGTAGTATTATTCTGCTTCATCTATTTGACAGGGCTTTTACCTAAACTTTGAAACACATGAAATTTATTGAGGTTCCTGTTTCAGTTTGGATTGTGAAAGCAATTGCAGCATAGATCTAAATTATATATAGGCCTTTCAATGCAGTTATAATTAGGAGTTCAGTAATAAAGCTATTAGTCTAGTTGCTTTTTTTCCCTGTTCCCCCTCACTAGTTTGATTTGAGGGACTTTTATTAACTTTCTGTTTTCTTATGACTAAGAGCTTTCCTATGGCTCAGGAGTCAAAGGTCTGATTTTATTGGCAATGAAGGGTGCTGTCACTGCTGCTGCTGTTGTACTGTCACAGTGCCTGTACTCTTACCTCTGTGACTACACAAAATCGTTTAGAAAGGTTTTCCTGGGTTCCCAACCTTGTTTGTCCCACTTCTGGGAACAGCCTGTTCTGTTATGCCCCTGAAGGGAGTGACTCCACCAAGCATACTGTAAGAGCCATAAACACGAATGCACCACAGACCAGAGCAGTTTGTAAACCTGCTGCAGTTTATTTAAATCAATGGGAGTTTTGCCACTGAGTTTTAAAGGGAACCAGCTTGATACAGGTTATGTACAGAAACCCTTCCTACCCATGCCTTGGCTCCTGTTCATCTGCAGCACTAACAGGAAACTTAGTGTATTGACAGCTGAGTTTTTGATCTACCAACATGTCAGCCCAGATTCCAGCAAAACCTGTTGCAGAATGGGAGTTGAGCTTCCTAAAGCAGCTGTAAGCAGAATTTTGCTGCACACTCTGTCATCATGGGCCTGCCTGGAGCTACAGGAGACTTGTGATGGTGCCTCTTTGGGAACAGGGCCTGGACTGCTCATGAACCAGGGTTTTATGGACAACCTGGCAGATGTGAGATCTGTTTAAACACCGAGGCTTGCAAGAATCTCTCCAAACGTTTTCATGGAGGGATGAGGCGAACTCTGACGGTCTCCTTAGAGACGGGAGGTAAGGCATCGATCCATGCCGGCCTCAAGAGTGCATTGTGCCAAGCGCTGCACTCCACACGGGGCTGATGAAATTCACTGCTGGCAGAGAACGGGAAAAAGAGGGGAAGCGGGAGGACGAACACAAAGAAATCTGCACGGAAAATTCCAAGCTCTCCGCACGCCCGGCCTGGCCTCCCTCAGGCGCTTTCCCCGGGGGTGCTGCCGACCCGCGGCTCCGGCGCTCTGAGGGCGCGGGGTCCCTCACGGCCTCCTCCCGCCCCGCACACCCATCGCACCGCGCCGTCCGCCGGGATCCGGGCTCCGAGGGCGCCCGGCTCCGCCCTGGCTTCCCTCAGGCCCTTCCCACCGCCGTCCCGTGCCTCCCGGCTGACCCGGGGCTCTGAGCATGCGGGGCCCCGGCTCCGCCCCGGCCGGGACAGCGCTGAGGCCGCCCGGGCGTCATGGAGCGGCTCGGGGAGCGGCTGGGGGAGCGCTCGGCGGCGCGGCTGGACACCATCCTGCGGCACCTGTCCCCGCGGCTGGCAGCGGCCCCGGCTCCTGTATCCTTCTGCTGTGGGATCGGGAAGGGGCGGCAGCAGCGCTTCAGCCCCCCGTGGGTCGGGGCCCCGCTTGCCCCAGCCCGGCGCGCTTTGCCCCCCGCTCCGCCGCCCTTGTGGGCCCGTGGTGTGTCCGAGAGGGACACCGGGCTGGCAGGGACACACAGGGCGATCCTCCCCTGTGCCTGGTGCTGGAGGACAGCGCTTCCTGGCAGCCCCGAGTGGAATTTCGGGGTCACTGCCTGCCCACCCCAAAGCCTCTCCCTGAGCTTCAGCCCCGCAGGCTGTGGGGAGCTGGGGTGCGGATCCTGGCCGTGCCCCCCAGCACCCGGCCAGAGGCTTCCCTGCAGCGAATTCTCTTCCCAGAGATTCAACTCCGCATGACTTACAAGTTGCACGGCAAGTCACAGATTTCGCTGAAAGGTACAGACTGGACTGGTAGAGCAGCAGCAGGAAAAACGTCAAGGTTTGGTTTGTGAGTGGGATCCGAGGTGGAAATGGCTGCCAACATAAGGCAAAGGAAACCTGGGCACAAATAAGTTTTTGATATGTCCCATGGTTCAAAAACTTAAATGGAATCTGCTTGCTGAGAATATTTTTAAAGCTGCTGTCAAAAATGTTGCTTTAAAAAAGCTTTTTCACAGAGCAGAATACTAACAAGTTACCTCTGAATTATAATACATAGAAGAGGTTGTGATCAAACAGGATGTACAAGTCCTCAAATCGATTAAAAACAATAAAATTAAAAATATGAAGGCAGATGGATAGTTGTTGACTCAGACTGGCATGGCACAAGTAGGAACACAAAATTAGGAATAAATTATAGGAAAAACACCCTGGTTGTAACATACAGGAAGTAAGGAGAGGTGCTGCACAACCTGTTTGTGTTTAAATCTGGGTCATGATGCAAATAGCTTTGGACCAAAACCGACTAAGCTGGGCTGGAGCAAGAAAGGTGTGTGGGTAAAATAAATTACAGACTAGTAAGAATGATTTATTTGATACATCAAATGGTACATCAGTTCACTGGTTTTGTTTTAATATCTGTGCCTCGTGGTTTCAGTTGTCCAAGCAACCCAGACTTGTTCTCTGAATGTGGTAAAGTGTCCAGAGGAAAACCAGTGAGAGGAAGAGGCACTACAAAGCCTGGGAGGAAGGTGCTGAAGTGGAGTCTAGCACTGGGTGGGCTTGTCTGTTGTCCCCCCATTGGGGAGGTGGAGGTGCTGAGGAGGGCCCCGTGCTGGGGTTCAGCCTGTGCCTGTGTCTCCATCAGCTGACTGTGGACATTTAGGAGCCTGAATGATCAGCAGTCCCATATTCACTGAAATTAGGCCTGAAATGTGGTGTGTGAAGCACCTGCTGTGGCAGCAGGTCCCCCATGTTCTTCTCTCTGTCTTCCACCCGGTTCCCAGCACCTTTTCCTCCCTCTGGTCATCATTTGTGCCGCACATTTTTGCATGTGTTGTTCTTCTCCCACTGTATGTGACTCTTGAAGCTTCCTGGTGTGGGGACACAACTGCTGTGATGAAACTTATTTCTCATTCCCAGAGCATTCATGGTTTTATGGGCAGTAGAGGAAAGGCAGTGATTTTCATAAAACCTTGAAGAAAACATGAATGTGCAGACCAAAATATCAGCATGAAAATACTAATTTTTGTTATGGATGACACTTCAGTACCATGCATAAAGCTCTTGTGAGGCTTCTTTAGCAGGTGGGGTTTAATTGCCCTGTTGATGAGAATGTGTGTCTGCATAAGAGAAGAAAAAAGCTTTTTTAAAACCTGTTGAAATGACTTAAAGTGGAGGACAAGCCCAAAGCTCTCCTCTCTTCCTGCTATCCCTGTCATTTGGAAGGGACCTGATCTCTGCAGTAACTGGAGAGATGGTGAGGGTTTGCAACACTCTACAAGAACATGAAACCTCAGGTTTACCTCTGATGCTTTATTGTTTCAGATTCTTTTCATTTATAGAATATTTTTTATTATAATTTACTGTTATGGAAGCAAAATGAAGAAGAATGTGGATTGAGTGTCCAGCACAGCACCTGTCTTTAAGATGAACAGCACTGTAGGATCGAGGACTCATACCTGTAGATAATGTTCTAATCTATTTTGCTTGACTGTATATTCCTTAATTCCCACCCCAGATAAGCAATCCTACTTCAGCCCAAGTCAGTGTTGCTCCTCATTCAGGGAGATTTTGGTAAGCTCCATCTTCCTTGGTAGAGATGAAAGCAAAACAACCTTCAGAGCTCAGCTCTTTCTCCCCCTTTTGAGAAGGATGAAAGTTTGACAAGAAAGTCTCACAGATATGTGTGCTAAGCAGAAAGATTTTTAAATGTGGGGTCTGATGAAGGCATAGAAATGAAAGCAAGTTTTGATATAGAAGAAAAGAATTGCTGAGCCAGTCTTACTGGATAACCAAGGAGCAAAGGGTTTGTTAGTTAGAAGGGGTTTTTATGACTTAGAGCAAAGGATAAACCCACCTCAAAAAAGAAAATGTTTTTACCAAGCAGAAAGACAGCACAGGCAAACAAGCCTGCCAATGTTGCAAGTAGAAGAAAGGTCTCAGAATTTTCCACTGCAAGAAAACTGAAAAACAACTTCTAGCTTAAACTGTAATGTACTAACTTTTAGTGATTGGAGAACAGTAACATGAATATGGTAATTACAGTAGTTATGATAGGCTATAGATAAAAGTTAAGGTACGGATTGGTTCTACTGTATTAAGGTGCTCAGCAAAGAAAAGTATAGAATGCAATGTAACCAAAATTAAAGGGTCTCCAGGCCTGCCTGCAGCTGGAGCTGACAGCTGTGGGCACAGGCTCTGTCACCCACGACCCTGGACTGCTGTAACCTCTTGGATGGAATAAACTGCATTTTGGAGAGCCCCTGGAGTCCCACATCCCTCATTCAGCTCTTACATTCCCCCAAGCACACCTGTTGGTCACTAGGCGTGGTTAACGTGTCCCTTGTGTCCCAGCTACACCCTGGACAACGATGTGCTGAGCACGGAGCAGAGGCAGTTCTATGAGGACAATGGGTACCTGCTCATCAGGAACCTCGTGTCTGACCAGGACATCGAGCGCTTCAGGTACAGCACTGCCTGATGGGCTGGGGGCAGCTCTGGGGAGCTGGAGGTCATTGGGTTCTTCCAACATGGATGTTCCCTCTGGTTTGCAGGAAGGAGTTCACCAGGATCTGCAAAAGAGAGGTGAAGCCACCAGGAGTTATGATTATGAAGGATGAGTCCCGGAGATCCGAGTTTGGTCAGTCTGAAAGCGTGGTTAATAAACTGCAGGACTTCCAGGAAGATGAAGAGCTGTTCAGATACTGCACTCTGCCTGAGGTAAAAACAAAGAGTGCTGGTGGTGGAAGAGCCTGTATGGAGGTGTCTGACCCTGCAGGTCACTCCCATAAACACACAAGTGAGGAAGGAAGATAAGTCAGCCTTTAAGAGTGTTCTGCATGAGCAGGGGATGGATGGAGGTTGGGGCAGAAGACTTAAAGCAGTGCTGCTCTGCCCCTGGTGTGGAGCCAGTCAGGAATGTGACTTGGCCAAACCATGCCAGGCCAGAGGGGCAGATCAGCCACATGTTCTGAGTGTGTTTTATCCAGGCAAACATCTGTCCCAGAGCAGGTGCAGCCTTGCAGCCAATATTCATGTGGCAGATACAGCTCTGTGGGAGTACCCTCCCCATCTTTTCCACCCCTCTCAGCAGCCTGCAGCACCATCCTCCCTCTTGGCCTCCTCCCACCATTTCCATTTGTGTGCCAAGCCAGATCCTGCCTCCTGTCCTGCATCCCTCCATCCTTCCCAACCTCCTCCTCCTGTACCCTTGTCCTCAGCCAAACATCCAGCTCCCAGTGCTTCCTCAGCAATATTTCTTCTTGTTTTTCATGTTTCTGATTTCTTTTCCTAATGTTTTTGTCTTTGTAGGTCCTCAAATATGTTGAGTGCTTCACAGGGCCAAACATCATGGCAATGCACACCATGCTGATAAATAAACTTCCAGATTCTGGTAAGGAAAACTTGGATTAGTGGAAAATGGATGAATTATTGTGTGCATGCCAGAATTGAACTTAGTGTTTTAGAAAAGCTGTAAAAAAATTAAACCCAAATAACATTGAAAATTTACAATGCCATTTTGGTGATAGTTTGTTTTCTTTTTACCTTGGTTTAATTAGACAAGATGAGAAAACACAGGAGAGTTTTGGAGTCTGCACAAAGTCTAAATAGTATGGCAAATGAGGCAAGCAGAAATATCCTAACTGTATCTATTTAAGGAACAAAATCAATGGCCAAATAAGTATATAAATTATATAAAAAAGGCTCTTCTGGTGTGGATGATGTTTCCATTTCCATAGGGGGAAAAATAATAAGCAAAACTTCAAGAATATTTATTTATGTTTAGACTTCATGGAAGAGAGCCTGTAGGGCAGAGTCTCTCTGTGGAGGCTGCAGTCCATAAATTGAGATTTTTTTTCCCCCTCTTTTAAAGAAAAAGCTAAATAAACATGAGCAGGGTGCAGCACAGACAGGGTTGGTTCTGCTTGCATCACAGCAGTACATCCAGTGCCTGCAGAGAGCACAGCTGTTGGAAGGTCTTTGTGCTCGGGAGGTTTGTGCAACACTGTGCTGGTTAAAGATCTCAAAACTGGAGAGCAGCCAAAATGAGTGATGAAAAATGTGTGCTGGTGGTAAAGGCCAGCAAAAGGAGCCTTCTGAGGGGTCATGGGCTAAGCAGCCTCCTGGCCTTCACTGTGTGACCCAAGAGCCACCACCATGGTCCATTTTGGCCTGGGATGGCAGCTTGGCTTGGCTTCCGTGGCTGGGCTGGAACAGGCACTGAGTACTCCAAGTGTCTCCAGCATCCTTAGGAGCTGCCCCAGTGGTTGAACAGAAGGAGAAGGCTGTGTCACATTGATGAGGCTGCAGGTTTCTGTCTGTGTTGCAGACCAGCAGACCTTCCTGCACCCCATGCATCAGGACCTGCACTATTTCCCCTTCCGGCCCGCATCCCGCATCGTGTGCGCCTGGACCGCCATGGAGAGGGCTCACCAGGACAATGGCTGCCTGATCGTGCAGCCAGGGACACACAGGACAGCCCTGAAGCCTCATGGCTATCCTCAGTGGGAGGTGAGGAGTCATGGAGGGCTTAGGAAGAGCGTGCAGGAAGGGGATGTGTTTTGGCTGGGAAGGACTCACTGTAAGGGGGGCACGTGCAGGTCAAAGTGAGGTTTTCAGTGATTTTTTTTCTGTTTATGCAAATACTTAACATTGATTTGGGAGAGAGTTTCTTTCATGACCTCACTCCATGTGACAAGGGTGGATTTGCCTCTGTTCCCACCTTCACCTGGAAAATGTCCAGCACGTTGTGGCATGAGAGTATAAACACATGCCAACATTTTCCACTGCCCTTGCCAAGTGTGGGGGCTCTGTCTCCTCCTATCAACTTGTTCCTGCCTGGTAGCATGTGTAGTCACAGACATCTTTTAGGAAAAATCCTTTCCTTAAGATTTTTCCTCCTTAGAAGCTGAGAGGCCTCAGGAACAAAATGTAAACGTTGATTATCTGCTGCTGTCGAATGCAACGGGTGGATCTGTGATTGGCCCATGTGGTTGTTTCTAATTAATGGCCAGTCACAGTCAACTGGCTTGGACTCTCTGTCTGAGCCACAAGCCTTTGTTATTCATTCTTTCTTATTCTATTCTTAGCTAGCCTTCTAATGAAATCCTTTCTCCTATTCTTTCAGTATAGTTTTAATATAATATATATCATAAAATAATAAATCAAGCCTTCTGAAAGCTGGAGTCAGATCCTCGTCTCTTCCCTCATTCTGGGACCCCTGTGAACACAGTCACAGTGTTCTATCCCAAAAAGGAGAAGTCTGACAGTAAACAGCTGGATGGAATAAAATACCAAGTGATATCTTCCTCTTAAGAGTGTGTGTTTACTGGCCTGGCCTGTCATTGGTGATGGCTATACCAGGAGCAGAAGGCTGGACTCCAGCAGTGGCATCAGGCCACCCTTGTGGGGTTTCCCAGTGCTCTTCACTATTCTCTCCAGCTGAGAATGTCTTTGTCCAAATCCAGCCGCAGAAAATTCAGGAAGTATCATTTTTCTGTATGTCAGGCTTGAGGTAGAAGGATTAGTAGGAAATAATCAGATTTTTAGCTTGGAGTGTGGAATATTCTCTCCAGGGGAAGGCAGATCCATAGCTGTCCCTGCTGTGCTCTGAGAATCAGCACTTCCTCTAATTCTAGCTGAGTGATTTCAGTTTAGCCTTTTTCTTTCCTAGGGTAAAACCAACAAACTTTTCCATGGGCTGCTTGATGAGGATGAGAAGATTCCCAAGGTTCATCTTGTCATGGAGAAGGGAGACACAGTGTTCTTCCACCCCCTGCTCATTCATGGCTCTGGGATAAACAGGACATCAGGTTTTCGAAAGGTAGGAAAACATCTCTTGATAGTTTTTTATATTCTTGATTTTGCTTTTTAATTATCCAGCTATCCCTCTATTTTTATCCCCACCGCCTTTGAGTCCTTTCTCAGTTCATGAATATGTGGATGAATGTTTTAAAGAGTTTTTATCTTCCTAATATACTTCAGCACTCTCTTGTTTATTTATTATTTTATTTTTAAACATCTGTCTTCTGTAAGAAGAGCATGCTGTGCAGCTGCTTGGGATAAACAGAACAGGAGTAGAAATTAGATGTTGAATCTACATTTAAATTAAAGCCTGTCTGGCTGTACTTGCTTTTCTGAAAGTTCCTTTCAGCTGTCCCAGATATTAGAACTTAACCTAATCTTTTTTCCCTGTCTTCTTGGTATCCCATCTCTGGATAATAGGAGTCTCCATCATTCAATAAATAATATTTTGCACAACCTATTTTTCTATAAAAGATTTGTTGGCATGCATGATTCTTTAACTGAAACAGGCAAAAGTGCCCTCCTTTGGAGGCCTGGTCCTGTCTCAGGAGGGAGTTATCCAGGCACTGCAGCATGGGCTGCTCTGGTTTTATTTTGGTTTGCCTGTTGTGTGGCTTGTTCTTTCAGGCAACTGTGGCAGTTTATTGGTGGATTCAAAATAAGTGGCTTGTGATCCTCTGGGTTCAGGAACTAAGAGCCCTTAGAGCACACACAGGTCTGCCCCTGACTCTCCCTATTTCCACTCCAGCTGCTGATATTCTGGGATCAAGCCGTAAAGCTCATGCTGAGGGAGTGAGGGGGAGAAGGGAGGGAAGAAGAGGGAGAGAAGGAAGTCAGCAGCAAGAGTATTCCTCCAAGGGGACACTCTCCAGAGCTCTTGGAAAGGAGGAAGGGTTTTGCTGGCATGATCTCTAAGGAAGGAGTGATGTGTCCACAATGTGGAATATAAGAGTTTTTCCCAGCAGTTGTTTGTAGTCAGTGTGACAGTGAGTGACACCCACTTTCCTCACACAGAGCATCAGCTGCCACTTTGCCAGCTCAGAGTGTCACTACATCGATGTCAAGAACACAACCCAGGAGCACCTGGAGAAGGAGCTGCAGGAAATGGTTTTCAAGAAATACAATGCAACTTCTGTGGACCTCAAGGTGAGACTTGGCTCAGTGCCCTTTGTTACAAACCAGGTCAGTTCCCTTTCCCAAGTCTCTCCTGTGGCACATTGGTGCTCTTTGCTGTGCCCAGCTTGGCAGGTCAGGCTGTACCAGGCAGAGGTGCTTGGCAAGATAAAAGAACTGATGTTCAGAGGATGACTGGCAGGCTTCTTTGGGGCCTTTTTCCTCATAATGCCTTGCTCACTGGCAGCCTCTTCACATCCCATGATCTCCAGAAATTCCTTCAGAAGCTCTGCTTGTAAAAAAAAAATGTGGTCATTTGCCCTGAATTCAAAACTATAAATTAGAATAAATTCAGTGCTTGTCCAGTTTTTATGTCCACAGTTCTTACGGTTCCCCCCCAGTGGTGGGTGGATTTTCCTTTTAAAACAAATAGCCACATCTGATCACAATTACAAATGGATTTTTTTTGCTTGAATATAATCCCACATCAGTTGTTTATACTCGAGGCTATAGCAGGTTTGTCAGCAGTGATACATATCTGCCTCAAAAAAGAAACGGGACTGATGGACTCTTGCTGAATAACTGAGACCATTGAGTAAAATAGAAAGCAAATGTGAATTCTTCAGGGATCCAGCCACTGAAAGAAAAATAAACCTTGTTACTGGGGTGAAAATGTTCTGAATATCTTAATCCACAGCAGTTCCCAAGCGTGTGCAAAGCCAGTATCAATTCAGTGAAGTCTAGATGTAAAAGCAGCAATTTAATTTTAAAATGTACTTGGTTTACAATATCTGGGGCGTTCTGGAGGGGGGGGGGACTTTGTTTTTCACTGCCACTGCAGGCCCCCAGCCAGGTATTAATTAGCATTTACTCCATGATTCTCAGGATCAATCACTTTATTATTCTATACTTACTAAGAAACCCATCACCATTACAGAGAGATACAGGTGGACCCAATTGGTCCTTCAATCCAAACACCATCACCATTGGCCAATTAAGAAACCACCCTTTGGTGAACAAATCTCCATAACACATTCCACGTGTTCACAACAACAGGTGGAGCAAGTGAAGATAAGAACTGTTTATCATTCTTTTCTCTGATCTTTTCACAGCCTTTCCCAAGATGATGCCTGGGAAAGTTGTGCCTGCTGCTCTCTGTGGCCAGAGAGCTGCTGCCACATTTCAACCTTGGTGTTTTTCTGTTGTTCTGTGTGTTTCCCCCCAGTGTGCCTGGGTGTGGTGGGGGTGCTCAGTTGTGTTTTGCAAGCTGATCTTTCATGGCTGTAAAGCCACAGCTTGCTTGGCTTTCAGTTCCTGGGGTTGTTTAGGTGCTTGGTGAAATCCAAAGGTTTGTGTAGTGAGGCTCTCTCCTTCTCCTGAGTGGAAATGAGGTTGTTCTTATAAACCCCAGAGAAGCCTCTGTGTTTTTGTGTAGCTTTAAGGATTGTTTTTAGCCAGAGTTGGAGCTTTCTCCCAGAGGAGTGCCCAGGTCTTATTTCACCTTCACAAGATGATAAGAACTAAGTAATCCTTTACTTGTATCTGTGTAAACTGGAATCCTGGTCACTTTTTTTCTGGCCCTCAAGGTGCTTTTTCTTTGTCTCATTTTTGTTTTGAAGGATATTTGGAACTTCCGAGCACGGCTCGTGCAAGGGGAAAGAATCAACCTGTAGAAGAGCAGGATGGAAAACATGGGCCTGAGAATGAGCTTCTCTGAGGGAAAAGCACAGACCCTGCCTGGGCAGGCAGAATTCTCTTTGCTGACCTCTGTAATGGTAACTTAGCCAAATGCTGCACTGCAAAATCAATCTATGCTAATTCAGAATAATTGCACTGAGCTTGGGCAGCTGATGTATGTCAAAGGAAACCTAACCTAGAAAAACAGATTTGCTGCAGGTGTCTTAATCAAAGTCTTGAAAAAACACTTAGATTTTCTTGGTGTTTTCATTCTTGTTTCTTAAAAGTTTTTAACATGACACAGCTTTAGAATGATGCTATACCAATATAGGATTTTATGCAAGAATTTCCAGTATTTCCAACTTCCTTTTCTGTGCCAAAAAAAAAAAAAAAAAAATCAGTTTCAGACAAGCCCTCAGTGACTTGGGGAGTTACTAGTGTAGCTGATAAAGATGTGGGTGTTGGTACCAGCAGAATCAACGGTGTAAGGAAGTGGCTAAAGAGAAAGCAGCAACCACTCACAGAGAAAAATGGGATTTATGGACAGGAATATGATTGCTGGCAGAGCTCCTCAAGCATGGCTTGGCGTGGCATCACCTGACCAGGCAGCTCTGGCACAGGTGAAATATGAGTCTGACAGTGTTGGGAGCTACTGGGCCAGCAAAGCAGCCTCCCACTGGCCTTGCACAACTGATCCAAGGCTGTGTGAAGTGAGGGAATCCTGTGAGTCTGGCAGGTCTGGGAAAAGGAGCCTTTTGCTGCTGCCAGGTTGAGGAAATGTTTGGATGCTCCCCGGGACGCAGTGGTGGCAGGATGGAATGATGCACACTGAAATGATCCTCTTGTCTTTGGCAGTGTTTTTCCTTGCTTTCTGAAAGATTCTTTCACTTTCAGAATCTATTTTTTGAAATAAAGAATAAACCAGAGTGAAACTGCACTCGAGGGCTGTGTTTGTGTCATTGCTGCTTCTCAGAAACTGGTGCTGGGGGTGTTGTTGAACAAAGCATCAATGCTCAGCTTGTTTCCACTCCCCCCAGTCCACCCAAAACAGGACCAAAGGCTGCAGTGATAGGCTCTTGTGGCACCTTCTGCCTTGTTTTGTGATTCTTCATCTTCATGCAGCATCTCTAAGTTCTCTTGTTGGTTTGTTTTTTAAAGAAGGTGAGGTTTGAGCATAGTTAAGTATTCATCCTACACCTTTGGTGCTGGAGTGAGGTGTCTGGGCTGTGGTTCCCACCTGGAGCCAGCCATAACCTCTCAGCAGCCTCTGGTTTGACCACAACACCAAGAAGTCTGATCAGGGGTCACTTAGGACAGACCCCCCAGCCTGGCTCAGTGAGTGATTTTGGGTGTCCTGGTTTCCCATGCCCTCTGTAACCCTGGCAGTGATCAGCTCCTGTGGAGAGCAAGGGCCCAGGTATGTGATTCCAGTGAGTTGGAGATCCCTCTGGTGGCTTTGCTGAGTCCCTTCCATGGGATTTTTGGGAGAACTTGGTGTATTCTGTCTGGTTCACAGCACAGCATTGATGGAGAGACTTCTCTGTCTGGCATCACTGGTGGAGCTGGGTTGCCTGCAGAGGGAGCTGTGACCACAGAGGAGAGCTACAGGTGTCACATTCCCAGTTTCAAGACTGTTTCTCTTACTGTAGCTAGGAAAGAAAAGAAAAGGAAGTTTACCTTTGTTTTTAAAAATTTATGCACCTCTGCCTATGGATTTCAGCTTACAATTGCCTCTTTCAGAAGAACAAACCCATCAACAACCTCAGAGGTCATCTAAACTCGGCACCTGATGAGAGAATTGTGTCCTCATTCCTTCTCACACCTTGTTGGGTAACCTCCCTCTGGGGCAGGCTGTGCTCTCTGCTGGGCAGAACAGTTGGATGAAGCTGGATTCTCCCAGAATGGATGTGTGGTGTTCATGGAAATCTCCTCTGTAGTAATAATACCTTTGAGAAATAAACTTCCAAATCCATTAGGCAGAGCTTCAAGGGACAGGGAAATGCAGAACCTGTTGAAATGCTTGGGTTGCTGCGTATTTTAGCAGCACTTACCTTATTAGAAAAGTTGCTTGAATTGAATCAAATTAAAAGCAAAATATTTATTTTTTATAAAGATTTAATTACAAAATTTTTATATTTTTAAAATTATTATTATTTTTATATATTTTTAATGAATATTTATATTTTATAATAGTGTGTTTTAGTTTAGCCCTGGCTTGGTGGCATGTTTCTTATAATTTGGTTTGCTGTACACGTTCAGGTTCACATGTTGGAGGTACTAAATTGATACTCCTAAATTGATGTCACAGCATGTTACATCTAAAACTTTCTTCCCAGCTAACTTCATGTTCCAGCAGGTTAGGTTAACCATGTTAGCCCTTCTTGGATGATTTTTTTTAATAGCAGCATCCAAGTTTCAAAAAGGCCATGTAAAAATTAGACATCTGGCTGCTTATTTGCCCATCTGCAGTTGCATGAAGCCCCAGTGTTTCAGACACTTTTTTTCTGCCTTGACATTTCACATGTGTTGAAAACAAAGGCCTCCTGGAGCTTGGTAAAAGACAATAAACACAGAGAAGATCTTCTGCTCAGAATTTATGTGCTATTTTCCAGACCAAGAGTTCAGAAATGTCAGATTTAGTCTGACTCCTGACCTTGCTGACAGCGGTTTGCACGCTCAGCGCTTTGATGTGAAGACACTGGGTAGGTGCCAAAGGAAGGATTTTGAATCCCAGCTTTGGCTTCTGGTGCTGTAGATCAAAGTCTTACTTCATGCAAGAGAAATGGGGAGGAAAAGCAAGTTTAATTAACTACATTATAGTTTTTTCAGAGTAGATTTGACGCTATAAGCCGATCTGGGATGTGGGAGATCCTTTTCCAGCAGTCATTTATAATCAAAGTGGCAGTGAGTGATGCCCAGTGTCCTCACACAGCTGTCACCTCACCAGCTTAGAGTGCTACTACAGGGATGTGAAGAACATGATCCAAGAGCAGCTGGAGAAAGAAGTAATTGAATTTGGACATGCAAAATATAAAACAGTTTCTGCTCCAGACCTTGTGCTAATCTTAAATCACTACCTTATCTTGTAACTCACAAGTAATTTTGCCCTTTCTGCTAAGGCTTCTTGCTGCCTGCCTGTGCTGGAGAAGCACCCTTGCTCCACAGACAGCCCCTTCACATCCCTGGAAATCAGCCCAGGAGCTCTGCAAATCCAGCTCTACTCATCACTGTTCCCACCTCTGTGCTGCCAGATTTGATTTCATCCATGTTCTTTGCTGTATTTTCAGTGGAAATTACCCCAGGTAGGATGAGCTTGTGCCAGCAGGTGTTTAGAGAAGAGGGGCTGTTATTCAATCCCTCTGTAACTGGATTTGCAAGAAGAGGACATAGTTTGTAAAACACCCATTTGAGCACATTCTCTGCTCACCACATCAATCCAGTGAGCCTTTTGGCTTACACCAAACAGGGTTCTGTGCCTTGGAGCTTGTAGCTTTTAATTTAATTTAGTGTTGTCTGTCCATTTGTGTTTGAGAATTTGAAGAGACAGTGAATAAATTAATGGGTGTTTTTATGGCCAAACAGATCTGCTCCTACCAGGAAGAAGCAGGAAACACTGCATTCAAAGATGCTGTTCTCTAGGTTTGCTGTTTTGTGGGTTTTTAAATGCAGTAGTTAGGAAGAAATGAGCAAAGGTAGTGTAAGGAAAAAGAATCAATCTTTAAAGTGACCTCTGAAGACCAGGATGGAAAACCTGTGCCTGAGCATCAGCCTGAGGAGCCAGGTTCGTGTGCTTTTGCCCCCTGTGTAAGGAACTTGCCCCAAATGCTGCATTACAAAAGTATTTCATGCTAATACAAAATAGGTGCAGCAAGGCTGAACACCTGATGGACTTCAAGAAAACCTGACCTACAAAATCAGATTGCTGCAGCTAGTTTAGGTAATCAGATGATTACCTAATAATAATAATATGGTGAGTTGTGCATTACATTTTTTTTCTAGTCATTTTCTTGATATACTTTTGGGCTGATACTCCATTAATGTAAGATTACTAATAATATAGTTGGTAAAATCATACTAAAATTCCATGTGTTTTTAGTTTTTAACATCCTTCTGCACAAAATGAACCAGTGAATGAGTTTCAGTGTGAGCTTACATGGGAAGTGATTGGGAGAGCTGATGGAGAATGTGGATTTTATTTTGTTTTTGAAATAAAGATTAAATTGTAGCAAAACCACCTTTAATGGCTGCACTGGATTATTTCTGTGGCTCAGAAATTCTCTTGTGGCTTGTGTGGCTGAATAACCAAAGTGAACCCTGGAAAGGCAGGTGCTGGGTCTGAGGCAACTGAGGCAAACACCGGGGTGCTGCAGTTGACAGTCACCCAAAAATCCAGTAACTGCTGGTCCTGCAGGATGTTTGGGCCAAGCCAATTTTGGAGACAGCTTTGGGCAAAGCACGTGCCAGTATCTCCTCCTCTCCTTGCTATGACCATACTGAGTGATCCCAGCTTCCCTGTTGTTAGAGGAGAGTATTCAGGAATTGGGGTAGTAGTGCAACCTCTGGCACAAGAAAAGCATCTCAGAACAGTGAGGCACACAAATTCCAATACATCCATCTCCCCCCCTCCTTGTTTACTGCTAGAACTTTAGCAAAGGAACTGGTTTGGTTTCTTCACCCTATTTTTGCATACAAGCATTGCTTTCACTCCCATGGAGATACATGTCTTACATATCCCAGTCCTGGGGGCATTTATAAAAATAAAACATTAACCTTCCGTTGACATTTTAATTTCTGCAGAATCTCCTTTCCCTGGGCCCAAGAGACAGGAACTGGCAAAAGTGTGAAGCTTTCAACATGCTGGCTGAAGGCTGATACCAGCGTGGAATTCCATGGTGGTTTTGGGGACTCCAGGTGAGAAACTCCTGTTAAATCTGAATGAGCAAATTCTGTGAAAGCTGAAGTAACAGATCACAAACCAGTTCCTTTTGGTGATTCAGCACTGAGCTTGTAAAAAACCAAAGATGTTGAGGAAGCAACTCATCTTCTTCCTCAGAGAAATACCATGCAGAGCCAGGGAGTGTTTTAATCTGTACTCTATTTATTCTGAATGAGGAATCCACAGATGTTGCCAAGCAATGTCACAGTTACTGATTCTGTCCCCTAGCAGTGACACCCCACTCAGCAAATGGTACCAACAGGAGACTGAAATCAATGCTACAGGCCAAGCTGCACCAATAAAAGCACCAGTAAGAGAATGCTGAGGTGAATCTGTCCAGTGCTTCAAATGAAGTCACTTATTTCTCTTCCAGCCCCTGTGCAAGCAAACAAGAGGCATTGACAAGACCACTGGGACATGTGAGATGTTTAGGGGCACTTTGATCAAATCAAGGTTAGGGGGGGTTTAGGCACTTATAAATATCCTGTGATCCTACTGGGCATGAGCTAGGGGCAGGAAAAGGCTCAGGTCCAGGATAAGCTGGTTAAATGCCCCAGGCAGCCCTAGAGATGTGCTGTCAGAAAAATGCCTGTATGGAGACAGCATTTCTCAGGAGCCACATCTTAGAGGGAGATTTCATCCTGCTTGGTCTGAGACGGTTCTGTTCCTATTTAATATACTAGAAAAAGGGTAAAAACCTTTAAATATAATCACTCAGCTCTTTAAAACCACTCACAAAGTGGTGCCAGATTCATTAAAATGTTTGTAGCCGCAAGAGCTCTGTAGTGTGGATGGTGCTGGGGCACAGGGAGCTCTGAGTTTCCAGCACAAACACTGCTGGCTTGCAGGGCCAAAGCCATGGAAGGGTTTTGTACCAGCTAAGCCAAGGAAAAATTCAGGACATTGGTTTGACATCTATTTCTAAGGGTTCAGAGTGAGTAATTTTGAAGCCAATGGAGAATGCTCTGTGCCTACAGCCCTCTCACCCCCCTTTTTGTCCAAGAGCTGAAGACAGGTTGGCATGAACACATAAGGGTATTAATTTCATAAGTGCTTATGGAATCTACAGTCATTCCCATTCATGATGATTTGTCACCTAATAGTGAGGTCACTCTTATGTTGTTAGCTGGAAAGAACAGGCATGACTGTGTCTTTCACATGAAGTCTTCAATTAAAAAAGATCAAAGTTCAATATCCATGCAGCAGCCTGGCAGACCCTTGGCAGATGATCTTTTCATCAAAAACTGGTTCCCCTACTGATTCATCACTAAAACTTGAATCCTCTTGGCAGTCCAGTATAAATGTGTTTCAGATACAAAAATCCATCCATATGTTATGGAAAAAAGCAACTCCAGGTCACTTAAGACTATTGAGAAATTTTGGTTGTTCTTCTCCTCTTGGTAAAAGCGTTTCTCCACCAATCTTCGGACCTTTTTTCTCCTGGAAACATGAACCATGGAAAAAAGAATTTAAATGTGTGGTAGGATCTCCCAAACACTTCTCTGGCAGAAATTGTGGTAGGGCTAAATTACCTGACTAACACTGACAGACCCTCTAGGCACCTTGACATTCTGAATTCTTACAACTTTGTTCAAATGCAATTTCCCCACGGTTAAATATAACAAAGCTTTGAGAACAGAAAGCAAAAAGTAGAAGTGCACTATAACACAGCCTGCAGGCACCTGTGTGTACCTGACAAAATGCAGAGCTGTTGGCTTTGCTGGGAGCTCACAGGGGCACAGAACCAAAGAGAGGGGCAGAAGCACCACAGGAAGCAGCCTGAGTGCTGAGGTGCTCAGAACTGCTGGCTCACACTTACCTTTAGCATCCCATCTCGCTCCCACTTGAAGAGGCCACAGTTACTGAAAGATGAAGATGGCATGTGAGGATCACTGTGCTGTGTTTGCTACACAGCATGAGGGGATCCTAAAGTAGCCCCACACCCAGCCCATGCTCCTTGGCACAAGGGCTAACATTCCCCTTTTAGGACATGGTTATGTGACTCACAACAAGTTACTTGTGAAGGGACAGTACCTAAGTCCCAGTCACTATTTCATGAGGCTCTTTTCTTACCTGCAGGGCTTTTTTGGAAGCCTGTCAAGGGAAATAGCTCTGCTTCCACAAGGACATTTGAAAAATCTCTTGATGGCATCATGCCAGAGGTAGTTGTGGTTATCCTGCACACAAGTGTCCAGAGGCTTGAAATAGGTGTAATTACACTGTCAGGGAGGAGAGAGAGAGTGTATGAGACCTGTTCTGGGGGCTGGTAACAGCTGAATGTT
The DNA here is from genome assembly GCA_039654755.1 of Calcarius lapponicus. Classification (NCBI taxonomy): domain Eukaryota; kingdom Metazoa; phylum Chordata; class Aves; order Passeriformes; family Fringillidae; genus Calcarius; species Calcarius lapponicus. The sequence continues at coordinate 12,617,676 of CM077463.1, forward strand.
CAGAGGAAAGCATCCCTGTCCTCTCCCATCTTGAGGAGCCCAGCAGTTGGATCACCACCCCAAGCTTTGTCACTGCTCCTTCTAATGCCATCCTCCCCTTGCCACCACCCTGTGGTCCTGCTCCCAGCACTTCATGGGACACAAGTGTCCGTCCCTCTGTGCAATCCCAAAACAGGTAGGCAAGGCAGCAAGAGGGAAAGTTCAGCAGGGGCTGGAACTTTGGAAGTGGGAGGGATGCTTCCCTTCCTCTCAGTACATTTGGGACAGTCATAAAACTTCACTCCTCTTCCTGATGGCAAAATCCCTGGAAATGCAGGTAGAGGATTCCCACCCAGTGTTAATGTTTTCAAGGACTTTGCTTATTTTTTCATGATATATGGGGAACAAAGCACTTAATGAAGAAGCAGAGAATTTCAGGAACCACTGGCATAAGCACTGAGCTGAGATGTTGAGCACAGCACTGAAGCCTTGCCATGTCTCAGTGACTCTGTGCACAGGCTGCTCTCAGCAACAGGCACGAGGAACAAAACACCAATCCCTGCACTGGACCACAGCCAAGAGAGTGGCAGATGGGAGTCTGCAGGGTAGTCCTGCACCATTTTGTAGGATCCATGTTCCACTCCCCTGCTGGTACCCTGGCTCCCCTTCACTCACTGTTTTACATGTCACAACTCGGCATTTCACTGCTTTAATGTTCCTCATCTTCTCCTCCAGTTCTTCCTTTTTCACCAGAGGCTGAAAGTATTTCTCCTGCAGTTCAGCCTCAGCCTGTGGGGCACACAAAATGGGTTGTGAGGACACAAAGAGGGGAGAAGCCACTCCATAAATGGCCCAAAGGCCTGCTTGAAGCAGACTGCAGTCTGGGAGCAGAGAAACACAACATCTCTCTTGTTTCAAACAAACCATTATTGTACACATGCTGTAGCTCACAGCACTGACATGAGCCAGCTCTGAAATGCACGAGTGGGAAGGTTTAACAACAGCAGGAAGTACTGAAATGAGCACATAGCCACGAGGACAGTGCAGAGAGAAGTCAGGTGGGCAGATGGAATTAATGGAATGGGTTCTTAGCCAGAATATTACTCCTGAAAAGACCTTAAAACAACCATGACTTCATGCCAGTAAGTGTCCAAGACAAGAGCTCTGTGCGACTGGAGGTGCTCTAACCCTGGGGAAGTGCTCAGCAGAGACCCCCCCCCAGTGTGACAAACCCAACCTCTCAGCTCTGCAGGGCACTTGATGGCATTTCACAGCTGACATGAGCCCCAGATGAAGGCGGCTTTATGTGGCCAAGATGTCAAGTAATGAGGGACAAAATAGGCATGTGACTCACTTGATCTGAAGGCAGAGGGATTTCTTTGATTATCCACCAATAGGAAACTTCACTGATTCTTCCAAACATAACAAAAAAACCTTGTCATGTTTGTCAGCTGGCAGACATGACCTTACCCTGGCTATGGCAGCAGTGCTGACCTGCAGGCACTGTGCCCTGTGTGCCCAGAGATACCCAGCCCTACTCCTCTGGAGCCTGTGAGATGTTTGGGTGCCTGCTTCCTGCTGAAATCATGAGGAGTCCAGTCAGCTCCCAGTTCTAAGCCCTCAGTCACAGCTGGATGGAGGCCATACCTCTTTTAGGACATCTGTATGCTTGGACTTGGCCTTCAGGATTTTCTGGAACTCTTCTGACTCCAGATAGGCCAGCTGCTCCCGCCGTTTCTTTTGGGCAGGTTCCAGTTCATCCATTTCTAGGGAGACAAAAAGGTTCAGTCCTACATAACAAGGCTCTGATGGCTAAACTTGCTCACTGCAGGAGATTTTGGAAGTCTCAGGTCTTTCAGGCAGATGTTCAGGTCAAACAGCAGCCTTTCATAGTTTGGAAACATGAAAACAAGTTCAAATATAGCTTCAGAAAAATAACATTGCATCTTCTCTCAAAGCACTGTACTAGGAATTTTCACATTGCTCCCAGGAGTGCAAGCAGCATTCCCTCACTGACTGATGAAGAAACTTTAAAGGGAATTAAACAATTCATCCAAGATCACACAGTAAATCACCAGGAGGCAAACTCAAGTTCCCACAAAAAATTCAGATACTTTCCCAGGTGGGAGGGTTCTTGTTTTCCCTTGGTGAAGTCAGCCTTGCACTGCAGATGCTCAAGTGCCAGAAGAAAGAGAACAGAGATGAGCACAGGGAGATGAGATTACATCTCACACTTTCTCCACAGGGCTAGAGATTTTTTTAGTCTTTCCAACAAACCCTTGAAGTTCCAAACAGACCCAACTTGGCCTCTTTTTAGCACAGCAATTTAGTCCTTAACCCAGAGCAACTCCTGCTCTGTCAGTAGGACAGAAGCACATTTTTTTCTGTTCTAGAAGCTAACAGTACATACCATTGTCTGCTTCTGCACCTTGTGGCTGAGCAACATTTTTCTCAACTCTTTCAACAATTTCTAGGACATCCTCAGCATCAGCCCGTTTCCTCTTGACGCTGTTTGGGTCTGTTTTGGGAAGGATCTGGCCTTTTGCTCGCAGTCGCTGTATTGCAGCCAGCTAGAAAACAGGAAAGAGCAGGGAAATGTGGGTGACCTGTCTGGTTCCAGCTCCTGCTTCCAGAAGTAGCAGAGGAAGGCTGTCAGCTGGAAGAGACAACATCCACTGGCCTGAGCATGGAGCTGCCTGGAGAGAGGCCCAAGAGAATTCCCAGCTCTGACATACACCCAACCTTTTGTGATTTCCCAAAGCAGAAAATCACCTCTCCACAGGTGTTACCAGGCCTGGTGTCTCTGCAGCTGAGCTTTACCTGCTTCACAAATTAGTAAGTTTTTCAGAGAAATCAAATCACTTGAGATTTCCACATAGATTGATAATAATTAGGAACTAATAGAAAATTTATAACAACTATTCCTTCTCATACTCCCAGAATGCTAAGACTTCCTCATTCTAGCTGGAAAAGTTTCTTTGACAAACAAATGAACATCTTTTTGCCAAAAAAAGATGCAGTCTGTTTTGGCTGGAAAACAGAATTATCCAGACTCATGACACAACACAGCTAAACCAATTGCTTACCTACCTGTCAAACAGGAAACACCTGCAATACACTGCACTAGCAGTGCCAGAGTTTAGCACTCCAGGGATTTTCAGCACAAATCCCTTCCCTTAAGAGATTGACTGAAGGCAAGATGGCAGCATGGACTTTGGCACTGACAGCTGTCAGGAACCACAGGTATCCTGTGTGCTGGAATATGGCAAGAGTGATCCCACAAATGAGAAACTTCACTAACACCAGAACTGAGCTGACCTCTTCTACCACAAACCAAATTTCCCTTAACCTCTGTTTAATACTTTAAAGATCCAAAGACCTGGTACCTTTTTGGCTTCTGCCAAGCTGTCTAGCTTTGGCCTTGGAGGAGGAGACTTGTCAAAGAAGAGGATATCTTCTCCTTCTGAGAAGCCTGTACCTAGCCTGGGCCTTTGAGGAGTTGACATTTTTGCAACTTTGGGAAACTCTGCCCCAGGCACTGGGGAATGGAGGGAGGTCTGTCTGGAGGAGGATGGGAGAGCAGGAGTGCTGGCTTTACCTGTGTTCTGGAGAAACCTTTTAAGACAAGAATAATTCATTCAATTAGGGATACAAACCACAGATAAAAAGGTATAAGAAACAAATAGGAGGGGATGTAGACTATGATTTTTTTACTATTTGGCCTTTAACTGCTAAAAGAAAAACACAGCAATTTTGGCATTCAGGAGAAGAAAACAAGACTGGTAAAGGACTCACTGGGTCACTGAAATCAAAAGTGACTTGAACAAGTCACCAGAGGGAGTGAATGACCAATTGTTTTCAAAGCTAAAATCAGAGAGAGGCATCACACAAAACTGAGAAGAAGTGAAAACACAGCTATCCTTATGGATACAATAAAATCCGGTGTGCCTTACCGCCTCTGAATCTCTTCAGATCGCTTTTTTCTGGCCTCCAGCAATTTCTGTTTCTGTTGCTTGAGCAGTGCTGAAGCAGAGATAGACTGGAAATCTGCCCCTTGCTTCTTTTCAGCATCTGGGAAAAAACAATAAGGCAAAATAAAAAGACACTTTGTTCAGAAGGAGGTAGAGTGATTCTAGGAGTGGGTTCTCCTTCAGGCAAAAGGACAATACCTGTTTTGGTCCAGTGTTTGCAGAGGTTTCGTGCTCCAAAAGTTGGCTGTGCCAGCAGTTCCCTGAACTCTTCAGAGCACTGCATGGGTCTCTTTGCTGCACCTGAGTGGAGGAGGCAGAAATACAACAGATTTGACATGAGGAAGGGAAGCAGGCCTGGCTTTTGAGATGTAAACTTGTCTAGGTTGGAAGAAACCCTTGCAGGTCAGCTCACCACTTCTCGAAGCAAGACCAACCTTTACATTATTTTTGGTTGCCCAAGGTCTTGTCATTTGTCACAGACATTTCTATCCCTTCAGCAACTCAATCACTCAGTTGCTTATCAGCCTTGGCTGTCTGTGTTACTCCCACCATTCCCATTTTTAGGATGCTTGACTGTCCTGAAGGCTCCACACTTTATCCCTGGAAAATGCAGAGCAGCTAAAAGCTGCTGTGGACATACACTATGTTGTCTGAAATGGAGGCAACCAACAGATGGAAGTGAAAGATGTAAATAAGACTAAGTGGCACCTAGAACACAGTTTGAATAATCTGTCACCTGCTGTCCAAGGAGCATAAAGAGTGTAATATTAAGTGCTTTACAGAAACAAAACAGAGGCAGAGAAGACTGATGACATCCCAGGGGCTACAAAAGGAACATACTTTGACACAAAAGAAAAGCACTAGAAACAAGGTGGGTTCTCAGGAGGTTGCCTGCATTGCAGACCTGAGTGATTTATACTTAGTATTCCTTAGAAGCTTTCGAAGTGGCAGAAGTAATTTATTTTAATCAAATAAAATAAATCCTCTGGTTCAAAGTTCTTAAAACTTCCAATTCCCATTAATCTGGCAAAGATCTTCTGTCACTGTCCAAAGACAGAACAGGAGACTTAATTTGGAGGCACTGATGAAAAACAGATGCATGAAGCCACACAATTGCTTATTACATTTGCCTTGAAACTGATCTCAAGAGGGAAGAGGAGTTTTGACCAGCTGAAGAAGCAAATGACCCCTTCTGCAGCAAAGTGGCTGCCAGGTTCAGTTAGTGACTAGAAGGCCCTGGGACACATCTACACATCAAGCTGGAAACATCTAAAGACTGAAGAGAATACTTGAGTAATTGGGTACCAATTTTCTGCCTGGTTTCCTGGACAATTGCATCAGATCCTTTCACGACCAGGTTGGAGAGAGTGGTTTGAATCTTCCTTTTCGGCACAGCAGCTGCAGCACTAGAAAGAGGAAACAAATCCAGAATATCAGAGTTTTCTCATGCTTAGAGCAAGGACAGAAGCCTGAATACTAGCCCAGTGCTACAACAAAATTCCAGCCACCCTAAAGGGCCAGCTGTCTGGTTTTTGGAAGGATGTGAATCTAAATCCAAATTCCAGCATGTTTAGGATCTCCTATTTCTCCCTTTGTTGAGATATGTATTTCCTTTGCATTACAGGAAAACTAAACATAGATCAAAGCTTTGCTTTGCTCACAGGTTGTTCCAGGGGTGGAAAGGAGGTTGGAATTGCTTCATTACTGTAGAGTGACACCAGGTATCAGAGGGCAGTGGAAAGGCAATAAAAGCTGTGTCCAAGCACAGGGCTGGATCCAGCTGCGACTCTTCTTTCCACAGCTGTCTTCATGGGATTTGGATAAAGGACCTGGCCCTATGACATGTGTACTGATCCTGTCAGTCCTGTTTCCTCATTAGCCCAGAGTGATGATGTATTATTTCAGCCAGGGAAGACATGAGGAAATACACTGACTCTGGGATTAAATGCAGTAAGCCATAAGAAAATACAGTTATGATATCAGAGACTCGAATGCTTGTTATCTCATGATCTCAAAGTCTATTAATCTACACAAAGCTGCCTGGCTTCACACCACAGTATTAATGTAGAGGTAAAAACAACCCTTACCACATCTTAGTACCAACATAAAATTTTCCTGTCAAACAGCAGCTCTGTCACCCCATGTGGCCAGTAGGATTATGCAAAGTGTGGGGCTTTATTCCTGCTTGGTGAATGTAGTTAAGGCAAAGGCATTCTCCAAATGAATAGACTCCCTTAGACATAGCTTCAGGCTCCCTTGTATATGTGAGGGGAATTCTGTTCAAAAGCAAGAGAAAGAAATGGTTTATCTTACACTGAGGCTGCATATGCTGCTGAAGAGACTCCTCCATAGTAAAACCCATCCTGACACAGCCTCTCCTTCAAAGTGGGATTTTTCCGACCAGCTTTTCTGGGAATGCGGCCACCGGAAAAGGTGGACTGCAGATCTGCCCTCTTCGAGCTGAGCTTCTTGTACTGGGACTGGATGTGGTACTGACAATACTCACAGTCATTCTGAAAAGAAACAGGAGAAGCCTGTTACAGAACACCAGCAATTAATAACTCTCACCCACATGCATCCTTGTATGGCTAAAATGAAGTAACATCTCTACTGTGGTACTCCAGCATTTGATCAACTAAGCAAAAATATGCCCACACTCAAGCAACAAAAAACAAAGCTAAAATTGCCTATACCAATCACTAGAAATAACCTGTGCATCAAGGAATTTTAAGGCCATTCCTTGAAGTGAACTCATTTCCTACCCAGGACCTCTTGCCCAGATTCTGTATTCTTGACTCTACTCAGCTTTATGTACTGTCTGCAGCCTCCTCCTAGAGTGGGTCTGCAATCACAGACTTGATTGGCTACAGGTACTTTCTGTATTTTTCTTCTTTCCACTTTCCACACTTCCAGCTCCTCCCCAATTCTTCATTCCTTCATTTTTTTCTCCTCCTTCTGATACCCTACTATCTTCAACCCTTCTGACTCAGACAAGGTTCCTTTCAGGTATTACAGCATCACCATAGCAATGAAGTAACATAATCTACAAGTCAGTAATGTCCTAAAAGAAGGATCCTAAAACTTTTTTCTCTCTTTTCCAGTGCCCCACGTTCAGGTAAGTACTCTAACAGTTTGCAGGTATGCTGGACAAGGGAGCTAATTGGGTGAAAATCATTCCAAAAAATATTGTGTTGTTTTTCTCTGTATGAGTTTTATAGTGCAGTGCAGGGAAGCTGGCACTGGAGCAAAGGAGAATGAAAGGGTGTGGCATCATGGGTCAATACCATATCCTTTCACTGCAGCACCAACCTTGCACTTAGGGAAATCCCCTGCACAGTGTCAGCACAGAAACAGCTCCTCTGAGTTTCATTTCTCACTTTCTCCACCCACTTTAGTTAGTTGCAAGTCAAGATCCAGAAACAAGTAAACAAGCCAGAGTATCAGTACAAAATTAGCAGCAAGATTTTCACCAACAGCTTAGGAATGCCCTGACTACTGAGATACAGACCAGGTTCACAATCTGTGCACAGGGATCACCATTCTTCTTCCTGGCTTTGCAGGTGCCCATATCCAGAGCTTCTCCCATGAGTAGGATCTTCTGGGGATGGTCAATGGACAAACACACCTAGACAGAAAACAGAACACTCCTGGATAGGCCTCTTTCTAGGTATCACTGTTTTTTCTCTGATCTGGCTCAGTAACTCTGGTACAAACAATGTAGTCTTAAAATGCAGGCCCAGCTTAAGAAAGCCATGTGAAAGACATTTAAGTTCTATGCTCAGAGCCTCAGGAAACCAAAGAACACCTAAGGCAGTTCTAATTGTGCTGTAAATGGTCCTGTACAGCTGTTTGGCTCTGATACCACCATGACTCCCCACATCCAGCAAGGGATGGGAGGAAGAGCTGTACCAGAGCCCTCTGTCCTTCTCCAAATGTCTTCGTCCAATCAAAACTGAGTTCTGTGCAAGAAGTGTCCATTCTCGACAGTTAAATGCAGCCCTCCTATTAAATCTGGTGTGCCTTTCTGCTCACCAACGGGACTAGCTACTGCTTATTCATGCTAATTTAAGCAATTATATAGCTTAAAAGACAATTAATGAGAGCCTTAATTTTTCTATTTGGAGAATTTAAGATGCAGAACACTACATGATCAGCTACTAGACAGAAATTCCCCTTGACAAAAGTAACTGGAAACAGGTTCCATTCCAGTGCAATTAAAAATATATTAATTTATTAGCAAAATGAAGCCATCTTAAATGTTCTGCATGTTCTGCATTTATAAATAATCAATTAAACAAGCGAACTACTATGTATCAGCTGACATAAATTTACATAATACATTGTTTGTTTAATAAATCAAATATTGCTGCCCCTCTGTTGCAATTTTTGAACCAGAAACATTTTGAAATCATATCTCATGCTTGAATTAGAAGAGAGAAAATGTGCTTCTCCACCTTTTTCAGCTTTGAGAGACCTCTAGGCTGAAATAGGTGTTACACTGAAGTAGCTGAATAAACTGAAATGAAAATGCACTCTCTATATTTGTGGAAGAACCAACTGCTACTGAGAGCAGAGTAAAAACTGGAATAAACTCTGGGTTTAAATGCTTAATAGGACTTCTTGAAGTTCAGTCTCCCAGGAGCAGATACACACCATGCAACTACCTGAAAGCAATTCAAACTGTTGGGCAGACTGCTCCAATTTCAACCTGAAGATGTGCTATAAAGTGAAATCTTAACCAAATATGAAAAGGTTCAGCTATAGGTTTTTATCTACAGCTGAATGAAAAATCCTCTCACCTCATCTGAGCCTTCTTTAGGTTTCATGGGGTTGGCATTGAGCAGGCCAATGACGGTGCCTTGCTCAGTCTTCCAGTGCTCCTTGTGGACTTCACCGAACAGGAAGAGCGAGACGCACTCGTTGAGGTCCCGCAGGTCGTTCAGCCGCCAGATGCTGAAGGTCCTGCCCTGGAACAGACATTCCCTTTCCTTTCAGCTGTGCTGCACACACACTGACTCTGTCCCCTCTGGCTGTTTCTTTTAAAGAGCTACTCTGACTTTCCCCCTCACAAGGTTTTCGTGATTTAGAAAAGCACAATTTGCAACCTCAGTAGAGCTTAGGTATAGTATCTCCAGCCATCCATGTTGCCAGTTCTGGGGTTCCCAAAGGCCAAAATAGCAAATAATTCTGCTGCTACCCTACCAACCTTTCTGATATCAAAGCTGGGCAGCACACTTGTTTGTTGAATAAAGAGGTTTTTATCCCACTGAACACACAAAACCATGGCATATCCAGATCTGTTTCATCAATGACTTTCTACAGGACACAAACAATACTGGATGAAACCAGACAGGCCAAGATCTTTATTACAGAATTTTTCCACTAACTACATTGTGGAAACCCAGGGCACTGGGAATATTTCTCTGTCTGCTCTGGGGTACCCTGAGCCCCAGGGGAGCACTGACTCTGACCCTCATCCATGGAGAAAGTTTCCTAGACTTCAAGATAGACTGGAACCCACAAAAGTGTGAAATAGATTATAGAGAGTAGTGTAGGTGTATCACTTGGTGAGAAATGTAGGTTTTGGGATTTTTAGTATGTTGTGGATGGAAGCAAGATGGAGGGCACAGGGTGGTGTCCTGGGTTTCTTCTTCATGCTTCTTCTTCCTGCTTCTTCATGGGTTTGGGTGGCATTTTGTAGTTGGGCAGAAAAGTCTGCATTGCAGCTCTTTGGGATCAGTTCTTGGGTTAAAAGGCAAAATAATCCAAGTGTCAGTTCTTAATTGGATAGTTCACTCTTAAAAGCCCTTGTAACAAGAGATTGTTGGCCATTTTGTGCCTTCTAATGAAAAGGGGCTGAACTCACAGTAGTGAGACTGTTTTACTGATAAGAAACAATAAACAGCTGAGCCCCAACATGAATTGCCATCTCAAGTGCCTTCAATCCAGACCCAGAGAAACCCACAACTGGGACCCCCACACTTCATGAAGTTGGCTGATTATGTTGAAGATCTAGGAAAGTTTCTCAGGAAACACCACCAGCATTTCACTTGAACTGAGCAAGGGATACAGTGATGTTACTTACATTATTTGCACTCTGAGGAGTGACCTTCTTCACTATGACTCCAAAAGTTACCCAGTCTATTTCCTCCAGATTTTCAGTAGCAAGTTTGTTCTTCAGCTGAGACAGTCGGATGAGCTTCCTGTTAGCCATTTTCCTGTCCATTTCTGCTGAAGACACCCGGGGTTTTCTAGATCCAGTGAAAACAGGTAAAAAACAACACATCCATTGGCACAAATGGACAATGAAAACCAACCAGCACTTCCCTGGGGAGACTACATCTTACTGCAAACACCTCTGTGCCTTGCTTCATCCTGAGGTCACTTGAAATAAACCCCCCCCCCATATCAGAATGCTACTGATGACACTGCTTTTTGTCCAAATAGCTGCATTGCAACTCAGCCCCAAACCTACATTAACTCTGCTCATTTCAGACTAACCAAGAATGGCTGACTGAGGTGGGAATACAGCTCTGCTTCTGGTGAGGACACCGTGAGGATTCAGAGTCCTCTTGTGGCCACACTGAGTATAGGGATGGTGAGTGGCTCCTGAGGCTTCTGTGTGCAGCAAAACCTGGCTCAACTGGAGCTCAGCTGGGCTTTGCACATGGCCACTGCTTCCCTGCTCTGCCACTGAGGGTATCCCAGGGAAGGCAGTGCTAATGAAATTAGAGTTTTTCTGTTAGAAAAGAGCAGAGGTGAAAACAGAAACATGGTACTGAGCCAAAAGTCACTGTTACATGATTACTGATCAACCAGCCAGGCTTTGTGCTACATCCCTTGATGACAAGTGACTAATCTGACATGGTTACTATATACATTGTGTTTTTTCTCCCTTTACTGGAGGGGATGGCCCCAGACAGGGCTCAGAGCTGGGCTGCTGACCTTAATCTCAGTCCTGAGAAGGTTTCCACAGACACTGGCTGTGTGGTTGTGCTGGAGCATGCAGGCACATGAGGAGTCTTCTCTCTGGTCACCTTACTGGGTGTGTTCCCTACGGCAGGCTTGAGAGGCTGGAACGCCAGACTGAGGACTTGCCGTGGAGGAGGAATCTTGTTCTCTTTAGCAGAAGAAAAGAGGCATAGCTCCCATTACAAAGAATACAATAATTAATAATGAATAATTAATTAACAAGCTCTCTGCCACTGTCACCAGATCACTCCTGGTGCACTGAGCAGTGTAACACTGTCCTGGATGTGTCCACACCACTTTGACAGAAGCTCACTGCCTTTAGTAAAAGGTAAAACTGGGAATGGTACCTGCTGAGGATGCTTTTGATTTCTGCCTCCCTTGCTTGGCTGGTGGTAAAGGATTGCCCAGCTGGGCTGAGAAGCATGGTGACTCTTGCAGCTTCTGAACTTTCCTTTCCCTTAAGGGTGGACAGGGAGATTTACCTGGCCAAGGGAATGAAAAACTATGAGACCTCAGGATCTGCACTCAGACTCTAAGCACTGCTCCAAAATGTGTAATTCCTGAAAAACAAGTCCAAGTCAGTGCCCCCCATGGAAACCTTTCAGCCAAGTTATCAGCTGAAATGCAACAGCTCAAAAAGTGCCAAAGACTCTTCCCCATGACAACTTAAGACTTTGGATGTCACTGCAACCTCAAAGCTGTGGAAAGTAGAAACATCCCCTGTTTTGCAATATTTCCATGAAGTTTCATTACTACATCCAGCATGCTCTAGCAACAAACACAGCTGCATATACTGGGTGTACCAACATCTGCCAGTAAGAAGGGACACCTCCAGAAGGGTCTGGAGCACTTTGTCATGAAACCTGTCCAATGTAGAATTAACACATGATCCAGAGACAAAAACTGATTTAGTCTGTAGCTGTAAGCAACAACCTGTGTGGGAACACACCAGATCACCACTCCTCCTTGCTACTTAGTGCCTGCTTCAGGATTACTTTAAGTCCTGCCTGTAAACTCACATGGGTAAGCCAATAAATCATAAATCCATTTAATTAGTTTCATTACCAGGGGTTTTCTTCTCAGGGCCTGAACTGGACTGCTGCCCAAGAGCAGTCTTCTGCAACTGCTCCTGTAATGTCTTCATCTGTTCTTGCAATTTTCTCAGCTCAGCTAGAAAAGAAAGGAGAAGAAAAAGGATAATAATGAAGACAGCAGGAAGCCATTGCACACAGGGATTTATGAGATCCCTGGAAGTCTGGCAGTTTTACTGCATCATGGAAACTTAAATGAAGACTTGAATCATAATGCAGATTTACTTGATTCTACATTGCTCATAGTGAAGGCAAACTTTTCTATACGGCCTGGGGAGCTGGGTCCTCTCATAAAAATATTTTCCTTAATTGTGGTGTGTTCCTTCCCATGTGGAATAAAACTTTTCTGATCATCATGAGACAATTTAAATGGCGGATGATTGCACTCCTTAGCATAAAGAAGTACTTCTTTATATAATCAAAAACACAGCCTGGACACAGGAAAGCTGTGGCCAGCTCTGCTTCCACACTGGTAGGGCAGAACCTCCTGTCAATAATCCTGAGGGGGAAGGGACTGGTGCACTGGTGAAAGATGCCAGGATGATATCTGATGCCCTGAAGACTGAGGCAATATTGCTTTTCATCAGACAAGGCACAGGTACACAGGCAGCCTTCCCTATGCTACTCAGCACAGCTCTGTTAGTCTCCCTGGCTTACTTCAGTCCTCTGTCTTTCTTTGGGGAAAACAGGTTTGGTGAGTTTGGCCACTGGATGCTGAAAACTGAACTTAAAGAAACTTTCACAAGGCCTTTCAGTATTTCCTCTCCAGCCCTCATCAAGAAGGGGCAGGCCATACCTCCTGCCCATCAGCTCTCTAGAGACAGAATATATCAAACAAAACAGATCAAAGATGCTGTTGCAGAAACCTTGTAGTTCTTCATTGGTTTTCTCCTTTGCCTGACTGGAAGCTGAAGCGGGGACAGCTTTCTCTGCCTCCTCCTCTTCCACCAGGTCCTCTACATCTCCAAACAGTGTAGCCAAGTTCTCCTTCTGCTCATCAATCGTGCTGTCCTCAGCATCAGCCTCCTCAGTGTAGGATGCATCATCCTCTGCATCAAAGAGCTCATCGTACTCATCTGGTTCTCCATCTTCCTCCTCAGGAGCATCTTCCTCCGCAGGAGAATTCCTCTCCTCAGGTGCTTCGTTTTCTTCCAGAAGAGAAGCCAGCAGATCCAAGTCATCATCAGCTAAGGCAAAAGTCAAACTCAGAGTTATTTCTGTCAAGTTAAAGAAAAGCTGCTAAGGAATAAACATCCAAGACACCTTGATTACAGGCTAATGACAACTGAAACTAAATCAGAGCAGCAAGTAGCATTTTTTAAAAAATACATTTCAGGTTTAACTAAAGGCATCTAGAGCAGCTTCTGGCTGTGAGGCCAGATGGAAATGTAGTTGCAGATGCTCTTAACTCGTGGCACAGGCTGGCAAGTCAGCAGAAAACTTGCCAGTTACTCAGCACTGGCTTTTCCTCCTCTGCAGTTCCTCGAACAGCAGCTGCTGTTACACAGAAAAGCCTGGAACCTGTAAACATGTAGCCAACAGAGACACTCATGTGGCTTTTGCCGAAGGAAGGGGAAGAGGGATATGCAAGGCAGGCAACAAAGCATCTCATAGGATACAGTTTGCTCTTGGAAAAATGAGGAGAACAAAGAAATGGGGACACAAATGGAGAAAAGATAAGTACAGAGAGAGGAATGTGACAGAGCAGAAATGAAAATCTGAGCAAACCAAGAAACTGATTTAGCCTTTGCTGCTGAGGAAAACACCAAACCAGGGAAGGCAAAGAGCAGCCTCACAGGAAAGTGACAATAAAGAAAGCAAGAGGCAGCCTCAAAGGACTCAGCAGATAAACCCAGTGGAGTGTAAATTCCTTTGCTAAAAGCCTCACCAGGTTTTCTGAATTTATTAGCTAACAAGCTCAAAAGAAGAAAAGTTTCCCACTGAACAGAACAGAATTTTCTCCCTTACCATCCATAGTTTCACCAGGATTTCTTCAAGAGCTCCTCAAGGCAAAAAAAAATTCTGTTATGGGAAGAACAAAAGTGATACTGTTAAAGTACATATATCCTATATATCTAGAAATATACATTCTTATTGTGTTCAGGCTCCTTGTTTGACAACTTGCAATCTTCCAGCTTGGTTTTGTTTACAGCCACAGATGAGAACTCCACTCAATTTAAAACCCTCACATATATTTTCTACATCAAAACTCTGACCCATGCTGAACCCGCTGCAGTGTAAAAAAAAAGCCCATTATAGGCAGAGAATTTAAGCAATGCCTACCACATTCTCATAGTAATAACCATTTCCACCTCACCTGATTACACTGAGTACACCATAATTACAACTAGCATTTAACTAGTTATTAAAGTCTAACAGTTGTTAGTCTCAAAGCGTTTCTCACAGCTTCTCCACAGGTCCGTGAAAAAAAACCAGCACGGCCAGACATGAATGGGCCAGGGAAGCTTGGCTAAGAAAGATAGGAAATCCACTGAGGCCAAATGAGTCAAAAACTCGAAACTGTGCTTAGAGATCTTCCTGCTGCAGAATCTTTTGTTTCGCCCGCTTTTGATAGGTCTCTCATGCTCCAAAATATTCATTTGCAGCAACAGTGCTTAACTCGCACGAGCAGGGAAGGCCGGTGACCACCGCGCACCCCGCGCTTTTTCCCTCACGGCTCCCCTCTCGCTCGGCCGCCTCCCTCACCCAGGAGAACCCCGACCTCCTGCGGGGCTCCCTCCTCCGGGGCTCCCCGACTCTCGGCTCAGGCTCCGTACCCTGATATCGCTCCGTGTGCCTCGGGATGGCTCCGTGTGCCCCGGGGTCGCTCCGTTCCCTCCGCTCTCCCCGCTCTCCTCACACACCCCGCTCACCGCCGCGCGCGCCTCCAGTACCCGCCAGAATTCAGACCGGCCCCGCCCCTTCCCGCGCATGCGCGCACACGCCATCTTTGGCCCTGGCAGCCGCGGCGCTGCCGGCGCCATCTTGGCTGAGGGCGGGCGGAGGGGAAGGGGGGGCGCCCGCTGAGGGCGTTGCGACCGCAGCATCGATGGGATTGGAAATGTATAACAGATCACTACCTGTCAACTAGATCGCGGCGCTGACTGCCACGTCCGGACTTTCCTTAAACGTCTGCAGGGACGGTCACTCCAATATGGAATCATTCTTTCTGTGAAGATACTGCTCCCACTGTCCAACCTAAACCTGCCCAGTTTGAGGCCATGTCCTCTCATCCTGTTACCTGAGAGAGGAGCCCGACCCCCACCTGGCTGCACCTTCCTGTCAGGGAGGTGTAGAGAGTGAAAAGGTCCTGCCTGAGCCTCCTTTTCTCCAGGCTGAGCCCCCTCAGCTCCTTCAGCTGCTCCTCTTCAGCCCAGTGCTCCAGCCCCTTCCCCAGCTCCATTGCCCTTCTCTGGACCTCTCCAGCCCCTCACTGCCCTTCCTGAGCTGAGGGGCCAGAACTGGGCACAGGATTCAAGTTGTGGCCACACCAATGCTCATAACAGAGGGAAGAATCACAGCCCTGCTCCTGCTGGACACATCATCCCTGATCCAGGCTCAGCTGCAGAGTTGCCCGTGTCTGGGCAGAGTGGCCTCAGGAGGGGTCACAGCAGGTGCCATCCTCATCTGGAGAACCTAAACAATGTCAACACTTCTTTTACACCATCAAATTCAATCCTTGTTATTGTCACATGCAGTGGACAATTTTGTAGGTTGGTCAGTTTTTCTTTGGTAGAACTGTAATTCTGTGAAAAATAGTTCTGAGGATGTACAAGCTCATTGCTGGACTGCAGTAAGTAATGACAGCAAAAAATAATCTTCCCAGTAACGCGAACAGGTTTCAGTGTATTGTGTATTCTTTGCAGTTCCTTGCCTCTCCTGATTTGTACTATTAGACCTGCTCTTTTATCTTTCTATGAAGACCTATTTCACATCATGCCCATGGTTTTCCTCTTAGCACTCCTGTGCTAACATCCCCTCTCTCTGAAACCTCCTCAGATGATTCATTTTGATTTGTCAAATGTATAAGTTATTCCTTCTTCGTCCTTTCACATTGATTTTCTGTGTTTTCATTAAGGTTAATACTTCTCAGATGAAATCAGCTCTATTATTCTGTTAGTTTGCTTCTGGCCTAGTAGCATTTCCATCAGATTTTGATCATTGCAGAGTCTGTAACCGTCACGGCTCCCATAATAAAACTGGATTCAGGGTAAAAAAATCCTATAAATCCTACTGTCAAAAGGAACCAATTAAAAGCCAGTAAGAGATTGCATCTACTTGTAATTGATGAAGAAGGTTGCAAGGAGGCTGATAAATACCTACTCACAACAGTCAGCTCTTGTGTTACCTGAAATTATGGATGAAGCTATAGATGAACTATAATAGAAAATAAGAATCCAGAGTCTAAAAGGGATAATTAAAACAACAGTGACAACAAGCAAAGTAAAAAACTTACTCGAATTACAACAAAAAAAAAGGATTTTCTCCTTTTTGTTGAGATAAAAACACCTGGGAGAACAAGAATAGAATTAATCCACTACAGTTGTTTCTACACAAGCTTTTCAGACATAGGAATTTGAAATCATGTTCCAGTCTCTCATGTACTCACAGGCACAGATAAATTCATAATTGTAATAGATTTATTTTGATACGTGAAAATCCACTATATTCTTTTTAAATTAGGTTACATCCATCTCAGTGCTTTCTACCACAATACTGTACAAGTTCAAATGCTTGTATTATAATAAAGAAAAATTAAGACAACATCATAAAAATTAACAGTTCTATAAAACCAAGTGACTTGAGTACAGCAAGAGCTACATGTATCAGACCTAGCTGATCCGTTTTAAACCTTACCCACATCTGGCTAAAGCAAGGAGTTACATAAGCCATCAAAAATGTAACATCAGATTAGTATGGTCACAAGGGCAGCAATGAAATGGCCATCTGGAGAAAGATCAGGGTTCACTTCAAATTCTCGATGAATCCAGCACTATTCCATTTTGTTGAAAGCTTCTCAAACAGCTTTTTTCGTGTATTACTTTCTTGGTATATAGTATGTAAGAGATTAAGTATTTACAGGCTCACATATGTATTTAATATATATATATATATATATTTGATCAGCAAATATCTCATCTCTCCTCTGACTTCAGTGATTCAGCCCTGTTCTGCAGAGTAGCCATGGAGCAGAGCACTTCAGGGGAATGTTCCTGAAAGGTTTCATAGCAGCAGACACACTGCAAGTTCTGTACCATATCCATGTTGTTAATCTATGAAAACTCCTTCCCTAAAGCAGATTACAACAAGATTAGTCACTACAGGACATGGGAAGCGTTTTTACCCTTTACCCATTGAATGAGCAAAGCAAACCCCTGAAAACCTCCTTCATAGGACATAAGAGCTGAGCATTATTTGAGCAAGAAGGAAAAAACCCCCAAGCGTTTGGCAGGTGAAATTCCAGAAGACAAAGAACTGGAGGGCATCACTCAATTAATGCAGTCCATAACATGAATCTGCAGTGTGTCCAAATCAGGTAGAATTTCTTCACATTTAGGACATGAATAAATAGAAATATTCCGCTGCTCTGGCCAGTCTTGACTATTCGTTCCTGCAAGCAGAGAAGATAAATGATGAACTATTATATCACCCAATTTTTGCTCTCTGCAGAGAGATAACCACAGAGAAGCAGTCTGCAGCCAAGCAAAGCTGCTTTAACCTGAACCTGCCCCCGGGGGCTGGAGAAGGTGCCTGCAGTACCTCTTTGGACGAGGTGAGGCGAGCGCTCCCGATCCGGCATCCTGGCTCCATGGCGACTCTGCATCTCTGCCAGAGAGGTTCTGTGGGTAATAAACAGGTCAAGGGCTCTGAAAACAGACTCCTGTCAACTGGTCATGCATTTAGTTCACAACTGCTGCTCAGAAACAGGGCCTAGCAATGCCAATGTGCTTTGTGAGATCATGCCAGAGGTCTGCTGAAATCAGGGTGATGCAACTGACACCAGCAGCAGGATTTGGGCAGCCACACATCTAGGGATCTAGGGCACCCTTCTCTGGAAAACACCAAGGACTCTCAGCTGTTCAGTGAAAACTGCAAATTTGCTTTAAGTAGAAAAGCAAGTTATACCATAAAAAGGACTCAGTGTGCAGTTAATGTGAAATGTAACTTGATTCAACTACCACAGTACTCAGAACTGTGTATTTACCACTGCCTCCTGGAGAAGCAGCAGATATCCCTGGCACACATGCAGGAAGATTAGCTGCAGAATCACAGCTAAAACTAAGGCCAAAACCCAAAGAAACTCACATGGATCAACAGAGAGAATTTACCAAGCATGCATTATCCAAAATGAAAACTTGCTAAGGCACCCAACTAAGAACTAACACACTTCACAGAGATTCTACCTTAAAATTGAGAAGTCAGCCAATTCATTTTTTTTCTCCTTTTAAATTCAAATTAGGTAAGAAATGTCTGCAAAGTTATTTGCCTTTCTACTGAGATGCTCACAAAGACAATGTTGGTCAATACCAGTACACAGAGTAACAGGACAGTGCAAAGGCAGTTCAGCCAAAGTCTGTTCTCACCGGCCAAGGTCTTCAAAGTTTTGCTGCTCTTTTAGTAGGTATGCCAGCTGGACAGCCAACTGCTCCTTCTCCTCATGGATCTTCTCTCTTGCTGCCCTCTCAGCATGGAAATCAGAACAATAAACCTCCATCTGATCAGAGAAATGAAATCAGGCTGAAAATTTGTAACTTTGACTGAACCGTATTTGTATATTACATGTCAAAATCACAAATCTGTATCATAATTCTACATCTACTCAAAACACTGCAAAGCCAAGACCTGCCCTTCTCTCAAGGTGAGGGAGATGTAACGCTTTCTGGACTCTGTAAAAGATACTCTGAGTGTCTTATGTGGGACACAGGTATTGTACAGAGGCAGAAAGGAGGCACAGACAAGCAGTGAGGAGGTCACTTGACTGATTACACTGACAAATCTGTGGCTCAGATAGTGGAACCAGGCTAAGATGCCATTTCTGTGCATTAAATGTGAGGCAAACCCTTTTTAGTCACTTAACACATGCTGGTTTGAGTAAAATCATCCCTAAAACAAATGCAGTGATTCTTAAGCCAGTGGTTCTAAATACACATCTACTCCCAACTTCTGTTGGTAGTGCCAGACTCCAGCATACACAGTCCCTCCTAGAGCCCTAGAATACAGTGGGTAAAGGCTCTGCAGGTATCTGCAAGACAAGCCAAGTAAGGGGTGTTATGCTTTGAAGTTAGAAAACGTATTCAGCAGTCCAGAGTGAGCCATGAAATACCTCCTGGTTTCTAATATTGGGTGGGGGAAGTAGCCAGTTTGTGTAGAAGAGCTGATACCTGAGCACGGAGCACAGACATAGTTTCAAGGTCCTCCTCTTGCTTAGCAATTATCTGCTTCATTTCATCTATCTGGAGCTGCTTTGCAGCAAGGGCTTGTTCTGCCAACTCCACCTTTGCTGTCAGTTGTTCCACCACAGCTTTATCTACTCTGTCCAGCTGCAAAGAAGAACTATGATTACAAGATGAACTGCAAATATGACCCTCCTCGAAGTGAAAGTTTGCTTCTTGCTCCTCCTGTCCTTGGAAAAGGTTCCCATTTTGGTCACTAAAGGAACTTGGACTAAGACAGCAGTGGTGACTGATCTTTTACCTGAAGATTAGTTTTGAGCTTTCAAACTACATTGTATCACGTTAACAGACAACCCCCTAGTGGACACTGTAAAAGACGTTTTCCCAGTTTCTGAAATTACACAGAACAATGTGGCACTTCCATGGTGCTTCAGTTCCTAACAGGACCTCATTGTGGCAGGCATTCTATTTAAGATTACAAAAATGTTTAGAGATTTACTTTCCCAAAAATTCCCATCACTTTTATAAATGATGCTGCAAGAACACTGATGTATCTATCACTTCTGTCTGAGGACTGGATTCTGTGCTCCACTGCACTGCAGATTAGACCTTACCCAGAAAACACCATGGAAGTACTGATGTGTGAATAAAGTTTTCTGTAACTGACAGCACAGGATCTGTGCTTATCAGAGCAGTGCTGCTATGTTGCATGTAATTATATAGAAGGGATGACAGTTGTTTCCTGACCAAATTTGATTCTAAAGATGTTCTCCCATCCCTTCCCTCTCACCCCTAATTAATTATGATTTCTTCTTGTGATGAGTTTACCTCTTTGAGTTTCATTTCATCAATTCTTTTCTTTGCCTCAGTGAGTTCTGGAAGGAGCTTGCTATATGAATCCTGGAGGTTATTGTATCTTGCCCTGTTTATGACAAGAAAAGAGATGAAAATTTGAAACACTTATTTGAAATCTAAATAATGTTAGAAGTTAAAAAAAAGCCACTACCAACTCCTTGCAAATCAGTGTGCATTTCTGGTGAGAAAAAGTCATGGCCCATGTCTCAACATCTCTCTTCCAATGAGTTGTGTGCTGCTCTATCCATGAATTGAGTGCAAACCAATGTCCTTACTGATCATCTGCATTTCACATTGAAGAATCCACCACTCTGTTTTTTATATGAAGCTCACAAATTCTCTTCAATGTAGTACCCCTCTTAGGAAGACATCCAAGTCTTGACTCAGACTTCAAGTGAAGGAGAATTTATCAGAATAACCAGACACAGACTCTGAAGACAATGAGCAGCCTCTGCAGCAGCTGAAGATGTGTCCTTCAGGAAGCTCAGCCTCTCTGACCAGCTTGAACTGATTCACACTCCTTACACGGACTGCACATGAAAGGGAGCAGGGAGCCAAAGCAAACAGCCTCTCTTTACCTCAGCCTGACCACACACTTGACTCTCCTAGTGCAAACATATCGTAGGGATTGCAGACCTCTTCATTAATGTCACTTTCCCAGCACTGTCACCGCCTGACTTGTCCCTGCCCTCCAGGATGTGTCCACATTTACCCTTGCTGGTCAGTGGCACAGCTGTTGTCACTTCTCTGCTTCCTCCACTTGTATGTTACACCCAGCTCTATTCCACCTTGGACTTTATGATTAAAGGAAGATACAAGTCAGAGTTGACAGCTCAAGTATTCCTAAGTGAGGGGTTCAGTAGAGGAAAGAATACAGACTTCAACTTCATAATCTACAAGCATAGTTTCAAAGGGTACAGGACACTAAAGTAGTATTTCAGATTAAATTCCCCTTTGGCTGGGTTCCCTTGGACTTCTCTTCTTCACTGACAATACCTTCTTGGAATACAAAGGCAAGTCATACTCACTTTTCTTCATGTGTCTTGGCTTGTTCCAACTTGACCTCTGCCTGCATGCTCTCCACCTGAAGTTCCAGCTTCTTGATGGTGTATATTAGCTGCTGCTTCTCCTCCAATTCTGATGCAGCAGCCAAGCTTTTTCTTTCCAGTACCTGGCACCTGACAGAAAAGAAAAAAGGTTGATCTCTTCTGTTCACCCTCTCCTGATGGATTTTTCCCAAGAGGCATATATCAAAAAGAGTATTTGTATGGTTCACTTTAAAGGCTTATTTTGATGAAAAACATGGAAACACAAAAATCAGTCTACACACAACCATCAAAAAACAAAGCTATAGAAACCAACATTTAATTTCTTACTATTATGAATCTCAAAGAACTGGAATTTGACAGGAAACTAAGCAAAAAAAATAGGGTCTTGTAACCACTTCTATAACCTACACAATTTTCTTCAAAAGCCCAGACAGCTCATGTGAAAAGGTTATAACCAAGTCCCTTGGCTTTTTCCCCTGAAGCCAGAATAGGGGTTGATTATGTGAAAGAGAAAACAGAAAAGATTTTTTTCTTTACATCGTGAAGGGTTACAACCCAAATCTTACAATTCAAGGCACTGAGGTTCTATTTGCAGAACTAGGTTGGCAGCTCAGATTTTTTGACAATTGTTGTATTTCTGCACTTCACCACTTACAAAGAAGGAGCACTCTTTAACAGCACTTCTATGAAACAGTTATTTTACTTGATATTTGTAGAGCTGGTGAGTTTCCCAAGATGGGAGTTGTCATACAAGTACTGGGTGTCATGACAGTACTTTTGCTCTTCTGAGCCTTACTTTTCTTGAAGCTTCTTCTGAATCAATTCTGCTTCTTTTAACTTCTCATGGGCTTCCTGAAGCTCTTTAAACAGAGCACAGACTTGCAGATTCAGGGCTTCTACTTCACTGCCAACCTTTTAGAGAGAAAAAAAAAAGAAAATTACATATGAACAATTCAAGATAGTAAAGTTACAGGCTAAGAAAGATAAGTAGGAAGTTTCACTAGAGAAAACTGCCTAAGATAGTTTGCACAGTTACAGTCTATACTCAGTAATAAGCCTCATCTACAAGACTTCACAATTATTCCACACTGCACCCCCTCCATTGTTCCACTAAAGATTTACATTTTACCACAGAGGCAGGTAACATGAGCTCTGCTGACAGGAGCCTCTGAAGAAACACAAGTGTACATGGAAACTGCTGCCAGCACAAGAACAAGGGCTGACCTCAGTGTCCACTTCAATGAGGAGTGTTGGGCCCAGGCTGTAACTCAGGCAAAGTGGAGATAAGAGCACTGGAAAATATTAATTAACTGAGACATCTTCTGCTTTCCCTAGGAAGGGCGTCTCTTGGCCTGACTGCACACTGGTCTCATTTAACCAACCCAGGCCTGCCCTAAAATACTTCTCCTGACCTTCAGAAGGGCACAGGTTTGCAGCAGGTCCCATAGCATATTTCCAATTCCCATGCAGCACTTCAGAAACTCACACACCTCACATACAAGCACTCTTAGCTGCCTGTATTATGCAGTTGCACTGAACTAGCATGGACCTCCAAGGCTCTGGGGCTGCACTCTCACCTCACACAGAAGCTTACAGCTGCAGGCACAGAAGCTGAAGCATCTGACTGGAGCTGAATCCCAACCTCAGCACTCTTTCAAATCTTAATTGAGAACATCAGGACTAAGATTCTGCCTGGAACTGTGTCTCAATCCAAAATAGTTATGCCCCACCATTGTAATCCTACTAAAAGCATGAACAAACCTAAAGCAGGTGCCATATGAGCTCCACACTTAAAGTCTGTTTTACAGTATGCTGTCACTGGATTCTGACCCAAAAGCTGACTTAGGTAGCAGCGAGGAAATTAGGAAATTCACACAGTCTAGATGATTTCTGGAGGTAGAAATTATTGTATTTCTCTCTGCTTACTGGGCATGGCCAGGGCAATGTGGTGCAACTGCAGTTATGCCAAGCCTCCCGAATACTTGGCCCCCACTCCCACCCCTTTGCAGTGGCTGCTGTAATGTGGAACCACCTCTAAGATCCATCAAAGTTCACTTCCATTACCTGTGCAGGACAATTGCCCTTTGCTCCCTGAGTGCAAGTGGAAATCTAGACCCTGAGGTTGGTGACCTCAACAAGTCAGCTGTATGTTGTTATATCTTGACTGAGGACAGGAACTTACAGCTTCTGAACTCTCTTCTTCCTGTTCAGTTTGTGTCCCACTCTCCAGGCAGTTTCTGGTCTCTTTCTCCAGCTTTGACAGTCTGGAAAAGAGAAGGAGCCAATAATGATGGATTTGGCTAATGCTTCAGGTGAGATTGTGACTATACAAGGATTTCATGCAAGTGATGACTCTCTTTGTAACATCACAGCCACAGAAAAACCACAAGGCAGAATGGAAACTAGACATACAGGAAGGCCTGCACAATCATGGGGGTTCTTGAAGAACACAGGACACTGTGTACATTTAATTAAAATGGATGTGTAAGTCTGCAGGTGTGATGTAGGTCATGACATTCAGTCCAAAGGGATTGATCTTTGGTACAGTCCAAAACTGCCAACTCCTTGGAAATAGATCATTCTGTTCACTGAATCCAGTGATTAATATTGTCTCTGTTTTCCTGTGGTATTTTCAGGGGCTGAGGTTTCTAAGAATTGCTTGGTTATGGCTCATTACCTCTTCTAGGAAGACCACATAGAAGCAATTACTGTGACACCAACCTTTCATAGTAGATAATGTCTTACTCTGTTTCTCTGAAGTGGGGATCTGGAACTGCTTGGGAATTGGCCACTCCTGAACAGTCGTGCTGATTTACACCCACAGAACTGAGCTGAGACAGGTCTCACTGTAAAAACTCTCTTAGGAAAGTTTGGAATTAAACTTATTATAGACCTTTCTAAGGAGCTTTTGCAAGCTCACACACTGCTAAATGTAGCATGCCAGTATCACGAAGAGGACCTGTTTTAGACACAGTGATTTGGTTAAGGCCGCACACAGAGATGATTCATCCAAAGCCAAATAACTATGGAGGAGTGAATGGGGAGAACAGCCTCAACTAGTCATCCTATCTTTATGAATAACCCAGGGATACTTCAAACCCAAGAGGAAATGGGTCATTTGCCTTGATCTGTGGCACTTCAGGAAATGAAAATAAAATCCCTTGGAAGAAAACTGTGGTTTATCCCTATAGAGAAAACCACAAAATATTATTACAACCGAGTGCTCAGGAAATTCCCCAAATCACACTGATATTTCAGCTTGCTGCTGATCATTCAGAGACTTGGTAACTGCAGCAGCCCTGAAAGAAAACAGCTCCAAATGTTACAGTGCACCTACTTCATACCTCTCTCTGTGATCTTGCAGCTCCTCCTCAAGTTTTTCCCTCTTCTGAGTTTCATTTCTAAGGCTGCAAAGGAGCTGGCTCACTGTTAGCTCCTCAGACTCCAAATTCTTTGACTCATCTGCAGATTTGCTCCTGCTTCAAAACAAACCAGATGTAAATAAAAACAGCAACCCCTTTAGCAGCACACTCCCTCAACCCTAATGCTGGAATCCAGTCTGAGAGGCCACCAATTCACACAGTGCTGGAAACCAGTGCTCTGAGCAAAGGGTTCATTCCCAATTGCCAAGAGCAAAGACCAGCAGCCCCCGCCCCTGTGAGTGCAAATGAAGGGCACAGGCACTCCCCTTCCAGCTGAGGGAACAATTCAGCACTTAAGCAAGGGAAGCAAAAGCAGTCATGACAATACAAAACCCAGTGCACTTATTCTGACCTATTTTGCAGCCCTTTCTGCAAAGTGCTGCTGTCCATTCCTACAAACAACTTTTTCTCGCAATAAAGCATGGAACATTTCTACCTCTGCCTTGCTCCTTTATGGAAAAGAAAGCATATCCCACTAAAAATGGTCATCAGAAATCACTTTCTTGTTCAGAAAAAAATCTCTTTAACACTTTACCCTCCTCACATTCTATAGCTCTTTTCAAAATCATATTTTGCTACTGCAAATTGAACCAGAACAAATACAAAACTCCAAAAAATAGGAAAAGTCATAAAATACTGTGTTCCTTTATATCCATTTTTATGGCCATCTAGATAGAAATTCAAAATCCCCAAACTGTATGGATGACAGGCAAGTTAGACTGTATATTTCAGAGTCTCAGCTGTAAAACAGCATGTGTTAAAAGTTCTGCTTTTGTAATTCAGAAAAGAAAGCAAAACAGAGTCTTCTGTGTGCTTCTAAGAGCTAGAAACCTCTGGTGAGCAAAATTCAATACCCAAAAGACAGTGTTCAGCCAGGATATTTTAAGTAAATAACTTTTATCAGGGGATTTTTAGTGCAGTTCTACCCTTACAGAAATAAATCCATCCTGAGTGGATCACATTTCATTGAACCTGTTAACAGCGCCCGTCTAAAGTTTCAGCACTGGACAAAGGCACGTGGTGACACTGGAAATATTTTAAGAGCTACGTATGCCCCCTGTTCTTGTAGATATGGCCCAGATTCTCCTCCAAAGGTAAGCAAGTTCCACAGGGAATGTTTTATAATCAGTGTTCTCACAAGCCACAGCTAAGCTTAATACTTGCAGCTTGGTCTGTGGTCAGCAACTCTTTCAGTTTTGTCCACAATTGTAACACCCTTTTTTCTTCCTCCTTCAACTTATCTGCATGCTGAGGGACAAGCTTCTCTGATATTACACTGAAGCACTGTTCTCCCTTGCAGTAACATAGGAGTGACAACATGGAGCACAGCTTTCTGGCCTGCTATGTCCTTAGCATTTTCTGTATCCTTCCCTTTCAAAAGCAAAGGCACAAAGTAAATAAGAGTTCAGCCAAAACCATCTAGCTGCTAAACTGGGCCATATCCAAAATGGAAAGTTGAACAGTATCAGATGTCTATGTCCACGAGAAGTAAAGGTTCAGCCAGGGGCAAGAAAGTCCCTTGTGTCCTGGAGCTGATGTAAAGATCAAATTTTGAGAAGTAACCTGAACAGAATGCTGCTACCTTAAACCAAATAACTTGAAAAGCAAGGACTGTACTGCACTGTGTGTCTCCTCCATCATGGAAACTCTTCATACCAACCACACTCCAACAGGGTCAGATCTGAAAGACTATAAGACCTCTGACTCTTACCAACACCAGGATAACTGGGTAGAGGACAGATACTCTATTAGATGGTCTCCAATTATTAGGAGGGAAGAAGTCCCTGCAGCCTCTTTGTCGTTTCTTTTTGACCTCCCTTAAAAGCCTGAAGAGTTGGCAAGTCAGAATGTCCATAAATGCCTGGCCAACTTGCCAGAATATGCACTCCCTCCTGTCAGCTAGTAAAAACTGGAAGGGAAGATGTCAGAGTGCTGAGGGTCTTGCTGCATGCTAGGAGGTAGAGCTACTGCAATGGAGGGGTGTAAAGCCAAAGAAAAAGAGGATTTTCTAGTGCATTCCTCATAGAAAGAAATTCCCTTACATTGCAAACAAAACCCAAGGCAGAAGTCTGAATCACAGATATCACACAAGAACCTACATACATGTAGACAGCAACATCACTGGGCATTTCACCACTATTCTCTTGATGTTCCTTTGCAGTTCTATTTATTTCCCCTTCCTAGGAGAGAAAAAAAACACTATTAGCTCAGTATTTTATTTAAGCAGAACAGCAGGACTTTATTTATTTGAGCTAAGGAATGAAGAAAAACAGGGAGAATTGCTATCATGGCAATACAGATAAATAAAAAAACTCCCACAGATAATGTTCATGTTTGGAAATTCTTAATTTAAATACTTCACATGCCTTTCCCTGTATCTCTTCCAGCTTGATTAGAAAATAGGAACAACAATGAGATTTGCCCTTCTCCATTCATCAGCAACTTCCACAGCCACTCTCCCCTGTGAAGATGACTGGGCACCAAACAGCAAGTCAATGGCACTGCAGGTGACTTTCAATATAAGCCTAGAGATCACTCTCCAGCCTCCTAAAAGAACCACTGTTCTTTCCCACTACAAACCCCACTCCTTGGCAAACTCCCCACTCCTAGAAACCCCACTTTGTAGCCCAAAGGAGAATCCTTCTAGCAAATAATAAAGAGAATGCACGCCACGTTTTCTCTGACAACTCAAATCGAATTTTAATTAAATTTTTAAAATTTCTTGTTGCACATCTACTTTCCAGAGGGAGAATATGGGGAATAGAGGGGTAGCAGAGGCTACATTTTCACATTTCAGTTTGTTAAGATTTTCCAGAAACAAGAACAGTAAAAAAAGTACATGTTTTGCCTCTAGGGAATACTCTCTAGGAGTTTTGCACGCAAGTTTTGTTTGCTTGCATCTCTATTTTTCTGTCAGTAGGAAGTAAGCCACATTTTCCAAAGAAAATGCCCCATTTATGCACAAGTGTTGCCCCTTAAAAAAGATAGTTGAAATTTCTGGGAACATCAGTACTAAGACAAGACTTAACACTTTTAATTACTGCAATAGAGGCTATCCATGAAATTAATTTGCTTAGAGCTTTAGAGTGGAAAGACATAAAATAATTCCAAGTCCTTTAAGACACAAGAGCTCTATGGCAGGTAATCTAGGAATGACAAAAAGAATCAAAGAATGACAGAATTATTTAGCCTGGCACCTGGCTGCAGGTTACTGTGCTCCTGTCCTTCCCTTTACTTACATTCATCCCAATCTCCACAAAAGAATCCTCTGCTGAGATGTTCAGCTTGACCTGCAGCTCTGAAATGATGGCGAGCAGATCTGCCTTCTCGGCCTGGAGCCGCTGCACCTGGGACTTCAGCTGCCTCACTTCCTTCTCAGGAGCCTCCTGGGATAAACACACCCTGCATTAGCCAACCAACAGGGAACAGCAGCCAAGGAGCACACAGCCTGCACAGAACAGTGTCCTACATCCCTTCTCTTCTCCTCAGGCTTGCCTGAAAACCCCACAGGACAGACCACTGAAGTATGTCCTGGTTCACTCAACAGAAGAAGTCTAAACTGTGAAACCAAGTAATCAAACACTGGACATCCCACTGCTGGAAAATCTGGGACTGGTTCTTTGAAAGCACACATAATTAGGATGTAAATTTTTGCCTGAATCTATGCCTTTTGTTACTACACAGGGTTTCAACCAACCTCCAGAATGATTGCATTTTTTCATGCATATCCCTATTCCTCTTTTCCCAAATCTAAGATTCAAGGGAGAAAAGACCAGTGGGCAGAGAGAGCTTTCCCACACACCCTATTCTTAGCCTTTCCCCACCTTCTAACTTCTTTGTACCCCATTTCTGTGTATAAATCTTCCCAATTCCTTGATCTTCATACAAAGTCCTAGATCACTTCCACAAAGTCTCTGTTACTCAGAGATTCTCCCCAAACTTCCCTCTTTCCAATCACGATCATCTCTTTTGCCTTCTGCCTTCTCCCTTTCTCCAGGTGACTCAAAACCCTCTCTTAAGCCTCTACAGAACCAGCAAGATTCATTTTTTCCTCTCCTTTAAATGCTGCTCCCCATTATGAAACTTCTTCCTGTGAGTTTGTTTCTTCCTCATTTTGTAATCTGAGCTTTCATCTCCTGATAATGCCTTTATAAACAGCACATACCATCAATGCAAATTCTGAACAATTCCTGAAGTCTGAATTACATTCTAAGATATGATTGTGCCAAATCTCCAAATTATCTGTGTTGACAGTGCCTCTCATCCCACAATACCACTCTGCCTCTGATTTTGTGCTTATACTGTAAGAAGATGCATTTAGAGTCAGTTCCAGGGAATGAGAGATTTTAGATTTCTCAGGCAGGCTGGAAAATTCTGGCAACAGCATCCTTCAGGCATTCAAAGTACAAGAAGTTCTACAACAAATAGAAAGATTATAAATCCTCTGGTTCCCCTTAAAAAATATTCCATATTTATGAAATTCTGAACAATTTATGAAATCCTGAATTTTCTTGAAAATCCTGAAACAGGTTTTCATTCTGTAAAGACCGTGTAAGTAATATTTACACAATCACACTATTTAAACATGACTTTCTTCCCCCTTGCATCTTCTGATCTATTGGCCAATTTTGATTCACATGCTGAAACATTTCTTACAGAGTTCCATCAAACAGTCAGGAGGAAGGCAGAGTCTACTAGTGACTCTGTTGAGAAAAAGGTTAATACACTCATTTTTCATCAGACAACAGAGAATCCACATGAGTCTTGGAGGTACCAGACACCAGAACGCATCAGTTTGGCTCTGTATGAACATCTTAATTAACTTTTCACATGACCATTTGGGACACAAAGCAGGTTTTGTTTTGATCAGCTTTGCCCACAGATGCCTTCAGTACCACCTGCAAAATGTTGCCTGGCTACTGGGAAACCACCTGCAACATTAGAAATGATGTGTAACAGAGCCAAAGGCAGGACACAGAGAGAAAGCTCAGTCAGACTCAAATGGAGCAGCAGAAGCACAGATCTAATCTGACCTCAGTAAAAGAGCTTTCAGAAAAGAAGACTGATATAATAAAAATAGATCACACTTTTTTTTTTGCTTGTTTACATGTCAACTTCTCCCTGGAAACACAATATAAAAAGCAATTAAATGATCATGAGAGGCACATAATCTAACAAGTAAAGGGAAGGATAAAGAGATAAAAGAATAAATGAAAAGTTAGCAAGAAATGCCAGTTCTTATTTATTATGGAAAAAAGCTTAATTACTATTGTTTACTAAATGCTAACAAAAAAGGAAATTATCTCAGGTGTGCCATAATTTTCTGTTACTACACTCTAAAAGGTCTCACTTTATAAAGTAAGTCAGGTGAAGACCATTTCTTAGAGCTAAGGATAAAAATGGAGATACTAACAAATCTCCAAACTATCCCAGTGTAATAAATCCTAGAATCATAGAAGGGACTGAATCCTCCAGAGTTTCAATTCAAATCTAACCAATTCTTTATTTACCATTTCAGCTCCTTCTTCTCTTTCCTTTAAGCTCTGAAGTTGCTGCTGTAGCTGTTCATTTTCAATGCACTTGGCCTGCAAGCACTGCTTTGCCTCCTTAAACTTTAACTCATAAAATTCTCGCTCTTCTTTCTGCTTCTCTCTCCAGGTGGAAAGCTCCTCATATCGGTCCTTCATAGCTTGGTTGTGCAACTTCATGGCTTCTAAATGGTAGCCAGAGAGAACATATTGAATCACATCAGTACTCTGTCCATGAAACAGCAGATTTCCACTACACTGAGCTCAGCATTCTTCAGCATCAAATGGGTTGGCAATAATTGGGTGTGAAATATGAGCCTCTGTCTGGCGTACCTTAAATACCAAAACTAAACTTATCATAGTCCATTAGCACTATAATAAACAGCTTTAAATCCTCTGCTGAGATCACATGCCCACACTCACTGACTTCTTGACTTTTTCCTAAACCAAGAAGCCAGAAGGATTGCTCACAAGAGATACTTGGTATGTTGCTGTGGGTGGTATTCACATGAACAGCCCAAATGAAACTGCTGAACTGAGCTTCTGAAACTACTGAGACTTGGCAGGGAAAACATCCTAGACTGGTGAATTACTGCATGGAAACAGATGCTGTCAAATCAAATGTCTCAAATATGCCCAACAACGCTCTCCCCCAGTGTGGTGTTACATTTTAGTTAAATGGTATGCTCTGTCTCACCCCTCGAAAATGTATGGTTTATTTGGTTAAGATTTGATTGCAAGCATTGAAAAAAATATACCAAACAACTTACAGCCTAGTCAGTTCCCTGTAAGTAACAGTCAGTATGAAACAGTATCAGTCCTGCAAAATGCTTACAAGATTTTTAGGTAGAGTGAGCGAAATTATTTTAGACATGCTTTTTTAAAGCAAGTAACTCAAAGCTGGTTACTTAAAAATCCTTTATACTTGTACTTTCCAGTAACTTCCATTACATCCTGATGTCATATGATGAACTGCCCATGAATCCTTCAGGTTATGGAAAAAAAATATAGCCTGGAGAATGATTCTGCAAGTTATGGGTTACAGCAGCTGTAAATATGTCCCAAAACATCTTATATAAGACTTTTTAGCAAAATTCCAGACGTACTTCTACAAACAACTTTCCTGCTAGATTCCCATGAGACAGAAAAGTTGGACCATGTCCAAAAATTATTCAGGAAGAATTTAAACACCAGTGTAAAATCACAATACAGGAGACATGTGACTTCATGCTCTGCTGTCAAATAAACCGTGAGATACTTCTTTTACACAGAAAATTCTCAAATCCCCCAGGTTTTGCTCTAACCATTTAAAGGAAGAAATAACTGACACATAAATTCCAGATCCAAAAGTATCTCACACGAAGGACTCAAATCATTAGGAATTTTCAGGGAAGGCTACTGGTTTCTCCCAGATGTACCCTGCCATAGCTACCATTCCTTTTTGAAGTATGGAAGGTACAGTACCCATCCCTCCTAATGCAGCTTTGGCAAAATGTTTGTAAGAGATCAAACAGTTCTACAATACAAACCAAAAAAATCTTTTAGAGGTTGATGAGCAAATAGCACATCATAGGAAGAGAATTTTCATGTCACCCTCTAAAATACACAGTGCTTATATATAAAACTCAAGAGCAAGTAAGTCACCATTACATTGGGCTGTTCTCCCTCTAATCTACCACACCAATTCAATTTGATGTATGCTATCAAATATCCTGTTGATGTGTTATTATCAAACTGGCATTGTCACTTGTAGAGTTGTTTATACAGCAAATGCTACCCAGCAAGGGCAGACAAGCACAGAATTCATACTCAGCACAAAACAAACCCTTCAGAAGAGACTCAGGGCTCTTGCATTGCAAGACGAGCTCACGTGTGCATTCACCTTTTAACTCATTGTTCTCAGTGATTAGTTCTTTCATCTGTTGCACCATCTCTTCCGGGGTGTAGGTGTTAAGGGCTGGGGCTGCCATGCTGTCCACTCCATTTTCCATTTGACTCTTGGAATGCTCTCCATTTTCAGCAGGACGGCCCTTCGACTTGCTGGACATCTCTGAAGCAGCTGTTACAAGGTTTTCCAAGAGCAAACTTTCAACTTCTTGCCCAATTATAAAGAAAGCATAATTACACACTCATTAACACATGCAAGCCACATGCCTTGTCACAGCACACAGGCACCTTCAATCCCTCTATCCCCGCTACACCAAAGTATCCGTGAGTCTACATAATCCCCCATGGGCCTAAAACACACGATCCCCAAGACGTCTTTCGGGCTAACCAACCCTTCCTCAGGAGCCCATTTCTCTAGGAATGAAAAGAGATTCCTGCATCTCCCGCTCCCTTCCCATCCCTGACAGCACCCGGGCCCCGCCGCCCGCCCGGCCCTGTCGGCGCCCCGGCCGAGAGCCCGTTTCCGCTGATTTTTAACTTTCATTTTCGCTTTCCCGTCCCCTCTTCCCGTTCTCCTGCATACCCCACCGCGGTGCTGGGGAGGCTGCGGCGCCTGCACCCGCCTCTGCCCAGGCACGGCCGCTCCGTCCCTGGGCCAGAGCGGCCCCTGGGAGCCGCCAAACGGCGCTTCCCCGCCTTGCCCTTCCTTCCCGCAGGCCCACCCCGGATCCGCCGAGTCACCGGGCGAGCCCGGCCATGGCGACCGCCACCCCCCTGCTCTGGGCTGGCCTCAGGGACCTCGTCCCCACTCACCCCTCACGGCGCGCCCATGGCCGCTCAGCTGACGGACGGACTGCCCGCCCTCCCCCGCCGTCCCCGCCTCCGCCCCCGCCTCCGCGGGGACTTCCCGGCCCCGCGCCTCCCGCCGCCTCCCGGGCACGCCGCGTTCGCTTCCCTCTCGCTTTCCCGGCTCCTGCCCTGGGGGCCGCCGGCCCGGCGGGGCGGGAGCCGAATCCCCCATGGAGCTGCAAGGTGGCGTGGGGAGCAGTGCCCCTCAGGGGGAAAAATCCTGCGGGTCCATGAGGTTGGAAAAGACCTCTGAGATCTTCGAGTCCAGTTTATGACTGAGCACCGCCTTGTCACCAGGCAATGGCATTGACTGCCACTTCCAGACTTTCCGGGACAGTGACTCCACCACCTCCCTGGGCAGCCCGTTTCAATGTCGAATCACCCTATGTGAAGAAATTCCTCCCAATGTCCAGCCTAAACTTTCCCTGGAACAGCTTGAGGCCGTGTCCTCTCGTCCTGTCGCTGATTCCGTGGCTGCAGAGCCCGACCCCCACACGGCTGCCTCCTCCTGCCAGGGATTTGTGGAGAGCTTTAATGTCACCCGTGAGCCTCCTTTTCTCCGGGATAAACAAACCCAGCTCCTTCAGCTGCTCCTCAGGACTCATGCTCCAAACCCTTCCCCAGCTCCATCTCCCTTCTCTGAACCCCCTCCAGCGCCTCAGGGTCCCTCCTGAACTGAGGAGGGACCCAGAACTGAGCACAGCACTCGAGGTGTGGCCTCAGCCCTGCCCAGTACGAGGGGCAGGAATGGCGAGAGGAGGGTGTGAGGTGAACAAAAGGGAACGTTATTGCACAGGACATTTTAGTGATTTTTGCCGCAGGATCAAATCAATTAGGAAGGTTTTTGCCATGCTGTTGGGATATAGTCCATTAATGGCTGTCAAAGGATGTGGTTGGAAGCCTTTAAATGGCAGATTCCAGGGGTGGGGTTAGCTGGGGTCATTCACCCTGCACAGCCCCAGTGCTTTGTTACTGTGCTTAGCAGGATGTGGGGCTGGGAGTTCCTCAACTTCCAGTTCTAAAGCAAGAAAGCCAACCAGGACATTTTGGTTCCTTCGTTTACAATGTGAAAATTGCAGCCATTGTCAGTTTCAAATGTGGAAAATACCAGTCTTTCATTAAATAACCCCCATGGCTCAAAAATGAGCTCTTTTGATTTGAAAATGCTGCTTTGCCATGTCCTAGGAGTTGTGAACTGTCTGTTGTTTAATTACATTGTGCCCCTCCCCAGCTGCCCTCCAAGTGCCACAGCCAGGGATTTCCCAGGATGAAGCAGAGACGTATTGAGAGAAGTACTGAGAGAGAAGTATGCCCATTGGATGTTTGAATGGTGAACACTGGCAGGGAGGAGTCCTTTTACAGGTTCAGCATTTCAATGGGGTGCAGCTTACAAATCTGCCAAGAAATAGAGCCAGCAAACATTTGGGACCACCTACATGGTGCAAAGAACAGGTCTGATAGCAGATTTCTGCATGCTGAGTCCATAATCCATGTGCTTTTTGCTTACACTGCTAATGAGCAGAATCTGTCTCCTTGATGGTAGAGTGAGATCTTCTCTGTGGTAGGGAATATGATTTTGGAATTGCTGTCATCTCCCATCACTGCATCTGTGGCTGGATGTTAGACAGGAGTGCATGGGAGTTCGAGGGGCAATAAAGAAACCTTCTGAGAGTCTGAGGAACAGAATTACTAGCAGCTCATCATGGGTTTTTATTTGAGCTCTAAGCTAAGTTCTTGCAGACAGCAAGACCTTACTGCACATGCAGCAAAGAAAATTGAATTTTACTTGTCAGAGGAGTTTAAATAAACATTAACTATTTTTTTTTTTCACTCCTGATAGCTACTTGTTCCCTCAGTAATCCCAAGTCCGGTTTTAGTATCCAGAATTAATTTTTGGGAGCAGATCTTATTTAAGCCACAAATACCCAAGTTTTTGGAGAGCAGTTTATCTTTTCAGTGTGTGCTTCACTGCAAGTAAGATTTACGTATCTCACAATGCTTTGAAGAGTTCCAAATGCAAGAATTGTCCTTGCTTGCAGTTCTAAAATGGAGGTGGGTTGCCTGGAAGCAGAAGTCATATATCTGATTTTAATTGCAATGAAACAGTTTGCTTTTTAAAAGCCAAAGAAAAATTAGAGTCCTTGTAGATACAGAAAGGAGATAAATAACCAAAGAGGCTTTGTGAAAAATAAAAAATATGAGACAATTTATTTGCATGAAAGAAAAAATGGCTTCTGTCTAAGGAAGATTAAAGTATTTGCACAGAACTCTTGTTGCACATCAGCCTTGTGGGAGGACAAAGGATAAAGCAATTGTTTGGGCCCACCTATTTTATTCAGATATTTTTTTCATCACAGTTTCTCATGTGATGAATCCTTTTGTCCATTCTGCAGGTTACAGGTGACACACAGAAATTAAATGTGTGGGCTCTGTGTAGGAAGGAGATCTGTTCTGGCTCTCCTGGTGAGTGGTCTGAACTGCTGGGCTGAGTCAGGAGTAGCCCATCTCTCTATGCCATACAGCACAGATAATAAATATTTGGAGGTAAGAGGTATGAAAGTGTCCAGCTTTCCCCAAACCACTTCATAACTTTTGTTTGCAAAAAAAGACATTGGTCAGCTCAGATGCAGTCAAGTTACTTAAGAAATTTCCTTGTGGCATCTGAGCCATGGAAACAGTTTTTGTGTACACCCTGACTCCCTAGCAAATGTGGGATAATTCAATTTAGCTCAGTCTGAAATGATGAAGAATTGTGCTGAATTATCACATCAGTCTTGGCTAACATCTTAGGTATTGTTTTTGCAGTTATCTGGGAGCTGAGTCCTGAGAATCAGCCAAGGCTTGAACTTTGGAAAGCTTTGGTACAAAGAACACCTCTCTATGAATATCTCTATATATATACACTCAGAGCTTACAATTTATCCATCTCTCTGTCTGTTGTGGATTATGTGGAACTCACGTGCCTCTGAATCTCTTCTGCTGGCTTTTCTGTTTCTGTCTTTCAAGT
This sequence comes from Calcarius lapponicus, assembly GCA_039654755.1. Classification (NCBI taxonomy): domain Eukaryota; kingdom Metazoa; phylum Chordata; class Aves; order Passeriformes; family Fringillidae; genus Calcarius; species Calcarius lapponicus. The sequence goes on from CM077463.1 coordinate 12,653,680, forward strand.
CTCAGCATTGCCTTCTTGACTGTTGCTGCAGTAGCTGCTGGAAACTCCTGATTTTGGTCAGGATCCCATAGATAATGTACAGACATAGCCCAAAGACTGACTTCTCTCTCAGGATACAAGGAATAGGCCCTATCCTGTCTGGATCATGTCCTCTGAGCAGCTCAGGTGCCTAAAGAGGCTTTGCTTAATCTGCCACAGAGCTATCTGCATGTCTGTGGAAGAACTACTAACCTTGATTAATACCTGGGCCTCTTGCCAGCAAAAATGCTGGAGTGTTTGCTGTGACTTCAGATTTGCTGATTAAGCTTAATTTCCAGCTGACAGGTAATTTGAAAACACCATCAAGATATGTTCTTTGCAGGCTTTGAGCAGATTAAGTGGGGGAGAGGGGTTGTTTTAAAGCACATCCAACTTCTGCAGTCAGCAGTACTCTGTGATGAATGTCACCATAACCTAGAGAGAAGTGAGATGATGAAATGTGTTCATTTCTTCCAACAATTAAGTGCTACCATGGCCTGGAGAGGGCTCAGAGCCAGCTGGTAAAATTTATATTAATCAGAATCAGGCCTTAGATTATCATGTACAGTAAAACAGCTACAAATAACACGAAAGTCAGATGTATGATCTGAATGTTTGTCTGCCACTGACAGATAGTAGGACAGGTTAAATCTGGGATCATCATGGATTTTTGGTTATCAGTCCAGCATTGAACCTATTGCTATTGATAAAGTTCTTACCTTCCAAAGGAAAATAATGAAAAAGGAAGTTCAGAAAGCCAGAAGATGACAGAAATGAAATAGTAGAAAAAAAAATGACCCAAGGTCCTGTTTTCAATCCAATAACCCTGCTGTGGGCAGGATATGTGAAGCAAAGGTAGTGCCAAAGAATGTGTCTAACTAACTGCTTTTGGCCCATTGTGAGTTCAGTGCAGTGTGCTGTGTTCCTCTTTCCCTCCCACATACAGCCAAATGGATAACTCCTTTTACAACTGCAGTTATATAACACTCCTGTGCAGTGACACAGGAGAGTAAAGATGCTCTAGAACAATTTTTGGATGATCTAATGCAGAGACTGCTGGCATGTAGGGAAATTGTGATGTCACTGTTTTATTTTTCAGATTTTTCCTTCCTCTAGTGAGTTGCAGTTTGATTGTGCCAAGTTGCTGGAATTCCTCACCAGCAGCTCTGATTTCTTTCTTGAAACCAACTCATTCTGTCACCAGTCAAAAATATTATCTGTAGGGTTTTTTTTCTAATAAATTTAGTGATTTGAGTCAAACTAGCAAAAATATCCCACTTATGGACAGTCTAGCATGAGCAGCAGAAATGAAAAGCATTCCACGCTATTTCCTCTAGGTACCTCCCTGCCTTAGGAGCTCTGATGACAAAGTAATTTTCTGCCTGTCAGTAAGCTGCTTTAGAAGTTTTGCAGAGGAGAAGAGCAAAATGTTAACCACAGGTCTGATGGTTTTGTGATTTTGTGTCTGTCATTGCAGAGGAAATGAACTGGCCCCTGGCTGTGGAATAACTTGCTCAGGTCCTTGTTCAGGCTGTCTTCCCTTTCGTGACTGCTCAGCAGACACTGGTGTCAACTCAGGATGCAGTACATTTCACTCAGCAGCTGCCATGCCAAAAATAAGATGGATAAATGTGCAGAAAATCTAAAAACCAAACTGACCACCATCCTTGTTTTCTCTTTCCAATAGATGGCAGCAATTCTCTTTCCATATCGTCATGGGATGAACAGGTCAGGAGATCCAGAATACCAGAAGAATTCTAAAAATACAGGCATCTTTGCCCTTTTCTTTTGCTCTTTCTGAGTGTGAAATTTGCACCAGGAAGGCAGCAGACTGAGAAAATGTCTGAAGCCCTTGGAATGTGGCACTGCTGCCAAGTACAGCCGTGCCAGGAAAACACAGGCAGGTCAACCAGCAAACGTGACCCAGGGCTCAGAGATGGGGGAGGGAGGTTTTCTTCTGCCTAAGAACGAGCAAAAGTAAAAGTGGGACTATTTTAGGGTTTAATTGAGAAGGAGTTGGAGATCCATGGAAGAAGGGAATGGAATGTGAGGATTCCAGGTCAGATGGAGAAGTCTCAGACAGTGAAGGAGCAATGTCAGTGCACCTTGTGGAGGAAGAATCACACACAGTGGACTGTCCCCTTGGAAGAAGTGACTTCTTAATTTTCTATATAAATCTTCAAGAGGAAATTAAACACGAATGGAGCTGAGGAAGGCTCTCTTCAGAAAGTTCTGTGGCAAAAATCTCTGGCAGATAAGGCTTTCTTTATCCTGAAATGCACCTGTGTTCCTCATTAGAAGAGAACAGCTCCATACCACCAGATGGGCCATGGGGAGGGATGAGCCAGGTTCCCATCACACATTATGACATAAAGAAAGCATTGCTTCCTGGCTGCAAAGAGATGGTCAAAATAAAAACATTTAGATTTAACATTATTTAAATGTAAAAAAAATTTATTATTTTAAAAACATTTTAAAAGCATAACTCTCAACTATAGCCTGGAGGCAAATGAGTTCTTCATGAATTTTGCCACTTAAATCCTTTAAAAAAACATCTTTCTAATGTTTTCAGTCATACATGCCCCTTATTTTCTTTTTACCTCAAATGTCTTGCTAGGATGTTTGGTTGAAGAGCTCTTTGACTCCACAAGCTGCTTTCCTGCTAAATGTGGAAAATGTCACTCTAGTGGGCTGTGTAATGGCACTCCTCACTATTTCTCTTTTCACACAATCTGGAGGAGGGACATAGCGCTACCCTGGTGAACTGAGCTGCACTGCCATTTTTGATGGGATGCAGCAAAGACAAACCACTAAGAGGAAAATTCCAGAACATTCTAGAGGCTGTTACAGTACAGAGTTTCCTAATGAGACACCCCAGATCACACTCCTGATAGGAGCTAACTGTGTTTTTTTTCTAGAGCATCCTCTGGGTCTACAAGCCTTAAACCCTGAGCAGCCATGGAACCATATCCTCATCTTGCTCTTGACATACTGTGGTTTCTACTGGGTGGAAATGAAGCTTGCAAGCACATCTCATAAATTGTAGTATTCCCCATATCATTTAAGGGATATTCTCATGTTGCAGCCTTGGCTTGCCTCTGTGATGGCTGTAGGAATACCCCAGCATACCTGGGAATATAGCTGATGCAGGGAGCCTTGGAGTGCAATTTGTGTGGTTTTAAACCTCTTTGAGACAGCACTGCCACTGAAAGAAGTGCAGGTGGAGACACACAGACAACCAGATCATAGTGAACCAGGCCAGAGGTTTTTAACCTGGATCAGTTTTTACCTAAAGCAGTTTTGCTTGTGTTGACTCAAAACATGCTCACATGGTTTTGGTAGAAGGCTGGGGAGAAGTAGCCTTTGGACCTGTTGGAACAGGTCCAGAAAAAGTCCATGAAAATTAACAAAGTGCTGAAGCACCTCTCCTGTGAACAGGCTAAAAGAGTTGGAGTTATTCAGCCTGGAGAAGAAAAGGCTTTGGGGATACCTTATTGGAGCTTTTCAATACTGAAAGGGGGCTTGTAAGAAAGATGAAGAGAGACTTTTTAACAGGACTAAAAGTGACAGGATAAAGGAAAACAGTTTTAAACTGAAAGAGGGTAAGTTTAGAGTGCACATAAGAGTGATTTTTTTTTTTTTTTTTTTTTTTTTTTCAGGGAGAGTGATGAAAATGGGCCCCAGTTGACCAGAAAAGCTATGGATGGATGCCCCATCCCTGGAAGAACTCAAGGCTGGGTTGGATGGGGCTTTGAGAAGCTTGATCTAGTGGAAGGTGTTCCTGCCTATGGCACTGGGAGAGCAGTGAATACTGGGAATAATTTGGTTTGCAAGAAAAAGTAGAGAAGGAGAACTTGTCTGAGGCTATTTGAGGCAGTAAACTCAGACTGAAATTTTGTCAGAAAACAAAATGCTTTTCAGACAGCTGAGGGCGCTGAGCACTTCTTAAGTGAGCTGGCGTTTTGCAGGTTTGGGCTTTAAGTTAGAGCACTAAAATCTCTAATCACACATAGTACTGCTGGTGAGCAAAGCCTGGGCAGGGGCTCAGGGTCCAACATTGCCAATAGCTGAAAAATGAAAGACCCAGAGCTGGTTAAATAACTGCTTATGTGCTTCAGTACAAGCATAAATTTATTGCCTTCATTTTAATGGCACCTTGAAAGAACTCTTTGATCACTGATTTCCCCTTCTAAAGCAGCAGGATTTTGTTTATTTATTGCAATTTCAAGTAGCATCATAAAAGTAGAACTGGAGAAAAATGTTAGGCTCGTATACCTGTATATTTTTATTCTGGTCATCTTCTGTCAGTTTTCTCTCATCCTGGTTTTATCCTCGTCACTGAGATCTGCTTCTTTGCATGACACACCTTTGCCAGAATCACCACCTATAGCTGTCCCCAAATTTTCCAGGAAATGGCCTCTCTTGTGGTGGAATCTGCATTTTGGGTATGTCTGTTCAGGTCTGGAAAAAAGACACGGTGATTTCATTTCACCCAGATTATGATGCATGATTCTTTTTAGGGATTTTTATTATAAATCAGATTTCTCTGGATTCTCATTTATCTTGCATTGATTTCTCTAGCTTATTCAAGCTTCTTAAAATTGTTCTGTGGTTTTTGTTTATTCACCACTTTTTCTTAGCAAATCCTTTATTCCTTAGTGCTTCTAAAGCTTCTTAGGACACGAAACAATGCTTCTGATTTTTTTAAACTTTATTACTTCTGGTGGTATGAATAAAAATTAGTTTACTTTGATGAAATACACTTAATACATACACTTATTTTATTAAAGTCAAGTAATTACTGGAGCTAAAGTCTTTCTTAGTTGGATACTTCATGTCTTTAGTAAAAAGGTTAATCTACTTACTGTGGCAGTCATTTCTGCCATTTTTTCAGCTCTAAAGGGACATCTTGGCTTAGAAAGTTAAGGATTTTTGCGTCAGTCAATTGCCTTGTTTTCATCCACAGCAACTTTGATTTGCATATTCTAGTACTGGTAATTAAATTAAAGGATCTGTGACTTGCAAGGCCATTTGACATTGGGCATGTAACACTTCTCTCTCAGTGTCTTAGGTGGCAAGATGTGGCTCAGGGTGTGTATTTTATTGCTATCTGTTAGAGCTGGGGCAATTGAGCCACCTGTTAAAACCAGACAGGGCAGTTTTCTTTATCTCTTCCACATCCAATCCTTCCTTTGGGAAATATTTTCTGTTCATGGGCCATTGAGTGTCCGCTGCTGATAAAATTCCATCATCCCATGGGGAGATGCTCCACCCAGGGGGAGGAGCCAAGAGTTCCTACCTGGATACAATCTGGGATTTGGAACACCACAGCAGCCTTTTCCCACTGCATTCCCAGGGGAGCAGCTTTCTTCTCCATTGGATTCCCAGAGGAAGACCAGGCCCACCTACACCCCCACTGGACCTTCAGAGGAAAACTCCACCCTTCTCCAGGATCCCTGCTCCAACAGAACCACGCCTGTCACTGCAGGAGGGGCTGTGCCACCATGGGATGGGACTGTGCCACCACCCTGACCCACAGGCTGTCAGGTCCTATTCTGACTCTGTCAGTGGTTTATTTTTTTTTGTACTATTGTATTTGTATTTTTAATTTTCCTAGTAAAGAACTGTTATTCCTATTCCCAAATCTTTGCCTGAGAGCCCCTTAATTTCAAAATGATAGTAATTCAGAGGGAGGGGGTTTACATTTTCCATTTCAAGGGAGGCTCCTGCCTTCCTTAGCAGACAGCTGTCTTTTCAAACCAAGACACTTAAGTCCATGTGTACATGGTGAGTTCCCCACATGGAGATAAATGTCTTAATTTAGGGTTTGTATATGACAATGTGGCTGTGACAGTGTCTCCTAACCTGAGCTGTGCAGAGCCTCAAGGCATGGCATGGCCCACCTCATTTTTTGTTCAGGTGCCCTGGCACTTAAGGCTCTACACTGTGTCATAGAACAAATGTCTTCCTCTTTGCCTTCTGTGACACACAGCCAGGCTGCAGCTGGCATGGGGCCTTTGGGAGGGATTGTTTTTCATCCCTGAGCACAGGACTTGGCTCCTGAGCTACCCAGCTCCTCAGTTTCCCCACTGAGGGATGAAGCACAGAGAAATGATTCTGCAGAGAAATGGCAGAGCATGTTTCTCCAGTCTCACTTCTCTCTTCACTGAGAAAACATAATTTCTCAGTACTCATAATGTGGGATTTCCAACCCATCTCAGCATTTCCAATAATACAAAAAATGCCTTTGTCAACACATAAGTTGCTCATGGTAGAACCAGGCAGTACAGGGACCATCTATTTTCTCCACATGAAGAAATACCTGGATATTAAAGGAAGAGACATGCAGAAATCAAGTCCAGCTGCCTGATGAGATGCAGATTGATACCCAGATGTTGCTGGGGGTGATTCAAACTGGATTGATTTCTCAAGGGGTAGCCTGTGGGTGTTCCCAGTGGCAAGTGATCTCTCTTGGATGTCTCCTACTTAACATTTTGTCTGTCTCTGGCCTTTGGGTGCTCCAGGCAGCACCCAGCTATCAGACCCAGGGGGCTGTCTGAGGGCCATGGGCCTCTGGGCAGGTCAGCATCTCACAGGTGTGACCCTTGAGCTCTGTGGGATGCAATGACACAAGATAGAGGCATTTTATCCCTCCTGCCAGCCTTTCTGCCTCCCTCTGCAGCTTTGATTTCTTTTCAGCCAGGACCAGACCCAGGTGGGGTTGATGGCTGGAGGCTCTGTGTGTGTCCAGCTGCTCCACTGGAGGCACACTGCACCTCCTGAATCAGGCAGCCTTAATGGCAAGTCAGGGAGGGGATGGATGCCACAGACAGCCACCACTCTAAATCCCTGCTGCTTCCTGAAGTGACAGCCAGCCAAGGAACAAAGCAGATGAGGGAGCAGACCTTATGATCAGGTTTACAATTTGATCAGTTGTTATCATAGCTGCAATAAGCTAGTTACAGAGACGGGAACAAGCTGGTCTCATAGAAAGTCAGCTTTAAAATTGTGTTTCTAGACATGCTGAGTTCTGTGAAGACAGAGAAATAGCCTATTAAAATAACTTGTTAACACACAGGTTGTAGCCTCAAAGCTGCTCCATGCTTTATCTGTGTTTTATTTTTCCTCTCATTTTCACTTGTTTCTTTGCTGTCTTATGTAAAGGGATAGTGTTTTATTTGGGTAGATTATTGGATAATATAATGTACAGGAGGTAAACACTTGTGGTTACTTCTATTTTCTCAGCTCCCTCAAGGTGAACAGGACATGATGCAGACCCAAACAGGAACCCAGGCAGTTTCTTTGCAGTAATTCCTATCATAGAATATCCTGAGTTGGAAGGGACCCATAGGGATCATCAAGTCCAGCTCCTGGCCCTGCACAGGACAAGCTCAAGAAGCCCACCAACACTCCATGTCTGGGAGTGTTGTCCAAGCACTTCTTGAACTCAGACAGGCTTGGTGTTGTGACCACTTCCCTTGGGAGCCTGTGCCAGCCACCCTCTTGGTATGGTGTTTGCTGTCTCACTTGCAGCCATCTCTTTTTATTTCTGTTTTTTTCCTAGCTACCTGATTTTTCTGGTTGGCCATTGGGTTAGAGGGTACAAAGGAGAAAGGATATCTGGCCTCAACTCCATGCTGAAGAGAAAGAAAAGTCACTCTTGTGCTTGACTGAATTACATCACAACTTCTGTCTATTCATTTATTCAAGAGACAATGAAGGGGAAAGGAAATGTAAAAATTTTTAGGCACTTGCTCTCACTGAAGGGTTAGTATAATAAATGAGTATAATATTAGTTTGACTATTACATTATTTTTTCCTTATGCATTTATTAGCATTGCAATGTCAGAGTAGGGTTAAAAGACAGAGTTCCTGTCCAGGTCCCATTGCTTTGATTTAGCCAGCCATTTATCATTCTCCAGGAAAGGGACCTGTGACAAAATCTGAATCAAGCCCAATGTCAAACATCACTAATATCAAATATCACTACCACTATTCCCAACAAGGTTTCCTTTTAAGAGATTCTTTCTACTTGCAGTTTTTCTCTAGTGCATCACTGTAGGGCTTGAGCTCCCCTGATGCTGTGGTAAAAACCTATGGATCTATACACAACCTGTTCTATTTTCTGCAGTTTTTTCCTTGGCCTGATAAATTTCCCTTTGAAACCATCCCCTTTTTTTATAGGCTGTGCTCTGGGTGGGGACTTAGTACAAATCTCTTATTTAAAAGCCCCAGTAGTTGCTCCTTGAGGCCAAATCTGAGCTGAACACAGAGTCACAGCTGGACATGGTGAGTTTTGGCAGCAATAGCATGTTCCAAAGTAGAGAGAAAATATGGGAAGGCACTTTAGGGTACTGGAGGATTTTTGTATAGGATATGTGAACTTAGGGCTGGGTCAGGACACCTCAGGAAGGTAAACTTCTTAAGAGGCATTTTCTCCCTTATTTTTTGAAAACAAAGGGCCATCTAAGATTTTGGGCTGCCTGAGACTGCAGCCAGTAAAGTACATTTTGGGATTAAGCAGGGGAAGATTGTGTTTGGGAGTGAGAGCTAGGTTAATACATTACTTTGGTTTTGCCCCTTGTAAGCTCTTCAGTGTGTTATCTCTACAGACCAAATCTCAAAGAACTTCCTAAATTACAGCCAGGTCCTGTAAAGGTGTCATTTGCCCAAACCATTACCCCAGACACATCTCATCCTTGAACCTGGGAAAGAAGAGTAATGTTGAGTGAATGTAAGTAGAAGAATTTGAGAGAGAAAAACATAACTGCTATGGGAATGATTTTACACAGATTAATGTATTTCATGGACCACTTGGATTTCAGGTAACTGAACTGTTTTGGAATATGCTGTTTTCTCCCTGTTCCTGTGCTTGCCACTTCCATTTTTCAGCACTTGTTCACCATTAAGCACAGAGAGGCAAAATCAATAGTGCTCCAACATTAATAATTGAGCAAAGTAGGCAGCCAGCTGAGTAAACCCCATCTCGCTTGAAATCAGAGCAGTTACTCCTGGCTTGAGCTAATATATCTGAGAATTAGGTGCAGGCTGAGGTGGAAAATGGGATAAAAACACCAAAATAAAATAAAAAAGCCAAACAGCTGGCTCCCCCCTGTGCTGTGCTGTCATGATTCTCACCAAAGGAGTGGCAGAAGTGAAGAAGGATTGCTCTCTTGAATCATTCTGTATCGGGATGCAATCAGGCAGAATGGTTTGAAAGCATCTTTAGTTTGGAGGAATGAACTCTCCAGGGGTCTGAGTGCTATTTCCAGGTTTCATCCTAAAGCATAAATCATGTACTTATTGAGAGCTGATCAGATAAAGAACACAAAGAAGAAAAGAGTCTGAGCTTTTAACTTGGGGAGTGAAAAAAAAAAAAAAAGAAAAAAAGAAAAAGCTATAAACACACTACTGGAAGTGTTTCTGAAGGGCATTTGGATACTTTCACAATGCAGGGTGAGAGCCCCACTAGAATGTGATGCTCCACAACATCCCCTCACTGAAATGCTGCCATTTCTGGAAAAGACTGCAATAAATTCCTAACACCCCTGGTGAAATTACACAGTGCTTAAGGGACAGGGTCTCTTAATCCCAATAAACCATTGAGCAATAGAATGTCACATCAGATTGTCATATCACCCTGGTGGCTTCTGCAGTTTATGGAAGTTGCCTACATGATGTCTTCTTTGAAAGCACTGGGTTTAGGAATCTCTAGATCAAACCTGCTCATAAATATTGAGAAGAGGGGGCTTCTCTGAGGGATAGTCTTGTTTTAATGGGGCAGAATATCAGTAAAGGCATAAATCATATCTGAGACAGCAGGATATAGCTGGCAAAGGAATTCAATGAGAATTAATGCCAAGGTGTCAGCAATCCAGGAGATGCATGATAGTATCAGTGCAGAGCCAACAGATAAAAAATACCGTGTAAAATTTTCCTTTCTTTCAGGAAATCTCCTGGGTTCCTTTTGCAGTGTGTCCAGGAAAAGTGCTCCGAATCCTAAGTAGTGTGAGGAGGCAGACAGCCTGATTTAAAGGTGTTAAAATATTGCCAAGGGATGGGAGCATCCCCAAGGACAGCACTCTGGGGTGGTGCTGAGCACTTCCTGCATCACGGCTGTTCAGTGCGTGTTGAGGACAAGCACCAAGTTATCCCATCAGGAATTGTGCCATTTCTGCAAGGAGTAAAAACTGCCTGTGATCTCTGCAAGGGGGAAAACATTATGAGCTGGTGCATGGGGGAATCCTACTACTGTGTATCAAAGCATCTTTTAAAGGGACGGCACAAACTCCACATGGGGACCCACTTTGTTATTTGGATGAAGTCTGTAGGAGTGAGTTTATGAAAAGCTCAGCTAGGGCTGCATTTCAGCAGGGTGGAGTTTGTAGCTTTTCTCCCAAACAGCAGAAAAAGATCAAAACATTTTATTTTCATGGCTTGCAATGTGGTTTTTTATTATTTCTTTTCAATGGCCTGCAACAGAACAAGAGTTGTGACACAAACAGATCACGATAGTCAGAAGCAAATGAAACAAAAGCTTTTCTAGGTAGGACCAGTCTGTATTTCCTCTCTGAGCTCTATCTTCCCCTTTTGGCTTTTTGTGCAGCATTTGGCAGTATGTGTAAATCCAGAAAAGCCTTGCAGAGCCAGGGGAAACCCAGGAGGCAATTAATTCATCTTGAAACAGCACAGCCTAAACAGTCACCACTGACCTGGTCTGTCTATACAAAAAGTTTAAGTAACTGTGCTGCCAACTTGCCATCAGGGCTGGGCTTTTAGGAACAATTTTTTGCTGTGAGCAGCAAATATTGTCTTTAAAGGTGTCAGTGAAGGAGCAATTGCACAGCTCTCAGCTGCAGCAACCACTTCTACCCATCAGTCTTTGAGACCAAGGTGGCTCCAGCAGAGACCACTAGGCTGAACAAGAATCTCCAACCATGAACTCAAGGGCCAGAAGAAAGGAAAGAAAAGCAGAGGCTTGTTTGTCCCTGATGATCCTCTTGGATGTGTGCAGCCTGGAGGTGTACAGCTGGAATGGAAAATAAGACCATATAGCATGATTCAGCTGATCCCAAGCAAAGGTTAGGGGCAAGGAATTCCTATGTGAGCAGAGGGAAGGTTTGCAGGGAATTTCCCCTGGCTGCCTTTCAAAGTTCTGGCTGCTGCATATTGACCTGTGAGGCATTTGTTTGGTTTGGCTTTTATCTTCTTTTTCTTCCTTTTTAATTTTTTTTTTTTTTCCTTTTTGGTTCTAGTCTGTTTTGTTTATGAAGGAATGACATCCTGGCCCCTCACATTTCTGGAGGCAACACACACATTCCTTGCAGCTCTCTGTTACCAAGAGGACAGAAAATACTCTTCATAATTACACATGATTTGATCATTCCAGCTTTTCTACCTCTTCCCAGAAGTTTTATTATCATAATTAATTTTTCTGGCATCTCCTTACAGCTCTAGGCATTTTCCCAAACCTTTAAACACACAGTTAGCAGTTCTGAACATTTCACTGCTGTATTTCTTTTCCTCAATTTGCTAGTTATAAATTCTTTGTTAGTAGTCTTTCCTGCAACATGAGCTTTATTCATGTAGTCCCCAGGATCTCTTCTTCACCACAGCACTGTGATCAAAGAAAATGGGGTTATCCCTAGTTACAAATGAAAATCTGGGGTACAGTGGGACTAAGATTCATCTTTTGGTGACTTGCCCAAAACACCACAGAGGCAGGAAAGAGAATTACACTCTGGTGTCCTGACTCCAGCTCCTGCTAGGTTTTGCTGTCTTACAATGTATTTCTCTTTCACAAAATGTTCTGCAATTTCCAGTCTAAGCAGAACTTATCACTTTCTCAAATGTCTTTAAGGAAAGATGAACCAAGAGAAAAGCGATCTTAAGATCCAAGGATTCCTCTTGGAAAATTGTTTTCTAGCTTCTGGATATTGAGCAGAAAAAGATCTTTTGCTTAAGAGAGATCCGAACTTTGATCTAAACTGTGGAGTATTAATAATATGTTCATTATATCTGTATATAATCGCACTTGTCCATAGTAAGTTTCTTAGATCTCAGAGGGATGTAAGAGAGATGATCACAAATAATGTTGTGTTTCAACAGGCAACCCAAATCCCATTACAGACATCAGTTTCAGCCTCTTGTTTGTTTCAGTGAGGGTTGGTAGATTACTGAAATGAGAAACTCCAGTCACAATCCAGCACAACTCTGGGCGTGATTCAGTGTGATCCCTCAGTCACCACTGTACATTAGCCTGGACTGCACGTCCCCAGGAAAAGCCATGTACTGCAATAGTGGAATTCATCCTACCTCTGTCATTGCAAATGAATTGTACAGGCTGCCAAAATTCCACAGATTCTCACTTTTCATCTGTTTAAACTCAACCTCATGTAATGCTCTCGACACAACTCACAAGATCCACAGGCATCCTCAGTGTGAGCACAGGCCACCTGTGCCTGGTTTGCTGGAATGGGACAACAGCCTGAAAACAAAGCTGCTGATGGAAATGCCAAAATCGTGCTCTTTATCAGACAGAAAGCGAGTCAAAAATTAGGTTTCAACCTATGCAGAACTTGGCCAACCCTTACTATTAATTTGGCTTCCAGCACAAGCAGCACAGCACTGAAATACAAAACTCCCTTGGTGGGTGAACCATTTCCCACATACTGTTGGATTATAGCTGAGTAGGATTAGAGATGTCCTGGTGTGGGCAGCTTTCTCCAATGCCAGACAGAGAGCTGGGTCTCCTGGATCAGCACCCTGGGTCCTGGCATGGTTCAGTGTGAGCAATCTGGGGTCTCCAGTCCCATCAGGTTGTGCTCCTGAGACTGTCACAGGAGGGAACTGGTCACTGGAGACAGCAGCTTGCCAGACTTAGACATGGTTACTAGTAGTAACCCAGCAATATCCTAAATAATTTCACTGCATATACTCCAAATATACTTGTACCAATTAACTGGGCAAAGCCTTAAAACAAACAAGTCAACACCAACATAAAAAAACCCCCAAAACAAACAAACAGAAACAGCCCCAGAAAGAAGAATAAAAAAGGACTTCAAAGCATTTCACTTACATTAATTAAGCTATTTGTCTATGTCAGTCTGTGTCAGCCGACAGATATTCAGCAATCCTTATCTCTACGCCGTTAAGCCTGATAAAGGTCTAATTGCCTGAGAAATGTACAGCCCTTGGGACTGCGGTGGCAAAAGCAATTTCCTTCTGCACAATGGAGCCTTGACGAAAACACCTCCTGCTTAATGAAAGCCTGGAAGATTAAGGGACAAAGGTAGGGGTGTGGAGCTGGGCTGCAGCCAGAGGGGTCAGTGCGGGATGGCTGGGGGCAGGAGTAGCCCCGGGCAGGGCAGGAGCTGCCTGTGCCATTCCTGCCACATGCCCCAAATCCAGGTGCCACCGAGGGGCAGCCCCTGACCCCAGGTGCTGTCAGTCCTGCTGGGTGCGACCAGCAAAGATGAGCTCAGTCCCCAGAGCTGCCCCCACTTCTCTGAGCAAAATCTGGCCACTTGTTGCAGAAGCGTTTGGAGGTGAAAGGATTGAGGACAGAAAAATGTTTGTAACAACAGTGTTTCTTTGTTGGGAGTTAAAGAGCCGAGTTTAATGCAGGATGCAAAGCTGACCCCGGGGTGAAAGATCACTGAGCGTCCTCAGAGGCTGCCTTCCCACGCAGGAGCCAAACTCAGAAAAATCTTTGATGCATTAGTGTTTAAAAGTGAGAGAGAAGGGGGGAAGCCCTACAAATTGTTCTAGAGGGAGAATAAAACAGCAGAAGCAGCAAAAGAGGCTAATGTGGATTTTGCAGCAGATAATGATAAGGGACAATTTCCCCATTTCCTTTCTGGTTTAGAAATAAGATTTCATAGACTCAGAGATAGTTATGGAAGAGCTAATGAAGCATAAAGCTGAGTGATAGGCATCATGTTCGGGGGGCTGCTCACAACTTACAAGAAAAGGCTTTCCCCCCCCTTTTTTTCTCCCCACAATTAAAAAAGAGGAGTAAACACCTGTGCTTGCTTTACTCTGCCATTTTTCACATTTGCAGTTGTTCTCAGGGGAATCAAAGTGACAGATTTATGCAAAGCTGCAGTTTGGATCTTTTCTTGCCCCGGAGCAAGGCTTTTATCCAAGCTTTTCTTTCCCCCTTCTTGAGGGGATGGTGAAGAGGAGGAATGCATCACACTTAAAAACAGCAGAGAAAAAAAAATCTTTCACAGCTGTTTCTAGCAGCTGAGATATATTTAATCCAAACTAGAGATTAACATGCATCTCTGTGTAAGAGATATTTCACCTCCCCCTGTGGTTGTTATCACCTGTGTAGCAGACAGGGCTTGGAGATGAACTCATGGTGAGAGGATGGAGGGTGCAAAGGGAAAGCTGTGAGCAAGTGACTTTGTGCTCTTATTCCCAGAAATTCCTGCTATGGATTGACTCTCCAAATGAGGTGGACAGCTTCTTTGGGCTGTCTACATTATGAATGTCACTTCTTAGTGCTTCAGGACCTCAGGTTTGCCTGTGTGATGAACTCATGTTCATGGTGAGAGGATGGAGGGCTGTAATGGGAAAGCTGTGAGCAAGTGACTTTGTGCTCTTATTCCCAGAAATTCCTGCTATTGGTTGACTCTCCAAATAAAATGGGCAGCTTCTTTCGGCTGTCTACATTATGAATGTCACTTCTAAGTGCTTCAGGACCTCAGGTTTGCCTGTGCCCTGCTCCAGCTCCAGCAAGCCCCTGTAGAGCAGGGTTTTTAGCAGGTTGTCTGCAGGGTTTTTATCAGGTTATCTGCGAGAAGCAGCTCTCCTCTAACTGTTGCATTGGAGATGGGATGAGCAGAGAAGATCCCCCCCTCTGTCCCAGTGCTACGTGCACGTAGATGCAAATGAGTAATGGTAAATCTTCAGTAGCACAAGAGCTCCTGCTGTCTCTTCAGGGCGCTGAGCCATGAGCAGCAGTTTGGAATGTGCCCTCCTAGTGAGCATTTTTTATCTTCACTGCTCAGTGTGCAAATGTCCTGAGATTCCTTGAATCTGTAAGGGTCTGAGAGGCAGAACCTGGAAGGCAGAGCTATTGACACCTGTATAGACTTTCCTGTGGTGCTTGTCTTCATATCATCTGAGTGCTGCAAACAAGTTAATGGATGTGAATTCACAATCCTTTTATGAAGTAAGAAGCTGGAACCCATGTGACCTACCAGGCTTGGCATTTTTGTCCCCAAATCTTATCATTCCAGTCAATCTCCTTCTCCATCCTCATGTTTCAGCCAGATACAAAAGTTTTGCCTCTACTCATAGGAAAAAAGTCTCCTACACAAGAGAAAGAAAAAGGCATTACTCTTTAGACTGCCATGATGAAGAAAGCATTGAAATCTTTTCTACAGAAATCTCACCCAAGATAAGCATGTAAAATGTGATATTTCAGCCCAAACAATTAATGCAATCCAAGGGAAAGCCAGGCAGCTCTGCTGACAGGATATATAATCCAGCAAATCATTTGCTTTGGCTGCTGCTGCTGGGCCTTGTAGCCTTCACTGGCTCCAACAGCACCTGTTTTGTACATGTGTCACCAGCCCCTGAAATGGTGGCCAGGGGACAGCTGTCCTGGCCTTGATAGATGACTTTGCACTGGCTGCTGTGTGTGTGCAAATGCAGCAATCCCTGTACAGCAGCACAGCTCAGTCCCTGCCGCTGGGTCATCAGCAGCTGTGTGGGTGAGTTTCAGCTGAGGAAGGTTCTGGAGTTGTTTCCTTCTCCTTTGCAATTCTGATGGTGTGTGTGAGCATCTCATTGCCAGGGAACTCGGGAGCAGAACTAAAGTACCAATGGGAGCACATCAGCAGCACTGCCCTCATCACAAGCAATCAAGTGAATTCTTCAGGAATGTTGGTGGCATTGCTGACCCAGTTCTGGAGGAAGAAAATTCCCCTGAGTCAAGAGGACGGTTGTGCTCAGCACCAAGCCAGCTGATTGCCATGAGAAGAGGAGGATTCTCCTCCTGGAGAGGAGCTGGATCAGAGCCCATTCCACTGCCTTGGCCACGTGCTTGGGCTAACTCATTGGGTTAAGTGCAGCCTTTTTATCTTTTGCAAAGGGTAATTTCTAAAATCCAAAGAAGCTTCCTGCACAATAGTGGAGGGATGTGATTTCATGTCAGAGCTCTATGCTAGAGCATTGCAGAGATTAACAAGACCTTCTTAAGGCAAAAAAATACAAAGCCCATATGCTAATAGAGCAGTGCCTTGACCCATTTAGTGAGTTTTTTCCTAGGTGTTTTGATGCCCTCTCAGCAGCAGTTAAAGAGAGAAACTTGCTGCCTGGTGGTTGGGGAATAGGTGGTCTGTGGGGAGTGGGCACATCTCATGTGAGTGTTGCTGGAAGTTGGTGGGAAGGTTATGACCCTGCACTGTCAGGGACACAGTTTATAAGGCCACCCCAGACATGAAAACTCACCTCCTTCCTCTTGGAACTTCATTTAAATTGGCCCAGAAATTGAAGTAGGTGCAGGGGCATCCATTAGAGAAAAAGGTGGTTTGGGAGTGATGGTGGGGCTGTGATGGGGCAGGCACAGCAGGTCTCTGGCCCCAGGAGGGTCAGGAGCACAGGGAGCAGCTGAGAGAAGGCATGAGGCTGGGCATGGCACTCAGGCTAAGCTCAGCTTTCTGCAGGACAAGAGGCCCTGCAAGCTGGCCAGAGTGAGAATGAAAGCTGGTGTTACAGAAGGTCTGACAGCTCCTGTGGGGATGTAAAGGTTTCTTTCATGGGGTTTGGACACTGGACACCTCCAGTTGGTGGCCATGTAAAAAAAAGGCTTAGTGTTCTCATTGTTCTTTTTTTCCTTCCTTTCTTGTCCTTATTTCTCTAGTTTTACCATATACTCTTCATTTAATTAACTTAATTCCTTCATTTGCTCCTTCTTTGCTTTAAATTTTCCTTGACAAGCTACTTCCCTTACTGCCCTTTTCTCCCTGTCCTGAATTTCTTTGTCCCACTTCCTCTGCCTTTTCCCCACTGTCTTTAGCTTTCTCCTGGGCTCTGCATCCCTGTGTCTGCCTCATCCCTTGTTATTTCCTACCCGTTCATCTGTGGGGCTTCCTGGGGTGCAGAGGCACTTCTAACCCAGTGGTAGTCCACAGTAATCTATCCCTCAGTAATCTGAGCTGCCTTGCCCTTCTTTGCCACAAGTCTCCCCCTCCAGATGTTCATGCACATCTGTACACGAGGCACGCACAGCCCCAGAGCCAGGAGATTGAAGTCAGAGCCAGTTCAAGGAAATGCCATCTTCAGTGGGATTCCCCACTCCAAATCCCGAGCTGCTTGGGTGTTGAATGAGGCATGGGATGGAAGTAGCTGTTTTTCTTACCCCATCCCATGAAAAATAATCAGGTACTCCATTGATTAGTGCAGTTTGAGAGAAGAGAATTGTGCTGAAAATTAAGCATTCATTGCTTTATAATGGAAAGTATTTTAAATTAAAACGCTTTAAATTATATAGAGGTGTTTTGTAATAGAACTGTCGTCTGCCATGAGACAACTTCACTGGAAAGAACATCTGTAATGAGAAACAAATCACCCTGACCTTTGCTATAGGCTTGAAAGCAGGTTTCTTTGGGGTTGTGGGGACTCATTTGCCCTCCAGCAGTGGAAGAATTAAGATGTTATGTTTAACATAAACAAGAGAGGTTTAATCCCAAATCCTTGTGGGAGAGCACTTTGTGTTCTCTTGAAAGTTCAGTAATTCCATAAGCAAGATGGACAGTTGGGTTATTTTAGACTCAATGAAAGCAGGGGAGGGACAGAAGGGACGTCAAAGGGAATTAACTCATCAGAGTAAGAACCCAGTTGTGAAAACTGAGCAGAGAGTGACTTCAATTGCATTAACCATACATGGTGCCAAGGTCTCTCATTTATAATGAGAGATGTCCTTTTCTCCTTTTTGCTCTGTCCAGCCAAAGTGCAAGAAGAAATGTTTGTCTTTGTGGGGTCATCCCAAGCTGGGGCTGGGCAGCCTCCTGTGCACAAGTGCCCATTGCTGTTCATGCAGCAATAGCAGGAGAGCAATGGTTCTCATTTCCACTTGGGCTCTGCACCAGAGCCTCTGAGGGCAGGTGCTGGTTTCTGAGTGATGAAGGAAGAAAGGCTGCACAGGGACACTTGCTGTCTCTGATGATCTGTCTCTGCTGGATCTACCTGCACATCTTCTCTGCACTCACAGAGTGGGCTTTGTTTGGGAGCATCTTGGCCCTTTTGAAAGGCAACCCCTTCCCTCCCACAGCTCTGATGTGTCCTGCTTCTCCTCTGCTGGGGGCACAGACAGAAGTCAGGCCCAGCAATCTGTTACCACTTAGCACACTAAATTCACTTTAGAGGAAGACTCTGTCAAACATGTTACCTTCAGCTGTGATTCAAAAACTGAAGAAAGTTCAACTCTCAGGAAACATAGGAGGGACAAGATAGAAATCCAAAAAATCGAGCGAAGACAAAACATTTCACATCTCTAGCTTTTTATTTCCAGACAAGAAGCCAAAGTCTTACAATATGACTGTTACATTAGGACTTAGATGTGTAAGCATCACTTTCTTCATCACTCTGCTGTGATCCTGCAGCTGAATAAAACTCACCCAGTGTGAGTGACTGGGTGCTGGAAGGATTATTGCCCTGGCCCAAAATCAGGCCAGAATTGTGTTCACTTGATAAGAGAAGCTTGGATTGAAGGGCAAGTTGTACTTTGCCAATACAATTTTTCTTCAGGAGTGATCAATGAAAATTGTTCCATACTTGTGTAATGCTGGCTAGCAGAATAAATGTGGTTCTTGGATAAAAGAACGGAAAACCAAAGAGATCTGGTGGTGCTGCTCTCTCCCTGGCTCTTTAGAAACCAGGCTTTATGATCCTGAGTTCATCTCTGGTGTCTGCTGAAGAAAAGAACTTTAAAAATCTGGGCAATCAAACTACAATAATGTCCAGTTATCCTGCTACCAAGCAAAGGAAAGTATATTCAATTTATTCAAGGGAGTACTTATATTGGATTATAAATGCCAAAGGTGGGTGAGAATATCTAATAAGAAGGTTTTTTTTTTCACATAGCAGACAACAGCACATGAACCTATGGATGGAATCCAAAGCCAGGCAGATCCAGAAGGAAGAAAAGCACAGGATTTTAGCATTGGAACAACTGACCAAGGGATGACCTATCTTCTCCACCACCTGAGGTTTTAAAGTGAGAATTGTGTGTCTTCCACTTTCTTCTTCTAAATTCAGTAATGATCATGACACAGGAGTCCCTGGGTGACATCATCAGTGTGGACAGGTTAGATTTCCTAACAGTCCCTATGCCTTTAAAACCTCTGATGCTTAAAAAGTGCATTTACCTGAGCCAGGGTTCACCCCAGGGACAGGGGAATTAGATGTCTCTATTCCCTTCTCCCCAGCTGTGGGAATGCTGTGTTTGGATCTCTTTCCCATCGCTGGTTGTGTCAGTGGTATGTGTTGTGCAGATGTGTGTCTACTGGGAGCAACGTTCAGACAGCACATTTCACACTGATTTATGAACAGACTTATGAGCACAGCAACTCCTGGCCTCTGCTGGCCTGGGCTGGAATCAGCTTGCATGTTGTTGCTATTCTCATTCTCAGACCTGCAGTCACAGCTCAGGAACCATTTCTGCTGCAGAAATGCAGAGCTGAGGGAGTCCCTGCCTCACAGCTCTTCTGTAAGCAGGGGTGGAGGAGGTAGGTAGCCAAGGGAGGCCAGGGAAAAGATGGGAGGTAAACATGCCCAGTCATGGTGAGCTGGAAAAGGACTGGCTGTGGCAATAAGCTGGAGAGGCAGTGGTGGGGCAAGGCTGGGTCTGCCCAGGAAAAGACGCTGCAGGACTCCAGGCTTGAGACAAAAAACTACCTTTGTTGTGTGAATGGCAGGAAAGGGAGAACATCTGGGATACAGGGAAAGTGTTGACACAGCCTTGAGAATAGAGAGGTCTCTGTTCTCAAGTCTAAAGTGAGGATGTCATCCAGGTTGTAAGTCCAAGTGATGGATAAGAGAAAAACAGTTCCCCTTCAGACATGAGGGGTCTGGGATGAGGACCAGATGTCCCCAGATGTCAGGGAGCTGGGCTATGATGGGAGTTTCAGTAGGAGAACACAGCTAACAGGACAGAGCCCCAGATCCAAAAGAAACTGCATTTGAATTGGTGAGAGAATTTGAATTTGAATTCAATTTGAATTGAATTGTCAGAGATCAGGGCAGAGGGAAAGCAGAGCAGGACTCAGTGACCACAGTGAGGGCAGAATGGAGAAGGGGGATTGGTTTCAAACTGAGAGTGGGTTTACATTAGATATTAGGAAGAAACTCATTAGTGACAGGTGATGAGACACTGGCACAGGTTGTTGTGGATGCCCCATCCCTGGGAGTGTTCAGCATCAGGTTGGATGGGACTCTGAGCAACCTGGCCTAGTGTAAGGTGTCCTTGCCCATGACAGGGGGTTGGAACTTGGGAATCTTTAAGGTCCCTTCCAACCCAACCCATTCTATGATTCTGTGAAGATGGAAAGAGGAAAGGGTAAAGGCCAAAGAGGACAAGAAAGGGCAGAAATATACAGAGAAGGTGTAGCCAAAGATCTCCAACTATACCAACTACCTGATGCTTCTACTCACTTTTTTATTAGAATTCTAATTGACATTACAGAAAGTCTTTTTACTGCTGTACATAAAATAAATATTTCCAAACCCTTTGAGACAACAGTGTATTCCCAGCTGATCCCAAAAGACAGGTCCATTTTCTTCATGGTCGTGATTACTGTTCAAAAGAAAAAACATTAACAACTATGGCCAGGAAATGTGTTTTGTTGTTTTTTTTTTAATGGGAATCAGCCAGCCCAGTATTGGTACAAAAATAGTTAAATACAATGGACCAAATGTCAAACTATGGGAAGAATGACTCAAATTAGAGAAGCATAGATAGAAGAAGCTAACAAAAACATCTCTTCCTGTGGGGACGCTAGCATGGCCAAATACTCATCTTTGTAGGTCACCCAGTTTAAAGAGCTGTGCACGGGGGAAAAAAAATCTGGGTTTGATATTTTGTACCCTGGACTACAAAGGAATCACTGCAGATATATAAATAAAAGACAGCTGGGCTGAGGTTTCAGATCACCTACACCCATCAGAAAGGCAGCCAGACTGAGCACTGTGCTCTCCTGTTGGATACCTGGACTAATGCTCAACTCAGTCAATACTTTAGGGGCAAAGAGAGACAGAGCAGAGCAAAGTTTTATTAAAAGGTTTCAATCACCTGCATTGCCACAGAAACAGCAGAGAAAATTGCATAGACCAGGGGAAGAAATCTTTGATTTAAGTATCTGTAAAAATGTGTGAAAAAAAGGGAAGAGCTCCTGCCTGGGAAAATCATGAGCCTGTCTCAAAGTCTACAAGACTATCTAAGCAGAGGAAGTGAATGAATAACTGTGGCACATGCATGAGTGGCTGAAAGTGCAGCCTGAGCAGTAATTGGCTCTATTGGTGCTCCTCTGATTAGCTGGTTTTGGCTACAGCACTTGTCAGACCCACGCTGAGTTCACAGAACAAAAGTATTCACACTGCACTGAAGAACGTCTCAGATCAGCCGGTGGATCCCTGCAGAGAAACAGCAAACACAGATCTGAAGGATGCAGCCTCCAGGGAGGGCTTTAAATCCTTACTTCATGTCCCTAATTCCTCGTTATCTAGAGCTGGAAGAGAAAGGACTCCTGGAACGGATTCAGATGCTCCTGTTACTTTTCACTACCTCAGAAATGAAGGAAGGGAGAAGAAAATTGATGGTGCTTCTGTGGAGAGAAATTTAAGAACAAAATCACATTAATCACTGAATGTAGGTGGTTTGAACTCTACCAAAATACCCATCTGAGTTGCTAATTAATTGAAACAGCAAAGGGATCAGCTTATTTGTATGGGAAAGAAAGGTTACACACTGATAAATCTCCAGAGAGACTCCTGACAGGGAGAGGTCTCAGCTGGGGACATGTCACGGAGGGCAAGGGAAGAAAAGGAGCCACCCCAAGTCCTTACAGAGACAGTGGGCACAGCACCAGCAAACATGAATGGAAGAGACCAAGGAAATCAGGCACTTCCAAATGAGAGATATTTTTATGTGTAGACTTGCACACCTATTGTGTCTGCTCCAGGGCTATGGCTAAGACCCCCCTTCAGCTCATTCAGCTCTAAAATCAACTCCATGGATGCCTGCTCTATCCTCAAAATGCTGACATGACCACTCTGCAGAATGACAGAGAAATTCCACAGAGCATGAATTATTTGCATCCACACTCTGGTAATCATCACCAAAAAGCAATTTGGAGAGCATCAGCCAGCACCAGAGGAAGCCAGCAAATGCTGTTGTGTTTTCTGAGCTGGCTCACTGATTCCAGCACCCCGATCAAATATAAGCACTTCAGGTTATTAATAGTAGCATTAAGGAGAGACTTCCACATTTTGCTTGTGAGCTGCCTGTCCTTTCTCACCCTGTCCTCCCTCCCAGCTAAATTATGTTATGTTTTGTGGTGGCTAAATGAAACGTGAGGAACAGCAGAACAGATCACAGCTTAGATCAGATATGTCCAAAGCAGTTTGAGGACAGATGACCATTATTTACTTGCAACACACAGTAAGCAGAGATGAAGGTTAAATGTGAGGCTTTTCTACCCAGAAGATATCAATCTTGTATGTGTATACACAGAGGAAACAGCAACTGCATTTCACACAAGCTGAGAATTTGGTTCCCAGGACAAAACCAACCAAAACCAACCTGTGGTTGCAAACATCTCTTCAGCTTCTTGGGGCTCTGCCTCCAGAGAAGTGGCACTCAAGTAATAAAACACTCACACGTTGCTGCCCACGCTGAACACAAGATTTGTGTGGGTGAAGCTGCCAGGCTCTGACACCAGTTGCACCACTTGTAAAGACACGGACAGACACGGAGACACCACCCTGCATGGGCTGAACATCTCTCCCACCACTTGCAGCTTCTCTCTTTATTCTTTGCCAGTATCCCAAGATAACATTTCATTTTGATATGAAACCTGAGGTTCATATCAAAGCCTCCATTTACACCAGATTGCACAAAATGCCTCCAAAACTGCCTCAGCTTTATCTGAAGTCAACATCAGCCTCAATTCTTTGTCTTACTCTTTATTTTTTATTTATTTATCTAAAACCTACTGAAAGAGACTCTGAAACCTCCTCTACCACAGTTCTGTCCCTTCAGGATCCAAAGCAAAAAACAGTTTTTCCTAATGGTTAACATTAATTAAATACTGAGCTGGTTAGTCTTTTGGGATTTCATGAAGGTATTTTCCTTAAAAACAATGCAAAATTGTCTTTAAAACTTTTTTTTTCCCCTGAAAGCTGGAAGCAATTTGTTGATCTTCAAGAAACAGGGGAAAAAATAGAAAAACTCTGTCATTCTGAATTTTTTAGGGGAAAAAAAAAATCAAAATCTGTTTATCTTTTAGCAAGAACCAACTTTGCTGTTCATGCATAAAGCTATGGTGAAATATATTGTAGCATCTTGCCATCATGAAATATGAATAGTACTTTGTTAAACTCTTCAGCACACAGATGAGACTGATGAAACTATTCCAGAGGAAGACACTTGTCACTGAAGCTGTTTTGTCTCACTGTCATGAAGCTGACTCAGCATTATTTAACTGATGATTCATTGTTTTGCACATTATTTTGAACCCCAGGCCTGAGCAAGGACCCTCCTATACCAGGAGCAGCATGAACATGGAACAAAGAGGCACCTTCTGCTTCCAAGAGCTCCAAGTCCTTGTAGAGGACTGGAGAGGCAGATGGAGATAGATGGAGGGTGAGATTAAAGGAACCAGCCAGGACATGCTGCCAGACTTTGAGTAACCTTTACAGCCAAGGAGAGATTTAGCTGTGACTGTGTCTCCATGATATTCACACCAAAAAAAAACCAAAAAAAAAAACCCTCCAGAAGATTTTAAGTGTCCTGACTATTATTCCAAGTGAGATCAGACGTGGGAAAAGGAGAATACTGAAACAGAAAGAGGCTGTTGGAGGCTGTGAGTGGTGCAGGGTCCCCAGGGATCCTTGGGAGAAGCTCCACAGCAGTTTGTATGTGGGGAGAGGGTCAGTCTTTGAGCTATCTGCCAAAAAGCTGCATCAGACTCTTCTACAATGAAGCAGTGGGAAGTCAAAATATATTGAGACCTGTCTTTTTATTTTTACTTTGCTCACCAAATGTATTTTGGAAAATTATTGCAGGCTGCTCTCCTCCACTTGCAAGTTTTTCTCCAGCCTCATTTGAAGTGGGAGAAGTGGATGACTAGAGTTACAAGTTTCTACGCAAACACATCTAAAGTTTCCCAGGATTTTCTTTCCTAGGGGAGCTGTGCACAGCCCTCTGCTCCGCTGGGACCCTTGCACTTCCAAAACCCTGCGAGGCACACCTTCACCTTTCAAAGCCCTGGGTGCTCACCTCGGGTCCAGGGAGTGTCTGGCAGCAGCCGCACTCACCCCGGAGCGTGCTTGCCTTTCCCATCTCTGCTCTTCTACATCTCCCTTCTTTGCAGCCTCCGTCCTGTCCACCTCTCCCCTTCGCATTCCTCCCCTTCGCAACTCTGCCTTTGCATCCCTCCCCTTTGTATCCCTCCCTTTTCACCTCCCCCTTTGCACCTCTCTCACTTACAGCCCTCCCCTTTGCCTCTCTGCCCCCTTCGCATCTCTGCCTTTTCCCATCCCTCCCCTTCGCATCTCTGCTCCTCGCATCTGTCCCCGCACACCTCCTGCCCTCGCCCCTTCCCGCTCCTGCCTGCCCGGCTCTCAGCCCTCTGTGCTCTGCCCCTGGCACCCTCCGCTCCTCCGCATCTCCCCTCGCCGCCTCCCCGCGCTCCTGCCCGGCCCCGGTCCCCGCAGCCTCCGGGCGCTCCGTGCCCCGCTCCGGGCGCTCCGTGCCCCGCTCCGGGCGCTCCGTGCCCCGCTCCGGGCGCTCCGTGCCTCGCTCCGGGCGCTCCGTGCCCCGCTCCAGCCCCGCCGAGCCCGGCCCGGGGCCGCCCGCGATGCCGGCGTCGCTGCCGGTGCCGGTGCTGGGGCTGGTGCTGGTGCTGGGGGCCCGGGCGGGGGCCGGGGGCGGCTGCCAGCTCCCGGCCGAGTGGCGGCCGCTCAGCGAGGGCTGCCGGGCCGAGCTGGCCGCGATCATCGTGTACGCGCGGGTGCTGGCGCTGCACCCCGACCCCTACGGCGCCTACAACTACCTGCCCTGGCAGAGCGGCCCCCCCGGCGGCCCCCAGCACGGAGCGGGCGATCTCTTCTACTCGGCCGAGATCGAGCTGCTGTGCGACCAGGCGTGGGGCAGCATGCTGGAGGTGCCCGCCGGCTCCCGCCTCAACCTCACCGGCCTCGGCTACTTCTCCTGCCACTCGCACACCGTCATGCAGGGCTACGCGTATTTCTTCTTCCTGCGGTGAGTCCCGGGCTGGGGGGGTCCGGGCAGGGGCTGGGATGTCGCGTCCCGGCTGCGGGGGATGCGCGCCCGGCCCTGCCCGCAGCGCTCGCTCCGTCCCGCGGCCGCTCTCCGCGCAGCGCCTTCTCCTTTCTCAGTTTCGTAGGGAAAGGGAAGCCCGGAACACCCAGCTCCCATAGTATTCCAGCACATGCACAGGGAGCTGCTGCTGAGTAGCTCGTGGGTGCTGCTGCTTTTGTTTTTACGGCGGGACGGTCACGGAGCTGGAGAGAGGCCAGCGCTTTTGCCGAAGTTTGTCGTGGGAGTTTAAAACCCGTCCCCAAATACTCACCCGATAGCTTTCCATCGAGTCTCCCGAGTCCCAGCCAGACCCTGACTTTGGGCTCATCGAAAGAATAAGAAAATAAACCACAATGTGGGAACAGAGCCATCTCCGTGACCTTTCAGTTCGAGAGCATTTGCGAAATACTACTCGGTGGCTTGTTTTGAAATACTTGGTATATTCTTAGACTGGGTGCATGACAAAACTCATTTTGATGCTGTCTAGGGCTTTGTCTGCAGCAACATCTTTAAACACATTTTATTGACACAAGTTATTTATTGACTGCTTGAAGGAGTACTTAAACCCTGGGCTCAGGGGCAAAGTGATGCAAATTCTGTAGAAACTATGGCCCAAAATACAGATTTGCCTCCTTCATGGTGTCTGCAGGGTGGAAGGAGCCGTTTGGTCCTTACTGCTGCTGCCTGATCCTGTCCTTGTGGTGGAAGTTGTCATTTTGGTGCCAGGAGAGCTGAGAGCTACTTGCAGGCTAAAAGTCTGTGTGACTTTTTTGTCGAGCCAGGCTGAAGTATGACAGGTGAGAGAGAGTGCTGTTCATTCTCACAGTGGGCTGCCCCTGCAATCTGTGTTCCAGAATGGATGAGAACTACATCCTCCTGCCACACGGAGTCAACTTCCAGGAGGCGATTTTCCCCGACACCCAGGAGAACAGAAGAATGTTTGCCAGCCTTTTCCAGTTTTCCAACTGCTCACAGGCACAGCATGTGCTGAGCTTCTCCAGTGACTGGGAGATTCAAGAGGACAACCGGGTAAGGGATTTGTTTGCTTTCCAGTGCTTGTTTTCAAAGTGGGCACAGGCATTCCCATGTCCTTTGTGAACATATGTACATGAATGCAGAGCATCAGGCCCCTGATTTTCCTGTTCTTTGGGTAGTATCACTAGCAAAGTAACACACTGGTGAGGAAATATTAAACTGTTTGCAAAGCTGACCTCTGTGTTAACCTCTTCAGCTTCCCGTGGACCTGAGCAAAGCTTGGTATCAACTTGTTCATGAACAATAGGTTAAAAATAGTATTACTTGTGATCTTGTCCTCCCCCACCCAGATAATTTCTGGGTTTGCTATCTCTAGACCTCTTTTTTTTTAATTTCAGCTGAAATGCTCAGGAGCAGATCTTTGCTTTTGAACTTCTGTGTTCGTCTCATGTAGTGAGAGCAGTGCCTGGACCATGACAGACTGTAAGGGATTGTTCTTGCCTGACTCCACATAACAGCATAAACATCTATTGAACTAATCACCCTGAGCTGCCTTTGTAGCAGCTGGGGAAAAAAAGACTCTTAAGGGCACATTTCATGTGAGTGATGAGGGCAGGGTTCCTCTGAGTGATGCCAGCACTTACTTCTGAACAAGACAGATGAAATGTCTCTTTTTCCTTTCAAGGAAGGCCACAGAAAGCAGTTCACCCTCTAGGTGGTCCTTCCTTAAGAACATCCAAAGATGCCCAATGTTGGTGGCTTCTGAGCCCCTTTATGAGATTGTAGTGTGTGCAATAAATGCAGGATTTTAACAACTGCTTATTTGGCAGAGAGGAGCAACATGTTGTCATGTGTGTGCATGTTCTGGATGTGCATGTACTTTTGAGAAAGTGGAACTTGGAGAGCTGGTTTAGTGCCAAACCTTGTTTTGTGAGGCTGGTGGTTTCTCCTGATATCTGAGAATATTTTAAGCACCTCTCTAGGTCAGGATGGACAGGACAGGTGCCACTGCTTGTGTCTTCTGTGGATTTACCCAAAGCATGATGTTTATGTATGACAGCAGATGTGTGAGTGGCTTCCTTGGGAGATGGATGGAGGGAATTCAGTAGCTGGCTGAGCCTTTTCCTTTCACCACCTGGCCAAATGCCAGCAAACAAAGTTTGAGCTGCTGTGTGGCCATCTGGCCAGTGACACAGCTCTTCTCCTTGGGATGCCCCCAGTGTTTTCTTCGAGGGGGGAGTGTGGAATGGTGCTGTTCAAATATATGGGACAGCAGCAGAAACTGATATTTAAGAGGAAATTAGTTACCTGCAATTAAATTGCAGAGTTGTAACCCTGTCTGGGCAAGAAGGAGGAGGTGGAGAGCCCTGGTCCCAGCCCTGCCTCCTCCCTCCCACCCCCTGCTCCCCAGTGCCACAAGCAACATACTTGGCAAGTAAAGGTGCCTCTGCTGCCAAATCCACAGATTTTTGTCCAGGGGAGCAAAGTGGCATTGGTAGGCCACCAGATCCAACTGCCAGAGTCTCCTGGTGATGCCTCTGCACTGTTTATTTCACCATGCTGAGCTAAATGTGGGGGATTTTGATGGGCTGGTGCTCGTTAATGCCAGCAGTGAATCTCACCAGTCAGCCTTAATGGAAATGACCAGGCAGAAACCCCCAGGGTAAGCTGGGGCAACCCTCAGCATATGTATCAGAAGTGCATTTCAGCTGTTGCACTCTTTGACCCGTGCAGCTGTGGGCAGACTGGGGAGGATTAGAGCTGCTGCTCCCACTGCTGGGGCCAGGGGCTTTACACACTTCAGCCCCCACCCACCCAGTGAACAAATTCAGCACAACTGATGGACACTTTGTCCAGCCCTCATAATGAAAAGTAAAAGCTTCCTCTGCACCAGTTAAAAATAGATGAGGCTGACTGTGCTCCCATTCAGCTCCTGCATCTGTGTTTGCCCAGCCGAGCGCCAGCTCCCGGCGCCTGCCTGCCCCAGCCTGGGAAAGGGATGACATTTCTGGCTGCTGCAATATTAGGAATTTGTTTCTCAGCTCTTCCCAGGTACAGCTCTCTTTGTGTCTCCCTCCTCTCTCTCTGCCTTTTTACCTGTAGTGGTGGCTTTCCCAGTTGTCACTGTCTGCTCACATCCTGTCACAGTGTGAAGTTTCCATTTCCAAATGTGCTCGGCCAAGCTGCCCCGTGCTGGCTCCTGAGCTGAAATCTGTGCTGTGTGCCAGCTTCATGGCACAGACAGTGAACATAACTCAGAGCATTACTCCTGAAGTTTTTGGAAAAGAGCCTCTTTTGGAGCCTAGGTACATCCAAAGGGGGGTTCTGTGATGGTGTCAAGATGGGAAGAGCTTGGACAGAGAGGGGAAGGGTTTTCTGATGAGACTCCTACTGTAGTGAGGAGTCAGGGTCTCACCAGCTGCTGTGTACTGACATAAATTGTTACTTAATATACATCGTGGATGTTTTGTGCAGTCAAAGAGGAGAGGTGGAAATGTTGAGACATTCCAAGGAGAAGGCAGCTGGGATGAGACTCTCATCCCAGGAGTTCATAGGTAAGGTCCTGCCTCCAGGTGTTGGGACAGCTGCATGCAGGGACAGCTTAAAAAGCAGCAGGCCAGAGGAGGTTTGGAATAAAGGAAAGATGAAATTTTCTGTTTACAGACAAATCCCACAGTCTGAAAGTCTTTTGGAATCCTGCTCTTGATATATATCTGGGGTGGACACTTTGAGAGAGACTGGTGCTAGAAGCACGTGCAGATGCAATGGATAATTTGTGTTGGCAGCTCTGGGATGCTCAGTCAGAATGTGAGAAAATCCCATGATGGATGAGTGTCTTTGCCTCATGTAATCCTACTCCAAACAAGAGGTCCCTTCTGCAGGGTGTGCTTGAGCTGGCCACGGAGCAGGTGACCCCAAAGGTGACCACTGACATGTTGTCTTCCTGCTTGGCTCCTTGCATGCAGGCAGCCTTGTCTGGGCTGCCCAAGGGGTGAAACGAGGAAAACACTGACAGCTCCTTTTTCTCCTTCCAGCAAATGTGTCTGATAATGCAAAAGAGCAAAGAGATGTGCAGGAACTTTTTGATGCACTGGGATGTGCCACCTACCTTTTCCATCATGGTAAAATGCTTTTAATTTTCGGAAAGGCCCATGGCGTGTGATGAAAAGAGGTCAGACCCAAGGCACATCTCACTGAGTATAATACTTTCCTCATCCTGGGCCTGCTGCTTTTGCTGTAAGCTAATTCCAGCTGCATTTTTAAGCCCCTTGCAGTCTGGGCTATGAGCCAAATACTGCTTTCCATAGTTTTCCAATAACCCTACAATCTCATAAATTCACTCAGGCTCTTGTTCTGGCCGTTTCAGAGTGCAATGATTGCTCCTGCCATTGTTTCTTTAGGCACTTGCATTTTGGCCTGCACGTTTGCAGAGGAAAATACTAATGTGGCTTCATCTTGACTGTTTGTCTCAGCCCCTTGGTGATGTTTGCAGATCTCTTGCTTTACTCCAGCTTGTTGTTGCAGTGGTTTCCACGAGGTTGTTTCTAAAGCCAAGGGATGGTGCAGTACATTGGGATTGAAATCTAGCCTCCCCTGCAGAGTTTCACCATTTTAGTGCAAATCTAGGAGCTGTAATTTCTCCTTCTGGCCTTCTGCAGGGTTGTGTGATCTCATAAAGAGGACCTTGTTGCTTTGTCTGCCCACAAGGGGTTTCCGGAGAAGTGACTTGAGGTCTGGCGTCAATAAGGACAGTAGAAATCTCTTGCAGTGCTGGTAGTTATCATTCAGAGAGGCTTGAACTGGTTTTGTCAGCAAGTTGGTAAGGAAATGTGTTCTTTTGTCCTCCCCCTTTATGTGAGCAGGAGAGCTGCAAAATAACCCCACAACAAGGGACTGATGTCAATCTATCAGCACCATTGTGAGCAACAGTGACGGCTCTGAGATAAAGTCCATGAAATTCAGGAGTCCAATAACTTCAGCTAAGCTCAGAGATTGCAGAGGGAGACCATACCTTTTATTAAACACCTCTCCCTGCATTGACTCAAGCAGCAGAGCCACAACCACACAGTTACCTCAATTGATTTAGATGAATGGACTTGCCTTCTGAGAGACCTCCAGAGCTTTATCTGGAGGTATCATCTCTAATAATAGAGCTTTTATGGGAGCAGTCAGTGTCCCAAATAAAAAGCAAGGTAATTAGTGGGTTAGCCTGGCAGTCTACAAAGATCTGTTTAGCATCTTTGGGTTTGGATCTTCTTCTCTGGTGGCACCATGGCTGCTGTGACAGACTAATGACCTGACTGGGACACCTGGAAGACTTTGGAGCAGCTGAAAAGGGAACTAGATAAGAAAAGCAATGCAACTGCATAAATGGCCTTGCCATTACTGTGCAAATCAAAAATTGAATTAAATTACATTCTCCCTCTGTGGAAGTAGAGGGAATATTTCAGAATTATTTTTATTTTAACAGCTCCTGTGTGCATGGACTGGGAGCCACTGGGTTGGGTGAATCCCTGAGCCCATCTGTGGGCAGCAGCACATCTGCTGGTCCCAGCCTGATGCTCTCAACCAGGTGAATGGCAGAGGGTCTCAGTCAGTGACACTTCACAGCACCACGAGGACACCAGCCACAGAGAAATAGCCACTTGCACTAGAGCTCCTTGCCTACCAGAGAAGGGCTTGTTCATGTGATGTTTGCTACAGGGACTTGTTTTGATCCATCTCCCAGGCAACATGCCCTCAGAGAGGGGGAAGAAAGAGGGAAAGTTGGGGAAGTCCCTGTAGTTTTTCAGACCACCCTGATTTTGGAAGGGATTAAATAGTGTCACGTCCAGAGAGAGCCTGAGCTGCCTTGGATCCACGGGCCAGAGGTCTTGTGGTGGCAGAAATGGACATTGCTGATGCCAGAAGTGACTCTGCTCTGTGAGTCTTGCAAATCCTGGCCACTAGGAAAAATGAGCTGATAACTGTGTTGTCCATGTTATCCACAAAATTAAAATGAAAAACTAATATTTTTTTCTCTTATTAAAAGTTAAGAGCTTTGCTTTTGCAGAGTTCCCTCTCTGCTCTGAGTGCTGAAAGATGAATTTCAAGACGGGAAAATGCTGCTCACGGAGTCCAGAGCCAGCTGTTTTAGGAGAAGAAGCAGTCTGAAAAAGAGCAGGTAGCATCCTGCAGAGTTCTCTTTAATTCCCATGTGCTGAGTTTTTGTGTTTGCTTGTGGCATGAGCTGCATTAGACATTCTCCCTTCTCTGGTCTTAAGGCACTAGGGAAATAAAAAATAACCTCAGTTAAAAACAGTGCTACGTGGCAAGGGCAGTACAAAAAGACCTCAAAATAGAATTGAAGTGAGGTCCAATATCTAGAGGTTTGAAAAATCTTCTTTTACATGTGGTTTCTTGTCCTGCCATTGGTTAGAGGAGCTGTTTCTCCATGAGCCTAATAGCGTGATAGAAAGTGCCATCACTTCTGGGTTGTTTTCATAGTGATTTACAGAGCTTTTGTTTTCCTCCCAGAAACCCACCCAGGGTGAGCCCCCTCCCTATGATCTGTCTTTAATTTGAGTACATGTAAGCAATATCAGATAAAATGGAGAACTGCTGACAATGTCTGGGGCAAGGGAAGACCACGAGACAATTGATATATTTGGGTAACATCCCCAGGAGTCCTTTGGCACAGAAATGGAATTGATTCTTTCCCAAATCTTCACACCCAGGCTCTGGTAGGGGACTCTTAGAGCTCTGACTGGCATATCCCTATCAGTTTTCTATCTTTCCACATGCACACAGGCTGATAAAACACTGAGTAAAAGATCACAAAGGAATACACAATAGCCTTATCCACAGGATATTTCCATTGCATATGGTCTTTATAATCTTTATAGCACCCAGAAGGTGTTCTGAGCAGTGCTTTCCAGAAGAAAAATGGGCAGCATCTCTGGTTTTCAGTTGTTTCTTAGAGGCACATTATTTCTCTTGGGGTAGATTGGCTGATTTTCATACACAATGCAGGAGGGATGACCTGAGGTAACATGGGAGCCTTGGATTTGGTATCATTTGTGAACAGTCAGAATTTGGGATTGAAAATGGAGCTTTTCCCCCCCATCTGAGCTCTTGTCCCCCATGGCAAACATGGGGGGTGGGTGCTGAGGTGAGACCCCCCCCCTTAGCCCCCTCCTGGTAACCAACAGGGGAGCCCCAAAGTGTCCCACAGCTCCTGGTGAACGTGTCTGGACCCTTGCTGCCTGTCAGGCATTGCAGATTGCTCCAGAGCACAGCTCTCTCTGTCTCAGGCACATCCAAGTACATCATATCCTTAAAAATATCCAGTTTCCAGCTCACCAAGCAAGGAAATACCAAGACAGCCAGGGATATGTGTGTGTGTGTATGTGCTGCTGCCTCCTCGAAGGGTGAAGCAGCAATCCTTCCAGGAACTGGCAGGGAAGGGAGACCCACATGGCTCCAGGCCTCTTTTAATTATCCAGAGTCACACTTTAATGAAGTTCTGCCAAACACTCTAATTCATTCCATATTTTGTGGCACAAGGCTATCTGCTGCTGTACTTGAGCTTGGTGGTGAGCAGCCCCAGGACACCTTTGGGGTCCTCTGCCTGGCTGGTGGCCACGGGGGCAGTTGATATTGGTAGGCTGAGCTCTGCATGTTGAGAGACACAACGGTGGGGCTGAAGGGACCCTGTTGTCCCTCCTCTGTTTCAGATCCAAGGCTGTCTGCAGGGATGCCATAGCCTTGGCCTTTCCAGCCCAGACGTGGCTTTTCAAGCCCAGCAGTGCTTTCTTAGCTGGATGAAAAGTTTTTTGGGAGGCCCTGACCTTTGGAAGCCTCTTAGCCAAGGGCCAAGGCACTGTGTAGGGAGGAGAGGTGAGATTTTGATTGAGCTGGTCATGTTCCCTCTGTGCTAACACAGACGTGGCTGAGGGGGGTGATACCTCCCTCAGGGGGGGCAGTGGGAAGGTTGAAGCCCACCTGGGCATCCACATGGGAAGATGGGCTGGGAATTGAAGCATTGTAGTGAGCAGTGGAGCTCTCATCCATCCCCTCAGGATATGACAGTGTCCTGGGAAAAGTGGCAGCCAGAACACATGAGGAGGCTGACTTGAGTCCAGTGTCTCCTTCCCTGGGTGTGAGTGGGACCTCTGCTTTCCTGCCCTCCTGCTCACAGCCTCCCCAGAGGGGGAAAGTGAGAAGGGACATCCCACCACTGTGAAAGATGAAGGGAGAGGTGCAGGGAAAGGGTTGGTGCGGATCTGGGCTGTGAAACTGAGTGCTGCAGGGTGCTTGAAAGTTTGTGTCCCTGGCCAAATCTCCTTCCTCCACAGAGGTTTGTGTGCTCAGTGTGCTCCCCAGATACCTGGGACATGTTCTCCAAGGAGAAGAGTTGAGGCTGGTGTTCTTAAGGTGGGTGTATTATCTTACTAACCCAAGGCAAAACAGAATTTGCAGTCCAAAGAAGCAGATCGTGGTTTTTTTGGATCCAGTCATGCTTACAAGTCATACTTGTCCCATGACATTTCAGTCTCAGAGGGTGGAGGTGCTGACTTTGCCTGGGAGCCGCTGGAAGATGCTCAGATGAGTCCTGGATCCTGCTCACAGTAACACACTGGGGCTATTCCAGTGCTTTTGGCTGGGCTGGGAGCAGGAGGGGGAAGCAAACATCACATGGCTCTTCACCTGCTTGGATTTTTCCTGGAGCTTGTTTTGAGCCAACTCTTGGGGAATACATTCAGAATGAGTCTCAGGCAAGTGTTCTGGGAAAAGATCTGCCAAAATTAATGAGGGAGGCTCCCATAATTTGTGTTGTTCAACCCAGTTATGGGAGCCACCACGCCCTTCTGTAAATCTGTGAGTCTGTAGATGAGTTGGGTGGTTTTTGTGTACAAATTGGTACTTTGTGTTGGTCAGCAGGTGGACAGGATGATTTGTGTGGATCAGCAGTCCTGGACCAGCATCTCTCCTTGGGTCACTGTGGGCAGACCTGTCCTTTGGTTTAGTTTCTGTTGACCTTGAACCCTGGGATAGTATTTTCTTTGAATTTTTCTCTCTCTCCTGACCCACCTGTGAGATAGATACAGAATGATGGAGCAAAGCATTTATTAAAATCAACGGCCACCAAAATCCAGCTGGCAGCTGGCAGACAGGACACCTGTGATGCTGCCTGTAACCAGATCAGCCATTGTGGCTTGAAGGGAGATGAGATCTTTTAATCTGGGACATATTTTCTCCCAGCCCATGCATTTTGATGTTTATTTTCACAAATGACAAGCCAAGCTGGCTCTGAGGCAGCAGGAGTTCGAGTCCCTAATGGAAGCTGCAGACAGAGCATATTCCAGCCTGTCCTGCCTCCACCAGCCAAGAACCTTTCCAAATTCCCCTGGAGAAGTGTCCTGGCCCTGTTGTGCTCAGCCAGGAGCAGCCATGTGGTGCCAGGCTGGGCTTGGCCGCTGGCCCTGGCAGTGCTCAGCCCCTTGCAGCAGCTAATGTGAAGTGACAAACCAAAGTGCCTGGTTTTGAGGGACTGGGAACAGATGGATTTGGTGGACCAACTGCAGCTGGTTGCAGTGCAAATCATTGCAGGTGCCTCCAGCAGCTGAGGCTGTGACTCCCTCCTCTTGCTGCCCCAGCCTGTCAACTTTTTTTGGAACAAGGCTGCTGCAACTGTTAGTCGAGTCATCAGTGAAAGGAATGACAGCAGGGAAAAGTGCACTGAGGGAGAGGCAAGTTTCCATGACACTGTAAAATACAAAAGGAAAATAATACGGCTAAAAAGCCAGGTCTGAATTTCTGCCCCAAAACCTTGAGAGCAAGCAAGGAAACAAATATTTCCTGAGATCTGAAAGCACTTAGTGGACTTTTTCTGCAGTATTTTTGCATTACCTAGATCAGTAAGGAGCCAGTAGCAACTGCAAGGGGGAATGTTGGTGCAGTGTTTTATATTGAGACAAGATGTGGGACTAAAATTAAAGCTGGTATTTACATACTGTTATCCTCAAACTGACCCATCTCCTTCACTATGCAGGGGCAGCAGGAGTGCTATTTCCATTCTGCAGAGGTAAAAGCAAGGCAGGTGTGTTGGGCTCTGCATCCCAGCCCAGTGGAGACAATTCTTTTTGCTCCCAGATTCATGCTCTCTGGGATTACAAACAACAGTCTGAATTATTTTTTTTTTTTGCCTGTAAACTTAATTGTCATAATCCTGTGCCCTTCCCCTCCCATGGCTTTCAGCCTTATTGCACAGGTAGCACAGGTGGTGCTGTACTTGAGTAGGGAGTTTTCTTCAGGTGGGTTTAGCATGAGCAGCTGGGGTTTAGTTGTTTATTCAAATAGAGCATGTTGGTGGTATGAAGTCTGGCTTCCTTCTTCAGGTGGATGGTGTCTTGTATCCTCTTCATTTCCTCAAAATGCAATGAGTTTATTGCCTTCATTTGTCTTTGCTGTACACCCATTTCGGAGCACAGTTGTTTCTTTGGCTTTCTTTTTGTATTTCCAGAGCCATTAAACGGGGTACAAACACAAATATGTTCTTCTGGATGTTGTTTATTAGATTTTTTTTATTTTGGAAAATTATTTAAATGCTTAACTGGATGGTGGCTGGGGAGAGAAAGGAGGGGAAGTCAAAGTGGAGGAACAGCTTGTACTGACACTGGCTCAGGGATAGGAATAGAAATTCAGATGCTTTAAGTCCTAATTTCCCTTACACGGGGAAAGATAGAAATCTCATTTCAGAGCCTTTGAAGCAAAACCACAGCAGCCACATCCACTCAAAATTCTCCATTTTGTTGCAGAGTGAGGAAGCTGTTTTCCACTTTTAAAGCAACATCCTTGGGTGTGGGAGATGAGCGATAATGAGGAGGGGGCTTAGTCACAGTAACCATAGGGTACCTATGCCACATGCCTGCTCATACTTTAACAGAGTTCTGAGGTCTGGGTTGGCTGGGAGAGAGTTTATTCATGGTTTATAAAAGTTGTCTTGAGTGAGAATCTGTGTGTACATGGCTTATCTGTTGGGAAGAAACTTACTTGGTCTGTAAGTACCTTTGCTGGAGAGATTTCTGTAAGTAGAGACAAATAAAAAATAACATTGTAAATGAGAGAAAATTAAAATAACTCACGGGGAATAGGAAATGAAGAAATAACCCACTGAAATGTGTGGCTCACTGATGTGGTAAAATCTCCATTATTTACAAAGTTTGTAAAGTGGGTCAGAAGAAGACATTGGCTGTTGCCTGCCTCTGGAAGAAAAGCCATTGTACACATCATGACATGGCCCTGGGAGGGGCTGTGTTGGCTTTCAGAGCCCCCTGTCCCTGTCCTGTTACTCTTCAAGCTGGATGTTGGTGCTGCTCTCTCTGGAGATGATTTGTGTCCCCCACTCTGTGGCTGAGCAGCTCCAGGAGGTACCAGGTGGCATCCAAAGCCCACCTCCATCAGCTGGATTCAGAAAGACAACCTGGAGGTGAATTTTCCTAAAAATCACTTCCAAGTTCTCAGTGCCATGCTGGACATGAGTGCTGGTGTTGTGAAAAGTCTCTGAGGATTGGAAACAAACACTTTTAAGAAGGCTCTACAGAAGGGGTGTTACTACCATCAATGATTTGGGTTTTGTCCTTTTACACATTTCACGCTCAGGCATATTTTGTTTGAGTTGAGTGAGCACTTCACTATCTGTCCCTTGAAATCCTAACTGAACCTGTATTTTCTTAAGTCTTGGTTTCAAGGGCAGAGGAACAAATGTGATTCTTGATTCTTTTCCCAAAGGTGTAGAATCATTGATTAAACGTGTCCTGGAAATAATACTTTGTGCTCAGATCTTGCCTGCCATAATAAAAATGGCTTGAAACCACATCCAGTGCAAAACCCTCCTATATTGAACTGAAATATAGGGTCTGAAAGCAGCTGAACTACTGATGGAAAAATGTTGTGGTGCTTCCAAATCAGTGGCACTCTGGAGCTGCTGGAACACATCCTGTCCTCACAGACAGTCACTGCTCTAAAAACACATCACGGATGTCGAGGATATGAAGGAGCAGAGCCCTTCCATCAAAGCATCAGGCCAGAGAAGGGCTAAAAACAAAATCCCAGACTGGAGGCATCCCTGAGGCATTTTCCTGCCTGTTCTGTGTCTGGACTTCAGGATCAGCCTCTGGTCCTGCTCATTGTCAGGAACTCTGAAACAGGAGAAGCCTCCAGTGGTCTCTGCTAACGAAGTGGTGTTTATCACACTCTGCTAATTGCATTAGCCATGGTATTTACAGCATTTCCTATGTTGTGAAATGGAGAAATCTCAGGCTTGCCCAGGGCTCATTGTGTACTTTAATCTGCTCCTAAGCCTACACGTATCTTTAAATATTAACTTACACATTGGCAGTGTCCTGGGGCGACCTCAACCCCACAGCTGTGAGCTGGGAATGTGGCTATTGAAGTGTTAATGTTTGCTCTCAGTATTTATCAGATCCAGTATCCTTTTTTCCAGGTCCTAGGAAATTTTCTTTTTTCTTTTTCTTTCTTTTTCTTTTTCTTTTTCTTTTTCTTTTTCTTTTTCTTTTTCTTTTTCTTTTTCTTTTTCTTTTTCTTTTTCTTTTTCTTTTTCTTTTTCTTTTTCTTTTTCTTTTTCTTTTTCTTTTCCTTTTCCTTTTCCTTTTCCTTTTTCTTTTTCTTTTTTTCTTTTCCTTTTCCTTTTCCTTTTTCTTTTTCTTTTTTTCTTTTCCTTTTCCTTTTCCTTTTCCTTTTCCTTTTTCTTTTTCTTTTTCTTTTTCTCCTTTTCCTTTTCATTTTCTTTTCCCTTTCTCCTTTTCCTTTCTCCTTTACCTGCTTTTCGTTTTCCTTTTCTTTTTCCTTTCTCCTTTTCCTTTTTCTCCTTTTCCTTCTTCTCCTTTTCCTTTTTCTCCTTTTCCTTTTCCTTTTCTTTTTCCTTTCCCTTTCCCTTTTCCTTCCCTTGCAGTTTCATCTGCAGTCAGTATTCCTGACTTCTCTAGAGCAGCACAGGGATTTGGAAATCCTTGCCCAGGACAATACGGGAGTGGAAAGATCTCCTGATGTTTCACCCACTGCAACATTAGCCCTACAAATATCTGTTTTCAGATACTGCTGGTCTTTAGGGCAAACACAATATATTAATTGCAAGAACAGAGGTCATTTGAGCTCACACTGTGATCTGGCCTCGACCACATATGAACTTATGTGTGTCTAAAAGGGACTGATGTGGTCCTGGGCCATTTATGCCACAACACCTTCACCATGACTATGGCTCTGTCTCACTGGCTTCTTTTTCTGGATACAGCAGTTCCAGCTTAGATTCAGTGGTTGAGGAAAAGTCCAAAGCTTGAATCAAACACTGCAGCATGCCTGGAGTCCTCCTTCTGTATCTGTTGCTGTGTGGAGCAGGTGGCTTGAATTTGGCTGGAGCTTATGATGCATTTTGGAGTCTTTATCTTCTAGCTCATAAAGCCTTTTGGATAAAATTTGCTGAGTGCATGAAGGATGTAGAGTTTTGTTTTGTGGATTTAAATCCAATCTTCTAAATTGCTTTAAAGCAATTCTGTGTGTTTTGAAATTCTGAAACCTCTGTCTCCATTTTTTTTTAAGGCCTGTGGTCAATCATGAACTGGTTTATAAAATGGTGCAAAGAAATAAAAAAAATTAAAATTATGTTAGGATAAGAAATAAAAAGAGAGGACATGTGTTATCAGTACCCTACCATAAGGGAACATTGTCTCTGACACAGAAAGCCTTTAAAGCTTGTAGAACAACTGGAATAATCTTTCAACTGCAATCAATATCATTGGAGGTGATGTTGAATTACTGCAACATTGATTTTAGGGCTTTTTTCTGTTTGAACTTCAAGTCTACACTGTAGATGTGACTCTGAACATGTTTTTCTATGCATTTTATGATAAATATCCTGGCTTTGGATTGGCTTCTTGGTTGGATGTATTTAAGTATTAGTTGAATGGAGTTATGGAGCTTGTCTGCTTTTATTGATCTAAAAATGTGAGCAGAGATTGATACCACATTCTGAAGGGCTTTGGCCAACAGCGGAGTGGGGTACAGGAGTCCTTTTGTTAGAGACTTCATTGTCAGAAGTTCTGAACTGGTGCAAAATGGCAGTTTTGCCAAAAGTTTTCTAAGGAAGTAAAGTAAAAGACTCAGCATTCTCCCTGTGCCCACCCCAAGACCCACAGTATGCCAAGAGACACCTAAGTCAGGTATCCATGGAAGAGTACAGGAAGAGAGTTCTAGCTGATGCTGTCCCATTCTCCAATGTTTTAAGCTGAAGTCTGTGTGTGAAACAATTTCCATATATTTATTTGTTTCTGTATATTCAGTGACATCCAGACAGTTTATCTCCCATAAAGCTGTCCAGCCTTCTCTTGAGAATTTTACTGCCTTTTTGATTTGATTGCCAACTTTTTGATTGCATTCAACCTGTTTCCTACTTTATTATCTGATGCTCCCAGTTCTTCTGCTGGAAGATGTTGTCAGTCTCTATTTTCTCCCTTCATGGTTGTGTAGACCTTCATCCTCAACCCTCTCACAGGACAGGACTCAAAATTACAGACCAAGCTTAATGTCTGAGCCCCAGAGAAGGTTGGTTCCTCCCCTATCCTGGACAGGAATCAGCTACTGCAAACACTCTGCAATGCAAGAAAAGAGGCAGTAAAGCCCCTTCCCTGGCTGTCTGGGACCTCCCACTGCTATTGCCACAGGGAAATTTGAAAGTTTTGCCTAGACTGTTGGAAGTGCCAACAGGGAAAGCAAATATTTGTGTGTAAGACTTAACCTCAAGAAGATTAAGTGCAGATGAATGTCAACAGTGCCAGCAACCTGTGAGAGAAAGTGAAAACTGAGAAGGATGTAAAAACAGAACATAGTATGGGAAAAAAAAAAAAAAGAAATAGAAAGAATAAAATGCAAAACAGATTAGAATCAAATCAGGGAGAAGGAAAATTTCAGTGGGGCTTTTTGCTTTCCCAAAAAGGGCAGCATGAAGACCAGTAAGGCAATCATTGCAACAGGGGCTCATCAGTGTTAGCAGGTTGGGAGGTTCCAGGGGTGAGCACGAAGTAGGGAGGGGTAGAAATGAGGGATGCAGCTTGTTGGGATGCTACATCTACAGTAGATGCCTTTGGGAATCAGGAAGGATCCTGGAGGCAATAGCAATCTTGCACAGTCTTTAGTTCCTACCTCTTCAGTTCTGGAAGTCAATTGCTAGCTGGGGAAATGGTGATCCGTGGGAAGAGGTTTGGTTTTGTGAAGCTTGGCCCATGTTCTGTGGGAGGAGAGCTGTACTGCTTGGAAAGCATCCACCTTGGGAAAATCATAAGTGGTAGGGCTGTCTAGACTAGTCAGGCAGGCGTGAACAAATAAGCAGAGTAAAATAGAAGAAGAAGAGAGAAAAAAAGTGTGATTCCTCACCTAGAATGAAATTAAGATGTCAGGAAAAAACATGACTCAAGGCTTCAAAGGATGCAAACAGAAGATGTTCTTAGCTGGCTTTACTCTGAGGTTAACAAGGGGAGGAAATTAGACACGCTCATCTCTGGATTTACGTGTCGCTGCTGGAAGCGGGCGGGGAGATGCGTGATAGGAATGCTACAATTAATTCTTATAAATCTCTTTGTAACAACTGTGTGGGCAGCGTGCAGGTGTGCGTGAGGACCTTGGCAGCCTGACAAAAATGTAATTATCGGTTCTGGAGGCAGCAGCGCTCACTCCTTGGCACTTTGTCAATCAGCAGAGTGGTAATTAGCCATTGCCAGGGGCACTGCGTTCCTCTGAAGAGGAAGGCAGAACCTCCTCCAACACCTGGATGTGGTCTGGGTGAGAGCACGGGGGGAAGTGTGTCCTACCTGGCAGACTGCAATTACTGAAAGGATTTCCTGACTCAGAAATCAAACCAGAAGTATTCTGCCCTAAATATTTTTCTTTTTTGACCTACAGCTTGAAGCTGGCAGCAATCTGTGTCCATGTAATCCAGCCTAAATACAGTGGTTTTTTGAAGTGAAGTAGATCATTAATTTTTAGTTTGCCAGGGGTCATGATGGATTTTCTATCACTGAAA
Source organism: Calcarius lapponicus (assembly GCA_039654755.1). Classification (NCBI taxonomy): domain Eukaryota; kingdom Metazoa; phylum Chordata; class Aves; order Passeriformes; family Fringillidae; genus Calcarius; species Calcarius lapponicus. The sequence continues at coordinate 12,695,304 of CM077463.1, forward strand.
AAGAGGTTGGAACTCTTTTCTAGGAAAGATATGCACCTGCTGAAGTAATTTGGTGAGCAAAAGGAATGACTTCCAACAATTTTATACAGGAAGTCTGATATAATCTGGTTTAAAGAGAACTGATTCTTGTTTCCCTCACTGCCTCATAGTGGACACCATGTTATTTTATAGTTTGGCTGACAGAATATGTGGGGCTTGGGACTATACTACATATAATGGAGAATTCAGTGTCCCTGCCCCAAAGCCCATTCTTAGGGATTTCCCTCCCTGTGGGTCATAGGAAATCATGTACAGCCATGTTGACAAAGAAATCTGAACCCCAGGAGTGAATAAGAAGCAGCCTTGAGAGGAGGGTCAGAAGCTGTCCAGGGCACCATCTTTCCAGTTTCTGGAATTGGAGCTGAGGAGTCAGGGTGAGAAAAAGCATTGCTGTATGGAGCCTTTTACAGTTCCCCATCAAATGCAGCAACACTATAGAGCAGCTTTAAAAACAAGGGGAAAACAAAGGCAAATATATCTCTGACACAGCAGTGACAGCCAAGAAGAGCTTGTCAGGCCTGGGTTCCTTCAAAGATGTGCACTGAGCCCTTTCACACTCTTAGTGCTGTTTGCTGAAGGATTGAGGAAGTGGGAAGGCATCCAGAGAACTGATTCAACTCGGCTGACACTGGAGTTTGAAAAGGAGCAGGAAGGAGATGGAGATCTGCAGCACTGCTGACCTGCTGGGGACACAGTGATGCAAAACACTGGTGCAGACTGTGCTCAGAGGTGTCCAGCAGCTGTTGGATGGGATGATGGAATAGCATCTTCTCACAGCTGCTGCAGGGTTGGGGTTTTTTGGTCCTGATGAAACACAGAGACAGATTTTTGGGGTAGCCTTCAGGAAGCTCTTGACCCAGCTGGCTACAAGGAGTGAAAGTGCCCCACAACTCTGTATTGCCCTGGAAGACATGGACAATCTGTAGCAGTGAATTTATTGTAATTTGTCAGAGCTGAGCAGAGCTGTGTCCTCTTCCTCTGAGCTTCTGCAAGCTTCACAGATGCTGTGTGAGAATTTCTTGTGAGCTGCAATGCCTGCAGTGGTAAAACTCAAAACAGACATACAGAGTGAAGATTGAGGAGTGCTCATTTGTGGTTGCTACAGACGTTCTTTGTCATGGCCATTACTGTAACTTTATTGTAATTTAACCACATTTTTAAAGTCCAGGCAACCCACAATTGTAACCACTGTGTCACCACCCAAGATTCAACACTCAGCTCAGAATCAATGAGGTTATAACTGCATATAAACCCTTCTTCAATTTAACACCAAGGAGATTTGGCATGGGAAGACACTTACCTATCTTCTCAAGTAATGCAGAATTTATTATAGTTCCCCTCCCTTTTCCTCTTCCCTTTTATGTGGTTTTGTATAGCTCTCACAAACTTGAGTTGTACATAGAAAGCAGAGGAATAAATGAGGTTGAAATATGAAGCCACGTTCAGAATTTTTTGGATGAAAGTAGCTTTGTTAGTTTAGGGTATTGGTCTACTTTGACCAATACCAAGTGGTAGAGGTGGAACATTGCTTGTGAGATCTTCTTTCACCTGAACTTCAGGGGCCGGGCCCAGTAATTGGATCAACTGATGTTTAAGTTGAATAATCCCTATAATTTTTGTGTTTCTTTATTATTGTTACATATGCATCAGTTCTAATTGACTGAAAAGTTTTTTAATAATTAAGCTTTGAAATACCTGGGAATTATTCCCTCAGCAATCAAAGGATGTGACATGCATTTTCAAGAGTCTTCATTAAATTTAAGTATTTAAGTCACTAATGTAAAACATGAGTTTACACCTTCCCAGCAATGACACCGCTGACTCCAAAAGGCATGACTAAGCTGTCATGAGCTGTTGGACAGATGGCAGCTTCTTTAGCTGCTACCACATTACTTTTGTTCTCCTTTCTGTTGCTATATTCAAATTGCTGCCTGGCCATGTAAGGAGCACTTGGACTCACAGCCTAGAGTCCATAGCAAAACTTCTTCTCTGGCCTGTCACTCTCCAGCCCCAAAACCTAAAGGTCAGCCACATTTCTTGACAATTTTTCAGTGGATCTGAACATCTGTGGATCTCAGTCCAGCTCCAACCTCAGAGTTGTTCTGGTTGTATCTCAGGAGCTCACTTCTGAACTGAAGTGTCTAAACAATTTTTACCTGGCTTTAAGGCATGGACAGTGATTAGCAGAGCTGGGAGTCAATGTCCTTGTATCTACTGAGTTCTTTTTGCTGCTAGACATCTGCCTTCCTTCCCATGTAGCTCTGAAACCAATATGCCTGTCTGTCTGTCTGTATTTCATGTGTGGTATTGTGGAGAGAGCTCATTACAGACAAGCTCGAGTGTAGCCAGCACTTAGCTGCAAGTGCAAACATATCATGAACGTCTGTGCTGCATTAGGATCTTTCCAAAAGACATTGAAACACAGCCAAGGAGGCTTCACAGGCTCAGTGTTCTCCCAGCACTTGTTGGTTCAACTGTTCTTAAAAAAATGTAGGAATTTGGGAGAGCATGGATGTCAGCGCCAGTAAAGATTTGCAGTGCACCAAGTGGCAGGAAATAGGTGAGTTGATTTAGAGCTCAGCCAGCCTTCTCCTTGCTTGAGCCTTCTAGAGGAACTTCAGGGAGAGAAGCTTAGTGAGCTGTGGTAGGAGGTGGCTCTGGGGAGCCACTAGCTGCTGTTTCTGAGTTATAATTGGATTTCACAATCCCAGAGCTGCACTGCACATCCATCCCCACCTCCTGTCCTCAGCTGGGCTGTGAGGGGCCTCCGCCAGCCCAGTGGAACACCTCCAGAGCCTGGAGCTGGCCCATCAGGAAGGATGAGAGGCAAATGTGAAAGCAGTTGCATTGCAGGCTTTGCAGTGGATGCGAGGTCTCCTGTTTGAAATTTCCCAAGCCATGGAGCTCAGGCAAAGCACCTGAGGGAACAAGAGGCGTCTTAACTTGCCAGATGTGTCAAATGAGTGCAATCTCCATCCAGGCAGGGAGTGACTCTGGTGAGCAGGAGACATGTGATTTTGCTTGACAACTGTTGGTTCAGTTCACAGAGAGGTTTTGCTGCACAGTGAGTGGATTCCTCCTGGAGGAAACACAGCCAGACTGCTCCAGATGCCTGGATGGTGTGCACCAGCTCTTAATGGACACATGAGGGATCCACAGCTGGTTCTTCACACACCTTCTGAACCCTTTCCCTGTCTGTTTGCTCACTCCAAACACACCTAGAGCTTCAGTCTACAGACACATTCCTCTTGCTCCAATTGACTTGCTCATGTGGATGCAGCCAACAGCACAAGCCTTTTTGGGGTGTCTCCCCTGAGACCTTGAGTTTTAGGCACACAAGTCTCACTGTGGGTCTCTGGAACTTTCAGTTACTTGTCTCTTCTTCCTCTCTGTTCTTTCCTTTAAGCCTGTCCACCTGACACTGCTCTGGCCACCTTACTGTTCAGACATGGGGTCAGCCCATCAGGGTCTAGCATGGCAAATGTGACAGAAGATGTGGAGAAGCACAACATTATCCATGGCTTAGTGAGGCAATTCTGTGTCTGACCATCATAACTTCCAGCTGACTAGCACTGAACTGAATAATCTCAGGAGATCAGGAGCATCTTTACAGTATCACACCAAGACATTTGCTCTTAAGTTTCCAAAAGCCTGATGTCTCAAGCAAAACTCAGCTTTGTTTTGTCCACAGGCAAGTGTAGCCTCTGCTTCGCTCTGTTTGCATCCAAAGCATTAAAAAAAAACATGACTTCATCAACATGTTCATGAGTTTTTAGTAAGCTGGGATTCTGCTTTCTGACAGTTCTGTTCAGGCTGACATATGTTCTGCCCTTTCCTTCTGTGCAGGAATGTGTCTCTTCATTTCCATGAAAACCTCCATGGTGAGGAGTTTCCTTTTATTCCTGCACATATCCTGAATTGCTTCATAAAAGTCACTGACGATGAGAGCTGGATTTATCTTCAGATTTTATAACTTGGCTAAAAAAGTCTGGCTGCAAGCTAAATCTTCACGCATAAATCTCAGCCAGGAAATAATTTAGTTTCTCTCTTTCCATCAAAACAGCAAACAGCTCGGCCCACTCCCAAACAGTTGCAAAGTTCTCAATGGTAAAAGGGTATTTTAGGAAGGGATTAAATAAAGAAATGTTACTAAGTGGCAGAGTCTCTAGGGTGGGGAGAATGTGGAAGGAAAAACATTTGGAATGATGCAATTTATCAGGATTTTTTTCTGTTTGTTTTTCTTCACTTGAAATGCCTCACAAATATCTGGAGGGAGCAGGATAAATCAGTTGGGTTGACTTTCAGTAACAGTGACTGCCACAAGATGTACAGGGATGTACTTATTAACAAGATTAAACAGAGCAAGGCAGAACTGAGAGATCACCTGGATGGGGCTCAGATGAAACAAATTGGTCATCCAGTCTTATCAGCTGAGTTTGTGTTGCACTTTACATGTACTAACCCTAAACCACATCTGGCTGATGAAGAGAGGCCTCAAATATCTGCAGGAAAGGGTCTTTACCATTCCCTCCAGAGGCTTAGTGCCATGTTCTTACTGTGCTCTTCCAGATTAGCTCACACTCCCATTGATTTCTGACCTAGGTAATGAGTAAGAATAAAAGTTTTCTTCCATTCCTGTAAAAATGTATTCTTCTGCTGGCTTTTCTGCTCGTTTACTGACCCTTAGGTCCAGAATAAGGAGAGGAATGACCATTACCATGTTGTTGCCTAGCCACTCACACCCATTTTGTTGGTGAATGGTGCCTAAGGAATGGTTTGTTTTGTTTCCCATGGCCCAATAATGGCAGTTGCTAGAAGTTGTCCCTTTGATCATACTTGAAAACTTGGTCTTGGGACCATGGACATTGCACATGTATCTGAGCCATGTTCACAAAGCCAGGATTTTCCCCTTCTTGGATAAGGTAGACTTAAATGCCTTGATCAGTGACACAGAAAGATACAATTTTTATATTGCAAACTTGTATTGACTATATGCCTCAATATTGAAAGTTCAATTAATCACATGGTTCAGTGATGGGCAATTTGTCCAGGGTCCTTACTGAGCAATATGTTTCAGGAGACAAGACAGCAGTTATGGGCAATGCCTGCCAGCCCCTAAGGAAAAACATGATTTCTGGGCTCATACTCTGAATTTGCACAGAGAAGCACTGTGGCCATTCTGCATGCAAGTCAAGTCTCTGCCCATGAGTCCTGGCTCTGCTATTGCTCCTGTCCCATACACACCACTCAGGCTTTGAATGGAGACCTTTCTAGATTAGGTTATAATGACTCAGAGACTCTTTAATCACACTTGTTCTGTAATCCCCTGTTTTGGAGACAAGGAGTGGAAGCACAGGGAAGCTGTTTACTGGACCTACTTGTCCCTAACTGTTTAGGGGTTAGGGTTGGGGTTCCCTGACTCCTCACTGGAGTGGAGACCTCCAGTCCCATTCCTCTGACTAGGACAAGGATTTATCTGCCCTCTCTGAAGAGGTGTGAAGCGCACGTGTTGCTTAATGGGAACAGGTTCAGATAACACAGCTCAGAATGATTGAGGTTTTGTTCTTCCAAAATTATCATTGCCAAAAGACATGCAAGTGTCCTCATTATGGGACTAGACTGGAGCCCAGGTCCTGACTTCCTCAGAGCGGGTTTGCTATCTTTTTTTGTCCTTTTTTTTTTTTTTTTTTTTTTTTTTAATTCTGTGATGTTAGGCAATTTTTGTGGAGTTGTGGGGATGGTGACTGGTGTGGGTACTGTGTCACTGCAGGAGGGGTGTGAGGCAATTCAGATCATCTGCTCCTCAAGGCTGTCCATTCCCTGGCCCTTGCTGTTGCTAAAGTGATGCAACACAAAGCTGGTGAAAGTACAGATAACTTCTGTGTCAGAGAAATATGGGACAAGCATAACAAATTCCACAGAAGAATTTTGGACTGATAGAGAAAATTAATTTCATAATCACGTTTAAAGCCTGTGCATACACAAACAATAACACAGACTTACAAGGGGAAGCATTTGCTGCCTGTCCCTAAGTATTTGGCCAGGAACAACAGCAGAACAGCAGGCTATTATGAGATTTTTCAGACCTCAGAGCAGTTATTGACAAAAGAGCCAAACCCCAAGGTAGTCCATGATTAGCTCTAAGGTATCACCATGTGCTCACTGTGCAGTGGTGTGGCACTCGCTGTGTAATTATCTCTCTCCAGCACAATTATTAACCTAGGATTAAACAGTTGAGAGCCACCACTGCAACATTAACCAGCAGTGGGGTGTGTGCTCTATAATTTAGATGCTTGGAGGGAAGAGTTCACCACAGGGCATCCACCAGCCCTGCGAGCATTTTGTCCTGTGTAACTGTGGCTGCAATCCTCCTTCTCCTGAAATCAGGCTGGAAAGAGTGCTCCAGGCTTGTGTGTATGTGGAGGCCTGACTCATGCTTCCCTTATGACCTTACTTTCTGCAGGCATTGCAGCCAGCCCTGTGTAAAAAGCTTTTCCCTGTATAAGGCAGTAAGTTGTGCAGCTCATGGTGGGAGTTTCTGGTGCTTCTGTGTCTGTGTGAAACTCAGCAAAGCAGCAGGGAGAGATTTTGGCCACTAAATATGACACTGGATTTAAAATATGATCCTGTATTTCCCTAACCCTGTATTTCTGTTGAGAATTGAAATACTGGCCCAGGAATAGAACCTGATCTGAGGAATTGTACTAGAGTGCAAATAGCTTTTGTCTCCTATAGAAACAGTCATTAATGCCCCAAATGCTTAGGGCCATCTGAGCACATGCAAGCAGGAGGCTGGTTCCCTAAATACCGCATCTTTCCACATTGAAAACTGCCTATTTGCCAAATCCTGCCATCTTCAGAGTAGCCTGTTGCCCATTTATCTCACCCGGGGTGGTCTGGGGCCCTTTCAGGATTTACAGCCCACGCAGCAGCCGGAGCTGTGGACAGGCTGCTCTGGGCTGCCTGGTGGGACAGGAATATCTGTGAGTAGCAGTGAGCTCCCATCAGCCAGATGTTAGTGCTTGGAGCTTGTTGTTCAGAGCTGCTGATCAGTCTCTCAGGCATTTGGTCCCTTTCTCAGCGCTGACATTATTCAGAGAGCGCCCGCAGATCACAGATGTTTGTTTTTCCTTCCCTTTGTCTTTGCTTCTTCAACCTCACCAAGGCTTTTCCACTTCATGCCGCGGCAACTTGTGGCACTTCCATGCTTGAATGAGGGCTGGACCTGGTGCTCAGCCCTGCTGGCATGGGGCACAGCAAACAGCTCCTTGCTGAGCTCTCCTCTTTGCTCTGGGCTTGCAGAGCAGCTCGGGAGCAGATGCAGATGCCTTTTGTCAAGCCCTTGTGTTTCACCCAGCCTGACTTCAATGCTGCTGCCGTCATTTCCATGCAGGATTCACAAATCCCTTCCTGCTTGCAGGAAGCTTCATTAGAGCCTCTTGTCCTGCTCCTGCCATGGCAGGGGTGTCTCCACCGTGTGCGTAAGCGCCGTGCTGGAGCTGTTTCCGTACCATTCAACTCAGTTTTAGAGCCCCATTCCCTGCTCTAAATTAGTTCCTCTGACTCATCCTCCAGAGGAATTTCTGTCCCTGTAAAGACTGTAGAAAAAGATCAGAAAACCAAGGTTTCCTACCCAGGATTGAAGTTACCTATTTTAGCAGAGTGATGCAAAGGCCACTACAAGGGACCCACCAAACACAGATAAATACAAGCCTGAGTGTGGTCCCCGTGCTTTTCTGGACTCAAGCAGACTTGGAAAATAAAGAGAGATGTCTCCAGAAGTTCCTATGGATGCTCAGGAGAGATGTGAACATTCCCCCTCCCCAGTGGCACCATAGGGCAGCAGGTTGCCCCAGGGCTCCTGCAATTCCTCTTTGAAATCCCAAAGCCCTGCACAGAAGCAGGGCATGCTCAGGGCTTCCAGCTGAGCCTTCAGCCAAGGAAATCCTATCTGTTTGTAGAGGCAGCTGAGCTGCAGCAGCTTGTGTGCAGTGTGAAGCCAACACATCCAGAGCAGAGGGATTTATAGGGCAGCTTGACTTTTATAGATGTTGCATTAACTTTAAACATTTGCCTTTCTCAGCGTGGGTTCTCCCCCTGTGCATACAAGTGCCCCTGGCTATGATATATTGTCTGGGGAGGAGACATGGCCTCAAATTGCAGTAAATGTCCATTTCTTTGCTTTCTTGAGAGGCAGCATTTAGTGCATTGCAGTCACGCTGTGGCCATTTGCCAATACCCACCCACAGCCTGCTGGGATTTGCTTGGCTTCTCTCTTTCCCCATTTTGACTTATAGGTGACAGAGAAACAAAGGTTCTCTTCATATTATATGTAACATTTATTTTATTATATATTTACTGATCCCAGTTCTTCTCTCCTCAGGGACAGAGGATGTGGGCTCTGAGCATTTGCACTCTGAACCTGCTGAGGGGTACAGGGGGGTCTGGCATGGCCTCACCCCCAGGAGGTTCTGAATTCCTTAAGACCTTAATCAACCTTGTTTCCATGTGTCCCCTGTTCTCCCACAGTCCATGACTCCTGCCTGCTCTTCTGTACCCCTCACATCCATGTTTAATTGAACCTCAGCTTACAGACCCCCCTGCAGCACTTGCCACACCAGAACATCAGTCACCTCTGTCAGGACTCCCAGGGAGCTCCACAACTTGTAAAACATTAGACTGAAGTAAATCATACTTAATGTAAAGACCCCAAACCAGGTATAATGCTACTTTAAACCTGTGTTGTTCTCATGCAAATTAATAGTGGTAAAGATAAATATTTTTCTTCACCATCTGATTCTCGTTCTCAGCTTCAGCTGCATCTGGGAATGGTATATTTATATATACTGTACTTCCCTCTCTGCTACTGTGCTATAAGGTGTATGCTCTCTACTTGATAAAAAAAACTAAAATAAAGGAGGTTTCTAGAACAAGGTAAAGGTCAGTTCATTCCAAAATTTCAATAAATAGGAGCAAATCATAAGATGCTGTTCTGCTCTGATCAGCATTTTCTCATTTCCCTGGGTTCCCATCAGTGAGAAATAAGGACACAATGCACTTTGATTTGGGGTCTTGCTGGTTTTATCCCTTCCTTGGCATTTAATTAGTTCTCTGTGTGTATGTGTGGGGGGAATGGTGATCTAATCCCGCTGAAATACAAGCCAAGTAAAACAAGTTTAGATGGAGACATGGTCACATAGCAACTTTCAGTTAGAGAACAATACACTTGGGGTAAGGTATATTAGCAAAGTAGTTTTAGGCCTATCAGACCTAATCGGTTTCATTGTGAGAATAGTAATACTAGGTGGGAAAAAAGCTGAGTTGAAAATTAAAGTGGATAGCAAGTTTTGGTAACTTTGGTAGCTGTGGTAATGAAAAGGTTCTGTACATATTGTTGGGGATAAAAGCCTCTCACAGAGACTTTTGAAGCCCTGCTAAGAGTGCAATAACTCTGAGACAAAAAAAAACCCCAACAAAACTCAACCAAAAAAAAAAAAAACCCAACAAAAAACAACGCACCACCAAAAGAAAAAACCAAAAAAAACCCAAAACCAAAAACAAAATACCCCAAAAACCAAAACCTAAGGAAAAAAAAAACCAAAAAACAAACCAAACCAAAAAACCAAAATACCCCAAAAGTGACTCTGTCATTTGGACATTTTTAGCATTCAAGCAGAGCAAAATTCAGAAATCTCTGAAGCAGCCTGTCTTGTAAGGTAGACTTAGACACACATTTGCTTGTGAAACCACAGAGAAAAGATTTTATTTGTCCCTCCTCAAAACATTTTCCTTAAAGCTCAGCTAGGCAGTGCATTTTAACATTCAGGATCATTTGCCTATGACTGAGCAGCTCAATCCAGAGCTGCCCTGTGTGCTCCTGACCAGGAGCAGGACAGAGGTGTATTGGGAATACCCACCAGCCATGCTGGGAGGAACAAAGGCAGAGAGGCTGCATCTGCTTGGGCTGCTATTTCTGCCAGGGTCTCTGTACAAATCACAAATGGGATGGGACTGCTGAGGAACGTGCCTTGAGCTGTTTTATTATCCAGCATCAGTCTCATTACATGGTTATGACAATGGGAAGATGCCATGAGCTGACATCTCAGGCAGCAGACCAAGAACTTAATGTTACAGCTTTATAAGTTTTTTTGACCAATCACACAAAGCAAAAGCATATTGACAGTAGTTCTATCCACTATAACAATACAGTAGTTCTAACCACTATAAGCACATGTACCTTTGGTTAAAAAAATGCTTGCTTGTTTCAAATACAATACCTGCTTGTAAGCCTTAAAACACAATGCATACAGCTTCATTATTAAGCTTAAAACTTCCTAATATCTCGCTAGATAAACTTTTCTGCAGCTTAGGGAGTTATTCTAGACAACAGTTAATACACAGACTATTCTATTTGTCCGTCCTTTTCTACATTTTACATAATTTTTCTGCTGACCTATCTCATGGCCACTGCTTAGCTCTAATGACAGTTCTGCTGTCTCTGAGGCCTGCCTTTTGCAGCTGTCCCCAAACCCTCTGATTTTATGGATTCCCACAAGCTGCAGAGCCCGCGAGCTCGCTGTCCTTGCCCTGAGCTCTGTGCATGCCCCGTAGCAGGGGTGGAGAGCCAGGAGTGGTGTCCTGGCTGCTGCCTCTGCTTTTGTACACCACGGAGGCACGTGCCACCCCACAGTCCCTTACTCTGCTGGCCAGCCTGGGAAGTTTTGGCGGAGGGAGTCCCAGGAGGGTGATGTGAGTCTCAGCAAAGAGGCTGGCAGAACAAACCCTGTGGGAGCTCCAAACCCCTCTGCTTCCCCAGCCCTGACCCAGGTACACATTGCTGGGAGCTGGGAGCGCTGGTGGGGCTGGGAGGCTCCTGGGAATGCAGGAGGCCCAGGGGATGGGGCAGATGGGGCTGAGCACTGAGCTCAGTGGAGGAGCAGGAGCTCTCTCGGGGTCTCTAGCTGGTCAGAGTGACCCCGAGATGCATTAGAAAGTCTCTTTTCCCAGCCTGGAGCTCGAAGAAGGAGTCAGAGCTCTTTAGTTCTCAGTCTTAAGGTTGTTTATTGTATCTTATATGTAATAAGTTTTTTCTCCTGTCCAGCCGAGGTCCGCTCAGCAGGACAGACAGAGGCACTCTGCCTACCCCCAGGGCAGTGTTATCTTCTTATACTAAAAGTACATGTACAATATTTACAATTACTTTTTAGTACCTATCACCTATGTTAGTCAGTGAGCTTCTACTCTAAACCAATCTAAAAGTGCCAACATCACAGCAGAAGATGGAGGGCAAGAAGAAGGAGAAAGGCTGGACACACCTAGATTCCTTCATCTTGCCCCCTGAACCCCCATTCTAAAAACCCCAAAAATCTATTTTCCACCCCATGATAAATTCACTATCATTCTACTTAAACTGTTGTGGCTTGCAGATCTTCATCTAAGGTTGGTAACTTGCTCCACGGGTCATAATCAAAACCACAGGGGCATCCTGGGCTCTGTGCCAGGGTCTCTGAGCCCCCTGGCAGGGGTCTTGGCCATCCAGGACAGCCAGAGGGATGTCCTGAACTCCGACAGAGCTCGGCTGCTCCTGCTGAACAGCTTAGTCCGAGAGTTCCCTGCAGCTCCCCTCCCAGCTCAGCGCCAGATTCCTGCGGCATCCCAGGCAAAGCGCTGGCAGGAACGTGTTCCAGGGAATGGGAGAGAGCAGCATCCCCCAGCCCTGCCTGTAGGAGCATCGCGGGGTAGGACGGTCGGGATGGATGGAGATGAGAGGTCTCTGCAGCCAGGTTGTGGAACTTGTGGTTTATTGCAAAGGGCCTGGGTGCAGGGGCCTGCTGGGAGCTGCCAGCCACAGCTGGAGCAGGCCCGAGAGAAGAGAGGGGTAGAGAGGTTGAGAGGGTAAGAGAGTAAAGGGGTAAGAGCATAAAAGGGTAAGAGAGCGAGGTTCCCATTACAATACAATAAATCTTCTTCTGTGTTGAATATTCTAATTCTCACTAACCAATCTACTACAATAGACAAATCCTATAGCATTTATGTACAGCCTATAAGAATCATTACATTACCATACTGTGTTACATTTTAAACCCTAAAAACTACTCTTTGGACCACTTCTGCTAAGCTAGTAGGGTCTGCTCTGATTCTTGAACCTGTCTGCAAGCTGAGGGTCTTGTTCCATCAAAAGGGGATCACCTTCAGCTGGCCACACCACTGTTTTCCAGTTGTTCAGTAACTGAGGTATCTCAAAGCTTGCTTTCATTTCAATCTCGCTTATAGTTTCTGTATTCTCAAAATCTTTTGCCAAGCAATCATATTTATAAGGCTTTCCTGTTTCATCTTCCCCAACACCTGCCAGGGAAAAGCAGTGGGCTGTGTCCCTGTGTCCCTCCCTGCCTGGCCCCTGTGTCCCTCCCTGGCTGACCCTGTGTCCCTCCCTGGCTGCTGTGTGGTCAGCGAGCACAGGAAGGGAACTTGGAGATGCCCCAGAGCGAGGTCATACCCTCTTGATTTATTTTTCTCTTCCTGGAGACCTTCTGTCTCCCACTGCCTGGGCAGGGAATTTAGGGATTTACTGTCAGGACTGACTTATCTGCTCACTTGGCACGGGTGAGGTGTGCCTGTGGTAGGTGGTCTGGCTCATAACCTACACCTTTTTTTCCCCCCTTTCTTGTGTTGATTAGTGTGGTTTCTATACTTGCTAACCCATTGACTTTTTTCCTTAACAGGGATAAGGTGTTGATCCCTTCCTGGGCACTGGCAGTGACTGTGACGACAAATTCCCATCCCCTTTCCAGTCCTGGCAGAGGTGACTTGGTGTGACTGTCACTTGCTATCTTTGTTTCCATTCTCTCAGCAGCTTCTCAGGCTTCAGGGCTCCAAGTGCCAGGGGAAAGCAATGCCTCAGGACAAGCTCTAGGTGTGGTTTTGGGGCCAGGGACCTCTCTTCAGGTACCTCCATGGCTGAGGCTCTTTCACCAGTTCTCAAGTGCCCCGTAATGACCCTGCATCCTGTAAAACCACCCCAGCCAGAGCAGGGGTGGAAGGGCTGTGAGTTTGAAGGGGAAGTGTGGGGTTTGAAATGGATGCCAGCAACACCCACTGCAGATGAGAGCCACCAGCAGTTTAGATACCTTCACACCAAGCAGTGATTTGATGCAGGTGAGAACAAAGCTCTTTTTAAAGACCCCCAAGTGCACATGGACATGGATTTGGGTCTGTTTCCAGGGCAAGCTTCTCCAAACTCCAAGAAAATTATCTGTATCCTGCCCTTGCAGCCTGCCCTGGGAAGTTTGTGCCATTCAGATGCCTTTTGATGGGACTCATGGTGACATCCATCCCAGTCGGAGATAGTTATCTAGGCAGGAGCCTCCAAAGGTGGTCCACCTAAAGGAAGTGCCTTAGGTAGGCAAGATATCTCCTCTAGGATGCACCCATTCCTCTCTGATGACATTTGGGAAAGATGACTTGCCATGACTGGCTGCCTCTAAGGAGCTTGAAGAGAAAATCTGCTTTTAGTGAGGAGTGAAATGAGGAAGAAGAGCACCTTGAGATTGGATGTAGCCTGGCAGAGGCTTCCTGTAGGCAGTGCTTCATACCCCAAAGAAATCCACATCTCTAGTATTTTGAATGAACTGGAGAGCTGTGCTACAAACATTTCCTGTAGCAAATGCTGACCCAGCATTCAGCAACAACAGCCACTAGAATTTCTTTCTCCATCCAGGTTCTCTGCATCCTGCTGATGCATATGAGGTCCTAGGGTGAAATCCCAGCTTATCTCCATTAATGCCAGTGATGCTGGGTATGTCCTTGGGACCCCCCATTCTGTACCTCTGAATGCTGTTCCTGCAGCAAGCAAAGGTGGTTTAACCCAGCACTGCCATGCCCCCATCACTTCACCCACCACAATGCTTTTACAGTGCTGACAGGGACTTTTCCACACTTCAGCATGAGTGTTGGTCTTGGCTGAAAAACCCCAGTAACTGGAGGTTAAGTCACTCCATCCCAAACCCAATACTCCCCTCTGCCAGACCTCCCCCATTATTCTTTGATTCCTCATCTTTCTTCCCATGCAACACTCACTCCCACAGGAAAGACTTTTAGGTAGTGGGACTCCAGTGTTTTTTAGCAGTGTTGCCATAAAGAACATGCATGAGGAGATTGCTGGGATTCAACATCTCTCCCTTGGGCAGATGAAGGGCAAGACTTGGGTGCCACTGCTGGGCTTTGAGTGATTGGAGTTCTGTAACACTAACTTCAAGCACTTATGGACATTTTGTGGTGGATGAACACTACCATCACACCCTTATCCATGGCACCTTTATCAACTGTGCCCTCAAATCAGGCTTCCAGAAGGCAGGTGTGTGTTCTGTCAATAAAAAATGTGTGTGTATATTTATATATATATATATATATATATATATATATATATATATATATATATATATATATATATATATATATATATATCAGTTCAGGGTGTTTGGTAAGGGGTTTGCATGCCTATAATGTGATGATCCAAAATCAGTTTGTTAGGTTAATGATTGGACTGGGTGATCTTGGAGGTCTTTTCCAACCTCAGTGATTCTGTGATTCTATTCTATTTATTACAGTGCCGATTTCTTTGGCAGATTTTGTTATTTCTCCTAGATATGGCGAAACTTTAAAACTTTGTATCTTTGTGATATGGTCTCTCAGACAAATACTCAAATGTATTTAATAAGCAGTTTCACAGCTGTAGGCTGTCCTGGATAAATCCTCAGGATCTGGATGGTTCTTGTGCCGCCTTTCTCACTACATCTCTGGTTCTGCTCTGAACTTGAGTGAACCACTGCTGAGGATGCCCTCCTAACAAAACTGTGGAACAAGCAGACATGCAGACAGATCTTCAGACCAAACAACTCTTCTGAATTATGGGCATTAGGGAATCCAAATTTTGAAGGGAATTTGGAAAATTCCTATAAAATTACCTATAAGGTTTGCCTAAGGAGCCATTTCCTAGTCCTTCTCTTGATTTCCCAAGCATCCAGGGAGCAACTTGGACTGGTTAACTTCTCATTAGCTTGTTCAGCAGCTGGGTTGGTTATCCAGGCTGTGCTGAGCTCACAGCTGTCACAGTCACACAGTTCTCAGCACCAGTTTGAGGATAACTTGGTTGCAGCCAGGTGAATCACAGCCCCAGCAGTAACAGCAGGGACAGGACAGCACTCACACTTAAACATCATCATCATCATTGTCCCCACTGCAGAGTCCTGTGAAAAATGCTGTTTGTAACCAGCCAGTGAGAATGAGAAGACTCCACCTTGTTATTTTTCCCTATGTAGAAGGAACAAAGTGTTTATTTTCCAGCTGGTTGTCTTGCAGTTGCAGGCAGGCATCCAGTTATCAAACTGGGCTCTTCCTATGACCTGCCCTGTTGGCAAACAAAGCCCTGCATGTCAGATAGTGCCTCATTTTTTTAGAACTGTGCTGTTCCTGTGATGTCTCTGGATATCTCCAGATAATTTAAGCACTAAACTCTGTGTTTCAGACTGGAGAGTGAGGACTGTAGAAAAACAGTATAAGTAAATGAGCTGGTTAGCTTTTTGATAGTGTTTGAGAAGTTTCTGAGTGGCTCTGTAGAGCAGATCTACCTCTGCTGACAAAGGACCAACCTCAAAATGTTTGTGAGTGTCTCTGGGATGAGGATAACACTGTCCTTGATGTCTGCTATTCCCCCATCAGCCAGCCTGGACAGATGAAATGCAGCTGGGTTCACACAACCTCCCACTTCAGCTGCATGGAGCGTTTGTTCCTCTGCACTGGAGTCTGGCATAGGCCATGCCTATCACTGCATCCAGGGAAAATGCAGGAAATCCCTGGTGAAGTAGAGTTTCCACCTCATGTCTTCCCAACAAACACATTTCCCTAACTCAGTGTCCTCCTTTACGGGGATTTAAATTCAAGAAGTGTTCTGCTTGAGGTTTTGCAAGGGTTTGGCAAACACAAAAGCCAAGATGTGCTGGCTGTTTTCAAAGACCACTTGGATTGAACAGTGATCAAAACCAAACTCTCTCCTTTTCAGCACAATTTCTGGCCCTCTATCTGTGAGCTCCCCATCTTGCTAGCATGCATTTATAAAAGAGCCCTAGAGAGAATGTAGGGCAAGAATTTGCCATACAGCAAAACCCCACAGTGCTTTTGCACAAGGAACAAGAGCTTCCAAGGGAGTGGAAGCAGTTGCTGTGTTTGTGTTGACTGGCCATGGTTTCCCACTGCTGGGGGTTTCCAAAGCAAATGAAATGTTATTCATCAAGGCAGGCTCCCTCCCCAGCTTTTAGTTGTTGAAAATACTACAAAGTAAGATGGAAAGAAACATGTAATCCTTCATCATCACAGTCAGGATTTACTTGTTTATTTAGATTCCCTGTCTGTTCCAAATGTTCTGCCAGAGAAAGCCCATCCAGACTCCAGGAGTGCTTGACACACATAGAAAAATTTCTAGATGTATTTGGAAGATAAATCCAGCAGAATACACTGCCTGTCCTCACAGTGCAGCAGCAAGATGAAAGTCCTACATGCACAATAAAATAGCTCAGGATGTTTTTTGTAGGGCAAAAAAAAAGCAGGAGGCACCTGAGGAGAAATGGATTTTGATGTGGATCTTCTAAATCAGTAACTTTTTGGTGGAGCTGTCCTTGAGCTCCTCTTTTGCTGCCTGGAAAAAAAATGGTAGAAAAAATGGAACTTGGTGTCTTTGTGGTCAGTAAAAGGAGAGAACTGTGTTCAGAGGGCGATTCCTCCCTCTGCTCCAGGAGGTGCAAATCAGCCTCTGGAAGGGTCTCTCTCCCTGCAGACATTACAGGGGAAAAGCAAAGAGAGGAGCCCAGACCTGAATCTCACTTTTAGCTTAAGAGAAGCAGCTGAATCCCATTCTGAGGGAGGCTGTGTGTTGGGAACTGACTGCTCAGCAGCCCCAGCTGCTGTTTGCCCTCCCACTCCTGTTACTGCACCTACAAACAGTGAGACCATAAACATACCCATGGGATGAGAGAGATCTTTTGGGTGATCCTGGGATGAGGTAGTAGAGGATGAGCACTTGTCCAAGAGATGTTTTGCAGTTGTGCCATCACCCAACCCAGTGGATTTGAAAATGCCCCGTGAGCTGTTCTTCTAGTGATGCCTTGGGGGCAGCACCTTTGAAACCACCTGTCTTTTTTATCTCCTACCTAAGAGCCACTGGCATGAGTGAACATCAACAACTTGATGTCCCTTCTGGGGGCAATACTGCAGTAAGTTGTATGGGGTAGAGTGGGAAGGGCAGTTTTCAGGCAGTGACCCCCCCAAATAATTTATGTTAAAGTTATGGGATCATGGATGCTCCTAGAGGCTGCTGAAATATTACCCTCTAGGATTTTGTCTTAAACAAGCCAATATAATGAGGTGTTTGAGACACCTCTGTTCTTGGAAAAGCAAAATAACCAGTTCTGTGTTTGGCAGGTGCTGTCCTTGTTTCTCATGTTGACATAAAGAGCAAAGAGCAGGCTCTTGTCAGAATCTGGGGTTTCTGAAGGGCTCCTAAGCGGAATCAAAACTAGAGTTTTCCAAAAGTGACACCCCTTGACCCAAACTCCAGTTTAGTACCAGAATTAAGGCAGCTTTTCTCCATAAACTCAATGTAGCCTCAGTGCACTGGACCAGGTCTAACAAAACAGTTCATGAAAGTAATTTTGAATCACTAGTATCATTAGGATCTACAATTTTGGGTCTTAACTAAATCCACAAGTGAAAGAGAGGATTTTACTTAGAAGGATATAAAACCAAAGTAAAAGCTCCCCCCAGAAACCATTCAGCTGTTGAAAAATGGTGAGGTGTTTTCTGCAAAGCCTGAATTACCCCTTGCTGTGACAACTTATTGTGCAAAGCTGACCTGCTGCTGTCCCCACAGCTGATGTGCTCCTCGGTGCAGAAGGCCCTGTTTGAGGAGGAGGACAGGGTGAAGAAGCTGCAGCAGAAGGTGGCGGCGCTGGAGAAGCGCAACAAGCAGCTGCGGGACCGGGTGAAGAAAGTCAAGAGGTCTCTCCGGCAAGCCAGGAAAAACTCCAGGCACATGGAGCTGGTGAACAGAAAGCTCAGTGAGAAACTTTCCTCTGCAGGTGGTCAAATGCCCTACATTAACTCTTTGAAGCAGGAGAACTCCCACGGTACCTACCTGAAGGTATAATGCAGGGTAAGCGCTCAGGCCAGCGAGTTTTGTCTGCATTAGATCAGGGTCTGGCCCTCACACCTTGTCTGTGCTGTGCTTCAAACCTTGCATGGAAAATGAATCTGACCTTGCTTTAGACACAGTGCCAGATTAAACCGGAATGCCAGCTGGATTTGGCACAGCCCAAAGCCATGCCCTGCTGTTCTCAGTGGACACAGGGCCCGACAATCATCTGTGCTTCTCCTCCCTCACCCAGCTCCACCTCCACCACCAGCTTTAGGTTGTGTTTGATGGAAGTGCCAGCCCAGACCTCTGGGCCATTGCAGGCACTTGACACAGGAGCTCCTCCTGCCAGTTTACCTCCTCTTCATGGGCCAGGCAAGCAAGGCTTGGGATCTAGAGATCGATGTGGTGGGAAGGATGAAGGCATGGATGCCCTTTGCTCCCTGATCAGGCTCTCAGCCTTGCTTGAGCTTGACTGAAGTCTGCATCCAGTGCCTGGGCATAGGCTGTGTCTGAGACTCAGGCAGTTTGTGCCTCTCTCCAGCACGAAATATAGATGTGCTCAAATTGTCTTAAGACTGTCCCTATATATCTCTAAATATTCTAAATCGAATATATAACAACTTCTATTTTCCCAAGAAGTGCCTCAAGGCTCTCAGTAACTCCCTCAGGTGCCTTTGTCACTGGTCAGCCAACTGCGTTGGAAGCCACATCATTTTGGGACTGTGTCTGAGACCAAATCCTGCAGTCAGGAGTGGACTTAGCCCAGGAGTGGGTGTTGGATCAGGACCAGCAGGCAATTTCAGATCCCATTCTCAAGCAGGTTTAATTGCAGTGTGGACAAAGCTTCAACTTTTGTAGCCACTGAGGTATAATGGAGGTTGCTGGGCAGCCTCACTTAGTTACATTTAAAACCTGTAGAGACCACATCAATATCAACAGGGCATTAAAAAATTAGGTAGTTTATATATGTATATATTTTAAAATCCTATAGAAAATATTTTTATTACACATTTGATATAGTCTAATTTCTTAAAATATGAAGTAAAACCTGTTTCTTGTTAATCTCGTAAAAAAGAAAAGTCCATCATATCCTTTATTAGGTATTTACAAACTGACTTCTGCTCAAACAGTGTGGGTTTAGGCTTCAATATCCATGGCTGATAATGTTAATTCTTGAAACTATCCCTGCACTTGGAAAAGCCCATATCAGCTTTCAAATGTGAGCTTCAGTCCAAGCAGAACACAGAAGCTGACTCTCATTACCGTCCAGTTTTGCTCCTTTTGGAAATATTTTTTTTTTTCCCTCTTGAAATAATATTGGCATTTTTAAAGATTCTGACTCCTCCTCAAGCTCCACTGGTTTCAAAGGCTCCACCTTCCACATCACCACAATTTGAATTGTTTTCTGCTGGAGTCAGCAATGCTGTTTCCTGAGAATAACTACAGAACTTAGGCTTCCCTAGAAGCCATCAAGAGATTCTAACTCCAAAATTTAAATCCATAGAAAAGTAACTACTTTTTGTTGTTTTATTTTCTGGCTTCTAAACTACTGTTTAAACAAATGAACTGATTTTCCTGGCATAGGTATTAAAAGCTTGTGTTTTAATTTCTTGTTAAGAAAAATATTCCCTCTGGTATTCATTCATGTTTTATAAGTGTTTGTATAAAGCTGAGAAAGTATAATTAATATAGTTAAAACTTTGCTATTCTTACAGATTTTCCAAGCACATGTTGAATATCTTTTTCTTTTGGCTGTTTTTTTGTTGCTTGATGAAAAAATTGGAATTTTCTTCCCATTTTCCCCTTTGTCTTCCTTAAAAAAAGAAAAAAAAGTAAAACATTTTTGTTCTCCTCGTGAGTTTTGTGAGAATTTTGTTTATTCTGCAAAGAAAGTAAAAAGAACCTCCCAAAATGCAAAGTCCAAATGCAACGCAAAATGCTTTCACTGGGTACAAAACCCAAAAAACATTGTTTCCTTGTGAGTTTTTTCCCTTTCATTCCTGTTTGGGTTTGGATCATTTCCAGAGATAAGGACTAGCAGTCAGATCAGGTCTCAAGTTAACCCCCTCGACAAGTAACAGGGGATGTCAAACCTGAATAAAAATGCCATTAAAGTGTCAGCACTGATTGCCTGTCCCTGCTGGTGACACTATCCAGAGAGTGACCAGGAAGGCTGCACATGCAGGAAACACAAGAGGAACAAGGAATTTGGGTTCTGTCCACCCAGGCTGGTACACATCACACATGCCTGCCTGACACATGCTATAATTTTTAGACCCACTCCATAGCAATTTCAGGGATCAGCTCATCTGGAGACCTGCAAAAAGGGCAGAATCTCATGCCATTTCCAAGAGTAATGGTAAAGGCATGGTTGAGTATATTCCTCTTGAAAAGCTATGAGGGAGGGACTGAGATGCAGAAATGAACAGGAGGTTGGCATAGCTGAGTGGGTTCAGAAGAGATGGTGTAGAAACCCAAAAAACATCCTGGTAAAAAACAGAAAGACAAAAAAAAATCCCCATTTTGTTAGAAACAGCACCAAATGTGTCAGCCCCCCTTGAGAGGTTGAAAGATGCTTTACAAATTAGTAACATCTGCTTTTTCAAAACATATCAGGAGCTTGAAGGCTGCCAGAGCATCTGCAGGACCAGTGCTAGGGGTTACCAGAGCAGCTGGACACAACTGGAGACAAGGATGGGATTTTTGGCATCTGCCTGCACTGTGGGGATGTTTTTGTGGACAAATAAATTTTTCCTGATTGTTACAGAGGGTGACAAGAAGTGAAAGAGCAAAATTAATAGTAACAGGACAGAGTAGCTGTAAAAAGGTTGGGAAGAGAAGAGAAGAGAAGAGAAGAGAGAGAAGAGAAGAGAAGAGAAGAGAAGAGAAGAGAAGAGAAGAGAAGAGAAGAGAAGAGAAGAGAAGAGAAGAGAAGAGAAGAGAAGAGAAGAGAAGAGAAGAGAAGAGAAGAGAAGAGAAGAGAAGAGAAGAGAAGAGAAGAGAAGAGAAGAGAGAAACAGGAGAGGGGAAATGCTTCTCTTAGGGATTGTCCCCTTTTAACCATCAACACATCCCTCTTGTACCATTTCTGTCACAACTTGTGCAGGACTTGTGTATCTCACCAGAGTGCAAGTGGATAATTCAGATGGTGATCTGCACCCAAAAATGCCTTGAGTTTTTCAGACTTTACAACTGAATTTTCTGGGGTTTTTTGGAAGTGGATGTTTATAGAACAAAGTGTATAAAATAAACTTTTCTCATAAATCCCAGTATCATCCTGATTAAAAAACCCTACCTGAATAACTGGGGAAGAACCACAAAGTGGGATAGGATTTATGGGGAGCAGAAACTGTTAGTAGCTTTCTTTGCTCCTTAACACCAAAACCATTGAGAAAAAAATTACTTCCTTATGTTTGAATAATAATTTAGGGAAATAGCCATGTTATTCTATTTGGGTTTTGGCAGAAAAGGGTTTTGGAACCAAAGAGCACATGAGGGTTTCAGAGTTGTATCAGTAAAGCCCATTTCTAATACACAAAACCTCTTGCCAAACTAGGTAATCTCTCATTAATGAGGCAAAGGAGCCCAAATTAATTTCTGAAAGTAGGAGAAAAAACATAGAGGCAAAACTGTAGAAAGCAGATGAAACTGGAAACATGTGTCGTTCTTTCTTATAACAAATCCAAGTAATTGCAAGGAAATTTCATTTTCCTCCCTATTTAACCCCAATTATTTTCATTTCATCACAGACATGCACCTATTTCCCTCCAAACCAGCCTGCTTTGCGTGTGAAACATCCTTTCCAGCATGTGCTTGGGTTCAGGCACGCTCCTAATCCCCTCAAACAAACACAGTGAGCAGGACAGCACGTCCCAGCACATGTGGCACTGCTGGGAGGGCTCCCTGGCCCTGCAGGAAACCAGGGCAAGCCATCCCAACAGGGATTTAGTGCTGTCTTTGTCAGGAGTCATCTTCTGGGGGATCAGGATTGATGATACCAAGCTGGGTGAGAGTTGGGAGTGTTGATTTGCTTGAGGGTGTCCCTGCAGTGGGAGCTGGTTTGATGGGCTGAGGCCAATTGCATGAGATTAAAAAAGGGGAAATCCTGAACTTCAATCACAGCAGCCCCACGCGGCACCACAGGTGGGGGAAGAGCAGCTGTGTCATGGACATATTTTCTGAAATAATCCTTTGCTAGGATTATTTCTCCTGAGAAGCTGAGAAGCCTCAGAGGAAAAGAAAAACAAGAATTATCTGCTGCTGTGGAATGCAACAGGTGCATCTTTGACTGGTCCATGTGAGTTGTTTTTACTTGATGACCAATGACAGCTGACCAGAGGGGCAAAACCACTTCTTGTAACCTCCACAGCCCAATTTCTTCATCCCTTTGTCACCCAGGAGGTAAGAGATGCTCCCATGGGGTCACTGGTGGCTTGGGAAGAGGTCAGAGCAATCCTTGTGTGGAGCTGTGCCAGGATCCACCAGGGAAGGGCTGGACCAAGCAGTAAGGAAACTGCAGACCAGGAGGTTGTCCCAGATGACATTTCTGTTCCACTTGCCCTGCCCAGAGAAAAGCAGAGAGCCCCCAAGGTCAAAGGCATTTATTTATCTGCCATGGCAGCAAACCCCAGGCAGACCATGGAGAGGATGAGCTGCCTGGTCTCTGCTCACCATCCAAGGACAAACACACGGCCACATCAGAAGGGTGCTTGCTTGAACTCTTCCCATGCATTTCCATGGGAACCAGCCAACTGTTTTGTTTTCCCCTCTTTAATATTTCTCTTATGATTATTTCTGAAATACTCTGCTTGCTGGAGACTTGGCCCAGCGAGATAAGGAAGAGAAAATGTCACAGACTGTTGTCAATGAATTATTTTTCCCATTTCTTGATGCCAGGAAAAGCAGTTCTTGCTGTAGGAAAGCAGATCATGGGTTTTGCTGTCTTCAAATTACTTGTTTCAAAGATATTAGAAAATGCAATATGCACCTATAAGTACAGTGTGTTAGTTGGAAGCTGGCAGCAATGAAAACAATTTCTTTAGTAAAAAGAAAATATCTCATAACCTGATATCTCTTTTCTTGTCCATACATAGGTGATTCAGGCTCATTTCAGGATTACAATCTATTAATTTTTACACAAACAAAACATTTTGCTCCCCACGAACACAAGAAGAAGAGCTAACTTCTGCCTTAGGAAATGTACCTTATAATTGTGTCTGGAAGCAGCACTGCTCACCAGGAGGGCAGAGCAATTGTGACTTTACAACATTTTCAGTAGCTGTATTGACACGTTGAAAGTTTCTGTGCTGATGCTGGTCTCTGCCTCAGTGCATGGAAAAGGGACTTTCCAAACTGTGGACTTTTTGCAACTGAAAACAATTTTCCTTTTCTCTAAATATTTCTGCTGATATTTAGTCTATTACTTCTGTGGAAAACGCACAGCAATTCAGGCAGCTTACAAGCAATGGCTGAAAATTCTTCAGCTGCAGACAGTCAGCCAAATCTCCTTTTAACCACTGGTCACTGGTGGATCCCCAGCGTTGTACCATGGCTGGGTAGTACAGTGCAGTGGGATGGTCCCACTTGCTAACAGCCTCTGCCAGAAATCACCATCTGTAGTAACATCCTGATGTCACCTGGGAAGTCCATCCTGTAGCCACCTATTTGATACCTCACCCTACAGAGACAAAAACCATCATCAGTCTGAGATTGCTCCAAGACAGAGTGCATGGACAAAAAATAAGGAAAAAATTCTTTCTTGTGAGGTTAGTGACAAATGGGCATGGGGTGCCCAGGGAAGCTGTGGATGCTCCATCCCTGGAAGTGTTAAAGGCCAGGTTGAATGGGACTTTGAGCACCCTGGTCTAGTGGAAGGTGTCATTGCTCAGAGCAGGGAAACTGGAAGTGCAGTCAGAGCTGTGGGCAGCCTGGGGACAGGTTTGGGGTTCCAGATCCAGCCCTGATCAATGGAGAGTGGTCAGTGCTGCACTCAGAGCACCAGTGACACATCTTTGTTTTGTGCACTGACTCAGGGGGCTAAATGGGCTGCAGAAAGCAAAATGCAATCACACTGTTTAATTAAAAGATAATGGAAGCTTTCCAGCCACACTGTTACAGCCCATGCAGAGACAAAATTCCCTGTTCTCCTGAGGGATAAAATAAAATGCATTGTCACGCTGGGGATCAAGCTGATCTGAGCTTCGTATTCCTCATCTGCTGTATTCTTAATTCTCATTGCTTTTAATTGACTGCAGATTTTCTTTGGTTTTGCCAATTCAGTTTTGAAGCAGATTCTTTGTGTTCTTTATGGAACAGGCTTCAGGGTATATG
This sequence comes from Calcarius lapponicus, assembly GCA_039654755.1. NCBI lineage: Eukaryota > Metazoa > Chordata > Aves > Passeriformes > Fringillidae > Calcarius > Calcarius lapponicus. The sequence continues at coordinate 12,719,857 of CM077463.1, forward strand.
AGCAGGGCTGGTGGGGGGCTTTGCACTGCTGGTAAGTAATGATGTTTTCTCTGCAGCAGGAGCCAGGGTCAAGTGAGATGCGAAGTACAGCACTCACTGATGAGCAAGGAGTGGGAGGAAGCAGCACATTTCCAGCCATAAAACAGGGGGGACATGAAGAAGTTACAGGCAGCTTTGGCAGCACGGAGCTCATTAGCCCAGTGGGTAGAAAATGCATTGCAGATGCAGCAGCCCTGCTGGAAATCCAGAGGGGAAGAGGTGGGAAGGAACCGTGCGGTGATGATGGAGGGCAGCCACACCCATGCTTCTCATGAATGTCACAACACAAAACAGGGACAAAATCGTCCTTCTCATGGCTAGTGCTGAGTCCTCTGCAAAATGTGTTCATCTGGGCACCAAACTGACAGCAAAGAGAACGGGGCATGAGTCAAACCTCTGGGGACATGATGAAAGACATCAAAACCCACAGAGATTTGGGCTCTCACAGCAGGAGATATCCCAGCATGTACTCTAGCCAATGGGCTGAAGTTCTCTTTTGGGATATAAGTAGGTTTTTAGGTCTTCTCCTAAATTACTTGCTTGCAAAGTTAAAGGAAATCTGAGAAACAAGAACTGAAACCAGGTTTTAGCTTCACATTTTACTGTTTTCTTTCTCTCATTCTTCTTCTGTAGGGATGTTTGCTGAGGTGCTAAGTTTTCTCTTTCTGAAAACATGTATTTGGAGGAAGAGCCAAGGACACTGCAGATTGATTTTCTGAGCTTTGCTCAGACTCCATAATACAAGTGGCAATTTAGTAGGATAAGCTCATTCCTTTTTTCACTTTTATGGATTTCATTAAGAAGCATGAACAGGCAAGAATTCCTCTAAGCAATCATATTACCAGCCTAATTTGCTAGACTTTCATTAAAACAATTTAAGATAGAATGATGCAATGACCCAGTTCAGGACCCAGTTAAGACTGAATCAATAAATCAGTAGGTTTAAATCACCACCACAAGGCCACAGATAATCAAAACAAGTTATGAGGCTGAAGCTGAACAGAATGACTGCATTACATTGCCATAGGAGAATTTAAAGAATTAAATACTCTGCAGTTGAGGTGCTCAGCTCATCTTACTACAACCAGCTTAGTGGCAATGGGCACAACCTGGTACAGGTCCATCAGCTGCTGGGGACCATGGCCTGGGTGCACAGCACAACAGCCCTGCCAGGCCATCCATGGCTGTAGGTATCCCTGGACATAGGGGCTTCCAGGAATGGGTGTCAGGACCCTGTCCATCTGTCCAGCCACATTTGGTGCTAGATCATCTCATCAGTCTGTCACCACCTTCTCTGCACAGGTGAGTGAAGCCCCCAAGGTATCCTGCTAACAAACTCATCTTAAACACAGCTGTTGGCTCTTTCCTGAAGAGCCCTTCTGAAGAGCCCCTTCCCTTCTTTTCCTAGAGGTCTCTGACTTTCTTCCAGAGGAATTGCTGGACAGTCAGTTCTTTCCATGGATTTAATGGGAACCATCAGTAAACTCAAGCACGTGGTGCCCTCTGCATACTGCAAATACTTAGAGAGGGAAGAAGTTCCTCAGTTCAAGCCTCCAAGGTGACTGTCAGTGGACTCAGCAGTGAACTTGATGTTTGGTGGCAACAAAGCTGCTCACTGTCTTCAGAATTCAGCCCTGGCTTGATCATAGATGAACTCCCTCTTTAGATATTGTGAACAAAAAGTAATTGAAATACATGGCAAAATTCTATCATTTGAGTACTTACAAGGCACAGCAGAATAGTACCAAACCTTCAATTAATGTCATGTTTCCCTCTGCTTTAGTCTGATAGAGACATTGTAATAATATAAAAAATATAAAATATAATAATAATTATAATATATAATTACAATAATATAATAATTATAATATAGAATTAATATAATATAATATTGCATTCAATTGTATTTTATTAGCATATATTATAACTCCAAGTGTGTGGCCACACACTGTGTTCTGTTTGTTGAGAACAGCAGTTCATCTGTCAACTCCCATTGAAGGTCAGTAGGGGCTCACCATGACAGTAATTTTGGTTTTTTCCATGTAGTGGAACAGGGCTCTGATCCACTTAGGTGCTACACTGAGCTGTGTTGGGTCAAAGACTGGGAGGGAAAGTTGCATTTTGGATGCGACTTTGAGCAAATGCAAACTTGAAGATGTGATATGTGATTCCTAATGTGGTTGGTACCTGCCCAGCTGGCCTGCAACAAAAAGAAGCATTAGTTTGAGATTTATTGTGCATTTCTGGTCACTGTTAGACTGCAAGCTGAGGCACAGATGTGAGCACAGCTCTTTCTTCTGCCCTAAAGAAAGAAAATGAAAAACATACAAGAGTCTACATGGCGTCAAAGAAAGCACAAAGTTCGTGAGCTTGATGGGAACAACAAATTGCCTCTCAGCTCTATTATTATTAATTTCCCTAAACAAAATACTTTCATGAAGAAGGTAAATGAATCATTAATTGACTGTAACTTTATCAGAATATTGAAATTATAAAAAGAAAAACCCCAAAGATTAAAAAAAGAAAATAAACTCTTGAAATCAGGATAAGCAAACAAAGTTTGGAAGGCAGGAATTTATCCCAGCGTAATCCAGAAAGTCCAAAGGCCAAGTAATCTGGAAATACTCAATTGAATACTTGCAGTGATAATCCAGATGGTCCTTCTTCCCCACTCCCACAGAAATAAAAAATGGTTATCACCACAATAATTCATCATGGTTGAGAGGGCCCACCAAACTCAGGTATGCTAGGCAGGGCACACACCCATGGTGATGTAGGTGGATTTTCTCCCAGAGCTGGGAGGAAGCTAATATGGTGGGAAGAGTGCATCCTTTTATCCCTATAAACCCAGCTTAGAGTGTCCTGGGATTGCTTTTGGGCAGTGCTGACCCCTGTTGCCTCCCCATGGAAACCTGCCCAGAGGGATCTTCACACGACCAATATGGTTTTAGTGGATTCACAGAGCTGGGAAGGTTTGGCCTGAAGGAAGAGATTCCATGTAGGCATGATCACAGAGGGCAGGACTGTTTACAGTGCACAAGCACTGATTTGACAGCTCTGAGCAGAATTTATCTTCCTCAGCATCACCTGCTCCTGGAGCACAGGGGTCTATCCCTACTCAGCCTGGATGGTCCTCAAAGTTGTGCACCTGCACTTTCTCTGCTTCAGCAGGTATCACTCATTCAAAACTCCTCTTGGCTGTGAAAGAAGAGCTGCCACAGCCCCCTGGAGCTCTGGTTCTGGGAAAAGACAGTTCCAGAGAGCAGGAGTGAGAAATGGTGCTGGCCTAGCACAAAGAAAGGCTGATGCGTGGCACAGGCCAGGCCTCAGTGCATACCAACACTCTGAAAGCCTTCAAAGTAAGGACAGTCCCCTTCCCTCCAGTGCAAACATGGCTGTGGATTCTGGCAAGGTTGCAAGCAAAATATTTTTCTACAGTTGCGTCTTGGTCTTGTCCCTCTGGCTTCTCTGTATTGATGTTTTATCTCCCTTGTTGCAAACAGCCAAGACTTTGTGGCTGAGCACACAGCAGCGTAGAAAATGTACAAAGATGAAGTGAATATTGACATGACATTGTCAGGATGTCATGCATAAGGATTCCAGAGGTCATGGGGTGGCCTTCTGCCCAATCTCTCTGGGAGCTTGTAGGAACCTGATGGGCTCTGAGTGACCACTGAATCTATGGAGGAACCCATGACTTTAAAACCAAAACATGAAAAAGTTTTCCTGGCTGAGATTTTAATTCCATGGTGAAATGTGGGATAGACCTTTATCTACTGTAAGTGCCAAATTTGAGCTAAATCCAGCTAATTTACACACAGGTGGGAATGAGGTCCTTAGTGTGAAAGGAATGTCTGAGTTCAGGCTTACGCCACGTGGGAAGATTGCACAGTCTTTCTACAGGATCTGCTGCTCCTTCTGACACTGCAAATCACCTCTGTGCCTCAGTGTCACACACCACCTCCAACAAACTTCCAGACAGCATTTTTGTACATGGATGTACTTTTCCAAAGATATATCTTGCCATGGATGTGCTTTTTCCAGAGCACAAACTGGAGGTTATCTCACCTGTCCTGGTACAACCCACCATCAAAATAATTCTGAGAACACAGCTGCTCACCACAGTGTTCACACACTTACCATGTTGGTTCTGGGGGTTGTTTCTTCATTCACAAAATAAAACCTTTATAAGTAATTTGCCTTTCTCTTTATATTGCTGTGAGTTGGCCATCATCACTGCTGTTTGTTTCACCTCTGTTACTGAATCAGGTGTTTAAAACTACCTAGCCCTGGCCTCAAGCACAGGGCCACCACCCTGCTGGGCATGTTGGTTTTGCCACTTATTTTAAGGGGGGAGGAATTCTTGTGTGCCAGTGAGTGAAAACCAGAAGATAAGGAACAGCAGTGGAGAAAAACAGGAGGAAAAAATGAAAAGCAAGTCATAAGACATCCCAGAAGAAAATTAAGCCAATGATGGAGCACACTCAACAATCTTTGGAGAGCATGGCTGACTGCAGAAGGACTCAGAAATTTTGACTGATGAAAATCCTGTCTCCTTTGATGATTCCCACCACGGGGTGTATAAGTCACCAGGAACAACTCAAACATGCAGTAGTCTCCAACAAGTCCTTTCCCTAGCCCTACACAGATATTCTCAGTGCCCAGGAGACAGCTATGTCTCCATATGTTGATATTCAACACCATTTCCATCGAAAGGTTTAGGAAAAATCCAAAGGATAAATAATCCTTTTTAGTCATTTCTCTATGGAGTGAACTGGGGAGAAAGAAAAATCTTAATATTCTCCTTTGGGACATAAAGAAACATCAGTGATAAAACACAGCAGGGCAGTGGAGCAGCCACAGAAATTATTCACTCCCTTTCTTGCATATGGGTGGAGACTCATGCACTCAAAATCATCAGACTTCACATCAGGCTGATTTAATTGGATTTATTGGAGGAAAACAATTAGTCATCCCTTTAAATTGTCAATATGATAGAAATCTTGATATGTATACATGATTGTCAAGGCAGAGAACCACTTGCGATGTAGCCCCATGAACAATTTGCAGAACTGCAAACTCATTACAGATAAAACTTTTGCAATGCCTTAATACATGCATGGAGTAAATACACATTCTCCCTTCTTTTTGGACATGGATGCTGTTATGAACTTGTTATCAATCACAAGACCTGCAATATTAGGCACACTGACATTCCTTGATTAAGATTAAAGCCTTTGTAGAAAACATGCTTGCATTTTCATTAGAAGTCAACTGAGGGATGTTTTGCAGTTGGGGATATTTGGGGAGTCACTATTCTGGGCAGACTAGGCTCTTTTTTCCCACTGTTTTCTGGCTCAAATAAAATACCTATCTAAAAAAAGGCCCAAATGGGCCAAAATATTGTTTCTCAACTAGAGGTCAATGTACACCAGGTCACTGATGTCGCGTTGACCAAAACATGAAACACACCAACTGAGCTGCAACCTTCCACCCTCTTCACTTTGGGGGTCATGCTTGGTCTAATAGGACTCAGCATGTGTGATGCCATGCTGGGCTCAGGGGATGCAAGATGAGAGATGGAAAAGCTCAGAGCTGCTCTGAGCAACCCCTCAGCTCCCACCCACCAAGACCCACAGCACACATCAAACCTCCTCGTGGAGCCTTGCACCAGGTGCTGCCTCAGCAATCTGAACTCAGGCTGGTTTACAGCTGTACCTGATGGTTTGCTCTGCTGCCACACAGTGATTTGGCAATGGCACAGCCCTAGCTGAGCACCAGCCTTGAAGGGGGGCTCAAGACTTCTCAGTGGTTTTGGCCACCACGGAGAATAATTTCCAAGGATGGTGCTTGCTCCCCAGGCCTGCTCCTCGGCATGCCCTTGCCAGGAACCCAGAGCAATTCCCAGTCCTTTCAGATGACTCAGCTTTGAGTGTTGGGAACTCAAGGATTTTCCACACAGCAGCCACTCAGGAGCTGGGACCACAGCCCTGGTGATGCCCACAAGAGGTTTGGGCTGGAGCAATCCCATACCCTGCCTTGGAAAGACCAGCACAGATGAAAATGGGTCAATGACTAAGGGAAGAGAAGGCAAGGGCACGGTTTCCATGTGGAAGAAGGAAAAGTACCACACCAAACTCTTCCATGGATAAATGGGATTATTTGGAGGTCAGGGATTAAATGGCAGTATTTAGGTGGTGATGCTTTGGAAAGGATGGGGTAGTTTAGCTCAGTTCTCTGCCCTATTTTGTGCAGGCAAAGGATCACAGCATCTTGGTCCCCAAAATGCAGCTCATTCTGCAACAGGTGAGAAAGAACTATCTTGCAGGAAGAGAAAAATACTAAGTATTGAGTGAACCAATCTGAATTTTCACTAGCAAAAATGAACCAAAAGGAGAAAAGAAAAAAACAAAGAGACACACCAACATGTTTCTTGGCAGCTCTGAGAGTTAGTGACCCAGGGAAGGAATTTTTGATGCAGATCAAATTTGTAAGTGTTGTATTAAAAAAGGGATTCTCACCTCCCCAGCTCCCTGCTTCTACATCTGTGCATGTGACTGCTGCCTAATTTTAAGCTGCTCTGGATGGTGACTCTTCCTGTACATGCTGCACAGAACTCAACAGAAAGACAAAATACATTACCAGGCTTTGCAGTATATCTTGTTTACAAAACAACAGCTTTTGCATTTACTTAAACTTAACAATGGATTTCAAGTTACAGATACATTGAGTCATTTAAAAGCAATACATGGAAGTAACTCCCTCAGAGAGAAGGCTGGGTTGAAGTGGATAAAGAAAAGGCTCAGGAAATACAGAACCAGTGACCAGCAGTTTAATACATGCAGTGCAGTATCATGCATTTATTGGACAGCTGATGCCATCATTGGTTCAGCAGTGTTTGTCACAACACTTGGGAGCACACATGCCCTGATCCCACTCTGATGATGGAAAACCTGTAAGAGCCATTCCACTGACCTTAGCATTTATGAAGAGGAGCAGGGGAAAAAAAAGCCACCTGGACAGATAAGTGGCACTATTTGTGGTGGGGAAGGGGGTTTTGAAATCCAGAGTCCAGGCTAGAGAGCCTCCATCCTCTGCTACAAACACTATTTACACAGCTTTGACCCAACCAAGCAAAGTCAGACCAAAAAACCTGGACCAACTCCTGATGACCCACCAGAAGGATCTGTGATCCCTGGGGCCACAATGTGCAGGTGCACCCACAAAAACACTCTGTGTGTCACTGAGAGCAGAGCACCCCACAGGCTGGGAAGGCAGGACCCTGCTGCAGGGAAAACAAAAGGGATTGGGTAAAACTTGCTGTTGGGCATGAAATATGGGATGGCTGGTTTACCAGGGGAAATAAGAGTTCATGCAGTGTTTGTGAGCAGGTTGCTGTTCCCTCACTCAGCCATTGCTGACAGTGATTTGCCAACTAATCCTCCACTCTTGGTCTTGATGCTGTTTTCCTTGGATACTGTAGTCTCCGTGTGTGTTTCTGCTTTTTGCTTGAATGAGTGTTGGAGTTTCTGGAGCAAATGAGCAAAATAAGGAAGGCAAAACTTCCTTCCCATTAATAATTTCTGGGATGCATTCACCTCCCAGTTCAGACAGGTAAATATTCATGGCAGCAAGAACAGGAATAATTGCATCAAATGAGAATTTCCATATGCTGAATGGAAGCTACTTCTGTACCTTGGGGCTCAGCCTAGAAACTTATTTTGCCAGCAGATGAATCCCCTGATTCTTTGGAAAGAACAAGAGGAACAGGCCACAGCCTGCATGATCTTGCTGGCAAAGTCAATCTGGTGTTTTTATCTGGTGCTCATTCAGTGCTGCTCAGGGCTGGAGCTGTTATCACAGCAGGAAGTAATAGCACAGGTTTCCCTAGAGCTGATCTTGTTAATGCCAAGTTCACATCAAAGGGCAATATCCTCTCTGCCTGCCAATGGCTGAAAGCTATCTGGCTTTCTCTGCAGGTTTGCTTCCCTAAAAATAGGAAGGGGACAACCTTGGGGCCAGCTGCAACTGCATTTCATGGGCACCCTGGAGGCCCATGTTCTGGTTTGCAGAAGGTTTGGGGAGAAAAGCCTGAGATCAGGGGTTATGCTGGCCCTGGGACAGAAAAAAAACTTAGGACAAGACCTGAATTTCATCAGAACCAGGCAGGGACCCAAAATAACCAGTAATTAAAGAAAGAATACTGTCAATAGCCATGGGGGTATGCAGGACACATGCACAGCAGAAACCCCTATTCACTGCCTACAGCAGAACTACATGGAGATGACTACCAGTGGGATCACACCCCTTTTTGTGGTTAGATTCGTGTCAGGAATGAACCAAATTTCTTGGTTTTATTTCAGCACCACAACCATAACACACACACAGGGCATAGGTAAAATATAGGTAAAATCCTACTCTTTTTTTTCTATTTTTTTGGGGTTTTTTTGGTTTTTTTTTTTTTTTTTTTGTTGTTTTTGTACCCACTACTCTAATGGCACCTGTACAACAGCAACCAGGACAGAGGAGAGAGCAGCAGCAGCAGAGTGACACAGAGTGACACAGTCTCAGGAAAGCAACACTGCCAGGTTTTCCCCACACTCCTACTTCCCCACCAGCCGTGTCGCAGGGCCAAAATCCATTCTGTGCTGCAGAAGGGGTGATCCAGCAGAGAGTTAGGATGCACTGGGAATGAAGTCACATGCAAAATCATCAGCAGAAGCCCTTGCCACTGCAATACTGACTTTCAGCTCGCAGAGTTCACGGGCAGCCTGTCTGTCCTCACAACTTCTTCTGCAGGCTAAGGGGCCAGCTGGAGCTTTTCTGGATTTTTTTTGTTTTGTTTTCCCAGCAAGAGCACTGCTGTTGGCATCAGAGATGGCCTCTGTGACTCTGGAGGTAAAAATCAACAATCAAAGCTGCAAGCAAAGAAAAAGAAGGGGAAGGAGCTGAGGAAAACAAGTTACAAAGGAAAAACCCATCGGTACCAGTAAAGTAAAGCAGAAAAGGGTAACAAACAGAGTCCAGGCTGAAGTCCTCATGCAAGCAGCAAATCACAGATTGTTTAGCAGGACAGTTCATTGGAAAAGAGCCCAGAGTGATTTTTCTACCTTGTCCTTCATGGCAAGGCCAGCTGGGGATTTGTTTTGAAGATTCTGCTGTGGGGCTATTCAGCCTTTCCCCCATGCCCACATTGTTTTCTCCACCTTTGCATTCTCCTGTGAGAGTGGCTGAGCAGAAGCAGGCTGGGCCGGGGGAAGGACATGCAAAAGCACTGCAGCATCCCTGGTAAGCAAGGCTGGAGTGTTTGCCCTAACAGGCTGTGCTGCCAAGGGGCAAATGTCTCCAGCCCTCCCCTATAAATGTGGCCTGGGTGCTGCCCAGTCCCCCCTGTAAACAGATTTACCCAGATTTAATATGAGAAGTTTTAACCACACGATGCTTCAGGAGAGATCTCTAAGCATTTGGTGAACCTGGGTCAGGTCTCCAGCTGTGTTTCACTCATACCAAAGAGCTCCCCACCACCAAAACTGTAGCAGAAAGAAACAATTTTGCTCATAAGTGCTTCTGTTTCTTATCTCATGATCCCAGCAGTTGATAGCAAGCCAAAGAGAATGATGACAAATTACACAACCAAGGCAGAATATTACTTGCAGAAACAAAACCAAATCACACTAATTCCAACAATGGAAGGAAAGAATACCCCTCCCAACAAAAAAACCACAGAAAGCACCCAGCAAGGAGGGGCAGCCAGTACAAGGGAACTCTCCCCCTCTGCAGGACAGCATGTCTGCCTCTGCTCCTGTCACTGCTCTTTGTTTTGGAGATGGAAATCCACTTGCTTTTCTTTTTTCTGCAAGATTCATTAGGATGCTGTATTTTGATCAGTGGCCACAGCAACTCCCGAGGTCAAGTCCAAACCAGACCTCAGGTTTCAGAAGAGGAGGTGCAGAGGAACATTTGAGCCCTAACCTTTGAAACGGCTCTACAGAGGCAAAACTATTCCCTAACTAAATCCTGCTTTTGGTTGCATGTGGGTAAATGTGGGGAACTCCACTGATGCCAGACTGGGGAGACTATTTACAGCCTGCAACTGGAGCAGAATAGAGCCAGCCATGCTTATGAAGTCATGGGGGTTCAAAATACCTTGAATTTTTTGGGGTTGGAGTCTCCCAAAACTAAAACTTCCTTACTCAGGCTGGTAAAATAAAGTGGCCTTAGACTGAGTTTAAATTATATTCTACTTGTGTTTTGATGCTTTTGCAGCAAGACATAAAGAGCTCAGGTGTAAATGCCAATAAAAAGTGTGTGGTGGCAATGGCCAGGGTATGGGGACAGGAGTGAGACTTGCAGCAAGGAGATCCCGTGACCTTCAGTCTGCCCAAATCTTGGTCAGAACTCTTCACTGTGGGAATTATGTGAGTCTTGCTATAAACCCCCAACAGTTCAGTATCTGTTATCTTTTCTAAAGTAGAGAAATTGAAGTTGCAGCCTTCCCTGTGTGACCCCCCATGCCAGGTTCAGTACACTGGGGTGTACAGGGTGCACCCAGAGCTCACTCAGATGTGCCACAGCCCTCTGAAAACGGGAGCAAATTAACACAGAGGAAACTAGAGAAACTTGGTGCAACAGCTCCAAGTGCCACTGAAGGGGTGGCTATTTCAAACAGAGTCACTGTCACCTATTTTCCAGCATTTTTTTTCCCCCAAGGTTTTTTTTAGTATAATGGATGAAATCCGAGCTCTGCCGTGTGAAGTCAAGCAACTAAAGCTGGAGCAGGATATAGAAGTCCCAATGAAAAATACCTATCTTATGGCTTTTCCCAGCACAAGCACTATTGCCTGATACATTCAGCTCTGTCTGTGACTGGCTTTCACAATTTCTTGTGCAGGATAAGTGAGGCAAGTGTGGCAACAAAGCACGTTGCTGGGAATTGTGCCTCTGGCAGGGATGGACCTGTCTGGGATGTGAGGGGCTCTGAGTGCCCAGTGAAGGGCATCTACCTCTGCCACCTGCCTCCCCTTTCACCTCCTCAAAGCAAAATCAGATGGGAATTTCACTGAGGTAACCTGCAGGGAGGCCTTTACCAACTGGGCAAATTTGCTCTCCTCTCTGTTTCTGTGCACAGCAGCACAGCAGTTGTGGAGGCTGTTCCTGAAAGATGCACCAGCACAAAGAGCCTGGGAAGTGCATGCATTCAGTAATTAAAAAATAGGTAAATTGGGTTTGCTTTGGTGTATGAGCTTCTGGGGAGGAGGGAGAGCTAGTGCCCCCACTGCTGCCAGTTGTGCCTTTCAGTGAGGTCCTGTTTCCCCAGCCCAGCACTCTGTGTCAATCCTCATCCTGATCCTGATCAGATCCTACACCAGATCCTGCACTTTGCACCCAAGAACCTTCCAGTGCTTTACAGAGGGCTTCAAGCACCCCTCCTCTCCTCTCCCCACTTTTGGCTACTCTGGGAGGCGCTGAGCATCAGCAAGGCCAGGCAAAGCCCCAAGGAGCTGTGGGTGCTGGGAATCTCTCTCATGAAGCCCTTGGGCTGGATGCACCCCATGCCAGAGGCCACACATATTAAATATCTTTCTTGAGCAAATCAGTGGAAGAGGATGATGATTCCCACCCCTGTATCTTCCTTTCCTCTCCCTCTGCTCACAACACACAGAGACTGGAAGGAGATGGGAGCTGCAGGATGAGACCTTGCTCTGTTGTTTCCCTTGAACAGCTCTGGTCAGCTCCTGCCTGACTCCCTGTACATGCCTCTCCTCTGATCCCCAGCATGCAGGAATGACGCCAAGGATGAGCTGAGTCCCAGCTGGTGGCAATTTAATTCTCCCCATGGCTTTCAAGAAGAAGGATGGGGGGGAAAGCAGCAGTTTGTTAATCTGAGCAGTAACAGCTCTGCTAAAGCCAGACAGACTTGCAGTCCTATTTGAGGAGCAAGAAATGGCATGCCATTGAAATCCTCCCATGTTGCAAAGTTAATGCCAATTCCTACCTACAGAAATAGCCTATCCCCCAGCAAACTGGAAGAGGGACATTACTTGAAGTAATTTTTAAAAGAAAAAAATATGCTCAGGAAAGTATTTCTATTTCAATAATCCAGTTGAGATGTTTGTAGTTAATGGAAAAAAAAATACAACATATACTGTTACCTACACTGAGAAAAGAGTAAATCACTGGGGGAAAGAATGAGTGTTCATTAGTTAGAACATTGCTAGACTCACATACATATATATATATATATATATATATATGTATATATATATATGTACAGCACCAGAGACTGTTAGATTCCATTCCTCCTGGAGACGTTGCAGTTTGTGATAAATGAAAACATTTCAGAATTGCAGTATAAAATATGGCCATAAAAAAATCTTCTTTCTTCTAGTCCTTGGCCGAGTGGGGCAGGTGGTGCCGGGGCCACTGCCCGCCCCGCCTGCTGCTCACTTGCTGCCGGTGTGCACCGTGGTCACTGTGGTGGCTCTGGGTCTCCGCTCCCCTCCCACCGCAGAAACGCCTGAAGAAGCAGATGAAACAAAACTACAGAGAGTGGATGGAGACATACCTAAAAGGAAAGCCAGAAAGACAGTTAGAAATGTTATTTTTTGGAGGTGGGAGCTTGGGCGAAGAAGCTGAGTTTGTTTCGTAGCGCGCTACGGAGCGGAGAGGATTGCAGCTGGAGAAGGGGCTGCTGGAGAGGATTGCAGCTGGAGAAGGGGCTGCTGGAGAGGATTGCAGCTGGAGAAGGGGCTGCTGGAGAGGATTGTGGCTGGAGAAGGGGCTGCTGGAGAGGATTGCAGCTGGAGAAGGGGCTGCTGGAGAGGATTGCGGCTGGAGAAGGGGCTGCTGGAGAGGATTGCAGCTGGAGAAGGGGCTGCTGGAGAGGATTGTGGCTGGAGAAGGGGCTGCTGGAGAGGATTGCAGCTGGAGAAGGGGCTGCTGGAGAGGATTGCGGCTGGAGAAGGGGCTGCTGGAGAGGATTGCAGCTGGAGAAGGGGCTGCTGGAGAGGATTGCAGCTGGAGAAGGGGCTGCTGGAGAGGATTGCGGCTGGAGAAGGGGCTGCTGGAGAGGATTGCAGCTGGAGAAGGGGCTGCTGGAGAGGACTGCAGCTGGAGAAGGGGCTGCTGCTCTTCCTGCCGTGGCGGGTTGGCTGGGTACCTCCACAGGGCATCTTCTGCCCATGGTCATTCACCTACTGCCACCAGCAGCAGTGCACACCATCTCACAGGGACTCAAAGCCCAGTTTTGGCTCAGCCACACTGATGTCACAGTTCCAGGGCTGAAGACAAAGAGTTGTGGGGTTCAGAAATCCCTCCAGCATTGTACTTGTTCAGAATAATTTCCTTTTGGGCATGTTAAAGATGATTAAATGTCTCACCATGGCCATCTAGCTAAATGAACGGACTGTGCTCCTGGGCTAAGCACAGTTCCCTGGGCATCCTGGGAAGCTGCTGATAAAGAAGTACAGTGGGTCAAATTCATTGCTGAGTTCCAGTAAAACTAAGGGAATGCAAATTTGTGAGACCTGGACATCACTCTAGTGACAGCTCACATTGCTCCAGGCTTTGCTGGGATGTCTCCAGGGCTTCCGGCTGAGATGTAGGTTGATGTGAGGTTGAGCATTTCTTGAGTATAAGGATTCTGGTGCAACAAAAGCTGTTAGGTGGGGACCTGGCATGGTTATCTTGCTCTGATAAGATGCAGGTTCAGAGTGATTAGAAATACAGTTCATTTTTCCAGACTGGTGAATAAAGGATCGATGAAACCTATATTAATATATTCTCAGACCAAAGTTTGGCCTTTTGACTCTTCAAGACCTTTTTGATACTTGTTGGGACTTTTAACTACTTTTCCATGCTTCAATGTGGCATTTCAATCTCATGGAGGATTATGCTGTACCTATACTTGGCCACATTCTGTTTCCCATTGACATTTCACTGCTTGGCATCACACTGCAATTTATCTAGTACATTAAAAATACAGAGCTCTAGGACCTATAAATAATCTAGGCACCTCCAGTCATGACTAAATTGAATAAACCAGCCATGGACTGAGAATCAGGCCAACACACTTGAGAAATCCTGGCTGATTCCCTTAGGAATCCTCTCCTGTTTCCTGACAGGTAGCATAATCCAGCCTAATGCCTGATCTCTGCTCTGCCCTACTACAGAGGTTTTGGATGCAGCCTGACATAATCTATTATCAGGAAAAGGCTGTACTTAATTGTCTTCAGTGATGTGAAATTGCTGCATTTGAAAGTATTTGGAGAGTTCAAAAAGTGTCTATTAATAGCACCAGGCAGCATTTTATTGTGTAGTGGTGGCACAGCTGGATCATGTAACTTGATGCATGGGATCTTTCTTGTGCAAGGAGTCTGTACCCAGAGAAAATTCTTTATTTCTGCTGAAAAATAAAGAATTAGGACAAAGACCTCAGAGATTTCCTTTTTCCCATCTGGAGGTACTGGGTGGAATGTATTTGATATGTCAGATCCCTCCTAACTCCTTGTATTTGCTGCTGGCTCTCCTCATTGGTTCTCTGGGGCTCCAGCATCTCCTAACTCCTTAAATGATTTCTTTGAAGAAGAAAAGCTCTTCTGCATGGTCTGCCAAGCTGGACTTTAACTGGGGTGCTTGGAAATCTTCCAATATTTTTCTGCCTTTATTTCTGGCATGTAAAAACTCATCCTATCTTAACACATCAGGTTTAATCCTTCATGTCCTGGTTGACTTCACCACTGCAAAATATGGTTGGATTCTGCACAGGGTTCTGTAATTGTTAAACAGATTTCTTGCCTTTCCATCCTTCCTGTTCACACACGTTAACACTTTTCAGACTACTGATTGCCATTAATCAACACCATTTGAGATTAATCAAATGGATGGATGGGAGATTAATCACCCACCAGTTTAACTGCATTAATCACCCACCAGTTTAGCAGCAAAGCATCCATCAGATGCTCTAGACCTGACTGGGGTCCAGCTTTGCCAAACTGCAGCAGAAATCAGAACCAAGGGATGTTTCTCCCACACAGGGGGTTTTCTACATGGCTGCATGGCCAATACATGGTTGGGACTATTTTGAGGATGGTCAGCATCACTCCTTTGCAGGTGCCAGGTATGTGCCAGGAGCACAGTGATGGTTTTTTGGCAGCAGCTGTAGGATTTGGTGCTGGGCATCACAAGGTATGAATCCCCACCAGGCCCAGTATCCAGAGGGAAAGGTGCTCTCCCCTGGCTCAGCCACAGCACAGGCTGAAAAAATATCTCACAGGGCACCCAGAAGGCAGAACCCACCCCAGTTGTGGCAGCAAGAGGAAACAGCTTCCACACAGAGCCACTGGGACTGTGGCTGGTGGAATGTCCTCATCAAGGAGCAAGGGGTGGCAAGCAGGGGTGGCAAAAGCAGAGAGCAGCATTATCCAAAATCCATCCTGAGCAGCTCCAGGATAGTGCAAGGTACAGTCTAGAAATGACTACAGTCCACAGCAAAGCATTCCTTTTTAGCGTTGCATTTTAAGTAACCCCTCCAACTGTAAAGTCCACATCCCTCCATTTCATGATGTAAAATATCTACAGATGGACAGGAGAGAAAAAAAGAAATGCTCAGAAGCCAGAGAATAAACAGGCTTCATTGCAAAGGATGCATTTCTGTCTTCCAAATAATCCCTTTGCTGCCATGTCCCCTTCCCTGGCATTCAGAAAAAATATATATCCTAAAAATCTGAGGCCAGTGGGCAGCTTGCAAATATCAATTACAGCACGAAACAAACATGGCAGAGGGCCAAGTCCCACAGTGGTGCAGAGTCTGAATCCTGCTCAGACAAATCAACCTTTTAATGCAGGAGCTTAATTTGGACCCAGCTTCTTAAGAGAGAAGCTGGGTTTGAATGGCAGGATCAGTCTTCTCCATGGCAATGGAAAGTAAGGCAATTTTTACAGAAAAATGTCCTATCATAATACTGTAAACTCAAACATAAACAGTTTGAATGAATTCTTTCAAATTTCAACCAAATACAAAACTTTGTTGCTGTGGGGATCTGGGTCTTTTTCCCAAGCAAAAGCCCTTTTTCTCCACAAGAAACTGTGATTTTCTCGCAAAAATCACCAAGCTAAAACATCTTTTTTTCTTTAGAAGTTGCAACACAATTTTTCTCGCCAGCCAAAAATGACAGCCCATTTCAAACCCTCATTTTAACCACCTGCTTGCACAAAGCCAAACCTACGGGCAGCGAGGACTGCAGCCTGGGGGTTGGTGGGGGGGAAATGGGGGATCCCGTGGATTTTCTGGGCTCTCCCAGGACGTTGGCTACTCACAATCTTTGCGTGTGGCCGTGTCGGGGAGCGGCGTGGCCAGGCTGAGGGTGCTGGACACGCTGGCGCTGGCGCTGTCCAGGCTGCTGCCCAGGTGCAGCCGCCGCATGTGCCGCACCACCGCCGTGGCGTTGAACGCTTGCTGCAGGGAAACACGGCAGGAAGGAAATGGAGAATGAAAAACATTGGAGGCAGAAGGGTTCCTTGTGCTCCTCTCCTGGATGCTCAGAGTGTCAGAAGGAGAATAAGCCTGTTATCTTTCAAATTTTTTTCACAGATTTTAAACTAGGAAGTGCATTATCAAAACTTTGTTGTCCTGGTGCTCAGCTGGGATGCAGCAGCCTACCAGGAAATTCCTCTGGCTGCCCTGGAGGGCTTGAGCCCCTGCCCAGGGGGCTCAGAGACCTTGGCACAGAGCCCAAGACCCCTGTGCCTTTGATTTAGCCCTGGGAAAAAACAATTACCAACCTTTATAGGAAGAATTACAAGTAAAGAGAGTACAAGTAGAATAACAGTTAGTTTATCACAGGGTGAAAAATAGATTTTTGGGGTTTTTAGAATGGGGCTCGGGGTCCCAAGATGGAGGAATCTGGGCATGTTCAGTCTTTCTCCTTCTTCTTCACCTTGGCCTTCATCTTCTGGGTGATGTTGGCACTTTTAGATTAGTTTAGACTAGAAGCTCACTGTCTAACATAGGTGATAGGCGTTGGGAAGTTATGGTAAATAATGTACACATAGTTTTTTAGTATAAAAAGACAACACCACCTCTGAGATGGGCAGTGTGCCTCAACCCGACCTGCCAGACAGACCTCAGCAGACCAGAGAAAGAATGTTATAGATAAGAAATCATAAACAA
Organism: Calcarius lapponicus; assembly: GCA_039654755.1. NCBI lineage: Eukaryota > Metazoa > Chordata > Aves > Passeriformes > Fringillidae > Calcarius > Calcarius lapponicus. Next base: position 12,737,066 of record CM077463.1, read on the forward strand.
CCTTGAGAATAAGAACAGAAAAATCCTGACTCTGTTGCTGACTGCCGGGCTGGGAAAAAGAGGCTTGTATGTATTCAGAGTCACTCTGACCAGTAGAGATTCTGAGATACAAGAAAGTCATATTTGACAAACCCATCCCTGCCCCAACACACATTTCTTCATGTCCCTGCATGGTGCTGACCCCACTCCACCAAAAACCATGGGTGTTTTAGCTATGAGCAGCTCCACCCCCATGTCTCACACTCTTTACATTTGGTACTTGGCAAACACCATCCTGTATAAGAGGCCCTGCAGGGCCTTATGTAACCTAAGCCTGGACCAACCATTTTGACGACAATTTTGGGCCACAAAAGCACTACCCTGCTGCAGGGGTGGCTGTATGGCAGAGCTGTGTGTCAGTGTCACCCCTCAGGACAGGTCACTTACTCTCCATTTGCTTTTTGCGAAGTTCTTCCGGATCTGAGCGCTGACCGACTCGTGGATGTTTTTGTTGAGTGCTGTATCTCCAGCAATCCTGCAATGGACAGAGCAGGCACACTTAAAGAGATCTTTCCCTCCCCTTGAATACTCTTACTTTTCCCCACACCTGCTCCCAGGTGTGACTGCACCTGCAGTGACAATGATTTCATTCACAGATGGGCTCAGACTTCCCATGGCTGTCTCTGCTGGCAGCTGCAGTGGAAAATCTGGGGCAATAAAAGCCAGTGTAGATAAGGTTTGTAAGTCTGGCAGCTACAAAGAGGTATGGGCTGATTTTGTTGGTGCATGGCTGCTTTCTATCACCATTACGGCCCCAGATGAAAACATTCTACCTTTTTTTTTTTTTTTTCCTTTACATCCAAAGATTTAACATCAACAGGCTGAGACTACTTTTAGCATCAGCTATGCAGAAGCTTCCAGAGCCACTCCAACCTGTCTGATTTCTGCTTGCACTGGAGATTTTCCTGCCACCCTGCAATGTAAGTAGTCATTCATCATGATTAATGTAGATTTACAGCAAAGCAGAGACATGGACACTCATTGAAGCAGCACAGGCTGCACAAAGAGCTTAAGCTGAGCAATACTTAACCTAAAATAATTGATTGGTCTTGCATAGTTTCTTTAACAGATTAAGATGCATTTAAATCTTCACTAAACTCTGTTATTTCAAGGGGATTTTATTGATTCATTTAACTCCTCAAGGCATGAGATCTGTTGGAATGGAAGGGCAGGCACTGCAGTGAACTGATGTTGGGCCATGTGCTGGGGTAATTAGTGCTATCTAATGCAGGTGATGCAAGGAGGCAAAGATTGCCTTGAATGTTTTATGTGATACTTTCAGAAATTAATTTTTTAAGCCACAGTGTAGAAAAACAATGTGAATTAGCAATAAGAAATTATAAGAAATGTAATAATCCACCAGGACCAGAGTCTCCCAGTCTGAGGAGCTCCAGCAGGATAATCAGAAGGTCTGGGGGACTCAGCAATCATCTAGTCCTTCTGCCCACCCCAGCTCTGTCAAAATAATTTTGACAAATATTTGAAAAACCAGTCCCTAAAGATCTCGGAAAGATGGGGAGTCCTCAGGCATCCTATTCCAGTGCCTCACTACCTCCCAGAAGACATGGAAAATAGTTCATTCCCTTTGTCTTTGAAGCATCTTTTCACATATTTGAAGCCTTTTATCATGACTTCTCTCAGTCTTCTCTTCTCTAGACTAAACAAACTGATTCTTTCCCTGTTTCTTCATAACTCATCTTTTCTAATCCTCTGATCTAGTGAGCTCCTCTGGACTTTCTCCAACTAGTCCACATCTTCCTTCGAGGGCAGCACCCAAACTTTCTCTGTTTTCCAACTAAGGCAGCAGAATGGCAGCATTGCTTTGTGCTTTTAAAAGAAAAAACTGCTTACGTACCCCAGCCTGCTGCTTCCATTTATGTGTCCTGTGTCTTGGAGACACCCCTTTCCCTTTGCCCAGATCATTCCAAACCGTTCTTCTAAGGACAGGCTGCTTTTTCTGCCTTCATGTCCTTGGCACATCTAAGAAGTGCTGAGACCAGCCTTCTCCAAACTGCTGCCTGCCTTCCAGCTGACAACAATCTGCCAGGATCTTCACCAGGGAGATGAGAGGAATGACTTACCCTTGGGAGGAAGGACCAAACCCTCATGTCCCAAGAGTGGAGACCCACCAATACCACCCTGTTGCAACTGACCTCATCTCTGTTGGGTTATTCAGGAGTGCTGGAGCCAGCGGGACTGTGGGCAGGAGGGAGCAGGGCTCACCAAGCTGGAAAGGGCCCTTTCTCACTGTCATGGAAACTCTGCCTCAAGCAGAAAGAAGGACTGGGCAAAGCACAGCTCCCAAATGGCACCTGACCTCCTCTCCTGGGTGCCTGTGCTGTTGACAGAGAAAGGGAGGTGTTTGGCTGAAAACTGGATGATCTTCAGATCTTTCTTTGAAGATGATTCCTTCTGATCACCTTTCCCACTGACAGCAAGGCAAGTTGGATTTCCTGGATTTCCCACCGGGGCCAGGTGACCAAAATCTTTGTGAGGCACTATCTGGTTTATCATGTTCACTGTTCCATCCTCTGTCCTGAACAGTGAATATTGCCAGGCTCAGCACAGACCCTGATGGATCCCAAGCACTCCACGCTCCCAGACAGGCCCTAGCAGAGTTTCCTGGTGGGAATGCAAACTGCATGATTAGTCAGAGCCACTCCAAAATGTCATGAGCACTCTGCTCTGTCCAAGAACACCTCCTTGGTGAAGGCAGGTGTCCTCAGCACACACCAGCTGGGAGCATTGGCTGTCACACTACAGATCTCAGAAGAAACTACAAGCCAAACCATCCCTTCAGTAACTGATCAGAGACCAAGACAGAAAATTCACTTACACTGGCAAAGGACATTTTTCCACTAAAGCGAATGATGTGTTTTGCTGTACAAACAGGTTGGTTAACAAACTCTGTAAGAACAGATCCTGTTGCCCACCTGTCAAATCTTATTTTGGAAACATAGATAGAACAAGTTCTTGGGGCATGATGCCCTTGCAAGCTCTTCCAGAAGATTGTTCTTGCCAGTTTCCTCAAGGATTTGAAAATACATTTTTGTAATATGAAGCTTTTGATTGGGCATGTAGCTCCAACAGAGGCTATTTTTTTATTATTATCATTTTTAGTTTAGGGATAACTTTCTGCAATGCTGGTGGTTGCAATAAGAAACTGCTGGTTCCAATAGTTCACAAACTGCCTTCTAGCACCCCTAACTCTATGTTCACTATGCAATTCTTGTAATTCCAGGAAAAAAGTCTTGGTATTTGGGTGTTTTCCAGATAGGCAGAAGAACATTTGTTTACTTCACAACGAGATGGAAAGACATCCTGTGAAGCCCTCAGATGCTACAGCACTACAACTGTTGCAGACAACTTTTATAACAAATCCTTTCCTTGGGATTTTTCCTCCTGAGAAGCTGAGAGGCCTCAGGAACAAAATGTAAACAATGGTTATCTGCTGCTGGGGAATGCAACAGGTGGAGCTGTGATTGGCCTCATAGAGGTTTGGCAAACACAGCCAGCTGGCTTGGACTCTTTGTCCAAGACAGAAGCTTTTGTTATCATTCATTCCTTTCTATTCTTAGCTAGCCTTCTGATGAAACCTTTTCTTCTACTCTTTTAGTATAGTTTTAATGTAATATATATAATAAAATAATAAATCAAGCCTTCTGAAACATGGAGTCAAATCCTTGTCTCTTCCCTCATCCCTGTGAACACCGTCACACTACAACCATCCTACACCTTAGCTCTCTTCAGCAACATTAGCACCTTGCAGATGATAGTTTCTAATCAGAGCAAAATAACAGCACTGCTGGGGCTGGCTAATTTAGTGCAGCAGGAGCTGTTCAAACACGTGCTGGCATGCTGCATGGTGTGGCTCAGAATGCAGCCTCAGCTGCCAGGGCTGGCAGTGGGATTGTTCTCCAAGGCGCCTTTGAAGAGCTACCCTGCTAATCCTGGGATGCTGGAACATGAGCACTGTGCTTTCAGACTGCATTTTGCACTTGGAGGGTTTTGTAACTTCTATGAAATACTTGTGGTGTTATAGTGTTTATAGTATAGTTTTACTTCTAGGAAAAGAAGAGCAATGTTATCATCCCTTTGCTGTTGGTGCTTTGCTGCAGATGTGGGGGTTTCAGGACATGGAGAGGTGGAGGGGAGCAGGGACAAGTCACATGTTTTGTACTCTCAGCTGGTAGATATGAAAAATGAGATATGTTTGGGCACACAGATCCACTCTGTGGTGGCTATCATGAGCATCCTCACATCTATACCTAATATATTTAATCATGAACTTTAGTTCCCTTGCTGAGAAGAGAAAGAATGAAATTATTAGATAACTAAAACTACTGGCTTTAGTGTATTTATAATTTCCCATCCACATTTCCCTAACTCTCCAAGTCCACAGGCTATAAACCATCTTATTTTTCCTTTTAGGACAAAAATACCTCCGTATCTTTCTTTTTTTCTTTCTTTCTTTCTTCCTCCCTCTGTAGCACAACATATACTTTGCCTCTAGAAATCAACTCCATTTCCACTGAGAAACTGCAATCAACTCGAGCTAATCAGACTGATGCTTATCTAGTCCTGAACAATAGTTTCTGGCTTTGCAGTTAACTTTGAAGTTAACCATGTCAGCTCTGAGGGTTTTTTTAACCAACTGTTCTACTTGGCCCAGTAAAAAGACATTGCTTCTACCTACCACACACATAAATAAAATTAAACAAATCAGAATAATGCAGCATCTGTTATCCTGCTGAGCATCACCCAGAACCAAGCAAGGACTGATTGCTCTAAGTGAGACCTGGATTTTCTCTCAGCATTCCCATTTTTGCAGCACCTGAAAGCAGCTGCATCCTGACAATGCTTTGGGGAACTTCATGTTGAAGCTGGTTTTACATCCAGTTGTAAATATATAACTGTGTCTCAAAGCACAGAAATGGATACCAAGAGACCAAGAATGATGGCTCCCCATCCCAAACACATCCACTGAAGCTAAAAAGCATATTTCTCATGAATAACCATAACAAATCTAATCCTGCGCAGGAGAGGAATCTGATCTAATGATCAAATATTATTTCATAGTATCTAATTTATTTCAGCTCTCTAGATGACTTCAAACTTATCACACCAATTCATCTGGCCATGCCACTTCTAAGCTTTGAGAAGAACCTCCAACAAAGACAAAACCAGCAAATTTCCTTTTGGACAGTTCTTCATTAGCGTGCTGCAAGCAAATGTCTCTCTCATCCTCCCTGCCCACAATGGCAGGCAGAGCCTTTCATCTACCATTATTTTCTGAACCTTCCTTCTGAAGGCAGCCAACTCAAATGCTGTGCTGGCCAAAAAGTGCTTGGAAATACTCCTGAGTATGATGACAGGAAACATGGAGTTAGCTGTAATGGATAATGCTGAGGGATCATAACTCTTCTATATGTACACACACACACACACATCCATGCATGTATATAAATATACACACACACTGTATCAGTGATGTTCCAAAATAAATAGAGTGTGGGGATGAACTCGATAAGAGTTTGATTTAATGTTGTAAACATCAGCAATTCCCTTCAGGAAGGCCTTTTCACACTTCAAACAATATTGTCTGAGAACTGAGCTCTTTGTAAACTATGTCCTTTCCCTGGGTGGAAATTATTATCTGGCTTGTGCTCTCTGGCACACAATAAACACTTGGAGTCATGGTCACAATTTGCAGAAGCTCAGTCCTTGCCAGAGCTTTGTGGTTCCTCAGGGTGGGTGTGGCTGGATGCTGGCACATCCCAAGAATCCTCTCTCCCTCTGCAGAAGCAGTGGGGAAAGGTCAGGACCACACTCCTACCTGCAGACACTGGGGTCCAACTGGTGCCACAAGCTCCTTCTCCTGCACTCTATGTATTTACAGTCTCTATATGGAGGCAATTAATCCATCATCCTTTAATTTGGATGCCCCAAATTGCCTTTGATGCTCTAAGTGCCTTCAGCACACAGCTTTAAATCCCATTTAAGTTCACTTGGTTAATGCATGATGGAGTAAATAAATTCATGGCAGCCCTTCTAACTTCTGTATTAGCTTCCTAACTGCTGGACTTTGTCCTCACCCTCTGAGCACTGTTTTCTTTCCCTCTGGTCCGAGCCTGGAGGCTGAATTTGGCTCTGCAGGACCTAGTCTGACCTGATGGGGAGCACATTTTGCTAATCCTTGAGGAAGGGTCCCTTCCATCTCAGGATATTCCATGTTTCTGTAAGTCTATAGCTGGAAAAAACAGGTCCTCAGGTTTCTGCTGCTCCCCCCTAATCACTGCAGACTGAGCCACTGCCCTAAACAGGATGTGGGCTCTGACATGGCAATATATTTAATAAACTTAATTGCTGTCTTTAATATGAGCCAGGGAAACATTAAAATGTATCAAGCTGCAGCAAAATCACCCCATTCTTTTGTTACCTTCATTTTCCATGTCCTTTTTGAAAAGTCACAGTGGGAAAAGCTAAGCAGAACATTGCACCTTTGCAACACCCCATAAACAGTGCAAACCTCACTGAAAGATACATTATAAAATAAATAACTTTTCCAGTGGAAAGCATAAGTCACCTGTATATTAAACTGGAGAAATCTGAATAAATGGACATGCAGGGGTGGACTCATTATCCCAACAAGTCTCACATATTGTACTGTTTCTGCTGTCATACTTCACTGCAATTATTAGCCTCCTTTTCTGCCAGCTCTGAGTTTAACACACCATCCCCCTACCAAGGCCATTTGATTATAAATAGCCAGACATCACATAAATGCAGGCATGTGGTGAGCAGATACACTGCAGAAAAGTGGGCCATTGGGAAGAAGTATTGACTTTTTTTAGGGTCTGATCCTGTGCAAACATTTAGTCATGCAAATTGCTGTCTATTCTGGAGCGGTTTCCCAAAATTCAAAGATATTATTAACCTGAAAGGCACAAATGTATTATCTTGCAAGATCCAGTTCCTGCAAGCCCTGTTTGGAAGGTTTTAATGAAAACACTGTGATTAAAATGTGTGTTTTAGAATCAGTTTGTTCTTCACAGATACTGCATATTGAAACAACAACATTTCATGGCCAGGTAGCCATGTCATGCACAGTTAACTACTTTTAGCACAGTCAGATTATAAAATACGATTAAATCAGATCATAAAATATGTGTTAATTATTCATGATTTGATAGATTTCTTCCTAATTTGTGAAAACCTCGATGATCTGATACTGCATAGGAAGACTTCACAGGAGGAAGAAAAAGGGAAAGCTGGAAAATGTTACTACATGGAGCCACTTCACCATATATGTATTAATTATCTGCCATTTGCACTGCAACAGTGACCTAGGGAGGCCTGTGTTCTGCTGCTGAAACAAGGAGACAAACCCAAAATCTCACTGAAGTCCAGCAAAACTCCCATTAGCCTCAGTGGAATCAGGATTTTGCTTCATGAGAACTCTAGGGTTCAAAGATGCTTTTCCAGTTAAGTTGCTTTTGCAGACAAGGAAAAAATACCTTTTATGAGCAGCCATCAAGGGCTGCTTGCAGTGCAAACACTCTGCAAAAGCATGTAATTTATGGGACCACTTCAGCCAGCTCTGATCATCACTTCCCACTAAGCCAAGAGCTTCAGGTACCTCTGTCCTGTGATAACTCACAGAGCAGATGCTCTCTTGGCACTGGGGAAGGTGATGTAGCTGGGGGGATGTGAAATCCATGCTCATCTGAAAAGGGGCTGTGGGATGATCCAAAAGCTGTGGTGGCCTCTCTCTGCTGGCTGCACATGTGCACCCCTGTCTCCAGCTGCTGCAACACTGAATGCAACCATGAGGGAGAGGAACTCGGGCCTGGAGCTGCTGGAAAATTAAACAAGCCCAGGTTGAGAGAAGGACACAGCTGATCACTGAGACAAAGCACAGAACTCTCTCCCTCCTGCACTGAAAAAGCCTTCCCTCCCTTCCAGGAGAAGGAAAGGATGTCACTGCCACAGATGTAATGGCTAGAATGAGAAAAGAAACAGCAAAAGCCTCACTATTTCCTGACATAAGGAATCTGGGTGGAAAATGCTCCTTGAGCAATGCTTTGGCAAAAGGAGATCCTACCACTAACTCCAAAATAACATCTGGGTGAGCAGCCATGATTATCCAAAAAGGCATTTATCACTACAGGATCCAAACCCTCCAAAAATAAAAAATCACTGCCCAGCTCTGCAGAGAGGTCCATGACTGCAGTGTCCATGTTACAGGGAGCTCTCCAGAGCAAGGGGGAATGAGGCATGGAATGTTGCTCATGGGGAGGACAGAGGCAGGTCTGAAGCCATCCACAGCTTTGGAAAACTCCATATTTTTGCTTTTTGTCCTGTAATCCCCTGGCACACACTGTCCCTGTGTCAAAGGGAGGTGGATTCAGGGTGTGGAGTGCCAACATGGTGAATATTTTCAGCCTCCCTTCTGCAGTGCCATTTGCATCTCTGACATTTCAAAGGCTGACCCTGAGCTGTGCTGTGTCAAAACTTGAAGACTTGAAAATGAACCACTGGATGGCAAAGTCAGCCTGGCAGAAGAAGACCCCCTGCCACCGAAATGGGGGAAAAAAACCTATTTGGGGGGTTGTTTTTAAATGGAAAATTGGATTCTGTGGAAAATAGTACGAATTATGTAGCAGCCTGTGAGTTTCCATTGGCCCTTGGCCATGACATGCAAAAGAAAAAAACAAAACCACACAAAAAAAGGAATGAAAACACTTTTTATCATTTTGTTCCTTTCAGAGGGCCCAGAAGCCGTGTGTGTTACAAGTGCCACGTTTCTTTGTTGCACTCCAGCCACCAACACAGATGTAGCAGGGCCAGAAGCTGGATGCTTACATTTTGTGTATCTTGGATGTAAGGCTTTGGAAAATCTGTCTCTTGAGTTGTACAAATGGTCACCTCACTCCCTGTTGGGAGCTGCATTCTCATTGTTTATTCTGTATTCCTAATACTGATTTGTTTAATTTCCTGAGGCTCAGGTCAGTATCATTTAGAACCAATTTGGGATTTTTTTTTCATCTCACAAAAGTGGGATTTCATGTCTCAAATTTCCTTTTTGTTGCACAGACAATGCAAAAGGAAGTGGCATTTGGGGCAATTGTGACAGTATAAAACCAGAGTGTAATGCACACCTGGGGTGAAAATGTCATGCCATTAACTCTTTTCTGTTGCAGCTATTATAACAACAAAAATAATACCTCACCTTGCTTATCTAATGTTCCCTACCCTAAAAGAGATCCAGAGCCCATGTGTGGGTGCAGCTGGTAGTGTGGGATGATGCTCTCAGTCACTCAGGGCTGGTCAGAAGTACATGAGTCACCCTTGTTCCAGCTACACAAACCTTGGGAAATGCTGATGAAGTCACTCATATGCAAAGGCATCACTGAACTTTAAGCACTTTTATAATTTTGGCACATCCCACTGCTGCACTACAGTCAACATACATAATTCAGCATTTTACTAATCCTTACACAGGTTGGTGCATGAGAATAAAGTCCATTACAGTTTTCCAGGAAAATCTGGAGGACAAAGGCAGGGGTTGTAAGAATAAAAGCTCAGAGTTATGTAGTAGAGGTCAGTACAATATGTGACAGAAAAACCACTTCCATGCAGGAATGTAAAAAGGTGCTCTGTGTCCTGAGGGTTTCTCAGAGCATGGGGTGCTGCTTACCAAGGGTGCCGTGCTGCTTGCTCACAGGTGTATCTTTTATTGGGGTCCTTCTCCATCAAATTCCGAATGAAGTCTTTAGCTGAAAAAAAAAAAAAAAAGGAGAAAAGTATTGAAAACAAGAGAGTTGATGCCCAGTTCTGCTGCCACATTCAACAGCATTGATCAGGCTACCAAGTGCCATCTGGCCACAGCAGAAGCAAACAGAAAACCTAAGGCACTTTGGTTCTATCTATACTAATAAGTGACAAATGACCTCCAGCCCTAGGTCATTTGTCATTTATTAGTATAGACAGAACCAAAGTGACTTAGGACCAAACCCAAGCTATTTAGTGTACCAGATAAAAGCTGAAGGCATCTGCTCCTGCAGGTATATTTAGGAGTGGGCTGGATAATTCAGGGCCAGCAGTGCCCAGCTCTGGGTCCCTGCTCAGACACGTGCTGCATCACCTTAGTGGTGTGAATGTGGCCACACGCACTGGATGTGCTGGTCAGCCAGGGGAGAGGGAGAGGTCAGATGCCACAGTAAGAGGAGCTTCACATTGCTCATCCCAAGCACATGGACAGCTGTGAGGACATGTTGCCTGTTTAGGAGGAGTCCAGCAAGGCAAATGGAGTCCCTGGAGCAGGAGGCAGTGTGTTTTTGATCGACACCACGATGGAAGGAACGGAGATTGCCTCGTGGCGTGTGTCCAGCAGCTTCAGGACGGTGCAGCTGAAGGAGCCACAGCAAAGCCAAATATGGCAGGAAAATCTTTGTGCTGATTTAGGTGATGGACTTTCCCCCATGAGACAGAAGGGTCTGCCAGCAGACCTTCATATTTTCTCTGAAAATCCTTATTAGTTTAAAAAAACTTCTCATCACATCTATTTTTGAGCAATCCATCACAATGATATCTGGACTGCAGATGTAAGCAGCATAAAATGTTGCTCTCTGTGTGGAGATAAGAGAATATATAATCATCTTTATAATAAAAACACTCAATTTTTATCTACCCTGCCTCAATCAGTAGCACTAATAAATCAGAAAACTGTATTTATAGGGATATTTTTTACATGATGGAATATTCCTAGAATTCATTTCTTCTTCTGCATGAAGCAGTAGATGTTTCCCTGGGTTGGAAAGAGCAAGGACACTGCGCTTGGGTGACCTCTTGGAGACTAAACAGTGTGTCAGGGACACATGCAGGTGCAAGGCTGAATGTCCCCTGCTGTCACCCCTAGACACAGACCCACACTGGAGCCAGAAGCCCTTGGAACATCTGCCTGTAACACACGTGGGGTATCTGCCCCTCTGCCAGGCTCACTGGAGCAGGGGCAGGTGGCTACTATGGGTTAAATGTACCCTGCACTGGATGGGGAATATCCACCCATATGGACAGTCCTTCCAGTGTCTGGATCTGCTCCCCTGCCTCATTTGAAAGCCATTAATTTCTTGGTTTTTTGCTGCACAGACTGAGGACTTGCTTTGGAGCTGCAGCGAAGTGTCAGCAACAGAGCCAAACTCATTTGCCACCTTATTATTAATGGCACATTAGCAATCTGCTGTTCATTAGGACACAATGAAGAAACTAAGCTGCTTTTTCTTCTTGGGACAATCTTCTGCCATCTTTATCTGCTATTTGAGCAACTCCCATGACTGTTGGAGCCAAAAGAAATGCACATTCCCACTGAAATGCACATTCCCACTGGTGTTCAGTCAAAAGGATCTCTGCACATGATGGAGGCTGCATTTCATGCCCAGGGGGGTGCATGCAGTAGGCACAGGTGCATGCATGGTTGTTGCAATTTAAATTTAGAGCAGTAGCTACTTACCAGACTCAGAGATGTCATCCCAGTATGGAGAGTCAAACTCATACTCTGCCTTAAGGATCTGCTCAAAGAGCTTGGAGTCGTTTTCGTCATAGAAAGGGGGATAGCCACAGAGCCTGATGGAGAGCAGGAAAAGAGAGAGGTGACCACTGGAGCCATCTCTGCCCAGAAGGTAAGAAGGAGGGAGGGAGAAGAAGGAGAAACTCTCACTTAAGGCTTGCCCCAGTAAGTTTTCAAGCAGGCACATGGTACCATGAGAGAAGTTTCTTCAGGGACTTCTGGAGATTGGCACTGGACAAAGCAGAATTCTGCCTGGAAACTTGGTGCTGTTGACCCCTCAGATATCCTGGCCTCTCTCTGCATGCTTTTGAGTGTTTAACCAGAGGAACAGTTTTATTACACAGACATGACCCCTGCTCTCCTCTCCTAAGAGGAGATTCCATGAGCTAAACCCTACAGGCACAGAGCATCAGTCCCTGTAACCCCGCAGCACATCCAGAAGTCCCGGTGCAGAGCAGGACAGGGAGCCCTGCAGAGCTTTCAGGCAGAGGGCACAGTGCACCTGCAGGATGTGCTGGGCTCTGTGTCCCCAGGCACAGTGAGGAGGATGCAAAGGAGCCCATGCACCTCTGCAGCAGAGCTTGCAAGGCCTGCAAATGGCCCTGGTGCTGCTGCAGACACAGGGACAGCCTCTCCCTTTCTCACTCCTGCAGGTGATTTTGCTGACCACATCCAATTGCCTGCCTTCCCTGAGGCTGACAACAGTCCTGGTTTTAAGTGTTTATAGTCAGACTTCTCAGAAAACCTAGCCCAAAAAAATCCAAGAAAAAAAAAAAAAAAAGAAAACCAAGAAAAAAACAAGCAGGACATTGAGCATTATCTGCCTAGTTTGAGCTAGTCCATCCAGGGTGGACCCTCCCAGTGCTGCAGAGCAGGACAGCCACGATGCTGAGGCAGAGCTGGATGTGGGAAAGCACATCTAGCACTGCATTGAGCAAGTGCAGTGATGAAACTCGTGTGTCAGAGATCCCTCTCACCCAGCTGGTGCTGCAGGCAGGATTCTGTCCCACTCTGCACAGACATGCCAGCAGAGACAGCCCTTCTTCAAGTTTTAACACCAATGTTGCAAAGTGCCAGATTTACCTCTGAGGCTGGCCCAAGGTTTTAGCAAACCCATCCTGCTCACAGTTAAACAGCCCTTCCTGCCTCTGTGCAGAGATGATACATTTTTTCCCTCTTATCGCTGGTCAGTGGTCTAAATCATTCTTTCACATACTTTGCTGGTATTGAAATGATATTTTTCCTACAGTTCTTTTTTAACCCTGAGTCAATCAACCTCAATAAAGCATTTAATTGGAGAGAGCAATTACAAACAGACTGTAGATCTAGCTCAGAAACAGCAGCAGAGCAAGGGGGGAAAACTGCAAGAAATGAATACTTGAGTTATTTATAACCCAAAGCCAGCCAGCTGCCCTGGAGGTTATTTGAACCAACTCAACACTTGAGGGTGAAAGGAGCAATGTTTTGTTAGCTCTGAAGAGCCAGTGTGCTTGATAAATAATTTAAATACTGAGATGTTGATCTGCATCACGGCCACGCTGACCTGGGAGAACTGCACTGACATCTGCAGCATGATGATGAACCCACTCTGGTTCAGCTGAACCAGAAATCTCTCTCTCTTTATCTCAGAGAGATGAGCCAGTCCTCATTTGTGTCCATGAGTGCCATTATCAAAGCAGAAGGATCACCTTCTCCAGACAAGTGTGTATGTCCAGAGCAGGGTGCACCTACTCAATGGGCACCTGCTGGTGCCCGGGGCTGGGTGCTCCTGTTGGAAACCCCGTGGTGCAGGTGGTGTCTGAGAAGAGTCCCTAAAAATACTAAATTTAGCAAATGCCAAAAAGCCACTATGTACACAGACAATACAGGAAAAACATCTGGTGGCTTAATGAAGAGACTCGATCCACAATCAGTGTCCAGCTCTAGTGGTAGTGAAGAAATTATAAATTACTTCTTTTAGTGTAATAATTATCAGTGCTCATGTCCCAAAGTCTTGGGGTGGGATGCACATGAACTGATTTTCTCTTTCCTCCTCTTTTGTCACAACCCTCAAGATTTTGAGTGCTTTACTGAGGGGAAATGATGGGATCTGACAACAGCAGCACTGCAACTGGCAGGATGAGCACTGGGGTAGAGATACCCAGGTTGGAGGAAAAGAAAAAAGAGAAAAAAAAATAAAAGAGAAAAAAAATAAAAAAGAAAAAAAAAAGATAAAAGAAAACAGAAAAAGAAAAAAGAAAAATAAAGAAAAAGAAAAAAAAAGAAAAAAGAAAAAAGAAGAAGAAAGAAAAAAGAAAAAAGAAAAAAGAAAAAAGAAAAAAGAAAAAAGAAAAAAGAAAAAAGAAAAAAGAAAAAAGAAAAAAGAAAAAAGAAAGAAAAAAGAAAAGGAAAAAAGAAAAAGAGAAAATAAAAAAGAAAAAAGAAAAAAGAGAAAAGAGAAAAAAGAAAAAGGAAAAAGGAAAAAAGAAAAATAAAGAAAAAAGAAAGAAAAAGAATAAAGGAAAAAAAATCCATTTGAAGCCATTGCTCTGTCCCCTCCTCCCTGTGAGACTCAGGGGGCTGCATTTAAGAAGCCTGACAGCCCTTCATTAATTTCTTGCCTTCCTCAGCATTTTCCTTAGACAAACCCAAAGTGCTCTGATAAAGCATTTGAAGGCAAGCAGACAGTGCTGTGCATGCTGAGGCACTGGCAGGCAGCTCTGGAGAGAGAAATAACTCTCTTCAAATGTGCACTGTACTAATTACCTTGGCAGAGGTACAAGAGCACAAGTTGGGGCTGCTGTGATTTATGCACACTCGTGGCAGCAAAAGGTAGGAGTGAACTGCTAAGCAGCACAGAGCTGGAGGGCAACAACCCTGCAAGGGGGGAGCACAGAGATATGAGTCCCAGCAAGAACCCCAGCCTCTCCAGAGCCTTTCAGATTATGGAGGAGATTAAAATCTTCTTGCATGGCTGGAGTACCTACATGGCTGGGGAATCAGCCTCTGTGTCCAGGAGGGCACTGCAGCCCGTGTTGATGCACAAGGAGAGACAGGGTTGTGCAGGAGGGCACCAGAACTGCCAGGAGCTGGGCACAGGGCAGAAAAAAGCCTCTTCTGGCACAGCTTTTCCCTTGCTAGGGAGAGGCTGAGAAGGATTCATGGCTACTACAGGTCATGGGCAGGGAGATCCCCCCAAATCAGCCCTCACCTGAGAGGTGAGTGAGCCCAGGGGCTGATCCTGGCTTGGCCAGGAATGGGAAGAACCTCCTGCACAGGGGGATGCAAGGATGTTCCTCTGGGAGGCAACTCAATGAGGACCTAGAGCAGAAAGCAGACGAGAAGGGAGCAAGCCCTGTAGGTCACAGGAGGTGGAATATGGGAGGGGAACACTGGGACACCCTGATGGGTTGAGAGCCAAAATACAAATATTTTATGTACAGCCTTGCTGTCCTTCGCCTTAAAAACAAAGATTAGGAAGACATGGAAGTTTTGATGTTACTTAAGGATTAACATTATTGGCTTTGCAGAAGGGATGGGAAAGCCCCAGCAAATCAGCCTATCTTGCAGTTTATGGCTGGAGGAAATCTTGCTGGACTTCCAGCAACTGGGCCTTTTTCCAAAGTCCATAATGAGTTTTTTTGGTTAATTCTTACAGAATCAAAATCCCACCGACTTCATTTCCATCTGCTGGGACATTTCTGTGTGAATAAAATGACCTCACTATCAGAGGTTCTGCTGCCTTTCTTCAGATATGCAGAAATGCAAAAATAACCCCTCTGTCTTCAATGTGAAAAACTCCAGCACTGTCCTGGGGGAGTTTCAGGCAGCTATTAGTTGTCATCATTTTCTTGCAGCTTCACCAAATAAAAGGTTTTCAGAATTATTTAGCAACCTTATCACATAAGCAACAGATTTCCCCCTAAACTCCTATTCCCAGTCTTGCCTTAAAAATAATGGGATGCAGATAAGAAGAACACAGGTGGATGTACAAGAGAAAGATATTTCCAGAAGTAATTTCTAGAAGTGATCCTGAGAGCACAAGAGGAATAGCAGGAACATTTTGTCTTCACGAGGCAGAGAAAGCAACCCCCTGCAAGCTCCCATTACATATTGGGGGTGATACTAAAGGCTAAAGAACTCTTTCACATGGTCAGCGTCCAGTCTGTAACACAAGAGGCCCCAGGGTTAGTTTCACAAACAATTTTACAGTTAGATTAGAACAAAGAATTCAGTAGCTGCTCAAAGACCTGAGATGAATGGTGTGGGAAGTCATCCAAGTGCTATTTATAGGGATAAACACATGTATTTCTTCTGTATATTTTGGGAACAGTCCCTCATATTGGCTGACACTTGTGCCCCCACAAAGCTGTGGACAAGGACATATCAGCAGAGGGGATCACAGACAAATTAAGAAGCAAGCAGTGAGGAATGATCATTTGGGGCTGTTTTCCCAATGTTAGCTGAGTTTTCCTGAGCAACCCAAAATGTCTGTGTCCTCTGCCACCCTGTTTCTCCTTCCAGTGCTGAGCAAGTAAGTTGTTCCTCACTTTTTTGCTTAGGCTTGTGTGTGATGCAAAGCAGGAAAGATGACTGACCACTTTTCCCCAATAGATGACTCCTAGGTGATGGTGGAAACTTCTTTTGGCATAATATACTTTGCACTGTCCCTGGTTAGTCCTTCCATACAAACAGCACTGATGATTCATGCACACCTACTTGAGAATCAAAAGCAAAGTGTGAAAGTTTGATCCAAGATTCATCTCCAGATAGGTAATTTTTAATAAACAATAACAAACCAGTAACTCTCTGTCCGAACAGTGACTGGAAACAGAAGAAAATGCAAGACAAAATATGTTTGACCTATTGCAGAAGACTATGAATAACCAGGGGCTGAGGCAGAGCATTCTGTGCCCCCAGGTTCTTTTCCAGCTTCAAAACATGATTTTCTATTTTTTGCATAAATTAACCTAATCTTCTCTATATAAGGTATGCATGTGATCAGTACTTTCCCCAAGCTTTTGTAATCCCTTATCTGACCCAGAAAGGCCCCAAATCCAGCTGCTGGGAATCCAGTGAAGTCTCTTGCTCTTCTATTTTATATTTTAAAGCTGGACACATGATCAAAACTACTTTATGATAAGTGGAAGGCCGAGCTCAACAGTGAGGCTGTTTCAAATTGAGAAATACTGCAACTGGAATAACAGGAAATTTCAGGCTCTAAAATTAGTTTTTGTGAATAATGACTTCTCATGCAAAACAGGTTTTGATAAAAACTCCACTGGTGCAGCCTCTGCAATCTGGCTGTCATTAAGGAGAAGCATTGGAGACTGGCACTGAAACAGAATTATTCTGTCCCAAGACATCCTTGCAGATCACGGAAACAAATATTTCCCTACAGCATCAGTGACACAGAAACAGTTTGTTCTTCCAGTGTCATGAACTGAGGGCTCTCAAGTGAGACTGAGCTTGAGTCTGGAGGCACTCAAACCACTTGTAGTAATATTAGCTCAAAGCATCTTTAATTTATGCCTGATTTTGTGCTGGTTCCTTTGAGTTTCCATCTTCTTAAATGACAACAGTCTGTCCAGAGTGGCAGTGGGAGAGGTGAGGAGATGAAGCAGGAAGTGGTGCTTGGATTGCCATATGTAAAAATGCATCTCCAGCTGGTTTGGGCATGTGCAAGTAGCTCCAGCTGTGCAGACTGTGGAGCTGGAAATGGCATATCCGAATGGGTGTAGCTACACATTGGAGCTAATAACTCTGCTCAGGGCAGGTTTAACTCCCAGCATTTCACCAGTGGCATCTCAGTGCCATGCCACTCTGGGAGCTGGCACTGCTGAGGCCACAAAGCTGCATGTTCAACCCCTGCCCATCACTGGCTGTACCAGACACCCCACCAGGGATAATTCCCTCCAGCTTAGGGAAGGACCCTCCTCCTCCCTTTCTTTTTACTGTATTCCAGGCATTCACTTTCTTAAGACACCACATCTGCGACTTCTGGCTATTCCTGGAAGCAAGGATGAGATCCAGACCAAGGCTAGGGACACGTGAGGTGTGGGCTGGGTTTCTCAGATCACATTGCACTCAGCAGAGATGGAGTCAGGGGAGGCTGGAGAGTGATGTAAATGTACCAAAAGCAGATGAATGCACACTGTGGGAGCAGGGCTCTGAGCAGGGAGCAGGGTGTGATCCAGTCACCTCAGCACGAGCATCTGGTGCTGTTTGACATGGCCCATGGTCTTGGGCTTGGACCCATCTGCCTCTCCAGATGGAAGGGCTCTGCAATGTGTCCATTTCCAAACTCATGTGGCTGCCCTGGACCCCCCAGCAAGGCCCTAAATGTGCAAGTTTAGGCAGCTGAACAGCCCACCCTGGTGAAATGGCTCCTTGCATCCACCCAGGCTGGGTTGAGGTGCCCAGGGACTCTGAAGTGCACAGAGCCCCTGATGCCATGGGCTGTGGGGGGCTAACCAAAGGGAGCCCAGGAGTGCTGCTGACTGCCACAGGAGCTGGAGGATGTGGCTCACACATTGAAAGAGCTGGTTTGGTCCTAGACCCAATCCCACCCAAGCTGTAACAATCTGGCAAAGACATTAACAGGCTCCTTCTACAGCAATGTGTTATTGCCACTTATTTGGGCTGTACAAAATACAAATCAAGACCTTATTACCTGAAGCACAGAAAGCCTGAAAAGGTTTCCTTGTCCTGCAAACAGGAATTCATAGAGGCTCATTCTTACTGAGATGATTTAAGCCTTCTGGGCTGGGAATTCCCTGTGTAGTGAATAGGGAATTTAAATTTGCCCGACCAGCTGAGCACATGCTGATTTGGAAAACAGAGCAGGAAACAGAGCTGAACCTTGCAGAAAGAGCAGCCTTGCTTAGGAAGGGGGAAAGATTATGAAGGAGATTAAAATCTTCCACCTGTTGAAGAAGTGCTCATAAAGTGGGTGTGGAGGACACATTGCCTAGCACTGTCTCACCCCTATTCCCCAGCAGCAAGTGAAATAAGACCACAGGTCTGCCTTTGGTGCATGAGCCACGGACACATGGGACTGACAACCTGGAGGAAAGCAGAGCCACGTTCATCTCCATGAAACAGCTCCCAGCCCTCCCCAGGGCTGCCAGATGGACACATATTTTCATGGTGGATATTTGGCAATAAACTGAACCCAGGCAGCAGCAGAGCCTGGATGTGAGGCAGAGTGGTGCTGTCTCCCACCTTCATCCTCCTTTTCCCACTGTCTGAAGCTGGACTCAGCTAAGTCCTGAAAGAGCATGAGAAAAGGCTCCAACTGTGTCCTGTCATGGGCAAGGACTAACAATGTCAAAAATCCCAACCTTTAGGACTTCCATGATCAGATTTGCTTGTGAAAAATGGTAACTTTGAGTCAGCACACACCATCCTCATCTAAAAGAGCACTAAGGAATGGTTTGTGAAGTAGCCTTCAAGGTAATTTGGCATGTCTGTGCTCTTCCTCACTGCTGTAGTAGGTCCCAGTGGGCTTTGAACCAAAGTCAGAATCAGCACTGTTGATTTTTGCTTTGTTTAGCAAAAGCTTTTTGCATCCTGCTATTGATGGCTGCTCCGAGAGAAATCCATTCCCATGTAAGTTTTGTACTCAACAAGTTTTCAAAATAGACAGTCATAAAACGAATGTTTTCAGACAGGATTTTGGTTTAAATAAATAAACACATGTGCAATAAACCAAGCTGCCTTCCTATACTATTTCATATAAAACCTTGTTTTGGGGAGCATATAAGTTATGCAAATGTAATGCAAATGTAAAGAATGAACATTGTACAGAGTGGATAGCACAGCAATGAGGTATGTCCTGGCAAAAATAGTTCTACAGCACCATCAAAAAGTTATTCATGTTGACAAGCCATGAAATGTCTGCATAAGGAAAAAGGGAACAAAGTAGGAATGCTTTAATGCTGTGCCTTATTGGAGCTGCTTTTACCTTCAGTCTTGTATAACAGTTGTGACAGTTGTGTAAAAGGGAAAAGTAAAAAAAAATAAAGCAGTGGTAATGCTGTCAGAAAAAGATATTTGTTTCTGTGGCAGCTCAGTGGACACAGCCAGATTAGTTTCTTGTCAAAGCTAATCTGAGCAGGGAACCACAATAACTTCAATAATGTCACAACCTGGACAAGCCCACATTACTGCACACAGTGTAGTTCTGGTGGGAGCAAGGATTTTGACAGCTGAAGGGTACTAGTTCAATTCCTACCACTTTTGCTCAAATTTCAGCCTTTATGCAGCTGGGAGGTTGTCAGGACGCAGGACATTCCTCTGACTGCCCTGGAGGACTCGAGACCCTGGCATGGAGTCAAAAACACCTGTGCCTTTGATATTAGCCCATGGAAACAATTACCAACTTTGTGTGAAGATTTACAAGCCACAAGAGGTTGAATAGAATGATAGTTAATTTGTCACAGGATGAAAAAATAGAATTTTGGGGTTTTAAAATGGGGGCTCAAGAGGGAAAATAGAAAAATCTGGGCGTGTCCTGTCCTTCTTCTTGTCCTCCATCTTCTGCTGTGATAGTAACACTTTTTGATTGGTTTAAAATAGAAATAGACTGTCTAACATAGGCGATAAGTATAGGAAAATTATTGTAAATAAAGTACACACAGTTCTTGGTATAAAAAGCTAACACCACCCCAAGGGCAGGTGCTGTGCCACAACCCAACCTGCTGGACAGATCTCGGAGAAAGAATGTAATAAATAAGAAAAAATAAACAACCTTAAAAAGCAAAATCAACGAATCTTGACTTTTTCTTTAGTGGCAAGGCTGGGAAAAAAAGACTTTCTAATACCTCAGAAGTCATCTCAACCACAGAAACCTGAGAGGAGGTGTCCAGGGTACATGCTCCCCTGCATCACAAGTGTCAGGGGTGAGTTATTTTGCCCCAGGCGAAACTCCATGGTGGGAGAGTGAGCTGCAGGTCCCCAAGGGGCCAGCCCTGGGGACTCCAGAGGTACTCACAGGATGTAGGCGATGACCCCGATGGACCAGCAGTCCACGGCTTTGCTGTAGGGCTTCTGGGCCAGCACTTCAGGAGCTGAAAATAAAAAGCCAAACAAGCATGTGTTAGAAGGCTAGACATTTGAATATGGTCAAAAGGTAGGACTCTCAAACTTGGAGACCCCCAAGACCTTGTTTTGCTCTCCACATATAACCCTTGTATCGCCATGATATTTTCTGAAAAATCCCTTTGCCAGGATTTTTTCTCCTGAGAAGCCTCAGAGGAAAACAAAAACAGTAATTATCTGCTGCTGTGGAATGCAACAGGTGCATCTTTGATTGGTCCATGTTGGTTGTTTCTAATTAATGGCCAATCACAGTCAGCTGGCTCGGACTCTCTGGTCAGTCACAAGATTTTATTATCATTCCATTGCTTTCTATTCCTTGCTAGCCTTTCTTCTATTCTTTTGGCATAGTTTTAATATATTTTCTTTTAATATAATATATATCATAAAATAACAAATCAGCCTTCTGAAACATGGAGTCAAGATTCCCATCTCTTCCCTCATCCTGGGAACCCTGTGAACACCACCACACCCTTGTGTTTGCAAATGTGTCCTGAAGTTTTTGAAGGTCATATCCTCATGAGAAAGGATGACTCTGAAAGTAGAGCAAATTCACAATTTTTTTTTTTTTTGTCTCTAGGCATAGAAAACAAAACAAAGCACAGAAAAATGTGTGAGAGGCAGAGGGCCATCACCTCCCTGTTTAGGAGGAAAATGAGGCCGAGCTTGCAGAGATGCAGATTCTCCCTGACAGCATCACAGCTCTGCTCTGCCAGAGAGGGCAGCTCCAGAGGCAGCTCAGAAAGAGCAGTGAGTCAGGGAGGAGATAAGCTGCATCTGCAGGAGAGGAAGGAGAGCAGCCACCACTTCTTCCAGCAGCTGCCTTCCAAAGCCTGCTGGATGTCAGAGTCAGAGGGAGTCATTTGTCCTTCTGCCTCTGGGAACACAGACACCTCAGAGGGAGAAATGAAAAGCTGCAGGAATTGGACACACGCACAAAGGAGCTGAGCCTCCTGCCTCTATGCAACCATCATAGCCTAAATTTTGCTAGAAGCAAGAGCCTGGGAATTTATTTAAACTCCTTGTGGATCTGCTTTACTATCTTATATTACTGAGACTTAAAAAGGTGGATTTTTTTTGTTTGGGTCCCTGTTGAGAACTTGCAGTGCAAATGCTTAAACCTAAATTTTAAACCCCTGTGACCCTAATCTTTTTCATGTAAAGAAGCTTTTGCCTTTTTCAAAGCAAAACATCCACAATAATGCAAGAAATCACTAATTGTGGCATTCCTAAAGCAGACTTGCCATACTGGGTTGTAAAAAGTACAGTATTTTCTTTGAGTAATTTGGAGTTCAAATGCTGGAAAAAAGTAATGAAGTGACAAATCCCAGCAAAAATATTTCTTTGGAGTCACACCTTCCTCTGCTAGGAGTCTCTCCAGCATCAAAGCACTCAGTGAAGAAGAGCAAAAAACAAATTGTGAAAGACAGAGATATATTAAAACTCAAGCCTCACATTTAGTAGCTACCTATCCTCTGCTGTACTCGTAGGACTCTTCAAAGATTTATCTTCTTAATCCAGACAAGCCAACAAAAAAAACCCAAGGTCATTACTGCCAGCAAGGTATGGAACAAGAAGAGACAATGAGAATAAAAAAAGACTTTCCAGTGCTTTGGCATGAGGGCTCATAGACGGGACTGGAGGAAGAGTGCACAAGGCAGGTGAGGGCATCTGCATTTCCACAAGCAGAACAATGATGGAAACAGGTCAAATTTCACCAGGGACATGTTGCAGAACTGAAGAAAATTCAGGGGAATGTGGGTAAAATTATAGGTGGCAACCACATTATGAAGAGTCTTGAAGATTGGGATATGTCCCAATCTGCAGCACAGGTTAAATACTACCCCAATTTTCAAGTCATTCAGCAAACTGGTACCACTGCAGAAGAAATGCTTAGATGTCTTCCAACTCTCCAGTCCTTCCAAATTCCCAGTATTTTATCCACATTCTCTTCTGCCTTTGACTGTCTGTGTCTGTTTACATAACTTTCAAGACTGGTAAACATTATACATCTCTAGCTCCTAAAGAAAATATTATGCAAATGGCTGCTGAGCACCAGTGAGCTCCTGACATTATACAGATATGCCACATTAACATAACAGAAAACAATTCTCAGATGAGGGGATGTGAACTATATAAAGATTTTCCCTCTTAAAACATCAAAGCTGTGCTGGGGCATTTCTCTCTGTTTTAAAGGAGTGAAGAGCACTGATAGTTGTTGCTGTGGATGGCAGCTCTGAAACAGGTAAGAACAATACAGCGTAAGCATGAATGAAGAAAGGGGGTTTAAATTTTTCTTTTAAGGCCAAATGGCTGCTTTTGATTTTTGTTCCAATAAGCAGACAGGAAGAGGAGGACATAGCTCAGCATCATCTGTCTCTGATGTACGGAAAAACGGAAACATTTAATGAGCTGAAAAACAAGTCAGAGAAGCTCTCAGGAATGAAGGCAGATCAGTGCCAAGAGGCAAAAGCAGGAGACACAACGAAGAAAATCCAGGAGTTGACAGCATTAAAGGATCAACACAGCTGGGGAGACAAAACAGCAGAAAGGAGAAGGGGAAAGCCAAACCTCCCATTTCTGGAGCTGAGGAGATGCCTGCTGAGCAATGGCTTCCGCTGTCACACATCCCCAGGGAATCACCCTGGGCTCAAATCATAAACTGTGGTCACCTATTGTATGCAGGGAGCCCCTGATGCTGTGAATAATGTGCTCTGACTACATGATTCAGAATGCTGAACAATTGGTTTATTTACTCTATATACAATATATAGTATATAATACAATATATAAAAATATATAAAAATAATATATAACTATAATAAAATATATAATAATACAATATATAATTACAAAATAATATAATATATATTACATATAATAGCTATACATATAATATGTAATGTACAATACATATAATAATAACATATAATAAAATATTCATATATTTATATATTATATAATACTATATTACATTAATACTATACTAAAGAGATATACTAATAACAATACTAAAGAGATACTATACTATACAAAAGATACTAAAGAAAAATATAATGACCGAGACAGTCAGGACAAAGCTTGGACCCAATGGGCCAAGGAAACAAAACAATCCTTGGCAGCAATCCTCAGGTACATGAAGATGTGCTTCCCCTGCTGTCTTACAGTTAGCTTCCTTTTGGTTGAGTTATATTTTGCTTTTAATAAGAGAAAAAAATTCAAAGGCTTGTTTCAAATGGAGGTTTTAAGAAAAGGTGCAGACCAGAACATTTGGAACCCTTTCAGAGCACTATGCCATTACCCTCAGAGAGCACAGCTATGCTAATAAGCCCCCTAAAAATGCAGCTGCTGGATGCCAAAAACTGCAATCCATGTTTCTGCAAAGAGCTCAGGTGATGGGGATTGCTCTGATACTTTAAGCCTGTTGTTCACACTGGACAAGTCATGAGGGTGCCTGTTCTTCAAAACAGCCTGTTCTTCACACAAAGGGCCAACCCAGCCCCTCTCCTGAAGTCAAACCCTGCAAAGTACCCTCCTCACAGTGCAAACAGGCTGAGATGCACTTGAAGCAGCTTCACCACAAGACCAGAGTCCTTCTTCCACTGAATCCTGGGGTGAAAACAACTTCTTTCCATTTTTTCTCACATTCCTCCAGTGTTCATCTTGTTCTGGTCAGCCAAGACTCTGAAGTTTGAGGCTTTTTCTGAAGGAGAGCAGGGTTTCAGTGCAGCATTGCTGACTTTCTGCATTCCTGTCATTCTTATTTCATGTTGCTGAGTCAGATTTAGATATCTGCCATGGGTAATAATGCAGTTTATGCTTAGCAGAGGGTAACACAAGTCTTTGTCAGGATTTGGCAACAGACCTGGCAAATTGCCCTGTCAGGTGCTTCTGCCTGAGCAAACCCTGTTGAGAGTGATTCCCATGCTTTATTTTTATTTAGTTACTCATGATACTGCCTAAAGGCTCCTGAAGTAGCTTATGGCTAATAAGGATTTTCTGAAGGCTTACTGAATATTTTCCAACATTTGACTCAAAGGATACCAAACAGGTTAAAATCCAGCATGGAAATCTATTGCTTACTTAAATGCTGTGGTCTTGCACAGGGCCAAGAGGAACAGGTGGCTTTGGTGAGATCTGAAACTACTGGATTTCTGGCAGAGCAGAGATGAAAGTTGTGAAATGACCTTTCATAAAAGCACTACAGAAAATGAAAACAGGGAGTGAGGTGGAGTATACCAGGACCAGCCACATATCCAGGATCCAGCCCTGAATTTGTGCGGCAGGGAAGCACAAGAAAATTGTACTTGAAGAGGGATTGGGACTCAGAGCAAGAATTTTAAATCTCAGTAGGATTAGCATATTAGTCAGCCACAAACACAGCTCACGGTTCAGTGTTTCTGCAAAATGAGAGCAGATTGCCTCAGACGGGCTTTCTAACATTTTTAAAAAACTTTTCAAGCACTGTGAAAGTCTAAGTTCTATCTGCAGAAATAAGCAAAGCTTTTGAGGGACCACTTCTCATGGAAAGTCACTCAGACCCAGTTCCCAAACATCCAAAATCTCTTCAGAAGAATTTGCTCAGTGACTGGAGTCACTCCCTGGTGGGTGCCCAGCTTGACACACCTCAGGGATGGCTCATTCTCAGGCAGGTTTGAACAGTTCCTACACCAAAACTAAGTTATTATATAGGGCCAAGAGATGACCAGCCCAAATCCATGATGCTTAACATTATAAGTCACTAATGGCTTCTTGGGATCTTGCCCACAATCTCACATATCACTCAGGGTTTTGAAAACACCACTTCTTCTCCACATTGGACAACGAGTTCATGTGAAAATGCGTATTTTATGATTGGCTTTTCGCAAATATTCAAATGAATATTATATGTGTCGTGTTAGAAAGTAATGCTGTATTAATTCTCTTAAGTAGTGTGGTAAATGTAGTTTTAGGTTATAACAAAATGTTAAAATAGAAACTATGCTATGTAGGATACTTTTTTTAAAGAAAGGACTTGCAGTGAGATAGCAGCCACAGGACACCTGAATCTTTCAGAGAGAAAGAATTTATTGCCCTCTTATCAGAAGAAATGAACTTCTTCCCGCCTCGAAGGTGCTGTGAGGATTCAGAGGAGGAAGTTCACGATGACCAGACAGAATCCTGTGTTTGAATGGAATTTATGCATCATGTATGAAGTGTATGAATATGCAACAGGCTGTTGTTTTTAAGGGTTAATTCTCTGTTAAAGTGTGTCAATTTTTGGGCTCGTGGTGCCCAGAAAAAGGTACCCGGAGGTCCATAACTCTTTGTCTTTATTGTCTCATATTGTCCTAATCCAAATTGTCCAAATTATTATTACTCTAATCGTATTACTATTTTTATAACCATTTTATTACCAATAAACTTTTAAAATTTAAAAAACAAGTGACTGGCGTTTTTCACAGTTCAGACCCAAGCAGGTCACTCCTCACACCTCATTTGGAGTGAAATGAGCCACACAAGGCTCACCTTGCTTCACCTTTCCCAATTGAGCTGCTATCTAAAATTTGGGTGTCTAGTCCCAGCTCATCAGACTAGTCAGTTCATCAGTCTAGTCCCAGCTGATCAGAAAGAATCCCAGACTCTCTCCATAATTAATGGGGATAAGAATGGTAAGCAATAAGAAAATGCAAGACCACCTTAGAAGAGGCCGTATTGTCAGATCCCCTTTTCAGTAAGCAAACATTTAGATTGGCCTCTTAACAAAAGTGGCTCAGATAATTGGGTTAAATTAGCTGAACCATCAGCTTTTCATCACAGGGCCAAAATCTCTGACAAAACTCCTGAAAAAATAAGAACTCAGAACTCTTGACAGTAATTTAATCTGCAAGGCAGAGCTTTAAAAGCTGAAGTCCTAATGCCCCACTGGCCATGCACATTTCAGATATAGTCCAATTTGAAAAATGATATTTTGATTTTCAGAAAGAAAACTGATATTTGTTAAGGGATTTAATTATAATTACACCCTTCCTTATTCAATAAATTTCCAGAGCACATAGACAGGCATTTCATGTCATAGATACCACTGTTCTCTGCAGATGAAAATAAGAAAAGTCGAGATAAAAAAAATTAAGCACAAGGAGTTGAAAGTATATCCTGATCAAGGAAATTAGACAGAAATGACAGGGGGGTTGCATACTTGCAAGTACTTGGGCAGCAGACATGAGTTAAGATCAGATTTGCTTCTGAGTCAGAAGCTTGTCCAGCACTTTGCAAAGTGGGATCTGACTGGACCCATTTCTGGAGATGAAGTATAAATTGTAGCAGATGCCAGTGGCTTCTTAACAGAGCCCTGGGTGCCTTTGACATGATATGCGCCTAAATCTCTTCCAGCTATTTAAAAGCAAAGTGGTTAAGCTGATAAAAATAATCAGTTCTGGTAAGACCTTAGAAAATAGGGTGTTCTGCCTATCTCTGAAGAAAAGCACCAGGAAATTTGTTTTATGTGACAGATTTCTGAGTGCTACTTAAGTTAAGGGAAAATACATGGGAAAGAAAAGGCAAAACACAAAAAGAGATGGCAGACAGGGCTCTACATGGGTTGAGGCCGTGGCATTTGTCTGCCCCAGCCAGGCTGAGGACTTCTATCCATGCTGTGCCATTAGGAGGAATAACTTCCATTGGTTTGAGGGCGCTTGGCAGGTGCTGCAAGCTGGAGTGACACTGGAAGACAGGAAAGCTTTTGGATGTGGGCAAGTTGCAGAGCACCTATACAGAAGCCACAACATCAGGTGCAACACTCAAAGTGGACCATTTGTGGGCATCACCACAGTGATCAGCAACAAAAACCTTCTGAGCTTGGAAAATGTTGTCTGAGCAACCCAACACATTAAAAAAAAAATACAGCACTAAAGAGGAGCTGCATCCTGTGCAGAAAAAAAAAAAAAAAAGGAAATAGAACAAATATTTAAAGCTGTTTTCTTTGTGAAGGAGGGGAAAAAGTCGTGTCAGCACTTCAGAAATAAGTGGCCATGACCTCTTGAACCAGGATGAGTAAATCCTGTGTTCAGCAAGGTAACAACAAGCCTGGAGGCACTTGTGCAGCCTTCAGAGGCCAGACCATGGGTAATGAGAGCTCTCAAACATCTCTCAAAGCACTACAGCTTCTGTCACAGGCTCCAAGGGCTTCCTCTCCAAAATTTCAAGTTCTCATGTAAATAGCAATGATGAGAGGCTGCATGAGATCACTCAGAGACCAAGCAGAGCCACTCCCTCATTTTCACCACCGCTTCAGCAAACATCATCTAAGCTTTCCTGTGCCTTGAGACTCGTTCTAGTCAGTGCCCATTCCAGAGCAAAATAAAACATGTTTGATAGGGACAGAAGAGCTGACAGCAAAAGTTATGAAAATTGCTGTCTCAGCTCAATTCCTGCCACTGCTCTGGAAGACGATTTCCAGTCTGGTGTGATTACACAAGACTGCTACTCAGACTGCATCCTGGCCCATGTCTTAAAATAAAACATTGATGGGAAAAACACAGAAATCTGTTCCTTTTCCTGATTTTATTGAGATAGAGTGTGTCTGCACAGTGTGAAGACCCATAAAAAATACCTGTGACAAATGCCGTGTCATAATCACCTAATCTGAGCTGTTGTACCATGATATCATCAGAACTATGAAAAGAAGTGAGGTGGCAGCTGCAAAGTAAAAAAGAGTTTCTGACAGCTGGAAAACATCCAATCTTTCCTGCTGGAAAGACCTGAGAGAAATCTATCCACTGTCAGTTTCATGGATTTCATGGCTACCCCAGAGTTTAATTTCCCCACCTCAGCTCATGATCCTGGTGCAGCAGGAGGCACAGGCTTGCTGGATGTCTTGTACACAAAGGGAGCTTTTAAATGTGTTTGCTCAAACAGACCTCATCACCACCTGCCAACTAATGCTCACTTTCAGCTACTTAAACTGTTTTCAGAGGCTGCTGGTAAACATGCTGCTAATAGGTGGCCTTGTACAGTCACTGCCAAATGGACAGAATAGCAAAGAATAAATGACAGAAAACAATTCGACACTGTCCAGGAAGGCCCAAGGAGCTAAAGAGCTTTTGCATTTTAACATCTGAGTCAGTAACTTAACATGATTGTAACAGAGGATTACTGAACACATCTGAATAAATGCAGCTCTTTGATTTTACTGTCTTCCATCAGAGGAATCTGGCAAATGCTATTCTTTATGATTAAAAATAATGCATTTCATTAGGTAAAGCTTCTTGGTTTCCTAGGTGCTTGCAGGAGCAGCACATTTGAGGCTATTCTTCACATGCTCCTGGCGTAGCTGAAACAGGATCTTTGAGAACCATTCCACAAAGGACTGAAAACATGAAAGTGAATCCCACAAACCCAGAGCTGGATTGCAGAATTGTACCCCAAAGGGGAAAAGCACACAAGACAGAGCACAATCATTCAATTCTAACAAATATCTGTAAAATCTCACATGCACCATGTACCAGCACCAGAAAATGAGAATTATTTCAATTTCACTAAAATATAAGCAAATCTCTTACCAACATAGCCAGGAGTGCCACAGGCTGTGGACATCACATCTCCTTTACCCTCCATCTTCGACAAGCCAAAGTCACTGATCATGATTTTTGACTCCTCATCCTGGCTGTAGTAAAGCAGATTCTCAGGCTAGAAAGGAGAATAAACAAAAGGAGTTTTAAATATGTGACTTCAGTAACAAAACCAGGTGACCTGTGCATACATTTAATACAACCCCTAGTCACACCATACATAAATGTATTTTGATTGCCCTGAGTTTAAAGAGTTTTTCTTAAAACTCACATGGAGATTCTCTCCAGATTCCTGCATGGCAGCAAATGGAAGACCCTGACACTGAGCTTTGAGCAACTTTTCTGGGACAACAAACTTCTCCTCTGGCACCTCAAGTAAGACCTAAGGCTCACCCCTTACTTGTGAGATATGCCTGATGCATTTTCACTTCAGAGTGGTGAAACAGAAGGATTCATTTGAAAGCAAGTAAATATGGCAAATCCAGGTAGTGTACTAAAAAGTTTTATACAGTATTTGAAAAAAGGAAAACAGGAGGTATTAGAGAATTTTTGTATCTTCTCCACTGGAAACAAACTATTTTGAAAGAGGAAATGCCTTTACAGTTAACAGACTTAAGCAAGGATTTTTCAGCTAGAGCTGATTAGGAAAAAAAGCTGAAGGAAAAATGTGCTATAGCACTAAGCACAGCAACTTGTTTATGGCAAGAGAAAACCAGGATCACTCCACAAAGCCCTGTGACTTTTTATACCAGAGTCAGGCAGCTTGGAGAGCCCAACCAGCCTCTATCTGCTCCAGCCAGCCCTGCATCCGTGCGTTCTGAGTACGCTGCTGCCACACAGCAAGGCTCTGGCTGGGTGCTGTGAGAGCCCACCTCCTTCCCTGCCTAAGATCTGGGCTCATGAAAGGGTCCACACCTGCAGCTCTCAGCCTGGTGGCAATGGGCTTTGCACTTTTGGGTCTTCACCTATAAAAGTGACAGGTACCTGTTATCATATTGCAGGGGTACCATGTTGTCTCCTTATCACAAAAGTCTCGCACCGCCTTGGTGTTCCTCATGGGCAGCTCCTCAGAGCACTGACTCTTTCTTCTTCACAAAGCAGCCAACTGACTCCACTGCCCTTCCCAAGCAGCCAAACCACTCTTTCATAGCACTCTTCTTCTCACTGGTTACAGCTGTGGCCTGTTCCTAATCTTTGATAATTGGCCCAGCTGCAACTCCTTAGGGGTAAGATTACTGTCAACACTATCTTTATTTTCTTATATTCTACCTTCCTACAGGTACCCAATGTTTCCAGATAGCCTCAGTGGAGTCTTTTGCCCAAAGTTGGCACAAATGCTGACACACAGCCTGCTGTGTGCTCCAGGGAATGGTGAGGAGCAGCTGTGGCCACACAACATCCTTAGACTCCCTGGGACACAGCCAAGCTTGGATTTGTGAGGAGGAGAAACACCAGAATCCATCTTCCCTTTTCCATCTGCTCTGGGGAAGGAGGGGGTGAAGGAGTGCTGGAGGTGATGTCCCCATTCAGGAGGTTAAAGCCATTCCTGCTCCCCAGCCCCAGCATCAAGGGATGGCTTCATCCACGGGACATGTGGAAACATGGGACACAATGGCCATGAGAGGATCTGCAAGCCACAGCCCCAGCTGTAGGCCAGCAGGGCTGAGGTAAAAAGGGAAATTATTTTGTTCCTAAAAATAATTATGCAGTTGTACCGTTTATATTTCTTTCTTGTGATAACTTGCAAGTCCAGTGCTTTAATTGGACTCTCTAGTGTTGACGCTATTTTAGGGACTACAGTCTCATGCCATGCTCTGCCCTAGGCTGGAGTTACTCCTAATTTTTATTACAGCTCTTGTGATCTGCTGAGGGATTGGTAGCCATGGAATTAAGGGAAAAGCAGTTATTTCCTAACAATTTCTGATAACTCACCTCAGGTTCCCACATACATTTAGTAAGGCCAAGAAATCCACACATTTAAAAGTCAAACGTGTTTAAAAGAATTCTGTTTCCTCAAGCTGTTAATTCAAAAAGCCTAAACAAGGTGGCTCTGTACCAAGTGGAGCTGCTTGAGCCTTTCACTCCTTTTGTGCATCCTGGAGTTCCCCCAGAGCTCACCTGCTGCCATCTCTTCTAATCTGCTTATGCATTACGCACATTAGAGACTTGGAGCCCAGACCTGCTTTTACCAAACACAGCAAGTTCTATTTTGGTATCTGAATAAACACATAATTACAATAAATAATTGTTATGGATGTTTCACGGGTTGTATTTTTGTAGAGTGGATTCTTTCCCAGAGTTTCATTTTGAACCTTACACTTATTTTGATATTTTGAAATCATAAAAAGTCTTATTATATCCCTGTTTTTCTCATCATAGTATGTTTTTGCTAACAGAAATTCACAGCAGGTGTTCCTCATATACTGCATTTTATGAGTCATTTTGACAATTGACATGATACTGACAAAAATCTGCAAACAAAAAGAGAGAAAGAGAAAAACAGCTACTCTTTGCTACAAAATACCACTGGAGAACGTTGGTTTGATTTAAATTCAGCTTGGCCTTACATAAACTCTGAAAGTAATTTGTACATGAATTTAATTCCCAAATCACCAAACCCCATATTTTATTACAGGAACTTTAAAATAAGAATATTTTTTAAAATGAGAGGTATAACCTGCTTTAGATTATAAATACAAGAATAACAAGACCTTGTACGATGGAATATCTGAATTAAGAGGTCTTGGACCTTACTCCAAAAATGCTGGTGGCAGAAAGAAGCCTGAAGTTGTTTCCTAAAAGTTGAATTTGGGAGCAAGATGGTCGTGTTAAAATACAGCACTTCCACAGTGGAATTCTGTGGAGCTCTTATAAATATGAGAATGTTTCTATGTACTTCAGCATAAGGGCAGGAAATGAACAGGAGCTGAGGGCAAGGTGTGGAGACTGTAGGAGATGGAAGCCTAACCAGTGCCTCCTTACAGGAAACCCATTATTTGGGACTGTCTGGACTGGACTCCAGAGCCTCTTGACTCTATTAGTGTTAATTAAACCTTTTTATAAGGCTTATAACATGTAGCCAAATTCCACTCTTCATAGAGGGAAAATACAAGCTCTGCCTCAACATCCAAGGAAACTCCTGTTTGGAGCATCCCTCCAAAATACAGCCAGAGGTGTAATTTCCATCACTGAAGTCTTCATTTCTGGCAGAAAACTTTGGCAGAATTAACTAGCTCAGGAGCTGAACCCATGGTTTTCTTTTGAAATTTGTGTATTTTTCTAGTATCTTCTGCTCATTTATTACTTAAAACTCCAAAGTGCTATCAAATCCAAGCCTTTCTGCTTGTCTTAATGGCACTAAAGATACTGGAAGAAAACAATAAAACAACAGCATTTAGGGAGTTTTTATACCTGAAAAGCGGAGAGGTTTAGATGTGACAATATGGTGCAGCTGAAAGGAAAATCATTGCAATATCACATGGGGACACAATGGTCCTTAGAAGAACCCTTGCTGTTAGCAAAAACACTGCTTCAAATGATAGGAAATCACTCAACTTTCCCCCAGTATTGTTACCAGTTATTATTAAGTAAAAGTAAATCGAGCACAGTAAACCTGCAAAATTCTTTTTAGCAGTGAACACACCTCAGCTGAGATGGGGTGTAGCATTCACATTCTCTAAAAAATCCCTTTGCCCAGGATTTTTCTCCTGGGAAGCTGAGAAGCCTCAGAGAAAAAGAAAACAATTCTTATCTCATTTGTTTCTCCTGTGTTGTGCTCACACATGGAATGTGTTTGGATATTGTTTACCCACAAGTGATTGTTTGGTTGGACTCCAGTGTGAGTTGTTTTCACTCTTTGGCCAATCAGGGCCAAACTGTGTCAGGACTCTGCAAAGAGTCAGGAGTTTTCATTATTATCTTTTTAGCATTGAGTAAGTATCTTTTCTGTATTCTTTAGTACAGGATAGTGTTCTTTAATATAATTTAGTATAATAACTGTCAGTATAATATTAATAATCAGTATATTATTATAATTAGTATAATATTAATGATAAAAATTTAGTACAATAATAACTTAGTATAATATTCTTTAATATAATATAGTATTGTAAAGTAATAAATTAACTTTCTGAGAACATGGAGTCAGATGCATCATTCCTGCCTTCATCAGGGCATTCCCTGCAAATACAATAATGGGGTTTCTGCCTTAATGTAACATTTTGGGAATTAATAGCTTTTCCTCACATCAAACATGCAAAGCTCCCACTCTAAGTGCCCTGACTGCAGAGTCCTCATTAAAATCAGTTCCATGGGTGCTGGAACCCAGGGCACAGGGAATATTTCTCTGCCTGTCCTGAGAAGTCCTGATCCCCAGGAGAGCACTGCTTTTAACCTTCGTCCATGGAGAAAGCTTCCAAGACTTTGGGATGAATTGGAATCCAAGAGAGTGTGTGAAATAGATAGTAGTGTAGTTTACCACAGGGTGAAAAACTTAAGAGTTTTGGGGTTTTAGTATGGAGGTAGATAGAAGACAAGGTGGAAGATTTGGGGCACTGTCTGATCTCCTTGTTCTTCATCTACTCCATTTTCTGCAGTGTTGGTGGCACAGAGTGATTGGTGAGAAAGAACTGCAATTCAGATGCTGCATGAACAGACAAATAATTAGTTATAGGTAGAAAGGTAGAAATAAAATAGGTTCTGAGAGTTAATTGGACAAAATAGCTTTAAAAGACCTTGAACCTGTGTGTCTTGTGACTTTTGGTGCCTTTTCTTTGTACGCTACGTCTGATATGTAGGCGGCGTGCTGAACTTCTGATAACAGAAAAATAAACAGCAACCTGAAGACTGAGAAATACAAAAGTCCTGTTCGTCTCTCTGTAAGAGCCGAAATGAGGGATGTGGAACTCCAGGGGCTCTCCAAAATGCAGTTTATTCCATCCAAGAGGTTACAGCAGTCCAGGGCCATGGGTGACAGAGCCTGTGCCTACAGCTGTCAGCTCCAGACCCTTTGGTTTTGGTTACAAAGCATTATATACTTTTCTTTGCTGAGCATCTTAATACAGTAGAACCAATCTATACCTTAACTATTATCTATAGCTTATCATAACTACCATAATTACCATATTCATGTTACTGTTCTCCAATCACTAAAAGTTAGTACATGGCAGTTTAAGCTAGAAGTTGTTTTTCAGTTTTCTTGCAGTGGAAAATTCTGAGACCTTTTTTCTACTTGCAACATTGGCAGGCTTGTTTGCCTGTGCTGTCTTTCTGCTTGGTAAAAACATCTTCTTGTTTGGGGTGGGTTTATCCTTTGCTCTAAGTCATAAAACCCCCTTCTAACTAACATACCTATTGCCTCCTTGGTTAGCCAGTAAGACTGGCTCAGCAATTCTTTTCTTCTATATCAAAACTTGCTTCCATCTCTATTCCTTCATCAGACTCTACATTTAAAAATCTTTCTGCTAAGCATACATATCTGTGAGACTTTCTTGTCAAACCTTCATCCTTCCCAACAGTCTCTCCATACTGGCACAGAACTTTCTAGGGGTCTCCCCATCAGGGGGATCCTTGGAGGAAGGCTTTCCCGGAGGCTTTGGAGCATCTCTCCTATGGTACAACCTTACTGGATCAGCAAGTTCCCGGGCACACACAATTACACAGCCTCCATTGTTTGTTGTATACAATGAACAAACTTCATGTGTTTGTTGGGCTCACACAATTGCACAGCCTCCAATGACGCTGCCCAGGGGCCAGAGAGGTGCTGTGGCTGTACCTTGAGGTCCCTGTGCACGATGCCCATGCGGTGCAGGTAGTACACAGCGTCCAGGACCTGCCGGATCAGCGTGCTGGCGTCCTTCTCCGTGTAGAAGCCCTTCTCCACAATGCGGTCAAAGAGCTCTCCCCCAGACACTCTGGAAAACACAACGGGAGGCAGAAGAGTGAGGATGTGTTTGTAATGCCCTTTCTGCATCATTAAAGGGCGGTCAAGGCCATGCACTCAACACAGGCAGGCAGAGAGATCTGCCTGCAGCTCTGGAGCTCCTCCACCATCCTAAGGAGGGCCACGAGGATGGGGAAGGATCTGGAAGGGAAGCTTTATATGTAGGGGCTGAGGTCACTTGGTCTGGACAGCCTGGAGGGGAGACCTCATTGTGCTGTTCAAGATCCTCATGAGGGGCAGGGCAGGGACAGGCACTGGTCACTTCTCTGGTGATCAGTGACAGGACCCGAGGGAATAGCCTGAAGCTGAGTGAGAGGAGGTTTAAGTTGCATATCATGAAAAGGTTCTTCATCCAGAGGGTGGTTGGGCACTGGAAGAGGCTCCCCAGGGAAGTGGTCACAGCACTGAGCCTGACAGAGCTCAAAATCATTTGGACAATGCTGTCAGGCACAGGGTGTGATTGGGGTGTCCTGTGCAGGGCCAGCTGGACTCAATGATCCTCATGGGTCCCTTCCAACTCAGCTTATTCTACAGTTCTATGAATTGAGTTTGATTTGCTCCAAGGACTGGTCAGGCTTTAATGGAAAACACATCACAGGTCAGGGAGTGGTCAAAGACCCTCTAGCACTTTTAGAGGGAATCACAGACATACCCCAGCAAGAGCCAGAGGAGCAGACCCGGCTTTGCCTGCTGTCCCACCCCAGAGAACTTTGCATAGGCACTTCCATCTGCTGGTGCTGGCCCACTTGGGCTGTAAAGCTCCCCCCTTTTATGATCCCTTGGGGTTTACTTTTCACTCCACTAACCAATGTTTGGGGTTTCCCTGGAGGAATGCTCCTGTTCTTTCCCCACTAGCAAGTGAAATGTATTCAAGAGTTGCTGCTGCTACCTATAGAACATTATTTTATTAAAGTAGCCTGCACCTCTGACAATTTTAACTGCTCTCAGAGGTCCCCTTCTTTACTCACACATGTATGCTCATTTATCTGCAGCCACAAGCTCTTTAGGCAGAGCACAGCCTCTGCCTGGCACTGGTAGGAGACAGTTATTGATGAGGAACACAGATTATCAGTGCAATTCATCACCAGATGACACAAATGAGGAAAGGATTCCACTACTCAAAGAGGAAAGAAAATAAAACCTTGACATCCCACTATTTAATGTCTGCTGTACTGCACTTTTTCCCTCCTTGTTAGAAATAACACGTTCTGAACCCAATTTTAAATAAAGAATGGCACATTAAAACTCCCTGGAGGAGTATCTGAGAAAACAAAAGAGGAAAGAAATGTCTGAGTAATTGAAATAATAAAACTGTCAGCAAAAACCTGCCCTACTAGGGTAAATAAAAGATTTCCATTTTAGCAAGCAAAACCTATTAAAAAATAAAATGTATGCGAAATGTTTCTCCAGCAAGTTGCACCACTTAGCATGTCATAAATAGCACAGTAAAACTTTTTTTAAAAACAAACCTAATAAAGGGAAAATAACAAATGATTACAGTCATTAAATGCATATGGACTGAGAGCTTGCCATTACACAAACACTAGGTAATTCAGCCACTCCAGGCAATAATCTGCTTGAATAATAACATGAAGTCACTTCCTAGGGAAGTTTGGAGCCCGAATGGGAGAGAATGCTACCACTAAAAATGAACACATTCAGCTTACAAAATGAAAAGCAACCCTGGAAGCCTTAAAAGAAAGAAACCAGATAATCCTTCCATTAAGTGCTAGGCAAACAAAACAAACAGCTTACTGACATACTGACCCTATATTGAAACTGCAGGAAAGGTGAAGTTCACCCGGGGTCTGAAGTCCACCAGCAGCCTGAATTAAATCCCCTTCTTTGCTAGTTTCCCAAAACTAGGAGTTGTATTTCTCACATATACATATTTATACATACATAAATATACAGAGTGTTGCTTCAAGCCCCTCTTGGCCCAGCCCATCCCGTGCCAAGGGAGAACAGACACACCTCACCCTCACTGTTCACTGAAGGCAGATAATTTTATTGAATATGGCTCCTATTAGCTGACTGTCTTTTTATATTTCCCTTGCAGTCCCTTTGTTTCCTGTGGATTGATTGCACTGAAAATTGAGCCCACACAGTAATTAATATCCCAGAATACAGCATGTTTCCCCATTAAAATGCAGTGTGTGTTGTTTTGCAGGTTCCTACAGTTACTTTTGTTGCACTCAGGCAGTGGCTGCTTTAGTAGATATGAATTTACATCACATGCTTTCCTGCACAAGGAAACTCTCCTTTGATTTTTTCAGAGTACATTTCCACAAAATATTTTTCACTAAATTGACAGAATTTCCCTCCACGCCAGCTCACTCCCTGCCCCCCCCCCCCCCCCCCCTTAAGCCTCATTCTTTAATTGAAGGCTTTTCTTAGTCAGATTTAGTCCAGTGGATCTACTGTACCTGGACTCAATCTGCTTATAACTTTATTTTAACACAGGGAAAATATCTGCAACCTCTTAAACGACGCACTGCAAACCAGAGCTTAACCCAAGCACTCAGGAGGAGGAGCCCTTGCATTTGCAGGCCCTGGTTTATTGAGAATGCTGACAGCATCCCAGGTCCATGCAGAGAGCCAAGGGTCTCATACTCCTACTTATTAGTGTGGTGACTCTGTGTTATGGTGCATTGCAATTTGCACTCACCTCTCGAGTCTCCCTGCTGTGGGCAAGATTCCTGGCTGAGCTCCACCTCCCTGGGATGCTCTTCAACTCAGCACCCAAGGCCATGGCTACTTTCCACATGGAGCTTATGTCCTTATGGGTTTTTTCTCTTCCAAGAGAGGGTTAACCCAACCATAATGTCCTTGGGAATGCTGCTCCCTGCACGGCACCCAAGGACCAACACGAGTCAGTGCTGTGACAGGAGCAAACCAGCAAAGGCAGCTGTGGGAGAGCATCTGAGCTCTAAACTCATGGTGGAGATGTGGCCTGTTGGCTGGTCTTGATCCCAACCCCCTCTGCCCTGCTGAGATGGGACCTGGCATCTCTTCTGAGCAGACCTGGGCACTCATAAAGTGTTCCTGCAGTTTGTTCCAGTCTTTAATATTCTGGAATAATTATATTCTTTTTAATGGCACCATCCAGCTTTGCCCTCTCTAAGGCAATTTTGAGGCAGAATTGAAACTGCAGGCAGTAAGAGCAGAATTAGGTCTTTGTTTTAAAGGAATTTAAGACAGAATTTTCTGTCCAGAAAGAGAGGGTAGGAGGGATTTCTCATTAGTGGAAATTAGAGGCCTGCTCCTGTCTTGCAGCTGGCACTGGCTCATGGAGCTGGACACACAAACAACAGCAAAAGGAACCTTTTTCCCCTGATGATTTCAATCTTGGTTCCCAGCATAGAAAAAGTCGATGGACAACCAGCCAAGTTCAGGTACTTGAAAAGCATTTAACTCTGGAGCAGCTCAAGTGTCACCCTGTGATCCAGGGCAGCCTCAGCCCTGCCCAGGGGCTCAGAGCTGGGCAGAACACAGCAAAGCAGCCACAACTGCCTCTTCTGTATGGATGTGCCTGCTGGGGCTGCCTGGATGGAACATGTGTGGCTCCAGCCCTTGAGCTGTGGCTTTTCCCTGGTTCTCCAAACAGCTTGGGAAAAGCCCAGCACCTGGAGAAGGAGCTGAGCCAAGTGTCCCCATGGCACATGGACGCCCCAGAATATGCCTTGCCTGCTTCCAACAACAGGAAACTATTTCAAAACAATGACCAGAAGAATAATTTCATTTAGAATGAAAAAAAAAAATACAACCAAACTCAGCCATAAATATGAATACTTTAACTCCTACTACATCTTTTACCTGTGCCTACATGCCTTAAGTACATGTTACTGACTAGCCACATGAAAAAGGCCAGAACAAACATTCAAGGTGAAAGGAAATAGGATTTGAGGGGAGGGAGGCAGTCACTGCCCTGGTCCTGCTGGCCACACTTGCTGGTACAGGCCAGGATGTAATTCCATTAACACCCAGTTTGAGGAGGGACAGGAGAACACGATTTGACCATACGATAAAAGAGACATTATCAGCAATTCCACTGGCCAAACACAG
This sequence comes from Calcarius lapponicus, assembly GCA_039654755.1. NCBI lineage: Eukaryota > Metazoa > Chordata > Aves > Passeriformes > Fringillidae > Calcarius > Calcarius lapponicus. The sequence goes on from CM077463.1 coordinate 12,776,307, forward strand.
ATTGCACTCTGTTTCCTGAGTTTCCTGAGATAAAAGCTTCCAGATCTAGTGTTTCATTAAGGAGACTTCATGTATCAATCATGCAGATGATACAAATCTTTCAGAGGACTTAGTCTGGTGATGGAGTTTGCAATAAATTCCTACAGTTATATTTATAATCTTTTATTTTCCTGACTGGATTGGGGGGGTTTGCTTCTTCCCAATTTGATGTTAAATGCAGATGTAAACCTCTAGCACAAGCTGCCACACTGAGTGACTCAGCTTAGGGCAGGTTTCAAAAAACTTTGAAAATACCAATGGTTTTGTACATGGACAAGCTACCTTGTTAATTGGGCTCTCAGCGTGTACACTGTTGGCTGAACTTGCTGCTCAGACAGTAAAAAAGGACCTTGAAAGACCTTGCAATGCTCATTAGAGGCACAGGAGAGGTCACTCTAAGAGTGACCTAATAAATACTCAGGCTCTGTCAAGGATTGGTGTCAGTCCTTGACACTACAGTTTCCATATTTTTGCAATTTCTAATTTACAGATGTAACTTGTGAGAGACAAGGAAATATTTCAGCATTACAGACTTCCCATTATTCCCAGAATGACTATGTTGGAAGAGACCATCAAGATCATTGAGTCCGACCCATGCCCCAGCACCTCAACTAAACCATGGCACTGAGTGCCACATCCAGGCTTTTATTAAACACATAAACACATTACTTTTTAAACACACTACTATTACATTTAAACACATTACTATTACACCTTCCCTTTACATTAGCCCATTTCACCATCAGTTCATCAGGAAAGAACCAAACTGGGAAACAAAAAGAAAACAGCTCATGCTGCAGGTAAAGGGAATTATCAAACTTTTTCCAAAGCATTGAAAAAAGTTTGATAATTCTCTTTTAGGAATTTGATAATTCCTATTCCTCTACAGCATCATCAGGAAAGCAGAAGGTGCAACGTTTCAAAGTAGTACTTTGATGAAAAATGAGAACCAAACAAAAACTCCCTTGTAATTTGAGGCCTCTAAACTCATAAACAGAAAACAAGAGCCCATCTCTCTGAATTTCTGGTGTTTTTGCCAGCAGAATGAAACCTGCACCCTCACACTGCAGGTCACAGTACCAGACACCTGCCAGACTGTCACCTCAGCAGGGCTGCCTGGTGGGGGACATCCCCACATATGTTAGTCTTCAGGTGAATAAATACATGAATAAAAGAACAAATAAACACTGGAATTAAAGGTAAGTTAGTCATATTAATGTGTTCATGTTGCCCTTTCTTTCTCTTGGTGGGACTGTCAGTGTGTACAGATAAATCCTCTCATTTCTTCACCCCTGCATCCCCCACAGAGTGTAGGAACCTTTCTGCTTGTTTTAGGATCTTGAAAAATAACACCCTTTGAAATATCACTTTGACTTCTTTGCCATTTAGCAAAACACTGATGCTTTTCTTCCTCTTTTGTACTACAGGCTGGAATTACTCTGGATCATTTACTGCTTGACAGTTTAATTGCTTTTTATCAGGAGTCTTATTGATGAACTCATCAGTGGTGGATTTACATGAAGAATCCAAGCAAAGCTATTCAGAGCTTGTTGGCTTTTCCCTCCAGAAGGGTGTTAAGTCCACCTGATGCTTCCATGCAGTTCAAGTCATGATCCATTCTCCACTGGACAAATCACCAAAGCACCATAAATCATTCTGGGTTAGAAGAACCACCCTGCAAAGGCAGACACATCCCCAGGGATTCACTAATGCTGTTTAAACTTGCACATTAGGGATGCTAAACAGAAAAGAGGGCTGGTTTCAGAAACTGGAGCAGGAGGCCTCCCAGGACAGTTGAAAAGTAAGTTAAATATGAGCATTACCCTATAATTGTGAGCAGCTTATCTATCAGAAGTTACACATTCACAGTTTCCTACAATATAAATCAGAAACAGCACAGAACTCAGCATGAAGCTGAAGTGTGAGGGGAGATAAGAAAGATTGAAGGGGCTATTCCTGAGAAGTTCTGCCTTTGAGTATTACATTTCTCTAATGAAGGAATTCTTATTAAGACAAATAATTCAGTTCTTAAATATATTTTGTTTTTAATGGAGGGCTTTTCTGTTTGGCTTTAAACTTCCTCTGCATTGTGAAAAATGCATGAGAACCAGAAAGCAAACCTGGCCAATATGGTGCTTGAAAGGAAAGAGAAATTGGCCACCCTCGTGTCATTGTTCAAATGAAGCAACACATAAAAGGAAAATGAGTAAACAGATTAATAGATTTTAGACCCAGAAAGGAATATTATGATTATTTAGTCTGACCTCTCGCAAATAGAAGTACGTGCTGAAAATTCTCCTTGTACCAATAATCGAGAGTGTTAATCAGGCAGGGACAGATATTGCTGCAGAATTACTGTATGGCCTACAGAGATTTGTTTTATTCAGTAAGTATGTCAGAAAACTGCCCTGGCTTTCTCATTTGCATCACATCATAAAATATACAGCTTGAAAAAGGGGAGAATTTTCCTTGTTATTGTATCTTTAAATCACCCAGCTTAAAATCTGCTGGCAATATAAATATATTTCGCTATGGGACACGAAAGAACACAAGCTCGCCATCGTTCTCAAGGTGAAGGAAAAAAGGGAAGTTTATTTTCTGACTCTAACATTTATAGTTTTCTAAAAGTGACAGTGGATTGGAGGGTGACAGTGACACCTCTCCAATGACACTGGTGAAACCAACAGTCTATCAACTCTCTCTTCTTCCATAAAGGAATGCAAAACAATGAGCTATTTACAGAAAGTGTGTGAGAAAGTTCACTACAAGAATGTCAACATCAGAAGGCTTAGAAAATCTTAAAAAAACAAAGTGACAATATATGCTCCAAGGCCACCAAAGAAAGGACACAGGATTAGTTTTGGCTTATATTTCTAGAATGCAGGTGTGTGCATATGGCAGGGAGGGATGCATAGATTGTTAGCACCCTCTCCTTTGACAGTGCTGTTCAATGACAGAATCATTCAGGCTGGAAAAGACCTTCAAGAACATCAAGCACAACCTTTGACCAAACACCACCATACCCACTGAAATACATCCTGAAGGGCTACAGCAACTCCCTTTTTGAACACTTTCTGGATGGCAACTCCACCACTTCACTGGACAGCCTGTTCCAGTACTTGACCACTCTTTGAGGCAAGAAAATTTTCTTCATATCCAACCCAAACCTTCCCTGGGGCAACACAAGGCCGTTTCATCTTGTCCTATCAAGAGTTTCCTAGGAGAAGAGATCCCACCTCATCACAACCTCCTTCCAGGTTGTGTAGAGAAAATGCAAAGCAACATTGCCACAGCATTTATTCTGGTTTTTCAGCCCTGTGATGATGGCTGTTCCAAAGGGCTGCTCCCCACCCTGAGGGGTTGTTTGGGAAACAACTGGGCAAAAACACTGTGGCCATTTTTCTGAACCAAACTGAGCAAACTAACTAATTTTCCTCCTGTATTAAAAGTTTCATGTGACATTTGCTGAGCAGCTGTAGTGAGGTTGTGCCTTGGAGAACAGACCCCTGTTTCCACTGGGGCAAGAGTCTGGAAACCTCTGCTCAGGGATGTAACACAGTTTGGCAGTTAAAATCTTTGAAGACAGCACTTTCCTTCACAGAATCCCTACTGCAGAGATCTTAAAGGTCCATGATTCTTCAAGGTCAATACTCTCTTGTTTTATTCAAAATTTTATTCCATATTCAAAGACTACACATTATATTCAAAATTTGCCCTCGTCCTATCAGCTGTAAAACGTATGACTGAACCAAAGGCAGCCAAATGACAAAGGACATCAGGTTCTTAAGTCTTTTGTGATTCCATTGTTCTGAGTGACAGCTTATGACAGCCCTTCAAATGCCAGCAGCCCACTTGCCCTGTCTGTGCTCACCCCCCCCAGGCAGTGGTGCATGCAGGAGATGTGGGACCTACCAGTGACAGCAACACTCCCTCAGTGCTGCCATCACGACAAGGCACAGGAGAGAAACCTGTGCTTCCACTGAAAACACCACCATGCAGACAAAGCCTAAGAAATAATCACAGCAAAACTGCACATTTCCAGCACTCTGCTGAGGTCTGCAATCACCATGATGTGCAGAAGATGGGCACATCCTTTGATCCACCTCCACAGGAATCAAGGAATCATCCCAGGATTAGCAAGTGGATTACTCTCAAGTGGGCTCCTCGTCATTTGAAAAAGGACCTGTGGAGGTGGTGAAACACTGGCACAGGTTCCCAGACTGGTGGTGGATGTCCCATCCCTGGGAACATCAAAGGTCACGTTGGACAGGGCTCTGAGCAGCCTGGTGCGGGTGAAGCTGTCCCTGCTCAGCAAAGGAGGTTTGGGCTGGGTGACCTTTAAGGTCCCTTCCAACCCAAACTATTCCATGATTCTATGACAGAGGTTGGCACTTCAGCCTGTTTATCTTCATGGTTCTGCATTAAATGGAAAGGCAAAGCTGAAGCTCAGAAGTGGTGACTTTTATCTGTACGAGTTTGATATCACCACATCCCTGCAAACAATGTATTCGCCAGTGGAAAAAACAGCATTCTAAAAAATGTCATTAAAACATTTTGTTTTATGTATAAAATATCTCAAAAGTATGTAGTAAAGATCCCAAAAGCATAGTTTTAAAAGAAGGAATTGATCACTAATTTATTCACTTCCTTCTGTGGGATGCCAGTAAATGAGCCCACTCTTGCTCATAGTGTGTATGTGTATATATATATATATATGTATGTATATATATGCATATATATTTATATTTATATGATCTTGATGTCTCAATCTTTTTCACTTTGCTTCTAGGAAACAGAGAAGTCTAGCTCTGTAGACAAACCACTGCTCAAAATACATTTTCCAGTATCTGAAGTTGGAACAATGTGTTTCCTAACTGCTGTCTTATTCCTCCATCTCTCCATAAAATAAGTGGACAGTTAAAATCTGGACGAGATTCCTCACCTGACAACAATTTAAAACTAGGTCATGTTTCAGCACTAATAGGCTTGGTTTATTTTCCTTTTGACTTGTTTTCCAATGGAAACCAACCTGCATGTCCTGCCAACATTAACTAGGAAAAACAGACTTAAAAATAATTAAAACTGATGCAACTGAAAATGGATACTGTAAATTACACAATATATAGTAAACAAATTTGAACTAAAAGGTGAATGCAGCGCTGAGAATTGTACTAAATAACAGAAAGGAGCACAGGAAAGTGCAATAAAGTCACTTTCAGCTGGAGCTTAAACAGCTCAGATTTTCAATGAAATACATTTAATAGAAAATTGGGGTGGTGTGAATATTCTTTTTCTGAGACTGACTTTTTTCCACTTGCTTTCTCACAAGTAAGTTTGCAGGCAGATGTCATAAGAGAAACAGCCAATGTAAAGAGAGTATTGACTAATACCTGTCTCAGTGCAGAAAGAGCTTTGAAGATCCTTATATCCCCTGTATCTCCCATAAATTCTACTTTTTTTTCAGCTTATCTGTAGGATGTACAACATTGAACCATCCTTTTGTCCTAGAGAAATACAACCCTGGAAAATTTATTTTGAACCAAAAAAAAAAAAAAAAAAGGAGAAATGCTGCCAACTCGTCAAGATATATTGTTGCAAATATCAACTTTCCAAGGAGTTTGTAGAAACAATAAATTGTGAGCTAAATATTAAAACCAAACAGACCAACTTAACTCTAAGTTATATAGGTATCTTGTTTATCAGACTGTTGCAACAACTATATATAGATTTAAAATATCATTATTATGCTCTCCAACTTTTGAGTGTCAAGAATGTTGCAGAGAATTGATAAAGAAACTTCAGAATTCTAATTGCTTAAAATGAAGTATTTCTTAAGAAATGTACAAGTAACTCAAGTACAAGGAAAAACCCATTTTATTCTATATGCACTACTTTAAAATACACATTTTTCAAAAATATCAGGAAATACACATTGGAGTTGAAATATATTTTGGAGTTATCAAGGACAATTCCCTGAAATACTCTGTGGCCATGAAAAGTCAAGCAGAAGGTTTAGGAGAAAAATGAGTGCAAAACAGAAAATATTTGTCCTCCTAAACATTAATGGAACACTCCCACTTTCAATACTTTTGACAAAGTTCATCTCACCAAATCTTGCAAGTGTAGGCAATGAGCACTTGTGTGGGTGCTGCCACACTCCTCCTGCCAACACAAGGGAGGGAGCTTGTCTAGGGTACGAGGAGCAGAAATGTCCATTTCTGTGTTCATCTGGACAAATCCCACCTTGATGATCTTTATGGAAAGAGTCCTCAAGATGTTTTGGCCAAAACTATAATGAAACTTGGGGAAGTACAGAGAAGAAAAGCAAACAGGACCAGAGAGCCTCTCTGTGAGCAGAGAGAATGTGTTTTAGAAAGAGAAGAGATGGAAGAGGAGAACACTCTACAGAATAATAGATCCACAGAAACATGGAATTATTTAGGCTGGAAAAGACCTCTAAGGTCACCAAGTCTGACCATTAACCCAGCACTGCCAAACCACTCATGAGAAGGGTGGAGCGTGGACAAGGGAAATATAAAGAATCATTTCACACCACAGATAAGAAATGGGGGACCTAATGGAATTAGCAGGTGGTGGATTTAAGACAAAAGCCTTTGTCATCTGAAGAGCCATCCTGGTACAGATGAATCTTTGGTATGACCCAATAAAACTGCACTCATGTACTTATGCTTGCACTCATCAAATTAATTATTGAATTACTCACTCAGCTCTGGTCTGAATGTGCATACCTACATTAAGGGAGTCTTTTGATTCATTCACTTAAAATCAAATATGACATATTCAAAGGTTTTAAAGCCTTTATGATAATCTAATCTGACCCCAGACAAAACAAAGACAGTACAAGTTTTGCCTCTGATCCATTGCTCCTGGCTGGACAAAAGACTATCATTTAGCAGTGTAGACAGGCTTGACTTAGAAGATACCACTAATCCTTTGTCTGTTTTGTCCAGCAGTTAATTACACACACTGACTAATTACACTGCATTTTTTTTTCCAATGATAATTTTGGATGTTCTGTCACTGGAATCCTTTCAACACTGCCTGCAGACTCTTTAGCTGTTTTAGAGAAACTTCACTCTATTTAGGTCTTGGTAACCTCATTATTTTTGCTTCTATCTGGAGTTTCTCTCTGAAAAAGTTATATTGAACAGCCACCTGAGAAGGTACCCATTGAGAGGAGCTAACTAGAAGTTGAGTGATGCTCATTTCTAGCTCTCCATTTGGAATGTTAAATTACCCGGTTAAGTACCTTCATTTACAGAAGCATCAATAATGAATAATCTGTTCCTGGACAGGATATTGACCAGTAGAAGGTACCTGTATTTCAGAATTGAATCAAATATAACCCAAACAGAAGATACAGTTTCCAATTGCTCAGTTCTCAACATCATTTAATCACTCTGCTTCATCTTGTGAGTTTATCTCACTGCTATTCCATCAAGATATTCTTGTTTTCCACAGCGAAGAGTAAATTTCTGCAATTTTGAGTGGTGCGGAGATACATCAATCTAATTTCTTACAGCTTGGATGACATGACTGTTAAGAGCAATATTATACATTTAGCCAGTAAATTCAGTTTCAAGAGGGCACTTTGTAATGTCACTGAAAGAAGAGGAGAAACAGGTAGTGAATTTGGAAACCTAAGGATTGTCCATAAATTGATTAATTTCCTGCCCAGTCCCCTCTAAAGGGGGACAGCGAGCACAGGCCATGATGAGTGAGGATGAGCCACACAGAGCCAAACCAAACCTGTCAAAAGCAGTTTATGGCAAACACACTGCTCTAAATCCCAGTGCTCCAACTCCACTGCAACCCACAACTGCTGAGCTCTGCTCGATGTGTCCCACCTGAGGCTTTCACCCATGTATGAACCAAAGTTTTCCACATCACCCACTCCCTCCCAGCTCCCTCCATGCACAAAGGCTGAGAGTGGGTTCATGATGCTGCTTGTGCCTTGCTGAGGGGCCAGGAACAGCACAGGCCACTAAAGCTCCACATTTATCTGCAGATGGCCAGCTGCCTTCTCCCAGTAAGAGCAGCTCCTTTCCAAGCTGAGCCCTTTGCACAGATAAGGCACAGCAGGGACCAGCAGGACCTGCTGATTTATTGTGGTTTGGCTGGAGGGTGGGCAGCACAGATATTCTCTCACGGCCTTGAGAGAAGATTTATGATGTACAAAAGAGGCAGTTCCTTAAAAAAAAAAAAAAAAAAAGGCATCTGGTCCTAATTCTCAATACTCTCAAAAAACCCCTCAGAATTCAGGCATGTGAAAGAGGACAGCTCACGTGATTTCTGCTCTTCAGCTGCCATGGGATGAGAGCTCCTCAAGGAAATGCTGTCCCTGGCATCCCCAGGAGAGATGGGAGGAATGAGGCACCACCAGCACCAAATGAAACAGGCAAACCTGGCCAGCAGAGAGAACAGCCTCCAAAAATGCTGGGAAATCACAAGGGAAACCAGCTGGGCATGGAGAGGGCAGAAAGGGAGATCCTGCTAACACCCTGTGCTGGCTCAGTCTGTGTGGGCTGCCTGGCACTAAAACCAGATTTATTAAAACAGATTTACTGTTTTTATTCTGTGCAATAGCTGAATTTACTGCCTTTAGAAAGAGATAAACTCCAACCTTCTGGGAAGGCAAGTATTTGTTAAAAGATCTATAGGAGCAGAGCTCACAGAAAAGAAGGTTTCCAGAACGCCCTGCATAACACAAATGTGCCCCAGGGTTTATTTTAATAATTCTTCTATTATTGCCTTGCTGGTGTCTGTTTTAGTCCAGGCCATGGAGATGTTTCTAATGGAAATCATCAATTCATCACAGAGACAATTTCCAAGAATATAATCACAGAGATGAAAACAGACACATGCTCATGCTAATAATGAGAGCTACAGAAAAAGTGGGAAGATTTTATGATTCTGTTATTTTTAATGGCAGCTATTTGCTCCTGTGTCTTAACAAACTAGGCTGGACAACTGCCAGGCATTCTGGTTTTTACTGGGACTGTCCCTTGGCCTGGGGAGAGATTTTAAATATCCATTTATACATTATTGCTCCAAGGCTGCCATCTATTCTAACACTTTACATTTTCCTTGACACAGAAAATGCAAGGCTCCAGCTATTTCTTCGTTAATCAACACAAGTAGCTCCACAGTAATTTTATTTTCAAGACAGAAGAGTGAATCGATGCCAAGAAGCCAACCCTCACAGGTCATGCTCAATATTTTAGGAGTTTGTGTTACAATTGCCTTGTCTATTTCTGTAATAATTTTTAATGGATGGATTAGTGACAAGCTGTAAAAGCTTATGTTTGTAAAAAGTAAACCCATGATTGATACAACAAAGAATCAAAGTTAGCTGGGAAAACAGAGAAAAGCTTAACCAGATTGTTTCACGTGCAGAAATCTGTGGGAGCTGCATCCAGCACCAGAAGTCCAATACAGTGCTGTTCAAAGACTCTTCTCTGTGTCACAACAAACACCTTGGTCATCTGTCGCAGACATCTTTTCCACTAAAAATCCTTTCTTGAAGATTTTCCCTTCTGGGAAGCTGAGGCCCCAGAAAAAGAATGTAAACAATGGTTACCTGCTGCTGTGGAGTGCAACAGGTAGATTTTTGATTAGTCTTCTGTAGATGTTTAAATTTACTCACCACTCATGGCAGAGCTGGCTCTCGCTCTCTGCCGAGACACAGATCTTTGTCATTCATTCTTTTCTATTCTTAGCCTAGCTAGCCTTCTGAAGAAACCTTTTCTTTCTACTTCGTTTTAGTATAATGTAATATATATATATATATATATATATATATATATATATATAATAAAATAATAAATCAAGCCTTTTGATCATAGAGTCAACATTCTTGTCTTTTCTTCACCCTGAAAACCCCTGTGACCACAGTCACAGTCATCTGCTGGGGGAGGGCACAGGGATACTCCTGCCCATCCCACACAACAGCATCCTAAAAATCCCTCTCCAGGAGAGGCACCCCAAAGGCAGCTCCTGGTAAGTCCCACCAGGCAGAGTGGGCAAAAAGTAAAGACATGGACCTCATTCCCCTCAAGTTCCCCAGCCTCCAAAGCATCCAACAGGATTATCTCAAAGCCTGAAATAAACCTTGTTGATGCCTCCTGTTAGCCATGCTCCGTGCAAAGTTCTCCTTCAGCCCTAACCCCCGGGGATTGTAAAGGATATAATTTCCCCATGTTTCACATTTCATACTTCAACTGCCCTGCAAAATCCCATTCCTGAGCAGGCCCCAAGCACCAGCAGGAATACAAGCTGTGAAAGTGCATCAGCTTCAGGCTCCAGCCATGGAACTGCTTCTCCCAGCCTGGCCTTGCTGCTCCTGGGAGGCCCAGGGCAGGACAGGGATCCAGGAGGGGGAATTCTGCCAGGAACACTGGCCACAGAGCAGCTGTGTGCCAGCATGAGTCCTCTGGAGCCTTATCCCACTTCTGGAAGATCCAAAGGGTCGTGCTGAGCTGGCTTGAACTGCCACCCCAACAGCTCAGTACATCCCATGGGGAATCCTTGGAATTAACATTTAATTGCTGTCTACTTAATCGGTCAGTATAGAATCTCTTAAGATTCCTGGGCATTCCTGCTGAAGAAACTATATGACCTCATAATTTCATGGATTCCTTAGTGATTTAGAAAAAAAAAGTCTGTCATCTCCCTTTTCCATTTTGTAGGGAAACTCCTAGGACCTGGAGTATCCCAATATCTCCAATCCTGCCTCCTAAGCATCTGCTGTGTAAGTTAAAAAGACAAAAATGTGAAAATTAAAATCAAAACCTCCTCCACCCCAAACTGATCAAACCTAAAAAGTAATCTAGGAAATATAACCCTGGGATGTGTGATATATACACTAAGAACATTAGGGAGTTAATACAATGCAGGGACAAAGGGTTTTTTTTCCTAATACAGTAGTCAAAGCACATTGCAAAAATTCATGGACAAAAATAAAATGTAGACTTTGGCTACAGGGCTCATCAGCTCTGCACAGCAATCCTGAATGTCCAGATTTTGGCAATAGCATCTGAAAAATGATGCCTGAAGAATAACACTATTTTAACTTACTTTTTTTTTTTTCTTTTTTTTTTTTTTTTTAAGAATCTATGCCCTGTATGTGCATATAACCCATGAGAGAGCTTTTTTATGGTCCTTACTTTTGTCAAGCTGTTGCCTCCCACCACCTTGGAGCCTGCACACTGATGTGTGACGGTGTTCACAGGGGTTTTCAGGTGAGGGAAGAGATGAGAATATTGACTCCATGTTCAGAAGGCTTGATTTATTATTTTATGATATATATTATATTAAAACTATACTAAAAATAATAGAAGGAAAAGTTTCATTTCAGAAGGCTAGCTAAGCTAAGAATAGAAAGGAATGAATAAAGGTTTGTGTCTCGGACAGAGAGTCCAAGCTAACTAGGCTGTGATGGGCCATTAATTGTAAACCTCTAAGATGGGCCAATCACAGCTCCACCTGTTGCATTCCACAGCAGCAGATAACCATTGTTTACATTTTGTTCCTGAAGCCTCTCAGCTTCTCAAGAAGAAAAAATCTTAAGGAAAGATTTTTAATGAAAAGATGTCTGCAACACCGATGTACAAGTATTAGAATAAAATTTTCAGTGCAACTGCTCTTCTGCATGAGAGGGATTCAGAGGCTGAAACCAGAAAAACATTTTAAAAGTCAGTGCTCTCAGTCCAGTCACTGCCAAGCAGGCGCTGTGTCTCCCTAAGCCAATGCATTCACGTCAGTGAGCTGCTACTCTGCTGGTCCAAAGGAAGAGAACAAAACAAAGTGCTAAGAGAGTAAACATCCACAGCTCCGTGCTGTGACTGCTCTGCCATCAATCTTTGGTTGCTTGTGCACCAAGCAAAGTTTCACTAACACCACATATGGCAAAGAAATTATTATTACTGCAGTATTTACATCTGATACTCACAATATGAAAGCTACCACACAACCCCACAACTCCCCCCAGGATTCTGAGGTGTGAGATATTCAGGATCACTGAACTCCTGTACAAACACTGAGCATGGCCAAGGCAAGAGCTTCACTTTGGGGATCTGCCTTTAACCTTAGCTCTGCCTCACATTTCCTCTGCAACCGTGGGCAAGCCAGTGAAGGATGACTCTGAAAAGGGACTTAGAGAGGGAATTAGGGTTTGGATAACCCAGGTGGTGCTGCTGCCAAGCTGACAACTGTGAGCAGCAAATCTCGCAGGACTTGGGGCACAAACTCTGACCCTGTTCCAGATGTAAGAGAGGAGAGGGGAATCAAGTCAATAGATCCAACACTTGGAAAGTTCCCTAAACCACAGGATGTTTTCCATACTTCCATCTGAGAATATTCCACCTCTCAGAAAATGACTGCAGACTCCCTGAGCACCATAACACTTCCTGAGCACCGTGACTGCCGGATTGATGCCAATGTCATGGAGCAGTAACAGGGCCCATTAAAGTGAATGTCAGTTGTTCCCTTAACCTTTGTAGGGAGACAGATTAATCCCTTCAAGAAATATGTTCATCCTGTCATGTTTTTATGAGATGGTAATCTTAGTCCATGTCTTCCATAACTAAAGGAAAAGTCACTGTGCTGACTTTGGCCTTGCAGCTGGAGTGTCTGTCCCTCCAGCAGGAAAACCAGGTGTGTTTATGCAATGGAAGGAGCCATTCACTCTCATCATGTGTTACAGACCAGTATGGAAAACAGATTTCACACTGATGATTTATAAAGTGCTCTAGGCAGCCCTTAAATAATGAGTTATAGCCAGGTATGAACATCCAAAGCCACTGATGAAAAGGCTCTCCTGCTCTTGCTGTGTTATTTCTGCTGCTCTGGTTTGCAAGAACTCAGCTCCCTGGTCCAGGTCCTCAGCCCAGTGCCAGAATTGACCTGTCTCAGTGCCACAGATGTCTGTTTTCTATTTGGCCTGTGGTATTCCCTGTGCAATATTAAAATGTCATCAATTCAGTTTAATAGGCCAAGTAAAGGCCTTAGTCAACCATTTAATAGCTAAGTAAAACATAGGGCAAATGCATATCAGTCCAGGGACTGCATTAAAAGTTTAAGGGTTCAATTAAGAGGCATCTCACTGGTGTGTTCTCAGGAGGTTAGGAAAACAGAAATGCCAAATGTTTCCCCTGTTGCAGCTGTTAAGCACCAGGCTGGAAACCCCTTGTTGAAGTGCTTTTTGTTACAGTGCTATTCCAGTACATTAAAAGAACCTCTGTAAAATACTCCATTAAAATAAACTATTTATTGCAAAAATGGAGCTGATATTTATATGATTTGGGTTTTTTTAATAATTGTTTTTATTGTTGTGCTGCAAGGTCCTGCCTTAAGGGCCACCTGAATGCAGAGGTGCCCAACCCTCCCACAAGGCAATGCCTGATAGCCCAGTGGTCCCAAGGCTGAAAGTTCTGATACAAAACCAGCTGAACTTGAGTTTCAGAGCTGCCCAAACCCCTACTTGAAGATGCAGAACCAAGCTACATTATTACAATTTTTTCTGTGGTTCAGCATCCTTAAGGACATGGTCACCCAGGAGAAAGAACATGTTAATTAATAAGTGATTTCAGATTCAAGCAGACACTGACAATATAATGGACTAACAATTTTGTTGTAGAGTAACAACCACATCCCAAAACACCTCAGCTTGCAAGAACAGACATCCCTTGGGATGAGTACAAGAGATCCAGGTTCTGGGCCTCAAACAGATGTGTTCATCACACAATCAAGGTGTGTTCATCACACAACCAAGGTGTGTTCATCACATAACCATGGTGTGTTCATCATACAACCATGGGGTGTTCATCACACAGCCATGGTGTGTTCATCACACAGCCATGGTGTGCATGATCCTCACAGACACCACCACAAACCTGGCCCAGCAGAGAAAATGGCATTGCTGCTGCAATAAGATTGTCCCTGCAGTGTTAGACACAACCTGGGACCCACAGGTTCCTGCACTAGACCTCTTGGCCACCCTGAGATCAAGACTCCCACAAAAGATCAGGCTGAAATGCCATGCAGAGACTGGGAAAAAAAGCAGCAGCTCCCCAGTGGAGCAGTGAGATCACAAGACTGGGCTTGCTCCAGAGACAGACGGCACAACAATAGTCACGATTTCTGCTGCCGTCGTTATTTATAGGCACAAAAATGTAGATCATTTAGCAACTCAGAGCGAGCTGCCAAACAGAGAGAGACACAGCAGCTGAACCCACTGCTGAACAGTCAGCCATGGTTCAGGACATTCCCTCCTGCAGCAGCACATGCAAATGCTGCAGGGCAGCAGCTCTGGGGCAGGATGGTGCAGTTCTGCTGCATCTGCTCCATGCTGGCACATGAGCCACCATCCAAGGTAAGATGGTAAATTTCAATATCCATACTGCTCAGTGAGATGCTGAGCTTTGAATCCCTGCAGTCCACTGGCATTTTATCCCCTGACTAAAGAGAGTCTTTGATTTTGGCCCTAAGGTCCTCAACAACAGATGGGACACAGCACAAAGATGTGATCCCACAAACACTCTGTGCAGAACCCCAGCTGCAGGGAAAGACAAATGCAACCACCTAGAAAAAACAGATATTAGTGATTTCAGCAGGCCCCAACGCAGTGAGTGGGGTATTATGGACATGCCAGGTCCCTCTGCCATGCTGCTCTGCTCTGTCACTCTGATGAAGGTTTCCTCTCCTGGTTTAGGGTACTGATGATGGTCAGAGCTTATGCTCTGTGCTCCACCTCTCCTCAGATTTGGGGAGGTCACCTTGTCCCCCTGCCCTCATCACCTCACTTGGGAAATACCCATCCCACAGTGCTGGGGGTTCAGACCACAAGCTGCCACTGCCCTCATAATGAACACAACACTGAAACTGAAAATTGGGAAGAATTAACTTACTTTTTGTTTATTTTCTGTAATTTGGTACAACTAAACCCAAACATTAAACGTATTTTCAAACAACAGTCATACTGGGAATAGATCACAGGGCACAGTGCAAAAGCAACCAGTAATTCAAACATTAATGCTTTTTATTAAACAAATAAAACACTCTGACAAATGCCTCAGAGTCTACAAATTATTCTCACAACTATGCAGAATGACTTTATGTTTCAGGTTTGGGGCATTGTTTAAAATTTACTGTAGAGCTGTTTTTAAGAAAAGTAAATTTATTTCACCCGAGTGTAGATTTAAAACATCAGAGAGCCATCTGGTGGTTTGATTGCCTTCTAATTAAAATTCATCTCTGGGGCTCTTGACTTCCTCTGATGCAGAGCTAAGCTGTCTGCCCCAGAGCATAAAAGCAGAAAAATTAAGAACAGTAAGATGTGTGAAAGTAAAATTTAAGCATACAGAATTTCAGAAAATATTTTTGCCATTGATTTGTAAAAGTGAGCAGTCCACAAAGCACTGGTGATGTGTTTTCTCTCTGATTTATCTTTTTCACAAGATTAGAAGTGGCATAAAGTTTCACAAAAATCATCCTATGATGTAAAAAGAAAAGTATTAAGTATGAGGAAAAAAAAGTATTTCTATGGAAATGATGTTTTGTTTCTTAGAAAGCTTCATTGTTTTCCCCCATGACTTCCTAAATCTTGAAAGAGAACTGAATCTATGGCTTTGGGAACACAGAAAACAAGAAGAAAAAAAAAAAAAGAAAGAGAAAAACTTCAGATACTAAAATTAAGCATTAAGCTGGTTCAGGCATTCCCCTGGCATTTTTTTTTTCCCAGGAGGGGATCAAAGCCCCATCACCAGGGGCTGTAGTGGGTCCCCGCTACAGGAGCTGCTGGGGAAGGGTGGGGGTCCCAGCCTGGCACTGTCCCTGGCACAGGGATCTGGAACCAGCAGAACCTGCCGCTCCCCTTCCTGTTGGACCTGACCAGCTCTGCATTAGGAGCGCAGGAGCCTGGCTGCCAAACCCACCTTGCCCAGGGCTCAACAGAGGAAGAACTTGATAATTTGGCTAATTAAGTTAGTGCCAAGCTCATTACTGGTCAGAGACTGGAGTAAAAAACAACGGGCTGCTTAGGGAGCTTTTCCACCCGCAGGGATGGCAACAGTTTAGTGTCTTCATTATGATGGGTTTGATTGTCAACCCCTCTACTGCAGCTAAATGCAATTTGGGATGCCCAAGTCTCTCCTGGCATTCGGCCCTTATCTCTATTCCTGCACAGCCTAGTCCTAGTCCTTACCCCTCTGTTGTTGTACAGATTGGCCTCTGCAGTTTTATTCCCAGATCTGAACCTTCTAAATGGTCCAGGCAGGGCTAGGGTGGATGTGCAATAACACTCCTGTGACAAATCTACCCTCATGATACATCCCAATCTGGATCAGGGTCACCACTGTCACTACTGGGGTTATGACAAACAAATCCATGTGCTTTGGTGGACATCAAGAAAACCCAAATTTGCAAAGTTTCATTGTGTAGGTCTGATTAGTAACTGTGCAAACCTCTCCCTGGACTATAGAGAAGTGTTAACCAAGGGAAAACCGAGTGTTAACCGAGGGCAGAGATGGTGACCAGGCAGTATTTTCTCTCTGGGAGGACACAGCAGATGTCATTTCCAGAAAAGATGGCAGGAGTCACATCTGAGCTGCACCAAAGCATCTCTGTGCTGCTTTCTGGAAGGCAGCAAAGCCTGAACTCTGGGATGCCACAGCTTTCCTGGAGCTCACACAACATCATTCACCTGTCTGTATTTGCCTGTAAAAAGACCCAAACCAGCAGAACCCTGATTTCATTCTGAATTGGTGCTACTGCTTCCATCAAAAAGCACAAAGGAGAAAAGTTCCTTAGAAACAAAACAGCAACTTCTGAGCTTTGTAGCAAGAGGAGGACAGCTACTGAGTTTGTTTTATACATTTGGCAGGGATATTGAGTGATTCATTCATCCTTCAGTGTTTAGTTCATGTTTCTCTTCCTTAGCCACTTTTTCTCCTTATTTCTAGTACTTTCATCCTTTGTATTTCTCCCTAATCCCCACAGGAGGAGCCTCAGTACCACGTTAGCAGGCAGAATTTGAGACTGCCAAAGAGCTCCTGCAGTTTCACCCCATACACAGGGCTGTCCTTCCAGTTATTAGCCAGGAAAGATTTATTTTAAATGACTGTGAAAGAGCACACTGATCAGCCTGGAAAGATTTTCTAGGGATATTTTCCATGGACTGAGATCCCTTTAGTCAGAGGCACTTGGCACATCAGGAGCTATAATATGAGAATGTGATTCTCAATTCCATGTGTAGGGGGTTATTTATGGGGACAAAGTTACATCAGAAAGCATTTGCAGGATCACAAGATGAAATGTACCTTTAACACCTTCTCTTCCAGCAAATCATAGGAGATTTCTGAAGTGTTGGAGAGTAGCTGGTTCTACAGCTACAGCCTGCAAATGGGCAAAGCTAGGTTTTGAAAATTGTGTCTTTCTGTTTTGACACCACCACAGGCTCCTTCTGTGCCCTACAGCACATTTTTTCCTTCCAAATGTTTCACATCACCTTCTGCTGTTTTTCTGATCTGGGAGCTCCAGGGTTAGAGCAATGGGTTAGAGCCTTACCAACCTCTCAGCATCACAGCATCCTCACAGTCAGGCTGGGAGCATGGATGGATCCTTCCCTGTCCATCCTCTCAGGTTTTCCAACCAAAAGAGGATGGGATGCATCACCCCACAAACCAGGATCCACCTAGAGCACATCCATGGGCCCAGGATGCTGGAGATGCTCCCAGGGTGCCACCTTAGATTTGGTCTTTGTGCTAAAAAAAAAAATCTCAGCTGGCCTCTGGTTTCAGTTCTGGAACAGAAAAACAATTAAACCCTATTTCTCCAACTAAAATTTGCTGGTAGTAGAAACAGTTGCTGGAGCAACTGCTTCTCAGTGCTCTAAGGCTGGTTAATTAGAAATCTATTGATTGATGTTATATGAGAAATAACAGATCTTTTATTTTTCAGATGTTTAATTATTAATAAATTAATGAGATGGAAACTGAAGTGCAAGGAAAAAATGGTTCTTAGTCTGAAGGAAGTTAATATAAAATCTAAAATGCACTCTCTTCCACCTTATTAACTTTGAGATTGATGTAATATCCTCAAGAGGTTTAGTTGGTCTCTTCTCTTAAGTTTATATTCAGATTTGCACAAAAGTAGTTTCTATATTCAGACTAGATCTTGAAAGAATTTTCTTTTACAGAGTGAATTTTTGGATTTGGAAAAAGGAAAACAGAACAAAGCCATTTATTAAATGGTAAAATCTGAAGACAAATGTTACTCAGAAAATTTTTATTCCAGAGGAGAATCAGCCTGAAACAAGTTTTCCATCACTAAAACACAAAATGTACTATGCAAAATTTTAGGAGGAAATTCATTATATGGCCCATTACAGATCTCAGGGAACCAGACCCAGTGCATTGGCAATATTATCCAGTTTCTGCCCTCATTTTCTTGGCATTAGAGGCAATTTCAAACCACACTAGACAGAAGCAGGGAGAAATACTCCTGCATCATTCTGTCCATCAAATTTTTAATTGTTGTCTCTGAGTTGCAGAATTGGTCTCCATTTCTCTGTACTGCTCAGCTTTGAGTGACAGATCTGCTCTCATTTCATTCAGAGAACTTCAACTACTAGGAAAGTGTGTCCTCATAATAAAAATTCCCTTTCTTTCATGCTTTTCTCCCTTTCACACCATTCCTACCCTCTCTGAGGCGGATGTCTCAAACCCGACACCACCATGGAAACCTCAGCTTTGATGTCCTTTCAGAGTGTGGCTGTTCCCAAAGGTCTTGCACCCAATGGGATGCTTCCCAAATTCTCCTGCTCTTCCTCTGTGAGCTACCATTGGAATCGCCACTGCTGCTACATCACAGACCCTGTCAGGATCTCCTCCTCCTTCTGAGGGCATCTGGAAGCCCCAACACCCAAACCACAAACACTTCTTCCCTGCCACTGGGAAACTCTGGTCTGTTTATGGAGCACAAGTTACCGTCTTCTAAAATTCAAAAGAATATGTTAAAATTACCATAACTTAATGTCAGGAGAGATGAGCTCCAAAGTTTTCTTTGGAATTTCTTGCCGAGCAGAATTTTCTGCAGCCGGTATTTACTTTTCCCTGAAAAAAAATGGATACTTCCTTCTCACCTCAGTAAGAGCCTGAATCACAGCTCACCGAGCATATGGAAAACCTCACTGTGACTTCAGTGGTTTTGAGCAACGTCCCACATGCACATGTAAGCTTTTAACCCAAGCACCCTCCCAGAGCATGGTGTCACAGAATCACAGAACCATTGATCCTCAAGGTCCTTGAGTCCAACCATGCCCTAAAACACTTCAACTAAACCATGGCACCCAGTGCCACATCCAGTCTTTTTTTAAACACATCCAGGGATGGTGACTCCATCACCTCCCCAGGCAGACAATTCTGGTACTTTATCACTCTTTCCATAAAAAAACTTTTTCCTAATATCCAACCTTTATTTCCCTTGGCGCAGCTTAAGACTGTGTCCTAGACTGGGGGTTTGCTGATGTTTCTTCTTGAGAAACAGAGAGATCTGCACAGCCACACTTGCTGCTGCAGGTTAACAGCACCACAGGAATTGTCTCCTAGCTTTTTAACACCTGCAGTCAGAGTTTGGAATCAGAAAAGTCTGTCACTGCTTTCCAACAGCAGCCAGTTTCTCTCTCCTAGCAGCCTGCATCCACCACATACTGTGCATAACACACCCTGTACTCATCATTGCTTGGTCAAAGTAACCTTTTGCGCGCTTTTAAACTCTTCTCTGGCATTTCTGCCAGCCTCTCAAAACATTTCTGTACTTCTTGTCTCAGATAGTCTCAATATCCTAATGCTTTTTCAAACATCGTGGGTGATGCATGAAACTCTACATTCCTCTGTCAAGCCCTCAAAATAACCACTCTATACTTGGAAAAGGAAACACCCCTCTGTTTCAGTCACCAGGAAACACTGAGCTGTTTATGGGGCACATGCTACCACTTTGAAATCTTACAAGAATATGTATTTCCTTCTGTTGAAGGCACTGTTGTAGGATCTCTCTTTAGCAGGGAGATACTGACACAAAATGCACAGGGATCCACTTATATCCAAGACATAACTCTACTCCTCCATCAGATACATCTCTGATGTAACCAATGGTCCAAAAATTGTTAGGAGATATGTGGGGAAGGAACAGAAAGGCCCATGTTTCTCTCTGAGAAATCAGCTTGAAATGGATGCTATAAGTAACACATGCTTTTGTGTGTTTGACAATTTAGTTTAGACCTTAATTGCTGAACTGAATCACTTTAAAACTGCATAGTAAAATGAATGACTGCAAAAGCATAAATGTATGAGTATAAATACCTTTTCAATATCTTGAAATTTCAGACAGTGAATCAAAGAGAAACAGGGATGCAGTCTTATTTTTAATCACTTTCCTACGAAAACAATGAAATACATCATAAGAGACATCCTGGAATATTTTGGCATGCTGCTGAACTGAAATTCAACGGCTTGACATGCTATCTTGGATAATTTAACTTTGAAGCCTTTGTTAATTCTTCTCTGAACTACTGCTGACATAAACTTGATTTCAAAGCTCACCCTGTTTGGCTTTGCACATCTGAACTGAGAACGACATAAAACACATGAAGTCGCTCCTGGAGAACTCTTTCAAGTGTTATTGATCAGAACAGTGGTTGAGTGCTGGGTTGGCCGTGTGAGTGCCAGTGAAACCACGACATGAGGGCTGAAGTGCAGCAAGAAAAGGAAACTCACTGGATGCTGTGCTGAACATTGCACATCTTGCTGGGCTGCTCTCAGCAGCTCAAGTGTGGTGGCTCACTCCATGCTGAAGGCTGAGTCTCGGGTTGCTGTTGATAATTGCTGCCCCGAGATGTGCAGGATGTCTCTGATTCGGCCCCACACAACTGAAGAACGAGTCTGGACTCTTCACTTTTCAGCCTTGAGGTTGTTTATTAATTCTTATCTGTAAAATTTTCTTTCTGCCCAGCTGAGGTCCAGTCTGCAGGGCAGCCACAGGCACTCTGACCGCCCACGAAGCGGTGTCATCTTTTTATACTACAAACTACATATATCATATTTACACTTAATTTCCAATACCTATCACTTATGTTAGACAGTGCACTTCTACTCTAGACCAATCCCAAAGTGCCGCATCACTGCAGAAAATGGAGAACAAGAAGAAGAAGAAGAAAGGCTAGACATGCCTAGATTCCTCCATCTTGTCCCCATAACCCTCATACCAAAAATCCTAAAATCTACATTTTCACCCTGCGATCATTTTGCTATTACACTATTGAAACCTGTGTGACTTTCATGTCCTCATACAAAGTTGGCAACTTGCTCTAAGGGTCAAAATGAAGTCCCCAGGTGTTCTGGGCAGCATGCTAAGGTCTCTGAGCCCCTCGGTGGGGTCCTTGGCAACTCTGGACACCCGGAGGGATGCACTGAGTTCCGACAGCTGAGCCTCCTAACAGCCAACCATGATGTCAAATCATGATTTTCGGGGGTGTGAGACAGCACACAACTCCTACACACCACAGCCTTCCAGCACAGTCTTCCTCATCCATGTCCGCTCTGCAACACCAGGCTTGAGGGCCTCTGGCTGGGGGTCCTGTTGGTTCTCTCCTCCTCCCTGTCTTTGAGTGTGGATTTTCCCAGAGACCACCCGAGTGTCTCGCCTTTCCCGCCAGCTCTGACTCAGCCAGCGTGGGACTGCCAGCAGCACTGAGAGGCAGATCCGTGACAGCTTCCTCCCAACTTACTCCCTCCTCCTCTCCCTCAGGCCCAGCAGCTCTTCACACCACCAGGGAAGCACAGGATGCTGCCTCAGCACTGACTCCTACCCACCAGCTGCTGTGCTCAGCTTGGCATCAACAGTGTCCTCTCTGCCCTGGAACAGGAGTGACCAGCCTGGCCTCCAGGACCAGAGACACCAAGCCCAGCCCTGAACCCCCCTCCTCCCCAGTCCTCAGACTGACTGGGATGGAAGACATGAAGGTCCTCTCAAGAACATTGTGGATTTGGGCTTGAGGATCTGGCCATGCCAATCCACTGTCAGGACTCTGGGGTCTCCCTCTGCTTGGAGGGAGACATAGGACACACCTACAAATGCCAGCAAGGAATGGCCAGGAAATGAGCCACTCATTTTGGCCTGGAATGCTTGAGCTTCAAGGATTCCCTCCTCAGTCATACCCTGGTTCTGGTTTGGATCAGTACAAAGAGATCTCTCTCCAGCATATTCCAGCTTCCCACACTGGTCCCACACTCTGTGCCATATTGTGAAAATGGACTGAAACATTGTCCTTCTCATGCTGTGAGAGCCCCTGACCCAGAAAATGTCCAGCAACATATTGATCATATTTGAGGGACATCATGGCACCATCTGAGGCCTCAAGGAGACAAGGGCCACTGCTCTGTGCTGTGGATGTACATGAGGTGCAGAGCAGCCTGGCCACCAGCAGGGTAGTGAAGTTTGCCCTAGGCTTGCCCAGGAGTCATGAATGAGCCCTTTGCCCTCTTTGTTTAGTAAGCCTGAAACAGACAGGCCTGGGAAGAATTCCTGGTGGTAAGCAGCAGGTTTGATCCACTCCTACCCTTTTATCTGCAAATTTTGTCCAGCAAAGCATTTACTTCCCTTGCTTATCACAACCACTCTACCATCCCATGCAATGCTGGTTTGGTTGGTTGTTTTTTTTTTGTTTGGTTTTTTTGTTGTTGTTGTTGTTGTTGGTTTTTTTTGTTTGTTTTGTTTGTTTTTTGTTTTTTTTTTTTTTTTTTTTTTTGCAATTATTACAGCTCTTTTCAGATGCAAAACCTAATCTTTCACCTACAGGACTGATTCCATCAAAGTTAGCAGAAAATTCCTAGCTGAACTCAGCCACAGCAGGCTGTGCCCCTAGAAGTGAGCATGGACACAGAGTCTCTGCATTCTGCAGGGCTGAGAAAGCCCCAGGCAGTGTGAGAGCCCATACCAACTTCTTGGCTGGGTACACAAAGCAGATCAGTGCTGATTGCCACCATCCTCATCCCACTAGTCCTGTTTATTCTCTGTCTTGCTTACAATCTCTCCACAGAGCCCTCAGAGGTCTCTTTGAGCTGTTTGATTTGTACCAAGTAAAGGTAAAAGGAACAGAGTATTCCTTGCTGAACATGAAATGAGATTTTCCAATGGTCCCAGAGGGGGGGTTTGATGTTGCTAATTTTCATCAGCCTGTTGCTTAATGCAGTTTTGACAGGAGAGGGAAGTCTTTGCTCAATACAGTTGAGCCCAGGACCAGATCATGGCAGAAATTACCAGGTCAGTGTTGTCTCAAGACACAACTGTAACTCCGTCACAAAACTGGCAGTGAGCACCACATCACTATAGCCAAAGAACAGCCATTCCTTTGTTTTTGAAGACAAACTACCCTAATGCAGACTTTTGGTGCTTCCTCTGCACCACACAACATCTGTGATCATTTGTCCTGGGCATTTGAGAGCTGATCTTCCCAAGTGTACTACAACACTTACATCTTTAAGCACAGGAGACTGAAGTTACCAACCCAGGGCTTTCAACCATTTATCTGACCACACATAAATCATCCACCAAATTACTTGCAAATCAACTGTGGAGTGTATTTCAGAGGAAAGAAAGAAAGTGCAGCTCAAGACAGTTCTTAGAATAGGCAAAGATGACATTCAGTCATCCAGATCAATTTTGTGCAGAATTGTTATATCTGGTGGGCCTGGGGTCTGTCTGTGTCCTGTATGTACCCTGCAACTCCCCCAATGTGCAGTACCACTTCTCAGCCTCACCTTGGTTTGTTTTTGTTCTGTAACACAACTGATAACAACTTCCCTGCAAAAATCATACCCAGGGGATTACTAATCTTGGTAATCTATGATTTATGAGATTGTGGGAGTAGGTCTTTGTTTCCTGGACAGTTATATTTTAACGTATTGCTTGGACTTATTAATGCACACAGTAGAAATAAATCTATTCACTATGCCTCATAATTTGTAAAGGGCTCATTGAAATTATAAGGGAAATGTTTAGAAAAACCACTGGAAAAATACAAAACCATCAGTTAATTAACATTAGCTAAGGAACTGCAGGAATAACTGAATTAGCCTATTTCCTTGCTGTAGGTAAAGATTAAAATGTATTCAATTCATGGCAGTTTTCAAGTTGCTAAGGATTATGAGAACAATGCACACTATTTTCAGCTTGCCAAGGAGAGTGAATCAAATGCAAAAGCCCAATCCTTCAAAAACCACCCTTCAGATGATTCATCTGCAGAAGCCTGGCTGGAACACCCTGCCTGGCCTGACACCATCACATTGTCTCTGTGGGAGCCAAGGCAAAGCCCTCACCACACATTCAGACATGTAATTAAGAGACTGAAAGTGTTCAAGGTCAGGCTGGATGGAGGTTTGAGCAACTTCATCTAATGAAAAAAGTCCCTGCTCAGTGGCAGAGGTGGTTGGACTGGGTAATCTTTTAAAAGTCCCTTCTGATTCAAACCCTTCACTGGCTCTACAACTTACCAGAAAATAAATTTTTAGAATCTTCAAAAGAAATTCTGAACATATTGCCAGAAGTAAAACCTTACAAGAAACTGCATTTGCTTTTCACCTCCCTGTACCAATGAGTTCTACAGGGTAAAGGCTTCACAGCTTAATTGTGCAAGGCTAAGCTACCCTGGAATCTGATGCTATCTGCTGAGTAAGAATTCAAGATGAAGGCAAGTAGGATACCTTTTGGTTTAGGAATTTCTCTGAAAAACCATAAAGAATGTCCAATTCTTTAAAATTATTCATTACACGAGAAGTAAGGTTTTGAGAAAAAAAAAGAAAAAGGTTTTTTTTCTGAACACAATGCTAATATTAACATTTTAAAGGGCACTTGTGTCTTCAGACTAAAGAAAATGGACTATTTTATGCATTCAAAGTCCAAACAGAATAAAACCAGTACGTATTTCCTTTGCCTTCCAAATAACTATTCCACAGGAACTGGAGGCAATGAATATAATTTACTACCAAGAGGCTGTAGATTAAGTAAACAGCAAGGAAGTAAATTTTGCATTCACAGCCACATGGTGTGGTGTATGCATGACTGAGGGTACACCAGACAGTGTCCCACACCTAGAGGCAATTCTGCTGCCACAGAGCCAATTCTCTTGCTGGGGTTCCCTCTCCCATTTCTTCTCCTCCTTGTCCTGTCCTTGGGAAAGACTGAATCACCAAGCAGAGGTACCTGTGGCTAAATAAAGTTTGGCATCCACAGGTGGGAGTTAGGTGGCAGAATGTGACTCTGCAAACCACTTCTGAGACCCTCCTGCTCTTGCCAGTGGTGAGACTGTGGAGAGGGTGAAGTCTGAGTTGTGTCAGAAAGCTCTGAAAAGAGCTAGAAGGAGCTCTTGGTGCAGTGATTTGTGCCACAGGGTGATGGAGAGTGGTGCCAGCCCAACACTTAATGGATAAATGGAGTTGTTCCCACTCTGAAATCTAAAAATTTAAACTAGGAGAAAGCTTTTAGATGCTTTGCTTTTCTCTTTAAATGGCTTTTTGGTGACAGTGTTCATAATTTTTGCAGAGAGGGAGCAGGATTCAGACGATTTATTTTGAGAAATCCTTTGAAATGGAACTAAAGCAGCCTTTAAGCAATATCACTGTGCAGAAGTTGTACTTTAATCCACTTGGTGTTTGCACAATATATTCGTCCGAGGCACTTACATGCCTAAACTGATATTATTATATCAAAACTTCGTAGAGTTTAACATGTTTATACTCACAGCATCCAAAAAAAAGCTAGGATTTTTCACTTCCCAAAGGAAGACTAGAGGTCTGGAGGCTGTGCCTGGTCTGTCCCTGAACAGAAATAGCACACTGCCCCACCATTGCCCACCCTGGCAGGGCTGATGGCACACTGCCCTGAGCTGGTTCACCCTGAGCCAGCCATCCTCCTGGCCAGTGCCTGCACACAGCTCAGTGGACAGCACCAATGCACACCTTTTGTATTTACCGGGAGAGATAGGAGTCAAAAAGATCATTCAGATCCACCTCCAGAGTGGGAATATGATGCCCAAGCACACCCAGACAATGTTCACAGCAGGGTTGGTGGGTCTGATTACACTTATATATAATATAATACATACATACATATATATATACATACATACACACACACACACACACACACATATATAAATACATATATAAAAGTATTAAAACAGAAAATTTTTAATATATATTAAAATATATAAAAAATATATATACTATATATTATATAATATTATGCCTCCAAGCACCCTTCTCCAAAGGCCCTTTCTGGTGTTTATTTTTTAGGGCAGTAAGTGTTTCAAACATAGAGCTGCTAACTACTTATCTTACTTGTAATTTTAATGTATCCTGGGACATCTATCACCTTGAGCTTACTCCTTTTCATGTACAAAGTAAGAGATGGGGACAAGACACAAGTAGGACTTTCCTTTTGAGCTGGAGGGCACCCAGGCACACTGGGAATTCCCAAATCACCCACCACACCTTGCCTCCACACAGATCCAGTCACACTGGACGTGGGAAGCACAAGCAGAGGTGCTGGAGCCCCCTGTACCACGTGCTTTGGCACATTGCTCCTACATCTCCATATCTGCAATAACCACTTCCACCTCCCTGCAGCACAAAGAAATGAACATTAAAATTCAGGATACTGCTGTTCAGCTTCTACCCAGCCTGGGTTTAAGCTGCTGCTTCATAGCTCTTCCTTACCAAGTTTTAACTGATGACTCTTTTTGTTTCCCTCCATTGATGGTATGATGCATTTGGCTGCCCCCACATCTATGCACAGTAGGTGAAATCCTGGCTTTATGTAAGTGGATTTTTGACTCTGGCTGTCATACATCTGCTGCTTGAGATTTCCACATACCTACATCACAAGGATAAATAAATCTGTGCAATGATGATGGCCATCACCAGTCATGCTGTTACACTGAGTCACCAGACAGCCTGGGCTCTGTTTGCTGGAGGTTTCTGCCCAGACATGGATGGGATGGAGGGATAAAGCCACTGAACAGCTACTGCAGAGTCTGGGATTAAGGCATGCCTAAATATGTTTTTCAAAACAGTCAATAGGTCGAGCAAACAAGTCCATCCACTTTTGCACAGATGGACCACAGTGCTCCTCAGTGAACAACACCAGAGCCTGGACTTCAGTACTCTTATTTCTTTTAACAACTTACTCCACAAAGAGCAGCACTGACTCAAGAGAAAAAACCCCAACAAACAAAAACCCAATTAATCTTACCCAGAATTAATTAGGAAGGTATTCTCTTTCTGCGAGCAGGGAAATTAAAAGACAAAGTGATCTGAGACCACAATGTAAATCAATGACAGAGTAAGACAAGAACTCCAGACTTTCAGATCTGTGTGCTCTTAACCACAAAAACATCCTCACAAGACTTCAAGAGCAGCAGCCACTGGTTCCTGTTACACATTGTTGGTAAGCAGGCTAGAATATTTTTCCATAGATAAAAAGACCTGTCCTTTACCCACTCTGCTACATTTTTCAGCTTGGAGAAGAATATTAGAATTCCTTTAGAGGATAAACTCTGTCTTCCCAGCACATCAGAGACAGCCTAATGAGCACCTACCACTGAGACACTGTGTCTGCTTCTCCTTTCTCTTCCATATGGCTCAGCTTCTCCTTTTCCCTCCTCCTCCTCTATTGAGCCATGAGCTGCCTCCCCTGCCATTGTCCCTGGGATGGCATTGGGAGCCCCTGTTCCAGGGCTGTGCCAGGAGCCACTCACCAGAATTCAGAGCCAAACAACCCTTCCTAATTCATTAAGGGCCTTGTAGCGGTCCTTCATGATGGCAGAGGCACACCTTTATGGCATTTGCCTTGCCAGAGGCTGCCACACACCAGGCAAAGGGACCAAGCAATAAAATATTGTAATACTATATTCAAGAAAGAGAAGGATACAGACAAAAGGCTTAACAAGAATGATCATGAATCTTGTGACTCTCTCTCCAGGGTCTGACACAGCCTGACCCTGATTGGTCATTAAGTTAAAACAATTCACATGAAACCAATCAAACAGCCACCTGTTGGATAAACTGTCTCCAAAACACATTCCAAAGCAGCAAAGCACAGGAGAAGCAAATGAGATAATATTGTTTTCCTTTTTCTCTGATGCCTCTAAGCTTCCCAGGAGAAGAATCCCGGGCAAAGAGGATTTTTCAGAAAATATGATGGTGAAAAAGGGTGTCTTTTTAAAGCCAGGTTGATTCATATAGATTAATGTGGCTGGGCTGGGTGTCAAGGCCTTAAACAGGAGAATGTAAGACCCAGAATAATAAAATATGCCTGCCACCAGCACCAAGGGCTTGTGCAAACACACCGGCTTTAGGTGACTAGAGCAGAACATGAGGCCAGTAACAAGAAAAGCTTCCCATGTCTCTGGCACACTGTGCTGCTGCAGTTTTGGGGAGCAGTATGTCCACCAGTGTGACCAGGGACACTGCAGTGAAACCCCTTGTGCAGGAAGAACCCCTTGGATGAAGACACTAGCCAAGGGGAGCAGGCTGAGAGCAGGCTTGTGCTCAGGAATGCTCAGCCACAGGGGGACATTTACTGTATGACTATCACCTGGCCACATTTCACAGCATGTTGCAAGGAAATTCAGGCCAGAGAGAAGCTCTAGCTAGACCTTCAGCCAAGAACAGGCAGCAGCTCATCAGTTATTTTGTTATTTTTCCTTTTCTTCCCACTTTTTTAACCTGTGGTGTTGTGCAAACTGTTGCCTTTTTGCTCTAAACTTTCAAACATACACAGCCATGAATGTAGCAGCCCATTTCTTCAGTTCATTTAGCTCAGGTGGGACCAGGATTAAAGCAGAGACTGCTCAAAAGCACCTCTCTCCATCTCGGTGTGAATAGCTTCCAGCAGCAACCCTGCCTGCTCCTGTCTGCAGGCATGAGCGCTCCTGCACATGTCACAAGCACTCCTCACTCCCATTCCATTATAAAATAAATGCCCACACATATCAGAGGAATGCTCTTTCCCCAAAATGCTTCCACTTGCTGTTTCTAGGAGCTGCCATGGCTCTCCTGACAGTGGTCTCACGTCAATAGCAAGGAGAAGGATTCCAGCTGCAACCATGTTAGGCTGTACAGGAAGAGAGTGGAAAATAAAATGCCTTTCTCTAGGAAATTTTCTTTTTAAAATACATTTTGTCTGGTGAGACAATCATCAGTGACAGAGAGCTAACCTACATTTCCCTCAGCACCCTTCAGACAAGGCAGGACAGCACCAATGGGAAGCAAAACCTCTCTACAGCAAATCCATCTTCAAAAGCATCTGAAAAGAGCAGATTTAAAAGTCTCTGGCAGGGAGCTTTCAGCCCCAAGAAGCAAAATGTCAGAAGCACTTTCTGCAAGTGGTCCTGCTCCATGCTTACAGGAAAACAAGGCTTAATCAACAGGAAAGACCCTGGGCTGCAGTCAGATAAATATTCTCGCAGATAAGCCTAGTGAGCAATCAGAGCAAGGTGATTTCTCTCCTCTCGGCTCAGTATTGCTTAATTATTGTTAAATCTTTCCTGTCCCATGGCACTGGATGATGTTTTGCACCAGGGTGACCATGCACTTAAAGAATTGAGTATTTCTGACATCACCATCACAACAAGGAGCATCACAGCCATGGCAGAATGGATGCCTAGCTCTGTGTTCTCCTGAAGGAATATCCCCTTTTTCTGTAGCTGCAAGAGACTCACAGCAGATTTTTCATGGCAAAAACCCTACAGCAGAGAAAAATAATTTCATGAATTTGAATTTTCTACCTGATTTTTCATATTACAGATGCCAAGCCCAGTTTTTAGTAATGCTGCCTCTGTTTATGCTAATGCAGGTCTTAAAATCTCAGCTGTCAGTGGATTTCAAACTGTGTTTCTGACTCTTTCTCCACAATGCATTTTGGAGCATTGTATCTTCTTTCCTCAGGGACATCTGGACATTTAAAGGCTCCACTAGGTCTCACTCATGGATATCAGTGTTCCTTAGAGTATCATCAGCGAGGGATGAAGAAAATACAATTACAGAGTGGTTAAATGCTCCTTGCCAACAGAATAACTAGACAGAATAAACACCGAACTCCTCCAAACCATCTTCAGAACTAGTAGAGAAAACCCTTTTCAGCTAAGCCAGGATCACACAGCCCCAAATGGGAATTTTGTCTTGGAGAAGGGAAAAGATGACATAAATATTTGGGTCTCTGAACACGATTTTCCTTCAATTTAAGAGAAAAAAATGGCCTTTACAGGCTAAGATATAACCATGTGGCATGAATCAGAATGAAATGAGCACATGTTCTATAAATGCATCAAAGAAAGGCTTCACCAGCAACAGTATTTTCTTTTTCTATAAAATGCTTAAAAAAGTAAAAGTTGGGCTACAGCAGACCTAACCAATGTTTCAGGAAAATAAAAAAAAGAAATAAAAAGAAAACCACAAAATCCTCCACATTCATTTTCCACTGAATAATTTTCCAAGGAGAATGTTTAAAGCAGAAACCTATGGCAAGTATTTCTGCAGACCTATGAAAATAGTTTCTGTAAGAGGGGGTAACCACAGTACTGTAAAAAGAAGTCAAAACAGGGTTTCAAACAGCAACCCGTATTTCCACAAAAAATTCTAGATTTTACATTCTCCTGTTTAAGGCCTTGACACCCAGCCCAGCCATAGAAATCTATATGAATCAACCTGGCTTTAAAAAGACACCCTTTGTCACCATCATATTTTCTGAAAAATCCTCTTTGCCCAGGATTCTTCTCCTGGGAAGCTTAGAGGCATCAGAGAAAAAGGAAAACAATATTATCTCATTTGCTTCTCCTGTGTTTTGCTGTTTTGGAATGTATTTTGGAGACAGTTTATCCAACAGGTGGCTGTTTGATTGGTTTCATGTGAATTGTTTTAACTTAATGACCAATCAGGGTCAGACCCTGGAGAGAGAGTCACAAGATTCATGATCATTCTTGTTAAGCCTTCTGTCTGTATCCTTCTCTTTCTTGAATATAGTTTTAGTATAGTATTCTTTAATATAATAGAATATCATAAAATATTAAATCAGCCTTCTGAGAACTTGGAGTCAGATTCTCATCACTCACCTTGTCCTGGGGACCTCACAAACACCACACACCCTTTTGTAGAGATTTTGGGGTGATGCAGACAAAATGTGTAGTGAGAGATCTTTTCTTTCAGTGTGAATATGAATGGGATGATAAATGTTCCATCATCACCTCTGTAATACAATGCAAGTGTAGGTGCAAGTTAGGCCAGCACTGACTCTGGAGTCACTTGCAGACTCTTGACCAGAGTCACCTGCCTGACTGCACAGCCTGGAACAGAGGCTGGAGCTGGGACATGAGCATGCCTGGGAAATTGAGCCTGTTTTTCTGCCATGGAATATCTTCTGGAACACACTGACACTTAGCACTCACCAGCCTCCTCACCACAGCCTGCAGAACCTTCCTCCAGAAGAAAACTTTTAATAATGTTTTCCATGTAAAAGAATGGACTTGGGAACGCCCACGTTCATTTTGCATCTTGATTCAAAGCCGTGTTATTTCACTTCAAAGCTTTGCAGGTTGTTATGAAAAGCCTTTTCTGTTTAAATAAGTGTAACCATTTAATCAGAATGACTCCACTTCATGCCTGAGAGAGATCCCACTGTATCATAATGAATTCTCACACTGTGGCATATATGGATTTAACATTTATTATATGCCTTGCTGCAAAGCCCCTTCCACCTGAATTAAACACCAGCTATTTAATTGACTTTGGTGCACCACAGTGTAAATTACCAAGAGCTGAGAGAAGCAGAACTAAATCTAAAAGACTCATTCAGTGACTACGTGAACATCAAGTAACCAGCAGTGAAACTTCTGGGCAAAGCATGAAAGGAAGGAGATGCTTATCCAAAGCCAACAAAATGGAAAGAAAATTGCTAGGGCTCTGAATAGCCACCTTCCTGCTGTTTGGAGAGAAAAGCCTCACTCCTGCTCTCAGGGAAGCAGTGATATTATAGAGGATTACTGGCAGATCTGTATTCCTGCCCCTTCAATTGCCTGTTCCAGACCAAGCCATACAACACAGGCAGGTACAGCCCCATGCCCAAGAGAGCCCTAAATTGGGACTTAGAGAGGCAGCTGCTGCAGGGCTGAAGGAAGGAACTCAAGTTGATGCTGCCAAAACCTATTGCTATTAAAAAAAATACAAACAATCAAGGCACATATTGTCACCCTAAGGATTTGTCCCAGCCCTTGCTGGGGAGTGGGCACTACAACAAATAACTCTCTGTTTTTTGTAATCACCAACACAGGGAAACAAACAAATTTATGGAACCTTCAAATATTTTTGTAACTTTAAAGATTAATATAGTAGAACAAGTTTTATTTTGAATTTTGCCAAACCCTTTGTTTTCTCTATCGACAACAGCAGCTTGGCAACAATAGATATCTTAAAAGAGAAAAAATCCACTTTCATCTGAACTGTTCACATTTCTCTGAAAGCAAACAATGTTATAAAGCTGTCTATTCAATGAAAATGAGAAATTTTTTTCTCCATTACTTCTTTATTCTCAAGGCTACAGGAAAAAAAGATAACCACTCTCCATCAGGAGTAGCATGTCACTTCAATTGAAAAAAATAACCCCAAACCATAGTGCTGCCTTGCTAATGAGTCCTTACTGGGATGTTTTGACTAAGGTAACAATAACAAGTGCAAGCTTTGGAACAAGGATGTTGGCAATTGTCTTCAACTATTGAAGGTGACAGAATCTTCTAAAAGGTTTTGGAAGACATAATGAGAAAGTTTTTTGTAGTCTCCAAGGTGAAGAAGACTCTCACTATTCCTCTGTCGCTGTAGGAAGGCTGGGGTGGACTCTAAAATGCCTGGTCCTAGCCACAGCTGAAGCACAAGGAAGCAACAGGGTGCTGCTCAGGAAAAGGTGCTGTGTTTGGAAAAGACACAGGGACTAAGAGTTACCAAAAGTTCTGCCACATCCAGAAAAAACAGGAAGAAAAATGAAAAGTGCTGAGGGCAGCTAGGGCTAACCAATGAGCACACTCACTTTCAGGATCACACAGAACCCACATGATTACAGGTGTCTAAAAGCCATTCTGGTGGTCAGTCTGAGGTCTGTTAATCTATTACCAACAAATTTGCCCATGACCTGATCTCTACCCCAACATTAATCTTTTCTAGTCTGCTTATAATCTCTCTGCCATTGGAAAAGGGGAGATCCTCCTCTGTATTTAGGACTGACCAGTGTAACCCAACTGATGGAATAATCTTTTTCCACAAAGGAAAAGATGTCAAATTGATACTGCATTGATAACTGCTACCTTTCTGATCCTGAAGAGCCCAGTATGCTTTTACTATCCATTAGCAAGGCCCTGAAACAGGCTGACCAGAGAAGTTGTGGATGTCTCATCCCTGGAAGTGTTTAAGGCCAGGCTGGATGGGGCTTTGAGCAACGTGGTCTAGTGTAAGGCATCTCTGCCCAGGGCACAGGGCTGGAACTGGATGATCTTTAAAGTCCCTTCCAACTCAAATCATTCTTTGGTTCTATGGTATAAATTCCATTGTGAATGCAGAGAGATTTCCTTCTGTTCCTTCTTTTGCATAAAGCTTACACAAAACCCCCCAAGCAGGGGAACAAGTCTCACCTAAGGAATGTGGCATGGCAGATCTGTGTTTTGCTTTAATTAGCATCCTGATGCGATACTGGCTTGGCATGCAGATCTCTGTTTTGTAACACACCGAGCCCTCGCTAGACTCCGTGAGGAACCTGGCAAACACAACACTTCCTTCCATTGTCTGTTGTTTTTCTTGGAGGCTGAATATTTTCATTGAAATGTCACTTACATGCACAGCTCATGCTCGGCTGCTCTCAGAGTGCACTCAGGCATTGGGCTTTCAAAAAACAAAAGTGAATTCAGCACTTAATCGCTGAGTAGCACTCTGCTTACTTATTAGCAAAACAGTTGAAAGGCAAAATCACCAGCAGAGCGGTCCCAGTAATAACAAAAACTTGTGCAGATTTTACCACTGGTGGGTACCTGCCTGTTTGAGCTGCTTCCCAAGGCATTGCAGGGTTATGAGGTGCTTGTGTCTGGCAGGGTAGAGCTGATAAACAGCAGGAAGGGGACACTGGTATTCTGAGCCTGCAAACTTGTGGGCAGAGCTTTCCTCAGTGCGTGACTTGCACCCGGCAGGAAGGAGCCTCCGTCATCTCAGCTTTTCTGTGACAGAAATCATCTGAATAATTCATCAGAGTTCAGAGACCAAGCTGGGAAAACTTCAGGGTTGGGGGTTTTGGCTCAGCCTGGGCTGGGTTTTTTTGCAAAGGTAAGGAGAAGCACTTCAGGGTTGGGTCTGTTTCACCCTAAAAACTTGTTCTCAGCAGAGACACCAAAGCCTCAAAAGACCTCACACAGGAAAATACTCTGGTTTCTTTGGAGAACCAGAAACAGCATCTGACAGGATCTAGGTAAAGCAGTCCTGCCAAGAGGATCAGATCACAGGTGCTCCAAAGAGGTGGAACACCATACCAGACAGGCATTAGGGTTTTCACTTTCTTTAACTAGACCCTAGTATTGACAGGAATCCCTCTGGATTTGTCAGTATTCTTGACTCTGCAAAAAATTGCAATGAAACTCAGAGGTGGGTCTTCAGCTTTGACCATTACTTACCTAGCTGCACACTACCCTGGGCTGCTCCATATGTTTTGGAGGTGCCTTTTAGATCCATTTTTAGCCTGTTTTCCAAAGGCAGTGAGGCAGTGACTCTCCATCCTAATTTGCCAGCCCTTAGCAACTTCTGACCCATTGGGTGAACTTCAATCAGCTTTGACAGAAGAGTAGAGGTAGCAAAAATATTAAGTTCCTACCTATTTTAAGCAAATATGGAAGAATAAAGGAGAAAAAGGAAATTACTGTCTTAATAGATTTTTAACACGGTCCCATATTCTGCTGGAGAAGCAACAGCCTCAGATCCTGTGGCTTTGACTAGCACAAGTTACACAAAAATCTCAGGGAAACCAAACTCTGCTGCTTCACACTTCAGTGCAGGTGAACAATAGAGATGAAATCAGTCAAGCCTTGGAAATCTGCTCTGATCTACGCAGGCAGCACAGTCAGAAACAGCATTTGCAAATGGACCCACAAAACTCAGCTGGAAAAGACATTTAGATTGGATTATTAGGAAAAAATTCTTCACTGAAAGGATTGTCAAGCACAGGAATGGACTGCACAGGGAAGTGGTGGAGTCACCACCTCTGGAGGTACTTAGAAGATGTGTGGATGTGGCACCTGAGGATGTGGTGGGATTGGCAGTGACAGGTTAATGGTTGGACTCAATGATCTTTTCCAACATAATGGCCTTTTCCAACATAAATGACTCTAAGATTCCATGTGTTTATGTAAATCCATTTTTATGCATGATTTTCCAGCATGCAGAAAATGAATCATCAATACCCAAAGAGGCTGATTATGCTAATGAAACATTAGTATCTGACATCACCAACCACAACAGATTATCAAGATCTTTCCCTATACTGACAGGTGGAATAAGGCAGATCACTTGTAAGATACAGTAAGGTAATTCTTACCAAATGGCACCAACAGCAACCAAAAATCTTATAACTGCTCATTAACAGAGCTTACTATTACACCAAAATTGTTTATTAAAACTATTTCTGAAAGCAATTTATTTCCCCCTGTCTTCTACAATATCATCTGGGGAAATCTCAAGCAGCATCCAGAAGGAATGAAACTTTCAGTTCAGTTTAGTTTTTGCCTTTGTTGCCTGTGTAGGTCTTAACAGTACTATAGGAAATCCAGACTTGGGAAGGAGTAGATTTTTTCCTGGTTGGAAAGCACATCATCCTCATGGAAATACAACAAATGTTCTACAGTATTTTTTCTATAGTGCCTGCAAAAGTTTGGCAGAGTCATCACAGGAGAGGCAGCAGTTATCTACATTTGTATTTGGCTTTGCAGCTGCACCAGTGACCACCTCACACCAAAGCTGACCTACACTGCTGGGAGCCAAAGACAGCAAGGAGTCGTCCACAACCTTGCCAAACTTAGAAACATTGGGTGGGAATATCTTGCATTTTGGGAAAATAAATAAAGAAAAAATAGCCCAGCCCTTTATAAGGAAAAGTATAACCCCTAGAAACAGCACTTGAAATTCTGAGCTGTCAAATCCAGCAATCTCCAGCCTGGACTTCTGGTCTACCTTGCACTAAGAAGATTGTGTCAGTTTGAACAGTTCTGTGATGGCTTGTACACAGTACATGTGAAAACAAGGTGGTGAAACCAAAGCCAGAGATCTTATTTCCCCATGGACATTCTGGGAAACACACAGGGCAGATTCACCAACAGCTACGTAACCCTGGGAAGTGCTCCCAGGGGGGACTGGCAGGAACAAATTAAGTGTCAAGTAGACATGGACAGCTGCCTCTTAACCTCCCTCCTTTCCAACTCCAGCACAGACACTGAGACCTTTACTTGCCCATATCTTTGACAGAATAAATGAGGTGTGATATTTATCCTTCAAGCTGGCCTGCTAACAAGCATGGCTTTCATGTAAAAGGAGATGCACTCAAGGACAAACATAAACAAGGAGGTTTGGTCTGCCTTCAAAAAATCTTCTCCCACAGAGGTGCTGCGAGATGCTCAGGGGCTGTAATGTGAATTTTCCACAACACAGCAAGGAGCGCTCTAAAGTTTGGTAATGAAAATGCTGTCCACACCACAAAATAATCCTTGGGAAGTATTAGCTAGAGTCCACTTTGCAGGCAATGACCCAGGGAAAAGGACAAATGGATTTGAGATTTGTTGTGCTCATGATACTGATCTCTGAGTGGCCCTTCTTATACCCTTCTTTATTTTTGCAGTCTAAATGTGGCTTTCTCAAAGCTGCTTGATCAGAATCCCTTCTGCTTCACAGAACCCAAGTTTTAAAGGAAGGCAAAATTAGGAGAAATTGTTTAGGAGAAATACACAAAAATGAGAAGCTGAAAAACCCACAGGGAATCTAATAATAACCGGGGCAGAAATATAAACAAAAAGATAAGATACTTCATGCTGTGCAATGGTTCACAGCCATTGTATCAACAAGTTGGTGTTACCTTGGAAACAAGAGATTATCCATACATGCCTTCTCCCAAACAGAATCCATGAAAGGAGGCAAGCAAAATGGATTTTGAGCCTCCTGGACTTTGCAGTGTTGCCACCCAACTCTTGATACCAATCAATCCCAAGCCCAACTACTGATGAACAGTCAGAGGCAGTGCATAGGTTGCACCATCCTTCATGCGACATCCAAAGAGATGAGGGTGAGCACCTGGCTTGGAGTAACCTGAGTAACCTGGAGGGTTCTTGTCCTCTCCACCCTGAGATATCACAGCACTCTTCCAAAAAAGTGCAGGAAGATCATTCCCTACATTCAGTTTAGTGCTCTTGGTCTATCTTGTAACACAAGGCACAGCTCTTTGTTGGGGCTGGGGACTGCCTGGAGCTGCCACCTCAAATGCTGCTGATGGGCTCTGGCTGCTGCCTGCAGCTGGGCATCTCACCCCACTGGACCTGTGTCCCCCTGGAGCAGCTAAATGCTTGGCCTTTGGAAAATTAACTGGCTAGGTTCACAAGTACAGCTATAACAGAAAGGATAATTCCCTAGGAAGTGTTGAATAGTGACCAAGTAAAAATTTAGACCAAGATGTAATCAGTGTCACCTCTCATTACAAAACTACATTTCAGATAACCCAAATATCTGGATGCAATTATTTTATAAAAGTGATGGTTACACTATATTAAACAAGCTAATAATAAGTAGGAATAATATCTATTTATTTTTCTGAAGACATTAAACAAAACTAAGGATTTATGAATCAACTTATCACAAAATTGGTACTTCCCACAGTCCAGCTGGCTTGTTGGAATTTGTACAACACTAATGTTTCTCTCCTTTTGCAGCACTCTGAACTGACATGTAGGGCTACAAAAACACACTAAGAATTTACAGGATGCTTTTCTCCCCACAATGCCAGCACAACAACTTCTGAGGACATCACCATCCCTGCACCTTACCACCAGACAAGGGACCAGCATTTTCCCCAAGGGCTTCCCCTGAGGTATTTAACCCCAGAGCTCATCTGTCAGATGCTCCAGGTTTCCCTATGGCACATCTGGCTCTTCACAGCTGTAATTCTCTCCCCTGCCCTGTCTGTCTGTTCTTCTCTTTTTCTTGATGCAATCTCACAAAACCACCCTGGTTTGATTTGGGTGAGACTAGTCACAAAACAATTCCTAATTTTACAACAACTCAGCACATCACAACTAGAGGTCTGGCTTTGACCACCTTCCAGGGGTTTTGCAGTCTGTAGCACACAAGACAAATACCTCTTATATATCCCATCTTTTGGATTAAAGAACAAAACCAGAACAAGAAGAGTTGGCAACTTTGATATAAAGACCTCATTAGGTTCAGTACTTACAATTGCATGACCAAATATAAATGGTTTGGACTCTCATAGATGTCTTCCAGAGCAACTATATTTTCATGCTTGATCCTGAAAAAATACAAGATAAGATGAAATAGTGATTTTCATTTTTTTTTCACATGACTGCAAAACACAGAGCTATTTTTAGTTACATAATACTTGTCAGTGTTTTATTCAACATCACAAACTTTTTGCAGGGACGTGTAGCGATAGAACAAGGGATAATGGTTTTTAACTGAAAGAGGATGGATTTGGATTAGATACTAGAAAAAAATTCTTTACTGTGAGGATGGTGAGGCACTGGCACAAGTTGCCAGAAGTTGCAGATGCCTCATCCCTGGAAGTGTTCAAAGCCAGGGTGGACAGGGCTTTGAGCAACCTGGTCTAGTGGAAGGTGTCCCTGCCCAAGGCAGGGGGATAGAAACCAGATGATCCTTGTAGTCTTAGGGCCCTTTTGACAAAAGTAAACAGTCCAAAGTGCTTCAGAGCCTAGAATACAGTTATTATTCAGAAAAATTTCTTTCAATCATCTCTGAAGCCAAAATGTGTAACAGTTAAGTATCTGAGGCACTAGAGGTATGCAGTTCCTGTGTCAGATGAATGAAGATGGTTGGTTGGAGGCTGAATTCTCAGGACAGCTTTGCTGCAGGGCACAAGGGAGTGACAGAGGCAGGGTGCAGGCTGGCATGGAGAAAGCAGGGATCTGACCTCCTGCACAGGGAACCAGCAGCCATATGACAGCCCCACACTCCTTCCCACCAAATTCCTGCTGCTCTGATGTTAAACTTGGTCTTGATGCCTGAATTTCCCTGCAGCACCATTAAGCACTTTGTGCACCAGCTCCAAGAGTCTTCATGGCTTTTTTACATCCTCACCATTCCCATCAAGCCTCTTGCCAAATCACTAGCTCTAAAGAGAAAAATCATCTCTGCAAGGACACAACTAATTAGCTACTTCAGCAATGCCTCAATGGGTTTGCTCCTCAAATGTTTACAAATAATTTGCAAAGGATATATTTAACTTGTGCAGATCCTGAAGAGAGTACCCCAGTGCAAGCTCAGGGCAGAACATTAATTACACCAATTCCAAACAATATTTTAAGAGCAAGAGAATGATGGAAAATTCTAAGAAGAGGCCACTCATTAAGCAACAGATGGGTATGTTCAGAAGGAAAGTAAACATGCATTGTCAGCAAATGCAAAACTCTCTACATGTTTCTAGGTTCAAGTAGCTTAATTAAGACGCTTAATCATGTGTCAGGACCTTATCCTCCATGGTCACAAGTGTCCTAACACCTGTGTGATGACGTGGAGAGCAGAAGGTCCATTGTGCCAGCAGGACCTTTCCCACAAGCATACAGACTAATTCAATTTCCTCTGAATTCACTGGAAATATTAGGACTGACCTGAATTTATGCCCATAATCAGTCATCAAAAGCTGTGTTCATGCAAGGACCTTCACACACAGGAAATTTAATGTCAACAATAAGCAAACTCAAATGTAATACACTGCAGGATGTTAGAGCAACAAACACATGACTTGGCTCCTCATTCTACCTAAATGGCTGGAAAATCCCATGGTACTTTAGCAAAATTTCCAGGTAGATTGCATCACAAATTAAATTCCTAATATTTGCAACAGGAAACCAATACACCATCCACTTGGCTTTACACAACAAATGTTTGGAAGCATTTATTTTGTTGCGCAGGTCTAGTGCCTGGTCCCTTCAAAGGTTAGTTAGGACAAGGGCAGGTTTGCCTTGTTTAGTTGAGTTGAAGGTGTGTTAGAAATGACATTTCAAGCAATTAGTGATTTTTAATGAAAACTATTATATTTATTTATCCATTTTCCTTTATGCACCACACACATTCACCAGATCTTTTGTGCTCCTCCTGCCATCATGATGATGGCAGTTTAGCACAATCAATCTGCCATAACGTTTAAAGCCTCCAGTTTAGTCTGTGGTGTGGTTTTGTGAAAAACACCAATCACTTGTTTTTAAAATGTTAAAAAGTTTAATGATAATAAAATGGCTATAAAAATAGCAATATAACTAGAGTAATAATAATTTGGACAATTTGGATTAGGACAATATGAGACAACAGAAACAAAGAGTTACAGATGTCTGGGTACCTTTTCTGGGCAGCATAAGCCCGAAAAAGGACTCACGTTAACAGAGGATTAACCCTTAAAAACAATATTCCATTGAATATTCATACACCTCATACATGATGCATAAATTCCATTCAAACACAGGATTCTATCTGGTCAGTGTCAACTTCTTCCTCTTAATCCTAACTGCGTCTTCATGGCTAAGCAAGGTGGGAAGAAGTTCGTTTCTTCTGATAAGAGAGCAATAAATTCTCTTTCTCTAAAAGATTTAGGTGTCCTGTACCTGCTATCTGGTGTGAGTAGCTCATTCCTTTCTTAAAAAAAAATCCCACATTCATAGTTCCTATTTTAACTACAAAAGTTACTTTTTAACTACAAAACTAAATTTACCATGCGATTAAAATGCTAATACAGCACTACCAATCAATATAACTTAATACATACAGTAAATATCTGTGTAGAGCCATATAATATGCACTTTTCACCGTTTTCACCATGCATTCATTCACTACTGCTTTGCATCTCTAGTTTTGGGAAACCTCAGAGGCTCCCCAGAGCAGCCTCATCATCACACTCAGGGTCACCCACAGCCAGGGAGGCAGAGGCCAGGGAAGAGCTGATCAGAGATGCAGTGCTGAGCATGGGGCTGCCACAGGTCCTCTCCCCTCCCTGATTTGCAAATCAAACTTGCACCACGCCCTGTGCTCTGGAGGGAGGACAGACAAACTGCTCAGTGCTACAGAGAAGGGGAAGAAAAGGCTTAGTCCCACCCCTGCAGGGTCCTCTGCATTGAGCCCATCTGTCCCCCCCTGAAATCAGAGGCAGGATGTGAGCATGTGGGAAGACAGCAGATACAAAGTGTAATCCGGGAGAAGACAGCTGAAGAAGCTGAATCACCCCCCAAAGGGCACAAAGAGCATCCCTCAAAGGGATGATGGCATTCGGAGCACGATGTCCCTTTGGGAGGTGGTGTCTGTACATACCAGCCCAACTGCTGCTGGGGCTGTGTTGGGGAAGGTGAAACAGGAAAGCCTTATAAATATGACTGCCTGGAAAAAGATTTTGAGAATATGGAAACTTTAAGCAAGATTGAAATGAAAGCAAGCTTTGAGATCCCTCAGTTACTGAACAACTGGAAAACAGTGGTGTGGCCAGCTGAAGGTAATCTACCCTTTTGATGGAACAAGACCCTCTGCTTGCAGACAGGTCCAAGGGTCAGAGCAGACCCTACTAGCTTAGCAGAAGGGGCTCAAAGAGTAGTTTTTAGGGTTTAAAATGTAACACAGTATGGTAATGTAGTGATTCTTATAGGCTGTACGTAAATGCTATAGAATTTGTATCTTGTACTAGATTGGTAAGTGAGAATTAGAATATTCAACACAGAAGAAGATTTATGATATTGTAACTTCTCTCTCATTTACTCTTTTGTCCTCTCTCTTTTACTCTTTTGTTCTCATCTTCTTTACCACACTCTTGCCTTCTCTCTCTTTACCTTTCTTTCCCTCTTTGGGGCCTGCTCTGAGCTGTGGCTGGCAGCTCCCAGCAGGGCCCTGCACCCAGGCCCTTGGCAATAAACCACAAGTTCCACAACTGCTGGAACCCAGGAAATTCCTCTGGCTGCTCTGGAGGGTTTGAGCCCCTGCCCGGGGGGCTCAGAGACCTTGGCACAGAGCCCAAGACCCCTGTGCCTTTGATTTAGCCCTTGGAATAAACAATTACCAACCTTTATATGAATAATTGCAAGTCAAGAGAGTTTAAGTAGAATAACAGTTAGTTTATCACAGGGTGAAAAATAGATTTTTGGGGTTTTTAGAATGGGGGTTCAGGGGGCAAGATGGAGGAATCGGGGTGTGCCAAGTCTTTCTCCTTCTTCTTCTTGGCCTCCATCTTCTGCTGTGATGGTGGCACTTTTAGATTAGAATAGAAGCTCACTGTCTAACATAGGTGATAGGTATTGGGAAGTTATGGTAAATAATGTACATGTAGTTTTTAGTATAAAAACACAACACCACCTCTGAGGTGGGCAGTGTGCCTCAACCCCACCTGCCAGACAGACCTCGGCGGGTCAGAGAATGTTATAGATAAGAAATCATAAACAACCTTGAGAATGAGAACAG
This sequence comes from Calcarius lapponicus, assembly GCA_039654755.1. NCBI lineage: Eukaryota > Metazoa > Chordata > Aves > Passeriformes > Fringillidae > Calcarius > Calcarius lapponicus. Next base: position 12,819,164 of record CM077463.1, read on the forward strand.
AAAAATCCTGACTCCTTCTTTGACTGCTGGACTGGGAAAAGAAGCTTAAATGTATCTCAGAGTCACTCTGACCAGCAGAGATTCTGAGACACGACCTGGCTTCAGAGATGTCTCGTCCATCTGTCCTGACCGTCCTACCCCCGTCACTCCTACAGTGCCGCTCTCCAGGGACATGATGAGAGGGAGGGAGACACCTTTCCCCCTCTGTCTCAGCCTCCCCCAGACCAGCAAGGCCTCAGTCATGTGTCATGCAGTGTTTAATATTCCTGATCAAGTGCACATCACACACCTACAAATGAAGCATCTTGTTCTCCACAGCATTCCTCTACTCAGAGGAACTCTCAAATGACAAGCTATTAAAAGGAAAACGGAATTCAAAGTTAAAAAATCAACAGAATGGAGATTACTTGGGGTGAAGCCAACACATTTAGACAAATTTGGTGATCGTGTGGCTGGAGCTGGACAGAGCAGCAGTGGAGTTCCCAGCAGAGATCACTGCTCCTCTGCCACTCCCTCCAGAAATTCACACAGAAATCCATGTGCTCCTTTCTTCCCTTTAAAGCACGAGCATGCAATCACTTACAGCCCTGATACACAATAATTAATCCTTCAAGGATGAACAATATTCATTTCAATAACACCCTGGGGTTTGGGCAAGCAGGTGTGGCATCATCCCAACGTTTTGTTGGTACCACAAAGTCCAATGGGGATGGAGCAAATTTGTCCCACTCCTCTGCAAGCAGATGAGCAGTGCCAGATGTGAGTAACAGGCAGACACTCCCTCTGGCTTGCAGGGAAGCTTGGGTACATCAAGAGCCAAGGAAAGCACTGTGAAGTGGCAGCTACTTGCTGGTCATGGATCAGGAGGGATTTGGGGATGGGTTAATTAACTCCACTTTTATCCCCTTCTAGAAGCACCAAGCGAGTCTCAAAGGTTCAGAGGATTCATTCTGCTAAGCCTCCAAATGCCTGCACACAGCCCTGCAGAAATACTCACTGGACTGCCCGATCTACTCAAGTCCTGACAGGATTTATTATTTTAAAAGGTGCTGCTCTCACTTTACAGAAGGGGAAGCATTGTGCAGAAAAACTACAGGTTTTTTCTGTAATCACCAGCGAGAATGGAGCAGAGAGGGCCAAGATCCCTCAATACCAGAGTAATATCTCAATAAATGGGCCATATTATTTCAATTCCTTCTCCTTCCTACCTCAGTGAGAGAATCTTAACCCCACTTCCCTGCAGACCTTTCCTTCTTTCTGTCCTCCCTCTCCAGATTCCTCCCTTCCCAACATGTGGCTCCTACCCTGCAACAGATAAATCTGCCTGATTAACTCTGCACAAAGGAGCTCACTGATGCTTTTAGGGTACATGATAGTGCAATACTGGGGCTGTAGCAGAGGAGCAGGGACTTGCTTAAAACAAATTAGATCCCATTATGCAAATTGATATGAAATAAGGAAAAGTGCCCTTGCCACCTTTTCAACCTCCTTTTCATCACATTTGCTATTTTTCCTGATGCTCCCCCCTCCATCCTGGCAAACCCCATGTGCTGCTTGCATCTTCCACATCCCAATGTGTCCCCAAAATTCCTCCATCTGTGGCAGGTGCCACCTCCAGCCACCACTGCTTTGTTCAGTTTCAGGAATACTCTGAGGCCATTATACAGAAAGAAGTTGTCTAGAATTAAAAATACAAATAAAGAGAGGCCAATTCTTTTTTAGATTCAGGACTTTTCACCCTGCAGTTCTCATGTGATGCTGCAATCCATGGGAAAAAGAAGAGGATGATAAATCTAGGAGTGAAAATCAAGGGACTCTAAGCATACAAAAAAGCCCAAAATAGAAAAAAAAACCAAACAAAAAAACCCAAAACAAAAGCAAAACAAAAAAACATAAAGAGGGATTAAATCTGGTAAGAAACTATGAAAAATTTAGTATAAAAAAGAAACTATGAAACTATGAAAAGAAAGGATGAATTCCCCCTGTTCAGAGCAGCTCTGGGATGGATGCTGTGCCTCAGGCAGACACAAACCTTGGGGCTCAATGCAAAATTATCAAGCTTCTCCTCCAGACTTTGTCTATGATCCTGCCATGTGCTCTTACAAAGGGGTCAATGATACAAATGAATGAAGGCAATGTTGTGTGCGAGCAATATTTTAACACACAGCCAGCCAAGATTTAAAGGAGCAAGCTGAACTGGGCAACCAAGGACTTCAAGTGAGTTTTCTGGGCATGGCAGCTGTGCAAACAAAGGGCTGACAAAAGAGTGCTTGATCTGCAGCAGAGCCCAAACACAGACTGGCCCCCTTTGCTTCCTCTGGAGGCATTGCATGAGAGCATTGATAGGGGAATTGTCATTTTTCTCCAACTGCTACTGCTAAAACACAGAAACTTCCACCTCCAAAGGGGCTGAAACACACCCCCAAAACAAGACCTGACATGACCAGGGGTGACATTTGGCTCTGCTCACCAGTTTCCATCACACCAAATGGGCTGTGCTGCAGCACTGGAGTGGTGATGAGTACATGGCATGGCACCCCAGTGATGCTAAAATCCTCCCTTGCCACCGGCTGGCATAGAGACACCACGTCCTATTCTCTTCCACCAGAAGTGCACAAGCCCCCATAGGTCCAGATCTAGCTCTAATGGACAGTATTCACTTCAATGTTTGCCAAAAAAAAAATCTAAAAATCAATATATTCCATGGGCTTTGGCAGGAGATTGCTTTTAAGAAGCGAGGGATTAAAATTTGGAAGTTGATGTCTAATAAGGGAAACCAAATCCTTTAATGCCTGAGCTTTCTGTACATCTCTGCTGGCTCCTGACCATCCCAGAAGCCAAAGAGCTGGCATTAAACCTGCTGTGTGCTGCCATGGATCATTAATTAGAGGGGCTGCCCTCTGCACAGATAAAAGCAGAGAACCCAAATTTTTTTGCTGTTGCTTTGGCTGCTGATCTGCCAGGCGAGCACGTGCAAACACCCCAGCTACAAACCACGATAGAATCACCTACATTAATATCTATCAGATTTAACACCAAAAACCAGAATCAGTTAGAAGATGCCATACAAAATCCCTGGGCAAACACAAGAGCTGCTTAAGTAGGGCAGGTCCCCCCACAACAACTCTTTCCAAGTCAGCGTTGCATTTGCAAGACGGTGACATTTAAATGCTGCACCTCCACGAGCAGCACGTGGTCAGGGGGTAAAATGCCACAGAGAAAGCAGGAATCATTTTGCAAAAGCCAGAACTAACTAAGCGTGAGGTCTGTGGAGGATTCGTGGCTTTGAGTAACCAAATGTCTTTGAGATCAATGTTCCATTTGCCACACGGACCCTGGAGAGAGTTTGGCCAGCAGCATCAGGGTTGATGAGTTTCCCCAGTTGGCCAAGGGAAGTGTTTAAATCACAGTTTCTGCTGTGGAGGGGCACTGCAAATGTACCTCTGCTCAGCTGTCTCATTTGTTGAAATAAGTCAAAACTTTCAACAGATAGTAGGGATGGTCTCATGTCACCACATTTCTCTTCACCAGAGAAAAGCAAGGCACAATTCTTCCCCAAGAATATTTCTGGGTTTCGTATTCTCTGAACCTCAGAGAAAGGAAAAAACAATTCTTATCTCATTTGCTGTGCCTGTGTTGTGCCAAAGTAGAATGCAATATGGAGATTGTTTACCCAGGAGTGATGGTGTTTTGTTTCCTTGACCTATCAGGGCCAATGGGGTGTGTGTGTGTTGGGACTGTGGGCTGACAATCATGAGATTTTGTGCAGTTGAGTGCTTGGGCACATTCAGTTTAGATGTAAAGTAATATATGTTATATATTCAAATATATTATATTTTGAATAATATAATAAAGTATAGAATAAAGTAAATTTTTTAGCCTTCTGATAAGATGGAGTTCAGATGCATCATTCTCTCCCTTTCTTTGGGGGCCAAAAATATCCACTACAGTCTCACGACATGTTCACAGGGAGTGATCAGATCAGATTGCTTTCCACTTGAAAGAAAACGACCCAAAAATCTTCATGATGGGTCAGAGGATGTGAGGATGCCTGGGAACAAGCCAGCCTGGTCTCAAGGAGAAACTGGCAATTCTGCCAAGAGGGGAACAGGGCAGAGTGAGATGGCAGGGGGGGCTGGTATGGGGAAGGAGACTGGTGGCTGTCCCTGGAAACAGCTGCCTGGCTGCCAGCAGAGCTCTGCCGACCGATTCCTGCTTCCTGAAAACCACATCCAATGCTGATGCTGTGTGTGGGAACTTGCGACTGCCTGACCTCAGTGCCATTCCTGTGTAGGGCCCCAAAGCTGACACCAGGATTGGAGGTGCAGCCTCACCAGCGGCAGAGCACAGAGGGACAGCCCTGATCCTGCTGGCCACACTGGTGCTGATGTTTGGGGTGTGAAGGGGAGGGAGGACAGAGTGGTGCCTCAGCATCACACGTTGTCCCATTGATTTCCAAGGGGTCCAAATTGTGACAGGATACCAGATTGATGTCACCAAGTCAACCACCTTCCCTGAAATGGGCAGCTGGAGACAGCTTCAGAGAAAGGTGGAAGGTTTAATGGACCCTGACATTAAATTCCACTACTTTCATATCCCCACAACGTCCCTCCCACCACAGGCCAGCAAGAACATGGTCCAGCGAGTGGTGACAGCTTCTGTGGCTTTGGTGGCTCACCATCTCAGGGCAGCAGCCTCCCCTCTCCCCCTCAGCAAACACACATGCAAATAATGCAAAACTCAGAGAAGCCTCAGCTCACACACGCAGCAGAGATGTGCACAAAACCAGGCAGATGTCAGTCGCTCAGCAAAGGTGGCTCTACAGAGTCTGCAAATCCAAAGCATCTGTTTTTTTCTCTCCTACTGCCCTTACACTGCTGGTGTTTATTGAAGTTATAGCCCTAATTTGCCTATTGGAAAGAGCTGGAGGAGAGTTACTGGCTTCAGTTACTGAATATTCCCTTGCCTTAAAAAGAAAACAGAGCTCATTTTTATGAGCTGTAACTTAGAATGGTTACATCCCCATGCCAGACGGTGTTTTTGACCTCCTCTGATCTCCTACCATTGTGATACCTTTTGTTCCCACCCACATTACACATCTTGCCTTGCTTGATCTAACAACTGGGCAAGGGACAGCTAATTCCAGCTCAAAGCCAGATGGTTCAGTGTCCATATGCTGACTGCCTGGCCAAATTAGTTAAATCTCTGTGGCTGGAAGGACAAGGAGCTGAACTTTGGGGTCACGTGGGGGCTGCAAAACACAGACTGCTCACAGCACAGGAAGGAAATTAGTGTCTTCACTAATATTTTTAAGATCTCAATGCTTCTGTCAGGCTAATCTGGTCTGCTTTGGGGAAGCCAGATAGAAGAGAAGGACCCTGGATGCCCTAGAAGATGGCACCCAAAGGTAGATATGGAGGGATGAGTCACTTCATAACCTTCTCTCCCTGTGACTGAAGAGGAGACTGTGACAAAAAGCTCCAGTGCTGGTAGCAAGCAGCAAGTGGCTTCAGAGCAGGTACCTGAAGGAAGTAGGAACAATCAAAATCCAGAAGAGAGATGCCCACCAAAAGACTTACTTCTATTAGCCTTAGAAGGTAGTGATGCATTTTAAAATTAACATGGTTTCCAGTTTAGTTTTTTCACACTTTTCACATTTCAATTAGGCATGAAATATTCTGTATGCAAAGCAATGGGCCAGGATGGGATTTGTCCTGATCCAGTGTCCTAGCAGGATTTTCTCATGATTATACAACTCCACCTCTCTCCATTTCATTTTCCAGATCCTACCCATCACCTCTATAACCTTCTGTTCCTCCAGGAGTGAAGACCCAGAAATATTTCCATCCATTTCCATGATCTTTCTTCCCTAGCACTGCATGTCCTCTACAGCAAATCCCAGCCTTATGTACCACGCGCATAAAATGTTCTCATGAGATTTTGCAGTGATAAAGTCAAGCTGGACACGTTCACGGGTGGAAACCTGAGCTGTGTAGTTAATCGGCTGTAGCACTAACAGACTGTGACAAAACCTACCCAGATACACCTTGGAATTTCTGATCCCTGCCCTATCTCATGTTATACTTCCTAGTGAGGTCACAACAGAGCTCAGACAAGAGCTGAACATTTTCAGCACAGGTTTTCACCAGGCACTGGTGGAACTTTACAACCCCCCACGAACATAACAAATTAATTTAGGTACTTTGAGGATAACCATGAGTGATTCCTGATCACACACCTGGAGGTAGGTGCTGACCTCGTGCCCACTTGTCTCAAGAATGGTCAGGTAAATGCTGCTCAGCAGCCATTCAAGGGGAAGAAATTCAAGCTCTGGGGTCTTCTACTACTAAACTTGCAGCTCTAGTGTGAAGACAAGGTCCAAAAACCTTTGGAATGCTTGTATTCCTGCAGATCTGGCAGCCCCATTCAAGGCAACAGGAATATCCCCATGTCAGTGCCATTTCAGGAATATCCCTGACTTCCACACGAAGCAGACAAACATGGGGAATGATGGCTTCCAATTGGTGGATCCCAACTGGCAGCAATCAAAAAGCTTGCAAAGCTTGAGCAGAAGGCCTCCAGGCTGTTTAATGTGAAACACATCAAAACAAATATTAATGACTAATTAATCATTAAAGGTGGAAAAAGAATAAAAGCAGTGTCTGCAAGGATTTATCTCAGCCAAAAACCAGCATACCATGTCTTTAGTTCTTGGCAGCAACCCTGTTTTTGCAGTGTGGAGGACTGTGGATTTACCATGTGCAAGCCAGTAAATTAGGGATGATTCCCACTCCCTTGCCTGGGAGGACTGAGGAGCCACGTGCAGTTCAAGGTGGGGAACATGAACACTCCTGGGCTGGGGTGGGTGTGGTGGTGCTCACAGGGCTCCCAGGGATGAGGGAAGAGATGAAGGATCTGGCTCCATGTTTCAGAAGGCTTGATTTATTAATTTTATGATATATATTATATTTAAAACTATACGAAAAGAACAGAAGAAAGGATTTCATTAGAAGGCTAGCTAAGAATAGGAAAAGAAGGAATGATAACAAAAGCTCTGTCTCGGACAGAGAGTCCGAGCCAGCTGACTGTGACTGGCCATTAATTAGAAACACCACATGAGACCAATCACAGATCCACCTGTTGCATCTCACAGCAGCCAGGTAACCATTGTTTACATTTTGTTCCTGAGGCGCTCTCAGCTTCTCAGGAGGAAAAATCTCAATAGAAAGATTTTTCATAAAAGATGTCTGTGACAGGTGGGCTGCTCTGGAGGTATTCATAAACACAAAAGCAGGCTCTGCTGGCAAAACCCCTGAAAAACAGGAGGGGACTGACACTCTTGGAAGGGCGATCTGGCGGCAGTCAGAGCAGCTATCCTTGTACATTGCCCCACAAAATGAGAAGATCTCATTAGTCTGCAGTGAATGAGGAGCTGAATAACTGGTGTAACACTGTGTGGCCTCCTGGCTCTCAGGTGAGTGCAGTGTGTACACATCCATCAGCTCTATCTGAAACCTGGCAGCAGACACTCCACCTCTGAAAAGAAAGCCCTGCCATCCGTGAAACACCCATTTGACACAGACACAGGGGTGGTGTTGTCTCCTGTTATCTCCTTCCCTGGTTTGAATACTTACTAATGAAGGGTGAATGCTCTGATACCCACTCACCTGCACAGGTAAGTTACACAGGAGCATGGAAAAATGCCTATTCAGACAAGCACAGAGCTGAAAGATTTAACAAAGCCAGGTATTTCATACCACCACATGGGGAACAAATGTAGCTGTCACCCAGATGTGACAGAGTTGGCACTCCCAGCTGTGACTTTTACATCATTTTTATCTATTGGGTTACCCTAGAAGCTAATGCATATGGGTGAGTTGGAGCTGAACTGCTGATCATAAGGACAAGGAACAACAAAGGCAGAGATGGTTTCTGTACTCAGAAAATACTGATGTAACCAAAAAGAACTTTTGTCTCACAGCAGGAGCAGGACTATGCTCTTCAGTCACATCCAAAGAGGTTTATGCCTCAAAACCACATTTTATCCACAAGAGAAGCAGAAAAGAAAATGGGCAACCAAGCACAAATGACATGCTGAACATAAAATTTCTTGTCCCCCAACGAAGCTGAGCCATCCTCTGCATGCTCATCTCTGCTGATTGCTGCTGGGCAGCCTGGAAAATCACAAGCTTTGATTGAGTCTCATCAGACTGGGTGTGCAATGTGACAATTAAAGCAGATTACAGTTCCTCAGTGCCATGCCAGGGGCCAGCAGTGTCACACTTGCCCAGCTGCAGGTTTCTCCTGCAGTGAGGAGCAGCAAATGCCCTCCAGAATGGGTCAGAGCCCCTCTGTGTGCAGGGGTACAGGAATAACCATTTTGCCTCTCCTGGCAGCTGCGGGTTTGGGGTTTGGATCAGGGTCACAGTGTGTCTGTGTCACTGGAACCACTGTGCACCAGCAGTGCTTGGCCTGCCCACCTGGCTGGCCCAGGGCCCACCTGCCCAGGGAGCAGGGGAAGCCTGGCAGAATGGGATGCTGGAGCACAGCTCTCCTGGGCAATCCTCAGCCGGCACCCAGGCAGGGCTCTGACTCAAGCGCTCAGTCTGCCTGGACAAGGCACATGATGAACTCAGCAGCAGCAACCTGTCAGAAAATCCCCTCCTTCCCACCAGGCTGCGTGTGCGAAGCCAATTTATTTTATTTACAGAATCACAGGATTTCTAGGTTGGAAGAGACCTTTAAGATCATCGAGTCCAACCCATGTTCCAACACCCTCAACTAGATCATGGCACCAAGGTGCCACATCCAGTCTTTTTTTATAACACCCATCGGGGGATGGTGACTCCACCACCTCCCTGGGTAGATGATTCCAGTATTTGACCACTCTTTCTGTGAAAAACTTCCTCCTTAATTCTAGCCTGTATCTCCCTTGGTGCAGCTTGAGACTGTGTCCTCTTGTTCTGTCTGCTGTTGCCCGGAGGAAAGAGAGCGACCCCCAGCTCACCACGGCCACCCTTCAGGAAGTGAAGAGAGTGATTTATTGAGACAGAAGGATAAGTAAGAGGCCAGGCAGGTTTCCACATTTCATCATCACTGTATTAGGCCACTCCTACACAGAAGGCTGCTCCCCCAGCTGCCTGTGGGAAGTGCCAGTAGCCCCTGGGGTGAGTCACAGACACCCTGCACCACCCAGGAGGGAGTGGGGCAGCTCTGCATAGGGGGGGATTGAGCTCAGCACAGACCTTGCCACTCCATGTCCATGATGAGTTACTGTCCTCAATCACAGAGCATGGAAAACCAAACTGAAAGGCAGATCCACCGCTCCTGACACTTGTGGGACTCCTGGGTAGTCCCAGCCCTGCTCCTTTGCACAGCTGATAAATGACAGAGGGAGCACAGCTCCATGTCGCGGAAGTGCAGGGAAACTCGAGCTCTCAATATGAGTGATCAGCAAGCTTCGTTTATTGATTAGAGCACCAGATATTTATTTACAGCAGTAATAAGCTCATGAATATTCTGTAATCTAAACCGTCTATTGGCCACCCACAACATCAGCTCTTCCCCATTCTTCAGAGGTTATGTCTCTCTTTTCTCATGTCTCTTTCACTACTTGTTCTCGCACTACAGCTATGCCCAAGGACACAGTGTTTTGCAGGTGCAAAAACTAGATTAGGCTGGGTCCAGTACTTTTCCAGTCTTTAGTAGCGCAATATTCCAACAGCTCCAGCCCTCCAAAACTGAACCTGCCATTTCCAAGCTGGAGTGAAGGCTACTGATCTTCAAACCTGGTTTATTTCCAACCTTCCCAGATGCTAGGGACAAAAAAAGTCTTCTACTTCCACTGCCATTGGGTTTGCTTTGCATGTGGTCCTCAGGAAAGAAGCAGTGGGAGAGAATAGGAAAAAAACACTTCCAGCAATGGCCGGAATTAATAATGGAACAATTAACTGGGCCAAATCCTGGCATCATTAATCAGGCAAGACTGCTGGGGGTCTCACTTGGCTGGATTCCACATCTTGGCAGCATCACTATAGAGTCCAAAGTAGGCTTGAACTCAATACATCAAGTGGCAGAAAAGTCATTTAACCAGAACAATATAATTAGCAGAAATCCGTGTTATAAGGATGCATTTTGCTTGTGTGTAACAGCTAATTGGTTTTTAACCTAGGTGAGAATAAGTTTGAGAAGCTTAATCTCCCCACTTTTACAAAGGATATCATAAAGGGGGTCTAATATAAAATTAAATAGTGAAGTTCATTTATTCCTGTTACCAGCGTGGAGCATAGGGACCCCTATGTATAGATTTCTATTTTAAGGAGAGAGAAACCTGGATTCACAAATGTTCCCAGAGTGCCTTTGGAGAGGTAACAGAGGAGTTTAAACCAGAAGCCAGCTCTATACTTGCAGCCACTTGCCCAGAAAAGAGGGACTATAAGCTGCAGTTTCCTCTTTTCTTATGGCATGGAAGTATAATTTTTAAAAACATTCACTCAGTAGCCAAGGACCAGACTTCTAAAGATTATTAGGCACCATATGATGCAAGTAACTTCCTACAGTAACTAAGCATCAAAGTGCTTTCAAACTTCCTCCTGGGTATCTTCAGATATATTAAAAATATATATCTAAAAGATTTTAAGGGTGATATAGGCACTGAAGGGTTGGAAGACTGGAATCTTTCCAGAGTTTTGAATCCCTAATAACCACTGCAGAAAGAATTTATGTTTTTAAAAATATGTCACTGTGGCACTGTCCTGCAACAGAGCTTGGAGGTTAACAACACCAATATTTCAGACAGCAACAAGCACAATATTAATGTCATAAGCAGCAATTAGTGTTAAAAGACAGCAAATCCTTCATGTAAAATAAATGCATGTCTGGCTGTGGGAACAGTAGGGCTAAAGAGCAATATTGCAATGACATGTGGTTATTTTTCCATTATTCTAGCTAGGTTTTACCACTGCCCACTGACTTTTTGCAAGTCATGATGAAGCAGAAATGGGAATAAAAATACTTTGAAAGCAGGAGTTAATAAATGTGCTTCAAAGGACATTGATAGCAAAATTTCTCTGTGCCAATTCCTTGTTTTCATTTATGCCATTAAGAAGAAACCAGTATGAAAAGGTGGGTTGTTTCATGGCATTCGAGAAAATGCTTTCTAACCAACTGGCTTATAAACTACAGTTCTATAGATTTCTAATATTTTATGCAGCCAAGTCACACATCCAAGTCACACGTGGTGACTCATTTTTTCCTAAGCAATACACCTAATTAATTCAAGGTATTTAGAATGAAAGGTAGCTATTAGACGAAGACTAAAATAAATGGCACTAAATGCAGCCTTACTGTTGATGGACACAGGGCATTCTGGTAACATCCCCTTCTCTGCTGTGCTGAAAGCTCCCCATGAATAAAGCTGAATTAATGAATGAAAGCTGTACCCTGATTAAAGAGCATCTGCCAATAGAGCTTGTCAGGATGATGCTGGAGGACCCCTAGGACAGCAAATACATTTTGTTTCACAGTTTTGATCTGGGTGGAGCATGTGAACATGTGTGTGGGTAGAAGGTATTCTGCAGCTCAGCCTTTGAGGCAATTCAATGCTTGGCTTCTCCCAGAAAAAAAAAAAAAAAAAAAAAGAGTTACAAAGCAAAGGGTGTGATTTTACAGCATTCACTCCTGTCTATTGTCTGCTCAGCTGGAGTCATGCATTCATTTATGATACATCATGAAACAGTCATCAGCCTTTTCTTTTTTATCATTACCTCAGCTCTATGTGGCATCAATAAATCCAATTCCCTGTCACAGATTGCAAGTGTATCAGTGCTTCATAGATGCCGAGCACAACAAATAGAAAATGCTGGGAAAGTAGTTGGTGATGTGATTAGCATCACAAACTGATGGGGTTAGAAGTTCATTTCTAGATGAATGTACACATTCTCACGGGTCTTATCATCTGTGATCTGGTGATCTCTCAAAAGCTGGATTTGGAATACAATTTACAGAATGTCTCAATTCTGAATGCAACACAAATGCAGGCACAGATGTTCCTATACAATTCCTAATTTGTGCTTTAGCTTAAAACCCAGAATTGAACAGGTCCTTATCAATTATGTGTCTGCACAGGTCCTTATCAATTATGTGTCCTCTCATGTGTCACACTCTCCTGCACAGTGCCCCTTGAAGTTCAAATCCAAAGTGCATCAGAGTACCAACCTGACCAGCATCCTGTCCTAGTCTTTTTGCCCTGTTTTATTGCTTTATCCATCTAGTTACACTTCCACTTGTGAATTACTGCATTATCAGGTTACTCTGTGTTCTGGTGGGATTTTAAAATAACAACAAATTTGATGCAAATAATTATTTCCTCCAGCCAGGAGGGCATTTGTGTGCTCTCAGTAGGACAGTAAGAGGGAGGAAGCTACCTGCTGAGTTAATGCTGTGGCTCTGAGTCTCCATTAACCTTCTAACTTCAGCCATTTTTCGTGATGAAATCATGAACTTCAAACCAAGCACACAGAAAAAGGAACATTTCTCCCCACTCTCACAGCTCTGAAGTATGACTGGAAATTCTGTTTTCGCACTTAAAAAAAAAAATTCCACCTTTGACCTAGGAATGAAAACTGCAGTTTGCAAAGCCAATGGAAATTGTTCAAGAAGTTTTGAGGATTTACAAGGGGGCTGGAGTTATTGGAAACATGCTCAGGCTGGCACCAGCTACCAGCAAACACTGTGAAAAATATTTTGGAAATATTTAGGGGAAAACAAACATGAATCCATATGCCCAAAATACATTTGGGCTTCTGTGTGTGGCTTCATGCCAACTAATGGGCACATGGAGAGGTGCAAACTTACTGCCAAGACACCAGCCAGAAACCTCCAGAGACACCAGAGCCCAAGGAATGTCCCTTGACACCTTATTTGTCTTTCTGAAAGGCATAACCAAGTGGAAGCAGTCATTTGGAATGGGCAGGAAAGCATCAGTTCTTACTCCAAGGACCTGTAGATATTCAGACAATAAAATAATCAAACCTCGTGTCTTTATTCACACCTGAGCTGGTCCACACAATGCTGGTGTCAGAGCTCTGAGCTGGTTCTGGTGACACCACAATGAAGGAGCCAAGCAGAGTCCTCAGGGGGCAGACAGGCTTCAGTGACCTCAAACCAGGCCTGTAATTCCAGGGAAGTCACACTGGTGAAATCCAGTGTACAAAATCTGAGCAGTTAATGTTGCATCAGTCGTGCCTGTGCTCAGTTCAGACACAATTCTTATCATTTGGATTAACAGACTGTTGATCTGTGCTGTGCCAGCTCCATACCAGGTACAGGTGAGGCAGGTGAGCCTCTGTTTCTGAAATGTCATTTTGCTTTTGACAGACATAAATACACTTCTGGATAGATAACCAGAGTTGTCAAATCTCACAGTACTTAATCACACAGTGTGAAAGGTTAAAACACTTAATCTCACATCAGCCTAATTGTTACTCAGTGTCTCTCAGTGCTTTGTCTGCATTTCTGGTTTTGTTTCTGTATCTTATTTTCTGTTCTGCTTTGAGCTGCTTCCCTCCTCTCCCATCCATTTACTCTTTGTCAGAAGCCCACCTGAAGGTGGGAAGCTCTTTTCCTCACACACACAAGGCACCTCTGTGGCTGCTGCTGGCACCAGCCACGCTGTGTGCTGACAGCAGGTCACAGTTTACAGAGACCTGTGTCTCCTTTTGTGCTGTCTGAGAGACCCTGCTCAGGGGAGCAGTCAGGAATAAAATAAAGAGAAGGGAAGAGTCACAAGCATGCAGTTTCAGTTACTGCAATCTCTTCCTCTCTGGCCTTTTACATTCCCTCACAATGCTGCAGAACACATTTCCTAGTTTATATCTTTGACTGGGCACATCTATGCGCTGTTCATTGCCCGTTCTCTGCCCACGACACTTCCATATGTGGTTTTAAGGACTTTCTTAAAAGTCCTAGGCTATTTCTTAGGCTATTCCCACCTTATCTATTGCTCCTCCTGACCCTTGAATCCTGCACTCCTGGTGCCAGTGTCACTAGGAAGGGGTGAAACACCTCAGGCCAGGAGGCTCTGCAGCCTGGCGCAGGCAGCAAAGGCAGCAGCTTTAATGGGACCTGCGACTGCCAGGAGTCCCCAGAGGAAGGGAGGGCACAGCCACAAGCAGGAAGCCCCTCTCAGCTGGGTACCCACCTCCAGAAAGGACAGCAGGACTCCTGGGTGAGCAAAGGCTGCTGAGGCAGTGCCCAGAGGGGCTCTCTGAGCTCCAGAGAGGGGCAGGAGCTCCAGCACCGCCTTTGCCTATTTCTGTGCATATCTCCATCCAACACCCTGACTTTCTGGAGGGCTGCTCTCAGCTCCCAGCTCCCTCTGCAGATCATTTCCTCAGGCCTTGGAACACATGAAGGCAATCTGCATCCTAACCTGGCTCTCAGGGTTTCCTTTTCCTTCCAAATAACAATTCTACAATTCGAAGGTGGGACTTGGCCAAGGAGCTCTGCAGATAAACAACTTCCATCTCTTTTTATTTTTGGCCAAAATAACTGTCCTCTTGGGAGGAAGAACACAGATGCCTAATGGCTCAAAGGAACTCAACTTTCAGTAGATTAAAGTAAAAGTGGCCTTTGAAAGTGGAAAAATTCACCCAGGGAAGGGACTTCAGCCTGAGAAGGGAGTGAGACCTCTCTGAGCACCCACTGAGAGGGATTTGCCTGCTGGGAACAGGGCCTAAGCAGAGGAACCTGGGGATGTGCTGACCCAGCAGACCGAGAGCACTGCTCCTTTTGAAAACCTCCCCACCTTTGCAGAAACCCCAAGGAAGGAATCTCTCTTCTGAAATTACTCTCAGCTGCCTCCCAGGGTGAATCCACCCACTGTGCAAGATCCTTCCTAGCCCTAGACTTCACCTGGGTGCATGTCTGCTGTGAAAAGCATTTCTAAAGATGGTCAGAAAAAAAGCTAGAACATAACTCTCCATCAAATACTGCTAACCTCTTCCAGGACTAAAACATTTCCTTGTTTGCCCAGGTTGCCCACAAAAATATTAAAAAGAACAGAGATACTTGAAATTCAAACAGAGAAATCTAAAATTAGCTACCAAACTTCAAGCAGGTATGTGTGTGACCTGTGTTTTATAACCCCAAAAACAAAGAGATTAATACCTCTGTTGACTTTGCCAGAAGCTGGCAATCCCTCATCCAGCTGGTGCATTATTCAGACATTGTGGTGATGGTTTGCAGCATGAAACAAGATGGATATGTGCACACCCTCTCTGCTCACAGCAATCCCTCGACTACATTAATCCTCCATTCCAAACAGGATTTACTTTTCATCATTTTATAAACAGGCTGAGTGGTGTTGAGGATGAAATGTCCGTCCACAGCAGGGAGTGAGGCCAGCAGCTGAAATTAAGAGGCCATTTCACACACTGAGCTTCAAATCATGGTCCAGAGCTGATGAAGAAGGCTCCATTTCCCTGTCCCTCAGCAGGACCACCTGCTCCCATCTCAAGAAATCTCACAGCCTGACTTTTTTGGTCAAATACTCATGGATTTCTAACGCAGAAACCTATGATGTCCAGGTGAACGCCCTTGAAATGGGGACGTTACACATTTTACAACACCAATGCATTTTTTTTTTTAAGACTACAGCATATTTTAAATAATTTCTAAGGATTTAGTATGATCAAGTACACTGGTAGATAAAGAGGATCCCTCCCATGTGTAGTGCCAATGGTGATACCATCTTTCATCCAATGAAAAACCAAGCAATATCCTTCTCTGTAGGGATCCATGGCTCACATAAACCTGATAAGATGGTACAACGGCTATTTTAAGACATTTTAACAGAAAATATGCCTTTACTTCTCATAATCATAAGCTTCCAGATCCTCTGGCTGATCCACATTAAAAAAAAAACAACTTTAAGAATCCCAGTGGCACTGTTTGCAAGCTGCTCAATCTCATCACTGATTACATCCAGTTAGATTTCATTTCAGAAACAACCTTGGTGAAGTAAAAAAAAAATTGAACAAACGTAAAACTACTGCAACTAGGAAGAGTTTTAGAGCCTGATTCTCCAAAAAAAGTATTCTATCAGATCATTTAAAAGGAAGGTGATACAGTACTTCCTTGTAGTAGCATTTATTATTTGTTTAACTAAAGGTCAGCAAAAATAATAAAAAATCTGTTGTCCCAGTGACTACAAAGGCAGATTTCAGGCCTGGGAATCTGCTCCACTTTAGAAGAAATAAATTCATGTCAACAACCAGCACATTTTGCCAAACAGTTCTTTCACTTCTCCCACCTCTCTCTGGGTTGAAGGCTGTTGGTGAAACCCTCTTGCCCCATAACTCCAGCGTGCAGATTCCTTGTTTTCCTAACACCTTCACACAAATGGTCTTCCACTTCTGGCACCTCTCAGCCTTTTTTTTTTTATCCTGTAGACACTGAGTGTGGGAAACACTGCTTATTTCTCAACAGCTCAGTGACAAGCAAGAGAACAGGTTGAAACCTGGAGCCCACCCACCCTGAAAACCTTCCTCCCAGCACCTGCTTCTGATGGAGATTCCATGACAGCACCATTCCCCAACTATCCTGTGCTCATCCCAAAGCTAGGGTTATCACATCTGCAGCAGCCCCTTTGGTACTCCTTTTAGTTTTGAGAAATCTTAGCTTTGCCCATCTCCTGAGAGCTGAGGAAATGTGTATTTCTCCACTAAGAGCCCCCTCCACTCCCTGTTTATTCGAGGACATTTTCTCCCATAGTGCCTTATCTTTGCTATTGTTTCATGGTCTAATTACTTCCCTTCTGAGAACCTAATTTAATTTATCTCCTTGGAGTCAGGCAGGATCATATCAAATATGTAAACTCAGCTGGGCATGACATCCATACAAACAACGGCTCCTCCTGCACACAGTTCTGCCCTATCACAAGCAACCCCACTTAGAAAAGGAAAAGAACATTTGTGAAAGTCACCATTTATTGCCATTATTGCAGCAATCTTGTACTGTGCAAACTCAAGCTACTGCTAGCCAAAGCATGCTGCAGTTTCCTCTGAGGAAACTAAAATATTTTCGGATGAGGAATAAATAATCAGCTTGGAAAGCCCTGAACAAAGAAGCCTCTGACTGAATTCTAATGGAAGGAAATGGTTTAAACAAGTGTTTGTTTTCTGAATGTTAACAGGTTTCTGCTGGTGATCTCTACTGATCCATACAGTGCAGTATAGCTGTAAATGGCTTTTTTCCCCCCACCTTCTCTGCTCTTTATATTCCTGTGCTCTTTGCTGGGCATCTGTCTAGGTTGGTGCCTCAAGTGTTGCTGGGTTTGGACCATTCCTGGATGTGTTGCCAGGATGTTGTGGCTGCAGTCAGCAGTGACTTTCCACATGTTTTGTTAAAACATGCAAGAACAAATCAGATGACCTGGACTTCAAATGAAATCTTTATTCTCTCTCTGTTACTAGTATGGGCTGTGGAGATCTTGTATGTTGGGGTGTTTTCTAATGTTGCTTTCTCCAGGCAGGTTTTTAGTTTTCTCTCAGAGTGTGAGGAAGAGGGGTTTATGTACCCAAAATGCAGAACAGAAGTGACTGAACAGGTCCATACAAATAGAAGGAAAACGGCCTTAACCTAGATAACTAGAAGGAAATTTCATTTATTTATATAGCCAACTTTTGACTAAATTGTTTCAGATTTTTTTTTTTTAATGAAAGCATAAAGAGCATTTGGGAAATTCTTAAGAGACGCTTCATAAATAATACAGAGTAATTGTAGTCATAATCTCAAACAGGCTGAATGGGAGATCTTCTAACTCAACTAGTCAACACACGGAGTAAAAAAACCAAAAACACATGGAGTAAAAAAAAAAAGTGATCTCAAATTGAAGCTGCTGTTGTTATTATCCCCCACAGAGGAAAGCAGAGAATGCTGCTGCCCAGAGCCTGTAACTCACTCAGCATCACATGGTAAAGGTAGGGGAGGGCAGCTTCAGAAGAACACACACAAGTGTTTAGCAAATGCCAACTTGTCTAGTGGTCTGCCTCTGAAACCAGATTGGCTTCACTTCCATCTCACACTGCAGAAATCAAAACAGCCTATTTGAAAATAAATATGTCATCTTTGAGGCCAATTAAATTTTGTAAGCTGTGACCAGGGGAAGGAGAGAGGATCAGAAGTTTCATAATTAAAGCTGACTGCAATCTAAATTACGAAGAGATTTTGGCTTGTCTTGATTGCACATTCCCCAAGATAAAACTCTAATGACTGCCTGATCTGGATCTCCCTCTGTACCTCATGGGTGGTTGTCAGGATGCTGTTACAATCCCTCCTGCAGAGATGGGCTGCTCCAATTTAGGCTGTAGTGCCTCCTGTTTTTACCTTGACAGGAGAGCCCTGTTCAATCCCCAGATGACATTACAAGTGCTCACCTGCTAAAATACGCATGGGAAAAAGGAAATAATAAAAGCAAAAATCATAAAGCAGAGGCCAACTGATGAGCAAAACACCATTTTTGCAATTTGGGCAGACACTGATCCCTGAGATAAGGATCTTTCCTAGGAAATATCACACCCAAGGTCTTACTAAATTCAGGGCAAGCAAAGCAGCATGCCAAGTATAAAGACAAGTTGTTACAATTTCAGGACATTTTTTTCATGCCAGCGCCAGTTTAACATGTGTCCCACCCTATAAAATTATTTTCTATTGCTTCCTCCTATATGACACCACCTTTAAAACAGCAATTAGAGGACGTGTTTGTTTAGAGGAACGCAAATTACTGCCTTGCTTCAGGGCCTGCTTAGCATGTCAAGTTATCCTGGAACCAGAATAAAATCATCAGTGAAAAATAAATATTCTGTGTAGAGTTTCATACAGAATGTAACACCTCCCTCCAAGGTGCTCATGCATCATTTAGCGCTTAACACATTCCCAAGAAGCGGGAAATAACTCAGACAACCATCAGCACTTAACCATTTAAGGGCAGGCCTCCTGCTGCAGTGATTGTCTTGAGCAAGGTGGGACTGTTTCCAGTTCCCAGAAAGGAAACAAAAAGACTTGGTGTCCCCACCTTGACTCCATGTGAGCATATTTGCCTTGCCCATCTGAGCAAAGAGCTCACAAGGAACTGGGCTCAGAGCCTGATTTCATTCCCACCGTGGGTCGATCAAACATCTGTGTGCAGCATCTCACCACAGCATTTCAGCCTGCGCTGGTCTTCTGCTCCCTAGAGCATCCAAGAACAGGTTTTAGTACTAATCTAAGGAATTCATACACTGAGTTAAGCTTATCCTATCCCTGGGAGCATCTGCTTTTCTACCAGACTCAGTTGTTTCAGCAATTGCAGTTGGACACAGAAGGTTTGGCAGGTACAAGAAGAAACAAAGAGGATCTCAATGGCTGACCCAGCACTCTAAAAGAGCTTTCTGCAGGTGAGCAGGAGGACACACAGCATGTGTTTGGGCAAAGTAATGGGGTTTCCTATAGGAATTACTACTAAAGCATGTTAGTCCAGGGTGGGCCCTCAATCACCACCACAATCCAAAAGATTTCTAGCAATATCTGTGTTGTTGCCACCATGGGATTTGCTAAAAGACCTGCTTCTTCATCTATGCTTTTCTCATAGACATTAGTAAAACACTTCCATCTCTTCACTGTCAGAGAAGGATTTTTTTGTACATCATTGTTTGCAGTGTTGCAGACACAGTGCCAAGATACCATGGTGAGAGATAACTATGAACTATGATGCTAAAGAGACTCCTTTGAGGCTAAGAAATGCACACACAAATGGGTTTAGAATATGGTCCACACCACAATGCCCATGATGTCACAGAATCCTAGAATCATTACGGAAAAGACCTCTAGGATCACCAAATCCAACTATCAGCCATGTTCACCACTAACCCATGTCCTCAAGTCCCATATTTTTATGGTTTTGAACACTTCCAGGGATGGTGATATTGCAATGACATTGCTTGTGGCTTTTCAGTTTATAGTAGACAATCAGCTGCGTGGGGAACACCATTAGCTCCAACAAAGGCATGCAAAAATACTGGAGTTCTTCATGGGACAACACACCCAATCCTACTGAAATAATCTGGGTTAGAGAAGAATTGCCAGCCAGAGCCTGGGAAAGAAGGTGTTAAGGTAACTGGTGGGCAGAGACAGCTGTGAAATGCGCTTAGCCTCTCCTAAATCAGAAATACCACAGGCAGATTACAGAAATCACAGTGTTGTCTCCTCAGTGGAGGATGTCTCCTCAGGGCTTTCTTTTCAAGCAGACCGAGGCACGGTAAAGGTCAGTACCATTTACAGACAAATCTATTTTGTAACACATGGAGCCCACCGTGCCTCACACGCAAACCTCACTGCCTTGGAGCCACACAGATCCTCCTGGGCATCTCCCTGCAGAGCAGCAGGACAGGAGGAGCTCAGTCCAGCAGCAGATTTGCCATCCCTGCATCCTGCACACGTGGCAAAACAGCCCTGGTGGTACAGACACCTGAGCCCCCACTGTTCCATTGATCCCTGTTTGAATTTGTTTTGATTCAGGCAATAAACACTGGGGAGGTCCAAGCTCTTGTGCAAATCTTCCTTCAGCCATGACCACAGCCTTACTTCTGGCCATGAGTCTCAAACATATGGAGGCATCTCTGACAACATTTGGAAATGGCTTCCTTGCATGCAAGGATGATCTGGCACGTCCCTTTCACTTGACTGTTTAGAGCTTACCTGCAAAACTCCTCTATGAAATACTAAAGGCAAATTTGAACATGCTATAAGTATGCAAGGGTTCACAGTTCCCATTCAAATCCTTGGCATTTGTGATCACTTTCAGATTTTTTTCTATTTTAAGTGAGAAGTGCAAAAATATGCAACAGGAATTAACTGTTTGGGAACCTCTTCAGCATCCAAGTTGGAGAAAGTGTTTGCTTGAATCTTATCTTGCTCCATTCCTTCTCCATTCCCACTTTCTCCTGGATTACTCAATCTCAAAAGCATCCATGTATCTTAAATATATTTTCTGTTTAGAGTGATGTGTGAGTCTTGTGCCTCCAAGGGAAGGGGGATTACCACAGCTGTAATGATCCCAAGCAAAGAGCATTTCTGGTCTGTTACAGGTCAATAACTCCTATTAGCAGAGCTATGGAAAAGCTTCTGGTCCCACCACAGCAGACTCAATGCAGCTTCTTTGATCAGCAGTACAATTCTTCACCATTATCAAAAGCAAAGAGGAGAAAATGTGAGGAGAATTGTTTACAAAACAGCAAGACCAGCTGCTCACGATGTTTCACTTTATTTTTAATGCAGGGAGAAGCACAGCACTGCAAAGCAGTTTTCAACTCACTGCTTTCTCCCAGCAATACTTTTGGCTTTCTACAACAGTGCCAAGTGCTGATATTTATATAACTCAGAAATGGTTATGATTTTTCTTCAAAAATGTTATTGCAGTGTGGCTATGCCATCACCCAACCAACCCTGATACACGTATGGCTCCAGGAGGAGTCTTGGAGAAGAGATGGTCTTTCAGGACCCTCAAATGAAAAGTTTAGTCTGGAATAGGCTCAGAAATATAAAATAAAATTCTGAGCTTCTTCCTCCACTTTGGAGAAGGGAAACCATGGCCAGGACCAAGCACAAAACCACAGACACCAACTCAGTGGCACCAAATCCCTTAACACCATCATCTTCTTCTTTCACATCCCTTAACACCATCTTCTCTCTTGTAGAGTGGCCCCAGCACAGGAATGGGCAAGGACTGGCTGAGACCCCTGTGAGGCCAATTAAAAGTGATGTGAGCTCAAATACTTACTTGAAAAGAAAAGTAAATATATAGGGATTTCCTGAAAACCATATCCAGTACTAACTCCTCCACAATGGTATTGCCATGGAGGGGCTTTAACATGCCACAGTTAGCTTCTGCTTTCTCCTGTTATTTTATTTGGAAGGGTTTTTTCATTCCTCCACACTTCAGCATTGTGGTTTCCACCCAGGGGTGTCCAGACCCTTGGGAATCTGTGGGATTCACAGGGTCTATAAAGGATAACTAAAAAAGTAAATCCATCATTCAGGAGTTTCAAATTAAATTGCCGTGGAGGAGCTGATTCTGCTACTGGAAAAAAATTAAGTACCTGCCTATTCAAATGGCTGAAAACCATTATTATAAAGCCATTTCCAGAATAAGCTCTTGGGCTTTTGCTCTTTCATTTTCCTAAAAACAAGACACAAATCACCCACAGCAATCAGAGCACTGATTCCCCCAGCAAAACCCCTCCTTTTGCCCCATTTCCATATATTTCATGTCCTTGGCTATGTGTCCCTGCTGTGTCTCACCCACACAACATCAGTGTGCTCCTAAAATCTACCCCTCAGTTAACCAAAACTTACAAGTGGAATAAATGGATTTAAAAAATGAAGACAAAATCTGGATTATCACCAGGAATTATTGCCAAATTGAGCCCTCTTTTCAGGATTATCCCACTCTAAAAATGTTTTTTTTTTTCTCCTGCCATGCTCCCCGTAAATCACTGCATGCCATAGGAGCACATCCACTTACAGTGTAGGCATGAGAAATGTCCAAAATATTCTCCAAGCACCCAAGGGTGTCCACAAAGAAGAACCCTGCCCTCAATTCTGCATAGCAAAAACAGGGATTCCACAAGATAAGGACCTATATAGGCAGAATATTAAAGAAACATGAGATATATTGATATATATATCAATATATTTAATATATTATTGAGAAATATATTGAGAATCCACAAGTAAATAGAATCTAAACCCAGACAAGTTCCCAGGAAAATGAGAATAATAGAGTATTTTTGGAAGGAGTATACGGGGTGCCTTTGCAGTTCTAGGGTAGAAGCAGGAGACTCCCATGAAGCCTGGTTATCTTTCTAACCACGAGTCAAATCCAGTTACCAAGATCTATGTAGCATAAACAGATGAAATGAGACAGCCCACTTGCTGCAGTGGGTCAGATCAGGTGAGTGAGCTTCTCCTTCCAGACTCAAACACAGTTTAAAGGTGCTGAAACACAAAGTGCAGTTCAAAATGAGCCTGAATGTTTAGGCAGTTTGGGTACTGTTTTTTTCCTTGAAAAAGGCCTGTTGCTTTTTCACAAGACAGTCTTAAAGAGGTTTCCAAGATGGTTCAAGGTCCAGATCAGCACTGAGCTGAGTGCTCCCTCTCAGGACTGACATTTCTTGGTATGTTGTTCGGGACTGGGGGGACTGTGATGGATCACCCATGACCTGAGAACAGTCATCTCCCACATGGATGCTGTAGGCAAAATCATGACACAGGAAATTATATAGCTGACTAATAAAATCCATGAGGTCTTCTAATGTCCCCTAGATAGGGGATTTCAGTGGGATCCAGATCCCTGCCCTGGTGCAGATACTTTTAAAAATGTCACTCAAGTATGCTTAAGATACAGACATGACAATGTCAACACATCTCTCAAACCTGTAAGATTTCCCTGTGTGTAAACTCATGCAAAGCACAACCCTCTACACTTGCTGGCATTCTCTTTCTGTTATTTACTGAATCCTCCCCAAACCATCCCACTGATAAGTTTACCTGTATCAGCTGCTCTAGGAGTATATACAGCACTAAAATCAAACAAATCTAATTATGTTAAAATAAAACGGTGTAGGTGTTCCAGCTTGAATAGTCATTTAATGCTCAACTATGGGGAAAGAAATACAGTGAAAGACTGCCAGAAATACTGACATCAATCTTCCATTTCAAGAGCAATTCAGAGTGATTCCAAATATAGTTGGTCCTATTAAGAAAACAGCTCTTGGATAAGAGCGCAAACTACGTCATCATAAGAAAGAAAATCAGAAACATATGCTTCCAATGGTAGGAGGAATTTTAAACAAAGTCAGCAATTCAGCACCCTCATAGTAAAATCAGAGAAAAGAGGGGAGAAAATCTCTACATGCCAACCCAACCCTTTCAGGGTGAAATTTGGTGATGAACTCTTGTCTGGTCTTTCAGTTTCTCGAAGGAAAAACAACTTATTGACACCAGCAGGAGCAAGCCCCACTACGTAAGACACAGACCACGTTCCCCATCCTCTCACAGGAGCAACCCTTGGGATTCCCTTGTCCCAGTTTTGTGGCTACATGGAGGGAGGAGAGGGGACATGGCCAGTCCCTGGCAAATCCTCTCTCTGCAGGCTGAAGTTTGGCCTCAGCCACAGCAGCTGAAATCGGCAGCAGCGCCACAGAGCACCCACTGTTCCCAGAACCAACCCAGAGATGGCACAGAGCTCTCAGTGGGAGAGCCAGGACCCTGCGTGGGCTCAGCCGTGCCTCAGTAAGGAGGACATGAAAAGGAACAGCCACCTTTGGAACAGTAAATCCCCACGTGGCTGTGCCCCTTTCCTTGGATAAGGTATCAGTCAGGAGGCACTGAGGGAGAGGGAAGGAGGCTGCGCAGCACATCTGCTGTGTGCAAAGCCCTGAGCCCACACTGCACCGCCACACCAGACAAAGCCCTGCAATCCACATGGGTGACCTCAGCTCCAGCTTTCTTTCCCCTTTTTGTTTTGGGCCAAGATTCTCAAGGGAGCCTCGAGGAGTCATGTAACCAAGTTCAACGACTTTGAATTTTCCTATTGACCAGAATAGCATGAGATCACATTACCCATGTCTATTTGTTAATGACGAGTGCTCGTTTAGCCATGCTGCTGCTCCATGGCTGGGACGTGTGTGTTGGACACCATAAATGGCAAGGATGATTCCTTCAAGACATAAGCACTGTGGGGCACACAGGAGTTTCACTCAACTGCAATTTTCTCAGGATCACACAAAAAACACAGCAGGAAAAGTTTCAAAGTTCATGGAAATTTTCTGCTTCCCTCCCACCAGCCCTGTAGTAAATATAAATCAGCCAGCCATTACTATTGCTGTAACATAGAAAGGGGAGAACTGGCATTTCAATATAAATGCTGCATCTTTTTGGATCATGTCATATCCCTATATCTGTTGTGGTTTGCATAAGAGAGTTTAAAACACTGAAAAAGTCCTTTCCTCTTTCTTTTCAGCCAGAAATCCCCCATTATCCTCTTCAAGAGCAAAGCTGTGAACAGCCGCTGTTTTCTCTTCTAATTATCGATTTTACAGCAGACATGGGAGTGACCAGATTGCTTTGGTCAGGAGAGAGGCTTCTTGACAAAACATATTATGCCAAATACTGCTGCTGCATGAGAATTCCTCTGCTTTTGGTGGAAGGGAAAAAAGATTAAATAGCTGATAAACAGCCCCATGCCAATGTGGACTTTTCAAATGAGTATTTCAGCACGAGGACTTTTCAAACCACTGTTTCAGCACAAGGACTTTTCAAATCAGTATTTCAGCACAAGTTAACTATTTCACTCAGAGCCCAGTCCAGCACTGAATCCATTCCAGGGGCCTGCAGGGAATGGCTGCTTAGCTGTAAAAATATGCATGTGTGAGTCCAAAAAGGTCACAGTTTAATCCCTGGTGCATCAGCCAAGACAGGAGATATCACAAAGGTATGAAGATATTTGAAGCAGGTTGTTATTTTATTTGGTGGGAACCAAACAGATTATATATAGAAATTTGGGCTAATCTCAGAAGGCAACACTGGTGGTGTGCAGAAATGTATCTGGCACAGTTCACTGCTACTTATTTGACAGTCGGTTGTTTTGGTACCATATAGACCTGTAATACATTTTAGATTATTTGCAAAAGCTTCCTACCAATATCCCTTCTCAAAGTTATTGAACAAACTATCAAATAAAAAAGATTCTGCTATTTATATGTTTAAGTGATTTCAAAGGAGAACATATTAAACCAAAGAATGCTTGAATTCAGCTATGTCTACTTTCCTGGACAAAAAAGTCAAGGAGGCAAAAGTATTCCTGTTTAATGTAATGCTCCATAATCTTCATTTTATGAAATAGCTGGCAGAGTAAAAGCTGGCTGTCACCTATCCTTAGGGAAATGATTTCATAGTCCACTTACTGATATAAATTGTCAGTATTAAAACTAATCCAAAGGTTTCTGCACTTAGAGAGATTTAAGACCTGGGCAGTATAGCCAGGTGCCTCTGATAGCCAGAGATGTAGAAACATGGATGCAAGCAAGGAAAATGTCAGGCTTTATTTTGAAAACTGATTTGACCAGTAGGCTTAAAGTCCTATAGTTGCAGAAGCACAACCCCTTACTAAGGACACTCTTAATTCAGGATAAAAAGGATGTGTTCTGATTAAGCCAATGCCTTATGAATGTAAAACACAGGTAAAAAAATAGAACTTCTGATTTAAAAAATATAATCAATGTTTAATATGGAATAAAATTATCATCAGCATATCCTTGGTCAAACTGACCACCAGGGCAGCCCCCAGACTAAAGAGTGTTTTATATTTCTGCCTTTGTTAAAAGACAAGTTCTGTACATACAGATTTTTTTTTACTTTTTTTTTTCCCTTAAAAACTCTCCCTGAACACAAACAAGGTGTTGTATGAGTAAGCATTGCAAGAAAAAAATCAATGTGTATCACAGTTGACAGTTGCAGGCTTAGTTGGTCAAACAGCAATTAATTTATGCAGCTGTCAGATCAGGATATTTTGGATATGTTCCAAACACAGAGGTTGCTGTCAGGTTTAACCTGATGCAGCAGAACGTGGGACAGAGTACAAATATTTCCCCATTTTATTATAGTCAGAACCAGCTCCCTTCTGCCAAACTCTGCTCTAAGACACCTAGAAGTGTTACCTTAATGAGACACAAAATTTAATCGTGATTCATCTTCAATAAATGAAAGCAGGAGGTGTAAGTTGCCAACAGAGTTGTTTTAAATTCACACTGGAGTCTCAGAAAAACCTGCCCACTGATAACATTACTGTCTCATTTCATACAATGAAGGCCAAAAATACAGCAATTTGTGTTTTAAAAGCATTTTAATATGCAACTAAGGGCAAAAAACTGCTTTGGACAAGGAGTACTCCAGTAAACTGTCATTTCTGATAAGATTTCTGTTTCTACCTTCTTGAACTGACACTTTTGGAATACTTGTTTATCCTCCCTGTACATTCTGATCCACTTAGAAATGCATATTTGATGATTTCATATCAAGTGAGGTTTGAGCTTAGATGCAGATGTGTACCTGGAGGATGCTTCCAGCTGGCCAGATGATTCTTACCTTGCATTTACTTGTTCTCTTTATGCAGTGCTTCACAAATTATAACTCTCCTTCACCACTCCAATAGTCCAGTGTTTTATGAGTTACTGATGTGGATTTTAATAGCATGAAAGTGAAATAAAGGACTATCCATGGAGTTGCTTGGACTATGCAACCAAAAACTTACCCATCACCAAAATATGGTCACTCTGAGGTTAGAAACCAACTGGTGCCAGCAGCACATCACAACAGCTTATTACCAAACACTGAATTCTTCCAGTTCATGTTTCAAGAAAAACATAAGAGAATAGAGGCAAAATGCAATAGGTTGATAATATTTAAACAATCTTCACTTCCCTAATGTCATGAGACATTTAAACAGATTTTGTATTTCTTCCAAATGAAGAAATTACTTCCATGGAAAAAAAATCAAAACCCTTCTTTTTGGACAAAACATTCCAGATTACCTATAAAGAACTTTGGGAGAAAAAACAGAAGATGAAGTACTTTGCCTAATGAAGCCACCTAGGAGTACATTGAGTACATCCTCAGCTGCTTTTATGCACCAAGACATCCTTGAAGCTTTGAACTGCAACCACTGGAGAAAATGCTGTCCCTACTACCAAAGCCATGTGCTTGCAAATGAGGTAACTCTTGGGTTTAAATCTGTGGGTGAACAGACCTCATGAATCCAGATTTGAAGCTGAGTCATCAAACTTACTGATCTTGTTGAAAAGGCTTTATGCATCTTAGTAAGTCTTTCCTTTTAGGTAACCGACAAGGCAATATAATGAGACATTTGTACCACTGAAATATAATCATAACCATCTTCCTGAGAATTAGATATTGGAAAATAGATTCTCCTTCTTCAGCTAGGAGCTCTGAGAGGACCCTGGCTTTGTTATTCCACCAGTGCAAGGGAAGTGATCACAGCACCAGTCCTGCCACAGTTCAGGAAGCATTTAGACAATGCATTTCTCAAGCACCTGGTGTGACTCTTGGGGTGTCCTGCCAGGAGCTGGACTCAATGATCCCTGAGGGTTCCCTTCCAAGTCAGCATATTCTGTGATTCTGTGTGGCACAGAAGCAGACACCAACTAAAGCTGACATTCTAAATTAAAATCATTCTGCTAATTTGGACCCTTCTTAGAACTCTTTCAGAAATCAGCAGTTACTTCCTTGAATTATTTTAAAAGTTGGACCACAGAGTGACAATGTGCTTCCATGTCCTCCTTCTAACATGGATATGACATTTTTTGAGATGAGTCAAGGCATGGGGTGACCTTGGATGACAGCAGTTATACCAGGGAGATCTGGTAAACCACCACCACCACCCAGGAGAGAGAACAGCTGTGTCACCATCCAGCAATTACAGTGAAATGACTTATCACTCTGGAACCTCCTTGGAGGAGCACAGCACTGGGTGTGCAGGTGTGAGGTCAGGCTGAGACACAGAAATGCCACACACCATCCCTGAAGCCTCACCCAGCACCCTGCACCTGCATGGAACTGTGCAAGACCAGAAAAGATACAAAGGATCCTGTGGTTACCACTTCAGAGGGGATTTTTCTCTTCCACTTAATGTATTTTAAGGATTTTTTAAGATGCCTCGATCTGTTTCTCAATATCTGCTTACATCTAATCAAGCATGAAATGCAATCCAGGCAGCCCTGGCTGCAAGTCTCCCCCTGCAAAGTTTCCAGCATCTTAGTGATGAAGAATGGTGTCAGCTTTGTTTCAGGTTTCACATTTTTATTCACTGGGATGAATTCTTTGCAGCAAAACTATTTGCTTAACATAGAGCCAAGTGTGAGTGCCAAGGCAGAGCTGCCCTATGCCATACCCACATTTAAAGGGTCAGATTCCCCTTTGCCTGAAACCAGAGAAGGGCAATTCATCCAGTGTGCATCTCCTTGATCCAGGAGATGACCTCATGGTTTAGGCTGATGTCAGCCTCCAGGCATGCCCAACTGTCCCCCTACCCTGAGTTTTGTAGCTCCTGGCTCCTTTCCAGCCTGCCTGCCTCCCTGGCAGGGATTTCTGCAGGAATGCACAGCTGGAAGGGAGGCTCCACAGGCAGGCACTGGGGGTCCCCCCAAGCACCCAGAACAGCCCAAAAGATCTATGGGGGCAGTGATGAAGCAAATCCATGCATGATGCCAACAAATATATTCTTGGAAGGGCCCTACCCTGCCACCACTGACATCAACATCATGAATGGTACCACAGGGTATCCCACTCCAGCTGGTGGCTGTGTGTCTGAGCACCCTGAGCCATCCCTGGGGATGCAGGGCCCCACTGAGGAGCAGGTTTTTGGGATGTCCTGGATTTGCAGTTGGCAGGGCTTGGAGCATGGCAGCACAGGGAGAGCAGAGTCAGCCTTCTGTCACCCCAGAGCAACTGCAGTGGCATGAGCAAGCCAGGTTTTAACAAGTAAATCTACATAAAAGCTTTCTCAGAGAGTGATTACTTAATATAACAACCAGCTGTCTCTTCAATTCTTGCTGAGGCAGCCGATCTTCTCACCATTATTCACAGAGGAGAAAAAACAGGGGAAAAAATAAAAAAAAAAAGCAGCAAGGCTGTTTTGTCTGTAGAATAAGCAAAGCACCAGAGAAATTATGATACCTGACAGACAGAGATGTCAAGTGTTTTTTTTTTTTGTTGTTGTTGTTTTTCATTTCTTAATCATCTATCCATTTCTTGACAGGAAAAAAGAGCTCTTACTGCTGGGGTGCCAAGAGGTAATTAGTGATTAACCCCTTAAGGGTCAATCCCACAGCTTTTTGTACCTCAGCTACACAGTCTAATTACCATCACTTTTATGTTAACACTTATCCACACAGGATCTGAATGCTCAGCTGGCCCTGTACTCTGCTCTGCAGCCTTGGTCAGAAAAACAATTACCACAGGAAAACATCAATGGGCACCAGGAGAGCCTCCAGGCTGGGAAAGTGGAGTTTGGGACCACCCAGGCCTGCAAGGGCTCTACTTTTTGACCTGAACACAATCATGGCTTGAATAGATGGGTTTGTCCCCCAGAGTCAATCAGGAACATGCATCTGAATTAATTAAATGCCTGAATTTATGTTAGGGCACATTAAACTTCTGCATGGCCAATTTTATTCAGAATTAATGTAGCCTTTGATTCAGAGTTAAATTGCACAGAAGAGTTTAATAAGAGGTAACTAATGGGTTTCAAAACTAAATTTGGATTCCTCTTCCTGGAGGCCATGGAGTCAGCTCTGGAGGGCTGGGGCTTAACAGAGATAAGAATCTGGGACAGAGAGGTTTTACAAGAAGTTTGTCAATGGGCTGCTGAAAAGGAGCAAAGAGGTACAATTTTTTTAATTACCCCTGCAGCCTTCATGTAAATCTTGAGAAGGGTGATTTTTCCACATTTGTTATCTTTAACATGAGGAGCAGCACTGCCTCTTGGCACGGAGCAAGGGGCTCCTTTGACCATCATCTGATTTATGGGAGAGCAGGAGCTCCCACAATTCCACCCACATCAGGAAAACTTTTCATTGCTGTTTTTTATTTCATTTTATTTTTGGGTATAGCCCTGACCTCGCAGGCTTT
This sequence comes from Calcarius lapponicus, assembly GCA_039654755.1. Lineage (NCBI taxonomy): Eukaryota > Metazoa > Chordata > Aves > Passeriformes > Fringillidae > Calcarius > Calcarius lapponicus. Next base: position 12,849,908 of record CM077463.1, read on the forward strand.
GCAGGAGGACACCTCCCCTCCTCTCTCCCTGCTCTTCATCCCAGCAGCAGCTCCTGGTTGTAGGTGCAGGCATATGAGGAGTGAGGCAGTGCCTGGGCATGAATCACTGCCTGAACATCCTGTCTCCTGAGGAAAAGGGGATGGAAAGCACTGGCAGAAGTTTAGCTGACCTGTTAGGAACAGTTCACTCTCTTTAAGAGGAAAAAAAGCCTCAGACCTCGGTAAGGCATGGATTTGATTTGTAATAAGGAATTTAATGATGCCTCTTCCACAGGATCTAGGATAGTAAAGAGGTGGCTGAGAAGGTTGGAGATACCTAAATAGCTTAGAAATTATTTTTAAAATTCCTGTTCAGCAGAAACTAGTTAAAGCAGAGTGTGATTTGCTATCTAGACAGTATTGCTTAACAAGACACATGTGCACATTACTGCCATTAAGCAATCAATAAACCTGGGTGCAGGGCTACACACAGTTTATTGTTCATCCTCTTGCTTTGCTCTGACTCAGCACTGAGTCTGTACAATTGGGCAGGTATTACCCAGGCAGCAGAGAATTTCTTGTGATAAATAGTGGTGTAGCCAAAGGAAAAAAAAACCAAAACAGAACCAGCCTTACAAGGAAATCAGGCATGTTTTTATCTATCTAGCCTATAAGCTTTTTTTTTTTCCTCTTTAACTAGAACCTCAGACTGCTGTTTCTCTGCAGTCCCACTCTTTGCACTCTGCAGTGCCTTCAAGAACCCGTCTAGCAGAGGACTCCTCCTCCAGCGTGTTCACACCTGCACAATTACCATAAGTGGAAGAAATTTCCTCTATTCTACAGCAAACAATGGAAAGGATTGCATTTCTCTTTCTGCTCTAAACCAGAACACAGTTGCTTTCAGGGCAGGTTATGAAACTCCCCACATCTCATTCAGAAAAAGGCTGTGTCACACAGAAGGGACTCTGTGCTGCTGTCCCCCACTGCCAGTTAATGCAGCTGTGACAGTCCCATCCTAGAGATCCCATATTCTTCCTTAAACACATTCTAAGCATGTTTTCCACATGTTCTAATTGAAGATAAAAAGAAAACTCCCCTCTTGATGTGGTACCAAACACAGTGGGACTCTCACCCTTCTCTGAAACATCCAAGCAAGGGGAGCTCAGCCTCCTCACCAATTTCACTGAACTCATTACTGCCTGAAATTAGGCACATGCTTAAATGCTTTGTCAGGCTCCTGGATTCACTGCAGACTCAGTCTCTCCCAGCAAGCTCCTTCCCACTCTGTCCCCCACCCATCCTTGTCTTCAGGGAATGTTGCCATGGATTTCCACGGGACACGAGAGTCCATATTGGAAGAGCCCCGTTAAGGTTGCTAGGCGTAAATATTGACTTAACGGCTCTTCCGCCTTTTTTCTTTTTTAAGAACAGATTTGTTGGCCATGGCTGGAAAAATAGAATTATGGAGTATGCATGATTCACTCTGGCACTCACACAAACATGCAGATCAGCTGGCTGGCAGCTCCTCTGTTCGCAGAGCATCGCTCCTGAAATGTGTCATTTTGTTTTGGCAGCCCGAGCGTCCAAGCCCACAGACAGAGAGATAAAATCTCCTACCTTCCATGGACCTCACATGGGAGTCACTGACCTTATGCTGCACTGAGTATTGGATTAATGCTCCCAACAGCTTTTTAGTCCAGACACACAGAAGGACTGACAGAAGTTTTGGTTTCACACTAAGAGCCCGGCCCAGAAACCTCCCCTCTCACATCCACTCTGCTGACACAAGAGAGGACAGGAAAGCAACTCCAGGTAAAACTGTTTATTCCAAAGTATTTTCAATAAGGGCTGTTTCACAGCCAATAAATATTGATACAGCCAATAATTCTTGTGACAGAAGGAAAGTAGCAGAGGTGAGAGGGGACCCAAAGCTTTTGGTCACTGGATTCATGTTTTCATCACCAGCACTCCGTGCTCAGACTTTTAGTCCTGACTGCAAAAAATGCTCCTCTAAACATTACTTAACACACAGTATCATTCAAACCCTCTCCCATATTGATTCTGCCAAATTTGAATGATTTGGCAAGGCTGGCAGGGGAATGAACCTTCACCAGAGATGACTGGGGGTACAAAGTATGTGGGACACTGTGGGCATTGATCCTGGACATGCCAGCACAATCTCTGACTGTTCCTAAACACCACATACAGGGGCATGAGCAGCTCACCTGAGAGCAGCCAGACACTGCAGGGAGTCCATTCAGAATTTCCTATCAGACCTCAATTTGATACACAACTGGGGGAAATCAAGAAGAAATCAAGAAGAATCTTGCATTTCACAACACTTGGTAGAGGTCTGCCAGAAAGCACAGAGCTTGTCAGGAGGAAAACAAAATTCTAATGATTGAAGATAGGAGGAGAAAGTCCAGTGTAAGACAAAAGATCCTTCTCTGAAGGATCTCAAGGAATTTGTCTGCATTTTAGCCAGGCAGGGTGCCTTTGGGTCTTTTATCCCATCAGATTTTAAGCACCCTCAAAAGACACAATGCAAAACCAGACAGGGAGACTAGGATCAACACCTGTGCATATTTCTGTTTGTTTTGCATCCATCCTCTGTGTCTCTACACCTCTCCCTCGGGGAACAGGGACCAGCTGGTGCCGCCAGGCATCCTCTGTGCACATCCTCCAGATGAGGTGGTTCAGTGCATGGTACATTTAAGGCTGTGGCACCTCACAGCTCTGCAGGGAAGCCCAGGCCTCTGGGGTCCCACCCATTCATTAGAAAACACAAGAACTAGCCATTCCCACTCAGTGTTAAGCTACAAGGAACAAAAGCAAGGGCGCTTAGATGGAGCTTAGCAACAGCTGCTCAGGATCCATTCAACCACTCTCAATCTATTTTTACTGACAGCTTTTGAAGCAGAGAATTCATTAAACAGAGGAACAGGTTGATATCCGTTCTCCTCAGTTGTAGGCAGAATTTAGTTTGTTATTTTCTAATTGTTTCCTTGGTGGCACATACAAATTCAATACTGCATCTGCAAGCAAGGATGTCTATTTTCAGAATAAAGACAATGGCAGGCAAAGTTTGTATTAGCAACAGCTGAGTAGAAGACACCAGGAGATAAAAAAGGGACATTCTCTTTTAAGGTCCTACTCTGCACAGGACAAGAGATTGAGTAGATCTAATTGCATGAAATTAAGGCATTTTCTGCCCACTCACTCTCCTGCCCTTGCAGCTGCAATAGCACAGCCTGGGTGCTGCCTCCTGGTTTCCCAGGAAGTTGTTTGCAGGGAACAGAAACATTTCACAATGCAGAAGCAAGAAATCACCTGAATGATTTCTCTGCTCTACTACCTCAGAATCAAGGCTGATGCAAGTCAGCTCTTCCTGCATGTGGATATTGCCCCCCTTGCACCCCACAGGAGAACCAGGGGACAAACCCATCAACACAGACTTTCAAGCTGTGGTTATTGGCCATTATTGCCTGCTTACACACATGGCAATGGTTGGGTTTTATGACAGGCTCTCAATAACACCACACAGCAAGACAACCTGCTGCTTTTGTCAGTGGATTTGCCTTGTACTGACCCAAGGTGGGCTCAGCAATAGGAAGGCACTGCTACAAATAGTTGTAGCTGTTTGGAGTCCCATTTATGTCTCTCCACCAAAAAGGATCCCCTCTGCCTGCTGAGATGTCTGAATTTGCCCTTGAGCCAGCTCCTCTGACTTAGGCTGGCTGAGCTCTTTATCCAGTTAGTTTTTAGGATCTGTTTTGTCACGAGGTGCCCAGATGATCAGCCATCAGCTCTGACATGACCAAGCACTGGGGCAAGAAGTCCCACTTGGGATAGAAGTGCAGCAGAAATGTGTCCCAGTCCAATGCAGAGCAACTCTGTATAACTGTGCTACCTTAAACTCAATTAGAAGACACTTTTAGAAGTTTAAAACACACTACAGGAACCAATCCTAAAGTAACCAATCTCTTTCTGTTTCCCAGAATGAAAGTGAAGGGTGATAAATTCAGATCCAAATGTCTCAAGTCAGGTGAGATGAATCCCACCTTCAGGGCATAAGATGAGGAAGAGGTAAGGATCAAACCTCTAATAACTACAATGAATTCACAGAAATTGTGAAATTCCATTTTCTTACCCATGTATTCCAGCCAAAGTAAGGAAAAAACCACATCTCCCTTCCAGAAGTACAGAGGTACCACTGATCCTTATGGCACAGATTAACACCATCTCCTATGACAATCCATGGCATGTCATAATTTCAGAGCAATTAAAGAGACTGTTTCAAGCATTTAAAAATTATAATCCTGCTCCTGCTCTCCTCAAATCCTGTGACACAACTGCTGACATTCTTAGTGGATAAAGTCTGTTTATGGCATCATAGACTTACTCTAGCCTAACTCCTTTCCCATTCTGCAGTTATGTGGCAGCATTAATATGAAAGAAGAGCATTTCTCAAAACATTTTCGGTACCATTTAAATTTGCACGATCTTGTCTGCCTGTGGTGGGCTGAACAACTTTTCAGTCACATTTGTCAATCACTGTTCCTCAAATGCAGGAGTCTAGCTGAAGCAAAGGGGCAGAAATGAAGGTCTGGTACTCACTTTCTCAGCACTGCAATTTCATTCTCTATGCTGCTTTCCTTTCCCTTCAGTGCCTTCTTGGGAATGCATTTGACTGCAAAGAGTTTCCCACTCGCTCTCTCTTCAGCCAGAACAACTTCAGAGAATGCACCCCTGGAAGAAGAGAAGAAAAGCCCTGGTTTAAAGTGGTGCTTTTTCTTTGAAGCCTGTTAACTGAAACACAACCATTGAACATAGTTCTTCTGGTGTCCTTTGGAAGCTGCTCTTGTTAAACACAGAAATGACATTACAAACATCTTTCTTTGCCTTTACAAACATATGGAGACATTCACACTCATGCAGTGCATTAAAGGCTTACCAAACACAACCATTTCAATAAAGAACCATCATCCAGCAGAGATATGAGGAAAGCTTGAAAATGAGAAAGTACCATTTCTGTACACAGGGGCATGGACCATAGTCTGGCTGCTGACTTGGTGGATGAGGTACTTTCCCCCTTCCTGAGGTTTTTGGAGGTTTAACTCACAAAGCAGCCCAGTGTCCCCAGGACTTAGTGACACACCCGTGTCAGGAGTGCTCCTGGTTCCTCAGTCACCACAAGAGGTCAGGGCCCCCACTCTGGTCCTCCCTGGGCTTCTCCTCACCATTGGATCAACCCCGACTCAGACTGCATCAGAAGAGTCATTCCACAGCACAAAGTGATGTGTGTAACCACTGAAGCCAAAGAATTGGATTAAATCACAAGTCTAAACATTGGCCTTAGTAGCAGCCTCCCTATGGTTACCCCAAGAGGGTTACACAAATATAGAAACATCAGCACAGCAGCCAATTGCCAAGAATGGGCAGTGCCTCTCCTTCATTGGCTTATTTCATAACAGAGTATTATTCCTTGCACTGTCAGTGCTTCCTCCCAGTCCTCTGGACCTAACCAAGAAGAGACCAGGAAAATGTCACAGTCAGTGCTATACACTCATTTTTTTGGTTTCCAGATTTTTTGAGCATTGAGACTCTGCTGCTCTGGACAGACTTTGCAGTGGTACAACGGGACCATCCTTGTATGCTGGAACTTTGTACTGGTTTAGCAGCAGAGTACTGGGCCAGGGAGAGCATGGACCTGATGAGGAACAGCAAATAATTTTTCCTATTCACCAAAACCTCCTCCTGAAGCACCCACTTTGTCCCAGAGAGATCAGATCCAAGGGCTATTCTGACCCAATGACAGCTGAAGGATCAGGGTGAGCAATCTGGTCTAACAGAAGGAGTCCTCTACCCGTGGCAGGGGTTTGGATCTATATGATCCTGAAAGTTCCTGCCAACCTAAACCATTCCTTGAGTCTATGATTCTGTGAAGGTCTGTGTTTTATTTATAAGAAATAAAAACAGTCCTTCCTTTATTATTTCTCCTGATGAGCAGATTATTCTGCTCTCCTACACAGCTCACTCTGATCAATGCTCAGGAGGGTGCTGAGCAAACCCAACCATGCTCCAGCCTGCTCTTCAAAGGGTGATGTTTGGTCACAGCCTCATCTGGCTACCACCAACTTTCTCTGGCTTTTATTCCTGAACAACTGCTGCTTATCTAGATGTTTTGTGGATAAACAAAAGAATTTCCTTTCCTGGATAGGCTCCTCCTTTTTAAGTCATGCACTTGGATGACACAAGCAGGCTGCTGTGACCTCACCAACAGCTCCTGAGCTGCAGAACAGCCACATGAATCATGAAGTGGAAAAGCAAAAGGGAAGAGGCTGCTGCTCTGGAAACAGAGTACCTGTTTACCCAGAAATGCTTTTGTAGCCAGCAGATAGGGAAATAGTGATAGTGAAATTGAGGAAAAGAGACTTTTGCATGCTGTTACTCAGCAGATGTTTGACAGCTTGTCCATGTGGGGCAGTGATCCTCTGAACCAAGAAATGTTTTGCCTCATTTTCACTAAAAAGGACAGACTATAGCTACATTTATGCCACTTGGAGTAGCAGAATGATTTCCTCTTTTCTGCTTTGTGTATAATCCACCACAGCATGTCAGAGCATCACAGGCTCCAATTTAGGGTTCTCACAGCTGATCCAAGTGGTTTGCACAAATAAGCCACCCAGAGTGTTTTTAATTGTGTTATTTCCTTTCCTGTTATTGACAGCCCTAGCCATTCAATTCACCAAATAAGGTTTTCATCCTGACCCTCATGCTTGGGACAGCCAGACCAGAACTGCAATAAAACCCTTTTTACTGGAAAGCCCTGAGACCTCTGGGTGCTTACCAGCTTTGGTTGCAGACCTGAGCGCACAGAAACTCACAGGGCTGCTCCCAGCTGTATTTCATGAACCCCTCAAGTCCCATCTGCTTAAGCTTTCAGCACAGCACTTCACTCCAGCTGTGTCTGGAACAGGCTCCTTGTCCTCAGTTAAATGGTGTTGGAAGCTGCAATATTCCCACCAGTCCTTTACTGATCACACAGCTCTCCCAGTGTTTATGATATTATAAAAATACAGGGAGCTCCCTTCCCAATCTGCAGCTCATTGCTGATCTCAGACAACAAAACAGAGGAAATCCCTTTATTTCCCCTCTACACAATATGGTTAACTTGATGAAGCACCTCTTTTTCAGCTGGCTCCATCATTTAGCTGGATTTCTTCCTCCACTTATCAGGACAGACATGGTTTCCTTGGTTGGAAAGAGCCTCCATGAATTTAAATGAAAATTTTTTGTGGAGCTCTGCAATACTCATGAAACCCAATTCCCTATCTCCTTAACAACCTTTCTCATTACAGCATGAAATAACCTGGAGCTCAGCTGAAGTGTTTGGTCCCAAGTCAACCCTGGGCACAGACAGGGTGCTTTTTTACATTGATTTTTATATGAGGCCGTGGCATGAAATTGCTAATGCTGGGAAGAGCAACGGGCAGTGGGAGGGGGAGAGCTGGGATGGATCTGCTGGGAAGGCAGGAGGGAGATGTGAGGAGGCAGGAGTGAGGCAGTCTGCATTGTTCTGTGCACTTCACACACCCCTGTGCTCACAGAGCAAGGGAGGGGACAGAGCAATGAGTCAGTGCACAAAAGAGAAGTGCTGGAAGGAAAGAGAAGGAAGGGAACAGATGCAGAGAGGGATCAGAGTGTTAAACAGAGACTCCGCAATATAGGGCAAAAAGAAAGAAGGGGTGGGAGGGAGCACCAGCAAGGGAGAGGCAGCAAAGATACTCCTGGAGTCAGGGAAGAGTCAAAATACTGAATAGATGGGCAAGCAATTATCATAGTTTCAAACATGCAGCTGAATTCATCCACCCTTAATGACACAGTCCAGCCTCCACTAAAACCCTCCTGACTCAGGCATGAATAGGTAAACATCAGAGAGAAAGTCACAAAGACGAGGCTGCTCATTTTCTTGCTAACAGCAATATATCCTACAGCAAATCCCCAACTTCTCAAAACAGTTCCCCAGAACTACCAGCTCAGCAGGCTTGCTAAAGATTTTTTTCTCTCCAAAAGGAATTAATACTGCATTTAAAATCATTATATTAATGAAAAAAAAAATTCTAAGAATTAATTACAATTCTTTATTGAGATTTAAAATGTAATTGTGTAATGCAAAGTTTTTGATAGAAGTTTGGGATAGGAAAATATTGCATTTTACACCATCAACATGACAAGACTTTTATGAAAAGGCCATGGCTTCCATTAAACACCATCAAGCAGTGTTGTAGGATGAAAATGAAAAAAACAAATATCACACTGTGATATATATATTTTTTGAAATTGGGATAAGAGGTTAACTAGTTTAAAATTATGATTGTAAATGGGTCTGCAATGGTTGGATGCACCATTCCCTTCAGCTGGGAAGGAGGTAATTGCAACCTTTCCAACATGCCCAGGGACAAAGTCTACACCTGTCCAAAGAGAAGCTTCCAAATCCTTCAAGAATTTTCCCTGTCCTGCCTGCAGACGATAGTAAACAAGCAAAAACTTATCATGGCCTTGAGGAAGTAGAACAGTGGTGGAAATGGGTAAGCAAGAAACTTCTGCAAAAATGAAACCACTTTCAGCTGCCAAAATCCGTGTGCGGCAACAACCCATTTTTCAAAGTTTTGACCATATTATCATTTACCCTGGAGGAACTGCTCTTTTCAAACTTCTAATTAAGGCATGGAATAATTTCATTATTTAGATCACTTCCATATGAATTAGGAACAATGTAAGGGAAAAAAAAAGATGTCAAAGGACTTGATGAGTGACATTGAGATAATTGCAAATTCTAGAGAGTGCTTGAGATGTTGTGACTCCTCACCCCTTTGCAAACACCTGGACTGTGCAGTATCCTAGGAGATGCCAATTTTTTAAAGTTTTGATTCATTTAAATTATTTCTCATGCATTATTTATCTTTTATATAGATTTAAAGATTGTAATTTCAAGATTAACATTGAAATATGAATATTATTCATACCCAAACAGACTGACTTTTCTATGAGAAAGCAGTGGCTGCAAGGCTAGGCTATCCTGCAGATCAAAGCAAAATAAAGAACAAGTAAGTTTTTTCCTTCTTCTGTTGGAACTATAACTTACTATGAACATTTAATTTCTGAAATACAATGAACAGTATATACTGTGACAGTAAATCTGTTCTTATTCAACAAAAAAATTGCTGTGACAAAAATACTGACAAAAGGAAGACAAAGCTGATGGAGGGACAGAACTTCATTTTTTCCATTCAGCCGCCAAGTTGAGCAGTTTTCCACTGCATTAGCAGGTGCTCTGCCACACTAAGTCAATAGACATAGCCAGGAAACAGATTTCACATCTTCAGCCTGCATCTAGCTAATGTTCTTAATCATTGTACAATTGGCTTCCCATGTGTACTTTGCCCTGGCCAAACTAGGGGGAAAAAAATTGAACACTCAACATCTGAAAAATATACCATGCCCATCCACCCTGAGACAGAAAGTCTGACTGAATCAAAGGGGGACAAAGCAAACTAAAGGTCATTTTTGTAGTGTGGCTTTGGCAACCACACTCAAATTCTGCTCCTTGACTCTCCAAAGAAAGGTGACTTTGGACTGCACCAAAAACAGAGGGGGAAAAGTCTTTGTTAGCATTTTCACAGCTTCTTCCTTGCACCTCAAGGAGTTAACTGCAGGATGAGCTCAAGCTCTGTGTAACACACCAGGGAAGTTCTGGTCCTGCAGACCACCTTTCTGCTAAGCCATTTTTCTGCTCAACTCATGGTCTCTCTTTTGGCTTTTTTTTTTTTTTAATTTTCTATTCAGTTGTTTTTGTAAGCACCTCCTCACTCTCCTCACACATCGTCCAGGTGCATCCCAACACAAACCCAACTAAAGCTGGAAACAAAGATTTTTGTTCCAAAGTCATGTCCATCAGTGTTCTGACAGCTGCATGAAAATGAATTTACAATTCAGTTCAATAGTTGGGTGATCTCTGAATGCAAAGTTAACAACACAGAAGTGTGGAAAGGGTTTTTAGCCAGCCAAGAGGAAAGGAGAAGGATTTTGGGGCTGTGCTACACATAGTACAGAAACCAAATTCTCTACATATTCCCAAGAACTGAAAATAAATTCATGCAAAAAGCTGACTAATCTGGTGGCAGCCATCTATGCTTTAGAGCACAAATACTTTTTCTAGCTATTTTCATTCATCAAACACACAGTTCCAAGCCTGCAGCCCCTTCTATGGCAATGCTTCCTCTGCCTGGGCAAGAGCACAACAACTGGGATCACTGTATTAACACTGGTATTTTTAGCCTCCCTACTCGTTTAATTTCCACTAAGCCTCCCAGCCACAACTGAAAATGCTGTTTCCTACCTTGGGGCCCCACGAGTGCCTGCTCTAACAGCAGACATGGCCCTGCCCTGGGCAGTGCCTGACCCCAGCTCCCCTCTCCAGGGCTGTTCCCAATCCCTGCCTGCAGTGATGATCCCGTGGAGGTGCCTCATGCTGCAGGTGGGGCTGCTCTTAACCCACCACAGATGATGAACAGCACTTCCACTGTGCCAAAATGCTGCTGCTATATCTTGATGGACACTCCAACAATGGCAAGGGGCACAGATACTCTTTGCTGGGCGATACCTTTATCCAAGGTATTCTTTCTGGAGCACTGAGACCTTTCCCTGTGCCCTGAGCCATTACCCCATGGCCATTCCCTTTTGGAGCACTCACACCTCTCCCTGAGCCACTGCCCCGTGCCAATTCCTCTTCTGGAGCACTCAGACTTTTCCCTGAGTCATTTCCCCATGGCCATTCCCTTTCTGGAGCACTCACACCTTTCCCTGAGCCATTGCCCCATGGCCATTCCCTTTTGGAGCACCCACACCTTTCCCTGAGTCATTTCCCCATGCCCATTCCCCTTCTGGAGCACTCACACCTTTCCCTGAGACATTTCCCCATGCCCATTCCCTTTTGGAGCACTCACACCTTTCCCTGAGTCATTTCCCCATGCCCATTCCCTTTTGGAGCACTCACACCTTTCCCTGAGTCATTGCCCCATGGCCATTCCCTTTCTGGAGCACTCACACCTTTCCCTGAGCCATTGCCCCATGCCCATTCCCTTTCTGGAGCACTCACACCTTTCCCTGAGCCATTGCCCCATGGCCATTCCCCTTCTGGAGCACTCACACCTTTCCCTGAGCCATTGCCCCATGGCCATTCCCCTTCTGGAGCACTCACACCTTTCCCTGAGCCATTTCCCCATGGCCATTCCCTTTCTGGAGCACTGAGACCTTTCCCTGTGCCCTGAGCCATTGCCCCATGGCCATTCCCTCAGCATTTTGTCTAAGATATCCTAAAACCACTGTGGGATTGCAGTGAGCAGCCACAGTGTGAACGGACCCTGGAGTCACCATGCCCAGGACTGGGCAGCCCAAAATCCCCAATTACAGACTTTTCTTTCCAGCCATTCTGCTGCTTCCCCTTTAATAAAATATTTGGGAGAAGATAACTCCATCAATACCCAGATCTCTGCTGGGGCTTATAGCCATGACAGAGCCACCCAACAATAAATATCACACTCCAGGCAGAGCTTCTTTGTTCACCTCCTTTTAAACCAGTTGGGTTTCCACTTACCATTTCAGTCTGCAACAGAATGAGCAGCACAAAGCTTTGATCTTGTGTAGCCACCAAGAGTTTTCCTATTTGTTTGGATTTAACTTCTGTGTTTTTGTGGGTACTATTGTCTACAGTTACAACAGCTTAGTGTTTTGACAGTTTCTGTCACCAAAGTTAGCTGCAAGAATTTTAATGCCCATTTGAGGCTTATAATTTCTTTTTGTTTAGCTGCTGAATATTTAATAATCTCAGGGAAACAAAAACAAAGAGCCCACCCACTGAAAGAACTGGGATTAAGATAGGAAATCCATGTCAGCTACTTATAGGAAAGCTACTTAGAGGAAAGAGACTTCTATGAAGGCAGAAAACACAGATTAAAAGTGGCACAACATAAAGCATGAATTTATGACAGTAGAGTCAAGGTGGTTTCTTTCACAGGCCTGGACCCCCTTCACCAGAAGGCAACAACCCCCTGAGAGGGCAACAGTGATTTTCACTCAAGGAATACATCCCTGGAAATGATGTGAACCATTCTGTAGCTGGGATTAATTCTTTACTCCAGGATGAATTCCAAGGTCACAGCAGGGCATGGCACACACACCAGCACCTCTTGGCACTCCAGCTCACACTGCAGCAGGGTGAAGGCACCAAAATACAACCAAGGAGACTTCCAGCCAAGAAAAGCCACCAGGTGCAGAGCAGAATGAGGCATGCAGGCTTCAGTGCCATAAAATTTGGGTTCAAAGATGAATGAACCACACAAGGCACAGAAATTAAGCCAAAAAAGAAAGTTTCTGAAGAACCTCCTGCCTTTCTAAGATGAACTAATTTGTTTGAGCTGCCTGGTGTATGCTAATTTAATAGGATGCTATGCAGTCTGTTGTGAGACAGTGATGCATGGATGCTAAAAAGGGAAACTGGCCCAGCTCAGATCCCCAGTAGTGTTTGTTATTACAGTCATTTTCTTTCCTGAACTGTTTGCTCCTTTCTGATTAATCCTGACCCCTATTAGAAAGGGAAGTATTGTCTTTAAAGGCCTATTACATTTACATTACATCCTCTGTGGCAGTCACAGTAAAGCTATCAAGAAAAACATACAGTTGTCTGTACTAAGATCTTCCTTCCATTATACTCTTCACAAATGAGCTGTTAAGCAGGTTTTTTTTCCCCCACTGATGATCACTTTCCTTCCAAAGTGAATATTTAAGTACCTTTATTTCCACTTTCATCTTATGAGTCAAAAGGAGCTCATCGTCTCGCAGGGTTTATCTGATGGCAGCATTCTCACAAGAAAATAACCTTTTTTCTTCTAGGAATGACCTCAAACCTTTCTAGAGGCATAAGTGATCTCCATAATTTTTTTTTTCAAAGCATTTCCCTATTCTAACACTGACATATGCAGAGTCTGTTATTTCTGGAGATCTTATCTGGCCATATTAAGTAGATTACACAAATTTGAAAGAGCCTGGATCTTTTTCTTCTTCTTTCTCCACATGGAAACTCAAGAAAAGATCTGTCCCAGCGTGGCATTCTCCAAGAGGCTGAATGAATTATGGAACAAGTAGATTATATTGTAGCAAAGCAAAGCAAGGCAGACACTGTAGTTTTGCTTCCAACCATTCTTACATTCCTTCTACAGAGGTCTGTAGTAAAGGTGGAACTATCCACTGCCTAAAGATCAAATAACTTTGCAGCTGTGACTAATCCATGGAAAACTCCCATTTAGCCAAGAGTTTCACCTAAAAGTGTCTGGAACTTCACAAATCCAGGATACAAAAGTCTGCACAGCACCTCATTCATTCAAGTGGCATTTTTTTTCTCTGTCGCTGATATATTTTATGAAAAATCCTCTCCTTAGGATTTTTCCTCCTGAGAAGCTGAGAGGCCTCAGGAACAAAATGTAAACATTGATTATCTGCTGCTGTGGGATGCAACAGGTGGAGCTGTGATTGGTCTCATGTGGTTGTTTCTAGTTAATGGCCAATCACAGCCCAGCTGGCTCAGACTCTCTGTCCGAGCCACAAGCCTTTGTTATTCATTCCTTCTTATTCTATCATTAGCTAGCCTTCTGATGAAATCCTTTCTTCTGTTCTTTTAGTATAGTGTTAATATAATATATATCATAAAATAATAAATCAAGCCTTATGAAACATAGAGTCAAATCCTCATCTCTTCTCTCAGCCTGAGACCCCTGTGAACACGGTCACATTTCTCTACAAAATAAAGCCACAGTGTCAGTTCTGGTAGCCTTCCCCAGCGCTCAGAGGCAAAGGATTGAATCCCTTGAGCTGTGATTTTCAAACACCAGCCCTGCCTTTCACGAGCTGCACTGCCCATTCCACACGTGAGGGCCTTGAGGAGCAGGAACTCCATGGATGGATGTGGCACCTGGGGACATGGTTTGCTGGTGAAGATGGCAGCATTAACAGCTGGACTCAGGGGTCTTGGAGGTCTTTTCCAACTTTAACAACTCTGTGATTGTTATTTAATTTAATTACTTAAAAGCTGGGAGCTTTGCATTGTCTAAAAGTGCATACTCCTGTTGTACTTTGAAAAGCATCTCCGGCAGATGCTTATGTCCTACCCAAAATTAATGAACAGCACACTGTCATTAATTAATTAATGACAGAACACTGTCATTAATTAATTAATGACAGACATTGTTTGTCTGTAGGATCCTTAAACCCTGTCAGCCAAAACCCCCCTGTTCCATTTGCTGCACGACTTTGGTCACAGAGATCACCTGGGATACCCAGACATTAGTGCAGATGATCACAGCATGGTTCGGCCTATTCTAAGGGCAAATTTTGATTAGATAACTGCACCATGAAACTAGTGCACATCTCCCAGCATCTGCCTTTTCCACTGCAATGCTCCAGATCCAGTGTAGAGCTCCAGTCACCTCCATGAATGGGATGAGCAGCCACTGAAGGAGGAGGCCACAGGGTTCAGAGCTGTCACAAGCACAGCTGAACAACTCCCATTGTCCACGAGCCCTTGTGTGCTCTGTGAAACTCTAATTGGCCTGTTCTCATTCTGCTGCCTCAGCCAGCCCTGCAGATCCATTTCAAATATCTGGGCTAAAATGATGTGCATTTTGTATCCTTGCCCACTCCAAGTTGCAGATTAGAATTTAAAAAAATAAAAATAAAAGAGAGAGAGAGAGAGAGAGAGAAAGACAATTCAGTGCGGTGGAATACAAATAATTTTTTTTTTTTTACAGCTGAGAGCTTAGATCTGGTAGGAAAAGGCACTGCAGGATATTCAGAGCTCCATCTGCAGCTTTACTCCCAATGGCCACCCCTCCAAACACAGGGAAGAACATTTGCTTTGCTACTCCCCAGCCTCTTCACTCATGTATCCACATGTGGCTTCATGCCTGAGCTGAGGTACATTAAGAAACTCAGCAAACTGGTTTGCCTAGCAACTGGCAAGCTTGAAAATAAACACTCTGGCAAAGATTATTTCAGTCTAACTGTACACAAAGTTACCAGGGCCTTTGCAACTCACAGATGCTTCTGCAAAAAAGAACTGCCACGCACCACATGTGCCACCCTCGGTCATTCTCATGAAAACTGAGTGTAAAAAGGGGGTTTCTTTCAGCTTCTGCTGATAAGGAATTTCTCCATGGCTCTGTTTTCATGGTGCTGTGTTGAGACTCCTGAGGTTACTCTCCAAACAGATCCAGTACCAGCACACCTTTTCCCCCATAAAGTCATTGTCACAATCCTCCACGCTGCTCTGAAGTTGCATCTTTTGATGTCATGGGGACACAGGGACTGGCAAAAATGAAACTCCCCAGGGAGATGTGAGGAACCAGAAGCTGCACCAGATTCCATCCAAATCCTCCCCAGCATAACCATGGATCCAGATGAAGCAGGGAGTCAAAGAGTGATCTCCTGAGCTCATCCCATGCTTTTAACAGCAGGGAAGGGCAGGGACCCCTGCAGCAATCCCATCCCCGGAGGCTGGGAGCTATCCCTGCCTTCTGCTGCCCTGCCCATGTGATGTTAGAGGACAGGGAATGAGGAATGAGCCCTTTCAGCACGGCAGAGCTGCGTGAGAGCAGAGAATCACAACAGAGAAAAGGTGCTGGTGTCTCCTGCATTTCATCAGAAAGGAGGACAGCCCCCCCTGCCCAAAGAGGTCAGTCTGGTCTATGGAAGCAACACCTTGTTGAGATGGTCCATGAAAACATCACCAGTGAGACACACACTGGTATCTCTGCCCCATTGTTCACAAAGTCTTCAGATTCCTGCTTTAATAGCAACTGGTTTAGTCTCAATAGAGGGCAATCCTACGGTATTTGCCAAATTTGCTGTTAAGGAGAGAGAGACTGAAGTCCTACAGGTTTCCCAAGTCATGCTGCTGCTCCTGGGCTTCACCTGACTCACCAGAGCCATGACAGACTGGGACTGCCCACAGCTCCAGCACCCTGTAAAACACATACAGAGCCAGGCCACTCATCCCTCAGCCTTGCCCTGCCCTTCCTCCAGGGAACAACAGCACAGGGGGAACTATCTCAGTGCCTCAACCAGCTCACAAACACCAGCCAAAGCCAACTGCTGCATAGGGATGTCCTCCTGTGTTGGAAAACTTCAGCAGAAACAATCTGACAGCAAGGCTGATTCCCTTTATCTGAAATGCAATCACAGCACATTATGGTCTTACAGCACAATGATGAGTTTCCTAGGAGATGACTGCCACGTGCCCTGACTGGTCTTTAAAAATGAAGTTTCTCAGAGCTAATTTCCATCTCAAGTTCACATGCTACACACACACATTGACAGTGCCACCTCTGTGCTTCCCATCCTTCATGTGGGTCCAGATAACCCAGCCCAGTCCTTGGGCAGCAGGGATGAGAGGCACCACAAAAGGGCCCAAGAGCTGATGAGGAGAACACAACTCCTCAAACCTGACAGCAATAATTTCTGTGTTTCTTTGGAAGCTTGTTGCGGTGCGATGTAACACCCTGTTTCAGCTATCCCAGTTCCTTCCCCAGGTGTGCCAACAACCTCTCCCTTCCCCTCCCTTGCCCCCTTGCTGAGAGCTGTCTGTCAATCTCAGTAGGCCAGCAAGAGCATGGTATGACTGGTGAAGTTCAAAAGATGCCTCTCAGCCCTGGGGACATTGGGCCATCCAGGTGTCATTTGTCCCCTGAGACTTCCCCCCCCTTACCTGGCTGGTGGGATCCCTACCCCTTCCCTCTCCCTCTCCCCGGGGTTAAATACACGGCGACCACGCGGTTCCTGGTTCTGTTGGAGCTGCTGCTGCATTCAGAGGCCTGTGGGCCAGGAATAAAGCTCTGGATCGAAACCCTCCAGCAGGACCCGTCTCCTTTTCCTTCACCTCGCCTAAAGCCTTTCTGCCAGAGGTGAACCTGAGCTCCTGCTTGCCTGGCCTTGTCCCAAGCGCCGGCTGCAGCATCCAGGCAGCCAGAGGTGTCTCTGAGGGGAAACCACCACAGCTGCCACCTCTGGTCAAGCAGCAAGGCCCACACGAGCCCAGGCACGTTCCATCCGCCAATATTGGGATTTAATTCCAACAGAAGCTGTTGCATAATTTCATGGACGGAAAGGAAGCAGCATATTTACCTCCCAGGTGACCTGCACTCCAGAAGTTTGAAGAACCCCAAAGGGGGTGAGCTGTCAGGGGACAGGAGAAACTTCTTGCAAGAACAAAGAAGTGGTTAAATGACAGAAAACAGCATGGAATAATTGGCAAATCCATTTAATATCCAGTGTTAGGGGTCACCAAGAAAGCAGTTTGCCACAGCCTGAAGGCTTTGTGTTGTTGAGATCCTTCTCCTCCCCAAAGGGAGGCTTCAAAGCCAGATGCCTAGCGGGAAAGAAACATGACATTCATGGCTGGAAGATCGAGGTATACAGCAGCTCCTGAAATGCTCTGTGCCTCCAGACAGACCCATCATGCAGGAGAACACTGGCAGAGTGAGAAGGAATGAGCAGGACTGCAGGAATATCTCTCCTAATGCACTGTAAAGGTTACCTGAAAGCCAGTTCCCAAAAATACTGCAAACAACAGGCCACTGGCAGCAGGCTGAGGAGCCAAGCTCTGCGTGGCCCAGCTGGAAAAAGCTGCCAAAAGGTTGTACAAAGGTGCTCTGGCTGATACACCAGCCCAGAAAAGATGTGCTGCAGAGTACTAAAACACGTTAAAAGTTGATTAAAGAAAAAAAAATCAGAAAATATTTCAGAAATTTGGCTTCCTGGGGAGCTTCTGTTTATTGTCATTGAAGGGCTTGAAGGGGAGGATGGGCTGGACACTGGATGCTGACAGCAAGGGCACAAGTTGATCCCTGGAATTTAGGAATAAATCAAAATGAGACAGCATCTCTGTCCACCATGATCATATGGGGAGGTTCAGCATGAAGAAATAACCTTTGAGCCCATTAAAAAATACAGAAAAATAACCTTTGAGCCCATGAGCAGTCAAAAGGATGTATGTGAAATTGTTGGAATAGCAGAAAAAACGTGCTGCTTCCTTGGGGAAAAGTTTTACTTTCTTCCAGGGGTAGGAATTTATTTTTAACAAAGAGCTTAAGAAATGGAGCTCAGATAGCACAAGAATTCCTCCCACCCTGTTTATCCACCAGCCTCCAGCAGTCAGAGATCCAGGAAAAGGATCTCTGTTCAGGTAACAGTTGTCTCAGCTACCTGTCCTGCACTAATCTCTGTAATTCATTTTCTCCAACCCATTTACGCTTTAAATTTCAGTCTCCTGCAGAATTAAGCACAATGAAGTACAAATTATATGAGAAAGCATTCTTCTTTGTTCATTCTAAATTTGATGCTTGATAATTTCATTCCATAACTCTCCAGTGAAAGACATTTTAAATACACTAAGTAACCAACTGCTTTCCCATGCCACATAATGTGTTTTAATCACAAATATACTGAATGGTTTTAAACTACAATTAGAGGTAGAAACAATCAACAAAAGGAGTGTGCAAGAACTGGATTCCCCCTCACTCTCCATGGCAAGAAACTCTTAACCTATAGTAGGAGACATGAGACAAACCCAGAATTCTTAGGAAAGAAAGCTGTGTTACACTTTTACACTGTGTTAAATCTTCAGTGTTGTGTGTAATTTTAAAGGAATGCCTGTAAAAATGAATAAAGTTGTCAAAACAAGAAGTGAGAAGGTCCTGGGAGACAGAACCAGGAGAGCTAAAACTTGCAGGAAACATAAGCACTGTTTGAAAACACTGATGCTGGAAACACAGACCAAATCTATGCCCCAGGGAAAGTAATTGTTGAAACAGAGAAGTCTGGCAGGCTAAGCAGCTGGGCAAGAGAAAGTGTGAGAAGTAAGACAACATCCTCAAACCCAGAAATTGTGTGCCCAAATGAGGAAGCAACAATGGATTTCAAGTTCCTGTGGCTAAAATAAAAGAACTTGAAAGGGTAGGGAAAAGCACCAGAAGACCAGTTGCACCAGGCAGGGAACCCAGTAAAGATTTATTCTGCACATGTGTGCCAGATAACTGATGGACCAGGATGAAAACAACTACAGATGCAGCACAAATAAACTCACATGACTATCACAAAAAAATTAGGGTTTTTGTCATAATGTGATCATTGCAGGGAGGGTTGGGAAGGTTTTTACACTTCTTTACAAGGCTGGTAAAAGGGGTCATGGACTGGACTGACCCAACCATTCTAGGGGAATGTGGGCATGAAACTAAACACAGGCTGGAGTCTCCCTCTTAAAGCTTTATGTGTACCCAAAATTTAGAAGGCAGCTAACATAATGTAACTTTAGAAAAGGGATGCAAAGAAATAAGTCAGGAGTTACAGAGTACTAGCAAAACTGACATCAGCAGGTCAGTAAAAACTCTACTGAAGCATATCCCTCCCACCAAGGGTACAATTACTGAACACTTTGAACAGTCTGATAGATTGAGGATTTAGGAAAGGAAATCCAGGCTTCATAAATGCACTGGAATACTCTGGAAGGGTCAACAGCTATGCAGATGGGAAAATGCTGCTGATGTGATTTTTTCAGATTTTAGTGGGGTTCCTCAAGGATCTCTGAGCAGATGAGCTGTCAGGGGATAGGAGAAACTTCTTGCAAGAACAAAGAAGTGGTTAAATGACAGAAAACAGCGTGAAATAAATGGTAAATCCATTTAACATCCAGTTTTAGGGGTCACCAAGAAAGCAGTTTGCCACAGCCTGAAGGCTTTGTGTTGTTGGGGTCCTTCTCCTCACCTCAGCATATGGCACCAGGGAGGGGACAGTGATGATCAAAATGTTGGAACAGTGACATTATGAGGGATTACTGAGTCAACTGACACCTTGCAGCCCAGAAAGGAAAACTGAGAGGGGCAGAATAAAGCTGGGAGTGGAGCAGGGAAGGTGACCAGTGTCCCTTCTAAGGCAAGGATGAGGTGACACCACACAAGGGAAGGCAGCAAGGACACACTTCAAAACACTTCAACCAGCTTCTTTCCATGGGACAGAGCAGCCATTCACAAGGATTCAGGAAACAACTAGATAAATCCTGGTTATAAAATCCATCCCAGACCACTAAAGGCACCATTGGAGTGTCAGAAAACGCCTGCACACATCTCATAGAATGCTAGGGGAGTATCCCCTAGGTACTATAATATCCCTAGCAACTATAATACCCCTAGGTATTATAATGGCATTATTTCTAAATGCTGACCTGTACATTCCTCCCCAGACATGGTCTGCAGGGACAGGGCACTGCATGAGCTGCATTTTTGCTCTGACCCAGTACAGCTGTTCTTGGGGTCGATCAATGCAGCAGAGCTGCATCAAACAGCAGCTCACAGGCATAAATGCAAAATGCATGGACAGTGAAGCAATCTCTGAGGCAGACAGGAACTTCCTGAGGGTTAAGTCATGGCAAAAAACCAAGGATAAGTGCATGTAAAATACTGCCTAATTCCAACAACTGCATTTTCACCTAAGCAACCAGTCATCTAGTAGTACATCAGACATGTAGTAATAAAGACAACCTCTGACTTCAGAGGATTAGCAGAGAATTACCACAAGATGTCCAGGGAAAACACAGTTTGTAAAGCTGCATCAAAAATACATGGAAGAAACAGTCTCTGATCTCCTGTGGAATAAACAGAGCCCCTGTCTTCCTTTATCTTTGCTCTAAGTGATGAGCCTTTTATTACCACTGCGTGTAGCAGTCATCTCTTCCTTGTGGGATCAGAACAGCTAGTTAAGCTAAAGTTCACATCCCAAGGTTTAAATGCCATACATCAGTCTGCCTTTGCATCCCTGCAGCTAGAGGAGCCCAAACCCTCACAATTTCTCATGCATTTATCCTTACAACTCCCCCCTGGGATTAGGCAGTGCTGTCACACATATGAAATACATGGGAATTAGGGCAAGGAAGGTCATAAAGCAGATTAACCTCAGGTCTCCCCAGGCCATCACCCATCACTGAACTGGGAGAATGTCTTCACATGCTGCCAGATCACACACAGCCTCTACTCACTACATCTTTGTTTTAGCCCTCCTTCTGTATCACAGGCTGCTGTCCCCACACTTTTATCATCTGTGATAGGACTAAAGCTCAGTTCTTCCCCAGAAAAGAGATTCACTAAAACGCTGGCATCATTTCCCCCCATCTTAGCCATGAAAATTTAAAATTGCAGAAGTGTTTATTTGCTTTCTACATCACACACTGCTAAAGCTGCAGCAAACAAACAGGAGCAAAAACCCACTGAGTTGAGCAGTGAACTTGTTTATTGAACCCCCACGTTTGGCATTGAACTGATTTTCCCAACTTTAGCAGGGTAAATAACCTTTGGCTGAGTCGCCATCAGAGTCTGTATAAAGTAGCAAACCTTTTCTCTTTGTTGACAGAGCCTCAGAGTGGCACAAGTGAATGTTAGCAGGTGTTCATATTTAACTTGTCTTTGTGGGTTTTTTTAAGCCTGAGATGCATATAGTGATTGAGAATTACTGTTTATTCATTTCTGTGTAATAGGAGAAGCAGCATTTCATCTGCCTCATCCATATTTAATAGCTCCAGGCACAACAACCACGAAAGGTCTATTTTTCTCCCACTAGGGAAAATATTATTATTATTACTACTACCATGACTACATCTATATTCTGAAATTATTCATCCCTGGCTTTCTATATTATTTCCATGTTATCCGTGGGCCAGGTCCTTCCCTTGTACTTATCTGAGTTACTGTGCTGATGAAGCCATACTGATTTATGCTATGCTGAGTCACATCAGCAAAGGACAGAGTCAATTCAAAGCTTTTCAAAGCTTCTTGGCAATAGAAACCAGACTGAATTTTACTGCCCTAAGGATGGGAAGGAACCTTTAGGAAGCTACCAATTTGCTGCTCCTGCTTTTACCAGGAATGTTGTTTAGGGAGGTCCACTCCTCTCCCCTAGCTTGAGCTTTACCACGTCCATTTTCACACTTACCCATCTTGGCACACACACACAGGGTAAAAGGTGGGGCCAGGGATGGTCTCTGCAGCTTTTCCATATGCCTAGAGAACACCTCTGCTCCCAAAAATGGCCATTAAATGTGAAGGACAGCACCTCATTTCTCCCCAGCATAGCAGGGCAGCTCAGGGTTTATTCTGACAGCTCCAGCACAGCCCAGGCTGTGCCTTGCCCTGGTTAATCCCAACTCCAAAACAGGATGCAGCTCCAATAAACCAGAGGCATCCCTCCAAGCATCATCCAATAAATCACAACAGCCTGGACTAATAAATGGTCCAGAGTGCCATTTATCCAGTTAGGCAGAAACAGAGGAGGTGCAACCATGCAAGCAGTTCTTTCCCTTCCCAGTGACAGAAGAGGACCTCAATGAGCTCCAAGGGAACCTCTTCTGGCTCAGCTGCCCCTGGACAGCTTCCAGCACACCTAGCAACCATGCAGTGCCAATTCCAGCCACAGGAGCAGTTTAAGTCATGGGGTTTTTCTGGGTCTTTGTTCCTGGGAGAAGTGTTCCCTGATAGCATGCCATTAAAATGTTAATCATAAAGCTGCTGAGGGGCCCTTCTCCAGGAGGTCACTTGTCCAAACACAGACAGTGTCAGCAGTCCCTGGCACGCTACCACAAGCTGTATACCCAACAAGAAACAAATTTCATAGGTTCAACCCAGTCACAGGCTGAAACCCTCGAGCAGGAACTGAGATTGGTCCCTCAGGAGCAGCAGCTCTGCCAGGGAGCTGCAAACACATGGACAGGGTTTCTTTCACACAGAGGGGTTTGCCCTTCCCAGGGCGGGACTGATGAGTGCTGGTAGCACAAGGGTGACACTGGAGCAGGTACCAGCAGGATGCTTGATGCACCCAGAATCACCTGCTTAGTCTTAACTCCAATTCAGGAAAGGAAAAAACTCACCCAATAGCCCCCACATTTTTTTTCCCAGCCTTATTTGCCTAAAGAAGCTAAAAAATCCCATGTTGAACATATTCAGGGGCTGAAAGTTATGATGAAAGCAACAGCACTGCAGAGGATGGAGATATATATATACATACATATATATATATATAATATACACACACACACATACATAAAAAAGACACATCTTTTTTCCTATTACTTGTAATTTGCAGATGGGACAAGGTTGGGGGTGGAACACTCACCATCCCCTTTCCTCTGCATGTGTAGCTCTCATTAGGGCCAATTAGGATGATAATCACATCTGAAAGGTGGCTACAAGCCAAGCCACGTGACCAAAGCAGAAGTAAACACAACTCTAGAGAGCTTGGGGAGCAGATGGTTTCCTCTCCCAAGTTCTCCAAGCTTGTGTATGGCTTGGTTTTACCTGTGCAACATCATTTGGGAGAGCATCCCACCTGGGAGGAGATGAGGTGGCACCATGGGTCTTCAGGGACCCACAAACTTGTAACAGGGCTCAGCATGCAGGAGGAGAGAAATTAATTGCTCTTTCCCATGTTTTTTCCATACCTAGCACCAGGCATTACAATTTCTACATTAGGAATCAATATGTGGCTCAGGGTGAAGTTAAAGAGAAAATCCATCTGAGTTCAGTGAAAGCAGACCCTGCACTCAGCTCTCAAATGCCTTTTCCTCCCTCCCTCCCCAGGGTAAAGTGGTGAGCACAATTTTAATGGGAAAGTCTGGGTGAGTTTTCTGCACATTTTCTGCCTCTGTCGCCCCCATCTCTAATATCTGCAATGCCTTCCCCATCCCAGCTGCCTCCCAGGTGACTCCATGCAATTACATCCCTAATTGTGCCACTGTGGTGCTCTCTGGGATGTTACACCGCTGTTTAATTTATAAATGTCAATTTGGAAGCACAATACAATGAGAAATTACCCACATCAGACACAGAGCAGTTCCCACTTATGAATAGGTAAGAAGGCAACAAAAATAATTAAGTACTTAACAAAGAGAGAAGATGAGGGAATGCAGGCATCCCTTTAGTGCAACCCTTCCAAATTGTACACGTGCTCAATTCTGAGCTGTTTAAATGGAAGGGCAGAGGTAGCCAAGTGCCAGCTTTAATATTGGACATGACATTGCACAGTCTGTGCCTGTTTCGGAACCTATTTCATATTTAAATCTCAATTAAACAGTAGGACTGCCTTGACATTTAAAAATCCAAACAAAACACTTCAAGCACAGCTCTGCAAAAAGCATCTGTAAAAACATCTTCTTCCACCAACCTGCTCATTCTTTGCATCCTGAATAACATCTTCAGGGTGAGAAAAAAAAAAGAAAATAAATAAATTGGAATGTGTTGATTTTTACCACCATTCTCTTTGAATAGTCAGTCCAACTAAGCAAGAGTGCATTTGTCCCTCTTGTATATCATCAGCACAGCACCTGCAGAGATATCTGAGCTAGTTTTGAATTATTAAAAAAAAGGGTTGTGCAGGAGGAAAAATCACCTCATACCAAATCACCAACAATGATGCTTTCAGGCTATCTTGTCCTTTTACACAGTTGATCCCAAGTGACATAAAAACATGAGAAGAGAGCAGATGCCAGGAGCAGGGGCTAGCGAAATGGGAAAGGAGGTGCTGCATGGATCATCTTTGGTCCAAGCCATGGACACAAATAAACAAGATTTGCCCATCAGCCACCCCAGTGGGCCACAGGCAAAGTCACAGCAGGGGCTGCAGGCAGAGCTGGGTCAGGGAGCCTCCTTTTCCTGGGCTGACACAGCTCCTCCTGCAGCCCTGGGGCAACATGGGGAGCAATGTGAAGAGCACCAGGGAAAAGTGCCAGGCACAAGGTAGATTGCTTTAGGTCCCAACATTCTCCCTGACTCCAAGATTATGGATATTACTGTAGCATGGAAAACCTTCCACTCCCCCCAGTTATTTGTTATATATATTGAAGTAAATAAGTTATTATTATTATTATTATTGTCATAATCATCATCACTATTATTATAGTGTATAATTTTGTTGTAAGATTTTCTAAATTATGGTGTTAAATTTTATTTACTAAGCAAATTTGTTAAGTTTGATTATTCATTTTTATTTTTGATATATTTTTAAAGTTGTTTATTTTATAAATAGATTTTGAGTAGTTAGATAAATTTATATAACACTTTATTAAAATTTTTATATTTATGTTTGTGTTTTAATAAAAGAAAATTGATTGTTTTTTCATTTTTTTAAGATGTATGTTTAATATTTTTGATATTTGTTAGGAAGTTGTTTAATGTAAGGGATGTAGTATTAGATTGTTTATTTAGTGAATATTTTAATTTATTTCCCTGTTTTAGTGTTATTATTGAAGTCATAGGTGCACCCCACACTGCCTGCACGGACCCACCAGGTGTTCCAGCAGGGGCTCCAAGGGAGCATTAACAAACAACCCCACATTTCAGCTTTCCTGCTCTTTGCTTCTCAGTGGCACCACATTAAATTTGGTGGTGGCTCCAGCCCAGCTCTGTGTGCCCAGCTCCAGGCTCCCCCCACCAGCCAGGCTTGGAAACATCCCCTTGGGATTCTGCTGCTCGTCAGCCCCAAAAATCTCAGCCTGGGTTTCTCATCCTTCAACTGCACAAGCACAACCACAAAGAAGCTCATACTCTGCAGGTTTCCAGCCCTTCTTTTTTGGTGTTTATCTCTAAGTGCTACATGCAATGAGCAGCTCTGCAAAGGGTTGGTCCTCCTGCCTTAATGGAGATCACCTCAAGGTGCACTTGCCCTGCAAGGGGAGCACTGTGGTGCTTACACACACACAGCCACAGAAGATAAACTGAGCAAGAGAGATAGGGTGGGTTCAGCGCTCTCTCTTTTGTCTGCCTACTGTGGAAATTACAGACCCCTCCCTCAGCCACCTGTCTGTGTGGAGGAGGAGAAGACCCACCACACTGGGTCAGACCAAAGGGCAGTTCTAGCAAAATGCCTCCCAGCTTGTAACATATGCCTGCATGAAAAGCATTTTAAAAAGAGAAAATATGGATATATTCTCGATTCATTCTCTTGATCTCTCAGGATCAGTGATCCAGAGGCTTCCTGGGTGCCAGGGTGCACTGGGATCACTGTGTGCCCACCCAAGCAATGGCCCCTTGCACACACAGATGAGACATTTTCTCATACACACGACTTGGCAGGGGGTTCCATGTCCTGCCAGCTCTCAGACAAGCAATGCACTGCAGCTCTGCAGGGAAAAGCCAAAGAAGTGCCTCAGCTGCTGCCAGCTGCGTGCCATTGATGCTAATGGACATGTTCTGCTTTATACCAGCTGATGATCCCCCTCTTTTCCCTTTCTGCCTTCTCAACAGATTTTCTGGTGCTCAATATATAAAATATCCATCAAAAAGGTGGATCTAGTCCAGCAAGTGCTGTGACACTGGTTTATGTCTGTTACAGGAAGGTGTCAGAGCTCTCCCATAGGGCTGTAACAGAGCACACCAGCCCTGGGAAAGCTTTGTGCTAAGCCTCATTACTTAAATATTGGTTTGTTCCTTCAAGATGGGGCTTTCTATCCTTTGAAATCCCTTGGGTTGTTTTCATCCCTGCCAATGTCTGACATTATGCCAGGGGAAAAACTGTGGGACACTCTACAGCCTTTCATTCCCCCTGAGCACACTCTCAGTCCCACCAGGGACACTGCTTCTCCATCCTGCTTTAAAGAAAGCACCTACAATTATTCCCAGAAAAAGCCAAGCTCATTTTAAATCGTTGATAATGTCAGCAAGCTCTATTCCAGCAAGGCTTTCTAAGGAAAAGTGGCCTCAATGAAAGATGAAGGGAAGCTCTGAACTTATTTGGAGACATGACTCCAAATTTCTCTATCAGTTCATTACTTGTTGAGTTTGTGAGGGTTTCCAGGACAAGGTGAGAGATAAGAATTTGACTCTATGTTCTCAGAAGGCTGATTTATTATTTTATGATATTTATATTATATTAAAGAATACTTTACTAGAACTATACTAAAGAAAGAGAAGGATACCAACACAAGATTTAACAAGAATGAATAATAAAAACTCATGACTGACTCCTCGGAGTCCAACACATCTGATGGTGATTGGTCATTAAGTTAAAACAATTCACATGGTTGGATAAACAATCTCCAGATTGATCTCTCTTCTAGAGCAGCAAGCACAGGAGAAGCTGAGGCTTCTTATCTTCTCAGGAGAAGAAATCTTGGTGAAGGGATTTTTTCAGAAAATATGACAGTGACAATTAGTCAGGATGACTTTAGCCCCCATGTGCCTCCTGCCTACATTTCCAACTCCTGGTGTCATCAGTGGGTGCAAACCATGAGGGTCTCCCCCAAACCCAAGTGCTGATGACATCCCCAACTGGCAGGAGGATTTCAGCAGCACCATCACCCCCAGAGCAACTCATCTCCTTGGCTGAGCCCATTTCAAGTCCTTCCAGGTTCTGTTTGTGTGCAATGCTCAGTGGAGAGCACATCCTGCACTGCAGAGAGAGCCACAGAAACACAGAAGAGTGAGCCTGTCGCAGAAAAGCAGTTTTCTCATTTCCTCATGACCACCTCCAGTCCCCAGCTCTGATGCAAAACATCAGCAGGAGACCTATTAAGCATTTAGGGTGGGAAGCTTCAGCTTCAACCAAAAATACTTCCATGTTGGCAGGACTTACGGGCTCAGGCAGCATCTGACAGCCCCATAAACCTTCCCAGGAATGCGACACAACAAAAAACCAAAGGGTTTTCCCTGAATCAAAGATTCAGAGCAAAGTTCCTACTTCTGTCAGCTGGTGGGTTCAAGTTCCCACACAGATCCATGCTTGGCAAGAGGAGAGAAAAGGCTTCTTATTTTTTCTCTTTTTGTGTGTGATTAGAGACGGGCCCAGGAGACACAGATTTGCTGGTAAAAACCTCCCCTTTGATCAGTTTAGTGAATTATGAGAATCTGCAGTTAAAACCTCTAAGTCTGGTACATCCCAATTAGAGATAATCCTAAAATATAAGGTTTGCATGAAGATGTGAGCTTTTTCTGGTGCCTGGAAGGGAAAGAGGGGGAGTTTCTTGTTTCATTACGAATGCTTATCCTGTCATATTTCATACCAACAACTGAGGTCATGTGCTGTTTGCCCTTCCCTTATTTTATGAAGAAGAAAGTAGAAAGGACACATTTAGAACAGAAAAGAAACCCAAGTAGAACATGGGTCAAATGAAGTTTGGTGCCTGTTTTTCCCACAGGAAAATTTGCCAAAGAAAAATTAAAGTAAATCCAAGAGGCAAGTACAATGCTCTAGATGATGAATTTTTTTTTCCCAGCTACTTTCAAGGTATAATTTCATCATGCTAAATGAGAAAGAGAGATAATATGTCTCTCTTTGCTCCATAAGTCTGTCACCTAAGACATTTTCAGCTGGTTTATTCATTTTTAGGCTCTCTGCCCTGATTTTTCTTTCTCCCTTTTATTACCTGTGTTGAGGCTGTAGTGCCACTCACTCACTGCTGAGCTGCAAAGTTGACTCACTACAACTCCATTTTTATTTCTCACTGATCTCATTGAATTATTGAAAAGGGTACTGTCAACTTGAAAAGGATATATTGTCAAAAATAAAATAAATTTTCTTTCCTGAGCTCCAAATGGCACCTTAAACCATATATTTAAGGAAAAAAAAATTGTAGGGGACTCATTTTCATAACATTAATAATGCCCTTGGATTTCTTTTTGCACATTTCAGTCCAGACAACCTAAGCTCACCATCAATTTCTAGACAACTTCACTCTCTGCTTCTCCTATACTTGCAGTAATGATATTGCCAAGTGTCTTAAGTTTCTCCTGAGCCTTTGGGTACTTGTGGGCTTTTTTTGTAAAGTCTGACTTTGTAAAGACATGAGTAATGCTGTGTCTCAGCTCTCATTTTTATTTTGTTTTATTTTGGCATCTCTTAGCCTTCAGGCTTACAGGGAACAGTTTGTCTGTGTGGCCCTCGTATACCCCAAAGGCTTGAAACCAAGAACTCAACTGAAATTTTTATATAATCTCATTATTTTTAGAGGGATTTTTATGATTCCAGGAAGACGGGATGATTTCTTGGGTTTTAACTCTGAGACTTGGCTTCTCTACAGTTTTAGATTTAGCATCTGAATTTCTTTTACGCTGCAGGTCCTTATAACCAACATGTAAGTACAAAATGTCCAGAGCTCAAGACCTGTTTCTTTTTCCTTCCCTTTTCACTTGGGGGCCCAGCATCTCCTTGGCTGATGGGAAACCAGAGCACTGCAGATGATGCTGATGAAATCTCTCTACCCTTCCATCCCTACTGGCCACAACCTTATTCCAAGTGTGCCCATTACCAGAGCCAGGCACCTTGTAGAAACTCTATTATATTAGAGAAAAAAATAGGCAAAATCCACATTGTTTGTAGGGCTATAATTTCTCAGGTATTAGATTGGTATAAAATGAGCAAAACCATAGTGCTGGTACTCAGTCCTTAATCAATATTTGAGGAGTGTGCTGAAATTCTGGCTCTCTATAGCATAAAGGTGTGAGTTAGTCACAAGCATTGAACACACTGGTGAGAACAGTTATAAAGATGCTGGGCTTTAGCAAAAACAGACATTCATGAAAGCTGACATGAATTGGTCAGGAATCTTTATAAATACCTCTTACAAGAGGTTTTAATGCACATTAAAATACAGAACCTGAGATTAATTGAAACTAAAAAGAAAAAAAAACAACACCCTCCCTGCCCCAAGTCCACACCTCTTTCTTTGTTAGAAGTTCTTTAAGAACCTTATTATAAAATCCAGCAGTGCACCATTTCTCCAACAAAGACTTTTCTCAGAAGATTCCAGGAATAAAAAAAAAAATGCAGTTCAATCAACCTGCCTCTGGGGCATATTTACACAAAGGTTTTTATTGCCTTTCAACTTGATATATTGTTTTCAATACCAAACTGAAAGGTAAAGGTATTAAAATATACATTGCAGTGCAGTTTATTCCAGAAGAGCTCCACGGTGCATCCTGAGCAATGCCCATGAAGACATCCAATTACTGCTTGTGCCAAACCTGACCCCAGCTGTGTAACCAGGGCTAAAACCTCAGACATGCGGGACAGAAATGAATTTTTGTTCATTTTTGCTGCAAACCTGATGCAGAAGAGAACACTTCAAAAATCATTTTGTTTACTCTGATTTGAGAAACTTTGGGCCACACTCATTAAATCATTTATGTGAGTTGTGGGTATGAAGCTGATTGCAGGCAGAAAATAAATAAACTGCACTGTTTTCAGCTGTTGAGGGTTGTTGAGGGCTGTGATTCCCTGGGCCAGGCTATGTGTCACATCTTTTGAGAATTATTCAGATACAGCAAAAGCCTTTCAGGATCTTGTTCTACCTACTAATAGTAGGGACTTTAAAGAGATAAAACTATTGCCTTAAGGATTTTAACTTCAAATTTTGATTAAAAAATCAAGTGAGAACTGACTGAACGAATCAGTGGGAACCTCAGGCCAGCTTTACCATGTTCACCCCCACAACTGGAGATGCAGCTCCACCAAGGCTGTCCCACAAAACTCAACACAGGTTCTGCCATGGCACCTTCAGGGAGCATTGGTCATACATGGAGGGCTCACCCAAAACCAGAGCTCAAGCACCTCAGGCCTCCTACAAACACACAGTTTCTCCAGGAGATGCTTAAAATCTCAACAGTACAACAAAAAGGGTGAAGATACACAGCGAGGTTGCTCCCAGGAGGTGGTTCACAGAGCAAACTCCAGATGTGACTGTTACTGAATGAAGACAATTAATCCCTGGAATGAAAGTGATGTGATTGCTGGCTGTTGGAGATGTTTGCTTCTCTGAATCAGGAGGCAGCAGCCTTCCAGAAAGGCCCCAGAAAGTGCATCTATCCTCTGGGGTGCACAGAATCATCTGGCATGGACAGAATCATCTTCCCCTCAAGAACAGTAAAGGCTGCAGGGTCAAAACATCAACTGAATTTGATTTTTCACCCAGTTGTTTTATCTTGTTAATATATATGTTCATATGCACTTGGTCCACTTGATGCCATCACTGATTGCAGTCAGACGTTCCTAATCCAGACTTCAGCATAACACAAATTGTACTATTTGTTAAAGAATGCCCTCTCAAGAATGAATGAACATCTCTTCTTGTGCAATCTCCCTCCATAACCCTCCACAGCCTGCTGCCAGCTCTCATTCTGTCTGGTTCTCTCATTTTAATTGCACCCACTGTACAATAAGGACCTTCCAAATTGGTTTTTCTGTAGACCAGAATGTGTAGTCACTCACAAATGACAGAGAAAACATGCAAACATTAAACATTTCTAAAATGAGTAGGCATCCAAAATAAAATTATTCTTTAGAGACTGACTGGCTACAACTGGATAAATCCTGTCACTGTTCAAGTTAATAAAACAAATTTCTTGACGGGTGTTAGGCAATTTTTAGCAAAGTTACAAGGGTGTCACTATAGCTAATGTTCTTAAAAGCTTTGATTAGTTATAAGAACAGACCCATAGGTCTAAATCAAAGCTGCTCACTGCAGCTGGGGAGATAAATGATGTTCACAATCAGGAAAACAGTCTTTAACTCCAAGAGAACTCTACATAAGGAAGAGGATACATACACTAGAAATTAAGGTAATATGCATGACATTTTACATGTTTCTGGTCCATCTTAAGCTGTGACCCCACCTGAGCAGAGATTTTGGTGTATGCTCAGGCTGCAGAGGGATGGCAGGACTGCTGCTCAGCCAGGTGACACAGCTGGTGTGAGCAGGCAGCCCTGCCTCATTGCACTTGGGGCATAAATCACATCTGCTTTAATGCACTCACTCTGCACGAGGAGCTGCGTTTTCTGGGTGCTGTGGCAGCAGAAATAACGCAGCACATCATGACAGAAAACAATACCAATAAAGAAATTCATATGAAATAGGCACCTCCTGAACCACAGAGGACACTGCACAGCATTTAGATGAGGCTGATGCTCGCTGCTGTGTTTCTGAGTGAACATTATTTCTTCCTTTGCAGACATTTGCATTTCACCCCTTGGAGAACCTTCTTGAAACACAGAAACACAGTTCCCCACCCTTCCTAGGAACAGTCCCTGTTCTGAATGTGCACAGTGGCTAAAAACTCAAACCAGCTACGGGGCATGCCCTGGCTAAAGACTGGTGCTCAAGGGGATTATCCTTGTTGAGCTGCTGACCCATCCTTCCCTGCCACACAGCCTGCCCTTTGGAGCAAAGAAAGCAAACCCATAAGCAAAGAAACAAACCCATAAGGAAGAAGGAGTTACACTGGGTTGTATTCTCAGAAATGTGAGTCCTCCTGTGGAGCTGACGGTCCCTCAAAGGTGCATTTCCCAGAGCACAGCCACTGTGACCCTCCTAGGGGGAGAGTATGGAGGGGTTTGACAGCTGGCTTGTAAGCAAAGTTGAGTTAATAGAAGAAATAATAATTGATGATTTTTAAGTGTGTTTATAGTAAAGAAGAAGACAAGGTCGTCAGTATGGAAACAGATCAGAAGAGATACATGAAAATATGGGAGAGCTGCAAGGCAGGATTCCATTGGAGCTTGCGAAAGGGCAACAGACCTGGGCAAGAATCTGGAGCACAAGTGCTGTGAGGAGCAGCTGAGGAAGCTGGGGTGCTTATCCTGGAGAAAAGGAGGCTCAGGGGTGACCTTACACTCCCTTCAGCTCCCTGACAGGAGGGTGCAGCCGTGTGCAGGTCGGGCTCTGCTCGTAAGCAGCCATGGGGTGGGAGGACACGGCCTCAGGCTGTGCCAGGGAAGGTTCAGGCTGGATATGAGGAAGAATTTGTTCACAGGAGTTCCAGACCTTGGAACAAGCTACCCAGGGAGGTGCTGACCATCCCTGGAGGTGTTTAAGGAAAGCCTGGATGTGGCATTCAGTGCCATGGTCTGGTGGACAAGGTGGTGATCAGACTTGATGCGCTCAGAGGTCTTTTCCAACCTAATTGATTCTGTCATTCTGTGATCTGAAGCTCACTGGAAGTTACAACCCATGTGCTGGGTCAATGGACTATACAGCCCTACAACAGCTGAGGGATGAATTTGGCCTGAGTTAATTTTATAAGCCATTTTTAGAGTAAATAAGTTTCATTAAATCTCATGCAAAAAGCATTCAACCAAAGGCAAATTCAAAATCAGTGTACTTGCTTATCCTCAATTACATGATTCCCTTCTTTCTGTAAAGAATCATTGCCCTCAAATACAGAGGGATAAACATGATGATGTTACAAATATTAATATGTAGTGAGTGATATAATTAGTTACTTCTCAGTAAATGTGAAAAGATCAGGAAAATCACATTGTTCAGTTGGCAGGTGGAAGCTACTGCTTCCTTTTACATCTCTGAAAAATTACAGCAGGTAGCACAGCTTCCTAAACCCATTTGCCTTGATTCAAATAGACAGATTAAATAATTAACCAGAATTAGAAATAACATCTAATATGAGCAGAGTAAAAAATTACAGGTGTTCACTGCAGGCTCTGTCTGCTCTGATTTTAACATGCCCATGATATCCAAAACCCAAATTCACATGTGAGAGTGCACATAGTGTATCTTGGGGAAATTTTCCAGGACACATATTGGACAGATCAAAGAATCTTCTGTTATTCCTTGCACATTTCTGAAAAATGCTCAGCAAGCCCTCCAGGTCTAATCTTTGTTTAGAAGAATAAAGAGCTCACTTAACTTCTAAAGCAAATTTTTGAATTCTTTTTGGAATCATTCTTAGTAGACTCAGCTATGTCTTGTATTCCAGATCCTCCAACCAGGGCACAAGGTAATATCATCCTCCTGCTCCTATTCTTACTTTTTCCTGCCCTAATTTCAGCAAGGTCTCAGGACCAGACCAGGTGCTCAGACAAGGTTTACAAGCCACTCACAGCAGTCATGAGAGGGAGCAACACCTTTCTGCTGTGAGTCTCAGACTTCTTCTGGCAGATGTAAAAATCAGTTTTCTCTACTGTCTTAATGCTTTGTCCCTTTGTAGAGGCCTCCTACAGAGATGGCAACACATCCTCCGGGATATGGTAGTTTTGCCCTGTGGACATTCCCATCCTGAAATGAATTCAGTGAACAACTGTGATATGGTGATGACTTCTCAAGTCACACAATGCTAAATTTAAATTGATATCTTACAACAAGACTGCTGAGGAGAGCAGTAATTTAGAAGAATTCAAAGCCACATACCAAAGGCAAAAGGAAAACAATGTATTTAAGTACTTGGTCAAGCTGAAATCCAGTTAATGCACTCTGTCTTCATATCCAGTATTAACCTTAAAACTGAAAAAAAAAGAAAAGCTGCTAGGAGCAGCCCCATTTGGAATAAAATTGATTCTGCTGTTCTTCCATCCAGTGTACGGAATCAGTGCAATCAAACAATCAACTTTAAGCCCAGAAAAAATGTAAAGCCATCAGTATAATAAGATGATTTCAGCAGATCACTCAAATAACAGCTCATCAAATCAGCAGAACACAGAAATATTTGTGCAGGACATTTACCTTCAAAACCCCTGCCCCCCTCCTTTCTTTTTTTTAAGGCTAGTAAGAGCAATACTCCCAGTAAAAAAGACTTCTTGCATCACATTTCATGGAAGTCTTATTTCAGAAGCCACTCTTCTCTTAAAGTAACTTGAAATGCCTGAAATTGAGGCTGTTCCTTAGCCACAAGAGCAGAAAGGCATTTTACAAATTCATTATTTATAATGTCTGTGTGTATATATTATATGATATATATGAGTCTATAGCAGCAGGGCTAGTGCTTGCCAAATGCAATCATATTCACATCTCCTCTACTTGATTACAATGAAAAATTTATTGCATCTTACTTCACAGAGGAGTTGTAACTGCCCAGATTTGGCAAAATTACATATACTTTAATAAGTGAAACTCAATCACATCCAAATCACAACTGGATAAATGTAAAAGATAAATGTAAACCTCATCAAATAGAATCATTCTTTGCCCATTTGGCAATATGCTCAATGCCAACAGGTGGTGAGGGATGGTAGCATGATTTGTATCTTGGCACCTCCTCTCTTCCAAGCCCTAGGAAAGAGCCCAAGTGATGCTCACCCTATGCAGACACCAGCACTGACACAGAGGAAATCACCCCTGCCTCAGTTCTTCCATCTGAAACACGGGACAACAAAAATTGTCTTGTCTGGAGTCCAGTAGAAATGGAAACTTGTACTGGTTTTAGTTGGGGCGGAGTTGATTTTCCTCAGAGTATTGTACATGGGGCTGTGTTTTGGATTTGTGTTAGAAACAGCACTGATGACACTTTATTGCTGGGCAGGGCTTATACAAGGTCAAGGCCTTTTCTGCTCCTCATTCCACCAAGGAGGAGTCTGGGGCTGCACAAGGATCTGGAAGGGAACACAGCCAGGACAGCTGACCCCAAGTGACCCAGTGGATACCCCAGTCCATACAGAGTAATGTTTAGTTCATCAATCTGGGGGAAGAAGGAAGAATGGGGGTCATTTGGAATGATGGTGTTTGTCTCCTCAAGTCACTGTTCCATGTGATGGAGCCCTGTTCTCTTGGGGATGGAGGAACACCTGTCTGTGGGAAGCAGTGAAGGAATTCCTTGCTTTGTTTTGTTTTTGTGTGCAGCTTTTGCTTTACCCATTGAACTGTCTTTAGTTCAACTTGTGAGTTTTCTCACTACTTCTCTTCTAATTTCCCCCTCATTCCAAGATGAGCTGCATGGAGCTGGGTTGTCAGTGGAGTTAAACCATGACAGTCCTTTCTCATGCCCAAGAGGGGTTCAAAGAGTTCAAGATAACAACAGATTCGATTGAAACATGCAATATCCAATTTATAGCTGTTACTGCTGATTAGCTATTAATTGGCAGGCTCCTGTGCTTGCCATGGGACTTGCTTCCCTCACTGGATATTTGAGTCTGGTGCTCGTTAGTGACTGCTTTTTGCTTTGCCTGTGTGCTGTCCCACCGTGTGGCTTATTATCTTACTCTGCTGTGCCTGGGAGCATTCTGATAACAGCAACAGCGATGCAGCCAGGCTGGCAGATGGCCAGGGCACCACTGCTGCTTCTGTGCTGCTCCACTGGACAGGCTGGGACCCTGAGATAGGGGCTGGGACCCCCATCCAGTGTGAGCTCCAGCCAGCGTGACCGGGGGGTGAGCACACATGGGAGCAGGACACCCCAAAGTGTTCATAGCCATAATGTGTCCACAGCAGAGCAGGTCCAGCTCAGTTATGTCAGTGCCATGGCTGTGGCACAGGGAGCAGGTGCACCTCAAGGTGGCTGTGGCTGTGGGTAGGTATTCATCACAACAGGTTGTCTTAGGTTACAAGATGCGACTGGGGGTGTGCGTGTGTTCTACTGCCATCTTTTAGAGGTGGGGCACTTATCTTCTAAGTTAATTGGGCAGTTTTCTTTATCTCTTCCACAACCAATCCTCCCTCTGGGAGATATCTTCTATTAATGGGCCATCGAGTGTCCCTGCATGGCTGATAAAAGTCCACCATCCCATTGGCAGAGGCTCCACCCAGGGGGAGGAGCCAAGAGTTTCTACTTGGATATAATCTGAGCTTTGGAACTACTGAGGCAGCCTTTTCCCACTGCATTCCCAGAGGAGCAACTTTCTTCTCCACTGCATTCCCAGAGGAAGACCAGGCCTATCCACACCACCACTGGACCTTCAGAGGAAAACTCCACCCTTGTCCAGGATCCCTGCTCCAACAGAACCACACCTGTCACTGCAGGAGGGCTGAGCCACCATTGAATGGGACTGTGCCACCAACCTGACCCACAGGCTGCCAGGTCCTATTCTGACTCTGTCAGTGTTTTTTTTAATTTGTACTATTGCATTTGTGTTTTAATTTTCCTAGTAAAGAACTGTCATTCCTATTCCCATATCTTTGCCTGAGAGCCTCTTAATTTCAAAATGATAATAATTCAGAGGGATGAGGTTTACATTTTCCATTTCAAGAGAAGCTCCTGCCTTCCTTAGCAGACTCCTGGCTTTTCAAACCAAGACAAGGTACACCCCTGGGAGAGGCTGTGGCTCATAGATAAGGCTCCACATGGAGCAGGTACACCCTTAGGGATATCAGAGTGTGGATAAGGGCAAGCCAGAGCAGGAGCAAAGGGAAGAGTTCATTACAGTGTCAAACCCTGGCCCAAAGGCACCAGGGTTGGAGGCTGTAATGGAAATAACTTTAAATTGTTGTAAGCCATGATTTGAGTTGTTAAGTGAATTACTGTAGCCTCAGAGAAGCCTTACAAGAAGCAACCTGACCTGAGCTGGCTTTGGTGCCCAAAAGTTTCACACAACACATCATCTCTCCTGTCCCAAGTGAACACCATGCCAGATGGAGTCCAAAATCAGGAACCAAATGATCTCAACAGGCATCTGATGAACATTTTTTACACATTTTATGGGAATTCTATGGACATTCTACAGGGGTGGTCCATAGACTAGAGAAATGACACTTGTGTTTTTTGGTTAAAGAGATTGAATTGAATAGTGTGGTACCCGAGCATGATGTAAATGGTATGGAATAAGGCATGGGGAATCTGCTGTTCCTCCCCTGGAAAATGGTGAATGATGGCTTTGCTCACATGCTCAGCTTTATTTTACCTATGGAACTGTCTTTAGACCAATCCATAAATTTTCCCACTTTTACTCTTTCAAAATTGTCTTCCCCATCCTGTTGCAAGGCATGAGAGGATGGCTGAGTGGGGATCAGCTGCCAGCAGGATTAAACCACAACAAAACTATTATTACTCTTCACTCACTTCAAGTGCTTTCTCCTTCTCATGGTTCATCATCATTTACCCAGTTTTGGACTGAGTGCTTTTGTTAAAGAGTTGATTATAGGATAATTTGAAACAAGTACATTAATCTCACATTATGCCTAATTGCATTAGCTTTAGATGTGTCCTCTAAGTATGATTTACATTTTGAAAGATGTCTAAGACTCTTTTCTATCATCTCCTTTAATAAGATCCAATCTCTGAGGCCTTTTTCTCTTTCTGACTTCTTCATTCTGTGTGAATTTTCTTTCTCTTGGAGATACTGAATTTCTATGAAACCTCCCTGAGAATCTTTGACACTGACAGTAAGATGACACTAAATCAATAAAACACTAAATAAAATAACCATAATTAATAGTACTTTCATTTCCTATATATTTTCCTTAAATCTCAAAGTGTTTTGCAAAAGAGGGCAAATATTACTACATTTAACTGATGAAAGAAAGAGAGGCAGAGATGGACCAAACATCCCATATTAAATCCCAGATATTGTAGGGACAGTGAGTCCCATTAGGTTCCTGCCTGAGATGATGGGGCTATTCAATAAAAATAGTAATAAACACCATCTTTTTAGCTTTTAACTTTCTCAGCACATTATTTCTTTAAGTCATTCAATAACTGTTAATAGGTGACAGACTCATCAAACCATTGAAATTATGTAACTTCCAAACCTGTGAGGTTAAAGTATTGTTTCTCCCACAACCCCATTACTTTCAGTAACTACTTCCAAACCAGCTGCCTATGTGGGAGAAATCCAGGGGTCACTTCAGTCAAACAACTCTGCCAATACACTCCTTCAGAAGTATTAAAGCCAGCAAGGCCTATTGGGTGACCATTTTCTGATCTGTGAGATGCTGGATGGATTTATCACAGTGTTCAGAGAAATTCATAGACTGGATTCAGAACCTATCAGATCTCAAACGCTTTCCAGCAAAAGGCCAAAAGGAGAAAACATTCACATGATGGCACAGAAATTCCAAATCTCAGCAACACTGGGTGCACTGGGATTCCTCCACGCCCTGTGTAGATGGCATGAGTGACAAAGTGGGATTAATAACTGGGAATGCCATCAGCATCCACAAAAGGAGAAAACATTCACATTATGGCACAGAATTTCCAAATCTCAGCAACACTGGGTGGACTGGGATTCCTCCATGGCCTGTGCCGATGACACGAGTGACAAAGTGGGATTAATAACAGGGAATGCCACTGGCATCCACAAAAGGAGAAAACATTCACATGATGGCACAGAAATTCCAAATCTCAATGTCACTGGGTGCACTGGGATTCCTCCACGCCCTGTGTAGATGGCATGAGTGACAAAGTGGGATTAATAACTGGGAATGCCATCGGCATCCACAAAAGGCAACACGACACCGAAGAAGCACGAGGCAGATGCTGACAGCTCCAACAGGAACAGCTCTATTTCACAACCCTTATCTCACTGTAATTAATTTTGAAGCAAGCTATCTTTCCCTGAGACACTTCCTCACAACCCTCAGCTCAGAGAACGCGACCCCGGGAGCCTACCAAAGAAAGATGTAAAATAAACTCTCCTGGGTCAAATTCCTCGTGACACGTGGTTTCATTACATAGGAAAGATGCCCTGGCCTGTCTAAGTTGTTTTAGCTGCTCAACAGTTTTTCTTTCTGGGTAGATGCTGCCAAGATAAACCCAAATGTGATAATTTTACTCAAAATTTGTAAGCAAACTAATAGCAAAGCAAACTGTACTCACAGAGTGTCCTACAACAACACCAATTTCCACATAGGTTTTGGCTTCAGTCTGCTTTTGAAATTAGTTTGAGTTAGCTTGTATGAAAATTTTGGAAGGAAAGTCCAAAGTCCCACTGCAAGTCTTAGACCACGTGCACCATATTCACCCTATTTTTGCCAATTTCCAGTAACTTTCTGTTGAGCTGAGTGGTTATGTCAGATTTTCCAGGGCCATGACTCCCATGAGTCACCTGTTGAGCATGAAAATGAGCATTTACCTATTATTTATGTATGCAAAATTACATTTCCTGCCTGTCTCCATGGGGCATGGTACAATCCCTGGCAGCAATCAGCCTTTTTCAGGAGCTCCAAAGTGTCTTGAGGGCAATAAAGGTCACATTTCATTTATATTTTTTTCCTCCTTCTTTAGATTATGTAAGAACAGCTATTTCAAAGCATGCAATACTGAAAGTCAGTGGAGGGAAGATAAAAACAGGAAGGGAGATAACAGCACAACTCAGAACCCTCACATGCTGCATGAGATATGCACAAAGCCCCGTGCCACCACAGCCCATCCTCCAAAGCAAGGCCCCATTAAAGATCTGGGAGCACCAAAACTGGACCCACCCCATGCTACCAAATTTCCTCAAAAATAAATAAAATTGGGTGGTCAGTCTAGTCCTGGTCTTCCTTTCACACTCATGGACAGACAGAAGCACAGATCAGGAGAATCAGTCAATAAATATTCATGGCTTAATGAACACCAACATATATCTGTTAACAATGCCAAAAACATGATGAAAACATTAAGAATGTCTGCAGAAACTGAGACAGAGGTGTCTCCTTTTCTTTTCTTTCCCAACAAGGAGTAGCTTGTCTGGGACTGAACAAGTTTACAGGCAGAAAAGCACCAATCTAGACACTGAAAAAAGTCAAGATCAGTTTCAAGAGCAGCATCTGCAGATACACAGTCTGTGTGTGAGCTTTTTTGGCCATGGAGAAGCAAGAAAATCCAGTGTCAGCCTGGCAGCTGATGACCCTTTATATTTTTTACTATCCTGCAGAACACAGAAGTGCAAGAATGAACATTCAGCTTCCTCAACTCCTTATCTCAAACGGGCTGTGCTGTGTCAGAATTAGCAGAGCACTCAGGGCTCGTGCAGCCAAGCCCCCAGAAATACCAGGGAAATCAGATACAAGGGACCCAAGGGGCAATGCATTATTTTCTGCAAATTATTGAGTACAGAGGGAAAACCAGGGTTCTTTACACCCTGTTTCTCCTATTCCATTTGAAGAATTATGGACAAGAAAAGAGAATTCATATTTACATCCAGTAAATAAATGAGAAGCCAATAGGCAATCTGCAGTACAAAATAGCTTTCCTGGACAACTTTCAGGCCTTATCAGTTTGGCAGAACTGTTTGATACACTTGGGACATGTGTTCCAGCTGAAGTGTGCCATGGGACACTGATAATTCACTCTGTCCCAATGTGTAAAACATTCTTCCTACCTCTGACACTCCACCAATGACATCCCTTCAATGACAGATATTTGTCCAGTTGCCCTGGTTTAAAAAAAGTCCCATCTTTCAACACATCTCTTTGGTAAACACACTGGGAAAACTAAATTATCAGCATCAACACTGTTCACTTAGGAAAAAAAAAAATCCCACCAATAATAACCATGTAAACCTCTGTAAGATAACAATAATTCCAGAAAAAAAAATCATGATAAGAGATTTAAGAAACAACCTAGTTCTCATTCCTATTGTTTTGCTGAGTGATTCTCGACCTCCTGGGTGTTTCCTCATCTGAAGACTATAAATAAATAAAGTTACTCTCATGGATCCCTTGGAGATCATAGTATGAAAAGAACTGGATAAGAGCTGTGCTATTACTTTTTTGCATTGGATTTTCCTGTTTTGCTTGATCTGAATTATCTTTCATTCACAAGTCATTGTGTGGTGTGACCTGGTGGAAGGCACTGAGACTGCTGTAGGATATTGCCTAAAAGCACAATATCAGAGATCAGCCTGTAAAAAAAATCACATTCTAAGGGGAGAGAAGTACAACAGAGCTGTACTTCATTAAGAAAAATGAAAAAAATAGCTGAGAAAATCTGCTGGAAATGATGACAGTATTACCAGAAAAGTTATATTCAGTGTGAACTGTTTCCCCCGCCCTTTTTCAAAAATGAATGAGACTGTATGACCACTTCTTCTTACTGGGAACTGGTGTATGCTCAACACTAAGGAAAAACTCACCTGAAGGTTTAAACCACCATATTTGGAAGGGAAGGATGATCTTGTGGTCAGAAAACTGAATTCAAGAGACCTGGCTCCAAATCCCACTGGGTTACAGACATTGGGTCTACCCTTGGTCTGGCACTCAGAGTTTTTGGGACACAGATTCTCCTTTCACATTTATTTGCAGCAATGGGCTTTAATTTAATATGATTCCCCATGCACAACTTTAATTTAAGTTGAATTTGCAGGCAGTACACACAAATAAATCTATGTGAGCCCTAACACTCTTGAAGAAAATTTCAAACTCCTGTGTTTCCATCATGTACATCAAAATGCCAAGCACAAACTTCTCTATTTCCGACATCCTTGGAAAGATGAAGAGTAATAGTAAGATATTGAATAATAGGATTCATATTCCTGTTATTAAAAATAATTAAATATAGGGTTGTCCAAGAAGGGAAATGAGTGTAATATGAAGTTAATCAGTGAAGCTTCTGAAGTAAATGGATGGGTTATTACAGAACAGCACTAAAGCAGGCTTAAGAGTATTTTCCACAAACCTTTCTATGAAAAAAATCATAGTTCTTGATAAAATTACATCTTCTCTACATTTTTACAATGTATAAAGAAGAGAAGCTAGACTTTTGATAAACATTTCTGAGAAAAATTCATATTAGTTTTCAATTTCAATTAAAACCCACCAAAAAATGAGGTCTATAAAATATTCCCATAGTTTTCCATCCGAAAGAGCTTATGCCATGGCAACAAAATTATCCTTCATATAAGCCCAATAAAACCAATAGATTTACAGAAAAACTTGTCTTTAGCTTCCTAGAAAGTTTCTGTTTGCCAAAGAAAGCTGATTTTCCTAGATGTTGCTTCTGCCCTGGGAGTGCACTGTTTTTGCTCAACCCAGTGCCAGATGCTGACGGACACTCCTGCCCCTCACATGCTCCAGCACAGTCCCAGCAGCCTCCCCACATCATTTTCCACCCAGGATGCTGCACCCAGGCGGATGAGAAACCAAACTGTGCAGAGGCACATCACTGCTAAATTCCCTCCCTTGACGTGGCGGTCAAAGGGGAGGTTCTCCACACAATACAAATATTCAGAATGTCTGCAAACATCCAGGTAAGCCAAGACCTGAGCCTTGCCTTGAGGTGAGTGCTGCACAAAGAGACACATCTGCAGATGTGCAGATAGATTGCAGGCTGGGTGGGGAGCTCAGTGGCCTGCTCTGTGTCTAACCTACAGCACAATGGGGCCAAGCTAGTCACTATAAAGACATTTCAGGAGCATCTGAACCAGCCCTGATCCCACCACTGTGGCTCCAGGGTAGCCTGGAAGCTTGCACTGGCTCTGATGATGAGTATCTGGTAGTCAGGTACTGTAAATCCATCCCTGCTCCTGACTGCTTCTTCCAAAAAGCACAAACCTGTCCCCAAAGATCCTGGAAGCAATGGGGCTCAAAACGTGCCAGCAGTTGAACCAAGGGAAACTCTACTGCATTCCATTATCCATTTAATAGGGAGGTTTTTGTCTGAAGTCAAACATTTTTTTTTCAGGTCCCAGCTGCTGGGGGCTGATCCAACTCTTCAAAACCTATCTGGAAAATGGGAGTTTCAAAGAGCAGCTCCAGTCAGGAATCAGAGCACAGAGCTCTCCCTGGGCAGGTCTCAGCTGCCTCAGCCAAGAACAGCCTCACTCCCAGAGCCCAGGCACCCCCCCACTGCAAGGCAAGTGGAATAAAACATGCATGGCAAAAAGGGAAATAAACTGCTGTGACAGTACATTCCAACATCTAGCACTGTCTTCTGTTTTCTAGCATCAGTTTATAGAAATACAGACTGTATATGGCCTTATAGACTTGTATAATACATACTGTATTTCAGAATACTCATTACCAGCAAAGCACTTCTATAAAATACACATATGGAAGAAAAATAAAGTCATTTCAAAAGAATACAGAACCACCTAGATGTATAAGTATAGAGCTCATGACTTCAGCCCTTGTGGACAGGTAGATGGCAAGAGATTTTCATCAGAGGTGAACCTGGTCCTGTGTGTGGTACAAAAACCTCCAGCACTCACTGCCCTCTCTGTGCTGGTACCTTGGGTGCTCTGATGTGTGGGGCTCCATTCTGCTTGGCTACTCCAGACTCATTTCCCACACAGTCTGTTCCAGAGTTCACTCCTCACAGAAATGTCTGGATTGAAAGCGGATCCTTGGACAATCCCAACCCAAGGAGCTCCTCTCCTTTATTCTCTCTGACCCTGAAGAGGGGAAAGCTGGCACTGCTGGCACTCCACACCCAGACAAGGTCTGGCACAGCAATGAACCTCTGCAGCCACAGAGCTTCCTCTGGGTGACAAGATCTGAATGTCACCACAGGAGCAAGTCAGTCTCAGGGATAACACCCATAGGCTCCCACATCATTCCTGAATTACAATTAATTTAGGAATGAGAGAGACAGAAGGAGCAAGATGGATGGATGCAAGTGGACAGTTTAAAACTGCTAATACTCTGCTCTCTGCAGCAGCTGCAAGTGAGGTATGAGGGCACCTCACCACTGTGAAATAGCAGGACTGGGGCTTAGCCTCTCTTAAGGCTCAAGAGAGATTTATTTTTTCCACACCATCCTGCTGGGCTGCTGCTTCAGGACAGAAAGGAAGTAAGCAGAAATTCTCAGTTAATTGAATGTGGTAGAAGCTTGAAATCCTAAGCCTTAAAAGCTCAAAAGTCAACCAGTGAACAGAGAGAATCCAAACAGTATTTATTTGCCCAAACTCTTGATTTTAAATTTTCTGATGAGTGCTCTGTGAACTAAAATTCATTATTTATTTTCTCTTTTGTTTTTTTACTTCTTCTACAGAGAATCCTTAAAGGAGAAAGGGAGAGCTCCAAAGTTTGCACTCATTGACACTCTGCAGTAAAGCTGCACACACAGAATATGCATGAGAAGAGACATTTAGAGGTGATTCTTACCCAGCATTCAAATCTCTTTTTCAAAGTACACAGAAAGACTCTTTCCTGGGACACTTTACCTGGAAAAGATTCAATTTTTCTGGCATCAGCATGAACAAAATGCAAACTTTCAAACCAGTCTATGCTGCAGCTCTCTGTAGGGCTGGTGTGTACAATTCTGCA
This sequence comes from Calcarius lapponicus, assembly GCA_039654755.1. Taxonomy (NCBI): domain Eukaryota; kingdom Metazoa; phylum Chordata; class Aves; order Passeriformes; family Fringillidae; genus Calcarius; species Calcarius lapponicus. The sequence continues at coordinate 12,894,870 of CM077463.1, forward strand.
ATTTTGAAATTCTGCATTTAAAAAGTGCTGTCCGCCCCAAAACACTCCCTGCACTATAGCACTTACTGCTTAAAGTGCAACACAGAACAGCAATGACTAAATAGCAGAGATCCCAGAAACTTGGTCTAACCTCTTTCACCACCTGAAGTGTCATTTTAATCTACATTTAATGGAAAAAAAATTTAGAGACCTTTGTTCAGCTACTGGCATGCCTAGAGGAGCCAAGACCAAAACAAGTCCCCTGACCTGGGCAGTGAAACATTGAGATCCACACAGGAGGTGGCCTTGGATGAGGCTTATGAGGGGATGCAGAAGATTGGGAATGGATTAAGCACAGACTCAGATGGAAGAGGCTGCCCAGTGCCCACAGAGGCAGTGCTACAGGGAAGGAGAACTCTTCATCACTCTTCCCAAAACTCCATTTGGAGATGGAGCCCACCTAGCAACCTGGGAGAAGGAATTGATGCTGGTCACAGTCCCTGATCTGCAGATCACCTTTTTTTCTGTTTGATTTTTGAACCCTGGGAGTGTCTCATGCAAAATGCATCACCGCACTTGGTGTTGCTGCACTACACTTGGCTCATTATTTATGGGTGGATTTTGTCTTTCCCCACATCAATAACCACTCACATCATGAGCAGCTATTGGTTAAATCAATGCCACTGACATCAGCAGCTCCACTGAAGCTGGATTCAGCTGCCAGGCAGCCAAGCAGGGCTGGGAGCTGTTTCTGCTCAGGTGCTTCATGAGGTACAGAAATAAATTGATAATCACAAAGTGTGGCAGCTCCTGGGACATGGGGTGGTGGTAAGGAGGCTGGGACATCCACATTTTCATTTGCTTTTCCCGTTCAGTTAGTTTGTAACTTAGCATTTGTTTTTTCCACCTCCTGTCTATTTAGATGACAGACTCTGCAGTATTGGATTGGCAGGGACCCTCGTGGCAGGAAGGAATGATGAATCTGACTCCATGTTCTCAGAAGGATAATTTATTATTTTATGATACTATATTATATTAAAGAATACTATTCTATACTAAAGAATACAGAAAAGATACTTACTAAATGCTAAAAAGATAATAATGAAAACTCCTGACTCTTCCCAGAGTCTTGACACAGCTTGGCCCCAGTTGGCCAATGAGTCAAAACAATTCACATGAAACCAATGCAACAATCACCTGTGGGTGAACAATCTCCAAACACATTCCACATGTGAGCACAACACAGGAGAAGCAAATGAGATAAGAATTGTTTCCCTTTTCTCTGAGGCTTCTCAGCTTCCCAGGAGAAAAATCCTGGGCGAGGGGATTTTTCAGAAAACGTGAATGCCACACTGCAGGGTGGGGACTATCTCATACTATGAAGCTGAAGAAAGAAAGAAAAGTAAATAAAGCAAGATTCCAGGATGAAAAATAAAAACAAAGCAGACAACACCCTCAGCAAGGCTCTGCTCAGCTGCTGATGACTGACAGAATCACAAGATGAGCTGGCAAGTTAAGAACATGGTTTTTACTCTTTAAAGTCCCACATTTCTGTGTCAACAATGTTTTCTAAACAACTGACACTACTGATTCCCCACAGAAACATAACAACTGCAAGATGAAAATAATCTGCCCATGCATATGCTATGGATCTTTTATTCTTCTTTTTCTCCTCCTTCTCTGTTTAAACGTTTGTTCATCAGACTTCAGCACCAAAAACTGGAAGCATGCCATCCTGTCCTTCTAATATTTTATAGAATACTGCATTTATTTGCAATTATATTCACCCAATAAAAAAAATGCTGCTTCAAAAAATCTTCCTCTAGTGAAATTTTATGTATTCTGGCTAGTTGTTTACTGCAGGATTTTTGTAATAAATTATTCTCACTTGCAGTCTGACCTTTGCAATTTTCATAATACAATAAAAAAAAAAGAATACTCCTGCAGATGTACATTCACAATCTGCTCATCTTCTCTTTCCTGTGTATTTTGCAGCAAACAGATGTCAGTGAGGACAGCTGCTGTACAAACTCCTCAATACACTGATCTGGCATCTTGAATGGTGACACCTGAGCCTCAGATCCCAGGGAAATCTTTTAAACTTCTTTACAAAAAACACATTTTTCATTTTGGGCTGAACACCAACAAGATATCTACAGTGCAAGCTTCGATCTAAAGATGTCCCCTGATCTACCATTAGTTCCCTGTTAAAGATTCAGGCTCACTAAAAAGTGTAAATCACAGAATATTAAAGATGCTTTTATAGCCTACCAGTCACTGAGGCTCTGTGTGCCACTCCATGCACCATCCAAACTGGGAAATACAAAGCAGTCTTATCATTTCCAGATAGAAACGGGAAGAGAAGAGGACAGGAGGGAAGGACAGAGAGCTAAAGCAGTAGCAAGATACTTGCATTTCACATTTTGCAAAGTGGTGACTGCAACATTTCCATATTGTCTCTAATTTCCTTACTTCCAAGTTTCCCTCATTTCTGTCTCAAATTTAAATAATCACCAACTTTTGAAAGTATACATTTCTAGCACTACTTATTTTTTTCCGCTTCCAGGGTACAATTCTTCTTGGACCCTCCTACATGGGAACTGTGTCTGCCTCTAGAAAAATGCATTTCTAATTGACTCTCCTTGTCCCCAAAAGCTTGTCTTGGCATTAAGAAAATCCAGATCTAAGCTATGAAAACCAAACAGGATAAAATACATTGCTCAGCTATGTGGACTCTGCAAGGGATGTGTTTCCAGCCCAAGAAGAGACAAAAGGGTTAATCATGGCTCAAATCACACTACTGACATAAATGTTCTCATCTGGGCTCTCCTAGAGCACTTTCCTATGGACCTAAAAGCATTTTGTAACGAAAAGATGAGTTTTAGATTCTCAGAAAACTCGAATCACTCAACTGAGGACATTTAAGATCAATTCTGGGAAGAGAATTCAAGGTTTACTAATGTTTCCTTAGGTCACACTGTCTTCCAAAAATCACAGTGACCCCTCAAAACCAAATTAATAAGCTGCATCATTACTTTGTTCCATGTTCGTTATTTCTGGTAAAGGAAAGGACATTTTTCAGGGAAATCTTGGGGTTAATTTGTCACATGCATCTTCTATGCCATGTTTTTTTTGGCAAACGATCAGTGAGCTCATTAATTTCTGTATCTAACTTAGTTTCCGTTTCAAAGTACTATAAAACAGAAACAACCAGACACTCATGCCAAAAAGTAAACATTAAAGAGACTATAAATGGTCCCTTTAAAAATTGATTTGGATACAACATAAAACAAAAGGCCATCTCAAAACTAAATGCTCCTAAAATAAACAATGAAGATCTTACCCCCTGCTTCGAGTAAGTATTTAAGCTAATGAGAGCTAGGAAATCAATGAGTAGATATTGAATTGCTATCCAGCCAGGCTTCAGACAGATTCTGGTAAACAAACACAAATCTAAAAATAAAAGTGATGGGGAAATCTTTTTTTCAGGAAATTGCACATTTGTAAGCAGAGGGGTGGGGAAGCGGGTGGAAAGAGATTCTGTAAAAGACAAGTGGTGAGGAAGAGATCACACTTGAGATTTTTCCATCTATTGGAAAAGATGCTTAGATCAGTATCCAGTTTAATAACTGAGACACATCACTGTCCATGCTGGGTCTGTGGGCTTACATGCCTTTGGCTCACATCTGCACACTCATCCCCAGCTGGTATTTAGGACTCCAGAGAGGAGAACACAATTCTCAAGAAGAGCCAATGTGGATGCAACTTCCTGTGAGAGAAAAGTTCTAAATATCACTAATTTATATAATTTTTATAATAATCACTTCTTGCTCTGAGACCTGTTTCAAATTTCCTTTTGCTTTATTTTGTGTAACTGGCAGTTCCACAGAGAGGCTTTGTTGTTTTAGAGAGCAGCCTGCATATATGGTATTACAGGAGAAAATTTAGATTTTGTAGCAACACCTACTACCACTACTCTCAGTGCTGCAAATTTTTTTTTTACTAAGCTGAGAGTTTAGACACCCCACAGTCGTGCCACACATTCATAAATTCACTTTTGCCAAAATAAAGTGCTGTTCTCCTGGGCACATGGCCATATTTCTCCAACGGAGCAAAACGGTTGCGGCTGGAGTTTCCATATATTGTTTTATGCAATAATGATCTCTGTGCTTTTGGTACTTTCAAAGACACAGGATAGATAATCCCACTGGAAAGTTGCAGTCATCTTCTTCCTCTCCAAACTGCAGGGTATGCAGGAGGGCTCCCAGCCCTCCTTCTTTGCCCAGTTTTGTCAGACCTCAGTGGCAACACAATGACATCGAAAAGAGCCCAGCCACAGCATGAAATTTTCATTTAGTTTGGAAAGAGATGAGATCTGATAAATTGCAGCATTTATTCCCATGCTTTTTATTCACATCCTGGGAAAATCATATATGCAATGGTCCACCTCCAATAAAGACTTTTTGCAGTAGGCCCAGGGCATGAACTGGATGATGAGCTTGATGTGGAGCCAGTGCAGGGGGCAGGAGCAGAGCCAAAATATTCACAGGCTCACATTGCTAAGCAGGAAACCTGCTGGCCAACATTGCTAGTGCACACATTAGGTCCCTTTTCAGTGAAAAACATGAAAAGAAGTGTCCTGAATCTGCTAAATGAGTTTTCATTGTGAATTTTGACTGATGCTCCAACCTGCAAACATAATTTACAGCAGAATATCAAGTTTTATCACCTTTGACACTTCTGAGTGCACATGACTTAACTCACCATAGACACAACCAAGTACACCACCATGGATGAGCATGGTTCATCCTGGCACTAGGATGCTACCAGGGAACAGGAAAAGACCACCAGACCGGTTTTTTTCAGCAACCAAAGCAGAGCTGCACTTAAAGCCCAATTTCCACACCAGCACTTCAGAGGGCACCAGCTGGCCTAGCACAACCTCTTCTGTGCCCTTCATATTCTCCTCTCAACTGAAGAAACTTCCTGTCTATGTTTTATTTGATGGAAGAGATGAACTATATTCTTACATTCTTCTGTCTGCAAACCCACTGACTGCTGCCAGACATGCAGCAGTCTTTAACAAACTACTATTCTGCAGGCAATTTCAGAGAATCAGATAGAGAACAAAGAGGCTACCAAACCAACCATAAAAATTCAGATGGAGAAAACATTATAATGAATAATATTAGGATGGCTCTACATTCAGAATTGGTGTCTCCTCACCCTATAAAAAGTCCATTACTGTGTGCTTTTTTCTGAGATGTGAGGCATGCAGTGAGTATAACCCTTTCCATGACGAGATAAACAACATGGTTTTCAGAAAATATCTGCTTCAAAAATGAGCATTTCTACATAGAATACTTTCCTGAAAATTGAAAAAGAGTGCTCTTATGTTTTTAAGACAGCTGTATTCTGTTGCTGACAAGTTACACAGACCTTGAAACAGTAGCAGTAGATTTATTTTTTTTTTCAAATAAAAGGGGTGATCCTGTGTAAACAGACATTTCTTTTGCTCATGTGTGAGAAGAACAGATGATTACACAATGCCTAACTGCAGAGTAACGTATTTTAGAAAAAGGAATCAGGTGGTTTGACAAGAGATAGTGTTGACTGATTTAGAAGTTCCTCAAGAGTCCACTTAGTGCTCTTGCAGACAGATACTGGAAATGCAATGAGCTGATGCTGCTATTGCAAAGTTTTACTTCCAGCTTTGCTTTTTCATAGATAGAGCTATATGTAATTTAATTGTATGAGCTCAGATACACCCCCTCACTGTACTGTTTCCCAAAAAGGTATCAGAGAAATTGTGAGAGTACCAGGAAAGCCACCAAGGAACACAAAACTAACTTAAACCTTGGCTGACAGTCCAAAGGAGATCCAATCCTCCAGCCACCCCAATTTACCTCATTGTCCATTTTTTTTACCAATTTACCACATCACAGGGCTCACATGGGCACTGCCAGAAATCTTGACCTGCTCCAGAAGCAGCTTCAGCCTCCCAAAGAGCAAACAGGAAACTGGCTAGGCACAGTATTCCTTTTTAAAAAGTGAGGGGGAAACTAAATAGAAGGAATTATAAAGAAAAGAAAAAGATAACAGGATGGATTATTTTCAGGCCAGGAGCCCAGTTTGGTTGCCTGATTTTTGTTTTGGCAGCTGCACATCCCGGGTATGCCTATTCAGGGACAGATTTTACTTAAAGCTTCCACAGCGTTGTGTACAGAAGAAACAGGAACAAAAACATGTCTCATGGACATGTACACTTTTAGAAACCCAGAGGAAGGGAGCCACTTGGGCAGCTCCCAGGCTCATGCTGTTTGGCTTTGATTTCCTACTTATGAACACGAGTGGAAGTGGATCTGGGAAGAAAACAGCTTCTCCAAGCACAACTCATCCAGCTGAGGGGTGCAGAGTTTCCACTCCCAGCATCAGTTTTGGAGATCAAAGCAGCAGCCAGTCAGAGGGAGCCCAAGCACTGTTTGCTTCATAGACTCTCACATACAATTATGTAACGTCATTAAGAGGTGTAATTATGGAGCCCAACCATGCATTTTTGTTGCTGAAGCCAAAGTATGCTTAATGGTGTAATTACTTTTAAAAAAGAGCTCCCACGACTAATTACATCCACAGGGAGACGAGCGGCAAAAAGCTTCGTAGTGTAACGGTAGGAATGAATTATGTGTCTGGTGGTTTCGCTCCTCATTCCAAGCACAGCAGTGTAAATACTGCTGGCAGACCCCTCAGCCCCCTGTGCCTTCCGCAGCACCATGATGATCACTAAAAACAAGACCACAAACAGCAAAATCCTCTGAACAACAGCCAAGGCCAGGTGACCTTCATGCTGCACAGGAATGATCCCATTTCATCCCAAATGAGTAGGGATATGGCACTGCTGGGGTGTGCAGGCTGTGATCAGCCATCACCATGCCACACAAAGAAGTTTTTGGGTGAGTGATGGGATCCTCAGCCACGCCCCTTGTGCCTCCTGCCTGTTCAACCTTCCTTGTCGCCCTGATTTTTTGAGATTTTCCAAGCCTTCTGATGTTTTCATTCTTGTAACGAACTTTCTCACACACTTCATGTAAATAACTTATTGTTTTGCATTCTTTCATAGAAGAAGAGAAATTTGATGGACTGTTGGTTTGTCCAGTGTCATTGGAGAGGTGGCACTTTCACCCTCCAATCCACTGTCACTTTTGGAAATCTATAAATGTATAAATGTTCCCCTTTTTTACCTTGAGAACAGCAGTGTGAGCACATCGTGTTATTTCGTGTCCTACAGTGACGCTTCCTGTTTGCCAGGTACCTGTCTGAGGCTGATTGATGTCATGGGGTGAATCCAAGGGGAAGACCTTGGCAAATGCTTGCCCAGGGCCAAGCACCACCTGCAGTGTCAGTGCTGTTCTGGCCACCAGCCCCTCCAGGTGACAGTCACAGGATGCTCTTGGCTGGTCAAGGAGAGCCACATCACAGCCCACGCCATCCAAATCCCACTCCTGCCAAGCACCCACACCACGCTCCCATCACTTCACAACCAACAGCAGGAACTGGCTCCAATCCACCTCTCCCTGCCGACCTTTCCCATCCCATGTCACTCATTAACTCAGGGCAGATGAGGATTTGGCCTTGCCCCACCCAGGAGCCATCCCCTCCAGCCCTGTCAGTGAAACACTGGAAAATAAATACAGATCTACCCAAAACATTGGTCTGGAGCCAAGGAAGTATTACAGTATTCCTCAGATCCATTTGTCTCACTGCCTGAGATGGAGTTTATTACTAGGGTGCTGTGGCACTGTGAAATTTATGGGCCACAGACTCACTCCATCCATTCCAAAGAGACAGGGAACAATTAACACCTCCCTGTTCCTGATGCTTCTCCCTTCTACTTTTGGCTTGCTCGATTCTGCTTCCCTTCTTCACCCTCCTATTATAGAAATAGCAGAGTACAACCAGCATTTATCTTTTTTTTCCCAGACAGCCTTTAAGAGAGCAGAAAGCCTCCCCAGGATGGACACTTGCTGTCCCCAGCTCCAGCCCCAGGCTCCAATATTCAGCTCCACAAGCAGAGATCTGCTGCAGCCATTAAAATGAAATCTGCTGGGTTATGCCTGGAAATGAATGTCACTTTACTAGCATGATTCCAGCAAAGTTTATCAAATTGGGAATGTGTAATGCCTAGCAGGAAGCCTGAGTGGTTTCCTAACAGAGCTTTGCTAGCCAGTGCCACGTCTCACCCAAATTACTTCTGCAAGTTCCACTTAACACCTACAGCCTCTGCTCCCTTCAGTGCTTCACAGCTCAAATAACCTCCTGCCCTCCAGCTTTGGGAAGAATATTGAAATTCCCATGATCACACAGAAAAGGCTCTTTCATTTTGGAGAAACCCTGGACAATTTCAGCTGAGATGTCTGAGGAACAAGTGGGCCCATGTAAATTGAGGAAAGAATCTTGAAGAAATTAAAGTTATGTGAAAACTCACAGGCTCTCAATTGGTGACTTCAGTTTTGCTGAGTATCAATTCTACTAGTGAGTAAGATGAATATTGATTTTTTTTTAAATTTTTTTTTCCTCAATAAGAGCAAAAGATGATGCTCTTCAGGGCTACAGTGAATTAGTTGGGAAATGTGGGAAAAAAACCCTGGGACAGGAAGAAATCAGTCCAAAGGCAGGGCAGTGCTCCTTGCTGTGCTGGAGCTTCACTGTGCTGATGCCAGGCCACAAGTGCAGGACAGCCCACATGGGAGGACTGGACACACAGACTTTGAAGGAGCAAAGACTGAACAAGACTGAGTTTGGGATCCAAAAGGGAAAAGCAAAAAATAGAGGTGCAGTGGAAAAATGTCAAAATTTTTTTTTCCCCCACAATCCTCCCTGCTGATATTGATCATAAATAAAGGCACAAGATCAATCTAGTGGTACATCTCTTTCTGACACCAAATAAATTCTTTTTAGGTTGAACTGATGGGTGCCCACAGTACTTTGAAATTTTTATACAAAGCGAGTTTCAAAACTCCAGAAAGAAAACATCATGACAAACACTTTTGCTTTTTGAAAACACGAGCTGCAAAGCTCCTCACAGCAGTTTTGGAGCAGCAAAGGGAGATAATAAAAGGAGACATAAAGCTGGTAGACAAGAAAATACATGCCAAATATTTTGGAGCACTTGGCTGAGGACAAGCGGATGGTTAAGTACCCAAATGAGCTGACTGCATTTTCAAAATGTGAAAATTCAGCTTGTGGATATTGATTTCCAGGCAAGCCTGGTTCACTTCACTCCCTAGGGCTTAACTGCCTTTGAAGGTCTTTAAGAGCCTGTCCAGAAAACATCTGCTTACTTCAGGGCTGTTTTAACCATGGGCTCTGAGAGCAAATCAGCAATACACTGACTCCAAAGAGATGCTCCAGCCTTCATGGAAAGCCTTTCCCATTTTGCTTGCAATATTGCTTTCCTGGGCACATTTTAACAACCACATGGAAGTGGCATCCCTGATCAGCAAGGAGAAAACTTCCACTTTTGGTATAGAAAGCTCTGAACTTATTGAAAAGTAGGATTGATTTAGCTCATGTCTGCCCTCCAGGCCAGGCTCTGAGGTCTCACTTTGCACTGAGGTACATCCAAAGGAGGCAAGAGCCTGGGAGCAGCTGAAAGGTCCTGGCAGGCTCAGAGATGGGTCTGGGACACCTGTGTGGCTCTGCTGATGAGGTGTCAGTGAAACTGTGACACTGAGCAGCATGGCTGGCGTGCAGGATGGCAGCTGGAGGCCAGCTCTAGGCTAGGGTTCAAGGAGCAGCGCTCAAAATAAGCCAGAAAATGCAACATCCTTCAGCTACCTGAAGTTATCAAGGAAGCAAAAACCACCAGAACTGGGCCCATAAACAGCTGGTAAAATCCCATCACTGGAGCCAGTGTCATTCAGGTCACAGCAGGACGCTTCCACCTCTTCCCAGCCCATCCAACCCCAAGGTCCTGCCCCAGAGCAGGCATGGGGCCATGTTGTGAGTTGCTCATTCCTCACCCCATCTGTGATTTCCATCTGACACACCCACATCTACCCTAATTCAGACAGCACTGGTCATACCATGAGCCCAGACTGTCAACACAAGGTTGGGGAACCAACCAGGGGAAAAAAATGCTATTCACTGGGATGGTTATTAACATTCCGTTTCTTTGCTACAGGCATTCCACCCAGCCCTGACCTCCTCCAAATCTATTTATCTACTATAAATGGAATTAATTCAGACCCTGATATCGAGCTCTGCGTAATGAGCCAAAGATTTTAATCGGGGACAGTTTTGAATCTTCAGTGGGATTTGTTACTAGTCACAGAGTAATTCTGGTAACCCTGGAGGTCTCTAGTCTACCCCACCATGTAAAACACATCCAGCTAGATCCTGTGCTCAGGGCCATGTCCAGCCAAATTTTGAACATTGCCAAGGTGGAGACGCCCCAGATGCTCTGGACAGCCTCCACCCTCTGATGACATCCATGGTAAAAAAGCTTTTCCTACATCCAACTGGAATTCCCCATCTTGCAACTTGTGCCTGTTGCACCCAGTCCGGTCACCACAACCCTCTGAGCGGAGCTGAGCTCCTTGTTCTTCACATCCTCCCATCAGGAGCCTGTAGGCAGCAAAAAGATCTTCCTTGAGTCCTCTCCCCTCCAGGCTGAACAAAGCCTTCTCAGCCTCTGCTGGTGCACTCTGTGCTTCACCCCACAGCTCCTTGGCAGTCTGTGAGTGAATTAATGTTTTAGGGGCACGTCCATACCCACGGAGCCCAAAAATGGTGTTTTCCCTCTGGCAGTGCTAAGGCACAGATGCACACCCAGGATGAAGGGCTTGCTGCCTGGGCAGGTACAGCTGAGCTGCAGGACCCAGCTGTGTGCTCACTTCTCCCCTCACAGTGGGAAGTGAAAGCAGACAAATAAATCCTGAAGCCAGCAAACAGCAGACAATGGAGAGTCACTAAACTATGGTAACACAGCCATGTGTGGTCACAAGCCAGAAACTGCACCATTATTTCTGTCCTTAACCAAACACAGCACTAGATCTCCTCAACAAGGGCCAATCTGGACAAATCATCCCCCAAAACCCATTTTTTTTTCTTTTCTGCAAACTTTGTTCTTTTAGCTATTGAAGTAAATTATTTTTCTGTCTCTACTCTGGGGTCTGTGTTTGGCTGGTGAATGTTGAATTTCACACCAAGAGAAGGGGACTGTGTGCCAGGTAACTGGAAAAATAAAATCAGATAAAAGAATTCCTCTGCTCACAAAGGAAGGCTTTGGAGGGAGCAACCTGTGGCTACAGAGACTTAACTTCACTCACTAAAATTCAGAGGAGCTGCAGCATCTCTTTAAAGCTGGTTCAGGCTTTCAGTGAAAGTTCACACAGCACATTGGGGATGTCAGGACTCAGTTACTGGGCAGGCACAATGAAAGTTGATGGTGGTGCTCTCCAGAAACTAATGCAACTTCACTTGCAGCACAAATGATACAGGGACATCATTATTTGCAATAAATATTTTTTTAAAGCATTATTAGCACCAAGTGGTTATTTGGAGATATCAGTTGTTTAAATGCAAGTGTGGCAGAGTGGTTGTTTGTTCATACAAGGAGAAAGAAGGGTGAGACAACTGTGCTATGCATCATATAATTACAGCAGCAGGGCTGGGCTTTTTCTGGTGATGAATAGCTCCACAGTAACTCCAAAATGCGCTCAGCTGGTTTTTATTTATTACTGGCATCAGCACAATCTTTCTTAAGGATTAGGGAAAGAAAAAAAAAAGTGAGAGTATTTCATAAAATTCACCTACTCTTTTATGTGTGCTCATTAATGTGTCTGAACACTGACTTCTTCTCTTTCTTCCTTTCATTATTTTATGTGTAAGCATCTCTGACCATGCTGGATGGAGGCATTGAGAACACTAGGGGAGCTCCTGGTTTGAAAGTTGTACCAAGGCAACAGAAATCTTAATCTTATTCTTGAAAATGTTTCAAAAACAAAAGATAATATTCATTCTAAGAATAAATTTCACTTGGTCTTGCCATGCTCAGACATATGACTCAGATCCTTGATTCTGAGAGCACATATAAGGATCAGTTCAGGGCTGAACCTAGGACTTACAAAGCAGGAGAAATAGGTGCATTATTTTTCATGTCACTGTTATTTTCTTTGGCTGTTTGCACTGGCCTCACTGGGATGGTTATTAACATTCAGTTTCTTTGCTACGGGCATTCCACCCAGCCCTGACCTCCTCCAAATCTATTTATCTACTATAAATGGATTTAATTCAGACCCTGATATCGAGCTGTGTGTAATGAGCCAAAGACTTTAGTGGACAGAAGTTTTACAAAGTTCTGAGGGTGGCACCCTGGCTCCCAGGGCAAAAACCAATGGAGCTGTTCTCTGGCTGTGTTTCCATCCCCTTGCTCCCCACTGCACACTGGCCCAGGGATGTGTGAACTGCTGCTGCTCTCTGCTCTTTGTCAGGAGCTAATGCTTGCAGTGTGACACTGCCTCATGCCAGCCAGGAAAGCTGGGCTTTTTTGGGTTTTTTCTGAACACCCTGTGTAATCTACATAACTGTTCTTTTTCCTTCTTTGCCTGGGATTCCTTTGGTCCATTTCTTGTTTTGGTTTTCTTGGCTTCTTAAGAAAAAGAACCAGATGCTGTTTATTTCCCTCCTGTAATTTTCAATCTGTTGGAAGTGACTGGTACAGGCCTAATCAATTGCTGATTCTCTATTTAAAAAACATGGATGTTCAACAAGGATGCTCAGTTTGTACAACCCTCTAAGCAGGAGTAAATTTTACTCTTCTAACCCCACACTGGGTTGCAAAAGACCCATCTCCATCTTGCCTAATGTAAAGCCATCAAGTTTCACTGTATGCTTTCTTTTTTATGAGATATGTCATCATCAAGTCACATATAATTAATAAGCCATGACCCTCAGCTAATAAGGAGTGAGAGTACACAGATTTATAGGTGGCTGGGTGTCTGCTCCACTGGTTCTGGCTTTGGCAGTGTTTCCTTCTCCAAACTGCAATCCCTGTGACACAGTCACAGCTCATCAATACCTGAGGTGAGGCTCCTTGTTGACCCACTCTGAGACATCACCAGTGCTCTGTGCCATTGCTTCTCCCCATTAAAGTCTATTTCTCATTATTTCACAAGTAACACAAAAATTAAACTGCATCTGAGGCAGCAGAGAAATGAATCTTCTCCAGAGAATCACCCCAGTTAAAAAATTCAATAAATATTTTATCCATTTAGGCACTATATATATTTTAAAAAATGTAGCAAGAATACACTTAAAGAGAAGGCAGAAAAAATATGTCCTAAGTAGCCAGCATCTACACTGCAATAATATTCTTCTCTATACACTCAGACAAGTGTTTTTAGGAAGACAGATGATGTCTAAATGTTCTTTCTTGATAATTTCTTGTGTGCTTTCAATTTTCTGCAGATAATTAATCATTGTAACAGGAGCATTTAGACTTTTAAACACACATTTTTTCACCAAAAAAAAGAAAAAGTCAGTCAGGCTGGTAATGTGATAACTGTTCTCCGATTAATTAGATTTTCAGCGTGAGGTATTCTATAAAAGCACATCTACACCACATCAGGCATGTGGTGTAACACCAAGCAGTCTTGTAGCTAATACTGGATCTTTACAGATTTAAATGAGGCTGTCACATTTTGTCTGTGGTTCTTGAACTAAAATATTCAAGTTTCTACAGAAAAACATTTATTATCATTTATTCAGCCCTACATTCCCACACAAATGCAGGTTATCGACACGACTTGCTCCAGGAACGCAAGTTTTACAATCCCAATCCATTTTAAAGATTCAGGAGTGAAACAAAGACAGTGTCTAACCTGATCAATGAGAGGCACAATGTCAGACCCTATTCCCCTGCTTCATTCAGAAGTGGATTCAGGAATCCCTGAGGATTCTGCTGGAGCGAGACTCTCAGCAAATCACAAGCTGGCAATAGAGCTGGGCTAATTCATTTACATCCATCAAGAGAAGCAGCAGCTTCAAGGACAACTCCCACATGCCCTCAAAATAATGAATCCTGAGCTGTAGCATTCTCTTCCACAGCTTCACACCCCTCAGAGCTGGAATCAAGAGTTGTTTGTATGAGTAGGTCACATTTTCACTGTGGTTCCCTGCTCTTCCCTAGTGGGATACAATGGATTTGGGGGAAAACACCAATATCCAGGAACACACTTGTTGCCTTAGATCCCTGGATATCCATGGTGTAAATCTTCATCCACCAGCCCAACACCAAAGCACCCCAAAGGATATGGGGATGTGTTTTAGGGCCATTCCTCAGAGGGAGCCAAGGCTGGCAGTGTCTGTGTCACCAAGACTGAGCAGTACCAGGGGCATGAAGCAGCAGTGCCACAGGCTGGAGACCATTCCCAAAACACAAGGTGCATGACCATTTTCCCAGCTTTTGCAGCCCTTACAGTTTCCTTCATAGAAACTTTACAGCTACAGAGGGACCCTTATCTTTCCTGGCAAAGCCAGAACATTTTTTAGGAGCCTGCCTAGTGCAATATGTGGGTATTTTCTCTCTTTTCACCTTGACAACTGCACACTGTTGCCCTCGCTCCTGTTCCATTTATCCCACTGGGAACTCTTAGATTAAGTAACTCTTAGATAAGAGTGGGAAATTAGTCATCATAAACACGTGGGCCCAGTGAAGAACTCCAACTTTCAAACAGCAAAAGAGCTTTTGCTTGCAGTGCTAACACTCCGCTGAACTCCACAACTCCTGATGAGATTGCTATTTTTCGGTAGGGTAAAAAGCTTTCAATCAGCAAGTAAGAGGTTCTCCCAGAAAAAGAGTTCCTGTTGATAAAGGATGGAGAATTATTTTTGTCTTTCAAGATGTCTAGGACAAAGAATAATTCCCAGAACCCGGGTTTACCATGATTTCTGAGCAGCACTGCATTATTATGTGCATAGTCTGATTGGTTTCAGTAAGAGCATGGAAGAGTCTGATCCTGACTGACCACTCAGCAGCAAGGACCTGAATTCACAGATTTTCTGATGAGGCACCAAGGCCCACAGAATTTGGAAGTTAAATTGGCTTCACACCTTCCTAACCTCAGCATTCACCATGAAAACTGTTCTCTAGCTGGAATTGTGAGTTCTTACAGAAAGACTTTGCATCTACCATCAGAGCACCTCAGAGATACTAATTCATTCAAACTCATAATCCTGCTGTGACTAGGATTAATCCTAATCTGACTAGGAGATGTTGTGGTCTCTGTTTTACTGGTATGGAGATAGAGATCTTGAACAGTCATATTTTTTGGACACAGGAGTGTGAGGAATCACCACAAGAAACAGAAATAAAGCTAAAATTTTCTAGCACTCAGTCTGTGCCTTCAGCTTTAATAAAATACATCTGCTTTAAACAATGAGGGCTTGGATGGATTGTTTAAAGACAGATTTAGGCTTTAAAGAGAGAAGATGGGCTTTGTTCTGGTAACCCTCTTGCCTCTTTCACATCCTGGAGCAGCAGAACTACAACTTGATTTTGTACCACACAATACACAGAGCTCCCAACTGCTCAGTTCTTGGCACTTATGTGCCAAAGCTGAAGAGCTGTTCCTGCCAACCAGAACTGCTCTGTTATTGCTGTTAATCATCTGTTCAGGCCACTGGTGCACAAGAACATCATGCTGGAAATGCTCCCTTTACTCCATGGCTCTGGAGAAGAGAACCATCTCCTCTGCACTGTTGTAGGGAACTTCCAAAAACAGAGCAAATTCTGAGCTGAGCCTGCCGTGCCACCAAAAACAGCCACGCATCTGTGAGGCCCCTGTGTCACACTCTCCTGTTTACTGCAAATGGGTGATTGCAGAAGTGGAGAGCAGCTTCAGAGATGCACTGAGGCTTCCCCTTAAAGCAAGGGTTCAGCCTCCTGGCAGTTTAGTAATTTTACAATAAAACTCAAGAGATTTCATGGTTCCACTGTCAGTTGGAAATTGACGCTATGTAGGAAATGAGAAGGGTTTTGCTCCGGCAGTTGATTTCTCTGCGTTTTTCCATGAGCAGAACAATAATAATTGGTCCAGAATTTATGATGCCATGACAAAAGTCTGTCAGCAGGGCACAGGAGAGAGACCCAGCCCTGTTATCCCCCAGAGACAAGGCCCCGTGCTGCCCTGCTGCATGGCCAACAGCAGTAGAGCATCTTCCATACATCCCTCCAGCGAATTTCCTGCAGCACGGACACCCAGCTGCCCTGAGCAGAGTCATGACCTCCAAATCACTGCACAAAGGCTTGGGATGGCTTGGCTGCTGTCCCCTGCCAGCCCAGGGCATGCCACAACGATCCCAGGGACAAAAGGTTCGATATCCCAAGCCCAGGCTCAGCCCTCTGTCCCGTGGATGTGTCGATAACGCGAACGATCCACGCCCCAGCGGATCAGCACAAACACACCACGCAAAGAGGCAGCTTGAAGCTCAAAGAGCAAAATCTGCAGCTAAGGACACTCATGACTCAGTCTGGTTACTCTGAAAGCAGCTCTTGTGGGCGGTAAGAAATAGATGCAGGCAACAAATAACCCAGAATGCTTCAAGTGCTTGATATAAAGAACAGAATTTTTGCATATCCCATATTTTCTGGTTATTATACAGCCAAATTCTGATGAGACCTAAAGTTTATATTATTTTGTCACAATAGTTAACTTTGATTTTAAAAGTTGGCTCAAGTCACATGGAGAGCAACCTGTAAAAGCAGCCTATATGATTGGAGCTGCCATTTTTTGTGGACTTAAAAAATTACACACTGAAATTCTACTGGACAATCACTATACACTTTACAGAGACAGCTCCTGGCCTGAGGGATTTGCAGAACAAATAAATGCAAACAGAGAAAACTGAATGAGACATCAGAAGGTCAGATGAATATGGAAAGATTAATGGAAGTGAGATGGGGGGATATGGCTTGTAGGAGGCAGCTGTATGGGAGGAGGGCAGAGCTACACCACGGGGATTGGAGCCAGGTCAAGCAGATTTCAGTAAAAATACTAGAATTTTTATGAGGAGTAAAAGACAAGACACTTTTCACTCTTCAGCTCTGTCTCCTACCACATGCTCAAAATGAATCCGAGTTCTCCTTGGACATGAGGACCTTTTCCTCTCTCCTTCCACTTATTGTTATCCTGTAATGCTTGAGAGGGGCTGCACCAGCCCTGGCAAAGCTCTGGGATCCCAGTTTACCTGAGATCTCTGTCAGGCAAGATATCCCCAGGTGATGGCACTGAACAGCCTGTCCTGTCACATCCCTCGTGTGCAGCCTGGGGCCATCCCAGGCACCTTGGATGGGCTCTCCAGGGCAACCATTTATCACCATTTATACCATTTATCAACCATTTATACTGCAGCTCCTCAGACATGGCAGCTGTGTTCTCTACATACAGCTTGCCCAGGAAAGATCACAGAGTGAGGCATCATTTTGTGATCCTTGGCTGTAAATTTACACTTTCCAAAGATGCTCATATCCTACTGAAAGCATAAAGGAAGGACAGCTGAAAATTGCTGTCTGCTGAGTGACTGAGTTTGAAGACTCCTCTGAGTATAAAAGAAAGGAAAATATTGTTCTCTTCAAGCTTATGGATCTCACCAATCCAGGGATGAGCTTCAGGGTCAGGCAATTTCAGGTTTCACAGATGAGTGCTTAGAAGCCCAAGAAGAAAATTACCCTGGTGCAAAACAAAACCCCAAAACAACCCACAAACACCTATTCAGCTAGTGCCAGGAGGGCTGTACAGGCTCAGAGCACTCATGAGTTTAACTGCTGCAGTGGAGCAAGAGCTGGCTCCTGCTAAGTCCTGGCAAAAACATTCCCCTGGTATCCACTTGTACTGCCAGAGCTCAGAGCAGAGGTTTCCATTTCTGCTCCCAGGGGATGTGAGGGTGAGATGGGACACAGAGCAGGGCCAAAGCAGGGAGCTGGCACACACAGTCCCTGCCCTGCAGACAGAGATTATTTTCTTTTCCAACTTATCTGTAAAATCTCTTATATGGAGACTTCTCTATTTTTTTTTTTTTTTGCAACAGCAGTTTATATTAAAAATAGCTGTCTTGGTGATGTTACAGTACTTGTTAGCAGAGGTTGTTAGCAGCCTGCAACAGCTCAGAAATAAGGTTTGATGGAAGGGGTGGTGTGCCCAGCAGCCCGAACACATGGACAGATTGACATGGTCTAACCCAACTCTTGTCCATCAGGTAGCCACCACCCACTTTGCAGCAGCCCTCTCCCATTCAGTGGGAAATTTGCCTTTTCCTTTAAAAATAAACACAGCTGGGCTATCAGTCTGGGTGTGTACATCCCATGAAGCAGCAAATGAGATATTTCAACAAAATTTTAAAAATGCCCTGCGGGGAGTTGGTGCCTCAGAGGGATAGAGGAAATGCAGCCCTGGGATATGAGGCTTTCCATCCTACACCACCCTTGTGTCGCAGACATCTTTCATGAAAAATCCTTTCTTAGGATTTTCCTTGTGAGAAGCTGCAGTTTCAGCTCCTTGTGACAGGAGTACAGCTGGAGAGGCCCTGGGGAATTATCTGAGGGTTGATTGCAAATTCTCCCCATTACAGGAGGCTGAGCTGGACACTGTGCTGGATATGAGTAGCAGGAAGAGCAGGACCAGTCTTGGGGACTTGAACTTGGGAGGGAGGTTTAAACAAGGTAAAATGAACTCTGGACTGTAGACTGGGGATGAACAAGTCCTCCCTGGCATCCTGGAAGATGTAAGGGTTCCCCTGGAGAAGCATTAGGATCCCTCTCACTTGAGTGAATTTTGACTGCTTTGGACAAAATGATGGAGAATATTTTGCAGGGGAACAACCCTGTGGGTGGAAGGGATGATCTCATAGGTCTTTTCCATCAGTGATTTCCAGGTTTTTTTGTGCTTCTGACATAAAACCCTGAAATAGCAACATTAGTCTAGGTCAAGATAACACTAAAAGCATGTGTTTAATTTTACATCTGGAGAGGAGTAGATGTGCCACACAGCAGCTGTGAGTCATTCCCAGACATTGGATACCACCCCCAGAGTGAGCCCTGGGATGAGGGCTTCTCCTGAACTGATGGAAAACCAGAGCACACAGTGCAGTGAGCACAGGTATAAATATCAGCACAGATTCTGCACAACAGCCAGGGAAGCTCCTTGACAAAACAAGGGCTTAGCAAAGCCTTCAGGCTGCCCTGCTCTCCCTCCAAAACTGCTCCTACTCTTTCTGACAGCTTTGGGAACGCCTGGGCACATGGTGGAACCTGAGCCCCAACCTCACAGACCCGAGCAGACCACCAGGCCAGTTCCCACATCCAACATCAGAGGCTCAGGAATGTTACACACAAGCTCAGGAGAGTCGTGGGAAATGTGTGCACACATAACCTCACCTGTGCCAGCCTAATCACCTCTCCTGTCAGGCTAAGCCCATTTCCCAGGTTAAGAGGACACCCACAGACAGCCTCTCCAAGAGCATGGCTGAGGAGAGCGTCCTGCTGAACCACAGCACCCTGGCTATACAATAAATCACCCTGCAGCAGCTCACATTATTTACCCACCAAACTGGCAACAGATCAGGTTTCCCGTCCTGAAAGGAGGGCAGTAATGTTTGTTTTTACCACACACCAAAACTTAATGAAGACAAAAGCACTCCAGAAAGCGTGGCTGTCACAGAGACAATCTGTGGCCCTGCGGATTGAACACCACAGGTCATTAACTAATCCCCCCCAAATGCACAAATAACTCTTATTATGGTGGAAGGAGCCACAGACACATCAAGGGAAAAGCAGACCCCTCAGGGATCAGCAACCACTGTCTTACTGCAGTCTTGTGGCTCTTACAAATGGCAAATATGAGAGGAGGTTGAGGCAGATCAGACAAAGGCAGTGTTTGAGTGCAGCACTGAGAAAGCCAGAGAAATTCACTGAATTTTCTTAGATGGTGCACAAATGCTGCCCTGAATGTATACAAAGGAGAAAACTGTTTATTGGAATCATTAATCCACATAAAACGTTATAAAAATGCACTTTTACCATCTGGCTTCAGTTGGTGTGTTTATTAGCAGGGGATTTGAGGCAATGCTAGCACTGCCCACTCCTGTGATTCCTGGTCCTTTTCCAAACACCCTGGCTCCCAGAGAGAGCCTTCCAGCAAAGCTTTCTAAGCAGGGTGCAGGAAAGTGGGATGGCATGTGACTTTCTTTTTTCAAGCTCCTGATCCCCTCTGAAAAAAAAAAGAAAATTCAAGCACAGAAATCTAAGTTCCACAACCTAGAAAGTAAATTTGAATATTAAAAATTTGTATTTAACTTTTAGATCTTATAGTTTTGGAGGCATGAGTTCTGAATATTGATGATTGCCATAAAAGAACAAAATGAGTCCCAGGTAAAACATCCTCTTCTCTTTTTTTTTTCTTGATAGAAAGTAGTCTTACCAGCAAAATCTTTCTCAGTGGTACAAAGAATTCTTTTCCCTTATGAGATTCTGATGGAGTTGGCTTCCCATTTTAGAACACCAGTGCATACTAATTTAGAGTATGAACAAACTAAGGAGTAAAATGTAGCAAAAAGAAAAAAATAAAAAAGAGGCTGTTTTGCACACATTTCTATGGATAGGGTGCAATTGATAGAACTGGTTTTAGAATGAAATCAATAGGCATCTCCTTGTAGAACCCAAGGCACTCCAAGCTTTTGGGCTGGTTCCTAGGCTTAAGAGGGCTCACAGCTGAGTTCCAATTCTAGTCCATCCTTTATCATTGCATCTAAACATGATCCCACCTCCCACAGACAGCAGTGGCCTCTCTACCATGGAGAGACAGGCTCATTTTCCTATCAGCCCTTACGGATTTCAACAGCCCACACACGCAACATTGGATTTCCACCTAATGCTGACTCACTGTTTGACTTGCTTGCAACCCCAGAGGCTCAGCACCAAAGCTCCCTGTTCCCTAAGGAGGGAGAAGCCAGCACCCCTGGCAGATGAGGGGGCACCCAAGGAGACCCAGCAGGATCCATCAGCTTTGCCCTGGGCTGTCAATCCCCAACATGCAGCTCCTGCCTCTGAGTCATCCCTGTGCTGAGCACACAGCAGCACAGGCTGATGCCAATTTATATAACTGCAAACCCATCAGGTTTAGTCACCCTCTCCTCGTGGCATAACCCCCACACATCACAAACCCTGCTGTGTGCTCCAGAAAATCAGCATGGCTTGGGAAGTCAGCCCCATGCCAGGCGCAAGGGCAGCACACGGAATTATTCTCCCTGAGGATGAGAGGGTTAAGTTTAGAAACTGACTCCAAACACATTCCCTGGATTGTTTTGAGGATTGAGAGGAAAACAAGTATTCCTTAGAATTCTCCCACTGTTTTCTAAATGACCTCTGCTAGAGATCTTAATCTGGCTTTTAATAGGTTCAGCACAGAAATCTCATCTCAGGGGGCCAGGGCCAAGTTGGAGCTGGAGTTAAAACCTACCTCAGATGAACTGGCAGAGGGGTCTCTGGAGATTCTCCCCCCTCTGGAAATACTGCTGCCTTTTCACTAATGAAATACATCCATCCCCAGAGACCTGAGCTTGTGAGCCACCATTCAGGTGAAGGTCTGCCAGATGTGTCATTGTGATTCAGCAAAGGCAAGAGTCAGCAGCACCAAATACAGAGCGATGGAGACTCCAGGACTTCCCTGTGTGTCCATTTCCCACCACAAACTGCAGGGCTGGGGAACTGAGCTGAAAGCTCAGGCTTGGCAAGAAAAAACTTGGGTTGCACTGAACAGCATTGCTGAATTTCTGTTTCTAAAAAGGGCAGAAAATAATTTTCTTCCAAGATTACTAACACTTTCTCTACTGAAAGCACATTTCAAGCTTCTGGGTTAGTGCAAATCTGCTCAGCTCCACAGGGAATGGGAGTGCCACACTGGCTGGCACAAGTCTCTTCTGTCTTGGGGAAACCAAGTTTGGGTCATTAAAATTTGGCTAACTAAACTGTCCTTGGCTTCCCATAAAGAAAGTTTTACATCTCTTGCCACAGCCTAGAGATAAGCAGGATAACACCTGTGGCAGACAAAGCAAGTTTTGTACATTGTCTGGGGTGAGTGTAGTCATCAGATACAATTCTAGATACTATGATCACATTTCCAATTCTGTCTCTCTGCCTGCAGTTCCTGTAGAGTCTTAAGAGAATACCAATTACTTAAATCTTTCCCTACTCACTGCACCTGAACCAGAGACACCATTTAATTTTACAGTCTGGGCACCAAGGCATAAAGAAACATAGATTTGCTGTATCCCTCACAGGATTTCAGAGTGTAAATCCTATGGATTTATGTTGCTGCCTCCAGCTCAGGCGAAATCTTCAGTTCCATGAGATCTTTTCTCACTGCGTCCAAATGAATCCATGGTGGGGCCATTATCAGCTTACAAAGGCAACCAAAAACTGGGTCTGAATGGTAATGGCAGGGCTGTGTCCAAAAGTGAAGTCAGATGAGTAAGAGGCAGCCACAAGGGAAGATTCTATATCTAAATAGATGCTGTGACACACTGCTTTCTGGAGGTGACAATCCTTCCCCAAGGTCAGGACATGGTTAGGAGATGAGGGGCTACACTGTTCCATGCCCATGTTTGAGGCAGTCTAGAGCTCTCTGCAAAGCCAGGGTGGGACGGCCTCTGCAGACAGGGTGGGGGCTTGGCATGGGAACATCTCAAGCAGGGATAAGCAGAGGACACCATCCCCACGCTGAAAAGCAAACCAGCCTCCATCGCCCTGGCACAGCCAAACACCTGTCCCAGACTCGATGCACGCTGCAATCCTCAAACTCTCCTTGGTACAACTGTTTCCCAAAACAGAGACACCATGACACATCCTGGAGAGCAGGACCCTGCTGGGATTTCCATCGTGGGATGAGAGGCACCCACCACAGGGTTCATCCACACGCAGCTCACAGAGGGCTACGTGGGGCAGGGCAGTACAGAGCATTGCTGCTCTGGGGTGTGTCCTGCTCCATGCAGGAGCCAGCAGCAGACAGGGAATACCCTCTGCACCCACAGGAGCTGTATTTTTGTCTGCATTTCTCAGGGAAGCAAAAAAGACAACCCTGAAGGTTCCCATGAGAGAAGAGATGCCAGAGCAAACCTCATCTGGGAAAGTTGTGGAGTTTGCTTATGTAACAACCTGAACCTAACGTAAGGCAGGAAGAAATTCCATGCTTGCATGACTCATTAGTTTATTATGAGCAAGCTGACTCTTACAGGAGGGCTTCCACTGAAAACCAGGCAGCTGACAAAGGGCAACAGGCAGCCAAATGGCACGGACCAGAAGTCCAAGGTCAGCCACACCACACAGGTTACAGGGAGTTAGGAGGCTCCCACCCCCTCCGTGGAGATGTGAACATCCAGTTTGGACTCCTACAGATTCTAAGGTTATCCCCAACCTCAGCATTTCAGCCCTCACAGGGAGCGAGGGTTGCCAATAAAAATTACTGCAAACTGAGAGAAAAAAGGTAAAAACAACAGGGAAAGCCAAGGGAAAACGCTGAGTTTCCTGGAGGCTTTCCATCCCTGCCTGCTTGGCCGGGCGGACTCCAAGTCCTCCAAGACCAAACACAGGGACAGACAAGTGAGAAATGAAATGCCTCCTGCCTGCAAACACATCTCAGAGCACTGTAGCACCGATCACAATGCAGGCACACCCACACCTCTTCTTTCTCTCTTGCAGTGGTTGGCCAAGGAACCCCAAGATGACCCCAACACCACACCAGCAACAACCAGGAGTGCTGCAATTCTGTTTTATGTGAAAAGCAACCCCCGAGGCATCCACCAGCTGAACAGACACCAGTCAAAGGGGTCTCTTCCATCGTTTGGTCTTGGTCATCCTTAAATCCCACCCCTGCCCCAGCAACCCTTCAGAGCACAGCCTCCTTTTGCTTCCCAGCATGGTTGCTTAGCTGCACCAGAGCCCACAACCCTCTCCTGGCTGTTTGCTATCAACACACTCTATCAAGAGCTTTCTCATCTGGAAATTGCTTTCCTATCTGTATTAAAATTAGTTTTGGGGGTGGGCAGATTCCTCATGGCTTCAGCATTAGGCAGGATTCATATGTTTGCTTTCCAGATTTGACTAAGCATCAAATAGTTTGTTTTAGGAGCCTTTAGAACACCCAGTACCAGCCAAATACCAAAATCCTGATTTATTAAGGAATCAGCTAATGCCCTTTTACTACACAATCTCACAGATTATATGAATGCACCACAGCCTAGTGTGGAAGTGAACGGTCCTACACTCCCACCATATAATAATATGACAATTAATAATAAGATAATTCTTATCATATAAATAATAATAAGATAAATCTTCTTCAAATGTAGAAGAATTATCTCCATAATACACCCTCCTGCTTTCCCCCAGTCAGCTCCACACCAGGACTCTGAGGCTCCCTCCCCATGATGAGATTCTTTCTCACTCTATCTCAACATAACCTGGAGCATTTACCTCCACACTATCCTATACACCCTGCCCTTCTTATATTGATAAACAGGGCTCTTTGCACAGCCCTACTCCAACCAACTCCATCCTCATTTCCTTTCTGTCCCTTAGGGAAATGCAAGCAGCAACGTTTTAATTTGCATGGGATCAATGTGTAAAGTGAAACTGATGAGAAGGCAAATTATACTGCAAGGCACCAACAGCTGCCATCATCTCACAGCTGTCAGATTCCTGACAAACTTGGTGGCCTTTTACAATGGGGTTACAGCATTGTTGGAAAAGGGAAGAGCAACAGATATCACCTACCTGGATTTGCACAATGCGTTTAACATTGTCCTGCACAACCTCAGCAGGTTTGCTGATGGCACCAAGCTCTGTAGTGCAGTCAGCACGCTGGAATGAAGGGAACTTCCAGAGGGACAGGCTTGAGAGCTGGGCCTGTGTGAACCTCATGAAGCTCAACAAGGCCAGGCGTGAGTTCCTGCAGTTGGGTCAGGGCACTCCCAAGCACAAAGACAGGCTGGCTGGAGGATGGAGTGAGAGCAGCTCTGTGGAGAAGGACTTGGGGGTGTTGGTGAACGAGCAGCTCAATCACTGGCCCATCACTGTGCTCTCACAGCTCAGAAAGCCAAACGTGTCCTGAACTGCACCAAAAGCAGTGTGGGCAGCAGGTCAAGGGAGGCCACTCTGCCCCTCTGCTCTCATGAGACCCCACCTGAGCACTCACAGTCACACTCACCTGAGCACTCACAGTCACACTCACCTGAGCACTCACAGTCACACCCACCTGAGCACTCACAGTCACACCCACCTGAGCACTCACAGTCACACTCACCTGAGCGCAGCACCGGGATCCCCTGCCACAACATGCAGAGTATCACACACACCATGAGACAGCTTCAGACCCCACAGAGTAACACCATTCTACCTCAGAACACTGCAAGCATCTGCCCTTCACCCAACCTTTTATACGCCTCCTGTCGATGCACTGCACCTGTGTGCCCTCTGCTCCCTTTGGTGTTGCTCAGTGCCCCCGGGCACTCCCTGGCTCATTGCTGTCAGCTGCACCCACTGGGGATGGGGCTCAGCCACAGCCCCATCCCAATCACCACAGACTCTGTGCCTACAGGCCCCAGCATAGGAAGGACATGGACTACCTGCCAAGTACAAAAAATACTTTCTTTAGCTGTATTGTCTTCTTTTCTTTCTTACTTCCAGCTGGATACTTTCAGCTGGATACTGTTGTATTAACCCAACCACCTGCTAGTTTACCAACATACCCCTCACCTGCCTTCTCCTTTCACTTTGTGGGTGAAAACCCAGCTCATGAAATCTCTTCACATAAGGACCTGCTCCATCCTTTCAGTCATTTTAGCTGCTTTTCTCTGGGTCTCTGTCTCTGACCTGCCCTGGCACCCCACCACCCACCCCGTTCTCAGCACCCTCCCTGCCCACACACAGGGGCTTTGCTTTGAATGCCACTGAGCACATGATCCCAAACAGCTGCCAACCGCAGGGGGAGAGAATATAAGGAAATAAAGGTAGTATAGAAAGTAATCTTACCCCTAAGGAGTTGCAGCTGAGCCAATTATTAGAGATTAGGAACAGGCCTGACTTTAACAGTCCACAGCTGTACCCAATGAGAAGAAGAGTGCTGTAAAGGAGTGGGGTGGCTGGGTGAGAGGGGAACTGGAGTCAGCTGGCTGCTGTGAGGAGAAGGAAGAGTCAGTGCTTAGAGGAGATGCCTACAAGAAACATCAAGGAGGTACAAAACTCTTGCAATAAGGAAACAACAGTATGGAACCTCTGCAATATAATGACAACAGCCAACCGTGGCTCCAATATCTCTCTCCCAAGGTACAGCTCCCAGCTCTGGAGTTTAGCATCATGAAGGCATGGTTTAATTTTCCCTTCATGGATTACTGGATGTTTATCTACGCTGGAGCTTGCATGCCCCATTTTTGACACTCAGTCATTTTTATGAGGTCTGTCTGGAGTTCCTCACCATCCCTGTGGCATCTGACTACCCAAAGCAGCTTGGCTTCATCAGAAAACCCAATTTTCTCTTTACACTTGACCTGACACATTTTACAGCCTTCCCCATTCTCTTCATTTGAGCAAGATCTCCATTTCTCAGATACCAATCATCTC
Source organism: Calcarius lapponicus (assembly GCA_039654755.1). Classification (NCBI taxonomy): domain Eukaryota; kingdom Metazoa; phylum Chordata; class Aves; order Passeriformes; family Fringillidae; genus Calcarius; species Calcarius lapponicus. The sequence goes on from CM077463.1 coordinate 12,921,517, forward strand.
CTGTGATATACTGCTTAATCTCCCTACTGATTCTCCTGGTGATTTAGGGGACAACTGTGGGGTTTTTTTAGTTTCTAAGACACTGTTATTCACAGCCTCCAGACTTCATGTAGTTTTCTTCCATTTTTGAATTGCACCCTCATATTTATCTCTCTTGAAACTAAATATCCACATACATACCTTCATTTTTCCCTGCTGTGATGTTAAAGCTAATTGTATTGTACTTGCTACCAGTGAGCTCTGCCACTAATTCCTCCTGGTCCTGGCACCACTTCAGGATAAATCAAAAATAGCATCTTTTCTTGCAGGACTTAGGATTAATTGTTCTAGGAAGCAACCATGTACTTACTCCATTGAAAACTTTCTCACTACATCTCATCCTGATGAGGCACTGACCCACTCTATGTATGGACAGTTGAAATCTCCTTCTATTAATACCTGTCCTAAATTTTCAGCTTCTTTAATCTCACTTAATATTTCCTGGAGAGGGGAAGGAGGGGATGTTCCTGTAGTACAATCCTACTACTACATTTATTATTAGAGTTGGAATTTCCACCCACAAGGATACCACGGCACTTCTCTTTTCCCATGACACTTCTACACTGCTGCGTTTTGCGTTATCCTTCACTTGCACTGTCACTCCTCCTCCCATACATCCTACCCCAGTGCTCCTATAAATCTGGTGCCTTGGCAACACTGCATCCCTCTAATTGCCTGCCCTCCCCCAGGTCCCCAGGGTACCTGTGCTGGGTTTGGCTGAGGTAGAGTTAATTTTCTTCACTGTGGCTGGTACGGGGTTGTGTTTTGGATTTGTGCTGAGCACAGTGTTGATAATATAAAGGTTTTTTGGGTTTTTTTGCTGATCAGGGCTTACACAGGGCCAAAGCCTTTTCTGCTTTTTTACACTGCTGCACTGGCAAGAAAGTTGTGGGTGCATGGGAAGCTGGGAGGAGACACAGCCAGGACAAGGATATTCCAGACCATATGGCATCATGTTCAGTACATAAAGCTGGGGGGAAGAAGAAGGAAAAAGAGGGGACATTTGGAGTGATGGTGCTAGTCTTCCCCAGTAACCATCACTTGTGATGGGGCCCTGCTCTCCTGGAGATGGCTGAACTCCTGTCCACCCATGGGCAGCAGTGAATTAATTCCTTGTTTTGGTTTGCTTGCGTGGGCAATTTTTGCTTTCCTTATTAAGCTGTCTTTATCTCAATCCATGACTTATTCAGCTTTTACCCTTCCGATTCTCCTCCTGATCCCACTGGTGTGGGAGTGAGCCAGGGCCTGTGTGGTCCTCGGTTGCTGGCTGGAGTTAACCCATGACACTGCCACACCAGGGTTGTCAGCTGTCCCCAAGCCCTTTGCTTCCTCTGTTTTTTCAGGCTTCCATCACTGGGTGAGAGCCCATGTGTGTTCTGTCTTCACTCCAGCACCTGGGAGCGTGCACATCACTCAGCTGCTCTTGCAGATGTTACTTCATCTCGTTAGGAACCACTGTGGGTAGACACAGAACCGAAGTCCTAAGGCTTAGATCTGGATTCACATTTAGACACAACAAAAGAGCTCCACTGCCTAATTCAAAGCCAGTCTGGATTCATATTCAAACTCCCCTAAAGGTCGGGCAAATCTGAAACCAATACTGCTACCAAATCTACAAAAAAAAAAAAATTATCCACAAAAAAATAATTATATAGAGTGGGTGTATTCTACATTTTCTAGACTTTTACAGCTATCAAAATAAGTATAAGGCATCTGTAAGCTCTGTACTTATTTTTTATCAATTCTGCATCACTTCCATGTTTTTTTCTACCATCTTTCAAGGATGAAAGATAAAAATGGGTCTGATGTGATAAAAATTAACTACACAACTTGTAGTAAGATACATTCAGCCACAACTTGAAGAAACTACACAGAATACACAGAACAGCTGAACTCTAAGTGGATCCACTTCATCTGGGTCTCAGAGCCAGAGAGCAGAGCTCTGGCTTTGCTGTAAGTTTATAGAGTTGTAAAACACAGCATAGTTATATCCCTGCTTGCTGAGTGGGATGGTAGGGGAAACTTATCAGCAGTCTCCCAGTTTCAGCTTTCAGCAGACTCCCATAAGCACAGCCTAAAGTCTCTCCTTGAAGGTCTGGTCTTTGCAATCAAATTAAGCAGTGTTAAGTGGGCAGCAGGACTGGAAGTTACTGTGGCAACATAGACCAAAACCAGAGACTGTAGGTAGTGGTTTGTTCAACCACTTGAGCAATTGGCAAATGACAATTGTCAAATGACAATTTTCTCCAGACAAAAAAACCCAAACAAAACCAAAATCAGCATTATCCATTAAAAAATCCAGTAGGCTTAAGGGTGAATGAGTTAGAGCATCCCAGTTTTTCCCAGGATGCTCTCCCAAAAGGCACATGGTGATGGTTAATGTAAAAGGAAAACCTGACTGAAGGGAAATCATCCAAAAGTCTGAGCATTGTTGACAGACCCTTTAAGAGAACTGCAGTAACACAGGAGCTACAAGACTCATATCATCCAAACTGTCAGCACCTCTCCTCCTCACAATATTTTTGTCACCCACCATATAATCCATTTGGATTTAAACCCTCACGATACAAGACGTGCTTGGTTCCCTCCTAACAGAGTCCTTGGATATCAGAAGAGCAAGTTCTTCTAATTCAGCTCCAACAAGTAGCTCTACAAAGCACGTGTGACAAGGCAAAAACACACCCTATGAAGAAATCTCTGTTTACTGAAGTGCACCTGCAACTAAAATGTCCCTTGTAATCCCAATGAGACAAGGAGAGAGGCTCAGATAAAGAATCCTGGAGTGCTCCAGGGAGAAAAACAACAACCTGACTACGTAAGTCGCCAGCAAGTGACAGACCTCAACAGACAAGTCATTAACGTCCCCAGTGACTGTCTCTGCCTATTAGTGTAAGCTGCATTAAGGGGAGCAGAGCTGTAGGGAAGTCACAGAGATTAACTAAAAATAGTCAAAGAGCCAGGGAGGCACACTCCTGCTCTAAACTCTTTATGAAACTTAAAATAAAACCGCCCCCAATGACTGGGAGACCCATGTGTGAAGCAATTCAGCTACTAGAGAGGATGAGCTCTGGTAAACACAGCACAACTTTCACATGCCACTGGGGCTCAGCCACGGGCTGGAGGGGGCCAGCTGGGGGAGAGACTCTTGTCTCATCCAGCCCAACATATACAAAGGAAAATCTGTTTATTTAGAGAATCATTCACTGGTTTCAGTGGGGAGGGAGGCTAAAGCATTATTTGTGATTCTCTAAAACCACTTGCTTTTAATTCACTGCCTAATCCTCAGGAGGCATGTAAACCAGACATTTTTTTACATTGAAATAAAAGAAGCTGTTCAGTTACACTCGGGCTGTGTTGAAAACAAATTGGAAGGGTACGAATGAGCAAAGGCTGCCAAATAAAGGAAATCTCTTCCAAGTGCAAGGCTACCAGTTAAGCACAGCCCAGAGAGCAGCTAAGGCCCACTCTTACACGTGCCCCCCTTGTTCTCCACGTGCCAGGCACCCGAAAAGCACATCTGTATTGTAATGTGGGTGCGGATCACAATGTGTTCAGTGAGTACAAACACTCTGTATTTGCGGTAAGACAGGGAGATTGTCACAGACATCTTTTATGAAAAATCCTTTCCTTAGGATCTTTCCTCCTGAGAAGCTGAGAGGCCTCAGGAACAAAATGTAAACAATGATTATCTGCTGCTGTGGAATGCAACAGGTGGGTCTGTGCTTGGTCTCATGTGGTTGTTTCTAATTAATGGCCAGTCACAGTCAGCTGGCTCGGACAGAGTCCAAGCCACAAGCCTTTGTTATTCAGTCTTTCTTTTTCTATTCTTAGCTAGCCTTCTGATGAAATCCTTTCTTCTATTTTTTTAGTATAGTTTTAATGTAATATATATCATAAAATAATAAATCAAGCCTTCTGAAACCTGGAGTCAGAGCCTCGTCTCTTCCCTCATCCTGGGACCCCTGTGAACATGGTCACAGAAGATCACATCCAAGCCCAGCACAGTGAGCAGCTAACAGCATCTGCTGGATTAAAATTCATCAGGCCAAATATAAAGCAAGAGATAATTAAATATATGTACAAAATGATAATACTCTATGATATTACTGGGTGTTCATACAGATAACAAGACTAAGCAGTTACAGATAATGATTAAACACCTTTTGAATGCATTTTAAAGGTCACATTCAGCGTTTATGCCAGGCTTTGAAGTGTAAGAAATCAAAAAAGGCCAGCAATAAGGTGTGATGGGGAGGGATCATACCCTGCCCAACTGCTTCTGGTGAAGGACACTGCCAGCAACAAGGGAAGAGGAGAGACAATGCAGTGGTAATGGAATTCATATATCAATACCAACAAAAATCATTAGGAAATTACATGCATGGTCAGATCCTCACCTTCCCCCCATCTCACTTGCTCATGCATTCACATATAACTTTCTTCCTACTACAGCTACAAGCAAAACTTCATACTTTATCACCTCTTTAAACCGCTTTACTCTGTGTTTGAAGGGAGAAATTCAGGAGGATGGCACCAGGGAGAAAATTTTTCTTGCCACAGACCACAGCTACTGCTCCTCTGAAAACCCCAACTGCTGCAGTCAGAACGTGTCACCACGAGCCTGGGGCCACATGCTGGCCTCCTGCACAGGAATGACAGCTTTGCCCATCCCTTCTGTTTGGTTTTTATCACCCTGGATGGGATAAGCATGGGTCTCGTCAAGAAGCACTTGACAACTCAGGGTATCTTATCAACAGGCAGAGCTCAGCACGGAGAAAGGGCTGGTAGGAAAACAAGAACAGGAATTGGGAATAAACCCCCAGACTCTTCATTTCTCCATGTTGCCCTACAAGCTGGCGAGGGATGGCTCTCTTCTAGTCAACCTGGACTCACAAACAAGGGTTTGGGTAGCACAAAACTTGAGCCTTCCCTGCAGTGGGTTTGATTCTGCACATTTCACCCACTCCATCTGCCAACATAGCACTGCTGTGGCTTCCAGCCAAACTCTGCTCTCCCTTACACCAGTGTAAAAATTAAAAGAATAAACTCCATTAAAGTCAATAAGCTGCAGTGAGATCAGATGCCTGTGATTCAGAAATGAGCCAGTTATGCCCGTGTGACCCAGAGTGGAATTGTCTGTCATGCAGCAGCGAGTCTGGTGGTGCACAGCTCCCAGCGCTCCTCAGTGTTTCCCAGCCAACTCTAAATTCAACATCTCCATTATTATCTCCTTGGTCATTTCATCCCAATCAGAAAAGCAGCCACACTTCAGCCCAGGGAACAGCTGAGACCCCAATGTGTGCCCCGAAAACTGAGCAGAGACTTTTATGATCATTAAATTCCTTCCAATCAAATGGGAGATTAAAATTCCTTGGGACCCATGCAGGCCTGGAACTTTAAAAGTGTAAGGGCAAACCCTCTTAGCTGGTATTTCTGCACTGCTGACAAAAAGGACTTTCCACCAGGATTTAGAGATGGTTATATTAATTTGAATTATTCCTTCAACATAAAACTCCTGTGCTGGCATTTTTGTCTGCACGCCACCGAAATAGGAAAAGATTACATAGACAAATTGTACTCATAATATGTGGTTTCCAAAACATGCTAAATCCCTAAAACTGAGCTCAAATTACATAGGCAGGGATGAGGTTTTCAGATAAACATAGCCACACGCTCTAAGCAACATCAGGAAAGAAAATACAATGATGTCATGGTCCCAGCTCTGGTTCCTACATTCCCTCTTGCCTCCTCCTCCATCCCTGCCCTGAATTAGCCCACCCTCCAGTTATCCTGGTAGGAAACTATGGGCAGCCCTTAGTCATGAGAGAAGTCCTTTTTCCACTGTGAACTTTTGCGCTTTTATCTTTAGCTCTCACAAGCCTCAGGTTCACCCTCAGGCACGTTCTCTTCCCCAGGGAGGTTTTGGGGTAGCCCTGGGAGGTCCCAAGTGCTGCTGGTCTCTGGCAGGGAAGGGATTTGCCATTAGACAGGGAAGGGAAGGATTAACCCTCACTCTGTGCAAGTTTAGGAGATGGTTGTGCAAAGACTGGGTGTGCTGAGTGAAGGAAACATGGTGATGTTTCCCCACAAAGCTCTCACGGCGTCCCAAAGTCCTTCATCCTTCTTTGTAGGTTGGATTGGGCTTGGAGCAACTTGGTTTAGTGGGAAGTGTCCCTGCCCACAGCAGGGCGTTAGGCTGGATGATTTTTAAGGTCCTTTCCAACCCAAACCATTCTGTGACTCTGTGTTAGCTGAGGGTGGCACGAACGGTGGAGGACAGAGACCCACCACACTGTGTTCACACATGCAACAGGAGATGGAGCAGCCATGCAGGAAAAGCTGGTCTTTCCAACTCCTCAGGACAGGAGATCATCCCTGTAACACGTCTGTATTCCCTTTGCTGCAGGAAACTTCTGCAGTCACCCCATGACACAAGAGGACAGAGGCAGAGGACACCTCTCAGCCAGCACTTGGATGAACGTGTCTCTCAGACTCAAACCCACCTATAAACCGTAAGGGAGAGGGTATGACATGAAAAAGCAGATCTTGGAACACCCAGGGCAGTGCATGAGCTGAAGACATGGGCAAAGGACAAACTCTGATTCCTGCAGTTACGTGGTCAAGAGGAACCCTGACCAAATTCATTGATCATGGCTTCAGTTTTAGGTTATTTCCCTCCAGAGGTTCCCCACGGTCAAGAGGAACCCTGACCAAATTCATTGATCATGGCTTCAGTTTTAGGTTATTTCCCTCCCGAGGTTCCCCACAGAGATCTTCCTTTCCGTCTGGAAATTTTGTCTCAGTGCAAGAAGAGCTGGCAATTTGTGCAAGACTTTTACAAAACCCCAGAAGTCCTGGTCAGAGTGAACTCCATGCATGTGGCTCACATTTGTCCATTAAAAAAAAAAACCAAAACACAACATTGTACAATTTCATCATCCAGCACATGAAACCCCAGCTTCAGACAAGTGTAGTAAATCCATCATATCCCAGGTGCAGTGGATATTCTTGACACAGGAGAAAGCATGTGCACACATGCCCCAAATTGAAATAGCAGTGCTTTAAATTGTTATATTTGGTGTGTTCAGGAGACAACAGAGGGGTTCTGAGCTGTAGTCTTTTCTCTTCATTTACTAGGTTGTGAAATTAATTTTTATTTCCAACATTGTTTCCCCTTTTGCAGAACATGTCATTCTAGGATCATTAAAAATACGGGGACAGTCTGTGTCACAGCTTCCTAATTCATAGATTGCCCAATAGACTGGATTCTTTTGAATAAAGATTTTATAGTGCAAACCATGTCAATCCACCTAATTTCTCTTCTTTCCCAGCCTGCTATTGAAACAACAACAACAACAAAAAAAAAAAAAGACAATTTACCTTTTTTTTTTTCTCCAAAGCAATCAATTTAATCTGCTTTAAAGAAAAGATTAATTAAACTGAGCCTAGAGCCAGATCCAGATGAACCAGATCTGACTTCTCAGCACAAGCACCAGAGCAAAGTTGTCTCGGGGTCAGGCACTACAGCTGTGCCCAGCACCGTGGCCAGTGCACAAAGCCTTCACTCCAAGAAGATAATTCAGATAATTCAATCCCCACAGCAGCCAGCCAGGTTGGAAATCAAAACCTTGGAAAGCCAGCACACTTTGGCTGCCTGCAGCTGAGCGAGGCCAGGGCCTCTCCAGGGGGATGCACATAGCAAAGCAGGGCTGAGTGCTGGCCCCAGACCCACAGCAGCTCAGCACAGCTATGAGGGGAAGAAATACAAAGTACGGCAAGAGGCAAGCACTGAGGGATACTGAAAATCCCTCAGTTAGTGTTTTTATAAGGACTGACACACAGGAGGTACCCCTTGAACCCGTTCTCCTCCCATGTCGCTCATGGCAACTTCAGGAGATTTGGGAGCAGGCTGGATCTGCAGCCTCCAATCCCATCCTCGCTGCGAGAACAGTTTGTGTCTTCAAGTCTGTCTCATCAAATGTTACAGAAGCTTCAGCAGATTCACTTCACCAACTGTGTCTTCTTTGAACTCTGCCATTGCAAATTCCCCGCGATATCCACTCTGACACTTGCGTGGTGCAAGTTCCCTGGAGTCAAAACAAATTCTGCTCAGATGGGGGAGCAGAAGGTATGGAAAGTGCTCACCAGTTACTGCTGAGTCTGGAAAACAACTACATTTCTTTGTTTCAGCTGCTTCTGCTTAAAGACAGACACATCTGAGCTGTCCCTGCTCCCCAGCCCCACTGTGCAGGAATTAAACCTCCCCTCTGGGTGTGCCGGCTTTGGGCTATGGAGAGAAGGAACCTTGGATCCACAACCACAACCTCTGCTACAGGGTTCAAACGCTGTGTAATGGCAAAACTTCTCTACTCTTTCAGAATTATAACTTTTTCGTGTTCAAAGAGCAGGCTGAGCAGTAAAGTGAGGGGTTTTCACTCAGCCAGGGCACAGTGCATCTTCGTGGTGTTTCGCAGACAGACGGCAGATCTCCACGCCAGCTGGACACCAGCCAGCCCTGAACTGGAAACCATCTACTGACACATCAGACCTTGCACAGCCCTGGGAATGAGGGTGCTGATCTGTGCTTCTCATTCCTCTGTAATCCAAGAATGGTCAAGCTTCTTCCTATTCATTTTTTTAAAATTATTTTCTTTTTTTCTCTTCTTCGTCTTTTCCCTTTTTCCCTCTTTCTGCCCCCCTCTAAAGTGTTGGTTTTTTTAAAATTATTTTGTTGTCACCTTTTTTTCAGGTCACAAAACCATTTTATGCATTGGTTTTCCTTTAAAACCACCTACAAAGCATCTAAAACTCAGTCCATCCAGCTATGACTCACACTTGTCCTGCTCTCCTACCCCCCTCCAATTTTATTTGGCCAGAGGTGGGGGATTTGAGGTTTGCTTTTCCAATTCTTGTGTGTTCTCACTCTCTGGCCCCCAACCCCACACAGCATGACACTGGTGCAGCGAGGCTTTGGGCAGAAAAGGACGACAGTAACACAACTTCAAAGCCAACAGGGCACACCAGGTGACCAAAGCCATTGCTCCTGGGCTTGGCCATTGCTGCTCTCACTGCGCAGGCAGGAAGATTTTGCCAGCTGGAAGAGGCTTCAGAAAAAACAGGGCTGAGGCATGCCCAGCTATGGAGCTGGAGTTTCCATTTCCCACCCACCTACACTGCCACCAGCAACCCACATTTCTCTAAAGAACCACCCATCCAAAGTCGTGCAGGGCCAGCTGAGTCTGTGATCTTGCTGATTTTACCATCTGAAGGCAGAAAACAGGCTGTTCCATCACCCACTTACACAGAAGCATTAAAAATTCCTGGGTTTTTTGTAATGACCCAGAAGTAATTCCAAGCAGAGTGGCTGCACTGACGTGGAATTGCAAGACTTAAACCACCTTTCAGTGTAAATACCAGCTGAGATAAAGAGTGGGCAAGTGCTTTAAAAGCTTAGTATCCATACAAAAAAAGGAAAAAACTCACAAGGGCAAGGAGTAATGATGACAGCTCTTTTCAAGCAAAGGGTAGCCAATGTTTAATTACTCTAGATGCTGCTTTTGCAGATCCAGTGGATCCCACATGTTCCAGCTTACAAACCCAATGTGAAATTCTCACAACAGAACCCATGGTACAAGTGGGGATGTTTTACTACCTTTTTGCAAAAGCTTCTTTTTAAACTACCAATATTAAAAGAATGTCTTATTTGTGCCAAAACCAGGGAGAGAAAACAGTGCCACCTCCACCTCAGAAGGCTGACAAAGGTTGTCTTAAGTTTCCCAAGATAATTTAAAATCTAACAAACGAAGCCACGAGTGGAGAGAATAAAATTAAACCCAAGCAAAATAATTTTGACTTTTGACAATATTATTTAACAGAAGATCTTATATGCAGTAAAGGGACTGAACCCCATCAAGAAAGAAGAAGCTGCTCTACCCAACCCATCCCTGGGACCCCATTCTGCATGAGCTACACTGCCACAACAAATGACTGTGAATTCCTGAATTTAGGCAAAAGCACCCAACCCCTGTAGGGGCAGTGAATCCCACCCAGCCTCTTCATTTACTGGTTTGTAAATTACTGGTTTGCCTCTAAAGGAACCAGTTATTCCTGGGAAACAGCAATACTTCTCACAATCTCTGCAGATCCTGCAATGCACAAGGTGAAGGGATAATGAGTCCTTTCTTTTGTTCCCTCAAGACTTTGAGAGATGGCCAAGTTTTATACTGTCCACATAAAGTACAGCCTCAGAGGAGAACAAACCCCAATTACAGGCAAGAAATTGGTTTTGTTCAAGGCCCAGATTATTGTCTTGGGTTCTTCCCTCTGCTACAGTCCTCTTCCCAGAAAAAATAAAGCTATCCAAAATAAAAAACGCAATTCCTTTGCCTGTGATGGAGAAAGTTACTTTTCTGAGCACTCAGAGCTTATTTTAAAGGTTTGCTTGAATAAATAGGAACCTATTAGTATGGAGTTTTCTTACTGCACTTTAAAGGGCATTTCATGAAGGCTGGTGTTCCCTTATTGCAGTTTTCATGGAACGGAGAAAAATATTTATGGTGCACCAACAGTGTGCTGAGCTAAATAGCTTTTTCCCTCTCACCCTGCCAAGATTCTCCTGTGAGGGTGTTTTACAAAGTGGCCTTGCAGGGCTCTAGCTGGTGCTGGTTGTGGTGGTGCCGGGTGGGCGCAGGACACCAAAACCATCTATTTCTGCCCAGCTTGGGCTGTCCCACCCTCCCATGGCACTGGTGTCCCAGCAGGGCTGAGCTCACAGCTCCCACCCCACCCAGCTGCAGGGCTCAGAGAGCTCTCCCTCCCAAAACCAAGGGCTTGTCCTGGCTGCTGCAATGAGCTCTGGGTGGGATTAGCAAACCTGGTCCTTTGCATGTAGGAAAAGGATGATGTATTTCTACATGCATTATGTATATAATACAACACATATATACAGTACAGAAATACAGAGGACAGTCACTCAGGAGAACCCCTCTTGGTCACCTTTCAGCTGTCCATACCTAGTAAAAAAGACATTAAGGGCTTCATATTTTTGCTCCTTCATCCCTTTGACTTCACACCTCTAAGACTTTAGAGTGAACACATGGCACTATGAATGAGCAAAGTAATCCCATACTAAACAGGGTGAAGCTTTAATAAATGTAACAGTGAACTGTGAATTTCCCTAAGTCACTAAGGAAAATTCACTTCAGGAAAATCTCTACACGTGTGAAGTGCAGCCACTGCAAGCTTTGGTAGAAGTGTCTTGCAAGAAGTATAAAGCTGCACTAATAAAATCTGAATGGAAATATCCAGATACTGGGATTCTAGTTCATGAAGATGCCAATGATTTTCTAACACTTTTTTGAGAACCCACAGGGTTTCTTAGGTACAGCTGCTCTCTTACCCACAGCCCAGCTAAGTATCCTTTTCCCTTAGGGCTTAGAGCAGCCACAGGGTGAACAGGGAGACCTACAGCTATTCACCTTCCCTGCAAATTTATGAGACATTTGATGGGACATCCATCATCTAGCCTGGTTCATCAAAGTGGAAAAAGACAGAGTGTTTTACCTTCCAACTATATAACTTTGCATAATAAAACTGTTTAGACTTGGAGATTTTTCTGATGAATGCCAAATGCTCTACAGCAGCAGCCTTCACCAGCAGATCTAAATCACACAGCTTAAATGAAAGCCTGCTTGCCAATTTATGCATGAACTTTACTTTTTTTCCAGAATCAGAGAAAAAGACCTGAATGCACTGTGCCTACAAAAAGCCTTTTTAAAACAGTACTGCTACAGTGACTGGAAATACAATTATATTCCTTTTGCATCTCACAGGTACAATTTTTTTCCCCTGAGAAGACATGGCAATGAAGACATTCCTACAATTACTTTCATTGGTTTTTTGAAGGTGTTTCAAAAAGCTTTATCACTTCAGTAGCCACTCACTGTGCTGGCTTTAGTTACTGAACTGATTTCCAAGCAGCACAAACACCGTGAGACATTAAAAATATAATTAGCAGATAACACATGGATGTGTCTTAAAGGCAAGACCACATTGTCTTATCATTGGAGGGCTCTTCAGGGCAGCACCAATCCTCATCCTGCTCTGCAAATCGCATTGTTGGCAGTGTGATGCTAAAAGGGCTGCTATTCTCTGACTCCCATTTATAAAACAGACTGCACAGGAGGGGGAAACTGCCCCACAGCTTCACAGTTTCCTACAGGTGTTTCCTTAATGTCCATCCACTGATGAACCTATACTACAAAACCCATCACTGGCTGCTGCTGAGTGCTCAGAGACATTTCTGGAAGGTCTTTCTGCCTTGCTGGGCTTCCCTGCACACTGAAAGACAGGAACAGTTCCAGAAAAAAAAACACACTTCAGTTGGGTTTACTCTCTTGTCCCATTTCTAGTGGTTTTGAGGTGGAGCTGTCCACCTTTTTGAAGTGGTATTTCTAGGAAAGGGATCAGATTCTGGCTTTGTGCTCCCCACAAAGCATCATCTGCCAAACACAGGCATTGCAGCTGAGTTCCCAACATACTTGGATACAAGAGAGGAGATTCTTACCACATTACCATGACAAAAACAACACCTTGCACAGTACATTCTGAACATCTCGCATAGCAAGCTTTAATGAATTAGATCTCAAAGTGAGTTACAAAGTAGGTCAGGAGCTGTTTGACAGATGGGGAAACCAGGACAGTGAGGTGCTGCAACTTCTCCAAGGTCACCAAAAAAAGGCCAGTGCCACAGTCAGAAACAAACCCCAAGTCTCCCAAATTGTGATGTAGTGCTCTTCAACCCAATACACGTCTCCACCATTAGTCCACATCATCCCCAAAGCTCATGACTTTACAAGGTCTGACTCCTGAGTGGGTACCAGCATGGGAGCACCAGTCCTGCAGACATCAGCAGTGGAACACCAGCAGCAGCAGAAAGTGACTGTCAAACATCAAAGAAAGTGACTGTCACAGGAGAGCCTGTACTTTTGCCTTACCTTCACGTGAGCTCCAACACACATGCACAGCCATGAAGGCTCTCTGTAATTAAGTTTTCACCCAATGAAGCAAAGGCTACTCCAGCCTCAAGGACAATCCAGCCCTGCTGGGACACAAGTATTTCAGGCTGGTGACCCACTTGTACTGAAACACTGAGCACACCCCTCTCCCTGCCCTCAGTGGTGTTTGGAGGACTCATTTCTCTGCATGACCCTGCTTCTCCCTGTCACCCCTGCATGTGTGAGGTCTGGAGAGGTAAAGGGGTCATAAGCATCTCAAAATTGGATGAATGCTGTCTCATTGACATCAAAGGCCAACCCTCACTACTTTTATTTGGAACAGAGTCAGGGCACTACAGAAAAATCCTGACCTATATAATTTTTGATGCTTGCCTGCACTTGTCGTGAGCAGAGACAGGGAATGCCAGGAAATGGAATTTCTGCTGCATTTCACAGTTCAGACACAGACACAGCAACTGCAATAAAATCCACCATAAATACTGATTCTACCTACTAGGAAGGACAGGGTGGAATATGGAGAACTAAATCCAACAGGACAGAGGGATACTCAAAAATAAGAATTTTGTTCTGGACTTTCAGGAGACAGAACATATTTTACTGTTAACACCTTCAGCAGAATTCTCATCTAGTGCATATCCAGAACTGCTTCTCATCTAGTGTATCCAGAACACCAAAATCTTCACATCAGAACATATCTAACTATGTAAAAGGCTTACAAGAAGACCATCAGCTTTACAGACACAGTAAGTGACATGTTAACATCACTTATTTTGACTATGTGTTAGACAGATAGTTCTGTGTAAAGGCTTCAGGAAGATCTAGAAGTGTATTCCACACCTCTCCATGATCAATGGAGAGACAAATATAAAGCCAAAGACTCCTTTTCTCCCAATCTGCAACTTTTGATATATTTGCAGACACACTAACAATACATTAAGAGAGCTCAACGTGGACAGAGAGCCCAATTTTTGCCTGAAATATGATTTCTGTAATAAACTGTATTAATCTAGATATGAAATTATGTAGGTAATAGGCTGTCCAATGTTCAAACTCTGCTTTCATTTATTTCAGGAAAAAAAAAAATGGACATAATACCATGCTGACACTCTGTAATTTGTCCCTATAGACCATGATGCACACAAGTATCCAACAAGAGCCTCAGCAGAAACAGATGCCAGCAGATGGTATTATCCTGAACAAAAGCAATTAAGGACATTTACAATATGTCAAAAGTGCAGCTACAAAAAACAAAGTGTAGACCTGTACATCTGTTTCTTAATGAAGCCATGAGTATTTGACACTTAGCCAACAAACCACAATCTAAACACTACAGCAACACCAATAATAGGTAAGGAAATACCAGACATATTCAGATTCTTCAACAGTCACGACAAAATATAAGATGCTGAGCAGAAACTGAATAACCAGCTACTACTGGAAGTCCATATGTCATGCATTAATGTAGCTAAAATATAAGCATACGAGTTTTCAGTATCACAGATTTTGTAAGGACGGGATTTGCTCAAAATTTATAGAAACAGGAGTCCCATGGTAACAATAAGTTAAGAAATACCATTCTCTTCCATAACACAGTCCTCTGGTGTATTTAAAAGGCTTCTTGGAACGCTGTCACCTTGGCTGAAATAAAAAGAAAAGCACTCACAATTCCCTAAAAGTTGTTATGACATCTCTGTTGAGAACGTGGTGACAGTACAAGAGGCATGATGAGATGCACAGCCAGGTATGTCAATGGCACCTTGTAGATTATATGAAACACAAATGGACTGAGGGAATTCAGGAGTTATTTGTGCAGGGAACAAAAATCTCTGAGTTCCCCGTGAAGAGGACAAGAGGTGGAAACATTTCATAGGGGGGAAAAATTGTCTCTTCTGTGCCACGGCTTCATTCAAAGTATTGAAGACACATTTAGGGAAGAAAAGGGTAAGACCAGCTGAACAAGAAAAGGGTAAGACCAGCTGCTGAACATGGCACTGTGAGCACTGTTATCAGTGTTTGCTGCAGATTTCCACCACTACAAACAGGGATGGGACCATCCCAGTCACAGTCTGCTGCAACACGAGGAAAGCTCTGCTATCAAAAGAGGTGATGGCATCAACTCCAGGTACAATGGTTGTTATTTAGCTCCCAGGGAACTCACACCAAGTTTCTCCTATGTTAGCTGCCAATGAATAAAATATTCAGAAATATATACACTAAATGGGATGGGTTTCTTTAAGGACCCTGAGAAAATACAGCCTTAGCAGTGAAAAATATACTTACACTGTACATCAGAGAAATGCATCATTCATTTTTACTGAGGCCCAGATGACAGTCTCATTAGACCAGAGATGGATTAAAGATCAATGATCTGGTGAATAATGTCACTATGGGCCATGTAGCACTTCATCCAAGCAGTACCACTGAGAACAGGTGACTGGGTAGGGTTTGTAAGGATAAAAAACACAAGGCTTTAGAATGGCATTCTTGGGGGGGACCAAAAAAGAAAAAAGTGCCGCATATTTACATTTAATCTGCTTCATAAATTGATTTTTGTCATGTTACCTGTCAAACCACTGAACAAACTGAATAATTGCTTAAGCAGCACTGATAGAGACGTGACAGATTATTCAAGCATTGTGATTCTTTGTTCTCATATATCTCATTAAGAAATGATGATTGGTTCCATTTACAGCTCTTAAGTTGAATTCAGTAACCACTGACACATGAACTCAACCTGGCATCTACTAATTTTTTATTGTTCTCAAGCAGAAATTGCTCCTGCCAAAGTCTCTTTGCAAACCATTTCAGTGTAGTGGCTAATGACTTTTTAACAATGCAACACAGAAAGGAAAAAAAAAACTCCAACTGACTCCTCCACTGATTTATAGCATCCATGGAATGAAAACAAATAAAACTTCTTGTATTCTGTACTTCTCCCCTTCCCCCACCTCCTTTTTAGAGAACTATTTTTAACCTGTATTATTTCATTAAATAAATTCTAAGCACATCCCTGCAAAGCTGGCAGGCAGAAGATGGGAACTGTCCTGTGGGATGTGTTCAGCCCCTTCCTCTTCTGTTGCGGGGTTGCAACCTGTTCCTTCATAGCCTTATAACTTTATAAAGGTGTTTGAAAGCTGAGAATAAGGAGTGGACAATGCTGCTATTCCAGCCTGCTGCTGAGTATCAGGAGCTTCTCTTGACTCACACAGGAAAACCTCCAAGCTGTGGAAATCAAAGGCAGAATTTTACAGCAACGTCGAGATGCTACAAATTATTGAAGAGAAAATAAGAGAGAACCAGTTGTGCTTTGGTGTGCCACCCTCTGACTTCAGGAAGATCTACTGTGACCACAAAGCCAACACACAAGGAAACATCTAAATACACATTTTACAGGCACCCTCCAAAGCCAAAACGGCAGGTTTTAGGCAAGAGATGGAAAGCAGGGATTTGCTGCAGCAGAGGTAATGTGGAGATGGAGGACAGAAGGAGAGAGAAGGACCATTTTGCTTTTAACTTCTTATTAAAGTCTGGGTTCATCCCCATTAGCTAATTGAGTACAGGGGCACCACACAGTTTCTGCCTTCCCCTAAATGTAACCCAAATATGAAGAGAAATTCAAACTACAGAATGAATTAACAATTTTCACAACGCTCTTTAACAGCTTTTGCCAAATGGCACAAGTCATTCTCTGTGCATTCATTAATGAAACCAAACAATGTGCTGTTTGGCCAAAGAAAAGCTATTTATGGCTGTGTATCTCTATATATCTATAATAATAAATAATTAAAATAAAAATTAAATTAAAATAAATAATATTATATACTCTATATAATACTATATATAGTATATAATACTATATATAGTATATATATATACGATATACTATATATATACTATAATACATATAGTATATATATAGTATAGTATAGTATAGTATAGTATAGTATAAATAAATATATAGTAAAAATACTATATAAATAGTATTTTTAATATGTGGGTATACATACATTTATACACATTTTATATATATATATATATATATATATATTATACACACACACACACAGACACTGTATCTACTTCTATGTACCTAGAGGGCTCCTCCACCTTCCTCACAACCACGTGGCAGTGCAAGACAAAGATGTCACAACACCCCACAATCTCCTGGGCAAACACTGGCACTGAAGCTGCCACTCATTTTAGTGGTCACTGAATATGATGGAAGTCTACTGATATAACACAAGCTGTCCTGTCCAAAAGACCTAAGTGTATGAGTTTTTCCAGCTCATGAACAAGGAGGGGGATTTAAAAGTCTCTAGAGTCAATTAAGTTGCGGCTGAATCCCATTGCTCTGCTTTGCTCCTTTGCTCTCCTTCCATCTTTCCCCTCACCTGCAGATCCAGCCTGTTCTCAGCTTTAGTGCCTGTTATGTTCCCTTCCATCAGTGGCAAAAGGGAGCAAATTTGCTTTCTGGGCACAAATCATCTCAGCTCTTACTCAGGAATCCTTTAATCACTTTCATTGCTTTCCATTAAAAATACAAGATTCATCAGAGACACTCGTTCAGTGGACTTGCCTACAAAGCTCTCCAAGATTTTTTTCTTTCAGGGTCTCTCTCTTAAGAGCATAAAATTTATGTCTATGACATAAATTACATGGCTGTCGACAGGAAAATCAGCCAGTAAAATTACTCCACATGCACCTTAACATGCCCAAGACCAGAAGTCTCCCTGCAGCCTGCAGTACCTCTATTCCCTGTGTCTATGTGATTTTGAGAACCATTTTTTTCAGCTAATTTCTTGGTACATTCTCCCCTGACACCTAAATATATAGCCTCCTCCTTCCTAAAAGGCATCAGTCAAACCTGTGACAGGGGACATTTCCCTTCCTTCTGAATTATTCCTCTTTTGCTCCAGTGCCTGGGTCATTAGGCCAAAGGGAGCCACACTGTTTTTCTGCTCCATTAATGTTTTTATCTAAGCATCTTCTCATAGTGCTTCAAGCAACTTGGCTAACAAGCTGTGTGTTGTTTGCCCCTCTCTTCTCTCCCTAGAAGAGATAAGAGGGGTTTGTGTTGCTTCATGGTGCTTTTTTTACATTTGAGAGCATTTTATTTTGGGAGGGAGAGCTTGTTTGCTTTGCAATATTCAGGTTGCTATGTAATTATGCTAGAGAAGGTGTCTCAAAACACTATGGCTTACACCCAGAGAAGGAGGTGGTGTTTTTGTGATGCTCATCATCAGCCCATGGAAAAGCTTAACAGTGTCAGATTTTCCCCTCAAAAAAAAAAAAAAGTTGAACAAATTAATTACACCCCTATGGCAAGAAATCCCATTAAAGCAGAGGTGTAAGGCAGATGCTGATCCCAGAGTTTTAGATAGTCCTCAAGATAGCTCAGGCTGCAGCTACAAAATGTCCCAAAGCAAAAGGCAAAGCCTTTGAATTTGTACAGGTGTTCCTCAAGAAAACAGTGTGGGGAGCACAAATGGAGTTTAATGAGCTCACAGTGTCCTGTGCCACTGGCAGCACACACCAAGCACTTTGCTATGCCTGAAATCTCCAAAACACCACAGGCTTCATGGCTGGGCTGCTTACACTGAGAGGCAGGAGAAGGCAAGAGCGAGCAGTGGGGGGAAATCTCCAAGCCAACTCAAAATAACAGGGAAGGATCATCCAGGGATGCTCCAGCAACCTCTCTCAGCTATGGCTGAATTTGATTAGCAACCTCTGCCTTCCTCAGAGGAGCTTTCCATGTGGCTGCAAAGCCTCTAAGTGCTCTCCTCTCCCTTCAGCTCTCTTTTGTGTTGTTTGGATTTTCTATGTAATTTTGGGGTTTTTTTCATTTTTTTTTCATCCAATAGATTCCATCATTTCTGCCCTTGCCCATCACAGTGGGGCAGTAGGGTCACAGCTGGCGAGTTTGTATGGAAAACATGCCTGGTTGAAGCTTGGTTCTTTGAATTATTAAAGCTGGGCTGGGAGGCTGGGATCCTGCTGGGAGCAATCCCACATCACCCCAAGAGCTGCCTGGACTGTTCCAGCTCTTTATGGCTCCGGGCAGCTCTGGATTCCTCTGAGCAGCTGAAACAACACAGCAATAAAGCACCCACGCTGTTACCAACAGCCCAGAGACAGCGCTCTGCATCTCCAAACCTTAGCTAGTAAAAATGATTTATGTGGGATGACCCTGGGTGAATCACATACAAACAAACAGATTCTGAGGACCTTGGTGCTGACACAGTGCCCACTACTAAAAGAAGCAGGAGAGTGCCCTGCATAAGGCTGGAGTTAGGATTCAGATGTAATTCCCAACTTTTGAGTGTTCAGGCTTGAAGGAACATATCTTCAAATCCTCAACTTAAATTAGTGGGAGCATTAAGAGCAAGAAAATGAGAAGAATCCTGCAGAAAAAGTGCAAAGGAAATAATCTGGCTGAGAGATGCCATGATTCTTTACCCTGTTGCTGTTCCTGGTCATTTGCATCATTACGAGCACCTCCTTTTTGTGCCTCCTGGAGACTCTAAGAAGACTGTTTGGTTTATCTCCAATTGGGAATATAAGAAAATCAAACCAAAAAACAAAAATAGAATAAATCCTCAATACAACTAAGCCAGCATGTTTTCTCTTTATTTGATTCTTCTCATTTCATTCTTGAAAAATTTATTCTAAGAGCTTATCTTATGCAGTCCAGTTGTCTTAAACTGTTGATATTTTAACTGTGACCCATGATATTGCTCAGGAAAAGATCAGGCAAAACCCATGAGCTATTATTGCAGAGGATCCCCAGCACTGTGCTCAGCTGTTCTACACATAGATCAGATCAAAACAGAGCTTCCAGTAGCTTTTTCTTAGCACATCCAGTGTTAAAAAATAAAAAAAAAATAATAAGAAGAAAAAAGGCTTTTTAACTCAGCCAAAAAATTCTGCTTAAGAGCATTATTTTGATTTAACCTTATACAATCTGTTTGGTGAGTAATTCTGGCATAAAATTCAATATGCAGCTTTCAACATGGAAACATCAGTGAAAGGGCCTTCAAAAGTTTATTAACAATCTGTTATTTATAGCTTTCTTTTTCAAAAGTGATTGGCACAACATTCGTAGGAAAATTATAGGAACCGCCAAGTCAGATAATAAAAAAACATATTGGTGTTAAGATTTGATGGAAAGGTTTTAAGGAACACTATGATTGCAAGAAATGAGACACATTCTGATTGCTAAGCCAGCTATTTGTCACTCAACAACAGCCCAATCACACACATATGTTTGCAAATTATTGTTATTGTTGTTAATTATTATTTACAGAGAAGCACTGAAATGCAAGGTGGTTTGAATTCCAATGAAAATGACAGATCGCTGCCCCGAGGAATTTTTTATCCCTCCTTTCACTCATTACCTGTTTACTAACAGCACCCACTTAGTTCCAACTTGTTTTCCTGCTATCTAAAATGACTAGAAAATTAGGTCCTATTAAGTAATCATGAATATAAACTGTGAGTCACTGGTTAAGTGAATACCATTACTGGCAATAAATTCAAAATCCTATTATAAATGCCTGTTATTGTCAAGCAGACCAAAACAATACTACTTTATTCAATATTAATTGTATCCTTGGATGCTTGAAAGGATTAAGTAACCCCAACCAATATTCTGCACGTAGTCAGGAGAACTGGGTGTGAAGGACAACAAAAATAATTGAGGTCAGTAACCAAGGTGGAGAGAAAAAGAGGCAAAAAGGAAGGAAGACATACATGGAGAGATCTTTCAGCTCCTGTGTGAAAGCAGATGGAGGGTGAAGGAAGCAGACAGGCTGCTCCAGATGGCAGGAGAAGAAGGCTCTCACACCCACTGTGTTGTGGCTGTGATGGGAACAAGAGACTTTTGGTTAAAGGATTCCTGTAGGGCTCCAAAGAGTTGGGTTCAGCCCCGTCCACCACCTCTCCACCTTCTGGGTTTTGCTATTGGGAGCTTTTGGGGTATCAGCTACCGCTGTGGCTGCCAAAACACACCAATGTTTTTGTGCACACTTTGCCCTACACAAAGAGAAGTCATGGAATAAATATTTGTTATACTGAAGTCCTGAGGACTGAGATGAAGTGTTGACCAAGGCAAGGATCACATTTTCCTAATCAAAAAATAACAGGAGAAAACCCAAACTGTCTATTCCAACCCAACCCTAAGATCCTACTGTCCCCAGCCTTAATATCTTACTGTCCTCCTGGCATGCAGATGAGCAGGTATCCTCTGGCAGCAGGGAGCTCAGAAAGGACCAGAGAATATCCACAGAAAAAGAGACAAGGCAGGGGAAAAAATGAGGCAGGGCAGACAAACAGGCTGAAAAGGGAAGCACGAGCACATATGTGAGCTGACAATACAGCAACTGCGTCTCCAGAGTTATGTATTCACCTGAAAGCTTTTGATTATTGAGTGTTTTGAAACCTTAATTTCACATGATGAAAGAAAATTGGCCTTTAGGCTACACTGTTGCCCCAAACAAGCACTTTCCAAAATGCACCTGTGAACCATAGCTGGAGAGCTGTCAAAAATCCCTTCCCACCAATGGCTGCCAATTTTTTTTCCCAATCCTCACCATCAGCCTTTAAATCCATCGACCATCTTACTTTTCCTTCTTTCCCATTTCAATTCCAGCTGAACCCTCAGACCTGTTATTTTCTCTAACTGTCCAAGGAAGACCAACAATTCACATCAAAAGATACCAACTCATTATTTTTAAGCCTTCAAAAACAAACTGGATAGAAACCTATGCCAGGCAATAGCAAACAGGATTACTTGGTTTAAAACAAACTGCATCACCTTAAAGGAGTCCTAACAGTATTTTTCTGCTTTCACTAAATAGAATCCACAAACTAAAACATCTGAGTTGTTTCACACCACTAAGTTAAACATTAATATTTGGACCTCAGCTTTCACTCCTCCCACAGATTTGAGAGAGGTGCTATAAGCACCTCTTAGAAAGAATTATCCCTGACCCCACATGGGTTTGACGGCGAGATTCCCAGAGTTACAAATTGTAAGGTCAGAAATGACCATGAACTCTCTTCCTCTGTAAACATGAACAAGAGGCACTTTCCTACTGCTTGTAGCCTGAGAGCTTTCAGAGCTCCCAGAAAATCATCCCAGAGGAGATGAGATCCACTTGCCTTCATGCTTTGCTCCAGTGGTTCATCAGCTTTGCTCCTGGAAACCTGCACCTCAGCTTCAGCCTACTGCATTTTGTCCCCTGAAGATTTTTTTTTAGGTGAAATGTTTCTTTAATTAAAAAAAAAAAAAGAAAAAAAAAAGTGGGAAATACTGAACTGAGGAAAATATGAAACAATCTGACAGAGCCGCTGCTGCCTCACTGAGGTGCCATAAAAGAGAGGCACCAATTGCTGGTAATGTCAGCAGAAACTCAAAAATCAGACAAACCCCTCAATCATCACAGGGGGCATCGAGCCAAGGAAAACACAAATATCAACGTCTTTCTTCATGTCTTGAGAACTTCCAAAATCAGCAGGGAAGAACTGAGTAACTCGCACGGTGCCTCAGGTTAAACGATCTGTTGTGTGAGTCCAGCACGAGCGCTTTTGGCACCCAGCTGATGGACAGGCAGGATCTTTGACCAGAGGCAATCGGATCTTGAGCCCTCTGGTACCTCGCAGCCCCTGCCAGGAGCTGTCCTTGCCACCAGCCCCTTCTCACTGCTGGGAGCCCAAGGCACAGCCCCCACGAGGGTCCGAGCCCCCAGAGCCAGGCAGGAGCAGGAGAAGCTCAGGAGAGGCAGGGTGAGGCCGCAGAGCGAGAGGACAGACACACAGCACATACAGACACACAGCAGACAGCACGCACGGCTTCCTGAGCAGGTGTGTGCTCGTGAGCACGTGGGTGTGAGAGAGGGAAAAGAGATCTGAGAGGAGGATGAGGAGTGACTTCATCCCACAGCATGAGCCAGCACGTACTGGCGTGTGGAGAGCCAGGGAGGGTGCCAGGAGCCCATCAAATGGCACAATGGAAGTGACACAGATAAACCAAAAATTACCACAGAGCCCCAGAGGAGAGGAAAAAACAGAACTACCCATATTTTTTTTCTCTAGACTGTATTTTAGGAAAGTGCTGGAAACTTATTTGAAGTGTATTTGTCTTCCCACCCAGCTTTTACTATGTTATGGCCATATCCATGCAGCTCCCTCTGTTATCCTTGCTGAACTTTAGGAATCCACCACATCCGTTTTAAGGACAGCACTGGTATTTTCATAATTACTAAGTCTGAGCCTTTCTAAATATTAGAACCCTGGTGTCAATCAGGCCTAATTACAGATATCTTAGAAATGGGGGGTTGATCTAATTAGGAAGATCAAGTGATGGAACCTTCCTCTTTGACTGCTGGGTGGCATGGTGTTTCTTATTATTTCTCAGATGTCAAAATCTAGGGTTAAAATGCCTTAGACATAGTACATTTTAAATGTGGAGGGGAAAAAAGTGATATTTCTGTGATCATTCATCAGATTTCTGCTATTGTGAAACTTCACATCTCTCAAGGGCTGGGGCAGAAATCCCCCTCTCCAGGCAGGCCCTCAATTCCCCTCTCAATTTGTTTTCCAGGGGGAACTGAGTACAGCTACAATAGGTGAATTTGTGGAAATTTTAAGAGACAAGAGTCAGATCCTATTCTTTCCTCAAGCACATTTGTATTGACTTGGAAGGGATTCTAAATAACATTAGTTGAGGATCTGGCCCGTTGCTATGATTTTATTTTATCTTTGACTTATTTTGCTTATTTTTTCCTAGCTACTTTTTCAGGATTTGTAATTTCACTGTCAATGGCTTAGCAGCAAACAGGTCCAGTTCCAAAAGGGGCACTCCATGAACCTGTGCATATGGAATGTGGTGCACAGGGACTGGCACAGCCCAAGAATGGATCAGTACCAGCATTCATATTGTAATATAATAACATATAAACTACACCAATAATCATGTATTACAAAATACACTAATATTGACTAATATTACCAAAATAATGTTGTTCTTTTGTTGTACCTGAGAGATGGAAGCCCCAAAAGAATACTGCACATGCTTTAATATCTGCATAAATACAGAACAGGGTAAATACAGGTTTGGGTGCATCTGAGCCAACCACTGCATTGCTGGACTTCTTTAGAAAAATATTATTGTCCAGCTGCAGAGAGCAGAGCAAACAACACAGACCCCAGCCACCAAAGGAAAGAATCCTTTGGGTGGAAAAGGGCTGCTTTCCTACATGTGGACATGACATCCAGTTCAATTTCAGCATCAATGTGGCTGGACATGATTTACAGGGATGTGTAAATAATTTATTCCAGCCCTGGAAGGGAGAACTGGCTACTCATTAGAGTTTCCTTGAAGCCCAAATGATGTAATGATTAACTGACTTAGGATCTCTTTAATAATTCCAGCAAATTTCAACTCTCCTGTGTTAAAGATCTGCTGAAGAGCTTTTATCCAGATAAAAGGCTCTTTTCTGAGAACAAACCATTATTAAGGTGTACACACAGATTTTACATTCACAAATCAATGCGCTTGAAATAAAATATGCTTTTAAAGTTTCTTTTTGACTTTCTTCCCTGATTTGGGGATTTAGTACTTTTCTTTCTCTAGCCAATTTTACCACAGGCAGTTAAGACAGCTGCATGAAAAAGGGCTGTTTTTCTGTTAAAAGTGCTTTTAGCACTTTGGCATCCTGAAATGGAATGGCAGAGAAATGCAAAATACAGTTACTACAATCCAGTACATTTCATGTGACATGCCAAGTTTTTCACTCTATGCTAGAGAAAGATCTATTAGCCAGTGAGATCAAGTGTTGGCTGTCCAACACAGTTCAGCTTTACAGTGCAGGAGGGATCAAAGCAGATTTTAACCCTGCTCCCAAATAATGCCGGAGGAAAATGTTTTGGTGCAAATACTTTAAAGATATTTATACTTATCTAGCTTAATTCCTATTTAAATACTTTCTTATCAATAACTGAGAATGTCTCCCATCATTTAGGCTCCTGGACCCTGTGTATCTGCTGCTCAAATCAGTGAACCTCCCTCCACATGGAAATGGAACAGGCACTTTAATGATTTGCACAGCAATGGCCTAAATTTTTTAGAAGCTTCACATCTTGGTAAGTCACACCAGACCTGGTAGGAACTGCAGGTGCTGCACTGGTGGGTGGCCAAGGACAGGACCAAAACTCAGATTCAAATCTTCTAATTATCAGCCTGCCCTTGGAAGCTAGGGAATGCACAACCAGAAGGTAACCCACGTGCAGGCTGCTAAACACACAGATATTCATAATTAAATACATGGCTGGAAAAGAAAACAGCTCTATTTCCTCTATGTGGGCCCAGGTTCATAATCCAATTATTTTAATTTTTTTAAACTTTCTAAATTGACTCTTAAGTCAAGTTTGAAAACTTCACAGCTTCCACTCCCATCAGAAAAGACTTACCAAACTGTGAGGCTCAGTTAATAGTTTGAGGCACTAATTGGCCATATTTAATGAATTTAATTTGCAACAGCCATGCTAATATGCATAACTATTAACTCTGACCAGCTTTACCTTCCTTGGGACCTACACCAGCTCCCATTAACTGCAGAGGGATCTGGATCAAGGCCACGGCATTAACTCCTGTGAACCCCTTCGGCAGCACAAATTAACCCTCTCCGGTGGCTTCAACACCACAGCCACAGAGATCTCAGAGGGATGTGCAGTGGGAACCCCAGAGAATTGTCCTGCTGCTCCAACTAACCTCAGAGCATTCAAACTTTCCTCCCCAGCACCCCTTTGCCCAGGAAGGGCGCTGCACACCTGAGGTGGCAAAGCAGGGCACGTCTCTCCCAGCACGGAACTCTCACAGCAAAAACTCAATGAGGGTGACAGGGATGCATCACAGCACTTGGCTCTTAGGCTGCATTTTGCTTCTTCAGAGACCTGCACAGACATTTATGTGATTTCCTAAGTGGGTATTTTCCTGAGGGCTCTGCTGTCCAGCTGACCCAGCTCCATGTTAAACCTCCAGCCTGCTTATAGGAAACCAGCGAGCCCACGAACCAGAAATACCCTGCTTACAGGGAGCCTTCCCTTGGAAGCAGAAAGAAACTCAAATATTAATAACTAAAAAAAAAAAAAAAAAAAAAAATTAAAACTCAAATATTACAGTCAAAACTTGTTCAGCTGTGTTTTGGAAGCGGCACGGAGCGTAGGAAAAGCACTACACGGGATTAAGAGCGCTTGGTTCGGAGACACGCTGGAAGTTTCAATGAGAGCAGTGGGGACACAGCTGCGAGGAGCCCTGGCGACACAACCCAACTCTAATTTCAATGTACACACACACAGCCCGAGCGCCGGCTCCTCCAGCACTCCCGGCTCCCTACCTCTGTAATATCCTGAGTGAGAAAATTACTTTAAATAAAAATAAAACTCTTTGCTCAGCCAAAAAGGCACCAGCCTGTACCCCGCTTCCTTGCACCATCTGTGCGTGTTTTTTCTCAGCCTTAAAAAAAAAAAAAAAACACCACCAAAAAACAAACCAACTCTAACGTTTTACTAATCTTTATGCCCCGCCACTATAAATAAAACAAATAAAGCCCAACAACAGTTAAGCATCGTAGCTAAAACACATCCAATCCACTCCGATTATTTCTGCTCGTCTGTCCACGAATAGCTGCAGCCATCGGCTTTAGGGGAAGCGTGCGAGTCAGACCGCATTTATTTACAGTTGCACTAGCAAGAAAAAACCTCCCCCTGTCTCCTCTTTCTATGAATATTTTCAAACACTTGGGGTGTTTTATCGATTTTTTGGGGGGCATGGGGGGTGATGCACACCCAGCTCCTGCCCCACAATTAATCCTATTTTCCTCCGCGTTCCCAGGGCGCTCCCAGGATGGACGCGCGGGTCGCGGGTGCGCAAACCCCGCGCAGGGACCCGCGCCCAGCCGCGCAGGGACCGCGCATCCCCGCGGCAAGGGACAGCGCCCGCCACCGGCCCCGCAGCCCGGTCCCGCCACCTACGTCCCCAGCGTCTCCTTGAACTCGAAGATCTTCTTGATGTCCTCCGCCTGCTTCTTCCAGGAGCCGCCGCCGTCCCCGTTCTCCCGGGCCATGGCCGCGCCGCGCAGCCCCGCGGATGCCGCGCCGCCGGCTCCGAGCCCTCGGGCGGCGTTTGCTTTCTTTTCTGCCGCGGCGGCAGCGGCTGCTGCTGTTTCTTCTCCTCTTCTTCTTCTTTTTCCTCCTCCTCCGCCTCCTTCTTCTCCCCTTCCTCCTCCTCCTCCTCACACTTCCTGCCCGCCGCCGCTTTTATTTCCTCCGCGCTCCGGCGGGCTCCGCGAGTGTCACTTTTCCTGGGCTATTTCCTCCCAACTTTCTCTTCCCCCCCCCTTCCCTCCCCTCCCTCCCCTCCTCCGCGCTCCCCCCGCGGAGCCGCTGCCGGGGCTGCCCCGTCCCTCCGTCCCCCTGCGCGCACCCGGGGTCACTTTGCTCCCTGACTGACCCGCCCCGCCGAAAAGTCCCTCTTTTTTTCTGTTGTTGTTTGTTTGTTTGTTTTTTCTTTTCTTTCTTTCTTTCTTTTTTTCTTTTTCTTTTTTTCTTTTTTTTTCTCTTTTGGAGGGAGGTCAGTGTTTCTCTTCCCCCACCCCCGTGCGGGGCCCCATGGGATGCTCAGCCTGCCGGGCGCGGTGCGG
This sequence comes from Calcarius lapponicus, assembly GCA_039654755.1. Taxonomy (NCBI): domain Eukaryota; kingdom Metazoa; phylum Chordata; class Aves; order Passeriformes; family Fringillidae; genus Calcarius; species Calcarius lapponicus. The sequence goes on from CM077463.1 coordinate 12,949,271, forward strand.
TGCGGAGCGGCTGTGCGTGGTTGTTATGGCAATGGGAGGAGGAGGAGGAGGAAGAGGAGAAAGCGGAGGAGGAGGAGGAAGAAGGAGGAGGCAGCCCCGCCGCTGCTCTGCTGCCTGGCGCTGCCCCTCCTGACTGAATGAAGATAATTCGCATTGCACCAAAACCACGCACGTCAAACGGGAGGGGAGGGAAAGCAGCGAGAGGGGAAAAAAAATTAAAAAAAAAAAGGAAAGCCAGGAAGGAAAAAAAAAAAAAAAAAGGAAAATTAAAAAGGCACAGCACAAGCGGCCGCGCTGCCTGGACGGGCTCTGCGCGGGATGCGCGGGGGCGGCGGTGCCCACCTGCCCCGCACACGCACACACAGCCCTGGGATGTGAAAACCCATCCCTCAGCAAGGACCACCCCTCACCCGGCACTGCCCACGAAGCCAGGGGCACCCCAGGAGGGGTCGGGCCGCCCGGGGATGGGGATGGGGATGGCGATGGGGATGGCGATGGGGATGGCGATGGGGATGGGGATGGGCCCCGCCGGGTCCGGCTCTGGCCCCGCTCTCGCCCCGCCGGCACCGCCGCCCGAGCCCCGCACGGCTCCGGCCCCGGTCACACACGCGGGGATGGGATTATTGCTGAAAGCGGCTTTTTCTCAGCCACACTGAGACCTCTAGCGTCCTCACATCGGGCACGGGCTGAGCTCTGATGCGGGCTGACAGGCAGGATTCGTCAGGCATCAGAGGAAATGATAGTCTGCACTAACTGAGAGATGTTTATAGTTAAGGTCTTTGGATTTCGGTTTTGGAATATGTGAGGCACTAAAAAAAAGTGTAATTTGGGACGCCCAAGTTAGGTGACCAAATCAGAGGCTTTGCTGGTGGCAATACAGGCACTCTGGTGCCTCAGGGGCAGCACCCAACCTGACCAAGTCCATACCTGATCATCAAATCAGGACCTGAAAATAAAGCCAAATACAAGGAGCTAAATAATACTTACTTTAAAACAAACATGACTGCATCCACTTTACTGTTTAACATGTATCTTTCAACAGATTCCTTAAAATTCTATTCTGAGAGCTGATTTTTCCAGACTTCTCATAATTTATAAGCAGAATTTGCACGGTGTCAGTCTATGAGGCTTTCCCTGGGTGCGGGCTAAGCTGTGCCCCTCATCTCAGAGGGGCTGTGGCAGAGGTGGGTGAAGGGTGAAAGCCTGGAGCGCAGGTTGGGGTGTTTGGGCAATGCTACCCTCTGCTGGGCACAGCCATTCCCGTGTGTGCCAGCTGCTGGGGTTTATTTCTGCAGCCCTCGGATGCTCTGTCCAGCCTCATGGACGGCCCAAAAAACTCGGGATTTCCCACCATGGATGTTTGTGTGCTGCCACCGCATGAACGGGTTTCCTTCCTCTCCTGCCTTACTTCCATCTTCTCACCACCCTCGGGATTGGCAGTCACTCCATGGGAGTGTCACCAGGGAGCCTCACGGCCCCGCTGCACAGCTGGGAAATGAGAGATGTGACTGACCTAACAGCGTGCAGCTGGCTGCCAAACCCAGGCTGCCCTTCAAACAGCACCACTGTGACATTTTCCCTCCCTTTCACACGTAAATCATGTGGTATTAGAAATGCCATGCTCCTGCCTTCAGGGGAAGATTGAGAGAGTGTGAGGCCAGGAAGGGCAAGTGTGATGGTCTGCCCTGACCTCCAGCATGGTGGAGGCCAAAGAGGCCAAATCTATCCAGAAGATGAGGATTGTGACTTACCTTGGGGCTATGGCATCCCAAAATCATCCACCACTTTTATTTCTGACACCACATTGGTCCCTATGGCATCACATTAAAATCTCACTGCACAGACAGTGTCATCCACTTCTCCATTTTGGCTTTCAGTGAGCAAAAATTTTACTTAAAATTGCTCAAATCCTTGCCAATGCTGCAATTTCTCAGCATCAAAATTGCTTTAATTCCAGAATTTAAATCCAAATTATATTTTTCTTATTTATCCTACACCTTTAGTATCACACTGATGTGCTTTTTCTTTGTGAAATAACTCCCATTTGAAGTAACTGATAGTTTAGAAGTCTCTGGAGCCATTACAGTTTTCATGAGAAGTGTTGGAGATGCTTCTGTTAGGCAGGGACCACTGGCACAATAGACCATAAAAGCCCCTTCAAAGTCATTACAGTCTGTCATGTCAGCCTGAATTTAGGAAGTCTGTAATCTTGCTTGACTGACAGGCTCCTGCAGAGCTATTGTCGCTATTTGAAGAGCAGGTATTTCTAAAAATTAAGATCTTATGTGGAAAGTCCTCTCTGGAGTGGCTGTGAGTAGCAGGGCGTGCTGCAGCTGTGGGGATCTGCGGGGCTGCATTCAAGGTTTAATTACCACAACCCGATTACAAGAACAGCAATAGAGAGGTAAAATGAAATGCGCAGAAATGCCAGCATTGAGACTGACAATAAAACATAACTCAAGCCCCTTTAGTGGCTGCACAGAGGCCATCTCTCATTACCTGGGCCTGCTCTGCAGCCCTGCCAAGGGCTGTTTCAGAAATCAGCTAATGAGCAGGCGTGGCTGTGTTTGAAACAGCTGCACAGGCTGCACATGCCCCCAGCCACTCACACAGCAAAACACCAAACCCTGACACTGCAGATGGACACATTCCAGCTGTTTTTTAAGGCCTTCTCTGGAAATATTGTGAATTTAGGGGAGAAATTCAAAATTGACTTCTATAGGACATATTTTATTTCAGGATAAAGTGATAGGATTTTTGGAGTAGTATTTGAAACTGTGTTTTTATAGCTTGGTCCCTCCAGCTGATGCTGGGGCTGGTCATGGATGGTGTGGCTGTGCTTGGCCACGTTCACTGCTGACCCTTCATATGGGAACTGTGCAAATCAGTTTATCATGAGCATAAATAAAGGAGTCATGTCTGTTTTTCAAGCTTTTCCACTGACAACCTGGTTTTCCTGTGCTTAAATATCATAATATCAGACCTCTTCCCCAGCGTCACGTCTGAGTCATAGAATATAATCTTCCTTTCCAGTTACCAATCAGCACCATTGATGCTTTTCTGCAAGAGCATCACAAATGTGGCTGTGGCTCAGCTGCTGGGGTCCAAGCTCAGGAGATGAGCACCCCCAGATCCATGGCCATGTTTAGGGTTAAAATCTCACGTTCAAGCTCTGGAGGAGCCTCAGTGTAAAGCAAACAGCACTCAAGCCCACAGCTGTTCTCTGCTGCCTTGCCTACCACGTAGCAACCTCAGAGAGTGAGTTTTCTGCCCATGACAGAAAGAAATTGGGCCAATCCCAGTGAGAAGGTGGATTATTGGTGTCACACACACATAGGAGGAGCCAGGTTTTTAGAGCTGGTCTGCTCCCATGGACAGTGATAGCAATGCTGTCATCCACGAGTGTAGACCTTGGTGAGAAACTCAGAACAAAATTACATCTTGGATGCTTCATAAGCCTCTGAGACAAGCCTGAGATGAAGTAAAATCCTGGGGCAAGGCATCTTCAAATTTGGCAGCACAGGTCTTAATTTTTTGAGATGCCAGGTCTGCCTAGCACAGTAATAATTCCATCCAAACTCACAGCATTCCTTGGCATTTCCAATGGTGGGGATGCTGCAGCTCCAGCCTGTGCCCCATTTGGAAATTTGGAGGAAATCCTCTTGGATATTATGCTTAGCCATGAAAAAATAAAATTATGACAAGCTTTGCTTGCGTAAAGGAGACAAAATTCTCTTAAATGTCAATTTCAAATGTTTACTTAAATGAGAAAATTGCTTATTTTTAAAAAATCGTTACTATTTCTTAAATTGGATGGTAATTTTAAAAACTGCAGCTGGAAAGATGCATTTTGATGGGGAACCACAGGTTTTGGATTTTCACCACAGGTGAAACTATTGGATGTGGTTGGGTTTTAATGTTTTCCAGATCAGTTTTGACACCACAAGTTCAGCACAGGGAATTATAAACTTGGCTCTAAGAATGTCCACAACAGAAGGCTGAACCTGCTGCTGCTGATGCCAACAGCAGTGCTCCTTTGAGCTAATTTAAGACTTCTCAGTGATTTTAGGGGACTTTGACTTGGTCTGTACATCAAGAGAATGTGTGTGCAGAAAGGAACACAAATCCATGCCAAACAAGAGACTTCTGCCTGTCTTAGGTACACGGTTACCTGTGGGGTTTAAGGGTTAAATATAATCAATGTCCTTCCCCCACCTTTAAGCACATTAAAGCCTTAGATCAGTTTAAGCTAAGATGACCTAAGGCCCTTGCTCATCCTAAAACACTGCCCTAAAACATGGAAAAGCAAGGGAGAGGAGGTGATAGATGGTTGTTGCCACTGCTGCTTTTCTCAGAGGGAGTTTAAATTTCTGTCAGGTTTTTAACCATTTCTGTAAAGAGGAATGAACAAGAGCTGATGTAGATGTGGATCCTCAACCTACAATTAATTGCCTGAAGACCATCTGGTGCCTGGTTAAGCTCCCACATGCTTTTATTACTTGTGAGGTTTACAGATGCCAGCCAACCTCCTTAAGTTGCTTCTCTTCCCTGGTTTTATTCTCTTCAGAATAAACCTCAGAAGTTAGAGGACAACAGTTTTGACAACATGAGGCTGCTTGTTTCGCTTTGGAAAACTTGCTATATAAGAGAATAATAACCAGGCTAAATACATCACTTAGAGGCTGCTGTGCCATGTGTGCATTGCAATAAATCTTTAAACCCAGGGTCGTAAATCATGGTCATATAAAAGTGTAGTGGGAGGAAAAAAAAAACCCTATCACTGCCAAAGCAGAAGGGAGAGGAGCAACAAGGGGGTGTAGATGGATGTGGGCAACGGGAGAGCTGGCAGGACACAGACAGGGAGCAGGGAATGGATGAGAGAGGAGCAGGACAGGAGTGTGGTGGTGTTGTGAGGGTTCCCAGGATGAGGTGAGAGATGAGAATTTGACTCCCAAGTTCTCAGAAGGCTGATTTATTATTTTATGATACTATATTAAAAGAAATTATATACTAAAACTGTGTTATAGAGAGGATATATCAGAAAGCTAGAAAAGAATGAATCATAAAAACCTGTGACTCCTCAGAGAGTCCAACACAGCTTGCTGTGATTGGTCATTAAGAAAACACAATTCACATGGAGTCAATGAAAGAATCACCTACCACATTCCAAAGCAGCAAAACACAAGTAGAAACAATCAGATAATTATTTACATTTTTCTCTGAGGCCTCTCAACTTCCCAGGAGAAGAAATCCTGGCAAAGGGATTTTTCAAAAAATATTACAGCGACACAGGAGGATGGGGGAGGAGGAACAGGAAATGTTCCCAGGGACAAAAGTTAGAAAGGGCAAAACCACACTCCCCACTCAGTTCCTGATGTTGAGCTCTGGGGTCCCAAATCTTGGTGTTTCCCTGGGGCCAAGCACCCAGTGTGAAGTCACTGGATATTTCATAACCTTAGAGAGCTGCATGGCCAACACAAACCCTGCTCCACACCTCCTCTCTCAGTCCCTGGGCTGTGAAGTTGGAGGTTTGGATCCAACAGGCTGCACCTGCTGAGATCAATGATATGTAATGAGATAAGTGCTGGTAAAAATGATGACTGGATCCTTCTCTAGTTAATTTGGCTGAATTGGCTTTGCACACTTGGGTTTTGAGGGGAATACTTGGGGACTTTGCATCTCTGACATTTATATTGAAAGAATTTTGGGTGATGAAGCAAGGACTGAAAAGCTGCAAAAAATCAAAAAAAACAAGGTTCCCAAAGACTTCCAATTTGACACTGTAAAATCATTTAAATTGGAAAAGATCTTTAAGATCAGCACTCTTAAGGCCACTACTAATATCCCCAAATGCCACATCTACGTGTCTTTTAAATACCTCCAGGGCTGGCGACTCAGCCACTTCCCTGGGCAGCCTGTGCCAGTGCTAGACAACCCTTCTAGTAATTTTTTTTTTTCTGATATCCAATTTAAACCTCCCCTGACAGAGGTTGAGGCCATTTCCTCTTGTCCTGTCCCTTGTTACTTGGGGGAAAAGACAAACACCCACTTGGCTACAACCTCCTGTCAGGGAGTTGCAGAGAGTGATGAGATCATCCCTGAGCCTCCTTTTCTCCGGGATAAACACCCCTCCGCTGATTTGTGCTCCAGACCCTTCCCCAGCTCTGGTGCCTTTCTCTGGACATGCTCCAGCCCCTTGTTATAAATGATCAAATTGATAGCCAAATTATCAAAAATGTAACAACGATTTATTGGGTCAATTACAAAAAATAGAATTTCGAGCAACCACCACAATCAAGACAGCGTCAGCCCCGGGGTCAGATGCTGGGTGAGACCAGAGGTTCAACCAACAGAGTGACGGCCTTCCCTCAAAGGTCCACACTGATCTCTTCCAGGGTCCAGCTTATGTACAGTTTATTCTGCCTGAGGCACAGATGACCACATCTTTCTATTCACTTCTTCGAATGCAAATCCATTTCTATACATATGTTGAAATAGACAAAGACGGGTCCCAGTTGCAGACAGGAGTCTGGGCGCGCAGGAGAAGTTTGTATTCACATGTGATCAGTTGGTATCGGTTCCTGAGTTCCCAGATGCAATCAGGATAGGTCTGAATCTCATGGAATTCTTGGGACACTGCAATTAATCACGGGCCAGGAAGGCCCCAGTGCTATCTCCCAGGTGCAGGAGACAAGGAAATCATCACTGATAATTCAGGAAGGTCCCAGTCAGACATTAAACAGGCCTGGTGCTATCTCGATTCTGCCAGGAATTAGTTACAATCTGAATAGAGCTCTGTTCCTGGCTGGGGAGGTTAAAACACAATTTCTACAATATTTTATACCCACACATATCTATTTATACAGCATGAATTAACTCCATTACATATCACACCCTCAATGTCTTTCTTGTCATGAGGAGCCCAGAACTGACCCCAGGGTTTGAGGTGTGGCCTCCCCAGTGCCGAGTACAGGGAGACAATCCCTGCCCTGGTCATGCTGATCACACTATTGCTGATACAGGCCAGGATGCCCTTGGCCTTCTGATGGCCAGTACAGGTTTGCTTGGTTTTTGTTTGTTTGTTTTTTTCCCCCAGGATTTCTCCCTTGCTCTGAGCGGTTCAGCTCAGGAAATTCATTGGCACAGCAAAGGAGCTGCCCAAAAAATTCTCCTTCTTCCTATTCCTGCTTGTTCCGGACTGCAATGCAAGATGTTTTCCATTACCATCTGTTTGGCAGTTGTCTTTTGTCAAGTGGGCAGTTTGCCTTATCTCTCTCTTTGAGTGACCACATTCACACGTCCCTTGGGAGGGGACATTGCTGATAACAGCCATTGAATGTCACTGCATGAATGATAAGAGCTACAGCATCCCATTGTGAAATGCCCAGCCCAGAGGGAGGAGCCAAGCATTGCTACCCAGATATAATCCAGAGGTTTTTGAGACACCAGCTCGCCTTCTTCACTGGATTCCCCAGGGAACAGCATCTGCCTCTTCTTCCACTGGATTTTCAGAGCAAGAATGCATCCTTCTCTACAGGACCCCCTGCTCCAACAGAACCACCCTTGACACTGCAGGAGGGCTGCAGCCACATTTCCAATGGGACTGCCACCAACAGCCTGACCCACAGGGTGTCAGGTTGGGTTCTGACTCTGTCAGTGCTGTTCTAGTGTACTGCATTGTTTATTTTATCCTTTACTTTTTTTTCCTTCCCTATTAAAGAACTGTTATTTCCTGCTCCCATATCTTTTGCCTGAGAGCCTCTTAATTTAAAATTTATAGCAGTTGGGAGGGGTGGGGAGGGTTCACATTCTCAATTTCAGGAGAGGCTCCTGCCTTCCTTAGCAGGCTCCTGTCTTTCCAAACCGAGACACTGCTGCCCAAAAAATTCTCCTGCTTCCTATTCCTGCTGCCCCAGGCAGGGCAGTCAGGATGGATCTGCCCTGTGGGACAGGAACAGCCAGCAGGAGCTTCAGGCACAGCGAGTGCTGTGAAACGCTTGGCAAGATCAGATCCCCGCTGCTGCACATCGAGCACCCAAAATTAGCAAGTGTGTTTGATCATTTTGGCCTTAATCTCTGTGTGGCTCAGCTCCCCAGCTGGAGATAGGGCAGGAGAGCTGTGCAGATAAAGGCATTAATATTGATCAGGCGCCGGAGCTGCCGAGGAAATGAATGCTGAGCGCGGCTGGAGCAGCGCGTGTTAACGTGGCCTGGAGCAACTCGCCAGATTAAAATAACCCCAAATGATAGGTGATCAGATAATTAAAGGATGCCTCACATCTCATGTGCAGAAAGGCCCACGTTGTGGCTGTGCAGGCTGTTAATTCTGCTGTTTCCTGGCTCCCGGGAGCTTGGCTTTACAACCTGACTGTGTTCCACAAGTGGGGTTAATAGCCCGTGCCCTCAGCAAGGGAGGATTGTCTGATCACACCTCTCTCTGCACCACCGCTGTGCCTGTGCCTGTTGGTCCTCTCCACCCCCAACAAATTTTGCCTTTTGTACCCATTTCCATCACAGACCAGCCCAAAAAGAGGAGTCTACTGAAAATGAGAAGTCACAGTAAAGAGATCCAGTTATTCCTCTCTGGAAAGACATGTTGTCTTGTTTAGACATCAGGGAGCCTGGAGTGGCTGCAAGTGCACAAGAGGACTCAAGTGTGTAGGATGTGGGGCTCAGCTGGTTTAGCGCCATTGCACTGTTCTTCTGTCCATTGGCTTATCCATCAGGGAATGTGGCTTGTGAACCTCAAAATGGTATTTAGAGGCCAGGTACTGCTGCCTGTGAAGCACTCAGAAGTCACAGTTATACTGACTGGAACCATGAAAGAGCCTCTCTTCCCTCTCCAGCCTGTTCCATGGTTGCACTGGGTCCACATTTGCCCTGAGGATGCACCACACCTCCTTAGCTTTGTGTGATTTCACTGTTAAGGCTGAAAATGCACTATGAGTTCTCTTGTTCCTGAGCTTGATGTGTTTATCTGAGACATGTGAATAAGCACAACTCACTTACAGGGGTCACAGGCCAGACTCATCCCCTCCAAAGGAGGTGACTTATTCTGGATGTCACCTCCATTTGCACGGAGGAGAAATGTCAATAGCCTCCAGCACCATCTCACCACACCAATGGAGTCAAATAATAAAAGTGGAGGAAAAAAAATTAAATGACAGAGGCAGGGGAAGAAGATATGGAAAACCACTCACTTGCCTGTGAAGTAATAATTTTTTTCATTTAAGCAGAACACTCAGCTATCTTTTATATTGTTGTTGGTAAGGTCCTCTTAGAAGCTGGAAATTAAATTTTTTTTATCTCCTCATTTTCTCTTTTTCCCATTTGGTGAACATGGCTATTTTTCCGGGGCTTTCACAGGAGAGAAATGAACTTGGCTCAATTTTTTCTTTCCTTCCACAGACATTAATGTTGCTGAATAACGACGGGAGAAGGAGCTTTGCTAATTAACTTCAGTCACCACGTTAAGTCCAGGCTGACACTCCCATGCAAGGAGCAGCACAGTGCCAACAGCCAGTGATGGGCACATGGGACAAGAGCCAAAACAGAGTCCTGTTGCCCATATCAATCCAAAAGAGGTGGTTTCGTTTTCATTAACGGGCAGATTCCCCATCCCAATATATTATTTAGGGCTGCAACGGGGTTATGTTGCAGGGGTGACAATGGAAATGTGATGGAAATGTGACAGAAATATTCCTGGGTATATCCTGTCCTCTTCCAGCCTGAAAAAGCTGGGTCTACCTTGGCAGGCCATGGGAAGCTGGAAATCCTCAAATCCAGGGTGGGACCAATTAAAAGCTCATGAAGAGGTTGAGGAAAAAAATAAAAGTAATGGGTAAAGAGGACCTACGTGAGAAAGGGGAACCACTGGCTTGGAAGGGAAAAGTTTTACATAAGCATGAGCTTATTCAAATCTGAATTCCTGTTCTTTACAGAAAACTTGATTTTGCAATGGGTTTGGGCCATGTCATAGTGCTACCTGCCAGAGAGACCCCAAATTCAGTGGGTGCTTCAGAAAAAGCATGGAAAGCATGGGAGCTTCTTCTCTCCAGAGCAGGGACATCAGGGCTGCCCTGGGCTCTGCCTGGAGCTCAGCTCTTCCTCCATGGAGGGTAAATATCTGAGCTCAGACCTGCATTGACAGAGGACAACCAACACAGGGGGTGATCCTGTTCACAGGACCAGGCATTACCCATGGAGTAGCTGTAAACCTGGGATGAACTTTTGGATCCAGGCTTAATCACTGTCTTGCTCTGCACAGAGCAAACATTCCCATCAGCAAACAAGTGATGGAGCTCAGCTGAAGCTGCTCAAGGGCTAAATCTTTGCCCTCCAGTTTTTGCAAGCCATACTCCATTTGCACAACATAATTGACCAGATGAGCTGCCAAGCAAAGAAGAGATCCAGTTTTGCAATTGTAGCCAAAAGCCTCATTCACTGCCAGATCTGAAAAGAGAAGTTGCCTGTGTTTAGCAAAATCAAACAGTTTTTGGAAAGTTTTACTGGAATTCCATTTCAGGATGCTATGGCCAGTGTCAGCTGGTGAGATTCTTCCAACTTCCATGCCTGCTGGGATGTGAGCAGACTGTGAAAGGATCTCCAGAGGGTGAGTTAGGCAGAGTTTGATGGTGAGGGAAAGGTTTTTAGCAGAAGGGTGAACCTCATTTTTCAGAGCTCTATAATTCAGCTGGAAAAATGTGTTTTCACCTAATTGTTGTAAAAGCTACAGCCCCACAAAGGGTTGTTGCAAGGTGTTTAATCAAACCTGTGTCTCCAAGCCTTGTGCCACAGTGCAGGTGTCTTTCTCTGATGGAACTGGAGTTCACTTTGTGCTCTTTGAAAACTCATTTAATTGAATGGCATATTTTAGGCACTCTCCCTTAATTAACTTTGCATGGGCATAAAAAGTGAGGAAAGCTAGAATGCTTTATCCAACTTTGCTCCTTTCATTTAGCAAAGCCCACTTTTCCCCCCATCATCAAGCTGCCAAACTGTCCCTCAAGTCAGCTATGGGCTGAACAAAGCCTTCACAGGTTATTTTTTGCCTGCCTTCCCTCATCTCCCACACGTGCATGGGGCTATAAGCAGTGGCTGCTGTGAGCACTCTGCTCTATGGGGACATAAAAACCCCAGCAGCTGTCACAAAGAGGCTCCTCACCTCAATTTTGGGGTAATTTCTGCTGGAATATGATGGTCTCTGTCCTATTTGCCATCAAGGCTCTTGTCTTGATTTATCCTCACTGCATGCTGTTTGATAAGCATCATCATCATCCTCATTACTGAGGGGGAAACTGAGGTGCAGAGAAGCTGGTGGCCTCATCATCCCAGTCACTGGCATGTTTTAATCTGGTTTAGTTTCACTGAGGCTCATGGGCCTTAACACAACTTTCCATGGACACCTGAACTTCAGTCCCTGTGTCATTTTGACCAAAAGCCTGGAGTGAATGTTAGTTCTCTTCACCAGCTGCCCTTCCATCTCACTCTATTTGACATTAACTAAACTGTGGTGCCCTATCTAAATCTGTATTCCCACCACCTCCCTATGCTCCTGAGGACAACACCTGACTTCATTCTCATACCTTCCTCTCCCTTTATCTTCCTTCCTCTCCCAAGTCTTATATGGAGTCGTGGTTTTTGTCTTTTCTCCACACACTGCATCTCCCAGCTGATCACCATCCCACCCAACAGGAATCCAGCCACTCTTTGCTCCCATGAGTTGCGTTTTGAGTGGGACTGAGCTGTGTTTTACCTTGTCTGTGTGCTTCCAGTGCCTGTGTAGTCAGATAAGATCTAATTTGGGGTTTGCACTGTGCACCACCATCTTCCTCACTGAGCTTTTCCATGTAAATTCAATCCCCTTAACCAAAAGCTTTCTGTCCTATGTGGCCTTTGTTTTGTCCCTGTTTAACCACACTTTAGAGCTGGCCTTCTGGAGAGCAAGTTCTGTCCTGGCTCCATCCTCATGGTAAGGCTTTGAATACTTGAGCAAAATTTTCCTTTACATGGACCTTGTTGGACATTCTGTAAGAGAACTGAAGCATGAACCTCACCTGTCCAACTTAGTAAAGTACCGGGGGCCCATTAGCTTCATGTCATGGTTTGGAAAGCCAGGTGTCTGCTAAGGAAGGCAGGAGCCTCCCCTGAAATGGAAAATGTAAACCCCCTCCCTCCAAACTGCTATAAAATTTTAATTAAGGGGCTCTCAGGCAAAAAAAAAAAAAAAAAAAAAAAAAAAAAGGGAGCAGGAATAACAGTTCTTTACTAGGGAAGAAAATAAAAAGATAAAATGAACAATGCAATAAACTAAAACAACACTGACAGAGTCAGAACACAACCTGACACCCTGTAGGTCAGGGGGTTGGCAGCAGTCCAGTTGGAAATGTGACTGCAGTCCTTTTGGACTGTCAGGAGTGGTTCTGTTGGAGCAGGGAACCTGCAGAAAGGTGTATTCTTCCTCTGAAGATCCAGTGGAAGAGGCAGGTGCTGTTCCTCTGGGAAAATCCAGTGGAGAAGCTGTGCTGGTGTTCCAGAATCTCCAGATTATATCCAGATAGGAATGCTTGGCTCCTCCCTCTGGGTGGAGCATCTCCCAAGGGATGCTGTAGTTCTTATCAGTCATGCAGTGACATCCAATAGCTGTTATCAGCAGGTGTCTCCCCAGAGGGAGGAGTGGTTGTGGAAGAGATAAGGAAAACTGCCCAATTAACAGAAGACAGCAGCCATACAGAGGGCAAACAGAATACAACTTGCTTGGCAATCCAGGACACTTCAGTGTCATTTGCAGTTGTGGTTTGACTTGAATCATTTCCATCCTCAGAAGCCAATGAGCAGGTTGAATTTTGGATGTCAGCAATCCAGTTGTCAGCTACTGTTGTCAGCTACTTCTATGTTTTAAAAAAACACAGAGAAAAGTGATTGTGTCCACCAGTTGGTCTCCCATGTAAGCTGTCATGCTCAAAGCGTGGTCACTTCAAGACTGATGATGGCCCAGACTGCAGATCCTTGGAAACATTATCCTGCCTCATCCAGCTGGATTGTGTGCACCACACAACTGGTTTTCACAGTTCAGTCAGCCTTAACTAAGAATGCTGGGCCAGGGTCAAATGATAAGGAGGGTCTGTATCTGACAGAGACACCTGAACCCAGATAATCACAGATCCATGAGCAGATGACTCCACCAGTGGGAGAAAAGCCTTGGAATTAGGGTGAGCTCATCCTACCCTTGTACACCTACTTCCAGCTTTCTGCTGACTTGGGAAAACAAACACCACCAAACATTGCATTGGGACTGTGTCTGAAAAGATTCCGATTTCAGACTTCTTGGAGATTGTGCATGCACTGTTCTTGTTCAGCCTTAGTTTGGGGCTGTGCAGATGAAACCATTGTTCCCTGCCAGAGTGGAACAACTGGGAAATCACGCTGTGGATGAAGGGCTGGAAAAAACCAAATGCCTCTAAGCTAGACCCTGTGCTAGATCTGCTGCTGTCTCTCCCTTAAAAACCTTGAATATCAGAGTCTGTTTGACCTAGCTTATTCGACTCTAATTTATGCACCAAATGGGAAAATTAAGTTTAGAGCAGGCGGGGTTATTTTTCAACGAGAGCTCCTTTAGTTAATGAAAAGGGCTGTTCCAGAAATGCCTGCCATTCTCCTGGAGAGGGATGCAGCTTGATGATGCCACATGTCTCATTACAGCCCTGTGGCATGGGTCTCCTTGTACCCTGGGTTACTCTCTGTTTGTCAGAGGCTGAGCACACAGAGGGGATGTTCAGACAAACAGTTCCAGGAACCCACTGCACCAGCAAGCCTGGAACAGCCACATCTGTGATGCTTTTGAACCAGCACAGGCTCATTTATTTTTCCTGTTGCCTCCCAGCACAACAGCCCCATCTGCCCTGCCACTGCTCCCTTCTCCCAGCTCTGTGCCACTTCTTCCAGGAGGACCGTCTGCACTAACCCTCACAGTGCCTTGCTCTCCTTAAAAAGCACCTCCCAGACAGAAAAAAAAAGGTTCCTTTTTGGCACAGCATGGCTGCCTTCAGAGTGAGGGGAAAAAGGGCTGTTTTCACTTCTTTCCTATCTTTTTGTTACTCCTTTTTATATTCTTCCCTCATCTGCCTCTATGCTGTCATAAGAAAAACAAGTTCTCCTTCCTTTCTCCCTTAAGAGAAGTCTGGATTAATTTGGAAAAACCAAGCTGATAGCCACGTGGGCATGCATGGGTATGAGCAGTGGGAATCTTTTCCTGTTAAGGGGCAATTTTTATTTTAAAAAACCCAAAGAGTGGCTGTGGTCTGGGGGCAGTGGCTGCAGATCTTGTGGGTGTCAGTTTGGGACTGCTTCTCCTCATGGTATATATGGGATATATGGTAGAAAGTGTGGATAAGGCAGTTTAATACCAGGCAACTTCACATCCTGATTTTATCCAGATGGTTCCTGACTTCATCATTCCAAGTGCCAAGCAGTGACCAGCAGGTCTGAAGGTGGCACATCACCATCAGAAACCCCTCTCCAATGTCAGTCTGAAGCCAATGCAGCAAGATCATGGTAAAATTCCAATGGAGAATTCAAAATACAGCTATTCCCAGTTTGGTGTGGTGGAAACTCTAGAAGTGCAAGGTACCTAAATAAAGAGAAATGATTGAGATATTTGTAATTGGCACTGCTTTTTCATAATGTACAGGAACAAGGGACATTTTGGGAAATGTAATAAGAAAACACAATTCTTAGGATAGAATTCAGCATTACTTCCATCCTTGGCTGCTCAGTCCTGGTGAAGTCTGGCTGTGTGAAACCCAAAGGGCTTTCACACCTTCCCAGTCCTGGTTCTCAGCATGGCAGAAAGGACTCTGCTTTCTTGCTCTGTAATCTTTAAGATAAACACTTTTCTACCCATTTCCCCCCTTTTCTAGCAATGCACTTGCTCAACATTATGAGCTTCTTTGGTTGGGCTATTTTCAGCTTTGGTAAAATGAATTTACATCCAAGGAAGCATCTTTTCTGCCTAATGTCTTGGCAGTGGGGCCTTGCTAGGGATGCTCTGCCACCCTGTTATTTATTGATGCTAAACCAACATTAACCACTGCAAAAGGCTCTCACACAGTTTGTTTGGGCCTTGATGTGCCCTGTGCTGAACTAAGAAATCAAGGACTAGCTTTGCTTCACCCTGCCCTCCCTGAGGGAGTGACACTCCCAAAAACATTCCTCATTCAGCAGTTTCCTCAAAATTCTGCCTCCAGGCCTCCTTTGCTGCAAGAGCTACAACAATCATCCTAATTTTGCAGCTGAGATGAAGCAGGCCTCTCCATCCAGGATTGCTTTATATGAACTGGCTCCTCTTGTCCCCTGGAAACGCCTTGGGGTAAAAACATCACCTTTTTGATCATCACATAATAGGGGGAGCGAAGTCGGGGACCAAGGGCTTTTTTATACACAGTAGGTGGCATTGCACAGAAAAAATAAAAAAGGAATTTTTTTTTTTTTTTTATGGTTGTTGTTGTTTCAAACTTTACATCGATAAATTGAAAGCATGAGCCACCAGCTGTGGTCCCAGCATCCCCCTGCCCATGCCCTGGCACCAAGCATTGGAGAGGATGATGCCAGAGCCAGCCAGGTCCTTGGGGCAGATCTCTGTCACAGGGCTGGGGAAGGATGCATCCTGAACAGATTCTTTCAGTGCAGCACAATTTGAGTGCTTGGTAGATCAGCATGAGGGCCTGAGGTTTATTTTTTTTATGCAAACATCCTGGTTTGCATGGAGAGCTGCCCCAGGTGGCACCGAGATAAATATGAGCTGCTTCCCAAAACCATTTCCTGCACCTCCCCTGCTCCCCACTGGCCTTCAGCTGGTGTTCAAAGAGCCACAGTGCTGCTCTTTGAATCACTTCTGCCTGTCAGACTGTGGTCAGCATCTCAGAGGGTTCAACTCTGGAGCTGTGCTGATTTCTATCAGCAGAGAACATGGTTCTTTAGGGGTTTGTGAATGAGAGAAGATGTGTGCTAAGGAGCACATTTGTTTCCACATCTGTGTCTGAAAGGCAGCTCTTCTTGTTTGGGGAGAAAGTCTAAAGCCCTGTTGGCAGCTCTCTCCTAATGCATAAAATAACAATTTCTTTTTCTGTCCATAAGAAAATGTTTTTTATTTCCTCTTTCTCCGCACAACTGAAAATGTGAATTAATGACTCATTTCCTACACTCTTGACTCAAAAGTCCAAAAGTTGGGGGTTTTTGGCTTTATCCTGAGTGCCCAGCTCTCACAGAAGGGACAATTAAATGACATCCCCCCCGATCTGCTCCCCAAGGGAGGCAGGGCTGCAAGTGCTGCCCATGCACTCATTAACACACATTACAGGAAAAGTCCTGCTGCTGCTGCCATATATCGTTCCAGAACTCGGGAATTATTGTGCCTACAGCCCCAGGAAACCGTGCTGGAGTTTGGCTCAGCAAGGATCAGTATTTCTTTATAGACCCCATCAAGTTTTCCCAATGTTTTAGAGCATTTCTAAGGAATGCTTTAGTACCTCAAGGGCTGTACCTGATGCAGACTCCAACAGGGCTGATGCAAAATAGCTGTTCTATTAGAAATTACATAACCAAGAGCATTTATTAAAAAATCATTGGATGCTGGATATCTAAAACCTGTGGCTGCTTTAATGATTTAGTCCTTCTTCAGAGAGATAAACAGTACAGCTGGTGCAATGGTGCAACATCATTATATTTATATTAATTAATATCAGGCAGAAAAAACACATCCATCTGAAAGTTTTCATACTCCCATAAAATCTGAGACTAAGTTTGTGAACTAAGCCTGAAGTCTCCATTTTCACAGCCTGTTCATGGGGCCTTTCTGCAGTGAGAGCTGTGCTGAGATCTCTCCCCAGGGTGGGGATGTGCTGCCAGCCCTACAGGACCCAGCCCTACACACTGGCTGCTCAAAGCTGTGCTAAATTAAGGAGTCTTTTAGATTCAGCCCAGCACAAGCCTTGTGAGCAGGTCTGTGGGTGTCCTTCTTCCTCACCATTCTGGCTTTAATGGTTTTTCACAAGAAATATTGGCTTTTGTGCTCCCTTGGATGGATTGGCAGCCCCTAATGAGCTGTGGATGCAATTTAGTAAAGCTCAGTTTGTAGGGCAGAAATGGTTCTGTGGAAGGCAATGAGGGAAGTGTGGGAAAGGGAAAGGAAGGCACAGAGGTGCACAGCCCACAGCTTCAGAGCATGACAAAGCCAAAGATGAAATTGTAAGAACTTGCAGAGGTTTCAGTCTTAGAAACAGCCAGAAGAGAATATTTGCTTCTCCCACTTAGCTTTTGGGGATTGTTAGGTTATTAGCTGATATTAAACTGCTGTTATTGGTTCCCAAACAGGCTCCAGGAGCTGTGGCAGGAATGGTAGAGCTGAAAAGCTGCTCTGACACACCTGAGACCTTTGCACACAGGTTTGGTGCTGCAGGAGAAGCCACAGAGAAGCAGCAGTGCCAGGGGTGAGCCTTTGCTCCAGAGCGACGTGGCTGGCCTTGCCACTGCAACACCCCAAAGTGAGGGGCTCAGCCCACACCCGACCCTGGGGGAGTGACAAACCTCTGTGAGATGCCCCAGATGCCAGGCAAGCATCACAACATGGAGCAAGCTCACACCCAGACACTCCTGTGCTCCCAAAACCCTGCAGCTGATTGAGCCAGAAGCTCTGACACTGCTGTTGAGGGCTGCAAAAAGACAACACAGAACACATTCCTGTGGCAAATTTGCTTTGGCAGCCTCTTCCAGCACAGCACCAACTTCTGGGATGCAGCCACTGCTTAGCTGGCCTTCATTACTGTAACCTGGCCATGGGGACTTCTGGGCATGGGGACTTCTGGCTCCCTCCGTTTCCTCTCTCATCCCTCTCCAGGGCAGAAGCTGGCTCCACACACACTCCTAACTTGCCTGATCAAGCACAGAGGACCAAATCAATCACTTTAGACTGAAAATATGCTTTGCTTTCTTACTGCTTTTTTTTTTTCTTTTTTTTTTTTTTTTTTTTTTGCTTATATACCACTGCACCAGGAATCACCTTCACAGCATGTTCACCTTCAACCCTGAGGACAGGTCCGTTCCCAGAGTCTTTGGACCTCCAGCTGTGGAAATAAATTGGATTATTGCAGCATCCATTTGCATCACATAGCACAGTACCATGTAAATCTCCTCCCTTCTCCTCTGTTACATTCGTATTTCCTGAAAAATCCTTTTGCTTAGGATTTTCTCTCCTGGGAAGCTGAGAAGCCTCAGAGAAAATGAAAAACAAATTCTTATCTCATTTGCTTCTCCTGTGTTGTGCTCACATGAAAAATGACTTTAGAGATTGTTTATCCAGCTGGTGATTGTTTCATTGGTTTCTGCTGTAAATTATTTTGACTTATTGGCCAATCAGGGCCAAGCTGTGTCAGGACTCTGGAGAGGGTCAGGAGTTTTCATTATTATCTTTTTAGCCTTCTGTAAGTATCTTTTCTGTATTCTTTAGTGTAGCATAGTATTCTTTAATATAATATAGTATCATAAGATAGTAAATTAGCCTTCTGAGAACATGGAGTCAGATTCATCATTCCTTCCTTCCTACCACGGAACACCCCACAAACACAACACTGCTCCTTCCCCCTTGGGAATGAGTCCTGGAGAAGGTGTGAGGCTCCTGCAGGGGGTTCTGGCTCTCCAGGGTGGGTGGGCTGTGTTCTCTCTGTGTTTCCTGGGATTCCTCTATTTCAGAACCAAGCTCTTGCATAACTGTGCACGAAGCCCTGCACACATTCATAAACCATCTCCTCCCACACACCCCAGGCACAGCTAAAACACACAGGCTGCAACAAAGAGCCACCTCACACTACCCTAGGGGTACATAACTGCAAGGATATTGGCAATAACACATATTTTATGCTTGCTTTTTAATTTTTTCATGTCAGAGTACCAAACCTGGAATAATTAGGTTTATATGCAACTTGCAAGAAATGTGGCTGTTGGAACAGCTCAGCTCAGTAATTAGAAATTCATCACTGCAAAATGTACTGTGTCATTGTCTACAACAAGATCCAGTTCAATAAAAATCCTCAGCAAGGTCAAACTACACACAAACATTGCTTGGACTGAGTTAACAATCTCTGTTGTCCCACTGTTCATTTTTACCCTTATATTCCGTTCTAGTAACTCTCTGTCTCTTACTTTCATTTCTCCTCTACAATCCCTCTTAAATCTAATGAACATCATCTGAACATCAAACTACAGGAATGTGACATTTCACAAAATTCACTTCAGTAGTTACTGAAGCACTAAATAATTGTCCTAATTTTCCCTAAATTCATTGTATTTATTTTTGCCAAAAGATGGTCTTATAGTAGAAAAAAAAAATTAATAGACCTGAATATTATTGTAAGAAAAATCATTAAATAGGAAGAAAATTGTATAGGCTAGGATCTACATGTCATAAATTGTAGTTTAATTACTGTGGAAACCCAACATTCTGAAGATAGCAGGTACGATATTCTCTCCTAATCTCCTCTTATAATATTTTGGGTTTCTTACTCAAAGATGTCTTTCACTTTATTGATGGAAAAACGTATCCAAACTGGGAGAATTGCCTTTAATTAGGAGAAGCAAGTGCTGGATCTATGAATGGAAGCATTTGTAGGAAGCATGCAGCCAGGATTATCCCATTTAACAAGCTGTTGGAGGCTGATGGAAAACGCTGTGAAATGTTATGGGCTGAGCACCAGCTCTGTGCACACAGGACTGGGGGCAGAATGATGGCCACAACTCCAGTGGGAGACAGGGAAGGGAGAAAGGTGTGTCCAGATGTTGAGATGCAACACATCTTAACCACATTTTAACCTCAAGGGCTTTTGTGAGTGCTCTGTCGCCATCTGTGCCCACAAGTGGCCCATTCCTATC
This sequence comes from Calcarius lapponicus, assembly GCA_039654755.1. Lineage (NCBI taxonomy): Eukaryota > Metazoa > Chordata > Aves > Passeriformes > Fringillidae > Calcarius > Calcarius lapponicus. The sequence goes on from CM077463.1 coordinate 12,969,191, forward strand.
AATTTTGACAGCTAAAAATCAAATACATCACAAAGCTGCAAGTTTGGTGACAAACAGTGGTTGGGGAGAGCAAAAGGAGAGTGTGGAATGAGTGCCTCCCCTAATGAACAGCACTGTAAGGGCAGCAGGTTCTGCTTGTCCCTCCAGCTGACCAGAGAGCCCTGGAGAGCCCAGGCACAGCTCCAGATTATCCACAGGAGGTTCTGCCTTGCCCATGGCTGAGGGACACAGAGAGAAGGCTGGGGGTGAGCTCAAGGCAAGGCACTCTGTGTAGGCACAGAGGATGCAACGTTCAGAAACCAGAATTTGTTTTCCTACTATTTGCAGAACAATTTATTTGGCTTTTTTGCTTTATCTGCTGCTTTGGCTCCTTCTGGTCCCTTTGCTACAGGGATACTCAATCCTGCAGTTCTTGCCCATGAAGATGCTCTCGCTGCACAGTTTGGGGTTCTCTGGGTGCAAGGTGTGTGCTGCAAGTCCTGACTCCCATAAAGGGATACCACAGTGTAGGGGGATAGAACATAAGTAAATAAAGGCAGTATAGAAAGTAATCTTACCCCCTAAAGAGTTGCAGCTGGGTTAATTATTAAGGATTAGGAGCAGGCCTGATGTTAACAGGCCACAGTTGTAGCCAATAAGAAGAAGAGTGTTATAAAAGGGTGGATTTGGGGGAACTGGAGTCAGTTGGCTGCTGTGAGGACAAGGAGAAGTCAGTGCCCAGAGGAGTTGCCTACCAGAAACATCAAGGAGGTTTGAAACTCTGGCAACATGGAAGCCTTGCAATGTGCTGACAATAGAACTCTTGTGCTATATGACAACACCACAGCAGGTATAAGCAAGCTCCAAAGGAATCTCCCTTAGGGAAGGCCTCCTTTTGCCTGGTTTTAGCTGTGCTTTCCAGCCCATCACCACGGAGTCCCTGGAGGTCATGGATGCAATCTCAGGCGCCTGTAAGGCGTGACCAAGGCAAGCAGCACCAATTTCTCATCTGAGCTACTGCACTTCTGCTGGAAAAGCTTCTTGAAAAAGGCTGAAAGCCACTATTTCCTCATGTTTCCCAGCAGTCTTTTCCAGCCTGAATCTCTGTGTAACACACTCATCCTGCCACTGAGCCTCCCCTCTTTCTCCACACTCCTTGCAGCCTCAAGAAGGGTGGTGAGGAGGCTCCTGCTGCTGAGGGAGACTGTCACCGTAATTTTTTAAGATTTTTAAAACTTTTTGATGCTTACATTCTTGTAACAAACTTTCTCTGTGTGAGAATTATATAACTTACATATTTCAAACAAATAACTTATTGTTTTGCATTTTTTTATAGAAAAAGAGAAATTTCATAAACTGTTCGTTTGTCCAGTGTCGTTGGAGAGGTGACACTTTCACCCTCCAATCCACTTTAAAAATCTATATAAATGTTAGAGTCAAAAAATAAACTTCCCTTTTCCACCTTAAGAACAGCAGTGTGTGCACGTGGTGTTATTTCGTGTCCTGTAGTAACAGGAGAGCCCTGCAGTGGGCACAGAGCATCAGGGAGGAGCTCCTGCCCAGGGAGGACCTTCTGACACATGGAAAGTCAAAAGTCCTTGCTGAAGATGCCCCAGCAGCAGCCCAGGATGCTGCTCCCAGCTCCAGAGGTTCCCAGCAGCTGGTTAATGCCATTCCAAACAGAAACCTGCTTCTCCATCCATAAATGTCACACACCACACTGATGGCTACACGTGGCATGTGTCTGCAATGACTCAGGTTAATTAATTTCAGGGTTGAGTCCTGTTTTTTCCCCTATATTAAATTTAAAGAAGGCTTTGCAACCATGAAGTCAATACAGCCCTAATCTCCTGACACATGAAAGCTGTAGGCTGAATAACTTATTAGTGCCCTCAATAATGAAAAACGCTTCAATATTTAGGACTAGTGCAGATTTCCTACTGAAAAAAAAAAATAAAATATGTGAACAGCATTTGCAGCCATGTGCTCGAGGTAATAATTAAGGAGAATTATCTTTGCTATATGTATTAAAACAACATAATTAAAGATTGTGTGTCCATGTTAAAGAGAAGCAGATAATCTTTTGCTTAGGAAATTAACAGCAACTGCAGTAACTGTTTCCATACCTGGAAGAATCTCAGGCTGAATAAGAAAAATGGGAACCAGATGCCCAAATATTACATACCAGTTTCTGTTCTCCACCTTGAGACCCCAGTGTGGAGCAAACTCCATCCTTGGGCAGTGCTCCAATTTCCTCCTCGAATGCACATGGCAGAGGCTGTGTGCAGTGAGGGTCTCAGATGTTCATGGATTTATGAAAAAATTCTATTTTAGGAAAAGAGTCTATGAAAAACCCTTTTTCCTAAAATACCAGGAGAAGTGCTGAGCATGATCTGAGGAGCCAGATGTAAAAAGCTGGTTCTGTTACTGATTGCCAAGGTATTTAAGATGTCGAATATTTTATTTAGAAATACATGGTGCTTCTCTAATGTCTTAGCCGGTAAATAAATCACAGGCACTGGAAGGAGCCACCATCAATCACTGCTTAGGGCTATACAGGCCTGACTGGTGAAAAAGCAGCAATTAGCACTCATTAGCACTTATTTCCAAGTCTTCTCCACGAAAAAAGGGTCATCCAAAGCAAATTAAAAGTGTCCGGTGTCGAAGTTCTTTGACAGTTTAATGTTTCTAACTCAAACTCATTTGCAGTTTACCTGCAAGGCAGCAGAATGTAGGCAGGGCTTGTGCAGACTCGAATTTGGGGGTTTATTTCTGTAGTGACTCATAAAAGGAATTTGTGCTGAGGGTGTTCCTGCCCTCGGGGCATTTGCAATAGACATTTCCCAGGGATTCATTACCCACTGCTGCAGAAAACACTACTGCAGCTTTTCCTTCGGGAAGGGGCTTCCAGAGCATCTCTCTCCATGGAGAAAATATTGAAAATGTTTAAGAAAGCCCTTGATCGAATTAGGTTAAAAAGGAAGATCCGTGATGTATGATTCCATCATACTTCTTTTTTTTTTTTTTTTTTTTTTTTTTTTTTTTTTTTTTTTTTTTTTTTTTTTGGTGTTGTTGTTCCTTTCTGGGGGTATTCACACTCCAAAGAGCACCAAACGCCAAAGGGCAAAACCACTTTGAGACAGAGCCCTTTCAGACACTTCCCTCCCTCTACGTGCATGATCCCATTCTGCATCTCCTTTTCAAAAGATCTGCTACCCCTTTCCCAGGTGTATGGGAGTACAAAGGATACCAGATGAGCTTCCTTCCCCTCGCTGTGAGAAGAGAGAGAAAAACCTGTCTCCAGGCGCTCAGAATCTGTCACCAAGCCCACCGGGTCCTTTTGCAGCGCAGGGATGCCAATCAAATGGTTTCTATGAGAGACAAACTGCTATTCCTGGACTCTGACTTCTTGCTGTGGATCATTGCCTCCTGGAAAAGGGAGAAAACCCAGATCCAAAGCCAGGGCTGGAGCTGTATTTCCTTTCCTCTTCAGCCCTGCGCACTAAGGGCTGAACGTTCACATTCCCAAAAGAGATAGGAAAGCACTGAGGGCTTCACCTGGAATCAGTGAAATCAAGCATGGATACCACTTTGAAAGCACATGTGGCATCCCCAGGTGAGATCTGGAGTTTGGGGAGGGTTATCCCACTGGAGAAAGCCAAAATTTTCACACCACATGGAAAGGGAGGGAATAGGATGAGGAAGGGTCTCAAGTCAGACTGAGCATGATCAGGATTATTCCTGCAAATACCCCAGTCTCTCTTTGTAGCTTGCCTTAGGGCTGGGATTATTTTCTCCTCTGAGGGCTCTCCCTGCCCATCTTTGCTATGTGTTGGCTGATTTCTTTTAGGAACAGCACAGAGCTCAGCCCCTTTTCCCACGGTGAAGAAGCCTGATTTTGCCTTTTCTAATAAACCCCATTTTCTTGTGATAACAATGAACTGTCCCATGAGCAAAAAACTCACAGAGAAAAGAGTCCTTCCTGACCCTGGGCTCAGGATACAAGGGGCAGGAGTGTGTTGAAAGAGCAGCAGGCAATAATCAGCCAAAACACCCATTCAAGTGCCTAAGCAGTCCTGGATGGGAAGAAACATGAATTTGTGGAACAGCAGGGACTGGAGGCAGCTCTTAGTACATTCCTGACCCCAAAACCAGGACACAAGGGACATCTTGCTGTCACAGAAGCAGCAGGCAATAACCTGAACACAGCCAGAGAAAGCAGGTTTGCCCCTTCTACCCTGCATGGTATCACAGGCCAAGTTGTTCCTTCTGGGATTAGGGCCTGACATCCAGTGCAGTGAGAAAAACATTTCATGATTACAGTTCTTTTTTCTAAGCAATTTGAGTTCAAAGCTGTCCACCATTTCTAGGGTGCTCCTTGGAGAAATGTCTGACACTGCAGCATCTCTCCTGTGAGGAAAGGCAGGGAGAGCTGGGAGGGATCCATGTACAGAAGAGAAGGCTCAGGGGGATCTTCTGGATCTACACAACTATGGAAAGTGAAATATGAGTCAAAAATGTGTTCTGGCAGCCAGGAGAGCCAGCCTTGCCCTGGGATCCATCAGGCACCAGTCAGGTAAGGGAGGGGATTGTCCTGCTCTGCTCTGAACTGGGGCAGCCTCACTGCAAGTCCTGGGGGCAGTTTTGGGCACCACAATGTGAGAAGGACATTAAACTATTCAAGTGTGTCCAGAGAAGGGTGACTAAGGTGGGGAAAGGTCTCAAGGGTGTTAGGAAAATTAATCCACAAACACCAGAGGTTTATGTCCAAAAAGGAGACAGAGGAGTCCTTTCTGGATTTATTCAAATAAAGGGAGAGGCCATGGGACATTCCCCTGGGATGTCTCCAATTTTTGGAGGACCCAGCCTCCTTTTTATCCCAATTTCCCAGCCACATTTCCTTTCTCTCTTTCCCCATTGGCTGAGGTACTTGAGAGGTACAGACTTTCCAATACACCTGATACCAAAGATTTCCCTCTAATGTATAACCCTCCCTTTTAATTTTTAATTCTTATAGAATTTAGGGGGTTTTCTTCCCTCTATTTCTTTCATCTTTCAATGTCTAATTTCATTTACCAGCAAACCTAAAGTTTATTTGTAAAAGCAAATATCTTTTTCCATTCATCAACCAGTGGAATCCTTCCCATTGTTTCTTTTATCTCCCAGAGCTAGTTTTATCTACCAGCAGACCCACAGCTTGTATTGAAAGACAAATCTGCTGTTCCTCTCAAGGGCAACACTTATGAGGGGCAGCTGAGGTCACTTGGTTTGTTCAGCCTGGAGGAGACTGAGGAGGGACCTCTCTCCAGGGGGGAGGTGGAGGTGCTGGTGTCCCCTCTCTGGGGACCAGCAGCAGGACAGGAGGCAATGGAAGGAAGCTGCACTGGGGATTCTGTCCAGCCTGAACTCTGGGAGAGGTTTCTCCACTGAGCAGGTGGCTGGGCACTGGAAGAGGTTCCCTGGGGAAGTGGTCACAGCGCCAAGCCTGACAGCATTCAAGGAGGGTCTGCATGATGCTCTCAGTCACACAGTTAACTTTAGGTAGTCCTGTGAGGAGCAGGGAGCCAGACTCAATGATCCTTATGAATCCCTTCTGACTTGAATTATTCTGTGATTCTTTATTCACTCTTGGCCACTCTCCAGTGACCCAGGTATTTCTTGCATCGTTGTGCCTAAAGCAGCACATCTCACTGCACCATCCTCTCATCAAACCAAATAATCTCTCATTTTTTCCATCCCTCTCTCCTGCTAGCCCAGAATGACACCTGCCTTTATCCTCCCCCAACAGCTTATTATCACCTTGCATTTAATGGTCTCCACTGTAACTTATCCACTCCCACTGCACTGCTGCTCTGCCAGCTCTCACCCATTTATACTCGAATGCCTGATTTCTCCTCCTAACTACAGCTCTTTGCACTCGCCTTTATCAAATTTCTTCTCGTTATTTCAGGCCATTTTTCCTGTGTATTATGGCCATTTCAAATTCTGATACAAACCTCCAAAATGCCCGAGTGTATTCTCAAGTCACTGCCAACCATGGATTTTTATACAGGCTATTTATTTCACTGCTCCAGCCATTAACAAAGATAGGGAAAAATACAGACCCTGAAATAAAATGTATAGGGGTCTCACAATGCCCTCTCTGGCTTTATACCAATAGCAATTTTTCTGCTAAATTGTGTTAATTTGCTTCATTTCTTCTTTTCCTTGGAAAAAAGAGTATAATGAGGCAAAGAAAACATTTTACAGCATCAGTTTTCTCTGAATCATCTGTCATTTTTTCCCCATCCTCTCATTTTTTCTCACTTAATCATGTGTCTTTCCTTCAGATTTCCGCAGTTTTCATTTTGATTGATCCTTACAAGCCCTTGCTGTGCCATTTTCCCTTCACATTAGGACACTGCTGATGGGCCATTAAAAAAGCACCTCTCTTCAGTTATCCCACCCACCTCTCCCAAATGGATCCAGGCATCAACACCCACACTTACCAAAACTGCCTTTTGAGGTCCTTATTCTGCTTCTCTCATCTCCCTGCTGTCTCCAGAGCACCAAATCCAACTCCACGGCCACTTCCACCTGAATTACTTCTGACTTTTAAAGTTTTAAGCTTCAAATAAGCCTGACTGCAACCCAGAACAGTTAACTCCAGAATAACACCCTGTACCTCCTGAAATACAAACAGTCCTCTGGAAAAAAAAATCTATTAACTCTCTGTCTTTTCAAGTCTTCCCATGTTAGGCACTCCCCCAACAGATTCACAAGCATTGTTTGGAAATACTGGTGGATGAAAAACTGAGCACAAGTGCCAGCCATATGCATTTCCAGCCCAGAGAGCCAAACATGTCCTGGGCTGGGTACCCAGCACTGCGAGCAGCAGATCAAGGCAGGGGTTCTGCCACTCTGCTCTGCTCTGGTGGGACCCCACCTGCAGGGCTGCATCCAGCTCTGGGACCTGCTGGAGCAAATCCAGAGGAAGGCCACAAAAATGATCCCATGGCTGGAACACCTAACCTTTGAGAAAAGGGTGAGGGAGGTGGGGAAAGCTCTGGGTAGACCATATTGCAGCTTTTCAGTACTTAAAAGGGGCTTATAGTAAACCTAGACTTTTACCAGGGGCTGTAGTGACAGGACAAAGGGCACCAGCTTTAAACTGAAAGAGGATCAGTTTAGACTGACATTAAGGAAGAAATTTTTCATGATGAAATTGGTGAGACACAGGAAGAGGTGCCCAGAGCAGTTGTGGGTACCCCATTCCTGGAAGCATTTGAGGACTAGAGGACACTGAACATTCCTTTCCAACCCAAACCATTCTGTGATTCCCAGGCTTTGGAAACACACTCTTGGTGCTCAGCACAGTGCCCCCAGCCCTTCCTGAGCAACAGACAGGTCTGTGATGCAGTGCTGCCATTCATCTCCAAAGCCACTGAAATGCACATCAATCACTCCTGACACATCCCGACGCTGAGCTCCTCCTGTGCATTCCTCACACTGCTTACAGACGTTTTAGCTTCACATGTTCCTTCTCTCTCCTGGATATTACAGTCCCAGCTCCCATGAATAATTCATTTACATCAATGAAGTGCTACAGTCTGTCAGGACACAGTTTCATAGCAGAAGCCAAGACAGAACCCAAAATTTCAAGCCCCTCCACCAGCTGGATTTGAGCCCTAAAGACTAGAAGTAAGAATTGATTATTTTTTCTCTTTTGGACAGTAATGCTGTTTAGGAGCCACAAATCTCTCCTGGAAGTTCAGCTGCAATTTGCAACCTTCCCTAAAGAAAGGCCTTGAGCAGTCAGTGTTTATGACCAATCAGCCAAGCAACCTTTCCCTACAAGCTGCCAGAACACATCCTTGGCTGAAGCCTGGCCAGGTGTTCAGAGGGCCTTAGAGAAATCAGAACACCATTGATAGCCAGGTAGGATACCCACTGCTGCAATAGCTCACATGAAGAAATGTAACAGGTGTTTGCCCTCCCCAAAAGAAAGAACCAAAAAACCCAAAACCAGACTTACTGCAATGCCAATGTCATTATTATTACAAAATCCTGTAATCACACAAAACTGCTTAAGGACTCTGTATCTTTGAGAAAGCTTCAAGACTACACAAAATATAGCAGTTGTGGCAACAAGTCTTATTTTAGCTCTGTATAATGTCAGCATGACCACAAGTTGGAGATTGTCTCTTTACAGAAGTCATCAAATTCAAATAGAAGACACTGTTAATTCAACATCCAGACAAGCTTTTGCTATGGTAGATTAATTAAGTATCAGTGTTACCAAGTGTCTTTCATTAATCAAAAGCATCATGGTTTGTTTCTGTGTTACGCTTCAGGTCCATCTTCTCTTGGCCAAAAATATGTATTTTAGTTCAGTATTATTTCTTGAACTAATGTACAAAATGTAACATGTGTCCAAATACAACCAGAATTGATACTTCTGGTCTCTAAGGTTGAAATCAATGACCAGTTGCCAAGCTGATTTGCCTATTTCTGCTCACTGACAAACACCCTGTGCTCCTCTCTGGCTGTTTGACACTTCACATTTGGAACAGTTTGTGAAAGCTGAACTCAGCCATGCACAAAGGTACAGAAGGATTTTTACAAAGGTTTGTGCCATGCTATTACCCATGTCCACAGTGTCCCTGATCTGGTTTGAGGTTCTTTCACCTGGCAGTGCTCACCTGAAAGCCTGAAACCAGGAGTGTCAAAGGGTCTCTGTTGCTCAAATGAGCACCTGAACTGCATCTCACAGGGCACCTTTTCTCTGCATCCTGGACATGAGCAGCAGGTGAGTATGTAACAACAAGGTAGATGAAATTTCTAGCCAAGGGTGTCAGATGTGGATTTTACAATCTGTGATCAGCATCCAACAAGTGCTACTGATTTTACTGAGACTCAGACCTGGATATTTCTCTCCTACTTTTAGAGTTTAGGGGGTTTTTCAGGTATTATAGAGCACCACTCGAAAAAGTGCCTTTGTAAGAGGGAGGGAAAAGTGGAGAGAGAGAGAGGTTTTAAAATTCAGCTCAGTATTATCCATGCTGCTGCTGCCACCACCAATTCTGATCTTAATATTTATCCAAATAAGAGGCTGAGGGATGAGGAAAGACATAGACAACACTGGGGAAAGAAGAGTCAAAAGAGAACAAACAGCATGGACAGTCTGAAGCCCAGAGGAACAGGAGCATTACTCCAAATCCTGAACTAAACCAGGACATGTTCACAACTGCTGCTTATGGGGTTACAGGAATCCTGATCCCCACTATCCATCTGGGAGATTAAACATCACAAGCATTGGCTGTGATACAATGAGGACTTTTCCTTGGCACTCCTGGCAGAGCTGCAGCCCAAGAACTGAATCTCACTGTTACAGCCATCAGACACAGCCAGACTTCTGCAGGGTTTGGCAGGCACAGGATCTGGATAAAATAACTGCATGTTACCTCCCTCTAAAACTTCTGTTTGTCATCTAGATGAGACTGCAAGCATCTTCACACTGTGTTTTAAGCATATAATTAAGAATATATAGTATACAGTTGGCCCTTACTCAGCAAATAGTGATGATATAATTAAATTCCATGAACAAGGACCTGAACAACTGGAAATTTGTATTTTCTAATTTCTGTATATGATGGCTAGAGGCAGAAACTGCTTTTATGATGGAATAGAAAAGTGTCATGTACTATTCAGTGTAAAATTGATCGGAAGCATTTTTAATATACCAACATTAGCTTTAGCTCCCTCAGCTACCCAAAGGGAAAATGTTAGTTAATTATCCTAGGAGATCAAAAGGACATAGAGAGTGAAAATTCTTTTAGAAGAGAATCTTTAATTTAACAGCCAAATAAAATTCACTGTTTGATTACCTGAAGTTGGGGGAAAAAAGCAAAGTGAATCTAAAGTATGTATTTAAACTGTAAGGATATGGTATTTTGGGGGACCTGATCCTGTAGATCGTATTTTTATATTGGGGATTGTTTCTGTACCAGTTCTGAACATGGGGCCAGTATTTTTGCTCTACTACCTTTTAAGGTTCTTCACTAGGAGCTAGCCCAAAGGAAGCAGGACAAGTTCCTGCAACTCTAAACTGCAGTTCAGCTTGGCTGAGCCACCCATGAATTCAGGCTGGGCATCTGTCAGCATTTCACAGAGGAGAAAAACTCCAGCCTACCCACCTAAAGGGACACTCCAGAGTGCACAGGCTCCCAACAAACTGGTCCCATCACCAAATATGTTCTGCTGAACATTCAGCAAGGACAGCTGAGAAAGTGGTAAATTAATTTGTGGAGCCCATGTGGAAGAGGTGGGAAACTGTCTTCCAGCTTTAAACTTTGTTTTTAAAGACAATAATCTGTAGTTTAGAAGCATTTATGGAACTATTGGAAGTTCCAGGGCATCATCTGTGTAAAGGAAGTGTGGTTAGATCATCATAACAGTTTAAGTTATGGCTAGAAACTTTAAAACAAAGAGGAAAGCTTTGTTAATTTTTTACACTTTGAGGTTCCTATCTGATTTAGAGACATTTATACTCAAATTATCTCTCTGGTGAGCGTGAGAAATACTCATCCAAAATCCTGCAGTATGGGAGGATTAGGTATAGCCCAACCCTGAGTTAATATCACCTAATTTGAATACAAAAAGCAATTGAGAAGCAGGTTCCAATGCTTCAAACAATGCTTCAATTCAGGGCAGACTGTTCTGACTCCAGGAGCTTTCATCTGTGATGTTTCATCAATGTGTGGATTCTTAATCTGCATAATCTTTAACTCGAGTAAGTTTTCATTCAAAACAGAAGCTAAATAAAGACATTAGGTAATAATTTAACAACTTAGCTCAGATTTAACATCCAAGAACAGATTGTAACCAAGCACCATTCCAATCTGACAGCAAAAGCAAGGCAAAGAAACACAAACAGCTTTATACACACACACACACAGTATCACATAACTGGTTTGAAATAGGAACCAGTTTCCAGGGGTTATGAGCTTCTTCAAATGTCCTTTTGTTTCAATGGGAACTCTGCACACTGTTAATAAATTACTGATGCCATACAAACACCTATATCCAAAAGTCAGCTGGTGATTCACCTAAAACTGTCCTCCCCCACCTCCCAAACAACAGCAATTGGTAACAAGAGCTTCTGTTTCCCCAGATTTAGCCAAGCTTCCCTTTATACAAAAAACATGAAGTACCAAACAAATACAGAATTTTAAGAGCTGAAATAATTGCTTTCCTAAGAAACTCAGAGATGTGACACAAAAGAAACAAGACTGAGTCTGTATATAAAATTATAGGTTGATGTTAATTATGTAGATTAAAATCACAGATGATGTCTAGTATGTAATCATGTTTAAAAAAAACAGGTTTCAAGAAAGCTTTACTATGAAAATGAAATGAAATTTGGTGAAGTTAAATGAATTTCGTTTCACTTTAGCAACTGTGAAAACATTACTCTACTTTAAATGCATTCAGAATTTCAAATTCCCAATATGTACATTTTTCAAACTTTAAGTAGTTTACTGCAGCTATAGCTGTTCTCTGAAATGAAATATTAGCCCTTGTAACAACAAAAAAAATCCCTTCTCCATTTTTAAATTATTTTTTTTTACATAAAGGATGAGAAGTGCTCTCAAAACAAAATAAATTTACAATTTTAAAAGGTTACTACAGATAAAAATGTACATTCCTTTTTCTTTGTGACTACATATTAAGCAAGACAGTGCCTAAATGCAGAGAATGCTCCACGTTTTTACTGCACAAGCATTACATGTTGCCATATTTACACTGGGGAGTCCAAAGGCGTAGCTCAGTGGCATCAATCCTCACATTATCAGAAATGGAAAGCACTCGTTCAGCTGCACTCAGGCTGTTGCTTCTTTGCACTTGGAATCCAGTGAGAACTCACCCTAACCTTTCATCTTTCCCTGAAAAAGCTTCCCTACACTTTTCTATAAACCAACAGACACTGGGGATGAACAGCTCTTCAGGTCTTTCATTGACTATAAAAAGCAGGTTTTCTTTAAATCAATAGTTTAATAGTTATGCTAAATACAGATTTTGCCACATTTCTTGCTTGTAATTCAATGTAATGCTTCTGGGTACCTCAGTCATCCTCTTGCTGATTTCTTTTCTGTCAACAGAACAGGAGAGTTCAGAATGTTAGGACACAGTTATCTGAAGTAAGAGCACTAATAAATCATGTCAAGTGTTCCAGATACAATGGATTCGACAGTGACTGCATTTCTAAGTAATTTTTTGGAACAGTAAGAGATAATTTTTCCAGCAAATGGAACAGAGCAGTATCAACCCTCTCTCTTATCCCAAACTACAGGATTTTATTTCCAGTAAAGAACAAGATTTGCCTAGTCCATTAACTCATGGAACAGACAAAAACCAGAAAACATCACGATGGTGGCAAGAGTCAGAGTGATGCAGGTGCAGGTAACCTGCCCTCCCTTCCCTAACTTACTCATATCTTCACGTCACTGTGCATTAAAAGAACAAAGAAAACAGACTGAAAAAGGAACAACTCTATCATGGCTTTTCCTAATATATTTGTCTTGTAACTTTTAAAGAAAAAAGTTAAAAACATTAGAAGTTAAAAGCATTAGCTCCAGGCATTCAAAAAGCGCATTTCCATTCATGCTACATTCATATTTGTATTTCAATAAGAAAGGAAACAGCTCAGTCCTTCAGTAAGATTTGTCAAACTATATTCATTGCTTTCCATAAAAAATAAAATTAATTAAGTGAAGTGATAGCAGTAAAGAGCTTGCACTTCATCACTTCAGAAACAACCAACCCAACAATACATTGTGTGATGGTTTCATACACTGCTTTTTCTGTAATTTTGTACACTTTGTTAGTAACAAAAGCAGAGATCCAGGGACTTTGGTGTTTCCATTTGACAAAGGTAGAAGGTCAGAGATTTTCTCCTGCTACTTCTTACCAGTTTTAGAAAATCAATCAATTTGTGAACATCTTCTCCTGTGGAAAGGTCCACAAAGTCCTTGGGCAGTCGGTAGCTCAGGTAGGGGCTGGGCTGGACGGTGACTTTGCTGTTGGTACAACGGAACACTGGATAATCCTTTGGAAAAGGAGATAAGACAAGAACAGTGGACATGAATATGAAATGTTCCTGGGACTCCTCCTGAGACTGAGTCACGCTGCCAATGAGTTTATTTGGCACTCACTCAACTAAACTTATGCTTTCTAAAAATTGTAGCTTTCTTATAAAACCTCTGCCCACTTAGGAGCAATTTGAAATGTCAAACATGTTAAACAGTCAAATAATGGCTTGCATTACCTCACTTTAAAGTTTCTACAGTGTATCAGTTATTAATGTATTTAATAAATTCATGCTTGTGACAGTGCTGTAACAATGAAACTATAAGGAACTTTGGGTAAGAGGATCTAGATACATATCTGGATAGAGAAAAATCTTTTTGATAGAATCCCTAAACTTGTCTTCACAGTTTCCTTGTTTAAACACATTTGCAAATATAACCTTACTGAAATTATAATTTAAACTTTCCAACCAATTTACTTACTGAAGGAAAAAAATACCTCTATACAAGGGCCAAAAAGATCTCTAAATGCTGAATTGTAGCAACAGGTTTTGGAGAATGATATAACTTTCAATTCAACGCATTGACATGCCATGCAATTGCCAGCTGGACTGCAATAAACAGCTTCATTTTAAGAAAGATCAGCAACTTTACACCAGATTATGTGATTGGATGTCAGATGAAACATGAAGACAAGCTATTCTACTTCTCATCCAGAAAACAGTGCCAAGCATCTGGCAATGACAAAAAGAAATCCCAAAATGAAAATTCACATGTCCCACAGACATCTCTGAACTGAGAGTGTGTTCTAACAAAGGAGACACAGCTTTTAGCAGGAGGGTTCATGGAATGGGTTTTCATACAGCAACAGCCCCAGGGTGAGACAGAGGCAATGGCCTGAAGGACAGCCTGGAGTGGGGTGTCCCTGTCAACGTGTCAGGGAAAGGGCCACTGGACTAAAGAAACTCCCAGATGTTAAAATCAGCTCAATGAAGTTTGTAATTTCAGTGACCTCTAATGCAGTTCAACAGCCAGGAAATAAAGAAAAGCCCACACTGGCCAGCCACCTCTCCTCAGAAAATAACCAAGTGTTTCCCAAGATCCACTAACACACCACTTCCTATCTCCTACCCAGCTGCACAAGGACTTGTTAGGATGTGAGGACTCTGTCTCAAGATGCAGTGAGGAAAAAAAGCTGGATTACAAAGAATAAAGATTATTCCTCCCCTTCTGTATTAATGGGAAGTTACTTGTGTTTACAGAGGAAATGTGGCTTGGAAGAGGGATGGAAAAGCCTTGTTCTGCAAGTCCTGGGAGTTCAACCAGAGGACAAGGCTTTGCTAAGGGTATTCCAGAGGAGGAAGAGACAGAAGTTAAGCTTCTGCTTTTCTCCCTCCAAGCCTAAAACTGGAGATGTGGGAAACTGCATGACAGATATCAAGAACCAAGTAGAAATTTAAGTGACTATATAGAAAAATAATAGATTTTAAGAAAAACTGAAAGGAATGCATCAAAACTGTAAAAGCAAGTTTCAGAGCATCTTCTTTGCTATGGGGTCAAAGCTGCAATGTGGACTTACACTGTTTGAACTAAAAATTCCCTTGCAGGCATTTAAAACTAGCAGGTGATACTTGTTCAGATTAACTATAAGGTAGATTCTACCTACAAAGAGTTTACATTTCACAGGAGCTTCCTTTACTTCAATGGGATTTGCATCACAATTTGATTGTAACAGCAAAAGAAAGCAAAAATATGAATTAATCCTGTTGGATGTTATTCAGCCTCCCTCACCTGTTCTGTTTCTTCCCCTTCACTCTGGTCTCCTTTCAAGTTTTTTCCAGAGGTGAGTTCTTCCCATGTAAAGAGCAGGGAGTCTGTTACTTCACCAAATGGGTTAAAATCTATTAACCAAATCTTACCCTGCAAAGGAACCACAGATGAATTAAAACAAAGCAAAAAAGAGGAAAAAAACCCAAAATACACATATACTCAGGTGATTGTAGTATGCTTGGTCTTTAGATAAAAAGATGTCAAAATTGAAACTACCTGGGTTTAAACATTTAAAATATTCTAACATCCTTACCTCATAGAGTTTTACATCACAGCAAGCTATAATGTATTGATTTACTTTGATTTTTTTTTTTTAACAGAAGATCAGACAGATCTCAAACTGAATTTAGTTCTATGCAAGGTGTTTTCAGATGAGCCCACCGAAGTTCTGGCTAATCCCTATGATCCACCAAGATCCCCAGAGAGAATGAACAAGGAATAGGGGAAAACATTAATCAAAAACCATAAAAAAACCCCAAACCCAAAACACAACCAACCAAACAAAAAACCCCCAAACTGCTCACACAGGGATTTTGCTTTCCATGAAAAACCACATCAGCAACACTCCACCATCCAGCAGTCTACAAAAATTGCTGTTCTTGATCTTACAAGGAACCCTAAAAACAAAGAGCGGGGTCTGCAAAATGGTGGAGCTCATGAAACCTCAAAGATGCTGTACAGACATAGATAAATAAAGAATAAAAAGGCATTGTTAATATAGCCATTACTATTAGTCCACACTAGTTTCTATCTCAGCTTTAATACATCTGTGCTCCAAACAGTTGTGGTAGGGTGCACAACAACAGAACTGCTTTACAACTGAAAAATGAAAGCAGAGACTAACAAGATGTATTAGAAGTAACAGACATGTGGGGGAGGAAGAAATAGTCTGTGTTCCTTGAGGCACTTCAAGAGACAACCCCCAGCACTGGGCCATCTTCTCTTGCCCAAGGAAGTATCAACTACTCTAATAAAATACAACACTAATAAATGATAAGGAAATATGACTACAGCTGCTAGTAAAAATTTGCATCTGGATGAAATCAGCAGGGAAGGGAAAAGTTGCAGTAACATAAGCAGGGCTGAAGAGTTTTATTGTGTTTATAATAAAGATCAGCTGGAATTGGAAAACAAACCTGAAGACAGTTTAGCTACTAAACATTCATTTTGCTCTCTCCTCTTTTCTGAAGGATCTTCTTGCTTTGAAAGATCTTGCCTATCTTGATTCAAGCAGCAAATACATTCAATTATTTACACTACAGCCATCTGGTTTGTAACACACCAAGATGCTTTTGAAGCGTTGGCAGAGAGTAACATGGAGACTGCCTCCCCCACCCACGCCCCCTGAGCTGTCCCACGGGCACTGACACTCTGTGGGACTGCAAGTGATGCAAACCTGTGAGCAGAAATGTTCTGGCACCTCTGTGACCATCCCCAGCCAGCTCCTGCTGCAGGTGTGGGGAGTCCCAGCAGAGATGAAAGCAGTGGTTATGACTTGCAGGCTGGAGCTGGGCCAGCAGCCCAGCAGGGAGCTGTGGTTGCACACAGGCTTTCACAGGTGTCTGTCTCAGGGCAGGTCTAAGCTCTCACAGAGAACATTTTAAGAAGCTAAAGCCCAGAAACAACAGTGCTGAAACCAGACAACTATAAAAGAAACTACAAACTGGGGGGCACAGACCTGAGTGGTTTCTTATTTGTTCTGGAAGGGTGAGCAAGCCCAGATCTGCATGGTTGAGCTGCAACACCTCTGCACTAATATTGGCACCACCAGAGCAGAGAGCCAGTGGGACAAGCTCTGCTGTCATTTCCCATCCCTGGGCCTCCTCAAAAGGCTGTCACAAACTCTCATGATAAGCAATCTTTTACTTCTGCTAATGGGGGTGTCTTGTCAGCTCCAAGGCAGCACGAGGAGGAATCTGTGGGTTTAGATTCATTCTAGAAAAACAAGCTAATGAACCAATTTAATCACAGGCAGAAGCAAGGGCTGGTAAAGTTCATTCAGCAGTTCAGAGAATCTTTCCTTGTATCAGAAACGTTTTTACCTAATAATTCCCTATGAAAGACTTTCACAGAAATTCCTCTTCACCCCAAATACATCCAGCTCAGCTTTTTCACAGGAACATTAAGATCATTTCTCTAGAGAATGAATGTACCCTGGAAAAAAACTGAAAATTGATTTTGAGACTACTGGAAGCAACATGTTTTTTTGTGATCACCCAGCAGTGTTCCTCCACCCCTGCAGACAGCAGTGCAACAGTTGTTTCCTTGAGATGGTTTTAAATCTGCACTGAGCTTTGCTAGCTGCAAATTGATGACAAGTGGCAAAACAAACTCAGTATCTCTTTTCCAGGCTCATTAAAAGGAGTGTACATAACCCTGGGTCAGTAACAAAACTGCCTTTTCTTAAGATGAAATTCTCTATCAAGTCTTACATGCAATGTTGATTTAAATACAGTTTCAGATAACTTGCACTGTGTATCTAAAAAGCAGTAGTAAGGCTATTTATCTGTTATCTTTTGCCTGCTATTAGTAATCTTCGCTATACAAGAGCAGAGAAATGCACAAGCCAGGAGAAAAATGCTGTGCATAAGTGGAGGGGGGGAAAATTCCCCTACCTGTACTACATGGTGTTTTCTTCTCATCCTAAAAGAAGGAATCAATAGATTTACCATACCCTGTCAGCTTCATGGTTTTTTTTTTTTGCTAAGGCATGAAGCAGCAGGGCACTGAAAGGAAGTGCCCATGACAAAGCCTGTTGGTTAAAGGAAGTTACAGACAGATAAAATGCAAACTTAACTGCTACATCTCCCTAACTCCAGCTGCACCTTCCTGCACAGTGACAACGCTCACAAAGCACAGACACAAGCACTGGTCTGCTCCTTAGCAAGAGCTGGGAGCCAGCAGTGGTCGGCAGCCACTCCCTGCACTGCTCTGTCTCACCACAGTGACTTGTCCTGAACTTGGTTTGTTGTTCACACCTGGGGGACAGCAAACAGCAACAGCAAAGCCGATTCTCAGGTTTTTGTGAACTCCCCTGTCCAATTCAGTGAGCAGGACCTGTGGAGCCAACTCCAGACAGTCTCTAAAGCAAGTGAAGCAAGCACGGGGAGGAGAGTGCTGTCATTTACAACAGTAACAACAACTTGCTTCTCCAAGCTGAATATTTAGAGTTGAAAGGATTTAAAACAAGCAGTCAGTGAACATTTCTCCCCTTCTGTAGGTGAGGTTGCTGTGCAACCAGCCTGATGAGGAGCATGGGCTCTGGAAATTAATCATGCTCACAATATTCTTCTGCTGCCTGTAACTCACACGCCGAGGGAGCGATGAATAACACAGTTGCAAACCACAATAGTACGTGTGAAAGGAGAAGCATCTGACACACAAAGGGCTAGCTGGCAGTTTACAAGACCTGAGGGTAGAATCCACCGAGAGAAATCTACAAACAGATATATTTTATCTTGACAGATGAAGAAACACTGCTCATTTGAGATACCGCAGGCTGAAACCTTTTACTTAAGTAATTTCTCTTCATGCCTCAGCTATGAGGCAGAGCACCCAACGGCAGAAACTGGTTCAATGCCCAAATGCTGCTCCTCATTTTCCCTGACAGCATCCTCATGTCTGTCAATCTGAGCCTGGGCAGGTAATTTCAATTACAGCAGAGCTGCTCTAGCCCACAGCCTCGTTTTAGGTACCTACATTAAAAGCTGAGCTGAGAAATTGAGAAATGGTACAGTTGTTGTTTTCCACGTGAGACACGTTCCTGTTTTGTAAACTATGGCATGATTTACTGTTACACAATTACAAAACAGTTCAGCAACATTCAAAATGAGAATCAGGACTTACTTCCAATACACTCAACTCTAATAAAGACTTTCTCCAATCAAGCCTTTCAAGCACAATTCATCTGACCAAATATTTCCCCCCACTCACACTAGGAGAAGTCAAGGTTACTAACTCTGATACTGTCACCTTCACAGAATTATTTAGGTTGGAAAAGTCCTTTAAGATCATCAAGTCCAACCCTTAGCCCAGCACCTCTGTGTTCACCCCTAAACCACACCCCTAAGCACTACACCTACATATCTTTCAAATAGTTGAGGTGGGATGCTTCTCCCCAGCTCCGTCACTGTCTGGATGTTGAGGGTTCTGATCTGCCCAGCTCTCAGAACCACAGCTGGAGCAGCTTGAAAAGCAAAAAACTGGCTTCCATCTGTCACAAACTGGGCACATCGCATTCACACCCTCTTTGGACAATTATCCCTTCCTATCCTAGACTTCCAGATATGAACCATTTCCCAATCTCACAAGAATAATCTGAAGAAATATTAAGGATAATTTTGATGAATTCAAATGCTGTAGTGAAAAAACAAACACAGGGAAAAACAAATAAAGTCCAAGGAAATACCTGTCTTAAAAGAAAATGCCCCAAACCTGTTTGTATGTTTGAAAGCTATTTGGACCATGCCCTTAATGAGTCAAAGAATATCCTGAGTTGGAAGGGACCCACAAGGCCACTGAGTCCAGCTCCTGGCCCTGCACAGGACAGCCCCACAAATCCCACCATGTGCCTGGGAACACCATCCATAACCAAATGCTTTTAATTTTCAGTCAGCCCTGAATTGGTCAAGCAGTAGGACTTGATGACCATTGTAGGTCCCCTTCCAACTGAAATCATATATTCTACTCTAAATTACTGTAGCAAGGACTCTCATGTCATAACAAAAACTAAGTTGCTTTTTGTAGATTCACAGAACTGAGAAAATTGCAGTCAAAGCCTAAGTTCTGTGCTTCAGAACAGACAACTTCTCTGGAAGATACTAACTAAATAATTACATCACTGGCACAGACATATTTACACCCCTAATCCTATTATTCTCCTACTGTAGACAGCATTTATCATAGAAAAAGACCTGTGGAACAGAATAACATCAAGTAGGTTTTGCTTGGTGTTTTTGTTTGGTCAGGGTTTTTACTTTAGGGATATTTTTTTGTTTGTTTGGTTGGTTTTTTCCAGGACCACTTCCAGGAAGACAAAGCTATTACTTGCTTGATATTTGTAGCATTTCAAGTTTTCACAGAAGAAACAATTATAGACAACCTATTGTCCACTTACCCTGCTGTCTCTGTACACATCAAAAACAACTGAAAAGGAGAAAAAAATGTTAATTGTAAAAGATATATAATGCACAGAAGATGTCTAAATCTGAATAGATACTTGTGTACACAGCACAATCTGCAAAGTCAATATGTCTAATGAACTGCAAGCCAGAATTGGCTGTACTTCTAAGAGGGAGCTGAAACATTTCAAGAACTATTGTTAATGCACTGGGAAATCAGCTGCTGGGTTTTTCCATTTAATGCTGGTTTCTTCTGTTGATTTTTCTCCCATGAAGAATATTTGATAAACTCTTAGCCCAGGGAGCTTATCCTTGACATTACTGCTGTTTCGTTCAGAGCAGAAGAGAGACGTTTCAGGGAAGGATCAAGACTTCATTGTGTTGGACATTGCACAAACATTTAATAAGAGAAGGTTCCTGCTCCAGACACTAGAATTTCAGCAGCTAACAAGACAAACAGGTTGTAGGAACAAAGGGGTCAGTGGCAGTGAAATGGCCATGTTTGATGTCACCCAGAGCAGACACAGCACACCTAATTAATATCAACAAATCCTTCAAACGGCCCCCGTGCCACTCAAAGCTGCCTTGCCTGGCTCCACTGTTGTTCCTCCCCATGGCTTCATTAAACCTGACTCTGTATATGCAGCTTCCCATCAGCTCCTGTTCTGTATGGTTAAACAAACTTTTGAGCCTCCTTTCTATTGAGCTAGGGAAATCAACAGGGAAGCACTCAGACATGGCTACATGCAAATTTGTACCAGTTTAGCAGGAAGAAAGGCAAAAGGAAAGATTTAGAAAAGCCTCAGACAAGTGCTATATTGTTACTTCCTTCACTAATAAGGGAATATTTCAGCTAAGAGATTTCCCAATACATGTGGATAAACTAAACTCAGGATGTGACTGCAGAACACTTGAGTCTCAGGAAGCTGCCTGTCAGGAACAGGGATGTTGACTGATCACATCCCTGCATGTGAAGCTTAATCTGACATTTCATGTGAAGTTGGCTGGGCTAAGGGCAAACCACAACTCCACAAAGCCAAAGCCAGTCACGTAGCTGGTTTTTACCATGCAGCCTAAAAATCCTCCCAGCTTTTGCACAAGCTGGGCTGTGTCAATGCCAAAGGCACTCCAGGATTAAGTGCTCTGCTCTCCCAGGAAGAGAATGGTGGCTAAACCAGTCATCAATGCAAAGAGGGGTGCAGGAACCCCAGGATTTCTTCTCCAGCTGTTCAACTGAACTTAGTGCCTGCACCACATCCTGTCCTTAGTCACAGCCAAAAGATATCCCTTGCATCTGAGGGTTTCTATAGTGGGGCCTGTCAGTCTAAAGCAAGCCCATGAGGGGCTTGCAAAAACCACTGAGGTTAGTGGTATTTATTGGGATTCACACAGCTGGAATTCAGACTGACTGCACTGGTGACTGGTTCAGGACAGTCACAAACACTGAACAAGAAGAAAAGCTGAATTATTCCCACTCTCAGAGCAGGAGTGTCCTGTGCCAGTGAGGCTGTAGTGAAACTTCACCAGAACCTGCTCTAAACAGAGGTAAAGCCAAAGCCCAGCTCTGCACTATCAATACCTCCAGAGCACTGCTCTTACTGGGCTCTTACCAAAGGTATTTAGATGGTTCTAACATAATTTAGAAGTATTTATAAAGCATTCACCCATCTGTTATCCTACTGCTCTGACTCTGCAATGCTTCAGCTGCTCTGACTCAACTCTTCCATCTGGAGATGCTACCAGACCAACTGGAAAAAGCAGAGCAAACAGCATCAAAATCCCCAATGAAACAAGAAGTCAGGAAAAAAGCTGTAATACCTTTCCTTTTAAAAGCAAACAAACAAGCAAACCCAGATTTTTATTGTTAACAACACATATGCTACCAGGCAGTGGATCAAGGGAGATGATGGGGGATAAATGTAATGTGGTTAAAAAAGAAACACCCACAAAAACACAGAAAACATTTTCTGCATGGCATTTCTCTGCAGATGGACCAGCATTTAGTGCCTAAGAATTAAAAGGTTAACAAGTCTTCATCCCAGAAGGTTGCCCTGAAACCTCCTTTTCCCTCAAGGCAACTCAGATGGCACTCTTTACATAAGATGACATTTCAGACCTTTCAGTTCACCAGCCAGCCATTTCAGAGCCTAAATCCAGGCATCCATTTCCAAAAATAGTGCCCTGAATTCTTATCTATCAGTTGATTACATACCAGCTAAAATTACGTTGAAACACAGAGGAAAATTAAAAGGCAGTAATCAGAATGCCAGATCTATATTACTGATCTTACTTCAAAATGTAATGGACTTATTAAATTAATGTACTATTCTATTGGTCTTCTCCAAACAGCAGTCCAGGAGAACTTCTCTGGGCTGAAACAGAGCAGCTTTGCAGAGTCAAATTATTAAGAATTTCAATATAATAGAGACTGGCACTTGAAGGTACCTTTTTCAGACAGTTAGAGAGGACAGATCTATTTGACTGCTCTGGTGTATCAGTAAAACAATTAATCATGTTTAAAACCCACTTAAAGGTTGACTCTTCAAAGCATTAGACAGGACAATAAAACTGCCAGAAAATTCTTATGTTTATGGGGTTTTGCTGAGCTGAGGTTTGGGCCATGCCAGACCTAATTTAAATTTCTTCATCATATTTTTCACCACTATTGATCACCCATCACAATGCAACACCATTATCACTAAACCATGTTAGAAAACTATTTCAAATCAAATTTGCAAAGGACTTCACATTTAGAGAACAACACAATTTACTTGGACTAGGTGTATCAAATACTGTGGCCTTTATTCAAAGGTTTTGGCACCTAACCTGGTGTGCATTGATATTCTAGAAGAAATAATTAAAACTTTTTGAAAAGAAACTTAAAAATCCTTTATTCAAGGAGTACATCAATAATTTAGCAGCAAATATCTGACAACATATTTATAAACAAGTATTCTTCTCACTACTGAATGCCTTTTGTCAAGTATCTCCTACCTTGCTTTTCTGGCATAAAAATTATTTTCAAGTATAAGGGGGGGAAAGCTTTTTAAAAAGTTATTATGCCTTTTGAAGGGATCTTTCACTCATTTCTTGTGTTTTCTTGGAGAGCTCCAGGCTATTCCTTCAGGGGTTTTTTGCTGCCAATGTAATTCCAAACTTTTGCTGCTCAACATGCTGCAGCCACAAGAGTTTTCAGACCCTCCCAAGCTAAAGAGGACCAAGCCTTGTGAAAGCAAGAGCAATGAAGAGAGAGATGCATACCCACAGATACCCTCAAGATACTTACAGTCTTCATCCAAGAATTTGTATTGTATGTGTTTCTTGAAAAACTCCTGTATGGACCTACAGATCTCCTCGTGCTGCTTAGAGATATGATCGTAGTACTGGGTGTAGTCCCTCTGTGATATACCTGCCAATAATTTCAGGGAATTATAAAGAGCTCTAGGCATGCAAAAAACCCAACCAGAAAAAAAAAAAAAAGCAGTTATCAGACACAGAAGATGGGATTTTCCCAAGTTTCTACCTTTATTAGTGACTTACTGTTTGGCTTTATTCTGTTCTACTTAAAGTACTTCCATTAGGAATCTCTTCCTTGAACAGCTCTGTCCAGAATTTTGTGAACCTCATTTTATATGCACACACTTTGACTATTTTAATGTGAATTTCAGGAGGAAACTTTGACTGTTTTTAAGTTTCCAGCTCCCATCTTTTCCTTTCAGTTTTACTCCCTTTGGTTACTCTGGTCAAAAACTTTGTTCTGCGCATCACACACATAGGGACCACAATTTGGAACCTGAAATGCCAGGGGTGGAGGCTAAGCTTGCACATTAGCAAAGATGATCCTTGGGCACCACAGATTCTCCTTTAACTGATTTTTTAAGTATGGGATAACATGTGCCTGTTTGATAAGGCGCTACAAATCATCTTTGAATCCCTAAATCCCCAAATCAGTGGGATGGCATGCCGGCCAGTACCTTAGCGCTCCCATTTGCTCCCTCAAAGGTTTTTTTGCTTATGTAGACAAAGCATCCCTCCTGCAAGTTCTTAATTTCATATATTTGTCTACAAGACACTGGTTTAAAATGACATCAACAGGATTCTACACTTGCATGCATCTTGAGTGGCAAGAGTTCTCATACAGGATATGTGTCAACATAAAACATTGCATACCCTGCTTGACAAATGTCAAATCCCAGACCTGCCCCATCATTGCAGAATGAGTAATTCAGGCTATTTACATACAAAAAGAGACAGAATTCCCCAAGGAAGATGTATCAGTGACCTCAGTTTGCTGTTTTAACCATATACAAAACACAGAGTTTCACTGTAAGACAGTGCTGACTACTGCCAAAGACGTGCTCTTTTTTAAAAAGTTAATATAAAAAAATTTGTGATGTCAGTGCAACTTTTAATTTTTAATACCACTGCAAAGCTTAACTTGAGTCTAAAAAACAAAAACCAAAAGATTATGGCATCTAAGGGGATGCAGATGTGTAACTGGAAAATCATTCACTATACTGCAAGTATCATTCCTTAGTTTGACTGACAGGCTTATTAATTTTAAGAGTATGGGAACATATTGTGAAAAATCTTGGAACTATCTTCAGAAATGCAGCTGGAGTGCTAGCTAAAAAAAATCCCATACTGGCAGATACACTAGGTTTCAAAACCTGGCCATGAAATGTACAGAGTGCTTAATTAGCCAGTGTACAAATGCTTTGTATCTCTGGCAGTTATGGTGCTCCAGCATCACAAGGCAGGACAGGATTCAGCTCTCCTCCCTTCAAAAAGCTCTGTCAGGAGCCATTAAGCAATACAGACTTAATGGGAAATCTCTGCTATTAGGAAGATAAACTGTTACAGAGAGCTGTAATACACTTGCAACTGGCATAAATGGAGAGAAAATGGGAAGATGAGCATAGGAACACCAGACAGAACAGCCAAATAAAAGGGCTTAGGAGAATGGTGTGTGTTGATAGCACCTGGATTAGCACAGCTCAAATACCTCTGTGCAGCTCCACAGGAAACCCAAATCAGGAAATGAAAAACAGGGAGTGTGCTCCTAAGGTTCACAGAGGTGAGACTGGATGGAGCAACAAACTGCTGACAGCTCCCAACAGGTACAAAAAGGCACAGCCAAAACAAGCCCACACTCACCATGCTAAGACAGGAGGAACATTGAGAACTACAAAGCCAATGTCCCTGGCCTTCCATATCATCACAAGGAACCCCTTGTGGATATGGAGCTTGGTGCTTGTGAATATGTAGGCATGAGAGAGGTAAAGTGAGCAAACCTAGTTTTATCTTAAAGCAAAAAAAAAAAAATCACCTTCCTTCCTTTAGAGTCTGTATTTGCTCCATCACTGCTATAACACTTCCTTGTTAGAAGAGTTGCTTCAACCTTGTTCAGAACAAATGTGCACTAATCCTGTGCTATTTGAGTTTCTGTTCATTTCTAAAGATTTCATGGTAGACCACACCAAAATCAAACTTCAGAGTAGTAATTAGCCTGAAATTAAACCCCTCAATTCAAGCACCTGTATGTGCACTGAGTATCTCATTTCCTGCAATAGTCAGCAGAGAACAGTCAACACAACCAGAGGAGTAAAACTGAGCTAAATTTACCCTAAATTACCCTACATTTACCCTACTCAGCTGCCTACAACACATGGTCTAGCACAATCTGCCTGTTCTCCAGCTGTCAGAGGTCTCCCAATGCACCCACCAGCTCTGTGCATGCTGTGGATGGATACCCTGGCTCTACAGTGCCACTTGAAATGTTTTACATTTAGGATTCTACACTTGAGTAACAGAACAACAGGCTCTAACTAAGTACACTGAATTTAATATGAACTCAAGACACCTCCTACACCTGTGGAGATGTTCTGACATCCCCAACTTTCTATATATAATATCCACAGGGGGTCCTGGATTTGCAGCACAACACAAAACTGCCTCTGTATTCATTCTGCAAGTTGGAGTCAATGCAATTTGCTCCTGAATATAAAAGACTCTGCCTTTGGGTGAAGTTTCTGAATTAACAATTAAATTAAGAATAGTTCCACTGTAATGGCAAGCATGTTGAGCTGTCAAGCTTTCAAATGCAGTGGAAAGTGAGATGTGGTAAACCACATTTTAAATTACAGAAAGAATAAGCCATTATTTTCAGAAATGAGGTGTAGAAAGGCTTTCTTCAGCCTTAGCTCTCATTCAAGGAATCAGAGAAACTCCTCAAAACTTCATTCAATAATACTGTTTTTAAGAAATTCCTTACCTAAAAGCTTGTTTTCCTTGACAAAGCATCTGAATTCTGCACCAGGGATTAGTTCACACCATTTGCGAAGAACAAGCTGTGCAGGAAAAACAAATGACAGAGCATTGTTTCAGAAAAGTAACAGCATCCTTTTGTCAACAGGTCTGCCTTTCAGAGCTACAGTTTTGCTGTAAT
The DNA here is from genome assembly GCA_039654755.1 of Calcarius lapponicus. Taxonomy (NCBI): domain Eukaryota; kingdom Metazoa; phylum Chordata; class Aves; order Passeriformes; family Fringillidae; genus Calcarius; species Calcarius lapponicus. The sequence continues at coordinate 12,995,635 of CM077463.1, forward strand.
GATAAGATGACCAGTGATACTAGAAAACAAAACAATCTTAAATCTGCAGTTCACATAATCATCTTTGAAATTATTTCAAAACAATTAGTTTTGTTCTTAATTTCAGAGAATCACAGAATGCTTTCAGTTGGATGGCATCTTTAAGACCACATAGTCTAAACTAGCTTAAAGCAGAAAGGTTCAGATTGGACATTAGAAACCATGAGGACTGTCAAGCATTGGAAGAGATTCCTCACAGAGGCTGGGCAGCCTCTACCCACTGAGGTTTTCAAGACAGATTTTATAAAATGCCAAGTGAGACCATATGATCTCATTCCTTACCCAGCTTTGAGCATGAGGATGGATGAGACACCTCCTGAGGTCCCTACCCACCTTAATTATCTTATGCTCTTCCACTTTGGACAGTATTTCTAACTGTGAACTCATTTATGAAACAACTTCCAAGTTACATTAATGATAAAGCATGGAAAATAAAAGCCCTGCTGTACAACACAACAAATCTGTCATGGAATTGGCAGAAAGTTGCTCCCTAGTCAAAGGAGCTGATGAGCAGAATTAAATTTATCCAAATCAACCTCTATTCTGGTACACACCCAAGCAGAATTCTGTGACGCCTTTGAAGGCGCAAACCAGTTAAAATAAGGACACAGGACAGAAATAGAAAGCAAACTATTATAGTCAATAGGACAGACTGCCTGGGAATTAAAGCATCTTTCTGGCACTTTCTCAAGTTTCTGTATTTCCTAAGCTGAAATATTTAGAAGGCTTGATGTTTTTGAAGGCCCCAGTTACTGCTAGCGGATGCTGGAAACTCCCAAACCCTTTAAACTGCAGCAGAAAGCTTCAGTAACCAGAGATGACATTCCTAACTATGGTGTTAACATTAAACTCTTTGTTCCAACTTTTAGATGTCCTGTATCTTTAAAGCACACTTGATAGTGCTTTAAAATAAAATAAGGTTCATTCACTTTTGAAAAGCCCTTTAAGCCCACTGCATGATGACAAATGTTATATTTACATAAAAACTATTATTAGAGAGATGACTAGATGTTACCACAAGAGCAGTAGCTCCACATTAACAGTTTAAAGCATCTTAGGCTGAACATTTTGATCTGGTAACAAACATAGGAAACAAGATGTGACAGATCAGTTCAGGATGTCCCCAGCCACTGCAGCAAGCCTCACTCTTGGTAACCTCAGTGTGATGTTCACAAGCAGCTCACCATCAAGAATATATTACTTTGAGCTACTGAACTTGTCCTTCCTGTCACAACCTGACAGACACGAGAGGACATTGCAAGGAAGCTTCTCAAGTCTGCACTTCAGCCCACCTGATCTGCAATTAAATTAACAACTTATGACCTGCAGTGCTGAACCAGACTTCCCTTCATATCGAAAACAACATGAATAAAATAAACATAATACATTTAATGGACAGAAACCCAGTCACAAATGTCACCCAGCCTGTGAGCAATTCTTTTAAATTACTTAGAAATCATGCAAGGAGTCCTACCTCATAGTTCAAGGAAGGATCAGGGGAATCATCAGTACAGTGAATAAATCTGGAAAAGTAAGGCACAGGCTTCAAAATCTGCTTTACATGTAAGATTTTAGCCATAGTGAGAAAAATAACCCCAAACTGTGAAACATAAGAACTACTGTTAAATTATTTCCAGTATGTACAAAACAAGTAAATGCAATATGTAACAACTCTCCTTTTGACAATTATCATGGGAAAAAAACAGAATAATCACCTCTTTTATTCTAGTGCAATTTGAAAGCACTTAAATCCGGACAGGGATGTGTCCCAAACATCAGTGTTTATTCACTGTTGATTTATTTCTGTTTGAATCAACAGTGCTGCTCTTTTCCCCTTGTATTGTTATGTTGGCATAACTGAATTCTCAAAAAAACCCAATAAACTTGAGCAATCTAATCCAGTTTCACTGCAGTATGTTTTGCCAAGTACTTTTAATGTTTAACTTCCCAAACCACACAACAGAGACACATCATCATGCCTTACAGCAGTTCATTTCCATGAATAAAGGATGCAAAACAGCACTGCTGCTCAGCACTCCTGATTCCATAGCATGGTATTTTCTAAATTAAGAGCCTTAAGAAATACTCTTACAAATCCCTTGAGAGTGGAATAAACAAAACTATTTCCACAACTCCAAGCAGATGTCAAGGTTTTGTCCCTTGTGAGGAGCTGACTCTCTTGGTCTCCTTTCAGGAGCTAGTCAAGTCAGCTTCCATGTACCTTTTTGTCATTTTACAGTAAACCTTGCAACAGATCCTGTAACTTTCAAAAGGTATTCACAGAAGAACATGTGTTTTTCTTCCATTTCTACTCCCTGACCTTATTGGCAACAAACTACTTGGAAGCACAGAACTGTGTTAAGGGTCACTGCTGAGCAATAGTCCTAAATACAATATTTATAGGATCTCCTTTTGGCAGTGAACTTCATTCAGCAACCCAAAAGTCTCACATAAACATTGCATTTGTAAGATATGGCTTCCCAGCCTTTGGTTTGAAGTGAAGAGCTATTGTAAGAGTTCATTCTGTATGCTGCCAGCAGAAATAAATTTCACACATTTTAGTTTAGACTTTAATATCCACAACACACAGAAAAGTAGGGCAATACAGGCAGGCTTTCCAAAAGCACAGTGATCAAACACATCATATATATATCTGTAAGCCTGTGTAAACAGATAACATCCTTCAGCTACAGTTTAGATTCCCCTCAATTTAAGATCTGTCAAGGCAACAGAAACAAACCCATGAGAGCTCACAGTTTTGCTAGAGTCAGAATTCCTCCCTTACTGGAGTATATGCCTATCATCCTGAAGAAAATATCCCCCCCACACAAAAGCCAATAATAAACTTCTCTACAAAGGCAGCTGAAGTCCAGCACATGGAGTTTTACAGTGCCTGCACACCAGGACTGTATTACCTCTCACAGACTCCATATCTGAGACTGGGGTACCTGCAATCCACTTCATTCCAATAAGTCTTTTCCAGCAGCAAAAAAAAAAAAAACAGCCTTATAATCAAAATTATTCCCTAACTCAACCCTCAAATATTTTGGGTAAGAGCTATGTGGGGAAGGATGGTTCCTCTTCCCTTGTAAATCAGAAAATTAAATCCTTGGGTGCCACCCCAAGCCCCACAGACTGTGCAGGAATCTCTGCCAAATCAAGCAAACAGGCAAAAATACTGCAAGACACAGTAAGGGTTTTTTTTTTTTGAGCCTTAATGACACAGGACTAAGTACAAAAAAGAAAAGAAATGGGTGAACACAGCACAAGACAAAATAAACTCATGTTTTTGCAATCTAATTTTCCTTCTTAATATTATCATGAGTTTTCATTGACAAAAGGCCACCTTTGTTCAGGGAGTAAAATTTGGGCAATTTGAGGTTGCAATTTTATATTTTTTACCAGCTTATTGTAGCAGTTATTGCTGAGACCCATCTGAACTAGTGTATTACAGATGGGCTTTTGATTTCTAGAGCCACAATGCTAAGTGGGGTGTCTTCAACCCACATCCTATTCAGGTTTGGACATACTTGAAAGAACAATCAGAAAGATGTCAGGAACCCCAAACTGAGACATGCCTGGGCTGCATTTTCTGAAGCCTCTGAAAACTGTCATTTTGAATACTATGGGTGAAAGGATCAAGCTCTTCTGTTGTGTTCTGGTCAACAGCTTTTTTACAGAGTTACACTTAGAAGTGAAGACCAGAAGGATCAAGATCTCATTATATGTGGCAGCTCTATGTCAAACTCCAAATGCAAATACTTGACCATAGGACATGCTACAAAAAGTCATTATGCAGGTCAGTTTTCAACACTAAGAAAAGCAAAAGGTTGGCAAGTTTCTCCAGTACCTACCCTGCTAAAGTCATGAACTCATCTGCAAATCACTGAGAGAATTAGGAACTAGTAGGAATATGATGAGAATTGTAAAAGTTACTCTGTACCTGATACTTCCCTGTTATTATCTCATGTTTTATTTTAAAATCTTATCTAAAAAAAGAATAAGGAGAAGTTTTTAACAGCCTTTGAACTGTATCTTTATTCCTTTAATATTAAACCTTGCTGGAACTCTGAGACCTAAAAGAAATAGGAAGTTCATACATCACTGAAAAGAGAACCTTGTACCACACTGTAAATTGCTAGGAAAAATGGGCAAGAGTAAAACCTCAAAATAAAAAAAATCGCCATCAAAGGCCTCATTTTCCACATCCTCTTGTGTGCAACTGCCTACCTTGAAACAGTTTATATTAAAGCCTAAACTATCAGCTCCTGCAAAAAAATACTGGAGTGCTAAGGCACATTCTTCGTGGTCCAACACTGCCTCCTATGTTTTGTTAGGAGAACACAGGCTGTTATTCCTCCACATCTCAAAAAACTTTGAAATTTCCCTACATTTTGGAATTCACTATTAAAAGCACTAAGTCTGGCATCAGAAATGTTGTCAGAATGCAGAGGCATTATCACATCATTAGAAGTATTGTTAATATTTCTACCAGTCTCAAGGTGAGCAATCAATCATATTTTAACAAAAGGTAGTCCACCCGTTCTAACAATAAGGAAGAAAACTGTATTTTACACCAGTACATCTATCAGGGCCATACAGAGCTTTTTGTTCAAAAGAGGAGTTTTAGTCATTTAACAGAATTCCCAGTTAGAATGGGATTTTTTTATCACATATACTCAACACTAAATTTCTGAAAGCCTACATTAATTCCTGAAAAATTAAGATCACACCACCCACAAGATTTTTTTGTGAACTCAGCTAAGTAAAATACAATGCTGACTTTGAAGCAGAAACAACATCAACTGCATTAATGAGTACATCGCTCTGAAGTCTGTTAATTTATTTAAAATTAACGTGCTGGAAAAGGTAATTTATTAGTCTGAACTCTTCAACCAAGGTGTCAGCATCATGAGAGAATCCAAACAGAATTTTAAAACAGTCAAATCAATTTAACCATGTATATTTGTACTGAGTCCATATTTTTTAATAGTTTGTATTGAAGCATTATATGGTTGAAGTTCTCAGAAGCTGAGACAGTTATAATAAGAATTATAATAAGGGCATTCCCTGAGCTGAACAATGTTTAGAGCCAGAGAGGAAATGGGAGAGGAAGAAAAAGGCAAAGAAAGTGGTTTGCCTTAAGTCCCACATCATTGGCTTAAATTTCTAGGTTAAAATCCAGATCTACAAATTGCCATTGCAGCACATTTACCATATTATGACCCATGAAGTGGATATTTAAGTTTATACAATTGCACAGGAAACAAAACAACAACACCAAAAAAAGGATATTTAGCATTTCAGCTGTTACTTATGTAGGGCAAGAAACCTTTAGACCATACTGAGCATTATTGACAAAGTAGAAATATAGTGCATTTCTCCTCTCTCCAAGTAGTCCTTCCAAGGGATTTGGATGCATTATGTATGTAATTTCCATTTGTTCAGCACTTCAGGTTCTTATGCCAGCTACATTTTTAATTTCTGCTTGCTAAGGACTAGTGAACTGGCAGCTAATCAATAGTATAATTAAGGACGACCACTGTTCTGATTTAGCAATAATCATTGCACTGTTTGGGGACATTCTGTACAAATAACTTTGTCATTTAAAAATACCAAGCAGAGACTGGACAATAAAATATGCTTTAATCAAGTATGACATAGTCATAAATTACAAGATATCCACAGAGACCAAGGTGATTTCCCACAATCATCCCATAAGCTTTACTTTTTTGCCACCTTAGGTGTGCTCTCTGGTGGTCTTATCACATTGGAAAAAAAGCCTAAATGGACTGCAGCGGTGGAGTTTGAGGTGTTGCCTTTCTGCAAGAGGTTATTCTCCCAGAGCAGGATCAGGAGGAGGGAATGTGCCTGCTATGGGCTGCTCAGCCACCACTGTTCTTGTGTGAACTTCAGGTGAAATCACTGATGCTTCAAGGCAACAGCCACGCTGTGAAACCTCACACCACAGCCACAGGAACGTCCTCACTGCCCCTCCCAGCAAGCCAGTGCTGACTGCAGGGGGGAAGAGCTGAGGCACTGATTGGAACTGACACAAGATTAATTCAGACAGAAAATACACTGATTTCAGTATCAGTGAAGGTGGTTGAACCAATTCGTTCTACCACAAAGAGTTGCCACATCCAAATCAAGTGGCACTTGCTGAACACTTGCTCGTCTCTGAGACTCACTAGAAAACAGTCAACCAAACAACAATTCTGCAAAGAGCTCTGGGTACTTTTTTCTGGACCTCTTTATGCATGAAGACAGCAAATACAAACTCCATACTATTTAACATTCACAAAGGGATTATGCAAAGTGTGCAGTCCTTTTCAGACCTACAAGAATCAGTCCTGAAAGCCATTGCAACAAAAGTTTTACTATTCAACTCTGTGAGCAAGCCATCCTCCAGACACTCCACCTCTCATTAGGGGAAACCATGAAAAGCAGCTCATTGGGAAGGCACCAAAGGCTTCTGAGAATTCACTCACCTCTGACATGTAAATAAAGGATTTCTCATCTCCCTGATTCCTTTCATTCTCTGTGACCCCATAATTCTCATTCTTCACAATTGTTTCCCAAGCCCAGCATACTTTTCAAACTGTTTTATCTCTCCAATATCTTCTCCCCTCCTTCTCCTCAGTCTCTTCCCCAGCACCTCCTCTCATTGCAGGTTAGGCATGATGTAAAACCCAACATCAGAACTGGACTTACAGCCTTGCTGTCAAGAGCCCCTTTTTTTTTTCTCACATACCAAAAACTGGGAGAAGAGAGTTTCATTGAGTTGCAGGAATAAAAAAGAAGGCAGTTGCACAGCATTAATGTAACTGGTTTCACACTTTAAAAAGAAAATTTTAATCAAGACATAAGCCACTTGACATGAAACTTACACCTGTTTACCCCCTGTAAGGCACCTAGAACAATGGCTCTGCATTTGACTGAGTCTCCTGTAAGATCCTGTACTGTAAATAAGAATTGAATAATTACTGGAAAGGAATCTCTCAGACACCAAGCCACAGATTGCTCCTTTTCTTTGAAATTCCGCTTGTCTAGGAAAAACAAAAAAGTAACCATAGTAACAGAAGTATCAACTCCAGTAATCTCATTTTCTTTCAGAAAAATGCTGTATTTTAGAAATGAGTGACATAAATCAAGGAGATGCAGGTACTACAGGAGGAAACTGTTCCTATACAATTAAATACTCCCTTCATGTGTGCAGATAAAAGTCAACCCCAAGCACATAATATTTTTCATTTTATCTGTAATTGCTATCCTTAGTCACCCAGAATGTATTTGTTTCAAGAGCTACAAGAACTTGGGTTCAGAACAAGCTCTAGAAAGATGTGAAATATGTTAGCAGAAGTCTCAAGCATCTTCCAGGCAGCCACACAAACCTCTAAAATAAGAGGACGTGGTAAAGTCACACTGTATTATCATAAGAAGTGGCACCAATAAGGAGAGTAGCAGCAAGTAAACACCAAGAGGGGTGGGAAGGCAAAAAATCTCAAGAAGACAACATGACCTGCTCTGGAAAGGTAGTCAAAAAACTATGTTCTCAGTCCATACTGTCAAGGCATACTGGTTGCATGTGCTACTTTGATGTCTTTCTGGTTTGCTTTTGGCTTTTCCTGGCTGTGTATGACTAAGATTGTCTGCTGGAAATGCACTTACGGCTGAGTGAGGTCACGAGTGATGAAATCTGAACTCTTGAAGAGGAGGAAGATGTCACTGAGAGCTTTACATTTCAGAGAGCTGTTCATTGCTATCCAGTAGGCATCCTAAAGAAACACAGAAATTACTGAAACGCAAACTTCAAGTCTATCTAAATATTATGCAACGTTTGAAATACATGCAGAAAAGTACTTCTTTTTATTTTGAGGAAAACTTCATTAGTGGTTAAAAGAGACAAGATAATTATTGCTTTTCTTATGAATACTCTGATGAAAGCAGTGCAAATTCATTTGCAAAATTAGGTTTTTGCCTTACTGCCTCCAGTCTTTTGAGAACACAAAACAACAATATTTGGGTGCACTCATCCTTACAGTATAGTTAAGAGTACTTAAAATTAGCTAGAGGAAAGTTTATTGCCTTTTTTTTGAAACTGTGGTGCTTTTCATCTTTATACCAGGTAAAGTTTTCAACTAGTATCCTAAACAAGAGCCTGCCCATCACACACCTGCGACCAGGATATAGGTTTTAGATAGGAAAGTCAGTGCTGACATGCATCAGCCTCCCTAAAAATGCACCATCACCACCTAGTGATAGATAAGAATACTTAAAATTAACTAGAGGAAAGTTTATTGCCTTTTTTTGTCATAGCTAGTGATAGACAAGATATGAGTACCTAAAATTAACTAGAGGAAAGTTTATTGCCTTTTTTTTTGAAACTGTGGTGCTTTTCATCTTTATACCAGGTAAAGGTTTCAATTAGTATCCTGAACTAGTTTTAGATAGGAAAGTCAGTGCTGCCATGCATCAGTCTCCCTAAAAATCACCATCTAATAACAGACAAGATATGAGTACCTAAAATTAACTAGGGGAAAGTTTACTGCCTTTTTCTGTCATATCTAATGATAGACAAGATATGAGTACCCAAAATTAACTAGAGGAAAGTTTATTCCCCTTTTTTTTTGAAACTGTGGTGCTTTTCATCTTTATATCAGGAAAGTTTTCAACTAGTATCCTGAACTAGTTTTAGATAGGAAAGTCAGTGCTGCCATGCCTCAGCCTCCCTAAAAATGCACCATCACCACCTAGTGATAGCCAAGGTATCAGTGAAGTGGTGGATTCCACTTAGAGTAAAGAATGCACCACTTCACTGATATCTTGTCTATCACTTCTTCCTTCATCAGAACCACTGGTCTCTTCTTTCCAAAGCATTGCAAGAAAACAAACACAAAACATTTTGTATGACAACATCTGTTACAAGTTTTGGGAGCCAGCATTCTTACCCTTGGAGCACTCCAGTTGAGTTTAGGAAAAACACTGCCACCCAAGGAACTTATTGCTTCCTGAACTTTAGCTGTGAACTCAGGAAATTCTGGTGCCTGAACAAAGAACAGCAGTGAAGTATAAATTTCAATACATTTAATAGTGAAGTGTAGCCATCTTCTAAATACTGTTAGAAATACATATTGCATTAGAAAAAGGTCCAAAATCAGTATGAACCTCAGAAACATAGCATACAATAAAATAACTTAAATAAATCACTTTATCCAATCTGTCATTTTTTCAATCAGAGAAAAGTAAAAATGCTCCCAGTTCTCACTCTCATTACTAGCAAGTATCATGAACTTCAGGAGAAAACCCAAAACATCATAACAGTCACCATGAAAACTGCAATAGCTGGCAAAAATACAAGTCAAATAACCAACCCTTAAATCCTTACCTGCTAGTTTATTTGTATACAATAATCTATCATAGGATATAAGATCCAGTAATATTTAAAATTCTAAAGAGTGATTTTAGAATTAAACATATCTTTATCAATTCATAGGCAATTTGAGTGACAGCTGTTCATTTAGGTTCTAGTTTTATTAAATGTTAGTAATACTTTAATCAGCTTTTCAATTAGGTCTTAAAGTAGCTGCTTAACAATATATTGGTTCAAAACAGAGGACACACTGCAGAGGTTGGACTAGAAAACCTTGCCTTGTAAAGAACATTGAAAATCTAAGATTGAGGTAAACAAAAAGCCAACTCTTCAGGTTGCTCCAAACTCTACCGTGAATATGGTGCTACAGCAAATAAACAAGTTGCTGACCTTTAAAATAATATGAAAGGATTTGAAGCATGTGTCAAAGATTTTTCATATAACAGGATTTATAGCAAGAAGTATATAGGAACACTATTTCTGCCTATTATGAAACTCAATTCAAAAGTAACTCCTAGGCTAAAGCTAATTGATGCCTCTAAAACAACAAAACCCTATGAGCCATACAAGTGAATAAAAAAACTCATACGTGCTGGCATCTCCTCACTGCAGCTTCACCAAATGCAAACATTTAAAAAACCTTCTCACATTTTAGTGCAGTGACCTAGACTGAACTTCAAGCATTCTGAACCTTTCCTTCATACATTACCTAGTCTCCATGGGAAACTACACTCAGAAAACTGAAAAAAAGCACTTCTCTAATTTTATTTTTAGACTTTTAGTTGATTCTAGAAATTGCTCCTGCAAGAAGTAAAACTCTTCATCCACTGCATTCTGATCCAAGCTTCTCTTGTTTTGACAGGAATCAGGAGTCCTGCTATATATGTAATACCAGCACATGCTAAGCCTCCTTGGGAAAATGTTACCAATGTGTTATTTGATTAACACAAGAGGATAAATATACACACAAGAGGAAAGTTCTACAACTGCATAAACAAGCTGGATCCATCATTTCCTGATTTCTGAACGCCTGGCTTTGTAACCAATAATATTAATTTTTAATTCTAAAAACAGAATTTTCTGCCCCTCCACTTCTCTCATGAGGAAGTTGTGGACTTACCTAGATATACAAGAGTGATTTGCCCTGTGCTCTTCTGACAGGTAAATATCTCTTAATTATATATTTCCTTATTGTGTTCTACATTATAACAGAACCTGATTAAAAACTCTAGTATTACTTATTTAGCATCATTACCAGAAGCTTTGCAAACCATATGATGGATCCTAAACCCCTTGTTTTAAATAATTTACAATTGAGGAAATCTAGGTTATCAAAGGTTAAATACTCGAACTGAAGATTAATCAGCATGCACAAATTTGAAATGTATTAGTTTTAAACTCTAGGCTATAAATTCTGTGCTAGCAGAAGCACCACTCAAAGCAGGGCTGTGATTATATGGCACCTAATCCAACATGAGCAATTCCAAAGCCTGATTTAGGGACCTAAAGTCACAGCATCGATGGCAGACAAGTGCCTTGAGTACTTTAACTCTGACAGTGACAGGGCAACAGCAAATTTCAAAAAATGATGTAAGAAAAACATCAAGAAAGCCTGGTTTGCATCCATTATGATCTTGACTCCATGTGCAAGGAGACCATAAAGACAGGAAAAGAAAAAAAACATGATAGAGAGAGATGTACTCAGAAGAAATAATGGCACATCTAGAGAAAAGTTGCAAAGATTAAGCTGCAGGGGCTTAGTTTCTTCTGCATCCAGCCTGATTAAATAATTTGGAGATACTCAAAGTGGTGAAAATGAAAGAGCTATATTTAGAGGTGTACTGCAGTTCATTTCCTAGGGTCTAACAAGTGTATGATTGTCAGGGATGAAGAAAAGTGTTTTATTTTAGTTAAATAAAATTAAGCCAGCAAAACCTTTTGGAAGTTACAGACATCTACACTGCCATCCACCTAAAATGGTCTGAAAAATGTTAAATACAGCAAGAGATATCTCTAACCAGCAACAAGTTTGTATCACAAGGCTGCAGAAAGGAAACTGCTGACAAACCCACACTGGGCTTTTACAGGACCTTACCTTAAGTGTTGTAGTGTTCTCATCATCTGACCACTGTTCAAAATAAGAACAAACCAAAGGTTACCAGCTTCCTGAGCCATCCTTTATAATTTATGAAAACATCAGAATTCATGCAGCCTCTTACAACATGTGGATTAAATCATTGCCCCAGACAGCATAACATCATCATCCTGCAATTATTGTGGCTGTAAAGTAAGACAAGAAAAACACTCTACATTCAGCAGAAGCACTACTCTAAAGTTTTGATAAAAAGACACCTCTATATATTTCAAATTTGATTTATATCAGAAAGATGGACACTTCAGAACTCAGTCTTCCCTATCTACAGCTTGTCTCCAGCTCCAGCACTTCCACCCTTAGACCCATGATCCATTAGCTTCACTTTTATTTATTTTTCATCTCCTTTTTGTACCTTCTGTCATCTCATAATTACAACATTTTTTCAGTGTTTTCCCTCTAGAATGGCCTTCTGAGTTATTATGGCCTCAGAAACTTCCACTGTTTCTTGAAGTAACTACTCCAAATGTACTCCTAATTTTTTCAGTGCATGAAACAGCATTAAGCTCAATTTCAACATTCCCCAATCATGATTACAAATGCAATTATCTAGAAATGAAAAATAAAAATAGTCTTCTGTGAAAAAGCATAGAAATATCTTAAGCCTTCCCTGACTTCACAGCATAAGTGATCACATATTTATGTTTTTCATGGCAACTACCACATGATAATTATTTCTGTGAAGGACTCTCCACACCTATAAATTATGCAGAAAAAGTTATACACTCCTATTTTTCTCAAGAGACTTGACATTAATTTGCATTTACGCTGACCTGTATCTCCTCTGCATCATCACTCCCGTCCTGAGCATGACTTGGTGGATCTTCTCTGAAACAAAAAATTAACAGGAAAAAAAAATTAAGCACTGGAGTTTGACTTGACCATGTCCATTACATTTCCCCAGCATTTTCAGCTCTGGATGTCAAAATGTTTTCATAAGAAGATTAAACATCAAAACCCTGGCAGAGAAAAATCAGAGATGCCAGTACTGAAAACTAAAGACCAAATAGCTGACATTAGGCCTAGGTCTCACCCTGAACATTTTGTTTCTTTCAAACTAGCAGATCAGTTTTTGCTCTAAAACACCATAACTGAAGCTTTTCAGCACCCTGTTGATTCTTTTCCAACTTTACTGTACTCTGACACAAACATAAATTTAATTTTTTTAAAATAAGTTCAATTTAAATTTTTGCCTCCATATTCCCTTTCCAAGTAAAAACTCATCAATGTTGAGTTTCAGATGTCAACCTGTGAATTTCTGGCTCTGAAAAGAAAATGTCCTCACAGCATACAGACCAAAGAAGATCCTATGGAAAGTGGAGAATGTAGAAAACAGGGCAAGGTCAAATGTACATCCCTGCCAAAAGCCAATTCTTAGACAAGCTGAGTGTCTGCAGATCCTCAATACACTTCCACAAGGACTAAACCATCAGTCCAGTTTTGAGATCTAGAGGTCAGATAAGGGTGCACTGAAGGTTAGAAGCAATCTTGGCCTTGACTGCAAGAAGAACACATTCACTTATAGCTAAGGAAATTCAACTCAGAGAAAAAATTTCTAAAAGGGATTTTAACTGCAAACATCTTAAAAATGTAATTTAAGTCAATCATACAGCTGTCCATTACTCCACTGAAGACAGAAAAATTGTAGAACACAGCTGTTAAGTCAAACCTTCAATTTCAGCTTTTCTAAAGGCTTATTAAAATAAACAGCTGCTGCTAAATAAAATCCACAATTCTGCAGAAGCAGGTGACAATACTACTTCTGATCCAAAATAGTTTAAAAAACAATTCTAATTTTCTGGATATCCTTTAATAAGAAAAAGAATTTAGAAATTAAAAATTAAAGCCTTTCATGTTTACAAGGAGTTCAAATGGCTTCAGTTGTTATATAAATTGATGGCTGATAAATCAAACCAAGCTCCCTTTCACACACAGCCTCACTGGTTGCTCTGCAAGGGGCAAACTCCCAGTTAGGGAATCATGGAGTGAGGACTGATTTCTGGGTTTGATCATTAACAAGATGCATGCAGCAACCATTCCACAGGGGAACCACACAGTGAGATCCTACACAGAAACAAAGAGCAAGGCCTGTGTCCTTACCAACTGCTCCTGCTGCCCCTCCACCTCATTCTTCTGCATCCAATATCCTGCCATGGGTGTTCACACAGGACATTCAGCTTTGTCATATGCATGGATTGCAAGTGATGATATAAAATGTTACTAATTATTGAGTCTGTATATAACTTATTTTATTGAGAATTAAGCTCAGGAAATGTCACTTCACCCCTGGACTGGCACGGGACAGGTCAAGCCTGTGAATTGGACCCAACCAGATCCAAAGAACCAAACTCAGTAGCTGAGCATCCCAGAGACTGGTACTCTCCCCAAAGAAGGGTGGAGCAAAAAAATGAAAGGACTTTGTCCACTTGGTCTAGAAGGAATTGCAGTTCATGGATTTTAGGATCTGCTTCAGGCACCAGCAAATCCAGCTGTACTAACAACAGTCAGCCCATTCACATGCTCACACAGTGTGAGGTTTACTGCAGTCACACTGGTCAAATTGAAAAACTCATTATGCTCAATACAATATGAATATACAAAATGGTGCTGTGAATAAAAAATGGCATTAATACTTGGAAGCTGGGGAGAAAACACACTTTACCTTCCAGAAACCACCAGTGTTCCATCATCCAGCAAATACTCTTTCACATTTTCTGGCAGGGGAAGTATAACACTGGAAGAAATGTGAAAATCTCTTTAATACTTTATTATTACTTGTTATACTAAAATCCTAGGGGAACAAAAGAATTTGTTTCTTTCATAGCACATACACCAACAACACTATGTTTTATCTTCTAACATTATGGAAGAAAATTCTCTTTCACCCATCTTATCCCTCACCCAAAAAAGCAATGCCCATTTTCCCTGCATGGATGCACAGGACAAAAATTTTAGATGAAATACACAAAAATGCCCCACTCCTTCAAAGCTTTAAGAAATTCCAAGTAAAATTGTGTGCAGCTTGTGAGGAGACAACATGCTGCTCAAACTAAAGGTTTTCCTTCTGAAATCCAAATTAAAATTTGCCTGTGCCATTCTAACATTCCAAAAACACACGGCTATCACTAAACCTACCAAAAATAAACACTAAGAAAGATAAAAGATCAAATGCTTTGATTACTAAATGCATGATGTCAGCACTTTTTGATCCAGCAGGGCAGCTATCTTGACTTTCTTGAGCTACTGGTAGCTCTTGTAACCATCTCATGACCTGCAGCAGCACCTTAGAAACTGCAGAATTTCCTATGGCTTCCAGAAATACACAGAAACATCAAGTTGGCCACTGGGGTTGGATCTATTGAGTGACAGATTAAGTAGGAACAGCAGTGTGGATAGCAGGATGTGGATAATAAGAACAGTGTGGATATTTCCTGATGTTCAGCATGGAGTCCCACCAGGAGAGCAGGGAGCACAGAGGTACCTGGCCTGCCCCAGGGCTTCCCAAAACACTCCCTTGGGATGTAGAGACAAAAGCCCAGCTCCCTGGACTGCAGCTGATGGTTCAAGCAATCCTCCACCACCTCCAGCCCAGCTCTGCCCCACACAGGTCCCTCTATCTGACCCAACCCCAGAGAATCCCACAATGGGTCAGGTTGGAAGGGACCACAGGGCTCATCTGCTCCGACCTCCCTGCTCAGGCAGGGCCATCCCAGAGCACAGGGATGTGCCCAGACACTTCTGGAACTTCTCCAGTGAGGGAGACTCCACAGCCTCTCTGGGCAATCTGTTCCAGCGTTTGGGCACTGCACAGGACAGAAATTCTTCCTCACGTTCAGGTGGAGCTTCCTGGGCATCAATTTCTGCCCTTTGCCCTGTATTGCTGGGCACCACCAAGCAGAGCCTGGTCCATCCTTTGGCATCCCCTCTTTAGAGATTTATATCCATTAATTAAGTCCCCTCTCAGTCATCTGTTTTTCCTTCCAGTACCTGAAGGGAACTTGCAGGAAAGATGGAGCAAGACTATTTGCAAGAGATTGCAGTGACAGCACATGGGGGAATGGGTTCAAATTGAGAGAGAGTCGGTTTAGATAGATATTAGGAAGAAATTTTTTCTTGTGAGGGCGGTGGGGCCCTGGCACAGGCTGCCCAGAGAAGCTGTGGCTGCCCCATCCCTGGAGGATGGAAGGAGCTTGGAGCAACCTGGTCTAGAGAAAGGTGTCCTTGCCCATGGCAGGGGACTGGAACCAGATGATCTTTAAGGTCCCTCCTAACCCAAACCATTCTGTGATCCGCGAGGCTGAACAGGCCCAGTTCCCCTCAGCTTTTCCAGTCCCTTAACACGCTCGGAGCCCTGCACTAGACCCGTTCCAGGATCTCCACGTCCCTCCTGCTCTGAGGAGCCCAGAAGCGGACACAGCACTCCAGGTGAGCTCGGCAGGGCTGAGGGGAGGAGCAGAACACCCTCCCTCGCCCCACACGCTCCCCTAATACCCGCACCGCCTGTCCCAGCCCCCGCCTCCCCTCACCGCCCGCACCTGCGGATGGTGACTGCCTTGAAGAGCGGGTACCACACGGAGAACTGGCAGTGCGCCACCTGCTCCTTCTTCATCCTCCTCTTCCTCCTCCTCCTCCTCAGCGCGGCCGCTCCCGGAAGCTCCCGCTCCGCCCGGAACCTCCCGCGCGGCTCCGGGCGCCGCCCGGCGCCATCGCCGGCGCACAGGGCCCGGCCCCGCCCCGCCGCCTCAGCGCTGCCCGGAGCCGGCGGCGCCCGGAGCGTCCCGCGGCGCTGCCTTCGCTCTGCCCTGCCCGAGCCCAGGAATGGCTGAGTAACGCCTCATCCTTGTAGGTGGTTCTGCTCTCCTCCCTGTGCCCGCGTGTGCCCTGCATGGAGCTGTTTCATAGATGGGAAGGGGCTGGAAGGGGTCTTAAAGATCATCCAGTTCCAGTCACCCCCTGCTACGGGCGGGGACGCCTCCCATGAGACCGGGTTGCTCAAGGCTTTATCCGACCTGGCATCCACAGCTCCCTGGGCAATCTGTTCTGGTGTCTCACCACCTTCCCAGTAAAGGATTTCTTCCTAATAATCTCACCTAAATTTCCCCTCTTTCAATTTGTACCCGTCACCCCTTGTTCTATCACTGCAGTTCAGATGAATAGGCCCTCTGCAGCTTCCCTGTAGCTCCTTCAGGTGCTGGAAGGTGCTCCGAAGCCTCCACACAGCCTTCTCCAATTTTCTCAGCCTGTCTTTGCAGGGGAGGTGTTCCAGTCCTTTTATCAACTTCGTGGTCTCCTCTGGGCTTGCTGTGACAGCTCCACGTCCTTGTCGTGTTTGGGACACAGAACTGTGCCCAGAGCTCCAGCTGGGCCCTCCCAAGGAGAGGGGAGAGGGGCAGAACCTTTGGATGCAGCCCTGGGCTGTGAGCTCACACTGTCAGCTCATGCTGAATTTTTTATTAACCACTATTTCATTTTGCTCAGTCCCACGTCAAGCGTGAACAGATTTGTATAGGGGATATTTAAGCCCCGTGGTTCAGCTGTTGTGTCCCCTGCATGGTGTTGTTTCCTCCCTGTGCTCTCCCATCTGCAGTCTGGTGACACCTCAGCTGTTGGGAAGTTTGATAACACCATGGAGCTGCCTCTCACCCTCTTCTGCTTCTGGGAGATAATCCTTGTTTGCTTTGCAGTTACTTGCCCATGTTTTATTTGGCACTCAGCGGGTCATCCATGCTTCTAGATACCATGATAAGTTCTCCCCCCTACTTTTCTCCCTCCCTCCACTTAATTGCTACTTAATTGATTTTGTTTCTAGAATTATAGCACTAAAGTGCAAGTAACAAGTTTAAAGTGCCTTAGGAGTTTTTAATGATGTTTATCTTCAGTTTAGATATCTCAGAGTGCTGTTGGTTAAATCATGCATAAAATGTTGTCAGTGTCTCTCTTGCACATTCTTTATAGGAAAATCTGTATTTCGTTTGATCTTTACCTTGAATTTGCCACGAGACCCCCATTGCTGAGCTTCCATTAAATCTGGTTGCTGTCAGCTGGAATGTGTGTTTGGATCAGAGAATGTCTTCTGAAAAGTGATTTAGGAAAGCTAATCCATCTATCTAAGTATTAATATTGAAGTTTAGTTCTGATATCTTGACTTCTCTCTCCAACTGATTCACAGACCTCGGCTGGCTTAAGATTTTAACTGCTGGGAAGGATAACTTGGAAACTGTAGAATGGCTGGATGCTGCCTTGAAAGGAAGCCACTCAATAGAGAAATAAGCAATGGGAATAAAGTTTATATGTTTTATAAATGGCATGGCTTTTTCAGGACAGAATTTGACCCCAGTTTGAAATAAATGGAAGAAGTAGCATGATTTGCCTGCAGTACACTCTAACATTGGGCACAAAAACTACCAGCCGAAGTAGAAAACATTTCTTTTTCCCCATAATTGATAGTTTGAGTGCTGTTGATTCATGTTAAGGCAGCTGATAAATGTGGACACTTTGACATATTCTTAAGATTGCATTTATAACAATTAAAAATGTTTATTCTTAGAGCTCATGTAACCCTAAGTCAGGTAGCCAGGCTGCTGTATCAGCTGCATTGAATTTTCAACTCAGATGAACTCGTATTTATATGCAGAGTGAATTTTATGAGGTAGAAAAACTGCAAGACAAGGCATGTTCTGACAGCTAAATAGGCCTTGAGAAACCTCACATTTTAGTGTTAAATTTAATTTTCAGTTGCAGCTAATTTTGTTTATGAACAGGAGACGTTGCCATCCTTGACAGCATGACTAACATGAAATGCCAGAATTGCAGCCTTCATTTAACCAAACAGTATTTCAGCTTTCTAACAGCAGAAATTCTCACTTCTGTCCTGCCAACTGAATCTGGACAAAAATACTGTTTTGGTGGAACTTCTAAAAATGTCACTATACATAGAGTTACTGCACCCACTTGTGGAGGAGACCCAAACTACAGAAGCTGGGCTAGATCAGCATTCCCCTCTCTTTGAGGTGTTCACCCATTTTAGGTTTTAGTGATAATTCAAACCACTGAAACTGTGTGTTTATTTCCTGTTGTTGTTATAAGTAGCAAGTCACTGCTGAATCTCTCAGGAAAGAACAAGCTGTTTTGAAAACAGGTTCTGCCATGAGAGGAGGCTCTACTATTTATTTTTTTTTATGATACAACTGCGGTAATCCACATTTAGGAAAGATACACTGGTATTTGTGCAGAAGGATTGTGGTGATCAATGGAACAGGATTTCCTGTCAGGGGAGAGTAAAAGAGGAAGACTTAGCCCAATCCAAAGACAACTTTAACAAGGCTGTGGTTCACTCTCTACTCCTTTGATATATGTATATTGACAATGCAAAAGGCCATAATTCATTCCAAATGCAGGAGGTGAATTTGCTGTAGCTGGGGACGTAAGGTTTTTGTGTTTTTAAAGACATCACACAGAGCCTACTTTGGCTGTTTCTCCTGGGCTGTGCTTCTTTTGCCTGTGTTTGGTGGAAAGCTTGATCTTGTATTTGAGAGTCACAGCATGAGACCATGGCCCTTGTCCAGATAAAACTCTTCAATCCTAAGAGAAGGGAGTTCCAAACATTGGAGCAGCTGACTGAACTGAAGTGAGGTAGAAGCTGGAACACAAGCAAATGAGCAGTTTGTGTTACAAATAGTGGTAAGTTAGATAATAAAACTGTAGATTTGAAAAGGAGCTTCATTGCCTTAAAAGAATATTATAGAACTTTTTTTTTCTTTTTTTTTTTTTTTTTTTTTTTTTTTTTTTTTTGAAGGAACAGAATTTGGTTTAACAGGTTAGGGTTTCTTTTCAAGACTTACGTGACATAAAACCAATCTGCACATTTGACCTCTATCGCCTATTTCACCCAAAACCACTTTCTTAAGACTTAAGAGAGAGCCTGTCCTGTGTACAGACCAAGGAAATGGTTTCATGTGCTTTAGTTTTACTCCTGCTGATAAACAGAAATATTTCGTTCTACCTGTTCCTTTTAACTACTTACTGCAAGCACATGTCAATCCAGTATGTAAGAAAGCTGATTGTTGCTCTTTCATGTTTCACTAGTGTGCAACAGATGTTACCACAAAAGGGATAAAGATGAAGTAAAAAATGAAAGTGCTGAAGTTGGGTGTGACAGAGAAGCTTTTCACACTTTACTACTGTTCTTTGCTAGAGACCACACAGAGCCTTATTAATCCATAGTTGAACTGATAGAAAGATTCTTTTTGACTTTTGGAAAGATTATGAACATCAATGCTATGGATTATCGAGATCTTTAAGATTGTCTCATCTCTCCTGGTGTTTAAACTGATTTGTTTCTTTTCACTGGCTTTTGCTTATGATTCATTATTATTTTCAGGACTTCAGTATTAAGTTAATATCAGAGATGGTTTCCCTGATGTAAGTGTTTGTGCTGAAAGTGCCGTGTAGTTCCACAGTGACACGGGGTCAGTCTCTAATACATTTTTTTTCCTGCTGCCTGCTGTGTCTTTAGGCTGGCACTGGATGGAGGAGTGCATAATCTCACTTTCCTGGGGATGCAGGCTGAGGCACGAGCTGCAGCTGCAGAGCCTTGCTTTGGGCATTTTTTAAATGAAAATGCTGCCTTTTGCATGGTGTTGGGTACATAATTCCCAATAAGAGACTCATGCCATGGTCACACCATCACACCTGTCCCATGTGCTGCACAGACTTGCAATATGTAGGTTGTTTACCTTGTTTTTAGTGGAAGGATTGAGTCATTTACCTGTTTATTTGTGATGTAAGCTGGAGGTAGGTTCTAGTTCTTATTTATAATAGCAGACAGTTTTTATCACTGAAGTCCTCTTGGTATAAGGGGTTTTTTTTTGGACTTTCACAGTGGAGTGCACAGTCCTGTTGTCCAGACACTGTTGACAGAGCATTTCACCCAGATCAGAATGAAACTACCTGAAATGGATTATTGTCTGTACGTGTGTCTGACATTTGAATAGTTAAGAAAAGTGTTTTCAGCTGGCATAGCTACCTGACAGCTGATAGGACTATTAAAATTATACAAACCAGGGATTTGACCCAAATTTACATTTCTCCTTTGAATTATTTGGCTCTGAAATCACTGGGTGGAGCTGAAAACATGAATTGAACATGCCATCACACGTCCCTGACTTTCTCCAACAAGCTATATTTGTTAATTTACGGTGCAGAAATGAACCTTTTAACTTTACACTGAAAGCAAATATTGATTTTGTTTCATATATATCTGGACTTTGCACAGGAGTGGAAAAACCTGACATTGCTGAAAATGGCAGCTGAGACATCCACAGAAGTTGCAAAAACAGCTAAACAATCCGTCCTTAAGGAAGAGGTACAGCATGCTTGGGTTGGGCACTTTTTTGTTGTTAAATAACAATTATTTTGTTGTTAAATAATAACAATTTGTGGGTTTGTGAGTGCAGAGTACAAAATGCTAGAGAGGCTGGATGTTCATAAAAAGACAAAAAATTTCTTCCTGATTGTCAGAGAGTTTAAAAGATGAGGCATTCCTCTTTATTGAAATAATTATACAAATTATCAATAAGGAGAGAGGAATCTGCAGAAATCTACAGTGATGCATTATTTTAAGCTGCTTCTCTTTTTTTTTCAGATTTTGCATCCGTTTCTTGTATTGTCTCTTCAGGAGGTTTTTCAGTGTTCAGAAATAATGCTGATATCTCTGAGAGACTTTACAAATTGGTGGGTTATGAAACTCAGCAACAGTTTTCTCTTTCAAACAGTTTTCTGTTCCTTTAAGGTGGCAAACCACCAAGGGTTGCTTTAACATTTAGGATTGTACCACGTTTTATGTTTGCTGAAAGGACTTGAATTTAGATAATTGCTGTTTCAAAGACATCAGTAAGGAAGTAGTAAGAATAATACCAGTCCTAAGAAAGGATTCTGGAGGTACTTCATTCTTATTAGAAGCACTTTCACCCTAAACTGCCTGTATTTGTTTCTGTTCCCTTTAAAGTGAACTCTTAAAAGTTAATCTTTGGTGTTAAGGCAGGTTTGGCAGTGTCCTGCTCTCGCTATAACACAAATGTGGTTTCTTTTATTTGTTCTTCATGGAGTGAACACACTCTTGGAATTTCTTCCAGTTTCACAGCACAAGGAAAGAAGAGATTTGTTTGTATTATGTATTTTCTCTTAGGCATTTTTTTAAATATGAATATTTCACAAGCATAAAGGATTTAATTTTCATAATCTTTTTGGGTTTTCTATTAAGAGCTGGGTATTTTGCAGGCAGCATTTTCATTTTATCCTCTTTTGGTTTTGTTTTGTATAGTTTTTTTATGGTTTTCTTCGTTTTTTTTTTTTAATGTTTCTTAGTTATTTTTTAAACAACGTGCTCTTTGATATCACTGGAAATTTATAATTAGATCTTACAAATTTTAAGCTATTTACTTTCTTCAATCATTTTGTGGGCTTAATACAGGGAAATATCTACCCTCTTTCTGCCAGTGGCTGTTATATCAGAAGTGATTCTGTAACTGTGCAGTAACAGTGTGGCCTGATGCTGCATTATCTTCCATGAAAGTGGGAGCTGATCTTACTTCATTCTTCCTTTTTCTGGGAAGGCACATTCAGGC
Source organism: Calcarius lapponicus (assembly GCA_039654755.1). Classification (NCBI taxonomy): domain Eukaryota; kingdom Metazoa; phylum Chordata; class Aves; order Passeriformes; family Fringillidae; genus Calcarius; species Calcarius lapponicus. The sequence continues at coordinate 13,017,824 of CM077463.1, forward strand.
TGGTATAAGCAGATGGTTTTTGCCCATTAAAGTAATAGACAAAGAAATAAAAATAACTCATTTTAAAACAAGTTACAGTTAAAGAAGCAAACTGCTAGGCTAATATCTAGGGATTTTTCTCTTTTAAATGAATTATATAAAAGATGAGGAAACATCATAGGGAATATAAACTCAGCCCAGAAAAGAAATCTGGTCATTGTGTTAATGCCAAGCACTCAGCAGCTCTCAGAACCCTAAAGGGGCAGATATGGGTCACTCTTACAGCTGCAGAATACAGCAGCTACACAAGGGCACAGTCTGGGATCAGGGCAGGAAAAGCTTCAGGGTAGCTTGGTTTTCAGTCTTGCATGCTCAGCTTTGGGGCTGTGCTCTCTGCTAAGGGGGCACTCGTGAGCAGCAGTGTAGCTGAAGTCTGTGGGCTGCACAGAGACCCTTCTGCAGCTGATATATTACCCTTGCAAAATCCTACTAAAAAATGAGGACTTTGCAGAAGATAAAATCCCACTGAAATCATCAAAACTTGGTTATAAAACTCATGTTAAGAAAAGCTACTGTCTTGGGGGTATATTTTTATTCATATTCAAGAATGTAGAGTATTTTTTTTCCTGTATTAGCAACACATTCCTGCATGTGGTGTGATGCTGAAATTTTTCTTCAAAAGAACTTAAAACATTGTGTTGTTTCTCACAATTTTTGGGATTAATTTTATAATGTATTTAACAAAGAATTCTTTATTTTAGGTAATTGTAGAAAGACAATGGTTGAAGCTTTCAGAAACAACTTACACTGATCCCTTTGGGAAAACCAGGTAATTGCCTCTCTGGTATTCCAGATTTCCAATTGTACAGACTGGGCCCAGGCCTAGAGAGCATGAGCATTACAAACACATCACACAAGATGAGAGGTTTGTGAGGTTCCTTCAGAGTTCCTGCTGTTCAAAGGGAAGAATCTTACTCTGGCAGATGTACAAGCATTGGGATTCAATTTGGCTCCTAAATCCTCTTGAGCACATTGGACTTGTGCTGCATTTCCAGTTCTTTGGAAAGATGCTACACAGAAGCAAGTTCCAGCTGTGCAACTACTCTGTGACCATCCGAGTCCATCCTGTGGCTTTTCTGGTTCTTCATTTCAGGCTCCTTTGTCCCTGCTGGTGGAGCTGGATCCTGCATATTATTGACAAATCAATGTCCTCTTGGATGTTATCATTTCTGTCCAATTCTTTTGTACTCTTTAGTTTTGCTGTGTTGATGTAGGTGGTACAACATGGCTTTAGTTCCCTCCCCTTAATGTGTTAGATTCTGTACTGAGTGCTCTCCCTAGTGCTTCCCACTTCATCAGCAGAGTATCCTCTTAAAATTAGCAAGATGGGATTTTTTGTGTAACTAAAACTAACTATTTTCTCTCTCCCCCTTAAGTAGGCAAAAGAAAACTGTACTATAGACATTTTATAGTGCCTGTGTATGCCAGGGCCTGCCTATGGCCTGCTGCTTCTTACAGGACCTCACTGTGGGGTGGTACATCTTGCTTTAAGTGAAAGTAGCAAGGGTAGAAGATGATTTATGGATTCATTTGTTCTTTTCTCTATTTAAACAGAACTTGGGAAACTGTAAAGCGTACTGGCAACAAAAAGGGAGTTACAGCTGATGGTAAGAACTGGTGGCTTTTTCTGTTTGCTTTTTTTTCCTGTGAAAGTCCTGATAAGCTGAAAATGCAGATTTGGAGCTGATCTGTTCTGAATGAGTGAGGATGTGGAACAGGTGGCTTGGCAGAGCTGGCTATACCCTGAGCTAATGAAAGGCTAACTGAAGTGCTGAAGAATCAGAACCTTACTGGTGGGAGTGCTTTCCCAAGGTCACTGTGTTCACTTTAAAATGATGGAGCACTTCTTAAGACATCAGGGATGCCCTGATACAGAGTAGCTCTCAAACTGGTGATTGGGTCTACTGTTAGGGGCCAAGGGACTCTTTGGGACATGATTTAGAAATGGAGAGTAGAGAGTTCCCTACAGAGGCGTTCAAGCAGTTTTTGTAGGCAGGAGAGCCCTTCCCTGAGGCTCAGTTTTGCTTGGTTTGTGTGCCTCTGGCTTACTGGGGAGCTTTGAAGATCTCTCACCGTGCATGTTATAAAGAGCTTAAATTCATCATCCAGGATTCTGGAGCAGGCATCCAAACATTTTATGCTCAGAGTAGCAGTGTGTGGGTTCCTTTCCAGATCTGGCACTAAAATGTCACTTTCTGCTGTGCTCACATTCCATGTCCTTGTGTCTCCCATGGCTGTGGCAGGTGTAGCAGTGATAGCAGTGCTGCAGAGAACCCTGCACTACGACTGCATTGTCCTGGTGAAACAGTTCAGGCCCCCAATCAATGGCTACTGCTTGGAATTTCCTGCAGGTAAGTGGCTGAAACATTGGGATAAGTCACAAATGGTTCAGTGTGTTTAGATTGCTTGGAGTGTCAATCTTTATGTATCTTATAGGTTAGACTTGAGGATCTCCAAGGTCTTTTCCAATTTAGTTGATTCTGTGATCTTAATGAAGCTCTAGCTGGAAAACCATGCTGAGCTCCATGTGCTATTCCAAAATAGGAATATCTGATAATGAAAAACCAAAAAAAGGTTGTTTTAGCAGATTGGAGAAAATTCCCTCCACTTCTCCTTTCTCTAAGAGCCAAAGCATTTGGCTTCTTTCCCTCATGAGGATATTAATGCCATTTTTGGGGAAGGCATCATGATTCTGTAAATTGGTTAAGGATGTGGGCAGCAGCATAATGAGTCCAGGGATTAGAATCCTTCCTAACACTTATCCCTCTGTAAAGACAGAGTAGTGAGGATGTTTCCCCTCTTCCAGAAAGCTTGATTAGATCTCAGGATGGATATTGCAGTTAAGTGGGAAGCTTTTAATTGTTTTTGTGTGTTATGTATCTCCCAGGCCTCATTGAGGAAAACGAGTCAGCAGAAAGTGCTGCGCTTCGAGAGCTGAAGGAAGAGACTGGGTACAAGGGGGAAGTCATTGAATGTACTCCAGGTCTTTGCTTTTTTTTATTTTTTCCCACCAAAGCTAATTCTGTCTTGATGGCTACTCTAAATGTCTGAAATGCTCTAAACTAAAGGGAAAATCCAAGCAGCAAAGCCTATGCAGATTAGCAGGGTAGCATCTCATGGCTGTAAAAGTGAAACTTTGGTTCTTGATGTGAATCAGTTGCTGAACTTGTGTCTGAAGTAAGTTTGATGTCTGTAGGGAGGAAATTGCTATTAATTAAGATCCTTTACACAAAACCCAATTATTCAATCTGTGATTTGGCATTTTAGTGTAAAGGTCTAAATTGCTGGACTTCTGTGAACAGCATCTGTAAGCTTAGAAAAAAAAGCTGCATGATGCAGAGGTCACCCTTGTGTCAGCTGTGGGGAGGTGGCAGTACTTGTGGAGAGGTGACAGTACTCAGGTTCTCCAGTTGGAAAGAAGAAAGGAGAGTAAATGGAATAAATTCAGAGATCCTTTGGAACATGATTGTTCCAATCCTATGCTTCCTACATAAGATAAAATGAAGGCAAAATGAGGATCATAAATCAAACTTGATAGGATAGGTGAGGCAACTTAGGATTTTGAGGAAATGTCATTGCAGTTGAGTCTCTCAGTTGTTGGGTGCAACTGCATGCTGAGGACTGGGAGAGGTTGGAGACAGGTGATGGCAAAATTGAGGAAGTCTATAAGTTCACAGTAAACCTTTAGTCTGTGGAATGGAAAGTAAATTTGGCTGTGAAAACAAGGGATCTGTAAGAGAGCTGAGAGTTACAGAAACATTACTTGTAAGAATTTGTGGAGACAAAGTTTTTGCTACTCTTACAGCATAAATGTCTGCCAAATATATATTCTCCTATTGTATCAGATACATTTCTGTGAAATGTTTTGTTAAAAGCATTGACTGACTCCTGCTCTGAAAAATGAACCTCTCCATGTGCTTGTTGGCAGCTCTGTGCTTGGACCCAGGAATGTCCAACAGCACGACACACATTGTGAGTGTCATCATTAATGGAGATGAGGCTGAGAACACAAGACCTAAGCAAAACCTTGGTGAGTTTTGTATCATTTATTTGAAAATGTTGAGAAGATAACAAAACAATGGGTTTAAAACAATTAACTCTACCACTTCATCTCTTCTGTCCTAGCTGGTTTGGGTACTGCACATCCTTCCAGTTACATCCTGCAGTCTAGATGAGTGTGTCTCTGCTGAATCCACTGGGGAAGCCCAGATGTGAAGTGTCAGCTGTTGGCACACTCAGAATTCTAAAACATTTCAGTGCCAAATTTCAGTGAGGGCCATAAGCACTTGTGAACCTAGATACTGCTCTCAGTTGGAGCTTCACTCTGGAAGTAATTGCAGTGTCACTCACAGTCAGTTAGCCATCAAATGCTTTTGAACTATAATCTCTAGTGTATTTCAACTCCTTAAGCCACTACTCTTTTCACTTGCAGATGATGGAGGTACGTAATGTGACTGTGATCTCATTGACAAGAAGGTCATGATTCTTCGTATGGCAAGTTTTACTTAGAAAAAGTCAGTTAGAACTGGTTTTTATTTGTGCTTGGGTAATCTCCTGAGCCTAATCAAATGTGCCTGAGGTTGACTTTGGCCTAGATGCAAATTCCTGTGGGGCATTATTGCGTCAATTATCTTTCCCAGTATTGCACCTATAGCACCAGTATTTCAGGCAATACAAATCACTGCCCCCCCAACAGCTGTAGGTCAAGCCCTAAAGACAAGTAATTCAGAGAGACAGGGGAGGTGTAAGCCAGCATTAATTCATCATTAACAAGCCCTTTGAGATGTTTTGGTCTTGAAATGCATCTCCAATCCCTTCCTGTACCAGGAGAAGCCAAGCAAGTTTTCTTCAACCATGCATTTTTCATTCTCAGAAAGGAGGTTTCTCTTTTGGGGATTCTTATCCTTCATAGCTACCAGCTACACTTTTTTCCCAGCTGTTTTTCCAGCTTTTTTCTGCCAAACATGTTTTTTAGTGAGCCCAGTCACTGCCTTTCCACATTTAATTGATCTTTTTTTGATTTATGAAAGCTCACAACTTTTGGATGGTGGTGAGCATTAAATCAATTTCTTTTCCCTTCTAAATTGAAAGAAACAGAAAATGGAGGTAAATTTCTTTACTGTTCACTAATTGAAGGATGTGTAAACCTTCTTCTCTCCTAGAATTTGTGGAAGTTGTTTCACTTCCAAAGAATGACCTACTGCAAAGGATTGATGGTAAGAGCTTTCTGACACATTAAATGCGCTAACATGAGCATCAAGAATCCCTTCTCAGGGCTCCTCATGTCATCCCTCCCCCCAGAATTCGTTATGTTGTATAATATGTTAAGCAAAAAGCTGCGAGAGACCTGGCCAGGTATGCGAGTTAGTGATAGCAGGAGGAGTTTGCAGCGTCTGGAATGCTACACATCTTCATTTTAGCAAGGATTTACATTTCTGTAAAGGTGAGGTTTTAACAGCATCTCATCATTTTTTTATTTTCAGAACTGGTAGCAGAGGAGCAGCTGGCAGTAGATGCTAGGGTTTACACTTACGCGTTGGCTCTGAAGCGCGCAGCAGAGAAACCGCTCCAAGTGCCTTTCATGAAGTTCTAGAACTGGACAATGAGAAATTGAATTCAAAACTGCCCAAGCTGGATGGCTTAGAAGTATAACTGTTCTTGCAATCAAGGTCATTTGCTTTACTTGTAGGGCAAAAAAAAGTGTTTGTAGTAATGATTCTGGTATTTTTATTTCTAATTACATAACTGTTAAAAACCATTTCTTCTAACTGCTCTGTCAAGCCTTGACAGAATATCCATAATAAAAATAGTTTTAATTTTCAGAATGGTTTATTTCTCTCTAGATTCCTGTCTGCACTTACAGTTCAGTATAGCAAAGATGCCTAGGTAACCGTGGTTGGTGTTGTAACACCATGGTTCCAAAGGAGTCAGAGACAGGACAGTGAGTGCAGGTCTCTCTCTCTCTCACTCCTAACACCTGGAGAGGGAAGAGTTCATGGTGGGCTGCAACTTCTTTATGATGGGCAGCAGAGGGGCTGGCACTGATTTCTTCTCTCTGGTGACCAGAGACAGGACCTGAGGGAAAGGCCTGAAGTTGTGTCAGGGGTAGTTTAAGTTGGATATCAGGAAAGGATTCTTTACCCAGAGGGTGGCTGGCACTGGAAGAGTCTCCCCAGGGCCCAGCACTAAGCCTGACAGTTCCAAGATGTGTTTGGACAAGACTCTTGGGCACGTGGTGAGATCCTTGGGATGTCCTGCACAAGGCCAGGAGTTGGACTCAGTGAGTCTTGCAGGTCCATTCCAACTCAAAAATCATAGAATTGTAGAATATCCAATTAACTAGTAATTCTCTGTGACAGGAGCAGGGAGAGGAGCACAGGAACATGTGTGCATGCTCTGGCTGAAGTAATTGAAATGGCAATTTCAAGAACTTCCTATTGTGATTTAGACATGAAGAGATGTCTCCTTCTCCCAGCCCTAAATAAACTATGCAGAAAGAGACAACTGGTTTGTCTGACCTAAAATAATGATTATGACACCACCATCTACCAGTGCAAATCAAAAATGTGCAGGTCCAGGGGATCCTGCTGAAGGTATGAGGTCCCTTATGTGCCTGAGAGGGCACAGCCTTGCAGTTTTCCCTCTGCTGAGGACATGTGTGTACCCAGGCTGTGCCTTCATTCAAATCACTTCTAGGAACATCTCATCCCAAATAAACCTTCAGTGCATCTGCACACAGTGGGCTGCTCCTAATTATGTAAACAGCAACCACAGCTGAAAGGTCAGTTTAATAAACACACATCAAAATTAGTCCAGCCTCTAAAATAGATGAGGACAAGCGTGCATAATTAGGGACACTTTCTGAAACAGAAAACTGCTTAAGAGTTTCTTACCTTCACAAATGACACAAAGTTACTTTCAAATTAAGAGTAAGATACAAGAAATGTAACATCAAAGGGAAAAAGTGATTACAGCAGAGCAGAAAAGCTCAATGACTTTAAAGGGAGGAATCTTGGGATGTTTTTTTAAATTGTGGCTGCTAAAAATTAATCAGAATTATATTCTAGAAAGAAAAAAAATAAAGAGGAAGGAAGGTAGCCTTCTAGATCTATCTCCCTGTGGAAACCCAGGGCACTGGGAATATTTCTGTGTCTGCTCTGGGGTGCCCTGACCCCCAGGGGAGCACTGACTCTGACCCTCATCCATGGAGAAAGTTTCCTAGACTTCAAGATAGACTGGAACCCACAAAAGTGTGAAATAGATTATAGAGAGTAATGTAGGTCTATCACTTGGTGAGAAATTTAGGTTTTGGGTCTTGTAGTATGTTGTGGATGGAAGCAAGATGGAGGGCAAAGGGTGTCATCCTGGGCTGCTTCTTCATGCTGCTTCTTCCTCCTCCTTCATGGGTTTGGGTGGCATTTTGTAACTGGGCAGAAAAGTCCACACTGCAGGCTCTTTGGGATGTTATTGGGTTAAAAGGGAAAATAATCCAGGTGTCAGTTCTTAATTGGATAGTTCAGTCTTACAAGACCTTGTAACGAGATTGTTGGCCATTTTGTGCCTTCTAATGAAAAGCTGCTGAACTCACAGTAGTGAGGCTGTTTTATTGATAAGAAACAATAAACAGCTGAGCCCCAACATGAACTGCCATCTCAAGTGCCTTCAATCCAGACCCAGAGAAACCCACAGCTGGGACCCCCACACCTCACGATCAAGGCATTGTAGAAATCACCAAAGCCTGCACGTGAATTACATCTGGCACACCCATGACACAGGAGAGAGTTTAATTAAATAAGTTTATTGTCTAACGCTTACATTTGTTACATCGCCGCTGTAAAGTGCGACAAATTTTCAGCAGGAACTCCCCGTTCCCCCTTTTCCCTCCTATGAACTGCTTCAGAACCAGGCCTCGTTCTTTAGACTCACAAAAGCGAAGTGGACATGAAGTTTCAGTGGCACAGTTTTCACAAGTACATGGTTGAACAGAACTGCTGGGCAGGGCTGTGGCAGCGGCTGCCAGGCTGCCCCACAGCAGGCCTGGGGCAGAGCCCTGGGCACAGCAGATCCCCACAGGCAGAGCCAGCTCACAGGTGAGATGAGTATCAGCCGCCAGGAAACGTTTGCTTGCCAGCCTCAGAGCTCAGAGCAAGGTGCCTGGGTGGAGGCACGGCAAAGGAATAAGGAGTGCTGAGTTCAGTGGTGGGGAAATGCGATTTAAAAAAGTATAAAAAATTAATGTAAAATACACATACAAATAAATTTTGTCAGGAATACTGGCACGTGGCAATCTGAACTCAGGGTTGTTTGTTTTTTGTTTTTTTCTATTAGGGACAGGGAAATTAATTTAACACTTTACTGCTCTGTGCAAAGACTTTTACCGGCTCTCAAACTGATACATTTTACAATCTCACTGTAGTGTCTTAACAGCAAGGTAGATGAATTGTTTCCAGCATTACAGGCAACACTAGATAATACTTAAACAAGATAATGTAAACTTTATTCTTAAGGCAGCTGGTACTAATGCTGCACACAGGCATTGCTCAATGCCCATTACAGTAATGGGACACGTAGCACTTGAAAACAAGTAAAAAGAAAATAGCATTATTGGACTAAATGACGCATGTTGTCAAAATACCTTCCCTTTCACACAAACCATGAAATATTTGGACATCTAGAAAAATAATGCACCTACTCCTCCAACTTCAGCCTGTTCTTTTACAAATATTTCAAAATACTGATAAATAATAGTAACTGCAAGCAGAATGCCAGTGCCAGAGCCAATGGCTCCTAGAAAGTCAGCCAGTACTGAAAGGGCACCGATGCACAAACCACCAAATGCAGCTGCAGTAGGGATGTATCTGTAAGAAAGGAAAAAACAAGGAAGAAGAAGGTAATAACCAAGGTATCTTTCTTTCACAAACATGGAAGAGATTCAAAATCCCTTATTATGTCACTTTAAAAAAATAGTACAGGTTAATCTCTAAGCTGCTGCTGTAACTGCTTTTGCATAACTAAGAAAGGCAACAGCTGAATGGGAAGAATCTTCCCTTCTGCAGTGGAAGCAGGTATCAGATTTTTCCAACAATCCCTGCTCTAGCTGACATTTCCCCAGCACTCTTCACCATCCAGCTGGAAGTCAGCACTTCCTTACCTGTTAAGCTCATGAACCATTGATGTATCCCTGTGGCCTCTCATCACCATTTGCTGTTCTTTGAGTTGCTTGGCAACCTGCAGAAAACATTATTTTATGAAACTGCTGCAGTGTTTCACAGTCACTTGATGTTTACTGGGATAAACTGATCAGTCAGTAGCTGGGGTCAGTTCTCAACCAGCAGCACTGTTTGAAAACCATTAAGGTAGAACACCTACATCTTTTGCTGATGAGCCAGACACCTCGATCCAAGTCTTGGAGAAGAATGCACAGGATCCCAACATAAATATTATATAAACTATTACATGGACAGGATCCTCAAATATTGCACCCATGGATTCTGGAGGAGACAAGTAGTAGCACAGGCCACCAACAGGGTAAGAGCGAGCAGGGCCACCTCCACTGACATCCTGAGAGGGGAAGAAAAAGGCAATAAATTATTTTTCACAGACTTCCCACATTCCTATCCTGTATTAATAGAGGAATTCCTCTTTGATGTTTGAAACAGCTTTTATACACAAATGTTACAAAGTAAGTATTCCAGTTGGTTAAATACCGAGGATTCACATCAAGTAAAAATGCAAATAATTCTACGCAGCTAAAACGTGATCAAATACTCACTGCCCACTGTCCCAGTAAATTCACCAAGAAGTTGCCACTGAAACGAACAGACAACATCTGGGAAATGACATAGAGGTTTGACACTAAGGCAGACTGCAGAATGATGGGAATGTTGGAGGTATAGAACAGCTTGATGGGATAGCTGCTGTACTGCCCACGGTACCGTGCAGACTTGATGGGTAAATCCACTCGGAACCCCTGGGGAAAGAACACAAATGCACCAGGGCTCACCTCTGAGACACAAGGTATTCCCAGAGTACCCCAAAGCTATCCCTGACCATGCAGCTCTTGCTAGACAAACAAGGACTGCAAGGTCTGAGATAGAAAAGCCCAAAGGCTTTCTGCTACAGTCTGGATTACAGATTTTAGGGATTTAGAAGTGTTACTGCTTGATTGTATTACATTCTTTTCACATAAACATGGTTTCTCATCTGCTAACTGGTACTCCTGTAAAATACATTTTATAGCTTAGAGGTTGATAAAAGCCTGGCATGGTTTCTTGAAATAGCCAGTTACCAGCAGGCTCTTGTGTGTAAGCCCAGGGTCTTGTGTAGTTTTCTGGGGCAGGATCTTTTCTGAGTAGACCCAAGAAAAGCCACATGAACTTGAAAACCTGGGTTTGGGGGATTTTTTGGGTTTTTTTCCCCAAAACTCAAACTCAACAACTTTAAAAAAAATCTTAAAAATAACATTTTAGCTGCCCTCGTCCCCATTATCTCCACACGGATCGTCCTTTAGTGTCCATTTTAGCAGATACTTAGATTTAAAAAGAAACACTAATTAAATGTTTCAAGAAAATTAGGGAAAAACTGATAAACTGCAAACCCCAAAGAAGCAAAGTTCTCCAGCTCTGTTCAAAAGTACTCTTTTCAGTCAATGATGAATATTAAGAATATTATTAGTGTGATGCAACCACTGCAGTACCAGAATTTGTTTTATTAAAAATATTCTTATAATGTGTATGGCATTTAATGGAATGTGAGGTTACACTGAGTGCAACTAGGCCTGGCTGTAGAATTTTACAGCTTTACTGTCACAGAGGTAATTCTTACTGAAATAAAAAGAGTTCATCACTCAAAGCTAAGATACTTCAGTTACTCTGGCTTAAACCTTCCCATCTTTTCCCAATGACTGCAGTGTCCAGGGTGCACTTCCCCCAGTGCAGAGCTGCTGTGAGGAGTTTTACCTGGAAATAGATGACTACAGCAAACACAAACACTGTAGCAATCAGGTTCATGAGATTGGGCAGATTCTGTCGGTAAAAAGCCTCCCGCAGAGCCCGAACCTTGTCAGTTCGTGTGGCCAGGAGATGGAACAATGCAATCACAGCACCCTCAAACTCTGTTCCTGCATGAAGCAAGAAAGGGAAAGAAAGGTTACCTCCAAATTAAAAACATTTTTTTAAAAGTACCTTTCTTTTTGAAATATTAATTATGACACACAGAAATCGGATACAATACAATATGGATCCTGTCATAACAAATATGTCACAACATAGGACTCTTTTTGAGATTATGGAATGTAGAATTATGTAAAAAAAACATTATTCTTGGTTAGAAAAACAAAACAAAATGAAACAAAATCATCAAAGTCACACACTTGAAAGAATACTCTCTTCCCTTCTTTTCTGGGAGTAGGAGGATGTTCAGAAGGAAGAAACAATAAACAAGGTGAAAAACAGCTTTTAGAACTACTAAAACAGAACTACTAAAAACATGGCTCAGGATTTCAAGTTAATGCAGAAAATGAGTTAATTTCCTGATGCTGTATCTTAAGGTGCTATTTCAGGGGTCTCAGAACAACCAGATGTTGTCAAAGACTGGCAGTGGAAATAAGAGATTGCAGCCTCTGAAGAATCAAACCAGTTTGAACTAATTCAGAGGCACCAACTACAAAAGCATCCTATAGCCACAAACAACAGGTGGATCACAAACAACTCCTCTGAGTGTACAGCATTTCCTCTCTTCTCTATTTCCATGGACTAAGTGATGCTAAAACAAGATGACTTCAGCTTGGAAATCCAAAAGTTTTCCTTCAAAGGGCCTGAAGTCCCATTTAAATTGCTGCACTTCAAATCAGCAAAGGCAAACTTGTATTAATCTCCATGTAAGTCAGACATTTTCATCTTCAATGTCAACTGGACAACTGACTTCAGAAGCCAATCACCACACATTAAAACTTTTTTAAAATGCCATCCAATAAAATCCTGGTAAGTTTATGTGTAGTATACACCCACTGAAACATGTTGTGACTGACTGTAACAGCACACATACCTCTGCCAGTGTTGATGGTAGTGGGACTGAAAGCTTTCCAGACAATGGTTTCACAGATGTTGGTAGCAATAAACAGGGAAATACCAGACCCCAATCCATAACCTTTCTGTAGCAACTCATCTAGCAGCAACACAATCAAACCAGCCACAAACAGCTGTGAGAAAAGAAACAAAACTGAGCAGAAACAAGAATAAATCAAGTCAAGAGTTGTGTATTAATTCCCTGCTTCAGTATTTTCATCATGTTGGAGACTGATTATTAAGTCTTTCATCTAAATGTCATTCATGCACTGTTTCTGACCCCTCATGTACCAATGCCTGCACATCTCACCTTGCCTTTTATCAAGGCAGACACAGCAAACAGATTACTCAGTAATAACTTTTTTTCTAAAAAAAAGTTAAAGTTTGTGCCTTTACTGTTCTGCTCTGCAGGAGAATGTCTCAAAGCTGCAGCTGTGCCATTTAGTGAGAATTCCTCCACAGCACTGAAGAGCAGCTACTGAAATTCCTGTATTTTTTATAGCCACCAATTCCTGTATTTTCAATTAAGCACCACTCCTACCTGAAATACTTTTGATATTTACTATCCTAGCATTCTCCTCCTTTATGGAATATTTAGAATTTCTCATATATTATTTTCTCATATCTCTCACAGATACAAATAATGCTGCTTTGCAACATTAAAAATAAATGAAGTCACCCAGACACAGAAAAAGTTTTCCTTCCAGCTATACTGTCTCTAACCAGTCTCAGTTACACACAAAATAGCTCTTTACAAACCTGAATTATAATAAGAAGACAAATTCCAGCACCCATTTCAGCAGGATCTCCATACATTCCAGTCATAACATACACAATGGCTTGCCCAATGGTAATAATCATCCCAAATACTAAAACAGAGAGAAAGCAAATCCTTTAAAAAAATCTGAAGTCACCTACCAAAGAAATCTCATATCTATTATCACTTAGGCAGGCTGCTTTCCCAAGATTAAAAATACACTCAGTAATTTTAACTGGAACAGTGCTTACATTTCTGAGCTCCATTGAACAAGGCTCTGTCTTTTGGAGTATCACCAACTTCAATGATCTTTGCTCCTGCCAGCAGCTGCATGATCAAACCTGATGTCACAATGGGTGAGATACCCAGTTCCATCAAAGTACCTAGAAAAGAAGAAAAATGAAAACAACTGCCATTCCAGCACCTCTCCTAAAGCATTAGGTCTCTTCAAAGGTTCCTGACCTATAACAAATATTTCTAATAATGCTTCCAATATGTATGTATGTATGTACAGGTATGACAAAGCAAAGACAGTTATGGCCTCACAAAAGGCTGCTGTGTTAGAACCTGTAATTTTGAAGGCAGCATGGAAAACCCAGGTAGCTTTTAATTACAAATATTTTTGTGGAACTATGCTAACACTGAAGGCCAATGCACACTGAAGCTCAGCTTTTTTGGCATATCCTCAAGGAACCTTTTCCTGGACAGCATCTTGTCCCTGGTTGTTTACTCTGTCAGTGCTTCAGTGTCACATTTTCCAACAGTTTAGTTTTGCAGACCACAAAAATATGCTGCAGATCCACAGTTTCTGAGAACACTGCCCTTTGAATCACTGGCTCCAGTTGACAGTTTAGGATTAGTTCTTAACAAAACAAAGACCATTATTAAGCTGCTCTTAACTCTGCCAACTCACTGGCACTGTGTCATTGAGGTACCAACTCCCAAATGTATACAATTCAAAGAGGGAAAGCATTAAATAATTATTATAATTTGGTTCTTTCATACTTGTATCCTGGAGTTTCCATGTAAAATATTACTTCACCTGTCATGGAAATCTCTATTCCTCCAGCAGCCAGAAAATTAGGATGTCAAAAACTTTAGGATTCACCTCCCATCCTCCAATGACTTCTAGTCAGTTGAGTGAAGTGAAAACTCACTTTCCCACTCCTGCTTTTCATTGCTCTCAGTTTCTCTAGCCTTTTCTTGGCCACTGTTGCCATTTTGTTTGGGTAGTGGACAGCTTATTTAGTATCATACACTGCTAGGGACACACCAAATTCTGCAAATTCTGCAGGAGAATTTCAAGTAGAGAACTTCTTTACCTTATTATCCTCACTGGTAACAAAAATTGCTATTCCTAAGTAAGCAGTACCTTCACATTAGAGGGTTCCAGTGATTTTCTTACTTCCAGCCAATTTTCCAAGGTACAGATGAGATCAGTGTCCTCATTTAGAGTCAGGCATGACTGGTCACCCATCTTAAGTTTCAGACTTCTAGCATTAGTTTGAATCTAACACATTTGGTTGTGTTCCACTTTACTCTTCCTAAATGTGTTAGTTTAGTTTTGCTGAAGTTTATGCCTAATCATCTCTGCCTTCAGCTTTCCTACCTAGAAAATTACTCACACATAATGCTGCCAAGCTATTATGAAGTATAACTGACTTGCAAAGGTGAGGCATTTCCTAATCAACGCCCTCACACTGCACATTAGTGCAGTTCCTTACTGGAAAGTCAGAAGATTCCCTGTTCTACATGCTATTTAGAAAGAGACAGCTCTAAAATCCTGAATGGAATCATCCCAAAACTTGTGAATCAATATTAATCTCATCTGCATCTCAAAGAAATCCCATTCCTAACATGAAGCACTGCTGAAGTACCAATTTTGATTCCATCTTTGTTAAGAACTTTACAAAGTGTTCCAACCTGACATCTGGGTGCTGTGGAATTTTAACAGCCAACTGTTTTCCTCCTGGGCTGTTTATCCCAACAGAAAACAGAGACAGGAGTGAGTACCAACCTCTGTTTGATGCAAGAATGACTCTCATCCAGTAGAAGGGGTCTGCAGAATCTGATGACATGATTCCAAACAAAGGGATCTGTCAAAGTGCACAACAGCATTAAATAGATACACACAATTAGCATGCATTCATAGAAAATCTTAACATGTAATGATTCAACTGTTACATTGCTTAATTTTTTTTTAATTAAACCAGAAGTATTGACACCATCTCTTTTAATTCTCCAACTGCGGCATAACTCAGAGGACTAAACTAAGACCCTTTCACATGAAAAACCAGAAACTCCTAGAAAAAAAATGTTTAAATATGTATTGAAATATTCCACATGGAACTGACAATACTAAACATGTTCACACAAAACTTCCAATATTCTGTATGTCAATATTGAGAGATTTTGAGCTCTTTAAAACTCTTCCTAATCACCAAAACAGTAGAGTAACAATCCAGGCAATCTTAGGAATCAATTTCTGAAAACTCTAGTCTGTTTTCCTTATTCAACTACTATGATCTCTCATATATATGCAAAACTCTATGCATACATCCAGCTGCTAGTAAACCCAGAAAAACTACATGCTCTTCTAGCTCTAGTATCATTCCCACTTCCTCCCAAAAAACAGATAGGTACAAGAGCTGGGTTTTAGCCTTTAAACAGTCCTTCAGAGCTGAAAACAAAAATTATTAAAACACTTCTCTGCAGTTTGGAATGGCTGCATTAATAAACATAAACTAAAAATTCTGAAATGTACAGTTGGTTTTGAATCTTCCAAGACATAGATCTGTAAGTCCCTAAAAATGTCTATCAAGTAATGCATGGATTCTCATTTTCTTCATTATTCAGGTTTAAAAAAAAAATTTTAAAGAACAACCAAAAAAGCCTCCACTGTTTACAAGCCAAGCACAGGTTTTAGGAATGCCTACAGCTAATAAAGATCACATAAATGTTTACAAAGCCAGGCATTTTGAAAGGGATGTAGCTCACAACTTTACCAGGATATTCACAAAAAACAAGTTCTACATGTCAATTTCAAATACTTCACAAAACCACTTTCCTGCAATTTTTACAATCCATCAGCTTGTTGAAGAGGAATTTGGTAAAAAGTCACTTGGATTTAGTTTTCACCTTTGTGAGTGCTAAATTTAAATGTAGCTATGAACAGAGGGCAAACAATGCATTGCATTACTTGGCTTGTTTATGCTGCTCAATAAATAACTACCTTGGCTGTTTACTCTGCAGCCACTATCATCATTTGATAGGACCTTTGTAACAAGAAAAAACCATTATGTATTTCTGACTAAATATAAAGCATTAATTTCTAAAAACATCTATGATCAGCACTAAAGACTATTTCAGAGAACCAGGCTTTTTGAACTGAACTTTAAATAGTTTAACATAAAAACAAAAGCTGAAACTGGTAGGTCAACATAAAACAAGAACATCTCATGCTTTCAGGGTATTTTTTATGTACAGAACACACATTTTCTGATCACAGATGATATCAATACCTACCTGGCAGCACACTAAGAAAATGAAGAGTGTGATGGCTGTCCATAGTACCTTCTCTCTGAACTGGATCTACAGGACAGAGTGGAGACACAAACATGTTCACTGTAGGCAGAACTTCCACTGCACTCTCACAACAGTACTAAATGCTGTCATCATTCAGAATTCAATGGAAAGATATCAAACCAGAAAGCATCACCCCTCACTGGAATGTATTTTTAATATGATTTCAGATTTTGGAGAGGGAGACAAAGGTAACTTATGTGGGACTGGCAGACATTCAGTCACTAGAATATATTTTATCTACAGTATTCTAGTACAGTGGGTATTTACAGAAGAGCAACAGCATGGCTGAAATCATGGACTTACCAGAGCAAACATGAAAGATTAATGCAAAAAACTTATCTTCAGTACTTAGCGCTGTAGGCTTCAACAGAAGTTTTGTAAGACTGGAAATTCTTAAACTAAAGCACTATAAAGTTTTTAGAGGGATTGAACTGTTGTGAAGACATGTGATTAAAACCAGAAGAACAATGAATTTTCAACAGCAATTCAAAATATTTAGAATTAAGTTCTTCAAAGGGTGTTAAAGGAAGCTTTAAATTAATCATTATGTTGATGGACATATACCACAAAATGATTTTTAAATATTCTTTGTTTTCCTCCAAAATATTTTTATTGATGTAGGTTATACATTACTTTAAAAAGAATGCCAGACCAATGATCACTAGTCATCAATTCATTGAAGAGAATCTCAGAGTCACAACATTTGAGGTGCCTGTAATTAGTGCCAGGTGCAAGAAGAGAAGAATCACAAGATTTAGGTTTGAGTCAGAGGATTACTCAAAGCATGAGACAGAAAGAAATGCACTTGAGAGCAGAGAGAACTGGGATGCAGGGTTCTGTTCAAGTTCCCACCTCTCCTCCAGGGACTGTAAACCTGAGGGTTAAGTGTGTTCACTGCAGACAAGTGTAGAGCAGCTACTAAAACATGACATGAACTAACACATAAAAGAGATACAGCAGAAATGGTTGGAGCTCTCTGCCTCCAACCACTGAATCTGCCTGTGAAGTAACAAGAAAAAGGATTAGTGCCTGGTTTAATAGGTACAGAACACCCACAAATGAGAAACTACAAACCAGTGCAGCAGAAGCACAGGTCCTTAAGCAAAGAAAACCCAAAATGTAGTCTACATCTTAATGAGTGAAACCATGCACTTAGAAGCAAAATAATCCAGGTAATTTAATTTATTTCCTGCTACTGCCTCACTCTTAAAAGAGGACAGATGCTAAAAATACTTACAGCACTGAGTTATAAAAAGAAAAATAGTGACAGAAGCAAATAAATCTAAACAATACCTTGTGTTAGACTATGCAGTGCTGACCCATTTTACCAAGTCTGAACTCCACAATTCAGACTTTAGGCACAGACTTTTAGAAAAAATGCTCAGCCAAATTATCTCTACAGCCTCACAGTTAAACTTGGCTTCAGAGGCATCAGTGAAGGTCTAGAACTGCTCTGGTTCTCTCTCTAACTGTGGTGAATATGAGCATTAGAGGAATTCTGCATCACCTAAATCACAGTTATTCACAAGGAAAACAGTCTCTATGAGTCAAGATGACAAAAAAGAAAAAGGAGTCATCCAAACCCATATGTCAGGAACGGCAAAATACAGAGTGGTACCAGCCACAAATGCTAACAAGCACAGGGACAGTAAATTTCACCATCTGATCTGATTCAATTGGACATTTTCTTCCTCTGACATTTTTCTTAAATCATGTGAAAATGAAGAGACTTGAGCATTATCATCTTGGTGCTCCGAACAGTGTGTTCTACTTAGCATATCTGTGCACGAGGGAAATACGAGCCCATTCTACTAACTATAAAAGTAGCAATCACTTTTGCTAATCAAGTTGGCCAAAACACAAAAGCAACACTCCCTAGAGACAGAAGCAACCACTTTCCTCATCAACAAGAGCAGCAAAATGATTCAGTGAGAGCCCAACTGAATCAAAACATCATTTTCATTTAACAATCAATACATGTTTAATGAAAATTAATCTCTTTTTCTATTTGGTTATCTAAATTTTTTGTCCTGGCCTTAAACCAATTCACTAAAACCATTACTGGTCAAATCTGCCTGTGACAGCTTGCAAGAAAACAATAAATTACAGAGACCTAGAGTTACATGGAATGACCTAAATCACTTGATAAACTACACAGAAGCAAGGAACGTAACTGAAAATGGTCAAAGGGCTCTTCAGCCTAGGAAAGATGTTCCCAATTCCATTTTCACTTCAAATTTGTACAAAGTTGGCAACTGGCAGCCATTGTCTAGACAGTGACCAAAATAGCAGTAAAGACAAAGTGACCCAAATAGACAGGACAGGAATCTTGGCACCTCTCTGGGCATCCTTCACCTGATGATGGACAACAAGGACAGATCAAGTCCCTCTTCCTCTCTGGCAAATAACATCTGCCAGTAAGCTCCACAGAAACATCAGTACCTGCAGGTTTGTGTCAGCTTTCTCTTCTCACTCATCTCACAAGACAAAAATGGCATGGCTGTGACCAACTCATCACAAATGTGCCATAAATCAGCACCAAATGATTGCACCAAGGTTCCCCACTGCAGAAACAAAGATGGGCACCTGCCAACCTGACCTGTGCATCCAAGCCTTAGCATGGGGGTCTGGCTCTGGAGACTCCTGCTCTGAAAACACCTTTGTGTGGCCTAAATAATTTGTTTAGAAATCTGTCCCAAAGCTGAAGGATGCTGGAAAGCAACTAGATGGAGCAAAGAGCCAGGGGGTAAATCCAATTTTTTTGAAAAAATCAATTCCAGAGGGCCATAATCATAATTTTTTACTGTATCTTCTCCATTCAACTCAGCAGGCTCAGCTATGTTCACTAGCACAAACACCTCTGTTTGTGAGGATTCTGAGATGGTGCCATGCTCCCAGTTAAGCTTTCTCTTTTAAGAATATAAAACCCAACCTTTAGCTCTTAAGAAATTTTCAAGGAAGCCATAACAATAGTCAAGACAAGTCAATTTGTTACTTCAATTACATTGTCATGTGGGCAATATGTGCTTGCTTGAATTTTGAAAGCAAAAATGGTATTTGGTTGGGGTTTTTTTTGGACAAGGCAGGTCTCTTTCTGATCTGTAGAAATTACCTGTTTTTAATCTAGAAAATGTGCCAAGAAATGGGAGGAGTTTCAAGGGCAAGAGGATGAGAGAGATCAGCTGTAAATGACCTGAGTTCACTGACTTCAGATCAAAGAGAAATGTCACATCCAGAGGGTGAACAGGGCAGGGTTACCTGAACTGTACCACAGATCACTCTCCCACCTCAGCAAGGTCAACCACAGCTATGGGTGTAGGAAATTCTACGTGGGAAGGGGAGAATTACATTTGTGCTTCCTGATCTACAGAACAATCCATTTCCAAGTAATATACAAGCCAGCTCAAAGCCAACAGTGGGAAACACAGGAAAACAAAGCTTGAAGACTGTGTCCTAGTATGTTAAAATAGATCACATGGAGCTGAAACTAAATGAACTTAGTCTAGAATTGAGACTTTTTAAAAAAATTAATTAGCATCAGTACCAAAGGGAACAACTTACCAGAAGGGTGCTCAGAATTCATCATCACAGTAATGTTTTACCTTAATATGGGTTCCCCCCTGCTCCAAAGAATATGTTCTACTTTAGGGCCCCCTGTCTGTATCTATATTGGAGCCTGGACTAGAATATCACAATATTCCCTCCCCTGTGAGCTAACAAAAGTAACAGCATAATGTGGCACTCACTTTTCTTTCCGGTTTCTGGATTTCAGGTAACACTGCACAGAATGGCTTAATAACTTCTAAAAATTTTACTGTTCCAGAAAAACAAACACACACACAAAAGAAGACAGAAAAATATATTAATGAACATTTATGAATTTATAAAACTTCATAGTACTTTATTTAGCTTCCAAAACTGTCTGAAAACTAATACCCTCTTCTTAAAAGAGCTGAAAACAGTGTAAAAGTATGAAACAGAATTCTTGTTCTAACCAGATTTGGCCCATTCTTTTTTCCACAGCTGGAATAATTTTAGAGAAGTGGTGCTGTATGTATCACCAGAAGTGAACTGAATTGTATTCCATCTAAAAATAAATGACCTAGTATCAGTCTGTGCTAGTTAAACACAGAACGACAATGACATCAAAAGGTATCCATGCAGAGATTAGAATCTTGTGTTTATTCAAGTATTTAGCTGAAAAAATAGTTCAATCATTAAAAAATGTTTAGAAATTGCAATTTAAATGAGCACAACACTTTTTCTGATTGGAACTTCGGGGGATTTTATTTTAGCTTTTAATACATCTCTCTTCACAGTTTCCCATTTAGAAACACAGAAAAGCTCAACAGTTTGAGCTCTTTTTCTGGGCAAAAAATGTAGTCAATTTAGGGGCAGAAAAAATCAAAGTGTATGTGCTTGGTAGGGAATTTGCCTTCAAAACTTGAACATTATTTCCAGCCCCAACACACTGGGGCAGACATCAAAAACCACCATTGGTTCCCTTTCAAAGTGAATGCATTTATTGCACTGTAAGTAACATTTTGGTTGTAGGGCCATGTTTACATGTACACTCTGATGTGACATATGTCTCCTCCATGTATCCCAAACCCTCACACAGCTGGTTGGAAGGGGAATCTCAGTCCACAGAGGGTGGCACAGCTCCATCAGAGCATCATGGAATGGGTCCGTTTGGAAGGGACCACAGGGCTCATCTGCTCAGGCAGGGCCATCCCAGAGCACAGGGCACAGGGATGTGCCCAGACACTTCTGGAACATCTCCAGTGAGGGAGACTCCACAGCCTCTCTGGGCAATCTGTTCCAGGTTTTGGGCACTGCACAGGACAGAAATTCTTCTTCATGTTCAGGTGGAGCTTCCTGGGCATCAGTTTGTGCCCTTTGCCTCCTGTCTTATTGGGTGGCATCACTGAGCAGAGCCTGATCCATCCTCTTTACACCCGCCCTTTAGACACTCATACACACATATATATGAGTCCATAGGGTATATATGCTCTACACGTGTATATAGTGCATATATATATATATAGTAGGGTTAGAGTGGAACACGTCACCCCACCACGAAGCAGTGCCCGGCCTCACGCCGTGCCCGGCAGCACCGACCCTGTGCGGGGAGCGGCTGCTCGGCACCGCCGGCCCTGCCTGCGGCGGCGCCCGGAGCACGGGGCCGCATCACCGGCCACGTCCTCCCCGCGCTGCCCGGGGCCGCAGCGCCCCGCCCCGGCTCCCGGCCCGCTCCCTCCCGGCTCTGTCCGCACTCACTGCCCATGGCGGTGGCGGCCCGGCCGCGGTCCCAGCGCTGTCACCGTCGCTGTCGCCGCCGTCACGTGACGCGCGCTGCGGACGGGCCGTCCCTCCCCGCCCGGGGGGGACACGGCGGTACCGCCCTCACGGAGCGCCCCCCGCGCCCTTCCCCAGGCGAGGCGAGCCGGAGCGGCGGGACGGGCGCGGAGCGGGGGCCGCCGCGGCGGGATCAGGCTGAGGGCGGGCAGCCGCGGTGGCGAAGGACCGAGCGCGCTCCCGGAGTGCTCCGCGCGGCGCGGGGGGCGGGCTCGGCCCCTCAGGCACGGCTCGGCCCCGCCGGGCGCGGGAAGCTGCCCGCCCCTCACCCGGGGCTTCGGCGTTCCTGAGGCGGTGTTGGTACAGCAGTACCCCGTTGTGAAAAATGAGTGTTTTATGATTGGCTTTTCGCAAATGTCAGGACCCAGGACATCCCTCTGGCTGTCCTGAGCGGCTAAGACCCCTGCCAGGGGTCTCAGAGACTCTGGCACAGAGCCCAAGATGCCTGTGGTTTTGATTATGACCCGGGGAGCAAGTTACCAACCTTAGATGAAGATCTGCAAGCCATGACAAATTAAGTAGAATGTTATAAATTATCAAATCGATAGCCAAATTTATTTTAAAAAATTAACAGATTTATTAGATCGATAACAAATAAAAATAGAATTTTGAAAGACCACCACAGCCAAGACAGCGTCGGCTCCGGGTGGAGGCGCTGGGTGAAACCAGGGTCCGACTGACAAAGTGACAGTGTTTCCCCAGAGGTTCACCCCAAGTGCTTTAAGCAGCCAGCTTATATACAGTTTATTCTGCCTGGGGCAGGGACGACCGAATGTTTCTTTGTGTCTCTTCACATGTAGAACTGGATCCATACATGTGCAGGAACAGGCAAAGGTAGGTCCAGGGGTCCAGACGAATGTCTGAGCATCTATGCAGAGTCTGTATTCATATGTAGCAGAGTGACGGCCAGTTCTTTGAGCACGGTAGATGTAATCATCTCAGGTGCAGGTCTTGTGAGTAGCTTAGACATTCCAGCAATCATGGTCCAGGAAGTTTTAGATGCAATCTTCCCAGGTGCAGATGCCAGGGAAGTCAGCAATCATGGCCCGGGACGGTCCCATTCATACGTTAACAGACCTGATATTATCCGGGAACTAGTTTGAATAGAAATAAGACTCTGCTCCCAGCCAGAGTGGTCAAAGACATAACTTTGGACTTTCACAATATTTTATACATATATAGCATGAATTATCTCTATCATATACTACATAGAATGATAGTGAATTTATCACAAGGTGGAAAAGTAGATTTTGGGGTTTTTAGAATGGAGATTCAGGGGGGCAAGATGGAGGGATCTGGGCATGTCCAGCCTTTCTCCTTCTTCTTGGCCCTCCATCTTCTGCTGTGATGTTAGCATTTATAGATTGGTTTAGAGTAGAAGCTCACTGTCTAACATAGGTGATAGGTGTTGGAAAGTAATTGTAAACATTGTACATGTAGTTTTTAGTATAAAGACATAACACCGCCCTGGGGGCAGGCAGAGTGCCTGGACTGTCCTGCTGGACAGACCTCGGCAGGGCAGGAGAAAATTTTGTATAGATAAGACACAATAAACAACCTTGAGACCAAGAAATGAAGAGCACTGATTCCTTCTTCAAGCACTGGGCTGGGAAAAGAGACTTTCTAACTTTTCTTGAGGTCACTCTGACAACGTAACGATCCCGACAGCAAATATTCAAATGAATATTATATGTGTTGTGTTAGAAAGTAATGCTGTATTAATTCTCTTAAGTAGTGTGTTAAATGTAGTTTTAGGGTTATAACAAAATGTTAAAATAGAAATTATACAATGTAGGATACTTTTTTTAAAGAAAGGACTTGCAGCGAGATAGCAGCCACAGGACACCTGAATCTTTCAGAGAGAAAGAATTTATTGCTCCATTATCAGAAGAAATGAACTTCTTCCCGCCTCGAAGGTGCTGTGAGGATTCAGAGGAAGAAATTGATGACCAGAAAAAATCCTGTGTTTGAATGGAATTTATGCATCATGTATGAGGTGTATGAATATGCAACAGGCATTGTTTTTAAGGGTTAATCCTTTGCTAACGGGTGTCCATTTTTGGGCCTGTGCTGCCCAGAAAAAGGTACCCAGTTATGTCCGTAACTCTTTATTGTCTCATATTGTCCTAATTCAAATTGTCCAAATTATTATCACTCTAATTGTATTCCTATTTTTATAATCATTTTATTACTATTAAACTTTTAAAATTTAAAAAAACCCAAGTGATTGGCGTTTTCACACAGGTGGAAAGCACAGGCTGAGTGGTTTGGTACCGAAGTGTTTTGTTACCAGCCCAATCCACCCGTACTGACAGATGGATGTGATAATTTCATGGGGTGAAAGGACATTGGGGCATTGGAGCATGTCCAAAGGAAAACAGAGCTGGGAAAGGGTCTGAAGCACAAGTTCCATGAGGATCAGCTGAGGGAGTTGGGATTGTTCATCCTGGAGAAAAGGAGCTGCCTTTATCGCTCTCTACAGCTCCCTGACAGGAGGGTGCAGCCATGTGTGGGTCGGGCTCTGCTCCTGGCTAACCTGCCTCAGGGTGAGAGGACATGGCCTCAAGGTGCACCAGGGGAGGTCCAGGTTGGGCTTGGGTAGGAATTTCTTCACAGAAGGGGTGATTAGACCCTAGATTAGATTAGAATGGGCTGCCCAGCAAGCTGGTGGAATCACCCCCAATGTCCTTGGGGGTGTTTAAGGAAAGCCTCGATGTGGCGCTCAGTGCCATGGTCTGGTTGACAAGGTGGTGATCAGTCATAGATTGGACTCAATGTTCTGAAGGTTTTTTCTAATCTAATTGATTTTGTGATTCTGTGATTCTCTGAAGTGAACCTGGAAACCTATTCTAATATCATCCCACAATCACCAAAACAGGTATAACACCTACAGAGCTCTCAGTTACAACAGCCAGTGGCATATAAAATTAGGATAATCAGAATTTACTGCAAGATTTAGATATGACATTAAAAATAGTATTTATTCCTTCTGAATACCTGATCTGATGCACAAGCTTGAATTCTTCCTGTATTAGGCTAAGTTACCAAAAGAGAACACAAAGTGTGTGAAGCATTAGGGCTCCTCCAAAACTTTATATCTATATTTTGGATTGCACTCTGCATTCCCTCAGAAATCCTCTTAACTAAGACCTTGCTACAATACCTAAACAACTTTGTTCAATAGCTTCCCTTATCTGAAATCTCTTAGAAGTTTTTTATACTCATATAGTTTTATAAACTCATAACTTAACAAATACTAATGAGCAACTCCATAGCAATTACTTTCACCTAGAATTCTTGTACAGTCTGACAAATGCCCATGATTAACATGTCTGGCAGTGTACTTGTAGATTATAATCTCCAAATAATAGCTGGGTTAGTAGCAAAGCTTCAGGAAGTTTCTTGTGATCCCCCTTCATTCTGATTTTTAGCCGTATTTATTTGAGAAGTTCATTAAATTACAGATCCTCTCTCTAAGTCACTGGCCACTGTTTTGGGAATTGATAAAAGGTCCAGGAGGTTTCTTCAGTCCATACTGCCACAGATACACCACTTCAGGTGCGCTGAACAAACGTTTCTATGTCACCTTCTTCACTGACAGAAGCAAAAAAATAAAAATGCAGTATTGTTTTCTTGGCTTATTCAAAATACCACTGTGTTCAGAACTTTTCATCTTCAAAGTTCAGACTGTATTTTTTAAATCTAAACTCACATCACTGGTACTAAAATATTTGTTTCAATGTTTTCCTGTTGTGTTTTCTTTCTGTAAGCTTTTGCTTTGTTGAACTGCTCAACAGCTTATTCCTTCATTCCTTCATGTCTTTACTTTTTTTCCTATTAGTCTTGCACTTCACTCTGAAAATCCTGACACACCACAATGAACAAATGCTGTAACTCTCTCTCTAGTTAGCTCCTTGCTATTTAACAGCAGATAAAGGCTCACTTCTCCTTGTGTTAATGACCCACAGAATTTCCTCACAAAGGACTGGGACCTGCTCTGTTACCCACTCACTCAGCCTGTGTAGCAGCTCAGGCACAGGGTGTGACTCTTGGGGTGTCCTGTGCAGGGCCAGGAGCTGGACTCAATCCTTGTGAGTCCCTTCTATTCTAGATTCTGCTTCTCTTTTCTCCAAAGCAAAAGCAACCCAGCAGTGTGCAGGATGTCCCAGCCAGCATGCAGAGAAGAGCAAGGCACACAGATGGAATGTGTGCATCCAGAATTGCTGGGAGAAACAGTGTCAGCCCCTCAGTCAGCTCTGCCTTGCTCCTGGGAGCTGTTATCCACCACACAAGAGCAGTGTTCTGCAAGCAGTCTGTGTCAGCTGATTGAGGAAATGCTCAAGCTCTCCCTTTCTACCCCAGGATCCCTGGGGAGCTCCACAGCACACTGATGGGGCTGGGGGCATTGAGCCAAGCAGCACTACAGAAATAGCTTTGTGTCCCACCAGGAGGATCAAACAGGGTCAGAACACTTGAGCATCCTTTATTTGGTTGGATAACCAGACCTGCACAGCCTGTGGGGGAATGGTGTGTAACAAGGTCAGGTTTGGGCCACGTGAAACTCAAAACATGGGGTCTGTTCTTCCCTTGTGTGCACTAAAACTGTGGGTTTATGTAATCATCAGTGTGCAGTCAAGGCTGGTGATTGAGCTCTACAACTTCCTTGGCTACAGCTGCAGCCCAAGCAACAGTACTCTTCAGCCTCCTTTTTCTAGTCATCAGCAGAAATTTAAAGCAGAATATGCCTTGATTAGATAAAGCTGTTCAGGATGTGCAGGAGGTTGTGCAGTTTGCTAGAGCAAAGCAGGATGTGATGTGATGGATGTGCTAAAGCAGTGATATGAAACATCACAAAATAGAAGTAACTTCTGGGTCATATGGAGTTAATGAATGAATATGTCAATTAACTAGGATGAAATACTAAAGCAGGCTTCAGAGATGATTTTGGGAGCTGTCTCTCCAAGTGAATGCACACCCTGCCTGTGATCTTCTTTTTCTCATCTACCATGACTTTCCATCTGCAAGTGCTGGGTCTGGTTAAACCCCACTTGTTTCTTTTCAGAAATGTCTCTGGCTCACAGTGAGCTTAGATTACTGAAGCATTGCTTGCACAGGTAACTGAGAAGAGCAAGGAGATGCCAATTCACCCTGAAACCAGGAAAGGAAAAATGCTGGGAGAAATCCTGTGGTGGCAGGAATGCTGCTGTGGGGTAGTCAACACTGGGGTCAGCATGGGACGCCTGTCTTCCATTTGGTTTCCTTAGTCTCCCACTTAACCTCAATGTTTTGGTCCTTTATCCTTTGTTTCTCAATAAAGACTGATTTCTTTCCTTTCTCCGGATGATGGCTGTGCTGAAACCATTCCTTGGGATTTCTCACCTGCTGGGTGAGAAAAACAGTGGTGACTGAAGCCTTCAGGAGCCATCCTGCATGGTCCCTCCAAGGAAAATCCTGCTTTAACAGCTCATACACTGAGAAGAGCACCAACAGCCACAACAGATTGCATTCCTGGTCCTCAAGGAAAGAAAAAAGAGATAATCCACAACATTCTGCTATAGAAATGGCTCATTCCCAGGCATGGGGAAGCATTTATTTGATCAAGCAGTACTAACATTTGTGTAGAAAGAGAAGAAACAGAACCTGTTTCCACACACGCACCATCCCAGGAAACTGTCAAGTGCAAATAAGCAGCATGATTTGGGGTATTCCACAGTCACCTCACCACTGTCCCCTGGACTGGATTTTTAACTTTATAAAGACATTTTGTAGAAAATTACATAAGAGAAAAAGAAGTATCAGGAGTAACAGGCACTTCTCATTGTTAGGTATTCCCCAACATGAAATATTGCTTCATCATTACCAAACTTATTCCACCTTTTTTTTTTCCATTTTGGAGAACTAAGAGTCTTCAGGATCTGGCTTTTGTTCTTCACAGGAGGAGGCACTAAACACGACTGACATCAGGAGAAGTGTATCCATTGAAAACTTAGATAAATGTGTGCGTCAGAACATCTTCCTGCTGCTTGTTGTGGAGGGTTCCAATGCCAACTGCTGGGGCTGGTAGAGGAGGTCTGCTCACAAGACGGAGCTGAAATTTGAGTTGTGGGGAAATGATTAATGGGGGACAGAATCACATCTCCAGGTCCTGATGCCACAGGGATATCTGCTGTCAGATAACTGGACATTCTCAGCTGGAAGTAATGCAGGAGGTTATCCCCCATCTCCTAAAAATCATGGCTCCAAGGACTTTATAGTGCACGATCTGCCAGAGCAAATGGCACCTTTGCATTCTCCTCCTACTCCCCTACTTGGGATCTTTCATTATCCTGTCTACTTTGACTGAACACCATGTAAAATAAAGTTCCAGTCCTGCTCTTCACCAGTGGTGCTATAAAGAACAGAAGTAGCTGAAATTAGAACACACATTTGGTCTAGGAATCAAGATTAGGTTTTTTGTTAAGCACCATAAAATTTTGCATTCAAGAAGAACTTCAAACCTCATTTTAAGGACTAAAACACCCTGGGGACATCTTACCTTAAGCCCCAGCTGCTTTTCAAACCGTGGAGACACAAAGGACCATG
The DNA here is from genome assembly GCA_039654755.1 of Calcarius lapponicus. NCBI lineage: Eukaryota > Metazoa > Chordata > Aves > Passeriformes > Fringillidae > Calcarius > Calcarius lapponicus. Next base: position 13,046,210 of record CM077463.1, read on the forward strand.
GACCCATGTTCTGTGGTTCTTCCTGACTCCAGATGAAAACTAAAGGAAGGATAAGGATATAACATAACAAACATACATATTTATCTTTTCAGCAGAGAAAGAAAAACAGCTTTTTGTTTTTGTAGCACCTCTAGTTTTTTTGTCTTGGCGCTACCTTTGAAATGAAGGCATGCCAGACTTAATTCCATTGCAGCTCAGAACTGAGTTCAAACCCAAAGTATGTCCACCATTAGGGTATACTGTGTGTATATTCTGCTTTTCTACTGCTGTTTTCAAAAGCTACTAAAAGGACTGGATTGCAAAGACCAATGCAAAAAATATCTCAAATGGTTTGCTCTGATTTTCAGTGCTGCTTCTTGGAAGCTAACAATAGCAGAGAAAAGAGTTCTTTTAACACAAGTGATAAACATTTCTGAAACATCCCACTCCAGAAACACTTGGATGTATGAGGGGGAGAACAAAGAGGGAAAAGCCACTACAGCTCTTCATCTTAAAAGGCAACAGATTTAGTTCAGTACTTCAAAGAGACTAGAAACACAAAGGTAGAAGCTTGGCTGACCTTTTGCATGGCTGTACTTGCTCAGCTCTTGCTGTAGAGCTTCCAGGGGGAAAGGACAGAGCTCTTCAAGTCTCAGAATAGCTGTGCTGTGCTGCTTCTCTCCCAGTGTTTCTCTTTGCTTCAGCAGAGCATAGTAATGCTTTCCAGAACACAGCACCACTTGGGTGACACTAAAAAAAAAATAAAAAGGAATGTTTCCAAGTTTAGTGTTTTACAGAAACTTGATGCAGAACAGCTTGGAAGCTGTTTTTCCAACCAAGAAAAAACAGTCAAACTTCAAAGACAACTTCATAGAGCTAAATTGCTTCCCTAGACCATCTTTTCTCTTCCTTGCCTTCCCTTCCCTCCACTCCCTCCAACAGTTGGCAAACTAACCTTTGAGCACAGTATGCCAGAGGTCCTGTTTCTTCAGTAATTCCTTACAATGGGATTGATCTCTCTTAGCTCTGACTATTAAAAATTAAACACCCAGTCAAAGCTAGCCATCTCTGCACTCTTTGTAGAAGATAAACCAGAGGGAGAGAAGTCCCTCCTGAGGACAAATCTCTGCTATGCCAAAGCAGGACTGCCTGCTGGAGAGACACCACACCCTCCTGCAATCACAGAGGTCCTGGCTGCCTAATCTTACTGGAAAAAGCAATGAGATAAACTACATCCTTTGTGCCTCACCATCCCACTGAAAAAACCCAAGTTGCTAAGGTACTTCCAGCCTTTTGATTGGGGGTCAGGAAGCAAAGAGGAAGGAGGCTCAGACTTGGGTACTGCTGGGGCAAGCAGCAGATCAGGGGAAAAAATATTAAGGCTGAATTGTTTTTTGTGAACAGGATTCACTGTAACATCTGAAAGTGGAGAGATGTACACACACTTTGTTATTGCCCCACCTCATCAGCTCAGGCATTCCAGCCCCAAAACAAAAATTCTGGATTCAGTTTTGGGCCAATCAGGACAAGAAAGACATTGAGGAGCTGGAGTGCATCCAGAGAAGGGAACGGAGCTGGTGAAGGGTTTGGAGCACAAGTCCTGTGAGAAGCAGCTGAGAGGCCTCAACCTGGGGAAAAGGAGGCTCAGGAGGTGCCTTTTCACTCTCTACAACTCCCTGACAGGTCGTAGCCAGATGGGAGTTTGTCTCTTCTCTCAGGTAACACACAACAGGACAAGAGGACACAGCTTCAAGTTGCATCAGAGGGGGTTTAGATTGGATGTTAGGAAAAATTTCTTCACTGGAAGGGTCAAGCAGTCGAACAGGCCTCCCAGGGCAGTGGTGGAGTCACCATCTTGCAGGTGTTCAAATGTCTAGATGTGACACTTGGGACATGGTTTAGTGGTGGACTTGATGATCTTAAGGGTCTTTTCCAACCTAAACATTATCTATGATTCTATGATTCATGTCACAGCTGCTCCAGTGACTGTCAGCTAATGGACAATTAGCAGAATAGGCCCCATCAGGTTGGTAGCTACAGTCACAAACTCCCTGTGAGGCAAAGGGGTGACAGCCTAAACACTTCTCTGCTTTGCAGACAGATGTGGTAACTACCAACAGTTACCAGAGGAAAAGAAGAGGAAGTAAAACTAACCACAGTTAACTACCATAAAACATTTTCCCCTCAAAGTTGCCTCTTTCATATCACCTCAAATTTGAGCTTTTGGGTAGGAGAAAAGGACAGGATATCTCTTTTGAGCTTCTCCTCTAAGAAAGCAGAGATACCTTTTAGGATCTACTGAGAAGTCACCAATGACAGGCTTGAATGTTGTCCCTGGGGCCATTTCTTCAAAACTTGATACAGCAGCCTACATGGGGGAAGAGTTGGAAGTTACCAAATCTTGCTGCTTTTCCCTCAGGCCAGAGTCAGAAAGAATACTGAGACACGGTTTGGTAAGTACAAAATACATAGTCTTCCCTCTCCCTCATATTCTTATTCCCAGTGAAAAGTGGAATGATAAGCTTCCCAAGAACACCATCAGGCCAGGAATGAACCCTACTTCTAGTTCACCTCCACCCAGCTTTAATCCTCAACCTGTGTGGCCCCAAACAGGCAAAATTTCACTGATTTGACCCCAAAACAGCAATTGGAGAACACAGAAGGAAAAAAAAAAAAAAAGAGGAAGGACATTTTCCAGCTTACTGGAAGCCTGAGTAACACTTTGGGAGAAGCAACAATGAGAGGTTTCCTGAAGTTTCGGACCATTTGCCTCCGGAGTAAATGGAAATACTGTGCAGGGGTGGTGGGGTGCACAACTGACATGTTGACCTGGTCACCATCAACACCCTCTTCTGAGCTGTCACACATCTGTACAGGGGGAACACAGCAATACCTTGTCAAATGCAAGCAGTGAGACTAAAATGCAAGAAAGAATCCAGGGACACGAGGCACACTGATCTGTACAGGAACAGATTAGTAAATATCCAAATTCAAGAGAGGAACAACTTCAGAGAAGAAATGGGTTTAGCATTGAACTGGTAAGACTGTGCCTCCTTGGAGCACATTGCAGCCCAGCTCCCAGAGCTCTGACTGCCAGTGCTGTGCTGGGATGGGTGAGCCTGGGAGCTGTGGTGGTACCTGTAGGAACCGTTCCATCCGGCAGGATGAGTGCTCAGGGCCTGCACCATCATAGCCATGGGGAAGAAGAATCACTATCCCACTCTGCAGAAGCCATTTAGCCTCACCTAGAAACACAGAATGAGGAGGAAGGAAAGGATGATTTCCACAGAACATATTACTTTGCACAAACTGCTCAGAAAAAAGAATAACCAATTTCTGTGTCATTAAATACAAGCCTGAAACATGCTGCTGGCATTTTGCCCTGAGGTTCCTTACAGTGAAATAACACATGTAAGGTGATCTGAAGTTTCTGAAATCATCAGGTAGCTCTGGGCTCCCAGAAGACTTAAGTCTCCGCATGGAGCACATGACACAGTGAAATTTTAAAACTTCATCTCTGCAGGTGTGATCCCAGCAGCATCCTGTGAGCCAGTCCTGGTTAACACAGCAGTGCTTGTTCCCCTGAGCTCTGCCAAACCTCCTGCACTATACAAGAGATTACAATCAAATCCAGAATCTGGGTGGGATTTCCATCTGAATTTCCATTTCTGAATTTCCATCTATGACTACAGAGGTTTTATATCTGAGCACTCAGAAAACATGTTAGAGTCAAACTTAGTAAGGTGTTGTGGGGTTTTTTGTTTGTTTCTTTCATGTAATCACTATTTTCCTTCTCTATTGCTTCAAGAATTTTTCAGATGCTTCATAAACGAAAGGTACAGCCTGTAAAGGTACCAGGCATGTATACACACAGTAAAATACATGTGGGGGAAGAAAGGCTCTTAGTGTAATTAATTGTCCTTTTGTCACGACTGTACTCTGCCAAGGAGTCTTTCATTTTAGATACACTGTCTTTAGAGAAGCCAGGACCTCAAAGGCAAGCTCATAGAACTCCTTGAGAAAACAGAATTCTTTCCACATTTCCAACATTTCCAGAATGTTGCCCTTTTACTTGAAAGAGGATTTTCTAAAATGATTAATTCTTAAATATATTAGTTCCTTGTACACTCACCTCCAGAGATGAATGTGTCAAATATTATCTGGGCTCCATTAAAGAAGTCTCCAAATTGAGCTTCCCAAATTGGCAGTAACTTAGGGCTCTCAATACTCATTCCATATTCAAAACCAAGCACAGCTTCTTCAGACAAGGGACTGTTACTCACCTAACAAAAAGAAATTGTTGGGAGGGGTGGATGAGGAAGAAGACAACCAAGGGTTAAGAAGCACTGGAACCAGACAAACAGTGCTGACAACACACACTCCTAAAGGCAATTGATTTGCACTGATTTTTTGCTTTTGAATGAAGGCACTGAAAGGAAAAGAATAACATTTGATCTCTCAAGGAAAAGCAAACCCCCTTGTCAAAGTTGTAATTTATAATGACAAAGAATAGGGATGCCCTGACAGTTTTTATATCCTTGTATCTGGGGTTTGCCAGAACATTCACTAGACCTACATATGTCTCAGCAGCTTTTGAAAATGCAGTTTCAGCACAATTTGAAGAAGGTGGTCTTGTGGGCTACAGAACCTACCTCTAGGAAACCCTTCTGGTCTGGGGACATGTGATTCAGAGGGATGTAGGTGTCATCTGTCTCTTGGCAAACCAACATCGCGTGTCGTTGGCTGAAGGTTCCTCTGCCAACATCTTGTCCACTTAGTCTGATATTAAACCCTTGCCAAGCAAGAAACACAACACCAGATCAGCAAGTTATGTAAAAAGAAAACATGCAGGACATAATTCTATGTCTTGTTATATCTCTTTTTGGATTTCCCCTCATCAGCAACATCAAATCTGAGATGCAATTCTTAACCAGCAACAGCTCCAACTGTCGAGCACACAGATGCTCTGACATTATTTTGGGTAAAATGGTTCAATTTACCGAAGCAAACTGCAAAAAAAATATGCACTCTGTATCATATGTAAATGGGGATTTGAATTCAGGCTAGAGAGGAGGGAGAAGAAATAGTAGCATAAAGCACACAAAGTACTTGGGAGCCACACTGATGTCAGCTGCACTGCTTGTGCTCAGCTCTATGCACAAATGTTTTTGGGGAGTGAGAGGGAGCCACAGTTCTTTGAAGATATTTAAGACTCAGTCTACAAATATTAGTTACACATAGGATTCATATTTACCTTCTCTTAGACCATGCAAATTGTCTAATTTATAAATCATAGCAATCTTTTTACCTAGAAACACCTAAGAAATCTAATGTTATCCTTTATTGACATTAAAGCAAAAATATTTTACTGTCTCCTGTCCAGTTGCCTCTTACCTTGGCTCAGCAGAGAACCAAATGCTAAAGTTTCAGCTGTTGCCCAGTCCAGCTTTTTTCCTTCCTCCATTTTTTGAATTCTTGACTAAGCAAATAAAGAAGAAAAAAATTACTATTTTGTCTTTTTCCATCTGTAGCTTTTTTGGTGGCACAGACTAATATTAGAAGCTAGGAAAGAAGCAACATACTATGGAGATAAATGCTATATTCCTGCAGCCAGCTTAGGCTGCATTAGAATACAGAGTTTTATTTCAGCACATCCTAAAGAAGGTTGCCTGAGGACCACAGAACCATAGGTGATCCATGTGTTCACCTCCCAGTCAACAAACTGTGAACTGATTAAGTAATCCTAGTCAGAAAATATTTAAATCTTAGCACAGCACAGAGTGTAGTCTTGACAGACTTCTGGTCTGTCTGGTTAGCAGTGATGAAAGATACCAGGTGTAAGTATTTCAGTCTCCAGAACTCTTCCCTGTTCTGGCCTGCAGAACTGCAGACAAATGATCAAACTGAGCTGTGGAGCTCTTGCCTTGGGCTGGGAAGACAAAAACATCAGTCTTTTGAAGTACTCAACTCACAGCCTCTCTCTGGCTGCCAAGCAGACACCTGCACACACTCATCATCCATCAAAGGGAAACATTCACAACCCCCAAACTGATCCAAACCAAACACCAACTTAGGAGCTATCAAACCCAGACTGTCAAACTAGGCCACAGGTTGTGTAGTGTTTATATATATAAGTAATAAAACACTCACTACTGGCTTTAGAAACTGTGTACACTATTGCCAGGTTCCTGAGTCATTCCTTTACAAAGCACTCATTCTAATTACCAACTATATAAATGTTAGTAACTTATCATAATAGTTTCTTTTTATTTGTAAGAATAATAAACTGTGTTTTCTATAAGCTTTTTCCTTCATTGCAATAAAATATTGTTGAAATAACAAACTAAAGTACATGGGGGGAAAAATCTTTCTTCAGAACTGGACAAAAAATGGCATAATCTCAGCCTTGGAAGAGAGTTTTTCCTAGAGAATACCATGCTGTATTCTGTAACTGGCAATTGTGTAACAGGTTTGAGCCATGGGATCAGAAGTATCATGATGCTCTACTCACCTGAGCATAGGTCTTCAGGAGATGGCTGTGCATCTGGAGCTCTTCAGGCACCTCCACAGACTTGGCCCCAATGAACTGCAGCAGAGGCACAGGCATGCCCGTGTCCCAGGTGGTGATTGAGGCAGAAGGCTCCACAAGGCCTTTCCAGTGAGCCTGCAGGTTGGTAGGGGGTGGGCTGTACGAAGTCATGTTGGCAAGGTGATCATTCAGCTTGGAGTAGCACATGGTCTTTATCTCAGCCACTTCAGCCTCGGTCATGAGCCCAGCAGCCGTGAGGTGTTCTGCGTATGTGTCCGGGATACTCTTACGGGACCTGCCAGGGAGGGAAATAAACCACATAGTTTTATTTGGTTTTTATTTATTTTTTCAAATCACATATTAAGCCTAAAACCAGTGTCACAGGAGAACAAGGAAATATCACCTTACTACAGTCAGGTACCACGGAAAACTCACATAAATGGTGTCCTGGTGCATTATATTTATTTGCATGAAGTTCAATATCCTGGCATTTTCAAAAAGATAATAGTTCTCTGAGAGATGTGTTTTATAGTCCTTTATTACAAAAGAAAAAGTGCTGCAGTTGGAAGTTGCAAGTAAAAACAAGTCAAAACCGCCTCTGTCCTACCATGCATATTTTCTTCAGAGAAATTCACAGTAAGATTTCTGCATTGGAGAGAATCAAGACAATCATTCCATAAACTCTTCACCTAAAATACCAGAATTCACTGGCAAGTGAATTTTTGTGTGTTTTTCTTTGGGGATAAGGATGGAATCTGTATACATTTAAATGCTGATAAAGATGACCAGGCAAAGACAAGACAAGCATCACACTGGCTTCCTGCCCATTCTCTCACAGCACGCTTGCTTCCCCTTGGCACACACAAGGCAACTTTGCCCTCCGATTACCAGTGGTCACAAATTTGAAATCCAAGAGCTACGTCCAAGATTGCTCTCCAAAAAGCACCAAGCCACACATTCAAGAGCCAGCAGTAATAATTGCTCATTAGCATCTTATTATCAGACTCACACTGTAGTCAAGGGCTGCTGGCAGTCCAGCTGCACCTTACATAAAGACCTGTGGATATGTCAAAGGATCTCACACAGACACTTCTGTTGCAGGAACAAGACTTGAGGTGGTACAGGCGATTTTGGTGGTGCAACCCTTACCTGATGATTTTGTACATGCTGGGGTTGGTGAAGAAGGGCTCATCAAGCTCATTGTGGCCCCACTGCCTGTAGCACAGCAAGTCCACAATGACGTCCCTGCGGAATTGGCGCTGGTACTCCACAGCCAGTCGTGTGGCACGGACAACTTCCTCAGGATCATCTCCGTTCACATGGATCACTGCACATCCAACGATTTTACCTGCCCAGGGATTCAAAACACAGCAGCAATCACACCCAACCCCTTCCAAAGAAAGAAGACACACACCTCCTCTGCTGAAACTACAGACAATGCATGGGAAGTAAGTATATTAAAAACAAATCAAAAAAATGTGTTCTTTGTGATGAGAGCTGGGGTAGGGAGAGGAGTCTTGCCTGAGAGAACGTGCAATTAGCCCAACCTGTTGTATTTGTCAGTTTGAGCACAACTTCTTTACTTTGTTCCCAGAGGAGTTTCTGAACACAGTTCCTGCATCATATTAATCTGGTAGTGTACAGGAACTGGGAGAGAACTACTTGATTGCTTCTCTTTCAAACAGAAATTGAGTTTTATTTCCTTCTTATCTTAAGCTGTCTTTACTATGAATTCATACAAGCCAAAAGCAACTTTCTCCCTTATTAGTAGGGAGTATCATTCTGTCCACTGCTCCTCCAGGCAGAAAAATCTCTACATTAAAGAGAACACTGTAAAATTTCAATATCTTAACACCCTCTCCTGTCTGACAATTTGGCTGCAAGCAACAGTGCTCCTTTTGTACTTTATCTGCCCAAATTCTGGAAACTAAGATACTTCAGCAATTCCTGGCTTATGCCAAGTTTTCCTCTCTAGCAAAATAATACTAAAGCTCAGCTACATAACAGCCCTTCCTCACGGACAGGTAAGAAGAAAGGAAAACTAAGGATGTAGGCAAAAATCAAATCCAAACAAAACCAATCCATAACACAAACCAGCCCAGGGAAAACAGTAATAACATATGCTATCTACCTTATCAGATTTAATGAATCTACTTGTTTGGTTTGATGAAACCATAAGACAAACATTTGATGTTAAATCATAAGCATACAAAAGTATATTTTTACTTACAGGAGACATATACAAGATAACTAACTACTATGACCAATGTCTCTGATCTTACTGGTAATACATCTGTTTATCACTAAGAAAGATTCAGTCCAAAACAAAGCTTCTAGTTCAGGCATAGAAAGGTCTTGAGTTTCATATTTAAATTAAAAGCTCAACAGGCTCACATGACAACAAACAAAACAGAAAAAATGGAGGAGTATCTGACATAAAAATCTTGCTCAGAAAACACACAGATTATTTTTATGAAGTTTAACAAGATATATTTAAAATAAATCCGTTATATACTCCATTGCATTACCTTTTTAAAAGCTGTCAATAATATGACAGAAACTGAGTTATAAAGACTTCACAGAAATCCTGCAATTATTTTATCACATCCTGTAAAAATGTGACAAGATTTTCCCTTGATATTTAGTCTTTCCATAAGGCAGATAGGGGAGGATATATTTTTAGCATCTGAATTGTTGCTAGTAGGAGAGTATAATAATAATAATAATTTTAATTCCTATTCTACCCTGAAACTGGAGTTACAACAATCTCTCCCTAGAGCTGACAGGCAGTTGCTATAAAAAGGCCATTGCACAGCTTACACTGCAGTTAAAAATCCTTCCTGACACAACAAGCAATCCTCCTTGTGATTCAACCCTACCTACCAATGTCACTGCAGTACAGAGATGACCTTCCTCGCTCTGGAGGAGTGGTATAGCCCAGCTGGTTATTAACAATCAAATGGATGCTCCCACCAACTCTGAAATGTGGTAGATTAGAGAGGGTCAGTGTTTCAGGAACAATCCCTTGCCCAGAGAAAGCAGCATCGCCATGAACCTACATCAGGGAAGAAGATGGAAAAGTCTCATTAGGAAACACTGGAGGAACAGCAAAATCAAAACCATAACTCATTAAGACCTCCTAAATTTGGTACATGGAACAGACACAGTTCCAGCTAGACTCACTTCTTAATCCCCCTCAGAATACTGCTTCCATGACTTGAGAGTTTATGCAGCCTTATCACTAACACAAGGTCATAGCAGCCACCATATGTACCTGAATGCCTGCTGTAATCCCTACCTGGAACTGACCTCTAATCTCATAAAACTGACCCACCAGGTGACTGCAAGCTTCCTGGCTATGGCAAAGGTGCAGCAGTCAGAGGCAGCCACTGACCCCTGAACAAAGGGAGCCACTCAGCACAGCATTCACTACACCTTGGCTGAAGTTGAATGCTGGTGAGCTGGGACTTATGCCCATTTCCACCTTACCAAACAGATAAGAACAGAAAAACAAGTGGAAAATGAACTGAATGGGTTCACCATCATATTTTCTGGAAAAATCCCTTCACCAGGATTTCTCTCCTGGGAAGCTGAGAAGCCTCAGAGAAAAAGGAAAACAGTATTATCTCATTTGCTTCTCCTGTGTTTTGCTGCTTTGGAATGTGGTTGGAGATTGTTTATCCAACATGTGAATTGTTTTGACTTAACGACCAACCCTGGTCAGGCTGTGTTGGGACTCAGGAAGGAGTCACACATTTTTCATTATTATCTTTTAGCCTTCTGTCTGAAACCTTTCTGTATTCTTTAGTATAGCATAGTATAGCATTCTTTAATATAATAGAGATTATAAAATAACAAATTAGCCTTCTAAGAACATGGAGTCAGATTCATCACTTCCTCCCAGTGACCGGGGACTCAGAAAATACCACAAATGGAAGCACTCCAAACCAAAAACTTTCAAAAGGAAATAAAACCTAAATTCTAAGTTACATTTCTAAATAGCAATAGCAAATAAATGCTGCAAATAAAAAAATAGTTTGGAAAGGGAAGGGAGAATACTGTGATAGCCAAGCCAAGTTTCCAACAAAGGCTACAGGTACTGGAGTGAGTATCATCTAACATTTCCATGTTTTGAAATTGGAGACAGTTCTCCTTTGATGAATATGACGACAGTTTCCTCAGAATGCAGACTCAGTCATTTGCAGATTAAAGTCACTATGCAGACTGATGTACTTCCTTATTGAAACCAGATGACAGTTCTGCTTTCTAGCTATGGAATAGTGGTTTCAAGCCTTAAGAGACTTCTGCAAGTACACCAAGATAACAGAGGTGCAATCAACCAGTTATCTGGCAGCACTGGGTTTTTTATACCATTCCAATACAGATTTTTAAGAGGTATAACAGTAAAACAAAGGTAACTACTGTAAGAGAGACAAGCCAGCATCCCCACTCTATCCCTTATCATGATACACTTGCTCCTGAAGTGTTGGGTTTTCACCTTTCCCTCCTGGTTTCTTCTGCTGCCTAAGAAGGCTACACATCTCAGTGATAGCATTTGAGTGAAGACCCTAAAACATCTGAGAAAACTTTATGGCCTTTAGCGCATCCCAAAGAATTAAAGCCTGAAGACACTGCGACTATCCAATTACACAGGACTGTTCATATGCATCTCAAACCCCAGAGGATTCAATTCCTGTGATGCAGGTAGGATTTTATTCATTCCACCAAAACAATGGAAACAGTTTGTGCTAGGACACATTTTTCTGTGAGCTGAATTAGCAAAAAGCTAAAAGAAGACCTTCAGACCCTGGACAATGAAGCTCACCACTGACAATGGCACCTTAACTGATCTTTAGTCATTCTCCCCTCAAGCTCTGGTACTGAGGATTGTGGAAGAAGAGAAAAAATGCCAGTATAAACCTCAATTCAGAGTTCAGAGTGTCTACACGTACATTTCTCAAGAGAAAGCACTGTAAAACAGAAAGGTCAAAGTCAAACTCCCAAACCAAGATTCTGAAATGCAAGGGTGCCTGCTTTCATCTCTTCCTTCTCAATTAGCTGAATGAAAGCAGTTAACAATTGGAACTAAAAATTTGCCTGGTTTCAATCTCACTTATGTACCTCTTAAAGACACTATCACAAGTAATGATGATACATTTTCTTCCTTTTAGGAATACTTTGAATCAGTTGACTAACATGGAGGTTAGCACAGAATCAAATGTATGTCTTCTCTGCTATTCAATCCTCCCTATCACTTACCCCCACAAATCCTAAGTGAAATTTTTCTTGGATAGGGAGGGTCCATTTATCCTGAAGAATTGTTGTTTAAAGAGTCATAGGACTTTCATTACTATATGAAGATCTACCATTATGAGAAAGAAACAAAGTACCTTCTCAAACTGAGAAATACCTGCACTGAAAGATGGAGACATCTTTTTGCGGCACATTGGGAAGCAAAAGTTTGCTACACTTGCAAGCTCTAAATACTTTTTTAAAATGAAAAAACTAAGAACCCGGATTTATATGCCCAGAATATTTTGTATTCTCATCTCTGCTTTTTCACAATATCCCACCCTTCCAGAAGAAAGCAAAACATTTTTTTAAACTGAAATACGTTTTCACTCCTACATGTAACCTCCTCACGTTCGTTATACTTTACAGAACATTTCTGCCCAACTTGTTTTTAACCCTGGCTTTAAAATGTTAAGAGTTCAGTTCACTTGTTTTTCCAAGTTGAAGGCAATGCAAGAGAAGAAAATTTATCAAGGAACTATTTAGGACTGCTTCTACCGCTATACAAGTCAGTTCAAGGAGTAAAAAGTAATTCCAGCAGTGTCTTCAACAGTACCATGGCAAAATTCTAAATCCTCCTGAACATTTTGCAGCCTTGTTGACAGCTCTTCTCCAAACCCATTAATTTGAAAGAAAGCTTCCAGTGGCAGTTTAAATGCAAAAGTGAGGAAAGGCACACATGGCTCTCAATACAGAATATTATTAAAATAAAGGGAGGTATCAGAATCAGTACTCAGAAATCTTAGAAGTGGAATTATTTAAACGCCAGCATCATCACAAATGCCACCTGGAGATCTTCCCAGCACCCCTCTTTCTCCATAAAGAAGATCCCAGCTCTTGACAACATACACGAATTCAGTTTTGTTTCATATTTCTATGTACACTCCTGTTCACATTCCAGTCCAGCAAGTCTTACAAATATAAATTACAATATGTGAGCAAAAATACCTGCAGGCAAATAACTTTGTCCCCAGGCTGTGCAGAACTCTCTGGGGAGTAATCACCATCGAGCAGAGTCTGCTGCCTGGCTCGTGTCTTGCCCACAGCCACTGGGTTGATGGCTTCTAAGTGTGAGGGGTTGGGGAGCAAGGTGACATGCACAGGTCTGTGGGAGCCAAAGTCCAGATCTACAGAGGATGTCAGGTGGGAGAGAACGTCCCCAATGGCTGCTGAATTCTCTGGAAACTCACTCAAACCACGCATCTTGCGAAACATCAGCTGCAGGGAAACAGATCTGGTTAAAATCCTTTTCTGACGCACTGACAGGTTGAAAGAAAAACTGTCTCCTACTCCTGAAATTGCAAGGATGCTTCTAAGCAGCAGCAGCACATAAAACCCTTCATTAGAGTTCTAAACTCCTTCATTAGAGTTCTTTTAACAGTCTCCTGCAGACAGTTCACTGAAGTGTTGATAGGAAGGGAAAACACTCTCACACAGGTAACATTTATTGCTCTAGCACTTACAACATGGCAAATTTTAGGGGTTTATTTTACTGCAAATAAACCAGGCAACTGCCTGTGAGATTATAAATCTCTTAGTGTCTTAGGTTGAAAGTTGTAGCTGGGGGTGTGTATTCTATTGCCACCTGTTAGGTAGAGGTAGGGCAGTTATCTTCTGTTCATTGGGCAGTTTTCTTATCTCTTCCACAACCAATCCTCCCTCTGGGAGATATCTTCTATTAATGGGCTATCGAGTGTCCCTGCATGGCTGAATAAATGACATCATCCCAGTGGGAGATGCTCCACCCAGGGGGAGGAGCCAAGAGTTCCTACCTGGATACAATCTGGGATTTGGAACAACACAGGCAGCCTTTTCCCACTGGATTCCCAGAAGAGCAGGTTTCTTTTACACTGGATTCCCAGAGAAAGACCAGGCCCACCTACACCACCACAGGACCTTCAGAGGAAAACTCCACCCTTGTCCAGGATCCCTGCTCCAACAGAACCACACCTGTCACTGCAGGAGGGCTGAGCCACCATTGAATGGGACTGTGCCACCACCCTGACCCACAGGCTGCCAGGTCCTGTTCTGACTCTCTCAGTGTTGTTTTGTATTACTACATTTTTATTTTTAATTTTTCTAATAAAAGAACTGCTATTCCTACTCCCATATCTTTGCCTGAGAGTCCCTTAATTTCAAAATTATAATAATTCACAGGGAGAGGGTTTACATTTTCCATTTCAAGAGAGGCTGTGGCTTTCCTTAGCAGACAGCTGTGTTTTCAAACCAAGGCACCCACCTCAGGAGGAAGCTGCAGTAAGCCTGCAAGCAGGTTAAGCCTCCCTCGATGAGGCATTCCAATGATGATGTCTGTGACCCCGCTGTACGCACACATCTTGAACAGCTCGTGGAAGAAGCCCATCATGCTCTCTGCCCCTTCACCACCATATCGCTTCACTGTGGCAAACTTGGTGGCCAAGAAGTGATCAAACTCCTGGGAAAAACAGGACAACTTCAGGATTAGGCTAATTGAAGAAGTAGCCTTTTGTTCATTAAATTGAAATATGATTTATGTTTATACTCTTGAGGCATATAAATCTAAACATACCCCTGGAAAGTCTCAGCTCACTCTCCACCCACACAGTCTGAGACCAGAAGCTATGATGACTACAAAAAAATCAGCTCCAAGCAAAAAAATGTTGCATTAAGGACCAAACTTTCTCTGTCTCACATGGAAGGTGCTTCAAGAATTCTAAGACCAGATCAATTTACGCATTCCTTGGTAGTTTACCTGTTTTAGGTGGAAATTGAGGAATGGTGTTCTTTTACAGTATAAACCATAATGATCTTGAGATACAAAGTGCTAGCAAAGCAGTGGTTTATTTTGATTTACATTAGGCACAGTCCTTATTACATGGGTAGAATGCTTGGGAGAAGAAAAAGAAATTAATCTGTATTTACTTCATTTTCTTCTCACTTCACTCCATTCACCTCCTAAAAAACTCAAATAAGTGACCAAGTTCTGGAAGCAATGGAAATTTCTTTAGTTTTTGCAAGTGAAGACAGAAACTAAATGAAGTTTGTAACTGAGAAGGGAAGACTAAGCCACACCCAAAGATCTGAGCCAACTGCTAGCTGAGCAATATTTAGTTCTAAGGAATAATGTGTACAAAACTGGTCACATATAAAAGCAGGGGTTTTTTTGTCAGGGTTAAATTATATACTCTTAGTAGAGTTCTGGTCATACTGAAATTAAAGTAGAGCACATCAGGGTCCCAATATCACCCTCCTGTGTCACCATCAAATTCTTCTAACTGCCAAAGAGGCTACAAAAAATACAAAGTGGGCCATATACTTCCGTTCAGTCATTGGTAAATATTACATTTAACAGTCCTTCCACTTGGAAAACTGGAAACAGGGACACTTTCACAGATCCTGCTCTTCTACCTTTCCAACCTTCACAGATCCTGCTCTTCTACCTTTCAATCATTCTGGATAACATGGGAAGAAAAGGGGAAAAAATTAAAACTTTTCACAGTACAGAAGTATTGGAGTAAATTTTCTCTATACATTTTAAAAGTGCATAAATATTTCACTTCCTTATAGAAGGCACTGAACAAAGGTTCTTTGGGAAAAGCATCATGTCTGCCAGTGCTATATGATAGCACCTCAGTCCAACTCTGATTTGTTCCAAAACCCTGAGGGACAGCATACTTTAAGGACAGTAAAACAGATCAGCATGAGGGTGAGAGGAAAACACGGAACAGCTAAGCCAGAGCACAAGATCTCACAGAGCTCTGCTCAACCTTGTGGTCCTATCAATAATATCTAATATGAGCTGTGAGATCATTAATCTAAGAGTATCTCACTTTTGAAGACTGATTATTCATGGGTTTACAGCATCATTATTTCAGTAATGGCTGGTAAGTTAATTCAGCAACAAACTCCAATGAGATTCCTGCATTGCACTGCTTCAGGCAAAGCCTTGTACTGCTTCCTCCTGCACACTGTCAAAGCCTTTCAGGACAGTGATTGTTCTTTTTCTGCATGAACAATGTCCAGAATAGTAAAGGATCCATGACAGACTCCATGACTACTACAATCCAGTAACAGGGAACAAAGTACCTGGGACTCCAGCATCAGTTTGCACAAGTGCTTTTTCTCTTCAGGTGTAAATGCTTCTTGCTTTAGCTCTTCAAACCTTTTAGCAAACCATTCTCTCTCCTCCAAAGTTGGAAGCTGGCTTGTTTCTATAGAAATATGCCCGCAGTATATATGGTCAAGATAAGCCATCACATCCTCTACAGAAGCCTCCTCTTTTCCCATGTTTATAAGTCCTGGTGGGAAATAAATGTTATTAGTCACTTTGGGGGAGGAAGGGAAGCACTAAGGCCTCTTTTGGAAAAAATAAAGCAATAACAGAAAACCCCTTCCTTTGTTTAAGGCTGCAGCAAGGCTCTAAAAGAGACAAGAAAAGACAATTCTTGACTTCTGTCCCTGTATTTTCAAACCTTCACTGCAGCATTAAGTATTGTGGTAAATCATAGAATGTTACAGTAACACAAGAAATTAATGTTTAACCCCAGTAGCTGTAAGAACAAGCACAAATTTTCATGCTTTCCAAAGATGCCAGGAGGCAGCCTCTCACTGCACTATGATTTCTGCAACAGACATATGGATGCTGAAGTTGACAATTTTCTGACTCTTCCACAGAGGCCACAGCCCCTCAATAAATCACCCATGAACAGAATTTGCTGTGATGAGGCTGTGGACTCACCTGTAGTAACGAGAGGACCCTGAAGAACTTCAGCCAGCTCTTGGATTTCAGGTACCATGTTCATAACAGCTCGGCCAGCAAACAGTGGGTTTATTTTGGCTGCTTTGTGGCCATGTTCAGCATAGGCAGTTATTAAACGAGCAAGAGCATGGTCAACTAAAACCAAAAAGAAAGCAGAACAGCATCACACACATGCTCAGATTAAATCCACTTACAGCATCAACACAGGAATGTTTTGTCTGCTGGAAACCAGCAAAGTTCTGGCTGGAAAAGGCTTTTCTATGCAGTTATTTCTACCTTATTACCCCACAACAGCTCCCATCAGCAAACTGCTAAATCTGCTCCCCAAAGCAATTTTCAAGCAAGTAAACTCTAGATTTCCCCCACAGTTCCCCTCATAGATTAGGCTCCTGTAAACATATGCAAAGCTACTTCATTTTGCTTTGAATCTCTCCACAACAGTAGTGAACCAAAACCACTACAAACAGGCAAGTCCAAGTCAAGATCAGCACATTATCAGAGTATAGTCTTATTTCCTAAGCCAACTCAATCCTATCACTTATGCTTCCTTGTTCCTTACTGGAATGACAGGAGGATTGGGTCTTAACAGTAATTCAGGTCCCATGACTTCAAAAAAAACAAAGTCTGTCTGCAGTAGCCAAGAGCATGTGCTGAGCCAAATGTGGTAAAAATTATCGACATGGGCAGAATTTGACCAGCTGAGAGGTCACACATGTTACTGTCACTGGGCACAGCCAGAGACCAGGCTGATGAACTGCAAACAATAAAACACACTGCAAGCACAACCTGCTACAAATTTACGACATGAACCTGCTTATAAAGTGTGGAGGGGTTTTTCATCCTGGTAAAAACGCAGCACTGAGAGCAGTCAGGTCTGAAGGCTTTTGTTTTCCAAAACAATGCAATTCTCAGACCATAGCACAAGGTTTCTTCTCTGACACTTGTCAGCCCATTCAAAACAGCCCCTTTTGTCTACTGGGTTCTACAACAGAGGGACAGAACCCAGACATAAGGCTAACAGTGCCCACAATGCTCTCAGCAAGGAGGCCGTTTAAACACAATTTTTAAAGTGCTACATAAAAATATGTTAATCATTAACAGGGAGGCTACTTTGTGACGGGCCTCAGTGTCCAGGAGCTACAAAGTGGTTTCACTCCTGCTCCTGGGCAAAGGGTTTAATTCCTACCAGTCGCCAGAGTAAAGCTAATGCAAGGACCACGCTCCTACCTAGAAGAGTTTTCTGCTTGAAATCACTTTTCTGCACTGTAAAACGGAGCTAAAAAGCAACACAGGATTGCTACAGGAGAGAGTTACCTGCAGTTAATAATAGAATCCTAGAAAGTTAAGGGGTTGGAAGGGACCTTATAGACCATCCATCCCAATCCCCCTGCCGTGGGCAGGGACATCTCCCACTAAACCACGCTCCTCAAAGTTTTATCCCATCTGGCTTTGAACACTGTCAGGGCTGGGACATCCACAACCTCCCTGGACAACCTGTTCAGTGTCTCATCACTCTCAGTTCAGGTAGTTCAAGCCCCACGACACAAAAGTTAAATGACAGGCGCGTAGCAGAATTACTTCTACGAGCAGCAGAACTGTCCGAGAGCCCATCGCTGAGCGAACTTCAGCAGTCGGTGCTCCCACAGCCGCTTCAGCCCGTGGAGCGGAGCCAGGCACCCCAGGCTCGCAGAAGGCACAGCCAAGAGCTCCCGGAGCGGTTCTGCTCCGCGCTCTGCCCCGCCGGGAGCAGCGCACGCCGCGCCTCAGAGCGCCCGGGCCCCGCTCCGGGCAGCCCCCGCCGCCCTCCCTCTGCCCGCCCGGCCCCGGCCGTGTCCGACCTGCTCTGCCGGCGCCGCGCTGCTCCTCCGCCCGCCCTCCCGCCGCCTTCCGCGGTTTGTAGCCGTAGACGCCGCGCTCGGTGCGGTACCAGCGCCTGGGGCCGGCCCGGCAGAGCGCGCAGCGCACGGCCCGAGCCCCCGCCGCGGCCGCCATGGCCATGGCCGCGCTGCCCCCGCCACCGCCCCCGGACCCGCCCCGAGCCCCGGGGGTGGCGCCCGCAGCGGGGCCCTCAGGGGCTCCTGCGGTGCCGGACGGAGCGAGGGAGCGCGCGATGTTCTGGGCTCCACAGAGGGAATCTGGAGTGATGTGCCCAGCTCTGGGCTCCTCAGCACAAGGGGGACAAGGAGCCGCTGCAGAGGGGCCAGCGGAGCCGCAGGGATGAGGAGGCCTCTGGAGCATCTCCTGTGAGGAGAGACTGCGGGAGCTGCGCCTGGCCAGTCTGGAGAAGACTGGGAGGAGATTTCATGAATGCAATAAATGTCTCAAAGGTGGGTGCCAAGAAGTTGGTGCCAGACTCTTTGCAGTAGTGCCCAGCAACAGGATTAGGAGCAATGGCCATAAAATAAAACCCAAAAAGTTCCACCGTGTTATGAATAAGAAGCTTGACTTGGCCAATATTCAAGCAGCAATCAATTAATTAATATGGTAAAGTATGAGCAATACAGCGCTACAGGTACAGTGGGAGAAGTTTTCCCTCCAACTGCACACCGATAGTTGAGGCTTACAGGTATTTATAGGAGTACTCATAAGCTTTTTCAGCAGTTTCTATTCCAATTTTTACTCATCAGCAGTTTCTATTCCCAATTTTTATGTTACAATTCTATACACTATTGTGATTTAGTTTTTCACAGGATGTATCCCAGAAAGGAGTATCCCCAGATGGTGGTGGTCCAGTTTCTGAAAGAAGAAAGACAAATCCCATCTGGTGTAGTCCAGCTCCCCAGATGTGGGTCCACCTTTTAACTGCAAGGATTAAAAATCTCATAACAGTGATGTCCAACTTCCCTTGATCAAAACTATAAATCCTTGAGTTGGTGTTCATCTTGAGTTGATGTTCATCTTCCTTTCTCAAGCTGCTTTTCTCTGTTTTGTTAAGGCGTGAGATAAGCATGTTTCCTTCATATATATTCCAAAGCTATAGTCTCAAGGATAAAAGCAATATTCTAAAATGATACTTCAAAAGGTTATTATTGCAAAATAATAATCTTTAAGGCTTAACTACAAGCAAAGAGCAACAATTCAAATGCTCCTAAATCAACTAAGGTTAATTGCGAACAAAAGATAGGTTCCAAGGCCTTCTTCCATGTTTTACTTTCCTCAGTTGTTATTAGAATTCGTCTTTATAACTGTCCTGTGGTCAGTTTCCACACATATCACAATCACAAATACACACATTGCTTGTATGTACCTGACACGAAACACAGCTTTGTATTTCACAGCCACAACATGAGGAAGAATTTTTTGTTGAGGGTGTCAGAGCACTGGGACAGGCTGCTCAGGGATGTTGTGGAGTCTCCCTCTGTGGAGACACTCACAACTCACCTGGATGTGTTCCTGCATCACCTGCTCCAGGTGACCCTGCCTTGGCAGGGGGTTGGATTGGATGATCTCCAGAGGTTCCTTCCAACTCTACACTGGTGAGACCCCACCTGCAGTGCTGCATCCAGCTCTGGGGTCCTCAGCACAGGAGGGACATGGCCCTGATGGAGCTAACCCAGAGGAGGCCACCAAGATGATTAGAGGTGGAGCCCCCTTCCTGTGAGGAAAGGCTGAGGGAATTGGGATTGTTCAGCCTGCAGAAGAGAAGGCTTCCTGGTGACTTATTTGTACCCTTTTACTACCTGGAGTCTGCAAAAAAAGATGGAGATGGATTTTTTAAAAGAGCATGCAGTGACAGGACAAGGAGGAATGGCTTCAAAGCAAGAGAGTGTAGGTTTATATTAGGTATTAGGAGGACATTCTTTGCTGTGAGCATGGTAAGGTACCAGAACAAGTTGTGCAGGGAAGTTGTGGATGTCCCACCTGTGGATGTGTCCAAGGGCAGGTTGGATGGAGCTCTGATCAGCCTGGAATAGTGGAAGGTGTCCCTGCCTGTGGCAGGGGTTGCACCAGATGATCTTTAAATGTCCCTTCCAATCTCAACCTTTCTGTGATTCTGCAAACTTTTTGTGAATGCAGGTCTCAGGTACTGGCAATTCCCTGCCCGTAGGCTTGGTTGTGCTCCTGTAGCCTTCATAATGAGGAAATCAAAGAGCATTTTTTGTCCAAATCAAATCATGGTGTTTGCCTTTGGAACAGGTGGAACTGGATTTCAGAACTGAATC
Source organism: Calcarius lapponicus (assembly GCA_039654755.1). NCBI lineage: Eukaryota > Metazoa > Chordata > Aves > Passeriformes > Fringillidae > Calcarius > Calcarius lapponicus. The sequence continues at coordinate 13,066,911 of CM077463.1, forward strand.
CGTTCCAGTTGGTCTGGGATTTTATGATATTCACAGTTCTTGCAGAAGGGCCACTTGTGTTCCTTGAGGCCTGTATGGTTGGGTTTATGCATATTTATAAAACCCAATGTGGGAGAAAAATATAAAAATAAATGACCTTTAATGCTTTAAGGAGGGCAAAAGGATACAGTGACAGAAGGACAGTGGACATGAGGTCCATACAGTGAAGTGTAGTAGAAATGTGGCTGTGAATATTCATCTTTTTTTCAATTAGAATGAAGGAACCTTAAAAATAATGTTGCGAGATTATGTGATTTTTTGAAGCTGACAGTGGAGAGGGAGAAAATATTGATGTAGTTAAACATTTCCATTCTGTGCTTGGGGAAAAAGACAAATGTTGCAGGCAGATTGCAGGATGATGAAATACTTTTCCACAGTTCTTAAACAAATACCAGTCAAACAGCAGATATCACTGTGGTTTTGCTTTGAATCATATAGGCAGTTAGTTGAATATTTCCCAATTAACATTGATAGGAATAGGTTTGAACATTAAAAATTTTCCAGTTTCTCCAATGAGATGTTTCTGACACACAATGTGGATCTCAGAGAACTAACTGAATATTTGTATATATAAGTTCACTTAATAGAAGTTTAATAAAGTCTAAGCAGGTGTTTTTGAAATATATATCTCATCAAGTCAGCTTGTTAGGGTTTTTATATGAATCAAAATCCAGTTAATAAAGATTTAAAGTGCTTTACAGATTTGCCAACATAATCATCTTGTGTAGGACATGATTACACGTGACAAAAGCATTGCTGTAGCTTTATCTAGGTCAAGGAAAGGTTTTGTTGACTTTGATTCATGTCTAAATGTGAGAAGGTGATACCTGTGCCAGCAGAAACACCACTGCTGAGGGTGTGGGCAAAGTGACTCTCCCAGCCTGGCTCTTCTTGCACAAAGCCTGTCCTAGAGAAGGCTCCTGTGAGAGGTTCATTTGGTACTACATGATGCTCTCACTAAAAATACTAGAAATGCCCAAAATCAAGGCTGTACATACTAAATAGAAAGTGTCTGACTACCTGGCAGCATAGAAAATCAGCAGCGCTGGGAATATTTCTAAAGGAATTATCCCCCTTGCCACTTCAGTAGTTAGATCAACCCAAAAAAGCTGCCCACACCTTGAGAGCTGATGAAGTTTGTCAGCTGGAGGTAAATGGTGAGGAGAGGTTACTTTGAATCTGAGAGTCAAGGTGGAGATAAGCAAACACAACTTATTTTAACAGGATGAGGTGAAAGCTTGCACATATTCAGAGAGAATGTGCACTAAAATGTAGCTCCTTTCCAGGAAACAGTGGCTATAAATAATCTCCAAAAATCATGAGAAAAAAGAAGGTGGGTCTGGAAGGATTATGTGAATATCCACTCACTCAGAAAATAAGATACTTTCTTGGATTTGGCTGCAAGGAAATATAGAGGACACCTACAGATTCTACATAAGGCCAGTATTTGGCACAATTTGAATACTGTGTGCAAGTTTGGTGCCAATAATTGAGGAAACATATAAAAAATTGGGAAGATGAGCTTCAGGAATTAAAAAAAAAGACATGCATTATGTCTAAGATTCAGGAAACATCTACCTGGTTTTGGTTTTGGTAAATCAGTACAAAAGCTTGATCAGTATGTGCACAAATGAAACAGGTACTTTAGAAGGAAAAGTTTTCTGAGGTTTGCTTGCATGGCCTTTACAAGAGAGAGCTCCAACATAATTGTAGATGTGGGAGTGTGGTATAAACACAAAAGGAGATTTTGCTTTCCTTTCAAAACTGTAGAGATTGTGCTTTTTATTCATGTTGGAAAGGGCAGCAACATTGTGCTTCAGAAAAAAATAAACCAACATCTCTTGATGTAATGCCAGTGCCACTGATACTTAACCCAAGTATAACCCAATTCCCCCTAAAAAGAGAAATCCAAAGGCATCCCCTGACAGGCCAAAGGATTGCTGCCTTTGGAAAATAAAGTGCCAAGACTAACATGGATTTTCTGTCTCCCTTTTTACTATGTTCTGCCATGGATCTTCTGCACTGTACTGATTCCGTTGAATCAACTTGGTAGTTTAAGGTATTTTGGCAAGCAAATGAGATCTTTGTGAGCAGGGACATGTGCATGATCTGTGCCAATACCAAGCACGACTCCATCCTTTCAAACTTGTCCAGAAAGAGATTTTTAGATATGTCTGCAAAATGAGTAGTGAAGTTAAACAGCAGGGAGGAGAGCTCTTCCCTGGAAAAAAAAAACCAAAACAACCTGTCTAGTCCTGTACCAGCTGGCAGAACACACCTAAAGCTCTCCATCAGTAAACAGAGTCTTCTGTTGGGGCTGACTCTTGCCTCTGAGTAAAAAGCAACTTTAACAGTTGAATAACCTCATTATGTACACCCAGGCCTGTGCCTGCTGTCAAAGTCCAATATTGCTGAAGGCTTGTGCTAAGCCCAGAGGGGTGTAAAGGCTTTCCCAACCTAAAAGCTTCTGTCAGAACTTGGATTCAAAATGTAAAATAAACACCAGATTCTCACTCTGCAGCTCTGGGCTGTGCCAGCTTTTTCCAGCTTAGGCAGCTTTAGAGTTGCCCAAGAGGTGATGCTGTGCCCAGAACTGCAGGCAGAGAGCCTTTCCAACAAATCTGGGAGTTGCACTAAATTCACCACTGTAAAATATCCTCATGTCCAGGTGGGGACAGTGACTGGACTAGAGGGCAGAGAGACCAAATTTAGACTAGAAAAGACACCCAATGACAGAATCACAGAATGGGTGTGTGGTGGTGTTCACAGGGGTCCCAGGAGCAGGGAAGAGATGAGAATGTTGACTCCATGTTTCAGAAGGCTGGTTTATTATTTTATGATATATATTATTATATATGATATTAAAACTATACTAAAATTATAGAGAAACGATTCATCAGAAGGCTTGAAAGGAAAGGCAGGAATGGGATGATAACAAAAACTCGTGAATCTCCAGCCAGTCTGAGCCAGCTGGGCTGTGATTGGCCATTAATTAGAAACAACCACATGAGACCAATCACAGATCCACCTGTTGCATCCCACAGCAGCAGATAACCATTGTTTACATTTTGTTCCTGAGGCCTCTCAGCTTCTCAGGAGAAAAAAAATCCTAAGGAAAGGATTTTTCATAAAATGTGTCTGTGACATGGGTGAGTTTGGAAAGGACCTCTGGAGATCATCCAGTCCAATCCTCCTGCCAAGGCAGGGTCACCTGGAGCAGGCAACACAGGAACACATCCAGGGTGGTTCAGAGGGAGCCTCTTGAGAGCAGCCTGTCCCATTCCCACCCTCAATGTAAAGAAGTTCTTCCTCATTGGAGGTGAAATCACTTATGTTATCTTTTATGAGCATTTGGGGTAGTGTTTGCAGGGGTCCCAGGATGAGGGACAAGATGAGAATGTTGACTCCATGTTTCAGAAGGCTTGATTTATTATTTTATGATATACGTTATATTAAAACTATACTAAAAGAATAGAATAAAGGATCAGAAGGCTAGCTAAGAATAGAATAGGAATGATAACAAAGGCTTGTGACTGACCAAGACAGTCTGGACAGCTGGACTGTGATTGGCCATTAATTAGAAACAACCACAGGAGACCAATCAATCACAGATCCACCTGTTGCATCCCACAGCAGCAGATAACCATTGTTTACATTTTATTCCTGAGGCCTCTCAGCTTCTCAGGAGAAAAAATCCTAAGGAAAGGATCTTTCAGAAAATATCATGGCTACAAGTGTTGTTCTGTCACTTAGCACCACTGAGATGAGCCAGGCACCAGGCTCTTGGCACCTGCCTTGGAGACATTTATCGCATTCATGAAATGCCCTCTCAGTCTTCTCTTCTCCAGACTGGCCAGGCGCAGCTCCCGCAGTCTCTCCTCACAGGAGATGCTCCAGAGGCCTCCTCATCCCTGTGGCTCCGCTGGCCCCTCTGCAGCGGCTCCCTGTCCCCCTTGTGCTGAGGAGCCCAGAGCTGGGCACACTAATGGACGCCCGTGAAGCCACCCCTGAGGCAGCAATTTGGCGTTCGGACACTGTCACCCCAATGTTTTATCACGGTGACACCGGAGGGCCCCACCCGCCACATGACGGCTGCCGTGACGCCACGCCACTCCACAAGCCGACTCGTGCGCTGCCACCAAGGAAGCGACATCCAGAGGCTCTTTCCCCCTTCCCCGCCGCTGTGAGGGACGCGGCGCGAACCCTTTTCCTCTTCCCTTCCCGTTCCCGTTCCTCTTCCCCTTCCGCCTCCGCGCTCCCGGTAACCCGTCGGCCGGCAGGACCCCGCGCGGGGCTGCCCTCCGCGCTGCCTAACCCCCGCCCCTCGGGGAGCGCCGCTCCGCGCCGCCCGCAGCCGCAGCTCCGCCGCCCTGAAGCGGCGCCGCTCCTCCCTTCGCGCCCGGGCGTGGCGAGGCGGGCGCGGAGGGCTCGGTCGGGGCAGCGCCGTGGCTCAGGCAGCGCGGCGGCGGCCCGGTCGCCGTGAGGGGAGAAGCGCTCGGGGGCCTCGGAGGGGCGGAGGAGAAGGAGGCGGCGGCGGCGGCAGCGCCGGGAGGGCCCATGTCGGCACCGGGCACAGGTACCGCGGGCACCGACGGGACGGGACGGCGGTGCCGGGCCGTGTGTGGGGAAGGGGTCTCGGGGACGGGGGGAGGAGGGCACAAGGGCCTGGCGGGGGCACGGGGAGGGGGGTTCCGGAGGCGGAGGGGCCGCGGGGCTCGGAGTAGGGAAGGCTCGGGTGGCGGTGCCTGGGCGAGGGAGGCCGGGAGAGAAGCGGAAGCTGCTGGTGCCATCCGGGAAAGGGCCCGGGCTGCGGGAGAGCTGCGAGCGGGCTTTGGGGTGGTAGCCAAGGAGTCTTTTTGTACTTAGTGCCTTGTCTCTAGGCCTCTGTTTCACGGTGGGAAGCGCCTTCCTTCAAGTTTGGCAGCAAAACATTCTCCCCGAGAGGTATAGAATCGAAAGTAAAAGTGCCCGGCTGTTCGGCAGGCCGGCCAGAGGATGTGTCAGTGGCCTGAAGCTGTGGCAGGGGAGGTTTAGGTGGGATATCAGAAGATTCTTCACCCAGAGAGTGGCTGGGCACTGGAACAGGCTCCCCAGGGCAGTGGTCACAGCACCGAGCCTGTCAGAACTCCAGAAGTGTTTGGACAATGTGCTCAGGTGCATGGTGTGACTCTTGGGGATGTCCTGTGCAGTGACAGTAGTTGGACTTTGCTGATCCTTGTGGCTCCTTTCCAAGACAGGATATTCTGTGATTCTGTGAACCTTCCCTGCCACATGTGTGAGGGACTCCTCTCTCTCTGCAATACGTTTTTGGGTTTTTGGGTTTTTTTCTGTGTGCTGTCTCATTTTCCAAAACCTGTAAGTTTATTTTCTCCTCACTGACCTGGGTATTTTTCTTATATGCCTTCCCTTGCAATTGAGAGAACTTTAATTAAATTTCAGTTTTTAAAATTTGCAACCTTCTAGTGGTGTGATAAATAGTGGTGGAGGAGTTTGTTGCTCTTTTAGATTTTTCAGCCTGTCAGAGGTGGAACATCTTGCCTACATTCGGTATTTCCCATTTCTCTTTTGTAATAGAGCAGCTGCAGAAAGGACTGTTTATGAAATCCATTTAATTTCCAGTGAAAGATTTCATTGTGTTTAGTTTAATAGAGCTGTATTTCCTTCTCTCATACTTGTGGTTGCAAGGATAGGGATTCTGGATCATGTTACTACTCTTTGAGAGTAGACTGTTTTTATTGACTTGAGAGTATTGCTTTGAGGGCCAAGGTGTTGCTGTTTATTCATTTATTCTGAATTGTGAGTAGATTTGTGATCCTGAATACCTTATGTTACTCTCTGCTTTCCTCAAGAGTAAATAACATAGATGGTTTTTCTTAAATGTTACTTCTGTATTTTCAAAACTGTTTCTTAAGTCTCTGAGCTCAGAGTATCAGGAACCCAGTCCCATTCCTAAAAATTTGAAGATTATTGCTAAAAAAGTAGAAACTTAAGCACAATAAAAATTGAGTCATTTGTACAAATCGTACATTGTATAAATGAGTCACTGTATGTCAGATATTGAAAAATTAGAAAAATGGTTCCCTCTAAAAACATGTTGTCTGTAGGTGCTGAAAGTGAGAGGAAGGAGTGTTAAAGCATGTAAGTGTCACTATAGGAATGGGCTGCCAGGAGTCCAAAGGCACAGGGATGTTTGTCTTGTCTCTGTTTTCTCTGTCCTTCCTAATTTTCTGCTGTGAGTGCTGGTTTGTCCTGTCTGTTGGCTTATGGAGTTCACGTCATTATTATGTCTTTTCATCAGTGCGTTAATGTAAATGTGAGATATTAAATGGAATAAGTGTTTCCATGCCATCTTCAGCCTTGTTTCCTATGGAAATGACGCCCAGGTGAGCCAGCTGTCTGTTTCCATTCTCCCCTGCTTCCCACAACTTTTGGGAAAGTTTCTTGTGGGACAGTTGTGCTCTGCCTGCCAGGGGGGCTCTGTGGCGGCTGGAGCTCCGCCTGGCAGGAGCTCTGGATCAGCCGGGTGTAGCTGGAGGCAGCGGCAGCACCGCCTCCTGCTGCCCTCGGGCGTTTGGTGTCGGCACCGACGAGCTGGCAGAGCCATCGGAAAGGTTTGGGAGATAAGGAGCTGCACACGTGGTAGGTAGTGAGAAGTATTGCAGCATACCTGTTCTGGGATACAGAACAGAATCCTACTGTAAAACAAGAATTTTGGTGGTTTTTTTTTTTTTTTTTTTTTTTTTTTTTACTCCAGTGTTCACTGGGAAGAAGTGGACAATACTGCCTTGTGGTCAAAACCATAATGTGCTCAATTATGCTCCCTCCCTTTTCTTTTTATCCCATCTTCTCAGGTTTGCTTTTATACAAGGAAGCATCAGATACATCTTTGAAGCAGAATTCTGAGTTCCTGAATTTAGTAAGAGAATGAATGACCCTGTTGGTGAATGCCCCTGTTGTTGAAAGTTACTTGTGTAGCTGGATATTTTGTTCAGAGTATTGGAATTGTGACATGCTGTTCCAGCATTTCTTTAAACATAGGCAACCTCTTCCCTCTTTGGTTAAGTACAGATTATTTCATAATAATACTGTTTTAAGATCAGTGTTTCTGGAATTCAAATAGTTCTGAAATTTTATAGTTGTCGACATGCATTAGGGAGCCAAGTGTGCTACTGCTTCTTTAAGCAATGCTGATTTGACTTCCATAAGTCAGTGTCAGAGACATTTCCCTGCTGGTGCTGTTGCCAAGTCATGAATAGCTCCCTATTGCTAAGTTGTCCCTGCCCAGGTGTGAACACTGATACTGTAAATTTTTGCACACCATTTTTCTTCAGAAGCTCTGGATGAGCACCTTAAATACTGTAATACAGTTTCATCTGGGTGGGATAGACAGTATATAAATCTGTCGTTTTATTGTTTGGGAGATGACAGAGGGAATGTGCAATGCTTATTAAGAAACATCTTTATTGTGAAGATTTATTTATAAATAGATTTATTTATTTAGAAACATATTTCAAAATAGTTATCATTAATACTAGATGCACTCTACATTAGATTGGAATGCAGGTGTCTCATTACCCACTCTGAGTAGATGCAGGGAATTGGTAAATCTAGGATGTTTTCATAATCCAGAGTAAAATGTTAGAAAGGCTGAAGTAGGGGTGGCCATTGGGAATAAAACTGGTGTTACTAATAAAAACAAAGTGATGGCTCTTCAAAAGGCATCACATGCAGTGGTGTTCTATCAGTCCCACCTATGCATGCATTTAACTTGAAGCATGTAAGTATGTGAAAATTCTTTTTGGCGTTAAGAAATTAATTTAGCCTGAAGTAAAGCCTAGGTGGTTGTAATTGCCTCTTGTGGTCCTGCCTGGTCCACCTGACCCTGACATGAATCAGCAGAAGACCCTTGATTCCAGGCTGTGGTACCAGGAGTTAATGTAGTAAGGCTAAAGTTGGGTCTTCCCCGTCTGCTCAGGACTTACCACCCAGGTGTGGGTTCTCTGTTGCCAGCAAAGGCATTGACACACTGAAATAAGTCTGTTAGAAGATCACCAAGATCACAGGGAGGCTGGAGGACCTGATATCTGAAGAGAAACAGAGAGAACTGGGTTCTTGATCTGTAAGAAAAGTGGGGGAAATCTTATTACTGCCTTAAAACAACGTAATGGGAGAGCATAGTGAAGATGAAGCTGGCTTCTCCCCCAAGCTGTGCAGGGATAGGATGAAAAGAAATAAATACACTATGGGGCATGGCAATTTCCAGGCTGGTATCAGGAAAAGCTTTTTCTCTGTGTGCCCAGAGGGGACCATTGCTTCTCTATTCCTGCAGATACTAAAGCCTTAGCCAAGCCTCTGATCTGTTTGGATCTGCTTGGAGCAGAGGCCTGAAGTAGGTGCTTGTCTCAGTTTCCTCCTAATCAAAATTGTCCTGTGATTTTACCCTTTTGTGTTCAGTATGTGTTACGTTTTGTGTCCTTATCCAAATGAAACCAAAACTTGGAGGGCTGGAAACCCCAAAGAGGCTAAAGCTTCTACAAAAATCTTGGTTGAGTAGAAGGAGAGAGAAATTGTAGCCTTTGCTAAGTCTTGATAATTGCAGCCTTTGTGGTATTATTTCCGTTTGCTCTGCTGGCAGGGAGGTTTGTGCATCCAGCTTAGTCAGCACTGTGCTCTTCAGCTGCTGCTTGTGCTGAGTGCTGGGGATGCTGGGGACGTCTGGGGTGAGGAAAGAAGGAAGCAAAGTTGATGCCTTTTCACAGTGAGGATAATCCAGCACTGGGGCAGGTTGGCCAGAGGGGTTGTGCAGTTTCTTTCCTTGATACTCTTCAGGACTGGAACAGTCTTGTCTGAACTCATTACTGACCCTGCTTTGAGCAGGAGGATGAATTACTTAAGGTCCCATCTAACCTGCATTATCCTTATGATCCTAAGTAGTGGTAGTGGAAGGGGGAGTATTCTTGGGAGATGTGTAGGAAGGTCAGTGGGGTGCAGATGCATGCTGATATATCAAGCATGTACTTATTTTTAAGCTTGGAGTACTTTGTTTTCATCACTCTTGAGTTATTTTTCTTTCAGATGGACTTGTTTATGTTCAAGATCTTAAATTCCTTGTGTTGTAGAAACTTCAAGATGCATTTATTTCACAGTTTGTGCTGAAGACAGCTTTGCAGAAAAACATTCTTACAAAATGATTCATTTTTACTTGTCAGGTCCATTCCTTAGTTCAAGAAAACCTTTATTTTGATGAGTCACGCATTTGTGAGTTAAGTGAATATAGGTGGGCTGTGAAAAATGACTAAAATATCAACAGCAATTTAAAAGTACTTGTTTTCCTGTGGTTCTGCAGGTTTGCCTGGGTAACACAATGCCAGCTGAGCGCAAAAAGCCAGCAAATATGGAAGAAAAAGAATCTCAGTTAAATAATAAAGAAAAAGAATTTAGTGAAAGGCGACCAGTGAGCACCAGGGAGAAGCCAAAAGAAGATGTGAAGGTTGGTATGAAGAGAGAGACTTTAAAGGTTCCTGAAGATAAAAAGAAAAAAATGGAAGAGGATAAAAGAAAGAAGGAAGACAAGGAGCGGAAGAAAAAAGAGGAGGATAAAGTAAAGGCAGAAGAGGAGCAAAAGAAGAAAGAAGAAGAAGAAAAAAAGAAACTTGAAGAAGAGGAGAAAAAGAAACAAGAGGAGGAAGAAAAAAAGAAACAAGAAGAAGAAGCTGCTCAGCTGAAGTAAGTTATCTTTTAAAGGTTTAATTGGGCCAGATGCTGGAGTTCCGTTATCAGGATTGTGGTCAGAGTTATAAAAGATGAAGTGTTGGAGTTACTTTTAATAAGTTGCATGGAGTGTTACAAATTTTACATGCCTGTCTGATTGTGCTTTATGACTTCTAAGAGGTTTTGAGTTTTCACTTGTGACCTCTGTTACTTTGGTCTCTGTTATGGGGGCTTGATAGTGTTCTGCATGTGATGGCCATGGAGAGCACAATTGTGCTCGAGTAAATGTTGTGATTTAACCCCAGCTAGCATCAGCCCCACACAGCCCCTCCCTCCCCTCTGCAGGGTTGGGAAGAGAAACAGAAAAGTGAGAAATCTTGTGGGTTGACAAAAAGACAGTTCAGTGGGTAAAGCAGGAGCTGTGCAGGCAAGCAAACCAAAACAAGGAATTAATTCTCCACTTCCCCAGCAATCCCCAGGATAGCAGGGCTCCATCAAATGTTAACAGTGTCTTGGGAAGACAAACACATCACTCCTCACTCCTCTCATCCCTCTCCTTCCTTCTTCCCCCACATTTACATATTGGCCATGGTGTCATATGGACTGGGATATCCCTTGGGTCAGTTGGGGTCAGCTGTCCTGGCTGTGTCCCCTCCCAATTTCTTGTGCATCCCCAGATTCCTCCTTGGTAGGGTGGGGTGGGGTGTGGAGCAGAAAAGGCCTTGACCATGTGTAAGCCCATCCCAGCAGTAGTGAAAACACCCATGTCTTATCAGCACTGCTTCCAGCACAAATCCAAAGCACAGCCCCATACAGGATACTCTGAAAAAAAATTAATTCTGTCCCAGCCCAAAGCAGGACAATAAAGAAACACAGATGCATTTAACATTAAGTGTTATTGTCCAAAAGTTGGGAATACAGACTTAACAGGTCTACAGACCATACATAACAGGAGCAAATCTGATGTGAGAACTGACTTTTAATCAGTCACAGAAAACTCATACCTGGATGGCAAACTCAGAATGTAGCCTGGCAGTTTAATATGTGATATTACCAAGACCATGTTTCTTATTATGTTATCCAGCTGTAGTACAGTGTTGAAGGTGGCATCTTTTTAGGTCTGAAATATTTCCTTTTTAAGATTGAGGCAATGTCATAGCCAAATTCTAGCTGGCACAGGTATATTTTTCACCTATTCCAAACTTTCTGTGTAGTCTGGCAATAAAAGATTTTCCTTAAATGTGTTATACAGTAACGTTTGAAAGGCTGTTTTCTCTTCTGTGGGAACTTCATCAGTAGTAAATGAAGTTTTGTGTTTATATTTTCCAAGTCTGTTGGGATTAATATGTTCTGCATAGAAATATTTGAGAAATTTTGTTTTGTAACCCGTAGTACTTGCCCTTTGCAACACAAAAATTAAACAGTTTCTGCAGCAGATGTTTTAGCTTTCTAGGATTAGCTTAATAGATACTACAGAAGAGAGGAAAGTGAAATTGTGTTAGAACTCCTGAAGTTTTCCAACTGTGACCTTTTTTCCTTTGAACTGATACTCTGAGATGAAGGCTCCATAACAAAACTAATTTTTATGTTGCACAGGGAGAAGGAGGAAGCCCATCAGCTCCATCAGGAGGCTTGGGAGCGCCATCAGGCAAGAAAAGAGCTCCGCAGCAAAAACCAGAACGCACCCGAGAGTCGTCCCGAGGAAAACTTCTTCAGCAGACTGGACTCCAGTCTGAAGAAGAACACAGCTTTTGTTAAGAAGCTAAAAACCATTACAGAGCAACAAAGGGACTCCTTGTCCCATGACTTTAATAGCCTGAATTTAAGCAAATACATTGCAGAAGCAGTAGCTTCTATTGTGGAGGCCAAACTGAAAATATCAGACGTGAACTGCGCTGTGCACTTGTGTTCCCTCTTTCACCAGCGATACGCTGATTTTGCTCCTTCATTACTTCAGGCTTGGAAAAAACATTTTGAAGCGAGGAAAGAAGAGAAGACTCCCAACATTACCAAGTTAAGAACTGATTTGCGTTTCATTGCAGAATTGACAATAGTTGGGATTTTCACTGACAAGGAAGGTTTGTCTTTAATCTATGAGCAGCTTAAAAATATTATTAACGCTGATCGAGAATCCCACACTCACGTTTCTGTGGTTATCAGCTTTTGTCGGCACTGTGGAGATGACATTGCTGGTTTGGTACCAAGGAAGGTAAAAACTGTTGCAGAGAAGTTTAACTTGAGCTTTCCTCCTAGTGAGATAATTAGCCCAGAGAAACAACAACCCTTCCAGAATTTGTTGAAGGAATACTTTACATCTTTGACCAAACATCTGAAAAGGGACCACAGGGAGCTACAAAATATTGAAAGACAAAACAGGTGACAATTGAATGTTGCTTTTTACTTATGAATAAAATTTAGTTTATTTATGAAATGCCTAGGTTTGTTGCAGTATTTATGAACAAAGTCTGTTAGCAGTGTGTAGAAGATAAGTGTGTTCTGCAATGTTACTAAAAAAAAGTTCTAAATTTGTTCTGAATACTTAAAAAGCAGAGACAAAACAGACTCTTTGAATATCTTTTAAAGGAAAGGGAGGTTGACCTTTAGCTGTAATTCTCTTTCCTCTGTTTGGTGCTGTTTCCTTATCAGCATGAGAGCAATGTTGCTTTCCCAGCAGGTACTGTCCTTTTCCAGTTGGCACAATCTGATTTCTCCCTTTCCACCCACATGTATCAAACGAAGCATATGCCACAATTGCTTTGGCTTGTTTACTTTTTTTAGTGTACCAGGATGAAGGAAAAAATAGGTTAAGTTAAGAAGGTATCTGTTACACTCCGAGGTGGGCAAATATATATTGAATAAATGCATTCAAATGTTGGAGGGTATAGACAATTTAATGGAAGTCCTCCTAAATATTTATATGTAGTACTAATATTGCAGGGTATGAATATGCAGACTTTGAGATCTGAATAATTTTATTTCTGCTATGTTCACATTTTTTAATAACTGTTTGCTTTAAAGCATCGTGAATTCTCATTATTGGAGCCAGCCTAAACCCAAATGCTATTCTTAAAACAGTCATTCTTAATTTCTTCTGGAAACATTCCAGTCAGATAGAAATGAACACATTACTGTTTATAGACACATATTTCAGCTAAAAGGTTGGACATCCATCCAGAACCAAATGTATGTTTGGAATGCATTAAATTTTTATGTTTCCAAAGCAAGACTCCTTCGTGCTGATGGGTTTTGTGCTGCAGTCCTATCTGGTCTCAGCCAAGTGTTGAATTTCACAGGATCATAAACTGACTTTTGAGGTACTGTTATTTCTACAAGTACCTTAGTAATTCAAAGTACATTACTGACTAAGGTGTAATTTTTTCAAAATGATTGAGTATGAACCTTTATACTTTCACAGTTATCATTAGTTCTGGGCACATTGGTTCTGGCTGGTGTTTCAATAGGTGGGTGTTGCAAAGTCTGTATGATAGAAACTTTTTTCACGCTATTTTCTGAGGTATAAAATATGTTAAGAAAGCAAGAAGCAGAAAGAATCTAAACGATTTGGGAGAAGGAAATATACTTTAATATTTACTTGTACAGCTGCATAAAAATGACTGGACAGAGCCTGAGCAGCCTGGTCTGACCTCATCACTGAGCCTGCTTTGAGTAGATCAGACAAGGGCAGATGAGGGACCTGTGTGAGCACCTTGTCATTGAATTATCCCTCCCTGTCAACTTAGGTGCAAGGCTTTGTTTTGGGGAAGGAATGTGAAGAGCTATCATTTATCACTGGAATAAGAGAACTCTGTTATTGCTCTATCTGAACCTTAAGGTGTCTATTTTAACTCCTTAATAAGGAGGAAGAAGTTTTGTTAAATACGACATCAAAATCTTTCCTACCAGATTTTATTTGTTTACAACATCTGTAACAGATTTGTGGCATTTCCTTGCTAGGGAAGTGCAAGGCATGAGGAGGGCAAGACAGAAATTTGCCAAGGTAGAAGTGTATGAATATTACAGAAATCTTCCTGAAATGTGGATTTTGGGAAAGTGATTGTGCAGTTGATTCCTTACTTGCTTTTGGATATTTTTTTTATGAGTGGTAGTTTTTTTGGGGTGTTTTTGTTTGGTTAGGTTGGTTTAGTTTTTTTTTTTAAAAAAAAAACCCCAATAATCCTATTGGATAAAGCAATTCTCTGTGTATTGAAAATCTGATCCATTTTGCTGTAGTTTTTATTCAGTGTTACTCCACAATCAATGAAATGAATAAGGAGTGAACTGTTCCCTTTTGTGCATTAACTGTGTCACATGTTAAGGTTATGATATTTTGTCAGGTAAATAACTCATCAATTTATCTCTGTCAGGAGAATGACTGTGAAATAATTTAAGCTGTACAGTTTGGTTGAATTAATTGAAAATTACTATGCTAAATTAACAGTGCTTTAGTGCTGTGTTATCTGTGGAATCATTTAGGTAAAATTAAAGCAGACTCAAGTGTTGCTGGTTAAGTGGATGGTTAGGAGAAGTACCTTGAGTTATGCTTTGACTTTAATATAACAGAACCTGGTAGTTGTTTGGTTACACAGCTGAGGGCACAACAAAATTTGTCAGGCTGTGTCATTGGAAGGAAACACCTTGATTCCCATATTCTGAAGAGAATTTTCAAAAATAAGTGTTAGCTATGGAAGAAAGTTCTTTTGTCTGAATTAAGGATGTTTTTAAGATGTGCTGAACTTGCCTTGTGCTTTGAAGAGACATAAAGTGAGACAGTTACTATGTGCTGTACTTGTAATTGTATTCAGAGGTGAACCGTGCTTTTTAGTTTGCTTCATTTGCTTTAACTGCTGTGAATTTGTTAACACTTGTCTTTTTGAAACTGAAATACTGAAAATGAGAACTGAAAGTCTTGTACTATTGTTACAGCACTTTGCTTTTTTTGTTTCTTAATAATAGCAGAGAGCTTCAATGCTCGTGTTTATAAAGCTGCTGGTTTAAAATATGTATGCAATGGACAGCAGTCTCCATGGGAAAGCTGTGAATTGACACTTAATGTGTTTCCTGAATCCAGACTGAATTGCTGCACTTCACAAATACTCAGTGGTTCTTTAATTTGTTAATTTTTCTTTGCTGTACTTTGCAGGAGCAGGCAATACATGTTAAATAAGTGTGTTTTGTCAGAGAAATAGAACTTTTGCCAGCATTAATGCTTCTTGCTCTCTTGCCAGACACCTGTGTCCACTTCTGGTTCTGAGCAGGGATAAGGAATTTTGTTGCTCACCCTGTGAATGTGTACAAAAAGACTTTTGTTTTACAATTAATCTGGAACAAGAAGACTGATAGCCCTCAACTTCCATTGCCTTAACTATTTCAGAATTCTTATGCCACAAAATGCTTTGGCAAGACTGTGACTGTTTGCCTAGTGCATAATAAAAGCCTAATGGTAATGGAATCCTACAGTGATAATGTAATAATACAACCTGCTTTGGGAATTGTGGCATTTGCACCTTTTTTCAGATTTCTGATGCTTTCATCTCAGTGCAGGGTGCTTGGTCAGTGATGCCAGCACTTGTAAGCAGTGATTAAATTCCTTCAAGTGCAAGTTACTTTTGACAACTGACTTCAATGTAAAAAATGATTTGAAACAAGTACGAATAGTTTCCTAAAAGAAAATAAAGAGCACTTGAAGAAACAAATATAGCTGCTCATAATTTGGACTGATACCCTTGAAATAACTTGTTTTGTTGGAAAATCAGTGGGCTGCTTGCAAATTTTTTGACTCTCCTGGTGATAATAGTTCATGTAATCATTTAAGCAATGTGGAAATGGATTGTTACAGGTGCAAAGCAACTTTTATCTAGCTTATTGATAAAGTTGAATCTTTTATTTTACTATGTAAGTATTTTTAGGACTTTTACAGCCTAATTGTGGCAAAGAGTAAGTGGGCCTTTCTCTTTGACATGGAAGCTGGAGCTTCTGTGACTCTACTGTCCTCAGTAGGAGTGAAGTTGGAAATTCAGTGTGGTTTGGAAAAATAATAGTGTCGCTTAAATGTTTGCTATTTCAGCCTAAACTAGAATTGTTACAGTTCCCTCAAAGAGAGCAGCTTACCTTTGCTCAGAGGAATTCCTAATGGTTCAGCATAGCTCAGATGTGTTTGAAGGGAAGAGGTGGTCTTACTGTAAGTTTGGTTTTTGTAGACGCATTCTCCACTCCAAAGGAGAGCTGAGTGAAGATCGACACAAGCAGTATGAGGAGTTTGCAATGTCCTATCAGAAGCTGTTGACAAGTTCTCAGTCTCTGGCTGATCTTTTGGATGAGAACATGCCTGACCTCCCCCAGGAGAAACCAACACCTGAGGGTAAGCCAGATTCTAAAACAGAATCCTGGACTTGGCTTGGATGTGGTGGAAAAACTAACCAAACCCTCTCAGCAGTGTGTTCTTTCTGCTGGTTTCATTTCATTCAGCCTTTCCCCCTAAAGGATATCAGCTAATGAATAATACATTTATTTTTTAAATTAAAGTAATTATGCCTAATCTGCAACTATAATTATTGTATATTCTGTGTAGTTATGGAAACATAAATAATATCTCTTTAGGTTTGTTTCTGGGGATAGAGTAATAAATGGGAAATTAGAAATGTTTTTAACCTGATCCTTTCCTTTAATATTATGCAGGTTTTAGTATTTAAAAACTGTTAGAGTTTTAAAAGCTGATACTGTTCAAAAATACATTTGAAGTCTATTTTGGGTCATGATGTTGTGGGCAGGAACATATTGATATGCCAGATAAGTCACTAGTGTGGCTGTCTGGCCTCCTGAGCAGAAGTGCAGCTTTCAATGCCTTTGAATCTAAACTTTGAGATTCATTGAGATGTTGTTGAAATCATGAGTATCTTTTGCTTTAAATTATCTGAACTTTCAAAAGCTGTATTTTTAAATGCCTTTAAGTATTAAATTGTTCTTTTTAAAATTCATCCTTAAAACTCAGTGGGGTACATACAGTTCATCATACTCAAAGTGATTACTTTTAATGCTAATGTTATTAAAGTTTGTTATAACTTTCTAATACCACATAATGTGCTGCTTAGTTTTTCTTGATTTAACTTCCTCTGATTCTGTCTGTATTTTTAATCAAAATGAAATTTATGATTTTAAGATAATTTCTTGGTATGTCTAATACTAAGCCTGAATTGTTAAAAACACTTTAAAGTATGCATTGAATTTTTCAGGTGAAAACAGAAGTAGTAATAAATAGTTTAACACTTTCCTAAAAGGACTCTTAAAGGTGCCTCCCTATGGAAGATTGTAAATTTGTGTCAATAACTTTCTGATGGTTTCACTACTTTTGCAGAACATGGACCTGGTATTGATATTTTCACACCAGGAAAGCCTGGAGAATATGACCTGGAGGGGGGTATCTGGGAAGATGAAGATGCCAGAAACTTCTATGAGAATCTCATTGACTTGAAGGCTTTTGTGCCAGCAATTTTGTTTAAAGATAATGAAAAATATTCCCAGAACAAGGATTCCAGCAAAGATGAATCAAAAGGTAGGATGCTTAGATAAGTTATTTTCTTCAACATATCTTGTCCAACAGATAAACAAACTTGACAGAAGTAATGAGTCTCTAATGAAATAATTAGTGGTAATCGGGACAGTACACCAGTTTGGATGAATTTTGAGGGAATAAACTAGGTGGGATATGGATTACATCTGGTTATTAACGAAGAAAAAAAGTAAATTCATTTTAATATTGTTAGAATTGTAAATTTCAAGAAATTGGAGATTAACCAATGTGAGTAAATACCAACTTTTCTGTGAGAAATGGGAAGAGTTTTCCCTTCTTTGCAGATGTTAGTGTTTGGGGGGTTTTTCACTGTTATTTTCTTATTAAATTATTAATGGTAGGTGACATTGTCAGCATAAAATTTCACTGGATTAGATGGCCTGGGTGGTTCCTCACTTCTGACAGTTTTCAGTTCACAACCAGGCATGTGTGGACCTTCAGGTGCAATGGGGTAAAAAGTCACCATCCCTGGCTCAGAGTGTAACAGAAAATGCATGGTTGGAGAATTCTGACATCTCTGTGAGGATCTTTAGATATTGGAACAGCTTGCCCAGGGAGACTGGAATTTCTGTCTTACTAATTTAAAACAACTGGAAAAATATCAGAGAAATCTGGTGTGAATATTGTTTATCAATTTTGACCAAAAGGTTGAACTGGAGATATCACCAAAGTCCATTTCAGACTAATTTTGTCTATGATTCTGAATATGTTACTTGCTTGTGAGTCTGTATTTCCATATGGTGTGTGCACTGCTTAGAAATTGTCACACTTGGCTTTGAAAAATTTTAGAATTTTAATAAGGTTATCTGCTTTGAAATCAATTTCTTTAAAATAAAGCATAGTCTGCAAATGCAATTGGAAGGAGGCCTGAAAAAACAGTAAAGTTCTGTAGATTTCAATCTCCTGGAAAAATGCTCAGTATTGGACCAGTGTTGTGGTCCAAGAAAAATATTAACTACTCTTTTCTGAATCTGAAAGATTCAGATATCATGTTCAAGGAAACTAATAATCTTTATTTGACCTTTTATATAGCATGTTATTTCATCAACACCTTCCTCCTGTTCTGCTTTTTCCTTTCTTTTTCTTCATCTGTGTAAAAGGTTTTGCATTAAGACAGTAGAGATGTATGTAGGTTTAGCAGCATTAATCTTCCTGTATTCTAATAATGACTGTGTGTATTTAACAGTTTGTTAGTATTTATTTGGTAGTTCTGCTTAACTTGTAAATAGATTCAAAAGATGCCAAAGATAATAAGGAAGCAGCTGGGAATGAGGATCTGGAATTGGAGCTGGAGAACCTGGATATTAATGATGATGCACTGGAGTTGGACTGTGGAGATGAGGCAGAAGATCTTACAAAGAAGCTTCTTGATGAGCAAGGTAAAAAGCAATGGTTTTAAGAATTCTTTTTCTTTGTGATTTGTTTTTTTTTTAACTTGGTTGTTTTAGTTTGTGGATTTGTAGAATGCATTCAGGGCAATTTATTTATTTATGAAACTAGCAGCTAGAAACTGCTAGGATTGTGATAAATGATTTTGTAGCAAGTCATTCAGATAAAAGTGAAAATTACTTTAAAGATGTTTATGTAGTGAAAGCTACCAATTCCTTCACACAGCTTTTAAAAGTAAGCAAAAGTAAAGGCAGTTGTCTGAAAAGTGACTACAAAGAGGAATGAATACAACTAAACATTATAAATGCGCCTTTTGGGGAGTGTGTTGGTATGTGCTTATATTTCACAGCTTAAAGATGTCTGCTGCTTGTTTATTTCCCTCTGTTAGAACAAGAGGATGAAGAAGCCAGTACTGGATCTCATTTAAAACTCATAGTAGATGCTTTTCTTCAGCAGCTTCCAAACTGTGTCAACAGAGACCTCATAGACAAGGTACAGTCATAGTTTCAGGTTTTTGCACTCTTAAAAGCCTTAATGCTAGATCAGATAGATAAGAAATAAAGATTTCAATCTTTGGAGTCTGACAGTAGCTGAATTAAATTTTAATCAGTCTGTATTCCTCTCAGTGGACATGTTTTCTCACTGTGCCAGTCCTAGCCAAAACTGAAATTTTTTTTTATGGTTGTTTTTAAAGCAGTTGTATGTAGTAGGAATAACTCTGTAAAAGCTGTGTTTAAACACCATTTTCTGTTGCTTTCTTGAAAACCCACTGCATTAAAGTGAAGCATTGCATTAACTTTGCTCTTTATAGGCAGCAATGGATTTTTGCATGAATATGAATACAAAAGCCAACAGAAGAAAACTGGTACGAGCACTTTTCATAGTTCCTAGACAAAGGTAAGAGCAGAAGGGGACCCAGCTGGATCCACCCATTTATTATTCAATTTAGCATGTGCATGTATTTTTTAAAACCAGTGTATATTCCACTTGTTTATTCCTAATCTGCACTTTTGGAGTGGCTTATGCTGAAGCACCAAAGAAATATTTAGATTCAATGATCCACAATATTTTGTAAAAAATTAAAGTTTTGAATAAGGATTTTTTTCTGGCACTTGGTGTTTACAGCAGATCTCTTTTTTTTTTTTTTAATTGCTTAATTTTTGTGAAAATAACAGCAAAACCTACCTGATACCAAAAAGGGAGGTTTTATTTCATTCAGGACCACTTGCACTTTTTTATGTTAGAGCCTGTGGATACTTAGAGCACAGTATAGTTTGGAAGGAGGATTTCTTGTGATGTGTTAATTCTGATGCAGTACATGGCCATTGTAAGAGCCTTGTGCCTTCTGCCAGTTCTAGGCCAGGCACTTTGAGCCTGGCCTCTTTTGTCTGTGTACATCTGCCTGTGTAAAGCTCTTGCTGTTTCTCCTTGTCTCTGTATAAGTAGATTTCCTGCACTTACAGGAAGAGCCCTGCTTCTAAAAATGTTTGCAAATATTCAAATAAAAACATGGATTTCATTTGAAGAATAATATATTTCTCTGTTCTCTGGTAAACTTGAGCCTTAAATAGGTGAAATGATGAAGAAGTTGCTTTTCTTGCTTCACCATGCACTGTTTCTCATCATGAGCTCTTTTGATGCTGAATTTAAAATAAAGTGAACATGATCATCTTGGATTCTTCTTAAGAGTTTTGATTCCATTACCTTTTAACACTGGGAGGAAATACATAGCTTGAGTATCTGGTTTGTCTCAACACATGTGTAGACTGGCTTTGAACAAACAGACCTTGGTGCTTTGTTTTCCTTAAGTTTAATCACTGCATGTGCTGTGTTTTCAACCCTAATTCAGCCCATCCCATCTGTAATAAGCATCTGCTGTGCTAATAACCCTGTTCTCTTGCTGTGTGCAAACCAATGGTTTGTTTGCTGACTGAGGCATTAACCTGACTCCACGGTGAAGCAGTGCACATAATCTTTCATTCTCTTGTGTGTTCTTGCCTCTAAAATTTACAGGTTTGACTTCAGTGTTTGGAGATTTTGATAAGAGGTCTGATTGTGCCTAACATACTAATTAATTAATGACAGAGGAGGCAGGCAACTGATTATCTTCTATGCTAGATGTAACAAGGTGCTCTTCAGCCCAAATGTAGGTAGCAGAGGAAGCAACATTTCTGTTTATCAGCCTGCTGGTAATCATGAAATGCCTCAAAACACAATGTGAGCAGAATTTCTTTTTCATAGTTTAGAGCATCTACAGCAAAGAAAATCAGCAGGAGCACGTAGCCTTTTGCCTTCAGCTCTGCTAGAATAGAGAATTTTCTATACTTGTAAAATGGAAGTGGCTTTTTGGCTGCTCTATGACCATACAGTAATGTTTGTACCACTGTCCTGTATTGTTTCCTGGTGCTGTAACTTCCAGATTGCTGAAATTGATTATTAACTCTTGGAACCTCTTTGAAAATTCTTTATTCTCTTGGCATAATCTGCTAAATTGTACTAGGTGCCAGTGATCTGGAGGAACTTGTACATGTGCACAGTGAAAGGAGGTACTTCCAAACAGGAACAGCATGATAAGGCTGTTATTCAGCAGTGTGATTTCATAGATGGCATGAAAGCAAAAGTTAAATTCCTGATATATTGCCCTGTTAAAAAATGTGTCTGTGAAAAGGCTGTACTGTGAACAGAGTTAATAAACTCCTAGAAGTATACATAGTTTCCTCATTGCCATTGATTTGTCATCTTCCCAGTGCTAATTCCATTGCCCTGCAGATTTGTATTAAAAGTAAAAGTAATTTTAAAAATACTAACTTTTCTCATAGACCTTGACAGAGCAGGATAGATGGTGAGATAGCCTTGAGGAGCTGCTGCTTTTGTGATGGTTCTGGTCTCCAGTGGTTGGAGCTAACCCTGAAGTGAATGGCTCAGCTGATCTTCTCACTGCTGGTCTTTGATTATAAATATGAATTATTTATTTAGGTATAAGGTATATATTTAGGTGTAAATATGAATATTTTATTTAGGCATTATTCCTAATATTAAGAAGTACTAACACTTGATGTACAATTATTTTTTAATTCCTTTTCTCACTGTCTGCTCTGGGACCTACTTGACTAATAAATACTGAAGCTGCTTTGATTCTTTCAGGATCTTAAGTTCTGTGTGTGCCTGCATTGGTGAGCCCATTTCTGGGCTACTCAGCTGAAAAAACAGGATGTTGACTGAGCTGCTTTTTCTGAGCACAGGCAGCTGGATTGTAAATATCAGCTGAGCTGCCCATAGATGCAGACAATTTGAAAGGGCAACCTATCCCAATATTTAAGTAAACTGTATTGCTGCAGTTGGTAAAAGAGCAGTTCTGCTGTATGTCTTCAAATCAACATTCATAATCCTTTCTGATGTAGAAAATTCTGTATATTCTGTTGCACGCTGCTTTGAGGCTTTGTGTACTGTGCATTAATGATGATTTTGCTCAGGGTATCTCTTCACTGAGCCATGATGATATGGCTTTACCTTCCATTATTGTTACTCCATACTTGTTTTTACTAGTCCAAGAATTTTTGCAATATCTCTCTGGGATACTGTGGGACAAGAGTGCTTGTTATGCTCATGTTTTTGAGGAGAGATTTTTGTGAAAGCTTCAGAGGAGCAGTGTCCTTGAGGATGCAGATAAAGCAGTATGTTTTTCAAAAAGCATTTAGTTTCCAAGCATATCAGTTAATGCTGTTTAAGTTTAGCTGCTTTATTTGCAGCCATAATGAGGTATTTCAGTGACAAGAGTAAGTTCTCTTTCTTCTCCTGAGATCACTTTTGGGAAATGTGCAGGCACAACAGTTTCATCAAGAAAGTGTAAAACTGGTTTTTTGTTTGATGTGTAAAACAGACACTGTGAAATCAAAGTCATTATGTAGTGTTGCCAGGGAGTTTTCTTGCTACCACTAGGGTTGGATAGAGTGGGACAAATCAGGATTCTTTAGGACAGAAAACTTGATTTGACAAAAAAGGCCATTTCTTCCTCGACTCACTGTAAATCAGTGTTAGAATGCATCTTTGCCCTGCTCTGTTGAATACTGATGAATGGATCACATTTACATTTTCAGCTGTGATTTGAACCTCCAACCCAACAGAACAGAAGGCCTTTTAAAAAGATTTTTCAATGCCAGTATACGAGTGGCTTTCACATTTGCATTGGAGGATTGATTTAAAACTAAATATTAGCCTTTTAATCCAGGACTGCAGGCAGTGATTTAACCCATACTGCTCACAGCTTTAGGACCTTTTTCTGTAGTTCTTTGCTGAATTATCTTCCTGTACACAGAATTATTTAGGTTTACCAGAATACTGCAATTCTGTAAATATTTTTCTTTTACTTCAATATGAGAAGTCTGAAATCTTTTCTTAGGCTTTAAATTCTAAACAATTCTAGATAAATGTATATTTAGTAATTATTGTTACTAAATAAATAGTAATATGTATTTCATAATTATTATCACTAAATATACATTATAATTATTATACATTATGATTATTATTTCAAATTACTATGTATATTAAGTAATTATTATTACTTTTAATACAGTATATAGGGGCTGTTGTGGCTTACTTTTTGATGTTCCCATCTATGGTGATCTGTGTTGCCTGTTTACCTGCAGCAAGAGATCTGTTTTCCACGTGGAAATTTTTAGTGTTGTTATTGGTTGTTCTTCACTCAGAAGTTAGCTGCTTCTTAAGTGTTGAATTTTAATTCAAAAGCTGCAAGCCTTCTGTATATTTCCTGTCAGCTTTTCATCCTGAGACTTCTCTGTAGCAAGTTTCTTTTTGTTCAGTTGAACTTGACTTATCACTGTTTGCATGGCCTGTTTCAGTTGAGGATAAAATTGAGGGATGTGCTTGAGATCAAGGAGTTTTATGTCCTGGCAAAGAAATAAAAGCCAAAAGTGCTTCCCTGGTAACATTCCAATTCCACATCATCTTTCTCTTGCCACTGAGCAGTGTGGGTGGCACTTAATACCTGTTCAGGCC
Source organism: Calcarius lapponicus (assembly GCA_039654755.1). Classification (NCBI taxonomy): domain Eukaryota; kingdom Metazoa; phylum Chordata; class Aves; order Passeriformes; family Fringillidae; genus Calcarius; species Calcarius lapponicus. The sequence continues at coordinate 13,090,636 of CM077463.1, forward strand.
TTGTGAATGCACTGCTTTTATCCATTATCATTGTTCTTGTGAGGCAGGAGTTCTGGCTCCATTGCTTCATTCTTTAAGCTGTCTTGTAGAATCATAAAAATTAGGAAATGTACAAAATGCCCCCTTTGCTCTTCCTGGCCGTAAAATTTTGGATGCATCCATTTTAGAGAGATTGCAGTTAGGACTTTGAGATAAGTTTTTCTGTAAGCTGGTTTATGATTGATTTTGTTTGTTTGGGCTTTTTAAAATAAACTGACATTTGAAATGGTGGAAAAAAGATGTGCTCTTAGATATTTTACTGGTGTGTAGCTCAAGTGAGCCTGAGATCCAGAGTTGACTGGATTTCAGTCCATGGTATGGGGTCTAAATGACAATGGTCAGAAGTGGTGCTTTTTACTGTGGTGCTGAATATTCAGGGTACTTCACAGAGTGACTGACCCATCCCTGATGCCAGACTTGCTTCATAACCAGAAGAGCAGGAAGAGAAAGCAATACTGTGGGGTTTGTGGGGGTTTAGTTAAGTTCTTCCCCCCTTCTCAAGAGAAAGAAATGCTTTTGGAGGGAACAAAGCACTGCATGTACCAGTAGATGGTGCCACTGGTACTGAAATGTCTCCACTGCTGAACGTGAAATCTTGTCTCCCCTGAGAGGGAACAAACTCTACCTCTGGTTGCCAATTTCAGCATAATTAACCCAAGGCTATTCCTTATTATATTTCATCTGTTTAGAAATACCCAGTCTTAGTATGCCTCCTCATGAAGAAACCTTTTGTGTCCTGCAAAGGAATAACAACAATGTGCTCTAAGACTTTAATTTTCCCTCAGGTATACTCAGTTTACAGAGATGAAATTATTAGCTCTCAGCAGGCAGGTGCTTGTTGACCAGAATAAAACTTTCTGGTATATGTTTTAAAAGAGTTGCCATACAGAAATCCCCTCAGTTTAAAAACATCCTCTTAGCCACAGTCCTTAGTTTAGCTTTTGTGTGTGTGTGTGAAGTAGTGAGACTTTCACTTCTCTCAAAGTTAATGGCTAAATGCTTAATAACATGGTAGTAATTTGCTGTGGGTAGTCAGCCTTGACTGTGTGTTCCAACAAGCTTGAAAAATGTAAATACTGCTTCAGTTATTGATTAACAGAAGAGATAAAACCTGTTAAATAGGTAACTGAGATACCCACAATGTTTCACCAGGAGGCTTGTGTGTTACCAGGAGGCTGCCTGGTTATGCTTTTTGGGGGGAGTAATTCTGATGTTTCTAACCCACAATTTAAATACATAATTGTCTCTTTTTCTGTAAGTGGGTATTAAATGTCTTGGAAATGGGCTTCAGTAACATAAAAGGAGAAAGTATGCAGTTGTGATGGCTTTGTTTTGGAGTTTTTGTCTTGATGCTTTGTGCCAGGACAAGCTCTGTGTATCAGCTGTGCTTTTGGATGTTTTTTTTTTTTTTTTGTTTTGTTTTGTGTGTTTGGTTTTTTTTTTTTTTTTTTTTTTGTTAGCATATTTTTTTTCTTCTTGTTTTCCTTTCCTGTGCACTGGGGAAAACCTTAATCCTTCATAAAGTGCAAACTCAAGATGCATTTTTTCCTTACAGGCAATTTCTCAGTAGAAGCATGCAAATTTAGGATGTTCCTCTCCACTTACTTTGTCTTGTTCTAGAGTTCATCTGTTTACTGCATTAACTTAACATTCTGAAAATAAGCTGAAAATACTTCCTTCAGCTTGTTAAATGATATTATGAGGCCTCAGAGTGCAGTTGGTTTCTCTTCATTTAAAACTGATATATACACAGCTGGTTTGCATAAATGTGCAAAGGAAATGTGTGTGAAGGCATGTAATTAAGGCAAGAGAAGAGGAAATAAGGAAATTCTACAGAAACCTTGGAAATATTACCATTTGTGGGAGTGCAGCAGGGTTTTTGGGAAAAGAGTGGCCACATTGCATCTGCTCAGCTTTGTTTTATGTAATAACTACTATTCACTTCGGAGTTTTCTACCTTAAAAGTAAAGATATTCTCTACCTTCCTTGTTATGTCTGCTGCTTTTCAGAAAAAAATATTAATACCTTGCCATAACCCATGGCCTTGTCTGTAAGAACCTTTTTTTTGCATGTTGAGATGGATCTGAATTTTCTTTCTGTTTGGTAATTTATTGAAGGTCAAATTCTGTAGCTGATGATATTCAGCATTTTACCTATGGCAGGAGTTAAAAAGGAAATGAACTATGAAGTATTCCAGCAGGATATGGGGGTTTGCTTTCTTGTATTATTTTTAAATGATACTGCATTCTGAAGTGGGCCAAAAAATTGCATGTATGTAGTTCTGTCAGTGCATTGATTCTTTTCAGAAGTAAAATGGTACCCATATTTGTACACATAAATACATTTTTGTCTATAAATTGTTTATTTTATCCTCTCCTTTGTTTGCAGATTGGATTTGCTACCATTTTATGCAAGACTGGTTGCCACATTGCATCCCTGTATGTCTGATGTAGCAGAGGATCTCTGTTCCATGCTGAAAGGGGATTTCAGGTTCCATGTATGTTTTGGTGATTAATATTTTTATTAAAATCAGATCAACTAATCTCAAAAGTCAGGGAAAAAACCCACTTTGTGTTGTGGGTATCTTTGTGTAGATACTACTTCTAAAATTCAGTGAATATTTTTCTGTCATCTTAGCAGTTCTAGAAAAAAGAAGAGAAAGTTTTGTAACTTCATAAGTCTTTGTAAAAGAGAAGTTTTTGCAACTTTCCATATATGCTTACATGTTTATAGAAATGAACTGTACCACAGTTACAACTGAAGTTACAAAAATTAGAAACTCTGCTCCAGCTGTGTTAAGAGTTTTCTGTAAATTAATAACTTGCTTTTAAAATGAGACCTGACCTATTCTTACACTCCCTGCTACAAGGCTACTAGTGTAGTGATCACTGTTATCATGTAGTATTTAATTCTAATTAGATTTTACAATTTCATCTATCAAAATTTTCCACTCGGATGTATTGTTTGGTGTTGTTCCCTTCACTTTCTTTTAAGTGTTATAATCAAACTTGTTATGGTGCACAGTGATGATTCCTTCACCATTTTCTGAGCTCTGTGGCACAGATTTAAATTTTTTTTCTAATATTGACATTAAAAATGTGTATGAATTGCTCAGACTTACTTGAATCTTAACAATGTTAGCTTTCTCAGAAAAACCTCTTTCTGTTGGGGAAATACAATTTTCCATTCTGTGGGTTCTGTTTGGACATAGATATATATCTGTGTTTGGTTCCTAAATTTATGCTGAATGTCAGTTATTTTAAAAGTCTGCACATTACTAAATCTGACTTTAAAAAGCCATCAATATTTAATGTTTCCTTGAGGACAGTACAAGTGGCCCTATTTGCATAGAGACTTCTTATTGATTCTGAAAATATAGAATCTAGAATTCTTTATCACTGCTTCACTGGGGCAAAGGAGGAAGATGTTAGAATAATTAGGAGTAGGTATGTTAGAGGAATTAATTATTTTGGGGGGGTAAGGAGATGGGGAAAAGAATTGAAAATCTTCTGAAGAAACAAGGTTATAGGGAGGGTTTTAGGAAACCCAATGAGAAGTAAAGGTGGAGCTTGAGGAACCAAAGTGATACCAAACACTGCTGAATTCCCAAGTGTGTTTTGTGCATGTTCAGATCAAAGTAATTCAGAAGAAGTGGGTATTTTGAGGGCCTACCATCAATTTTTTGGTTATTTTTTAGGTAAGAAAAAAGGACCAGATCAACATTGAAACAAAGAATAAAACTGTGAGATTTATTGGTGAGCTCACCAAGTTTAAGATGTTCTCCAAAAACGATACTCTCCACTGTTTAAAGGTTGGTGCTGTGATAGTCTTTACTCCTGTGTATGCTGACAATGTGTCCCCATCCTATTCCCCTTAATTACCTGCTGCTGATACCTGAATTCATTGCATGGGATGTTTTAAACCCTGGTGTCTGTGGCTGCTGTGTATGAGGAGACTTTAGTAGCTGCTGTAGAAGTTAGAAGGTTTTACCTCTTCTAATGGGAGGAATATATTAAAATAAATGTCTACATTTGGACATAACCAAACTGCTCATCATTTTCTTTGGAAGTATGGCAGACATTGCTACTTATTCATCTGCTGTACATTGTAAAACTTCCATAATGTTGATTTTAATTAATGTTTTTGTGGAGTAAATAACAATAAGGGAAAGGGACAGGAGGAAAAAAGCATTTCAGTGAAGCAAGGAGAGCCTTTTATGCCATTTTAGCCGGTGCTTTTGTTTGTTGAGGAGCAAGGCATCTATGGAAAGCATTAATCTGTAGGCACATCATCTCACTTTGCATGCTGATAAACACTCAAACCTTGATGTCAAGTCCCAGATTAAAAATAGGTTTTAAAAGAATAAAAGGGCCTTTAATAAAAGATGTTTGAGACTCACAGCTTAACATCACTTTCTATAGGAATAGTTTCTATTCATGGACTTGTTAGATATCAAAGCTGAATTCTTGAAGAAGTCATAATCACTCATGATTTCACCTCTCTTGTCTATAAATTGTTGTAAAATGCAAAGTTGTGTTAATTATAGTTATTGCTTAACTGAAAGCAGTGCAGTTAGGTGTGCTCTGAGGTTACTGTGCCCTTCTGCAGTGTTATTGGAGTTTGGAGGGAGTTTTTATGCTGATCTTTCAAAAGATCCTGTTCTTCTGAAGCCTAAATTTGGGGTCCATAACTTGTTCTTATAAGAATTTTAAAATGAGATTAATATTTTGAATATTCATACACTGGTTTGGGTTAGATGAGACCTTAAAGATCATCTGGTTCCAGCCCCCTGTCTTGGACAGGGACTCCTTCCTCCTAGACTTGGTTTCTCAGAATTCCACCCAGGTGGCCTTGAACACACTTCCAGGGATGGGGCATCTACAGCTTCTTTGGGCAACCTGTGCCAGGGCCTTGCCAGTCCTAACATCTGATCAGTGAAATCCATTGGCATTTATTCCATAAAGAATTTACTACCCCAGCATAGTGTCCAGTCTGGTAGATACAATTAATGTTTTCTACAGCTGAAAAAGATGTTTAACAAGCTGTGTTTTTATATAAATCCATACCAGATGCTTCTGTCAGACTTCTCTCATCACCATATTGAAATGGCATGTACCTTGCTGGAAACCTGTGGAAGATTCCTCTTCAGATCACCAGAATCTCACCTAAGAACCAGTGTTCTTTTGGTAAGAGAAAACTTCTTGTCTTATGGGGGAGGGTGCCATGTTCTGATTTAAAGTAATTACTTTTTGAAACTATTCTCGAGAACTCTAGTTGACCTAAAAACCTCTTCATGACTTGAAAGAAAATGTAAAAAAAAGAATTCAATTTCTGAAGGAAAAAGCTATTGCTTTTGAATTACTGGTAATTCAGAGACAGGGCAGACCCAGAGGATGAGGTTGAAAGAATATTGTACCTATACCTGAACATGCCTGAAATAGTGTTTGAGAGGAAAAATAGTAGTGAATAGAACCAGACATGATTTCAACTGGGAGTGAAGACATTTGTGCAAGAGTTGGTTTCTATGCCCTGTATAATGATTTGGGGTTCTAAATGTAAAAAAAAAAAAAGTTTATGAAGACACTAAGAGAAGCAGTCCTAGAAATAGAGATCAGAAATTAAAATAAGATTAAAATTGGAATCTGTAAGTCTGGAGAAGTACTGGCAAAGACTTAAAAATAACAAGAACTGAATAAATAATAACAAGAGCTGAAAAATATGTTTACTGATTTGGGAGACAATCCTAAAACTCTTTGTTCAGGGCAAGAGACCAAGGTTGAAGAAAACCTTCAAAGATAGATTCACTTCCCCTTAAACCAGTAGTCTCTCTTCTTGTGCTCTAGAAACTATTGCATACTTGGGTATATTGTACAGTTTTTTTTTCCACAACATACTGTTGTTTTCTGAACCTCTTTGAATGTCAGAACATCTGTTGAGGTGGTACAGTCATGAGAGAAAAGAGATGGGCAAATTAACTGCCAGTTCTTTGGCTCTTGCTTTTTGTAGCAAGTGTACTTTGTGTTTTGAAAGGTTTGAATCTCAATTTTCTAAAGGTTTGCCAGCTGATGTGTTGTATTATGAAATATATTCCTTTCCATAATCAAGGATTTTTCCCTTGAAAACTCAGTTCCATTATCTTTAAAAGACATTTTACTCATTGCTATCGCTTTATGGCAGTTAATAAAAGTTTTAGAAGTCAGGAAAAATTAAATACTTATACCAGAGCTGGTTTTTGTAACTGACTGCTTTTAGTGTTATGCATTATAAAATTGCTGACTGTTAGCTGGGTTGCTGGAATCTGCTGGATGAATGCTAAACATGGCTTAACTGTGAAGTGCAAGACAAACCACAAACACTGTTTGAATTACTGAGGCTTAAAGCCTCACAAGGTTTTGGATAAGTGGTCTTTTCTTATTCATTGAGGAACCAGGAGAAGGGTAAAGATGGCAAATAAGTTTGGACTATCTATTTATTAAGATGTAAAATAGGCTAAATAGAATTATATTCTGCATCCATCTTAACAGCTGCATTTTCTAACATTCCCCTAAAAAACCTGCAGAGATTAATTTTGACTTAAATAGTCTTACACAAATTGGATCATAGTCTTATGGTACAATTCAGGGTGAGCTGTGGAAAAGATTTCTCCCAAAGCAAGCTGATAACAATCTTGTGGTAAAAATCTAAGCAATTGTAAAACTGGTCTACTCTTATGGGTGGAATTAAGGCCTGTTGATCCTCTAAATAATTATTGGTCCTAATCTTTACTCCTGATGTATTTTGTAATAAGATTCCAAACAGGCTGCATGTCAATGTTGCTTTGTCCTGGTGTAGAAGAAAGTCATAGTTAAGAATTGATTTTAAAAGTAATTAAGCAAAAATTACTTATTGAGAAGTAAAGTGTTCTGTAAGGGCATTGCAAATTTAGTGGCACTAAGTAACTTATTCTAGTGATCATATCCTGGTTTTGTGGAACTACTTCATATTTTGCAGATTATTTAGAGATCCTTCTTCTATTAGGACAATGTTTATTTCTAGTAATGGTCTTCTTGGCAAATCTTTCAAATTCAGTGTCCTTTATGTAATTTAAAATACTAATGTAAAACTAGATTGGCTTTAGGATTGATCAGTTGATAAGTGAATTATTTGAATTGGATTATTTGAATTGGACCTTTGAGAGGAAGATCAGCTTCATCTTGATCTATGTTTCTGTAACATAGTTGAGTTTAAATGTCAAATTCTTGTATTTTACTGTTGTGGTCTTGCTGAAAGAATATTTGAAGTTCTGGTATTAAAAGCTTCCTGATGCATTTTTAATCATTCAACTTAGACAGTTGTCTTTAATCTTTAGGGCCAGATCACTTGTGCTAATAAATATAAAGAACTTAAGGTACATGGTGGCTTCCTTCTTGGTGTGGCTGCTTTTACTGGTGCTGTTAAAACTGGGACATGTTGTTTGTAGAGGAGGAGGTTGTGGCAAAGTAAATGCAGTTCATGGAGAACTCTGTTAATTCACTGTAACAATGATGTGCTTCCAGGAAATGAAAAATTTCCATTTTGAGCTGTCAGAATGAGTAGCAGGGCAGAGCAGTGCAGGTATTAAAGGGAAGCAGGAGCTGAACAGTTTCAGTATCTTGCTATAAGATAAGATATCTGATGTTTAAATGTCAGTTATGCTGCAGTGCTTTCCAAAATTGGAATTCTCATGATGCTTAGGTTTTAATTAGTTACTTTTTTTTTCTTAATGGTCGCCACATTTTAATTTGAAATGCTTCTGCAATATATGCTACATGCAGAAAGATTGTGCCACTCACCAAGAAGAAAAATCCAAACAGTTTTAATATTTTAATGTGGCTACTTTAATGTTGTTTGTGGTCTGTTTTTATCAAAGGAAAACCAGAAACCTAATCTTCAAATGTCGTGCTTTACCTGTGTAGCTCTTCATTTTAGCCTAGAAAAATGAGGACCCAAAATAGCTGATGGGCTTAAAGCACTTTGGGCCACAGGTCTTGCTTTTTTCTTCTGAATTGCATCAAGGTTTTTGTCACTACAAACAGTGTAGTGTTATGATTTCTCTTTGCTGCCTGTCCATCTGATGCCTTAGCTGAAAAAGGACTGAAACAGTTTCTTGAAATGCTGAAGATTTTTAATAAGTAGAGGTTAAGACTAATACAATCCACTTACAGTTAGAACACACACTCAGGACTGCTCAAAACCCAATAAATGAGAATGATGTTGAGACTTCAGGTAGTGTATAATGTCTCTTCTGGGAATAAACATTGTCATGATAAGCTATTATATACAGTATACTGTACAACTTTTTATAAAAGGAAAATACACAAATTGTGTAGGTTTAGGGGGTTTTAAATGTTATCTGCAAGCCCTTCTGCCATTTTCTCTTTTCTGCTTCGCTTTGATCCACTTCATTTTTCAGTTTATAATAGCATGATGAATGCTTTTAAGGCAGCAAAGGTCTATTTTCTCTTGATCTATCTAGAAAAGGTGAGACACTTTCAAAGGTAACGTTAACATATATGACATGGTAAAGTTTGGGAATTTTCTGGAAGTTTCTACTCTTAAGTGTTTTTTCCCACATAAAACAATTTATGTAAGAAGGTTTTAAGTACTGTGCATCTGTTAGGTGCTTGTAGGAAAATGTGCTGCTGCTGACAGAAATTTCCCACTTGGAAAGGAACAGTCTCATGGGGAATCAAAGGAAAGACCATTTGTGTCGTGGAAAAGGTTAAGAATGAAATGCCTTAGGGTTGGTGTCAGATGGAGACCTTCCTGGTGATAGATGACTAAATCCAGGAGGAAACTTACATTATTTGTTGGGTTACTATGTTACACAAAGCTACTGTTCCTTATTGAACTAGCAGCTGAAACTCAGGGTTATGGAGCTGTTTGAGTGCATTGACATTTCATTTGAACTGAAATGTCTGCCTTATAAAAGAAATTTTAAATTGTTCAGGTTTAGTGGAAAGGCCACCAGCATGAAAAATAGTGCTTTCTTACCAATAATCAAAGGAGGTCTAAACTCTTGGTTGGTTTACTGGACTGCATGAATGGGTATACTAATATTTGTGTGTGTGAAAGAGTACTTACATGTTAATTTTGTTTATCTATTTGGAGTTATGAATTACTGTGTAGCCAACCTCTAGCAGCTAATAAAGTTTACACAGGTCGAGTTTCCTGGTGAACCACCATAGTGTGATTTAGAATATATAGGATCACTTACTGAATTACACCTATATACATATAATTAGGCAGATGCATACTAAAAAGTGTTTAATAATGGAATTAAGCTCATCCTCAACTGTAAAAATCAGAACTGCTTTTTTTGTTCTTTTACAGAATTTTTAGATAGAAGAAATTTTTAAACCCCACAAAATGAACCTAACCTAACATATTTGAAGTATGGAGAAAAGATTTTCTTAAGTGAGGAAAATCAGGACAATGATGACAATTAAGCACAGTAATTAGTCTTACTTGTCTGATTTTTCCTGAAACATTACTTTATTATAGATTCTGTTTTTCTTGCAGTCTATTCTGCTTGGGTAAGCAACAGTAATGGAGCATGGAATAAGGAAAATTCTGTTCTCTAAACCTTTGGAAACCATCAAAAATTCTCTGATGCTGATGTAAAAAGTAGATTGCCAGTCTTATGATAATTCACTGTGTTTGTGTCAAGACATCAATATTTCAGCTACTTTAGTTAAATGAAATCTAGTTAAATAATGTTTTAAACAGAGTTCCTAGTAGTTTTACGAACCATTTATCTGAACAGTAGCATTAAGATTTTGAGTTAAATCTTAAATACGTTTCTGAAACCTTTTTTACCACAAGTGAGCCATTATAAAAATAGGGATTATAAAGAAAAATGACCATGGAAAGAACAACACAGAACCATATATATATGTACTTTGTCTTTTTTTCTCTCTACTCAAGCTTTTAACTTACTTTTCTGCAACCCTTCATGTTTACTGTATCCCAAATGTAACTCTAAAAGCCTTTGGCTTGAAAATATGGTATGTCAGCATCTCTGACAGGTCATTTGCATTTGTTTCCAGGAACAAATGATGAGGAAAAAACAAGCAATGCATCTTGATGCACGCTATGTTACAATGGTAGAAAATGCCTATTACTACTGTAATCCCCCTCCAGCTGAAAAAACTGTGAAGAAAAAACGTCCTCCTTTGCAGGAATATATCCGTAAGCTTCTTTACAAGGATCTCTCCAAGGTCACCACAGAGAAGGTAAATCCTTTCAAAATCTTTAATACAGTTTTTACTGAAAGTGGTGTAGTAGTAACTTCGGAAAAGATTTGGGGAGGACTATGGTTTTTCAGTTGTAAGGAAGAGGAATAAAATGGTTAGATTTTAATAAATTAATAAAAGGGTTTAATTTCTTTTATTGGAACATGTAGAAGCTCCAGTTGTGGACCTGTGTTCTCAACAGCATCAAATGCTGAACAAAGGGAGAGTGAGATGAGAATCATTGTGTTCTGTACATTGTGTTGGGAGAGTAAGGGACAAAAGGCTTCAGTTAAATACAGACTGTAAGAGCAAGGAAATTACGGAACAGCCTTGGGCAGTTTGATCAGTAACTCAAGGACAGCAGTGGGGTTATGTACATTAAGTCTTCCACAGCCACTGCAGGCCAGGAGGATGCCTGGAAGGGAGAATGAGGTTGTTTGCAGGTGCTTACAGGGATTTCATCCCAGCCAGGAGAGAGGGGGGATGACAGGGAGCATCTTGATATTTTACCTGCTAAAATGTGAAGCTTGTCTTAAAATTTGGTTTAGGTCCTGAGACAGATGCGCAAGCTGCCTTGGCAGGATGCAGAAGTTAAGGACTATGTTATATGCTGTATGATCAACATCTGGAATGTGAAATATAATAGTATTCACTGTGTAGCCAACCTCTTAGCAGGGTTGGTCCTTTACCAGGAAGATGTGGGAATTCATGTTGTGGATGGAGTGCTAGAGGATATTCGACTAGGAATGGAGGTAAACAATCCCTATCCTTGCTAAGCTACACTCATCTACTTATGTTGAAAGGAAAACTAAAATAATTAAATAATTGTGCTTAAAGAAAGGAATCCTTGGATTCTTTTCTTTTTTTTTTTTTTTGTCTGTTGACTTTTCTGCCTCAGTTACTTGCTTTGTATAGATTTATTTAAATTAATAGAATAACTGTACCAAACAAACCCCAACAAAACCAAACTACCATTACCTAAGACAATTGTTTTGCCTCCCTTATCATAGTAAGGCTACAGAATTGATTCTTTGACAGTGTAGACAGATTTACACAATTTCCAGTAACTTTGGAGACCAGTCCATATTTTAAAAGCTGTTATAATTACAATATTTGTCAAGCTGAAAAGTCATCAGATATTTAAGATGAAGTCTATGCTAAATGTATTGGAACTTACTAGCTGACCAGCTTTTGTAACTACTTTTTAATGTTTACTTTCATGTAATGTATGTAGCCACAAATAGCCATCTTTTATTATAAGAAATTCTGTCAACTTCTTTGTACACTTCTTTCCTTTGTAAAAGATTGGTTGGGGTTGGGTTTTTTTGATTTGGTTGGTTGGGTTTGTTTTTTTTTAAGAAATTCTGTCAATGTTTTTATACACTTTTTTCCTTTGTAAAATGTTAGTTGGGTTTGGGTTTTTTAATTTTCTGTTGTGTCTGCGTGATAGAGTCAATTTTCTTGTTCTTTTTGATAAAGGTTAATCAACCAAAGTTCAACCAACGGCGGATCAGCAGTGCCAAGTTTTTGGGGGAGCTTTACAATTATCGAATGGTGGAGTCAGCTGTAATATTTAGAACTCTGTATTCCTTCACCTCTTTTGGTGTGAACCCTGATGGCAGTCCTAGTCCACTAGACCCTCCAGAACATCTTTTCAGAATCAGACTTGTCTGTACTATCCTCGATACCTGTGGGCAATATTTTGACAGAGGATCCAGCAAGCGAAAACTTGATTGTTTCCTTGTATATTTTCAGGTATTCTAAATTTTATGCAAAGTTCTTTAACTAAGCTAAAATAAGTCAGTCTGGTAGGTGTTTATTTCATTGTTCTCTAGCACTGTAATTTGTAGAATCTTGTCTGTCTGGTAGCAGTTTTAGTTTCAATGATATGTTACATTGAGTTATGCCAAAATGATCTGGAGGCACTCAGTGCTTACATTGAGGTTTGCTGAACTTGAAGAAGAGATTATTTAGGCTGCTGTCCTCAGCTAATGGTTTTGTAGAGAAAGAGGAGTCAGATACTTCTCAGGCATGCATGGTGAAAGGATGAGAGTTAATGGGCACAAGTTGCAGCAAAGAAAGTTCTGACTCAATAATTGTAATGAAGTGGGGAAAAGATTCCATAATGAACGCTTAAGCACTGAAATGAGGAATTCCAGACCATGGAATTCGTGCTAAAACTTGCTGGATTTAATTTCTTTTTATTTCTGCTTTTCTCTATAATTTATACTAAAACAAGGGTATTAAAAAATTAAAATTAAGGTGATAACTTATTTCAACCCTTAAGAATACAAATCACTCATCTGCGTGCTAGGTGTAAAATGGTGTTTTGAAGTATAGAGCCTCAGAATGGTTTGAGTTGGAAGAGACTTCAAGGATCACCTTGTTCAAATCCCCTGCCATGGGCAGGGACACTCCCACTGGACCAGGCTGCTCACAGTATGATATGGTCTAATTTTTAAATGCAAGAAGAAATGTTTTGGGGAAGACATCATTATATTCCTGTCACACCTAATAATTTCAGCAAAGCTTCCCCTTGAGCATGTCATCTTTTAAGTAAGATTCTGTTATTCATATTTCATTTTCAGATGTAGTTTTTGTACCACCTTGGTTCTGAAGTTTTGCTGTTAGGTTCACTTAAAATCAGCTTTAATTTTTTACAGTGTCACCCTAAGAGGTTTATGTGAATTTATTGTAAAGCTAACTGGATAAGTCAGTTGAAGCTGGCTGCAGCCAAAGATTGTTTTATGATGTTTTCTCCCTTTTCCTCATAATATGCCTTTGGGGAAATGAATTTTCTTGAAAATATTTGGGGGAAGGAATTGAAAGCTGGCTGGTTGTTAAATGATCATCTCTTGTAGAAAGAGTTTACTACCATGGGAAGGCACTTTCTTGTCAGGGCTTTCTTGTTGAGTCTTCATACTTATAACAGTAGTTATGATTCTTAATGCTTGTGATATCTAGTGCTATCAAACAAGTTTTAGTGCTATCAAAGTATCTAATAGTTGTATGAAATAGAGTAGCAACATGAAAGCTTTTGCATTTTTTACTGTACAAACATAGCATTTTAAACTTCTTAACTTAAATGGCTTATAAACATCAGTGTGCATCTAATTGATTTCAATATTTGCTATTTCTAGCGCTATGTGTGGTGGAAAAAAAGTCTGGATGTTTGGACAAAAGACCACCCTTTTCCTATAGACATAGACTATATGATCAGTGATACACTGGAACTGCTGAGACCAAAGATAAAGCTCTGCAATTCTCTGGAAGAAGCTGTCAGACAGGTGCAAGACTTGGAACGAGAATTCTTAATAAAATTGGGTAAGAAAATGTGCAAGGGAAATAAGGTATTTTTGACAATTCCTGTAGTTCTTAAAATAGTCTCTTTATGTTGACCTAATAGGTAACTTTTGTTATTGTTATGATCATTTGTTCTCATGATAGAAACATTTTTGTACCTTTTTTTGCATGTTGCTTTCTAATCATCATAGATACCACACAGAATCTCCATAACTCTAACGTAATAGATGTTGTAAAAAATAGTATGAATACTCTTAATATAATAGTATTTGGAAAGCAGAAGTGTATATGTATTAATTTATGGAGTCACATGCAAGATATGAGGAAGAAGATCATTAATTTAATCAGAAAAATGTACTAATCACACTAATTTCAGAAGAAAACATTTGGGCTGGCAATACAGTTCAGTTGAAAATATACTGATTAGTGAGTATTGAAAGAGTTATCATCATATTAACCTTTAAACCTCTTGTTCATATCCATTCTTAGAAAATGTTGGATCCTACTGTGCTCATTGTTAAATGGAGTTGTTTTCTAATCTTCCATTTTTATTTGAAAACAAACTTGTTCATTAAAAGATTTTAGATGCAAATTTTACACTTTTTAAGTGTTAATTAGAGCACTTCACCTACTTGGACACATTCAATTTTTAAGAATACTCCTTTCATTCATGAGATGAGTATGTCTAATAGGCACATAAAAGGCTGCAACTTCTGCTTTAGGAGGAAAACTTTATTTTTTTTTTAAATAATGCTGCTTATTTAATTGACATGCCTTGAAATTCCCTATGTAGTAACTGAATAGCAGATGAGAATTCCCCTATGGTGTGATCTAAACTCATGGTTTTCATGCTTTCAAAATGATAATCAAGAAGAAATATACAATGAGTTATATAAGCTGTAATATTCTTTTGAAAGGTGCTCAGCACTTCCTTCCTACAAATAACAGGAGCTTCACAAAACTTTACACTGATGGCTGACCCTAAGTGCAGTTGGTCTAATGTTAAAAAGGAATGACAGCCTGAATAGTGACTGTGTTGACTCCTTAGTAAATTCCTAGAGAAACTAGTGATGGAGAAGTCTGACATGAGGATTAAGTGGTTTTGTAAATTAAGAAAAGGAAAAAAAAAGAATGTATGAGAACAATCGTCTGTGCTGGAAGTTTGGAGATTTCGGACTGGATGACTTAAATATTGCAATAATCATTCTCTAAACAGAGATCTTAATATCTTAATTTTTTTCCTGAATCAGAACTTTGCACAATTCTGAAATACATTCTGATTGAAATTTATATCTAAGACTAAACTGGACACTGAAACACTGGAAAAAGCGAAGACTCATTTTTCACTTTCGTGGAAATGGTACAGATCATGGTATTAGATTGAAGGATGCCTTACTGAAAGAAAGGAGATTATTTATGTTTTATATTTTACTCAGAGAGTAAAGTAAAACATCTTGAGGGACAGAAGGCAAGCAGGTCAGCAAGAGAAACTGCAAGATGAACTAAACACACAGTGTAAGAATGTCAGACCTGTCTGCAAGGAGGATGGGCACACCAGACAGTACTTGTGGAAGAGACTTTGCTGTCCCAGAGATTTCATACAGGCGCCTACAACCTCATGGCTTGAAGTACAGCCTCAGAGCATTAGGAGAGAGGCATAAAGGTTTATTACAGGCTGAGAAAATTGTTGTTTCAAAACTGTTAATTGACAGTAGAGGCAAGTACTGCAGCAAAGACTGCAGAGAATTCATATCTCTGGTTCTGCTGGTTTTGTGCAGTCTCTGTAGTTTGGAGCTCAGATTTTGTTGCTTGTGTCAGTAGGGTCCACATTTAGTTTGAGGATGTTTTGAGGCTGCTTGCACAGCTTCTTCTGTTCTCTGGAAGATTATAAACATTCTCTCTAAGGTGTTCCTGCTTTTCTGACAGGGCATTGTTACCCTTTATGTCTAAGCTAACTATATAGGAAATGTTTCATTCAGAAATCAAGTATTTTAAGTTTTAGTGCTCAGTAGCAATGGACTTTTGATGTGATCTTCCGCATATAACTTGAGTGGTTAATGTGTTCTAATGTTCTAAATTTTTCTCTTTTTCCAAATTTCAGGAATTGTGAATGACAAAGATTCCAAGGATTCCATTACAGAAGGAGAGAATCTGGAAGAGGATGAAGAAGAGGAGGAAGGTGGAGCAGAGACAGAGGAGCAATCTGGAAATGAAAGTGAAGTAAATGAGCCTGAAGAAGAGGTGAGCTTAATCATTACCTTGCCTCATGTAAAAGTGATTTTTGATTGCTTGTTACTTTCTGAAGCCCTTCTAAGTCAGAGTTAGCAGGTGAAATCTGGGTGTGCCCAGTCAGTACTGTGAGGATATTCCCATCCCAGTTCCATGTATGTGGAAAACTGAGGGTCTGAGGCTTATTCCTTATTTTGGCAGAAACTTGAACCTGACAGCTTTGCTCAGGGTATGTGCTGCTTCTCAGCAAGAAGATACCTTCAGGTTTTGGCATGAAAAAACTCACTTTCATATGACTTTCTTTATCTGCTTTAGAAGCAAATGTATTGACTAAATGTCAGAGCAGTCATTAGGAAAAAATAACAGGTGTTCAGAGTATGTCTATGCAATATGAATAAATAAAAGATTTATGGAGCATAAAACCTTCCTTGTTTACTGTGCTAATAATATTTTCAATCAGAAGTGGTAGAGCCAATAAAAAAACCCACAAGTGCGTAGAAATTCTGACTTGTCACTGTGACACAGCAAAGCTGACGTGATAATGGTATTGTTACAAGAAAATGAGTTCATCAAGGAAGTACAGAACAGTTTTTCTCCATATGCTTGGGCTGGTTGATTTATTAATAAGCTTTTTTTCAACAGATGTCTCTCAGCATTAAAGGTCCTGAAGTTTGGCTGGGTTTGTGCCTTCACCTATAAATTAGTATCAATAGAATCAGAAACAGTTGCAGCATGGGGAAGGCACCTCTGTAGGTCTTTGTATTTCCTTTCTTTGAACTTTATGAGTTCTTGCCAGTCCATTCCTCCAGCTTGTGCAGTTCCCTCTGAGTGGCAGCATGTATCAGCCACCAGTCCCAGTTTTCTGCTGGACATTTGTGAAATTAGTAATAAAGCTGAGTTCAGACTGAAAAAACAGTAAATGAAAACAAAACAAATTTACAAAGACTTAACTAAGCAACATGAAGAGTTTAGGAAAATGTTTGAGGAGCCAGCTGTCTTTCTTGTTTAAAATAGTCAGCAGTTTGAAATTTAATATTTCAGGAGGGCTCTGACAATGAGGAAGAAGAGGGTGAAGAAGAGGAGGAAGAGAACACTGATTATCTTACGGACTCCAATAAGGAAAACGAAACTGATGAGGAGAATACAGTATGTATTGAGCTGGAGATACGTGAATTGAATTTGCATCTTTGGTTTTCTTTACTCAATGTTTTTTGCCAGTGCTACTCATAACATATCTGGAAAAATACAGCAAAGACACTTCCTGCTATTCTTTCAACTGCATTTTATAGCTTATTTTCATGTATGCATACTTGGGTTATTACCTTTTGAAAATTGTTATGCTGTCAAATTTGCTACAGCTTGTTTTCTTAAGACTGTGAGCTTTCACAGGTAGCTAGACTGGAAAATATTGTGTAAATGATGGTTTTGCAATGCCAGCAGTAGTAGCAAACTGGTAGGATACAACAAGGTAACCAGTTACACCCCACTAGATCTCAAAACAGAAAAGGAGACAAGCCAAGAAGTATGAAATTCCTACAATACAGATTTGGGATTGACAGATTATAACGTTTGCAGCTAAAGAACCCACCTGGTTGAGCCTGAATTGCAGTTACATAGTAAGGAAATAATGAACATTATAGAACAATGTGTTACAGTGCTGACTTCTGACATTTCTGTTGTCATGTTGTGCTTTCCAAATAATTGAAGGGTAGTATTTGTCCTGAAAATATCATCTAACTTCATGGACTTTATGGAAAATGGAATTAAAGTAGGCGTGTTAAGGATAGAGACTTTTTTATTGTTGCCACATCTTGAATGTGTCCATGCACACACACACACACACACACCCACACACACACGAGTCTGTCAGAATGAGTGACCATAAATCAGGAAGTTTGCCTTTCAGGAAAATAAGCAAGGGTGAAAACTTCTTTCTTGGAAAATTTGGCTCTATAAACCTTTTGATTTTGTATTATATAGAAGCAATAAGGATATTTTCCACTTATTTCTAGGCTGAATATTGATATTTCTGAAACTAATATAATGGATGATTCTATTCCCATTGCAATAGGAAGTAATGATTAAAGGAGGAGGACTGAAGCATGTCCCTTGTGCAGAGGATGAGGACTTCATTCAGGCCTTGGATAAAATGATGCTGGAAAATCTTCAGGTATAAATGGTTATTTTCTTAATTTGATGTACAGCTAAGTGTGGTTGCTTTTTTTCTCAAAGTAAATAAGTGATTAATGCTTAGGTTACCATACTAAAGGAATGAAGACTTTTTTTTCCTTTGTTTTGGCCTCTTCTCTGCAGTTGACTTGTTTGGCTTTTAGTAAAATAGCTGTTGCTTGTATTGTTTGCCCAGTGAATACCTGATACACTGACATATTTTACAGAATGAGTAATGAATGCATCAGATACTGTACAAAACTTCTGACTTTATCTTAGGTTTTAATAGACTTAAATTTGCATAAGCTTTCAGTACTTTGTTAGTCACATCTGGTAAATATTTCAGTACTGAGTATAGCAAGCCCTGTATAATAAATGTATTAATAAGATGTACAAAAAAAAAAATCTTGAATTAAGAATGTACATTCTACAGTGTGCCCCATCAGGTCTCTAGATTTCTTTCCCTAAGAGATTACCCTCTAACTTTCTGCTTCACAAGCAAGGAAATCAAAAGGAAAATAAAGTAAGCCTAATAAATGTAGTAATATATAACTTCATTTTCCTGGAAGGTTAAACCTTTTCTCAGTTGTGAAAATATGAATGTTGCCAGCCTGACTGACTGTGTCAGCATCTGATCATTTATAGAAATTCACTTTTTTTTTTCATAGCAAAGGAGTGGTGAATCTGTTAAAGTGCATCAGTTGGATGTTGCTATTCCTCTGCATCTCAAAAGTCAGCTGAAGAAGGGCCCCCCACTTGGAGGTGGGGAAGGAGAGTCAGAGTCTGGGGACACAATGCCATTTGTCATGTTAACAAGAAAAGGCAACAAACAGCAGGTAAGGTATAGATACTGTTTAAATAAATAAAGACCTTTCACTTAAAAAAAAAAAAAAACCACCACAGAATTTTTAATTTCTTTTTTCATTTCTCAAAATCAGGTACAGACAACTTCATTTTGACACATGGAAAATACCACATATAATTTCTTGAAATTCTTGGTTGTTTATAGAAATTATGTAGAAAAATTCTGTGGTCAGATGATACCGTTACTATTTACATTTGGTGATTCTACCAGTAGGTCAGTGGTATGTCTTACATGTATTTTAGATACAGTTGTGGAAGATGAAGAGATGTGGTTGGTGGACTGCCACTGAACACTGAAATGACTAGAAAGAAAAAGGAATATTCCAGAATCTTTAAGATTCTACAGCTTTTCCTGAAAACATTTTCAGCTTCAAATCAAGATGTATTGTCATTGCTAAATTCCATTTCCTAAGTAACTGCCACTTGGCTGAATTTATTCAACTTGCAAAAAGAAAAAAAGTCATTATCCTTGAAGACAACGTTAGGGGATTATTCCAGAATGCATGGAGTGAATCTCTTGGAGAAATTTAAATGGAAATCAGGTTGATACAACAAACTAACTCCTTGCTTCATGCAGCTAAGCTGTATATTAGTCTTGGCTCTTTTCTCCAATGTATGTTTGAATTTTCCTAGCTCAGCGAATGCACAGTACACAAATCTCTACCTAACACATTCCACATGTATTTCTTGTCATAGTTTAGAGCTTTTTAAAAAAATCTTCATTTTGGTTGTATAATTTGATGAAAATAAATTGCTCTGAATTTATATGGAAAGCATACCTAAGGAATTGTTTCATGCCATCTATCTGAGCCTTTCAAGTGTTTAAATCCATGTCATGACTTGGTTTTTACATTTGTTACCTAAATTGTGACAGTAGTGTAGCTCTTGTGTATAAGCCTGGAGTGGGCTCCTTCTCTTTGTTCATATGAAACACATTTCAAAAATCCATGTAGGAAGTGGTTATTCTGTTTTCCTGTAACTTCAGTGTGGTATACAAAGCTCTACAAAAGCTCTGAGTGGGAGATTTTTAACTGTGGTCATTGGTTTGAGAAGGGGTTTAAAAGAACTCCATTTTTAAAAAAATGTTGTTTAGCTTTTTCAGGATAATTTACTAGGAGTATCTGTAGTTACAAGGGACTTTCAAATCTTCATATTCCATGTAAAGGGGAAAGTATTGCAGAAATGTGACTTAGAAAGAAAGCAGAACTTGTTCAGGAGTTTTCCCTGCTCCTCCCCCAATATTTGGTTTTTGGAGTAGGCTCTTCCTGCCAAAACTCCTCTCAGTGTTTCTAGAAATGTAGAAAACAGTTGCTTTATAGACTACTTCAGCTCTTGAATTAATGAAAGGCTTCTTTGTCCATAGTTCTGTATTCAGGAAAAAAATGTGTTTTAGTACAGAGTTTTAATAGAAAAATAAGCAGGAAAGAGGTGGAGTTGAAAAGAAAATAATTATTCATTCTTACGGTGCTTTATTTTAAATCTGCATGAGCAGAATGTGCAATGAGTTTTAAAGTGATTCACTGTTAAGTTACAGCTGTAAACTTTCAGATTTTTAAAACAGTTAAAAGAAGTTTGCAGCAGCCCGGGAAGCTGTAAGTAACTTCATCTGCACAGTCACCAGAGTGATAAATGACATCAGCCTACTTGTTTGCTCTGTTAGTAATGATTTCAGTCTCTGTGTTCTTTGTCACTGGTGCTCCTGAAATAAAAAATGCTAAAAAAATGGAATGTGCTGTGCTTCCTTCCCAAGGGTAACATTTGGTACTGGAGGTCTCATTGCCAAATACTCAGTTGCCATGTCAGTGTCCACCCAGATTTTAGTACAGCACTGACAAGTAGTTTTTTGGAAGCAATACAAGAGCAACTGATTGGTATTTACCAGCTGCACATATCCAAATCAATGGTCATTGCAGGCTGATAGTGACAAGACACCATATTTTATCCTCAAAACTTAGAAAACTAGTGGCAGTAGAACCTAACATGGTTATTTGAAATAAAGATGATGGCATTGTGATTTATCCATAAGCCATGAGAGAGCAAGGGGAAATAAAGTTGGCATCATAAGAGATCAGAGCTGAGCTGTATTTAATACCATTTGGTGTTTCTGAACCAAGAGGTTTTATGCCAGGTAGGTATGAACTGAAATGAGATACAGACAATAAAAAGAAAGTCAAGAAATGTGGTTACTGCCTAAGACAAAACATTTCCTTCCCTTTGAAAGATTTTTAGCAAGGCTTCATAAAAGAATGGTAATATCCATGGAATGGTCAAATCTCTCCCTGAATGTGAATTTTTTATATAATTTATATTGTCATGTCTTTATCTCATGGCATTTTTATAAAAATAGTGGTCTGTTCTTCTGAATAATCATTTCTGATCTTCCTTCAGTCCTTCAGTTTGACATCTTTAAAGTGATATAGTTTGATTTGATGTGAATGCCCCCATCTCAGAGATCTGAGATGATGTTTTTGATACACCTTTTCACTATTTGCAAATGGGAAATGTTTCATTTGTTCCGTAATCATCATATCCTGTCATCAGTGACTTGATTTCAGGTGGCAGCTGATTGCCTTGAGTTAGTGACTCAGTGGTGTTTTGTTAATTGCCAGGCTGTTGTTTTTCTCTATCTGTTTCTCTCATTTACACCCTTCTATAGTTCAGTTTTCTTTTTCTACTTTAAGCATCCTGTCTGAAAACACCAATCCCATTTAGCTGATAAATCCATAGAACACAGAAAATATAAAGGACACATTAAAATGGATGAGAAGCTTAATGGTGAAGCTGAGGAATGATTTTTATCATGAAATGCTGCTAATGGATTAGTTATTTGTGTAGTTTATGTAAAGTTCATTTGATGATATCTGGGAACCTGCACAGCCTGCTCAGCAATAAGTAACCAGAGCTTACTCTGCTCTTGGAATTTCAACTTCCGTTTCTGTTCTTCCCTGCACACCTTAATAACAAGCTCATATTTATATTCAATATAATATGCTATTACCCCTCACCCCAACCCCCCAAAAAGTCTCATCTAAATACATCTTGTAGTTGGTAGGGTTTAGGGATTTACTGTACCCAAGTTTTTCTCAGATATTTGCAAGAGTCTGTCTTTACTGTTTCAAAGGCAGTTTATTTTTCAGTGCTTCATCTGAGTCTTCTGACACTCATCTCTGCTGCTAGTGGGGCTTTACTCTCTGAGGTGTCTTGAGACTGTTTAGTGATTATTGCATTAAATACCAACCACAGGTGGTGAGGATTTTGCTTTTACTCTAAATCTTCTCAGCAGAGGTTTTGATAATTTCTCTCTCTCTGCAGCTTTTGACAGTGTAACAGAAAAGAACACTTAGGAATTTACTTCTGTTTGGGAATAGATCTCCCATGATGAGTAACAAGGAGCAGGATTCAGAGTAGTTCATGGAATATTGAGAGTGATTATCCTTAAATGCATTACCATTCTTATGGCATAGAAATACTTTCTAATGGATGTGGAGTTGAAGGAGGAAGAGAGATTTTTCTAGATGTTTCAAACTTTAGCATTAAGGATTTTCTTAGAACTGTTGTTTCAGTTGTGGATAAGATTAAAAATTATTTCTCTCTTCCGGAACAATTGTAAAAAAATTAGATATATAGAAGTAACAAATTGGATTTTCTGGGGGAAAAGAAATCACCTTCCCTACACCTTCCTGAAAATATCAGCTGGATTTCCAGAGAGAGGTACTTCTGTGGGAGTGCCAAGCTTACCTGGTGTGCCTTATGGCAAATCAGATAATGGGGGTTTAAATCAGAATGTGTGCTGGGCACATTTGGGTATGGGGGAGGAGGAAAAGATCAGTGTGACACCATGGCTGTCTCTAGACTAAGAAGAAGCACTGGGGAGCCAGAATTACTCTTAAAAAGAAAAGTGTTGGCCAGGGAATTCCAGGGAATGTCTGAAATGTTTTTCCTGTTATCACAAGGAGTAGTAGTAGATATTCTGCTCAGGGGGCTTCATCTCTTTGAAAGGAAGAGACCTGAAGAGGGAGATGCAGCTTTCTGAACCAGCTGTGGTGCTTTTTACCTCAAGACCAGGGCAATTCCCTGTGGGCAAATCAGCTGATATGAAAACAAGAAATAAAGAATATGGCTGTGTCTTCCTTGGGAAAGACAGTCAGTTTTGTTCACATGAGTACCATGTGTAATAGGTTTTGAACTCAGCCTTTTTTGTGTGTTCTCTGTGTCTTTAGCAGCTCTTGCCTTTTCTCATTCTCCTTTATGTGAAAGGTCAAAACAAACCAACAGCACACTTCACAGTAGGAACTTCTGTAGAAAGTACCTCATTGAAATAACCTAGAAATAACCATAGCATTTCTGTATTTTGGATTGTTTTGTATTGGTTGGGTTTTTTTCTCTGATGGGTGCTTAAAAACTTCTTTTCATTTGCAGTTTAAGATCCTAAATGTACCGATGTCTTCCCAACTTGCTGCAAACCACTGGAACCAGCAGCAAGCAGAACAGGAGGAGAGAATGAGGATGAAAAAGCTCACTTTGGATATCAATGAACGGCAGGAACAAGAGGACTATCAGGGTAAGAAAATCACCAAGGATTTAGTTTTGATTTTCAGGGCAGCCTTTGTGGATCTGCAGAAAGCATTATTTGTGATGATTAGCAGCTGAAGTTCTAAATATTGATTTGCAGTACTTATGGGAAACCTGTATTTTGGTTTTAGTCATTTATTATTTCCTCCCTGGTCTTTTTAATTGAAGAAGTTTTTGTAGCTGTTCCATGAAAAGGAATTTTCAAGTGGGTCTCATATTTCATCATTTTCATTTATTCTGGGAAAGGGAAAGAACTGAGATTGTTCTTTAAAATTAAGGTAATACAAAATCAATGTGATGTTTACTGCAAGACAGTTGAGTTGAATACAAGATGAATTCTGTGCAATTTAAGCTCTGCTTATAAACTATTAATAGGTGTTTTACATATTAGTAACATTTAGACTCCTTAGTCTTGCAAGTCCTGAGGTAACCTTTAACAGAGAAATATGAAATGTTACCTCAGCTTCATTTTGTAAAGGTTCTAGGAGTCCTCAAATCTGGAGCATAAGCATATATTAACAAAGTGGGGGTTTTGTACAGATTACATGATTAATTTGTGTTTTGAGGACGTGCAAATCAGGCACTTTGGAACCTGGGCAGATGGAAGCAAGCAGTTAATGCAGCAGATCATACAGTCCCCAAACAGGTGTACTTCATGTGTTTAGTTGTTGGGTGGTTTGTTTTGAGTTGTGCTTTTCTTCAGATTCAACTTTCCTTGGCTTACTCAGATAGTAAACAAAGCCATACCAATAAAGCTGATGTGTTGTGTTACTGTTTCCATTTAACATCTCAGAAGTTTTTGCTCTGCTTCTTTTTGTAAAGGTGTTGTAGTCTGGTGGTGATCACAGTGTAAGTGAGTTAATTAGCAGGAAATCTCATTAAAGGCATTTAGTGAAAGGTCATTGTTCATCAAGAAGTGGGAAATTAAAGCAGTTTTAATTTTCAAACACTATGGAATCCAGTACTTCTTGCAGAACTTCTATAGTACCAGAACTAAACTTGTAATTGTAAAAAGGAGAATCTTCCAAAGTGAGTGTCTGCAGAGCTCTGAAGTGGTAACACAATATATTCTTAGTGTTAAACATGGTAATTAGCAGAAACTTTCCTGAGACACTCTGCTCTTATAAAGCCCACTTGCTAAAAAGGTAGAGAGAGACTCTAGAATTAGACATTTTAGTGTTTCTCTTAGACTCTTTGTGGGTTTTTCCTCATTAAATATTTCTAATATTTGTACTGGTCAAGGCATTTGGTTTTTATACTGTTGTATGACTTTGTTGATATCTAAAAGGAACCTGTTTAATCTAGGACTTCATTGTGAGCAGTTGTGCTTTTTATCCAAAACAGAATCACATTGATTTATTTCTGTTGGACAAAATCAGAAAACTGATACAGATTGATAACTGGAAATAGGCTTTTAAAAAATTTTCTCATAGATTTTTATTTAGTTGCTGTGTAAAAAACAATACAGAAAGGAAGTCAACACAAAAGAAAAAGAATTTTCCATAATTGACATCCCTTTTTGAAACAGCTGTTGATGGATCTTAACCTGGGTAATATACAGAGTAAAACCAAACTAAAAAGGACCTTTCAATCAGGCTAAATTAACCAGACCAAATTGCATTCACCTTTGGAACAATATTTTATTTAGATTTTTGCAGTTGATTGTTACTTCTGAAGAGTCATCCTGTCTGTGACAAGTTGGTACCTACTCATTGAATGAAAGTGTTGGGTTTCAATTTCTGTTTCAAGCTTTGAAGTTACTGAGGGAGAAAGAATTCTCAATTTCTGGAAGGATGCCTCAGGGTTGTCCCAGCGTTTGCACATGTACTTGTTGTTCTTTTCATCTGTACAGGGTAGCTAATAGATGGAAATTCACCAATGTACTTCAAAGTAGTATCAGATAAAGATTTAATATTTCAGCGAGGCTTAGTATATTACAAAGATCTTTTAATTTAAAGAACTATTAGGAACTTGGGTGGTTCTTTAATTTAGACTGGTACTTTTCTGTGCAGATTATTTTTTTCTTCACTAAAGAACCAAGGAGCTTTGGTGATGTGCCTTCAGCTTAGAAAACGCACTATGCTCCCCTGCCATCTCTGCCTTCTGTTACATTCTCCAGTTCTGAATTTCCCAGTCCCATATTTCCTTTCCCCTGCTGTGCAGACAGAAGAGGCAGATGTGCCTGTGCTTGTTCATTCCCTGCTTGCTGCTCCCAGCTGCCTGGCAGGGTACCCTCTTCTGCTTTTCCTCTGAGTCTCTCCTTGCCCCCAGAGCTCTCTGCAGGCACACGGGGCTGTTGGAAGGCTGATGTTCCATGATGTTCACAAACCTGGGCTGTCAGGGTGTTCAGTGGCTGCCAGGTGCTGAATTCAGTGGACAGAGCATGTATGCAAGGCTCACTGACTCTTGGCACAGATGTTGAATCAGTCACAGTTTCCCAGTTTCTCCCAGGCTGGCTGGATAACTTCACTGAACGTTTCACCTGCATTCTGTAAATGGTGAGGGAACCTCATCAGAGTCTCTAGTTTGGCCCCACTGAGAGCAGTGTGTGTGTGCAGCAGGTGATGGGTGTGTGTCACCAATGAGATTACCAGAGATTGGAGAACCAGACAGAGCAGACTTTCAAACATAATCTGTTTAACAGTTTATTCCACTTTTCCTTCATTTATCCCATCTGTCTGTTTGCTGAGTAATGTAGATCCCTGCTCAGGTGGACTGTAGGAAGACTTTCCATTAGGTGTATTAACAGACTGGCAGAGGTTACCTCCTATGATGTATCTGTAATTATATTGGCTACTTAATAAGCATTAACTTAACCTGGTAAAGAAACATTTTTTTATCATTAAAAATTAAATTAAATTAAATTTTAGATATTAAGTTTTACTAAATGGCAAAATACAATATTATCCTAGTTTAAAATGCCCATAAGCTGGTTGTCCAGGGCTAAACTGGGTAGTGTGGGCTGCTTTCTGCACCCAAATTATTCCCACTGATGATAAAGTGAAAAACTCCATCCGTGGGACAGCTGGTGCAATGTAGGTCAGCTGAGTCACCTTCTCCAGGTGCCTGTCTTCCCTGGAAAATGATCCAATTATGCCAAGCTTAGACTTAAATACCTGACTGGCAGTGCCTAATTTTAGGACAGGTTTCTTGCTGAGTCTTTAATTGGCAGCAGCATTGTCCAGTTGTTGCTATTCCAGGGAGGTTTAATGTCCAGGCCACTCGTGCCGCTGTGAGTCTTTGCTCCTGATCATTGATGAAGAAAGTGGTGCCTGATGTGTTTAGAAAGAAAAGGTTGTGCAGGTCTCTTCTTGAGCATCTGTGATGAAAACCATTGCTGGCAGTTCCTTCTGCAGGAACATCTGGAAATGCAAGTTCATGTTGTGGGGTAGCTTGGCTTTATCAAAGCTGTGCATGCAATTTGTAACTTCTTGTAATTAATTTATGTGGAATAACTTGAGTGTTAACTCTACAGCAAAGTAAGTGTAAATGGCAGTGAAATGTGCATGTGTAAATTCCTATGTAAAAATGATCCATAGCAAATGTATTGAACTTTCTTCTATTTCCTTTTCTTCTGCCTGAAATCCCAGAAATGTTGCAGTCTCTGGCACAGCGTCCAGCTCCAGCAAATACTAATCGTGAGCGGCGGCCTCGTTACCAGCATCCGAAGGGAGCACCTAATGCAGATCTAATCTTTAAAACCGGTGGGAGGTAGGACAATCTTCCTTTAAATGTGGTAATTCTGGTTCTAGGCAAGTAATTATCTTCATAATTGAAAGAGATAATGATCTCTGTTGTGAGCGCTTGGGCAGTCGTTTCCATTCTAAAGCATTCTCTTAAAATGCCAAACAATGTTTTGTGTTTCTAACACAGTATCTGTACCTCTGTGACAGTTTGGAAGCGAAAAGATTATTTTTCACTTGTGAAATGGCTGCTAGAATCAGAGCCTCTATTTGTAGAGCCAAAGATGCATGTCTGCTTTCTCCATGAGAGGGGGAGAGGATTGGTTTTTTTGAGTGTCTGCAGAAATTCTCATACTCTTTCTGTGGGGTGAATTTGACAGCTCTTCCTCTGTATTTGATGCCCTGAATGGAAAGTAAATATAGTAAAGGTGGGGAAGATGGAGCAGAATTTTCAGTTTATGGCTATTAATCTGTTATCTTCAAGAGCTTGCCAAAACCAGCATTAACATGAAAAGAGTCATTCCCGATTGCTTAATAGTTGTTCTGAGGCTTTAGTGTGTGTCTTTTCTCAGCCAGAGTAAGCTGGCAAATAAACATTAAATTAGCCCTGCAGCACACATTTGAATAGCCAGAGTTTCGGTGAAATGCAGACTTGCTTTCAAGTTTCTCTTTTCTTTGCAAGTTCATTTTGAAGGTGGATTGATATGAGCAGCAGCTGGGAAGGGACAGTTTACCTCCTAATAGGTCTGTCTTTGTAAACTGCAAATAAGTTAATGTAATGTACTATTTCTGTGTTCCAGTAGCATTTCCAGCTTCTTCATGGTACATATTTATGATCATTTGATAATGTCCTGATGATCATTGACTCCATTGAGACCTCATACAGACACTGCTTGTAAAAAAAAAATTTAAAAGATAGCAGTTTAAAAGAAGTTTTTTTTAAAAATGAACTAGATGTAACTCAATAAAATGAGCAGTGCTTTCCATTTAGCTTTTTCATATCACTGTGACCTAATGCTGTTGTAGGAATACAAAATGTTCAGGTACTGAATTGCCACAATATTTGCTGGTGTTTCATTAACAGCTGCAGCATTCTGCTCTTTCAGGCATGAGCTGCATGCTGCAGTTATTCTTTAAATACAACACCCAGACCAGTAGATGTGGTATCTGTAGATTTCTTTTAAATTATTTTCTTTAGAAGACTTTTTATATTGTGATGTTGTAGGGAAAATATAATTTAGGACTTAAGTAGGTCAGATGTTATCCAGCAGTTTTGTAGTGTTTGCTTATTCAAGTGCCATGCACTTGCAGTTCTGATGTAGTTTTACATTATGGAGTTTCCTCTTTGTTCCTTTTAATCCATAAGCTGCTTGGAACAGAGACCAGGAAGTTTGTTTGAGCAGATATATTTTATTTGTTGAGCAGGTATATTTGATTTGTTTGTACTGCAGTGCTGTGCCTGGCAGTCATGCATCAGTTGAGCCATCTCAGCCTGCAGTAAGGAACTAGTACTTTTCCTAACTCCATTTATTTCTTGCAGACTGTGGGTCCACCAATGGCTTCCCACTGGCACAGGTTGTCTGTTGCCTACATCCTTAGAGCCTCTAAGGATGATTTGTAGAATATATTGAAAAGTGTCTTCTGACTTTAAATGTTGCTCTGCAGTCTCTGCCCAGACCCCCCTCATGCTTTGTTAAAAAGTTACCCTGTGATTTCTGAGGGTACTGGAGGGTCTCCCTGAGCAGATGGGAACTGAGCTGTAAATTTTAATATCTGTGTTTCAGATTTCTGCTAAGGTTTCACATTTCTGCTTGGTGGAACCAATGGTGTAACAGAGATGTTGTCACTTCCATGAGGACACTCTGTTGTGTTGTTGCTGCTTCTTTGTACATGAACAAAACTGAAATGTTATTTTCTTGCAAAATAACTCAGTCTTACTGGCAATAATAGTTTGCTGCTTTCTTTAAGGTGTACAACTTATTATTTTAAAATTCTTGAGGTTAGGGATAATCTAAGCAAATAAATCTTCTGGTTGATTCCACTGTAATGTACAATGTGACAGGTTCTAATAGCTGAGGTAGGAATGAGGCCTTTCTTGCATTTCAGGGAGTGCTGAGAGTAGAAAAATTGGTTTTTACCTTTGCTTTTGTGTTATTAAACATGCCCTAAGCATTGTGTTTCAAACACCTTTTAGGAAGTTCAATCCAAATGTACCTATTGTTGCAGTTAATTTCAGAAATTAATGAAGGGAACATTGGGTTCTTCCATATGTTTTTGGCCTTGAACAACTAGATGTCACTAAGCAATTAACCTTCTATATGTTTTTTAAAAGAGAGAAACCTTCTGCAGTTTTTACTTTATTTCTCCTCTGTTAATGTCCTTGTTCTGTACTAAAGTAAATGCAGTGAGATTTGTAAGCTTTGTCAGATTTATTATTATTTAGCATGTGCAAAATGCTGGATCAAAAATGGGAATTTGTTTCTGTTTGTTTGGAATTGCCTGCTTGCATTGCCTCAGGTTTTGAGACCTGCTGGTCCTGTAAGGAGGAGATTCTTTCTGGGACTTGTACATTTAAGGCTGACTGGCCTTAAAGATAATTTACTGTGACTCCATTAAAAGCAGAGTTCCTTGATTTGCTTCAGCAGCACTGGGAAGAAAACAATTTTCTCTCTTGCTTCTGGTTCTGTAGCATTTGTGTGGTAAGAGAGGCCTTTGGCTCTCAGGCTGTTAAACTACTACCTTCAAGAAACACAAAATTTACTAAAGTAATTTTTTGGTGATGGGATTATCATAAAAATTGACTGGTACCATTAGGAACAGCTTCTTAAAATATAAAGTGGTTTTCCTTTGTTTAAGAGGATTGAGATCCATTAAATGGCTTAGTTTTAAAAGTGAAATGAAAATAACCACTTTATATAAAATAATTTTAAAAACATTGATTACCAAGAAAGTCAGATTTCTCCCTGTAATTCTTCTGTTGAGAAGCAGGGCCTTACCAAGGATTTTATCTTTTTAAACCTCTCCTTATTAAAAGAAGTAGCTTCAAAATTTGTTACTGTTTTTAAAATATAGTGTAGGGCCTGCTTGTGTCCGAAGTTCCCCTAGGGATACAAGTATAGGCTGGCAAACCAAATCATATTCAAGTTAAATGATGATCTCAGGTCTCCTGTTTACATCTGACTCTTATTTCTCTTTAACCCATTTAATAAAGAAAAATGAAGCATAACAGTAATAACAGGATGCTGGGATTTTATTAGCTAAATATTCTCATCATAAAGAACATTTCATTAATGCTGAAAAATCAGGGTTTGGATCATAAGGAGAAATGTGAGTTTAACATGATTTCCTGTTTCAGCTGCTGGAGCAACACAGTTCATACATCACCTGTCATGAAGTTGATGCATTGACAGTTCTGCTTTATGAAGCTTTGAATTCACTTCTTACTGAGCAGAGCCTTTCAAACACAGCTAAGAAATTCCAAACCCCAAATTTTCAGTTGTTTCATGGGAGGGAAGCAAAGGGAGGAATATGGGAGGGGGGGCTCCAAATCCTGCAGCTGCTTCTGGTGGACTGCACTGGAGCTGAGCAAAAAAGAACAGCAAATCCTCAGGTGCCTGCCTTGGCAGGATGGTGCTTGTTGAGCTCTGCAGGCAGGGTGAGAGTCTAACCCAGACACCTGATCACAGTTCAGTTCAGAGAGAATGGAAGGTAAAATTGTATTTATAAGCCATGCTCAGTTACACTCCTGTGTTTGAAAAGGTTCTTTCAATAGAAATAATAACAGCTACCTACCAAAAATCCCTGCAGCTCTGTGGCCCTCTGGAAACCAGCTACCAATCCCCAAAAACTTCCCAACCCACTGTACACACTGACTTTGATTTCACTTTGTCACAGCATTTTATTTTTGATGGATAGATGAGACTATAAAATAACTCACAGAAGTTAAGATTCTCTTACTTAGGGGAGTCCAGCTTGTGTGGTTTATTTGACTTTTGATGTTCACAGTATGGAACGTGATAAGTCAGATGTGATAGGTTTTTAATGGGCACCTTGGTGTTTTCTGTTTCTTGTTTGTGGTTTTGGGTGATTAGGGGAGAGAGAGAACAAGGAGCATGGAAGCTGAGATTAGTTGAGAGATTAACTGGGAGAGCAGGTGTTTGGAGCTGGAAGTTTGTGAGATTTGTGAAGAAATGCAGCACTGCAGAAATGCAGAGTGTTGTGGATTGGAGGACATGAAGGGATTAGGGATAAGTATGAAATCCAACTTCAGAGGTCTCACATGTCAAGAAATAAAGAGATTTTTGTGATCTTGTGATGTCAGCAACATGCAGAAAGGAGTTGATTATTGATATTCTCCTGGGCACTTCTCAGTTTAAGCTCTAAAGTTGTCCTGCTGACTGAGCTCTCCCAGCTTCACCCGTGCCATGGCTTTGTGATTATTCCACAGGCTGTGGTGTGATGTTTCTGTGTGTTTTCATGGCTTCCAGCTTTCTGCCCCAGCCATGGTCTGTGGCAGAGGCTCTGTGTGTTTCCCTGCCACAGCAGGCAGTGCTAATGCTCAGCAGTGGCGTGAGAAGCTGACTGGGAATTTCATACACATTAACAATGTGGCAGTGGCAGGAAGGGAGTGTGGGAGGAGACTGCAAAGAATTGATTCCTTTTACACATAGAGCTCAAGATGGTTTTAATTACATCTGTGTGCTGAGTTTGACCTTGCCAAATACAGGTTTGGATCAAGTGTACTAGGTTGGACACAAATGTGAAATACATGGTTTGGGAAAAACTCCTGCTATTTTTGGCAGCAGCACGTTGCTGTGATCCCCTCAAACAGGGATCTGCCACCAGCAGATGTGCACTGGTAGCTGCTGCTTTAGGTGAGAGTCATTTTGACCAAGTTGGAGACATGCAGCCAGTCCCAGCCTTTTTCCTTCCCTCCTCATCCGCAGTAGGATTATTTTTAAGAGGAGATGGAGAGTTAAAAGCATGATCCTGCAATTCAGTGATGTCTGCCCTCAGCTGTAACTTTCTGCAAGTGAGATGTCAGTCTACTAAATAAATAAAAATTAAAGTTCTTTTCTATTGAAAGCACATGGCCAGTGTTCTGATGTTGAGTGTGCCACAAAGAATTAGAATATTAAATTATGTAACACTAACAGGTGGTTAAAACCAAATAGAAGCAGTGCTGCAGTGAGTTCTAATGATGCATCAGCTCAGGACTTCCTGGCAGAAATACACAGCATTTTTATATAAACAAATACTGGATAACAGAACAAAGCAATGCATACAAATACAGAATTAGTGGGAAAGCTTCATGTGGTACAAGAGGTGCAGAAGTTGCTATGTCCAGATAACATATCTGTAACATTTTTCTTGCAAGATCTTCAGTAAAAACCAGGTTTAGATCAAATGACTGTTGAACAAACACTGGAAGATTATGCACTGATGTAAAGAAACGTGAACTGCTGTGGTTACATGGTAAAAAATCTGGGTGTGTAGCCCTGGAGATTTCTTGGAGTTGTAAATGTTGAAGTTTTATTTTGATGTATATTATTAATTTGAATTTGCAGCCTAAAATCAGCTAGAAAGGAGCCCAGATGCAGTAACTGCATTGTGCTGAAGTTAGTGACACTGGGCTGGCCTTACTGCTGCATTGCCTTGGTCTTGTTGAATCCCCTGCCTACAAACTGGTGTCATTCTTCAGTGTCATTCTTCTATTTATATGTTCTTAAGAGAATTAAATGTCACTTTTGGTCACATTTTGGGATGTGTTTCATGAACAAGAGATGGTGGAAGATTTAAATGCACCAATTGATGCTAAAAAAGGTTTGTAACATTTCTGCAGAACTTCTAAGCATTAAGAAACTCCACAGAAAGATGAAAACTATTTACAATAACTTTTTTTCAGCTGTGCTTCAGTAGTTCAACATCTCATCTGTGATGATAAGGTGCATGTGAGAAATAGCTACTCACTTTTCACAGTTTAGGAAGGTTTATTAAACCTTATCAAAAATACAACAGAAGACTGAATAGAGAAAAAAGGGAGAAAAAGATTTTCCTTGCCATGTGCTCAGCCCCCTCACAATGGAATTTTTCCTTTTTTAACCTTTTAACCCCTCCCAAAGTTGTGTCCATCAACCCCTTCTTTGCTGTCCAGTGCTGGAGATCTCTTCCTCAAACCCTGATTGGAGGTCAGATGTCACCATAGTGACAAGCCAGGTGACCCTTGATAACCATGTGAGGGGGTACAACATAATTATAAATCTATAAAACTTTTCTTAACCTATATCCATGATATTTGTCTGTTAATTGTGAGAGTCAATCATCCCATTACTCATCTATCACACGCAGATGATCCCCCTGCTTTTGTCTGGTGAAATGGTTGTGCAGAAAAGAGCAAGATGTAACTTTGGGGGTTAGAGAGTATCAGAATGAGTGGCAGCTGCTCTTGGGGCCCCTCAGATCAGGCTGATCTGATTCCTCTCTGTGCTCTTCCCTCAGGAGACGTTGATCCAGCCGCCAGTGTCATTTCATTAGGTCCTGTATCTCTGGTGTTGTGGAGTCCTCCAGCGATTAAACGAGAGCAGTGGACACATCTCAGCATGTCAGCCTAGAGCGTTCAGAACCGAAACCTGGGACAGGCTGGGGCCGTGGGGCACGAAGAGCAGCCTCCCCTCTCCCTCCCCACCCCCCCAAAAAAGCTTTTTGTTATGGGAACCGCCTTGAGGGTTAATTCTTCTCACAGGAGCAGAAGCAAACAAGCGAGATGGGGAACTTGACCTGCGAGCAGTTCGGCGAGAGCCGGGAGCAGCCGGGAGTTCAGCCGCTGGCACTGGAAGGGGAAAGGCCTTTGGCAGCTCAGCCTGCAGGGAAATAAAGCTCTGAACTCGCCACAAGTTACGTTGTCTCCGACTCGAGCGTTTGGTGTTGGAAGGATGTTCTTTGGGGGCTGCAAATCTACGGTAGAAACGCATAGAGCAAACAGCAAAATGCAGAAGAAAACCCTGCCGAGTAGGATAACTTCTCAAACACTCCTCAGCCAGAATGTTCTTGGTTAAGGAAGAGCCTTTTGCTGCCAGATGTGCCAGAAAGGGGGTGGGGAGGGGTGAAAAACTGAAGAGCCAAGGAGGTAAAAATGTCTGTTAAGGTTTAAAATAGAAAGTGAAGTTGTTGAACACGGGGTGTTGACTCGTACTGCTTGGAGCAGCCTGACACCAGCCTAAGGACAGGGATATAGTTGAGCCCATTGTATGTATCATTGAAAACCAAAACGTGCCAGTCAGCATAACAGGAGGATGTCAAGGAGTGGATCCAAATATTTTGTTGATCTTTATGGGTTGATAAGCCTCTGTGTCTATTGAAACAAACAAAAAGTTAAAAAAAAAAAAGATTTAAGTCTGGAAACAAGTAGAATTTTTATTTTTTTCTAAGTAGAAATGAGGTTTCTTGGTCTGTTTCTGACAATCTGTTATTTATTAGCATAGAGTTTCGTTTGCTTTCAGGTAGAGGTAGTTCATTGAGTTCAAGAGCCCATCTGTATGTTACTACTAATTCTTTTTTCTAGCTCTTTTAAAATCCTTTTTACCACTGGTTTTGGTTTCTGCATGTAGGAAGAGAGACTTGTAAAATTGTAACATTTCATACAGAAATGCCGCCCGATCTTCACCAGCTTCAGAAATCTGACCTTTGCCAATGCTGCAATAAAGTGTTGTAATTTAGAGTTAGTGTCTGCCTCTTGACATCCACTTTGGTCTTTGGAAATGATGTTTTGAAGGGTTTGTGGTGTGTTTGGACAGGAATTCGAGGTCTTTGATTCAAGTCTTTTTGTGATTTTTTTCATATAGTTTTCTTTCCACATGAAATTCATGGGTGTGTTCATTAATCAGGTTTGTAACTCTGAGCTCCTCCAGGAACGTCTCTTACGCCAGCATAATCATATCCCCTGGTCAGTTTCCACTTCCCCGAACAACAATGCCTACCAATTCCTAATAGCAAATTAAGCATCTAATTGTGGTTCAGACTAGAGTCAGCTTCCTTTTCTCAACATGTTGCTTAGTTTCAAAAGCATTTAATTTATCCAGATTGAATAACTGCATAAAAATAAAATATTAGCTCTGTTTTATATGTGTCAATCCAATGCCTTGGATGGTATTGGGATCAATGGAAATGTCTTTATAAAATTATTTACTAAAGATAGTTTAGGGTCAGCTGGGAATTTTCCTGACTTCAGACTAAAATCAAAAAATAGTTCAGTGAAACCTTCTGAAGTTGAATTTTAAAATTAGTTATTCTAATGTTGTGCCAAATAAGAACCTCAAAGATCATTGTGAGTGAAATAATCAGGGTTGAATGTACAGGGACAAACCTTTTAGCATGGCCTGTTGCAGTAGGAAAAGGAGTGATGGTTGTAAACTAAAAGAGGGTTGACCTAAATTAGATATAAGGAAGAAAATTTTACAGTGAGGGTGATGAGACACTGGCACAGATTTCCCAGAGAAGTGGTGGATGCCCCATCCCTGGAAACAGGCAAGATTTCAACCTGATGTATTTGAAGCTGTCCCTGCTCATTGCAGGGGTGTTGAACTGGGTGTCTTTTAGAAGTCCCTTCTCTTTCAACCCAAAGCATTCCATGATACAGAAAAAAAACAGTTTGCATCCCTGTTATTGCTTGCCTTCCCATGTGCTGAGCCCACATCTCGTGCTGTGGCTGGAGATGAGCAGGATGCTGGTCCTGCTGCTTGCACAGCAGTTTCACCACCTGATCCACGTGCAGTTCTTGCTGCAGGGATTGCATGGCTCCCTCTCATGTCTTCAGAAAACTTTGCCTTCCTTTAGAGGGTGTTTCATTAAAATTGTTGGGTGAGTAGCTTGGGATTGATGCAGAATGGGGAATTTTGTTTTGCCTCTGTTTTGGTCAGTGTCTGTCACCTATGAATATTGCTGCCTTACCCAGATTACAAGATGTTTATTTGAATTAATGAAATTATGTTTAATGTCATTGCTTCTCTTTCCCTGCAGTGCAGTGACCCACAGGTGTATCTGGTCACTGGGGAAGTCACCCCAAATCCAGCCAGTGGCACTGTTGGATGTTCCCTGGGAGCCTTTCTCACAGGATGCTGGTTGAAGGTGCCCTTGCAAAGAGCATTTCTGCAGCAGTGTTCCCTACCCTGCAAGCAAGGAGTTAAGTTTGGGAGAACATGTGTAGATGAAGGAGAAACTGTCTCATGGCTTTGATTGCGTAAAGATTTCTGTTATCTTATCATTCTGTGGAAAGAATTTGGGCGAAAGTCATGCCCTGGCATTCGGAGTTGTCTTCGCTGATGTGAGGCTCCTTGAGCTGACAAGACAAAGTGTGCTGTGCAAAGGTTTGTACAAAGTGTGCTTTTGTTTGTGTAGGTTTGTACTCAACAATTGTGTCTCAGTTTTTGATGGTAACTTCTCTTCCCACATCTCTCAAGCCTCCAAAGCTCAAGGCAGGGACTTGGGGAAATGAAGTCCTCCCTGTCACAGGGGACAGGTTTGTGACCACCTGAGGAACCTGAATGTGCCTGAGTTCACGTGGCCTGGCAGGGTCTGAGCCATCCCAGGCTCCTGTGAGGGGCCTGTGAGCAACCTGGTCTGGTGGAAGGGCTCCCTGCCCATGGCAGGGGTGGAACTGGATGAGCTTTAAGGTCCCTTCCAAGCCAAACCATTCCATGATTTATGGTGCACCACTTGGAAGCCTGTTGGAGCTGAGGTGCTGTGTTGGCCCTTGCTCTGGGATGGAGCCAGGATGTCTGGGAAGCTCTGAAACTGGAATTTGACCCAGGAATGTCACTACTCACAGGCAGCACCTTGAACTCCAGTTGATGCTATGGGGCATCTTTCTCTACCCACAATGATGTAATGTGATAAAAAGAGCTATAAATCTTTTTTCATGAATTGCTGAGTTTGCAGACTTGCTGTAATCTCAACTTCCCAGGCCTTCAGCATAAGAAAGCTCTTGGGCTGTTTCTGTTCTGTAGGTACAAATATGAAGCACATCCATGCACGTGTGCTACAGCACACACAATTTAATGTAAATTCAGCTTAGAAAAGCACCTCTGTTGTGGAGTCTGCCTGCTTTCCTCAAGCTCTCAGCATTTTTCCTTTGGCTGTTCCAGCAGGGCAGTCACTGTGTGCTTGGCAGGGCAGCAGGATGGGCTGTGAGGAGCTCAGGCACTGTGTATCCTCACCAGGTTGAGTGGATGTTTTCAAAATGAATCCATCCACAATGATGCCACGAGCCTGCTGTTGCCCCCTGATAAATGCATCCATTTTTCCCTCATTTTTTCCCTTCTTTGAGCTTCATCACTAATTTGCTCCATGCTGAGGTTTTCCTCAGCCATGCACTTTTCTGCCCTGTGGAAAGTGCCCCTCTGAGGTGACACTTTGCTGTCTCTTCTCAGAGGTTCACTATAAATAGGGTTTTTTCCAGCTACTCCTAAGGAAATCCCAGTCTACTGGGAACAGGAAACTATTTGAGCAGGAATCAAACAAATGAGCAAATGTCAAAATATTTACATGCATTGTTTGAACTATAAACTTTGCTTTTAAGTTATTATTGTTGGGGTGTGATTGTGCCCTTAAAACACTTTGTGTTTATGATCCCTGTTAGAAGAGCAAACAGTGTTCTGCAAAAAGCCTCTCTCCCTCCCTCCCTCCTTCCTTCCCTCTGTTACCTGGATCCAGGCAAATAAAAAAATGCTTGGGATACTTAAAAAGGAGGAAGACATTTAGCTATTGCTAATGTTTATTTGTTCTTTGACATTTACCTGCAGGAAGAAAGTTTCTGTTGTGCAGGGGATAAAGTGGAGTGATATTTGCTGCTGAGAATGAATCAGTCAACAGCCCAGGAGCTTGAAAACTTTGCTGTATTTACCCCTTAAATGTTTTGGGGGTGGGTTTTTTCAATTTTTAAATTATTTACACTATATATATTATATACATATGCACACACATCTATCTGTTCATGGTTAACTAAAAATCAGAAGCTCTCCTGGGAAGCAAGACTTGAATGTGTCAGTGAGGCTTGGAGAACCCACCTGGAGGGAGTTTTGGGCTTGTTGCTTTGTTATTCCCAAATTGAATTGCTACAGGTTGCTGGGAGTTTTCTCCCTGGGGTGATGGAAGTGAAGAAAACCAAGTCATGAGAGGGAGCTCAGAGGCAGCTTTGGCTGTTCTTGTCTCTGCTCTGAGCAGCTTTTCAAGTGGTGATTGGAGCTCTGGCTTCCTCCTTGGGCTCAGGGCCGGAAGAGCCCTTTCCTGGAGGAAGACACAGCTTCAGTCCACTCCTCTCTGGGAGTCCAGCTGAGCTGTTCCCAGCAGACACCATTCCTCACCCCTCCTGGGGCAGACACTTTTCCAGTAGAAAGACCCAGCAGCAGGAAGGACTTACACGGTCTAACCTTCCCTTTCCTACTGAAATGCCTGAGAGGGGTAAATAAACCAAGTTTATTATTCAGGTTGGTCCCAAATCCCCCACCCATGAAAACCAGGGGTATATAACTGGCTGTGAGTCTTAGCTAATACAAAATCAGAGCAGATTTTGGGTCCAGAGAAGGCTTCACTCTCGCTGCAGGGTGACAAACTGCAGAGAAAAGTCTCTGCTCTCAGCACAGGTTTGTTACAGGATGCACCAGGAATTGCACACAGTGCCCATTTCCTGGGCTTGAGCTCACTGCAAAACTCATGTCATAAATAAAAATTAAACCTGATCAGGCAAACTAAAATCCATTTAGGAGGCAGGAAATGTTCCACAGTAATGAAGTTTGTGTCGTGAAGCCTGAAGACCCTGTGGATCCTTTGCTCTTGTGCAGGGCTGGATATTGGAAATAGAAACGTGCTGACAACTGTTTCCTAATAGATCTTTAAGCATGAAGAAATAGTCTCCCCTCCTGCCACACCAGCTTGTAGGGATATTGTTTTCCTTCTGGTGTCATTCCACCCTCTGAGCATCAGTACAATGGGTGACTTACCTTCATTAATCAGAGTATGAACAACTCCTGGCACATGTGAGTCTGAGCTTCCAGGCTGCTGGATTTTCTCCTGGGCTGCCAAGGGAATGCTACCAAAGGGGCAGGTGTGGTGGTGGGAGAGGAAGGGTGATTCAGGATTACTCCATAAGCCTGGAAACACGAAGGTCAAGCTCATCTCTGCTCTTTTTCCTTGGCTTAACCTCACTGCCCTTGTTTCCCTGCTGGGAAATGCAGCCCTTGTCCTTCCTTGTGGGAATGGATAAGCACGCAGAGAACAGATAACAAAGTTACACCACCATATGCTGATGCTGACAATAACAGAATCTCAAAGACTTAAGAGCTTCCTTTGAAATTATGGGAAAAAAAACATCACGAACATTTGAGGGTGAAGTTGACCTCCCCAACCCTGTGAGGAAATGAGCAATCCTGTCCTAACAGAGAGCTCTGAATCAGGCAGGGAAGGGACTTGCACAGCAGCCCCAGCCAGCAGTGAGAGGGGAATGCTGTGCCAGCTGCACGAGTTGGGCTGTGCCCAGCAGGGGCTGGGGCTCCAGGCTCTGGGAGGATGCTCAGGGATGCTGCCTCAGCTGCACTGAGTCCTGAATCCCTCTGGGCTGAACAAGGACATGGGACTCCCAAGGCTCCGTGTGGGGACGCTGGGAGGGGGGTGTGCATTCCTGGGGGAGCAGGGAGGTGGCTCTGGGCATCACCTCAGAAGGAGAAGTGTGATGTTCAGCAGTCACCACTGAAGCAACCATGCCCCAGCTCTGGCTGGTGTCTGGGTGAAACTTCCCTTGCTGTCCCAGCCCTGTGCCCAGATACTTTTCCAGTAACTCCTGTGATCTTCCATTTGCAAAGCAGGAAAGGGAGAGGAAGGAAGGATGTCCTGCTGGATTCACTGTGCAGTGGGATGAAAGGCACTGCTGAGCTGCACTTCCCAGCCCCACCTGCTCCAGGTGCCTCTGAGCTCCACGGGGCTGACAGCAAACAGAGCAGGAGGACTCTGCAGTAGATGAGGTGAGAGAGCCCTTCCCTTGTGCCCGGTGCAGGGTCCGTGCCCAGGTGGCTGCTGGGGCACAGGGCAGGGGCTGAGCTGTGGGCAGGGCAAGGTTGGAGGGGGACAGAGTGACAGGGTGACACTGCTGTGGGACCTCTGACAGACCTGGGGCAGCAGCTCAGCAGAGTCCCTGCCTGGCTGTAGCACAGGCTCTGGGAATTGGAGCTGCTCCCTCACTCAGTGGTCAAGCAAAGGATTTTATGTATTTATTTTCTTTTAAATTCAAACCTTCAACATTGTTTGTTTTGTTTTTTTTTAAAGACAGGGGGGAAAACCCCCCAAACCCAAAAACTTTGCCCTTCAGGTGAGGATACTGTAGCAGCTGCATTTCTTTATGATACAGAGACACCCCTCTGAGAAGAAAATAATGGTCTTGGGTAAGAGTGCCTCAGCAGCTTTGGGAACCACTCAGAATTAGTTTGTGGTTCCTGGGGCTCTGTGAACATTCATTAAAGCTCAGGGGCAGGTGCAAAGACCCATGAACAAAGGAGAAAATGAAGCTGAGTTGCTCCTCCAAGCCTGCCAGCTGGTTTATCTACCACTCCTTGTGCCTGCTCAGTTTAATCCCAAACTTACTGAAGCCTCTCCTGGTGTTCTTTTTTTGGCCAGTTGGAAGTAGCAGCAGGTAATTATGGCCCAGTGGAAAATAATCTTTCCTGGCAGTTCCCTTGAGGTAAGAACACATCTGAACATTTGGTGATGTAGTCAGGGATGCACCGAGGACTTTTCAGGGAAGGCATTTCCTCATCTGGGAGGAGTCACCTAACATGGGAAGAGAAGCCCTGTTCTGGGGAAGAAAAAAGACCAAATAAAAACAAAACACACAAGACAAGGGTGTGTTCCCTTGCAAGGTTTGGCTCCATCCAGTCTAAGGACCCTCCTTACTACAGAGGAAAAGATATTTATAGTTTGGAAATCAGCACTGGGGTGAAGACTTGACTCCCTTTGCCTCTATAGGATGCAGGAATTATCTGAAAGCAAGAGCAGGTGGAGGAGGGCTGATGAATTAAAGGCCTCCTCTCATTGAAAGGTTGTCAGAGCCTCTTGGGAGGCAACACTGGAAGGCAAAGGAGTGCAGGAAGGCTGGATGTTGGTCTGAGAAGGAAATTTTAAAGGCACAGGAGCAGATGATCCCACATGCTGAAAAAAGTGCCAGCAAGGAAGGAGAGCAGCCTGGCTGAACAGGGAGCTTTGGCTGGAGCTCAGGGGAAAAAGGAGAGCAGGACCTTTGGATGAAGGGGCAGGTAACTCAGAAGGAATCCAAGGGTATCAGGGTTATGCAGGGCTAAAGCTTAACTGGAATTGAATCTGGCTACTGTTGTAAGAGCAAAAAAAGTTTCTATAAATAAATCAGCAATAACAGGATGGCTGAGAAGGATGCAGGAGGAAGCACAGTGACAAAGGATGAGGAGAAGGCTGAGGCACTTCCTGCCCTCTTTGCCTCAGTGTATAATGGCAAGGCCAGTTGTTCTCTGGGTACACAGCTCCTGAGACAGGGATGGGGAGCAGAAGGAAGGCCTCATGACCCAACTGGAAATGGTCAGTGAGCTGCTACAGCACTTGGACACACAGCAGTCCATGGGATCCACCACCCACTGTTGTTGTGGGAGCCACTGAAGTGCTCCCCAAGCCCCCTTCCATCATCCTCTACACCAGCAGTCCTGGCAAAGTCTGGGTTGTAAATTGGCAAATGTGACACCCCTCCACAAGAAGAGCTGGAAGCAAAATCCATGGAAGTACAGGCCTGTACCTCAGTGCCAGGGAATGTCACAGAGCAGATCATCCCCAGTGCCACACACAGCACATGCAGGACAGCCACAGGATCAGGCCCAGCCTGCAGGGCCTTGTGCAAGGCAGGTGCTGCCTGATCATCTTCATCTCCTTCTGTGGCCCACCTGGGGATCAGGGCAAGGCTGTGGACGTGGCTCCCTGCACTCCAGCAAGGCCTTTGCCACCATCTCCCACAGCACTGTCCTGGAAAAGCTGCCAGCCCAGGGCTTGGGCTCTTGTGGCTGGGTTAATCCTGCTGGGCAGGGCCCAGGGAGG
This sequence comes from Calcarius lapponicus, assembly GCA_039654755.1. Lineage (NCBI taxonomy): Eukaryota > Metazoa > Chordata > Aves > Passeriformes > Fringillidae > Calcarius > Calcarius lapponicus. The sequence continues at coordinate 13,132,844 of CM077463.1, forward strand.
GGTGGGGAATGCTGCTGCACCCAGGTGCCATCTGGTCACTGTGGTGGCCCCAGCCCTGCTTAACACCATTACTGATGAACTGGACAGGAGGATCAAGGAGTCTGCTGGGGCCATGGAGTTGGGCAGGAGTGTTGATCAGCAGGAGGGCAGGAAGACTCTGCACAGGGATTGGGACAGGCTGGATCCATAGGGGAATGAGGTTCAACACCACCAAGTGCCATGCCCTGCCCTTGGATCACAACAACCCCATGGATCCCTCCAGGCTGGGGCTGAGTGGCTGGAAAAGTGGCCAGAGGAAAGGGAGCTGGGGGTGCCTGGGATGGCCCTGAGCTGTCCCAGCACTGCCTCCCTGCTCCAAGGCCCTTCCCTTGTAGCTGCCTCCAGAGCAATCGCACTGGAGCAGGTGCTGCTGTGCCTCAGCTGTGCTTCCCTGGCTCCCTCTCTGCCAGGAAGGACATGAGCAGCCAGCTAAGGAAGGGCTGTGATTTTTACTTTGCTGGGTTCAGCTACACAGCACTCTCAGCTTGTTCAGCAGAGCTGTAAGTTACTGCAGCACAAACAAGACTGAAAACCTGCCCAACCATCACCTCCCCTCAGCCTCCTGCCTCCCCTGATCCCTCTGTGGATAACACTTTCTGAAGATGTCTGTTCTAGAGGGAGAAACTAAATTCCATATGTGTGTGTATAGAATAGGAGTCAAAACATCAAAAGCTTCTTCCCCAGGCTGCAGCCACTTGAAAGGCTGCAGGTGCTGGGGCAGCTGTGAGGCTTCACCTCCAGCACAGGTGAGGCACTGGAACCTCCTTTAAGTTTCGTGACAGATCCAGCCAAGTTAAATTCTCTGGCTCCAGGCTGGAGCTGGACACAATTACAAAAGGCCACCTGCCCTGCCATGGCTGAGACATGAACTGAGCCCTGAGGCAGCCCTGCAGAGCTTGGAGACAAGGCTGCTGCACCTGCTGCTGCTTTTTGGCTACCACCACAGCCAGCCTCAGGGATGAAAAAGTAGCTCAAGTAAATGGAAGTATTTCTTTTTTCTACAGTGATTTCTAGTCTCTCTTTTATGATGCACAGTGTTTGGACAAATGCTCAACAACACCTGAATACTTACATAGAAATCCTCCTTCAAAAGACAGAAAAGCAGCAAACAGATGTGGAAGGGATGGGTAGGAATGTTCTTTGACAGGGAACTTTGACCTGTGCAACAAGGAAGACTTCCACACTCAGCAGGACCACACTCACTTATGGTAACAGCCTTGGAAACAAAGATGTTATTCTTCTTTCACATATAAAATTTTCCTCTTGGAAAGGTCATTTTAATAATGCAAAACATTGTGCAAGAGAGGCTTTTGTCTAATTCAAACACTGTTCAGGATGAACTTCATTCTGGCAAGGACACTGATCACAGCAGTGAGAATACACTGCTCTTGTCAGACAAAGCCTTTTTTTTTTTTGTCCCTCCTCCAGCACCTGCCATGACAGGGTTGGGCTCTGGCTCACACACATCCACAGTTGCAAAATGAAAGGTTATTAAATCAGTATTAGCCATTAAGAAAAAAAGTCACCTCCCTCCTCCAAGAAGGAGTCATGCTACTGGGTGGCAAAGAACACAATGGCACCTCCCATCAGCCATCATTTCATTGGGTTTATTCTAGTTTAATAGATGATTTATCAGATTTGTGCAAGACAGTTACCTCTAGCACAAAGGGAAAGAAAGTAAAATCACAGCAACATATACACACAAAACAAGATACACAAAATAGAGCTAAATTTATATACAGGTTATTAGCAGCTAGACTTAACTTCATTTAGTACATGGCTTTACTCACTACAGTTTTAGGCACAGAGAAGAATTTATCTGCTATGATGAAGGGCCACAATGAATACCTCGTTCCAAGTCCTCCCTGGGCAGAAACTGCTTTCCCTAATGAAGATCTATCTCTCACTTCCCACCAGTTGAGGACACAGCCCTGCACAAAGGATGAGAGAACATGATCCAGCTAATTCAGCATACAGCAACTTTAGATATTAAATATCTGGAGTATTTTTAAGTAGGGTGACATTCCAGAGTTATTGAACTAGACTGAATTTCAATGAAACAGTGTCAGGGTTTTTTCCCCCTCGTTTGCTTAGCAAGGACTCTCAGCTGTAAACAACTCAAAGAAGAGCTGGCAGAAATGATTAGATGTGGAGATTGCTTCGTACGCACTTCACATTCATAATGAAGAATTTGCTTTACCAGGATTTAAAAGCACCAAGGCCATGAAACATTTAAATTTACTTATCAGGTTATGTTAATAAATTATGATGCATCATCCACATGTCAGCCTGCATTCCAGCCTGCAGTGCAGCACATGCTTGGGTGTATTTTCTGTGCTCCCAGTCTCTCTGATTTAGGACTGCAGACTCAGAGCCCAGCAGAACAAGCCTGTGCTTTACTTGCAGCACACAAGCAGCCTTTTTTTGCTTCAGCAGCACCTCTCACGTTTGATTATGCATGCCAAAGTGCTCTGCCAGCCCAGGAACGGCCACATATTTTAATTACTGATTGCTTATGTATAGCAAGCCTGTCACAATGAGGAACATGATCACTTACCCAGTGAAAACGCTGAAAAGAGTAACTACATAACAGAACCAGCCAGATACCGTAGCAACACAATTAAAAATTTAAGCAGCAAGCAGATAATTAAAAAAAAAAACCAAAAAAAAACCCCTTAACTTATGAGGCAGGTTGAGAATGACACAAAGGTTTTTCCTTCACGACAGCTTCGTTTACAGGTACAGCTCAGCAAGTTTGAAATACTTTATCACAAGAACTACAAACTTGTTTATCACAGTTATGTCAGAGCTCCTCGCCAAAGGGTGTGTCAGTTTCTGCTGTAGCCACCCCTCCTCTTCTCCAAGGTTTATTGCTCAGCTACTCTGGAGAAGGAGTGCCTTGGTCGAGGCTTCAGAAAGTGCAGAGAGTCAGTTTTTCCCTTTAGAAAAAAAATCCAAAACACTGAAAAATCAAATGTGAAGGAATAACAACAACAACAACAAAAAAAAAAAAAGGAGAGTTTGGCATTTGATTTTAAAGTGGCTATTCTTGATGTTTTCAGGTAATACAAAAAGGGAAGGAGTTTCAATGTGGAAGGGCAGCTTTGCCATATTAAAAAACCCCAAAAACATAATAACACACAAAATATATTTTGGGACCATCTTTACCAGCTTGTCTATTGAACAAAGGCAAAATACCACCAACTTGGACCATTCAGGAAAGATGTGCAGCTCTCCTGAAACTCCACATAGCCTGCAAGAGTTTTGGCTGTAATTTCTGTTATGCATTGGCAGGGCAGAATCAAATAAGGCTGTGAACAGAGGATTATTAGGGCTGTCAAACTACAGGAAGACCAAATGACAGTTTTAGAAGTAACAGAACTTATAATTTGCGTGGTACAGCTACTGTTCAAAAAGTAGCAGCTCCTTCCCAGGAACCCCAACATGAAAGAGAAGACTTTTAACATACAGGTCTCACTTTTGGTACAAAGTTAACTTGTTCCTATGGCTTCTCTGCTGTGAGATGCTCGCTGGGACAGAGCAGTTGGGGTCACAGATTGTCAGGAGACTCTTTGGCTGTCAGTGCATATCCTTGAGGCTCTCCAGGTGCCTTTCCCCGGACACGTGGGTCACTGGGGCGTGACAGAGGAGCAGGTGGTGGGAGGGGAGGGCAGACTCCAGGTGCAGCAGCAGCAGAGTGAGGCAGTCACCCAGCAAAGCTTGGGCTGCTCTGCCCAGGAGAAGGTCAAGGCAGAAGCCATCCTGGGCACAGGTTTGAGTCAAGGGGAGAGTGAGGGAGCAGAAGGCTCCACTACTGGCAGGGAAAGAAGCCAAGCCAGATAACACAGACAACAAAAAGTCACAGAAGGGTGTCACACTGTCAAATTTCAGCTGTGACATTATCTCCAGCTCCCATGGACGGACAGACAGACATGTGGGCAGGACAGATGGAGCTCTTTGTTTTGGCTTCAGAAAGAGCAAAAGCAAGATTTGCCATTCAGTTTGCTATGTACAACAATACTGCACTGTACACTTCATTAACAAGATGCTGCCTGCTACGGTCCAGCATTAATTAAATAAAATTCCTCTTAGTCACAAAGAGCAACAGATGAGTTTCTCTGTAGGAAGGAGAGCCAAACCCCACTGCTGTACATGGCCCTACGTGGGGCCAGTCCTTCTGGGATAAACACAAGTGGCCATTCCACAGTGTCTAATACCTTCCTGGCTTGCCTGAAGCAGAGAACTTTCCCTTTTTTCTTCCAATCCACTCGATCCCAATCCTGTTGGGAGTGTTCCAGCACAAAGCCATGCTATGACTTTCCCCCTACTGCCACAACATTCCCATCCACGTTAGGCAGTCTCTTTCAGCAGTCCCAGTTTCCGGAGTGCCTCTCTCCTGGCTTCTTCAGTGGAGCCACGGCCGGAGAACTTCACCGTTATCCCTTGGGATCGAAACCCTGAAGGTCTGGGCAGAGAACCCGACCTCCTCCTCATGTCCAGGCTCACACCAGCTTGTTTATAATCATTGCAACTTTTTTCTGTGCTCTGCTGCGGGCTGCTGACTTTGTTAGTGGCAAGAGCCACCTCTGGTCTGATTGTTACAGTTTTGCCCATAGGAAGGAAAGGGCTGGGCTCACTTTTTAAAATCTCATGGATGTTTTGGTATCCATTGGTAACAGCCTCTGACTGCTTGGGCTGCACATCAGGCTGCTGAGTGCTTGGGGCATGGTCCACTTGGTCCTGAGCTGGCTTTCCCTTAACTAGGCCGAGTTTTGTCAGGGCTTCATAGCGAGTTTGCTCGGAGGAGAGATCCCGTAGGGAAGAACTTCTGCTCCGTGACAAGAAATCGTTTTTGTGCAGCTTCTCCTCCAGTTCAGCTGCCAGAAGAGCTCCCCCATTGATGTTGGCCAGCACCTGAGCCCGCCGCTCCTGGACGTTCACCGCTGCTTTGGAAATGGTCTCGCTGAATTCCTTGCCGCTGACATTTGTTATGTTGATGTTGCTTGGGAACCGGTGCAGTTTGGGGGCGGGGGCAGGAGGGTGCTTGGGTGCTGTGGAATATTCACCGTTGGCTACCGGGCCTTTCCTCCTGTCGGAATTCCCTTCCTTGAGGGCGCCGGGGAAGCGCGCCCGGCTCTCCCCCTGCTGCTCCGACATCTTCTGGGCCATGATGAGAGGAGTGGGGACAGAACGGAGCAACTTTGGATGCTGCACTGGAGCAGGGGGTGGAGGAGGAAGAGGAAGGGTCTCAGACACTGTTGGTGGTGCTGCAGGGGGGTGTGGGAGAAGGTCAGCAGGTACAGCTGGATGAGGGCTCTCGGCTCTCCCAGGGGCATCCAACACTAAAAAGCAAAGCAGCAGAGATGTCATTAACTCTTCACACAGAGCAAAATGCAAGCCAAAATGCTTCTTTTAGCATTTCTCCCATCTCCCTACCTTTCTAACTCAACCTCAGCCCACACAGCCAGAAGAAACTATAAGAGAAGTCCCAGCAATGGCATCTCTTAGGCAATGCCACAGCTGAAATCACCACGTTTACAATGCGTCACTATCCCAGCCCTCTCTCTGCCTTTCACTCACAGTCTGCATGTTGCTTCACTGTGCTTCAATGGCTGCTCTTTCATAAGAGTTTTGCAGTTCTTAATTTTTTATTAAAACAGCCAGGAGAGGACAAATGATGTCCCACTGATAGATTCATTGTCCAAACACAGAGAGAACACACTCTAGGGGTGACAAAAGCAACATGCCATATGCTACCTTGTCACAAACTCACTGATAGGATCGTATGCCTTTCAGTGCCACACAGAGTAACACTGAAAACAATCTGCTATCTTAAAACTCCTGGGAAAAATCTTAAAAAGTCTTGGGGAAGAGCAGAGCATGAACAGGTTGGTGAATACAGTCTGCCTTGTTGCAACGACTGTGACAACACAGTGGCACAACAGTGACAACTCAGTGTGCAGGCAGACAACGGAGACAGCAAACCAACTTCACCAGATTCATGACCCCTGTCAAGGAAAAGGAAAAATTATAAAAAAAAGTTTCAGTAACAGCAAGAATTTAAAAAAACCCAAGGCAAATTAAAATCACAGTCTTTAGAGCTCCTTATGTGTAACAAATTTATCTTGAGGTAGTAAGGAAGGTACGGAATTTCTTAAACACTTTCTACAGAGAACTGGAGTAGGTCAGGGCTGGATCAAAGGGAAAACCCACACTCACAAGAAACCCAACTACCTGGTTCTGTATCTCTGCTGGAAGGGCCTTCATGGTCACTGCCCTCAGGTGTTGACTGTACTAAGTCAATGATATCTTCAGTCTCTGAATGACTGGACACATTTTCTTCTGTTGACCTTGGCGACTGACAGTGGATGCCACTGTCACGTAGGGCCATCTCCTCCAAGTCATCTTCTAAGGCATCTATGGTTTCCTCAAAAAACATGAGAACATCCTGTTCTTCGTGAGTTAAGTATTTCAAACTTTCATCATCCTATGGGAGAAAAAAGAAAAAAAACATTGACACCTTCCCAAAGAGACATTTTGACATTACAATGCTAGAGGACAAAAAAAATTTAAAAACCAAACCAGCAGCAATTGGTATTACATCCTTCAGTTTAGCAAAGAAGTCTCCATTTGGGCTGAGAGCAAATTACTAAAAGATCATAAAAGCCATAAGAGCTACTAAAAAAAAAAAAAAAAGCCAAAATAAAAAGCCCTGCACACACCTGTGCCTTTGCAGGGGTTAGGATGGCTTCTTCTGATTTCCAAACTGGGGCAAACTTATTCTGTGTCAGATTCAGGGACTTGGGGAACAACATGAGAGGGAAAGGGTGCACTCAGGACAGCCCCAGAGATGGGTTGATTCCCTTTTTGCTCAAGTCCAAAGGATGACTTAACTTCTAGAAGCAGAGCTGGAGCTGAGAAATGTCTCTGGCACCACAAACTAAATTATCCAGAGGTACATGAGAGATTACAAAGAGGTAACAGTAAGGAGGGAGAAGACTTCTAAAGATTTTACCTTTGAGTTACAGAAAGGAAAACCCAAGAACAAATATGAAGACCTGTTCCCTAGCAGTATAGTACCTTGGGCTATTTTCTTCAGGAAATAATTCTGTAGACCACAGAAGTGATAAATAATCACTTGGATTATCCAGTCTTCATTTTCTCTGAGTCACTGCTCTTAATTAACTTGATTACCACATTATCACTATGTGAAGCTGAGCAGCAATGCTCTAACTCTTTTTCCTCCACCCTGGCAAACACTCACTTTTCCAGAAGCTTGGAGATGACAAAGAATGATTAAGAAATGCTCTGCATTAAGACAATGGATACAGGAAAGACATTTCCCAAGAGCCCAGTGTAAGTTCTGGAACACAAGTATATATTGTTGAAAATCAAGTGAGGTTTTCTCTTTTCTGGACTGAATTTCTCCCCTGCCAAGCATATACTGGAAACTTTGCTGTCAGTAACTCAACAAGAAGTGCCAAGGACACCTCACTGCACGTGCAGACAGGGTAAAAAGGCTACTTCTCAGTGGAGGGCTGGGAGAATTTAGGTAAATATATAAAGGCATGCAGTACAAATATTTAAGAGGTAGCACGTTCTTGCTAGGGCAGCACAACTTGCTTCAAACTCACCATGCCTGTTCAGATCATCTTACATTAGATTAGACTAAAAAAACCTATGTGCAGCTCTACCTGTTAACTCCTTGCACAAACAAAGCTTTAATCCCCATTCTCAGCACTAAAAATAAGAATGACATAGCTCTGTACCAAAATAATGCCTATAGATTAAGAAATATAATGTGCTGCATTGTACTCAGTGGCAGTTGATCTCCAAGCACTCAGAACGTTACAGATGAGAAAATAAATGGTTTGAGGCTCTTAGCCTGCGTGGCCAATAGAACATTTGGTGGGAGGCAAAGATGTACAGAGGTGTGGTTATTTCTAATTTACTCTTAATATCCACAGTGCACTGTCAGAATAGGTAACTTATTCCAGCTTGCAGCAAAACTGCTACAAAAGCTAAAATTTGGATGCCATTTGCCAGTGCTGGTTTAAAAGATGAACTTCAAAGGCTGACGTAGTCCACAGCTCGCACCCACCACATGTCAGTTTTCAAAGGCCAAGGAAAGTTTTACAGCTGCACTTGAAAAGCAAGAGACAGACAAGCCTTCCTTTTTGGTTGGTTTTTTTTTTTTTTTTTTTTTTGATTTTTTGTGTGTGTGGTTTTTTTTTTTCCTTAATGGATGTTGCAATCTCCTTCCTTCCCCACCCAAATACTCATAGGGCTGCTATGTCTAGTAGGCGAGAGAATGACAGGAAAGGAGCCCTTGTTGGGTAGCCCTGAGCTGGAGCTGAGCAGGACTCCAAGAGCCTTTTGTTGAGGGTGAGCTCATTGCAAAAGCTAGACTTACAAGGCAAAGGAAAAGAAGAGGGGGTTGTGTTTAAAAAGTTCATAGTGGTAACAGATCCAGAGTGTAGTACAGGAATTAGTGTGTGCACCTAAAAAACCTGCTCCCACATCAGCTTAATTTGTTTGATCAAGAGCTGAGCAAAGAATAAAGCAAGGAAGCAAAGACTTCAAAATGCACTTCCTTGCATCCTTTTCTGTGCTGCAAGACTGAACATTTTTCCATGACAGGTAAGATTTGCAGGAGAGTTTTCCTGATTTAACTATCTCTTATGGATTTTGCTGTGTCCCTTTAGGTAAAGGATCTAAACTGAGTAACCATCCCCTTGCAAAAACATTTGTAATAAATAGCATACCAAGACGTGAAAGGCCAATTTCATCTCTGTTAGCACTTCAATCTGTTTCCTCATGCAGTTTCCCTTCAAGATGATCAATGTCACATTTCATCAGAAAAAAATAAAACGCAACAAACAACAAAACCAAAGCAAACAGCTCTGGAGAATAGGCAGTGTTAGGTCAGGGCACTGTACTGAGATGCAAGGCATCCAGCCTGGATAGAAACTCCCTCAGGCCAGATATGTTTCAGTTTGCCAGCCAAAGAAACAATCCCATTTTAGACACAAAATCACAGTGGAAAAAAAAACCTACTCAGGCTGGTCAAACCAAAGGAGCTCAGATATGTAAAGCAAGCAGTGACTTGCTTTATTCCCACCTGTATTACTTGTATTATGGCAAAGCCTTCAGAAAGATGGGAGGAATTTTTGTAACTTAAAAGTGCCAGTTTTAACTGAGGCTACCAAGTCTATTTGTAATTTTCCATATATTCCAAGTACTGGACCAGTTAATATTCTTTCCAGGCTGGTTTTCCAGGCCTCCTTTTTTCTTAATGAAGCTGTGCTTTTTAATAGATGAAAAGTCTTTTCAGCTACTTGAGTTATTCACCTCATAGTTTCCATCTACTCCCTACTCTTGACACACAAACACACCTCCCTAAACAAAATCTCACATACACCTAACACTACAAACTTTAAAACTACTGTTAAAAGACAGCCTGAATTTGAAACTTGAATATTATGTTTCAGCTTAAAATTACATTAAATTAGGAGAATTAAAAGGACTGCTCAGAGAGAAGAAATTTGGGATGAAAACAGCTGAAATAGCTGAGTATGCTCAGCTGGCATTAATATTTTAGATCTCTGCGCAGCCAAACACTTCCTGCTTATGCCAAACAGGAAAGAGTGTTATAACACTGTTTGGTATAAAAGAGGAAAAATAAAGAAATAAGGGAAAGAAAAGAAGAATAGAATCTATTTCATAGAAAAGAGTCATTGATTCCTTTCCTACTTGTTTAACACAATGACTTAATATCCAGAAGCCCACAATTTTTCATACATATCTGAAGAAATCCTGAACATCACATCCAGATCTAAAATCCTAAGACCAGCACAGCTTTGACAGAAACAGAACACCACAGGAAATCCCAAGACATCTGCAGTACTTAAAAAAATCTTCTAAAACCTGCTAAGGAACCACACTTCAATTAGCAAAATACCAGGAGAATGGCATATTCAACTGATTTATCAATCACTTGACAGCAATGAAGAATTAATAGGCACAATTCCATGAGAAAGGAGGGACTGGGTGCTTCTCTAAAGAACCATGAAGGGAGCAAATTATTCTAAGGTGTAGTACAAAGGCCATTGCAGCACCACTTGGGCCACAACCTGTTTGTAACAAGACAGTTCTGCTTGTTAGAAGGGGTGAAAAGGAAAGCCCTGCGTGCAGGAACTGTATCAGAACACACATAAAAGCTTGAGCACAGAAGAAGTCAAGTACCTCTGACTAGATTTACAGGAAAGGGAAATGGAATGGACTGTACTGCTGTTACTGAAGCTGGAAGCCTGTGAGTTACAGCTAAGAACATGAACTACTACACAGGATCAGACCAAAAAGCCCATTTAGCTCAGTAGCCTCCAGCAGCTATGAACACACAGGAGTAAGAGAGGGTGTGGGAGGTGTTGCTGTATATTGAATGGGTATATTTTTTCCTCCCCTAAATCCTTCCAGTTTCCAGCAACACATGGCTTAAAGATTTCCCAGATGCATTGGCATCTGTGTATTTAATAGCCCTTAATGAGCTTTTCTAGCATGAATTTGTCGTATTGTTTGAGCCATGGAAATGACTGGCATGCACAGCATTCTGTGGCAGGGAGTTCCAGAGTGTAATTGTGTGCTGTGTCAAAAAGTGCTTCCTCTACAACCCACTATCTGATGGTTTGGATAATACCATTTCATTTGGTGAAGAAGACTATAATATTGAGTGTTGTTTTCTTCAGTTTACGAGCATAATTGTACTGTGTGCTTCATAAGAGGGAGCAAAGCATATAATCAATAGGTCCTAAGTGAGGAAACAAATTATCTACAAGTACTTAAAAGATAAATTAGATGAGCTAAAGTCATAAACTGACTAAATTACTCCTAACCTACTTTTAAAGAAAGCAAGCTGAATATCTACTTAAACTCTAAAGACATCTCTTTGATAAACAAAATTAGCCTGATCAGCCTATAGAAATTAAAGGGACAAAGAAATTGTTAGAACAACATTGAGAAAAACAGAGAGACACTTCAGGCAAAAGCCAATAAATTTTTATAAAAACATCAAGTAATTTCACACCAAGCTCGTTTCTCATGAGAGAGTTCTTGACTTGACCAATAGGTGCAAGCACAAGAGGTCACATACCTTGATTTGAACCCTTTATGACATGGCCCCCAAAAATGAACTCTCAGATGAACAAAAAAATGATGCTGAGATGAAGTTACTGCAAAGTACCTGCGCAATCTGTGATTCTGTCAGTTTAAGTGCCATAAAGAGGGGAAAAAAATCTGCTGTTCAGGGATGCAGATCTCATTCTGGGATATATTAACCAGGGTGATGACATGACAGCACATCCTCATTCGGAACACAGAGTTCAGATTCAGCTGCTGAACTTTGGAAAGGATGCAGCCAAGCTGGACAGAGTCCAGAACAAAGCACAGAGTGCTGTGAACTTAGCTGCACAGGAAGGCTCAAATAATGGAGCATGTTACATTTAAAACAGGGGAGAATGAATGGAGGGTGGGCAGATGCAGCCCTGTGTCCCTGAGGGTATTTTAGTATATAAAAAGTTGACCACCCATATAATTGCAACAAATCTTCTCTACATTCACTGAAGGTGAGAGAAGTAGAAGTTAGCTTTCACATTACAGAAACTTTAATCCAAGTATTCAGTGAAAAGTAGTGGAATATACAAAGAACACACTCTGGAAGTCTAGGAACGTCTATCAGCAAGGTTTAAGAAGCAGATTTGCCCACCTGCTGGAATAATCTCTATCTACCAGATCCTGCTTTGAAGCACAATGCTACAGTTTGTGCACAGAGCCCAAACTGCCTTCAGGATCTGTATTCTCACTGGCACATTTTACAGCAAGATCATTCCTTGCTCAGAGTCAGGCTCTTATTTTCCCAAGGCACACTGCTTCCAGGTCATACTAACATCAGCTTGAAGTGGATGAAGCATAGCACAGCTCTCTCCACACCCTGTAAGGAATGGCTTCCACCTGCCCCAAGGCAGCCACAGCCATACAAAGCAAACAGTCAAAAATTCTTCTCATTTTTTGTGTGTTGTTATTTGGCAAAGCCCTTGGACACGGTGAAAGGTCTTGTAGTACAGTAAAGCCTGGGGAGTATCAGTGTCAAGGTGGAAAGATTCCTGGTGTAAAATTGTGTTTTTCTCAGGACTTTCCCTTGAATGCACCTGAAGTGCAGCTCAGCATCACGAGACTCAATTTGTGAGGGAAAAAAATTCAAATTGTGAGGAAAAAAGGTGGTAGTGGGCTAACAGACACATGATCTGTCCTTTTCCAGAATCCCTAAATCCACACTAGATTCCCAGTGGATTCTCTTCACGGAGGTTGAGGTAAAGAGATACCAACATGGTGCACCAGAATGCCAGATCTGCTGCATCTGAATTATCTGTGCTCACCCAAAAAAGGATAAGGATCACAGCAAAGAACTTTTAGGCTACAAGAGACACCATAACTACAAAACAACCAGGTCACCCCTGAGTTAAATGGCTGAGTGCGTGAAACAAAACACTGAGCCAGCTCTGACTACTCACAGCATAGCTGCTCTTCATGTCTATGTACCCAATGTTCAGAATGTCACCTGTACTATACAAGGGATCCAGGAGTGACAAACCATCTCCAGTGACTGGCTGTGAAGTCTTGTTAGAGTCAGAGAGGAAGCTTGTTTGAAGAAATAACAATCAGAACAAGCAAAATCTCTTCAGATCCATAGCCTCTCCCAGTTTAAGCCATTTGATTAGTGATCAAATGAAATAGTCACTTGAACAAATTCTGGAGGTCACCACTGCCCCAAAAAGAGTGGTGGTGAAGTCTGGCATTAACCAAGGATCTGTCTGATCCAAAGGCAAAAAAAATAAAATATAAAACACCGTGTGATCCACCAAGAATACCAAGAACTCACTATCCCTCAAAGCTATCACTCAGTAAAACATGCTCAGATACAGAAGGTAAAGTACTGAAGTTGTAGCAACAGATCTGAGGCACTGACACAGCTTATTATGAGTGCAGTTCCAATTAGCACAGCTCACTTCAGGTACAACCAGCACCTCTGCCATGGTTTTCACAGGTAGCACAATTGTCCTAGCACATTATTCACACTTAGAAACTAAAGCAGTTACTCGTGGCTGAGAATAGATGCCCAGTCCAATTATCAGAGACAAGCACTGAAAGAAGGATTGGCTTTAAGAAGCTGGTCTGTGCCTATTCAGTCAATGGAACAAGGCAAATTGCTACAAAAAAACCCCAAGACCTAGTTTTATCTTTGAATTAAGTGTCCTTAAATTGCTGCAACTGTATTTCGTGGCAAGTTAGTTCTTATACCACATGTCTGGCAGCATCATTACAGACTGGGTTTTGGAAGCTAGAATTGCCAAGAACAGAGAGTTTTTGTTTACCCTCACCCTTGGCTAAGTGCAACTGATTCCATGCATTGGGAGAATACACTTCTCTCAAGCAGATCTATGGGTACCTTTTTTAACAAAGGAACCAAAATATATTTGCAAATTAGTCCTCATACATAACAGCTTTTATAGCTTCTAACATCATGTGAGATGAAGATATCAAGGCATATATTTCTCCCATCTCAATGTGTTGTGACAGATTTAGCAGAGTAAGTCCAGACCTGAACATCTATAATTGCTATGGAAATACTCATAAAATCAAGGCAGCATCTTGCTTTCCATTTAAAAAAATTAATTTGGCTTAGAGGCCTTAGAGGCAGTTGTCAAAGATAACTGGAAGCATCACAGTATAGGTAAGAGAAGCTGAGGAATCTGGCAAAATTAAACTTAAGTGACAACAGCTGACTGGGAAGAATCCCACATACAGAACTTTAAGACTTTTTTTAGCACATGGCAATTGATGTCCATCTCCTAGGCATTCCTAAACTGACAACCAGTTCCCAGCAAGCAGTGCCAGCACAGACACACAGGATTCAGGACCAGCCAGGAGTCAGCCAAACCAGCTGTGAGCAGTCAGCAAAGGCTAAAGCCAGTCCAAGTGTTTGTCCCTATTATCACATCCCTGGGTTTGTCTGAATTCCACAGATGCAATACAAAGGTTATATTTAGTAACTAATGCAGTTTGACACTGAGAAGCTTAAGAGCCTGTTTTCTTACAATCAAGTAGGAAGAAACCTGCAGCACTATGGGCCTGTCATAAGAAGCACTGTCACACTTCTTTCCTTTGCAATGTCCAAAAAAATCAAAGGCAATCCTGACCTTTCTTGGCATGTCTCTAGGTGAACAGACCCAGGAAAGTGATAAATGAAGAGGCAGTCAGGTCTTTAGTTGCTCCTGCCTCAAAATACATCCCCACTTTTCTCAGAACTGGCACAATAGAAATTCTTTGTCTACACAAAATTGTCTACCCCTTTCTTCTCATTAAGCCATCAAAGCTAAACTTTTATACTTTTTAAACTATCTTCTAAACTTTTATAACAAAACTACTGAAGCAAGAAGATGATTTCTCTAGGAGCATGTTCAGCAATTAAGCAGAATTTCCTTCATGTTCAGTTTAACAGAGACCCCTTCTCAAATTCAGAAACTGAAACTATGCCTGTATTGGAGAGTTTATATTGTCCAGCCTGTAACTCCACACAGAGTTGCCAGCCTTATTGGACATGCCACTACTACACTGCTGGAAGAAAAATCAAGAAGGGGATCTGTGGTATCCCAATCAAATTTGTTGGTACACAATTCACTGTCTTCATGCACAAACTCAAGGCTCTGTGAACTGCTTATTCCCAGGTCTGATGGGAATTGCCTAAGCCTGCAGCTAACTTTTACTCCATCTATAAATTACTGCATTACAGAGTAGGAAGGGATTCCAATTCTAGCTGATGCATCATCATATGGGTTATCACATGGCAGGATCTAGTTGGACTAAGGGAATTTATGTCATTTGCTGACACAGAGACTGTACAGACTGATTGATACATAGCTTTGTTATGCAATACTGATTTTTTCAAATGTCTAGTCTCATGCCTGCTACTGCAGCTAAGAATAAAACCCAAGGAAACGTGATTGACTATTATTTCTTACCCTGGAAACTAGTGGTAGAGTAATAAGCAAAATTAACTTGCAATTCTGTGTAAGATTAAGTTGTAATTCTCTAGCAAAGTTCTACTTCCACCATAATTCTCTAAAATTCAGCCAGGTTTTATAAAACAAACAACAGACACTAACTTCCTGAGTCCAAATGATGTACTTAACCTCTCCCACCCTGACCCTTCACAACTTCTTCTAGAACAGATCAGAAACAGTTAAGGAACTAAATTTCATCATACTTGTTTTGTGTTTTAAGTAGCAACACAAGCTGAAGGATACAGTGTCATATTAACAGTAAGTATTTTCAGTAGAAACAACAAAAAAGGACCTGCATTTGAATTGCCTCCAGGTGCCAGAAAGCTCACAAAGCAGCACAAAACCATGAGTGTGTCTGAGCTATACAGATAAATACAGGTTTTGCCACTTACTCTTTCACAGAAAACTACCACATTAAAAGGAAACTATCAGAGAGGGCAGAGGGAAGGAGACAGAAAGTCTAATTCCATATTTAAGGCAAGACAAGAGATTTAGATTTCCAAGCCAGCGTGTTTACCAGCGTGCTCTTTCCATCAATTAAAAATTGATGTTTTTCAAATGGCTGAGATGATAAAAAATATGGAAGGAACCATACCTGTGCTTTCTAGGCTTAGCCTGTCACAGTACAAAACGTACTGTTGAGTTCACTGCCTGATTCACCCTGCTAATTGGGAAGAATGCAGAAGTGCATCCTACTCCCTCAGTTACTCACTCACAATTGAAATGGCCACACACTCATACTCACCAATGCAAGCACAGCTTTGTTTATGGTGACATATTTGTTACTCATCTAATTAAGGTGGAATAAGCTGAGACCTTTATTCAGGAGTGTCAACAAAGAGATTAAGCAAAAGCAGTGTGTAGAACCACCACCATCCTCAAGTTTCTTTATGAGCTATTTAAGAAAGCAAGGTCAGAGCAGCCCTTACTGCCATTCCTGGTTCTCTGGGAGGAAGGGCTGGAGAGAAGCACTCTCCAAGCTCTCCAAGACAATCAGACCAGAATAACAAGCTGCTATACCAAAGCTGAGAAGTTATTTCTGGCCTTTGAGTTTAATAACCGAGACAACACCAGCAACCACTTAGGATTAGAAATGGCAGAAATCAATCTTAATAAAACAAAAATCGCATGATGTGGGACAGAGCTATTCATGTAATCTGTATCACTAAGTGCAAGGCTCGTTAAACACTTACCAAGGCAAGATTTCTGCACCTAGCTTGGCTGCCATGGTTCTCCACATTGCCAGCCCTTTCCATGCTCCCATGTGTGTGCTCTGGAGAGATTTCAGATGCCATTTCAGGAGGATCCATCAGGAGATTCCTAGGCATCACACCTTCTTGACCTATTGATCCCGACGCAGCACAGAATGCCATCGGTGCGTTACGTGGGGCTGCTCACTTTATTCATGTCTGGAAACAGAGAACAATGTGGCATGGGGTTAAATCTGCTGGTTCAAACATTTGAAAAGGAATGGAAAATAAATGGTAAAAAGAGATCCCACACAAGTTAATAAAGGGCATATCTTTATGTCCTGGAACACACCTACTGCTTTATGGGCATATTTTAAAACACTGGTTTTGTTCAAAAAGATTACTAAAATTCAACAGAAAGATTCTGTACCCCATCTCTTGTGCTTCCAAACCAGATGTCTATGGACAGTTGCAAGCAAGGATCCTGCATATATCCTTGTCGTACAGATTCAGTTTGTGTTTTCCATTATGGCACATCATTAACAGTAATAAAATCCCACTGACTGAGATACCAACTGGCACAGCTCAAGTACTTTTATCTTTATTTGGTTTTGAACAAGAATTCTATTTATGGGATCACATGAGGGAAACAGAACCCCATTCATTTCCTAACACTGCTGCAGTTAACTCGTGCTACTGAAGCAGCTCTATGCCACCTGCTTCTGGTGAAAGATCCATGAGCAGAACTTGGTGCCATTTTTGCATCAACGCATTACAAGTTGTGTTTTAAAGCTTCAAGAGCTCTTATTCCACTCAGCCATGAAGAAACAGTACTTGTACATTTGGAAGACACTTACTGGAACAGACATATGCACCAGCACTCACTGGAGGA
The DNA here is from genome assembly GCA_039654755.1 of Calcarius lapponicus. Lineage (NCBI taxonomy): Eukaryota > Metazoa > Chordata > Aves > Passeriformes > Fringillidae > Calcarius > Calcarius lapponicus. Next base: position 13,150,081 of record CM077463.1, read on the forward strand.
AAAAAGTCCCCAGCTTTTTAAGCTTTCCCAGTGCCCAGTTCTGTAAAACCTCTGAATTGTCGTCATCTCCCAAAACACCCTGGTAGAACTTTTTCTTTGATTCTCAAGGACACAAACACAAAAGTCATCTTAGTGCACTAACAGCATGAGCAGGGGGTAGGCAAAACATAGAATACAGCTCATTTCTTGCTGCAATACATTAAACCACCCTCTGCAATGAGAAATTGCCTTGCTTGCTAACAGTCCATCTTTGCACCCAGCCTGCCTGTGACCCGTGGCCAGCAGTGACACATTCCTCAAAACAGCTGGTTCTGAGGTGCCAGGTTATATGCAGCCAGCTGGGAAATGGACACCATTCCCCTGACACTGCACAAATTAAATGAGATGCTCCTGCTTCCCAAGTGCTTCTCCCTTTATTATGGCTCAAGAGGAGACACGAGAAGCAAAGTCAAGCCTGCATTTCCAATTCAATCGGATTACTTCTCCTTGCTCCCCACAGCTGTGGGCTGAGGGCTGAGAAACCAGAGCCTTCTGGTAAGCTGATTAGTGTTTCATAGCAGTGAGATAACATCTGCCAATAGTGAGCAACAATTCCATCCCGCTGATCCCTCCTCCCAGGAGAGGGCTATGACATTACCAGAGGTGCCTCGCCTGTGCCGCAGCACCAACGTGACCTGTGGGAAAGCTCCCACACAATGCAGCCAGGCTGCAGTCCAGCAAGTCTTGGAAGCACATCCACAATCCACAGCACTGGGCTGCCACAACAAAAACATCTCCTAGCCCTTCTTATGAACATGAGGTCTAACGATCAAATTTAGCCTTTTACGCAAAAAGAACGTTCCTTTTCTTCTATTAAGAACTTGAGTTATCAATGATACAATGCATCCTCAAGATAATGGGCTTTAAGTGATGCCCAGAGAGGTAGAAGCATGCACATGGTCCTGGTTTTCAAACTCTCAAGATAGGCAGGCACAGGGGCACTGAGGCAGCTGCTGTATCTTTGGCTGCTGCATAAAGCTAAACAGGAAAGCAGCAGCAGCCCAAGCACGGAACCACAGCAGCTCCATCCACAATAAACCCTGTGGTGCTGAAAAGCCACACACAAACACGTCCACACCAGAAAATATATGCAATTTTTGGAAGCCAACATTATTAGTGAAAACCTTGACTCCTCTGAAATCCTACACTTGAACAAACACACACAAATACATATATAATTTTTAGAAGGCAAGACTATCAGAGCATCTTGACACTGCTGAAATTCATAGAAAACTCCTACTGACTTCAGATTCCATCCTATGATTGTCAAGGTGATGTTCAGATGGAAAATAGAGACCAGCAAGAGGTGAGTACTTCTACTGACATTCAACACAAGGCAAATGTTACTTCTCTTCAGCAATTTTAAGTTGCAGCATTAAATTTTTTATCCAGGTGTCCCCAATATAAACTGAACATGCCATGTTTGTTCAGTCCCTCAGTGATGCTATAGACAACTGTGAGATTTCTAGAATTACACTCAAAACTATGAACATTTTATGGACTGTATTATGAGAGGTCACTGCTGCAGATCACAATAGCTATCAAATTACAATTACAGATGACAATAGATAGTACAAATAAAACCCACATTTAAAGACTAACCAGGAGAAGATATTAACTGATGTTACCATGAAACAAATCAAGAGGCTCAGACTTTGAGGGAGAAGTATTTCAGAGTATTTTTCTGCTTTCTCCAACAGCAATACCTCAGTTTAACCAGGACTAAGTTCATGGTAGGCTATCTGCATTCAGGACAGCAGGAACACCCAGATTCAGCAGCAACAAACATTAAAGCCACGAATTATAAATAACAACAAATACCTCTGCTCCCAGCAAGCTCCCATTACTCATTCTGGAGCTGCAGTTCAGAGGTTTCACAAAGCTCCTGAACAATGACTAAAGGCAGTGTGTGCAAGTGGCTCAGAGAGCCGCCCACACAAGAGCCAGTATCAAACATTACAGCACTGGTCCTGCTTTTGTGTTAGAAGCTCTGGCTTCTTTGGGAGTTTTACTCATTTCAGAAAAGCTTGAGAGCTGTGCAATGGTCTGTGAGCCTGCAGAAAAGGTGTGGGGGAAGATTTTTTTCCCCTTCTACCTTTTACATCATCTTTACCACATCAAAGGTACATGTCAATAAAATCATAATCCACTCATATATTTCTTCTCCCCTTTGCTGTGTTCTTTATGCTTTGAGGAACTCCTACACCTCTGTACAGTGTCTAGAGCAGCTAGAGCTGACGTGAGGCTGCCCAGCACCGCTGCAATACATGCAGCATGTTTTACAGATAAATTCCTCTCCTAAACATGCTTAACACTGAAGTCCCTTCACCCTCTGTGTATCATCTCTAAGGGAAAGACTTTATAAGTTTAAGATAGAAATAGTCAAGGATCTAGTGAATTTCCAGACCCACTGTTTCAGTAGGATTGCCAAGGTAACAAGCAGGGTTCAAAATGAAGGTAACCTTGCTCAGAGAGAAGGAACAGCAGGATGACAGGCAGCTGCTCCTCCTGACCTTCAGAGATGCATTAAATATGAAAGTTGCTCACAGTGGGATTTGTTGTTCAGTCATTGTAGCTGAGTATTTTTTAGCTTGGGTTAAGAGATGTGTGCCTGTACCATTAGGGATTAATAATAAAAAATATCAGATCATGACACAGGAGCACAGAAGTGTGACAGGAACTGTACTATTTGGAGAGAGGATCCCAGATATTAAACCAGAAATGCATTTTAGGGCAGATGTGATTCTATCATCTGAAGTGATCACTTCTTGGTTACACTAGAGATAGCTTTCATAAGATATTTAAAACAATACAAGTTACATATCATGCACATTTTTCAGAGTAGAAGGAGGAAATTGAAAGATTCTGAAGTTAGCACTGAATTTCACCTCCCAAGATTTAATTTTGCTTTGACAGAGGCAAATAATTCAGAGAGAATGTATTAAGTTCCCATCAAAGATAAGGTGTGGTCTGTCCTTTCAAAAAGGATATTTTTACAGTTTTGCTGACTAAGGTTACTTCACTGAAGCTCAGTGTTAGCATTTACAAGGGACTGTTTCTATAGTAGCAGGAGATTGAAAGAATTTTTTATTAACAATCCTGTTTGAAGACTAGCTTAATAGGCAAAAAGATCAATCCCACAAAAGTGCAAGACATTTAAATGCTAAAAATCAACTGCTACGTAAGCCAGGAGCCAGAAGTCAGCAGACAGCACCAGGCCATTAAGTGCACAATATACTTAAGGTGAGTTGACAATTTTTAGAAAATTATCATACATTTTTAAAAGGGCACAAGATCAGCCTGTCCCTTTCACTATACATACAATTTCTAGAACACTCTCTGCATGAAACATTTCTGAAGGTAGACTTCTAAGCCTCATTGCATCCTGAGCATCACACAGACTTTGCCTTTGTTCTTAACCAACTCTTTCTCAGTGATTCAACTGAAACAGAAGTGGCCAGGGAACTTCAAGGTTGGTTTAATCTGTCAGCTGTGCACAGACATAGCAATGCACACACTCAGCTCTGCACACACTGTCAGTCACCTTGCACTCCATGGTGGTGGCTGAGTTTGGAGAGTTAAGCATCTGGAAAAAACATCTGGAAACACTCTGTGGTCATTAGAAGTGTTACCATGGGATGGGTTTGATGGGTTTTATAAAAATGGTGGTACAGGAGCAGACTGGAGACCTTTATCAGCCCCTGACAGTTGGCAGCAGAGCAGTCAAACAAGGCAAAGGAGAGCAGGAATTCACTCAGATTCCTGTGTGCTGTGGTCAGGAGACCACAGGGCTTCCCAAAACAGGTCAGGTATTCGTGTCTAATAACCTCATGGATTTTGCCTTGTATTAAGTGCTCCTGCAACATACCTGTGAACCAGCTGTACAAGACCAGAGCTGAACAAAACCAGCTGGCCCATGACATGTCTTGACTGAGCTGTTCCAAACTCCTCCAAACTAACTGATGGTTAGTTATGGTGGACACATTTCCTCCTTCTGAACAGGGCTACCAGCAACTGAATTCTTCTTACCTCTTTCAGAACGTGAAATACTGAGTAAATCCTTGAGCTTTAGGGGTAACCCCACTCTTGTGATATACAGTAAGATTGAAGCTTTCTGGTAAAAGAATAGACTAAGTAACAGTACTGCCTACAGAGGCCAAACCTTACAGGCAAGTTGACTAATTCCAGGAGCACACAGGATAAACTGATGAGGTTTTGCTGAACAGAAAAATCCCACAGAATCATACAGTAAATTTATAAGCTGTCTTACAGAAAGAAACAAAACAGAAGAAACACCAAACAACAGCTGATGTTTAGGAACCAAGGTAAACCAAAACTGGCCAACGTGGTTAAATTCTGACTTTTCTTCTCCATATCATAAGTGTAGAAGCTTGTGATAACACTGAATATGATTCACAGTTTTGACCTGCTCATGAAAAATCCCATGTGTTGGAAACAGTCATGGCTATTTAACATCCAGTAACGTGGAAACATTCCTGCCCTTGTTTAGAGGGGGACTGTCACCACAGTATGGCCACACAAGTAGAAATGCTGACCATTCATGGAAAAAGAATAAAAAAAATACACAAAGAATCCATGACAGTAAGGTCTACTAGATGAGAGCCAAGCCAACAGCATTTTCATAGACACTTCCTTGGACATCAATATTGATTTGGAGAACAGGTGACAAGTAGGACTGACCAATGTTTAGCTAAGTGTGAACTCAGGGGGCTCTCATGGCAGCCCATGATAGATATGCAACTACCTCAAAGTAATTAGAGTGACAACAACCATGCAAGTCTCCCAGAATCCAATGTATGTAACCCCAATATTTTGTTTTAAACTTTCTGGTTTCTGTAGCACACTTGTGACAATTCAGATTTTCCTTTACAGGCTGGGGAGCTACAAAATCCGTTAGTTTTGGAGCTAAAAACAAAGATTCTCTCATTCCTCTAAATCTGGAAGTCGGAGCCTCAAGAAACACACTGAATGTCATTCATACAACTCGCACCAGAATTTGTGAGAGCTGCCAACAGTGAAATAACTAATCCTGTATATACATTTTTGAAAGAACTAGATGGGCAAGGCACCAATTCAGTAAAACTTAAATCTGTCTGACTTCACTAGGACATTCCATCACACGCTTAAATGGTTCCGTGAATTGGATCTCAAATTAAATGCAGCAACCACTTAAAAAGAAAGGAAACAATCACAAACCAACGTTTTCATCACCCAAGTAATAATTCAATTACTACACTGAATTCTCCAAATCATGCTTTGCTCAGAAACAGTGCCTAAGGTCACCCCTTGGACCACATTAATCCAAGCCTGATGATACCAGAAAACAAGGATTCCATGCTGTGCTTCATTCTTCACTGGTCTTTCTAGATTTTCAAGACCATCCTTTTCACTGTTCTGAGACCCTGTGGTTCAGAGACTTTGTTACATACAACCAAGCCAGCACAAGAGCACAGCTCAGCACTGCCTCATACTGCTCTCTGCAGTGTTTGGGAGATGCTCCTTCTTTCAAGGCAGTGGAACACCAGGGCAGGATTTGATGATGCTAAGCACATTGGTCCACCCTCAAGATGGGAAAAGATGTGCCCACACATCTTTGCCTTTTCCCTTGCAAATAAACTCTGTTCCCAGTTCACTGCAACAGCATCAGCTGAATCTTGTTGCCCAAAATGAAGGCCAGCAGCAAAAGCTCCTACACAACATTGTGGATTAAACCACCAAAGATCCCTGAAGTGCTCACATTTCCCACTCATTTAGAGGGACAGCATTGCTTCCTGCCCCAACTAAAAATAAAACTACAGCCAGTGACAAGCAGTTACCCTCTGTAGATTGAGGTCTTACCTAAGGGCAATGATAAGGCTCTCACTGGGACTCTCCAGGTGAGATTTGATGACCAGCAGCTGCTCAGTGGGAAAACTACATGTGATACCCAGAGCTGCCTCTCCAGTCCTACATGGGGCTTCAAACACATCCAGGTGATGGCTGAGCTCTCCTCTGACTTCAATTTGCCTTATGCAAATTTCAACAAGGAAAGCGTCCCATTCTTTTCAAGTTACTCTTTTTAAATCTCCCCTGTTAACATCAGGGTGGTGCTATCTGTGACAGCCAACACTTCAGAACCATGAAGTGTACATAAACAATTTCAGGCACAGACGCCTCTGTAATTAGTCAACTTCTGTCTCGTTACAGGTGCAGCATTGCTGGGGTTTAGGGTTTCATTATGTAACTGTGTAACTGCTGCTACAGTCATAGCAATGGGGAGCCAAATCCTGTTTTACACAGTAGTTAGGACAGCAAGACAATTTTCAGCCCCAGTTCAGCTGTGTCACAGCCTCACAACTGGATTTTAGGCTCCTCTCTCTGTGTTTCTTTTGTGACTGCTGTGCTGGCGTGGGGAAGAAAGCAGAGGACGTCTGAAGCACAAAGCATGGGTGTTTACTTTAAAAATTAACTAATTTTGGACATTTCATTCCTATGTAAGTACATAAAGGTCTGCCTGCCCAAGGTAAACAAAGCTGAAAACAGCACTGGCAAAAAAAGAGCAGTACAGTCTTGGCCCTGGACTTTACTTGGTACAGGGATCATCTATACACACCCAATTGAAAAGAATACATTTAAGCAGTTAGTTATAATGGAAATTAAAATCACTTGCTTTTATTTTTTAATTAAAAAAAAAAAAGGAGGAGGGAGGATTTGGTAACAGTAACAGCCTGTCTGGCTGGCTTTGAAAGCCACATTCATATGCTCATTTATTTTCATGCTCCAGTATTTCAGAAGGTCAGTCAGCCTGAGACTTTTCAACTGCTCAGGAGTTAAGTTGTTCCAGTTACTATATCCAACCAGCAATCCGTCTGCCAACATTCTTGGTTAATATTTCTCTCAGAGGCATGCAGAGAAAAAGCAGCTATAACTAACAGGATGAGAGGAGTTTTACTACTGACAAAACAGAGATGCAACATAGAAATCTCCCTGCTCCTTCCTAATGCCAGGTATTACTTGCACTTCTAGTCATAAAACTTCATTCTACTCGTTCACCCCCTATAGTAAAACCCCCAAACAAATCCTTGATAAGAAAGGCACTGCTGGGAAAATCTATTCTATTTCTGAGAAATAAGTAATATCTTCATTTCTTAGAGACCCAAGAAAGCATCATTTTCCCCCCCTTTTATTGTCTAAGCATCAGATCCCCCCTTATACAACAGTAATTCCTGCAAAGGAAGGAGAAAAGCCAAATCATAATTTTTCAAAGTAGTGCCTGTACAAGGAAGGCCATCTACAATGCTGCATTAGTCAAGGATCTGTATCAAAGTCTAAAAATAATACCTTTTTATTAGCATAAACCAGAAATTGCAAAAGCTTTTAAAGCTAAGACTTACACTTTAGGGTTTAGAAAGAAGTTTTTCATAAAAAGGGAGGGGAAAGGAAGTAACTGTTACATTTCTGGTACTTGTTAAGCTTAAAATCCTTGGAAAATGTTTAGAAAAATTCGGAAGAGGGTGTCTTATCTCTTTCCTATTTCATCTGCCTGCTTGTTACCACAGGAATCATCTCTTGCTACACCCATGCACAGGACCAAGCACAAGAGAGCTCCACTTCCAGCAACCTCCTCTCGCTGCCACACTAAAACAAAAACTATTCAGGAAATATGCCCTTGAGATCCTGGATTACTGAAAATCCCAAGAGTGTTTTTAAGGCTGTACTTTCTTTTTACGTGCACTAAACCTCACCCGAACCACCTCAGATTAAGATCTTAAGAAGCACCAGCCTTCTCATGCTTACCTCCAGATGGAAAAGGCACCTGACAGGAGGAAGGGGGAAAAAAGTATCCTGAACTAGAATCTGCTACAGTTTGCACAAACAGCTTTTCCAATGGAAACCCTAAATTGCAGGCACTCGGAAAGCAAACAGGAGGCACAAGGCAGCTGTTCCTCATCAGCCTTAGGCAGGAAGAGCACATATCAAAGTTTTACAGGTATGAAACCTTTACTTAAATATATTTTCTTAAAGTTGCCGATAAGGAGAAGCAAATTTGACGTCATGCTAGGGAAGAACAAGAAATCCACAGGGGTAAAACAATTCTTAACAGCTCAGTAGTGGGAAGCCAAGCCTCACACACGGCAGGGCAGCAGTTTGCTGATAGTTTTTCTCCTCGCCGCCTGTGTACCAAAACTAACCCAAGCCCAGAGCTGCTTTGCGGGGCTGCGCCGGTCCCTGTCCCCGGTCCCGGTCCCTGTCCCCGGTCCCGCCCGCCGCCCAGAGCCCGCGCAGCGCACGGAGCACCCGGCCGCCGCTGCTCTTGGAACAGGAGGGAAGAATAATTAAAAACCCATTAGTGAGTAATAAGAGCAAACGCCGAACCACTGCCGTGGCGGGCTGGCAGGGGCGCGCAGCCCCGCGGCCTCTCCCCACAGCGAGACCGAGCGAGGGGCAAGTGGAGCGGGGCGAGCTCGCCCCCTCACGCCAGCGACCCGAGAGCCGGCGGGGACGAGCCCGGGGGAGCGAAAACCCCTCAGCCGGGGGCCCGCGCAGGGCCAGGGGAGCCCCCCGAGGAGGGGCGGCACTCACCGGCTTTGGGGTCCGCGCCTCTCTCAGCCGAGGGCGGAACGAGCCCCGGTGGAGGACGGGCAGGTGGTCGGAGCAGCGCCGCGGGCTCCGCCAAGCTGCCGCCCCGAACTCATGCGCACTGCGCCGGCCGCCACCCACGGCGGGCGGATAAAGCGGCCGGGCGGTGGCTCAGCCCAGCCCGGCTCCGCCTCGCCCGGGCGGGACCGCCGCCTTTGTCCCGGCGCTCGGGGCAGGGCGTGAGGGAGGGAAGGGAGCCTGCCCTGCCGAAAGGCGGCTGCGGTGTGGTCGGGGCTGAGGGGCTGCGCTGTCCCTGGAGCGGAGCCCAGTGTGTGGGAGCTACGAAGTTTGTCAAGGGTCTGGAGAATCTCACTTGTGAGGAAAGAGGGAGATGGGCCTGATCAGCCTCGGGAAGAGGTGATTCGAATGGGACCTCATCAATATCTAAAGGGAGGGTGTCAGAGGATGGACCAGGCTCTGCTCGGCCGTGCCACCCAGTAGGGCAAAGGGCAGAAATTGATGCCCAGAAGTTCCACCTGAACATGAGGAAGAATTTCTGTCCTGTGCAGTGACCGAGCACTGGAACAGATTGCCCAGAGAGGCTGTGGAGGGAGTCTCCCACACCGGAGATGTTCCAGAACTGTCTGGACAAAATCCTGTGCTTCATCCCTTTTGTCCTGGCCGATTCTGTGATTCTGTGTCCCTCCACCGTGTGGGGGACGTGGGTCTCCACAGCCACCCTGTGAGGGCAGAGAGCCGTGGTGGGTGCAGTGGGAGAGGGGACAGTTTCACCTTTGGCTGCCTCAGGGAACCCTGAGGTGAAACCTGTCCCAGTCATGCCCAGGGAAGTTGTGGATGTCCTGTCCCTGGAAGTGTTCAAGGACAGGCTGGATAGAGCTCTGAGCAACCTGGTCTAGTTGAAGGTGTCCCTGCCTGTTGCAGGGAGTTGGAACTGGATGATCTTCAAGGTTTCCTTCCAAGGTGTTCTATGATTCTGTGAGGCATAAATAGTGTTGGATCTGGTGTCCTTCCACTAAACTACTGGGAAATGGTAATAGAGAAAATACTGTAACAACTGCCTGAGTCTGCCTCCTCAGCGGGGAAAGGTTTACATGCCTTGTTAATCTGTGCCACCCATATACTTAAGGGCTCAATAACAAATATTGCCTATTTGTATTCTTATTTATTACTAATATATTGTCACAGTCACGGGTATCTATCAGGTGATTGTGTCCTCTCCCTTCTTCATTGTGTAAGGCCAGGGCAGCCAGCAAATTACCAGTTTGACTTATATTACACTGTAAAAATTTCAAGCTGCTTTCAGAAATCATTATTTTTCACCCATGCTGTGGTGACTGGAATATTCCTAACGCAAGAAGTACCTCAAAGTGTGGAAGATGGAAAGGTTTCAAAAAGATGTGGCCCTACCCAAACAAATGGAGTTACAGAACAGGGAAGGGGGAGCTGTACAGTGTGGGTCTGTGAGGGCTGACAAGGTAAGACCATTCCCAGTTGGTAACTTTTTTTTTTCAAGTGTTCTCCAAGGAGTTCTTCAAGTGTTCTCTGCAGGAGCAGTGTCTAGGAGGAAAGCAAATGATTATGACTCTAGTTATGTAATTTTTGGTTATGTTAAAGCTGGTGCCTAATCTAAGCTTTTTGGTCATTCTACAGCCGAGAGAGAGAGAGACTTTCCAGCAGTTGAAGAGAGGCTGGATAAATCACATTGTGAGGAAACCTGTCTCTAGTGGTTGTAGTGGTGAAGCCTGACCAGAGTCCTGTGTATCTCTTGACTGGGGCCCCACTTTAGAGCTTGCTGATGTTAGGCTAAATGAATCCCATCTTTCTTTTTTATTCTTGGCTCTGGCAACAGCTCAGTACAGGATCATATGCCTGTCCTGTGTAACAACTGTTACACAACAGCACAGGAGAGGAAAGCTCCTTATTTCATCAAGGAGCAAAGTGGGAGTGGTGTCTATTGCATACAGCAAGGACACCCCAGCTAAGGAGAGCATCTCTGGCTGGGAACATTTAATTCAAGAATAGACTTAAAGGCAGGCATGTACTTTACAGATTTCCAGTGTGGGTACATCAATACACAGAGGAAGTGCTTTGAGAATGTTAGATAACTTCAATGTATTATTTTTACAATGTATTATATGCTAATTCAACCTGCCTGAGATAAAGTTCTCCTTACTAAGTAGGACATCATTCTGAGGAAGATTTTGCAGTTCCAGGGCTTTATCAGCTCCACAGTGTTATTTTCTTTATTTTTTGATTTACTCTCATCACCTTGTAATATCAGGTGTGGTCTCACATTAAAAATGTGCCCTGTCAACATTTTTCTACCCCAGGTGAGTCCAAAAGTGTTTTTTGTCCTTTTGATCATCATTTGTATGTTTTTTCTCCCTCTTTCCTTGTTCTTCAGCATTACTGATTACTAGTCTTGGCACTGAGTTTATTCTAGGAGACCAGCTGTGTGTTGACACATTCTGTCCTGAAGGTGGGGAAATTTATGGAGCACGGTTCCAAGTACACAGCCCATTACTGTGTATTATAGAGAACTTCCCTCCTCTGCTCGGTGAAAACTCGTTATACCAGTTCAAAAATATGTCAGGTATGCATCTCCTTCCTCCAGCATTAATCATTAATTAACATGTGATACTGACATTTCTGGTTGCTACTTAATGTAGCAAAACAGTATTTTATGTGCGTTTCTAATTTCTTCTATCATCCTGCAGCCTCAGTGGAGGGTGACACATGCAGCTGTCAGTGTCACTAGACTGGTAATGCTGCCCAAAACAGAGCCACAAGAACAAGGCCATGCTCATAAAACTCCTCTTGCCAATCTGACTCCTTTGCCTTGTGTTACAGGCCAAAATTCGTGTTTCTTCTCACAGAATGTACTTATTGTATTTGCTACTGCAAATAACTGAGAGCAGACACACTGAACTAAGCAACTGTGATCAAAGAGGATCTTATTCACCTGGTTTGGACTTTTTTCACAAACAGTTTTCATTTTGAGTCTGTCTTTTCTTTTTCTCTGTACGTGTCCTGGATTTGATAAGAATTGGTAGAATGGAGCAGTCAGAAAGAAAACATAGAGTGATGGGAAGCTATCTGGTTTTTACTTGAATTTCAGTAGGCTTAGAAAGCCCCATGGTTAAAGTTCAGAGCCTCTTGTGTGAGGCAGCGTATGTAAAGTAAAAGGACAGGCAACAGATAGACAAAATAGGGAAATAAATATGTACTGAGATATGAGATAACCACGAAAGAAACAGGGTTTAGCCAAAGTGAAGGTCAGGTTACATTTACAGTCATTATGGTTGACTTAGTGTTGTGATAAACATGATATTATCATGACTTGTTATTTGCATAAGAGTGGCCATAGGAAACCTCCAGACAAGAGCATGGCTTGTACAAAGTACTGTACCAACAGCAAGTCACTATTATTGTTTACAATCAGTAATCCCTCATGAAATGTGCTCTGGGACTGATTCATACAACTTTTCCCCTTGATTGGCCACTTCCTTTTTTTGGCTGGGCACTTAGAGCCAGAGCCAAAGGAAAGCCTCAGTGTCACAGCAGTGCTTGCTTTTCAGTGCCCAGCTGGCAGAATGCATTTCCAAGCAATGAGATAAACTTACAGTAACCAAAACTTGGGGCTTTGACCTGTGACTCAGTAGCAGTCAAATATCCCAGCCCAGATGTCACTGCTGCCTCTCTCTTGCCAACTCTGTGGCTTTTGTTTTGTGGTCAGGCAGGTTCGTGTAGTGAAACAGCTTAAACCAAACAAGACAAGATTGAAAGCTCCCTCGTCAAGTTTGCTGATGACACTAAACTGGGTAGTGAGGTGGAGATGTGAGAAGTGACAGCAGTCTAGCAGAGACACCTGGAAGGGCTGAAAGAGTAGACTAGCAAGAACTGTATGAGGTTTGTTTAACAAGACAAGAGGCAAGGTCTTGCACCTGGGACGATATAACCCAAGAATCCATTAGAGGCCAGGCCACACCTGGAGTACTGTGTTTGGTCCTGGTCTATGCAATTCAAGACACAGTCAAATTGGAGAGGGTCCAAAGAAGAGCCACCAAGACAATCAAAAAGCTGGAGAGCCTGCCCTGTGAAGAAAGACAGAACCAGTTAGGTCTTTTCTGCCTGGAGAAGACTTTGGGGAGGCCTTATCAGAGTATTCCATCACTTAAAGGGTGACTAGAAAGAGAGTGGAGGCTCTCTCTTCTCAAGGAGCCACATGGAGAAGACAAGTGGCAATGAGTACAAATTGCTCAAGGAGAGGTTTCATCTTTATATGAAAAATATTTTTTATGGTGAGAACAGTCACTCACTGGAACAAACTTCCCAAGGAACCAGGTAGGGCTGGAGGTTTTTAAGATGTGAGTGGACAGGGTGCTGCATAATCTCATCAAGGCTCCCTTCTCCATGAAAGACTGGGCTCGATGATGTTTTGAGGTCACTTCCAGCCTGGGCTGTTCTATGATTCAGTGATTACTTTTGGGAAGTGCTTGTATCTTTTTTTTTTTTTACCCAGATGTTTTTGCATTTGGTTTGGACTGATTTCTGCGGGATAAAAACTTTAGGATGCGGGAGACAGATCTGAAACCAGATCCACTGCTGGAGTATCTTTGAGCTGCACAGAGCAACTTCCATCCCTCCCCTGGAGGAACAGGGCACATGTGTGGAGAGTGAGAGATGAGTTTGAACAGTCTGGTGGTTCAGAGGCAACAGAGTCTTCTAGACGGGCACTTCCTAGACAAGCACTTGAGATACCATCACTTGCTGTGAAAAACAGTCAAGATAGGATCTATGGAGATCAGATACAGTCAGGATTCATTTGGTACTCTTCAGGAGCGCCTTAAGTTTAGCCCTGTTTGTGATTAAGCCAGAAGAATATCTAATTTCCAGGTTAGGTTATGAGTTAGTTGAGAAATGGCCCTGAGGCAGCTGTGGTTCTTTGCCTGTACAGAAGCAGAGCTGGAGGCATTGTGAGCTGTATTTATTAACATCTCTCCAGCCAACCTTCACAGTCTTCCTTCTGCCCTCTGGATATGCAGATTCCCTGCTGTCCCTTCCCTTTTCAGTACCTGATCTCCTCCCTGCACTGCAGTGGCCAGCTCAGTGTCCCCAGTCCCCTCTGCCTCCTCTGCCAGCACCCCCACCCCACCCATGCCTTAGGACCTACCCTCGTTCCCCAGATCTCTCTCTATTGCCACTGTGGCTTCTTACTGCTTCTCTCTCTCCATGAAGCCACGTCCCTCTTCCTTGCCTGATCTCACAGGCATACCAGTGAGTTGTCTAGAAACTCAGACCCAATTTCTCTCCTCTCCTCGCTTCTGGTGTTAGTGTACCGGTGAGACAAGATTTGCAGGTACGAGGAGAAGGCTGCAGAGGAAGAGTAAGTTCCCTAATGAGTTGTGCTGCCTTCAGGCTTTGTCTGCAGTTCACCTGGGGGGAGAGAAAGGAGAGCTGGGGTGTATTTTTGGCACTTAGTATCTCACTTTCATCTAAATTCTAGTTTTGGCTCCTAAATCTTCTATTAGATCTAATCTATCATCTTTCCCTTCAGCAGATCCTACTCTGAGAGCAAATACTTCCCTTCTCCTGTATTTTGTTTAGAGGGGAGTGGAACAGCTTTCTCCTGGTGTTGCAGTATCTGGTTAAAGGTGGCCTGATTTTAATAGCTGTTCCTTGGCTTCTGCTATTTAAAACATATGTTTTCTGACATTTAATGATGTTTGTTCTTCCATACCTCCCAATGACTATAAACAACTGGTTATTTTCCAGTGTCAGTGAGTTTGAAATTAATGAAACTTATTTTCCTGTGGGGAACAGGGACATATGTCACTGAATTGAATTAAATATTAATTGTATTATTTCCAAAGCAGAGAAGTGCAACCAGAATCAAAGAAATACAGAAAACTCTTTATTCCAAGAGAGCACAAAATACATATACTTGGAAATAAACCTGTATTTTTAAATTGCTGTGGGGTTTTGAGGCTTATGCTTTTTTGTTTTTCTTTTATTTACTCTGTTTTTCTTTTTTTTTTTTTTTTGTTTATTTCTGATTTGATTTCTTTTAGAGCTGAAAATTAATTCTTCTAATGGTATTCCACTGGCCCACGATATGTGCCTGGATGATCTTAATTGCAGTTCCTAAGGACAGGGTGTCCTGTGATACAGCAAGCTGTATTTTGCATTTGAGCTGTATTTTCTGTTTCAGCAGGACTGAATGGTTTATGGAGGAGGAGAGCAGGATGGAGGGGTTCCCTGTAGATCATGTTTGAGGGCAGGACTTGCCACTATCATTCAGGATATTCTGGAAGGGAATTCTGGTGGGCTTGTGGGCTCTGCCCAGGGTCAACTTCAAGTCAGTGGAATAAATCCCAGTAATTTCATTAGAAGCTGAATCAGGCCTTTACTAGATCGGGAAAGGGGTTTAGACTTCTGTTAGCAGAATGTGGATGGACTTTAGACATTTCAATTTCATCTGCAATCCAAACAGTCTCTGCTTATCAGCCATCGAAACCCACTTCTGCCTTATCTCTTTATGAGCCTCTCAGTTTTCTGTGGCAGTCCAGTGGCTGCATGTGCTGCGTGAGGTGAACAGAAGACTTCAGCACAAACTTAACCTTGTCCAACAGAGTGACTCACAGATTTTTCCATCCTCATTGTCCCTCAAGCTCAGAGTGCCCACAGTGTGTCTGGGGACACTCAGGGGTATTTACTTGTGAACTTGGGTTCTGTGACTGTACGTCCATTAAAACTGGATTGGTGGATACCCATCATGGTTCAGAAAGTAAAAGCAGAGATAAAAGCTTCTACTCAAGGCACTACAACAAGAAGGTGAAAGGAGGAAATAGGGATGGAAATCCTCACCTTCAGATCTTCAGGGACAAATCATGTATTTTACATTGCCATTGATGGATAAAATAACTCCCCATCATGGCAAGCCCCTAATCCCACAGGACAAGGCTATTAGAGGATAATCCTAACCTAAATTGCAACCCTGTGTTTGAGTACTGGTTCTCCTAATGCTCCAGGATACAATTACAGAACAAGGCCTGGAAACCACAGCCTTTGTTCTGCCTTATTGCTTAATTGTTTAATGAAGTATTCACTTCATCTGTGTGAGTGCTTTGTAATTTTGTACTTGCATGCAGCTGGCAGAGGGAAAGAACTGGCTTTTTTACAGAATAACTTGTTCTTTTGGTGGAAGAAGGTACCATTAAAAATATCAGGCTGCAATAGTAAATAATTTGAGAGATCTCTCCATAAAAAGGAAATCTCACCCTTAAAAGTGAGGAATGAAAGTGCATTTTTCTTCCTTTTCTTTTGTCCCTTTTCTTCCTTGATGCTGTGCATAGACAGATGGAAGAGGCAGTGGGACAACCAGATCTTTCACTAAAAGGTCTGTTCTGAGGTCAGGACACTGCTACCATGTGCACCTCTTAAACTGGAATGGGAAAGGCCTTCCCAAATTAAGAATAAAAAAGAAATATTCAAATAAGCCGTTTATCAAGATAAGAGCAATATTCAGGCCCTTAAGTAAGTGCAAAGTCACTACATACAAGTGCAAATAACATGAAAAAAATATTCTAAAAACTTCTATGGATTTCAACAGTCTCCCTGTTCTACTCTTGAAAATATTCCTATTCTTAGGACAATGTGTCAGGCTCCAGCTCCTGAGTAGCTCCCTGATGAAGGTCAAGTGCTCTGAGACATCCATTCCCTACCAGGTGCAGGTAGGCAGATCTGTACCTCCCAGCATTTCGGGGATTTTGATCTTTTGAAGCTTTTCTTCCTCTTTATAACATTAGAAGGAGCTTAGACAATTAGCTCTGGGCTTGGATATAATTTTTGGCTGGCAACATGAGCTTCAGACACAGGATACCAGGAGATTTGCAACAGAGTAGGGAGAGAGAATGACCCTGGGAACAGGAGAAAATAATTTGAACGTTGGAGGCTTTTTTGAGTCCCAGCCATGCAGAGGCCTTTGCAAATGCTGAGTACCAAAGAAGCATTGCCAGTCTGTCTTACCAAGTTTTTCTTCAATAGCTGTGGGAGTGTTTTATGAATAACATCAGTGCAGACAGAAGAGGTGAGGTCACCTGTGTACCTTCCTCTCCTGCCAGCCCTGCCTCTTGGGAGGCACTGCCTATGGATCCTTTCCTGGTTCTCACAAGGAAGGGTGCTGCTTCACTGGGAGCACGTCCCTAGAGGAGCACAGCAGTGAGAGAGGTGGTTCACAGTGGGTTCACTTGGTGCTTTCCATGCAGACTCTGCTGTGGATGCTGTTCTTGTCAACTCCGTGGAATACAGATCATGGGAAGGAAACCATCACAGTTGCATTTGAGGTACCAACAAACAGAACAGCATAGGGCACCTGGATGTGTATGGTAGATGCAAATGTATATAGTCAATACATTGTTCTTGGCCCCCAAAAGTGTCAAATGGATTTCTTTTTACTGCTATGTTCATTTAAAAGAAAGTACAGGGCAAATGTTTTGTTTGTCAGGACACTTTGTAACTTGTTTTCATGCAACTACCATTTTCAACATCATTTAACAAGTCGTTATAGACCTTTTAATAAATTATAGTCATTAACCTTGCCTAGGGTAACTGAGGGCAAGATTTTAATTCAAGCAATGAAGAGTCTGTCCTCTAGGCCTGTGTTCAAGATCACAAGGGTGGCAGAGCCAACATCAATTCAAGGACCAACAGGAACACACCTGGCTCACAGCCATCTGTTGTACCTTTGCAGTGCTGCTCATTCCTGCTCATGCCAGTGCACAGAGACTTCTCAGGCTGCTTGTTATCCACGCTCACTCCCAGCTGCCTCTGTGACCTGTTCTTGCAGTTGGAAGTGCTAAAGCCTGAGAAAACCCTGGTTCCTTTGCCTTTAAGGACATACCTGGCAGCTTCTCTGTAGGGAGTTTCCTGCAGAGGCAGGAATCTGACTCATGGCTGCTGGAGACACCTCCTGGAAGAGCTGTCATGGAATAGCCACAGGCAGTTGTGATTCAGTCCCATGCAGTCTCATTAGCACCTGATTTCTTAATGGCATAAGTATAAACTTAAATTACCAGCTATTTTTGTATCCTCCATGCAACCAACCACCGCCTTAACAGGAACTCTCTGTCCACATGAAAGAGTGTTTTGGTGGAGCTTTTTTAAATTTTTTAAAATTTTTTTTAAATTTATATGGAAATGCTTGCATAAACTTTCATTTAAACCTTTTAAAATTTGTTTGTAATTAAGAAGGAAAAAAACCCCTTTGCTTAAAACTGATATTATGTAAGTTTTTTCTGAAAACTAACACTTAAACTTTGTTGAAGAAAAGATTCAAAACAGGCTGCAAAAGTATTTATTTAGCACATTTCTGGCTTAAAATACTGTCTTGCCAGGTCTTTGTTATTGCTACTTATCGCTCTGAGGTAACATTTGCAATTTCAGTTGTTTGCTTTTAGGGATGTCACTGGTGGTGGCTCATTATCTGTGGCTACAGATGGACATAGTCTGAAATGGCTCCTGCCTGAACCAGCTTCTCCCAGTCAGGGAAAGCTCAGAAGGAGGAAAACAAAGCCAAGAGCACAGGTCACCCCTGTCCTGGCTGGGCAGGAGCACACCTGCACAGCAGGGCTGAGGCTGTCTGGTGGAAAAGGTGTTGAGTCACAACTGACTGGGCTGAGTGGAGCCTTTGTAGTGAAATCTGGCAAAGCAGTTAAATTACATCTTCTACTTAGTGCATTGGTGAGAGTTGTGCAGAAGCTGCTGGGCAAAAAGCTGGCATAACCTGTACCCCATTGCCATGGGCTCCTGCAGGTTTGGCTGGGCTGGACCCCACTTGCCACCTTATCTGTGTTCTTGTTGACCTGGCTGGGTTCACTGCATTCCAGAGCTGCTCGTTCAGTGTTGTTTGTTTGAATTCCTCTGCTGCTCCAGCACAGCCCACTCTACTGGCTCTGCTGGTGTTTGAAGTTGGAGATTTCCCTCTCTGTGGTGGCTTTGAATAGTGAATATGCCCCCCCATTCCTCTTCTACAGTATGGGAATCTGGGGAGAATTGGCTGATAACACGTGTTCCCTGAAATTCCAATTACTAAAAGTCCCGTTATAGGTGATCATGCTTTTCATGAAGCCAGGAGTAAAACTGAGGCTCAGACAGAGACACCTGGCATTTGTGTTTGTTCATATTTACAACAGTGCAATGATTACCTTCACAGACTCTTGCAGAGCGCTCACCTGGCCTGAGGGATGGAATGACTCTGTAGGATATCTGCATTGCAATTGGAATATTGTTCCTGCTGGGAGAGGACCTGAGAGAATATTTTTCTTTTTCAACAGCTCCTGCTGTGCCTTGGCATTTATACTCCATCTGGACTAACACCTTCAGCAGTTTTTTCTCTGCCCAGCAGACTCTGGGCCAGCAATGACAAGAACATTAGTTCATCACTAAGCTGTGAGTAGCACAGCTGATTAATTCTTATCATTCACTGCTTTTAGTGTGCCACACAGAACTTTAGAATTTCCTTTACAGCTGGGGAAACTGAGTCATGGAGAGAAGAGATGGTGCCACTTAGTTCACTTGTTAAGGTGGGTGGAAGAGGCAGAACTGACATTCTGGCTGGCTGAGCTCTGGCTGAGATCCCATCCTCTGGATCCTACTCCTGAAATCCTGAGGCACAAAGGCATGACTGTCACACTTCACTCACCTCTTCTACCTGGCTTGCTGACACAGCCTCCTTGGAAGGTCTTTCTGAATCATTTGTTCCATCCAGAACCTCTTACCAAACTACACAGACCTATCTGGATCTAAAATTCAGACTCCCCTGGAAAGCCAGGACAGTCTTTCCCAAAATGTGCTCAGCAGAATGATCCAGCTGCCCAGACACAGCTGCATTGCTCACAGGTGTATTCCTTAAAGCAGAACAGGGTCTCCTCTTGCTTCCAAAGATCTCCCTGGAATTTTTAACTGAGTTGTCTCTTTTGAATCAGATTGCAACTGGTCCTCCAATGTAATCAGTGAGGATGCAAAGGCAGGAAGAGTGCAAGAAGAAAGTTTAGACCCCTGACTTGCGGGGCTCCCGGGGTACTTTTTCAGACGTGCTGCTCGGAATAAAGCAGGGCTCATTCCCTGGGAGCAGTCCAGTAGGAAAACAGGGCGGGCAGCACCGGCCTGGCGCAGGTCCCGGGAGCCGCTTCAAGCCGTGAGCTGCCATTGCCCTCTGCCGACAACTCGGGGTATGGTGCCCTCACTGCAAAGCGATGTTTTCTGTTCCACAGCAAACAAGGAGTTCTGGGGATCTGCAGAAAACGGAAGGATCCTCCCTTAGACAGACATTTTTGGGGTTTATGGCTTGATTTTTAAAGTCCTTTCTCAGTGTCGCAACTTAGATGCTCCACATCAGTCAATCAATCAATGAGTCACATATCAATCATCCCCCATCAAAGCCAAGTCCAGTGTGAGGGGTTGTGCAAGGCATGGAGTATATGGGGAATGGGAGCCAAATTTCGCCTGTAGAGGTTGTGGTGTACAGGGACAACTCAAATAAAACATAGCAAAAAACCCAGTGATCAGGCCCATTTTATCTGTAAGCCCCTGACATATGAAAGGTCTACCTGAGCCCACAAAAAGGCAGCTCTGGTTCCCTGCTGGAAGTCAGATTAATTCAAAGCAGGAATAAACCACAAGTCCTGACTGCAAGGAGAATGGATCACAAGTTTTGGCATCTTCTTTTTTTTTGCTTTTCAATTTTTTTTCACCATGAGGTTAGATAACTCCTTAGCTCACCCAAAGCTACAATTTAGATGTTCTTTGGGTGTAAAGCAGGCAGAAGCAATAACCTGTGATAAACAGAAGGTTGGACTGGACAGTCACATTTCTTTTCTGTCTGTCAGTATGCCCAAGGTCATAGTGAAGTTTTGTGAGAAAGCCAGGAAGTGAATCAGTATTTTTTATTTGCTTTGGTTTTGTTTTGTCTGTTGTTGTTGTTGTTGTTTGTTTTGTCCAGGGCTTTAAATTTTTTCCCTTTTATTTATGTTTCAGAATTATCTAATGAATTACATACAGAAATGTATTTAAATACTATAGTGAATGGGTCAGAAAGGTCTAGAACATTTAACAGGTGAGTTTTTAGCCTATGAACTTTTCCTGTGGTAAATTCACTCTTTGTGTTTGTTAGGAGCACTGAATAAATTGGTATTGCATTTTGACCATCCAGTACCTCATAAAGATTTCAGGATGTCAATGGAAATATTCTTGGGCTGCTTGCTCTGAATAAATGCTCATGTGGAAAAAGACTAAAAGCTTACAGGAACATCCACAGACTGCAAAGAAAAAGGACTTCTATCTTTGACTTCCATTTTACTGTGATGAGTACATAGTAGGGACTAAGTGTTTTTTCATAGGCTCTATAAAAGGATGAAGTCTTCTCTTGCTGCTAGATAAATGTTATTCCTCATTTCAAGCAGCAAAGGCTTCTGATTTCAATGATTCAGACCAGTTTCCAAGCCTATTAGTGGGGAGGAGTTATCAAAACCTAATTTCCTGAACTTTAGGGCTGGCATTTTATTAAATACATTATAGCATGAATTATAGCAATTGTAAAAATAAGTAATAGTATTGCTAATTAATAATAGTTGCAGGCTAATGAATAAGGGGCTGGTCATCTTTGCATGGTCCCAATGGAAAAGGGGTAAATTACGTCAGTTTTTCAGTCCTCTGTGTGGGTGCTCTGGAGAGCACCTCAGTGTTTCTCTTGCTGGGCCTTCTTTCAGAGAGCCAAATTCTCTCATTACCCTGCTCTTCCATCTGTTATGTCTCAGATTTGGGGACCCATGTAAGAATGAGTAGTTCAGTTATGTAAGAATCTTAGCATTCATTAAAACAAAATTAACCCTCAAGGAAGGAGAGAAAAAAATAGAATAAAAGTTCTGACTTCACACTGAGGTCTCAGAACAAAACCAAAAGACAAAAAAAGAAAAAGCACACTAGTGAGGTCCTAAAAGAGAAGGGAGATTAACTTAGAATTATTCACCATGTCTATATTTATACAATATCCTAGCCTTCAGAACGGGTTTTTTTTTAAATAGGATTAACTCCCTTAAACAACAGATGATTAAAGTTTTATTGGCATGAAGGGTGTATTTCATTAAACAGGTACTAAAACAAAATATTCATATCTAGACTGAAGGCCACATTAGAAGAATGACTTCATGTGTTCATTTCCTTTTTCCTTTCCCCTGTGTTCTATATATGATTTACTAATTCTTTATTGTTTCTTTCCAGAAGCATCACTCACTGTCTACACTGAGAATGATTTTGGGCCAGGACGTGGAGACGACCAAAGCAGGTATATATTTCACTTTATCCTTGATGCTGACAGGGCAAAGTGGACAGGGAAAACATCACTCATCTTTCCAAACATGATTTCATCCACTGTAATTGTTTATAGGAGGACAGGTCTGGAATGAAACCACTGAGTGCCACTTTGGAAGACCTCATGCCTTCTCTGTCATCAGCAGCTGAGGCAGCCTGAATGTCAACATTCCCTTATTGCAGGGAATGTGTCCTTAAAAACTCCTTCAGGAAGCAGAGCTGCTTCTGCTCCCTCAGACATGGCCCATTACATCAGAGCTCCTGACAAGTGACAGGCTCAGACACTGCCCTCCACACCTGTGCTGCATTTCTGGGAGGGGATGTTCCCTCAGTAGGACTGGTGGATGAGATGGAGACCTAAATCTGTGTTAAATCCAACAGGTTAATCTGCACTGCCATCAAAGTGAGGTTAAAGAGTTGGTGGGAAAGTTTATTTTTAGTTAGAGTTCACAGCATTACAAGTCTTGGTTTTGGCAGGCTGAAAAGAGCCTCCTGCCTCTAGGAGGGAAAATTAAAGACTCTCATATTAAGTAGCTTATGAAAATCAATCATTAATCAAACACATTTTAGTAGTAGAAATTCCATTAATTATTTTATCATCTGGTTCTGTTTTAGTTTCTTTGTCTATAACAACCACAATCAATAAAATATACAATAGCCCTATGATGTTCCCACTATCATGACTCCAGGATACAAATATTTAAAAGAAATGTTAATGCTTTAAAACTCACAGCATGAAAATTACTACAGTTGGACACATCAAAGCTGAATGAACTCTTTTCTCCTTTCCAAATACACAGTGGTATTAGGAATATATTTCTACTATTTAATTTTTAGAAAATCTATGGTTTTGACAAAAATTATTCCTAATACTGACCATAAGCAGCCAGGAGGTGGTACATCATACTGTGGAGAGTGAGAAAGGTACAGCTCTGATGTTTTTTTCCTTCCTCTGCAAGTGTAAAGCAGGATGGGAATGCATTATTCAGCAGTGAAATTCAGAATTAGTATAATTGAGGTGCAGTGCCAGTGGAATCAAGACAAATGAATCCTACTCATTGCAGTATGAGATTTGTCCTATAGCTTTAGGTCTTCATGGAAATTTAACCATTTGTCTAGTCTCCTTATTGCTCAGATACAGCAGCCAGCATTTCCATAAGATTATTTAAATGTAGAATTATTAGAAAAGTTTGCAGCTACAGAGACAGATGGGTTTTACATAAAACCCCTGCTCTTTGTAGCAACACAGTGTGATATTGAGAAAGATAATGGTCAGAAAGTACATTGCCAGGCTTCTAATGAGAAACTGTTGACAGTAGAATTACCCCAACATTCATCAAAAAGCCAATAAATGTCAAGCAAGAGGCCTTTGATGCAGTAGCTCATAATTCCTGTTCAGAAGCCTCTGCAGTCACTTCAGGGCACGCCGTCATCCTGCATTTCTGCTGATTTCCCCAAAAACTTTGTTGCTGAAGAAATCCAAGGAGCAGGTGTCAGCATTCCGAGTGCCACGGCCACGGTGCCACGGGCTCATCAGGAGACCTCAGGCACAGCACACTTGGCCTCAATTTCCCCACCTGCAATACAGGAATGACAGCACAGGAATTACCCAGAGGCAGTTCTGTGAAGGACACGCTGCTGCCATCCAAATGCTCACAAATCGTGAGCTAGGTGGTAAAAACTCTGCTGCTGACTCCTGCCACTGAGGTAGTCATGTATTTTTAATGTTAACTACATCCAGCTTTTTAGACCTTTGTAGGACATATTTTCAAGCTCTCTCCTCCATAGCTACAGGAGATTATTTCAAACCAGCCTCAAATTCTTACCCAGGCTGCTGAATTGTGGGTTGGGTGGCCTTAAGGAAAGTCCATGAAGTTTATATAAAAGCTTATATAAGCTGTTCTTGGGCTCTGTGGAGCACAGAGGGTATAAATACCTTGCTCATTACCCATGTCTTCTGTTTAACTCTACTTTCAGTACATATTCCCCAGGTGATGTGGTGAGGCATGCCATTGCCTAGTCCATGAATTAGGAATATTTTTGTGCCTTGTGTTGTCACTGCTCCCTGGATTTTCATTTGCCTTGTTCATGAGGGGAGCCTGAAGCTACATCTCAAGTAAAATGATCATATCCTCTAGATTTTGCCTTTGTATCTTTTCTAAAATTTCCAGGTAAGGGCTCAAAGCCATTCTAAGGCCTCCATGGACTCTGAGGCAGTTCATTCCATTCATGCTGGCAATTCCTCACTTGTATATCATGACTGGTTTCCATTCCAGCTGTTCCTGTATATATGGATAGAAAATGTGTCCCTGTTGGTCATTTCCAAGGATAAGCTGCATCCTAGAGGCTGTGTGCAGATGGAGTTGCACACTTAGTTTCCAGAGCCACATGCTGTTAGGGTGACTTGAAACTAGGCTAATTACCTGGAAGACTTCTCTGCAGAGAGATTCTTTAATAAAAATGGAGGGGGTGACAAGGGATAGCATCCTTGCTATTTTGGGACAAACTCTTCCCTCAGGCAGCAGATAAACACGGTGATAAGGCTCCCAATCTATAATTTGATTTGCTGTTTCTTGGCTGTAGTACTTAATTAACAATTCTGGAGCTGCTCTGTTTCCCAGGAATAGCCTGTAAATCCATTAAATTAAACAATAAGGGCAGATGTGGGCAAATATAAAAAGCCCATGCAAGTCAGAAATGAAAAATTAAGTTGTTTTGTCAGTCTTCAGGGGCCAGTGTAGGAATGTTATAAAACTGAAGCTTTTCTGTCTACTGTTCAAGCAAGAGGGAAATGTTCCTGTGGATACCAACATTTTTAGAACTGATGATTGCTAATTACAAAAGCACTAGTGACAGGTCAAGGCAGAGTGGATTGAAACTGAAAGAGGGTAGGTTTAGATTGGGTATCAGGAAGAAATTCTTTAATTTGAGGGTGGTGAGGCACTGGAGCAGGTTTTCCAGAGAAGCTGTGGGTGGCCCATCCCTGGAAGTGTCCAAGAGCAACCTGGTGTAGTGGAAGGTGTGTTTGCCATGGGCTTGAAATTAGATGGTCTTTAAGGTCCCTTCCAACCCAAACCATTCTAGGGTGATCCTATAATTTTATTATTACATAATTACTTTACTACATGAAATAGTACAAATATTGTGAAAACTGAGTTAAAACAAAATATATTTTCTCTTCAAGACCTAAACAGATTTAATAACAATGCCAAACCCTTTAGATGGCAATAAACTGTAGAAGAATTTCTGAATTTCTGAAAGAATATGCTCATATAAACTGTCACTCATGCTTTAAGATGGCCAGTGAAACCATTTTATTACTGCAGTTAGCTGGAAAGGGCACTGTTCTGCAAAAATCAGATAAAGTACTTATTTCTAAAAGCCTGGAACAAAAGAGCCAGTTGAGATTTGCTGAGTAGCTGCAAGATAGCCATTAAATATAAATATTTTTAAAAACAATTTACTCTTTCCTAATGCTTTTAGAGCAGTGTGTGGGAACAGAGTCTAAGTGCAGCATCTTACTGCATTGGAAAGGACATGATGAAGGTTACTGGGCTCCAGATTTAACTCTTCCATCTCACAATTGCTCATAACAGTTTCTAATCTATATGAACTAGGTGAGTTTGTTCAGCAAAAACTTACCCATCTTTCCTGGTAGTAAAAATAAAAATTTGTATTTTTAAAACAGCCAGTGCCAACGATGCACATTTTTCCCATGCAATGTGAAACAGTGTAGTGGTCAATTAGAGTTTGTTTCCCTTCTTAAAATTAAAACTTGTAGCTGAAATGAAAATTTTGTTCTTTTGAACCTGTAGATGGAAAAGGGACTTGCTTTGTGGAACTGTATAATTGATATTTCCACATCTGGAGTTATCATAGGTATAGGTTTTCGTAGGTATATATATATTTCACCATAGGTAGGACTAATTTGATCTAGCTTAAGAGATCCAAGTCTCCTCCAAGCCCCTTAGGCTACTTCTGCTGTCAACAAAGAAAAAAAGCCCACCTATACTGTGATTCACATGGTCTTGCTTAGATGTCTATTTAAGGATGAGATAGATGAGCCCTCATGATTTGGCTATGTTGAACTTCAGAAAAAATGTGTTTGCTGGGAGGTCATCCCATGCTGATCACAATGGATTGATACCAAGGCCCCTTTCATCCAGTACTGTCATCAATAACACATCTTCAGCAAATCTGCAGATTCTGCAAAACTGGGGCATTGGCTGACACCCCAAATGGCCTGGCTTCAATCCAAACCAGCCACAATCCAAATGATTGAGAAATGCAAGTTTCTTCACCTGGGAAGAATAACCAGTACAGGATACCAGCACAGGTGAGGAGTGGCGTGGCAGAGCACAGTCCTGCTGGAAATGGGCTCCCAGGGGATGCCTGGCTGAATCCAAGGCAGCAGTGCACTCATCATAGAGCAGACAAAATACACACTGAGCACTACTCACAGGCCAGCAAAAGGGGGGCTTATTTTGCTCTCCTCTGCTCAAATCTGGTGAGGCCATATTCAGGATACAGCCCAGTTTTGGCACAACCAGTACAAAAGGGATGTGGAGAAACTGGAACTGGTCTACTGGAGGGTTGCCAAACTGGTTACCCAGAGAACATGACCTAGAGGGAGGGTGGAGGAAGCAGGGCTTGTCAGTCTAGCACAGAGGAATGAATCTAAGTGTGGTCTACATGCAGCCTGTGACTGCTTGAAGAGAGTTACGCAGATAATGGAGCTAAACTTTCTCAATCATGCCAAATAATGGAACAAGGGGGAATGGCCAGAAAATGCTGCTTCAAGGCTCAGACTGGACATTAATAAAAAATTCACCTGGAGGGTTGCAACTGATTACCCAGAAGAGCCCCTGAACCCCTTTGTTTTGAAGCTGTCAAGTCTTTAAGTCCATGGCTGAACTGCTCCAGTGCTGGTAAAAACCCAGCTTTGAGCACAAGGATAAACTTCCCAACAAACACACCAGCCTGAAAAGTACAGCTGGGGCAAGATACTGCCTTTCACCCCAACCCATGCTTATCCTCCCTGCAGTCAACAAAACTCCCTAGAGCTGGGAGCTGAACTGATGGTGGAAAATCAAGATTTGTGGGGGACAAACTGCTGACACACACAGTTCACAGGAAGATATGAGCAGCAATGCACAACTGTGTTACAGGCTTCTGTCTGCAACACTCTAACAATCCTGGAATCCATTACCATACCTACTACCATCGTCTCTGGAATGTGTCCAAGCCTTTCAGTTCTCTATTAATAACAATAAATAATAATTCTCATCCAGAACTATGGAGGGAAGATTCTGAACAAGGTGATCTGAGCTCTCTCTCAGCCCCCCCCCGTGACTCCCTATGTAACCTGAGACACGTTAAACTGTTTTTTGCAGCACAGACTTAGTTTTAAAATCACAGAATAAATTCACTGCTATCAAGGAAAACCCATCTTCTTAGATTTTTCTTAACATTTATTACATATTTAGAGTAAATTTATTGTGTCTGGCATTTGTAAGAAGAGAAATTTAACTTTCAGTAAGAATAAAAATATAGCTCCCAAAGGCAACTGCGTGAAGAATCATAAAGCACAGCTAAGGTTTGTTTAGAGACAGGACTCATTTCTTCTCCTCCTGAGAGTGTGACCAGACAGGCTTACGCTTCTGAACAAAGGCTTCGATGCCTTCCTGCCCATCTCTCAAAGTCAAATTATCTACCATGACCTTAGTAGTTATTTTGTAAGCAGTGTCAAGGTCCTGGCTTATCTGTCTGTAAAAGGTGGCCTTCCCCAAGGCCAGGACAGATTTGCTGCTTTCACATATCTTCTGAGAGATTTTCATGGTCTCTTCTTCCAGCCTGTCTTCTGGTACCACCTTGCTGACGAGCCCGTGCATTAACGCTTCGTGGGCAGAGAGAGGTTCACCCGTGAAAAGCATCTCCAGGGCCACCTGAACAAGGACAAATATTGTAGTAAGTCAACCCAACTCAGTGCTTTGCTTTGTTTGGGGAATTTCAGCCTCCTCCTTCAAGCACAAGTTATTTTTTTCACAAATGATTTAGGTCTTTTGGTCTTTTAAACTGCCATGGACCTGTTAAGAGGTCTCAGCAAAGAGAAGGACTGGGTCTAAAGCTGGTCACTTTAAACCTGCCCACTCCTTCCAGCTGTCATAAGCTGACACCCCTGGGTTTCTCTTCAAAAGCTCATAATCTCTAGTGATTGCTGTAGGAATTAAGAGAAGTGGATCATCTACAAAGTCAAATGACTAAACTTGGTATTTTTTAAGCTGGGCATATGTGTAGTTTTTGAAAACACCTGTCCTAGTTTTAAGTTTAGTATGAGTGGTTTTAAATATGGACTTTTTATAGTCACATTATTTCAGTCTCCTGCTGCTTCCAGCATCTGGTGTTTGAGGTTTGAGACTAAAAATTCCCCCAAATACTCAGTGACTATTCAATGCTATGTATCAATAAAGTTTTCCAAGACTCCTGGAGCAATTGACCAATGCCCAAATCAGACGAGCTGATTATCCTCATTAGCATCTTTGTACTGGTAGCTACAAACAATGGCAACTTCTTTGGTTAAAAGGTAAAAATTACCATTTCTGGGAACTGTAGGGAATATTCTTATTGCTTTGAAAAGTGGCACAGAGAAAAGTATTTCCCACACATTTTAAAAAGGTAATCCTACAGCCCAGAAATACTAACTGAGAAACAGCTGCAACTGCACACGAGAGCAGACTTGGAAAAATCCCCCATGGACTCTATTTGAACAGGATGTCCCTGCAGATGGGAAATTTCAAGCTGAAGCTTTTATCCAGCAATGGGATGTGTGCAGTTCACTCACTGCATCTCAGCAGAGCCCTGCTGGGCTTGGACCGTCTGCCTGCATGAATCCAATTGGCTTTACAGGTTGTACTATTTTTTATGCAGTGAGAGATGTGCAGCCACAATCAGTAGGACATAAAACAGGAAGACACTATAGGAGGGTTTTAGATGCTATTTAAAGCATCTTGATCTACAGCCAGGCAGATCCTGCTGGCAGTGAAATGTCATTGCCTGGCAAGAATTGATGCCTCGGTGGGATTGTTATCCTGAACTTGCAGGGGTTTCCTCTTCAGGGGAGAGCATCATTGGCTAAAGCCCTGAGCTGTCTGTTGGAAAGGAAAGGGATTGCTGAGCTGGGGGGCTGCTGGGACGAGCTCATGCTGGTTGGAATCACATCAGTAGAAAGCTGCCTTTCCTAAACAAGAGTTCACCCTTTATTATTTTTCCCACTCCAAAGAGTTATGGAGATGCCTTTTGAAATAAAGTATTTTGAATGTTGCACTGCAGGAAAATAAAGTTCAGGCAATGGAACTGAAACTCCTAACTTGGGAACCAACTTTATGCAAAATTATGAAGATCTAGAAAGGAAGCTTACCTTTCTTGGAAGAGATCTGCCCAAGGCCACAGCTGGTGTGGAGCAGAACAGCCCAATGTTTACTCCAGGAGTAGCAAACTGAGATTTCTCACTTGCCACTGCGATGTCACAGCTTGCCACGAGCTGGCAGCCAGCTGCTGTAGCCAAGCCATTTACTTTGGCAATCACTGGCACTGGAAGTTTCTGGATTAAAGTCATAATCTGCATGCACAAAAGAGTGGTCAGTATGGAAATTCAGAATGACACAATCCTGTTTTGGAAGCCATCAAAAGTACCTTCCTCTCTATTTACCAAAAAAAGCCCAAACTGTTGGATCTTGTCTCCTTTCTGATGAAAGCATGATGAAGGGCCTGTGGATTTCACACATGGCTTTTCCAACATTCCTTAAATATGGGCTCAGCAATGTCTTAGAGATCATTACTACTGGAGGAACTAGAACAAAAGGTTTCCAAGTATCCCTGTTGTCATACTGAGGAGGATTAGGGGCCAAATTCTAGCTCCACCACTATCAAAGGGGATTTTGCCATTCTCTCCGAAGGCTCTAGGATTCACTTTAACTTCCCCACCTCCCTGACCTGTGTCTTAATAAGAACTTGGACAACCAGTGAGTCAGATCCTACTTTCACATTGTCTACTTCTTGTTTAAGCTGATCCTGAACTTTTAACTAAATAAATGCTGGGAAAGAACATCTGATCACAAGTGATGTGAAAGTGGTTATCCCTAGACTTATAGAAAAGACATTGCCCAAATACTCAGCTGCAAGGAACACTGGCTAAACCAAGGAACACGCCCTGACTGTGCCCATTGTTGGAGACACACACATTGCCATTCTAGCCCTTCTATGTACATGTAGAGAAATCCAGAGCAAACATAATTTCACCAGGATCAGGTATTAAAATAGCAGAGCAGCAAATATCAAGGAATCTGAAGGAATAATCTGTACTTTAGCAAGCAGATGACCAATGCTGTCCCTCCTTAAACCAATGCTTGCTCTTAACAGCAGGCAATGGCAGAGACACTCAAGAAGAACTGCTTACCTCTGCACATAGCTCAAATACTTGGGAATGATGCTTCACATCATCTTCATTGGACAGTTCCTTTAAATCATGGCCAGAACAAAACACAGGTCCTTTAGCTGCAAAGAATTTCAGGAAAAGTCAGTCTGAAGTAATAAAGAAATCAGGGGTTGAGCATATCAATGTCCCTGCTAAAGGGATGTCAATGACATGTCAATGCTCAAAAAGGAGTTTGGGGAGGGAGTTTTGAACAGAATTCCAAAATATTTCCTTCTGGGTTTTATGGTAACTTTGAATTACTGCAATGCAACATTTAAGCACAGTAAAACCCATTACCACTTTTCAAGGTCTCATTTTACTTCCATTACACTTAACTCAGAAAGAATGCACTTCACCTCTGAGCCTAGTTTTGTGTAAGGATGTTCAAAACAGCTCCTCAGTACAACACAAGCTTATCAGCCGGAGCAAGGCTGGAGTGCTCTGCTCTCAGACTGATAAATATACTTAGTCCCTATTTATTGTACCCAGAATTAATTATTAACTTTTGCTAAATAAGCATCAGTATTTTTTCTGTCACGGTGCTGAAGGTCACAATGGAAAAAGAGAGAAAAAAGGTTTTTCTGCTACAGGAGAACCAGAAGGGTTGTTGGAGCATTTTCTAAACAGTCATCTACAGAAAACCCCCAAAAGCATGTTTAGGGTTTGGGCAGCAAAAGAGGAGGTTTCTGTGGAACTAAACTTTGGATTTGCTAAGATCAGAACACTTGATACAGGTCCACAATCTTTACAACAGTTTTCCTTGGTCATGCGACTACCTGTCATTAGAATGAACCAATGTGATGCTTTCCAATCCTTCAGAACATCTCAGATATTTGTATGGCTGTGACATTTCCAGCTACACCTATGCAGATCAAACCTTACCTATGGATTTTTTTTCTTATGAACCAGATTATTGGGACACAATCTATCCAGAAATAACCAGACAATGGTCAGTCAACTCATGGGGTTGGCAATAATATATATCTGGAGATTAATTACATCTGCATTTGAACCTCATTGAAGAATCTACTGCAAAGTTTGTGTTAAAGGCCCAAAGCATTCTCTGAGGAATCTTTTATTTTCATGCAATTTCTTCTTTTGTGTTTTATTCAGCAGGGGATTGGAAATAAACAGGAACGTGCAATTTCTAAAAAAACAAAAGCAATTGTGCTCACAAACTCCCAGAGCACTGTACTCCCAAAGAAGAGCCTTCCGTGTTTTGCAAAATTTCTAACCAATGTTTGAAATGAGGAATATGTGTATTTAAACTCACCCCTGTGAAATCAACTCTCTTCTACTCTCGTGTGTGCCCTAATACACAGAGTTTTCCCCTATGTATAGGAAACAGCATGATCCTAAAGTAATAAACCAATTTATCTGAGATGTTTGGAAGGGGGAAAAAGGAAGGTTATCTTAAAATAGCATGAGGAAAAAAAGATGGCTTAAGTACATCTCAAGTTTCACTATCTTTAAGAACTCTACAGCTTAATAGGTAAATGGAAGGAAACTGTAACAGGCTCTGCGAGAGGCTGTTTTACATCTGTGGGTCATGGGTGTCTGTGGTATTGATATTGCAGTCACTTTCACTGCAGTATTTTTAAAAATAGTTCTGACAAACCAAATGCTGGGGCTGATCCTGGCTCAGAGCAGGGAAGCAGAGCACTTGATTTGCAGAAACCCTGGTTTTCACTACAGTCTACACCTGTCAACAGGGCAACAAGCGCCATCCTACCTTTGCCCGTTCCTGCACAAAACCCCTATGGGGGGATGTTAGTGCTTTACTTTGGTAACTCGTAGAACTTTTTTTTTTTGTTTGGCTTTTGTTCTGTTTAAAGTGTTCCTTACATACAATCTTAAAACCAATTTAACCCTGACCCTAAACTGCCGAGTGTAAACACCCTCATACCCCGACTGAATTAATTGCTAACACTTTGAAACGTGTTAATGCTTAGACGTGTTGGCTAAAACCAAAAGCGTAACAAAACTCCAGTCAGTCGTTAGTGCTGAGTTAGGAATGAGGAATCAAGCACAGGAAAGGGGAAGCTGGGGTGAGTATAGAGGAAGAGCACGACAGGGAGGCCTGCCGGGCACTGACAGCGGCGGGAGCATTAGGGAAACACACAGGTCCCTTCCCGCCCCGTTCCCCGTTATTCCCGCGGGGTCTGGGTTTGCTCGCTGCGTGCCCCTGCCCGCCGGGCCGGTGCGCGGTACCCGCGATGACGATGACGCGCAGCTCCCGGCTCTTGACGTCGTGCAGCAGGTCCCGCCGCAGGCTCTGCAGCATGGGCAGCGACAGCGCGTTCCGCCGCCGCGGGTTGTTCAGGACGATGGTGCTGCAAAACCCGTGAAACACGGCGGGGTTACGCTCACCGAGCTCCGAACGCGGCCGCGTCCCGGAGCCCCCGGCGCCCCCGCTCACCGCACGCCCCCCGCCTGCCGCCGCTCCGTCAGCGGCTCCGCCGGCGGGGCCTGCCCGGCTCCCGCGGCGCTGCTGAGGGCGGCCGTGAGGGGCCGCCGCAGCCGGCACAGCCGGGCCGCCATCGCTGCGGGCTCGGGCCGGGCCGGGCAGGGGCGGAGCGGGCCGGGCGGGCGGAGCTCCGCGGCGCCGGGGCTGGCAGCGCGGCCCCAGGCTGAGCCCGGCCTGGTGGTGCTGCCGCGCACAGAGTCACAGAATCGATCGGGTTGGGAAAGCCCGGTGAGACCATCGAGTCTGACCTGTGGTCAAACAGACATTGTCAACCGGACCATGGCACTGAGTGCCACGGACAGGTTTTCTTATACAGCTCCAGGAACAGTGACCACCACTTCCCCGGGCAGCCTCAATGTCCAGTCACTCTTTCTATGAAGAAATTCTTCCCAATGTGCAACCCAAGCCTCTCCTGTCACAGTTAAGATCACATGCCCTCGTCCTGTCGCTGGTTGCTTGGAAGATGAGCCTGACCCCCACCTGGCTGCACCTTCCGGTCAGGGAGGCGTAGAGAGTGAAAAGGTCCCCCCTGAGCCTCCTTTTCTCCAGGCTGAGCCCCCTCAGCTCCTTCAGCTGCTCCTCTTCAGCCCAGTGCTCCAGCTCCTTCCCCAGCTCCACTGCCCTTCTCTGGACCTCTCCAGCCCCTCACTGCCCTTCCTGAGCTGAGGGGCCAGAACTGGGCACAGCACTCGAGGTGTGGCTCACCAGCATCCCTGGTGCTGCTGGACATCATTCCTGGAACAGACCATCCACACAGCGCCTCCCTCGGTCCTTCCTGCACTGGAAGGCAGGGGTGGGCAGTGGTGTTATTAATGAGTAGCTGCGGTGTTGGAGAGCATTCAGAAATGTGATAATTTCTTCAGATTCCACTGAGCCCTTGCATCTGTGACTGTGGAATGGAGATTAGGACTGTGCTGAGCGAGCTTGTCAGTGGCACTGGGGTGGGATCTGTCATGACTGAGGACAGTGGGGTCATGCAGAGGAAATGACATTGCTTTGAGGCCCAGAGTAACTGGCATGAGATGACATTCAGTTCTGCAGGGCTAATTGGGAGCTAAGAAGATCATAATTTATTCACTGGGAACTCATCATCTAGAAATTGTAATGGGAAATGCCTTCTGTGTTCTAAGTGGTTCTACAGAGTCAGTCTGTAGTCCATATGATGCATTCAGGAAGAAAAAAAGGCAAATGAGATTTTAAGAAGTGGTTTGGCGATTTTAAACTTCAGATGTAATTTTAAAATTCAGAGTATTTTAGGGACTTACAGGTACATTCACAGCTCTTCTTGAATAATATTGCTTATGCTTCTGGTCACCTGTGTTCCAGAAGTCAAGCTAAAAGAGAGGCAACCATGTGGCTGAGGCAGCTGGGGAACAATCTCATCTGGCAGGAGGTGTTAACAAGCCAAAAGACCAAGCAGCCTTTTTCCGCATGATACAGGTACCCTGAAATGGAATAGCTTTATGTCCAGCATGTCCTCCTTGTAAATGTAAATCTGTGCTCCTGCTTCCTGATCTCCCTGTGTCTGTGAGTTGTTGCAAAGTACTTGTAGGTTCCCAGAGGTGTCTCCAGTTTTTGTCAGTGTCTGTTGAACCCCTGCAGCTTTTTTGACTGTAGTGGCAATTGAGGCTTCTCAGTTGTGAGCATCAGCCTCATAAAAGAACCATTTGAATTTTGTGTTTAGTAATATATTTACTTACACAGATATTAACAGCTTAGTGTGGAGATGCACTTTCTGCTTACTGATTTTATGTTGCCTAACACAATGACCCCTCAGATTCATGGGCTTTGTGGCTCTACAGTAAGAGGCACAGTAGCTTTATGTATATTTATTTACATTTTCCAGTATATTTATTTACATTTTACATTTTGAAGGTTATTGTCAGACCTGAGAGCTAATTCTGCTCTGGGCTTTCCCCACATAACCGTTTTCTTTTTCTCAGGGTTGTTTGTATACCTCATGGTCATTCACTGAAAAGTTCTTCCAAAATTTAAGATGCAGTAGGAATTTGCAGAAAAAAAACAAATTCCCATTTAGAAGAAAATGAGATTACCTTATATAGCTCTCAGCAGTTTTAAAGTCCCTGCTTGGTTTGGCAAAGGCCAGCACACTGAGAACACAACATCTGTCCTGCTCTGGGAGGAGTTCTCCCAATCCCCTGAAACTCTGACCACTGACCTCTTTCAAACCACCTGATTTTTTTTCTTCCAGTTCCTTCTCTTTCTCCATCTGCTTTTCTCTTTTCTGTCCATTTCCAAGGAAAGAGTATTTTTGTGGTCTTCTCCAAAAAGCTTATTTTTTTATATAGTGTTTCCAGCTCTCTGGAAATTCAGTTCTTTTTAAATTTGATTGACAACCTCATGTTTCCTTTCACACCCACCCCCATTACAGATTGTTTTTTGGCTGCAGTTTCCCCAATGCATTTAGGGGACCTGCTGCTGCCTTCTCTGAGAAAGTACTGAGAAAACTTTCTGATTTCAGGCAGATTTCCTTTTCATAGCACTTGCCAGCAGCATTGTGGTTATGGCTGAGCTCACAGTTTCAACTGGAGACAGCCAGAAGCCAGGACTGAAAGTACCAGACAGGGCTTTTCTAACCTTTAGCTGTATAGATCCTCATAAAAAATAAAAAGGGAGATTACAAAGGACATGATGTGACTTCATCCTTAGGTCATTCCAGAAACCATCAGGATATCACACTGTGCAGGAAAAGATGTTTTGAGATTCAGGTGTGCTTAGCTCCTCTAAAGCTCTCTGTGCATTGTGATGTTTCTGGATAGCATGCATGGACAATAAAGATACAGGATCCCTTCCTTCATGAAGCACAGCTATTTATTTGGGTCCTTATTTCCTTGGCTTTCAGCGAGCCCAGATGGGATGTGAATCTTGCAGGAGCACCTGCTGCTATAAATAGCAGGTCCACCCAGGGCAAAGGCAGACCTTGTTGGGATGCAGCTGAAATGTAAAATACATCCACATATGTAAATTAGTAAATTTATCCAAAAAGACATTTCTGTTAATTGGAATGCTATGATGAAAACTTGGGACTATTTTATGGAGCATGAGGCAGACATATCCTTAGCAGATTTTCATGCAAATTATTTCTTGTCAAATTGTTGGCATTCCCAGAGGGTCTTGTGACCTGATTTTCAACACTGCTGAAGGCATTCAAATCCCACTGGGATCCAGAGGGGTTTGGCACCTTAAGAACTCAAAGACTGCTTAATTCTGCTCAGGTGTGTAGTAGTAGTTCCAGGATAACAGGGAGAGCAGGGCCCTGTTCTTGCACCCAGGCCAAGGAAAATCATTTATTTCCCTGCTTTGTAAATTCTGCTAGCAGAGACAGACTAGTGCATCATGGTTTCTCTGATGTGGAACTCTCCAGGACTGATTAAAGAAAAGATGAGAAAAGGTTTTGCATTTTTGTTTCCATTTAGCAAGGGTCCTGAGCTGAGTCCCAGCACCACAGGATGGGTGCTGTCTCTGTAACATTTTTATTGTGTCCTTAGACAATTTGTGTTTTCTGTATTGCTGTTAGGATAGAAATAGCACAGAAACTTCAGGAAAATACTTAATTGTGCTGGGATTTTCTAAGAGCATGACACCCTTTTATTCTGTCCACACCTCAAATTCCCATGACCCTGCTACCAAACCTCGTTTGAGTCCTTGCCCTGGGTTTTTTCCTTTGAAAAGTCTGGGAAAGGTAATTTGTATATCAGCCTTCTCTTTATAGAGGCTCTAATTACTAATTATGAAGTAGTAATTAAAAATCAGTTACAGGATTAATGCATAGGAGACTATCAGAAATTTTAGCATGTACTTTAAGAGAAAGTTGTGTTTAAAAAAAATATTATTCTGCTAAAAGAAAGGATCTAAATCCAGTGTTAACTTCATGTCTACCATTGAGAATTTGCAGCAGCCTGTGAACCAGGCTAATCAGTCAAGCTGCCAGTCAGGCTCACATCAGGTCCTTCCCCGGCAGTACTGCTGCCTCCTGCCTTTACACTGAGCGTTCCTTCAGCAAACAATGCAGTGTCCTGTTTGCTCTTGACATTAAACATAAAGCTCCCAGAGTCACTTCTGCTGCAATGTCTTGCAGTTACTGCTCAGAGCTGCTTCCCAGACACTGTGTGGCAGCACTGCTCCGTGTAATGGGTGCTTCTTATTTTCCCTTCTGCTTGTGAAACAGGAGATCGACCAAAGCCCTTTTGTCACTAACCCATTCCTGCTCCTCTTCATTTGCTCTCTTTCTCTCATCCTCCCCACACTCATCTTTTATCCTAAATTGTCCTCACTGATAAAGTGATTTATATTTCCCTGGCGTTAACATTAGATTTTTTTTTTGTATGTGAGATTCTTAAGATATGAACAATTACCAGAATTATAAAATATGTGAGGCTATAACAGGCTTGGAAAAAAGGTGATATTCATTCCTTCCCTTCTTAGGTTCCCAATACTTACACCTGCAAGGCTCCCTGTTCTCTCCCTGCAGGGCTGGGCAGTGTCTAAAGGAGCTGCCTGCTCCCAGAGCCTCTCCAGGCTCCTCCTGCTCTCCATTCATTGCACCTGTGTTGGGGTTTAACCCCAGCTGGGACTCTGCCCTGCCCAGCCGCTCACTCACCTCCCCTGACAGGATCAGGGAGAGTCAGAAGAGTAAAACTGAGGAAAGTCATGGGTTGGCATAAAGACAGTTCAATTGGTAAAGCAAAACTGGTCCACAAAAACCAAGGAATTCATTCCCCAGTTCTCGTGGGCAGTTGGGTGTTCAGCCATCCCCAGCACAGCAGGGCTCTGTCAAATGTAACAGTGACTTGGGAAGACAAACATCATCACTCAAAATGTCCCCCTCTTCCTTTCCCCAGTTTTACATGCCAGTCATGACCCCATGTGGTCTGGGACATCCCTTGGGTCAGCTGGGGTCAACTGTCCTGGCTGTGTCCCTTTGCACTCCTGGCCTCCTCACTGGTGTGGTGGGACAGGGAGCACAGGAGGCCTTGACCTTGTGTAAGCCTTGCCCAACAATAACAAAAACACCATGATCTATCAACTGATTCCAACACAAATCCAAACCAGCCCCATACAGGGTACTCTGAACAAAACCAGCTCTGTCCCAGCCCAAATCATCAGTAGGGAACTGAGGCAGACTGGTCTGATGCCTCTTGCAGGGCATGTGAGCTTTCTCCCCACCCACATGAAAGGTACAAGCACTGACCTAAGCCCAGGGACCTCAATGGAAGAAGGAAGTACCAGAATCCTCTCAGCCTGATGATTCTCTAACTGTATCTCAGGATTCACTTCCAG
This sequence comes from Calcarius lapponicus, assembly GCA_039654755.1. Classification (NCBI taxonomy): domain Eukaryota; kingdom Metazoa; phylum Chordata; class Aves; order Passeriformes; family Fringillidae; genus Calcarius; species Calcarius lapponicus. The sequence goes on from CM077463.1 coordinate 13,188,330, forward strand.
ATATCAGTGCCTCTCTGCTGGTTACAGACAAAAACATTGCTGTGAAGGAAGAGATAAATTGTAGCTACTGTTTGGGGCCAAGAGTAAAAGTTTGCCTAAAGTTGTCAATAATTGGGAACACCCTCTGCTGTGGCCTGGTTTTGCTTCAAGCCCCTTCTGCAAATGACAGTTCTCAGCACAAAACTACACCCTCTACTGAACTTGTCCCTGCCTCTGCTAGTAACTACTGTAGCAAAATGCATTGCATTTTCTGCACTCTTCCGGTTCACCTGTTTCCTGCTCCTTGGCCAATTTTCAGCAAGTTTCATTTTCTTTCAATCCTTTTCATCTCATTACAACCATCATATAAGAACCAGATAAAATATTATTTTTCAATTAAATTGGATTTTTATCCAATAAGAATACCAGACTCTTACAAATGAGCATGAGAATGACAGAATCCTAATAGTTAATGGTTCCTTGGCACCACCGCAATCAGAAGCTGCACAGGGATAACACAGACAACATCCACCTTGGGTAGAAAAGTTTATGAAGTCCCAGAAAAAATTAGTTCAGTCAGGAGCTGAAGCCAGTTATGTCCACACCACACTGGGGCAGGAGGAGAAGAAGGGGGAGGTTTTTATGTGGCCTTGCAACATTTCTTGTAAGGGGCTTGACACAGAACTCTGCTCATTACTGGGTCAGTGGTGACTTACATATCTCAATGGTGTGTGTTCTACCTTATCTTACATCTTATCTCCCCGGTGCTGTGTCAGACCTGGCAGGACAAGGAGCCACCCGGGAAGCTGCCAACTGCTCGTGTGCATTTTCCTTATGGAAGGAAAATCCATGCTGCAGGTTGGGCTCAGACCATTCAGCTGGCCCCAATACTCTGACCACACACTTCCATCTTATCAAGGCCACACATGTTAAATTTCACAGTGTGTTGGCACAAAGGAAGGGGCGATGGCCTGATCCAACACAGCTGTCTGATATTGTGGAGAAACATCCTGTAACTCTCTGTGTCAAAGTGCTCGTGGTTCCTGTTTCCAAGCAGAGGAAGCAGTAATACATAATGAGCAAAGAAAATGATTCTGTGTTTAGGAAATACTAACCCACAAATTAAAAGGGGCATTTTTATAATCAAGAATTATTTTAGTTTTGAAGGAAAAAGAAAAGCTTCAGGAAATTATGTCTGCCAGTCCCCTGGATCTGTCAAGGAGATTGGAAGAGATGCTAAAAGTTGTTGGAAAATTATTGCTGAACAAACAGACAGAAATGAATGCTTGCCCTGAGGGAAAGGCTGCAGCCCAGGCTCAGTGATGCTCTCTCTGGTGTGACCTCCTGACCAGTCCATGGGTGTGCCAGTTGATACACAGCTCTCAGAGCCAGCCCTGCTCTCACCCAGCCAGGAGCTATGGGCTGTGGAAGGGAGCTGAGACATGGGGTGTTTGTGTTTGTGCCACACAGACACACTGGAGAGAGGATTTACATACAGGGGGAAATTCAGGTTATTGTAACAGTGCATGACAGAATAAAAATAAACTGTAAACAGTGTTTACTAGTCCTGTAGTTGAAGAAAGAACCCGAGTTGATTGGATAAAAATCCCTGACACTCGGTGTCGCTTGCCCTCCTGCTTCCCTCCTATTCCTTCAATCCTCCTGACCGTTCCCTCAGCAAATGTGCTGTGGTGGGAAGGGAGCAGGCTTTTGGCAGGTCAAACACAGCAGTGAATCCAATGAAACCTGTGACTTCTCTCTAATTTGAGGTGGTAATTTGGGTCTCCAGTCTCTGCCTGGCCTTCGGTGTTAGGAGAGGTGGATACCTAAGATCGCTGAGAACCCTGCAGTTAAATGTAGCAGCAGACAGACAGTCTGATCCTATTTCCACAGGAAACCAGGCTAAAATAACCTTCACAATCTTGTTAAACTCCTACATTTAAAATGACGCCGTTGTTTTCATGAACAGCCTCCTGCACAACAGCAACACTACAGTGAACTAGAGATTTTCATCATTATCCATCTGTTTTATTGAGAGCTGAACCAATTAGTACTGGAAAGATTCTTAATATGGCAATGGATTTATCAATTATCAATGGACATTTTGATGAACTAATCCCATTAGTGATTTTTTAGTTTCATTTATTTTTAACAGCTGACTGACTAGTTTATCTTTGTTTTTATTTTTACTTTTTCATTCAGCTTGTATGAGAAATTTGGGCTTGGGCTTCACAAGACAGCAGGAGAGACATACATGCTGATTTCTCCCTCTCTTCTCATCAGAAGCAAGGAAATCAAATGCTTCCTTGATTTACATCCTGCTTAATCCCACTGACATTAATTTACCTAAATCTGGGTACATGATTTTTTAAATTAGACCTGTACAGTATGCAAAATATGAGGGTTTGGCTAGGTCTCTTTGAAATAATGTAGCTTAATTTATCACTTATTTTTAAACATGGCCACCTGCTTTTCTCCTTCATCAGACTTTATATGCATAGTTCTGGAGGAGGCAAAAGAAGACCATTCCTAAGTAGTAAATTTATTTAAGTTTGGACTTCAGTGATACTTGTGGGTCCCTTTGAACTCAGGATATTCTATGATTTTTTTTTTTTAATTCTTCTTGTTTCAGGAGTATCTTTTGTGCTTGACCAAAAGCATGTTCAGCTCTGGCAACTTGGGTGCCTTAGCTGACACTACTATTCCTAGCAGGAAACCTGCAGGGTGATGAACAGCACATATTTAGACATCTGAGACAAATGAAATAGAATTACATGAATTAATTGCAGCTGCAAAGATTTTCAAGTTCTTCATGTTTTTCATGAACACAGAGATTTGGCCGTTGACAGTGGCACAAGGTTTCATTCGAATTGCTGAGGATGGAAGAGTTCCTGACTTTGCAAGGCAGCTGAATCCCAGTTCAGTTTGAAGCTGGTGGCTGGATTCTTACAGATTTCACTGTCATCAGGTTTGCTGGTCCTGGCACAGCAATTTTCAAGCATTGACACTTGTGGCAACTCATGACAGTTCATGTAAGACCTACTTTCAGCTTTGGGATGTGCAGTGCCATCAAACTCGACTGGATCTAGATGATCTTTAAGGTCCTTTCCAACCAACACATTCTGTGATTCTGTGATAATATCAGTGCAGTCTCAGAGCCACAACAGTACAAAAAGGAATTTAGACAGCACCTTGAATCCCCAGTGCTCCCAAAATTACAGAGGTACATAATTGCAGAGCTTTTTGATACTGAAAGTCCAACTACTTTTCTTCAATTCACATTAGCACTAATCAGTTGTCTAGATCTGGACCAATCCATAGAAGTGAAATTACAGGGACATTAGGGAGGTAGTAAATCATGCTTATTACACCAGTGCCTAAGGCTGAGAAAGTACAAAGCTCTCCCCAGAAGAGAGATTACTGTACTCCCTGCTCCAAAAAAGTTCAGAGCTGGAGAAAAGCAGCTGAATATGTTTATAAAGTGAAGGTTGTAATTTGAGAGCAAGCATGTAGTACCTTGGTGATGTTAGAGTTGGTTTGAGAATATAAACAGAAAGAGGAGAAAAAGGAGAGGAGACACTGAAAAGAGGATTGTTGGAGTAACAGTCCCAGGAGTGGAATGCAGCTGATGTAAGAGATTTTGAGCACAGGGGCTGGAACAAACAACCAGTGAACGTGGGTGAATGTTGAGCCAGCACTGCAGAGTGGCTCTGGGGGTGGCTGTCACTCTCGCCTTGACAGCTGCTCTCAGGGCTTGCTTCTTCCCCATCTGAGAGCTGGTTCCCTCAGAAATGGGGATTGTTCTCAGTATAGGTGTGTGCCAGAGTATTTATATTTAATTTTTTTTCCCTGAACTTCCTTTTAAAGCAGATTTAAGGAGTGAAACACACAGAGTACACAGAGGGACATTTGCAATATTATGTTGAAAATACTGCTCCAGATCTCAAGTTTAGGAACCAAAGGTGGGTATCCACATGCTAAACTAGAGAAACTCTAATGCTGGTTTGAAATGAGATCTGGCTGCTCACAGCTTCATTGATGAGATGTTTTGATACCCCCTTGTTTCTTCACTGTATCAGCTCTAGGCCTCCTCAGGATGTGACCTGTGCTGGGGGAGTTCTGTAACACACTGAGCTCTCTGTCAGTTTCTTCCATCTGCTCAAGCAGGGATTAGAATTCGTCTTGAGGAATCCCCATTTTCTTTTTATAGCTTCACACTGATTCACCATGGGAAGGGGTTCAGTTATGAGGAATGTTGCAGGCTCTGAACTACATCCTGCTCAGCTGTACACCTACAGCTTCCACTCATTTGTAAAAAAAGACTAACATGCATGCAAGAGGGTAATTTGGTTCTGTTCCTGTTATTAGACCTGCATGACTTGATATTACTCAGAAATAGTTTCTGGCTTTTGGATGCCTGTTATTATCATTAGAAGTCTTTACTACTTTTTGTAGGAAGAAGTGGGCTTTGGATGAAGAATAATTCTCTATATCCTCAAGTTTTACTGTTCCCTTTCCAGTTTTGTCCAAACATGACAGCTGGAACAAAAAAGCCAGTCTCCTTTCTGTGTATGTACAGGTAATTTGTAGCTGCATTCTGTCCAAGATTACAAATATGCCAAAAAATGTGGAGGTTTTTTGACCTATTTCTTTGACCCAATTCCCATCCCCCAAAAGGAAATCACACAACGTCCAATCCTGCAATAAAAACCATAAGGAACAAAGGATTATTTTAATGCATTTTTAGAAGTGTACTTACTTAAAAACTTTAGCTGTAGTTCATGCAGCTGGGGGTAGGAGAATGCAGTGGATGAGCCCATCTCAGTGCCCCTTCCAGTTCTGTATTCTATGATAATATGATTGGGAAGAGGATAATTATCAGCAATATCCAGTGTGAACACAGGAGCAGATTTGGAGTGCTGCCTGATTGCAAGGAATTTGTCTGACACTCATTGTCATTGCATGAGAATGCTTTAATAAGCATTGAAATTATTCCATTACATGGACCATCTCTGGCAAAAATACACTGTCTGATGTTTTGTGCTCTGTATAAATGCCAAGTGTTTTAACACATGGACACACTATGCTACCAGCTGAAAACACTAAAATCTGTAAACCCTTGATTCTTATTTGCAACAGAAATACCAAGAAACTTTCAGTTTTAAGATTCTTTAAGAATCTTTAATGTAAACACTTTCTTTTCAGTATGGATGAACAATGACAAAGGGTGTTTTTTTTCTATTCAGAAATAGATAACAACCTTATAATCATGAAAAGGACTAATGAGACTGATCTTTTCCTACAAATGCAGATCCTGTTCTGGCACCTGAACAGCTGAGTAGGAGGTAAGAGTATATTTAAAGACTAGATACCACACAGAGCAGATTTCTGTTTGGTTCTTGTACTGGTTTATACTCAGTTCTCAGCACTTCAGATGATATTTTCCAAACACTTTACTTCTCTCCATTTACTTCATCAAAGTCATTCAAATCTGGATTTTAAACCTGTGTTTCTACCGAGTTGTCTGGAAGCAGATTCATTTACCTAATGTAAAGGTGAGCCTCAGCACACAGATTAAGACACCTAAATTTAGGTGTCTGCACGTAGGTGCTGACCTGGGAGGTGGCAGCGGAAGCTCTGGCGGGGCCAGGAGGCACCAGGGCTGGGGCTCAGGGCTTGAGAGGGCTCCAGACTCACTCCCTGGGGATCAGATCTCAGCAAGGACTTATGGAGCAATTCCCCAGGGTAACCAAGGAACGTCTGGGGAGTGGGGCTTAGGGTGGCATCCATGCAGCCACCTATAAGGGTTGTAGCATGAGCTGCCTCATGCCCTCAAGCCCTTTGAGTGCCCTCCAGCCCCCAGAATGGGAGCCCTGACACCTGGTTTGCACACAGGCACACACTCTGTGGACATAAGGACCTTAACCTAAGGCTGAGATCCATCCCACCCAAGGAAGGGATCCTCTCAGCTGACTTCATACAGGAACCAGGCTGTAGAACAGAGTTCAGAGCTCAGGATAAGCAGTCTCACAAAAGCAGTGGTTAGGTTACACCTGTTTGTCTATAGCTTGCCTGGAGCCTCTGCACATACCAGGCTTTTCCCAGCTCTCCCACAAAGTCTAGACAAGAAGAAAAAAATATTTATGGACAATAAGGGTGTGGGGGTGTGGCCAACAATTCCTTCTTCCCTTGGAAAAGACCTGGGGGTGACTGATGCAGGACACAACATGATTGTCCTTTTCTATCTCAATGCAGCTGTTTCCGAACAAAATTATCAAGAAAAAGCTGATGCAGCTTGTGTGACAGATTTTACTGACTGTGTGGAAAGTCCAGGATGTATTTTAGGTGACGCATTTTGTGTCATTTAATTAACTGATACTGTAGCTACATTTGCCCTGCCAGAGGATTTCTAAACTCTTTTTACCAACTAATTTTAGTTGAGAGACAGTACAATGAACTTACTCCATTTTCTGCATTTTCCCAAATTCAGATTTCACCCTTTATCTTAACTGAAGCAGCAGCAGCCCTGCATATTTTCCATTACCTCCTCCCGTGCTTCTAATAAAAATCCAGCTATGGGTCAATCCTTGGCTGGAAAGAGTCTATACAGTCCAGGATCTCCTTTGTATAAAAAAGTTACAAAAACAGGATGTGTTTTATTTGACTAGAGTGAACTTAATGGTCATGGGTCGTTTTCATTTAAGACATTTTTTTTTTCTCATGATTTTCAAATGTATTTTGTTTCTTAAATGACAGCAAGAAGAAAATGTATTTTTCTTAGCATTTTTTCTTAAGGATCTCAAGGCACTTTGCTGGCAGTTATTTGCTAAATATTGCAGCCTCCCTATATAGTGAATATGTCAGTACTGGCCTTATCTGCTTTCTCAGCTTTCAGGCTTATTTCCCTCCAGTGGGAGGGAAGACCTGGGTGCTTTCCAATCTACAATTATTAAGAGGACAGAAACACCATATATTTTTATGTACTTTTTTTTTTCTTTTTTTAATCACTTGTATTTTTCTTCACTTGTCTTCCCAAACTGAAAGCTTGATAATGAATTCTTCTTTTATTTCACTGGCATACTATTCTTTTCCCTTGTATTTAAGTACTCTCCAGCAAGACTCCAGTTTGCCCTGTTCCATTCATTCCCTCTGGAAGGGTTTTCAAGTTTTCAAAGTTCACCTCAGGAAGATTTCATAATAAGAACTGAAGGAAAATAATATAATCTTGCTTTAAAACACTTCCTTCCTCTGTTTTGCTGATGAATTATAACAATTCACAATACCATCTGACCAGCAAGGGGTACAGAATTTATTTCATTGTTTTAAGTGTATTTGTTTCTTTTGGTTATAGAGCCCATAACATGAGGATTCCCCTGCTGCTGTTCTGTGATCAGACTCAGAGTACAACATAAGATCAAGATGTGCCCAAATGTCTGGAACTGGGCTAGAAATAGCCCTGGCAAATGATCTGTAGACTTAGATGGAATTAGAACCTGAGTGCTGTGGTGGAGGGCAAAATGCATGTCTGAAATTTCCAGCTTAATCCATTTTCTAGATTCAGAGGAAAATCTGAAAAGAAATCTGACTTTCTCTTTCTTACGGGGATTTTGTAGAAACTTCTTAAGCTCATAGACTGAATTGAAAAGGAGAAAGGAACCTGTGTTTTTGAATCCAGTTTGACATAACTCTGAATAATGGAAATAGAACTGGACAAGACATTCTGAAGAACTTTCTACAATCCAAGTTTTGAGGAATCTCCCAGAACAGTTCATGAAGTTGGGTAGTGCTCAAGCACAAATCTAGGAAGGACAGCCTTCATCCCAAAACCTAACCAACAAACTAAACATATTCCAGCTCTAAATTTGATTAGAGGTCCCATGTGGATTGGGAGCATTAGTGGTGATACAGAGGGGAAGTACCACACCTGAGCCTCCCCTCAGATCACCTGCAGCAGTCAGTGCATGGGGGGAATGAGACCTCAGGGTTTCTAGGTCTTCTCTCCAAATACATTTGGAGCACTCGTGAGTATCAAACTTTCAATACATAATTTGAGGCCTGATTCAGTGTGCATCACAAGGTGGTGCAATTTCAGTGAAACTACTGCTTCTGTTAATTTAATTCACTTGTTTGATTTTGAAAGACTGTGAAAATGAAGAATTACTCAAAACAATCTCTAGTGACTATGAATGTTCTTACAGCTCTTACCAGAGGTGAATGTTCTGGTGTAAAGGTCCAGAGCACTCAGCGTCAGGAATTCACTGTCTGTCCCATAGCAGGTGCCAATCTTCAGGGTCAGTGCTGCTCCACATAACCTTGCTGACAAGTGTCATGCTTGGTCTTGATTGTTTGATATAGAACTTTGGATCACCAGCTTTTTCATATAAGCTGTGGCCAGACAATAAAAGGCAAAGGTCAGTGCCACATTAATGACAGAGGGCATAAAGTTCTTAGAATTTATTTTTAGTTCACCAAACCATTCTAGTCCTGAGGTTCAGATTATTTAAAGCAAACATTGCTGTATACCCAACCCATGGTATTTTCTCCCATGTTGCCTCAGTTCCACATGCTCATGTCACTTCCATGTGATCTACAGCATAATGCAAAGCTGTGTCGTATTCTTTTAATTTTTACACTGAAGGATTTCAAATGGAACCTAACATAATTAGATTACATGTAATCTCTTCCCATTTTGATCCTATTCTCAAGAGTGTTTGCAAAGGAGCTTACTTGAGTCTTAAATGCACAACTTGAAATCACTCTGACGGAGATGAATAAGAACAGCACACTCTTAGGAAAACATCCTGATGTGCAGGACAAAGCCTCATGGCTTTATTCAGTGAAAAAGGTGTCTCCATGGGCAGTGTCCGCTTCAAAATCCTCCACACACAATTTTTTAACTCCTGCACAAAACCTATAGCAAGTTGATTCAGAGTCCTTCCTTATCCATTTGTCTCCTGAATCAACATGGACTCCTATTCATACCTGCTTGTCCCAGGGCTTCCACAGAGCTGAGTGGTTTCTATTCAGGTGTCAGGCATCGAGATAAACTGCAGTTCAGAAGGGTTTTCAAAGAGCCATCACCTTCCCCAGAGTACATTAAAAGGGATTATGCATTGCCAGACAGCAAGTCTTGTCAGGTCAGGGCAAAACAACATTTTAAGCCGATTGGCTCATATATCTCAAGGTATGTGTGTCCTTGCACAAATTCACTTTCCCCTCAATCCAGTATTTAAGAAAATCCACCTTTCGTGATGTTGATCGATCTGAAGTGTGGTCAGATTGAATCCTGCTTATTATCTTGAGGTTACCAAAGGAGACATATCTCCGGATGTGATAGTGAATTACTGGATTGTAAGGAAACTTTGAGGAAAACAGCCTGTTATTTGGTAGTTGATGCCTCACCTTTCAGAAAGTTCTTCCTTGCATAAAAAGGATAAAGCATGTTTACACTTCAGAAGTATTTGCTGAAACTTTGGGAAGCTTCATCCTGGTTTACACTCCCAAGCTGGCTTTATTTGCCAAAGGTGAGGGGTGCCTTTATTAGCGATGGTGGCTGTGTGCAGGGACCTTGGCTTCCCTACAGGATGAAACAGGGTACCTGATGTAAACATCAGCCTCAGCCAGATCTGTGAGCACACCTTCTTCACCAGCCAGGAACCTGAGTAACCTCATGTCACTGTGTTTGAGCAGCCTGACCCTGGGAAACGCAGCAGTGGCCCTTCCCTGGGGAACAAACTCTGTTCCTTATGGGTGTGAAACAGCTTGAAAGAGCATGCCCACCCTCTCGTTGCCTTGTTTCACTCTATGGTTGCCATATGGGCTCAGTTAGGGAAAAGATAAGTGTGACAGGACTTCCACTTCCCTGGCAAGCTACTTGTGCAGTTACGGCTTCGTAGGAAACCTTCACGCTGCTTTACCCCGAACAGGAGGCTGACCCAACACAGATGGCTCAAGGCAGAGGGGGAAGAATGTGTTTAAATGCAAAGCCCAACTTGCATCCCCCACTTCACGTTGTGCTACATAAATTCTACATGAAGCGGAGCTGGGAAAAGACTCTAAATACCACACTGCTGGAAAAAAATTATTTTGATCTTTCACAAGGAGCTTTACCTGAACGAACTGAATATATTTCTGCTCCATCAGTCATTCACATTTGTCTTTCTGCTGGTTTCAGCAGCAAATGGAAAAGGTCATAAAGATGTAACTTTTGCGCTACATTAGACAAGTAATGACACCTTTTCCAGGATCCACTAGCACAGCACAGAGTATTGACACATTTTATTACAGGCTCCTGTTTTTATTCACTTGTAACTCCATGAAAATGATTCCCTTTGAGGCTTTTAGATTTGTTGCTGTCTAAGAAATGATTCTATTTCTGTTAACTTTGAGTTGCTTTTGACATTCTGGTAGTTATGAGTGAGTGATAATAAACTTTAATAGTGACTGTGCCTCTATAAATACTGTCATGAGATTCCTGGTTCCTTGTCTTACTGTAACTCTACATCAGATCTGCACTTTACAAGAATATATCTTTCAGCTACTCTCACAATAAGGCACACAAAAGATGAAGCTGACATTTTGTTTTGTTGTGCATCATTGCCAATAAGATCTAATCTTCTGTCCTATCTCTTCTTTTTCTTCCTCTGTTTTATATTCTACTTTTCCTTTCTTTGAAAGCTGTATGATTTGATTACAGCTTTTCCCTCTTTTTCACCAAATCCCTTTGCCTTCTGCTGGAGGAGTAGGATGACATCCTATTAACAAGAATCTAAAACTCAGGTTCAGGCAAATATCCCAATTCATGTTTTAAAGGCCATCCTGTGCTTCAGTTCAGATACAGCCACACATTTTCTTCAGCCAGGCCTTCTGAGTTTTGCATTTGCTGGGCATAGCCAATTGTGCACTGTCTGTGTAATCAATGTAGAAAGTGATCTTTGGGAAGTTCTATAAAATAGGAGATACAGGTAAGTGACATGTTTTTGGTGTTGTGATGTTTCTCAGTGCACTGCACTGAAAAACTACTTGGTATTAAGGAGACCTTTAAAAAGGGGGTTTTGTAATGTGTAAGTGTATTAAATGTTGTTCTTTATGTAGTTTTCATAGATAAAGAATGTTGAAAGGTAAATCAACATATAAAAGGAGAGAGAGATAAAGACATGAGAGAATACTAAAGTAACAGAATAAGACAGAAGGAGGTGAATGGGAAAAGGCAAGAAAATGCTAGAGGAGACAGAAAATTTGGGAAAAAAGGAAAGAGAATTAAAGAAAATCTGTCTTGACAGACAGAGGGGACAGAAATAGCCCCTTTCATCAGGCAGCAAGCACTGCACACATTCAAGTCTGATTCCCATGGCAGGAGCTACCAAAAGCAGGAAGAGAGGCCTGAATGGGTGAAACCTGAACCTCAACAAACCAGCAGAGCCTGTGCACAATGGGACTGGCTGAGGGCAAAGTGAACAATCCCAACCAAAAGGAAAACAGTCCTTTAGGCAGCCAGAAATACTGAAGCAAAGGGCAAACCCTCCTACTCCAAGTCCCAGCTGACTCCTGCTTTAAACACAGCCCTTCCTATGTAATGCAGCATCTCCATGTGGGCTGCTGCTCCTGTGTGTGTACAGGCAAACTTCTGCCTAAATCATCAGTTCTGCAGAGCTCCTGGAAATGGCAATAACATGATCAGGCAAGGGATGGGCTGTAAATAACACCTGAAACCCACCACTTAAATTTTGAGGAAAATAAACAACAGCAAACCCAGCAGGTGGTATAGCAGCTTATAAAATATTGAAGTTCTAAAGCAGCTTTTTTGGGAATAAAGAAAGGGCAGGGCCACTCTCATCTATTAAAAAATGCCTTGTGGTCTTCCTGAGGATATTGATAAAGGATTTAATCACCCTGGATCTGCTGTAAATTGTGCTGAGTTCTATCTGATCTGTGTTTAATAAACGAAAATGAGATGCATTTATTACTCATATTGCAAATTTACTCCTGGTTGTAATGTTGATCCCTCATTCTGCACCTTTTGTACAGCGCCAGGGCCTGGAGTTGTTACTCAGAGGCAGGTGGCACTAAGTGGGTGCCTCATCCAGCATGTGGGATGCCACCTCAGAGCTCCTGGTACCCCTCAGAACTCTCAGTTCCCCACAGGCACCAGGGACTCTCCTCCTCTCACCTGGCTGCAGGTGTAGCCCTGGAGTTGTGCCCAGCTCCTTCACGTTAAAGTCACGATGTTCCCCTGCTGCCTTGTCCCAAAGACTCCAAAAATAGCTTCTCTTGCAGAAAGAAGGAGCAATGAAATGTTTTCTCTTCCTTTACTTCCCTTGGCTAGGGAAGTCAGAGCAGAGGGAAAGGGCCTGGCTGGGACCTGTGCTGCTGGGAAGCATTTGGGAAGCCTCTCTCTAGCCTTGGGGAGCACAGAGAGAGTTTGGGGTCATCATCTGCCCCCATCCAGGACTGGGATGTCCCCTACTCCAGGAGGAACAGGAGAGGTTCTCCACTTCCATTCTAAGATGTAAAGCTGTGCTCTATCCATCTCCATTTCTAAATCCTGCTTGTTTTCCAGGTTCCTGATCTCCTTACACATTGAGCAGTGGGAGCTGTACCTGATTTGTCATCTACATGAGTGACCCCTGTCCCTCTAGCCTGTAGAGGTTTGGACATAATATCATCCCTGCTGCTGTGCCTAGGGGCTTGTCCACAGGAAGCTGGAGCAGCATTTATCCTCTAAGAGCTTCCTGTGGGAGTCATTCCTCTTCTCAACTCACATAGCCCTGCTGCTAGGGCAGAGCTGGGTTTTCCCTCCCAGCTCCTCAAGTCTTCTCCATGCAGGTAAAACCACAGGTTACCTGGTGGGGTGTCCCCTCTCTCTCTGCTCCTAATAGCAGAGACTCTGGTCTCTACTGGTAGGACATAGAAAATTTCCTCTTTAAGCTCCTCTAAAAGTTTTTGGTGGCCCTCTTTAATTGCCTCTCTTCAATTCCAGAAATCCTCCGTCAGTCTTTCCATGTAGGCCCATAATGGGAGATAGTTTCTTCATTTGTCTGGAGTCTGCCAAACCAGAATGCCCACTTCTTCTCCCTCCTTCCATGCCAACACTCCCAATGACTTGGCACATGACAACATGTTTTGTGTACACTGGATGCTCTCTGGATTATTAGGGAATTGCTTGTTATCTGGAAAGATTATCTCCAGCACAGCTATTTCTCTCAGACACCAGGTACTTTCCGAGTGTTCCACTTGTCTTGGCACTCTGAAAAGTCTTCCTTGCAAAGGTATTTCTCCCTCACACTTAACAAGAGTTGCCTCCAGAGGTTGGGAATTCCAGGTCTTTTCCTGATCCTCTGGCCAATACCCACATGCCAGGATAGGGATCCCAGTTGCTTGGCTTCGTTGCCATCCAGTGTTGCACTGTTGGTCACAGTAAGTCTTGCCAAATATTCTGTGATTTCAGTGGAAATAATCTTAAAAGAAATAATTAAAATAACTTCCAAAGGGAGGAATTGTTGAAAATTATATCACTTTCCTAATTAATTGTTTTAAAGTAATTGTTTTAATTAATCAAAAGCAGTGTATTAGTCTCAAGCAGTGCAATTTTCCACTTTAGCCAGCACGTTGCTAAGTTTCTTTTGACAGACTTATTGTTAGATTACTGAAACTTGCAGTTTTGCTAGACTAACCCTGATAAACTTCAATGAAAGCTGGACACCAAGGATCCAAAATTTATGGCTCTCCAAGGACATATTGGAGTAACCAGAGGCTAACAAAGACATTACAGCCTAACACTGTAGACTCTTGTCAGGGAAAAAAATGATAAAAAGGCTGAAGAATATGGACTAAGTAGCACTTGAAGCAAGAAACCAATAACTAATAGAATAGTACTTAATGAAGAGAGTTATGTAATTTAGAACCAATGAACAATAATTCGTTTGCTGAAAATGTGTGAGTGAAAAGTTTTGGAAATGGAGTGCATACAGCTGGAGTTTTCTGCTGGGAATAAAGTAACGCCCACCCCCCAATACTACAAAATAAAGAGTTCAGGAGTTTGATTTATCCCGATGTTTTTGGTGTCACACTATGGAGCCCAGAACTGGACAGAGGAGAATGGATGCCCATACTGGGAGCCTTGGCAGCTCATGCAGCACAGCCGAGGAGTTCCTGAGGGCACCCGGCCTGTTTGGTGCTTTTCCCACCTTGTCCCCACAGCAGCTGCCGGCCCCGGGCAGGCGCCTCGTCCCGAGCCCAAGATGGCGGCGGCGGCGGGTCAGCCCTGTGGGAGGGGCGGGGGCGGGGAGGGTTTCCATAGCGGCGGTGTCACATCGGGGCACTTCCTGGTCGGAGGCTGCCGGTCCCGGGGCAGCGAGCAGGGACGCGCCGCTGGGGAAGGCGGCGGAGGGAGGCCCCGGGAAGAGGAGGAAGCCGAGCAAAGGTAGGGACAAGCCGGGACTTTGCTCCGGCCATTGTGCGGCCCCGGGATGGCCGGCTGGACCCGTCTATTGCGGGGGTTCGGGGCGGGGGGAGCCGCGTGTGTGTGTGGAGGTGCCGCGCCGGACCCTCCATTGAAGCAGGCGAGTTCCTCCCGGCTGAGGGGAGGCGGGCGCTACCATCCTCCCCCGGGGGAGGGCGCACCCCCCGCGAGGCCGGAGAGGTGGAAGTGGCGGGAGCCGGCTCCCGCAGGGTACTGGGGTGCTGGGACTGTTCCATTCCCAGCGGAGGGGTGTGTGTGTGTGTTTTTGGAGGCTCTTTCTGCTGGGGAGGGGGCGGCGCGTGGGGGGCTGCGGGACGCGGCGGAGCCGGGAGTGCTGGGAGAGCCCGGGGGAAGCCCTGTGGAGATGCCCCTGGTCCCGTTGTGAGGTTGGAGTGAGGTGTGGCGGCGTGAGGGGCCGCAGTCAGAGCGGGGCTGGGGGGCCGTGCGTGTGGGTGTGTGCTTGAGGGAGTCACGGCTGTAGGTCCGACACTTGGGGCCTCCTTGAGCCCCCCCTCTTCTGCCCATGTGGGAGGCGACAGTGCCGCCCTAGTCTGGAGTAGGGAGGATTTCTATTGCTGAACCCTTTAATGTGACTTTCTGGCACTGCTGCTCTCTCTGTACCTGCTCCCTCCTCTGCTTGTTGTAATACTTCAGGTATGTGGTGGAAAGTGCCAGGCTGGCAGCGGTGGGCTAGGACAGCGGGCGTCCCCCAGGCTGTGCTCAGCCCTGGGTCTCCATGGCTCTCTCCCAGCCCTCAGTCTCCGCTGGGACTGCCAGCAAAGAGCCGGTTATTATCAGGTGTTTCAGGTTCTTTCTGTGGCGTGCGTGGCTGCCTGTCGAAAACCACCGAAGCCACTGAGCTGCCAGCTGAACGAGAGTCAAGTGGTGACTTCAAAGTCACTGTCTCCAAACTCCTGTACCAGTTGTTCACCCGCATATGCTCGAGAATAACTTTCTTTGTGCCGTTTGCTGCTTGGAGGAGGCAGCTGCACTGAAAACTGGCTGTGAGGGAAGCTGCTTTTCAGCTCTCACTGAATTACAGTGGAGTGAAAACAAATCCCCATCTGCCCTGTTCACAACGAATGTATCTTGTGGAGCATCATTTCAGTTAGGATAACTATACTGAATAATTGTTTTTATGGTTTTTTAGCTTGCTGTGCGCCCTGCAATCTAGAGCTGCTGTGTGACAGTCGAAACTCCAACTCTACCAGGCGTGTGTGTATTAAACGCAGCGGCCAATCAGCAGTGCCTGAAACTAAAGGCGATTTGCCTCAACGCTTTGTAGTGTAAATATTCCTGCTATGAACAAAGGAGGGTGTGTCGTTGGGCTTGTTTCATTTGTACTTCCATGTGCTTCCTCATCTGCGGCCACTCAGTGATTCTGTGTAGGTTCTGAAACAGTAGCAATTGCACTTTGTTGTGAATTGTGCGTTTGTGCTGTCTCGGGCATTTTACTGAGCTGGGGTGCTCAGAGGCTTGGTGCTGTATGAGGCATTTTTTTAATGTTCTTTTTAATAACTGTGCTCTGAAGTGACTTAGTTTTACTCCTTTATAACTTGTGTTGTTTCTGATTATAACTTTTAAGTTAGTTCAGCTGAGATGCAGGGTAAAATAAGTATTTAGTAGAACTGCCTTTTAACCAGCTGTTTCTCTGCCCTCTGATTATACAGCACAGAAACCACCAATTTCAGACTTAATGTTTTGCCAGCCAGCTATCTGTGCAACTCTAAAACACAGTGCTTCTGAAATCTGTCTGTTTTCTGTGAGGGGCCATAATGTTTGGTTTAAAGAAGACGGCAAATGACACTAAAATACTGATTTGTGCAAAGCAGGCTCTCTTTAGGCTGTTTGGTCTTTGTGTGTTTAAGCAGGGCAGTTGCATGCTGCTCCTGTGATTGCTGGTTCTTGGTAACTGGGGGACTAAATTCTTAATGTTAACTCCTTAGTATCTTAACTTAAACAGATCCTACAGTAACACACACACAGGCTAGACCTGAATCTTTAATTGCCAACTTAAAGGAAAATCTCCTCTCTGGGTAGAATCATACTGCATAGAAGTACAATGTGCTGTAATTTGCTTGCAATCTGGCTCCTGCTAATTATCCTGAAACAGAGCATTGGGTAAAAAAGAGACCTGGCACCTTCTATGGAAACAGATAATTGAATGTATCGTGAGTGTGTGTGAAGTTGCAAAGAGCTTTGCTCACTGCAGGTAAAATTCCTGTCAAATCTCAGTGCCTGTAGTTTCACAGCCACTGGAGGTGATACTCCCAGGAGTGAGAGAATAGAAGTGTGTCACTGGAGGAAACGTGAGGTGGAATACAAGAGTTAGCTCTTGAGGAAAAGACAAAGATCAAGGGTATGTGTGGGTGGGTTGGTGGTTTGTTTTTTTTTATTTTTTATTTTTGTTATAGCCTTGTTGATCGCAAGGGAAAGCGGAAAGAGTGTCAGGCAGTGTTTTAAATTAAAAGCTTTTCCAAGATGGTGTCTTCCAGAAAGACACTGAGCAAGTAATAGTCTTTATTTCTGTTTTGTACTAGTTGGTACTATTTCTGTACAGGAGAGAATTCTACAGGCATTGAAATAAATCATGTTTGCTGAGAAAGCAAAGTGAAAACAGTTTAGTTTCTAACACACATCCCCAGCTAAAGGTGTTGCTATTGCAATGCAATAGAAAACAAAGCAAAGTGAAACAGTTTAGTTTCTAGCACACATCCCTAGGTAAAGGTGTT
Organism: Calcarius lapponicus; assembly: GCA_039654755.1. Taxonomy (NCBI): domain Eukaryota; kingdom Metazoa; phylum Chordata; class Aves; order Passeriformes; family Fringillidae; genus Calcarius; species Calcarius lapponicus. The sequence goes on from CM077463.1 coordinate 13,205,502, forward strand.
GCTATTGCAATGCAATAGAAAACAAAGCAAAGTGAAAACAGTTTAGTTTCTAACACACATCCCTAGGTAAAGGTGTTGCTATTGCAATGCAATAGAAAACAGGGACTGTCTGCTATCTGTTTGGTAGTGTTGACTTTCAACACTGCTTGCTATTGCTGTACTCAAAATTACAGATGAAAGACAAAACTTTCTTTTTTTTTTTAAAGTTATTTACAAGGGAAATTCTATAAAACACACACACAGTGTTATTTCAGAGAACAACAGCTGAATTTCCCAGAAGTCTGCATTGTGTGCTAAACAGATGCTTAGCAATAGCTAAACAAAATATTTGGACACTGAAGGCAGCAGAGGAGCAGCAGTTGTGGCTGGGAGTCGGAGGTCAGGTCGCTCTGGTGCACTGGAGCCTTCACTTTTCACACATTTTGGTAGAACAGAGCTTCTGTATCATCCCCATCTCGTTTCCTCAGTGTTACGTGACAAGGTTTTTATAAGCAACGAGGGTGCATAATTAAGCTATTATTAGCCTTAAGTGGTTTTCAGAGCTGCTGTTTTGTTTTTTCCTAATGAACAGCCTTTTCCTGAACGCACACACAATAAAATGTCATGTAACACGATGTCTCAGAAGCAAAGTATTGTTAGTTGGTATTTACAAAACTAAGGTGAGATAATGCCTTTGGAAAATCAAATTGAATGGGAGACTGGTCTTCCAGTTGATTGTGCATAAGATTCAAGAAGAATTTGGGCCCCAAGCTAGTGTGAAACTGGTCAAAAGTGCTTTGGACCTGGTTTGAGGGATGTCTGATTCATCTGATGTTCTTAACATAACAGGTGTTATTAGCCCAGTAAATAATTAAATGTCCTGGGAGTTACATTTGCTAATTTTGACACCAGTAATCACGAGGAAGCTGACAAGTTCTAATGATATGTTTTAACAGACACTTCACTTTTGATTGGGCTGTGTGTGCTTAAATATTTAATTTAGCAGAGGTTCATGGAAAGTTGACAGGGCCTGCAGTCCAAACTGTTCTTCACTCATGTAGCATCTCATGGCTTTGTGTTCATCTCTGCTTATTTCGAATGTTTGTGTGTGGATTTTTTCAGCTGCTTTCTTTCCCTACCGAGTCTCTTCCCTGTGTTACTTTTTCAGTGCAAAAAACTTGGTTGTAATTTTTAATCTGCAGCTTTACCAAAGGCTTCCTTTTGGCAGCTGGATTTCTTTTCTTCGTGGTGTGTGTGGCTTTGATGTTTATTTTATTTTTTTAGAATTGTTTTAGCCGTTGATAAAGGAACCTTCTTGTGATGTCCTGTGGTAGTTCCTGTACTACTTTGCTATGTGCTGTAGATCTGTAAATGTTATGTGAAGTCATAATTTAGGAAAAGCTAAATCTCCTCTTCTGTCTTTTTGCATTTTGCTTTGCTTTTTTTTTGAGCATGAAAAGATCAGGAGAGTTGAGACTTGAAATCTGAGTCAGCACAAGATATCTGGCTGGATTAGCACAGGTGGTGAGGTTCAGCAGGTTCTAATTTGTTTTGAAAAGAGGAAATATATCACATAATATTCCTTAATTTACAGATAGTCTCCATTTGTGCAGGTATTAGAAGAAAACTCTGTAGAGCTTAGTAGATATGTTGCATTTCTTCTTTTCTTCTCAGCTGTGAGTGAAGTTTCTTTCATTTAACTGTTCTATCAGACTTGGATAAACTTGCTTTTAGCAGCAGGAGGGAGATTATATAATAAATTTTTCAAAATGTACTTGCTGTGCTGTCATTGTTGGAGATTAAGTCCTCTATATTTGGCTTCAGGGAGGGCCAGGCTTATTGTTAGTGAATCCATATCTGCCCTACTTGGGTATCTTTTTTTGAAATCAATGAGGAATTGCTGGACCCGTAGGTTTATAGTTGCTAGAAATGGTAGCTCATTCAGGTTCTGTTTCTGAGAAGGAAATGTTTGATGTCAGTGCCAACATGTGCTCGTTCAGTAATCTTAATTGCATTTCTTGTGTTCTAAAAAGTGGAGGTTTTTTGCATTGTTTTGCTAGCTGAGGTTGCTGAAGGAAAATACCACTTAGGAATTTTCAGTTACTATATCTGTGTTGTAGTCTTGTACTTTTAACTTTTTAACTGCTCCCGAGAGATAACAAATGTTATATTTTATAGCACTTTTTTTTTCCAAAGTACATGCACGAGTTTATAATGTGATTGTTAGAGGAGGGTGCACATTTTGAGGCAATAAACCACCAAATGCATTCACAAGCACTAAAGCTCCCCAGTCATAACAAACACATCTCTGTTTTCCTTTTTTTTTTAACAAAGAGAGTAGGAAAGACAGTTTATATGTAAATCTATATTCTAGTGATTTGAAGTTGAAAAAATGATTTGTTTTTTTATTTTCCTCCCACTTCAGGACATGTATACCTCTGAGAAACCTTCTCCAACAAAATACCTTGCTTCAAGACCCGTCTTGGATTATATACAAAGAAGTTTCCAGTCATGAGTAAGTAGATTTCTTTCTTTCAGAAAAAAAGAAACCCTTAGGTTGTAGTTTAGAAGAACTGTACTTCTGTAGTAGCTTTTGAGAGATGGTTATTCCTTGAAAATATTCATACTGAGTTTTGTGTCTTCAGTCCTGTAAAAATAACCAAATAAACGTGAGAGTTGGCAGATGCCATTTTTAATCTGCAAATTTTTGATCAATGTGTACTCTGTAAGACTTCTCTGTAGTCTGGTCTCATTTTCAAGAAATTGAGGTCTGTAACAAGATGATGTTTGTTTTATTCAGTATAAATAAAACATGTAACTCTGAGGGGAAAATGCCTTGGGTTTGTTAAGAATTCAAAAATTTGTGACTGCCTAGTAAATTAAAATAACTGGTAAAAATCCAACATAAAATCAACAGACTTCATTTTATAGGAAAAAAAAAAAGTTACTCAAATTCCAGTATAGAGGTTTGATCCCAGAGGAATTCTGGCATGTATTGGAATGATCTTAGCCACAGAAAACTGTGACTTAATGTCTGTTATGGTGGAAAAAGCCAGATGAAAGGCACCGGAAGTTTTGCTTTAGGTCATATCTGATGGGTAAGATAACCTCTTTTTAGTGAACTCTTTTGAGTGTTTGAAGGTCTCATAAGTTTTGCAGATGTGAGACTTCTTCATGCATCTTCTGTCAGCAATGTTACTTGGCCTTGTCTCATGTAGAAATAAGGATAAAGCTTCATTTGCACAGGAACTATATTTGTAATGTAGCTCAGCTTCAGCACAACTGTACTGAACGTGCTGAAGGCAAAGCATCTTGTTCATAGGATAATTATATCCTTTCTTAGTAAAATAAGACCATTTGAGTTCCTGGGAGGAAATGAGTAAAGAAAATTGTTGGTTAAATTTCTTGTCAAACTAAATGAAAAATGATTGCTCTTGACATCTGGAAATAAAAAAGAATGATGAAGGAAATGCTTGCTAAATGTAGCAGAGGAAAAATTACACCAAAAAGAAAAAGCTCAGAGGAGTTTGTGAACTACCTATAGTTCAGAAACTCTTCTGAGGTTTTTTTTTTGGTGTAATTTTTCATGCTGGTGTAGGTAGAGCTGTTTTAGTTTTTATACTGCTTTATTTCTATTTTCTTTCATATTGCTCTTCACACTTGTTTACTTTCTGATATTTAAAATATTTGCTGTATTGCACAGAGAACAATTTTCCAGGCAGTTTTTCAAACATCCTGATTTGCCAAACACTGTCTGTGAATCTTCATTTAAGGAGCTTTTAATGTTTTTCATTGCCCTATGTGCAGTCTTACACATAACCAGTAACTGAGTCACAGTTGCTGTGTTAAGTGTGACTCCCAGGGTGCTGCTGTGGTGATTTTTGTTTGGGTACAGCACACACAGACAGTGCTAGAGCAAAACACCCTTGGTTTTGGTCAGATTTTGAGCTGATTCCAGGCTGGAGGGTTCAGCTGTTCATTAGGAAGAATGAGGATCCTTATTCAAATGCAAGACAACATTTTGGCAGTACTTTTTGTGGTGCTCAGGAATGATGTTCTTCAATGCAGGGTGCCACATTCTTGTGGTAGGATGCTGTGATGGGCTTCAAGGGCACAACACAAAGTGCCACTCTTGAAAAATATGGTTTAGAGAAGATTGGATGTTTTCTCTTTGGCTGATGTTGAATTTCTTAGTTTATGGTTTACTTGAGAAAAACTTGAACTCTAAGCACAGTGCTTAGTTTTATGCTCCTCTTTCCTAAATATCTCAGTCACTAAGGTAAGTACCATATCTTAGGAAGCTGCATTTATTTGCATAGTTCTCTATATGTGTGCTTATTCATCAATCTGTGGGCACCTAGAATAGCTAGATGTATTAAAAATGGTGAGAGTTCTCTATTATTCCTAAATTGTGCATCACCTAGTGTCATTCAAACAAAAAAATCTATCTAAAATGAGGTAATCTCAGCCTTCAGAAGGCCACTACAAACTCCAGAATGCTGTTATGTGCAGGCTACATGATTGAATCCTCCTTGTTATTTTCTTGATTCAATATATATGAAGGGCTGTGCTAGATGCTGAGTCCTAAAATGATTAAATCCTTTTTCTAATATCTGTCCTAAATTTCTTCAGAGGAGATCATATCTATTTGGGTTTTTTGCCAACTTTATTCACTAGCTTAAGTAATTTTTACCATATAAAATTTGTTACATAAAGCTTGTTATTTTATTTAAATGTCCTGTAGAAGTAAATCTGGTAATATGCTGGTACTTATGAAACACACATACGCTTACTTTTAAGCCAATGATAAGTTAATTTCTTTTTGAAAGTGAATGAGAGAATTACTTTTTCAAACTTCTTTAATAGTTACAATAGCCTGCTTTGGATCCTGTTGTACTGGATCTTTCCCTGTGTTGGGAAGAGCATTGCCAGACTTGCAGAGTTCACCAGTCATTGTGATATTTTGTTGTTGGACAGTACAAAAAAATCTGTTTAAACTGAGACAGTCACTGTTGAGGCTTTTATTTCTGTGGAATAGCTTTGTAAATGTCTGTTTTCATAATTAAGGGTTAGACAGATTTGTATTTGAAATTGTGCTTTTCAATTGTATGCCTTAAAGGACACTGAGGTCATATCCTTAAAGGGTTTGTAGTAGTATCAAGTGTAGCTAGGTGAAGTTGATTATTGATTTGTTTTATATTTAAAGATAACTTGTCAGAGAAATCCTGGTGCATGCAGCCTGCCTAGAGTGTCCCACCACAGAAAGAGTTGATTTAATCTACATTTTCTCCAGATATTTAGTGGCCAGAAAATGTGTAGTGCCATGATAAATTCTTAATGTTAAGAACTGTGCTCTTTCTTTTTGGGGATTTTCCTGTGCTTTTCTCCTTTGAGGAAGGGTCAGTACAATGAAATTATTTGAGCTGCTGCAGTGAAATTTAAGGTTAGTGCACATTACTGCAACAAGCTGCTGACATCTTCATTTTTTCCCCCTTGAATGTATAAGATGCAGTGCCAACTTACAATACAGAATATTTCTTTCCTGACTTTGTCTTTCTCCTTTTAGTTTTATTTCTAACACACTAAAAACTTAATGCTGTGTGCATTTGGGAAGGTCACCTGCTTCTTTGTGCTTCACTCCCATCAATTCAGGTTTTCTTTCTGTTTGACTGAGGGTAGGAACATGTTTTGTGTGAGAGAGCACATTTTGAGAGATGCTGTGCAGTGTAATCTTACATTCTGCAAATGCTTGGTGTGGCCTGGTAATGATGGGGGCAGTTTTTGCCTCTCCAGTTGAAATCAAGCCCACAGTGGTGTGATTAAAGGCTGCTTCTGGTTGATGGTTGGTTACATACCTTGACCTCTCATTACAGCTCTGGCTTTCTAGTCTGTGTTCACAGAAAAACCTTGTGGTTTTGGGATTTCTGAAAACATAGATTTTGTTGCTTTTCTTCTGTGTTCTCATAGTGTATGTAAAGAAGTAGTTTTGGCTGTCAATTTCCCTGTTCATGAGCAATGAACTAGGGAATTAAAACAAATGTTAAGGTCAGCCTTAACATTTTAGGTCAGCCAGATCAAGATTCAGTGCCGTAGTGACTCCCTCTAGGCCAGGTTGGATGGGGCTTGGAGCAGCCTGGTCAGGTGGAAGGTGTCCCTGTCCATGGCAGGGCATAGGAACTGGATGATCTTAAGGTCACTTCCAGCCCAAACCATTCTACACATGATTATTTCTGTGCTTGCAGCTGAGGAAAGTGTTCTGGGCATCCCTGTCCTAAGTGAAGCCTGTGAATTAAGGCTGGCTCATTTCCCCCCCACCTCATCCCCAATCTCCCCTCCTGGTGTGTCAGAGTGAATCTGTATGAACTGAGGACCAAGTCAAACTGTTCCTAAACAAAATACTGGGAAATAGACTTTCTGTTTGTTTTACCCAAAGTGTAGATGGCTGTGCATTTTCTGTAGTGTGGGTAAGGTGTTGCAAATATATTAAAAACTGAATGATTTGGTGGAAGAGGCTCTGTAGTCATCATTTATTTGCAGTGAGCTGAGATTGAGTGAAAAAAAGGAAAAAGTCTAGGTTCTGATTCACTGAGACAACTGCATGCTGGGGAAGGAAAGCTTACAAATAAACCAAAGTACTTTAACAATATATAATAATGAATAGTTAAAGGGTGTCAGATTTATTATCTGACAGGTTTTTGTTTTAGTGTTGAACTATGAGCCCTGAAAGCCTAGTCATAAAATGCAAATTTGAAGCTACAGTTAGTGAAGGGTTTTCACAATTGTTGTGGTTTCACAGCACAGTTATCTTCTAATCTTCATAAATACTGTGACTTGAGAAAGAGAAGCTATTGTGTGTCCTGGGTTATGCTTCCTAAAACTTGAAATAGTAATTCTCTGTGAAAAACTGAGGCTGTGAATAATAAAGAATTGTTGACTACAGGGGACAAAGAACCATAATGCAGATTTGCAAAAGGTGACTTTGAAGACTTGTGAAATGTTAGTAAAAATTTTTAAGAGTTAAATAATAGTAACCCCCCCCCTGCAACTCAGCTATGTGAAAAAGAAGGAAACCCACAATACTCTTAAACAGTAAACTACTGTGTATTAGTGACCCCCTAAAAATTGCTTTACTGATAATATCAATGTTTATTTAATTTTTCCTCTTCTTTTATTGAAGCTGTCAAGGGAATTCACCACTGTAACTGTAGTGACACATGAGAATTTGCACCAGCAGTAGTACACTATTAACTTTTTTGTAGTGGGGTGTTGAAGCATGAAAAAGACTGTTGTTTGGCTCAGGACTCTTGTAGTAGGAGAACTTGTCACTTGGTCTTGCTTCACTATTGCTCTTCTGTGTTGTCTTAACTTTTCAGATCTCTTTTTTTTTGGGGTACTGCTACTTGCTGCTCCATCTCCTCTTTATAGTGCAGCTGGTACCTGGTGAGACTGTGAGCAACTGGGCTGGAGATAATTTTCTGGCTCAAAATACAGATTCAGAGATCAGAATTAATGAGTTACAGAAATCAGTGTGGCCTTGACAAGGAAGTTTTGATTGAAGTTTCATTGGAAAGGTTTGGGCTGCAGGAGCCAAGGCTGAACTCAGGGTCTTAAAATTTCATGACCTCTTTAAAATGTTGCTCATGCCAGTAATGCCTGGGTGTCCTTTGCCTGCCTGAACTCCTGAATTCCTGCATTCTTCCTTGTTATAGGAGCATTCATGAGGCTGACTGGAATTTTGGGGGGTTCCCTAAGCTCTTGCCCAGGTAGAGCTTATGTGGGAGCTGAGTGCAGGAGCAGGGATCAATGATCTGTGCGTGGGATTCTGGTAAATGCTGCTTTTGCCTTGCTGGAAGTGTGCATGGAACTGTAGCTTAAGTTGTTCAGGAATGTGGTAATCTTGGGCTTCCTCTCTGCTAAGCAAGGAGAGGCATCTCCAGAGGGCTAATCAGATCTTGGATGACCCAGTTTCTCACCAATACTGTAATTAAACTGCTCCTCTCAATACACAGGGTGCATGAGTAGCAATAAAATGTAAACCCAAATACTTTGCACAAAACTGATGTATCACACGGGGGAAATGCAGGCACGTTAATAGAAACTAACTTGTTTTAATATTTGCATTTTATTATATTGGGTTTTTATTTATTCGATTGATGAAATGATGCAGCTTCTCAGACCTTGCAGATTTTTTTTCTCATAGTACAGCTATTGAAATAAATCAGAACACAATGGAAAGCTTTTTGAAATTTGTCTGTATTTAAACAGATTTAAAATTATTTTAAAATTTTGTTTTCATAATCCTTCCTTTATTTTTGGTCACTTCATATCCTTCCTTTTTTTTGGTCATACTTTAGGATATTTATGGCTGGTAAGTTCTGGCTTCCCTTGCACTTAAAATTTATTTTTAAGTCGAAGAGGCAGATAAACAGTTTTTGACTTTTATTTTGTCACGTATTTACTTGAACAAAGTAAGTCTTCAATCTCCATAGTCTGAAATGCATCTTTGCAGGAGGTTTCAGTTACCAAAAATGTATTAATCACATCCAGAAGCTGTGTTTGCAGGTGTGTGTTCGAGTTCAGTAATGTCACATTTATAGGGCTTTGCTAACAAAGAGGTATTGTAAAATATTTGCTGTTTAATTTTAATTAATCAATGTATAGTAAAGTTAAATTTATAAAGCCCTTTGCATATGTTTTAGATACATTGACATTTTTAAAAGATGTTCCATTTATTTTTTAATTCATTTTTCCATAAAGGGAAGTTCAAATCTATCTTCTTTCATTTGGGCTTTTTCCTGGCAGGTTGATGGGGCTTCTCTAAATAAATTAGTGCAACATGACTCCTAATTTTAAAGAGATGTAATTTCTGTTTGTAAACCAAAATGTTGGCACTGGCAGGCAACTATTGTTAGTTTGGGCTGACAGAAGAGCTGTGGCAGGAAAATTACCATCATTAATGATGTTGGAGTTCCAGTGTTTTCGTATACACACAGTGTTCCCCAAATATGTCCTTTTTAGGCACGTGCACTTAATTTCCAGTACAAACATGGCAGAATAAATTAAGGTTGGCTTGTTTACAAGTTATTTACTTTATGATCCTCTAGCTGTGTGTCTCTGAAACAACAAGGATGATAAGAAGATGGTTGTGCTAGTAATTTGTGTATATTTAGACATTCATTACATGTTTTATTTGTGATATTTTATGTAATTATTTTCTCTTTACAATGTAAAATTATATACCTACATTAGAGATAGTTAAATTCTTCTATTTATGTGTTTATAAATAAAGGAGGTTCATCTTTTAACATTTGTCTGCCTCTGTTTTGATTGATGGCCAGTTAGGAGTACTGAATTATTATGACTAATTGGCATACACAGGAGTACATGCCTTTGGCACGATAATATTCTCCCATTACATAGTTTTTAATTTAAATCTTAGTCTTTGGGCCTCTCTCTGTGCTCCTTTCTATAGAACATTGCACAATGATGCCTTTATGGTGGGCCTTTGGTGCTCCTGCAGCAGAAGGAGCGAGTAGCGCAAGAACACTGTAACCTTGTTCTCTGGAGTGAGTATCAAGTATCTGCCACTATGTAAGCAATTCATATTTCTGGGATCCTATTCATCCTCTGATCAGTTGAGGCTGGTATTCAAGTACATTCCAAAGGGGGAAGGATGCAGAAATTCTCGACTAAAAGACAGATGAAAAGCAACAGTTATAAATGTAGATGTTTGGGTGGGCACCTCCTTCTCTGCATAAGCACTGTGTAGTCACAAAACAATGTTGCAGTTACTGCAGGAGCACTTTTAGAGGCTGCAGTTTTAAGCTCCCTAATGGTGGTGTTATTTCCTGTTGAATCAAAGAGTTCACAAACCAGCTGAATGGGATGAAGGATTAGAAATGGACTAAAGAAGAACTTTCCCAACAGCAGTGTTAAATGAGGTGCTCGCAGGACTTTCCTTGCCTGTCGTGAGTCGTGTTGATTCTCACTTGCCATACAAATTATTGAGTAATATTCAGCACTGTGTAGGAAAAGTGAAATACTGCTCAGTGGTGTAGCTTTATCACAGCTATGAAAAATAATTGAGCTGTAGTCTCATTTTATGTTGTTATTCATGTTCATATTCAAGAAACAAAGCGCCTGATTTAAAAGATGTGTGGTAATTTTAAGCTAAATTGACTGTGTTTCAAGAAAAACTATTTGACATATTTTAACCAGCTACTGATAGGAAATAACTTCTTTGATTTGTAACACACTTGGAAAATATTTGGGGTTGTTGCCAGAAGTGGGGTTATGTAAGTAATGTCAGTGAGATTATTGGCTCCATATTTGTTTAAGATCTTTTCTTTACTTAAACTATCCAGCCTGTTATCCTTGCAGTATTTACAAGAATTGCAGATGTTTGTGGTAACAAAGCAGCTGCACTTAAGTGATAGGATTGATATCCTAGCAATCAGCTGATTATAAGGCTTGTTAAAGCTCTCAATGCAAAGGACCCTCTCCCCTATAATTAAGGTATTTTAATTCCTAAATTTATATGGGCGACTGGCAAGATAACACTGAATTTTTTTCAAGGCTATTGGTAAACCTGCTCCTGTCATGCTCAAAATTTCTGAAGCAAGCACAAATCTGTGTAGGACATCCAAATTCTTCTGGTTTGGCAAGCTGGTGTGATGTGTTGTTTTCTTTCTTCTCTTCCTTTTTTCCCTCAGTTTTATTTTGTGTGACATAATGGTCTCCAGAATGGAAGGCATACCAACACGCTGTAGAACCTCAGTGCTTTGGCCAGGGCAGTCATTAATCTAACAGATCACTAATGTATGAGGGCACTTTGTTTTAATAAAGCACTTTGGTTTGCCATAGGAGAGGATTCTTGAATGCAGTCTTTCTGTTTTAGCCTTGAAAAGCTCTTTGAAAACCTGCCTAATTCTGTGGTGGAGTGCTGAAAGCCTTACTCAGAGCTCTTTTGAGCACCAGTCAGACCTGCCAGAATTTTCAGGCACATAGGGAAGTAAGTCTCTCAGCAGAACGTTCTGTTGCATTCAATGGAAAGCTTTCTCCTTCTCTTTTTTTCCTTTGCAGTAGAATTTTATACAGCACTAAATGAGTTTTATTTTGTGATGCTACTGTGTCTGAGTTGCACAAAGAGTACAATGGCATAACCTTCATTTCCTGCTGTCCCCCACATTTAGCTTTGGAGGTGACACTTGTGGGCTGCAGCTCTGAGTTTTTGGAGTGATGCTGTGCCACAGCCATGCTTGTGGTCAGGCTGCTCTGCAGACCCTGTTTGCCTTGGGAGCTTCAGTGCAGTTACAGCTCAAATTATTTTATATCTGGCTGCAAAACTAGACAAGCTTTTAGCTTCCTCTCTTCCCCAGTTGCATCAAATTACTGTAAGAACGTTTGAAGGATGTCATGGTCTTGAAGGACATGAGAGGAAAAAACTGGTCTGTTGCTTGCTGTAAAAAGATGAGGTACAAATTGAAAAGTGTCAATTTTGCTTTTTATTTCCTCCTTGCTTCCTTCCCTGCTCCCCACCTCCCTTTTCTATGTCAGAAGCAGTGACAAAATATTTGTACATTTTACTCTAAGTATGTGGTAGGAAAGTTTTCTTTTTAGAGCAAAGGCTAATGAGTCACTTTTAGTGACATTTCAGTATTTATTTATTCCCTGTGCATTAAAACAAACTAAATGAGATAATATTTATATGAAACTCACTGTAAGGCTCTTGAATGTTTTTCCCCCCTCTTCTTAATGCAATCAGTCATTAAGTGGAACATCCATGTAGAAGAACTAACACAATTTATGTTTTTGTTTAACACTGTATGTTCAGTGGATGATACAGCAAGGCCAGGTTACCTGGATGTTGTTCAGTGAAATTTAACAAGAATAAATCCCCTGCAAGGGGGGGATGATGGCACCTCTGTTCCTGTAGCACTGGTGTAGTGTCAGTGGGAGTTAAAATGCCAGGTTACAGTGCCTGAATGTAATACTGGGGTAGAGTGATGACCCTTGTCCGGACCATGGCAGTTGTTGGCTGAAACTTGGCATAATTATAAATTCTCTACAGCTGCAGAGAACTTAGAGAACAGTAAATACACTACAGTTTTCCATCTGCCAAAACTGGGACAGTGTTAGTAGGTCCCTGTGTTCTTGTTCAAGGAGTAAGTAGGTAAGACATTTTTCATTTGAATTAACTGATTGTCTTAAGGTGAAGCTGACTGAAGAAGTCTCATGCCCTAGTGTTTCCACCATTTTTTCATTGATAAGGGAATAGGAGAGTTGTTCAACAGTGGGAGCATGTAAGTAGTCACAGTTAACATGATTGTCACATTCAAGTGCCAAGCTTGGATTTTTAAAACACATTAGTTACAATCTGCTTTGAAAGGCTGCATTCTGAGTGAGCGTAGAAGGGGAGGAGGAGGAGGCAGAAATCTGAAAGTGACAGGTAATGGTGTGTCCCATTAGAACACAAGTGCAGGAAGCAAATAGACCCAGGTACATTTCCTTTTAAAGGAAGGTGGTTCCCATTTGCTCTGTGTGACCTTTGGGTTAATTTCCACTGGCTACTTTTGAAATGTTGAATTTGTTCTTTGAATGTGTCTCTGTAGCAGTTTTTTCATTACTAAGGTAGGTTGCATTTGTGAGATTAGATGCCACTTTAAGCATTAGATTAGCCTGTTATAGAGTATTCAAAAACTTGTTTTGAAAGTTTTGATTGTTCTTGCACAGCCACACTGTGTACTATTTGCTGCACCAACTATGGCTGCAAATACATGGGCTTAATAAAAGTAGAGTGTATTTTGCAGTGGACTAATAAGATTTGATGTTCTTCCTGGTGCCTCTCTACAGCTGCATTTTATTACTTGGATTAAATATCAGCCTAGAAATGTACATGCAGTGAAGGATTTAATCATGCTAACAAATAGCAGTGCATAGAATTTCCTAGTTTTTCTTTGCCTCAGGGAGGTACAAGATTATTAGTCTCATTTATATCCTCTTCAAAAGGAAACCATGTAAGGGTTTAAATTAAAAGTTTTTATTTTTCTTCTTTCTTTGAATTGAACACACATTGACTTTTATCAGTCTATGCTTGATTAAAGTAATGAATGTACTTTGACTTCAGTATTAGCACATGTAAGATAGTAATAGTTTTGATTTTTGTTTAATATAGCAAAACTGAAAAAAGTCTTTAATGACTAGTGTGGCTTCTTTCTGTGTGCTTAGGTTTGACAGAACATTTAATGATATCCTTTAGCTTAAGATAAATTTGTTGATTAGCACTACAGCCATGACCCAAATCCAGGCAGTGTAAAATTGCTGCATATTCTGTTTGAAATGCTGCATATTATTGGTGAATATATTTTAAATAGTTTTTGTTATTGTAATTACAACTTCATTAATGTCTGATTTCTTTTTGAGACTTCTAGTATGCAACTTTTTTCTTCTCAGAAAAATCTTTATTTGCAGCTAAAGCTATATGAAAACTTGCCATCTAATGTGAGGAAGACTGAGAAATCCTGTGGAGTGTGTGCATTCACTGAGATGAGATCTTGTACTACCATCCTCTTTCTTCCTTCTGTTTAAAAAAAACCCCACCAAATATTATTTTATCAATCATTTAAAATGGACTGCTTAGAGACAACCTTTTCTGAGGGGGGTGGGAGTGGAATTCCATTTGCTTTGTTGTTGCTTTCTTGACCATTTCTTGAGCCTTATAAAGTGACCATTTGGCCACCAAGGGCGTGGTGTGAGTGTGAAGAGAAAGAAATGGAATTAATTTGATGATTCACAATAACAATCTGTGATTCTGTTCTTACTCATTTTCATAATGCTTTGTAGCTTGCTTAACACAATCCTAATCACACAGACCCAAAAGACACGAGTACCTCTGTATCCAAGGGATTCTGCACTGCAGCCTGAGCTATTCCTTTTGCCAGGTCTTTATGGATTAAATATCTAAGAGCTTTTGGAACCCTCTGAACTGTTGCTAGATGGTGCAGTTCAGATGCAATTATATGTCTAAACCTACAGTTCTACAGAAAATATAGGAGCAAAGAAAAAGCAGTACCCTTTGGTCATGGAGGTGACAGGTACAAAACACATTTTTTGGGAAGAAAAAATAAATTTGTACATCTATACATGCTTTTATCCATTTTGTAAATTTTTTTTTGAAGAGTGCATCAAGACTTACACGAGCACAAACTTCTGATACTGATCTCCATTAGTGTCTGGTGTCTGTTATCAGGGTGATAAAAGTGATTTACAGTTCCCTTGGCTCTCGTGGCTCTCTGGGAGACTCACTGTCTGTCTTGTAATAGTCTAGAGCCACGTGCAGAATGTGTTGTAGCAAGAGCTGAGGGGGGTGAAAACTGTGCAAGAAGGGTGTCAGTGAGAGCCCTGAGGAGGGCTGGGGTTGTGCAATGTGTAGTTTTCCTTCTCTGAGTGCCCTAAGTTCTGCAGAATGTGGCCTTGTATTTTTGTCTTCTCTTTTTTCCAGTTACAGCATTTGTTTTTCTCTTTTGGGTTTATGGGGTTTTTTCCTGGAACAGGTAGAATTACTTTCATTGACCATTTATTGAAGTTTTCCATAATCTGAATTTAATGAACAACATTCTTGTATGTTTCAAGTGTAAAGAAAAACAGACCTTAAAAATAGCTTTCTTTTGCAATTATTACTTTTCCAGCCTTTAGATCAAGCTACTTTCTCTTCTTTAGAAGATGCCTTCTAAATAAGGCTCCTAGATCTGCAGCCATAGTTTCATGCTTTAAAATTGGTAGCAAACCTGCTAGAAATGAAGAAAAAAATATTCCTAAGTGGATGCAAATTCTGTTGGATTAAGCAGTTACTGACTCTGAAGGACCATTGAGAAGACTGTGAGAATTTATTTATTTTCCTTTTGCTTTGGAAAATGCATAACCAAAAGCAGTCACTTTTGAAAAATGATCTCCTGAATAATAAATGGAGTTGTCACTGGTGCAAACATTTTTACAAGAAAGGCTATCAGAATTTCACATAGGAATTCTTGAGAGCATTAGGTTTTCTTCTTTTTGCCTCTTTCATGCTTCAGAGAATGATCTGTAGAAAATAATGAAGATTAAGAATTTAAAGTTTCAGAGATTTATGGGGACAGTGAGTTATTGATTTGGAACTCTAGAATTCTTGTCCAGCTATGATAGATTATTGAAAACTTAGTAAAAGCTGTAGGCTTCAGTTCAGAGATTGGAAAATTAATTCAAAATTTTAGTGAGAAACAATAGCTAACTTACTTCATAGCAGCTGTAGTAATAATTTTTATTATGATATATTGCCTGTCTAGGAGCTCAATGCCTAATTGTTTTGAGATAATAATTTGAAGACAGGAAATGGCAGGAGTATAATAAAACAAAATGTTTCTGGAGATAGTGGGGATAGTTAAGGTGTATGCCTTAGCTACTGGATAGACTTTATCTGAATTCATTGTTTTTGGAAGAAATAAACAGGTTGGTTTATTTTGTTTGGTTTTTCTTTTTTTTGTGAAGGGACTATGCAAACATTCTTATAATACACTCTTCCTTTTATTTGATATTTAAAAAAATCTTTTCCCTGTTGCTTGACTTGTATTTCCTTAATCCTTTAATCTATTCTTGAAAACTTTTATCCTGCATATGAGAGAGTGGTTCCTGATGGGAAAATAATTTTCTGAGCTTCTTTGCTAAGATGGGAGCTAAGCAGTTGAAGCAGTTGTACTGTGTGTGGTTCCTGAAACTGCAGCTTTTAAAGCAAACATTCCAATGGGTCATTAAGAGCAGGTGCCCTTGCTTTTGATGGCACTGGAGTTTTTACAGCCTCTGTTCCAGACAGCCCTGCTGGGACAGCCCTGCCCACAGCCCTGCCTACTGTAGGGTGCTGAAACCTTCTGGGTGTTCCAGCCTAGAGAGGAGGGTCCAAAGAACAAATGCACCCTTGTAAATCCTCTTCTCCTGCCTCTAACGTCAGACTTTGCTCTATTGCAGAGCGAGCGTCACCAGAAGTGCTTTGTGTATTTACTTGCTTTCTACAAGACTTAAGGCTTGATCCTGCTGCCATTGAAACATCAGTGACAGAGCTGCCCTGGGCTAGGACCTTCCTGGCCATTTTGTTATGGGCTCTCCATTCCCTGGGGTGTCAGGTCTGAAAGCCTGGCATTTTAACCATGTGTGCAGTCCAGCAGGTAGGGAAAAGGACACAATTCTGGCTGTGGGGAACACAGGGGAGGATGATGAAGTCAGACCTGCACAGGTTTCTGCAGAGATGTTGGGAGTAATCAATATCCAGAATAGCTGAATTCTGGACAGTTCAGGTTGATAAGAGATGGAAAAAGAACAGTGACAGTAACTCTACATCTCAGCTCTAATGTGTGCAGGGCTGTTGTTCCAATGAATGAAAGCCCTCGAGCCACTGCAGTGGGTTGGGTTTTTCTCTGTTAGTAGCTTGTACATCTTTCTGTAAACGAGGACACAACAAGCAGGCATTTTTTGGGTGGCTGCAATGCTGCCTGGGAAAACCCCGAGGGTTCTTGATAGTTTTTTAATAGCCTAGACAGAATGCTGTGAATATATAAACATTACAGATTAGAAGAGAGTGAAAGAGAAAATATTAAGTGTTCCTCAGACTTAAATTCTGATCTTCCCCAGCCCTGTCAAATACCTTTGACAAATACCCACTGAGCCATCCTTCTGCAGCATCATTTGTGCTGTAAATGTGTTACCTCCTGGCAATATGCTTCATGAAAAAGAGCTGCTTCCAAAGATCAGTTAATTATAATTATGTTAACGGAAGCATTTTATTCTGAATTATGATAGCTGACTAATCCGGATGCAGGTCACTTTTTTATTATGCTTGGGAGAGATCAAGGACTGTACACAGTGATCCATAAAATCCCATCCTGGTTATCTGTCCCTTCCAATACCAAGGTATTTCTTCATGTTATTAGCATGTCCGTGACTTCTGTATTGCCTGCAGTTTTGAAGTCAAGGAAGAAAAGCAAAATCCAAGAACATCATCAAGCACATATTGCTTAGCAAGCTCTCTGTTGAAGAGGAAAAATGCTTGGCAGAGATCAGTGGTCTATGCACTGAATATGTAGCACTGCATTTTTCTCAAACAGAATCTACTGAATTTTTACACTAAATTTATGACATGGTTTCTTGTGGTTCACCTTGTGTATCTTTGTCTGAATTGCTGTGAACTTCCATCTGGTGTATCCTTGCCCACAGTGGGTGTTTTATCAGGATGTGTGGTCTGAGAGGTGGCAGTTGTAGTGACAGATTGTATGGAAGTATCAGTTAGTTCAGTATCAGTCAAAGATAAGAGTGAACTATAACCAAGTTCTGACTCACAAGTAACAGATGAAATCATACAGTTTAGTGTGTTTTATTTCTAGAAGTCCTTTTGGTATTGCTTCTATACTAAAGCAGGTTTAGTGTTGCTGTCTTGGTGTATAAATTGATTTGAGGAAACACAAATAGCAGCCACCAAGCTTACTGTGTAATTCTTCAAAGTTTCAGTGATTTGTTGAAATTGCTTATTTATCATGCCTGCTTCAAACTTGCACTATTTTCTTTACATTGCATATGGAATGTTGTTTACATTTTCCTAAATTATTTTAAGGCTTTGTGAGTTGTTTTAGGTTTTTTCTACATGCCAATTGTCACAATAAAGAAGAGAGGGAAACTGCTGTGCATACCAACTTTGGAAACTGTTTCACATTGAGGAAGGCAGGTGTGGTGTGAAAATGAATTCCAGTCCTGAAGTTCTTGTGTGTCTCTCTTTAAAAGGGAGGACAGGGACCTGTACCAGCAAGGTGAGGGACAGTTTGGAACAAAAAGGAGTGACTTCCTTTTTGCACTTGGGAATAGGTACTGAAGTGCTTAATTTCTTCCTTATAAAATAATTTTTCACAAAAGTAGGTTTAAGTCATGCCTTCTTTGTTCTTTCTTCCTCTGCTCCCCCTTCCCGACTGTTTATCTTTGTCAGTCCACCATCCTTTCCATGTTCCAGCACTTGAGAATGTTGTTGTAGCAATGAGATAATCAAGTTCATTTAAAAATCAACTGTAGGATCTGCAAGGTGTATTCTTGCTTTGGAAGGCCAAGTGGATGTTATTACTGAATATTTTATTCAACCTTAATGTCTTTTTTCTTCCTTTCTCCTCCTATCCATAATATGTTAATATAAGGACCATCAAAAGTTTCGTAGTTCTGTACTAGTTGTGTTTTGTGCACCATGAACTTAGAAGTCAGTTTTTTAGAGAAAATTTGCAATGTAATATAGTTGCAAATAATGATATTCCTTTGGTTTTATATCTTTGACTTGAAGATAAGTTGTTTGATTCCCCAACTAAATAAAGAACAAACACCTCATGGTGAGATAACTGTGGAAAAAAATTCTTCCAACAGCAGTTTTTGAGCACTGGATTATTAAATAACAGACCTCCAGATAAACCTTACTGCACAACCCTGCATTTTACATCTTACTTAAATGTTCTGAAACTATACTTGTTCTGGAAGGGTCTGCTTGTAGTGATCTTCTCCAAACCTCTCTAGGTATAAAGTCATTGGTCTTAAACCTGGAATTTAACTTCAGGTCCAGGAGTTAGAAATTATTCTTAATATAAAAAAAGCTGAGGATTCTGTCTGTAACATTTTGAGGAATGTTTCTTCAAGCTTCCTCTTGGGTGGACGCTTGAATGTTTGCAAAGTGGGAGAAGAAACTGGACAGCCTGGCAGGGAGAAGGATTTTACCTGTCTTTGTTTTAACTAACCAGATAGGATAGAACTTTGGGTTGCTCTTCCTTCTGGCAGAGATTAATGGGCAGGCTGTGAATGAGACTGACATAACAGACATAGTTTGTTGTTCCTGTGCTCTCTGTGATTCAAGAGACTGACATGGACATGGATAAATACGCCAGTAAATCTGAACATCTGAAATGCTTGTGATGAGCAGCTGGAAATGGAAGAATGGAAAGAGATGACCTCTTCTCCTCCCCATCTAACACTTAAGCAATGGGAACAGAAGGTCTAAAGGCCAGAGAATGTTGCCTGTGGTTTGTTTTCATGTTTTGATTTTCAGAACATGTAGCTGGCTTCCTAAATTGATTGCTCTGTGTGCGAGGCCTTGCAGTGCTGCGTAGGAATTCAGTTTTCTGAAGTGTTCACAGAGCCTCTTCAGGCCTGATGGTTATTTAAAGTGATCACATAAAACATAATTCCTCAGGATTTTTTTTGGGGTTTGTTCTGCGGAGGCTTTGACAAAAGGCATTTCTGAAAGGCCTTTATACATTTTCCAAATGTCATTAAAAATGTTGTGGGGCACATATAGCAATCTGTCTGCCTAAAATTACCTGACAGAAGTAATGACAATACCTTTGCTGAAATATCAGCGATGGAGAGAGACGGGGAGAGACTGATTTGGTGATCAGAATCCGATTTTATTGTGGGATAGAAATGCTTATATAATATTTCAGGGAGACTAGTAATGTGTACCACAATGATTAGGTTAAAATTGCATACACAAACTTATGCATATATCAACATCTCTTGCTTGCAGAGTTTAATGAGATTTTTCTTTTTCCAGTAAACCTGTTTGATTTAATCTTCTTGCAATCTAGGTCTAATTTTCAAAGTTCCGTTTGCTTTTGCCAAGGCATCCTGTTACCAAATTTCTTATGTTAACCAGGTCCAAAGTCCATCATCTGTCTTGTGCCCCCCAACATTCCTACACTGAAAGAGTTCTCTGGGCCTCTGGTGGTGGGTGAGAGAACGCCTGAAATCCTCCCAGGATTTCCAGCGTGCCTCCCGGTGTGTGAGAATTCCTGTCACGTACGAGGGTGACAGAGGTTTCTGTTCGAGGGGGGAGAAGAGGAGCCCAATGAATGTCTTTAGCAGCAGCTTGCTTGTGCCTGATGGAGTTTTTGCAGGCTGGGTTTAATTTTAGTTCTGTTGGTGGGTCTGACGCTGGCTCTGCGCTGCACCGGAGTCTTTCTTTAAGCATTACGTGAAATTCCATGAACTGAGACTGACTTGAAAAGAGGATGCAGCCGCACTTGTTCCTTACTGAGCCTAGGGGAGCATGCTGCATCTGTCAGCACTCCTTTCAAGGGTTTTTTTTTTTTCTTTAGCTACTTTGTGAACGTTTCCTTTAAACTTTACTTACAGAAATCAGTATGTGTTCTCTGCAGTAAACAATTCTAAAATGTTCTGTAGAAATACATTTAGGACTGCTTGCGTTTTTTTGTCTCCTTGTGCTGAAGTCACTTTAAATCCATCACCCCAGCCTGTAGAGTCGTCAGGCAGAAATCTTGCTGGGAAGGTAGATGAGTTCTTCCTGCAGCAGTTTTGCTTGAGCATACTGAAGACAGCCATGTCATAAGGTGTAGTAATGAAACCTGTTGGAATTTTAGAGGAGCACCTCATTTCTTTGATCTTGCTAAGGAGCAATGATTCAAGTGCTACAGATTGTAAAGGATCTGGTGTCGCCAGCAAGACGGAGAACAGATGCTGCCAGGAAAGGTAAGAGCAGCTCTGGGATATACTCAGTGTTCTCAGTAACTTGCTGTGAATCAGAAATATTTTGGGAGTTTGTTTGTAGTGAAATTGCATACTTGATACTTAAAAATGCTCTTTGTTGTGGCATGTACAGCTGCCATAATTTGCCTTGGAACTATATTAAGCCTAATTATTATCGTTTTTGTCACTGCTGCTTTCCCAGAGAGAATCCCAGTGACGTTTATGATGCATACACAAACTTAGATTTTCCCTTTTTTTTTTTCTTTTTGTGGTAAAAGCATTTTTGTTGTCAGGAGAGCTCAGGATATGAAAATAGCAGTCGTATTCTGTGCAATCCCATCAAAATAGTTTTTAGAGTCTTAATGCTCTAAATGAGAATAAGAGCAAAACCAGGCTTCTTTAGTGCTTATGGAAATGAGAGACTGGAAGTACACAGCTGCCATTCTGGCTAAGTTTTACAATTAGATTATTTCTAGATTACAGCTAACTTCAAAATCCAAAATGCCTCTTGCAAATGTATGAAAAACTACTTGAAATAATCAATGATTGTTTGAATTCAATTAATGTTAAATGCTGTTCTTGTTTACTTCAGTGTGTTGAACATTTGTTTTCTCTTTGCTAAAGTAGTGCCATCTTTTGTGGTATCTGTCACACATCTAATGAGAAACTGATTAAACACTTCTTTTGTCTTTTGCATCTTAATTATTTGCAACTGCTAAATATTTGGTTTGTAGAGGAACTAAATAATTTGTAGGGATAACTTAAAAATTTCATTCTTACTAGAATTAATTTGCTAGGACTGGTTTATTTTGTATTGAATAGGTTGTGAATAATTTAGAATTTACAGCATCTGCCTATTACTGTGTCATTTTTCTGTTCTGCCCTTACATGTAGTGTGTGGCTGTAGGCAAGTACCTTTATTTCAAACCAAATAACGCGAGGCTGCTTTAATTGTAACAAGTCAGGTAATGAAACACCTCTGTAAGTAAACAAAAGGAGTGAAGGTAGAACGGGGCTCGGCTGTTACCCTCTTATTCTGAAAGAAAAAAGGTAAGCTTCCTGCTTATTTCCTTAGATTTTGCAGTCATTGGTTGAACATCCCCCCCCCCCCCCCCCCCCCCCCCCCAAGAGTTTTACAGTTTCATCCCAGTGAGTTACTTGACTTCAGCACTGTTCACTGTTCATTTTTGATTTGTGCTGCTTCCAGAGGAGGACGAAGGCACAGAAGCTCTGCTTGTCTGTTCTGCACGTACCTCACTAGTCAGGCAGGATTTTTATAGAACTACTGTAAGAACTGTTAAAAAGATGTAACACAAAAAGCCATAAAAATACTGATTTATAAGAACACACTCAATGGAATTGAAAGGGAAAAGCTCTGAAAAACACAAGGAAATGCTTTTTCTCAGTTCTAAAGCTTTCAGGTTTTTTTTCTTGTTTGCTTTACTCCCTTAGTGAAAGACATTAATTTTTGGTCATTGTTTGGGTGGTATTCTCAAGCTGCTACTAACTGAGCTAATTAGGTGTTAGCTCCTACATAACTTGGTGATGCATTTTGATGAGCAATATTAAGATCTTAACATTAAAAAACATTCAAGTATTCTGAAGAAAACATTTACACAAGATGCAAAATGCTGACAGGTTTTGGTGATCGATACAGTAATTTGAGTAGACATTAGGTGTTTTTCTTCACAGTGTGCAACATTAAGCGTCTGGTGTACATGAAGGGCTGTATTCTGCAGAAATGACTCATTCTCAGTATTGTTCTCAATAAATGGAAAAATGGACTTGTAAAGAAAGAGTTGCTAGGAAGCCTACTGTGAATGTGAGGTGAATCAATTGAGACATGGGGGATGATGTGTGAAGTGTTTACCAAAATGCTTTCAAATTGGTGTTACTAAACTGTAAAGATTGTAAATCCCACTCCTCAGGTCCATCCTTCTCTTTCCCTTTAAAAAGTGTTTTTATTAGAACATAATTTATTGGGAGGTAAATGTTACAAACAGTGTGCTAATTGCACAGTGTGTTAAATGCATTTTTCATATGTGTATCAAGTTAAAAACTTCTTTAAAGCTGGAGGTCCTAACCAAGTAACTGTTTTTTTTTTTTTAAATAGTGCATGAAGTTGAGGGGGGAAAGGATTCCTCTGCCTTCCAATTTTCTCAAGATTTATTTTCAGACTGAGGCTTAGAAGCACATTTAATAGCCAAGAGAGTGTCTTTTTGCATCCATCATTCAACATCAGAAGCTTGTTATAAGGTCTGCAGTAAGCACAGCTACTGTGGAGATGAAAATTCAATCCCTGCAGAAGAAATTCCTGCAGAATGCCATTTAAAAAAACCCCATTACTAATGCTTCATGAAATGTAGATTTAATGGGGTAGCTGAAGAGCCTGACAGAGTTGTGGAGTCTAATTTTGGTTTTTTATGGACCAGTCTGTTTCCATTGTGGCCTATGCCATAGGTTTAATTGAATTTAATTTTCTGTATCATAAGAGGTTGATAAATAGGTGGTTTACGAGACTAAATCCCACAAAGAGTCAGGCAGTGTGAGCATGAGTGTCCACCTTGTCTCCCAGTGCAAGACCTGTGGTTCTGGTTTTGTCTTCAGTCTTTGGCTGCTGAGGCTGACATCAGAAAATCCTTCAGTGGGCCTGGGAGTCTGGCTTAGTGAATACATGAAGTGAGCTAAACAGTAGGTTTTGATTTATAATGCCTCACATTTCCATACTTTTTAAAATCTTGTGCTATTTAAAAATTGAATTATTCAATATTTTTAGGGGGAGAAAAAAAGTCCTATAATTGTTTTCCATCATCATCCAACTGCAGTGAAGCTGAGTGTGCAGAGTTTGTTGTTTGGTTTTTATGGGTTTAGTTTTTGGGAAACTCCAGACCCTTACCATGTTTAGATAATATCAGATTTGTTAGAGGAAAAAATTGCCACTGGTCATTTATTGTCAGAGGAATAACACTTTACATGCCCTGTAAGTCTGAAGGTGAGCACGAAGTTGAAATTTAAGAGGTTGCCATTATTTTATTTATGAAATTGAAACTCTGCTTTGAACAAAATGATAAATCACAGCAGTATAAAGTTCCCTTGACAAGTATTCTGATTTGAAGCTAAACATTTTATGACATCTGAAACCTTTCTGAATTTTAAAAATAGTTCAAATGTTACTTGTCCTAGAGAAATCCATGTAGGGTATAAATCTACTAATTATTTTCTTCTTTTCCATCACTAAAATCTTGGTTGAAATCCAGGTTGTATAAAATTATTGAAGAAATACTCATGTTTACTTCTTTCCTCCCCTCCTCCTCTTACAGATGGCTACAGCAAACTTAATTGGCAACATCACCTTGATGTTAGGCTATAAAAAGAGACGTTGTATTAAAACACTTCTAGCAGATGGGACAACTAAATTGAAGTCACAGAATTAAAAAGGGATGCAGTATTTCAGTGTGAGAGAGAGAAACCTGAGAGAAACTTCAGTTTAATACTATTTTTTTTTAAGAATGCAAGAGGAAGGATATGTTTGGTCACTGCACTGTTTGGGCCTTTGAGGTGTGTAAATGTTGGGCCAGTCAAGGATAAATGTGTTTAAATTTTCCAGCAATAAATTGTGGTGCTACTGCTTGGATTCCATGCAGACAGTGCTGTGGTGGTACCTTGTATTTCACACTTAGACTTGACAAGAAATAAGCAGTGTTTGTTTGGTTTGTTTCTCAGGGCATGGACTAAGTTGATTAGTTGCAAGATGGAGAAAATAAAATCAAAGTCCCACATCAAGTAGTCATGGTGTTTTCTGTTTACCTTTGGTGATAGTAGAGGAAAAGCGTGCTCAAATCAAATGCATTCCATTGAGGCATCTGCTGAAATATGAGAAACTTTCTTCAATCCCTTGATTTTTCTGTTTGTTGTAGCATCTTTGCAAGAAGGCTGAGAGTTTTGCCTGTTATGGGAAGTTCCAGGGTTACCTGAATTTCTTATTTTATTTTTTCATATAATACTGTTATTATCCATGTTGAGTATTTGAACTGATAAATGCTGCATTAGAAGTAAAGGTTTCTCTAGACTCATATACCTATCCTTGAATTACTTTATTTTTTAAAGGAGACTGTCAAGAAGAGCCAAGTTAATAAATATTAATGAGCTCTTCAGTGAGCTGCAAGCAGACGGGTAATTTTTTTTTTTTGGTCATTAAATATGAAATTCTGTCCACAGGAGCCAAGATAATGTATTGTAGTCTGCAGCCCATCAGTACAAGTACACAGCTTCAATTCACAATTTACTGTGGCAAAGTTTCTAGCAGTGTGACAGAATTTAACTGCATTTCAACAGTTCTGCCGTTATTTGTGCTGAAGTTTCAGCTGTGGTTTCACGAATAATTAATGCTGGCAGAAATGACTCCTCCTGCCTGCCTCTGCTGCTCACTTGGTCTTTCCATGCCAGTTCAGGTCCCCACAGTGCTTCACCCATGTGTGTGTGTGCCCATGCAGTGGTTTGGAGAGGGACACTGAACTTCTCATTCTTGTTGAGCTGCTGTAACCTTGATCAGTTTAACTAACCCAGCTGCTAATTCAACTAATCCACTGCTGCTGCAGTTCCAAGGAAGAGCCAGCAGTGGGATGTGAGAGAATCCATGGGGACAACCTTCCTTCAGTGGTGCCACTGGCTGAGGCTAATGGGAAATGCTGGTGGGATTTCCTTCTGCTGGAGTGTGAGGAATTTACCTCAGGATGATACAGACAAAAGCAAGTAATAGCACAGTTGGGTCACTGCAGAGCTGGACACACAGTGTGTATCCAGAATACTTTTACCTAATATATTCTCTTTCTGTGGCTTGCATTTGGTAGGTCCCACCTTAAATACTAATAACTTTCATGGCTTACACTGAATATATTATCCTGACATTTTATTGCCTTTCTACTTAATTTGAAATTTTATTCTCCTTTGTGTGATGCCAGCTGCAGTGATTAAGAAAGGTCCTGGTGCTGCTTCACCATATGTAGCTGTTAATGGCTTACTTTAGTGTCTGTGTATTTGGTTATTAGGTAGGTAGCATCATTAAACAAAGTCTGTAGATGTTGTATCATGGGAATTGGTCTGTGGCATAACAAAATTAGTACAGACAGCTAGAATTCATTTAGCTGTGGAGGAACTACAGAGAAAAGAAGCACTCACTACTTGTTCTCTCCTTCTGCAGTAATGTTAGTTACCTGAAGTGAGCTAATTTACAAGCAGGTAAGCCCAGCAAAGGCAGCTCATCCCCAGCTTCCTACTGTGATTTGTTATTTTAGTATGTCTTGGGGTTATTTTTGGGAAGGTGTGACCCTAAACCTATGAGCTGTCAACTGTAATATTCTCAATAATCTCGAAATACAATTTTAGGGTTCTTATTTGTAGCATGTGGGAAATGTGGGAGCTTAACATAAAATATTCCTATACAAGTAGGCTTGAACATGAAGGAAGAGTAGGGAATGGTGCTGTAGTGTAATAGGGAAGAGCACAACAGGTTTGCAGTGATGTTTTTGCTAGATGGGACAGAAATTCAGTTCTGTGTGCATCAGCACAGCTGTTTTGGCATCACTGAAGCTGATCTGACTTGCTGTGTGTGGGGATCTGCAAACCCTGTCCTGATTTCACTGCAGCAGGAGGCACCTGGCAGCTGGGTGAAAAGACCAACTGAAAACGAGGTGGATTTGTTGGGTTCCTTGAAGGAAGAGGACAATTAATGATTCAATCAAGTTTTTGATTAACATTTGGGTAGATTAGTGAGTAGCAAGGTTTTGAGCTCGAGCTGGTAGGATGAGTATATTTGGCTTTCTAGTTTCAGTGATGCTCCAGCTGAGGCAAAGATTCTGTGTTACCTGAGGCATTTGTCCACTGTGTTTGCACAAGAGCCAAGATCTCAAACCTGGATCTCTGAACATGGCCAAAAGCTGTTTGTATCCTGTGCCTTCCTTCTCTACTGGCACTTGTGCTTCTGTCACTGTGGGAATTTTATAACTAAGACATTTTACTTTTAGTTTGGAGACTTTGAGAAAAGGCTGGGAAGCTCTGCCTGAAGGATCTAGACAAACAAGCCGTATCCTTAGTCTTGCATTTTCATAGCTCGGGTGAACATGTTTTACTGATCTTGATTTTGGTGGGATGGCAGTTGTGCATATGCTGTTTTCAAGCATGTAGAACTTTTTTCTTGCTGACTGTCAAAGGGTAATGCTGAAGTTATTTTATATAAGCAAGTATATTTCTTTCCTTGAAGAAAAGCTTGTGCTGTTGTGATGTGCACACTTCAAGCAATGAGGGATTGTTTAATTTGTTTTAAGGTGTTAAGTTCTTAAGTTTTCAGTATTTTATCCTCATACTTAGGAAATTTGGAATTTAGTTTTAAATATGAATGTTGATGTCCATCTTTGTCAATTGGGAGGCTGGTACAGAATTTATTTGAAAAGCTTGAAAAGGTGACAGGTTTTTTTGTTAAATTGCAGTGGATACGATTAAGCAGTGGCACAGAGATAAATGCTAATATGTTTGCTTGTTTGTTTTCAATAATTCAAAATCTGGTGAACATTTCAAAATGACAGGGACCCAGCTGGACATTTTCTACAGCAGGTAATTATAGCAGTTGGGTGGCTTAGACAGTGCTTTGGTGTATATTGATATTCACAACTTCCCTGGACATCTCATCTGGCTTCTTCAAAGTATTTTTGTCCTGTTGAACTTCTAGATCTTTCGGTACAGCTTGTAAGGAAAACATCCAGACCTGTCCAATCAGCTATCAAAGCAATTTTAATTTTTTTTAAGTTAATCCTGTCTAACAGCAAATAAAAGTACTGTTTTTTCAGTGGATTAGCTTCCACTATTTTGTCCTTCTAGTTGCAAATCCAAGCAGTTTCTTTTAAAGGAAATGATCTGTCAGCATTAGTATTAAACTATCCATAAAAATGTTAATTTGAACTGAATTTCCAGATCAAACAGAAAATGTAATTAATGTCAGTTAATTAAATTCTTGGTGGAAATGAGAAAGTAAGTACACAGATGCCCAAGACTGCTGTTGTCTCCTTGCTAATAAAGCAGCTAACGAAGCATTTTCAGCAGTACCTGGAGGGGGCAGGTCCTTGGTGAAAATAATTTTCTCAAGGAACAGATTCTGCTCCCTTCTGCTTCATGTCCCAGGTGATGTAGGTTTTTCCTCCTGCTGTTATTTTCTGTAGCATTATTACATATCATCACAAACAAATAAAAGGAAACAGATATGCAGGTACTTGATTACACACTCTTCTCTCCAGGAGAAGAGCATGACCCTGTGTCAGGTGTCACAGTCCCTTAACTCTGGGTATAAATCTTGGGACCTGCCACAGGGGCTCCATGTGTGCAAGTGGGCTTTGGTGTAAAATGAGTCTGGGCTGGCTGGCCACAGCTCCCACCAGCAGATTCTGGCCACATGGAGCTCACAGATATTCAGCTTGTGGACTTTGGATGTTCCTGTTTGCCCAATACCACTGCTGGATTAAAGGTGTTTTCTCTGCCACTGGGAACAGCTTGAGTGCACACTGCATGTGGAATTGATGGTCAGAGCAATAACTCTGCAAAGACAGGATTGACCTGTTCCTTTAGACTCAGGGTGTTCTGAAGACCTCAGGGGTTTTTTAGCTTTTAAGCCAGGTATCACCCTCATTCACACAGTTGAAACCATACATCCTTGGGGAGTGAAAGTTGTGTTCTGCAGTTGATATTTTTCCCTCCCTTCCCACTGTGTGTGTGCTAGTTGGTTTTGTTGTTTGTTTGGTGTGTTGTTTTTTCTTTGTTTAATAGTAATTTTTCGTCTGGCACTGTTGTGCTTTCTGAACAGTGTCACAATCTGGATGCTCCACTCCTGTGGCACATTAGCCACAGGACTGTTATAGTCTAAGGCAGATATTAATGACATGTCAGTGGAATACTAGGAAAAACAGTCTCCTTATTTTCCTCTGGTTTAATTGAAAAATAGGTTTCTATTAAAGGATCTAAAAATCAAATGTCTTTTTCTTAGCATTCATGTTATAGTGGTATAAGTGATGGCTGCACCTTCCCTTCCTTGCAGGCATTAGTTCTATCTGAACACGGAGTGGACAAATGTAACCTTTCTGCCTATTATTTTTTCAAAAGAAAATAGCAAAGTCCTTTAAATTTTGTGGGCTCACACAAAACTTTCTGCATTTATTGACTGGAAAATATTTTTATTCCCTGGAAACTGAAGGGGAAATCGGTTGTTTTTCCTTTTCCTTGTTTTTAGATGAGACGTTTTTCTTTCGAGATGTACTTAATATACCAAGCAAGATTAATATGTAACATTTGGAGAGGAACGTGAGTGTGAACAGGCAAGTTTCACCATATTGCTATGTGCTAATTTTCCCCCCAAAATATTTTGACTACAGGGCACTCTTCAAACCCTTTTTTGTCTCCACTTAGTCAGAAATATCTTATAGAGGTTAAGGCAGAGTTTCAGGCTTCCTTTTGAGAAATAAATCCTTCAAAGTTTTAATTAATAATTTTGGTTTACTGATTCCTGTCACAGTTAGAGTGAAAGTGAAGCTTTTGTTGCTAAACCTCATTCTGAGTGGGAAATAGCAGGAGTCTGAAGGACATGCTTATAATGCAGTTCACAGGTCTCAACTGGAATGTGAGAAGTTGCCTTGATCTGAGACTTCCTCTTGCTGGTAGAAAAGGAAATACTCTTTGTGCTAATGAAGGAACTTTGGTAACTTGAATATGCTGTGATCTCTCCTAGAGAAATATTTTCTGTTTCATTTAAAGTCACGCTGTTTGGATTGGTGGAACAATTCCTCATCACTTTCAAGTGTTGGGTGTTCCTGGGATGTTTCCAGGGCTCCCCAGTGTGCAATCTACTGCTGGTTTCAGGCGTTGCACTTTGCTGTGTGATGTATAAATGGCTGCGCCATTGCTCTGTGTCCTAATTTTTCTCCTTCTATAAAGAAAAAAACCTGACTAATCCTTTCCTTTTTCTGATGCCAGCTGTACGTTGAAAAGACTTTTAAAATGTTTTGAAAAATTTCCCCATCTATGCTGCAGCTGCATCAAGTCTTGAAGCCACCATGTCCCATCACTGGGTAAAAGAAAATGTTGTGTTCACAGACTGTAGTGTGGATCACACATTGCACAAATCAAAGATATGTTTTTGTCAATTCTGTGCCGTGAATTAGTACTCTGGCTAGGTTTTGAAAAACGTGGGATGAATGCTAGTCTGGAGCTTGCCAAATCTATAGATGAAAAAGAAAATAAGCTACATAGACTCCAATTCCCACTACTATTTAGTTTATAGGCATTGGAATGACCTTCTAATCTGTGCAGTGATAATTGCCTGTTTTACATAATGTGTAAAGCTTTGCAGAGGAGTATTTGTAGTGATGGAACATGTATTAAAAATCATTGTCTGGCAAGTAATAAGAATGTAAAGCCATTCTATAAATAGTGCTGATAAGCTCTAAAAGGAGGAATGAGCAAATATACTTAGGCAAATCAAAAGACAGCTGTGCTGGGCCTGGACTGGGCATTTAACATAACAGTGGCTCATGACCTGTGTCCATGCTGGCAGGGAGTGAGGCTCTGGAGGCAGATATGGACAGAGGAAGCCTGGGAGTTCAACATTCCTCTCTATTTCAGCAGTTTTTTCCAGGCTAGATCAAACCTTGGGTAGAACATAACTTGGAGGTAGGAGTGCATCTCCCAGATAGTTGAACCTGGAAGGAATCCAGCTGTGCATACTTGGAAGTCTCTTCCCAGCACAAAGTGGAGAGCAGTAAATAGAGATGATCTGGAGCTTTGCTCCAAAGCGCTCTTCCAATTTAGACTAAAATGTTATTTATAGAATTGTGTGGAACATCAGTGGCCTTTTATCCCAGATTTATGATCTTGGCATTAGCTAGAATAGCCTAATGAGGTTTTTCTTGGAGATAAATGGAATTTCTGGTAGGCTTGATATATCAGGGGCAGAGGGGGATCGAGAGATTATGCACAAAAGCACGGAAGACTGACATTTATAACTTGGACATTTATATATAAGACTGACTTATATGTTCTGCATTTTGAGATTTAAGTGTTAACTTACTGGCAGAGTTTCTGCCTGCCCGCTGTCCTGGGCTTCCATGGCAAGGTTTTGGTAGCTGGGGCTGCAGAGGTGGCCAGGGTGAGAAGAGGCCAGGCTCTGCCCCTGGGCTGGACACAGCCAGACACAGCTTGCTCCAAAACAGGCCCGTCCTGGGCCAAAGCTGAGCTCACCAGTGAAGCTGGTGACACCTCTGAGATAAGATAGTTCAGAAATGTGCAGTAGTTGTGAGAGAGGAGAGAGATAAAACTATAGTGGGAATTAACTCTGCAGGCCCCAAGGTCAGTGGAGGAGCAGGATGATGTGTTTAAGCACCAGAGCAGAGAGTCACTGGTGGCTCTGGAGGAGACCATGGTGAGGCAGCTGTGCCCCTGCAGCCCATGGAGGTCCATGGAGGGAGCAGAGATCCACCTGCAGCCCCTGGAGAGCCCATGCTGAAGCAGGATCCTGGCAGAAACCATGGCCCTGGAAGAGGAACCCATACCAGGAACAGCAGCTTGTGGGAAAGTGGAACAGTTTGTGAAGGACTGTATCCCTTTGGAGGGACCCCATGCTGGAGCATGGGAAGAGTGTCAGGATTAAGGAGCAGCAAAACCCAAGTGTTATGGGCTGACCTGTACTATTTTTAATTGCCAGTAAATTAGTTTTCCCAAGCCAAGTAGGTTTTTCTCATGAGTGTAATTGGTGAGTGGCCTCCCTGTTTATCTTGATCCATCAGCTTTTTCTTCTTTTCTTTTCTCCCAGTTAAGTAGGAGGAGTGAGAGCAGGTCAGTGGGCACCTGGCAGCCAGCCAAGGGTCAACCCACTACAGCAATGCTGGGGATGTGCACAAACTTAAACTTTGCAGCTCTGTTCCTGTGAGTTCCCCCAGTCCATGTTCCCTGGAGCTGCCAGTGATGGCAGCATGAGCAAACTCAGCAGCTGGGCTTTTCTGACATGGGTTGCAGTGCACTCACATGATTCTGTTTACCAGCTCTGCCCAGAGCAGTAACTTCCAGCAGAGCAGGAGACAAAGAGCAGTGA
The DNA here is from genome assembly GCA_039654755.1 of Calcarius lapponicus. NCBI lineage: Eukaryota > Metazoa > Chordata > Aves > Passeriformes > Fringillidae > Calcarius > Calcarius lapponicus. The sequence goes on from CM077463.1 coordinate 13,237,135, forward strand.
TGTGGTCAACAAGCACTGTAAATCCTGGACTGGATGTCTGAATTATGTCCTCCCCGTCTTTTCCTTTTTCTCTCTTAATGTACTCCTAGGTTAAATCTGTCTGTGTTTAAAAAAAAAAAAAGTTAATAATCTTTGTGATATTTCCAGCTACTGGTGTGTAGTAATTTGTTTTGAAATAGTATTAACTGGTATGCCAGTTTTGGAGCAATTTTGGCTGGTAAGTGTTAGAAATTCTAAAGTCATTGCTACCATTAGGAAATGTCAGCAAATTATCCCTTGCATCCTAGCTGTGATGTAATTTCATTTTATGGGGAGCTTGGAGAAGAGATAATCAAATTAATGAGAATGCACTTGAATGTGAGGTGGTTGCAGGTGGACAAGGGGACACAAAATTTATTTGACATATCTGAATCATTCCTGCTGCTGTCAAATTGATATTTAATAGTTTGGTCTGGGCTTTGTTTATTTGACTAAGCTGCCTTGGCAATTTCTGATTCCTTTTTCATTTAAAACAACTTTTCTGTGGTATTTTAAATTTTTTTCCTCTCAAACCTATTTTTACCTGCCTTTTATCTGTCATGCAGCTTTCATCAGTTGAGTTCATAGATTTCTGATTAGTGGAAAAACCTTTGTTTCCAATTAAAAACTAAAAAAAAAAAAACCTAATTTAGAGCTTCTTATTTGGAAGTAATTTATTTTAATACAAAGACATTAAAAATGGCTCTAACATGAAAACTATTTCAGCTCTTTTATAATTTTACATTATTTTTTTTTCTTCCACAGTTAAACCCTGCAGATGAGCTTGTTTCCCAAGCATTCTTTTTTATTCTGAGCCAAATGTGAAAAGTCCTCCAATTAAAATTTGGCTAAATCCTACAGTCCCATGTGAAAGGCTGTAAATATTTGGTATTCTATTTATATGAGCTAAGAAGCTTGAACTTCAAATGCTGATGGCTGAATGATGTATCAAGGAACTTTCTGATATTGGACCAGTAATGACATTCCAGTTTCACTGAGGAATAGTTACCTCTGAGGTGTAAGAAGAAGAAATTTGCCTTGCTTGCCCTGAAGTGGCCACCAAGCAGATGCATCTGATGGTCACATCATTACAGTGGCTTATAAATATGGCAGTTCCCTGTGTCATATCCTTATATCCTTAAAACTTGGAGTTACCTAAAAGATGGCTATAAAGTTTTTTAAAGGAGCTAATTTATACCTTATTTGTATTATTTTTGTGCTGGTAAGTCTCAGTTATGAGTTTTTGAGTTATTTACTGTTCATAGACCCTTCACACTAACTTGTGCCATAGCCTATTCTTCTTCAATTTTTTTCTATTTTTTCTTCATCTTCTTAAGAATGTACAGTTGTTTTGCATCCATATTTTGCCTTTATGAGTTTTCCTTTAGGCTTTTGATTTTTTTACTCTTTTTTTTTTCTTTCATTTCAGCTTTGCTTGTGTAAGCAGAGAGCTACCAAATAGTGCTGATGTAATACACAGGTGTGAAGGAGGAAAACAGGTGCAAGGTGGTGGGAAGATTGGCGCTCAGATTTGATGGAATGCTGTAATCCCATACCCCTTACTGATGATGACTTCTGCATGCTTTAACTTGACAGCCAATTCTATTCTAGCAGTTTGGTACATCATCCTCTGAAAATGTCATTCGTTAGCTAAAACATCACACTTCCTCCCCCCTCTGCTTTCTGTATCCTCTTTTCTTCTTGTTTGCATTTGTTCTGTCATTAGGTGTGACTTGTGAATTCTCACCACTCTGCTTCTCAAGTCTCAGGAGGTGTTACATCACCAGAAGCAGTGACACAGGGCACTGTCTCTCTGTGGGCTGTGTCAGGGTGAAGGTTGCAGTGTCCAAGCTGAGCAGCAGTGCTTGGGCTGCACTTCCATCAGCCCTGGAGCTCTGGGTGCTGCAGCCTTCACCTGCATCCACAGCATCAGAATACATCTGTACCTCTCAAACGGGGGAGACCCTCTCATTGCATCCCCACCAAAGGATTTTTAATTAGTAAAGCCTGATTAGCTGAGTTTCAAATCCATGTATTTGTCTTATGCCTTTGCTTAAAACCCTGTCTGTTTATTTGAGAAAAAGTGACTGAGTCTTTGTTGAGCTGGTGATTCAGTGAAACACCACCTGGGCTCTGTAACACCTGAAGAATAATGGCTGTTTGTGATACTGTTTTAATTGAGAGAGAACTTCCCCAGGGTGTGCAGCTGACTCATTTTTCAGAGAAACCTGTCATCAGTGTGTCTGAGGTAGCCTGACTGTTACCCTGGGATTAAGCAGCCTCTTGTACCTCAGGTACAAAGTGCTCTCTGATGCTTTTGTTTTTCTACATTTATAGCACATGATATCACAATAATGTGAACCACTGGTTCCTGTTGTCAGTGCTTAGCTTTTGTGTGCTCTTCCAAACCAGTGGGTGGTGGCAAATAGAGTATGTGTGAGTAATTTTATAGTGTTTAATAGTTACACCCCTGGATTTTTCTCTGCCAAGGAGTAAAGTGAGCTAGAGAAGGAGAAAGTGTGGAAATTCTGCTCACTATTTAAGCAGAGTAAAGTTCATACTGGTGACTAATACACCCTAAAAGCTGTTCACTTTAGTGTGGCTTATTGTAAAACAAATTGAAGTTGAAAATTATATTTCTTCTTTTCCCCCAGCCTTAAGAGAGATTGAGTTGTTTGTAAATTCTTTCATGAACTTGCTGTCACAACAAGTAGTTTGTTGTTAAATTGAATGATTTCAGAAAAATCCAAAACAGGAGAAATATTTGGTAGTTTGCATTCACTTTCAGACTTGTGTGATAGATGACAACTGGATGTCTGCTGAAGAAGGAAGAGTTGATGAAAGGCTCTTGAATTTTCATCCAATTTGAAGCCCTTGGAGTGACAGTTCCTAATTGTTCCAAAATGTTATAATTGAAGGAATGTTCATCATGTTCATCCTCTTCCTTTCCCATCCTATTGCTAGACCTTTGTCTACAGAGATGGTTTTGGTTTGCTACATTACAGTTCCTTGCTTCAACAACAGGCTTGGGCTTTGGTTGTAGTAACATCAGAGATGCAAAGCTGTCATTTTAACATGCACTGAAGAAATGTTTTCAGTGGTAAGTGGGAACCACAACTCATAACCAAAATAAGTTTTTTCCTTGCAAGTAATTTTGGGTTTAACTTAGGGATGAAAACTTCACTAATTAATTTGCAGAATTTCCATGTGAGGTCAGTAGATTTCAAAATGAGTGTTGCCCCTCCCTCATGGGAAGGTTTCTTGCCTGACTACTCTGTCTACCTTTCCAAGTCAAAAAAAAGGATTTAAAGGCCATATAGGCTCATGGAGACCTTTGACCTCTTGGTTTTCTCTCTGCAGCTGGTTTTAGTTAGAGCTCAAAGCTGTTGTCTTGTGGAGGTTGGTTGTTTGGTTCACGTTTGGGTAACCAGTCAGCCCTGTTGCTCCTGGTCCATCTGAGCTGCACAAATGAGAACTTGAACCCTCCCCAAAGTGCTGAATGTCTTAATTGCATGTCTAGAGGCACAGCAGACAGTGGGTGGGTGTGTGTTTAAATCCCAGCTGGTGCTGTTCCTCCTTCTCTCTGGTGGAGAGAGCAGCTCATGTCTGCCCTAGGGGAGGGTTCTGCAGTGGGTCTGCTTTTCCCAGGGAACAAGATCCTGTTTGCCAGGTGCAGCTCCACAGGCTCAACCAAGTTGTGACTCTTCCTGTGGGTTTTGATTCTGTGGTGGATATGAAATTCACAGAGGTGGAGAGGGATCTATTGGGAATGGAATAGGTTATATGGGCTGGACTGGAATCCATGAAAGGATTTATTTGTTTATTGTCCTAGAGCTAATGCTGATAAACTGGAACAGGGATTTCCAAAGTACTGCATCAGTGTTTGTATTAGATGATGTAGACTTTCTCAGTTCACTGAGTTTAAAACTGCCTTCTTAAAATTTCAGGTAATTTTCTGCTGAGAAATGAGAATCTGTGACAGATAGATTTTTCTGGGTTATGGGTGGTTTTCTTTGGTTTGGCTTTTTTCTTTAACACAGTGTAGTGGTTTAAAAGCAGATCATCATTAGTAGGTTCAGTGCATTATTGACTTCAGCATAAACAAATGGATTTTTTTCTTGATGGCTGTGTATAAGGCTTAGACTAGAATTAACATCATGTTTGTTTTGCAGTAGGAACTTGCTAAGGTGTTCACAGCATGTGTTTGTAGTTCATTTTGCATCAGTACTGAAATAAAAGCACTGATTTTGGGAGAAGGAGCATTGAAAACTTCATGGTGGGTTTGTGTTGCTGAAGTATTTCAGTGGTTATCTTGTTCTAAGCCAATAAAAGAAAATGTTACTGATATGCCTGCCTGTTAATGCACTGATGATTAAAGTTATTGTTTCTGTGCAACAGCAGTATAAATTAATAGTTATCATCTTACATCAACACTGGATATTTGTAAAATGTTTTCAGAATATCCAAAGAATGAGCCAAATGCTGCCTCTTGCTGTGATCTCTTACTTGAAGGAGATTTATAACCTCTTTGGAAAATTCTGTTCTGACTCTGTATTGTCCTTTAAAATCAAAGATTCAAACAAATGCCTTTTCATTTTCTTTTTGTGGTCTTTTTCTGCTACAGCTTTGTTCCTGCCTCTCAGTGGTGCTGACATTTCAGTGTTGTCTGTAATTAACTGGAGTCAAAGGTTGGGGAAAAAGACCAAGACCTTTTCTTGGCACACTCTCCTAAGTTTTAGGGATACATTACATCTAAAATCTAATTTGGTGCTTCCTCTAGCAAAAAAAAAAAAAAAAAAAAGGTGATGGATCTAATGTAGGCAGAAGGTTTTTCTTACTGGTACAGTGTTCTGTAGATACACAGCCAGAAGGTTTGTGATCTTTTTTCTTCCCCCTTTCTCCCCACCTTCGGGTTGTTTTATCCAAATGCTGAAGTTGTTCTATATTGACAAAGGTTTTAACTGTTGCAAACTAGGTGGAGGCAAACAAATTCATACTGGTATTGCTGATTAGCAGTATGAATGTAACCTGACTGTGATTTGGTGGGTATGGCACTGGGATTTATTGCAGCTGCTCTGCTGGGGGCTGGGACCAGGCACACAGGACGGCCTTGGAGACCCTAATTCCTGTTTTGCATGGGAAATGCCATGGCTGTTTACTTTGTTTTGTTTACCAGTCCTCAGTCAGTGAAACTGAAAACAACAGAATCTTCTTGTCTACCACTAACTTCCTTTTCTCATAGCAAAGATGAAGAAACTTCCCCCGTTTCTGCTGCCATTTGACAAACTTGTTAACCTTTCATCTGGTTGTCTCTTACTCCTCCAGCCTTTCCTATAACCACTTTATAAACGTAAAAAATATGGATCTACTGCTGCCTGACACTTAAAATGATTTCAGATGTTCAGAGGGGATTTCAGCATTTCTTCCCCTCTCTTAAATGTCATTTTAATTTTTAAGTTAATGACAGATATTGTAAGCAGCCAGTTATTCAGCTCCATGCTGTGTAGACATGACTGATACAAGAGGGCAGGTATCTAAATTTGCCTTGATGTCTTTCCTGTGGACTTACTCAAGCTTATCACAGAGCCACCAAGAGAAGGTTTAGTGTCATATGAGCTTCTTGGTGCCATTCAGACTTTTCAGAGGATTCCCTTAGAGGATCCTATTTGTACTTAAGGTGTTACTACTGCAGTTAAAATGTTTATCTGCTCTAAGATGAATAGCTCAGAGACAGAGTAATCGAAGAAAGCTGTTCAGCTACGGTGAACTGAGCTCTGGCGTGTAACTCAGTATTTTTATTTTTTTGTGAAATGCTTTAAGTATGTTAGGATTATATTTAAAGTTCAACAGAAGGGCCTTGCTCGCTGTTAAAAACTTTGCTCACAGAAGCTCCTCTCACTGTTACTGTGCTTTTTGGTGGTTCCTTCAGTGTATCCCAGTGGTAGATGGAGGGATGCCTGAGATCCACACTCTGTGGTGTGGATCACAGCAGTCTGTCCAGCAGCCTGTACTAATGGTGTAACTTGTGTCACATGCTCTTGCTGGATGTCTTGGTTTGAAGAGACAGGTGTTTGTTAAGGAAGGCAGGAGCCTTCCTTGAAATGGAAAATGATGGAATTAGAATATGACCTCTGTGGATCATGGTGTTGGTAGCTGTCCCATTCAATGGTGGCACAGCCCTCCTGCAGTGACAGGTGTGGTTCTGTTGGAGCAGGGATCCTGGACAAGGGTGGAGTTTTCCTCTGAAGGTCCAGTGGGGGTGTAGGTGGGCCTGGTCTTCCTCTGGGAATCCAGTGGAGAAGAAAGCTGCTCCCCTGGGAATGCAGTGGGAAAAGGCTGCTGTGGTGTTCCAAATCCCAGATTGTATCCAGGTAGAAACTCTTGGCTCCTCCCCCTGGGTGCAGCATCTCCCCGTGGGATGATGCAATTTTATCAATCATGCAGGGACACTCACTGGCCCATTAACAGAAAATATCTTCCTGGAGGGAGGATTGGTTGTGGAAGAGATAAAGAAAACTGCCCAACTAACAGAAGGTAACTGCCCCACCTCTAACAGATTGCAAATAGAATACACACATCTTACAACCCAGGACACTGGAATAAAGCAAGAAATGGTTTTTCATCCTGCCATGACTTTCACAATATTTAAGATTTTATTTTCCTTCTGGGCTGAAACTGAATTTTAAGCTTGAAAATGAATGCCAAGGCCTCCCCATGCTGTGTCCACACAGGCAGAGCAGTGGCTCAGCCCCTGGGAGGCTGAAGTTAGGTGTGAGCAGAGGCTGCAGGGAGGTTCTCTCACACTTTTGGGCAAGGAGTCGCCGCTGTGTGCTTCACGTTGTCTCTTCCAGGAGAAGGCAGAAAAGTCAAAGACTGGTAGGACATGTGCAACTGGGGGGTAAAATCTGGTGATTTCAGGAGCTGCTCATCTGTTGCTTGTTTGTGAACATTCCTTTTCCAAAGTTTCATGTGGGGCCGGCAAGGTTTGGGCAGTGCCTGTTGACCTGAGCAGCAGCTCGGTGCCGGCTGTGGGCGCTGGGCAGGTCTGGGGAGCTGCTGCTGCTGCATCCCCTTGGGGCTGTTCAGGTTCTATTCCTGCCACCTTCAGACAGAGCTGGTGTTTTTCTGAGCTGGCTTGGAGCTCTTTAGTCTTGCTAAGTGGCAGAATAGCGTGTATTACAAAAACAAACCCTCCTTTTCTTCCTGTTGTAATCAGTTAAATCGGCTGTGTAATTAAATGATGAGCTGGACTGTGGCTGTGTCAGTGTGTTCACAGCTCATCTGTGTAGAACAATTCTCTTTATTTGAGCCAGCATAAAATGATACCAATATCAATGATATTTTGTAACTAGAAACCTGTAGCTTCTCTAGCCCTACAGAAGAAATAAACCAGCTTCCTCAAAAATCAAGAACCGCCCTCTTTTAAAAAACTTCATCCAGAGTCTGTATGAGTGTTGTCTTGGTGATGTTTTAAACTGGGAATAGACTTCACATCATTAACGCTGAATTTAAAAATATAATTATTGTTTGCTTCATTAATTTTGACTAATGCAGAGAGAAAAATGATTAATCGGGAGACAACATAATTAGTGCAGTGTGGCAACTGACTACTTAAATGTAAGTCTGTTAACGTGGGAAGCATAGCTCTTGCTATGAAATGTTCTACTTTCTGTCAGAATTGAAAATATTAGAACCATTTTACTCTTCAAATTGATGTGGCAAATCTTAGTGCTGTGAAAACATTTATATTCTACCACTAATTATGATGTTCAAAACAGGAAATCTGAAATTATGTTGGAAATAATGTCAGCATTTTGGAGAATTTTTTAATGTTATTTTGATTTATGTTGCTGGGAAAAAAAAAGATTTTATATGTCATCCTGATATATGGCATTGGGAAAGCAAAGAAGAAATTTATTGCAGAGAACTGCTGTGTTCAGTCTTGCTGAAAGATGGTTTTGCTTGTGTGTTTAGTAGCCTGTCTTGGTTAAAAGAAGTATGAGCAGCATCACTGTACAGAAGGGATACTTTAGTTCTCAAAACCTCTGGGAACTGCAGGTATAATATACTTTAAAAGTACAAGGAATTAAAAAAAAAGGTGTTTTCAACTAAATTTGCTTATAAAATCATAAGCAGTACCTGAAAAGCCACTGGTGTAAAAGTATGCCTTGACTTATATTAGGTTGAGGGTAAAATTCCTGAAATATTTCTGCTTTTCATCTGTCAATAGCGCTTCTGAGGTCAAGTGTCTGATCTTCCCATAAATGCAGCAGATGATTAGCAGCATATTTTATTAAGACATAATTGTGAAGGCAAGGGCTAGTGCTGGGAAAGGTCATGGATTTCAGGAGGAGTGTGGGAGTAATACTCATGAGCTGTACATGAAACAGATTTTATGTTACAGTGGGATCAGTTCTAGCCACAGCAGGAGTTCTAAGAAATGTAATCTTTTGGTGGAAGACCATAAAATGATTTGCAGTAGTAGAAAACCTCCTGTGTTTCTCCATGAAGGCTGTGTCTCTGTTGTGTCGTGGCTGCTGGGTTAGCACATGAGTCACTCGCTGTGTCCCCTGGAACTGCAGATCTGCCCCCTCGGCCGCTGCAGCAGCTGCTGGGAGGGCTGAGCTCAGCAGGGTTTGCGTGTCCTGACAGACAAACGTGTAGGTGAGTGACCACTTCTGTGTGGCCACAATGCTGCTCTTTCATGGCACTGAGGAAAAATTGTGATGAAAAGGCCAGATACCAACTACACCCTTGGGAAGAGAAGAACAAAGGATGACTTAAGCTTAGGCATAAGACATTAGCTAGTTGTGGCACAAGTCAGACCAGTCTTTGCATACTGGCAAGCCCCAAATTATACCCAGCCTGAGTTTTTACATTGAAGTCTATTAAGAGCTGACATAAAAGTTTCAGGTTGTGTTGACAGAGGTTTGGGCAGGAGGGTGGGTTGTGCTTTGGTTTTGTCTTCTTTTTCTTTCAAGAAAGGGGCATTGTTCAAAATTGGGCTTACTCTTTTCAGTATAGCTTGTTGAAAATTGGCAATTGTGGTTGCTTCTGGCTTTGCAACTGATTATGTTAACCTTCAGCAAATTAATTATCTTCTGGCTCATGACTGCATGCAACACTTTGTGAAATGGAATTACAGTATAGCCCTGCCAGATCTTGTCACTCCACTTTGTAACCCTTGTGGGAACTTTCATAAGGCTCAGTAGTGAGGTGATGACATGAGCATTCCAACTGCAGCTTCCAGCTGGTAGGTGTAGGTATTGCTGATGGAGTGATCTAATTTTAAGGTTTAATTATTTATATGAAACACACAGAAAAACAAATTGCAAATTAGGACTAATTAAATGGCCAAGTTGTATTTTATTGGAGTATATTCTTTTTTCTGCTTTATTTTGAGTTTTGTGCTTTCATTGCTCCATTAACTATGAATGTTAATAGGCTGTGTTATTAAAAGTAAAATGATAGGTATATTGCAGTACCTGATTAATAATGGTAGACTTTCTGTAAGCCCTTTAGTCCATTGTTGCTTAAAAGCAAGGTAGAGTGTTTGATTTAAATTCTGTGGGATACATAGACTCCTAAATTCTCATTTCATGTTTTGACACTCTGTGGGATATTGCTTAGCAAGGCTGCCTTGATTTCCCTGCTCTTGCTTTGAGCCCTTTGGAGATCACTTTAAAATTGATTTGAGAGGGTTTTTAGTAGCAGTTAATTCTACTAATTTCTAAAGTGACCACTTTCCATTGGCGAATGTGCAGTGTCTCATAGGGGATGTTACAAAACTGCAAGAGTTCTACCATAGTGGAACTTGATTTTTCATTAAGATGAGAGTTCTGTCACGTTTCTTCAGGGAAGTTAAATCTTTACTTTCATATTTTTCACTCATTACTCCTCATGCTGTAAAACCAGAATAGTGTCTCCTCCGAATGCTGATTATTAAGAGGGGGAGGGTGCTTGTGTTTTGCTGTTGCAATGGGCTTTTTTTAGTGCAGAGCATAATGCAATATATTGATTTTCCAAAGAGTATTACTCTATCTTTTTTCTTTTCTTTGGACTAGAGAGAATTTTCAATTAAGCCAAAATCTCACCTTTTCTGTCTGTAAGTCTACTTGAAAAACACTCACAAAATCAGACATGCTAAGCTTGAGAGACTTAAGAGAAGTATCAGTTTAGATCTCTAGTTATAGTGTGTATATATATGTGTGTGTGTGAGAGAGTAATATGGCTTATTGCTGTCTGGGATTAGTGTGTGGTAGAAGAGCAGCAGTGATGTTAAAAAGCAAATTGTTTTCAAGTGGTGAGGGGGTGAGAGAGTTAACCTGGGACAAATGCTTGTGTTCATTGTGTGTGAGTTCTTGTCATCCTCTCCACAAATATGCTCACAGATAAGGAAACAGAAAGTAGCTGGTTTCAGTTCAGTAGTTCTGTTATGAGCAAAATGGAAAATGATTATTTCTGTGTAGCAAGAGGATTGCCGTCGTGCGTGTCAGCAGTAAGAAAATGCTGCTTTTGAGGGAAATGTGCCTGGTAGTGGACATGGCACTGGCTTAGTCTAAACTCATAGTGATTCCAGAGATTAAACTATTGACACCTGGGCTTGGGTGGGATCCACGAGCAGTAATCAGTGGTAAAGACAAAGGAGCTGCTGCTCATTTCCAGGCTCGGTGCTCTGCCACACAATATGGGGAGGAAGGTTAAAACAATTGAAGGAACTGTTCTTTTTTCAGTCTCTGGGGAAAAAAGAATAGTCCAACACATTTGATCAGACCTCCTGTTCCTGGCGTTTTAACACTTCTCTGAGTGCAAGAAAACCACAAAAGGGTTGGGGCTGGAAGAGACCTCTGAGTGTCATCTGGTGCAACCCTGTGCTTAAGCAGGGCTGTGCAGAGCTGCTTGCCCAGGACACCTCATGAACATCTCCAAGGATGGAGAGAGATTCCACAGCCTCCCTGGATTACCTGTGCAAGTGCCACTGATCATCTTTCAGCTGGCTTCACAAAGTGTCTGGTAGTGTGTGTGCCCTGACTCGCTTAGGTTAGGATATGGAATTGGCTGGTTCCTGGCTGCAGGCATCACATAGCAGCAGAATGGCAGTGTGAGAGAGCATGTGAGGGCTAAAGTCTGTGCAGGAGAATGGCTTTGTGTGTTTGGCCTGGGATATTTGGTACAGAAATCTGTTTTTCAGGTTTTACTCCTGAATTTTTGTACTTTTATCAACAAAAATGTTGTTGACAACTTCTGACGTCCTAGATGTTTCAAGTTCCCAAGATACCTTGAAGAGTAAAGGAATTCTGATCAGAAAATATGTAAAATCTCCATCCTTTAAGCAGGGAATGCCAGTTACAGAAATCTAAACTGTATTTTTTAGAGTTACCTCATTTTGTGGTTTCTTAGGTAATAAGCCAGGAAAAGGGTACTTCAAGCCCCATTTCAAGTAAGTCCTTTCAGTACAACGCTTTTCCTGCAGCACTTGGAAAACACCAGTAAGAATTCTTGCCCAAGAGTAGAACAGTGATGTGTTACAGGAGCCCTGGCCTCTGAGGCTGTTTGTTCAAATCCTTTTGTTTATTATGAGCTGGAATGCAGGGCTGTGGGCTGGGCTGGAGAACACCAGCGTGGTGCCTTCGTGACACTTGGCATTAACAAATGGCATCTTTGTTCCAGCCCCTGCAGCTCCTGGAGCTGTAGAGGGGCTGTGTCTGGAAAAAGGAGCACGTGTCAAGTGGCTCAGTTGTGTGGAGCAAATGCAGCAAGTGGAGGAGGAGAACTTTTCCCCCAGTCATTTTTGATAAACTGATTTAGAATATGGTGTAGAAGCAAACAGATTTACTTCATGAAGACTAAAACAGAGCTCTACAAGGACTGGGAAGAAAATGACAGTCTAAAGACTGGTAAAGTGTTGTGTAAAATTTTATATACTAGTCTTTAATTGTTTACATTGTGCTGCTATTATATCTCATTTCAAATTAGTGATAACTGAGTTTTAACTAATAATATTTCAGAATATAATTATGTTTAATGGTGGAAGAAATGTAGCTCAGTTAAATCCTGGAAATAACATTTCAGAGAAAGTGCTGCTATGCAAAAGGGATTGTTTTTCTAACTAACCAGTTCATTTTATGTTAAAAGCTCTTCTCGGTTTTAAAAATTCTCTTTGCATGAGGAGAGAGTACAATAAATGACGCTCAATCCCTTTTGTTCAGAGCAGCTTTAGCATTGATGTGCAGGTATTTACCAAGATTCTTCCTTTTGAACATGGTGTACCCACAGCAAAATACTATTAAGTGTACGTCATGGCTTTTATTTTGTTGTTTATGGGAATGAACTGGAAGGAAAATAAACAGCCTGAGTATTTAAGGGACTCTCTGCTATGACCAGCGAGTTTGTTTATTGCTCTGATATGTGCTTTGAATGTGTAGATGCATAGCAGCTGGTGGTGGTGCCTGCAGACAGGAATTTGTGCCAGTGCAGCTCTTTGAGCAGTGGGATGCGTAATGTGCAAACAAGCAAGAATGTTAGTAAAGTAACGTGAAACAAATTAACATTTTCAATTCTTTTGGGGTTTTCAGAGCGCTCTGCAGTTGGTGAGACAATGATGGTGGGTTAAAGGACAATAAAGGAAGAAATAACTTTTCAGAATTTGGGATAAGGTTGCACAGGATGCTCTTGGTATATTGAGCCCCATGGAAAGAGGCATCACTTCTGAGGGTGCTGGTCCACAGTGGGTGAGCCTGAGCCAGTGTGTGCCCAGGTGGCCAGGAAGGCCAGTGGCATCCTGGCCTGTACCAGCAATGGTGTGGCCAACAGGACCAGGGCTGTGATTGTCCCCTGTACTCAGCACTGACGAGGCCACACCTCGAATCCTGGGGTCAGCTTTGGCCCCCTTGGGACAAGAAGGACATTGAGGTGCTGCAGTGTGTCTGGAGAAGGGATTGGAGCTGTGATAGGGTCTGGAGCACAGGTCCTGTGCACAGTGACTGAGGGGGCTGGGGGTGTTTATCCTGGAGAAAAGGAGGCTCGAGGGGGAAACCTACTGCTCTCTACAGGTCCCTGCCAGGAGGGTGTAGCCAGGGGTGGGTATTGGAAAGCAAGGCAACCCCAACAAGGGGGAGGAAGATGAGGAGGACTCCATCTTATCAGAAGGCTAATTAATTGCTTTATTATACTATTTTATTCTATATTATATTACACTATATTACATTACATCTAAACAGTATCTGCCAAGCACTCCACTGCACAGCATCTCATGACTGTGAGCCAACAGTCCCGACACACACCCACACTTGGGCCTTATAGGCCAAGGAAACAAAACGCCATCACTTTGGGTGAACAGTCTCCACATTGCATTCTACTTTGGCACAAACACAGGCACAGCAAATGAGAAAAGAATTGTTTTGATCATTCTTTTCTCTGCTTCTCTCACTGCTTCTCTCAGGTTCAGAGAGTGTGAATCCCACAGGTGGGTACTGGGCTCTTCTTGCAGTAACAGATGACAGAATGAGATGAAATGAGTTCAAGATGCACTGAGGTGATTTAGATTGGATATTAGGAACAATTTTGTTCCCCAGAGGGTTCTCAAGCACTGGAAATAGGCTGCCTAGGGTAGTGGTGGAGTCAACATCCCTTGAGGTATTTAAAAGCACTTGGTGTAAGGAGGCATGGTTTAATGGTGGGCTTGGCAGTGATGGGTTAATGGTTGGACTCAATAATCTTTAAGAGTCTTTTCCAACCTAAACGAAGCTGATTCTTCTTAAATTTATGGCACATCTGTAAGAGGCAGTTTATTATACTGCTGCTGATGCATGAGCACTGCAATGTATCTTGTAACTACTGCTCCTTCAGTGTAAGGAACTCACTGAGGCTCTCAGTGGTATTCACTTCATGTTACCTTCATGAGGGAGCTACTCCATGGTTGTTACCTTTGGCAGGTGAGGTACAGCCTAGTCATTTTTTAGGCTGTTTCAGAGACAGCAGCTCTAGTGAGTTAGAGTTACCCCAAAGACCATTCCTATAAATTGTATGACTACTTTTGTAGGGACTAGAGATGTGTGCTCACTGGATTGCACATGGAGATCACTTTTAAAAGGGCTGTGCCTTACTGGTTTGCAGTTCTGAACAGGATTAGAAGCCATGCAGGATTAGACAAACAATTCAAAATACAGGTACTTAGTAAACCTTGTAGAGCAGCAGCTTTTCTTTTTGTGGGAAAGACCAGTGTTTTACTGTCTTGTGGCCATTCTTCCCTCAGCAGCAGCTGAGTTCTCCTAGGCTGTGATGAAAGCCAGGTGTAACTGGGCTCTGTGTTAGTTACCCCACCCAGGAGCAGCCAAGCTGCTGCCAGGCTGTCACAGGCTGTTCAGCTCCTTCTTGACTGCTGGAAACATAAGGGAAAATCCTTATGTTTCCAGTTCCCCCTCCGTTATTCGGAAAAACTGACTTAGTGCAGGGAGTGCAGGAGGGATCCCCTCAGCGTTTTTAGCTCAGTGATTTACATGAATACAAAATTGTTGTAAATTTTTTTCTCCCTACCCCCACCTTAAAATGCATGTTTAAGTGGATTATAGGGGGTCCTTGGGGCAAGATTCTCTGGTGTCTGTAAGTGACTCCATCCACAGCTACTCTTCATTCACGTGGAACAGAAAGAGAAGATACCATGGAAGCAAGAGTAAAGCAGGATTTTTTTTAGTTTCATCAGATCATGAAACCATATCTCTGTTTCTTGCAAAAATCTCTATCCTTGAGAAGTTTCAGTGAAATTCAGAATTTAGTTTTTACATCTATTTGTAAGCGACAACCTTATTTTTTCTTTACTAGTGTTTATTTTTACTTGGATGTATTGTTTTGCTTTTAAATGTCACTTATGGCAGTTAAGTGTCTTCCAGGTAGTTTAGCATTAATTAATAGAGCAAAATGTTATATATTTTTAGTTTGCATTATATCTGTTACTCCTGAGGAGGTTCAGGACACTTGGAAGTTTTCACAATGAGAACAGCCATTGGAATAATCTCTCCAGGGCAGGTGGTAGATTCCCCAAGACTGGACACTTCTAAGATTCAGCTGAACTGGGTGTTGGACAGTCTTGTCTAGACTGTGCTTTGGCCAAGAAAGTTTGGACTCGATGGTCCTTGAGGTCCCTTCCAACCTGTCATTCTGTGATTGATGCTGGGCAGGATTTTAGCCATGCTGCTTGTACCTTGTAAGCCTGTCTGATTTTGGGGGGATTTGAAAGTGCTGTTTAGCATGCCATTGTTGACAGAATTTACCATCAGGTCATGGCTAATATATTTCCCCATTTTTTAGTTCAAATCAGTTCTCTGTACTAATTAATTGACTTATTAATAATCTTATTAATAATCAGTTTGACCTCATTTAAGATGGCATTGTTTCCTGTATAATCTGTAATGCTAACTTTTAATTAGTAAATTTAATCATACTTGTATCATATCTTTAACTGCTTTTACTAAGATAACACTGAACAAAACCAATAAGGCTTTGAATACCAGTTATTTGTCTTCAATTTCATAGAGATGCATTTTTGTGCTGAAGAATTCTTCTTGTTCCCATATTTAGCTTTTACTTTATCAGGAATCAATGTGTAATTTCTAAGTTGGAGGTATTTACATATTTCTTCTTATAAGAAAAATCATGTTTAATGCTTATCTCCCAAAATAAAAGCTCTTGCCCCCATCTCAAGCTGTTTTCTGGGTTTTCAGTATGGATGGATTAATGGAACATTGAACTATCTCAGTGCAGCTGGAAGGTTAAGATGATTCTGGCAGAAAGCAAAGAGGATTACTTTAAAGGCAATGAATATGATAATTTACACACTAAATGTAATTGAATTGTCATGAGACCCAGAACATGCCAAACTTTGATTCACACATTGCTTATGCAGAGGAAGGCATGGTAAGCCATGGCCACGTTTTCAGCATAAATCAGGAACTTGCTTTCTGGTGCAAATACAGTTTGGCATTCTTTTAAGCAAAGGTTTAAACTTTTTTCAGCTTACATTGTTATTCTGTCTGTGTTTTTGAAGATCTATGTGTGTCCTTTTGAGCACATTTA
Organism: Calcarius lapponicus; assembly: GCA_039654755.1. NCBI lineage: Eukaryota > Metazoa > Chordata > Aves > Passeriformes > Fringillidae > Calcarius > Calcarius lapponicus. The sequence goes on from CM077463.1 coordinate 13,253,224, forward strand.
AAAATAAAAAGCATTTTTCGTTCTTTTAAAAAATGTATCAGCTATGTCCTATGTCAGTGTATTGACTACTGTGTATTACAATATTGTCTGCTTATATTCAGCCCCACTCATTCACTTTATCTCAAATCTAATCTCTTCTACTTGGAAATTAATGATAGGACTTTTAATCTATTTCTTGAAGCTCAGCAGCAGGTGAGCTTTAAAGTTTAAACAAGGGAGCTTTTCCCCACAGCTGTCCATTGGAGCAGTGGAGATTTGGGTCAGTCAGTACTTGAAGTTGCTGAAGGAATGTCAGATTTCTAAGGAAGTTGAAAGTCTATTTTTTAAAATTTCATAATTAGTCTTCTGTGTAAACACAGATCTGTTTTACAGAAGGAAACACAATTTAATTTTGGTTACAATTCCTTTATCTTCTCACTTTGGTAGTAAAACCAGGGTTCAACCACTGCTTTGTGTCAGTGTTGATTTGGTAGCTTTAGTGGACACTGTCAGTTCAGCAGACACACTGTGTCCACTAGTAAAGATTAGAAACCAGATTGTTGTAACTGAGCTGGGGGAGTGCTGGAATGCCCTGGCAGGGGTGTGAAGTTGTGTCTGTGCCTCTGGGTGTGACAGGGCTGGGGAGGGGCTCTGGAGGGCTCTGTCTTGCTCAGAGCTCACATGGGCAGCCGGGGTAACAGAGCCCTGCAGTGGCTGTAAAGCTGTGTCAGAGAAAATCAAGCCTGGGACCCAATTTCTTTGTGTCTTCAGTCCCCTTTCAGCTTGGGAATAAAGGATCCAGCAGCTGAAAACACAGAGGAGTGCCCTGCTTGGACACACCAGTCTGAGCAATATGAAATGATTCTACTCACCCCTTATCTTACAGGGAGGAAATGATTTGGCAGTGTTGTAGCTTAGAGATGTGAAGCTTCCAAATATAGCAGATTCAATTATTTATATTTTTTTTTCTCCCTGAAATAACTGTAAATACATGTATGCTGCTTCTGCTGCACACTGGAGAAAATGGCAGAGCTCTGTGTATTCTTAATAAACAGGAGTAAAATGATGGTGACAAAGGGGGCCAGGTGAGGGTAACAAAGTGTGACTTCTGGGGATCATAAATGAAAGCTTTGAAGAAGCAGCCAGACCTTCTCTCAGGGGAAGCTTGGGCAAGCAGTGCTGTTGTCCAAATGCTGGTGCTTGTGTCTGTGGTGGGTCATACTGAGGTTCTCTTAGTGTTCCCCTTGGGAAAGGTGGAGTGAAAACAAGCAGAGAGACCATGTTAAATCTCTAACAGATGGCTTAAAAGGCCACCTTGGCACAACTTCTTGTCTAAGTGTTGAGAAATATGTAGGAAACCTTTATTAAAGAAACACTAGGTTTGAACAAATTATTGTGTTAATGTCATATGATAGAAAACTGTAATATCTGATCTGTTTTTCTATTTCATGGCCCAGATGGTTGGTATGTACAATTCCTGAAGTTCATTATGTTGCCATGAACTAGACAGTGAAAAAACTCCACATGGTTGGTGATATTTTTATAAGTGTTAGATTGAAATTTATTTTAAACCTTTTTCAAGCCTTGCTTTATCTAAAAGTTCATTGCTTTTTAATAATCAAAAGAATTCAACGCTTAAATCTTTCACAAACTTAAAAATTAAAGCTGATTTACCTCATTGGTTTGGTATAATTATATTTGGGATATTGAAGTATGTTCAGTTGTTGGATATTCAGAATGACACCTTTTCCTTTCTTGGTGCTCTCTGTTCCTGTCCATGTCCTAGAGATGATTTCTCCTCAAGGAACAGGACTGAGCAAAACTTGAACTCCCCTCATGTAGTAAACGCTGCATCTGAAGTGTCCTCATGTCCAGTGCTTACTCACACACTGGTTTTTTGTTTTTGCCTGTCAACCTTCCTGTTGTCATATCCTTACACTTATTCCAGCTCTGGGTTGCCCAAGTTGCAGTTCTGACACTGTAATGACATCCTTCCCTGTTTTCTGAGAAATAAGTTGTAGGGTATTTCTAAGACGCCATGCAGTATTTCTTCAGTATTCCAAGATCTCTACAAATCCTGTAAATACTTCACAATTTTGTTTTAAGCCAATAGTGAATGTTTCAGCTTTCTTTGACTATTAGAATGTTTGTGGAATTGCCAGTTAGTGGTCTTTAATACTTTCTTCAGCCTTTCAGTTAGTGGGCTGTGCAGAATTATTTTTTACTGTATTTAATATCTGCATTGGTAGAAAATCAGCAATATTCTGAACTCAGCAATTAAGATACTGTGCAGTAACTGTACTTTGCTTTGAGCAGTATTCAGGACATGTACCAAGGTCATATTTTCCTTTGACACAATAGTTTTGGCATTTCTCCATTGAAGTAGTCTCCCTGAAGTTGATTTTCCAAGTATTTGGCTGCAGTTCTTTTTTCACAAGGGAGAAAATCTGAACAACATTGTGATGGTTTAGCCTGGAAATGGGATTTCTGGGATGCTGTAGATAGGGCCAATGAGTCTTCAGATTTTAATATTGTCATCTGGCCCAACCACTGGGCATTGGATCCACCTCTGAGAACACAGGGTAAAAGCAGGGCTCTCCCCTTGGCAGTTCCTCTTTGGATTTCCAGCGGGAAGGAGTTCGGTCTCTCCCCCGGCCCTGCTGCAGGCTGGGCGTGGGGAGGGGAAAAGCCATGCGGCCCGGCCGGGAGGGGTAGGCCTGGCCCCCCAAGGGTGGAAGGAAGAAGTAAAGAAATGCCGGGAAGCAATGGGCAGCCTGTTCCCCCCCCTTGGAGACAGACAGAGAGAGAGAGTGCAGCCTGTGTTTGTGGCTGTTACCTTGAAATTTAGTAAACATGTGCTGGCAGCAGGCAGCCCGGCTGAGGAGATGGGGGGTGCAGCCAGGAGTCCGGCTGCTTGGAGGAGTTTTTAACCCTTCTTGGACAATGAAAACTTTACAGATCATTAACCCTTCCTAGATGAGAGATAAGGGTAGAAGGTGAAGAAGGAAATGGCTGAGAGATGAAGGTCTGGACCAGAGAAAGAGAGTGAGAGATGTTGGAGGAATGGAGAAGATGGAGTGGCATTTTATGCTGGACTCTTTTGTGTAGCCATGGACAGAGCCATGTTCCCTTGTGATACAGAGACTGAGTCCAGGGGGAGAAATGTCCCAGAACCAAGAAGATTCAGTGTGGGTGCCCCTTGGCCCCAGGAGGTATATAAAATATAAATATAAACTGTGCCTTTTTGGAGTGGAACGAGGCATCCTTAAAAAGACAACCCTGGAAGCAGCCCTGATCCATGTTCAGCTGGTGAGAGCACCTGGACAAGACGGAAAAGGCCACCACGACACATGGAAGGACTCCCTCTCCTCTTGAGGAACTGAAAGTTGAGCATTCTAAACGGTGGTGCTGGACCCAGAATTGGTGATTTTGGAAGATGTATTGTATTGGGAATTTAGGGGGGAGGAGGAGGAGAGTGTTTTTGCGAGGTTTTCATTTTCCTTGTGTTTTCTTTTTCTTTTGTGTGTAGTTTAGTTATTGTTTTGTAGTTTAGTTAGTAAACTTTTCTTTTTTTCAAGTAAGAGCCTGCTGTCCTTATTCCTGGTCAAAATCTCACAGCAGACCCCAGGGAAAGTGTATTTTCATGGGGGCATTGGCCTTGTGCCAGTGTCAAACCATGACAAACGTGATTTTAATTCCTCTACAGGTGCAGATGCTGAGCAGGATGCTGCTGTCAAACTTGCCCAGGAACGAGCAGAGATAGTTGCCAAGTATGACAGAGTAAGTGAACTTTTTAGTTATTTAAAAGACATTTTATAATGAATCTTCATAATATGTCTGTTTAAAAAGTGAATCATGATTCCAGCTAGCTGTTGTTTAAAATACTCTGTTGAGTACTGATGTGGTGTTTAATGATACACTGGCCTCTGGGTGAATTACACTCTCTCTCCACGGGGGATGTTTTGGATAATGACTCAATGAACTCATTTTTCAGGTGCATAGCAAGTTACTTTGGGACTGTTTCAGGGAGTGTATTGTATTAAAGTAGTGAAAGTAGGGTGTTTGAGGATGCTCAGTGTATCTGTGAGATCAGAAGCACTCTCGTTTTACTTTTTATTTATTTAATCTTTTGTTATGCTAGTACAAACACTGAAATCATAGCAGAAAAGGTAAAAGATGAGTGAGCTGTATTGTTTCTGATCTTGTTGTGGGGAGCTAAAGAAATGCCTGGTCATACCATGTTTGTTCTTGGACCCCTTGTCAGGAAAAGCCTGGCACAGACTGTGCCTAGAATGCTTACGTAGTCGTCAGGTATTTTTGTAACTCTTATGGACTTTTGAAGTGTCACTGGAGTACAGAGCAGTGGACTTGTTTGTAGAGTTCATGGAATGTGTTATGTACCAGACTTACTGCACACTGTGCAAACCACCAGTAAATGAGTGGCTCACCTTGGACTGAGGAAAAACCTGCTTGTGTGTGGCAGGCTGACACCAGCTGCTGCTCAAACCTGCCCAGTCACTGCCCCCTCAGCTGGGCAGCGGAGAGAAAATACAACAAAAGGCTCATAAGTTGGGATAAAGGCAGGGACAGATCCTTCACCAGTGACTGTCATGGGCAAAGCAGACCTGAGTTGAGGAAATCAGTTTAATTTTTACCAATCAAGTCTGAGTTGGACAGTAAGAAAATAAACACTGGATCAAAAACATTTTCTCCCCAACCCTCCCTTCTTCCTGGGCTTAGCTTTGCTCCCAATTTTCTCTACTTCCTCCACCTGAGCAGCATAGGAGGATGGGGAATGGGGGCTGTGGTCAGTTCATCCCAGGTTGTTTCTGTGACTCCTCCTGTGGTGGTGTTCGCAGGGGTCCCAGGATGAGGGAAGAGACGAGAATGTTGACTCCATGTTTCAGAAGGCTGATTTGTTATTTTATTTTATATATATTACATAAAAACTATACTAAAAGAATAGAAGAAAGGATTTCATCAGAAGGCTAACTAAGAATAGATAAAGAATGATAACAAAGGCTTGTGACTGACCGAGACCATCCAGACAGCTGGACTGTGATTGGCCATTAATTAGAAACAACCACATGAGACCAATCACAGATGCACCTGTTGCATCCCACAGCAGCAGATAACCATTGTTTACATTTTGTTCCTGGGGCCTCTCAGCTTCTCAGGAGAAAAAATCCTAAAGAAAGGATTTTTCATAAAACATGTCTGTGACATCCTTCCTGCTTGAGGGTTTGACTCCTTAAACTCTTCCCTTTTTCCAGTGTGGGGTCCCTCCCATAGGCTGAAGTTCTCCATGAACTCTTCAGGATGGGTTCTTCCCATGGGCTGCAGTTCTCCATGAGCTGCTCCAGCATTGGTCCCTCCATCAGGGTCAGTCCTTCAGGCACAGGAGCTCCAGCATGGGTCCCCCATGGGGTCACAGGTCCTGCCACCAAACCTGCTCCAGTGTGGCCTGGGCCATGGGCAGTGGCAGGTCCATACTGAGCTGGCTTTGTCTCTGTCGGATGTGGAGGAGGCTTCCAGCAGCTTCTCAGAATAGCTACCCCTGGAGCCCCCTGCTACTAAAACCAGGCCACACAAAACCCAATTCTCTTTGTGTTCTGAGTGCTGGCCTGATTTCACAGCCAGTAACCTGTGCACAGCCCACACCAGAAGCAGGTAGAGCTGAAATGTAGTTAAACTTCTGCAAGCCTTTTGCAAGATTGGCAGTTGGAGAGGAGGAATGGGACATGCATGAATTCATAATTGAGGGGAAACTCAGTGCTGCATTGTTTGACAGCTGCTACAAGTCAGCATGGATTGTCTGCAAGATGTGCTCTTGCAGGTGATTGTTCAGGAAAGATGGACTTGGGAAATGAAAGGAGTAGAGGGCACTCTGGAGACCTTGATGCATTATTGTGCAGTTTAACAACTGGTGTGGGGTTACTGTGACTCTGGTTGAAATGTATTTTGTGTATAGCAGTGACCAAAAGAGATTTCCTGTAAAACACTGTTTGTAAGGGCTGGGATAGGTGTTCTGCTCTCTTTCTTCTTGGTTGGTTAGGTTAGGACTGGTGTTCTCCTCCTCCTCCTCTAACCTCCTGCCACCATGTCCCAAAGTGTCCCAAAGGTTATGCTTTCAGTGGTTGAATGCTCCCTTATGTGTCTTTATTTATTGTGTCATAAAATATAATTTGGCTTTTTGTTTTTTCCTTTCCCCTTAGGGACGTGAGGGTGCTCAGATTGAACCGTGGGAAGATGCTGACTACCATCTTTACAAAGTCACAGATAGATTTGGCTTTCTACAGTAAGTTAAGGAAATAAGTTTAAAAGTTTGCAACTATGAATATTCAGGCTCTTTATTGCATTACCTGTTTGGTGAAAGTGTTATTATGCCTTTAATAGATATTTTGGAAACTGCTGTGTAAGTGTTGCTGCTGGATAGCCTTTCACTGTGCTTTTCAATTCAGTTTCTATCTGTGTTTTTATTTCTGTAATTTGATCTTGCATAGGGAGTGAAATGTTTTAAAATATTTTATTAGGGAATGAAAATTGATAGTCTACAAAAAAACATATTCCAAGCTGAATTGCAGATAAATTTTGGTTGTGAATAACTTAGTTGGATGTAAACAAACTTGAAGTTATTGGAAGGTTTTATAAAAAAATTGTTAAAATGTTTAATTTTAAAAAGATCCCAACACATTAGGGTTACTCAATGGTTGTATATGAGCAAAAGTGTATCTCAGTCCATAAAAGTTTAGTATCTTTTGGCTTCATATATTTTTTATCCTTACTGAAATCTCTGCTGATTTGGGACCTAATACTGAATCAACTTAAGGACAGAAAATGCCAGAGGCCATATGCAGTTCCCCTACAGGTGCCTCCTTTGTAACATAATCTGTTCCTTTTTGGCAAATAGAAGATTAGAGTATTAAATTGTATTAGGGTTTTTGTGGTTGGCAGACGTAAATATCCAGCTTGCAGAAACTGAACACAAGCTGACTTGCTACTTCTGATGATATTAGGCTTCTCTGAGGTTCTTGGTGTTCGATGTTTTTGTTTGAATACATGAAATGCAGTTCAAATCCAGAAAAATCAGTGATAAGTGGAAAACTTAGTAATACCTATGTAATTCATAGTATTGGGAAGGGGGATGTTTATGTTCGGTTTTTTGGAGGAATTCTTTTCCTTCTCTTCTTTCCTTTTTGCAATATTACTGTTTTTACAAGCCATGAGTTAAAAGTCCTCTTTACCTGCAGACTGCTTGTGCTTCATTGGGTGAATTAATTTGCTGTGTGACATTCCAAGAGATGTGTTCCACACAAAGAGGTCCTTGTGTTGGGAAAGCCCAGCTGCAGCACCACGTGCCTGCAGTTGTAGCATTCCTAATGGAGAAAGGATGTCAGAGTTATTTTATTTCTGGGGCAGAGGTAATGGAAGCCACTGCAGGGTTCACCTCTGCCTTTGGTATCCTTGTGAAGTCCTGAACTTTTCCTGTTACCTGTATTGTGGATTTGCATTTTTATGTGTTAGGTGTAGAAGATTGTTCCTCAAGTCTTCTCCACTTGCTGCTGCTGTTCAGTCATTACCCCAGATGTTCCTCTTGCCCAGGAACATCTCTACTCACCAACACAGAATTAATTCTCTATATAGTCAGCTTCAAGGGATGAAAGCTAAAAGATTTATATTACATAAAGACTGTACAGGTTAACAGTGTATGCTGATAATCTCTTCACTAATTGTGCCTATTTGTGGCTTATCCATGTCTTGTTACAGGGCAGATTTCACCAGGGAGTGCTCTCAAGGCTGCTTTATGATTGCTTAAGAGAAATTCAATGTGTTGCAAATGATGTTTTTATTTTCCTGAGAAGCAAAATCTCTCTTATTAGAAGGAATATAATTAGGATAAACAAATCAACTGTCTGTCCCTGAAATGACAATTTATATTGCACTATAGATTTTAACTATGGTTTGTGCTGTCACACTGGGCCTGCTGTGACAGAAAGAAACTCCTGTTCTATGAGAGTTTGAAATGCAGCAGGATGTACCAAAAACCTCAAAAGTTTGTCATCCCTGAGAGCCATAATTCCCTGCAGTCTCTCAGGTGTTTACAGTGTAAATTAGCAGACAGGCTGATGCACACTGAAAACAAAATCTGGGGCAGTACCAAACTAAAGTGTCATTGTTAAGGTCTACAGGGATTTGTAATCTTGTTTATATTGGCATCTTAAAATACTAAGAGAGTTGTCTTTTGTGTCAGGAGGGTGCTGGGTGTGAGGAACCTGATACAAAATTAGGGCTTGTTTTCTCAAGTACAATAGGCTTTGATTACTGTCAGTGGTTTTCTATTTTTCCTTGTCTGTGTCCTGTTTGCAGCTTTCCTTGGCTCTGTGAAGGGGCCATTCAAAGTTCAGCTGATTGCTGATAGGGCAGAAAAGATAATTTTGAGGCAATGAAGCACTCAGGCTTCATGTGTAACTTGCCACCGGGTAGAATATGGAGAATGTGAAGAGACATTTCAAGAGTAGTTTTGGTCTAGATCTGCAATTCTTCTGGTGTCCCAGTGTCCTTATTTTTGTGTTGAACTGGGAATTTGTAAACTTGAGGGACCTGAAGACTTCTGTTGTCTTCCTGCCATACCAGTAGAAGTGGGTTCAGGTTTAACTCAGAGGACTGAGAGGTAGAGGGAAAGTGCCTTTTATTTACCAGAGGAGAAATTGGATTGTGATTGGAAAACAGAGAAAACATTTCTCTTCAAGTAAAATATGTCACTTTAACCTATGTATAAGACCCTCAGTTGAGGTATCTGGCATCTTTGGTCAATTCTAAGTGATGTAGTATTTACTGCTTACAAGAGTTAGGTCCATCTTTACCCAATATTACCCTAAAATTTTAGTAGCTGCTACCTTCAGAACGTAATTCAATTTGTTTGCTGCAGTACTTTATTTTGCAGTTCTGCAAATGAATGTGAATGTTCTAGTTAACTTTGGATATTAAAAGTAAAGTGGTGTGGACAGGTTATTAATATTGCTATTTAAAACAAAAAAAAATATGGCTGAGTTAATACTTACGAATTTAGGGAACAAGAAAGTGTATTCAGTGAGAAGTAGCAGAGCATTATAATAATGAGACTTATTTGAAATGAATAAAGGGAAGTTTTAGAGGGAAGTTGGATGTAGGAAGAAGGTTTCCAGCAAAGCTAAGCTGTGAAAAAACCTGTGGGGAGCCCAAGGGGATTGTCTCTTGAGATGCTTAACAGCAGAGTGTGCAAAACAAAATGCAGTTAGGAGGAGTTTGTTCAGTGGCTTTGACTAAATTGTAGCAGTTATGAGCTACTCTATTGCAAGCATAAATTGTATGGTAGGGGCGTGCAGGAACCAGGAAGAGTGAAGCTCTCATTATTTGCTAAATTGGAGAAAACTTGGCCTTTACCAGCTACTATTGTTGCAAGGCTATAGGGAAGTGGTGGCTTGTGGTTTATTTAGGCCATGGCGTGTTGCAGGCAAACCAGACACAACTTGGGGAATTTTTTTATAGTTTACTGCCAGGTAAAATGACATTCTCACTGCTGACTTGGATACTGGTAGGAACACTCCAAACCATAGCCCTGTATCAGGCACCTAGAGGAAACACCTGTCTCCCCTCTGCCTCCAGGACAGACTTCCCTTGCTTTTTTGTCCTGGGTTAGCCTTGGATCACCCCAGTTCCTTTGGTGAGGTGGCAGGCAGTGCAAGAGCTCCTGCACATGATGACTTCTTTCTGCTGCTCCTGGTTTCTTACTTATTTTCTGCTTCTGCTCCTTGTGTCTTACATGGCTTCCCCCACCCTGACATGGTGTTCCTCCCACTCCAGCTGTGTTCTCAACATCCCCTTCCATGTGTCCCTTCTCTCTTTCCAATTAATATTGTTCCTCTTAATTAATACAGACTTGTTTCTGCCAAGTGCTGTTGATCTTCCTCAGTGTCACCTGATATACATGGTATATACATGGAATAGTATATTGAATTAATACATCAATTAAATAAATAGTCATATAACATGGAATAACCTATTAAAAGAAAAAAAAAACCCTTCACTTTTGTAATGTTTCTTTCAAAGAATCCCACGTCACAGAGCTTGTCTTAGTCATGACCATGAGAATTGACAGAGCAAACCAGTTATTTTATACAAGCCCAATGTGGTTACCAATAAACCTAAAAATATTTTAAAAAAAAAGGCAGCAATATCTCTTCCCAGAAAAACCTCAGGCATGGTCCTTATTCAGTGCAATTTGTTTTCTAGTAAAAATCCTGCTGCTGATTCCACATGACAGTGCAGGACTGCTGAGCAGTCAGGCTGATGTGAAAAGTGCCATTCAGTTTTAAAATGAACATTTTTTTTCCTCTGAAGTCCAGCACCAGTGTCTGTATATACAGTGTGCCAGTGTTTTGATAAGATGGGATGTTTTTTTCTAGAAAGTGCAGGAGATGGAGGCTTTGAGCTGTGCCTGCAGCTGATGGAAGCCCAGCAGCTCCTCTCTGGGGACTCCCACAGGGCTCAGAGAAGGCTTAGCCTGTGACAGATGATTCTGCAATCAAGTATTTTAGGAATGGGAGAAATGCTTAAGATCTCTTCACAGATAGTCATAACAAAAACTGTTTAAGCTGATTTTGGAAATGAGAAAGGAGGAATGTGTTTGGTATTCATAAAAAATCGGGTTTGTTTGTGCAATTTTTCATTTTTCCTTTTTTCCCCCCCCCCTCCTGTTGGATGTGTTGTATCTTTTTGGTCAGCATTGTATGAATGTTGACCTGCACCTCCCCAAAAAGCAGTTCCTCTCTATCCTGTCTTGGAACCTGGCTAAGTTTTAAATTAAATGCCCTCAGTATTTTCAATGCGGACTGCTCTTTCACCAGCCCTTTTCTTTACCTTGCAGATAACTTCTATTTGCATTTTTTCTATCAGCAGTCATTGATAAGGGAGTAAATTCAGGGAAAAGAAAACCTGGAGGAGTTTGAGTGTCTTGAAGCTCATAGCAGGCATTCCAGTAATGCTTCAGGATCTGGGAATTCCCCGTTCCCCCTCCTGGAATTATTTAGTTGATTTGGTGCTACTTTGGAATGGTTAAAAAAGCTACTAAATAAATACCTTATTCCTTGGGTGGTGACAAGTTCCCTACTATAACTAGGAATATTTTAAAAGGTATTTTATTTCTTTAAACTGACAATTTATATAATGTCTATATTGATTTGTCTATTTAGAAGTGACAATTTTATGAGTTATTTTTATAGCTAAAAAATTATTGGAGGTCTTAAGACAGTAAAGGAAAGCAAGAAATTCAAATGACAGTTTTTAGAAGTAAATAAGAATTTAAGCTTTAACTGTCATTGAAGCACATACCTAAAAGTGTACTTTTCATTAATATATCTTTGTATTTATTTTTTATTAAACTCTCCAGTTAACTTTAAGGACAAAATAATTTGATTCCCTGCCCCACATAATGTTAAGGTTGAATGGTCTCAGGAGCATTGGCTGATTGAAGTTTGCAAAACAGCCCAAACTTTGTCCGTGATCCTGAAGTAGGGGAGAAGCTGAGAACAGCATTTTGCAACTGTAGAGGTCAACACCAGTTTAAAGAGCTGATCCTCTTTGGGCCCTTTCAACACCAGGCCAAAAGTCAGAGGAGAATAAGCCAAATGGCCTCAGTTTCTTCCTAGAATGGCACAGCAGGCTAAAATTTGAGCAAATCTGAGCAGCATCACCAACATACTCCTGGTCAATGTAATCCAGGTCCTGAGGGGCTTTGTACTGAACTTTGTAAAGCATTGAACAGCATCCCCCTGAAGAAGAAACATCAGCCAGGTTCATTTGTTTTGGTACCTGTTGGAACTACAGATTTCAGTCTTTTAATCATTTGGGGACCAAGGAAAAATATTAAAAAAAAATATAATGTCCCACACTTTCCATTTTTAGCTGTAAATTAGTTTTTATGTTATCTGGTCTTTTAAAGCATCCTTATGTGTGTCTATTCTTGATGATTCTTTTTTATTTCTCTCTGTGTATATCACCCAGCTGAGAATGGAGGTGTTGTGTTTTCTTTTATAAGAAACTGGTCAAGAGCACAGTTTTGCTTTTCTAAGTAAAATAAAAAAAAGTTGGTGTTTGGAATTTTGGGCAGGTACAGCTCAAGTCCAAATTTTACTACTCCTCATTGGGAAATACTGATTCTGACCCAAATACTTGTGGGAAATAGTAAAGCTAAGAAGATTTTCAGAAAGTAGAAAGTGTTTTAGTGTAGAAAGTGTTTTAAGTGTTCAGACATTAATAGTTGTGAAATAGAAATAACAGAAGAAACTGCAATTTACTTACTTTTTTCTTTCCATTGTTCCCCGATGAATGCCAGCAACAGAATTTTTCTGGTAACTTTTGGTGATGAGCTGTGAAAATCATAGCAGACATGACATCATTCAAAAAATTAAAGAGTACTTTTATTTCTTCAGCCTGCACCATATCAGTTCTTTGCAGACCTTGTTATTATCAAGGTTTGTGTTAACTTATATTAATACTTGTTACCTTATAGCAATAACCTATATTGTCCCAGTTTGTGGTCTGACTTGGGTGATTCACTTTACACGTTTTTCCTTTTACTACCTGCTCAGTAAATGGAAACTGGGGATATATATTTATATATATTTATATATATATATATATATTTAGTGTGGCAGATGCTGTTATGTTGATAAATATTCCAGGATCAGCATAGTGAGACAGGGCAGATTGGAGGTTTATTTTGCAAGGTTGTTCAAGTGGGTTTTTATCCCCTGGAGACTAAAGAGTGGTACAATAGAAGTACAAGTGGTGGAAAATACAGATGTGGTCTGTCCCTCGCCCCATTCATGAGGCTCTCTCCAAAATTTGGGTTCGATTCTTGTGGTACTCATACAGTAGCTCTGTGCTGATTCTGGTGGAATTGTACTAATTCACAGCAGCTGAGAATGTGACTCATACCCTTAGTCTTTATCCCATGAGCCTGTTAAAGCAGAGAACATGCTTTGAGAATAGTTTGCTAATGATGAAGATTATCACATTGCCAGAGGCACTTTTCAAATAGCAGAATTCATTATTTCTTTTGCTGGCATGAGACCTACCTGCTCTTTTCCATCAAACTTCACTCTTTAGAAAAAACAGTGCATTTTTATTAGCTCCAGTGCATTCCTACAGCATGCTCCAAAAATCAGTTAGGGGAGCAAAGAAACTGAGAGCTCAGTCAAGGATTGAGATACTCCATTAAATGTCTCCAAATGAAACTATTGATTTTTTTTTTCCTCCAGTATTATTATTTTACCCTGAACTTTTTGATAGGGAGCACTTTGATAGGGAGCAACCAGTTATCCCCTCTTGGATTCTATTTCTTGGTAATTTGTATGTAGCCTTGCTGGAAAATAGTCCTTGTCTCTGAAGTATTCTGTGTGCATTCCTTAGTGCTTTCTCCTGTGTGCCTGTTGAACCACATGTCCAAGAGCAGTAATTCTTGCACAGCTCTCCCTGCTGATTTGGGTGGGTACATGAGTGAATTCTCTCCTGATAAGAGCTGTGAGGACAGGTCTCTGAGGGTTCTTAGCAGCAAAAGAAGTTATGCTGAGATTTTGGGTAAGAGAAAGAAAGAAAGAAGCATGGTTGATGTAATTTAGTAATAATCAAGTGGCATTCAAAAAAAATAGGGATTTTATATAATTGTAATTTCAAAGTTTTAGTAGGAGAGTCATGGAATCAGGGTTGGAAGAGATAAGCAGTAACCCAGCACCATCACTGTAACTCCATAACCACTAAACCACATCTCCCAGTGCCAGATCCAGAAGCCTCTTAAACACTTGCAGGGATGGTGACTCCATCACCTCCCTGAGCAACCTGTTACAATGCCTGACCACCCTAAAAGTGGAAATATTTTTCTAACATCTAATCTAATCTCCTCTGCCTCAGTTTAAAGCCATTTCCTTTTAAGGCCATGAAATCTGCACATTAGAGATCAAGGAAAGAGCTCCAAGGCTATGAGAAGTGCTGCAGAGTTACTGTTCACAGTGATATGGAGCCACGATTCTTAATTTTCTAGGCACAGTAAATATTGCCAAACATGTCAAGTGATGTGGTGATGTGCTGAAATAGCAATGAAACATTTATTCTTAACAGTGCAATTATAAATGTCTGTCTTATTGCATTTTATTTATGCTGGTCATTCAGCAGGGACTTGCTGTCATTTTTTTCTTCTCAGCTTTGTGAGACAGGGTCAGACCCTCTTGTCAGGAGAGTGGCTAAACTCTTCCCTCCCTTGGGAAGAAGTGTGCCAAGCTCAGCCTCTTTCAGCTGCCAAAGTCAAATCTTTATTTTGAAAGAAGTTCAAATCTCTCTTATTAGAGAAAAGTTGTGTTTCTCTTCTCTTTCTCCTCAGTATACAAATATGTCTCATTTTGACTGTCTAGAATTTTTCATGAGGCATTATAAAAATTTACCATGGGAACTCTGCTGAATTCTCTTTTCTCCATAGGAATCTTGTATTATGTGCCATGGATTCTGCCTTCTAATATGTGATACACTTGCCTTGACTGATTTTGCTGCAGAATATTCATTGCTAATCATATTGAGGAACTGCTGTTAAAAAACAAAAACACAAATTTCAGCTCTATTTAACATTCTTTCCTTTTGCCCTAATATACCCTGAGCGCATTATTTTTATTTTTGGAGAGAAGTGGTAGTGGGCTGGTTATTGAGATTCAAAATGGTTTTTTTTTTAGGTCCATCTTCCTAGCATTTGACAAATCCTTTTTTTTTTTTTTTTTTTTTTTTTTTTTTTTTTTTTTTCTCTTTGGATGCTTTCATGGGGAACTGCTTTTGCAATATTTTAATTGCATTTCAGTATGACAAAACCTGTTTTGAAAACACAGCAAACACATGATTTATCAGTTATGGAATTCCTGCTAAGTTGAAATGAATCCTTGCTTACTATGCAATTGTGCAGTGGTGAGGCTGGTTCAGAGACCAGGATAAATAGCTAATTTTATTTAAACATCATTGACAGTGGAAGAGAACATTGGACCTGCTGTAAAATTTGCTTAGTTCTGTCCATTCTGACTGAGCTTACAGCTCTGCTTCCATGATGGAAGTGAACACTGGTCTGTGAATTTGTCTGCACTCTTGGTGGTGGTTGTGTTGTGAGTCTTCTCTTTGCGTGTATGCATTTGAGCTTGTGTCAAAAGCATGAGCTGTCTGTGGCAGTTTGCAGTATTTACTTCCTTAAAGTGAGGTCTGATTCTTGCAAGAGCATGTGGTCAGAAGTGTTGCTTTAGAAGGTGTTTTGGTTACTACAAGGAAGTCTTCAGTGCCTTTGTTGTTCACTTTTTCTCACACTTGCTGTTTTAACAAGTATTCTTAGTCAGACTGATGGGGAGTAGTGATTGTTTTTTCAAAGCTGTTTCATGAAAATTGTCCAAACCAGATGTAGCAAAGGGAGAGGAGCCAGACCTTCTCTCTGCTGGTCACCTGTGAGCTTTGCAATTTCATATATTTGCACGTCACTTGTGTATGTAGCGGTAGGACTTCACCAGAAGGAGGAAGTGTCTAGAAGTTAACATGTCTAGAAGTTACCAATTAATTTTTTTGTGACTTGGACTGTGCATTTTATTTCTTTGGCAACAGTATTTAAGATATTCTTCTCTTTAGTTTTTTGTCTTCCCTTTCCCTTTGTGTTATTGTGATGATCTAGTGTGTGGTTCTTCTCTCACTTTCATTTCATGCATGGTCATCATGTGGAAGGAATAAATGTTCTGTTGTTATTTGCTGTAATTCAGAATGGTCTTCTTTTCTTTCCTAAATCTGTGTCACAGTGTTACCCCTTTCTTCAGCTTAGCTTTATTCTAAGCCTATTCTTAGGACTAGAGTTGAAATTTGAATTTTAAATCCATTCTTTCAGCTGAGTTAGTCCAGGCTGTCACTTCAGCAATCCCCTGCAGATATAGAAGGAAATGAGGTGAATGCAATCCTGCAGATTTGATGGCAAACACAAAAATAAGCTGCAGGATAATTCTGCCAACTAAGGACAAAAAATGTGTTTTTTTGTTAACAGCTGCTGCTGCTTGATTTCAGTAAAAGATCATCCAGTGTATATTAGGAATTCATAAAGTACTTCCTTGCATGAAAAGAGCTATTAGGTAGCAGAACTGAAAAAAATGATTGACTATGTTAATCTGGTTTAATTTATACAACATTCATAAAGCGATATGCAGTGGTTTTGAGTTACTGCTTAAGCTCTAAAACATAAGTAGGTAGCATAATCATTATTACCTCATCTATTTCCTACTAAATTTAGCATTTCCAGAAGATGAAAGTAACTGAATGTAGGGAATGGCCAGAGTGTGTTTCACTGGTACAGGTTGTAAAGGATGCTAAAAGGGGGACAGTTTTTAGAAGTGCAAAGATGCTGCTTCTCTTGACTCAATGAAGCACCCACCTTAATGGGATTTGAGACCACTGAAGTTTATTTCCTCAAAGAAGCAAGTGTAGGTACAGAATGCTTTGAACTTCAGCAGTGAGCAAGTAGATATTGCTGGAACAATACCATCTTAGGTAATTTATGTTCTAATATGCTTTGCATAGCATATGAATTTTAATGCAGATGAAGCTGCCAACATGCAAACCATGGATCGCTGTTAATTTATGGTGTAAGTGATCTGCACAGGAAGGAACCTTTGAGCAGTACTTCAAAACAGGAGCTGTGTGTTTAAGGAGAAAATCCTAGGTGTTTTAGACATTTATCAAATGTAAATTAGAAGCAAGGCATTCTCTTTCATTTGCCTTTTACACTCTTGGGAATTTTAAGGTAGCTTAGGCTAATTTTTATCTTTCTGTAAAAACTTGATTCTGAGAAGACATTTTTAACCTCAGTGTTCATTTATGTGCAATTAAAGTGACATCAAAAATCACTAGAAATGCTGATGTGCTCAGTTCAGCAGATCATAAATTTTCTCAAAGGTGTTCTGATTCCATGCTGGGGAAACTTTCAAGTTTTTGTATAGAACACACCTTTCCACTAAAAAGAGAGGGCAGCACATATTTTTAGCATTTGGCAGTGAAAACACATTTCTGTGGTTTTTGCTATGAATTTTGTGATAATTTTTCATATTGGCAATAAAAACTTAACAAAGTCATCTTCTTTCAGGCAGCCAAGTACTTTGCTAAAAAGTCACCATTTTGAGATTCAGTTGAATTTGATAAAACTTGAATTTTATTTTGTCTCATCTCTTCCAGTTCACATTGCTTCAAACTTTCTGGACAGGAGCTACGTGTTCATGGCACTGGGCTGTGCAAATTGGCAGCAACATCCACAGAATCCACAAATAATAATTGCAAATAAAACCTAGTCACAAAATCACATGTGGTCCAACCTTTTGCCAGCATTAAATTCTTTCTTGCAGCATGCTTCCTGATAATTATATTGTGGAATGTCACACTGGCTTATCCCATATGTTAATTAATTGCTTTGGCTTGCTTATGAATTTTAACAAAACTTCTGAAAGCTGTTTTTTAATCTGCTGTAGTCACTACCCCCATACTGTGCAGAGGTTGTTCGGTGAAAATTCCAAGTGAATGATTACAGTAGCAGAGCTCCAATTATTCTGAGGCAGACTCAATCAAAATTGTGAGTTTGTAAGTACATTGTGAGATAGAAAGAAGGAAGTGAGCCATAGAATTTCATCTGTGAAAAACAACAGCTTTCTTACTTTCTCCTTAATATTTTCAGAAATCTTTTCCATATATTATTGATTTTGAAAATAACACTTTGCCTTTAATTTCCTTTGAAAAGCTGGAAGATTAAAGCAGTATTGATAGTCAGGATTCCTCTGCAAATTGCCTTGAAGGTGTGATTCTGTTGCCAAGCCCTGTTGTACATATCCATAATACCCCATATTGCCCTGACAGTTTTATGTGCCGTGCATCAGACTCTGAGGGGGAGGCAGACCAATAGAGCACCTTGTTAGTGTGTTTATGGCTGTAGAATTGGTTTCCCAGTGTGAATATACTCATTTTTTTGTGTCTAGTAAAGCCATAGACTCCTACAACTCACTCCTGACAAATCACACAATTTAAAGCTGTACTGTACTGTTCTTATTTGGGAAGATTTACTTTTTCCTAATATATCTGGATACTGTAATGGTGCAAGTTGTTACTTCAGCAATCTGAGTTTCATATTGTACAGCAAGACAAGTCCATTTGCACTAAAGCTCATTGTGTTCAGACACCTGTCAAGTGAATTCTTCCCTTCTCATACCTTACCTGTGTATGATCACTCTTACAAATTCATTTCACAACACTTTTGGTTTTGAGTTTTATACCTTACTGATGCTTTTGTGGATGCTTCCTCACAAATTTATTGATCATGAAGGTTTCAAAATTATACAAATGACTGTTTTGAAAATTTTTTCAAAATATTTCCTTTAAAATAAGTCTCCTGGGTAATAGCAAGTATGTTTTCCTCATGGATTTAAACACCTAGAAGTGTCAGAAATGACAAGCTGAATGCACAACATTTGTTTCTTCAATGAGATTTGTTTCTCATTGAGATTAACTCAATGAGACCATGAAGATCAGTTTTCTGCAAGAAACTTCTCCCAGATTATATTGAAAATGTGACACCAAATATGATTTCAAAGTACTGTTCATTTAAAATGAAACTCTGTACAGTGCTATAAGGTGATGCTTTTGCACTTAGAGGAGAGCATGAGAAAATAATTTAGTAATAGTTTGAGAAAACCTTTTGCATAGGTACTGCTTTGCAGGCTTTGTGAGAAACCTTTTTAATGTCTGTGTTACACTGGGTTCAGTAATATAGAAATATTGAATGTAATAGATTTTTTAATTAGATGACTTGTATGTATTGCAGTTATTCCCACACGTATTTCATGATAACAAGCCCCAAAGTTCTTCACAGTGCCCTGGCCAGTTCTGAAATAGAAATTGAGAAATAAAAATATAACATACCAAAATATTTTGAACATTGCAGTTCTTCAGGCAATTAAGCTTTGTAGTATTTTTGGTCTTATTGTGGTCAAATTTTTTTTTTTCCAATGAAAATTTTGTTGTCAGGTCTTGTCCAGCTTGTAACTGTGAAGTAATGAATTGATCCTCTGGAATTTGGAGTTCTGGGGTGACTG
This sequence comes from Calcarius lapponicus, assembly GCA_039654755.1. Classification (NCBI taxonomy): domain Eukaryota; kingdom Metazoa; phylum Chordata; class Aves; order Passeriformes; family Fringillidae; genus Calcarius; species Calcarius lapponicus. The sequence goes on from CM077463.1 coordinate 13,272,375, forward strand.
GTGTACCAAGGTTGATTATTGCACTAAATATCTTCCATGCTCAACTGAAGCTGCAAAGGACCAGAGGAGACTTTACATTTCTTAAACTTAAGCCAAACCAGAAACAGGAAAGTTCTGTGATTTGAGTCAGCAGGGAACATACTTGGGATTCAAATACAAATATAGGAAAAGAATAAGTATGTTGAGTGTGTAATATAAGAAAGTCTTTCCTTGTGTTTGTATTGAACGGATACATCAAAGTGCTCTTTAAAGATTACTGATTTAAACAGCAGCAGTGGGTAGGTGACTGTAAGCTTGTTAAGTCTTAGACTTTTCAATTTATTTCAACTACCACTGTTGCTCAAGGAGCTAATTACAACACATGCTGTAATGGTCAAAACCATAGATCTGCATATTTAATGTTCTGAAGTGACAGATGATCGTGCATTTGACATCATGTTATTTAGAGTTTTCTTGAAACATTCATGAGAACCTGTGTTAGCCAGTGTGGTGGAGTTAAAGATGTAAGATCCATTCATCTCTTACAACATAATTAAAAAAAGGTACTTTCAATCAGGTTTAATAAATGAAGTCTTGTATTTGACCTTAGAGACCTCATCAGAAGGTGGAAGTAGTCCAGACTGAGAGATGGACTGGTGCAGATCACCACCAGTGAGGGCCATGGGTAGAGATCCTGAGTTCCAGTCACACCTTGGAATCCAGTATTGGAATCCAGTGTTAACTTTCTTCCAGTGAGACATCTTTGAGGAACCTCATAGTAGAGTGGCTATCAGGCCCCTTGCTGTAGTTGGGATTTGATCTTGCAAATTTGGTTTGCAGCTCCCAGACTTGAAGACAAGATCTTCAGCCCTTTCTTTTAGTGCTGTGACTGCAGAGCTGCTTGGCAGTGACAGGCAGAGCCCTGAGCTGCTGTTGGGATCCCATGTGGCTGCAGTTGGGAACTCTTGTCTTCACAGAACAGGTGTAGTGATTGTTAATTCCAGGCTCATTCAACAGCTGACTTTACCTATTCAGATTTTATTTAGTGAGGACAGCAGACTGTTAAGATCTCATTTCTGGCTAAGTAAGATCTTATTTTCATGACTTCAGTTAAAAGTGTTCCTGTGACTCCTTTCTTGGATATCCTGGATTGTATGGTTCCAAGCTAATTATGTTAATCAGTTCTGTTCTCTCTGGATCCCCTGAATGAATATTACTTCAGCTATTCAAGGAAAACAGTCATCTTAGAGCAGGATATAGCTATATTATGTTAATGCTGTTCACCATTTCCCTTTATTATTTGGTGAAGTATGCAGATAAAAACCATGGAGAAATGCAGGTTTAAACAGACTGGGAATGGTTGGAGAAGATTCATTTTTAAAAGAAATAATTTAGGTGTAACAATATTAGATTGGCTTGGCTGGGGAAGGAAGGAAAAGATGCATCATTATAAAGAAGAAATATAAGGTACAATAAAATAACAGATTCCTAGACACTAATTGATTTTGTGACTGATCCTACCTAATAAAAGAAAATCTCTAAGGTTTCTGCATAGAAAACACACTAAATGGAAATATATTTATTTAAAGTACCTTTAGGGGCTTTGAGTTTGTGTGCCTGCGCTGCCTTTCCTTCAGTCCTTGCAGGGTAATTTTAATATTTACATATGTGAGGATAGGGGCATAGCTGATGCCATTTTGTTAATGGAAAGGGAGATCTCCAGGAACTCCTGCCTGTCCAGTGAGTTACTGAGCAGCCCCTGGCAACTCATTTGGCTTCTGTGCTGTTTGCCAGGTGCTCAGCAGCATCCTGGGGAATAAAAACAGGGGGCTGCCTTAATGTGCTGCTGTGGAATGTCAGTGTAGCAGCTCAAAAAAATAATGAGCAGGACAGGACATGAGGGCAGCCTTTTCCTACTCAGGAGGTTCAGCCATTCCTTTTCTTTGTACATTGATGGTAACTTGCAAAATTAGCAGAGAGCAATTCCTTAATAAATCACTAATTCTCCCTTTGTGAAAAATAAGATTTGATTAATCTTTCATGTGATCAGCTTCCATGCCAGTGTGAGGAGAAGCTGTCAAGTGGTACCAGTTCAGCAGAGGAGCTGCTGTGGCCGCTGAGAGTCTGTGGGGATCCTTGCCTTGCAGGCAGTGCTGGAAGAAAAAGAAAAAGAGTTTGTTGTGTGCCCAGCCAGCTGCTGGTGTGACCTCGTAGGGCTGGAAGAATGAGGCTGCTGTGGGAGGCTCGTGGAGGGTGGGCAGGGCCTGTGACTTCACTGAAGAATTGGAAATTTTAAGTGATGTGAGAAGGTCTAGAAATCTTTTTTTTGTGCATCAAACCAAACAACAACCACACCAAAGGGATTGTATTAAATTGAATTTTTTCTTCCCCTTTGCTTTTTCTTTCCACTTTAAATAAGCTTTCTAGAATTTCTAGGTGATACTTGGCATACGAAGGGCCAGCTTTCAGCTGATTTAGTTATATGAGAGCATGCACAATACCATAGTTTTGTTAACATTTACAAATAACACTGACTAGAGGTTGTTTTTAGTGTGTTAGATGTTGATCAAGAGTTTTTTTTATCATGTTATTCAGCAAGAAATCTTTCAGATATTTGTTAAGTGCTTCTAAATGAACGAACTCTGCTTTTTGCAATGCTGCTCAAAAGCGACAGTCTTGGTTTTAAAATTAGTTTCTGAGCTGTGGACTGGAAATTTTGACTTGTGTGTGGTGTGTGTATTGACTTGTGTGTGTTGTTAGACTTGTCTGTGAAGGTGTTGATGGGAGCAGGTTTTTCCATTAGATGAAGTGGTTCAAATGTATTTCTTCATTCTGTATTTCTTTATTCAAATATAACTTCTGAATCTGAAACAGCATCTTATAAATGCAATGAGATTGAATTCAATTCAAGTGTTTTGCATCAGAGTGTTCTTACGCCGACTGTAGCCTTCACCAAGGTCCCCCTTGCATAGAGTGGATCCAGGTCTCAAATACTGGTGGTTAATAGCTTCTCTGGAGAAAGCTATAATGATGTGGGTATGGTTTTTTTTTCATAATATCAAGACTCAGTAGGAACTTTTGAAAGTATTTCACATGTTTCCTGTGTTTTAGTCCCTTTTAACCATGGTTTTGTTGGGTGTGTTATTTATCTGACCTCAAGAGCAGAAGGGAGTTGCTTGTTACAATTGAGCTGCTGTGTTTTCAGAAGCTGCAGGGGAAGGCAGGCTCTCTTGGCATCAAGGTGGCCAAGTTGCTTTTGAGAGGAAAAGCATAAATTTCTTTGCTAAGAAAAACAGAAGTCAGAGGCCTCAGAATGAAATGAAAGGAATGGAAATTCTGAAGATGTATCAGGTTAAAGGTTGCTCTTCAAGCTTTCAATTCCTAAGCTGCCTTTTTAGGCTTAGGGTAATAAGTGAAAAGACTTTAGTATTAATTAGGTACCTAGTAGCAAAACTAATTTCTTGTTCTGCTACTTCTTGCTTGTTACTTAGAGTGAGATTTGTAGTTTTGAGAGCCTGTGAGTTAACTCTCCTAAGCCAAGCGAAGTCTCAGTGCCTTTCCTTGAGCACAGTAGTAAAGGAGGAAGTTTTTTTGTTGGTAAATTAGCTAACAATAGTATGATAAAAAAAAAACAAAACAAAAATCATTTAGGTTTCAGTTCAGTAGTACAGCACAGAGTGCTTTTACAGAAGAAAAATGTTTTCTTGAACTATGCGATGTTTTTCTTAAGTTATGCGGCTACTTTGATTTAAAATCCTAGTTCTGTATTAAAATATTAGTTCTTTGCAGTTCAGAATTCTTGTTCACTTGTTATTACAAATTGCTGGTGTAAGTGCTGACTTGTAAGAGCCTATACAGAAATGATTTTGTGCCAAGAACAATCAAGACTAACGTAAACTTTATCTTTGTTTTCAGTCCAGAGGAGCTTCCTGTCCATGATGCAGTGATAGAAAAGGTAAGTCCACTGTCCTCCAGTTTTTACTAGTAAGTAAACATTTACATATTTACAGCTTTTAAAAATAGAAATCATTGTGAAATGAGTTGATGAAGCATTTTAGTGATTTGCATTTCCAGAGAAGCACATTCTAAATCCCCTAAGAGCTGTGTCCTTGAGGCCACATTAACTCACCCACAGATCCCTGTGGGCCCACTTGTTTTTACATTTGCTCCTGTCAGTGAGTGAGTATTCCTCTCCCATTATGAGGCCTGGTGAAGGAAATTGAGCTACTTAAGAGCTCACACCCAGCTCTGCCCTGCAAGAGTGAAAGCTGTGCTCCTGTGCCAGGAGCTGCCATCAGCTGTGCGGGGGGATGGATGATGTGAGCAAGGTGGTGGCACTGACACCCAAATGTGTGCTGCTGTCCTGAGGAGATTGGGGCTTGCTGCTTTGGGAAATGGTGACAAATATCCTGCTGCCACCATGGTGTGGTGCCCTCCCTTGTAATGCTGAGTTGCTGAGCTGGGTGTATTTCAGATGTGCAAGTCCTGTTGGCAGCTGCTGCAGGTCCTAGTCCAAGAATCCTGGAGGGTTCTGGAGAAGTAGTTGGACAACTGATGTGTTGGAAATGTGGAAAAATAATGAGGAACTGAATTTCTGCTTGTCTGGGCCTGGTTACTGTGTTGGTATTTCCCCTTGGACAGTTGGGTTTGTTGTTACCTCCAAGACCAAATCAAATCAGAAAATTCAAGATAAAGTATTTAAAGTTGTAAGTTTAAGTTAGCCCTCTTGGCTGCACAAATCAGTAGAATACATGGAAAAAGGATAGAATTACTTATTTCAAGGCAGCTCAGCTCTTTAAGTGTTAAGAACAGCAGTGCTTCTGAAAATTAATTATTTTGTGCTTCAGTTATATACTGAAGCTAGTAAGAGATGCTTACTGTGAAAGAGTAGAACTTGTAGGTCTCTTCTGTTTTGCCTTGGTTCATGTGTGGTTTTGCATACACAGCCTGAAATAGTTGCCTTTTCCTGCCATGTTTCATTACATTTAATAACACAGTGAGTGTATGTATAATTTCATTTCCATCAGAAGGACACAGCAGGGGGGTGAGTCTCTGAGCAGAAATATTAGGCAGCTTGCAACTACTGTGGTAGATGTGTTTTGAATTCTGATTCACTGTGGCTTCGTAGTTAGCCTTAAATTATTTGAGGGAAATACTGTCTTGGTTTTCTGTCCCAAATTCAGTTTGTGCTGTCTCTAAGTGTCAGCAAAGAAACTGTATTTATGGAGTCAGTGTTGAATTGCAAGTCTAGTGTGTTTTAATAATCATCCAGTGATGTTCCTGCATTAGACTCCTAGTTACACTCCTGATGGTATCCTGACCTCTGCTGGTCTGAGCTTTATCTTGCTCCTGTCAGAATCTGCAATTTTCAAGATACCATCCATAGGGATTACTATGTTATGTTAATGTAGGCTAAGATTAAAAGCTTTCTGCACAATGCCTTTTGAAGTCACTCAGCAGAACTGTTTATGCTTTCCTCTTGCCTTGTAAATTTTAAAAAAATATTTCTAACTCAAGTTTTCATATAACTGGCAACTTATGTAAAAGGTTGATATCCTTGTGAATTTGGAATCTGTTCTTCAGACACAAAAAAACCTTAGGCTGGGATTGCTGTGTGTGTATTTTTGGTCATAATACCTTTACTCTGCATTAACAGTAATAATTACTCATTTTGGTGCTTCATTACTTTGCTGCACATTTGATGCCTTAAATGCATCAAATCATTGTCCTACATTATGAGCTACTTAACCTTGACATGAATAATTCAGCACATCTGAGATAAGACAAGGAGAGGAAAGATTTTCTGGAGGAGGAAAGGAGGCAGAGAACTGACCTCAGGAAATCTGGAGTCTGGGTCTGACTCTTGATTTTGAAGTTCTATGAAATATTTTGTAAGTAATTTTCAGTTAGGTTTTATCTTGATTATGAATTCTCTGGGGAGCAGTTCAGCAAGTTCTGGTTTTGTGGGAGGTTTCTGCTGAAGCTTTGCTTTAAGCCTCAGCCCCTGGCACATGTGCTCTCCAGGAAGGTGGAGTGCTGCACACGAGAGGGATGCTTGGCAATTTCATTATTTTTGTGCTTTCACTAGTGCATTGTTTACTGACATGAGAGTAGAAACCAGCTCTGCTTCAATTAGGGATTCTGTTACTTTCAATGGCAAAAATGCTTCAAAGTGTAAAACGTACTCAGAAGACAGATAAATGGATTTTTTTCTTTTTTTTTGGTGACAACTACATGGAACTTGTCTGAAAGAGCAGTAGCAGCATCCCTCTGCTCTGCAATGAGCTCCCTCAGATCTGTCTGTGTTTTCAGTGTTGTACCTGTTAGACATAAAAGTGAACATAATTCAGACAGGAAAAGAAATAGCTAAAAGTTTTCAAGAACTGAACACCAAAATAATTGCTATTTTGACTACAGTAGCATCACTTGAGAATGGGTAAATTGACACAAAGACATAAAAGCTTGAACAAACTTACAATTGAAGGAGCTTCTGTCTCAAAAGACCAAAAATCTTGAAAGCAGATCAAACATACAAACAAAAAGACTGTGGAAGCAGATAGGGTTTTATTTTTCTTACCAATTACATGAACAACCTGTTGAGGGCAGAGACCTTTCCTGACTTCCTGTTATTCCTGCAGGAATAAAAACTATGCCTAAAGAACAGCTGCTTTAAGAGATGTTGAAAATGCTGATTTCCTTAAAGGGGTTGCAAGAGTGAAGGAGAGTCAGAAACAATGTTATGACATGTTGGAAACAATAGTTTTTCTAGCCTTCCTCTCTAAAAAGTCTTAAGAAATGTCTTTTAAAAAAATACAAAAGCTTTAATTTGAGATCTTTACCTTGAGATATTGCCCAATACAGCCAGAACCTGAACAGGAGTGTGGGCAGTTGATTGCAACATGAGTACTTGGGTAAGGTTGAAAGAGTAGAGGCACTTCTTTTCCCCATTACATTTTTTATACTTGTGTCAGGCTTACAGAATTTAAATTCAGACAAAAAATACCTTAAATTCCAGACCAACTTCTTTCCAGGACATTTTGTGGACCTATCATACATAGTTAGGGTGGACCTAAGCTTCGAGTTATACTTCTGCTAATGCAAGGCTTTGGGCTCCTGGGTTAAAGAAGTTCGGGAAGTTAAAGAAGCCCATTGTATTGCATTGGTAGCCAAGAAAGAATGCACAAATTCTGATGGGTAAAAGCTAGAAGTAAAATTAGGATTCTATTGGGACAATAAGTAGTAATTTTCTTTTATATTCCCCCCAACATTTTGGATGCAATTGACTTTATAAATACTTAATGAAAATATTTATAACTTTTCAGTGTCCTGTGGAGCTTTAAAATTAAAGTTTTACATTGTTACCAGATTGAATCACTAACCATATGAATATCCTTCCTGTCTTTATTAATCTCTGAATTTGAAGTGGGAGGTAGAGGGGCTGTCCTTTACACTAAAACCAAATACTTTTTTATATTCAACTCTGAACAGAAAGCAGTAGCCACACACATTTTTTTGCTTTCACCTTTCCAGTCTGGATCTTCTTGTCCAAAGCTTTGAGAGAGTTGAAACAGACTCATTAAAAACATGTAACAACACACAGCTAACTATTAACTTTGTATTATAATCAGAGATACTTTGCAAAATGTAAAACTGAGCTGTAAAAGGAAGTGCTAAAAGTCTTATCAGTGGAGATAACAAAATACAAATTTTTGGTTGTGTGGTGCCAAAGTGCCTCGAAATTCTGCCGGCTAAGATGGCTGATTCCAAGTGCTTGTTTGGTTCCCAAATTTGAGAAATTGATGCCAACTCTAGCAATATTTTTATAGACAGAAAGGCACTCTCTAAGGTAGTAGGGCTGTACTTGCCAGGCTACTTAATGTATCTATTTATTTTGAGAAGATGGGGTTTGTTTTGATTTGGATTTTCATTCTATCACCTTGTTACTGAAATATTCTTATCAGTAATAAAATTTAAGCTAATAGATCTTCAGAAGAAATCCTTGATGTTAAGTTACAGGGTAATTCAGGTGAAAATGTGCCTGAATTCTTCAGGAGAAAAGTTATGACAAGGATTTATAGCTTTTAATATCTAAAAATCAAAGCTTTATTCCCAGTTCTGCTCCTGTACTGTCACTCTTACATGCACTTGTTTTTGTTCACTTTTGACTGTGTGCCTTTTAAGAAGGGATGGTTTGTGTGATCACTTGCAAACAAAAGCTAATGATGTTTAGGGCAAGTCTGGGGAAAGAAGATAATTTCAGAGACAGCTAACTTTTAAGTGGTTTACAGTAGAAATTATTTGCCAGAAAACTGGGTATAAAAACAAATGGAAGTTTTGTTGCTTTGGTTTTGTTTTTGTGTTTTTTTTTTTTTTTTTTTTTTTTTTTGTTTTTTTTTTTTTGGTAACTTGTCAAATATGTAAGAAATAAACTTCTAGAAATCTTGTACTTAGTCTCCTATTATAAAATACAATTCATCCATAGTGCTGAAAATAAGGGTCTCTGCTTTTTGGTTGGCTGGTTTTTGGATGTTTTAAATGAACTGATGAAATGAACTATTTGCTGTTCTCAGATGACTGAATAAAAAATTCATAGTGCTCTGTTAAACTTTTTCTTGTTCTTTAAAAAAAAAACATAGATGACTTTAAATGCATTTGTTTTGGAGATACTAAAAATTTCTAATTCCTTTTCAGCAAAAGAACCTTGAAATTGAAAGAACTACAAAATGGCTTAAGATGCTGAAAAGCTGGGAAAAATACAAGAATAGTGAAAAGGTAAAATTCTGCGTGCTTTTGTCATTGGCCGTCATTTTGGAAAGAATGCATACCCTGAAATTAGGTTGCCTGTGTTTGATATCTGAAAAAAACCCAAACAAACCCCACACTGAAAGAATAAAGTTTTTTGTTCTTCCAAAGTGTAGTAGTACTTAATGACCCAATAGTAATTACCCAACAGAATTGGTGATCACATGCAAGGAATTGTGTTCATGTGTGCAGAATAATCTGTGGACAGAGTGGGTCATGTCAGGTGTGCCATTAGGTGCTAAATACTTGCTTTAAAAGCTGAGTGGGGACTTCATGTGAGCAGTTTATTTGCTGCAATTGTGGTCTTGGTCATCTTAAAATTATGCAAGAATTTCAGCTGGAAAAAAATTTGCTGGAGAGGCTGTACTCCCAACACTGGGCTCTAGGAGGGTTTTCATAGCTGCTCTTGTGGCTGTTTGGTGGATAATGCACAGAATTCCAAATTCAGATTCCTTCTTCCCTTCAACACAGCTTAAGACTTGTGTTAAGCTGCCTTAACACAAGACAGCTTAACACAAGCTGTCTTTGCATTTTCTGTTGGGGCTTCTGTTGGTGTAGCTCGGAATCTAGAAAGTCCATTTTCTTAAAATATGGTGTGAATGCCTGAAAAATAATTACTTGTTCCCAAAGTTTTCCTTATAATCCTACTTTTTGTCCAGACATTTTCTCTGGCAGGAGAAATTAGGGGACTTAACTGTTGTGACTTTGTTTCTGGTTTTGTTAGTGTAGCAGTAAGGAGATTTTTAAAATCAAGTATGTTCTCAAGTCAAAGGGACAATTAAAAAAAACCAACTCCATAACAGCTGCTTTATTTGCAAAGAGAATGTTAAATATAACCTTTCAGGTAACCCAATAACCCCATGTCATGTAAGCAGCAGTAGTTGTGCTCTTCAGCCATTGGTGACATCAGTCCACGAGACAGTGACTTAAATAAATAATCCTCTCTTCACCAGGCATGCAGAAGGTCTGGCAGATCAGCTGAGCAGAAAGAGCTTCAGTTCATGTAACAAATTATAGGCTGAACTATAAATAGGGGCCGGAATAATTCAATATGTTCATAAAGGGATGAACTTCCCTTGAGGCTAGGAAAAAATTTCACTCATTGTGGAACTCTAGTGAAGCACATGAGGTTTAAAAAACAAGGGTGTTTTCTTTATGCTATCTCACCTCTTATGTGCTAAGTGAACCAGAAGATACACAATAAAGAATCAGCTGATGACTCCTCTTGAGCATCCAGTGGAAAGTCAGACATTATTTGTCACTGCTCTGTGTGGAAAGCCTGCCCATGTTCTCAGAGCTGTGCAAAACTCACAATTAAAGGCAATTTTTATCTGGAAGTGTGTTGGAAGAATGCACCAGCTTTCCAAGTTCACATTCTTGAAGCATGGAAGGAGTAGTTGCAGGAGCAGTTCCTGAGTCTTGTTTTCTGTCTTTACTTGACTGGATAAAGTGGTTAATGTTAGAGGAACAAATTGCTAAAGAAAATGAACAGCCTGTGTGTTACAAGACTCACATCAGCTGACACTGCCATGGTTCTGTGCAGTCAGGCTGCTCCTGAAATGAGTGTTCTTTAGAAACAGCGCTGAAGGGAACATTGCAGCAACAGTAACAGTGTTAAAGGATTATAGATTATAATTGTACTGATGGCTTGGTTTTGGAAAATGGCACATTTGAGACATGATTGTGCTCTTAAGTAGGTAGGAAGGGAGACTGAGAGAAAGTGATGCTCCTAGGTATAGAGCAGGTATGTACAAAATACAGGACTTTGGGCAGCCTGTTTATGATGAGCCTTCATAATATACAGCTGAGAGAGCTTTGCCTTGAAGGAATCTGTTCATACAGTACACATACTGTAAATGAATCCATATATCTGATTCCATTATCCCAAACTGTCATATGCTTAATTGCAAACTACAGTTTTCATTCAATACTCTTGCAGAGCTGCCTGTAGGCCGCTTCTGAACTTTTTTTTTTCTGTCATAACTTTGCAAAGAAAATTAATGAGAAAACATTAACACAGTGGTTGAGTGTGTATGTGCATTTGAGATGCTTCACTTCACATCTACTCCTGGTCTTGACTGCTGAAGAATATATATACATACAAGGATAGATAGATAGATAGATAGATAGATAGATAGATAGATAGATAGATAGATAGATAGATAGATAGATAGAAGAAATAGATGAGGCATCTGGAAACTTCACACTGTTTTCCCATTAGAACTCTTGTGCTAAACCTTGTAAAAAAAGATGGCATGGGGAATAGAGATTAGGAATGAATGCCCATGAGGAACTGGAAAAAGATAGAAGAATTGTCATATTGAGAGCAGAAATGTGCCAGGCTTTACCATATTTGGGTAATAGTTTAGAGGTAGTGAAGTATGATGTAATAAAGTGAGCCCATGTACAGCTCCCTAACAGTGTAGAGTCACAGAATCATGGAATGGCCTGGAGTGGAAGGGACCTTATTGATCATCAAGTTCCAGCCTCCTGCCATGAGCAGGGCCACCTTCCACTGGACCATCTTCCTCAGAGCCCCATCCACCCTGGCCTTGGACACTTGCTCGGATGGGGCAGCCACAGCTTCTCTGGGAACCTCTGCCGTGGTCTCACCACCCTCACAGGGAACAATTTATTCCTTATGTGGGAGGTTTGCTTGTTGCCTTTATGTCCTTGGCCAGATTTGATCTCACCAGGGCTTCAGTTCTCTAACTGATCCCTGGTTGCTTGGACAATCTCTCTGTATTCCTCCAAACCGCCTGTCCTTGCTTCTTCCCCATAAGTTTCCTTTTTCTGTTTGAGATTGTCCAGGCACTCCTGTTCATTCATAAAGGCCTCCTGGTGCTTTTGTCTGATTTGCTCTTTGTGTATAAAACTCCTTGATTCCTGTGTGGTTATTTAGGCATCTCTTTCAGTGGAGTTGTCATGGTTCTTACAGATACCACTCTGAAGTGTGTAACTGCCCTTGTGTCTTTGCTTGATTGATATTTGTCAAAATAAAGCTTTCATCTCCCCATCAGTCATTTCTTATGCAGGAAGTGTCACAGAGCAGCAAAGTTTGTGTTTCAGCATGGTCCTTCTCTGTGCTTTTATTTCCTATTTGTATTCTACTGCTTAGTAGTTCAGGGTACAATCAACCACCCACAGATAGTAAATCCTTCCTGGCTTAGTATGATCATAACTTTCAGGAAAGATTAAATAAAACTGTTATATGTTGTATTCCCATTTGAGTATTTCCACCAAAGTATTTCTGTCTTTCCCTGTCTGCCTTCATCTATGTGTGATTGAAGTTGCCTAAATTGAAGGGGAAAGGAAGAAGAGAAACAATCAGGGTAGCTGCCATTTCCAGCTGTTCTGGCATTCACACACAGTGTAATAATCAAGTCTCCAGTTCGTTTGGAGTCTGAACACAGAGCCTTAATGAAGAACCCTCTTTGCATTCCTGAGATTTTTGAATGAGTTGAAGCAGCTCTTCTGTTTGCACTTTTTTTTTCCTTTTTTGCAACCCACAGAAGCTGAAGAACCTCTAAAGGCAGCAGCCTTTATAAATATATTTTCTTTTCATTATAAATATACTTTCTTGTGAGACTTCAGATTTTAATTCTTACGCTTCTCATCACGGATTCTTTTTGAGGTGGCGGAGTCCCTTTGCTACTTGTGCAGCTCTGCCTGACAGCTGAGAAAGTTTTATTTTCAAGAAAAACAACTTTATATCCTGCAAGAGCAGTAAGGCCAGTTGGCACTCTTCAGGCCAGTGCTGTGTGACAGTGGCCTCATTTCTCTTTCCAGAAACCAGTTGGGTTCATGAGCTGGAGAGATGGGGGCCAGGCAAAGAAGGAGGGGTTGTTTATTTTCCAGGTGTTTTTGCATGTTGGACATTATGGCCTTCATTGAGATGGTAGCAATTTTTTTTTTCTCTTCTTGCTTTGTAAAGATTTTAGTTCATTCTGTATATTCAGTGTATTTATAGTCCAATTTGTTTTTGCATGAGAAGCTCCTTTGAATTCCCATGTGATGGGGCCTCATTTAGTGTCAGTTTCTCCTACTTACTTCAGGATCAACAATCTTATTAATAATTGCAGGAGTTTGACTGCTGTCCTTGTCTGAATGCTTAGATGTGCTACAGAATTTGAACTTGTATTTTTATGTATCCTGTCTTTATATAATTATATGTATTGAGGATCACTTTCTTTTTTCTATGTCCTGTGCTGATGGGAGCATCCCAGATCCCATAACCCCATTCTTTGAATGATGAATGTTTTTATAGATTTGTCTTTTTATCTGAACTCTTTGAGTTTATGTATTTGTGCTTTATTTTGAGTATTATTGATTATCTTAAGAAAGCCTTAATCTGCGCAAATTATTTACAATTACTCAGTATTTCATCTTCCCAGAAGCAGAAGAAAAAAGTAACTTCCTGAATTTTCTGCTTTCTGTTTTAATTATTAATTTGGAGCAAGCAGAAAAGTAGATGAGAGTTCTGCAAGTATACAGATAAAAGCAGCATTTCTCAGCAGATGTTTTACCTGGTATTACATAAAGACATAAAAGACAGCAGAGGGCACTAGCATGGTGCTTATGGTAAAGACATTCAGCTAGCTAATAAGCAGTGTGCTCATTTATATTTTCTTTAACTGTTTGGTGACTGAATGATTATCAGAAATGAATTTTGCAGTGAAGTGTGTCTGAGTTCCCCCCTCACTCCCCAAGATGCAGCACAAGCACAGCTGTGTCATTTTCACAAAACTGCAGCATTGCACAGGGGTCGCAGAAGAGTTGGGCTTGGAAGGGGTCTCTGGAGGTCACCTGGTCCTGCACCTGCTCCAGCTGCTCAGGACCATGTCCTGATGGCTTTTGAGATTTCAAGGGCTGGAGACACCACAACCTGACTGAGTGACCTGTACCAGTGCTCTGTGACCCTCACAGTGAAAAAATGTTTCCTGATGTTCAAAGGGAATCTCCAGTGTTTCAGTTTGTGCCCATTGCCTCTGGTTGTGTGTGTGGGCACCACTGAACAGAGCCTGGCTCTGTCCTTTTTGCACTCTCCTTTCAGGGTGGTGGTACAGACAAATTGATCAGATCCCCCTGAGCCTTTTTGCTCCTGGCTAAACAGTCCCAGCCCTCTCAGCCTCTCCTCATGGCAGAGGTGATGAAATTTCATCATCTCTCTAGCCCTCTGCAATGTGCCCATGTCTGTCTTGTGTTGAGAGCTGGTATTGTATCTGCAGGGATCCCTGTGGCAGGAAGGAGTGATGAATGACTCCATGTTCTCTGAAGGCTAATTTATTATTTTATGATACTATGTTATATTAAGGAATGCTGTACTAAACTGTAATAAAGAATACAGAAAGGATACTTACAGAAGGCTAAAAAGATAATAATGAAAACTCGTGACTCTTTCCAGAGTCCCAACACAGCTTGGCACTGATTGGCCAAAGAGTCAAAACAATTCACATGAAACTAATGAAACAATCTCTAAACACATTCCACATGAGCACAACACAGGAGAAGCAAATGAGATAAGAATTGTTTTCCTTTTTCTCTGAGGCTTCTCAGCTTCCCAGGAGGGAATCCTTGGTGAAGGGATTTTTCAGAAATATGACTGTGACAAATGGGACTCACTGTGCTGAGCAGAGGGGAAGGATCCCCTCCCTCAACCTGCTGGGAATTTGTCTGGTGCAGCCCAGGATACCACTGGTCATCTTTGCTTCAAGACACTGCCCCAGCTCCTGCTCAGCTTGGTGTCCACCAGGACCCCCAGGTCCTTTTCTTCTGAGCTGTTTTCTGGCTGGTGACCCTTGGAATGTTCTGGTGCCTGGGGCTGTTCCTTCCCAGGTGCAGGACTTTGCAGCTCTCCTTGTTGAACTCTGTGAGGTTCCTGGCAGCCCATTTCTCCAGCTTGTTAACATCACTCTGGGTGGCAGCACAGCCCTCTTGGTGTATCAGCCACTCCTCTCAGTTTTCCATTGGATATGAATTTGTCACACTCTTTTCCATGTTCTTGTTTGTGCACTGGAGCCCATGCCAGACTGACATTTCTCTCTTCTGTATCAGATAGTGAAAGTCTTTGGTTTTGTGTTCTGCTGAGTCTGTAGGCAGCATCTGGTAATGACTTGGGATGACTGAGAGCTTTTTCTCTGCCTCAATAAAAGAATAGATGGAGCAGCAGAGTCAGTTGAACACAGATCTAAAATGGTTTGCAAGAAGCTGTGAATGTTATTTGGGTTTATTCTGCCAGGTAATGCAACAATTCAGAACTTAGCTACTAAAAATGTTTGCATTCCTCCTGTGGTTTTTTTTTTGGCATAGCTGTAGTTGGCTGATGAAACTGTTGACCTCTCTGTCCTTTTTGCTCTTCATAAAGTTATATTTGCAACTCACTTTTCAAACTTTTCTGTGAAAAGTGCTTCCACAGTTCTCTCTCAGTTTTTACTTACTGCTGTAAGGCTCTTCTAGCATTTGGCTGTTTCAATCTAGGCAGTGCAGAAGATGGGAAAATTTTAAATGCCATGGGCTCCTCTGAAACTAGAGATTCTTCTCCTTCAGTTTGATTTTCCAAAAAAAACCCTGAACAGCTCCTCAGTTTGGATGGATGGTTTGAATTGTTTTAATTTTTTTTTGATAAGGAGCTATTGTTATAAAAGCTTGTTTCTGGCCTTTTAGATCTACCTGACCTTCTCCCAAAATACTAATTTATACAACAACAGTAGTCTTGAGAATTTATTTTTCAACCAGTTGTCTTCATTAATAACCTTTTGTTCTTGGAGACATTTGAAAATGAGTTACAAAATGATAATTAGCTGACAAAAATGTTTGTTGTGAAGGTACTCTGTTGCTGCCCATGGGTCTGAGGAATAAAACTACCTGTCACTGAGGATGTAGATCACTGCATGTTTTTCCATAGTTTTCTTCCAAATTTCCAGAAAAGATACTGCAAATTTGGCTCATTCTGCTTTCCAGTAGACAGGCTAATCTCTTCCTAGGATGACTCCTCTGCAGTTGAGGGTGTTTGGCTTTCAAAAGACTGAATTTTCTTCTCTCCCACAAGCAGGTACCTTTGTGGCTGGGTCGGCACACACTGAAATCCTGTGTGACCTGAGCTCAGGGTATCCATTGGTAGAGGAGGCTGCTTTGGAGCTCTGTATGTTGTTCTTCATCTCTACAGGAAAAACTCTACTGGCACAGCTGTGCTCACGCTGCGAGTGTTGCTGCTTTAGCATTCTTTGTATTAATGCAGCAAAGTTTTCTTCATGAAGCACAACATTTTGTTTTGTGGACAGTCTCCAGGATGGCTGTTGTATCTTATACGAGTTTATGTTTTTCATTTGGAAAAGGAACAAGGGAAGAAACTCATAACCTTACTTGTGCAAGAGTTAGAGATGCTGCAATCCAGACACAAATCCTTGCTGGCATTAAAGGCACCTTTAAAGAGCTGATATATTCCAAGTGGCAGGAGGGTTGGAAATACACTGCAATGAGGGGTTCATTAATTTCCCAAAACTGGAGATGTGAAATATGTGAAAAGAAAAACAGTCCCGTCTTTGAGGAGGACATTGCTTTAAAAATATTTCTTACTGCAAACATAACTTTTACAAAAATGTTTAAAGGAAGTGGTAGCTTTGTCAACTGAAATTTTTAAGATCTAACTTCCATTGTGGGATAAGCATGAAGAAAAAATTGGAGAGTGTTTGTGTGTGGTTTGTTCTCTTTTAAACCTAATTGTCTGCCTGTGTAATCATTAACATAATGGTAAAAGCATAACTTCAGAAAGGTTCATTTTCTGTGTCAGAGTTGCCTTTTTAATTTTCTTTGTCTTAGATACGTCTTCAAAAGATGATAGCACCTTTTTGTGTTCTTTTGTTTCTTTTTCTGGCAAATGTTTTAATATGCTTGTAGAAGATTGATTGTTAGTTTAGAAATAGAATGTGAGATATGTTAGCTTTAGAAATGGCACATTCTGTTTTTTTGTGGTCTCACAAAAGGTTTGTTTCCTTGCACACATACATTTGAGCATACTGTCACAGTTTTAGAAGAATTCAAAAATCAGTTCTGCTTTTGGGTTTTTACTGATAATTTTTAGAGCTTTGTGATTTTGCTGCTTGCATTTTTGCTGTATCTATTTATAGACTGTAATTACAGTGAGCTATTTGTGGCTTATCCTGAAATAGTGTTGCTAAGAATCTAATTTTTGGGATCTAAATTACAACATTTGCTGAGCAAAGGTGATACAATTTTGATAGACTGTCCTACATGCAAAAGTCCTGCCTTGAAAACATCACCTGGGATGGTTTGGCCCATGTGTCTGTTTTGTCCCTGTGCTTCTGGATTCTGGCAAGAGGTCCCAAATGGCACTGCTGGACACGTTGTTCAAAATACACTGGAACACTTTGTCCCCAGCAGGTCATCCCTTTCCTAGGGTGCTTGGTGTAATTCCATTTTTCTCTTCAGCCTGTTGTGCATCACTATGCCTTTTATTCAGAGTATTGTAAATTTGGCTGCATTTTTACCTTCTTTTCTTTTTTTGCAGTTTCATAGGAGAATTTATAAAGGGATCCCACTGCAGTTGAGAGGGCAAGTCTGGTCTTTGTTGCTTGATGTTCCGAAGATGAAAGAAGAAATGAAAGACTTTTATAATGTGAGTTTGTAGAATTTCTACTTAATATTAATTTTAAAATATCAGATACTAAAGCTAGAGGCTTTATTAAGCCTTTGCTGTTATGCAATGTTAAAAAAATTAATTAGAAATTACACTGCACTCTCTTGCTTGTTTTAGCTAGGAAAAATGCTGTGTATTCAAGAGCTGAGCTGAGGTTGAGTCTCAGTAGATGAGGATTCTTAAGAAAGAATATTGATGTTGGTACTGATGTTATCTAAATTTTGGTGTCTGTTACCTTCCTCATATTTCTTGCTCTTTAGTCTGTCAGGCTGCTTTTTCTGACTATTATATTTTAAGTTCCTCAATAAGACTAGTGGGAGATCCAAAGGAGGTAAAACAGGTTATGCTGAATAATGTAGCTGTAAGAAAGAATACCAAGTAAAATTAGAAGCATTTAAAAATAGGTGAAATAATCTTCAGGAATTACTAATGTCATCTAATGCTCAATGCAAAACAAAGAAATGTTTGTAGTTCAGATGCAGAAGTAGAAAGAGTTTCTTCCATCTTCTCATTTATTTGTGATATACTCATCTTGCTGCTCTCTATTTTCCTATTTCCTGAAGTGATACAAACACTGCTCACTGCAAGTGTCACTTACAAACTGCACACCTTAAAGTCAGAAGGATAATAAATGTTTATTGTAGGTCAAATAGCTTCTTTCAGTTCTCTTTGCAGGGGAAATTTCAGTTCTTAACCTTCTGTCCTTCCTGTTTCTCAAACTTTTGGTACCTTTCTGTTCTTTCACACGTGAGAGATTGCAAGGGCTTAGGGTGCTTCTTTTACTATATTCCATCATATCATAGGTGTTTAAAACTAGAAATTTTCCCTTTGCTGCTTTTCTGTCTGTCTGGGGGACAAATAATTCTGGGTGTTGAGTTTAAATTGCACTGAAAGGTGCACATAGCTGAGATTGTGGTTAGTGTTGTGTTGGTTCAGTGACTTACAAGTAATTCCTCATCTGCCTAAAGCTTCTGGTTGTGTTCAGCAGATTTGATGCATGTTATTGTTCCCTGTTTGATTCCTTTGTTATTATCATTTTTTACTTTACTCTTGTGTTCTTGCAATCAGAGTCTGTAGAGTTTTGCCTTTTGCTTGTCTGTAGTATTTTCTAATAGTCAGAAGTAATGTTTTAAAAATACCATATTGAATCCAGGGTCTTGCAAACTCAAATTTACTGACAGAAGTGAGAGCAAATGAATGAAAGTCAAGAGAAAATTATTTTAAGTGCAAAAAATAAGGTGTCAGTCTAAACCTGTGCAGGTTTCATAAGTACTCAATTACAAAAATGGATTTAATTATAAAACACTAAAGCAAGTGCTAAAGTAGACATATTCTACAGCTAAATTAGATTAGAACAGAAAGACAGAGGAAATTACTAGAGAAATGTCCATTATCTGTATTTAGATAATAACTGGCAGCTATGTAGCTATTACTTCTGCTAGAGAAAAAGACAGGAGAAGTATGAAAACCACACTAAATAATTTCCTTAAAGCCTAGTCTACAGCATTTGCATCTCAGCTTCTTGTTCCTGAGTAGCAAAATTAATTTTCTTTCTCTAGTGCTGTGCCTGCTTCAGAAATGACAATAAGAAATTTAAAATGCTGAAGCAGACTTAAATATGAGTTGTGAATGATGTGTCAAAAAAATGTGTATTATGGGATGGCTCTTTCTGCACCTTTACTCTGTGGCTGTTTGACTCATAGAATTTGTACATGTACCTGCTTATTTTGGAAGTTGAAACTGTTACTCTTGTGAGTTGCTATTCTGTACTGTTTTTAAATCCCATGATGGCAATTAATTCAAGCTGTACACAGCTGTACAATCAAGCAGGTTTCTGCTCTTTTAGAGTTCTCAATTTTAAACTTCTTTTCTTTACTGTACTGCCAGAAATTGAAGTATCAAGCACGAGGGTGTTCACCAGATATTCGGCAAATTGACCTCGATGTGAACCGCACCTACAGAGACAACATCATGTTCCGGGACAGATACGGTGTGAAGTAAGTCAACTTCCATCTCCCCAGAGATTTTAGCCTTCCTTTGGATTTTATATTCTCCCATTATATAATTCAGAACCAAATAAAGCAGTATTTTTGTAAGTGAGCAGCATTTATTTACAACTATAGGCCATAGTGCTTTTGGATTTCTTCAAAATGTTTTGTTTCGTTATATTTTTTTGCTGCCACTAGAGGAGGAATATTAGGCAGCTGTCATCTTCAAAAGTGCTTAATAATGAAAAAAGTGGGGATGCAAACATCAGTATTGTTGCTTGCTTGCAGCATCAGCACCCTGCTGAGAAGAAGAGGGTATTTTTCCCTTTCTCTCTCTGTATTAGTTCAGTTTTTAATCTCCTTTTCTTGCCAAGGCAGATTTTATGGTAGTCTGCTGTTCTCAAAAAGTGGTGCTCAGAGCTGTGGGCTTTAATGTGATAATAAAAGCAACATTTTCTTCCATTATTATTCTAGATATTTTGTGGAAAAGTCCTGAATCAGGGGAATTTCTTTGGAGGCTGTAAGGAAGGAGCACAGAGCAGAGATTCCCAGGCTGAGATGGTTCCATGCAGCCAGTGCAGTTCTGATCCATTTGTGCAGGGCTGGCAGTGCCTGTGCTGCTCAGGCCTCTCTCTGTTCTGTGCACACATTTTAGATGTCAACAGGAGCTCGTTGCCTCTTCAGTTTGGGGTTAACACAAGCAGAGCCAGCTCCAGTCCCTGTGGCTGGTGTAACCATGCCCTCAGAGTCCACAGGAAAGCCTTTGGCTGCCTAAAGCAATTTCACACTTGGAACAGATCTCAGAATTACTGTACATATATTATGCATTTCCAGCAATGCCTCGATGAAAAATTCAGAAATCATTTCACGTAGCAATGAAATAAAGTCCCCTGGGTGAGTCAATTGCTTGTTTGACTTTTAAGAAGACTGTATGTCTTTGAAGGTTCATTCTTTTACAGGTCTTCAGTGCTACCATCTAGTGTAAATAATGCTGAAATCACTGTTATTCTCTGTAGGGAGCTGTGAATGAGATTGAGCTCCTATGCTCAGTTTCATGTGGTCAGCTGAGGGTACGGGAGGTTCCTGTGTTCACTGGGGACCTGTTGGTTTGTTACTGTAAAATGAGGCTCCAGATTAATGGCTAGTACCTTTTTACACTCTTTGGTTACTGGAGAATGGCTAAACTTCAGTTCTGCAAAAGGGTGAACCAAAATGCCACAATGCAGGTGTTTTGATAAAATTCTCCAAGTATAAATCCTCTTCCCAAAAGAAAATAAGCACCTTTTGGCTTATGCTTTCTTTTATTTACCCTGCTAATATCTCTTTCCATTCATTGATTAGTAACAGGGAGAAAATTTCACTGGACAGAAAAAGGACAATATGCAAAACTCTGCTGTTAAATTTTAGCTGTTTTACTTATAGATGAAAGTAGGCATTCAGGTATCCAGATTCTCTCCTGAACAGGTGACAAAATGTAGCTGTGAGTGTAAAAGTTGATTACGAGAGCCCTGCACCATTGTTTTGTACACAACTGGGAAAGAGCAGAGTGGTGCTGGCTGGTTTGGTATTGTTTGGGGCTTTTTGTCTGGCTACCTTCACATGTTAGACTGTTTTGCAGAAAGCAAGGGACCTCTACAAAGCTTTTTGTAATTCTAGCTCTGAAGTACCCAGAGATCAACTGAGGGCTGAGCACAGGATGCTGAGCCAGAGTTAATATTGTTTTTCTTCAGTTTGACAGCAGCAGTCACTAGAGCAGACTTTAATTTCAGTGCCAAGATTAAGACACCTTTGTGGCTGCTTTGTGTATTTCACATCTTCACTTCTACATCTCTGTTTGGAATCAGTAACAGCTGTTAGTGTTCTGCAAGCACAGAAAACAAGTTTGGGGAGTTTAAATTTTGGCATTCAGAATAAATCAGTGTTTGAAATGTCACCCATGCAATGTTTCACTTTACCTGTCTGTAAATGTGTCACTACTCTCTTCTAAAGTATATTGGTACTTTTTGAAACATTTCAATGTGTAAAACATCATAAAGGTGCTAATTACAAGATAGGCTTCAAATCAGAAGCACTTATTGTTGTCAAATGTGGTTTATCCTGTTCTTTAGTGCTAAACAAGTTAAATTGGGAAAACATGTTTCCAAAATGCAGTTCACTACTTCTATGTTTTTCTGTTTTTACAAAAGATAATAGTATAGTTTTTTCATTTTCTGCTCTTATTTCTCCAGGCAACAATCTTTGTTCCATATTTTAGCTGCATATTCCATATATAATACGGTAAGCTGTGTTCCTTCACACTTAAATCTGCTTTCTCTGAATGTGCTTTAAGATAATAACTTGCATCTCTTTCTCCCTAAAAAAACCAACAAACATTTCAGAGACCTTTAGAAGTACATTAAAAAATATTTGTTGACATATTTTGAGTAGATAAAGCATCTGAATTATGAATTTTATTGGGCAGACTGAAATATGCTTACAATTTATAATAATAATGAATTTGTGCTGTGCTGGAGTGTTATGTGACTGATATTTCCCCCATTATATTATCTGCCTCCCTTTTATTTGAATGATGGGGAGGAAAATACTGCAGAAAGATGAATGTAGGAGTCCACAGGTGTATTTCATAACCTGAAAGGTTAAAAAAAAATTGGAATTAGTTTAAAAGGTTGCATCTTTACATTAGTGCTTGGTCTTGGCTGCAGTCCTGAATGGGATTTATTAGAGTGGGGTTCCCAGACTGTAAGGGTTAGAAGCTTATGTATTTGGTAATGTCTTTTGACTGTGCTAAAAATAGAAGAAAAAGAAATGCCTTCATGTCCACATTTAACTGTGGTTTAACTGTTCCCTCATTCCTTCGGCCCATTTTGAGCATTTCTGTACATCTTCCATTTTATATCCATCAGCAACTCCCCGTAAGTCAATATAAAATATGTTAACTTTAGAAGAGGAAAGAGAAATTAAAGCAGTTACTTGAGTTAAGTACTGGTTGGCTTGGATTTTTTCAAAGTTCTAGGAAATGTAACCTTTCTGTCTGACCTTTTCTACCTCGTATAAAATATTGGACTGGTATTTTCAAGTTGCATGAATAATTATGTTTAAAATCAATCATCAAAGTGTAATGATGAGAATATTATAGTGAAGTTTTTATTTTGCACTTCTTGTATTTTTAAGTTGTTATTTTGCACTTGTTGTATTTTTCCTCTTAATGTGCAGTAGTTCTTATGCTTTGGTTTTATCTCTAGAACAAAGTTGTGCTAAGAACTTGTAAACCTGAAAAAACAGTCTACAATTAAGTAATTGTCCTTACAAATACTTTATTGATGGGGTTATCTTTGCAGCTGAATGATAGTGACAGCTGGTTCCTGCCATAAAATCCAAAATTAATAGCAGAGGAAGTACTCAAGTTCAGTTTTGGAACAATAAATTTTTTCTTTGGGTTTATTACAGTTGCTTGCTATTGGGCTGCTAAACTTGAGCAGTTTATACTTACAGGTCACTGTTGAAAAATCCTGTGTTTATCAGATGGTGCCCTGACTGTAAACAAGAACAAAGCCAGATACTTTCACCCTCCATAAAACCCCCCCAAATTGCAACTAAATGAGAAATGCACCCATTGGACAAAAAGATGATACAGTAACTTGAAAATATTAGTAGTGACCAAGGATTTTGTTCATCAGTAGTGAGTTCTAATGAGCAATCAATACTTCCAGGTTACTTTTCAGCTGGAGGGTTGTGCATCATCCCTTCTATCTATATCAATATTTTTAATGTTTAAATATGAAGTGTGCTTGGGAAGCTTTGCCATCAGGACAGGCATCATCTTTCCTCCACTAACTCAAGGAAAAGCTAAAAGCTCATGGCTGTCAGGCTTTTGTTTCCAGCATTTTAATATTTCCGCTGTATGATTTCCAGGAAGTTGGATACTGTCAGGGAATGAGCCAGATCACAGCTTTGCTCCTGATGTTCATGAATGAAGAAGATGCCTTCTGGGCCTTGGTGAAACTTCTCTCTGGTCCAAAGCACGCTATGCATGGTATGGAGTTTCCTGTCAGTGTATTTAGGTTTCAACCTGTCCTAGTTAAGCTGTAAATGATTTGAAAATGAAACTGTTCTGTTCTGATTGGTCAAAAATAAAACATAATGAGAGCTTTATACTTGGGGGAGGTATTGGCTGTTACTGGAGCTCTCATCCATAAGAGAGAGTAATGGTTTTTATATGTGATATCTTTCAAATAGTTCTTAATGAAAATCAGATGGTTTCCTCTTCTCTTATTCTCTCAGGGAATGTAACCAATTGAAAACTGGTTATGTAGACATCTATATAGTAATAAAATAGTAGTGGAAGCCTAATACAGAATGTGTAAAGTAATATTGCAGCTGTGCTATCGTTTGGCAGGACAGGAATCTACAGTAAAAAATGGACTTGTGTCTAGGCATGAACTTCAGGCTTCTCAGTTTCACCTGTACCTCACACAGAATTCCCTGCCCTCATGGTATTGTTGCTCTTGTGTTATTGGTGGTTCTCTCTTTCCATGCCAGATTTAGTATGATCTATGCATATTCCATGGCTATTGGTATGGAACAAGTCCAGGAATTCCAAAACATATGTGATGTTGCAGTTCTGGTGATTTAGAAAAGCTGTGATTCTTGGAAGCCTGCAAAAGTAAATGTCATCCAGAACTTGGGCTTTTTAGCAAATTTCCAACAAGTTCTAGCTGCTTTTACCTGCTGAGGAATTTCTCATTCTGTGTTATCTTCCTTCCCATGCGTTTCATTGTTCCTGGATGTTCACCACCCCCAAAACCAAGGGATAGTTTGTTATTTTGCTGTTTACAGTTCTGCAAAGCTATCGACTCAGGGAAGGAAAAAAAGTGTGATCTGATATCAATGTCATAAATGAAATTTTGAGTTCATCAAATGTCAAAAGATTTTCTTGGAGCTTTACACAATAATAACACAGGCTAAAAGCATCTTACAAGAAAATCTATAGATTTCATAATAATCCAAACCTGTGTAACTGCAGCCATGTAGAATATTGAGCTCCTCAGAGCTCATACAAAATTCTTACTTTGGAGGAAGTAAGTCAAAATCAGGTCCTTATTTACCAAATCATGTGCATGATAAACTAGAGGATAAACACAGGCAGATGAGCTACTTGAGATGTTGCAGACCTCCCTCCTTCCTTCCTTTATTCCTGTCACACACCTGTCAAGTGATGGGAGAGAAAAAGAGGGAGCTTTGAGTAGCCCAAGGCTTGATGAGCTTCTCCACAGAGCATATGAACCATTGTGTCACAGCTGTATTATACACACTGAAACTGTTTTGGAGTGCCTGTTAGGCAAGTTTGCATTTATAGAGGTTGATAAAACTTTAATTATAACTCATATGTTCCCAATTTATCATTTATTAAATGTTGACAACTAGTCTAAGGTTCTGCTTTCAGCAGGTTGGACCAGATAATCTCCAGAAGTCCTGTCCAACCTGGATTTCCTGTGATTCCTTGAGTTTATCTGTTTTAAATGTCACTGTGCATCTGTAAATATCACTGTAGATTCTGGAAAGGAAACTTTAAACTGAGAAAGGAACTTTAAACTCGGGAAACTGACTTAACTGATGTCATATTACAGTTTGCACTTTCTATGTTCTTCTTTGGGGAAAGTAGCTTAAAGCACTGTCTTTAAAGCTTAAGGAATTTCAATTCCAAATTCCATGAAGAAAAACTTTTATAGTTGCACTTGATGCCTGACCATCAAGTAGTTCTCTGAAATGGGCATCTGCCTATGGAAATCATTGGCTGGGCTAAGAAATTCAATTAGAATCATATTGGCAGGACTAGGATGGTTAAAAGCCCCTCCCCACAGACTAGGTTTTTCATGGTTTTATTTTTTCAATTTTACCTGTGATACAGCAACCTGGAATACTTTTTGGGTGCAGCCCATTAGCCAGACTAATTTCTAGTATAGGAACTACTTGAAATCAAGAGATGAATTTGGCCTCTCTGGTATTTCATATTGTATGGAAGATGTAAAGTCTCTAGATGATAAAATACAGACATCTGACCCTGAAAATTATCTGCTTTTTTGGAAGCTCTTTCCATTGATCTTTCTATAGGCTTAAAAATTCAGAACAATGAATTGGTGTATGTAAATGTAAAAGAGCAACCTTTCATGGAAAAAGAACCTTTATTGTTATTGTTGATGGCTAATTAGCTCTGATGTAGTCACTGTTTACACTAAGAAAAAAACCAAATGCCTTGCCTGTGTTATTGAAATTTCCTAATATGCAACCTGACATTTAAGTATTGTAGAATTTGCATTTGTATCTATGAAATACTAAACTTGTGTGAATCTGAGGTTTTAAATCTTGTGTCTTAGTGACTGTGCACTGAATTGCACAATTGGAACTAGAATGACTTTTCTTTTTGGTTTGGGACTTTAGTCACTTTTTTTTTTTTTAAGTTGCATGGCTGCTATGGGTCTGTACTTGTTCTTCCAGTTTTCATACTGCTTAAAATATATTGGAGGTTTTTTAACTTCAACTCTGCTGATACCTCAGCTGGAAGGGGGACTTAAGAGTTTTCCATGTGTAATCACTAAAACAATTAGATGGGGTTTTTAATACACTTTGTTTCAGTTGTCTGAGCTCACAGTCTTTGCTTATATGATGTAATCAGGATATTTGTCTTGCTAGAATATCCCTCTTGTCTTTTTTATGGTCTTTTCTTCAATGCAGACAGTTCAGTAGATACCTGTGCTGCTTGCCCTTCTATAATGAATTTTCTGGGCTATAATTTCAATTTTAGTGGGTGAGGGTTGTGATTCTTTGTTTTGGTTTTCTTTTAAAGAATAATTATACATGTGATTTTCATATGATCTTGTATTGGTTTGACTAATGTAGGACTGATGGATCTGCTGTCATTTGTCATTCTGATGTAATATTTGTCACTAAGGGAATGTATTGATTGTAGCCATTTAGGCAGGAGTATGTGCATATCTGTATAGAGACATCAAAATATTGTTATGAATATCAGTTCAGATTCAGTGATCTTATGGAAGGATAATGTTCTTGGAGCCTTAATGGCTTTTTTAATGTCATTTTATGGTACAAACACCTGTTAAGTGGCCAAATTTTTTCTTAGGTTTTTTTATTCCTGGTTTTCCAAAACTGATGCGGTTTCAGGAACATCATGACAAAATTCTGAAGAAATTTTTGTCCAAACTTAAGGAGCATTTGGTAAGTTTATTTCACTCATGCAAGCCATGCAAACTTAGAGCTTTCTACCTTGTTTCAGTTCAGGTGAAGCCACCAGATCAAGAATAAGCAAACTTCAGGAAAAAATGTGGAGTTTTAAAAGGCAGAAGTGATATTGTTTTCATTATAGACAAAGTTATGGTGCATCTTGACAAAGTTATGATAAACTTGGATCCTAAGAGTGATTAATTTGGGTGTCTGTCTCACTTTGGACCTCTGAGTTAAGGACAATGTGTGGTTCTTCTGTTTGACCTTGTGGGAGCTTCTGAAAGCAAACTGATGCTAGAACATTTTATCAGAGGCTTTTTGTATGTTTAGCTTGTGGTTGGTTCATCTATGGGCAGAGTTGACTTTAGGACCAGCCAGTTTAAATTTCTATTGAAAAAACAGACTATTTAGAACAGAATATTTATAATATTAT
Organism: Calcarius lapponicus; assembly: GCA_039654755.1. Classification (NCBI taxonomy): domain Eukaryota; kingdom Metazoa; phylum Chordata; class Aves; order Passeriformes; family Fringillidae; genus Calcarius; species Calcarius lapponicus. Next base: position 13,299,472 of record CM077463.1, read on the forward strand.
AAATAGATATATAGAATATATAGAATAGATATAGAATAGCTATATAGAATAGAGTAGATATTTTAAGAAACCTTTATAAGAGGGGTTAATGGTCCATTTAAAATACTTCTGTTTTCATGAAGCTACGTGTAGAGTTTTATCTCTTTTAATGCTTTTAAATAGAAAATAATATGCCTTTTCTTAAATATTGGCTAAATATTTAATATTTATTCTAAGATGTAAATTATTTTTCGAATGGGAGAAAAATGCCCTTCCAGTAGGCATCAAGACTTTCATTTTACAGTACATTGGTACTGCCAGAATCCATCTCCAGTTCTTAAAAAATAGTGTAAGAGATGCTCACTTGCAGAAACATCATTTTCCTCATCTCTTCCTGTGAGTGTGTCATTAAAATGAGCCAGTGTTACCTTCTCAAAGACAAAAGTAAAGCCTGCACATAAACCAAAGGATTTGGCCCATTGTTTATTCAGTGTTTGTATAACTAAGTTTCCAAATTTGGTGCTTAATTTTTGGCAAAGCTGAGTCTGGCAAGCATAGAATCTGATGTTATCCCACAGTTAAAATTCAAGATTTTTTAGCTTTTCTGCTTTTACTTTGGCTTTTCTCCTTACTGTGCAAAGGACTTTGAAGAGCTCCACAAAGCTGCAGAGAAGCTTTAACAATCTTTGAATGGGTGTCATACCTGATGGATTATCTGTGCTCTAGGGGAAATCAGGCCCTTTAATCAAGAAATAAAATTCCTTATCAGCCTACATCCTGTTTGAGGCCCACTGGTCAAAGAATTTGGTTGTTTTCCAATAATTTCTGGTGGATGTGTATTTTTGTAAGGAAGTCCTTTCAGCCTTGCTGCAGAGAAATGAAAGACTTAATGGACCCAGTGCCTGAACTTGGGTTGCTCCAGAATATTGTTTTATTTTCTTGAGAGAGGATTTTATCTTTTGCTACCTCTGTCCCAAGAACATGATAAAAGTTTAGAATGCATTAATACTTCAGCACCTCTAAGTGCATGTTCTTCAGGTGGTGAAATGAATGAAGAAAAGCTGTAAAAACCAGAATTTGCCTCTGTTGGATTGAAGTAACAGTGTCTTATATAGTAAAATTAATTATTTATGGTGACTATTGAGTACATTAGCCTCAAGGGGAAAATGTTTTTTCATGGAGAGTGCAAGGCATTACTTGGATTTTTTGCAAGTATTTTTCAACTTCTGTGTTGTTTGCAGGACTCCCAGGATATGCCCACCAGCTTTTACACAACCAAGTGGTTTTTCCAGTGTTTTCTTGATCGTGTGAGTATGTTTTTCTTTCTGTTGCTGTTTTTAATTGTGACTTGGGGCAGACTGTTTTCACAGCGTTGCCTGATTCTGTCATTGCAGACTCCCTTTACATTAACCCTCAGGATATGGGATATCTACATACTTGAAGGAGAGAGGATTCTCACTGCTATGTCTTACACAATTCTGAAACTGCACAGAAGTAAGAAAGAAATCTGTCAAACCTTTGAAACCTAAACAGAGCTTCAGCTAGTTTTGTTCTCATTTTGTGTCGTTTGACCTTAATGTGAAAAAATCTTAGTTTCCCACGTGCCTTATGCTGTTTCTGACAGATATTTTTCATTCCTTATGCACAGAAAGTTAAAAATCTTTGCTTTATAATTGTGTGTGTGTTGTGGGTTGATCTTGGCTGGATCCTGATGCCCACCAAGCTGCTCTGTCCCTCTCCTCTTCAGCAGGACTGGGGGAAGGAGAAAACAAGATGGACTTTTCTAAACACCAGGGCAGCTGTGGGGAAAATTAACTCCATCTCAGCTGGGCCCAATGCAGTGTGATTGTCAAACAGAAGTATTTATTAGAGTAAGAAAGTTACTTGGACCTGAAGTCAGTTGTATTACTGACTAAACAATGGGGAAACTGTGGTAGTTTTATGGTCTGGAAATGGCTTCTTTAGCCACAGTATTTAATTTAATCAAAAAACACACAAAGAATCAAGGCTGTGCTACTAAATGCTGAAAATCTACCAGCAAATACCTCAGCAATGAGGAATCACCAGTCTGTGTCGCTTTATACCATTGTTTGTCCAAGAATGTAATTAAAATCCAGAATTTTTTTTAGTCTACCTGTGGGACCTTCCCCTTCATCTCTTGACTTTGAGTGAAGTAAAATTTGAGATTTTGAACAGAACTGTCTATGCCAAAATGACTTGGCATCCTAAGTTCCAGGGACCCAAAAAGCTTTTGAGGGTGGATGGTGGCTTTCAAATAGATTTGAGCATTTCTAAGGATGATACTTTGTAGCTCAACTTTGAGACACCCCTCCTGTGGGACTTGGGCTTTCTGAGTGAAGTCATTTGACTCTGTGTAAGTGCAGAGGTCTGTGTGGGGCCCATAGAATTAATGTTTTAATTTCTAGTTTATCCTTCTTGAACTGTGGTGATGCTACCTCATTGTCTCACTGGGATGTTTTCATCAGTTTGTTCATAAACAACTTGGAAAAATGGAACAGGTTACCTTCTACATTATTGCACTTGAGAAAGCTAAACATTTAGAGGCAAATCATTAGGCTTAACATTTTGGTTTCTCTTCTTTATTTGCAAATAGATATCTACTTGATTTTTTTTTTATTATTCACCACTCTTAATGGGAAGACCTGAGGAAAAAGTCTCAGTGTGGGTTTGCTTGCTTAGCAAGTACACAGCAACTTCCTCCATGATCAAACACTGAGAGAACCTCACGGCAGCAGAGGAGATGAGAGGGCTGGCAGAGAAGCTGGCAGAAGACAGATTCTGATTTGTTTTCCAGTTTCTTGTCTACCCTCAAAAACATGGATGGTATAGCTATTCAGTCAGTGTCATTGTGGAATACATGCCAAGAGCATTTTTATTGCAGCACCAAAACAGTTTTTTTATGGTTTCCATATTGAAATTATACATCTGAAACTTTTGATGATGTACGAATGATGAAAAAAGAGACAGGTATGCAGTTACAGCCTTGCAATCCACATGGCCTTACTGCTGTGTAAAAAGGGAAACAAAAATAATCTGATAATTATAAAATGACTTTCAAAATATGACCTGAATTTTTAGAGAGCCTGAAGCAATGGTTCTGAAGTGTGAACTGCCATCATCATTTCATTGGGAGGTAATTCAGTTGTGACTGAGGGTGCTGTAAATAGGGATTTTTAAAATGTTTATCTGCTTTTCAGAGCTGCTGATAAGAGAGATGATGTACAGATCCACAGCAGTGGTTGTAAGTTGAGGATGCAGGCTGACAAATAAAGGCCTGAAGCTGTTGGACATAAGAAGGCTGAAGGAGGGTGACTTGTAGTTGGTTTTCTGAAGGTGCCTCTTTTTGAAAAACACCATTCTAAGTAAAGAATAATGTAGAAAGAATTTCCATGGTGATTTGCAAGTGAATTTTTAATGTATTTTTAGATCTCTAGTTGTAGAAATCTGTTATCTGCCTAATTAACAAGTGTTTTTCATTCTACTTTGAAAACAAAAGCACCTCATGACTAAAGTACATTTTTGAGTGTTCATTATCAAGATGTCTTAATGTATAATGTAATATTTTCTCCTTATGTAGAGCATCTGATGAAATTACAAATGGAAGAGCTTGTAGCATTTCTGCAGGAGTCTTTAGCCAAGGATTTCTTCTATGAAGATGACTTTGTAATAGAGCAGCTCCAAAATTCTATATCAGAATTGAAACGAGCAAAACTGGATTTACCAGTAGCTGGTAAGAAACTTGCAAATATCCAGAGTTAGATATTTGGAGTTATTCACACATTGGTAATTTATAAAATGTTAATTAATGCTGTTGAAAACTGTGCAAATATTTTCCTCTTCATCACTGCATAGATTTGGGGAATTTTCACCCAAAAATATTTTACAGTGTAAAATCACCACTTTTCCTTTCATGGATATTCCTCTTCTTTTGGTGTTTTGTTTACTGTTTTTAAGATAATGGCAAAGCACTGTGAAAAGTAACATGTTCTGCTAATTTTATTAACTTGAATTTATAAAACCTTTCAGACAAAGGATCAAATATCAAGGTTTCAAAGTGTCTGAAACACTTACATTGTCTGGGAATCCAGACTGTTTTGTAGATTGATTAGATGTGGATCAAACTTCAGATCAAATAGCTTCTTCTGTTTGTCAAATCCAGATTTTCAGTTTTTTGCAAGTGATGGACTTGATGGGTGTTTAATGGAATAGTTTTCATTATTTCTTTTTAGCCTTTGTGCTTTTTAGTTGCAGATGAGAGATGGTTGTTTCATATGACCTTACTTATGAAATGTATAGGATCTCTTAAAGATTCTATTCTTTTTTCTATCCCTATCTCCATAGTTTTTAATCAGAACTTTTCTTGTGATTACTCAGAGTCCTTTTACTTTATCCTTGCTAATTTTAGAAAAGTATGTGAGAAAATGTTTTTTAAAAAATTACAAACATGGCAGAATTTACCTTGAAGTAACTTTATTAAGTTGCTGTGGTTAAGCTTTCAGAAGTTAAAAAGTGTCAGAATAAAGGTTGCCTCTGTAGCATTGTTGTGATAATTTATTCTTTCATTAATGAACTTAATTTTTCTGTTTCTGTTGACATTATGTATTGCATGTAGTATTGGGCTGTGTCAGAACTCCTCATCACAGGTAAATACCTGTTTTACCTGGTTCTTCAAATCTGTTCCTATGGAGTAGAAACATATTCTGTGTATTTGTTTCTTATATTGCTTCTTCTCAGAGTTCCCATTTCTCTTGCTCCCTATTCCTGTGTTCTGCCCTGTTCCTGAATTTCTGTGCAATCTGTCCAGCAGAATTTCTTCCACCCACAACAGATCTAAGTCTACTTTCTGCCCTTTTCATCTGTTGCTTCCCCTTTCTCACCACAGCATTCCTATTCCACCATCTCTCCATCCTTTTTCCCCAAGCTGAGTTTCAGTTTTCACTTTTTCTTCAGAACGAGTTGTTCTTTGTCCCTACACTTCAGCCAGGTGCTGTCTCAGGTGTCTTGTGCAGTGAGTGACAAATCTGAGCATCTGTGTCCCTCAGCATCAGTGCCACACCACCATGGTACAAGGAGATAGATCACAGGAGTCCTGTCTGTTCAGTCCTAAATACAGAACTCTCCATGGTTATGTTTGAACACTGAGGGGTTATCCCAACAGCTTCACTTGTCTGTAGACAGACACACAGATGTTTTCTATGGATGTGGTAAAGTCAATTTCATCAGTGAAAAGTTCCACTTGAAACTGTGGTAGGTGAAGAATTGGGAAAGATTTTGGTAGTTTGCGGCTTGATGGAGGTAGTGTATCTTCCAGCCTAGAAAATCACATGCATGTAAGTCACATTGAGATTTTCTGTGGAAAATACAGAATTTACTGGAAATTTTCTTGATGCAGAAGGCAGAAAGTCTGTTCAGAACCTGTTTGTTTTAAGGCCTTTGTTTTGGTAGAACATAAAATGTCTTCCAGTGAAAGTTTGAGAAAACTCTGGATTTTCATAGAAAATTCAAGGAGGATTTAGGTGACAGAAGAGTCACCCAGATTGTGACAGAAAATGTGAGACTCACTGAGTCTTGTGGATACCAACAGCAAGGAATGGTGACTGTGTCTTCTTCCTGAGACACTTTGGCAGTGGGATGCAGTTGTTTGGTTTCACACCATGCATACTTAGGTGTAACTTCTGATACAGTGAGCTGACAGCATGCTAAGTGTCTTGGGCCACATTTGTCCTTAATTTTGGTAGCTAAAGAATAATCAGTAACAAAATGTCTTTTGTGTGTTGGTTTTTTTCCCCCTGAACATGAATGATAAGGTTTAATTTTAAAACAGGAAGAGCAAAGCCAAAGGGAAGTGTTGGTGCTGGAATTGAGCTTTTTCCTCTTTGATTTCAGATTAACCTGGGCAAGCCTTTCTGTGTGGTATGTTTTTGCTAGGGGTAGAAGGGAACATTATTTAACCTTTCACAAACTAAAAATAAGATGCCTTAAGCCTAACCCTTGGGAATCTAGCTGATTTGTCTGCTCTTATTCCTTGAGTGAGGCTGCCTCATTTGTTCTTGGTATGAATTTCTTAAGCCTCTGGTTTTATTTTTAAAAGTTTTCTGCACTCTCCTAATTTTGGTTTTATTGATCACTGTCTTCAAGCAGTATTCTTTTTCAGGTTTTGAACATTCTCTGGACATTCAGCTTTGCTCATGTGTTGTTAGAGGATGCTAGGTGCCCTCCTCAGCTGGGCGGAGGAGAGAAAACAAAACAAGATTTCTGGATCAATATAAGGACAGGGAGAGATCACTCAGCAATTGCCATCATGGGGAGAACAGACTTGACTTGAGGAAATTAACTGAATTCATTATCAATTAAATCAGATTAGGATAGTGAGAAATAAAACCTTAATAAAAACCTTCCCCTACTCTTCCTTCTTCGTGGGTTCAACTTCACTCCCATTTTTTTCCACCTCCTCCTTCCCAGTAGCACAGGGGGCAGGGGGTGAAGGCTGTTGTCAGCTCATCATACTTTGTTTCTGCTGCTTCTTCCTCCCAAGGTGAGGACTCCTCACACTCTTCCCTTTCTCCTGGGTGGGGTCCCTCCCAAAGGCTGCCAAAACCTGGCCATGGAACCTCCATGCAAATGTCTGGTTCTACTCTCTTTACTACCTTGAATTGCACTGTTTTTCTTCTAATTTCATCTAAAACATATGAAACTATTAGAGGTGATACAGCCACAAAAAATACCAGCCTGCTCATTTAAGTATTCACTGTAGCCTAAGAAAATGTTTATTTTAGTTTTCTCATCTGAAATCAAAGCACTGCTTCCTATCTTGTACTTTTTTTTTTCACTGAGCAAAAATTACACCTTTAAGAGCTAAAGTAAAAATGCATGTTAGGATCAAGAAAAAAAAAAAATCTTCATCTTGCAGTTGCATCAGTATCAGTCATCCAGGAATAGCAGTGAGCTAATTAAGCTCAGTGGAATTTTCCATCTGGCATCCTTTGTTAGGCTGTATAGATTTTCCTGCCCTAGTAGGGTAAGCTGCAGTAGGATATTAAAAGAGGTAATAACTTTTGTGTTACTTTAAAGTGGATGTCTATTTATGTCTGATGTAGCTTTCTCTGGCTCACTTCCTCCATGGCTTCTCTCACTGAATTAAGGAGCTCCTTGTTTCCTTGAGAGCACAGAAGGAAGGGACTTGTTTAATATTTTCTCACTTGTTTAATATTTTTCTCACATTTTAAGGACAAAGCCCTTAAAGTGCTCATCTAGAAGAGATGGATGTTCAGGAGATCTTGCTAATTTTGGGTGCCAGTGATTGGCATTGTTTTTACCAGGGCTGTTTTGCATAAAGGAAGCCAAGGATTTTTCTTCCTTTCTGTGCTGATTTCTAGTTTTGTGCTGACCAGTGCAGGGTAGCCATAACAACTCCAACCTGCAGAGGGTGGTTTGGAACTCTGATGCTGTTGCTGCACCCCAGGGTGAGCATTCCTCTATTCCCATGGCTCTGGAGACAGAGGGGTAAGCACACCTCTGACTGGGGAGCTGTGGGTTTTGAGAATTTGAGAAGGGAGGTTGTCACAGCTGTACATAAAAACTGTCCTTGAAGGTCTCTGACACAGCCTCAAAGAAGAAAAGGCTTTTGTTATTTTCTGGGTTGCCTGGAACTTGTGAAGGATGTCCACACCATGGCTGGCTCTTGAAGAGCGTTCTCACCTAAATCTGTGTGAATTTACATATTCTCCTGGAGTCAGATCCAATGTAAATTCAACCATCTCTTCCTTAATTCAAGGGTGATATTAAGACCATAATGTGAAAAATTTTCTTGGTATACACCATTGATTTCCAAAATTCCTCAATGCAAATTCTTTCCTTGTCTGTTATTTAAAACAGCAGTTAAATTCTATAAATGCTCACAAGATATGGATAGAATTTCTAGCTTTGCTGTAATTTTTTCCTGTAGGACTACATGAATAATGCAATGCTCAATAAACAATATTTATATATGGATAGATTTTTATAGTGTCTGACTTTAATAAACAGAAGTGCTTACCAGTGAAAGTTCCATATTAAAAATGCATTGCTGAAAATAGTTTATTAATCCCGTGTTTTGTAAAGAAGACAGCCAGGCCCATTTTCAAGGTGTGAAGCCTCTCAGGTCTCTTCTTGAGACAGTTTCTCACTTGTGTTTTAATATAAGGGTCCTGAAAAGGGTGGGCAGGGGGCTCCTGGTTTGGTTTTTATGACTGAAAGTTTAATAGACTTTGCAGCAGCTGAAGACCTTAAATCAAAGACAAAAGTCTTGTAGCTTAATTTTAAAGCAATATTGGCAAATTTGGAATCTTCCCGTGTCCTTGTGATTAACGCCAGTTTTAAACTGCTGTTCTTCTAGTCTTCTCAATCTTTTCTGTATTCAGGGAAAATTAGCAAAGTTTGAATCTTGCGTTTGCCATAAATTTAAAAATATTTATCTGATATTTATCTTTGAAGTTATTAAATTTATTATCAGTATCTTTTATTCAATGATCTCTTTTACACAGTCATCAGTCATAGTGCAGAAATGTATACTACCTCAGTAATCTATTAAATAATGTCTGTTCTCTCCTGTTAATGAGCCTTCTGGCAGCCAAAGCAATAGAAATATGTAAATCAGCTTGACTTTCCTTTTTCTGATGGTGTCTTTCTTTTGTTTGTGTTTTGTTTCAGAGGAATTTTGGATTTTTCTCTTGTACTTCAAGAATACCCAAGTAGCTATTTCAGCTATGCACTCCATGCTTTAATAAACTAAACTATTTTTTCTGCCTTGTTTCTTGGGTGATGCAACTACTTTACAATACTATGAACTAAAATAATATGTGGAGTTATACTAATACAGTTAGTATATATCCTTAGCAGTTTTATACTTTGGCTTTGCATCATTTAAAAATCTTTACTGTTTAAAACTTGCATGATCTTTAAACACATGATCCAAATAGTTGTGTTGGTCATTGTTCACATTGCTGTTTAAAACTGACATTTCAAGGAAGTGTATTTTCTGGAAGAAATGTGGAATTAGGAATGTAAAGCAGTGGTTAATTTAAAAAATTTCTTTTCTGCAAGGGTACCTTAGAGATGTGCAGCTGATGACCTGTATCTTCTGGCTAATAACCAAACCTGTTAAGATTTCTGTTGTTTATCTGAATGCAGTTATTTATAAAATAAATTTTCCTTACTGTCAGTACCATAAAAGTGACACAGCTGCAAGAGAGGCACACAGTGCTTTTAGTTCTCCCTTCAAGTTGTCCAGCATTATTTCATTTAGCAACTCCTTTGCCAATGATGGCATATAAAGGAAGGAGGGGCAGAGGTTGACTTTCAGACAGCAGCTACAGCTTCTAGTGCAGGCACTCAAGTTTCTTTAAAATTATCTTGGTCTTGTAAACTGAAGAAGATAGGATGTCACTGGTCGAAAATAAACACAAAATTTCAAGTTGTCATTTTAAGAGGGTTTTTTTTTTATGACCATTACTATCCTTGAAAATTGTGTTAGAACAGTCAAAGTGCATGTATTCTGGTGCTGAAATTAAGGACTAGACTGTTATTCACCGGAGAGAGCACTTAAAGCACTTTACTCCAATTATATGTCTGCTGCTCGATGCACGAGGCTGTTAGTGCCTCCTGAAGCAATTATCTCTGAAAGTCTTGTAGTGCAGATCGACTTCCACTGGGTGGTGGCCAAGGCTTGTTTGAGCAGGAGGAAGTAAAGAGAGGCAAACTTTCTTTAATATGGCTTGTTTTTCTTATCTTTTGGGGAACAGTCAGATCCGCTCATATTTGCTTTGCTCCTTTTCACATCAGGGAATATGTTTGCCAACAACAAACAAGCACCTGATTGTTCTTGTTTCGCTTAAGTTGTCTCCCTCTACTTCCATTGCTCTCCTTCCTCACCCATTTTTCACCATATTTCTTTTGTTGTTTGCTTATTTAGGCTATATTGCATAGAAGCCAACTAAATCACTACCTTTCTTTTAAAGGAAAAGTAAAAAATGTATAGTTCCTACTCTGTAAACTCTGATACAAGCTATTATAGTGCTTGTTTTTGGGAAAAGCCAGTGACTAAACTGTCTAGAAATCTACTCTGTTGAAGGAAGAAAGGAGAGAAGGATCAAAGTAGAGACATCCATATCTCACAGGAATATTGGGAAAAATCTCATTGCCCTGATTGCTTCAGAGGACAAAGGGATATTTTGATTATTGTACAGGTCAAAACAGTCACAGCTGAACTAGACATCTTTGTCTTAACTTCTGGTTTTAAAATGTTTTCAATTCTTGTATGTAAACATCACAGATTTTATAGAAAAGCACTTGTCCCAAAAGTACTTCTTACAGAATTTGGCAGTTTCTCCATTTCTCAGTCAGACAGATATGTCCAGACAGTGAATTAACTCAGATCTTGGATCAGCAACACAAACAGATTCTCAATTGAATTTCCTTTAAAACATCCAACTAAAATTTCTTCTTGCTCAAATCTGAGGAGTTTGAACAGTGAGTGTAGTTGAAGTACTACAGGAGATGGTTGAGAGCTGTGTGTGAGGCTTTAGGCAGATTTGGAGTGGGAAAATGTTAGATAAAAGAAATGGGGCTTGAAGGAATTGGTGCTTTTGCATGCTTGTCTGGTGAGCTGTTTGTGTACCTCTTCAGGTAGAGATGTTTGTTGTGCCTTGGTTTCTTTTGTTTGCTTTTGCATTATGTTTTTTTTATTCTCAGCTTTTTGCTTTTATTACCTTTTTTCTTTCTTTCTTTCTTGCTAGCATGCAGCATCATGGGTTTCTTGCTGTTACTGCTGATAGTGGACTGCTTAAAGCATTCCCAAACAGAGTTGGCATGCTCTTTGTGCATTTGAAGAGTGTCCCATTGCAGTCATGTGCATGGTGGTAATTTGGTTATCCTCTACTTGTTTGTTTTGTGAACTTTTTTTTTAAATTGTTGTTTCACTGGAAGTGGCAACTCTGTGTGTATATAGGTATTTATGTATGATCTGTATGCTTCAATTAGAATTAAGTAGCCATTTTGCAGTTTCAAAAAAATTCCTTTAGAAGGTGATTGGTTTGCCAGATATCTTCTTAGATCCTTACACAGTTCCTTTCCTCTCAGTGCTTTTTATGGCTGTAGGTGATCAATGCTGGAGCACCTCTGAACCAGAGCAAGCTCTATTCTGGTAGCCTTGATTCCTGAGTTGGTACCTCCAGCAATGTGGCCTTGCTTAGTTCCACAGGCAGATGTGGGTGGCTGAGCAACCAGTGCCCCTTGTTGGCATCCAAGGTCAGGTTAATCCAAGTTTTGTGGAAGTTCTGTGGCTGAGGTTTAACCTGTATTTCTTCTTTTCCCCACTGAGCCTTTTTCCATTGTTCTGTATTTTGTTTTCCCTGACAGCACTGAGCTCTGGTGTTACCAGCCTATAAACACAGGATTGTGCTGTTAAAATGCAGAGGTTTTCTTCTAAATGAATTATTCTCTTGCAACACTTTTCTTGTTACTCAGGATGTGAATTAATGTTGGATTCTGACAAATTCACTACAGACATGGCTAGATTTCTCTGCTAGTCATGTTACAGCTGTGATTCATGTTACAGGATACATCATCTAGACCATGCAGCCCACATATGCCTGGCTGTAGAGTGTTCCTTTCCCCTGAAATGAGAAGGAAAGGTGACACAAAGCAGCCTCGATAGAATTCAATAAAAATGTCTGCAGTATTCTCACTTGGGTTTATTAGAGCTTAATGGTAATTAGGAAACCTTAAGTGTGTGAAATTAAAAACCAAAACCTCACACAAACCCCACCTTTATAGTGCAGCCTAGTATATTTAAAGGATCTCCTATTGCTCTGTAGACATTTCTTAGAGTAAAAGCTGGGAGAAAATAAATCAGTTCATGTTTTTGATGACCCTGGGCAAATGAAGGAAGCTTTGCAGCTACCAGAGGAACTGGTCTTCAGGTTTTTATATATATGACTAGAATATTTTAACTTAAAGTGTGGAAGAAAGTAAACACTTTTAGTAAAACATGTCTTCTATACAAGGACAGAAATTAAATAATTTAGCAATGCTGCAGAACCATTTTCTTGTGCTAGTCCATAACTACTTTGGATCTCCTGGAGGCTATAAATGGATTAGCAGCCCATAAAGATTAGTTCTGTATGACTTAGATGGCAGGTTTTTGGTATATGTTTTGTATGTACCAAAGTATTGTTTCTTAATGCAGACTTCATGCTATTTTCACATTCAAGATTAGTAAGAGTGAAAGCACTGCAATCTATGGTTTAAGTAGCAGGAATATTTATTATGTGCAAAATTCACTTTTATTTAGGAGACAAGATCTTCACCTTTGCCTAATGGTGTATTTGAGGATGCAGATGGAATTAAATGATACAAATGCCTCTTGCCAAACAGAAGCAAGTTCAGAAAGTGAACTCCTATTCATAAAGACTAAAGGGCAATTTTGGAGAGGCTGGTGCAGCAGTCAGTGTTTTGCAGAGCTATTAAATCACCTCTTTTACAGCATCCATGCAACTCCTTCCTTTGTCCCCTCATCTGTTCTTCCAGTGGTGGAACACTCCCTTGCTGGGGGTGCAGGTCTGAGAGCCCTGTTCCAGATTTTATTTGGGGATAGTGGGGGCCCATATGGAAAGAGACCAAACATCAGACTTGGAATCCAGGAGACACTCACTGGAGCCTGGTGCTGAGGCCTGGCCCCACCTTGTTTTACTGTATGTGAAGTGAGATTCCTGAAGTTATTTCTGAAGCAAAGGGTAGGTTTTAGGTTTCCATATGACCTTTGGCCCTTACAAAGAAAATCAAGAATACACTAGTTTAATTGTTTGGCAAATCTAGGCTATTTCTATTAAGTGATTTATTTAGTTATCTTCTTGTGATGGCACCATTGTGTTCTTCTCTGCTGTCCTCCTCCTGGCTGGCTCAAACTCAGTTTTCCTTTTGTTTATACAGCCACTGATCCGTGCTGGTAGTTTGTTACACTGTTATAACAAATAACAGTCACCTTGGCTGCTGGCTTTCCTCAGTGTGTCTGTATCAGGAGCCACTCATCAAAGATTGAGCTCCTGCTCGTGCCTGTGTAAATGAACATAGCTCACTTGAAACTACAGCCCTTGTCAGGGAGAGACAGTTGTGTGTATTCACTCCTGTGAACCCTTAGAGACAAACGAAAAGAAATTACAAATAGCTAGAAAGTGAGGTGCTAACTCTCTGATCTCTGATGGGAAGAGATTCTACCTTATGTACCTTATCTACCTTAATCCCTGCCTTAAGAAGAAGCAGGGACTGGGCAAAATTATTTTACCGACAGCCATTTTATATCATTTATTTTGCATAGCATTTAAGCAAGGGTAGCCATTTCTTTTTACCTCCTTACAACAAAGCTTCAGTTTATAAATAGATGCACAGTGTATAGGACTTGTTTGGTAATGTTGACTTTAAAACTTTTATGTTTTTTTTTAAATGCTGAACATCAAATGAATTAAATCTAGATTAATACATTTAATGAGAAGTGCATGACCTTTTCTTCTTATAATGGGAAAGTAATGGATTACACAATTAAATAAGTTATATGCAAGTAGATATGATAAAATACTTTAGCTGTGATTATGGAGGGCGTTGACTGCTAAGGAGAAGAATTGCAGTAGAAAATTTGATGTGAATTGTTCTGTGAGCAGCATTGAGCCATGAAACATTTCTTCATTGTTTCTGTATGTCCCTGTGGGTTACTCTGAGTCCCCACACTGTTGATGTTTACCACTGGCTGTTGCAATGTGTTGAGCTCTAGTCTGGGAGAACCTTCCATTCGTGTCCTTGTTCTGTAAGTGATGTCCTTGTGTCCTGCAATACCCGCTCATGGAACACTCAATTGAAACCATGACGTAGCCAGGATTGGTGTCAGCTGCTTCAGTTCTTCTGTATTGATAAAAAGCTGAACTGGAAAAAAGATTCTGTGTATAGAGCCTTTTTCTGGAGGTAAAATGAAATTTCCAGGCAGGGAAGGGTTTAGGGGGAACAATCTTAATTGTCTAGATGTTAATGAGGAGCTTCACCCAAAAACTGAAGTGAGAGACAATTCAAAGATGTCATCTGGGAACTTTGTGCATGTGAGGGAGGAGCTGGGGGTGTGGCTTGCTAGAAGTGAACATTAGAGGATGAATGAATGGAACATAATCCAATGGGAGAGTGATATTGGGAAGGATTTTAAATTGGACAAAGCAGTTTGCTTAATGGAACAATGTGAGGAGGGTTCCATACAGAGTAGGTACTGTAACCAACATGCCATCTAGGAAAATGGGGTTTTTGTAAGCAGTGTCATGATAGAGCAAAAGCTTGGTGAGATTGCATCAGCTGTAGGAAGGAATAACTGGTTGGGATGAGAGGCTAAAGAAAACCTGTGTTTGATGTCAGTGTACAGAAGAACCTTGAGGTCTTCAGCAGAATGGTGACCCAGAGGGAGGCCCAGTTAATTTCCAGCTATTTGTGCTTGCATGGCAAACAGATCAAAGCAGGCTTCTGCACAAATGTGAATTTATGTTATTCCTGTTCTTGTTTTAGGTAAAGAAGATGAATTTCCAAAGAAGCCATTGGGGCAGATTCCATCAGGACCTCTGCCTTCTGTGCTTAACTCCACTCCAATGCTTAATGGACAGAACAGTACTGGTACACAAGCAGCAAGACAAAGGACAGAGGGAAGACCATCCACAGAAGAAGAATCAGAAAGTTCACCTAACAACCGAAAAAGAATTAATTCTGTGGAAAAGAAACCTTCCTTAAAACTGCAAAAGATTCGACCAGGAGAGACACCAAACAGTTTGCCTAAGAATGAGGTGGATACCAGAAAAAAGCCTCAGCCAGCAGAGCAAGACAACTCAAGTCTATACAATAATGCAGCTGCTAATCAGAATTCTAATGCTACTTCCAACACAAGAAGGGAATTCGTACCTAAGTGGAATAAACCGTCTGATATCAAAATAATGGAAAAGACAATGAAACTCACTGCAGAGGTGAAAGGGAGGCCAGTAAACCATTCTGGTTTGGGCCCACCACCAAGTCCTGGAGAAATGCAACCTTTGAATGTAAAGCAAAAGGTGAGGGTTTTGGATGCTGATGAAGGTAAGCGAGGGTCTAATGCATCTCAGTATGACAATGTTTCAGAGGATGAAACTGAGAATGAGAATGTTGTTGAAGAGATGCTTGAGAAAGCTCATCAACAAAGTCCTAGGCATGTAGCATTTTCTAACAGTCCAAGAAAGCAAATGGAAAAAACACCAGCTCCATTAAAAATACCCAATAATTACACCTTCACTTCACAACCCAGATCTCCAAAATATGCATCTCAGTCTGATGGTCCATCTCATGGACTGAATGTAAAGCAGCCACTGCCAGGTTATAGTAATCCCCCTACTTACTATGGGAATTCTCCAAAGCATGTTTCCAGTACAGGCAATACAAGTTCTGCGCCTCTGCATTACCACGGGAATCGACCCAGCCCCTCTGGAAGGCCATACGCTCCTTTTATGCCAGTAGATTATTCCCCAAATAAACTGCAGATGAATTCCTATCCTGCCAGTCGCCAAAATGCTCTTCCAGCAGCCCCTGCTCAGACAGAAGTCGCTCCTGTTGATGCACACACCAGCAACTTGAGGTACTCCCCAGGTGTCAAGTTCATCATCCCTCCAGCAGATTATTTACCAGAGGAGAGAAAGTGGCCGGATGCCGCCTATGCCTACAGACACGAACCCTACAGGCAGCCCTGGGGGCAAGACCTGAACAAAGGCCACTTGGATCATTTCCAGAAATACCAGCATTTTCAGCCAACACCTTTACATGAGCACAGTCTTCCTGCTGTTTCTGTGGATAGTCCAGTGAGATACAGGACTTCCCCAGCCTTGGAAGAGAATGGCTCCCCACAATATGCCAGCCCGTCAGCTCAAGCCCAACACTATCGGAACAGAACTGATGGATTGTCTGTGCATCTGACTGTGCATGAGTCTGTGCATGAGTCTGTGCTTCTCTGAGAATCTGGCTGTGCTTAGTAAAGTGGCAAGAACCAAATCCAGTTGAACAGTACTGTGTTAGTAGTAGTCCTCCTCAGTTCTCTGAAATGTGGATGGTTCGTGTGAGTTCAGAAATAATGACACTTTTTCAGAGATGTTTCAGACTTTGCTTGAAAGCTGGTGGAGTTCTTGGACTTGCATGGAAGCTACTGGAAGTGATCTAATGCACATAGACATAGCAATAAGCTCATATACATCACGTGGTTCATGCTGTCGTCGCTCCTTACATATTAAATAACTCGTGTTACAATCCTCCTGCCTAAAACCTGTAACACACTGAAAAGTTTTGACTGACATTGTTAATGCACTGTACAGATGTGTGCGTGTGTGCCTGTGTGAGTGTGCACTTACAGTACACAAAGTCATATGGAAAAGAGCTAAAGAGTTTAAATTTAAATGCATTTAACTTTGGGCAAAGCTTGTGAAGTACTTTTATTTCATATTAATTTTTCTTTGTAATTTATTTGAGAAGCCATTCATTTTGAATGGGAATTTCTGTCATTTTTATACAGCTGCCTCAGCATCCCAGTATCTGTTCTGGGTAGGAAAGATGCTTTGGGATTATTAATTTAATCATATGTGAGAGTTAATTTCCTCTCCTTTGACTACTGTTCGTCATTTTCCTCAGCAGGAAGGAGCAGGCAGGAAAAAGCAGATAGCCAAAAATGTCTCTCTAATCTGGCTAAGAAATGGTGCTTAAATTCAGGGCAGTGTTTAGGAGTTTTTTAAGTGCATCAAAAATGGAGAATTTACCTTCTCACCCAAATCTACCTTCAGAATGTTGTTCTATATGCACAAGACTGGAGCACAGTGAGCCTAATGCCAGATACAGAAATGGTGCTGCACCCTTCACTTTTTGCCACGCTGTGCTGTCAGACTCAAACTGGTTGCAGGGCCAAATCTCACAGGTATCAGAGGATTGCACAGCTCGTTGACACCTCTGTGGAGTGCTCCCAGGAATTTGAGCTTTGCTCCAAGCTTGACGTTCCCTGAGCTGTGTGAGTATGCAGTGTCCCTTGTCGAGTGGATTTTGTTGTGTTTTGCCCTTTTTGCCCCCAAATTGTGGGTTCCTGTCTGAGGTGGGGCGTGTGCTGCTGTGCTGTCGGGCTCACACTGCATGGTGTTCTACACTAAAATGACCCTGACTGTTGTTAACAGGAACCTTAAACTCCTGCTGATGTAAGTAATTCTGATTAGTCTTTGCAGCCTTTTCTACTTTGTGTTTTCCTTTCTGTTTTGACTGTGAATTGGGGTGGAATTAAAAGCAGGTGAAGTGGCACATGGAGGATGGAGCCCTGCGAGCTGCAGGATGCTCTGACCTCTCCCCAGGAGCTGAGGCAGAGGAGGGTCTCACCAGGAGAGGTCCTTGGAGTGCTGAACAGAGAGATTTCTCTAATACTGAAGTACTAAACATTGGTATCAACACCAGTTTGGAAGGTTGTCCTGTTCCCTCTTGTTTTGTAAGGTTTGTTAACTGAAGACATAGAAATGGATATTATTTTTTTTTCCTTTAAAGAATGAGCTTTAGTGCCTATTATTGCTGCAGGTTGGCTCTGTAAGTTTTAAGGTACAGAAGTAAAACAATTTTTACAAATGGAAGTAACATTTACTTAGTATGTTTCAAAACATTTTTTGTGTATATAACGTGTCTGATGTAATTTTTAATAACTGGGCAATTTTATATTTTAAAAATTGCAAACTGCAGCGAAGTAACTGTAGCCAAGCACTACACTGAAATCCTAAACTAAAATTGTGAAGATAAATATGACTTGGGCTTACTTTAGTTCTGATTGCTTACAGCAGCTTAGAAATGTATGTATATAATATTGTGGCTAAGTGTAATAATCTCAGTGTTTAATGATGGTTCTGTAATTCATAACAAAGCTGTACAATTTATTTGTGCAAACAACCTGAGGCTCCAAAATATGTATCAGCATTAGTAAGTACTGTAGATTTTTATATATAAAATATATACACACTATTTTCTTATTTCATCTGCAACAGTTTTATAACTGTGTACCCTATTTTGATGTGACTGTATTTTTAACATGTTAAAATAATAATAATTAAGCTTATGTTGTTTTGTCTTTCTTCTTAATTATTTAATTAGCTCCAAACTGGACTTTAGCTATTCTCAGCACAAATAATTGCTTTTCATAAATGAATCATGTGTATATATATGATGTATCCTATTTAATTTGTACATGTTTATTTTTAGACTAAGCAATGTGGATAAAATCTATATAGTGCTTTTGCATTATTGCAGAAGTGACAAGATTATTGATTATAGTTTATTACACAGGCTAAACCTTAGCCTGTCATTTGCAAAAACTAGGAGCATAAGCTGTGATCATTATTTTCTGGTTTTGTTCTAATAATCTCACCCAATGCCAGTTTAAAAGAGAATTGTTGGCATAAGGAATTTGCAAAGTTGCATTGATCAAAGTGCAAAATAATAGTCTGACTGTGGCTTCTGTCTCTCACATGTCTGGAGGATGCTATTGTTTTTTTTAAAGAAAAGCA
This sequence comes from Calcarius lapponicus, assembly GCA_039654755.1. Lineage (NCBI taxonomy): Eukaryota > Metazoa > Chordata > Aves > Passeriformes > Fringillidae > Calcarius > Calcarius lapponicus. Next base: position 13,318,068 of record CM077463.1, read on the forward strand.
ACCCAGCCTTGTGTCATCTGATTGTAGTGCAAAACATTTTTATTTTCATTTAACTGGACAAACCAGACTCAAGGTAGAGGCAGATTTGTGTCTGCCATTCATACCAGCAGCAAAACCCACTTGATGCTGCAGAGTGAAGGGAGACACAGCTGTGCCAGTGCCTTGCTGGTGGAGGGGCTCATCTCAGTGTCATGGATTAGATATCCTCACAAGAGCTTTGCTGTCACTGTTTTCTTTGATCTGAAAGCAGTGGAGTGGTAAGTATCAGCATAAAATACTTGAGGCCTTTTTTTTCTTCCTATGGTTTAATAATTTTCCAAGATCTCTGCTTTGAGCTGTATAAACGGTAAGTTTCTTGTCCAAGTTAGTTGTCATGGCTTTCCTTGTGTGAGACAAATTCAGTGTAGGGATTTGGAGAATTAACACAGAGGAACACAGAGGACTAAGTAAGGAGACATGTCTAACTTCTGTATGGCAAAAATTTAGTGAAATAAACTTATTAGGGTTTAAAGGGAGAAGAAAGGGCCTTGAGTATATGCTGTGGTTGCTTTTCCTTTCACTTGGATGCTCTGCTAGATTAGATCTAATGACTTCGGTGTGGTACTGAAGCAGTTGGTCTTGTGCAGTACAAATTGTTGTGGCCATGGAAGAAAGACAGGGAGGATGGTATCTCTGGTACTCTTAACCCTTTTGGTGAGTGGGATGTGGTGGCAAGATCCAGGTGCTTGCTTACCTGTATAACCAAGGTATGTTGTGCACTGCAAGTGAAGGCAGAAGCCATCCCTGCTCCTCCTTCCAGGGGAAGATTCTGCCATCAGATTTGGTGATTAATCTGAATCTAAACATTCACTTGCCTTGGGCAGCTAAGGAAGAGAATCTGACCTCAGGAAAATTCTTTCCCCTTCCCCAGATCCATCTGTGGCCAGTCTGTAATGCTTTAGGGAATGCAACACAGAGGAAAGAGAAAACCTGTTTAGAAGTCTGTTAAGGAGAGTATTCCCTCCTACACCTGCTGATCACTGTCTAAAGCCTTAAAGCATGATATTGTTTGCAATTGTTTCAAAATTACCAGACTGGAGTGGACAGTCCTGTTTTTCTCATGGCCAAGCTGTGTAAATGCCAGTTACCTCTGTAGTATCTGTCAGCAGGATGAATCCCTTGTTGTAAAAGTAACTGTTCTACCCCCACTGTCAGTAAACTTTCAAGGCAAAAAGCCAGAGTTTTAGAAATCATGGAGAATGCAGAACAGAAGTACCTTATTACTAGTCAAAGATACAACATTGTAATAAACCACTGAATAATCCCAAAATTAGATGCAAACAGTAAACAACATTGAAATGTCAAAAGACAGAACAGCCTTCCAGTGTGGGGAAGCAAATCCAAAGCTTCCCTGAGGTACATAGACATTTTCCAGGGAGATTCTTCTCAAGAATCCTATCCTGAATTTCACATCATCCTCAATATGACTTTGAAATGGACTTGCAAATTGCAGACTTTTTTTTTAATCTCCCCCTTGGGTGGCATTACACTGCATGCACAAAGAAGAATACTCTTTAAAATATGCCATCAAACGCCCACCGTTTCACTTCCAGCAGAGAACATTCCACTTTCCATACTTCAGTGAGAGGAAAATATAATCTTTTTTTGTAGTCCTTTAAATACTGCATTTTTGTAAAGTTCTGTAAATGTAGCATAGTTACAGTTTAACAGCTCCTTAACCAAGTATCATTCAGATGCTTGCTTAGCGATCCTTTTTAGAGGATCTTTAGATGGCATGAAGCTACTGCATAATTTGCTGCAGTTTCTCTTCTCTTTCGGGCAATATTAAGACAATCCAAATGCTTTTAGTGGCGGAGTTGCAATGAGGAGATGACTAGGCCAGCAACTGAAATTGGAAATATAATTGTAGTCATTTTGGAATAGCCTTTAAATGGTTGCCAAATCCTGGGAAAGACACCGTTTTCTGGGTTCTTTGTGCCAAGAGAACTCCCTACTGCAGCAGGGAACACGTAGGTCCCTCTCCTGAGTGATTTGATTCTCTCTGCTCGCACCAACTGCTTTTCTTTGTGCTTATGGAGTTAATATGTTAGTAGAAAATCAATGGAACTTTTAGAATGAATGATGAGAAAACAAAGCTATCTTGTTCTGACTTTTCTTCCTTTTTTTGTTTGTTTGTTTTACTGATTTTATTGTCAGCCTTGTCAAGGTGAGCTGTGTGTGATGTGATTCTTCTGTCTTCTTTCTCTAGTAATGTGCCAGCGTGGTTTTCAGAGGCTTTGTGATGCCTTTTTGCTGCTGTTTCTGCTGTATATCAGAGGTTATTGTTTGCCTCTTCAGCTTTTCCTTTCTAGATTATGTGCAATTTAAGGGAACAAAAATTATATTCTCAGTATTGCAGTTGGTCAGAAATTCTCCAAGAAGGGTAATTCCTGACAGAAAGCAATTTAATTTGGCAGTTGGTGAAGGACGCTGTAAGGTGGAGATTTTTGTACAAGTCTGTGGAATCCAAAGTCTAAGGTTGCTTCTGCTTGGGGTCAAGCACCAAAAACCATATTAAACACGGGCCAAGGAAGAACTTCTTGCAAAATGCTGTGTCCTGCCACAGAAACCTGCCAGCTTGGATCTACAGCTGCCCTGCCAATCCAATATGTTTGATTTGGTTAAGTAAATAACCTGTTTCCTGGTAATGCATTTCTTCTGTCAAATTTTTCTGCTGGAAATGAGGTAAAGAATTGAGGCCTGGGCTGGGAACTTGAGTGCCTGAGCACCTTTCTTTAGGAGAACTGAAGTTGGCTTTTGGTTCAAACAATCCACTTCAATCATCGTATTTGTAAGTTCAGGAGTATCTTTTAGAATAACTTGTGTTATTATCCCTTAGGACTTGGGTTTCTTCAATAACAGAAGGTCTGTTCGATTACTTTGTCTAATCTGTGCCTCTTTTTAAACTTCCCTGTTCCCATATTTCCCCAAAGAGAGCTCAGATCTGGGAGTGACTCCATAGGTAGTAAATTGATCTTAGTGGTTGATGGTAGATCTCCATCAGGTGGGTGGGATGGTATTTTCAGGCACCTTAGCACTCAGCCTGAAAACTGGAGTTTTGCAGTACAGGTAAGTGGAAAAGCTTTACTGGTGCGAGGCTCCCCTTGAACCCAGCGGCAATGTGTGGTTTATAGTAAAACTCACAGCTCTGAAGCAGAGGGGCTGGTGATGCTGAACCATGGTGATGCTTAACTGCCTGAACCTTTGGGAGCAGAGGTCAGCTTGTTTCCAGCAACACTGGGGTTTTGTTCCTCTGAAATTTCACAGGGAAGGAAACCACAAAGATTATGTAGTGCACCTCCTGGCCCTGCACAGGACACCCCAAGAGTCCCACCCTGTGCCTGAGAGCATTGTCTAAGCACTTCTTGAACTCTGCCAGGCTTGGTGCTGTGACCACTGCCCTGAGGAGCCTCTTCCAGTGCCCAACCACCCTCTGGGTGAAAAACCTCTTCTAGTATCCAACCTAAACCTCCCCTGGCAGAACTTCAGGCCATTCCCTGTCACTGTCACCACAGAGCAGAGATCAGTGCCTGCCCCTCCTCTCCCCTCACGAGGAAGCTGTAACTGCAGTGCAGTCTCTGCTCAGTCTCCTCCAGGCTGAACAGACCAAGTGCCCTCAGCTGCTCCTCATGTGGCCTCCAGACCCTTCACCAACCTCGTTACTCTCCTTTGGACACTCTGTAATAGTTCAATATTTCACATTGTGGTGCCCAAATCTGCACACAGCCCTCAAGGTCAGCAGTATCCTGGCTGAAACACATAATGGAGAGCCTGTGCTCTCAGAGGAGGAGCAGGAGTTGGGTCCATTCTGGGAGTCAGCAGTTTCAAATTCCTGGACACAAGCCCCATGAAGGTAAGCTAGAACAAACTGGGTATCATGTTTATATTATAAAGTGGTTTTAGAACAGTCCTCTTGGCCTCAGTGTTCCTTATAGACAGCTCACCCAATCAACCTTTCAGTCTCCAAAGAAAGGGACTGTGTTCGAAGATCTTTCTTTGATGTCATTTGTTTGGACTTTGTGTCTGGAGCTCCTGAAACCCTTCAAAGTCCTCTCCCTTTTTTCCCCCCCAGGTTTTACTGTGTCAGGTTTTTTCCATCTGAGTTTTTTCAATTCCAGTAGAAATGTCCACCTGTTTGCTTCTCCAGTGAATGAGTTTTCTTTCAATTATTGTGTCAGCCTGTCATGAGCTTCATGCTTGGTGTCAATTCATTGCATTCTCCAGTCCTTCTCAAAGTCTCTTCAATTTGCAGTACTGTCACTTTGCTTTGGAGAAAACACCGAAAAAGGGACAAAGTACACAATTTGGAGATTATAAAACAGAAATTATGAGTGTAAAAGCCAATCATAAGCACTTTAGAAAGATCTGTCTGGTGGTTGTGCTGTGAGCAGCACCTGTATCATCATAAGTGACAGAGGTGCTTGTCTATTACCCTGTTAATTGGAAGGGCTGGGATGATCAGTGGCTTTGCTGAGCTCTTTTCCCCAGTGATATCTGGCTTGTGTGGGAGGCTGTGTCCATGATTTGACAATTTGATGCTGGTCAGCACAAAGGAGCAAGCCAGCCTTTGCTGGATGGCTGAGCACAGAATTCTCTGTAAATATTTCATCTCATATAGTGAATAAAGAAGGAATAGTCTCTCCTAGCCATGGAATGAGCACTCTCACAGCTACAGAAGGTAATTTGCAGCTGCTGGAGTCATACAGAGCTGTACCCCAACTTTTTTTGATGCTGTACATTGTGATTTTGCTGTGAAATATGTGAAAGTGCAGCACTTAGGTCTGTGTGCCTTCTGGCATGCAGTTGTGCATCCAGTTGGGCAGTGTCCATCCTGCCTGCTCCCACTGCCTTCCTGGTGAACTCAGTTTCTATTGGGCACACCAAGTCTGACAGGGAAAGAAATTATCCCCTTGTCTGCTCTAAGTATTCATGGCTCCTCCTGGGTGCTGGTTATGGGGTTTATTTATTTTGAGACAAAGCTTTAGAATATATTCAGTTTCTACATCTCCTGGTCTTCCCTGCTCTGTCCAAGTTTTGCCAAATACTAAAGGAGGGGGGAAAATCATGAATTCTGGAGTTAAGCATCTGTGGACTTGACCTGCTGGAAATTGTGCAGCTCTGTCTGCTCCCCACAGAGAAAAGTTCTGGTAGCCGAACTTCAGAAAGGAACAAAATAGTTTTGCTCTTTAAATGCCATTATAAAACCCCATGATTTCAGTGACTGGGTGGGGTGTCACGCTGGGCACACATTTATCATTGTAAATGTTATGTCTGAAAGGCTTTGAAATGCTTTCAGAACGTGTGATTTTGGGCACATAAGCAGATCACTTTTATTATAACCTTCATGTTGCACTCAATAGGGTTGGTCAGGTGATGTTTTTCCCTGTTCATTTAAGTGGTTTCTTACAGAGGCCTTTGAGTTCCAGAATAATGTTCTGTGCAGCCCTGATAATTACTTTCTTATTAACTGGAAGGCCAGACTCCCTTGTCTACCACCCCTTTTAGAAGTGAATCATGTTCTGATATTAAAATGACCCTAAGCTGAGATCTCAAGTTTCCTTTCCAGCTGGACTAATGGGGCTTGTAGGAGGGAAGGAAAACTTCCATGACTGCTAATTATCCTTGGTTTGGATTAATAAAGGAAAATTACTGAACCACCCATCCAAAGATGGAGAGTTAGCTTACTTTTGAAAAGACTTGCCAGCTGCTAACAGGTAGTTGCACTGGATTTGCCTTTTTAAAGATACCTTGGGTGTATCCCCTGAGTGCTGGAGGCAGAAGGATTCATCCTTGTGTGCACTGTTTGCTGGAAGGGCTCAGCACAATCTTGGCCAACTCAGTAGATGCCTTTGGAGCTAAAAAAAGGAGGTGTTTCCATCTATGAACCTGACCATGACCTGTAGAGGCCATTGGGGGTTTATAAGTAATTTTTAAGGGGTTTATCTAAAGAAAAGGAAGGTGAAGTGTCTGAACTCCTCTCTTGCAATTCTTTTCTCTTTAAGCAATACAGGAGGAATGAATTGCTGTGGGGTTGGAATTGTTTCCAGCCATAGGAGCAAACAGTGCTCAGACAGTGCTGAAGGAGCCCTTTCCATGATGGTGTTCCTGTAAGGGAATTGCATTTAATTATTTTAAATTATTGAAGAAGGCCAAAGAGTTATGTCCAACCTTTCAAGTGGCTTAGTACCCACTCTTCTTTATGTAATTTGAGGAGCCAATGTCCATGTCACTGAGGAAGGAAGTAAGAACTGTCTTTATATCCTTGGCACCTAACAGATGATCAGTTTTACCATTAGCATAGCTGAGTTACTTTATAAAACCTCCCCAGCCTGCATTTTCTGTCTGACACTTCGTTCATAGTGTTGTTTATATGAAAAACCTGCAGCCCTTTTATTTTTAACTCCTGTGTTAATGATGGGGATGCTTAGGGAGAAATTCCCTCTTTGCTTTTTTGCCTTTGCTGTGAAAAAATAATAAATGCTTGTCAGCCTAACAAGATGTAAAGTGCCTCCCCTGCTCTGCAACATTTAGTTCCTGAGGTGTCTTTGTAACTGCACTTTGTTTTGCTGAACAGAATTTCTCAAATACTTCCTATCACATCAACTTGTGATAAGCCTAGTCTGACCTTTTGGACTTATTTTTGACTCAGGGCATTGTTTTTCAGTCACTGCCTGCTTCCTTTCTCTCCCAGCTAGGAGCTGAATAGACCTAGAGGATGCTGGTGGTGCGTTGAGGTGGGTATACCTGAACCTCTCACTGCAGAGAGCTAACAAAAGAAAATGAAAATGGCTCTTTGAATTCAAAAAGCTTCATTAGAATGTCAGCTAGAATACTTAATTATCTTTATTAGAATTCAAAGCTATGAAGAACATTCTTAAATATTTAAGCTCTCTCTGCCCTTGTCCATTAAGTGCAGATCTTTTCTTCCAATTCTTAAGTCAACCCAGCCATGTTTTTGGGGATTATTGCAAGCTCTGAGCTGCCCCTCTCATCCACAGAGTTGTCCCCATGGGAACATCCCATGGGATGTTCACTCCCTGCCCCTCTCAGCAGGTTTTAAACTTCTCTGATGAGTCTTTCATTGCCAAGTTTCTGCTCTTGGCCCTTTCTGCTGCCAGATCACCTTCTGCTCAGGGAGCCTCTGTTCTGTGCAGGCTCAGGAATCTTCATCAGCCAGGCCAGGAACCCTCATCCTCTGCTGACTGAGCCCTGCCCACCCCCATCTCTGTCTCCTTGACCACGGGAGCTGAGAAACCACCTGGCACAGAACGACAGCAGAGGCTGGGGCAGATTTGGATGGGTCTTGCCTGGTACCTGCCCAACCTTCCCTGCTTCTTGTTTGCAGCTGGGGAGTTCCTCCTGTGCTTGAGGGGAAAAAGCCTTCCATGGCAGATCAGTCCTTCAAGACTGGAAATACAGAGTGCACGAGCCCACTGAGCTCAGCAGAGCTGGGATATTTATGTCTGAGAGAATTTTCCATAAGCAAAGTGAAAAACCCATCAGTCTTTGCATGTTTGGTGCCTGAGATTAAAAACTTTGGGCAGGTCTTCATAACTGTTATTGATACGTTTCATACAGTGCAGTGCAGGGTTGGCACAGTACAAACAGCTCTTCCTCTCTCTGATTTCTATTTTTCTTTTAAATTACATTTCTTTAATCTTTCATTTCACTATTTGTTTGTTTGTGGCTTTTTTGCATACACAGATGTGGGATGATGCTTTTATCGCTTCTCAGAAGTACTGAACTAAGTTGGTTCTCCTTGAGGTTTTCTGTAGGATACCAAATATTTTCCTCTTTTCAGGATAGATGAACCTTTTGCTCTAGAATACATTTATTAATTCACATTGAGAAACTTTTTTTTTGGTTATTTTAATGGGAGTCTTTTCTGTAAGGATGTTGTTTAAAAGCTTGTATTTGAAATGAGATTTTTATTGTAACTGCTCCAAGAGGACCCTCATAGCCTTGACATCTGAAGTCTTCCAGAAGAAGCCAAGTGGGCTCTGTGTTTGAAGTGGCAGCACAATGCAAAGATGTAGCAGGAGGGAAATGTATTGTATTAATTCTAACAAACCTCAAGAAACTTATAATATCTATGAAAGTTCTCCACATCTTTTGTTCAGAGGTGTCAGATATAAAGAATGTTGAAATCAAGGACAAAGATGCCACAAAGGCTTTGTGAGATGGAGGACCCAGACCTCTTTATGAGAGTGAGACAACTTCTCTTGGGCTTCTTTCAGAGAAATAACAATAAAAACAATAATAAAAAGCCACTCAGCAACATCTCTGAGCACAAAGGCTGAACAAGTCTCTGTCCTGTGAGACTGAAATGATTATTTAATATGTAATTAAACCTAGTCAAGGACAGTTGTCATCTGAGGTACAATCTGTGTTTGTGACTTCGGTTGCCAGCTCAGGTCATCACTTGTCCCTAGACAGGCAGGATCAGGCTGTGAGTGCCCATTGTATTTAGAGAGAAATTATTGACCTGCCTTGCCTGTGAGTTTGGGGTTTTTTAGCGATATTTGATGTGGGTTTTATGAGTTGCAGAAACTTTCAAGAATAATCTATTATTTGGCCATAAAAATGGGAACAAATCAAGGGAACTTAGACATCTTCCTATTCTCTGCTTCTAGCTGATTCATCTTAAAACTTAGAGCTGAGGAGCCTAAATATTGTCTAGAAAAATAAATTTCCAGAGTAGAAAGTGGATTTACAAAAGCACTGACTTCCAAAGAGCATTTACTGTCTTGTCTCTGCAAACTATTAAGAATTTAGCTGATGCTATTTGACTGGTGATCGTGCTACATATCACAGGTCTTTACAGGGTTTTTTATTATTTTTAATGCCATATGCAAATACTTTGGCTCAGTAAGTGTGTTAATATGAAGCACCCACGAAACAAAGCTTTTGTTCCCAAGCAAAGATCAGTTGAATCGAGACCACCATGACAGACAAGAATTCATGCCTTTGCTTCCAATTCTTTGTTGAAATCCTCCTGATTCCCAGAAGGATTTCTTTGTGTTTAGTTACGTTTGAATCAATTTGCCTGTATTGTGATCCTTCAAAAAAACCCAAACCCCAAAGTCAAAACAACAACAAAAAAACCGCCACCCCCAAACCCAGCTTCTTTTGTAAAACTAATTTCTTATCTGTTTGTCATCTGCTTGTCTGTGCTCTTATCTGTTCATCATCTACCGAAATTTTTACATGAGCATCTAGAACATGGATAAAATATTAAATAATATCGAGCCAAGAGTTATTCCCTGGGGAAATCTGCTGGGAAAAGTCCCACCAATTCCTGTCTCCCACTAACGTGATTACATGAAGTCACCTTTTGATATCAGTGTTTACAATTTTAACATTATTGTCCAACAATAAAGCTGTACCTGACACTTGGGATTTCTTTGTTTCAAGTTGCCGTCTTTATTATGCTGAATTCTTGAAGTTTATAAAGTTTTCATTGAATTTTGTACTCTCCATTATTACTTGTCTGTATTTTCAACCTGACTCAAACTCTTTGCCATTTCCTGCTCTGCTTTTCAATCTTTTTTCTTTTCTTTTTTTTTTTTTTGAAGTAATTGTACTTTAACTGTGTGTATTTTTTGCAAATCACAACTTTTTATGTGTCTGCTGGGTTTGGTTTTTTTTTTTGCTGTCAGGTGAAAGAGATTTATTTTTTTCCCCAGAAACTCTGTATTTTGTTGGGTAGCCACAGGCCATGTCCAGCACTGCTTGTTCCTGACAGATTACCTTTCCTTTCTCTACATTATACAGTGATTTTTGTAGAATAGTTCACTCTGTTGTCTCACCACATGTGGTTGTGTGCTCAGATGTCAGTGTTTTACTGATCATAACCTTGAGTATTCAAAGACCTCAGAGTCTGGGTCAGAATATTGTGGAGGACTGAGCCATAGGGTGGGCACCTGCCCATGAGGAGCTGAATTAAAACCTGATAATGATTTTGAGAGGGAAACAGCATTAAATACATTCCCTGTGCAGCTGGTGTCTTTTCTGGCTGGTAGAGATATATAGAGATATTATAGATGAAATATAAGAAAAAAATATCTATTTCTTTTCCTATTCCAGGTGTAAATATTTTAAAGACAGTAGTCAGGTGTATGGCTCAGCTAGCATTAATCTGGAAGGAATATTTTGCCTAAAATTTTGCATAATAATTATTTACACCCTCCTCCAGAGCTGGGAATCCAGCTGCACTTGCCATTGGAATGCACAGACAGTGTTAACAATACTTGTGCCAGAAGATTTTGTTACCCTCCTCATATTGCCAGAGGATTTATTATCCTTTACAGCCAATACTTCATGGACTTGTGTTATGAATGTTTGTTGTTTAGAATTTGTCACTGAGGAAAGGCCAATTCCAGACGTGGTGCTCTAGATTTGTGATGTCGTGCAAAGCCCAAGCTATTTTTCATAATTATTAATATTGCTTTGGTGACAGTCCAAAGGTGAGTTGTATCTGCTCATCTCCAAATGACCCTGTGAAGATGAGCAACATTTGTAATGATTTTGGTCAGTGGCTTCTTAGCTGCTCTAAGTAATTTCAGAGCCCAGCCAAGGGACTTACCGTTTCCATAAACAGATCCCACCCGCAGAAACCATCTGAGCTTGAGGGATCTGGAAGAACTGGCTGTTCCATCAGAGTGTCCAGAGTTTCCAGCACAGGAATCAGTACAGCTTGTCTGTGAACTGGGAAGACACCCCAGGTGGTGACATATAAAAAGGACACAGAGCATTCCCTCTCTTTCAGAACATCTCTCTCCCCCGCTGCCACTGGGTGATGCATTTTAAAGAGGTTGTGTGATTTTGGTCAGAAGTTTTTCTGAAATAATTCTGTTGAATATACTTCACTGGATGAATTAAAACAAAAGCCCAAAAAACAACCAGAAAAAGCAAACCAGATGCTTTTTTCTTTTTTATATGAACTTTTAAAATTTCTTTTGTTCAGAGTTACTGAAGGCTTTGGATTTGCTTTTTTTGGGCGAGGGAGGGGGCAGGGGACATGGGCACAGACACATGAACGAAGGATTTTAATTTTTAGCACTAACCTTAAATATTACCAAGCTCAATCAAACCTTCTCAATGGGGATTGCAGAATTGAAAGAGTTTTTAGACCTGCAGCTGAGCAGGCTTCACCTTTGCCGATGGGAACAGCTGTGGTTTGCTCCTGCTCCTAAATGAACTCTGAAAAGTAAATATTTCCATGGGGCAGTCCAAACAATGGGGGTTTTGGTGGGGGGAACAGAAATTGTTTAGATGCTCTTTTAGGAACGCTGGGTGATGATTTAGCTACTGGGATACAAAATCTTCAGGAACTGATAGCACCCATCTCTGGGGAGCAGACTGTGTTGGCTGATTGACCTCTGCACACACATCACCTGCTCACTGTTGCACTCCTCTGGGAATAGCTGATAGCACCATTCCCAGAGCTCCTGAAGATTGGAGCAGATGGAGAATCTGTGGCATTTGTGGGGCAAGAAGAAAAGGAGGTGTTGCTGTAGGTCTAACAGTGGGAAACATACCTGGAGTACTTCCTGGAGTACTGTATGAATTAATGGGAGGTTGAAGGAATACCATGTGGGTGAGGAAGAATTGGCTGCTTTGGAGGTTACAAAAAATTTAAAGCTTCATCCTACTACCCCAAGCTCCTGGAATTTGCTGTCCTGCAGGAGAAAGAATATGCTTGAATACTGCCAAAGTAGGGGAAGACACCTGGGCAGTTTCTTCGGGATCCATCCCTGGGGACAAGCCACACAGTCAGGGCAGCATTGTGAGTCCTCTCCTGTGCCAGCAGAACGATGGAGGAGGAGGAGGAAAAAGACTCTTCTGGCTTTCCAGTGGGGAGGAGCAGGAGTACTTGTAGTGTGTGTGCTGAGGCACACAGCAAATCTGGAATGGCTCAGTGGAGCTGTGCTTTGGGAAAACATCTTCCCAGCAAGCACAACCACCCAATGCTCCATCAGGAGCTAGAGGAAAGCTGGAGGACATGCAGCATCCAAACCACCTGCCCAACAAACAGAAGGAGGAATCTTGCAGCATATGTGATGGACAGCCCAGGCAAGGGAGGAGCTGTGATTGCCCTGACACATTTGGGTTTTTTTCAGAACTTTGAGAGGATTTTCCTTTGAAGACATTCACCCAAATGTTTATATTTTCTGTTATCTCATGCCTCTGCTTATGATTATTCACAGCAGCTCAAGGGTGACTTCAGCAAGACCCCTGGGTCTGTGGTCACCTCCCTCAGGAGCTGTTCCTGCTCCTGGAGGCAGTTTTATGGTTCTTGGGGAGCTCAGCTGTCTCCTCTAGAGCAGCCCACTGGGGGCCCAGGTGCTTTCAGCTCCTGCTCTGTCAGCAGGGATTTGAGGAGATGGGATTTTTCCCTGGTGAAACAGATCGACTACGTTTGACATTTAAATTGTCATGCAGAATTAACCTGCCACTGAGATAACAGGAGGAGGACAGAGCAGCTTTCTCTTCCAGCTACTCCCCCCTCCCCAGATTTTTCTCCAGAGACTCCAGGTTCTCCTCTGTATCCTTCTCCCTGTCCAACTTTGCATCAAGCCAGACCAAAGAGCAGCAATTCCTATATGAACATTCAATTAGTCCCATATTTAAATCTTGTCACTGTGACCTAGTGAATTATGCAAGGGGCTGGATACCAGAAATCAATTGAGCTCTAATTCCCAGCCCTGGCACCGGATCTCTCAGCATATTGCCACAGGCAAGTTATTTCAGCACATTTTCTCTCTCCATTTCTTCCCCATAAATTGCACATGTTAACATTAGGTGATGCAGCAGCATCACAGATGTACTGAGATATCTGGGTAGAGGAATTACAGCAGCACATCCCACTCTCACATTGTGTGCCCAGGTCTTTGCATCAGATGTTTATTTAAAAATGCATCCACAGCAAAACATTTGCCAAACAAAGGATGATTCAGCCTTTGTCTAACTTCTATTAAAGATACAAGGTCTGAGAAAAATCTTACAAATTATTATCATATGAAAGACAGTTTAAGATGAAGAGGAGGTTACAAGAGAGTAAAATAGTCAGTGTTTTCTATCCCAAAATGCTAAGTTATCACTTACATGCAGTCCAGCACGATGGCAATTCAGAACCATGGGGGTCCTTATCTCCCACGGCTCATGCAGAAATTATTGCTTATGTTGTTATCAAGAACAGACTGAATCCAGTGGGAGAGGCTGCATCACTGAGAAGGGTGCCATCACATGCAGGGCCTTAGGGGTTTTTTAAAGTTTTTTTCCACCTTGATGAAATGTTTTTAAGAATAATTTTGTAAAAAGCCAGCACCAAGTCTTCAGTGCTCTTCAGTGAAGAATTTGTAATGCAAAGGAAATGTAAGTATGATAGAGAAAAAGGAAGCATTAAAGCAGTTTACAAGCCTTTCATGTTGGTTTCTTAGAAACATTAGGTGAGTACTTTGTCTCCTATTTGCTCTCTGTTGCTCCCAGCCTGGTTCTTCCCGTCACACTGCACTCACAAGTTAATCTCTGCACTTTGCAGTTGTTATCTGCTAATGGAGGAACACAAGTGACTTGTGGCAGAAACCTAAATGTTATTTATATAAAAACCTACTGGAAAATATCTACTTGTGATCAGTGTTTCCTGAATGGTTTAAAATGTCATCTGAGACAAAGTTCTGTTCAGCTGTTCTTCAGTGTGGTATTTTCATGGTGCAGAATTTCTGAGGCGTGGGAGAGCCAAAATGTGAACTCATGGAAGGCAAAGACTTTAAGCTGCTTAGGTGGCTGCATGAAATATCTTGAAAAAAACACAGGGCAAGAAGGGAGGAATAAATTATGTGGTTTAACTGTCCTTAATTTCAATTAAATATGGTAGCAGTGAAATCGGAAATGTATTTAGCCTGATAACTTCCCTCTAATGAAGCATCCTTGGTGTGGCTTCCAGGAATCCAAGTTCACTGTCCACATTGCTGAAACCTCTTTATATCACACAGACCTTATCTGAAATCAGCAGTTTATTCGTGGCTTCAACAGCTTTTGGCCACTTTTGGCCATCTTAATGCTGTCTTGGTGAAGTCAAGCTGTTTGCACATCCTTTCCCTCCAGCCCTTAGAGGAGACTTTCATATGAATGTAAAATCCTTTGCTGTGAGGTGATTCATTGGGTAGGATATGTAATGGTCTCCTTGGTCTCTGAATGTTTCAGCCAACTGATAAATAATCAAGAACCTTGAATATTCCTTTCTGTCTGTCTGTCTCCTCAGAGTGCTTTGTTTGACTCACAGTATTTATGGTGAGTGAATTAAAGCCAATCACTGTAATGTCACAGACATGAATTACCACAGGACGTTCTGTCACCTGGGGGCTTTTTGCAATGCCAGGCAACAGACTTGTCCCAGGGCAGGGTGTGTTTGGGCTTGTTGCTGTTGTTGTCATTTTCCTCCTCTGCATTTTTATGTGTTCTAATTAAACAGCGAGACTGAAAAAAAATCAAAGTTTTACACATTCTTCCAAAATCCAAGTGCCATTCCCAGTGAGGCTTTTTGGGTTATTGTTGGGTGGCTATAGCCCCTTTTTTCTTTCCCAACCTTATAATCTTAAGTCCAAACTTGATACCTCTGTTACTGTTTTCTGATTGCCCAGGTGAATGCAATGAATGTCTGAGGAGCCAGGTCCTTGAAGAAGAGCTCTGCAAATTGGGATTTTCTCCTGGAAGGTCAGCCTAGGTTGGCCTCCCCTCCTTTTGCCTCCTGGCAGTGCTTGCATGTCAAATGATTGCACTCTCCAACCGTGAACTCCAAGGCCTGCGCTCCCACTGCTGCTTGGCAGGAAGGAGAAATTTTCTGTATGGAATTAAAGAGCCTCCTCTCTTCCTCTGATTTAAAAACCCATTTTAAAAAGGCTTTTCCACCCCACATCTTCTGAAGTTAGCACTGCACCCTGCAAGGCTGGCAGCCTCTGAAAACAATTAGAAAGGGACCCTTGAAGGCAGGATCTGGACAGTCTTGCAAGAGACATAATTTTAATCTCATAGAATGTCTTGGCACACTGGGTGAAAACAGGCTTTGTCCCTGGGATGAGAAATGATTAAAGCCAAATTCTGTCTTGCGGTGATTATGGAACAGGCTGAAGTACAACATGAGGCATGGCTAAATTGGTTGTCTTAATCCATGGTCTAATAGACTCTAAAACACCTTTCTGAATGGGGAGAGATCATCTGTTTGGGTGTCATCTGCATGCATGTCCTGACCACCCTGACCTGACTCCTATCCCCAGGAGCCTCTTCTTCCTCGGGCTTGACTTCAGCCTACTGCCCTTCCTGGCATCTGTGGCTGTCCAGCACCTGCTCCTGCCTCCCCCACACACAAACACAAACTCTTCACTGCCCACTGCCTTCTCTGGTGCAGCCTCTCCCTTTGCAGGCAGATGGCTTTGGGCAGGACATGCCACCCTCCTGTCTCCCCACAGGATGCTGCTTTATACTCTGGCTGCACACCTACATGCTGCTGCCTTTTCTGGCAACCTTTCAAAAAGCTCTTCAAGGACAAAACCCCCAAAATACAAGAGAGAATCCTAAAAAGGAAAGTCTGCATTCCTCTCATTTAATCTCATCCTAATACATCAGAGTGAATACAAACTATTGTACAGTAATTTTAACCTCTGTTTAATCTCTGGTTTGAGCTGGCCAGACCCCAGAGATGAGCTGCTGGGACCCCACCAGCCCTGTGAAGAGCAGGAGGTTTCACACAGGGATCACACTTTGCTCCTGGTTTTCATCAGAATCATTAGCCAAAACTTTGGAATTTTGCAAGGCTGACAGAGGAGAGAAAGCCCAGGAGATTTTTGGCACAGTATGAATTTACATATTGAGCGTACAGGGTCAGTTCCTAGGAACCCAAGCAGAACCAAACACAAGAAATGTTCCTGATTAAAACTCCAGACCTCTCTTGTCAGCACTGCAACCCCAACCCCATCACATGAGGGTCCCTTCCACACCTGAGAGCTGAGTGATGAAGGATTTGGGCTCCTTTAGCTGCCAGGCTCAGGTTTTATCCACCTTGACCAGCAAAAATACTTCCCAGACACCCAGAAAGCACCTTCATCTGCTGTTCTTCAACCTTGAGAAGACTCAAACATGCCTTGATTTCAGGTGAGGATGTGCCTTTGTGTTGGCTGCAGGTTTCTTTGGACATCAGTAATGAGTGCATGCAAATCTGGGCACTGAGGGCATTTAGTGTCCTTTGTAAAAACATGAATCACTTAAAAATGGGAACAAGGGAACTGTTTTCCTAGCAGAGGGCTCGACTGGCCCTTCTGGGTGGTAGTCTGTGCTTGCAGTCTGTGGTTCAGCCCAAAGCCATCTCTGCTGCACAGCTCACTCTGCTAAAGTGGAGGCGGAATAAGGAGCAGAGGTATCACCAGACATTTGATCTGATGCAAGCCTATGTCCAAATCTTGCATGTGTGGATTCTTCTTTTTTTTTTTTGTAGTTATAGTTTTTGTTCGGTTTTAATGTTTGTTGGGGTTTTGTTTATTTGTTTGTTGTTTTCTGTGTGTTTTTGTTGTTGTTTTGTGAGGGTTTTGGGGGGGTTGTTTGTTGTTTGTTTGGGGTTTTTTTGGTGTTTTTTTTTTTTAAGATAAGCTCACACACAAATCTTGATCACTGAGATCTGTAGCTGTAACTACACGTGGACAAACACAATCTGGAGCTTTGCTGTTGTGGCTGCACCACTTTAATGTGGTCTGGCCCCCTGATTAAGGAGCTGTGGTGTTTAGAAGTCACTTGGCAATCAGCGGGTTAGTTTTCATCATCTTTGTGCCCGACAAGGGTGTGAGTGAGGAGGAGATGAGGCACTGAGATAAGGAGAAGCTTTTAATTCATTTCCTAGGTGACCTAAATTCAGCCCCTGTGGCCATCATGTCAATCCCACAGTCTTGTCTGCTAGATTACTGATGTAAGTCATGGTGACACGTGTATTTATCGAATGTCCTTCTCTGTGGCTTCAGGAAGGACAACTCAGGGGGAATAAAAAGTTGCTTGGAGATGTAATGATACTTGTCATCAGTTCTGTTTTCCATGAACTCTGCTTTATCCTAGCACTGAGAGAGCATTCTGTGTGCCACAGAAGTGTAGTGTGTTTATCCTGTGAGGGTGGCTTGTGTTGTGGGAGATCAGACATCTCTTCTGCTGCTGAGGCAGCAAAAGTGCAGAACTGATACATGACTTGCTGAAAATAATGCAAAATGCAGATGTGGTGCATGTACAGAGACTGGAAATCCCAAGGCTTTGTGCAGGGTCTGAGCTTTTATCAGGGCTGCACAATCATGCAATCTCTCTCTCTGTGTCTCCAGCTTTAGACTTTCTCCTGTGCTGCAGCAGTTTTGGGAGGGGAGGTGATGTGTCCCATCTCCTGCTCTGAAAGAGGTGTCTGAGCTCCTGGGTCATGAGAGAAAAATCTGTGCAAAGCATCCTCCCCTGTGCTTCATACCCAAGGAAAAGCTGAGACTGCTCAGGGAACTTCAGCACAGAAAGACCTAATTTGCAGATCCCAACAGGCATGTACATGACATAGATGCAAACCTGCACAGTCCTGCTGAGATGACAACATTTCTGAGTTGCAGCAGCAAAACTCCAGATAGCTGGGTAATTACAGTGGCAAAAATTATGTGTTTATGGCCCTTCAGGAGCCTCAGGTGATAAATGTTCTGTGGATTGCACTCCCACATTTGAGTGCCCACACTCTGTGGCTCCTCCTGCCATAAGTGACACTTTGGGCATGGTGTGCGCAGGCTGCTCTAGCTCTGAATTAACTTCTCCAAAGTAATCCCAGTTTTCCTGTCTCCTTTCCACAAGTCAGCCCAAGCTCAGCAGTGACTCAGCAGCACACCTGCCCTTGCACACGAGACTGAACATCTCCTGCTGTGTGTTTCATCTCCAGCACTGCTACTTCCTAAAGTTAGAAGCGAATAAAAGTCATGCTTCATGAAAAATAAATCTTTATAATTTAGGTATCCAGCACCACCTGGTCTTCCATCCTCTCCCCTAACCTCTTCCTGGATAACATTTCCTGTGCTGATTGTATTAGTGTAGCATGGAGTGAAGTACAGTCAAAGGCTAATCTTTTTGTGATTGAATATTAGATTCCTCATTTCAAGAGGCTCTCACAAACAGCTTTTTGTCAGACTGATGGAAGATGGCAAGGATGGAAGAGAACTTGAGGGAAAAGTACATGTCTCTTCCCAAGGGTTTTATTCTCTTTTCCTTCATAGCTTTTACATTATGGCAAATAGTATAATTTAGAGTTGTAATTTCAAAAAAGATGTTCATTACTGAGAAGGCAGCCTGACCAAATCTTCCTCAGAAGACACTTAATTGACAGTGTTTAGGACTGACAACACACCTGAGATGGATTACCAGCAATTCATCCTTGAAGCAGAAGGAAAGGAAGAGAAGGATGAAATGGACAGGAAGAAAAAACCTGGAGCTACAGGATCTAAAATGGAGTAAACATATAGCTGAATAATACTGACCCTGCGCTTCCTGAACCCTCTTTAGAACCCTACTTTAGAAGTGTGTAAAATTGCATATTAAAACACATTAATTGCTATTTTTTGCAGGATGAAGATCCAGCACAAACACTGCTGCTCCTCAGGCAAAGCCAGTCCTTTACCCCTTATGCAGAAGGTGGGACCTGTCCTAGGGACTGGTCGTCTCAGGACTTTCCATTCCTATCTTAAAACAACCTTCTGCTCTTTCTTCTTTTAATCACTTTTAATATCGCTATGAGTTTCTCTCCTCTCCGTACTCCTAAAAGAAAATATTTGCATGCAGGTTAGAAAGGGTGGTGTCCAGAAGGGACCTGGCAGTTAAAGCAAAATATACACATGATGCAAGTAAAATATAATATAATATAACCACACATAATACCTGTCTCCAACCACCACCCAGTTCTGGAGGGTCTGACTTTGATTATGTCTCTCTTTGCACTTTGAGTCCTCTATATTTACATGTTTGCTGCTGCTCAGCCTCAACAGTTGTACTTTCTATGTCAGATAAAAGCAGGAAAAGATACACTCTGAATCCTGGTTATTTTAGTTTATTGTGGGAGGGAGGACTAAAGATCAAGTTTCAGAACTGTCCTCTCCCAGAAAAGTGACTTGGTTTTGCTTGTGCTGCTGTCTAGAAAATAATGTGGGATTTGGGATGTTCATGAGAATCCTGGGCCAAACAGTCAGCAGAGCAAAGGGTCTCTGCTTTGTCACCTCACAGTTAAAGCTCCTGCTGTGAATTTGGCAGGTGAAGGGGGGAGGGACCAAAAAGTCTTCGTCTGCTGTTTGTGTGCCAATTGTGTTTGTGTTTAGCATAGGTTTTAACACTGGTACCCAGGAGGAAAGGAGGATTCTTCCAGAGAGCCTGAGGAGATGGAGCTGCTTCCCTGCAAGCCTGGGTGAGGAGCCCCCAGGAGAGGTGAGCAGGCAGATGTGTCCCTGTGTGCAGCATCTTCTGTGAGCTTGCACTGACCTGGCTTTCTGCTCTGGGAGTGTTTCCTTGTGGGGGTGCCCTGATCTCTCCTTGTCAGCTGGAGGCAAGGCAGCTTCTGGATTCACTCCCTGCAGTACAAAAGTCTCAAAACAAAACACTATGTCACCTAATTGTGAGAGCTGAAGTTATTTATGGACCTGGCCTTTGGAGTGAGAGTCTCAAACTTCTTTAATTACCTTTGGGGATCTGTGCACAGGATACCATGGTGATGAGAATAATATTTGGAATTCAAGTCTTGTCTAGTGTGCTTTAGCAGCTGCAATGGGCAAGCAGCTGATTATGACCATAACAGAAATAATGCCAGAAACCTACATGCCCAGAGTTTGGAGTGTTGGCTTTTTAATCAGATGCATAAAACTCTGGTTATCTTTCTTAAGCTCTTCTGGAAACAAAATTTGGAAGGAAAGCTCCTGTTCAATATTCAATGTCCTTGTGCAGTGTGAATCTTTACCTATAAAGCTCCTCACCAAAGGAGGAAAGACCAGAATGTAAATTGTTGTCTTGATACTGCTATCTGGAGCATTAATATACATCCACTGAAACCCCAAAACTGAGCATGCAAATTATTCCCATTACAGGTCCATACCAACATTGCTGAAATTAGTCTGAATCTATCATTGCTTGATTCAAACTTTATAAAATCTCTGGGGACAACTTAAATGTTTAAGGTGATTTGTTTCTCCAGGGAAGCCATCCAGCCTCATTAGCAGACCATGGAAATTGTCAGAACTGATGATATCTGGAGGCAGCTGCTGTTTTCCAGCTCACCTCTAAGGATCCACTGAAGGCACAGGACTCTCCATGGGATGATGTAAGGCTTGGAACCACAGGCAGCCCACATTCAGCCAGACCATAGCACAAATCTATCAGCCTCAGCCACGTGGGATTTATCTGAGCAAACAAACTGGTTGCCTAGTCTTGCTTTGGCACCAGGGGGAAATTGGCACATTCAAGGTATGATTCATCTTGCCCTAAAGCTGATATCTAAAATAAGTCAGCTGAGCACGCTGTAAAAATGCCTGTTTCCCTTCATGGCTACAAAGGATGGGAGGCTCAGTGAGGCACAGATGTCTCCAGTGTGGATGTTTTGAATTAGGCAAGATGAATCCTGTCTATGCTTTTTTTCTAAAAAAATGCCTTTTGTGATGAATGCTCAGGTCTGAAATTGGAAGTACAAGTTCAATTATAAAGTACAGTGTCCTCAAGGGCCCTCGAAGAAAATGTGTTTGCTCTGAGTTCAACCCTGACCCAAAGCCCTGATGCATCTTTTCCCAGAATTTAGTAACTATAACTCTACAGACACCTCACTGTTTAGTCCTCTCTATCACTTTCATTTAGCAACTGAATTCAAAGATTTAATGAACATTTTTAGAGTTTACTCACATCAAAATTGTTTGGACCAGGTAGCACAGACATTTCCTCCTTCTTCCACAAAGAGCTCTAGGATTTGTAACAATGAAAACATGACTTTGCCCAAATGGCTGCTTTCCTATTTTTTTCCTCCCTTTGTCTTGTGTCATCCATAACATTTTGATTGTGCCACAGCTCAGAGGAGAAGGGTTTTTTGAGTAGTTTGGAACATCTTGAGCTTTGATTTCTAATCAATTTGCACTAACAGCTATGGAAACCAGTATAACAAGCCAGGCCTTTTCTGTCTCTCTCTTTCTTACATTTGAAAAAATAAATCTGAGCAGCGACGTGAGTCTTGTATAATTACTCTTCCATTTGTATTTCCAGACTTGTCAATCTGGCAAGCGCCATAGAAAGGGATTAAAAGCTTTCTCCTTCTCTCTCAATCAGAGATTTCATTTGCTTCCGTGTTTTACAGTAAATATAATCAGTTCAGCAGGAGATGGTTTTGTTCTCTGCAGTGATGTCTTCCTAGTCCAGGGAGTTCTCATTAGCAGCCTGGATGTGAAGTCAAGTGACAGGAGCTGCCCACACCGAGTGCCACTGCAGCTGCAGGCAGAGTGAGCAGGGCTGGAGTCCCTGTGGGGCACCTGCAAATGTGTGTCCCCAGCAGGAAACCCAAAGATCTCCATTTCTGGCTGGGGTTTAGGGGCTCCAAATGAAAGTTGGAGTCAGACTCAGCCACCTTCCAGGTGATGCCATAAATCAGTTGCCAAAAACAGACTGTGCAGATTAATCTTAATTCCTGTTTAGTCCCAAATATGGGGTCTCTGGGAAGCTCCTCCAACCAGCCACAGTCCACAGCCAGGGACACAGGGAGTTTTGCTCTTTTGCCCTGGAATTGGCCCCAGTTTGGTGGGAAGGGCTAGATTGCTGCCACATTTCACAGAGAAAAGCAAGGCACAATTCTTCCCAAGAATATTTCTGGGTTTCACATTCTCTGAACCTCAAAGAAAGGAAAAACAATTCTTATCTCATTTGCTGTGCCTGTGTTTGTGCCAAAGTAGAATGCAATATGGAGATTGTTTACCCAGAGTGATGATGTTTTGCTTCCATGGCCTATCAGGGCCAGGTGTGTGTGTGTGTGTCAGGACTGTCAGCTGGCAGTCACGAGATTTTGTGCAGGTATGTGCAGAGTTGAGTGCTTGGCAGATTGTTTAGATGTAATGTAATATAGTACAGAATAATATAGTATAATAAAGTAATTAGTTAGCCTTGTGATAAGATGGAGTCAGAATGCATAATTTCTTTCCTCCTCGTCATTCCTTCCTTCATTGGGGGTGCCCTGTTTCGATGCTGGATCATGGCAAGGCTTGGCTGTAGGATGGAGGGGCTTGGACTGAGGGCCTTCAGTGTGGATTGCAAATTATTCAACTTACTGTAGAGGAGACAAATAAAGGAATTTTTGAGTAGAGAAGAATTGTATGGTGGGCATTTAGATATCTCTAAATTTAGACAGCAGCAGAACAGAGTGTTTAAATATTGCTTTCTGTGCATTTAAGCACCTGAATTCCACTGATACCTCACTTAATTTGTCTTTGTCCTTTTTTTCACCCTGGCTTGCAGGCTCCGTGCCTTGATTTCCAGCACATAAACACAACACAAAATACAATAAAAAGAAATTGGAAACACTTTGGTTAAGCCTTGATGGCAGCTGGTATGTAAATGCAAAGACTTCACACTGTCTCTCAGTACAGAGCAACCCTTAGCACTTAGTTGTTTGTAACTTTTGCATGGTCAGACCCATGGATTCACCAGTGCTTCAGTGCTTTCACTGACTCCTTCATTTCTCAGCATCTGAATTCGAGAGCAATGTCTGGTTTCATGCAGGGTAAGTCCTTTGCCAATCCTTCATTAAACAAAAAGCAAACCTACCCCTAAGCCCCAAGGATTTGTTTTTTCCCCCTATATCTTTTCCAACAAGTTTGATCCCTTTATGAGGACAAAATGGTATATTTTTTGCTTACTGACTTTGCAAAAGTCAACCTAAGAGTTGATATTTCTATTCTTTCCCATTGTCACCACTAATAAATATTCTGTGGTGGGGCCTGAGCTGACAGTTGTGATGAAGAGACGGGGTGGCACAGAATTATCTGATCCTCTGTGCCTGTGCTGACAGCTGGTGTGGACTGGCACGGCTCCAGCGGAGATCTGGCCCCTGGTCCAGGATTCATACAGGGAATCCATCTGCAAAGGCAGGAGCCATTTTACGGGCTGCATTTCCCTTCAGCCTGACAGGTTTTAACAGCTGATATCAGGGTGCTGTTGCACCATAAAAGGTACTGTAGAAACTCATAATTAAGAGCAACCTCGCTTCGTAAAGCTTTTAATTTAAGCAAAGAACAAACGGACATCAGACGACACAGGGGAAGAAAAGCAGCCTGGTTTTCCAGGCAGGTGAGGCTTCCAGCGCTGCGCTACCCTGAGGGGAACGCTCGAAGTGAGGAGCTCGGGATCGCCGCTCTCCTGACGAGCGGGGAGAGGAGCTGCCGCAGCCGGGCTGAGGGAGCATCGCACCCCGCCCAGCGAGGCCGCAAGCTGTTGCCCAGCCCTCGCCAGCCGGGAGAGCAGCGAGCCGAGGGCGGCCCGGGAGCCAAGGGCGGCCCGGGAGCCGAGGATGGCCCGGGAGCCGAGGGCGGCCCGGGAGCCAAGGATGGCCCGGGAGCCGAGGGCGGCCCGGGAGCCAAGGATGGCCCGGGAGCCGAGGGCGGCCCGGGAGCCAAGGATGGCCCGGGAGCCGAGGGCGGCCCGGGAGCCAAGGATGGCCCGGGAGCCGAGGGCGGCCCGGGAGCCAAGGATGGCCCGGGAGCCAAGCGCGCCGCTGCCGCCGCCGCTGCCGTGAGGGCCCGGCCCGGCCGCGCTTGGCAGCCGAGCCCGGCAGCTCCGGCCAAGCCGGGCCCCCGGAGGGAGCGGCCGCCGGCAGCGCTGCTGAGGCTCGCAGATAAAGAGGCTGTGCCGGGAGCGCTTTGCACACAGCAATTAACAGGGAGAGACGGCAGCGAGCAAATATTCCAATGGCAGATCCAGGAGGTGCCAATATGTTTCGCCGTTCCGCGGTTGTGTTCTGGAGGCGGCAGCACTGAAGGGTCTGTTCAAGTTGGCATTTCTACTGCAAACCTAATTTTTGAAAGGGGTTATAATTCGGCCGTTTTTAATTAACGAGGGGATTAAAGTTGGCACATGGACACTGAAGGGCTGTTTGTTGCCCGTTTCATTTTTTTTTTTTTTTAATCCAATCTGTTAGCCCCATCTCAAATAATATTCTTTGTTTCCACTTGCTGGGATTGACTTTAAAGACCTTTAAAGATCTCTATGCATATGTGTGTGCTTATATTTATGTGTAAAAGAGTTTTATCAAGGTGAAGAACCACATCAGAGTAGGTGAGCAGGTTGCTGAAAGATCCCACATTCCCCGAGCTACCATAACTCATCGCAGCTCTGGGCTGGAACAGGGAACGCAGAAAGCAGTTGCAATTTTTTTTTGCTGAATTTTGCAGAATGTTGTCCACTTGGGACTTGCAAAAACTTTTCTCCAAACTTAGGCATCATTTTCATGTGCTATACTTTGATAAATAGATATTAGTATTGCACAGCTTCAAAAATAACCAGGCAGCTGCTGGTAAGTCACTATTAGAATATATAAAACCATGTAAATACAATGATACTGTAACTAAAATAGACTATATTATTCTAAATCCCAAAAGTTATGGGGCCATAAACCTCTCACCATCAGAAAAATTTATTCTAGTTCTCTATTATCCCAGCCACTGGAAAGTTTTTCCCCACATGTTTAAACTGAATCTTCCTCTTCTTAACTTAATCCTATGAATCGTCTTATATGCCCTAGACCTGGAGAACAGACTGCCCCTTGCCTTTTTCAGCACTTTTCATGTACCAGAAGGCTATTGCCTCTTGGCACTTCTTGCTTCTTTGGGCTTTCCAGCTTTCCCAACACAGCCTCTGAAAATATGTCTATCCTTAAAAAAAAAAAAAAAAAAAAAAAAAAAAAAAAAAAAAAAAAAAAGGTGTCTCACCTCTTTCTAGCTGATCCAGCCTTCCCAGTGATGAGTGATGAAGATTTTGGGTGAAGTTTCAGCAGAATTCTTGCTGCTGTCCCTTCGAGCTCAGCAATATTGCACCTCTCTGCCCCTCTCTCTGTCACTGATGTTGTCTCAAGCATCATCCACAGATGACCATGATACATGGAGTGTGCAACTGGACCTGTCAGGAGGAATGGCAGGATCTCTGCTTTTCTAAAACTGCTTCATACCAACACCCAGTGGGAAGGATCTGCAGCTGGCTGCATTGGAACTCTTGAGCTGGTGACTGGTGGGTCCTTTACTGCTCAGAAGACCAGAGCTCTTGTGATAAGAGTGAAGTGTAAATCCCCAGGCTCTACACTGCTCTAGCAAAAACCCTGCTGGCCATGTGAATCACTTACACAGTTGATAGAGCTTGTTCTGCACAACACGGACACCTCTGCTCTCACCAAACATCACATCCCAGATGAGCAAGTCTGCAGGTTTGGCCCAGCTTTGGCCACAGTCTCTGGGCAGCTCCAGGAGTTGCTGAGCTGGTTTGGTAACCACCATGAGCTGCTTCCCTGTCTGTGGTGCCTGTCATTTTGTTGGCCAGTGGCCATCCCAGCTGATGTCCATCTTCACCCTGTGGCTGCTCTCCCATCTTTGCAGGTAGACAAAATGGAAATTCTCCATTAAAGCAGATGGGTAGCCAAGAATGGGTTGTCCTTTTAGTTCTAGAACTCAGGGAGGGTTTCAGCCTGAAGTGACACCTACATTAGGTTTCTTTGTATATGCTCTTTAGCCTTTAGCTCCCATTATTTTCAGTGGAGATGAAGCTGATCTAGGGAGCAGCACAGTCAGGGCAGAGCAGACAGTCAGGGTTTTGTTTGTTTGACCCAGTGCAGGTCCAGAAAAGAAGAAATCTTGTTTAGGGCTCATGTCATACCTGCCAGCCCCATGCCCTAAGCTTAACTTCCAGCCTTGTGGGCTCTGTTGGGAACCCAGGCACCAAAATCCCACAGTTATTTAAATCTGGTGCTTCAGAGCTGAGATCTGGCATTGACACACCACCTCATCTGTTTTTCAAATAAAACACTCCAAATGGATGGGGTTTGGAGTATTCTTTTATTAAATCCGCAGAGAAAATATTTTAGATGCTATATAGATTTCCAGTGATTCTTACAACTCTGTTCTCCCTCTACCTTGATGTGCAACCAGGTGTGTTTCCAGACTCAGTTTTTGGACAGAAGAACAAGTCAAAAGCCATGGAAGTTGTTGAAGAAATCCACGTGCTTTGCTCAAGTCCCTGCCTCACCCATGGCCACCCTTGTGGGCAGTGCTGAGGGCTCAGTTGAACTGACCATTCCCAAAGTGAGAAAGGGGTTCTGTGTGAGCAGTGACCTCACCTCAGGGATTATTTGTGGCAAAACTCCCCCTGGGCTGATTTCACTCCATTCAGAGGTGACACAACACCCAGAAGTCCAGAGCACTGTTCAAAAAATGTTGCTGCCTTCTGCTCTCTGGATGAGAAAGTTCCTTGCAAAGCTTTGATTCCTCTCTCCAGCTCTTCTCTCCTGGTGGCGTCTGGATGGGAGGGGAAGGGCTGGAGCAGGGTGTTCCTTTCCTGGGAGGGCTGTTTCTGATTTGGGGATTTGAGGAGGGGTATTTTTGCAGGAAGTGTGGCAGTTTGCATGGCCTGGGGCTTGTTTGTCTCCTGTGGATGCTGTGCCCCCAAGAGATGAGGCCGCAGTTTGGAGGGGTGCAGCAGTCACTGCTCCCCAGTGTGATGGGTTTGGCACCCAGGGTGGTGCTGCTCCTGGGGTGTGTGTGTTTGTCAGTTGAAATTTGTCTGCAATTTCCTTGATGGGTGCATTGAGTGACATGCATTCCCTCAGGAGATATTTCCATGTTTTTATTATTCTTCAGGCTCCTGTGACATTTCCCAAGTCCAGTTGTTGGAGCCTCAGGTTCAATCATCTTCTCAAGGTGCCAGCAGGGATAATTTTGCCCTGTGTTGGCTTCTGCAGCTCATGGTATGCACAGTTTGGGAGTGGGTTTCTCATATAAGACCTCAAAACCCACAGTGGAAACCTCTGTCACTGGGTGCTCAGTGATACAAGGTCCAGCATAACTTTTCACTCCTGTGAATTCCAACAATGGCTTGAAAATGAAGATTAAAAAGAAAACTAAAACCGCTTTTGCTTTCTTTTTAGGTGGAGGTACATTCAAGACTGAAATCTTCAAGCTTTCAGTGGCACATGAAGTACAAATACAATTTCAGGAATGCTGGCCAGTGGGAAAAGCGCCACTTACTGTGAGTTTCTTGGTAAAATCCTGACAGTTGGCAACACCAGGCAGCAAACAAAAGTTATATAAAAGAAACTGTTTTTCTGAGTCTGTTATCACTTGCACTTCTCTGGCCTGAATATTGACATTAGATCAACCAATTAATATTGATTCTAAAGTAACTTATTGATTTGATTAATTAATTAATATTGATTTTAAAAATCTGTGGTAGGCTGTGAAAGTTTATTTGTCCCTGGACTTCACATGTCTCTGATGACCCTGGCTGAGAGTGAAGGGTTGTTGATGGATAGATCATGGAGTTGTTCCATGTTTATCACAGTGAGAGGAGACAATGTCATGGTTTAACTCCAGCTGGCAGCTAAGTACCTCACAGCTACTCATTCACTCCCACTCTCTGCCCCAATGGGGAAGAAAACGGGAAAAAAAGTAAAAATCACTGATTGTGATAAGAAGAGGTTAATAATTGAAACAAAGCAAAATATAATAATAATAATGATAATAATAGTAGTGGAAAGGAGAGAGAGAGGAATAAAATAGTAAAAAAGAAAAGTGATGCAGAACACAATTGCTCATCACTCCCTGGCTGATGTCCAGCCTGTCCCCAGACAGCAATCAGAGCCCCTGGCCAACTCTCCCCCAGTTTATGTCCTGTGGTGTGGAATATCCCTTTGGCCAGCCTGGGACAGCTGTCCTGGCCAAGCACCTCCTCCCTGGCAGAGCCTGGGAAACTGAAAAGTCTTTGACTTAGATAAACTCTACTTAGCAACAACTGAAATGTCAGTGTGTTACCAACATTATTCTCATCCTAAATCCCAAACACAGCACTGTACCAGCTATGAGGAAGAAAATTAACTCTATCCCAGCTGAAACCAGGAGAAGCCACTTTTTGTTGTTGTTGGTTTGTTTCTGGGATTTTTTTTTTAGCCTGATAAAGCATCTACTCCAATGGTTTGATTTTCAGGTTGCCCTGGGCCCTGTGCTGTGCCCAGAGGTGCAGGTTAATTTGTGTGGGTTCATTGTGTTGTTCTCCCCAACATGCAGCTCTGAGAGTAGTTTGCTCCAGGAACCCCTTCTCACTTCTTCTTTTGACTCCACCAAGATTGGTCCTTTCTGTCCTTGCATCCCTCTATAATGGACCCTGAGGTAGATTTCAAATATTTTCAGTAAACTGGGATGGGATTGAATTCATTTCTTTCTATTCCTGGCCAGAAGAAGAAAGACTGATACAGGTACCTGGGATGTGCCACCAACCACTGTGGAAAAAGATAAAACCTATCTTATCTACTATTGTTGCTTTTGTTATTGATATTATTATTATACTGAGAACCCACTGAGGCCCTCTTATTATGTTGTTAAAATCAACGTTTTCCCTGTGCACTTCATTCTCCAACTTGGGAAAAATACAGAATTTTTGATAAAGTTATGCTTATAATGCTGCTAATTGGTTTCTCATCTTTAAAAATTATGACTGCAGGCAACTGGAGCAATCTCTTTGTTGCAGGACATTGTGGGCTGAAATATCTGGATGCTTGATATCCTCTGCAGGGCTCTCACTACATGCTAATTTGTCCTTGCAGCAGAGTTCATTTTTATAGGTCTTTGCCACTGTATTTTACAAATCCATTATGTCAAAATAGGATCAGTCATATGTGCACAAGATGCAGGCCTCCACCAACACATATAGAGATGTGTGTGTGCATGTTCACCCATAAATACCTTAAAAAAATTAATCCAGAGATATGTGTGTATGCATATATTTATGTACACACACTGATATATTGATATTATTTAATGAAATAAAATGTTTAATAAAATTAAATGTTATTTTTTAAATAATTATCTATAATATGTGCATGCACATGAAATTTGACATCTATTTAGGAACTCAGCATGTGAATGGCTAATTTATCTTGTAGGGCTCAGCTCTTCTAGGGAACATTTCACTCTCATTTCACTTAAAATATATAGTTTACAGTCTCCATTCAACACATACAAATTGCAAGCCTAAGTTGTATGCTTGCCTATGCATTTTCTAACACTTCCATCTGAACACTCATTATCATTTACTTTCAATAACTATCATCTGTCATTTTTAAAAGTTGCATAATAATGTGGTTGGTTCATATGAAAAGTGATGTTTGCTCTAAATTTGGCTGTGATTTTGACATTGCTGTTAGGTTTTTTTTGTAAGCTTGACACCCACAAGCTGAAAAGACAGGTGGTAAGTTTATTTTTTTAAACTTCCCTTTCAACACCTCCCCCCCACAATTAAGAAAACAAAAAGTCACATAGAACATTTTCAACACATTTGCTGGAATTTCTGTATTCCTTTCCAGCAAAATTTCACTGAGAAAAATGAGAAAGGCTGAGTTTTTTTACTTCTTTGGATTTAAAAAAAATGTACTTTTCAGTTGCTGAGGATTCAAATTATTGCTTATCCAATGAAAAAAGTGTCAGTTGAAAGAATATTTCTTCCCTGGTCCTCATTTATAACCTGGCTCCTCCTTTGTGCTGAGCCTATGCATCATTATACAAAATCAGGTTTTTCCCTCTCTCCTTCTCCAGATGCTGGAGCAAAGTAACAGAAGGGGCTCATGGTGTTGCATCTTCACACAGCTGAGAAATGGGAATATCTTGTTCTGAGCAGCACCTTGTGTCTCCCAGAGCTGCCAGGAGCTACAAGCTGAATGTTCCAAACACAGAGTCTTGTGGCAAATGTCCCAAACATGGAGTTCTGTTCTGCCAAAAAAATCCGCTTGAAATGGCTGAACTGGGTGGTTTTCTTTTCCATGGTTTTGAATTTTGAAAATAGTACATGGAAAATAAGTAGTTTCCAGTGATTGAAAATCTGGGTTTAGAGAATTTTCAAGAACACACTTTAGAAAAGGAGCCATGACATCTTTCATTAAGAACAACTCCAATGGGGATTTTGAATTTTTTTTTTAAAATTCAGTTTGTTTCAAATTTTCTTCCTGTGTTCTGCCTTTGCCTTGGTTACTCTCCTGAGGAGCCAGCTGTGGCAGAAGGAAAAGTTTTGCATATCTTTTCCTTCTTGTTTTCCAAGAAACTTACAAGCTGGTTGTGAATCAAACTGAAAATTATTCTGTTTTCATTGATAAGGCCAAAGCAAACAACAATCCTAAATGATGTTCTTTCTAGGACTGTCCTGAACAAGAACAAACAAGATTTCCTGATTAGTTCAGTCCCTGCTCAAAAATAGTTTGAGGTTATGTGGGAGCTTTTTTACCGTTCTGATGGTATTCCTTCTATTTGGAGTCTTCAAATTTTGTATGACAGCTGAAAATTAGTAAATCTCAGAGAAGGAAAAATTAAACACTTGGGAGATTTGGGGGAGTTCTATTTCTTCTTCCTTTTTTTCCTCTCCTTCTTCTAATTCCAAAGACTTCATTTGATTCCACTCAAAATTGTGATTTCTTTGTCCTTTTCAGGGTGCAAACTGTTCCCTTCCCCAAGCTCATGGTCATGTGGTGGGAAAGGTGTGGGAATGTGTGGGCAGGAATTTGGGGCCAGAGGGGTTAATTTCTGTGGGGCCAGCCTGAGTTCAGCAAAGGTTGGCTGTGACCTGGAGCAGTTGCCAGCTGCTCTGTCACAGATGTACAGAGAGCTGGTTGTGACATTTTTCAGCTGTCAGGGCATACGTTATTCCAAATACCATAGGTAATTGCTTTTAGGTTTTGTTGTTTCTTTTTTTTTTTTTTTTCCAGCAATTTTCTGTTGTAACAGATGAGGATAAGGAAGTTCTGGTGCTGTACCCACATTGCCCTGGACCCAAGATGAGCTGTGAGGATCACGCATGTTGCTTTTTCCCAGAGCCTGAGACTCCTTGAACACATGGGAGCTGCAGGAATGTGCCTTATTCAGGGGCACATCTGCACAGCTGGTTGGTGATGTGATGAGTGGTGTCACAGCAGAGAAAAACACGGGAGCATGTTGAGTTTTAGGAGCACTGGGCTGGCTTTGGATGAGATGGAGCATGAACATTTGAATGCAAGGTGAGCTAGGGAGGCTGTGAGTGGATAGTGATGGGAAGGATGACTTTAGGGAGGGCTGGGTTAGGTAATAAACAGTGAGGCTGCCAGTAGCAGAGACAAAAGGGGTTTTTGGATGAAAAGGCAATTATTTAATCAAAGGGGAAGTGGAGGGGAATAAATACCAGAGGAATGACAGATTGATGCTCTGGAGTTGCCTCCCTCTGACTGGTTGGACCCTGACCGCCTGCCCTACCTGTCAGCTACTGTCTCACACTGCCTGCCCTGCTGCCTCCACTGCTCCACTGCTCCTGCCTTTATTTCACCCAGTGGATTCTTGTCTTTAGATTGTCTATTTGGTTGTCTGTTCTTCAAATCACCTTCTCCATCAGTTCCCACCCTCCAGCTTGTCATCACATTTGTTATTTTCAGCCCCCACCGCCCCTGCTGCTTTTCTCCTGAGATGTTTCACTGGCCCTGGTTAGCCCTGAATTGCCAAATCCTGACTCAGCTTTCACCAGACAGCCATATTTTATGTCTTTATGGACTAAGCATGTCCCATTCTTACATCCACTATGGCTGAGGATGGGTGGGCAGGCACTGAAGGTCACCCTGGTTCCTGACAGGTGTGGGAGGCTGAAACCCATCCCAGCTGTTCATCTTGGCCTTTCATTTTTACTCTGATACAGATTCAAGGACAAACCAACATCTCCTGGCTTCCACCAGTTGGGATGGCCTCTCCTCTGAGATCCTTAAGAGCCAGTCTTTGTGTGTACCTCAAGGTGGACTTGATATAGAAGCTTTTAGACAACTAAATCCATAGTTAGACTTTAACTTAGCTGCACTCTTCCCTGCTCTCCCAGCCTTGCTGAAATGGGAGCTGAGCCCACCTCTCTTCCAGGACAAAGGAAAGGAGCAATGTCACAATGAGGGGAAGTCTGCTGCAAATAATGAAAAACCTCTATTGTATTTGCTGAGAAATGTCCTGACGAAGGCAGGAATGATACATCTGACTCCATGTTCTCAGAAGGCTAATTTATTACTTTATGGTACTATATTATATTAAAGAACACTATACTATACTAAAAAATACAGAAAAGATCCTTACTAAATGCTAAAAAGCTAATAATGAAAACTTGTGATTTTTTCCAGAGTCCCGTCACTGCTTGGCCCTGACTGGCCAATGAATGAAAACAACTCACACCAGAATGAAACAATCACCTGTGGGTAAACAATCTCCAAACACATTCCACATGAGAGCACAACACAGGAGAAGCAAATAAGATAAGAATTGTTTTCCTTTTCTCTGAGGCTTCTCAGCTTCCCAGGAGAAAAATCCTGGGCGAAGGGATTTTTTTTCAGAGAATGTGAATGCTACAAACCTCTTCTAACAACCATTTGAATTTTTTTCAGGCATGAGCCCACCACCTTGGGCTCACAGGGAGCCCCACACCCTGTGCCTTCTGCCTTGCTCACCATGGCCCTTGCAGCACTGTGGGGCTGATTCCTGTGCCAGGCTGGGTGCCCCAGTGTGCCTGCACAACTTCTTGGGCTCAGTTGGAGAGGGAGATGGGAATGTTATTTTTGTCTTGTGTCGAGGAGTCTCTTCCACCTCTGACTAGTTCCCTTTTCCAGCAGATTTTGTACGTGAGGCTTCATCAGAGGATAAAAATTGATGCCTCCCAGCATGTCTCCCACTCATGTACTCTACAGCTGAGAGCTTCATTGCTGGGTGACATGGCAGAGAGCCTGGAAAGGGTGAGCATCCTTTCCCAGTGATGGGGGCCACCTTGGGCAGCCTGCAGCCACCACCAGCAGCTCAAGGTCTCATGTTCACAGAGGAGGACATGCCCTCCAGACAACTACTGCTTGTTGGTTATGCAGAGCAGGTAATTTTTGCATATCTATTAACAGCTAGAGGAAGGGCAGGAGATGCTTTTATCACTGAAGAGTGATGTGCTGTTTCTCCAGAGGGTTCCCTTGTGCAACACACAGAGGCTCAGGGTTGGCTCAGCTCCTTGTGAGCCCAGAGCAGGATGTTCAAAGATCCGGGAAATCCTGGCCGAAGGGCTCAAGCTGTGATGTTTGGTTATGTTCAGAGGGAACTTAACATATTTAAACTGATCCTGCCATGCATTTTTTCACAGATAAGAGGTCTCTTCCCTGGGCAATGAGTGCATGGGATGGTTGGGTATTGCCTGGGTCACTAAAGGTGTTTCTTCCCAACTGCTTTCAGGCAGCAGGAGCTCTGCTGTGCTGGCTGAAAGCTGCCTAGCAAAGGATGTCTATAATCTGTGCCACATTAACCATGGCCGTGGGGCTTTGCTTTGTCAGGGCATGAATGGGATGCTATCAGGGCAGCCCACAGAGCCATGCACTCAGTGGAGCTGGCTCTATCAGCAAGGCTGAGGGAGAAACAAGTCCTGAGGCTCCCAGATTTGCATAATGGCTTTTACTTCTCTGAAGGAAATAGGCTGCATTTGCCAGGAAACTCACCTGAGCTACCCTTTAGGCAAAAGAATGAATGCCAAACACATTAAATAGAAATCATTTGCTCATCCCTGGAAGTGCTCAAAGCCAGGTTGGATGAGGCTTGAAGCAACCTGGTCTAGTGGAAGGTGTCTCTGCCCATGGCAGGGGGTTGGAACTGGATGATCTTTAAGGTCCCTTCCAACCCAAACCATTCTGTGATTCTATTTTCATTCTAAGCCTGAGCTAATTATAATCATACAAAAGAATTAAACATCAGGAATTAAAGCCTAACCTTCAGGCCTGGCCAGTCAAAGTACCAGCTGAGAGTCCTTTGCAACTGAAAGCAAGGACAAAACATCAGAAGGTGGGATTCCATAAAAGACATATCTGAATGGGATATGTAGGACCTGGACTAGCTGGTTGGTCTTTGCCTGAGTCATCTCTTTGGGCTCCAGGTTTTTTTGGTACATGGGATATCTCTTCTTATCCATCTGCAGAGTGTCTTGGGGCTCATCTCTGGGCTGTTGGTGTTATAAGCAGTATTTCCACTGCACTGGAAATACTGCAAGTCCAAGAGTATTTTCAGAAATGGATAGAATCTAAAAACAAATTGCATTTCCTAATATTTAATCTGAACTTGGTGAAAGCATTTTGCTTTGAACTGTTCCTAACTGAAAGAGGTCAGTCCTTTTAAAATGTTTATTTTTTATTTTAAAATTTCGTGTTAAAATAATTTTCAGGCTAGGGAAGCTGCTTCTGTTGAAGGTCAGTTTCCATTTCTGTTGCACTGTGACCCTGACACTGCCATCTCCAAGCTGCTTTTCTCTGTGACTGCAGATGGCTGGGTGGCAGATGTGTTCTCATCTGACAAGTGGCTGGGTTTTAGTAGTGGAATGAGCCATCCCCAGTAGCCATTAAAGTCAATGTTCATCACCAGTTACTTTATTCTAGTGGCTTAGACAGTGCAATTTTCATTTCTTGAAGAAGAAACTGCTGTAATCCTGTGTGTCCTCTGTCATGTGAGAGTGTGCTGGAACTTCCATTAATCACTGTAAGTTGCTGAGAGATCATAAGCAGGAAAGTGCATAAAAAAGCAAAATGATCTAAACATTACAAACTTCAACAAGAAAAACTCAAAATAACTGTAAAAATCAACTTCAGAATTGAAAGTTGTAATTATTTTAAACTACTGATAACTGGGACCTTATGGATGGAAAAGAAGAGCAGATTCAGCCTCTGAGGGCTCACTGTATTTGCTTGATTGCTCTCTTAGCTCAAGCCAATGTAATCCAAAATGTACAATCAAAAAGACATCAAAATAGCATTCTGGTCAAAAGTGACCGAATCCAAATCCAAAATTGACATCTGAATTCACACTTCAGCTCTAGGCAGCAATGCTCTAAAACACCATGGTGATGGGACTTAAAAGACCCCTCCTGATGCTCAGGTCTTGTCTGGAAAAGACCTTTTAGAAGTTTCGCTTTCATATTGAAAAGAAGAGATGGGAGTAGAAATATGAGTTTGCCTAAATTGCCTAAGAATCCTTTCTTCTCCTTCAGGATGTGGTTTCTAGCTCCAGAACAGCAACAGAAGGTAAGGAAAAAAGATCAGCAATAGGAGAATGGGAGACATTACCCTTTATAAAACCCATAAAGAGACCCTTTATGCTGCAAGCCCCTGGCAGAGGGACATGTCCTGCCTGTTATTTATCTGCTTGATCAGAACATTGCTAGAGGAGTCATTTTCAGATTTGTTCCTAAGAAATCAGGAGGTTGTGGGCAGCACCAGAACTCCTGATCTGAGGGGTCTTGTTCCAGAAGAAAACTAAGGATAATATTTGGAGGCTCTCCATTCAAGACCCTGTGGCCAATATTCATGACCCACTTGTCAATATTTGCAAAATCCCAATGGGAGAACTTGGGCAATATTTTTCTGTTGCCTTTTTTTTTTTTTTTTTAATTTTATTGCCTCTTGCTTATGGGCTGAGCCTCTTTTAAACATGTTTGCTATTCAGAAGAATCTGCTAAATGGGCTTGTGCAGAAACCCCCCCTTGGATTCAGCTCCCGTGGTGCTGCTGAGTGCCAGGCACCAAGCACAAAGTGCACCATTTGTGCTGTGTCATCAGCTTCCTCTCTTGCTGGGGATTATTGCTTTTCCATGGCTGGATGCTTCTATCTTTTAAAGCAGAACAATCAGGAATAAAGAATGTCAAATGAGAAATGAACTATGAAGGACAAATATTTCAATTCCTGCACAAATAACCTGTCCTTGCTAGCCCTAGGTGATGGTCTGAGCAAAAAAATAAAAACATCATCCCAGTACCTGGGTAAACACACCGATTTCATGTTTATTTATGAAAAATAAAGGCAACTCCTGGCCTTCAATCCTCAAAAGGATCATTGTCTTATCTAATTTGGTCTCCTCTGTAGGAAGCCTATTGTTTCCACCCTGTTTCCTGCTTGAAGTTTTGTCAGGTTTCCACTTCCCATCATGGCTGGTTCAACCATGCAAATGAATTCCTACAATTCTGCATGACATGTCGGTTATTAAAGATTACACTGGCAGGTCAGAAGAACTTAGAAGTTCATGTTTGTGGCAAGGTGTAAGCCTGAGCACAGGTTTTTTGCTTTGTCCTGCAAAGATTGAAGCTTTTCAAAGGCTGCAGGTCAGTCAGCCCTGATCACCCAAAACTTTGAAAGTCTTTGTCTCCTTGCTTTGGAGAGACTGATGACAGGTTGGTAGAGGAGATAAAAAGATTTGTCTGGGGCTCTGGCTGATTAAGAAGTTACTGCTGCACCTCATACACTAAGTGTCAACGAGGGCGAACACAACATGTGGTTAGTTTATGATGTACTGGTTTTCTTTGTCATATATGAATACCCAGAAAATAGCTTTAAAAAGAGGAAGTAGTGATGCTAGGAATAATTAAATCACACTGAACTAGAGGCTGGTAGCTATGTGACATTGCTTCTGTTGAACTGGGTTTGGTAAGTTATAATTTGTAAGTGCAAATATTGCTGACTCTGGTCGTCCTTTGTAAAGAGAACTGTTGCTTTTTTTTTTTTTTTTGGTCACTAAAGGAATAATACAGATAGATTTTGAACAGCTGGACTAAAACAGTTTTACCTGGCTCCCAGGCACAGGACGATGCTTCTGAAAGCTGCACTGCAGGCTCACATTTGAATGAGGCTCTATTTTGGGAACAGAACAAACTAATTTCTCATTTTGCCATTTATTAGCCAATTGTGTGAAACCATTTTTCATGTTTTAATTCACTCTGCATTAGCAGGGTGTTCATCTTTCTAACCCTCAGGCCACATTGTGCCTTACTACTTTCACCTCTTCAAAGAAAGAAGTGCAAGGAAAATCTCCCCCTCCTCTGAAAGTGAGGGACGCAGAAAAGGCAAGTTCCCACCTTGGTGAGCCTGGATGCTTTGAGTGTGTTGGGAGTTGTGTTTCTGGGGAAGCACATGCCATTTTTCCTGCCCTCAGCCCCGGTGTACTAACAGAACTCAGGAACTGGAGCCTTTTCTCTCTTCTGCATTATCTGAAAGGAGTGATCATTAATTTCTAATTGTAGTACACACGGTGTAATCCCGCTGCTGTCAGGCTGTGCTCTTGCTTACCCATGTGTAACCTTCAGGAGACACTTTATTACTCTTGATGGATGACCCTGGAAGAGCTCATCTTGACTTTCAGATCCTAAGCTGCATTTACAGCCCTGGAAGATGAGAATCTGGAGGAGAAACATTTTGCTAGTAAACAGAGCAAATGAACATACAATAAACCTCTGAGACACAGTAATCCCAGAAACCCATGACACTATTAATAATGGGTCCCTTTCAAAGTGAAGCCACACTTCATGCCCCAAAGCCTCCAGAATTATGTTTGGGTAAACTGCAGACATCACATTCCTTGGAGGGCAATAGCTTGTATCATCCATTTCTCTGATGCAACCTATTTTTTTTTCACTTTATCAGAGATGGATATGGTTCCCTTAAGAATCCTCATTTAAGTAGCTTCAATCTTTTTTCCACTTTACACTTATTGATCTTCTGGGCAGAATGGGCACTCTGGTTAGTGGAAAATTTTAGAGTTTTGCAGTGAGTTTTTACTCTCAGGAAGGATCACAGAATCACAGAATGGTTTGGGTTGGAAGGGACTTAAAAGATCACTGAGTTCTAACTCTTCTGCCACAGGTAGGGACACCTTTCATTAGACCAAGTTGTTTCAAGCCCTGATGGAGGTTTGTGTGCTCAGGTTCCTGGCTTTAATGGCCAATGCAGGGTTTTGGGCTGGTCTCTGGCATCCCTGGAAAGTGCTCCAACAGCACTGGGAAGCTGCTCATCTGCAGTGAATTCTCTCACACTCAGTTTGAGCCTAGAAACCAAATCCCAGCTCAACCACCATGGTTAGGTGCCCAAAGCATGAGGGATTCCCCTCCCCATCCAGGCAGGGCTGTGCCCAGGAGCTGCCAGCATTGCAGGATCCCTCCCAATGGCTGGGACAGCAGTGCCCACATCCCATTTGAGGGAGTGGGATCTTCTCCTGCTGCTGTCTCTTTCCTGGAGTTTACAGCTGTGACATTGGGCCACTGTTGTAATTGTCAGTTTAGCAGTTTTCAGGGCTTTAATAGACTGTATTTCTGAAAATTTGCCTTCCTGCTCTATGAGTGTTATTGATTATAATGTGTGTTGGATTGCAGCTGGAACAGTAATATACTCATAATGGATTTAATTTTTTTATTTTTTATTTTTTAACCAGACTTGGGGGTTAAGTGGATACTACATTATTCCATTATTATAACTACAATATTGTTTTTCTTTAACCAGGATTGTTTATTATGCATGCACTGAAGCACAAATGTGGAACAAATGAATCTGATATCAAATTAATGCTATGATCATGTTCCCCCCCCTTCCCTCTTTAGTTGCCATAACAATCTGTGATCTTGAAGCAACAATAAAATTAGAATTGCATTAAAGGTGTTTACATCATGTACACTCTGTATCCCATTATTGTTTTTCACTGTAATAAAAGCATGGAGTGTTTGCTTTGGAATAGAACACCGTTACTTCTCTTGCCTTGCCACGTCTCACATTGCTTTTTGCAGCCAAAACTTGTTTGTTTTTTTTTGTTTTGAGAACAGAGATGGTTATTCTGGGCTGGAACTTCTGGAGGAGGGATGATTATGTTTTTTAAGATAATGTTTGTCTTTTACTTGTAGGATGCAATTCTGAGTGTGATACCTTGGGATTTCAGAACTTCAAAGAATTGCATCTCTGATTTTAAATGTGTGGCAAATCTCCACCCTGATGCTTGTGGAAAGTACGTCTTCCAGCTCTTTGCCTTACTGACAAAAAACAAATTAAAGGAAGAAGATTTTGTCAGCATGTACATGTGCGTGGCTCACATGTGTGCGCACCAGTGTGTGTATGAATTAACTTCCCCTCCTCACAACTGCACAAGCTTCTGCCCCTGGGGAGAGGATGAAAGCAAAAACATGACAGATGTTAGTCATATTGCCTGGTGCATGGCTTTAAAGTGCTCTGGTAGTTCAGCTATGAGCGTTATGGAAAAACATTTATGGAATAAAGAGGCTGTTATCGCAGGATCTCGGCTGTGCTGGGCATCACGGAGCCCCTTTACTGCTACTCCTATCCAGTCTGGCACATTATTCCTTGCTGTGACATCTTTCTGTGTAGCCTTTGTAGATAATCCTTGTGATAAAGCTTCCTTCAGAAAAATGGAAGTTTTTAATTTTTAAATACATAACGTGATCACCTTGTGCTGAGGCTGGACTTGAACAGAAATACCATGAGAAGATTTTCCCTCTCCATTCTCTAAGTCTGCTGTTCTCAGATGCAAACCACCCTTTGATTTTATTTTTTTTTTGCAAGTTTAGCCTTTGTTAGGAACGCAGGATACATCTATTTATGAGCATTGTATGTGATTTTTCCCTGATTAATGTGAATATAAGTTGTTCAGCAGCCAGCTAATTCTAAAGCCTTTCCTGGTGGCACTAACGCACCTTTGAATTCTTTATTTCAGATTCTGTACAACACTGAGGAGAATTCCTACACTGGGCACAGGGATTTGCAGGGGGAAGGGGGCAGATAAAAGAAAATAAAATGCCATGTAGGCTGAGAGATGAATGTAGTTAGCTGTCATAAATCTCTGGAGACAAGATCCCTCCAGAGCTGGATTCATCTAGTGATCCCCTCACTGTCTCCAGCCCTAAAGATCAAAGAGTGGTGGATTAAGTAACATGTATTCTGCAGTGATGTGCTGCTGTTTGCAGTGATGTGCTGCTGGGGATTAGCGAGGTAGGAATCACCTAAATAAAAGATCACAGCTCCACAGAGCAATTCTGACTGGAAAGGACCTTGTGAGGTCCTAGTTCAACGTGCTGCTCAAGGCTGGGCTGACTTCCCTGTTAGCTCAGGTTGCTGCAGGGCCATGCCTAGTTGAATTTTGAATGTCTCCAAGGTCAGGGATCTCACCTCCTCTCATGACTCCCATTCCAGAGTTTAACTCCTTTCATGGTGAACCTTTCCTTCCCTGTATCTAATTGGAAGTGCCCTTCCTGCAAATTCTCATGCCTGTCCTGTCCACTTAGGTTTTTGTCCTTTTGTTGTAGGCTCCTGAGGAACATCTGTCTCTCACTTTGGGTTGTTGAACACAGCTGTAAGATCCCATCCTCCCCCACTTCCCCTGAAGCTGTGTCTCCTCCAGGATGAACAAACTCTCTGTCTCAGTATCACCACGCACATCATGTGCTCCAGCTCCCTCAGCATCTTGGACAATGACCAAACTGGACTCACTCCAACCAGCTGACCACTCTCTTGGAGCCCAGGGCTCCAGATGTGATCTCACAAGTACCAAATAAAAGCGAGTAACCAATTCCCCTGACCCACTTCTGGAGCAAAGGAGATGCTCTGGGATACCATGGCTACTGATACTGCAGAGCCTTTTGAAACTGGTGCCAGCTGTCAGTGCCAGTGACCTGTATAAATGATGGCCTTAGGCCTGTTCTCACTGTATAAAGCTCACACTGATCTGGGAAAAAGATCATTAATTGTTTCAAGAGTCCAAAGACTAAGTGATGCTGTGTGTCGGCTTTTACTCTTTACTGCAGCCTGTCAGGATGAGGGCTAAGGTTTTCCTAGGTGGTTGGGAGTCTCTAGCTGCCAGTAACATTCT
The DNA here is from genome assembly GCA_039654755.1 of Calcarius lapponicus. Taxonomy (NCBI): domain Eukaryota; kingdom Metazoa; phylum Chordata; class Aves; order Passeriformes; family Fringillidae; genus Calcarius; species Calcarius lapponicus. The sequence continues at coordinate 13,359,056 of CM077463.1, forward strand.
TGGTCTGTTTTGTGATGGTCCCTATGACCATAATCTTTGGCTGCAGGGGTTGCAGAGTAACTCAGCAGAGTCATTTGGCTGTCCTGGTGACTCACTGTAGGTTCTGGAAATAGTATTGGACCAGTTCTCCCACATGTTCCTAACCAGGCTTTTCACCCTCAGGCATCTTCTCATCCCTTGGCCTGGGGCTCTGCCCTCACCCTCAGCATCACGTTGTAAAGAGAGAGCAGAAATAATCTGAAATAGGAATGGGGTCCTTGCCCCACTAGTGTTTGAGAGACATGAGGCATCCCATAGGAAACCTAAGTCAAGTTGCTGATCAGTGTTCACACTGGCTGCTGTGCTCAGGCAGGATATGGACCAGTCTGCCTCAGCTGCTCTTGGCAAGGGGAAGGGGAATGGGTGGGCACTGGTGTAGTATTGTGGCCAAGAGAGCTGCTTTTAATTTCAATTTAAGTGGCTGCTCAAATGTCTTTACAGATGTTGCCCTCAAGCCTTTCTTGGTATTGGTACCAGTGATTAGGAGGAGCCAGCTGGGGCTGGGGAAGGAGAGAGGAGAGCAGAAGGTGCTTTGTGCTGGCTCTTGGTTTGTGACCTCACAGAGAAAGTGCTCATGCTGTGTCACACAACAGAGGCACCTCCACGGTACCTCCAAGTGTGACATGGTGTAGCCCTGCCAGTGTCACTCTGTGCCCAAGAAAAATCTTATTGGCATTACTTTGGAGAATGGAGATCCTTGCAGATGTGCCTATATTGTCTCCAAGACCTCAAATTTTGTTCTTGCATGAAGATCCAGCTCCTTGGAGGTGGTGTGCTGGGTCACCTTGCCATCTCCCAGGCAAGATGTGTATGACTACCAAACCTTTGGGCTTCCACATTTTAGAGTAAATGCTTTATATCATGAGCATTTACTCTTTTGAGAAATCGCACAAAGCCCACAGTGACTACTTCATTGCTTTGCTCTTCTGATGACCCAAACTACAAGGTTTGATGAAACATTTTGACATGCTCAGAGCTGTATTTGTGCCTTCCTTTGGGTGACCTAGAGCTACACAGAGCAGCTCAGAGGGTACTCCAGTGATTTGTAACATGCTTTCTAGTTGAGGGCATGTATTTATTGTGGTACAACAAATGAATGATTAATAGTTGCCATAGTGATAATGAGAACTTGAAGTCTTTGAGCATTACAGAGTCAAATGCAAGCCTTGGCACATCTTTGCTGCGAAGCATTCATGGCAGGGTCTTGAAAATGGAGGCTCAGGAGCCAGCATGACTTAGTAACACTAACACCCTATGGATAAAAACATTTTAAAAAGTATAATATGCTTATTGAGAAATCAAAAAAAAAAAAAATCAGAAAGACTCAGTTCAGGTCTTTCACTGTAAGAAGACATTAAATATTTTCACAGAATCTTCTTTTTCTATTTTTTAAAAATTCAATTGAAAGCTGCTGATTTTTACTATTAACCTTCTCTTCTTTCCCCTGGCACAGCTTTGCTCACTGAAATGTTACATGGACAAAATCTCTGCTTTCCAAGATCCTGCCAAAGCTTCTCTTTAATTCTAGGCATACAATAATTTCTCCAAAAATTTACTTACCAGCCACCAATAAGAAGTTTCTTCAGGGATACAGATTTTCTCCCACTATTATCTCTTGATATTCTGTGCAGGAAAATGGCATTTAGACATCCGTGGGACACTGAGGGATGTGAGAAACTGCTGAAGATTACAGCTGCTTGTTCAAGCTTGGCTACAAAGCCCCTCTATACTGAACAGCTTGTGCTGCACAGTGCAGTGGCCAAAGAGGAGCTTGTTAGGGATGGCAGCTCGTGAAGGTAACCTGGGTGATGTATCCTGGCAGTCTCAAACTGCTTCTCTAAAAATGGCAGTGCAGGAGGAGCTTTGGCTTGTTTATCCTCCACTGGATCCTGTCACTTTGCTGCAACATTTAGCCTGGAAGTGAAGGATCACCAAAAGTATAAATAAAATTTTGAGGGTCAATGTGGCAAAGCCCTCTGCTTCTACAGGATCTTCTGCAATCATCTCCAAATCAGACTTTCATAACCCACAGGGAAAAATAGAGAGCAGGCTTGGTGGCCATTAGCTACTACAATAATTAATTAAATGTGAGGGAAGGATTATGAAACCACTACAAGAACTAATTAAATGAGAGGAAAGGATTCTGAAACCACTGAGACACACAGAAGGTTTGTTTGGCTTCTGGTACACTGAGAAATTCCAGCTGAGGATCTGGAAGATGAGTCAACTGATATATCCAGGAGATCAGACAAAGAGCAAGGCAGGAGTTATTGTGCCAAGCTAAAGAATGTGCACAATCTTATTTGGCATCAATAGGCAGACATTACCCTCTGAGACAAAGTAAAAGTGGTGAGAAACCTTCTCCTTGTGTCACTTCTGCATCTCCCCATTTTCTTTGGGGCTTTTCCAGCTTTGAAGCATCAGGATTCTGTACTGCAAAATTGAGGTAAAATTGTTTTCCTTGTTTCCTCAGCCTGTGGTTGTGGGAATGTGAAGTTGCTCTTTGGAGTATTGGAGTTTTGAAGACACATTCTGTAGCCAGTCCTCACCTCAACAGCAGTAAATTAGAGAAAAAAGAAGAACATGCAATGTGATAATTGAAGGACAACAAAGAGAAGTAATTTTGGTGGTACCAGCAAGTAGCAAAGCATTAATTATTAGCCAGTACTGCTCTGCATGCCGATGCAGAGTGGAGATTCAGTGCCAGCACGTATCTCCCATCAACTGACACAGGCATCAGGCACCCAGGTAGCTTCAAGATCCGTGAGTCTCTGTCACCAGAGGCTTGGCCAAAAGTCCGAGGGTTGCTCCAGTGTTGGCACAGCCTCAGTCACTGTGGTCTCATGAGACCCATGTGTGTAGAAACCAGATGCACAGCCCACGTGTGCTCCACAGGTGGATTGTGATGTTGTCTTTGCCATGTGAAATGTTCTTGTGCTCTGTCTTTCTATTTAGTCCCTCAGACAGGCAGGAATGGATGTTTGTAGTGGTAAAATGTTGTGTGTGAGAGAATTGTCCTCTAATGATGGGTTTATACCAAACCAACATTTGGTCACTCACAGTTCCCTTGGGTTGCCCACGGCATGCAGCCCAACCTGCTGTAGGGACAACTTCATCTGCAGCCACAGTGGGCCAATATTAGGATATTAGGAAAAATGTCTTCACTGAAAGAGTGGTTAAACACTGGAACAGTTTTTCTGGGGAAGTGGTGAAATCACCATCCCTGGATGTGTTAAAAAATTGACTAGTTGTGTCCCTTCACAGTATGTTTTGGTGGGCATGGTGGTATTCACTTGAAGGTTGGACTTGATGATCTTGGAGGTCTTTTCCCACCTTAATGATTTAATGTTTGCATGAAAATAATCTTGGCACACATAAATAATAAGTTTGCATGCTATTCCTGAGCTGTAAAATTTTTCAAAAAAGGGCAAAATGACCACTTCAGTGAGAAAGTTTTTGTACAAATTTTTGTTCAATTAGCCAACTTGATTTATTGCTGGCTGAACCCTCAAACAGCCTGTAATTACAGACCCACAACTGCAAAGTAGGAAGATTATGAAGGTTAAGCATATCAAGTCTTTGCATGAGAAGGAAGTGATCAATGAGAAAAAAAAAGGGAGAGTTAATGAGAGATAAAAGGATTCAGGAGTGTGGCAGATCAGTTTGTGCTAGGACACTCTGTAATGAAAGAAGACAGCTCAGCAAATGAAAGAAGAAAACCTTGATTTTGCTCAGAGTGCCATTAGAAACTTAGATGTAGTCTTCACAAATAAATCTCATTTTAAGGGCTAGCCCTCTTTCTTTTCTTTCCTAAATTTACCTTCTGTGTTAATGCAGTGTCCTCTAACATTTGTTGTTGAAAATTAATTACTTGAGTAATAAGGAGATACAAAAAACCTCTTCAAACAGGTTATAAAAGGCGTTGCTTGTGCTGAAGGGAGGTTGCCCACTGCATTTTAAGTTTGCAGCATGAATAAATCTCTTTGTGTTCTCATTTCAGTGCTTTCTCACACACTGTGTCCCACCGTTGTGCCTAGAAGGGATAGACAAATGTAGTCCTTTGGGCTGGCTAGCCTTGTCCCAGAAGGATTCCTCTTAAAGACCATTTTCTGCTCTTTGCAATCTTAAATCCCATGGGAGGAGAAACTTCCCGTGCTGCCTCAAAGGCAGGCTTGCCCTCTGTTACATTTCACTTTAAGGAAATATTTTCCTGATCTTCAGCCTTTATGTCTCACTTGCTTAATTCCTTCCCAGTGCACCTAGTTAGATTCCATTGTACAATTCTAAATAATTAATCACCTCCTTCACTCATTTCAAACACTTGTTGAATACAGAGCAGAGACCAAGAATTCCTCATAGAAAGCAAAGGAATGGGAGCTAGATGAGAGAGGACCAGTTGAGAGGCAAGGAATGGAGAAAGAACAGTGCTCCAAGCATAAAATCCAAGCTGCTGATAAGAGTAAAAGGGATACAGGAGAGCTGCAGTGCCCCATGGCTGATTCATGCTGCTTACTTTTGCATATTAATTTGGGAAGGCATAACACAGTTCCTCCTGGGGTCTGCTCAGAAGAAGGTGCTTTTGATGCCTGTCAGTCTGAAAGAGCAGCAGTGCACAGGCAGCTCCCCAGGCATGGCTGGGTGAGAGAACATGAAATATGGGCAGTCCTGAGTGCACCATGAACAAAAACCCTGCAGCCATCTGGGTGCCCAAAAAGCCTTCAGCAGCTGAGAGCTGTCCAGGTGAAGGCAGTCCTGCATATGTGCAGAAGCAGAACTCAGGAGAACTTCCAGCACAATGATGGCAGTGCTCCTTACAAACTTGCTTTCCCAAGGACATGAGTTTGAAGGGTTGTGTTTTGGTGGTAGTTTTATTTTGTTGTTGTTGGGTTTTTTTGTTGGTTTGTTTTATTGTTTCCCTATACCTTGAAAGCTGAAGATCACATATTTCTAGGCAAACTCTGAAGTGCATTCCTAGGGCACACAAGCTCCTTATCTGCAGAAGAAATGTCCCAGAGCACTGTGTCCATCCCAGTCAGGATGCTAAAGCTGGGTCTCTGCTCCAGGATCCCTTCCTCACCCTCCTTCAGCAGAGAATGAGCATTTTCTTCCAGTGCCCAGGGAGGTAGTGGAGTCACCATCCCTGGATGTGTTTAAAAAAGATTGGATGTGGCACTCATTGCCATGGTTTAGTTGAGTTTCTGGGGCATTGTTTGGACTTGATGATCTTGAAGGTCTTTTCCAACCTAGTGATTCTGTGAATTCTGTGAGTTTGGTGAATTCTGTAATTGGTCAGGCTGAGGTCTGCCCTGCATGTGGTGATACCTCTCCACCATTCCCAGTGTACAGGGATGCTCAAACAACCAAGAACCTCAGTTAACTGAACCCAAGGGCTGGCCCCACTTAAGCTCTAATGTCTCAGTAGGCATTTTGACACTAATCCCCTGGGCTGAACTCCACAGCCCTGGCACTGTAGGAATATTTCTGGAGGTAAATGTTAGGTGAGAATATTTCTGTACTTTGACAAAGAAGTGAAGAGCAAGCAGGGAGGTGGCCAACTGTTAACAGAACACACTAAGGCTAAAGGAGCTAAAGAAAATTATTCTGGAGGAGAAGGGGGCACTCTGAACCCTCCTATTAATCCTGTTTGCCCTCCATGCAAAGCCAGGTTGGTGTTGTTTCTGTGTTATTTCTGTGAGTAGTGAACTTTTTATTTATTCACACCTGGGAACACGACCTCTCATCCAGGAGCTCTGTTCCACCAGGAGTGAATTTATGGCTGCCATATGTTCCTGCAGGAGGCGCAGGAGGTGATTTATGGCAAAGAAATTACATTCTGACCCAGTGACAAGCCATTTTGCTGAGATGTTGAAGATATAAACAGCCAGGCTGTGGCACAATCGTGGATACAATTTCAGTAGTTGTGGTAGCGCTTACACTGCCCAGCCCACCCCCAGCCCCACTGCTGGTGTTCAGAAGCTGGCTGCAGCTGTAACTCTTTTACAGGAAGCAGGAAAACTAAAAGGGAGGTACACGGGGCTGGGATGGGACTGTGCTAGGGTTTTCTTTATATTGGAAAGTGTATTTTGGCATAAAGGAAAGCTGTCTAGTAAGCAAGCATTCCCAGTCATGCAGAAGGTGCTTGGAAGGGGACAGGCAAGAGGGATATCTCACATGGGAATTTGTGATAGTATTAACTGTGTAAGGCCCATGAAGATGACCATGGGATCCACTATCTTGGCAAATGGTGTTTGCAAAAAAAGAAAATTAACTGACAGTACATCTGCCTACACCACCCAATTTTCTAGGCTTGTATGACCATCGTTTGGGACAGGAACCTGAGATGTGGGAAGGGGAGGAGAAAGTCCTCCATGACCTCTCTCTCCCCCTGTGCATATACTGGCCAAGGACTTTGCACCTTTCTAGCCAGCATGTTCTCAGTCCCTGTCTGAGTGGTGCTGTTACTATTTCCCCTTTCCCCATCCACATGTTTGCTAGAAACCTGAGGTTTGCTGAGGTTATGTGGTGAATTGCAAAATAATCTGGGGTCAGGACAGGAAAGCAGGAGGCCCAAAGCCTTGTGGCACAAGTTGTGTTCATGCCTGCAGAAGGGAAGAATGTTTTTTAGCTGACTGCAACAGACTGACACTGGCTGGCAAGGGAATGGGGTGGGTGGGTGAATTGCTGTCACTTGCAAGTGACAGGATCCTTGACAAGGATCTTGGCCATCCTGGCAGGGCTGCAGCCACAGCTCTGTCACTGTTGTGGATGTCCACAAGCACTGGTAGGTGTTTGGACCAGTGAATATTGCCTGAGTTTACTTCACATCAGGGTGGTGAGCAGATATCCCAGTTCTGATGCCCAGGGGTGCTCAGAATGGGCTGCATGACTAGTTACATGTCCCTGATAGAGAACTACCTGTTTCCTTTATTGGCACCTCCTGGAACTTCCTTGGTTTTATTTTATTTTCATATTAAAGTGAAAGGAGAGGGGAATGGTATCATAATGTGCTACCTGTCTCCTCAGCCTCAACTTGCCTTGATTCACCCACACGTAGGAGAAATGCAACCAAAGGCAAGTTCAGCATTCCTATTTCACACCGCTACATGTCCCATCCTGTGCAATTTGCAGATGACACAAAATTTATGAGGGATGACCAAGGATGGGGCTGTCATTCAGAGCAAGCTCAGCGGGCTGGAGGAGAAGGCCAGCAGGAAATGTGTGAAATTCAAGGACAAATGCACAGTCCCACACCCAGGAGGGAAGAGGGGCTTGCAGTGGCTGTGAATGGGCAGGCTGGGGAGGAACCCTGCTGGAAGGGACGTGGGGTGGGTGTGTGTGTCCTGATGGAAAGTCACCACGAGCCAGCAGTGAGCCCCGGCAGCAAACCAAGCCAACATCCTGGGCTGCATGGAGAGCAGCAGAGCCAGGACAGTGTGGGAAGTTATTATCACCCTCCCATCCCCCCCCAAAAATACCTAATAACACATCTAGGCACTGCACTTTCTGGTGCCTCCAGTACATACAAGTAATGGACAAACTGGAGGGAGTTCTGGGGAGGGCTGCCAGATGTCACCTGCCAGCAGAGGCTGAGGGAGCTGGGCTGGTTCAGCCTGGAGCAGGGACAGCTTGGGGGCACCTAGGAGTGGCACACTGCCCCGGAGTCTTTGGGGAACTTCTCAAGAAGTTTTTGCAGGGCTTTTTGCAATGGCATCTGGCAGGTGTGAGAGGAAAGGGCGTGAGTTGCAAAACTAAAGGTATCAGGAAAGGCATCTTCGCCATGAGGATGGTCAAGTAGAGCAAGAAATGCCCAATGAGTCTGTGAAGTTTTCTGCTTTTTATTTTATTATTCTTTTGAACAGGAGGATACATGGCCTGGGGATATGGGATGCTAAAGTGTGTGGCATGATTACACCAGGATCAGAGACTCAAGTATCACTAATTATGTGATACTTTTGCCACATCCACAAGAAATGTAAGCAATCATTTCCTGGGGATCCTCAAGGCCAAAAGCTGAATAGGATGAAACTAATGCCAGAGGTGCTCTATAGATCACGTAAGTACAAGTCCTCAGGGGTCTGGCTTTCCTGTCAGAGGGATATTCTGCATACATCTATCCCCTAAAAAGCAGTTCCAGTGCAGCTGGTGTTTTTATTGGTATGGTACAATTCCCACTTAGGGCCTATGGGACCTCACCTGGGGCTCATTTGTTAACAATAGGATTCACTGAATTTCACCTTCAGCTGTCTACAAATTAGACCCCTAGAGCTCAATTTTTCTTTAATAAATGCAGGAATCAATGCCATTTGAGTTGCCCTGGAGTATCCAACATGGCCCAGGTTTAGGAAAGTGAATATAGGCCTTAAAGAGGGATTCGGCTCACAGATTCCTTCTTCTAAGCTTAGGGATCCTTAGCTGAGTATCTGGATGCACCAGACTCCTACACTTGTAGCGTTTAGGGCCCTTGAAATGGCCTAGGAGGGCTGGAGGTCATAAATACCCTGCACATCCTGCATTGTGTCTGCAGGAATCACAGAATTGTTTTGGTTGGAAAAGACCTTTAAGATCATTGAGTGCATCCATCAGCCCACCACTGCCCTTCTTTGCAGGGGCTGTACTTAAGCAGTCAGCAGGGTACCCTTGGGCACTACTTGAAGTCTCTACTGAGAAAACTCCCTTTTGCTCCTGGTGTCTCTTTTAGTCACTGGGAAGTCAGCAACACGTCCAGACAGGTCCCTCACTGCCTGGTCTTTAGCAAACTGCTTCATGTGGGAAAAATGCAGGATGCATTTTGTTACCCTGACTAGTGGAGATGGCTACAGGGTAAAACAACAGCTTGTGTCTGCTGGGCTGAGGTTCCTGAGCACACGCATTGGTATCTCAATAATCTCAACAATTGGTATCTCAATAACTGATATCTCAACAGCTCTGTGGCCTATGTCAAAGACACCTCTGTGGGATCACCATGGCCTGAAATAGCCCCTGTGCTGTTGCATTGAACACCACAGGACCTTCCTCTGTTACTGCTGCTGCAGTATCAGGTCTGTTTGGTTAAAGTTTTTTCTGATTTCCAAATCACCTTTCTTCTCTAATAGCCCCCAGGTATCCTCAGGTGGCACTGACTCTTCTCTGCTGCCTCCTTCAGGGCTTGAACTCATGTGCACACCAATGAAAGCAGCTGTGTCTATTCAGAGGAGGATGGTGAATGAAAGGGTATTTTACCTTCACACATGCTTCCTATTGATCTTTAAAAAATATATCACATGTAAACAAACATTCACTGCCCTGTGCTCCCATCCTAAATGGACAGCTCTACCTGGGTGAGGAGGCAGGACTCAACTGCAAAAATTCCTTTAGGTGTGTTTATTTTATTGTTGAACTTAAGCTTTTGGAGATGGGAAAACTTCTAGTTATGCTGCAGAAGGAGGAGTAATGTGTAAAATTCTCTTCTTTCACATACCTACGTGCCAGGAGAAGAATAAAAGGGTTTCTGGTGTAACTCTGTAAGAATCTTCCTAGCTACCATTTTGTTAAAGATCTGGTAGCCCCAGGTGGCTGGGGCTGTGAGTAGGACAGAAAACTCTGATCCATTGACATGGACCCTTAGGCAAATTTGAGCACACCAGCAGATTCCCAGATGGGATGGGAAATGTGACATTCCCATGTACTGGTAAAAGACAGGAAGGATGGCCCAGCCCATGGTTGGCTAGTTTGACATTAATTTGGCAAAAGAATGGACATATTGATATGGGTATAAACACATTAAAGATGAGGTAAACAATTAATGCCAATCAACATGTTCTTTAAGGGAGGAAGGGTTGTCAAACTGGATTTCATTCTTTGATGTGATTGTAGGTTTTGGCCGATAAAAGTAATTGCAAAGATGGAATATATTCTGACTTTTGTATGTTTGACAGCACAACAGATTCTGATTTAAAAATTAGCATTCTACCCTATCAATACAAGGCACATAAAATGGATTAAGAATGGGCTGACATGTCAACAAAGAAGCTGTCAAAGGAGACTCGCTGTAGGAGAGTGGTTTTTTTTTTTAGAGGGGGTCTGAATGCTATTGAATATTTTCAATAATTACTTGGAAGTAAATATCAAAACTGCTGATAACACTGGAAAATGTTGGAGGGGACTAGGAGTTACACAGGAATGCTCTCAGTGTGGTTGTAAGGAAGCTTTCAAGTGGAAGAACAGGAAAGCAGACCACACACACAGGAACCTGGAGCTCAATGCATCCCAGAGGGATTTCAAAACTCTAAAGGAGCAGCTCCAAATAATTCTGCTAATTTGGTGTTTTGTGGCTTTTGCATGTTATTTTTGGAGGGGCTGATGCTATCCCTGGCTGTGTTACTCAGAGGATTAGAGTAGGGATGAAATTTTTAATTTCTGCATGTTGCACCACTAGATGTTGAAATGACATATCTGGCTCTGGTAACCCAAACTTAGAAAGAATGTTGGGGAAAAAAAAAAGTTGCAGAAATAAAGCACACAAACTATTCAACACTATTGAGTGTGGATGCTTCCAGAGCATGAGGTATTTGTTTTATGAGCAAGGGACGAAAAGCAACTTGAGACCTGCTTATGAGTGCCTTTGGGGGGAAATGGCAGATGCAGAAGGGCTCTTTATTGTAGCAGAACTGAGCAAAGCCAAAACCTACAGAGAAAACATCTGCAGAAGCACAGGCAGGGATTCAGTAGATCATGCACCTCTAGGGAATGGTGGACTTTTGCCCCAGCTCCCAGTGTCTTCAGATAAGGATTGAAATATTTTGGTTGTGTATTTGTTGATCAAACATGGGGTGAGGGAGAAGCTGTTGACCAGCATGTGAAAGCTGAGACGTGGTGGTTTACTGGTCCTCTCTAGCTCTCTGCTGAAAGTCATGGTGCCGTGAGGCTGACAGTTGAAGGAGCTGATGGACCCACCAGTTTCTTTCCTACAGGGCTTCATCTCTGCTCTTCCTCCTGCCCCTTTCCAAATTCCCTCCCTCCCTCCCTTCTGTGCTCTCCATCCTGAGGCACAACACAATGCTCAAGAGTGAAATTTCTCAAGCTGTTGGCTGGAGCGACGGGCGATAATGCTGAAAATTTTGCTTGGTGTGTTCTCAGGCAGGTTTTCAGAAGGGAAAACGCCAGCAAAACTTTGTGCCAGAAGTCAGCCAACTTTCCAAACTGACACTGTCTCCTTTTGCTGGCAACTCAGGAATTTATGCATGTCCTGTGAGTGAGATGTCCCCAGAGCAGCCGGGGAGGCTGGGACATCACTCCCTGAAGTGCCGTCTTGAGGAAACAAGTCTCAAAGATTCAAATGCTCCTTTGTTTATGAAATAAAGTCCACCAGACCTATTTCCAATTGTTTATGCTAAAGAGCACACTCCCATTAATGCTAATGGTGCTTTGGAGCATAAATCCTTGCTAATTGATATAGGAATGTATCCCAGAAGAGTTTACTTTACTGCTGATTTAGCTGATAGATATAAATGTGTGAGAGGGAAATATTAGCATTCATGTAAAACAATTAGGTTATCAACAGGGGCAAATGATTCAGAAAATGAGTGCAACTTTCCAGTTCCCTTTAATGGAAAAAAAAACAAAAAGAAAGTCTGCTAATGAGGAAAATCAGAGGGAATACAAATATGAGCTAATCATTGAGATTATTTAATATTTGTGTTACATCAGCAGCCCTTGAAAAGCAGGGCAGGGTTCCCACCTGAGCTCTGTGCTGATGTGGGATGGTCAGGACCATCCTGCTTCCCACCAAGGCAAATCTTCCCTGTGACCTCTCTGGTGGAGCAGTGTTTTTGGCTTACAAGGCTGATGCACCTGGCCACTGGATGTTGAGCTTAGTAATATTTACTAGATGTGCATGAATAGAAGGATACAAGCAGCAGATAGATTTCCACAATTTAATTTTTTTTCAGATAATATAATGGCATATGAAAAGTGAGGCAGTAATGCAGTTCAAAAGAAAAGAAAGAAAGCAACCCCTCTCCCTCCCCTCCCCTCATTCTCCTGGATCTTTCTGCCAAAGGCTGACATTATTGAAAGCTTGATAAATACAAGAATTATGGCCATTTCCATAAAAATCAGATTGTTTAAAATCTACAATTTTGTGGCAAATATACAGCCATTGAAGGAATAATTTTTTTTTTCAGTGTACTCAACAGTTTTACCTATTCAATTGCCATTTAATTCGTGGGCTTTGATGTGAAAAAGTTTTTTTTTAAGAGAAGGCTCAATACAGGAAACATACAGTAAGCCATGGATCTTCCCCAAAAAGATGCCTTGACCTCCAGGGTGGAATCTGTGGAATTTTGAGCATATGGGTTTTCATTTTTTAACTCTAAACCTATCTAGAATCAGGAGGAAAAAAAGTCATATACCAAAAAGTCCAGTATTGTATTGTTTAATAGCATTTTCCCATTCACGTATCTTAGCCATTTTTTTATTTTAGTGCAAACCCAAACGTTTTGGTTTCAAATACAGAAAGAGATCAAAATTTCTGCATCTTAGAATCTTTTGCTGCAAGTCACTGAATGGCAAGACTTTTTCTCCCCACAGATTTCAGTAAGCCTAATTTTCAAAGTTTCCAATATTAATGAAATATCAAGCGAATTAGTTAACATTTGCCTGGGCATGGTTAAAGACCTTATACCCAGGAAGATTTCATATAACAAAAAGCGCCCAATCCTAAAAACATTTTTTTTGTTCCATTTAATGCTCATAAAATTTTACAGACAACAGAATCCTTTCTTAAGCTTTATTTAAGAAATCGAATACTATTATAGTTCAATATATATAAGACACATCCAGTATTGTGTTCCTGATAGCAAGTGCATAGATTTTGTTAAGATATCATTTTTATATTTAAATTTTTTTTTTATTTGTTACTCAGTAGCACGTTTCATGATCACACGAAGGGATATTCCCAGTGATTTTACTAAGAGCATGAGAGAAAAAACAGAACACAGCAAAGTAGTGAAACTACAACAGAGATGAGGAACAAAAACGATCAGGCAAACTATCAGTACAGTCGATTCCTGATAAGTGAATAATCTGATTGCTTGGTCACAATGCTTTATTCACTTATCAGGAATGATTCACACTACATTTTGTTAAACTGTTTTCCTTAGCCTAATACCTAAGAGTCACACTGGGCAAAGGCACACACACTCTGGCAGGCTATTCTTTAATCAGTGAGTCTTGTGACAGTTTGGTAATTTCCCATGGCGATACACATATAGCTAACAAAGAGACATTTTGCTAACACTGCAAGGTGCCTTACATAATTGAAATTAAAAGCATGTGTTTAAGCAGGACAAACTGTTCAGCTGCATTGCTTTAAGGAACTCATTTTTCCCCCACTGTTGAAATTAAAAAAAAGAAAGAAAGAAAGAAAACCCTGTATCTTTCAGCCCTGAGTATTTAAAAGAAACCTAACTGCAGTATAAGTCTTTTTTTTTTCAGTTGTATTTTTGGAAGAAAAGACCCTTCACAAAGCTCTAGTTTCTTTCCTAAAACCAAGTTTGGAGGAAAAAAAGAGAAAAGAAAAAAAAAAACAAAACATCCACAGCAAGCTAAAAAAACCCCAGAGAGCAATTCTGATTTATCCATCATGCAAGTCAAGACTTAACTGAATCCACTGGTGTCAAAATTATCCAAATCGAGATCATAAACTCTAGAGGTGTCAAAGACCCAGGATATAGTCTGACCATTGGGTTCTGCTTTCCTGCCTGGGCTGTCTGCTACAGGCTCCTGTGGTTTTAGGTTAAACCCAGAGTTCTTGGACCCCTGACCTCTGATAACAGACCCTGTGGCATGGCACTGGAGCTCCCTGGGGGCTCCAGGCTCATCACTTGTTTGCTTCTCATGGAAACAGAAAAGTGAAAAAAAGGAAAAAAAAAAAAAAACCTTCAGAAAAATAGATCGAGCAGTAACAACTCACAAGCCACCAGAAAATTTCAAAAGTCTTCCAAAGGCAGAAACCAACGTTGCTGCTGACACCACACGGATACACCCAGTGCGCCAGGACCTTGTTGGACGGTATTGATGGGGCTGTGTGTGTGTGTGTGAGCCAAAGCCAGAGCGCCAGAAAGACCAGGGGAGAGGAGACAAGAGGGACGAGTGTCGTTTGGGTCTCATAAGAGCACTTTTAAGTGGTCTTCGATTCCTGAGCATCACAGAAAGTGGGACAAAGGAAAGGGATGGGGGCATATGGCTTGAATTCCAGAGAGCACTCACCAGTGCTTCTCTCTCCTCCTTGGGTTTGGTTTGGTTGGTTTTGTTTCGTTTTGTTTTTCCCCCCCACTCTCCAAATTGTAAGGTTTGTATCTGCGATCAGAGGAGAGAAGAGACTTTCTGTAAACCAGGACAACATAGATTTTCCTTTTGCAGCTTTTATTTCATCGTGGTAGACACCGGTTGGGGGAGAGCAGAGAGATTCTTGTGAGGAGGAAAAAATTATAGGAAAGGAAAGAATAAAAAAGCTAAGAGCCAAGTGTAAAAAATAATGAGAAAACAGTGCTATGATATTTCTTTAGTCCCTTTTGAGATTTGTGTAGTACTATCAGCCAATGCTGAGAATGATCTGCTTTGTAAGCCCAGATCAAAAATATCACCCATTGGAACAATGGGGGATCTTTTTTCCATAATTTATTTCTCCTTTTTTTTTTTATTTTTTTACTTCCATTGGCTTTAGTAAGAAAGTCTTCCTGTGCTCACTTGGATTTTGCTATATTTTTTAAAGTATTATGTGTACAACTGCACATAACAAGCTTGATCACCTGGTAAGATTTCCCAGCCCTAGTTAAGACATGATTAGTTTCTAGGGAGAGTTTGACTAATGCCATATGCCATCAGTTTACTGTGCAGCTTGGAAAAAATCCCAAGGCTATATCTTCCTTTTCTTGAATGTTTCATATGCTTCTGCAACGTAGTGGCAGAGTATTATTATTATTTTTTTAACAACTAGGAATAAATGATCTCCATAATTCACATTTTCCAGACTGACTGAAATGCCACAGAAAAAAAAAAAAAAAGAAATCTTTTCAGGTGTCTTCTGTGTGTTTGTGTGCAGAAGGTTTTGAAGTTTGAAGGCTAATAAAAGCTACCTTCAATAGGACTTTGCAGGAAACTCATTTAAAATGCTTCCTGCTCCAAGAGATTATCCAAGTGATAAGGCATGACTAGGGGGAGGAAGAGAGAAAAAAAAAAATCAAAGAAACCAGAAAATGTCTAAAATGTACAAATCCTCTTTTGCCCCCCAATCAGCTATTCACTTAGGTGGAATCGACTGTATCTTTTGTACACAACCAACAAATAGAGAAAAAAAAAAAAGAACAGGCACGTGAAACAGTGAGGTGTGCAGATGTATTACCAACACAGAATGACCACCAACAATACAACACACAAAGTAGAGAGACAAGTATTAGGAAAATGGTTTAATATTGGAGACAGAAGCAAAAAACTGCATCACACAATAACATACGTTACAAAAATAAGTCTGACTGTTTCAACTACACGGTTATGTTCACAATGAGGACAGAAGAATCAGAAAAAACTCTGATCTAAACAGCAAAAAAGCAAACCCCTAACGTTTTAACTAATACATTTATCCACGCAAAGTGACCGAGTACTCCTAATTCTAATTACCTTATTGTGTAACTGCACGATACAGAATAAAAAGTGAAACTTACCGCTTTTGTTAAGACAAAATTCTAAACACTAGATATAAGCAAAGGGAAAAAAAGAAATCAAGCCAAAGTTTTGAATTCTCGAAACAAAACCAACTCTCTTTCTACCGTCCAGAAATCAAACTTGAAAATCAGTCATGATCGAGGGGGCCCACGAGAGTAAGCCACAAAAATTTCCATTTGTTTTTTAATCTCCAGTATAAAAAGTTCCACTGGTACAAAATGCATAAGTACAATCAAGTTGTAGAAATAGGAAAGCCTGCTTTTTTTTTTTGCCTTTTTTTTGTTCTTTTTTTTTTTTTTTTTGGCTCAAATTCCATCAAACAACAAAATCCAAATGCATCAATAAAACAGAAACAATACTCAAATGGTCTTACAGTTTCCACTAGATTGCATTAACTTTGGCTTTTCTCAGACAATACTTAAAAACTAGTCTGTAATTCTAAACAAAATGATAGTATTATTAATCTACAAACAACAATTCCCACAGCACGAAAAAAACACAAATACATAGGTTTGTTTTTTTTTTTCTTTTTGTATGACATTATCCAAAAAGGTAATGAAACTACAGGATATTTTTTTCCTTTTGTTAATTAGCACTTAAGATAATAAAAACAGAAACAGTAAAATGATTCCAGAGTAGCACAAGCCAAGGAACTGTAACCCCTATGGTGAAAGAAAGATGAACTTGTTACTCCTTTGAGGACTGCCATTTCATTGCAATTAGCTAATTTGTTTGATAAAACAACTAGTCTAGTCTTTTGATTAGAATTTTGTAAAGCAATTTCCCTTGTTTTACTTCCTCTCTTATTAGGCCCTTGCACCCTTGCAGCTTTTTCCTTTCATTATTTTGAAAGAGAACTGGTAGATAATTTGCCTCCCAGGAGGTGTACGTTTGGGTTTTTGGTTTTGTATTTGAATTTTATTTTTTATTTTTGAATTTTAATTTATTTCATTTTCCAGAGATGGACACTTTTCTAAGCAATGACTCATCTCAGTTGCCTGGAAGTACAGAAACATTCCTTGTCTCCCATTGCTAAGCCAATGTCCTGTGGAGTAATGCAGGGCAGCCTGGTGTTGAGTTACACTGCCCAAGGACCAGAGGCATCACCGCTCTAACCGGACTGGAAAACCCACAGGACACACCAGGGCATCTACAAAAGCTTTGGAAATTTAGACGGTGGGTACAATGAGAAAAATTAGTGAAACAGTCTCTAAACAATCCAAATGATGATCTCATATTATATATATATATATATGTACATATATATAATATAACGTACGTGAGATGATACTTTGAATACGCACAATTGCTGCAAGTAGTACAAAATAGCCCTCAAAGGGTGTAGGAAGGCCCCAGCAGTAGTAAAAACGTGAGAAAAGTATAGATCATTTATTTATAAGTGCATGTGCTATAAGAAGGAAACTTTTTTTTGCATCACTAGAGGCTAGTCCTTTCCATCCCAGGGCTCTACATAAAGAAGCATTTAAGTTGGGGATGAGAGACAAGAGTGCACCAGCTGATGTTGCTCATATAGGGCTTCATTTTTAATTTTAGGTGGCTTCAGATATAACCAGATAGATCTAGGAGGTGGAAGAAGTTATGGCACTTTATGACCTGTAGCAGGTACTGCTGCTCACACACATTGGATTGGCAATGAATTTGCTGAACCGGTGGCAAAGAACCGAATTTGGTTGTTGGTCACTGTTTGTGCGGTAGGAACGCAACCCAATCAGACTTACAAGGCAGTGAAAAGGGCTACCAGCATCTCTTTTCTGGCTCCTTACAAAGAGCTTCCTCCAGCAAACACCCCCATCAGTCACACAGATATTCCCATGGACCACGGGCACGAGTAAAGTTACTCCTCTCTGTACGAGTGTCTGCAGGAGTAAGCCAGGATATTGCCGTGACAAATAATGGCAAATAACACCAAACATTACAGTGTATGTAAACTTTATCCATAAAAAGTAGTTTAACTGCAGTGCACACTGAATTTTCACCCAGGAAGATCTAGTGCATCTGATTTAAGCAAAAGTTCATTTATTTAAATTACAAAAATATTATTATTCTTTTTTTTTTTTCTCCTCAAGATTTTCAAATGGTGGATTGACCGCTCCTGGTTGGGAGTGGTTCACACAATAGATAATTAAAGAATTGTTTTCTTTTTCTTTTATTTTATTAATACTGAATAGCATACTCCAGCAGCATATTAAAAGCTCTTTAAGAAAAGACAAAATCCCCAAAATCTAAAAAGGAAAACCACAAGTTAATTACGGTTTTAAATAATTTTAGTTATAGATACAGAAGAAATTTAGACAGCAGTAAAATATTTTTGTCCTTCAGATCTGCCCTGTGCATTGTTCTGATTTCAACCATGTATTAAATAAACCACAAAAAACTAAGTATATATATATATTTATAGATATAGATATATATATAAAAATAAACAGCAAAATGGTGAATGTATAAAAGGTATTAACACTCAAGACAGCTCTGGGTGGAAAGGGTTAAAAGTTCAAAACTTTCTCACCTTAGAGGTTTCCATACAATATGAAGAAAATACATAGTGAGGTTTGCTTTCACAGCATTGATGTGTGCAGAGTGGTTAAAAAAGTGAAACATGGGCACTTATACAATGTTTTACAAAAAACATCAAAGAGAAATAACAAACAATAACAATTTCAGGCAACAAGACCACAGGATAGCAAGTTAACAAACTTTTTAACCTCTTTTTTTCTTTAAATATTAGGGATTTATACAAAACACATAATAAAATACCCATGTTATCAAATTACTTCACACAAGAAACACACTGAAGCTCTAGGAAGAAAGTACCTTTGGAATTTGGCACTATAGTTTCACCGATTTTTTTTTCTTTAAAAGAAAAACTGATCACATTTTGCTGAACACAAACACACCTAAATTGTTCACAATAAAAAAATGACATCAATGCGTCACAAGCCAACACAAACTTATTCTGGAATATTTTTTCATTTTCACATGAAATTATTTTTTTTTAAGCAAACAACTTTTTTTTGTGTTTTTTTTTTGAATCTTCTTTTTGTTCTTGTTGTTCAAGTAAACCAATTTTAAACTTGTCTTTTTATAAACATAGAACACTTAAGACCATAAGACTCATGATGAAACCACAACTTAATTCACAGAAGCACCAACGTAACACATTTTACAGTAACCTTTCTTCTGTACATTGAAACAGTATAAAATATAGGTAATTTCATGTGCATTAAACCATGGATTGTCTAACTGTGAGTCAGTTCAGCAAAAGGTGACACAAGTAGGTAGCATTTGCCCTAAAACAGGGTAAATATTTTCTTATACTAATCTACAAAAAGTGGTTCTATATATATACTTTAATGAGAAAGTGAGCCACCTAAAATGGCCTTATCAAAAAACTTTACACTGCCTGAAAAATGTAAAAACTATTACAGACCTCTAGAGACTTAAAATCAGACAGTTTTATTTCTCAAACTGTTTTGGAAGTAGTCTGTTAGAAACCAACATTCTGTGCCTCTGGACACATATTGCTATTGTCACCAGTGACCAGGCAGAATGCCAATCCCTGTATAATACTTTCAAGTCTGTTTTTTTTTTATTTTTTTTTTTACGAAATGAAAAAAAAAAACCAAAACCAAAAATCAACCAAGAAAAATACCCAAAACAAAAAAACCCAAACAAAATGAAACAAAAACTCCAAGGAAAGAAGAAAACCAGAAACCAAAACTGAAAACAAAAAAAGGAAAGAAAGAAAAAACATTTTGCCACAGGTTGTTTTTAAATCCTATCATTAATTTATCTAATAATAAATTTCAGTCTTGCATGAATGCAGCAATGTTTTTTCACATTGACTTCCCAGAATTCATAGCTAGATGAGGTCACATGCAAATTTCAAAGGTCAAACTAGGTCAGTAGGAGAACCAAATATGATGTGAGGTCAGAAAGACATCAGAAACAATGACGGGACGATGAAACTTTTTTTTTTTGAGACGCCACAGGGACATGCTAGGCAAACGATGGGCTAACGGGCATGGAGATGTCTAGGGAAAAAACAAGGAAGAGGAAAAAAAGTTACACAGAATCTATGCAGCACAAACAAAATCACTTTTATGGGTGCAGGAGAAAACTAATGCAAATCTTTTATCAGTAGAGCCTACGAGCTGTTCACATAATTTGCATTAACTTACAATACTTGTCAACAAGAACACAATGAAACCCCAAAAGAATCCATCTGAAAGGAGTCAGAGAGAATGGATTCCTCTTTGGGGAGAAAAAGAGAGGAAAGAACCAGTTTCTACAAATGTAACAGAAAGGTACGGGGGGGGGGGGGGGGGGGCAGGGGGAGGGAAAGGGTCAGACAACTGAACTTTAAACTAGGTAATGGAAACTACGAACAAAATAACCAGACAAATACAAACAAGAGGATAAAAGCATGAACTGCAAAGGGTGGAGGGTTCAACAGTGAAAAAGCGCCCATTCTTGGCACAATTACTCTAGAGACTACTTCAAAGGATCTAGCTAGCATAGAGAGCTGCTCTTTAGGTATCCAATAAGTTAACAATAGGCAATAAATAAATTCCATTATTTCTGAGGCAGTAAAAATTTTGTATAAAAATAGAAATGCTTTTTACAAATAAAATTTACAGGCCTGTGGCTTTCTTTTTTTATTATTATTAAATTTATCTCTCAAGAAACATCAAGTATTTTCACTCATTTTATTTTATTTTTTTTTATTTTAAACCCTGTAGCTTTAGAAACAGATCTCTAAATCTTTTTACATTAATCCTTTCCAAAAAAACAAGAACTTAAAAAAAATGAAATATAAAGACGACCAGTGTAAAATCAGACTAATATATAACAATACGTTGATTTGAACCGAAAAAAAAATCAGATCTTCTCAAAAAACAAGTTGATGTAGTGGAAAGACTTATTTCAATTTTTGTTGCAAAGTAAGTGCTTCAACTGGCATGAGGCCATTTTGTTTAACCTATAAACTGCTGGTGCCACCCTGGTAAAATACGATCCATCCATAGAAAACAACTTTTATTGTGTGCTAATGGCACCAGGGTTCACAGAGTTAAATTGCACATTTTTTTTGTGTCTGTGTGTGTGTGCTGTTTGGAATTTCAAGACGTTTATTTTTGTTTCGAAAAGGAGATAAATTATGCTGCAAAACAAAATACAGTAACACAACTCGGTAATTACTTGGCAAGGAAATGGGAGCCAAGTGCAGTAAGGACAAGTGGGGAGATGGACGTGGTAACTGTAAAAATAACTGTCCCTTGGTGAAGGTTGGCTCTATGTTCTTTCTTAACCCCCCTGCAGAGGACAGGTTTGCTCATGGGACTTACCCTAAGAAAGCTAAAATAAGAGCAGTAAGCATCTGGGGTTAAGATCAGTAAGGTTTGCTGTCATTTTTGGAGCGTTTCAGCTGAACCTTCAAGCGTTTCATGCCAATCTGAAAGCCGTTCATAGCCTGGATAGCAGCTTGTGCAGAGACCGGATTGTCATAGCTAACAAAACCTGCGGGACACAGAACACAGGCGGGAGAGAGAAAGTCAGCTCTGGGTTACAACAAATGTCAGGAGGCACTTTGTTAAAATTTTATGATTGCTATTTATTTGACACATTCACCTGGCTTTCAATGAGTTCTTTGATCACATTTCATATCCCATTTCCTCTCCTGTTCCCTTTTGCCTTCCTCTTTACCTACATAATGGTTCTTTACTAGCTGGGATGCAGTTGGCCAATTTTGGTGCAATGCAGTTTCCATTTTGTTATTTATATACCTGCCTTAGAGACTGAAGATATTTATTACTGTAACACTTTTCAGTGTAGTATCTACATACCTCCCAGTCTATTAGGAAGTGCTATTTAGGCCAGTCTGCAAAAGGGAAGCTGAAACAGCAAGCCTGGTCACAGAATCAACCCCCAAACTGCCTAAGCCCACTGGCACGCCTGGGTGTGAGTTCATGTGTGCTATGGAACTCTCATCTCCTTGGGCTCAGCCTAGGACAGTTGCAATATTAATATTTTGTAATTTTACAGCTCCTTCCAGTTCAAGATCTCAGAGTACCTAATGTTAGTTAATTCAGTCTCTTGGTCCCCAAAGGGGTATGCAAACATCAAAATTAAGCAGCATCATGAAGACAATGGTAGTGTTTGATGAGAACTCCAAGATCTGCTCCTCGCATGTGAGCACTAACTAGGAGGATAATGCTTGCTTGGGTAATTCAGAATGGCTGGGCTGGCTCAGATTTCTTTTCCCTGGGAGACTGAAAATGTTCTGTTCATAATATATTCAAATCTCCCTGATTCTGGAAGCTCAAAGTTCATTTTCATATCTGGGCCTCCCACTTGTAATTGCAAAGCTCACCTAACTGCTGCTCTGCCTCAGCCTGGGCTAATTATTACTGCACTCAGCCTGCTGCTGTGCATCTGCTTTGAAATGCTCCCTCTTCTTTCCACTTGAATTTGCCTTAACATATATCCCTTCGTTCTGCTAAAGCAGGGATGCCACACACTTTGTCTTCAGTCCTAACACACGGGCTTCTCAGTGCCTCTCTTTCCTCAACCAGCTTCATTCATTTGTGCTTAGTGTCTGTGTACTTCTTGGATTCATAACCTTTTTTTACTTTAACCTATCCTTTTATGGCTCTTGCACTGCTGCCCTCTTCCAATTGCAGAGTCAGAGTGTTATGCTTTCCCCACTGCATAAAATCTTCCTCCCTTATCAAGGTATCCTTGTCCAGCTGTTCTCCTTCATAGATCATCCCTGTGGCTTCACCTTAAATCAGCTTCACCAAACTATTTAAGTTAAGACTCCGACAACTCAGGCTAACTTCTGTTCCTTCCACTCAAAACCACCTCTCATTTAAACCTCTGCAGACCTTCTCCTGGCCAAAGCCAATATGCTCTATCCCTATTGTCCTGTGGTTGAGTATTTGTTACCTCCTTAAGGGATAATAAATGTTCCTCCATACCTTCCTTGGTTTTAGTAACTCTCGCCACTTCCTCTCTTTCTCCCTGAGATATTCCCTCTTAAATTTATTGCCAAATCCTGAGGAGCCTCATCACTCTCTCCCTTTCTTCCTTTGCCCTATTTGGTTCTAGGGGACCCTGTCTGTTCACATGACTCCAATCATCATCTTGGCTCTACGCCCTCTACGTGTCTCCCTCCATCAGCTCTAGGATTGCCTCAGGGATAGCAAAGGGAGCTAGCACCAGCTGGGAGGCAGCTGTAGCACTGTCCAGGCAGGTGCTCCACAGCTGAGGTGCAGCTACTCCACCTACCTTGACAATTCAGCATTTCCCTCTACAGCTTTCCTGACCTTCGCTTTATTCTCTTAAATGCATATTACTGCTATGAACTTATCATCACTCTAGTTCCTTTCCTTCATACTTGGTTTTATTCATCTGGAAAGTAAGTAAGTGATCTAAACTAGTCACTTGGCATCTGTGGATGGTGAAAAGAGAAGGAAGCACACTGCTGATGAAGCACAGCAGCCCCTATCATTCCGTTCTTATTTGGATTCACAATTTGTCTCTCTATACAGAATGCAATACCTGCATTAGCTTGTTACGCTCTCATCTTCTTCCTTATTGAGAACCTTCATTTATAAATCTTACTGAGAAACCTAGAATTCCTTCCCTTTATTTGTATTTTTCTGATTGCACCCATTCATCATTTTTTGTCTGAATTTTAAACCACAGGTTCCATGAAGTCAGAATGATGTTTCTTATTAATTCTCAAAGACCCTCTCATGACAATTCTAATTTTTGTTTTAGATCTTTGGGTAGCTCTATAATCAGGATAAATAATTTTCATCATTCAAGTAACAATTTTGCTATAAGGCTGACTGCATTTCTGCATTGATGTAACTGAGTTCCCCCTCCTCTGCCTTACCTACATATCTCATTTTTCTTTTTGTAACATTTATGAAAGGCAAGAGATAAGCTGGAATAGTGAAACCCTTTGCTGAATCAATTAAAGCCTGTGGAGCATGTGAGAACTCACGGAAGAGCACTTTCAGGTGTAAACACACTGTTCTGTCATTCTCATCACCATTTAATCCTTTGAGCATTCATTTTGGGTTGGACAAGAAAAGAAAATATGCCTAAGTTCCTTTTTCTGCACAGAAAAGAAATTTTTCATTTCGCAAAGCAGTTTTACATAAAGATTCATCACTGTCTATCACTCACTCAGAATAAACCTTCCCATTTCTGCCAGACAGACTTGGACAATCTTTACACCTTTTGGATGTTCAACCTGTTCTCATCTGTAATTTAACTTCCTCCTCCTTTGGCCAGGAGATTGGAAACTCCACAGAGTAGGAAGCCCTAAGCACGTGTAAATTATTACAATTACAATGACAATTACTATTACTAGGGGCAAAAAGACCAAACCAAACCAATAAATAAAAAACCCAAACCCAAACTGTACCAAGTGCAATGACCATAAATGATTCAGCAGAGAAAGGGGTTCTTCAGCAGCATTATTGTCATAGTTTTTGGGTGGGAGGACAGAAAAAGAAAAAACAAACTCGCTTTTTGAAACACAAATATAGGACCAAACCAAAAATTAGACAATTCTTGCTAATAAAGCTGAGGAGGTGCATGCAGACTATGCCAGTACATTAAGCTAGCAGGACTAATTCTGGCATTGCCTGTGATTTGCAGCATCACCAGATAGTCACCCATTAATCAGAAAACTCAGCTTCATCTGCCACTTCTACTTTTTGTTTTTAAAGCAGAGCTGCCTCCCTGGTGGCAGAGTATCTGGGAAGGAAGACTGAGAAATGGAAATATCAGTGAAAGCTGCCTAAAACCAAAAAGAGAGAGGATTCCTCCATCCATTGGGTGTTGACACCTCCATTTTCCCTTAAAGCAGATAACTTTGGTGCATCACTAAGTTAGGCAATTGTGCCCCACAGACCCAGGCAAATGTGTAAGAAGGTAATCAAAGAGTAAAAGAAAATGCACAAAAAGCAAGTGTGGGAAACGATCTGATGGATTGAGCCACCTGCCCAAACTGATTTACATTCTTTCAGCAGTCACCACAATTGCTGCATTTTGATTAACATAGCTTGATTTGTCTTTTCATCAAAATTCCTGGAGACCTCAACAACCATTTTGTAACCCCCAACATACTAACAGAACTGGCTCCAGATCAATGGGGAGTCCATTTCAATTCCACTTTTCAAATTTGCAAGAGCCTCAGGGACTGCTTTAACCCATTGCAGACACAGGCTGGCCTGTACTGGTCTAAATATGAATAATTTTTTGTAAAGCCTAAACAGGTGAATGCTTCAAAAATGAACTGAAAGACTGTGGGAAAATGCAGAAAGAATGTCACACTCTTTCTGTGAACTGAATCAACTTTCCAAGTGTACTGTCCATTCCTCTTTTGTCACATATACAGGTACATTCCTTTACTCTGGGAAAGAACTGCCACTTTAAAGAAAATTCCAGTATTTTATATCAGACTTAAGTCATGACAAAAGTCATGTTTAAGAGATTCTTTCCTCCTCCTAAATCCTCACTGTGTCTTGTATAAGACCATAATTATTAGATCAATGCTCCAAAACTTTACCACACACTGACATTCTCTGCTCCACTCCATCAAAGCACTGAACTGGTGCATCTCTGCTGTTCCAAAGACATCAGCCCTCCTAATCAACCCGAAAACTATTTTTATACCAACACATCATCTGCTCTTCTGCTGTGATCTAATTTTCTGACAGCTCAAAGTATTCTCTGGGAAACTTGACACTGATTTTGTGAGGCTCTCTTCATCCCTGCCCTAAGGTGAGGGAGATGCCACCTTCCATAACACACTGGAACCCACCCACAACAGCCAGAGCTGCAGAGCCAGACATCAACTGTCTGCAGAATATTCTGAACTACATGTACACACCATTCAGTCACTAATTGCAAAATCTTGTACTTAATTCAGAAGAAAGAAATTCCTGTAATGTAGAAGCAATGGGTTAAACATAGAGCTTTTTTAAGAGGCTCAGATATACAATAGAGAATAATTAGGTGTCCATAATAAGGCAATTTAATAGTATACTAAATGACATTCCCCCACATAGGGTGTAATTAGTTTCATGTACTTGACACATTCATGTGAGATGTCAGACTGGAAGATTATTATTGTTTTTTTTTCATATCCAATTTTTAGTTAGAAGTAGTTTGTCTTTGCATCTTCCTGCTCATTTGAGGATTAACAGTCTATTATTTTTAGAATGATTTTCCAGTATGACATTTCTCACACTGCTGTTAATTTTCTTTCCTGGCCCCCTTTCAGTATAGTGCATGCGGCTTTTACTGTTGGATTTATTAAATTTGACATACCAAAGCACTTGCTCAAATTGGTCTGTTTGTCAATGAAGACTTTAGCAGAGATAACATTTCCAAAAGGCATGAACATCTGCAGAATGTCCTGGTCTCCAAACTCCTGGGGGAGGTGGTAAATAAAGAGGTTTGCCCCTTCTGGACCTTTAGGAAAATAAAATAAATAAAAAAAAAAGAAGGATGAAAACAACTATTACAAGTGCTACATTTAATCTGTTTTTCCATAATACTTACTGAAGCTGGTGGTCAGAAAGCATTTCACTTTCTAACTCTGAAGGAACAAAAGCAAGTGGATCATTAAAAGAGCACAGTTGAAATGCAGCTCTTGAGAGCATCCCATCTTGAAAAGTGTTTACTTTGAAAAGTGTTTATTTCATAACTCTACTGCAGAAGTAGTTAAATTCATCCTCTTTCTTCAATTTACATGAGTGTCTTTCAGTGTAATTAAGGTTAGGAAAAGAGGCACAGAATGTATTGGCTCTCAAAATGCCCCAAGAACTGCACAAGGAGTCCTCTGCTGCTTCCAGCACCTGCATGGGTTTGTCAGTTTAATTCCAGTTGCAGGAACTTATGGAAATGGAAGCAGGTGAGCTCAGATTTGAGTACCACAGATTTAAACTCAAAGGGCATGACAATGGTGCAGATAGGAATAAAAATAGTAAGAAGAAGCACACCTTGTGACTTAAAAGTCAGTGAAGTCAGTGACAAAAAGACATTCAGAATTAAATTTGTACTGACTCATTTCAAAATGAGCTTTTTTTTTTTTTTAATATAAATCCCCCATACAAAGATCTGTCTCCTGGAAGAAGCTTTGTAAAGCAAGTCTTTTAAAGAAGTTCAAAATTAAGTAGTTGGGTTGCAATTAAGTGGCTTTAGACTTAGTTCAGTTTTCCAACAAAGGTGTAAACTCAAAGATGCTTTGAATATTTTCCTTACAGACAAGATTTGAGATATGTATTATTTAAAGTGTAGGTTAAAACATTCATCCTAGTACTGATTGATAGGTTAGATAGATTTTTTCCCCCTAGCTCAATGGCAGCACACTGAAAACGAGCAATGGATGACAGGAAGAGTGTGATACATGATGGAGCCAGATGTGGCCTCCATGCGGGCACCAGCAGTGTAAGTGGTACACAAAAGGAACAAACATTTCTGCTAAAACCACACCTAGAATAGCCTGATTACATATTCCCTTGCTTAATGGAACCTAAATATGCCTCAGATGTGATGTCTTTGGTTTTCTGGAGAGGAAAGCGCTCATGAGATTTACAGAGTTCCTTCTGCAACAGAGCCACGGAGCCTCACCTCTCCCACACAGGATCAGGCTGGCTGCTCTCTCTCAGCCTGAAGGAAAAGGTAGCAAAGTTTGCCCAAAAGGAGGAGATAAATGAATTAGATTTAAAAAAAAATTCTGGGGAGGCAGGGAAAAAAAAAAAAAAAGATGAAATAAACTTGTCTCTTGGAACATTTTTCTTCTTGTCATAAGTAAACCATCATTCCCAGCAAATAATGTTCTTTAGTAGGGAAAAAAATTTGCTAAATAATATTTAAGAGCACATGCATTAAGCAGTTCAGTATTTAATATTTATATAGCATTTTTCTTTGGTACTTGTTTATCCCCAACCACTCCAGACTCTTCCATCAGAAATTGTGGTAAGAGAAAAACATTGTTGTCAGTGTTCAGTACTGGAATTCACTCACTTGAACTTAACCACCTACTAACAGATACAAGATATATATAACAAAAATACTGTGTTTTAAAACGGATGCTGGCAATTCATAAGAATAAAAAATAAACCTAAGTTGATTTGAATGTTTCTAAACAGAGAAAAATTTAAATAGCTAGAAAAAAAATCAAGCTGTCCTTCACTACTCATCTTGCAACGACACCAAAGAAACAATTTTTTTCTGGTGTCAAATAGTCTTTTGTCTCCAAAGGGCCTGAGGTGAAAGATAAATGCAGAAAACAAAAAGATATGGGAAAAAAAAGATTTAAAAAAATCCCCTTTCATTTTAAATAATTCAAGCTTTTAGCAGCAAATGAAGGAAAGACTTGAGAGAAAATATACATTTTAACTCCAGTGTCCCTATACAATAACCAGCTGGGGGAGTGCCAAATTTGTCTTCCTAGGAAACACATCCCATAACAGTACAAAATAGTATTTCAAAAGAGGATAAAAAAGATTTCTCTTGAGGATATTATACTAGGTTTATTTCCAAAGCTTATCCTTGGCAAGAGCAGTAGTGACAACATAGATACAGTCTTAGAAAGCTTGCAGTATTTTCCTGTCTTTGTAGCATTAGTTGGAAATTAGGACAGGAGAAAGCAATGAAAACAGAAACAACCCCTCTGAAAATGCCTGGGAGGCATGAAGGGGAACGGAAGAGGGGAAAAGGGTAGCCTCATTTTCCTAAACACCTTGTAATTAGTATTCATTTATTCTTAGCAATAACTTCCTGAGGTTTATATGCTGTTGGTGTGGGGAGAGGGGTGCAATCATTCACTTAGCTGCTTCCTCACAAGACCCACAATTAAGCAAAGAACCACTCAAAGTGAAAACGGATCTTGTCATTAGCTCAAAACCTCAATCAGATTAACTCCACTATGACAGAAAATGGAAACCAGAAGACAAAATTGCATCCACAGAGGGATGATTTTTGTTAGCGGTTTTTATATGGTAGGTGGTAAATGCTTTTATATAAGGATGGGTGGCAAAGTATAACTCGATGGCTGAAAAGTGAAACACATTAGATGTCAAAGAACGTGACAATGGCAAGCAGGAAGAAACTGGAGGAAGAAGAAATCACAGATTAGACGTCCTGAGGCCTTCCATGAAGCCTCCATAAGGAAACAGCCGCGTGGCACGGCTTGGGCTGGGTCTGCTGGCGCGGGCACTTACTGTCAGAACTCAGTACATCCCTCTGGGTGTCTAGAGTTGCCAGGACCCCTGCCAGGGGGCTCAGAGACCCTGGCACACAGCCCAGAACACCTGTGGGTTTGGTTATGACCCATGGAGCAAATTACCAGCTTTGTATGAAGACCGGAAAGCCACAGAAGTTTAAGTAGTGCAATAATAAAATTATCACTAGGTGAAAAAGTAGATTTTGGGGTTTTTAGAATAGGGGTTTTGGGGACAAGATGGAGGGACTTGGGAGTGTCCAGCCCTTCTTCTTCTTCTTCTTCTCTACCTCCATCTTCTGCTGTGATGTTGGCACTTTGGGATTGGTTTAGAGTAGAAACTCACTGTCTAACATAGGTGATGGGTATTGGAAAATAATTGTAAACATATTATATGTAGTTTGTAGTAGAAAGAGATAACACTGCCCCGGGGGCAGGCAGAGTGCCTCTGTCTGTCCTGCTGAGCAGACCTCGGCTGGACAGGAGAAAAATTTTTATAGACAAGATACAATAAACAACTCTGAGACCGAGAACTGAAGAGCTCCGACTCATTCTTCGACCGCACGGGCCGAAACAGAGACCTTTCACGAGTCTCGGGGCTGCAATGAACTGCAAACTCCCGAGAACTTACCTTCCTTCTGGCTGCCCGCGGCGCTCTGCTGCTGCAGCAGGCTCTGGCTGTAGAGGGTGGGCAGCGCGGCGGCCGCGTACTGCTGGATTCCTGAGTAGGCCTGGGTGAGCGCGTCCATGGTGCCGGCCGTGCCGTTCGTCAGGCCTGTGGCGCCGAGTCCTCCATTCAGGGCCGCCATACCTGAGAGCATTTGAGCAACTTTACAAAAAACCCAACAATAGAGAAAAGAAATTGCACTTGTTCATTAGTGCTTTCCGAAAGTCGTTGGTATTATACGACACTGAGGACGACAGCAGTGCATGCAGCTCGGCACGTCACCAAAAATGGGACTGAGGACAAAGAAACACGACTTTGGCATCAGGGTCACTTCAGCACAAGGGTTGCACAGTCAAATGGACTCGCATGCAGCCTGCTACTGGCAAGTACTACGGCTCTGTGCTCCTGAGAGCCTCTCTGCTCGTCCTCCTTGACACCCGTGCTTCTGCTGTGGGTGTCTGAGGCCGGCAGTGTGGGACCTGTTTGACCTGTGTCCTTGTCTGTGGAAAAAGCAGTCTGTGAGGAAACCCCCTCTCCCTGACCAGGGTCTTCAGCAAAAGCCATGACAACACCAGATCAGAAGTGTTTTGCTTATACAGAGCAAGCAGAGAACCCTAATTGTTGTCCTGATTTTTTGAGATTTTCTAAGCCTTCTGATGTTTACAATCTTGTAACGAACTTTCTCACATGCTTTCTGTAAATAACTTATTGTTTTGCATTCTTTTATGGAGGAAGAGAAATTTGATGGACTGTTGGTTTGTCCAGTGTCATTGGAGAGGTGGCATTTTCACCCTCCAATCCACTGTCACTTTTGAAAATCTGTAAATGTTGGAGTCAGAAAATAAACTTCCCCTTTTTTTGCCTTGAGATAGCAGTGTGTGCGTGTCGTGTTATTTCGTGTCCTATAGTGACACCTAATTAACTGCATTTAAAACAGGCCTTTTTAACCTAAATGCTTCTATTATAACCCTCTACACAGTTACAGGCTTTGTCTCTTGGGCTTGTGGCAGAAAGATGGACTGTGATGCTGTTTGCTTCCACCTTCCTCCTCCAGTTACTCCAGCCACTCCACAAGAGATGAACAGCGGCACACCCAGAGTGACTAACAATACTTCACCCAGACTAGGCATCTTTCATGAAGAAACAAAAGCATTTATTTCTAGCAATGTTTTTCTTCACAAGGGAAGCCGAATCACTTTTTTTTTTTTTAACTTACAGCAATCTACATCCTGATAAGTAACAGAGTAATTTAACTGGGATGGCTGCTAAAGAGGAAATTTCAGATGGGACTACTAGCTGTGCAGAAAATGACATCCCTCATCCGTGCAAACAGTGTGGGCTGCAAAAGGAGTTGTACTACTCTGATTTGATGGTGGACAAACTCCTGAGCTACAGCTTCCCTCCTCTGCTTCTATCGCTCAGCATGACTCCAAAATGAGTTATGTTGAAGTTAACAGTGCTAGCATGTCTTTCAGAAATTCCAGAAAAAGTGAATTTGCTGTTGGAAGTTGAAAACATGGCAGGGTTCAGAGCTCTGCTCATCTTCCACACACCCAGCCTGTGTCAGCCTGAGCACTGAGAGCCCATCAGAACTGAGAGTCAGAACATGTTTTCTGCACAATTAGCCATCCCAGCTCCCCAGTTTCTAGGTGAACAGCTCACAAACAACTTAAAGGGCTTAACAGGCCCATAGAGATACAGAGGATCAGTCCCTAGAAAAATGGGAGGGGGCACCTAGAATCACCAGCAATCATTTCTTAGACATTGTCTAATGTTTGGTAGATATTGTCTGACCATTGGTAAAATGGTGGGTGAAGATGTGACTGGTGACTGTCATATTAAGACCTCAAAGAGAGGAAATATAAAGAGAAGAAAAGGGCTTAATTTCAGAGCAATAATAAGGGTTGGTATGTAAATTGGGCAAAAGTGGGGAAATTAAGCAAAGGACACTTTATAGCAAATTAATAATTAAATCTATTAGACTGGGAAACAGTCTTCAAGGAAGATGGCAGAAACCTTATCACATGTGTAATTTAGATACAGGAAGAATACTGCAGGGAATTATCCAGCATTGACAGAGGAGGATAAAGATGCTGACCCCAGTATCCTTCTTCCTCTTATGTAGATTTGAAAAGCATATTCCTATGAGTCTCCAATAATCAGGACAATTGCTCAAGTGGCACCTTTTTGGCTCCACCAGACTCTGTGCCAATTAAGAGAATTGTACTGCATAAATTATACCTTTTGATCTTACTATAATTTGTGTGACTAAACACTTGACAGAGATGTGATATTCTTAGCCTTTCCTTAATAAAATGTCTTACTTTGAAGACTTCTCTTTCCCCTCCACACCACTTCAGAGCATCACTGTACCCTGATGGGAGGTACTGGCTGCCACTGCTTCAAACAAAAACCCCTGTCAGAGCTCAACAGACTTGGGTATTTCTTGTAGAACAGTTCCAGTTATAAAACTGTATTGGGTTTGGGTGGTGGTGGGGGGGGATAAAGGGATGGTTTCTCTGAGAAGCTGCTGGAAGCCTCCCCTGCAGAGCCAATGCCAGATGGCTCCAAGATGGATGTGCTGTTGGCCAAGGCTGAGCCCATCAGTGACACCTCTGAAGTGACTTGGTAAAGGAGGAGAAAAACCCCATGCAATGGTAACTGCAGCTAGAGAAGAGAGGAGTGAGGATGTGTGAGAGAAACAGCTCTTCAAGGTCGATGGAGAAGGAGGGGAAGGAGCTGAGATTCCCCTGCAGCCCCTGGTGCAGCCCAGGGTGAGACAGCTGTGCCCTGCAGCACAGGGGGGTCCAGGGGGAGCAGAGATCCACCTGCAACCCATGGAGGAGCCCACACCAGAGCAGGTGGATGCCCAAAGAAGGCTGTGACCCCACAGAAGGCAGTGCTCCTGGCAGCACCTGCGGAGAGAGGATTGCACTGAAGTAGGTTTGCTGTCAACACTTGTGACCCCGTGGGGGACCCAGTCTGGAGCAGCCTGTTCCTGAAGGGAAATGCCATGGAACAGACCCACACTGGAGCAATTTGTGGAGTGCTGCAGCCTCAGGAAAGGGACCCACATTGAAGGAGAAGGTGAGCAATGTGAGGAGTCCAGCCCTAAGGAGGAAGGAGCTGCAGGAACAATGTGTGATGAACTGACTGCAACCCCCATTCCCTGTCCTCCTGCACGTCTGGGAACAGTGGGTAGCGAATCCAGGAATAAAGTTAAGCCTGGGAGGAAGTAGGAGTGGGGAGAAGGTGTCTTTAAGATTTGGTTTCATTTCTCATTATTCTACTCTGATTTGATTGGTAATAAATTAAACTAATTTCCCCATGTCAGGAGTGTTCTGCCTGTGATGGTAGTTGGTAAGTGATCTCTCCCTGCTCTTAACTCAGAAACCTTTTGTTATATTTTCTCTCCCCTGCCCAGTTCAGGAGTGGGAGTGGTAGAGTGGTATTCAAAATATTGTAATAACAATAATAATAATGAACCAATATTAATAATAATTTTTATAATAAATGTAAAATATACAATATATTATATATTAAATTTTACTACTACTAATAATTTGATCCTGAGGCTGACTGTTGCCTGTTCTGCTGTTCTGTACTTAGGTTTGTGTCCCTGCTTGCATGGGTGTACACACAGGACTGGTTAAACTAAAGGCTCCTGATAAAGCAGCTTGTATCTCTTTTATTGGAGCGTTGAAATAACTTGATAACAGAGGTAGCATTAGGATACCATGTTATCTTTCGTGAGTCATTGGCCTATTAGATAAACATGCTCTGTGTTGCAGTGGGCAGCATCCTCCCCCTCCTTTCCCCTGGAATCAATAGCACTTCCCACACAGCGGCTCCAGATCAGCCATCAGCCAGACAGCCCAGCCCACAGCTCCTGGGAAGGGCACAGCTCCTGTGCCACAGCCCACGTGTGGCATACACCTCCCTCCTGAGCAAAGCACAGCAGCAGAAAGCACCCAACACTTTCTCTGTTCTTACATTTTTATGAAATCTGCAAGGCCCAGCTGCTGTTACGCATCTTTGCCATCTATTCATTATCCCTGCCAGTGCACCTCAGTCACACACTGAACTCTGGTCCCTTCCTCCCTTCTGTGAAATAACCTTCTGGAGCCTCTCATCTATGGCCTTCTACTTTTCTGAGTTTCTCTACATAATACAAAAGCAACAAAGCTTGGCAAGTCCAAAGGTCTCTCAAAGTGCTTTTCAAGCACCTTCAAATCTGTCATGAATAGTTTTATCTCTGTTTTACAGATGTAAATAAGGGGGCAAAAAGGCTAACTGACTGCCCTGGGTCACACACAAATACTGTGCCATAGCTGTCCAGTATTCTGAAGGTATGGTCTTCTTTCTTAATTGCAAAGAATCACTTCCTCCCTCTTTAGTAATTTTTCCTCATAATTCATAATTCTTTTTGGTACTTAGAATTCTTAAATTTCCATGCTCAAAGCAGGCAGTCTAATATTTTGCCATTTAAAGTTTTAGATGCTTCAAGAATAACTGAGGGAAGACTACATCCCCACACTTAGGTAGAACTGCTGCCCAACGCTTGGAGACACCTAAACTTACCATACTTCACTTTATTTAAGGCCTCCAGACGCCTGTTTAAAATGCTTCTCTCTACAATGACAGGACTATCAGCCTCCACAGCACAACTTCTTTTCGCAGACCCAGACAAGACCAAGAAAACAGATAAAAGTCTTCTAGTGAGCTCAGTGTGGAAGACATTCTCCATGTGATTCTCACGTGCAGGGCAGGACTTGGCTTAGGCAGAAGAACTTCTCTTCAAACCTCTCTGTAAATCAATGCCCAAGCCCAGTGCCACCTTCTGATTAATTTTTGGGTTAAGCTCTGCTTGATTTGTGCTTTGGATTTTCTAATTCCCCAGCTAGAAGCATGTGACTCAATTCCCAGTTTGCTGCACAGTTACTTCAGGAATGTCCATGGCCAGTGAATCTTTTTTATGGGCTTGCTTGAGCCATGTCAGTGTGGAGCATCAGACCTACTGAACATGAGGTTTCCCAAAGGCAATCACTCTCCCAGGTGGGTTTGAGTGTGCATGACTGCGTCACACATGGTGATCAGGAAAAGCCCCAAATTGTCATTAAAATAGACAGGGGAGGTTATTGTAATTTGAGCAATGCTTCACTATCATAATGAGTACCAGAAAGTGATAATGAAATTCCCTTTTGAAGGAAACAATGCCCTCATGCTGAGCTGTGTCATGGGGAAGCAGTTGCCCCTCTTGAGCTCTCTCTCAAGTATGTGTATACATAGACAGACATACCCACATACAACTGGTAAGCACCATACACATATCCATAAAAACATCCATGAAGAAGATTTGGGACTGCAGTCACTGTCAGTACAAGTCCACGGAAGCAATGGTGACTTAAAACAAACTGAAATTTGGTACCAGGTTGTGAATACATCATTAATACTTCAAATGACACATGCAGGTAAGTTTGCACACACATCACCTCAAAATACTTGCTGAGAAAATGTAAACTCTTTGCTTGCAGCCTAGCAAGGAGTGCTAAAAGGAGTGTAACAAAAGGGTTCCCACACAATGAGCTCACAGGATTCACTCCTGCTTGGTTTTGATGAAGGGGTACATTATGTTGGAGTGCTCCAGTGTGCCTGGGTTCTTAGACTTGCTGAGGGGAAGGAGTGGGATGTCATATTTTGCTCTTGATATTGTGATTTTTTTATACACCAAGTGAAGCACAATGGCTGGTAATCAGAAAGGACATTTAATGGTGTCTAACTCATGACAGGGTAGCTCTCTCACCACAAGAGCTGACGAGAGGAGGGGAGGTGAGTTAACCTTCTGTGCATGCCATTTGCAGTGGCTTGCTTTGACACTAATGGAATAAGAAGAAAGGAAACTAACATCTGCCATTTTGGGACCCAATACTAATTTTTCTTAAGTTGTCCTTGAGTTTTATTTACAAAGAGGTTGTTTTGTGTGAAATGCACATGTCCTTGCCAGAAGCAAGTCCTGTTTTACACGAGACCCCATGCAACCATTCAACATTGCTACATGGACATCCATCAGCCCCCTTCCTTCCCAGCTCCCAACAATGCCAACCAGAGATCACAGAACAAAAAGATTGGGTGAGCAGCCAAGTAACAGTGACAGAAAGGACATCATGCAGAGCATCAGAGTGAGCAAGAGATACTGAGGAGGACATCCATTCCTGAGGGTACATTATGATGGGTCATGGACTGGCAATGACCAAATAGATTCCTTGCATTGCAAAAGGAAATGCAAGGAGCAACAGCAGCTAAAGGAAAAAAAAAAAAAGGAGGGGGAAAACTGCAGCTGGGCAAATCTCTTCTGTTACAGGCAAAGGTGAAGTCATCATAGCAGAAACAATAATAAAAAAAATAATCCTCCTTCTTCAGGAAAATCTTGACCAGGGCTAAGAACAAAGAAGAATGTTCTAACAACTACTGGCATCTTCTTAGCTGGAGATGCCAGGGTTTGTTAAGATGTCATAGGATAGGTGTGTGTGCTCTGGCATTGCAGGTGACTGACTGCATGTTCTCCTATGCTTGCCAATTAAAAGCCAAAGACTTGCCCTCATTTTTAAAGCATGTTGCTCTCAATTAGATAATTCTTACAGATATTTTAAAGGACTGCCTCTGTGGCACTACATTTCTGAGTCAGGTTTTGTACATTGGGGTGATACACCTGTTGTCAGACTCCTCCAGTGAAAAAGGAGCCTCTCCTACAACCTTGACAACCCAAATCCCCGTGACAATTCTTTTACTTTCCACATTTACTGCAAGAAGAGGAGTCTTTATGCAGGGACACAAGGAAATTCACTTTGCAGAACAAACTGTGCGAAAATAAAAGACTCCAGAGAACTACATATGTAGTAGTAGCATGGAACTGAATCAACTTGACCCCCTCATTTGGTGTAGAGATTAAAAATCATATTATCACTTTGCAATTGATAGTTTTTGTGGCATGATTATTGGGGAAGGCTGTCCACCACAGCAATAAATACTCACTGTTTACGGTACCTGCTAGTGCATTAATATTATTCAGTCCAACAGTGGCTCCAGCCAGTCCTTGGAGAGTACCCAGAGAAGTCAAAGAATTCATGGCCGCACCAGCTGTGGAATTAGCAGTTGATGCAGCCACTGAAAGGAAAAAAAAGCAAAGCAAAAATTAAGGCAATTAACTTTGTTTATTTGATTTGATCACAGAGCAGCTTACAATCACACGCAGAAGCACAACAGGGCTACTTGCAAGGAGAAGGAAAAAAGAAAATGAGATCAACAAGACCAATCTTGTTCAGCACATTAACAGTGTGATTGTTCATGGGAAGTGTTGATGAGCCTAGAACTGCAAATACTAGATCACAAAATTCAGTGCTATTATTTGCAAATATAATAACAAACCAGTATGTCTGGGATCAGACACTTTCTCAAAAGTTTGTCAATCAATCTAGCAAACCAGGTTGATCAGCTAACCAGGCTTTTGAGATTTTGCCACACACCTCAAAGTCCATCATTACACAAACAAGAATTACTCAGTAATTTTGTCATACAACAGATTACTATTCTGGGCCCCAAATGTTCTAAGAGTAAGTTAAATTATTCTAAGTCAAGACACTATGCTCTAGGACACTGTATAAACTTCATTTAAAGTCCTGAAGATTAGAATAAGAAGAATGACCAGGCAAATACAAAATGTATTTTATTGCAGGCATTTATCCTGGCCTTTGTACATAGATAGTCATGTATATGCACCCCTATGATATTCTATGTATCCCCAAAAGCTCTGACAGAGGGGAAAAGGTGGGAAAAATGTCCTTGATGCTACAATGTCAAGGGAATGATGAAGGTGGTAACATGAATCTATCTAAATTATGTGTTTAGGGAGAGAAAGAGACTCACTTCTCATAGAAAGTAGTAAAAAGTCATCATTTGGGATAGGTTGGGTGAACTACAAATACCTGTCTGTCTCACAGAAGTGCCTTGAATAACCAGTGTAGATTAAACACTTAACTCACAGCTAGGTAAAGGCTTACCAGATGAATCACACTCATAAAAGCTGCAGAAGCAATTAAGTTTTTAGTGCATCTCCTGAGCCCTACTTTCATGTATCAGTCATAAAGAATTCTTTTTTTTTTCTTCTGTTATAACATTGCATTATCTTAGGAGAAGCAAATATTTAAAGTCAGAGTTTTGCTGATGATGTACTGGAGGCACATCATGTCTACAACCAGGCTTTTCTTGCTCCTATTCATTACCTAGCTATGAAATAGTTAAGACCACTTTTATGTGATGCTTTTTTGGGCTGTCAAACGCATCAGATTACTCAGTGAACCCTCAAGAAAGTGAAGTCTCTAGAGCTGACAGGATCCAGTAAGAAAATTAGGAAGCAACTTTTTCACTCTGTGGGTAAACCTTGAAGCTCTAACCTACAAATAACCTGCCTTTGCAACATTAAGACCCACCAAAGACAAGTTTTCACACTCTTGGGGCCTCAAAGTACAAAGAACATTCTTGCTGTGGGGGAAGAGAGATTTCCAGACTCTGTCATGCAGTCCTTGTCTCAGCATCTGCGATGTTAACTCAAATAATTTTGTATGTTGCAAACAGAAGCAGCTTTGATTATTCAATCTGTCCCCACAAAGCAATAAGAATCCAATAATGTCTTTGATTTAAAAAAGCAATTAAAAAAACAAGTAAAAACCCCCACTTTTTTCAGATAATGTGGGCACCAGCAGAGAAAAGAGGAAAAAACCAAAGTGAATTCCCTGTGACCAGCACTGGTCTGTGTTTCTGTCAAAGCTCATTAGCAAAAGATTTAAATGAAGTATATAAAACTCAAATCTGAAGAATCTGATTAGTTTTGACTGGACTAAATTCCATCCATTTTCTGCTTTAGAGGATTATTACCATTTTCTCTTCAGTAAACACATATAGCTAAGAAATGAGAGGAATGGGGACTGGGAAACTGCCTGTAAATTACATTAAAGCTGGGGGTAAATAGCTCCTGTGAACAAGAGCCATATGCTTATGGATTGTCAACACATCTGTTGGAGAAGGCAAAAAAAGTATCTGCTTAAAACCTTCCCTCTTGTGCAGCCCACAGTGAAATAGGGGGCCTCTTATTCCTGGCTGCTCAAACACGCGCTCCAGGCATGCTCAGTATCTGGGGCCAACATCTCTTTTCTTCTTTTTTTTTTTTGGTATCAAGTTGTTCTATTCCATCAGGCAAATAAAGAGCAGGTGCCTCAGTGCTGCTCCCAGTTGAAGCTGCAGTGCAGATTATCTAGTTTGTCTGAATAAAGACTTGGCACATACTCACTGTCCAATACTGCTGAAGCCCTAAAACACCTCAGGAATGAGTGTTATGTTGTTGTGGTGTTTCTTCTGCCTGCCTCACAGGTGCAATGGGACAATGCATATTAACCCTCTTTGGCTTAATATTTCTTTGAGAAGGAAGAAACTGAACACATTGTGTGGTTTCCACCATCTTATTGAACAGGGGGTGAATAGAAATAAAGGGAACTCCTTTTTTCAGGGTGCTTGGAGAGATCAAGCAGCTTCTGCATGAGGCTTCCTGAGAGACTCCACACTAACTGATTGAGACCTACATGTATGAAATAAAGGTGAAGACAGTGGTGAGTAAAGGGGCTATAAAAGGTGCAAAATATTAACAGAGGTGAACATTTCCAACAAAATGCTGTATAAAACCAACAGATGAAGCAGTGGCACGCCTTGTGCCCCAGAAATCTAAAGGAAGACGAAACAAAAGTTAAAAGGTCCTACAAGACAAGTGTGAAGGCTTATACCAGCTGAAAGTTTTTACTTTGTGTGCTCCTAGATGAAATCCATCTAGAGACAAGGACTATGCTTCTCCTGTCCTTTGCCATTTTCTAGTTCCTTTCAACAAAAAAATTGTAACATATATTAAACTGAAGGGAAAGAAGAAAAATCACATGCCTTGTGGTAACAGCAAATGACTGCACTACTTTGGGGGAACTGTATAACTCTCTTGTGTCAGCAAAACTCTCGGGCTCCACAAATGCTCAGAGTAAGGGCAAAGGAAGAATAATTCACTGTCAGAATACTTTCTATATTTATGTCTTTTAGTTGTCCAGAAGACAAAAATAGATTGGCCACCTACATAATTTATAAACTGGGTTTTACCAGGCTCCTCTGAAACCAAATAAATGAAAAAAAACCAAAAACAAACAAACAAACAAACAAAAACCCAAAAAAAACCCCCACAACTCCCTTCAGCTTCCTCAACAGAACATTCACAGAATATGCTGAGTTGGAAGGGACCCACAAGGATCATCAAGTGCAGCTCCTGTCCCTGCACAGGACACCCCAAGAGTCACACCCTGTGCCTGAGAGCATTGTCCAACCATTGCTTGAACTCTCTCAAGCTCAGTGCTGTGCCCTGGGGAGCCTCTTCCAGAGCCCAACCACCCTCTGGGCGAAGAAACTTTTCCTGATATCCAACCTAAACCTCCCCTGACACAACTTCAGGCCATTCCCTCAGGTCCTGCCACTGGGCACCACAGAGAAGAGTTCAGTGCCTGCCCCTCCTCGTATTGTGCTTCCTCCATTTAACTGAGGAAACTTTTGCTATCTGCTTCAAGCTTCAAGCCAAGAAACTTGGCCTTTGGTTAATATATTCATCGACAGAGTTCTCTTTGACACAGAGAACACGTTTTTACTTGGAGTGGCTGCTCTACACAATACAGATATTTGTGTTTAACTGGTAATGCTGCACTCATGGAGATCTTTAAGGCTGGAAGGAGCTGGCATTTTCAAATGTTCTCAAAACATTCACTTCTGCCAATAAATGGTTATAACACCTTTTAGGTCAGTGTTGGTTTCTTTTTTTTTTTGTTTTTTTTTTTTTTTTTTTTGTTTGTTTTGTTTTTTTAACAGCAATGAACCATTTCTCTTTTAAATTTCAATTTAAATAACACTTCAACACAATTCCTAAAAACTATGCCAACCTAGAAAAACAACAGGAATTAGCACAGAAACTTTTGGCCATTCTTTTGGCTAGCTTATGTCAATAGAGTCATGATGATTTACATCATCTGGATTTGCCTCAGCTGGAAAACTAGATTCAGGGTAACAGCATCTAGGAAAGGCAATGATGTGTAAATATTTCTTTGGCTTTGCTACACACACTGTGGGTGGAATTATTTTCCCCACCTTTGGCAGCCTTGTTGTTAGTTTAAACTAGTCTAGTTAAAACTAGACTGTTTCTGAGATTTAATGACCTCCAATTCAGACACCCTACCTTTAGATTTCTATTTCAGGTTGGGCTGAATTGCCTAAAGAGCACATGGATGAGCTCAACTACCAGATGCTACTGATGCCTTTCCCATTTTCCCCTCAAACTTCTGGTGAAAGCAATTGCTATGACTTTTGTTGCAAGACCTCCTGCTCCTTCACAGTTGCTGCCTGTCTCTTTGAATGCTGGATCTTGGAGGCACAGGCACATTTTTTGTCATGCTTGTTTCCTTCCTACACCTCAGACAAGGAGTGCCCTTGGTAGAGCTTCTTGCTATACTGAAACCACAGACCTGTGCTTGTCTATAGTACAGCCTTGGGCAAATCCCACCCCTCTGATGTGTCAGGCCAATTTATAAAGTGAATCAGAGAATGGTTTAAGTTGGAAGGCATTTTTGAAGATCAGCAATGAGTGATCTCCAAGTAGAACAGGTTGCTCAAAGCCCCATCCAACCTGACTGTGATTGTTTCCAGGGATGGGGCATCCACCACCTCTCTGGGCAACTTGTGCCAGTATCTCACCACTCTCATAATAAAAAAAAATTCCTTGTTTCTGGTCTAAATCTACCCTCTTTTAGTTTAAAAGCATTGCCCCTT
Organism: Calcarius lapponicus; assembly: GCA_039654755.1. NCBI lineage: Eukaryota > Metazoa > Chordata > Aves > Passeriformes > Fringillidae > Calcarius > Calcarius lapponicus. Next base: position 13,400,626 of record CM077463.1, read on the forward strand.
GTCCTATTTCTACAGACTCTGCTGAAAGGTTTGTCCTGATCTTTCTTGCAGGCTCACTTTAAGTACTGAAAGGCTGCAATAAAGTCTTCCTGGAGCTTCCTCCAGGCTGAACAACCCCAAGTCCCTCAGCCTTTACCCATAGGAGAGGTGCTCCCTCTCTCTGAGCATCTTCAGGAATCCTTTTCCCACAGTGGAGGTCAGGGTGCAGGAAGGCTGCTGAAGACAAAGAGCTAAATAACCCACCTCTGACTGTGGCATTGAAGGAGAGGACCTATTCCAATCCCACATGTGCCACTATGTTTTAGCAGAGAAATGGTTTGCAGTGTGTAGTCAGGCTCATTCTTTCCTTTTTTTTTTTTTTTTGGTAAATGTCTAAGTGAAAAAAAAAATCCAATGACTTCTCAGCAAAGTCCTATACCACAAAAAACCCTGGATCTCTTGGAAACTCCCTGCTATATGTGCTAACTTGGCACTATTTATGGGCAGTGTAAACTGTGCACTTCTCCATTCCTCTCCACCTTGTCCTGTTCCCTTCCTCCTTTTCCAACATGAGCATCCTGTCTGGAAATGACACACAAACTGCAAGTCTTGCAGTGAGACACTAAGCACATGAGGCATTATAAACAATTTAAGCGAAGTTTCTTATTGGAAACATTATTTGGGTTTTAGGGCAGGACTGGTGGAGAGAATGGGCAAAGAAAAGCAAGAGCAGCTTCAGCTCTTTCTGGGCATGGAGAGTTGCTCTGTCCCTGCCAACCCCATCCACTGAAGAGCAGCTATAATGTTTCTGGAGCAGAACCAGATTTCTGGAGCTGCAGGGCTTCAGGGCAGCTCCAAGACTGGCTTAGCTGTGCTTTCCACACAGAGATCCACCATGGTAAGTAACTGTGTCAGCCCTGCTGACAGCTTTCCTTTAGGCAGCCCTTGGTTACACTCCACAATTGTCTGTCACTACAAATGCCTGGCACAACAAGAAGCTCAGTGTTTAGTCTGATTTCAGCCACTTGCTTATCACCACTCACTTATGAACCACAACTTTGTTCTTATTGTTCCACTTAATGGAGAGTTTAAATAACTCAGTGTTCAAAGCACTTCTTTTGCTGAAGTTAGGATGATGTAGTAGTGCATCAGGGATCAATATTGCACACAAATTTTAGGTTCAGCGTCTCTGTGGCTAATCATGAGAAGTTGCAGAGAAAATGTTCTCTTTTGGGAGACACTCCTGACAGATCTGTATTGGCAGTTGTCTAAGTCCAGAATCCTCTTTCTTGTTCTGAATTTGGGTGTATTTCTGGTTTTCTGCTGCCTTCTTAAACTCACTGACTCCAAGGTCCAGATAAAATGGATCTGACACTGGTGCTGACTAAATGGCTGACATTTAGAGGAATTCAGATGGGCAGAACTGGCCAACATGAACCTTATGAAATTTAACAAGGATAGATGCAAAGCCCTGCACCTGGGGAGGAATAATCCCCTTCAATAACACAGCAGGGGATGGATGGGGCTGGGGAGAATCTTTGCTGAAAAGGACCTGTGGGGTCGTGGTGAGAGGTGACCATGAGCCAGCAGCATGCACTGGCAGCAAAGAAACCAAACAGCATCCTGGACTGTGGAAGAAGAGACAGGAGATCCAGGTTTCTTCTTTACTCAGTGTTTGTTGGATCACATCTGAATATTACATGCAGATTTGAGCTCCTTATTGCAAGGAGGACATTGGTCAGGTGGAGGGAGCTCAGTGGAAGGTCAGCGAGTTGGTCAGGGGCTCCAGCACTCATCCTGTAACCAGCTGGGCTTGTTCAGGCTGGAGAAGACACAGCTCCAGGTGAACCTACAGCAGCTCCCAGTGCCTAGCAGGAGGCCATCCACTAGATAGAGCAAGAGCACATGCAGGGAAGATGAGAAGTACATTGAAACAAGGGAGGTTCCATTCAGATATAATTAAAAACATTTGTACAAGCACTGGAACAGATTACCCAGATTGCTCCATCCATGTCCTTGGAGGTTTTTAAGACTTATTTGGATCAACCTGATCTCAGAGGAGCAGGGAGTTGGGTCACAGACCAAACTGATCTTCCAACCTCAATTATTCTGTAGGAATTAGAGCAGCGTAGGAGAAAAGTAGAGAAAGTCAGCTCACACTAAGGCAGAATGAAAGAAGGCTGAAGAATGAAGATGTGTTGAAAACTGCGCAGTAGAACCAGTTTCTGTTCTTGGATCTGTTTCCAGAAGCAGAGGTTGAGATTGAATATGCCACTTAACTCTCATCTGTGGTTTTGGTTCTAGGCTGCCACAACTACACTGTGTGGGTGAGGTTTCTAGGGCCCAACCTACAACAATCTAACAAGAGAAGTTCTGACCTTGGATCTTTCCTTGAGGTTTTGGATTCCTCTTAGATTCAGCAATGTGCAACAGAAAATAAAATCACAGTAGAAGAATGTAAAGAAATGATATAAAGAAATCATACAAAGAGAAGAAAGGCCATGAAAAAGAAAATAAAAAATAATATTTCTAACAGCTCCTCAGTCAGAAGCAGAAAAAATTCTTAGAGTTTATAAGAGAATTATAAGGACAAAAGAAAAAGAAATATTAAACCCAAAGTGGAAATCTCTAATTTTAGCTAGATGAATTTAAAATCTTTGTTTACTACACAAAATCTCTTGGGTAAACAAAATATGCCTTTGTCCTTTGCTTAGTCCAAGAGGGATAATAAAGCTAAGGGACAACACTGGATTTAAGGATAATCAGATTAAGGCTGCGCTCTCTGTTTTCTTTCTAATCTTTAGTTGCAATAACCAATGATGTTTGGAACTATGTCTTGAAAACTGTATCTAAACATGAGGAATACCTGCTGGCCTGACTGAAAAATTAAAGATATCGGACAAAGTTTTGTTGTGTTGGACAAAGTCTGTGCAAAGCTTCTGACTTTGGTTTATATTATCTTAGTTTTGTGGTGTCTGTTTTTCTTAAACAGAGAACAGCACCCAGCTGTAGGAGGCTCTTATGTAAATGGGAGTCTGGACCACTGACCTGGAGTTAGGAGGGATTCTGCAGAGATCTGATCTTATATATATAAGGTCAATCAATTAAGGTGTGTTATCTTCATGTAGCACTAACCCAACTGGTTGTTTTGAAGAGATGGAGGCCACAGAGTTTTCTACTGAACACACAAATGAAATGTCTTATGCAAAAGGGGAATGATTCAAATACAGTAATGCTGGAGTTCATGAAATGAGGATTATAAACACAGGTGGGGGAGAAGTGGGCAAGTCAATCATGGTGCTTTTGTGACATTGCTCTCAGGAATTTGCAGTGGTGTTTCTGGCTGAAATGAGCTCATCCTACGGGCTCTGACTGCAGAAGGTACATTTTAAAGGGGAAGAATAATTAAGCAATGACAGAGGCATCATCATTATTAGATAATCACAACCCAGGGGCATTAGCAATTGTTGAGTGTCTCTAATCCCATGGGGTCTAATTATTCTGTGATAATAACCACACCTCCAAGTTCTAATTTATTCTTGTGGAGAATCTGGAGGGGGAGGGGGAGAAATGGGGGCATTTTAATATTTTTGCTAAAAGAAGATGCAGTTGGCCTTTCACTAGGGCTCATCAGTATTCTGATCTAACTAGCATGTGTGATTGGCATTAAATTGTCTGCCCTTTACTGTGATCTCCAGCCAATCTGAGTATCCACCCTTGCACAGACTGGTGGCCTCCCTGCTGCTAACAGTGCCAGCAGGCCCTGGTTTCTCAGGGCAGATTTTGGCAAAGGTGAGGTAGATTTTCCTGGTCTGGAGAGGTGTATTTTCCATAAGGTCCTCTGACAAACACATTGCCATCTGTATGGAGAAAGAAGTAAAAACTTGCACATTTTCTGGTGTCTCGGAAGTGCTGTCTGACATGTCAAAAAGGAAGATTCTAGGAAGTTTAAGTGCTCTGCTTGTGCTTGGATAGGATAAAATTAAAGTGACAGATGCACTCCAGGGAAAGAGCACCAGAAAAGCAAGAGAGCAAGAAAGAGTCAGGGGAAACAAGAATGACAATATAGAAAGACATATACCAATATCACAGCCTTTCTCCAGTAAGTCAGTGCCCCTCTGCTTCTTCATTACTCACAGGTGAACTGTGCCCATGAAACACTGTCCATTTCTTCCCAAGGAACAGGGAAATTGAAGAAGCAGTGAGCAAAGGAGGAAGGAAGAACACCATGCACTCAACATCTGGTCTCTTTTTTGTATCTATGTGCATGCATGTGCAAATGAGAGAAAGCGTGACAGAGAGGGAGAGGAGAGGAAGGAATCTTTTCCCATGGTGACCCTTCTGGTTCTGGCTTTCTGAAAACAGGTTTATATTTTATTAAGTCCTTTGTGAGCACTGACTTTTACAAGAATAAAAAAAAAAAAACAAAAAAAACCAAAAAAACCCCAGAAAACATAAAGAGGTGAACCAATTCATTTAAATTCTTTGCAAATTCAGAAGCCAAGGCCTTAAACAGTGGGAGAATAACTTTAGGCTCATAAATCCATACTATTCAGCCCTGCACGGGTTTTTGAGAGCTAAGAAAGCTTGAGAGAAGTGAAAATCAGGGACACTCATTTTAATCACTTGTTTATGTTAACACCTAACTTGACATTTATGATTGTCATGAAATTACAATGCCTACACCATGGATCTTCCACAGCAGTGCAAAGAAGGAGGAGAAAACAGAGCATGCAAAGATACCACAGGTACAGCAGACAAACTTATTAGTTGGTTATTTTTGTATTTTGTCCTCTGTTCCATAATTTTCCTCCAAACCTATCTATCTAGCAGAAGGTATATTAACAAGCAAGGGTTTATTGATTGGGCATGTCTTTGTGAATCTAGGCTGGTTTTGTGAATCTTGGTGTTTTAGGGCAAATTTTCCTATGAGATTTTGAGGACAAAGAAAAAGAGAGTAAAAAGCAAGTCAATATTCTTGGCCAATTCCATGCTGATGCTTCTGTTTTGTTGAAATGCATTTCCCAGTGAAGACCATCCACCTCTAGCATAAACTACAAGCTGTACCTCAATCCCGTGCCTGCAACCTGTTGTGCATTCTCCCCAGCACACCACAATGGTAAATCACCTTTGGTTTTGGGTGGGAAGTACTTTAGAGTGGCTCAGGAACAGAATAACAATGCACAATGAACTGGCTTGAGCTCAGCTTCATAGCTGACCATCATATATTTCCAGCTGTAACTCTAAATGAAATCAAACCAAATTGAATCACCACAATACGAGGAAAACAAAGAAGAATTGCTGAGCGCTGAGGACTCAGTGGGGCCAAGGGCTGTGGCTGTGCTCGTTGAAGCACCGAGTTCACATCAAAGCCATTTCTACAGGGAACTTCCAGCTGTGCTCTCATGTATATTACAGCTATCTCAGACAATTTGGAGCAGGCTATTGTTCTGAGATGCATGCCCTGATGCTGAAATGACCTCCATGTGGAGCTGCATCAGAATACAGCCACTTATAAATCACTTTCCGAAGAACTCCTGATCTAAAATCAAGAAGGCTCCACTGGAGGCCAGGATCTCCTGCCTGGAGTACAGGTTCCTTCACATGGCCCCTGGTGTGCCTGCAATATCTTTGACACACTTTCAGCACTAAGCATTGACAAACAACATGCAGTAGCATCTCTCCATGAAAAAAAAAAAAAGAAAAAAAGGAAAATGAAAAAAAGAAAGAAGAGTGCCAGCAAAGTCCAAGGCTATCATTCAAGATAAGCAATGCTTTTGTTCTACAAGTGCTTACCACATACATATATGCCAGTTCAAATTCTAGTACATGGGAGAGGATGGCCTGATTCATCTTCTTTTTCACCTCTCTCATATATCTGTCTTAAGATAATGTAAACAGTCCTTGGGAGGCATTTGTCTTTCCATTGCAACAAGATGTTTCTAAAAGACTTGTTTCCTTCAGACACTTACGAGTCTTATCCATGATATTTTAGAATAGAGATGAGCCAAACCATATATTGAAATGTTGAGTTTGTTGCTAAAGGAGTTATGAATCCAGAAGGTACCTGCAATTATTCCCATGGCAGATGGGTTTCTAAGTGGGGTGTGCAAGCACAGCCTTATTGCAATTGCACATCCACAAAATGCACTTGCTCACCCCTGGGAGCTGCAGAACCTGAGGATTATCTTGCCTCATGTAAAATTACTCAGCCGGGTCCTTTGCAGACCATTTGTAAAGTCATACTGAGTTCACTGTGACACTGGCTTTTTTCATCCATATTACACATTTTTGTTCTGCAAACAGCAAAGGCAGTTGAGGGTTTACTTTACTTGGTTTTAAACTCATGCAGCTGTTGGAGATATTTTTGTTTGTTTAGCCATTGCATAAAATAATTCAGTAGCCCCATGTCCAAACAACTAGTTATTCTGAGAGAATGTTAAAACAATTAAGACTTTAGTAATAATAAAAATGGAATAAAATTAAGATTTAAAAATCATTATTTTTTACTATTAATTATATTTTTTCTGCCTTTGGTAAACAGACCAGAAGTATCCATGGACAAAGGCACAATCCAGTAGGATTGAAGAATCAGTGTTGGCAGTAGTTGAAAGCTCCTTCAAATGCATGAGTTTTTCTAGGATTTACATTATTTCCTGGGTATTACAAACTACAGCATTTTCTGGGCTTGTAAATTCTTGTAAGATATATTACATATAAGCTCACATATCTACCTGTGTAGGCAAGCTGATATTATCATCTTTCTTCAGTAGAAAGCAACCCTGAATGAACTTCAAATAGGGCTTCCAACAGAAAGAAAAAAAAGCTTTTCTTTACAAACTGGGATTCTTGTAGCTTGAAATAGAGATTAAGAGTGGGGTAGAGAGACACTTACAAAATATAATGTATTATACATGTTATTTGTATACTGCAAGCAAAGTAAATCCTGAAATGTGCTAAGGCAATGGATTTAATACTTTAGGAAGATGATAATGTAATAATGTTTAAAAAACAAACATGTCTCCTGTTGAATTAGATCCTACTAATCCATGGTTTAGTACTGTATGCTGCTTCCTGAAAGAAAAAAACGAACCTAAAAAATTTAACTAGCACAATGCTTGACTGAAAAATATGCACATGTTTCTGTACTTTGGTATTAATGGAATTCTGAGGAAACAGCTGGAGATTTCTGGGCCAAAAATTCATAAATTGATAATGTTGATTCTAAAACTAATAAGGAGCTTTGCCAAAATGACCCCTACAGTTGTCAGGCAGCCTCACAAAGCAGTTCTGCCCACCCTGAGCCCATTCAGTGCCTGAACCTCCCTGGGATCTTCAGGCTGCACCTACTCAGAAACCCTTCTGAGAGGAGAATGCACAGAGACCTGTTACATTTTAAGGGACAAGGATGCAACAGGTCATCCCAGTGAACTGATGTCCTGTCTGCTGCCATCAGCATCCTTCAGGTTATCACTGGCTCATTTTTCCAATGAGGACACCAGGGAGAGACAGTGCTGCTCCAGGGAGGCTCCATATGAATCCATCACCTCTCCTTTTACTGTACTGGGACTCTGGGAGATTCTTAGCCACAATGCCTACTCTTTTCTTCTTTAGTCATTTAAGACATATTGAAGCATTATTAAAAATACAAATATAGGTCAAAAATTACGTGCCCAGTTTCCTATTTTTGGCTCCAACTTGTGCTTGCATGCCTCCTTAAGGGTGGCCTAATAATCAGATGGGCTTAGTACCGATATATCTCCAAGAAACTGCATAATCTGTGGGCACTAAGAGCAGTCAAAATCAATTCACTGATTGAGGAGCCTAACCACAGACTCAGAAATCTAACACCATGTCTGCTGACACACAACAGTTCAGAAATACACTTGTCCTGTACAAATCTCCTTGAACTATGCAGTCCAGTAACAGGCACAGGGATGTGGGCATGCTAAGACAAGGTTTTCTTCCACAGCTTCCTTGAAAACACTTTTTTTAAAAATTTTGGTGCTGAGATCAGAGTTAAGGCATTGAAATGCTCTGTCCTCCAAGCACTAAGGTAGACTTAAATACAAAATTTGAAACCATATGCTTGGGTTAAGTGTATGCACTGTACGTACACTGTATTTTAAAACCTTTATTTAAGCTACGTCTTACATTTATCACTGTATCTTTACCCTGAAAATAATGAAAATTATACTAAGGAAGTTTTCCATGTTCTTCAAAACTAATAAAGCTTATTTTAAATGATTTTAAAATAATATAACATGCATTAATTCCACATGAAATGGCACAAAAATAATCAATTTGTACTACAGCACGACGAGTGCCATTCTGCATTTTAAACCGATCCTTTCCAACATGAAACATCTACTTCAATTCAGTCTTCAGCAAACTGTCAGACCTTCCTACACACCTACTGGTAGGGTTATTTTTGAATCATCCTGGAAGCAAATCGCAACTATCTCAGTGGGTGCACTGGCCTCTAACAAAATGTCATGGTGGCAGCCTTGCACCACTGATCGGAGAAAAATGTTTTGTACTGAAGTGAACAAAAAGCAAATCTTCTAAGAATGGTTATTTGAACATTCTTCACTGCTTCTCAGCTGAAGCGTCTTGTATATTCTATAAAATCTCTACCATTTCAACAATTGTGCTCACAACATGAGCACCTTCAACTAACAAAGACAATCTTCATACTAGATTAGGGGGTAGAGAAAATAATGAGCCACGGGTGACAGCTATAAGTTATAATTCTCTGCTTTGACCAGAGGGAGAGAATGAATTAATTCTTACAGGAAAGGCAGTATAATTTTTTTCTTTTTCAGTTTATTCTATACTTCACAGTCTTCCTTTTTTGGGGGACTGTTATTCTTCAATGTCAGCATCTGTCTGAAAATGAGTATTTTTAGACCTTTGTGCTGAGGAGAATTTTTTTTTTTTCCAGCGTAAGAGTTAATGGCTGAATACTGACATAATATGACAAAAGCTGTGCTGGATTTTAAGAGCTCATTAAAGGAAAAAAGTATCACTTTCTCACTTTCTACCCTATCAGTATTTTTCCCCCAAATATTTCCCCTCAGGTTTACACAGCAGATAAACCTATAGAGTTTTTTATTGAAGCATGAATAGCTAGTTTAGCTGTGTGAATAAATAATAGTTTAGAGAATCAAATAATCATGAAAATGTCATGGAAAAAGAAGGCTTCTAGGTCTGAAACTGAATTAACTTCTGGTTTGGCAATTTTATCCCCCCACAGCTCAGAAATTATATTGTGTATGTTCATGCAGATAAATTTGGATATATAATTAGATGTTTCATCTCTTCATTTACACATAGTAGGGCTTTCCTACTGGTTACTGAAACAAACATTTATGTGTGAATTTGAAGAAACAAAACTGAAATGATCTCACAGAGGCTGTGGAATCTCCATCCTTGGAGATACTCAGACCTTGACTGGACATGGCTTTCACCAACCTGCTCTGAGTGGTCCACGTTTCACAGTGCTGTATGAGCCTTGTACCACCCAGGACAGTCAGAACTCACATTATTACCCTTGGGAAAATTAGGGTAGTGGGTCAACTGAGGGAAATTAAATGTCAGACAGTGTTAGAGGCAGATACTTTGATTCTGAGCTCCTATGTCCCTCCTTCACATGCGCCTCTAGGCACCCCCAAATGATCCCTGCATCTCTGCAGGCTCTGGTGCAGCATCCTCCCTGCGAGCTCTTTGCTCCATGATCCGTGCACAAGATGTGCCAAGGACAGTCTCTGGAGGAGAGAAAAAGGTTCCTGACACTCAGCTGGGATTCATCCTGTCCAAGTTGGGATATTTACAGTGTGGATGCCTACAGTTGAGGCAGTCCCTCCAAAATCCCCTCCCAGTTAACAAGAAATGGAAACTTTCAGGTTCCCACACAAAGGGAACTGAGACAAACTGGATGAGGCAAACCTGGAGTCAGGTAAAAGCTACCCCAGCCCAGATCCTTGTGTTATGAAATACTACAAGTATCTGCCTTTAAAATACTATGAAATAGTACTGGCAACTGTCTTTAAAACAGAAAAAGTATCCTAAAGCAAGTGAAATGAAAATAAAGTGAAGAATTAATTAACTAAATAGAGGTGATTAAAGTAAATAAAGGAAACAATTATCATATCAAAATAAAAGACAAGAAAGATGATTAAATGAGTCTTCAAAAGACCCATGAGAAACTCATGAAAGACATAATATGCCTTTACCTGGTTTTTAGTCTTTCATGATTTCATTTTAATTTTTGTTCACTACCATCTGATAATTGCAAGAAACAGTTACTTTAACCATAGGCAATTTAAACAATTTTAATTTTTTTCCAGGGCCAAGAGACAAAAGAACCTATTTATTGCCTGAGGGGATTTTTACTAAAATGAAAGCTTAATCTTTCATGTTTTTTTAAGCAAAGGCTTTTAAAAAATCATTTCTAACAATGCTGTAGGGAGACACTTCCATGGGTATGCAAAATTGAAATTATAAATTTACAATTATAAAAAAATTAATAGTTTGGGGGATTGTATTGTCTCTGTTCTTTCTGAATGAATACTCTTTCAAGCTTAAGAGAAAGTATTTAGCACACGGAGGAGAACGAGTGTCCTCAGACTCTCCTGCGGTCAAAGCTGTTTAGTCAGAATGGATGGGAGAAAGATCATTGGAGTTTAATTTGTTCAGAAATCCTCAAATATCAGATGTCCCACTGGCTCCTCACTTCCTGGCCTGTTTTTCTGTGTTGCCAGTGCCCTGAAGTTGGCCTGATCACTGTCTCCTCTGTACCAGTGTGGTGCACTGATGGTTGCTAAGTCTTATCAATGTAAAATTAAGCTTCAAGGTGAATTTTAGGTGAAACAAACATCTTTGGGGGCTCTTATGACACACGTTTACAAAGGACAGAGCAAGAGGTCTTGGTCAAAGATTGATTCAGGAGGGATTTCCAGGGGAGATATATCCGGATGGAAACATGGATATGATTTATGTGGCTGCCATGGTTCAAGACAGACTGGAAAAAGACACTTATACCCATCTCCATTCTGTGAAGTATTTTGCCTTTAACAACATCAAGAAAAGGATTAAATTTAAGCATCTACCTTTGCACTGCCACAAATATGGGCTGTTTTCTCAACTAAAAAATATTATTTAATGCATTATCTGGAAACATGCAAACATTTCTTCCTGGGCTTAGTGCAGGCTTTGAAATCAGACAAAATAATTTACACTTATGAAACACAACAAGCTGAAGTGTTCTATTAAAGGAAAACTAGACCAAAAAAATACCCTTAAGGCCTCCAAACATCCACACATTGAAAGGCAGATTTAAATGTTTTCTGTCATCATATTTTGAGTTTTAGTGGAAACACTTTGAGCTACTATGAAAAGCTTTATCAAACTAAATTCATTTTCCATGGAGCAGAGAAGAATCATTGAAGATATTATTCAGGTTTACAAAATATGTAATAGGGTGGAGAATGTGGAACCAGATAAAGAAGGTTAAACTGAAGAACACTTTAACAAGGCTTGATTTTAGGTTGGTTGTGCAACATAAATAGGTCAGTGGACCTATTAGAGAATTTTCAAGCTGTCTAATATTAGAAACACTTGTGCCATCTATAAGACTTTCAAAGGCAACTGGCAATCTGAAGACACTATTTGAAAGGCTAAATACCCAGAATTTTTTTGAAAATAACACAAGTTCAATGTGCTAGCCAAAATCATTAACCTCTTTGGAAAAACCATTGGTATCTGCTCTCCCATACCAGCCAGAGCAATGGGAAGCTCCAGTTACCCCAGAGGTATATCTGCCCAACCCATGGGCCCCTGCAGACCTGGACATCAGGTAAAACAACCTCCCAGGTACTCAGGGAGCCTCAAGATCAGGTTAAAAGGGAACAGCAAGTGAGTCAGGCTGGGTAGGAAGACTGTGTTGGAGAGGGGAGGAGAGAAATGAGGCCCTTAAGGTTCAATCCAAGTTCTTTGTGGACATGGCACAACAAAGTGCACATTGGGAACGTTCTGGTGCCACTGTGCTGCAGGGCAGCAAAGAAAAAGGGAGTTAATTTCCAGCCCCTCTGCACCACAGTGCAGTGCACTGAGTTGCCCTGGGAGCCCTTGTCAGTGTGGGTCAAGACCTGTTGTGTGTGTCCTGGGACAACAAGGCTGCTCAGACATTTATCAGCTAAACTGCAGAGATAGCACAGAGCGTGCATGAAATGCAACATTTCTGCTTCTATAAATGGGTGGCATTTAGACAGGTGTAACATGGAAACACTGACACTGGGAGAAGCTTTTTCCAAAGTGCTAAGTCCCAGCTCCAGGACAGAGGGAAGAGATTGCTCAGGTTTAAAAAAAAACACATCAGCAAGCCAAAGTTATTTTCACCCAACCTGCTTCTCAGACAGAGACATTATTTTTAGGTCAAGATGAGGCTTATGCCAGAAATAGAAAATTCTACACAGACTTAGTACTAGCCACGCTTCTTTAAATTTAACTTCTGTCCCAAACAATAAAACTGTAATATAATGGGAGCCCTGGCCAGCGCCAAGACCCAACACCACACTCAGCCCCAGTTCTTTTTTGCAATGAAGACTGTTTTCCTTATGATGAGCTCAGTCTGCCATGAATTACTTTTTCATGGGGGATAAATACACACTTAAACAAGATTAAACACAAATGTTCTTTAGTGGTGTCTAAAATAATATGAATGTTTTTTAGAACAGCAATAAACACACTTCATGATGCAAATAATTACACCCTGCAGCATTTATGTAACAATAAGTGGCCAAATTCTCTACTCAGCTCCATCACTGTAAACCCAGAGTAACTACACTGAATCAACATTTCTCTCTGTGGATTCTGGATATTCTGAAGTGTTACCTAAGCCTGAATTTGCCCCACTTTCTCTCTAAGGCTTTGGAGACATTAGACAAGCATATCTGGAAATCCACATGGTGGTCATGGAAGCATTTCCACCTCTTACCCTGTCCCTTTCGCCCCCATAATGAAGTCAGAATCTGGCTGAGTATTCCTTGTGCACCTGATATCATTTCTGCAACTGTGTACTCAGAAAGTAAAGAAGAAAGCTCAATTGAGATCCAGCAAGAGAAAGGGAAAAAAAAAGAACTTCACAAAAATTCATGAAGGGTAAAGGCAATTCTTGTGTGTGATGGGAATCAGAGATCAGTATCCTGGGGATTAAAAAGAATCACCTCAGCTGATTTTCTTTTGGATGGGAAGGATTTGGTCATGCTCTGAATTCTTTGTGAAAAGTTAATTTTATCTTAGGTTTCCCATGCAATTGTAATTTTCACGCAGAGTTTTTTAAGATGGGTCTGTTGGGCTTTAATGGCCCCTGAAATGAACCTGGAAAGGCAAACATGCCCACATTGGACCACTTGAAAAAACAGTTATTTGCTTGGAAATAACAGCAACAAAGATGTATTCAGCTGTTAAAGGCTCTTCACAATTTACATGAGCACAGAACTCATGACACAACATGGCACCAGCATTTTTCCTCCCACCTTGCCCTAAACTGCCAAGTTTGTGTGTTGGAAGCAGGCACCCTGCTCTTACCAGGACTTGTGAGGGCTCCCAGAGCACCAGTCGTTGTGGAGAGAGGGTTTGCATTGGTGGTGGTAGCTGAGGTCTGGGCGGCGGCTGCTGCGGCTGCTAAAGTTGCCAAATTCTGTAATTGTAAAGCGTTCATGCCTAGGTGGAGAAGCAAAGGGTTAATTAAAACAGGTAATCATCATCATCATCATCATCATCATCATCGTCAAAAAGTGCTGTTTTCAATGGTCATGGAGCTTGGGGTGTACCTTGCCGATAAACTAGATTCTTTTCATTCTCAAAACATCTATAATCTCAAACCACATCTTAGAGTTCCTGAGGAATATTTCTCATCTCTCTACCTTGGAGCTGAGAGAATGCACCAAAGACACCAGCCTGTACTTGAGGAAAATTAAACCTGGCTTGTGGCTCTTCTAAGGGAAGTGTAGAATTAAAAGTCATTTAAACTCTGCATGAAGCCCAGGCACAATATTATTTCCTGACACAATGGGGGATATAAAGAAGATAACTAGCATTTAAAACACATTCAGGACAGGGTCATATAATTGGGATGAATAAAATTTGTTTCCCATGTTTCCCAGTTTGAATGCCTAAAAACTTGTCTGATTTTTTCTGAATGTTAGTTTGCCTGCAAGACATATTATTTCTCCCTGCACACTATGTATTTCAAATGGAGGAGCTTAACAACAACTTGGAGAAAATGAAAAAAAAAAAGAGACTTTAAATACAATACTTGGGAAGTATGTTTGAGAAGAAAAAAATGCAATGAAGGAGAGGTACTTTCTAGGAATTCAGAACTCCTGCAATAGTGGAGAGTGATACTACTTTCAAACACAAGTACTGCAGACTCAGGCTAGTATCATCAATAATCTCCATAAAGATGAATTCTCACTGTCACAGCATTAGGGACTGTGAAATGAACCTTGATATAAACATCTATTTCTGAATAAAGCCCCAGATTTAAATACAGCATGCTCCAACAGGCAGGTCAGGCCTCAGGTGAGCACCTAATTTGACTGAGGTTCTAATGTGGGTGTCTCAGTCAATGCACAAATTCAGTTCAGGTGTTGGTGTGTCTGAAAATGTGACACAGTTGCAATGGTGGGAATTAAGATTTTAGTTGATCCAAGACACACCAAAAAATTCATAGTCTGGAACTGGAACAAGACACTTGGAGAAATTACATGACCAAACCTCTTTAAGGTTTCTTTTGGAGGCTAAAGACCATCTTAAAAGATAAGGCTTTTCTCAAACATTACTAATTAAAACTATTTTCAAGACATAGTTCACATGTATGCAAACAATATGGTTTTTATTTTTTAAAATTACTCATCTGACTTACTGGCTTGCCTTGGGTATAAGTATTTTTTTTCCCCCACCAAAGGATTATCTTGCTTTGATAATAGGACTGCAGACTATTTCAAACAAGATTTTGGGGATGGAAAAGACTGAGACCCAAATCTTTGCAAACAAAGCAGTCAGTAACCCTCAAAATGAGTATGGAATTCATTTTCATCCTGGACTGATATTGGTCCTTAATTATAATTTACCTTTCTATTTCCTAAGGAGAATAAGTAATTCAGCAAAGCATATCCAGCAAACATTTCTGATCTTCACTGAGGCTATATTTTCATGACATCCTGCAACAAGGATTTGGGAAAGCAGTGGGTTGCTCTCCTCCAGAGGAATGGTTTTCTTTCACCCACTGTTTAGTTATTCATCAAAAGGATCAGTCATAACCAGCTTATATTTCTTCTGTGTGAGGGTTCCTTTGGACTTTTAAATGGTATACATAGTAGGATTAAATAATTGTGATGAACACAGAATGATTCCAGAGGACAGCCTAGGCCACACAAGGTCAACAGGCAGCAGAGCAAACAATCGCTGTCTCTGCACTCATGAATCACCCTTGCACCTCTGTGGACGCAAAACAAATACCATCACTGCCTCATTCCACAAAAACTTTTTTTTTTTTTTTTTAATAAGCACAGGAGGAACCCATCAATTTGGCAAATGAGTTTCAATGCCCAAAGAAGATGAATGAGCAAGAGCTTAGTGGTGATGAAGTTGTCTCCTCACCCAATTTGTTTTACTTTAGCAGTGACTGTAAGACATTGGCCACAAAACAACCTGCAGGTGTAATAGGGTGTCAGCTTGGGTGTCTGCAGGAGAAAAACCTGCTGGCTGTTGTCACACCTGAGTAAGAGAAGGACAGCAAAGACCCCCACTGAACTGAGCACCCAAATGTGAGTGTCAGCAAGGGCTCATGGCACACACTGTCACCCAGCAAGCTCTAGAGCCCACTTTGTCAACAGTTTTATCACTTAATATGCATCTTCTTTAGGATCCTCTGTCTGCTCAAACATCTGAAAAATAAGTCCTGTCATCACTGTTTCACATTCCCCAGGCATTTTACCATCTCTGCTCCCTCTTTATTGGTTTCTCCCATCAACTTGTCAGGAGCGTCACCATCCCATTTGCTTGGACAAATTTGGAGGAGGGAAACCGAGTGCTCTGAAGTCCCAGGCCCCAAAATACTTTGCTTTTAAATGGGGAGTTTTGGTTCAATTGAACCTCAGCTAAGATACAGTTCTGTGGAATGAATCTGCTCTCTCAATCTCTCCCCTTTCACATGCACTTCATCACACATTTCACATCCTACATTTTTTTTTTTTTTTCAAAACAGTCCCAAATCTCACAACAGAGCTGGACAGCAAATGAGTAGATGGATTTTATTTGAAAGTGCTGCTCACTCAGCAAATGCACCTCTCTGAAGAAATGCAAATTGCTTAACACTGAGGAACAGCCTCATAGGCAGAGCTGCACATGAAAAATGAATATCTTCCTGTAGAGGGGAAAAAAACCCCTTCTGGGTAAGGAATAACTCTTGATCTTCATGATGGAGACAATGTTGGGAATTAAAGGGAAATGATTAAAAAACCCAGATTCACAATACAGTTTGATTCCATTTTTAATAACATGTATTTACCAATGCGCTATCAGCTTGGCAAATATTCAAGATCGCAAAGAAATTCAACTTTCATTTTGTTATTTGGCAGATTAAAAAAACAATTAAATTATGTACAAAACAGATGCACAGTATGCCTTGCTTGAAACTTAAGATTTTTAAAAAAATTATTTATAAGGATAGGGGCATGAAAATTTAATTTAATGTTCACCTTAGGTAATTTTGTGTCTTATTGTTCACAGCAATTACCATAAATCTACATATCAATAAGCGAGAACAGATGTCAGTTGTTACAAGTGCTTGCCAATCAGGCCTGTTAAAAAGTGACAGATGGATGGTGATAGAACATTCTCATAAGGCCTATTAGCACATTCACAGGAAATTTTTGTAGTGCTGCACAGTCACAGATGCAGTTCTGTGAAAACACGGGGAAATTTGAGAGCACAAGATTTACATTTTACAACTTCTTGTGCTGCCTCTGACACAAACTTTCATACAATGAAGTAATTTGCCTCGTTTCAGTCACTGCAGCTTTTCTCCTGTGATAACTGTAAATTTGGAATTATGGGGTATTTGTAGGGGAGGGAACGGAGTCACAAGCCGTTCCTCAAGACTTCTTAGGCCTCATCAGCTCTTGGGTTTCTAAAACCATAATAAAATCACATTAGAAAATAGCTGAGATTTGCTTACTGCACAAATTCCAAAAAAAGGAAGGCACCAGCTACATTGAGTGGCACAGTATGCATGGAGAGTTTGAAAGTCAGTGGTGATTATCAGAACCAAATCTGATCGCTCGTAAGCAGTTCCCATTGACTTGGCTTCCTTTGCTGGAAATTTTATCCTTCTGAATTATTAGGATTTATTCCACCTGAATTAAATCCTGGCTGCAGCTTAAAAAATGTGGATTAAGGTAAAATTTATCATCTTCAGGCTAAAAAGCAACTATTTGCTAACACTGACACAGCCATTTTGGATGCTGATGGTAAAATGTGTATAAAGGTGTGGAAGGTGAAGCTATTCCAGCAATATTCTAAGAATTAAAAAAGACAGGAGATCTAGGTGCCACCTCCATCAAACCATATATATTCTGTGTCTGCCTTTAGAAAAGCTGCTTATCTGAAAAGTGCTTGAGGTAGCCTGACCAGTTACTATTTGATTGAGCAAAGCCCTTAAAACAACTTTTAAGTCCACAATTGATTCTGCCCTGTATTTTAACAGTACGTGCTTAAATCTGACTGCAGGTTCACAGAATCATTGAATAGTTTGAGTTGGAAGGGACCTTAAAGATCACCTAATTCAAACACTCCTCAAGCTTTTTGTTGACTTATGTAGGATTTCAGCCCATTTTCAGGTTATACATGCTCTAAACATTCTGGAAAGAAGGGTGGTTTTGTCCATTACAACTTCTTCAGTCCTAGTGGGAAGGATTCATCTGAGCTAACTTTGTCCAAAAAAAAAAGTTACTCACTCAGGCTCTTGATATAGTCAAAGAAGAGGGAGGGGGTAATGAAAAAATCTGATCCTAAAAGAGAATCATAGAACCATTGACTCATAGAAAATTTGGGTTGGTAGAGACCATAAAGGCCATCTAGTTCCAGCCTCCCTGCTATGGGCAGGGCCACTTTCCATTAGTCCAGGTTGCTCCAAGCCCAAAGCCCACCTTTCAAGGAACATCTTTCACTAGACCAGGGTGCTCCAAGCCCTATTCCACCTGGCCTTGAACACTTCCAGGGATGGGGCATTCACAGCTCTCTGGGCAACCTGTGCCTCATCTCCCTCACAGTGAAACTTTTTTTTCTAATATATGCAGTATTTTCCTAATATCCATAAAATAGATTAACCCCAGCCTTGGTAGGATGAATCTGCCTGGGAGTGACTCCCTCTTCACTGACATTGCAGGGAGATGGGATGCCTGCTTTCCAAACTACTGAGGCTCAGCAGGATGAATTCCATCCACAGAGGGCCTAAAGCAATAAAAATCCCCCTCATCCTCCATTTGCTGGTTATGGAAAGCCCACACAGAGCTACAGATATTGTGCCCAGACTTGGCCAAACTTGCACATCGTGCACTTTTACCACCTGAATAAGCACATCTCCTAACTGCTGAGCACTGCTTTTTCCTCTCAAGGTGCCTCTCCATCTCCTCTGAGAAGGAGCAATGTGTGGATTGTGAACAGGCTCACTTGCTGCAAACTCTGTCTCTCTGAAAATGCTAAACAGAGTTGTTTAATTTATTAGTTAAAAGAAGGGAAAAAAAAAAAGAAAAGCTAATTTTATGTGTTAAAATAACTAGGACTTTCAGTGGAATTAGTGTTACAAAAGCTGAATGTTTTTGGTCCCTGAGGTCAACATTTTGAAAACTGGTAGTTATCTTTAAGAAACAGCTATCTCCCTTGAGCTGGAAACAGTTTCTCAGTGACCTTTACTTTTAATATGATATCCCTAAAGAGGTCATAGCAGGAGAAATCCTCCTTCTGTATGGCTTTGCTGGAATGAAGCCATGGAAGAGTCAGAGGATATAAAGGATCCTTTGGCCAATGCAAAAGTGTAGAGCTTCTGTGCAGATGGTCCTGGCTTCCAACTGGTCCCTCCAGATCCACTGAGCCAATCCAACAATTAGAGGAAAATATTCAGAAAGCAGAACCTCATAGACTTTCTCTCACCCATCTGCTCCTACAGACTCTGCAACAGGAGGAAATCTGGCTTGGGTAGTGGAAGAAGAGTGGAATGGATAGAGCAGGGCTCAGAAAGGGCCAGAAGTTCAACCCAAAATGCAACCAAACCATGAGAGAACTTGGACAGCACTGGAAAAAATATATACATTGGAAAAATATAAAAAGTCCCAGCTGCAGAGGGCTTAGGGACATAAAAGAAAAATCCATGGTTTCTCCTCCTATGTAACTCCAGAAAGCAAAATACACTGTCTCTTCAATGAAATTAAGAGAAGCCCTTTGTTTTTTTTATGAGTACTGTACATTTCTTTCATGTCTTGAATGGTCACACATACAAAAATATTGCTGTATGAACCAATATTTGTTCCTGACAAAACATTTGACATTATTGGATTGTAGAAAATTTTCCTAGACTGTACATTGTTTAGATATTGAAAACATTAAAATATTTTCTACAATCACCCTAGCAATAGTAAACTTCCTCTTACACTATCTGTATTGTAATTCCCAAGCTCTTAAACAGGCAGGTTGGCTTAAATGCAGCTTTTAGGACCTGCTCCAGTGCCAGCCAAATTCAATTCAAATGTTCAAGCAACATCAATCTCCTTTGAACTAAGCTTCCCATGCAATTTGTATGTATTTGAAGGAGGAATTTTTGCTTGCTTAAAAGGTTGCTAGTGTTTAATGTAGCTTACATTGTCTTTTAAGGGAAGACAATCAAACCACATACCGTAATTCATCTATATTATTAGCCTTCCCCAAAGACAAAGTGCAGGCTAGACACTGAGGCTGGAGAGGAAACACATGAGAGGAAAAACATGAGAGGAAACACTGCCTTTAAGTTAGCATTAGGATTAGAAGATATCAGAGAAGGGGAGGGAAAGTGAGGAAGTGCTCGCTATGAAATACACTCACAAGGATGCATGTCCTTGCATGTTTTATACAGGACAATGGAGCAGACTTTGGCAAGGTAGGATTAGTGCCTGTAATCAAGACCAGGGGATTACTGTAATACCAAAGGCACCAGCACTGCCAGCTCTCCCAACTTTATTACCAGTCTCAAAATATTACATTGTTTTCTTTGGCTTGAGTCATGAAGTAGAATGATTTCATGAAAATCTCGTTTTTCTATAGAAATGAGATAAAACTAAAGTGCAGAATTAGGCATGTAAACCTTAAAGCTTGGAAAGCTAAATGGCAAGCTACAGCTTTTGGTCTCTCAAATTTCAGGATCTCAAATTTTCATTAAACCAGTTTTGTGATTTCCTTGGACTTCACACAATGCTGAATGTATAGCAGGGTCAGTTGTCTGCTACAGCAAGAACAGTGCCCACTTTTACACCTGGTGCTGAGTGTTTAATATCTGTATGTTAGAGAGTTCTTGAGAAAAATCCTCATTTTTTCTTTGGACTTTATTCTCAGCTTACAAACAAACAAACAAACAAACAAGCAAATGCCAATACTCTTTAATCACAAACACCTAAAAATCCCTCTCCTTTCACCAAAATCAAAGAACCCTTGCTTTTGTAAGAACAACTTTAACCAGTCTGAGGCATGGTATTAGGGGAAGGGAATTTAAAACTGCACACTGAAGAGCAGTGTCTTTGCTCTGCTAGCAAAGAAAATTGCTTTGATTTAAGAAACAATATACTGAGCATAGCAAATAACTCTTCACATGTGCAGTGGGGTGTGTGCTGTGCCACTTCTGTCCTGCGCAGAGACAGCACAAGCTTTAGCTGCAGAAATAAACACTTGCAGATCCAAAGGGCCCTAATTTTGTACAAGGAGGTAGCTATATCAGAAGTCCTAATGTAGCAAACCGTGACTTCATCAAGATTTAAGCACAAAAGAGATGTTAGAGCCCTGACATGGAAGTAAGGGTGGAATTTCAATGGCTCATGTGGCTTTTGATCAAAGTTTTAGTGTCTGAATTACGTGGTAAGCACACCCATCGACTTCAAGGATAAAAGTTGCACCCCTCAAACACAAAGTTCAAAGAACTTGAAAGCTGCAGTGATGGATCTTCTTTAGCACCTCACTCAATTGTGTCTGGATTTTATTCCTCACTTTGAAATGTTATATTAATAGGCAAACGACATGCAATATGGAATTACATATTGGATTCTTTTTTGTGAAATGAACCTGTACAGCTTAAGTTAAAAAACTCTAGGCCTTCACAAACGTTCAAAGGTAGCTTCAGCTGGTAATGCAAGCTCTTGCTGCAGACACAGGAGTACTTTCTATTCCTTTCACGAAACATAATATACAAATTGTTAATACCAGATGCACTGCATGACATGGTACTGCCTGATTTCCAAGGAGAGGACATGAACTCTCAGTTCTAACAATGAAATAGTGCTTAGTCTTTGGCATTTCCATGTAGAGATGTAGCTTGGAGAACAATTTTTTATCACTAATTTTACCTTGAACATAAAGATTTACGAGTCACATGTTTTGGTAAAAGGAGTAAACTTCAAGCTGTTTTGATAGCATGACTATAAGATATAAAATACATTTTTTTTCTAAGAGAGGCAGTCAGTCATCAAATTATCCCGCAGATGAGTGCATTAGCAATCTAATTTGCAGTTGAAAAAAGCGTATCCCTTGAGTAACAATGATGTGCTGCTATGAGTTCTTAAGATGACTTTCTTACAGTCTCAGGACCCTATGATTTTCAGAGAATAAATCACATCCTGGATTGAAAGCCCATCCTGGAAATACTTGAATAAAATCCTTAGTTTCAACGGTTCTTGAAAACAAAGCTGAATCTACACTAACAGTGAGAAATAGGCAACAAAAACTTCTAAGGTGCACATAATGCAATGGATATCGCATTATTTTTCCTCAGTGTCCCAATTCTTTCATTTTTGTAGACCTAACCAAATATGAAAACATTAAAACACAATCTTTGAGCTCAAAACCACTTCCAAAATTCCCAAGTATAAAACTGTTGCTGAACCGCTCTGTTCTGTTTATCATATTAAGACACATTATTTTGATGGAAAAAACGCTAGATTGCAAGAGTAACATAATAGAACCAGCAAGCACTGCCAGCAGGTCTGAGGAAGAGAGAATAATTCAGAGATATTGTCATCTGTAGGCCAATTTATATTGTCAGACAGCAGGTTCACATTATTCTCTGATGTCACTGCAATAATGGCATAATATAACGATTGAGCAAAGAATACCTGTGGGGTACAGCTATACAGCATGGTATATATATACTTGTTAAAAGTATTTCAGGCTTCCTTCAAAGCAAAACCAGAAGCAGCAAAAGACCAGGATTAAAAAAAGAATGAGAAATGGTGCTCATAAAGACTTCTGAATATTTTAGCCCTTGTTTTGTGATGATGAAGCAAGCGTAATGCTATATTTCATTGATTCAGCGAGCTCATGATTAAAATAAACTAATGTAGCAATTTAGGGGTTTTGTGATTCTTTCTTTTTTTTCCCCCTATAACAAGGAAAAAAAAAAGCTTTTTAACAGTTCCTCACGGCAGGCATAATGTGCATCTGTGCTCTGATTTACTGCACATGCTGCCTTCTCTAGCATCGTGTTAAGTTAGGATATCAGCATGGTAGGTCACACAGTGGGAATGACCTTTTGCTAATCACTACACATCAGTTACTAGTGGCACACAGCTCATTACTAAGAAACCCTCCAACTAGCTGGCTTTCAAATCCGCTCACACTTTGATTCTTTTTTTTCCCCTTTTCTTTCTTTTTTTTCCTCCAGACTGAAGATTATACTTTTACATAAAATCTCTGTTGTGCAATTTTGCCAACTAGGGTTCCAAAGTCAAAAAGGCACCCAGTTAATTTTCTGTGATTATAAACGGAGCCTGAAAATTCATACTGAAGGTAGGCCTGTAATCTTGGGTTTCATTAAAAAGGTCAGAACATTTTTCCTCACCACATATTATTAAAATGTTTGAGGGCTGCCATTAATTTGATTTTTCAGGACACAGAAATCTCTCTGGAAATTAGAATGTAATCCTGCTGTTGCTTTCCTGACACTTTTCATAGGGCAGGACATGGCTGCAGGGACTAAGAGCTCTCCTGCAATTTACAATTGGTTATTTTGGCCAAATGGCAGGTGACTAATGCAAGACAAATTGTTTGCACAACCTGGGAGCACTGGGTTTAATTTCAGTTCTGAAAGAGGGGTGAAAGTGTTTCTATTGACGCTGAACCGTGAGCTGTCCCCTGCCAATACATCTGCCACATTTAATACACAACACACCCCCCACCCCCTGACAATGTGATTATTAGGGGTACAGAATTCAACAGCTTAAGAACACAAAACATAGCAGGAGCAAAATGAAAGGGTTTTTAACTCACCGGCCATTTGCTGAATGCCGCTGAAGGCACCCAAGTTACTGGAGGAAGTTGCTTGCTGCAGGAGCTGCAAATGAACAACACAACACAGCAATCTATCTGACAGTAATGTAACAAATGAAGATAAAACTAAAATGAGCTATCATTTCACATTTGGAATATTTCTGCTTTCCTTTACATTTATATAGTCTCTTGCTTCTGCCTGCTGTTGGAATGAACATCCCTAGAGTCAATGCTGTAAATCCATATTAATGTCTAATCTCTATTAAGAAACACAGAGACACAAGGGAAACTCAATAACATGGCTGCTTTAAAACAATTAATCAATTTATTCTTTTTAACAACCAGGTGTTAAATCTATTTAAACCAACATAGTGTGGCTAATTACAACCCTCTGTAGTCTAGTAGTTACCATAACTCATCTCTGTCAATCATGGTCCATTCTTCCCCACCCCTGTGAATTCAGTTTTTTCTTTATTATCTTTATGAATCAAGCTCACAGATATTCATTAGACTGGGATTTGTATATATAGCAATTTAGCCTATCTCAGCATTAATTAGCCAACCTCAGCACTAATATATATTTTTAATTGCTGGGTAAATTGCTGTTTATATCACTATACCAAAACATTGTATGCACACAAATGATGTATTTATACATTCACACTACATATATATATGGGCACATCCATTTCACAGAATCGTAGAATGGTTTGGTTTGGAAGGGACCTCAAAGTTCCTCCACTTCCAACTGCCCTGTCATAGGCAGGGACACCTTCCACTAGATCAGGTCGCTCAGAGCCCCATCCAGCTTGGCTTTGAACACTTCCAGGGTTGGGGTGGCCTCGGCTTCTCTGGATAACCTGTGCCACCCTCTCACCACCCTCACAGGAAACAATTTCTTCTTTCTAAACCTGCCTTCTCTTGGTTTAAAACATTACCCCTTGTCCCATCACTAAATGCCCCTGTGAAAAGGCCCTCTTGAGCTTTGTTGGAGGCCCCCTTCAGGTATGGAAAACTCAAAGGTCCCAGAGGCTTCTCTTCTCCAGGCTGAACAGCCCCAACTCTTTCCTTGGAGCCCTCTCTCCACAGCAGAAGTGCTTCAACTCTCTGACCACCTTTGTGGTCTCCTCTGGACCTGCTCCAGCAGATCTGTGTCTTCCCTGTACTGCAGGCTCCAGAGCTGGATGCAGCCCTGCAGGTGGGGTCTCACCAGAGCAGAGCAGAGGGACAGAACCCCTGCCTTGACCTGCTGTCCACGGTGCTGGGGACCCAGCCCAGGACATGTTTGGCTCTCTGGGCTGGAAGCGCACATTGACAAGTCGTGTTAAGCTTCTCATCCACCAACACTTCCAAGTTCTCCTCAGGGCTGCTCTTGATCCATGCTTTTGTGCTCGGGATTGCCCTGATCCAGGGTCAGGACCTTGTACTTGGCCTTGTACTCGGTGAGGTTATATTTGTCTTACTTGGAAACATGAAGAACCCCTAAGTTATCCAAAAGCTCCTCAACCAGACCTCCCAACTCCAAAACCACAAAAGGCAGAGACTCCCTCTCAGCTGCGATGAAGGGGAGCCTCTCTTGGCCATCCAGCACCAAAGATACATGGCTGTGGATTTCAGATTTTCCAGCAGGGACAGCAGCTACCACCTGTTTCTCATCTTACAAATGGACTAAAGAAAAGGCCATTTTAAATTGATGGCTTTTCCTGGCCACATTCACTTTCTGTATGAGGGGATATGAACCATGCATGTTTAGCATTGGCAGGACCATGCATTATAGCAAAAGCCATTTCCAAATGAAAATATGGAAATTTAATGATAGAACCACAACATTCTAGTTTAGAGGCTGCACCATATGGATATTGCCTCTACAGAGTTCAGCTGCGTATCTGTTCTCCCCTAAAGAAAAACTTAAATTTTATTCCAGTTACAAAAAACAGACTCTAACATTCAAAACGCCCAATAAAACTAATGGAATAAATTTTTTTTAAAGTGGAGGGGTTAGAACTAGGTGATCTTTAAGGTCCTTTCCAACCCAAACCTTTCTATGAATCTGTGAATTGTTTTGCAGATAAACGCACCCAGAAGAAGACACACTGTATCCTGGACAATTTAGCAATTCACTGCAGGGAGTTTAGTAGAACTGATTTACCATGGCCTTAAAATAAATAGATCATAATACAGCCACCACCTCTGAAGTGAACTTACAGCTAGATATTGTGGTGTGAGTCCTCCAAGACCTGTGAGGTTTCCCCAAGTGGCAGTATTGAGCTGTTGCATCTGCTGAGCCAACTGCTGCTGCAAACGCCGCTGCTCCTTGTCCTTTTGGGTGTCAGCAAACTTCACCACGATTGGCGAAGAGCAGCCCTGTGGTTGGACAGATTGGGAAAGACAGAAGGGTTAAATCACACCAGGCCACCCTCGCCTCGTGAGCTCAGCCATGTCCTGTAGGGCCACTGGCACTGGCACAACCAGATTGTTCACCCTCTCTTTGAGACTGGCACGTGTAGGACTGCAAGGACTAAGATTTTCAGGTTCTTATGAAAAGAGGCTATGGAGAAATTATTGATTCCCCAGCTCTTTTTATAAAGCACCTTTCCTCAGGCTCTCTTTTCCTTCCAGCTATCAAAATCGCTGCCAGAGACAGCAAAGTGTCCTCTTTAATTAAGCTTCACAGCTGACGAGATGGACGTGATGCTTTGTCTGCAGTCTGTTTCCGAGGCAGCGCCAAAGGGAGAGGTGTCCAACCTCCGTGCTGCCAGGGACCACACAGCCAACCACGGTCTGGCTGTGCCATCAGGCTCAGTGCAGCTGGTGTGTGCACCCTAAAGAGACTGGGAGCAGCAGATTTACCTCAGCACCCATTTACATCAGCGAGGCACCGGCCCTGTTCACAGCAAGGAGCCCCGGTCAATTCACCCACCTGCGGTCCGCGCCCAGGCACGCTTGGTACCAAGCACCCTTGAGATGTGAACCAAGGGCAGGATGCAGACCAAAAAGGACTAGTTCTGGTGATAGCAGCCCATTCCTGATTGACACCACTTCTTCTATTGCTTCTATCAGCCTCTTGTTACATGGTATGGCAAGGCTGTAAAATGCCTTAGGAAATAGGGAAGCTGTAAGAAAGAGCTAGAGGTCTGGTCTGCAGCCTATTCCTCACCCATGGCTGAGGGACCCTTGGGAAGAAGTTGGAGGTCACAGACCAAATGGACTTTTGAGGTGGAATTGGAATTTCCCTTGGACTTCGAATTGGGCATTCCTGGGCAAAGACACTGAGACAATGAGATGTGATAATGAAAGATGTCTCTGTTGATTTCTCTCTGCTTTTTTCCCCTGCTAAGAAACGTTTCATATTTTAACCTTTCAAGTCTTAATTTTTTTCAGATCAAGAAAGCAAGCTATATACTGCAATGATTCAGTTCTTCAAATTAATTCAAGCATTTTATGAGTCATCTGAACTGTCAATCCATTTCATACTGCTTTTCAACTTCACAGCATCCAATGAATAACCTCCCTTGCCATGCTTTGTTACATTAATTTCTTGTCTGGCTTCAATGTGAACACAATGGCAGGAGTGATAAGTGACTCAAGTGCAAGAAACACAGCAGTGCTTGAGCCAAAGTGTATAGTGTGGGATGCAGAGCAGGGGTCTATTTCATCTGCTCTTCCCATGGCTGCCATCACAACACTGTGAACATCTTCAGAAAAGTTCCTGTCCTCAATTAATTACAAAAAGCAGCCGTGTACCTTTTCTCTGAAAAACCTCACACCAGGACAAGTGATAAAAATATTCCCAATCATCAGATAAAATGATGAAATAAACTGCAATAATAATAATAATAATAATAATAATAATAATAATAGTATCCCCCATCAACACTGTTCCTTTAGAATTATCTTAGAAAATCATTGCTTGTGGTTTATTATTCCACCTCCAATTCTTTTCCTGTGTGTTTCATTGTAAAAATGTCTTATAGTGTTTCAGTGAGGAAGAAAGGAGATCCATAACACTCCAGCAATCAAATAAAGATTATGAAGGAGTCGGCTTGTTACACAATTACCTCTCTCTAGTGATTTTTATACTAATATTAAAAATAAGATCATTTAGAAAAAAAGAAGAAAGAAAAAGGAGCCAGGGGGTAGAGGATGTGAGAGATTTTTCTGCTTTTGCTAATATAAAAAAAGCAAGCTGTTTCTATCTTACACGAGCTACAAGTAGCATTATTGGTAACACTGGGCTAAGAACAACTGGAACGTACTGCTTTCTGCCTGGATGTACAGGAGAATCAAGTATATTTCCAAATAAATAGAAATGAGTATCAAAGGAAGAAATATTATATGGTTATTTCAGTTTTCAGTTTGGTAGTTCAGCATTCAACACTACAGCTGACATATTTATGAATGCTTAAATGTCAGTAAATTGTATAAAAACAATATCTCTGCAATTTATGAATCTATAATTCATTTTTTCACTGTCTGCTCTATATTTCATCACTTCATCATTTTCAAGAAAGCAAACATTCTGAAGACTGAGATTATATCTAGCAAGTGGCTCTATATGAGAAAAGGATTGTTATTGTTGTATAAAATTTACTCCATGATAACAAATTAGTGTCTTCTACTGGTGCTGCATTTGAATGACTTAAACAAACAAACAAACAAACAAAAAAAAAAACTCCACAGAAAAGAAATAGAAGAGCACTTTAAAGCAGCAATTATATTTTAAAAATCAGTTGATTAAACCAGGTCAGTAAGTCAGGTGGAAAGAGCAGTAAGAGAATGCATTATTCTATGAGACATGTTCATCTGGACTTAACAACCCCATTGTTCTTTCTTAGCCCTCTTTGAAAATTCATCTTGGTCAACGATGCATGCTAAAGAACTGAAAAGAATAAAAAAAGGGGAATAATCTGTAGTAATTGGGTTGAAATGCAATTGTGTACAACATATCTTCCCCTAAGCCCACTTTTATTTGCAAAATAACATGAAACCAAAGTGTCCAAGATGACTGTTTCAGGCTGAGGTTTGACATGTAACACTAGTCAACCCAATTTAACTTTTTGCTAGAAGAGTATTGGCAAAAGTGAGAAATTCTTTTCTTTTTTTGCCTACGGGGTGATTCTTGTTTTATGCACTTCTATTTCCTAGCTTGAGGGGAAGCTTCCAGCACAAACACAAGGTGCATCTCCCTTCCTCATTCAATGGCTTCACATTTCCATGCCATTCAGTGCCATTCTCTTCCCCAACACCTGGTGCTGCCTTCATATTTTCTGTTGTCAGGTTGAGTCCCTCCTCCACGGGGAGGGAGGGTGTACAGCTTCTTTCCAAGAAGGGACTCAGCCTAAGCTCAACTGATGCAAAGACCCAGATGTTCAAAGGGCAAAATATTTGGAATTGCCTCGCCAATTTGGGGATCTCACTGATGATGTCTCTAAAGGTGTTGAGAAGGATTTTGATCCAAGAGTAACTATTCTACAGAACTAATCTCATTAAGAGTATCCTGCCAAAATGCAGCCCCTTTTGGAGTGCTGCATACAACAGAGGAGTGGGACAATTTGTCTGGGAGATGTTATGCCTTTATTTTACCGTCTTCGGAAGTAGAGCTGTGTAAAATTCATTTTGCTAGACGAAAAAACGTATTAAAACACATGGAAAATATAGGTAAAACACAGTATTACCAGTAAACGTTTCCTTTTTACTTGGAATCAAACCCAGCAAAACATATAGATCTGAATTAATGGAGCAGTGCACGGCAGACAAATTACTACAGGTATCATTGCAGAGACTCAAAGTGGCAGTTTTTTTCACAATATACTATCAGACTGCATGGACTGTATAACAGCAGCTTTCTAGTAAAGATAATTTCATTTGTTCTCATCTCATTGGCAGATTCTCAACTAAAACTGTATACCCAGGGTCTAAAAATGCATTGCACTGAAAAGAAAACACATTGATTATAAAAGAAGCTCAACCAAATTCAAACGTGATGTTTGGAAAGACAACAGCTTTGCAATGCTGATATCATTACTTGTACTATACAGGAAACAGTTAGTGACATTTTCATGCACTGGCTTGGACTTTATTTTCTCCTCCTCCTTGTCCTCTGTCCACCCTCCCACCCCTGGTGTCCCCCCTTGGCTGGTTACACAAAGCAGCTCAACGACATGACGCAATAATGATTGTTTAGCACCCAGCATGCTTTGGGAGACTAGAGCATTGCAAAGGAAAATCACTGAGAGAAAAAAAAATAAAAAAAATTGAAAGGTCCTGGTGGAAAAAAGAAATAAAAAAAAAAAAAAAGAAACAAGTGCACATAACATCAATGCCACCTCTGAGAAAAATCATCACTACACGAAGATACAGTATACATAATACAGTATAACATGCACTCTCCAATGATAAGCTAGAAGATCCAGAGTAAGTAAAGATTTCATACTTGTGCGGTTTTTTGTGCAAAATTCTGAAAGACCATGACAAAAATCACAGACTGCAAAAAGTTTTGAGATTGCCAGACAAGCTGTGGCATTCAATAACCACTCCAGTGACCAGATCGTTAGCCAGCAGCTGAAATCACATTGAGTGAACCGGTTTAAAGTTTTGGGCTGCTCATCATGATAAAATACGAGGCCATAGAGGCAGTTTGGAAGGGAATGAAGAGTGTTGCTTGTGAGGGGCCAGCCACGATGGTGCTCTGCAGGAAGTGCCACACTCTGATATGCTCTGTCATCATTAGCATTTTTATTGGCTACATGAAGAAGGCGAAATAATATCAACTTAAAAAGAGATTCTATTTGCAGAAAAACACATGCACTAGTAACTCAGTGTGGCGATGTTAAATCTCTTGAGCTTTTTCTCAGAGCAGTGCAAACCACATCACTTAGAAATCTATTTAAAAGAAGCTAAGATTTTTCGTAGAGGGAACATGTGTTAAAAATAGAGGTAATTTACTCATCAGAGATACTCTGAGTATAACTGAGGAGTGGTATTCACAGCTTTTTTATTTTCTGCTGAATGCCACTGGAAACAGGATTGAGAGCCGTGTTTGGATACCACACAGCAGCCTCATTGTGCTCTTTTAGGTGATTGAGAAAAATAAAGCTTCACAAAGACAGGTAGAGTGAGCTGGTAAAAAATTTAAATCTGTGATTGTCATGTGTCTGATCTGATCCAGGAGAGCATGGCTTTACCATTCGCAATCATTTGCACAAAGAAAACAAAGAAAGGGCAAATGATACAGTACTGTACCTCCATGGTCTGAGACTGGTGCATGGCTTTGATTGCATTCTGTGCCATTGCCCTTGTAGAAAATGTGACAAACGCACAGCCTGTGGGAACAAGGGGACAGGGAGCAGGAAAGACAAAAAACAACAAGACAAAAGGGTTGGACGCTTGTTAAACCAACACAGTCTACGAGAACGGCCACAAGACGACACTGTTCTCAGTAGTACATAAAAATAAACAACTTCTCTAGTTTATTTATTGACAGTGCTGACTTGCTAATCTGACCATAGATGAAAGAAAAAAAATTAGGTGGAGATGGGTGACAAGAAGGGTTTTTATTTAATTTTTTGTTTGCTTTGTTTTGTTTTTCTTTTCTTTTTTTTATTTGTTTGTTTGTTCTGTTTTGTTACTGTTTTTGTTCTTTAGCCACAGGGTTTGAAATAAATAAGGCTTTTATGTAGCCTTTGGATTGCATAGTTAAATCTATTCAGACCATGCATTAACAATTACTTGCTCTGGCTTTTGTGTAGGTAAACTGTGGATGGTGAATAAATGTCGGCATCACTGACAGCTGAACTGAGAATTTAATAAAGGGGTCTATAACATCACAAATTACTGTGATGCACCAAGAAGTATCATACAAATAAGAATGAGAAAAACACCACTGTGTATCCTGTGACTATTTGTGCAAAGACTCAGACAAAATTCAGTAATGTAGGTGTAATCTCAACATTTAAGAAAATAACATTTTAAAAATAAAAATCCTTATGGTATTTGTTTCTCCGAGTTCTAGGTACAAGTATAATTCTTTGATCCATGAAAGCTACTGCCAGCTTGAACAATTCTGAAGCTATGTGCATGAATAACTGAAAAAATCACTCTTTTCTTTTTTTTTCTCCTCTTCAGCCTTTAAAATCATAATGAAAAGCCAGTAGGCTAATGCCTGGGCTATTTTTCCACCCTTTTACTATTGTCAGCCATACCTACACTGGCCATGGTGCAGGTCAACGTTTTCAGTGCATGACTCACTGCCCTTTTGGCTAATAAAAACATTGCCTCCTGAGATTTACATTTTATTCTTCATGCACCCTTGGGCATCTTAAAGAAAAAGACTGTGAAATTAATGCAGATTCAGGCTGATTTTGTAATAATACCATGGCACACTAAAAGCTTAGCTAAAGCAACACAGACTTATTTCACTTGTGATCTCTAATGACTTTAAAAGTGCATTGATTTTCAGCTCCCTTAGCCTTGCACAGTTTGAACTTAGGTTTCAGAGAATAATTTAGTGTTCCACTCAATTTCCTCAAAACATTATTATTATTACTACTTAAAAGATTTCCAAATGAAGCAGATCTAAGCACTGAGAGGCTAAAGCATATTGTCATTTTAGAGCTAATGCATGAAAGCTACATTCTGGCATCAAAAATACAATATTGTTGCCCCTGTGGCCAATGGGCAAAATAAACCATTTGCAATCCAGCAAGCAACAGATTGTTTGGTTTATGCAAATCAATTTGAGGCATAGAATACCTTTTCTTTTTAGCTCTGTGTGTACCTGGTAAGATTATCAAGTCAAGACTGTATTCACATTTTAATCAAACAACAGTAAGAGAAAGCAATGCCTGATCATTACCCAAAAGCACTACATCTAGTCATGAAAATAAAGTCAATGCATTTTTGCATCATGCGGTATTTTTTTTCTCTTTAACGTAAAGGCCCTTGATTCAAAAGAACCTAAGCTGGCTTATGTAGCTCTGACTGATGGATGAGCATCATAAAATCAGAAATCAAAATTCTTTTACCCAAACTTCACCACAGCATTGTGACCTTCTGTATTTCTTAGGTAACAAAGCAGCTGATGATGTCTCACTACTCTTTAGCCACACTACATAATGCTATACTAGTCTTGTTCAGCAACATATTTCTGTCAAAGAATATGATGTAACAAACCAGCTTTCTGTACAGCAATCTAGACAAAATGCAGTAGAAGGGTAAATAATCTACAGTACTTCTCCTAGATTCCATATTGCTGCTGTGCACTAAAATTAAAGAGGCACAAATTTACCATCAGTCTCAAAGTAATCTCTCTTAATACCATTTCTGTTATTAGCATTATTCATTTCTTGTCTTGCAAATTCAGTGGGGGATGAGCACAAATAGAGATATACTGGAGGGCAGGCAAGGAACCACATGCAGAGCCTTGAATAATATTGTTGATAATGGTCAAGAAACTGCTTCATTCACTTTGGTTCTCACTATCCAGGAGTGTGTACTATAGTGACAATTACTGAATGGAGGTTTCAAATGCATGAGAAGCATGTAAAATGTCAACAAAAATCAGTAAGACACAGTTTATGCATTTATCACAATTTCTCCCCAGCAGTTCTGCTGTAAGTAACTTACTGAGAGATGTTGCAATTAGCAGGTCTCAAAAGAAATGTGAATCAGCAGAGAAATAAGGCTGCATTCCGAATTCTCAAGATACAGCAGACTGCCCCTTCCCTCCCCTGAGCTTTCTCTCTCTTTAACCACAGGGCTCAGCTGTTGGGTACTTTCAGTGCCCAACACCACTGCAAAGCCTTCCTCCTCACTCCTCAGCCCAAAACCATTTGCATGGGTCTCATTGCCTTTGTCATGGAGCAAAAAGACCTTTGTAGCAGATCTCTGTACCAATTTGAAAGAAACTTGTTCTTTGGGCAAGGGGAATGCCTGATGAATGAGGTTATGCAGCTTGAATATGAGCATTTGGAAGCAGCATTCCACAGAGAGGATGGGGCTGCATTTTAATTAGGGTTTGCCAGCCAGAGGCTACAAGGTTAAGTCCCCTTGTTATCTCCATTCAGCAGACCATTTCCCACCAATAGGCAGTGGCCATTTCCACAGTAAATTTCCAATTTACCTCAATAACACGGCAAAAATTCAGTAGACAATGTTATTTCTGAATTATTTGAAAACCCAGACTTTAAGAGGTTGCCATCAAGTGCCCCAATTAAACATTTGTTAATTTAACCATCCTTCCAGACATTGCTGTGTATATTCACATTCAAGGGTTATTTTTCAGCTACCAAGCCTGGACACTCACACACAACATTTGTATATTTATTATGTGTGCATATATATTTTATTGTGCGTGGAATATGCGATCATATCTATTTTATTATGTGTGAACTATGGACTCCTTTCCTTCATGACCAGACTGCCACTGGATGGGAGCTTAGCCTATGTCATAGGATTTGGTCTATTTAACTCAATCACTTTGCATTTATATTTTAGGTGTTCAGAAAAAGCTGTTTTGAAATGCTTGTATTTGCTGCCATGGTCAATGGTAGGACCTTGATTTTCCTCTGTGGGGCATATATGCACTGGAGGAGGATGGTTTAGTTGGGCACCTAGAATTTAATCAGAAGTAATCCAAGGACTGGATTTCATTTTTTTTTATGTTTCTGAAGGGTTGGGAAAAGCCTTTCCAGCACTCTCTCACTCACTGTGTCACACGGGTGCAGGTGGTCTTTTGGGAACACACTGCCAGCTTCAGGACCGTAAATCACAATTAGAAGAGGACAGGACTAATCAGATTTCATGCCTTGTGGTGCAAGGAAACAAGAAAGATTTCCGTGGCCTCTTACCTCACCCTATGAAACATGGCATTGATTGGCATGCCACGGAACGAGGTCTTCCCAACCCACAGCTATGAGCAAACTATTTCTGTTCTACCCCACCGAGTCCTGATATTCAATTATTCCATTCTTACTGGAGCTGTGGAGCTCTCTGGGAGGGAAAATATGGAGAGGGAGATCTTTCTATAGCTAATGGCTTGAAATAACTTCAGTTTGTACAACCAGCTACCTAGCTACACCAAAAAATAGATAGTTTTGTAAAAACAGCCAACCTACAAGACACCTCACACTTATTTATCAGCTCTGGTTTCAAAATGTCAGGAATCACTGACAGAAGGAAAAAGGGAGGGAGAGAGAAGATCTAAGAATTTTAGCTGCTTTTCCAAGGCTGCCTTCTCACCCCCTACAGCAGATAAATGAGTGACTGGGGAAAGGCTGCTGGGAGTAATTTCCTTCTGCAGGAAGAATTGGAGTAAGGCACCCAGCCCTGGCATGGGAGAAATTTTATCACATCTGCCACGTTGGCTGAGAGAACATCCAAACTCACAGGGTTACTCCTTACCCCTCTCCCACCACAAACTGAATGAGAATTCTGAAAAAGCAGTCAATGTGATAGGCCTCCTCCTTGATCCTGGCCATCCCAAACCTAGGGCTTGCTGCTTGAGTGACTGAATATTTGAAATATTTAAAAAAAGCTCAGCTCTGCCCCATTTCAGCTCCTGCTTCATGTGATTCTCCTCAACTCAGGTTTTTCTAGAAGTGTTGAAAAACATTCAGTTAGGAGTTCTTGCACAGCCTAACACAACATCAACTCCTGCAAGTGAAGTAGAACATTTTTATGTACGGAAGCTTCAGGTAAGGTTCACACCTACACAAGAAACCTCCTGCATGAAACCACTGTGGTCTACCAGAGGATTTAAAGTGAAGCCAAAGGGAGATGCAAAATGCAGAGACATGGTTTGGAAGTCTAAAACCAAGGTTTTGACACAGAAGGAGACCCAAGAGATTTTCAAAGCCACCCAAGCAAATGCAGTGCTGCGAGTGCTGGCTGCTGTAATGGTTGCACCACAGCTTCCCAGTACACTGCAAACAAGTTTTTCTTCAATTTCTGTGAAGAAACAAAAGTGAAAAGCTGCCAAACACTCCTGCAAGGAGTAGTTGGGATCCTCTGAGATGAAACTTTCTTTTTAAGGAGAAGATAAGGCTTGAATAAAAAACTATGGAAATTGAAGTGTGATAAAAATAAGTTCTAGCTGGGTTAAAATGTTTCTGAGATTGCGAAGTTGACTTTTCCTTCTCCTTTCCTGTGCTAATACAGCCCAGTCTGAACGAAGGAGCATCCTGGAAAACAGCCTTCTAATGAAGACATCACACAAATATCTGTCTTTGTGGCTAAAAACATTTCATCTACAAACTAAATTGTAAATCAAATTGGTTACTGTAGTGATATCTGGTTGTTAAGTATTACCTAAGACACACAATGACAGGTCTGAGACCAAGTGCAACAATTCAGTCTAAAAAAAATAATTGGAAAAAGCCACAGTGAAGCTCTTCAGTTTATGCATATCAGGCACATAAAGGTAACAAGAGGCACATCCTGGAACTGTGTCTCAGCTCTTCAGCTCTACTGATTTGACTATTGACTGGATGACAGGTTGTAGATTTTAAATTTCCTGAAGTTCATGATTCCCTCGAAGCATTTCTAATTGGACATTCAATTACCCACCCTGCAAAGCACAGACTTCAGTAAGTGGAATTTACACCGAGCCAGAATTAAATGGGTACCAAAGACCATGTTCTCTAACTGTGCCTCGATGATCTTCTTGTTGGAATAAAGCCTCTTGCAAATTATTTCATTTCAGGATTGCCTCTTGGGAGGGATTGCTGCAAAACTGCAGTAATGGAAATCTGAGATGTAGTCACTGGCCAAAGGCCAGCAGAGACATTGGTCAGCTGGATGTGTTGCTTCCCTCCCAGCTGCAAAAGAGTTTCAGCAAGGGAAAACAAAATTAAATGTGCCATAATGATTGGAAAAAATGAAAATGTTACCACATTGCAGCAAAAGGCATAAGGCACAGAGGTGCTTCTGAAGAGCTATTGAAAACACAGCACTTCCATGTCCCTGATTTCCATCACTTACTGATACACAATTCAGAAAGTAACCCCTAATCTAGGGTGTTCCCACAGCTGGCACTTCATGTTACTTTAGCTCAGAAAGGAGCAGTAAATACCCAGAGGAAAGAAAACCCCAGCATAAAAGCCCCTCACCTATCCTTCCCTGCAATTAATTGTGATGCAAATACTAATTTTCTTTTACTAATTCATCCAGAAAACCCTTGAATCTGGAAGTTCTGAACGGATTTTCAGAAATTAAATTGCCTCACCATGGTGTATCTTGCTATTCCATTTCTAACCTGCTCTTAAAGCAAAGAAAGAATGAAAAAACAATCCTTGTAATCAATGTCTGCAGAAATGTTCACTTGTCCCACGTGCCTGGGGATGTTTTGTTAAAAAAATCATACAATTAGGAGCCTAGAAGATGTAGAAAAATGCATTTTGAGCTTTCTCACAATTTTCATGGTATATCCAACTCTCTCTACATGTTATTAGCAGGTTTTTTCAGTGCATGCTATTAACCCAGCTGACTTCTTTCTGGTATCTGATATATAAATCTGCACTTAGCAATACAGCAGAATAATTTGCTATGTGGTGCTCCTGTGATAAGGATAAGAGGATTTTTTTTATCATCATTACGGATGGTAATAATTCCTAGAGTGATACAGAGATATTGATCCACTGATCTAAAAAAAGCATTTTACAAAGGCAGAGGAGCATCACTACCCTTATTTTAAACAACAGGATAACAGAGATGATGAGTGACCAACTCACCTATGGTCAATACAGCACATCAGTGGCACAGCTACACAGCTACAAATTAAACTTGGGGAATTCTGCTATTTTTGCACACTCCAGCTCTCATTGCCTGGCTGTCTATTGACATCTGTGGTCATGTAGACATTACATAGTGCTGGGAGTCAGGAGGTCTGAAAGTTTCCTTTAGCCGTTTACAATAAGTGATTTAAAATCTTAATCATCTGAGGCAGTTCACTTCTACTTTTTCATGATAATGAAGCTTAGCACATGGTATCACAATCATGAATTTTTGTAAAGCATATTTAGCTCTTCAGAAAAAGTGCTGGATTAAACAACCCTGCAGGCTGAATCCTTCTCTCTGAATAATGAATACTGTACAGGAAGTGGCAAGCTTCTTTAGATAGTCCCATGAACCCTGCTCAAGAGGCAGCCAGCCTCAGTGGCTGTTGGGTCCCTGGGTTCTTTATCTCTACAGCCAACAGGGTATTTTTATTTTTTAATACCTTTCACAGCTAGGAATTACTCGCTG
The DNA here is from genome assembly GCA_039654755.1 of Calcarius lapponicus. NCBI lineage: Eukaryota > Metazoa > Chordata > Aves > Passeriformes > Fringillidae > Calcarius > Calcarius lapponicus. The sequence continues at coordinate 13,438,414 of CM077463.1, forward strand.
CCAGCCAGCTAATTTCACAGAGACTATCCCAGAGCCTTTGGAAGGCAATGCCCTATGGTTGCTGAGTATTCTTGTAGCTGATTGAAATATAGCAAGTTACAGGTACAAACAATGGTTATTTATTAGATGCAGGAGTGAGTAACAATGGGGAAAAACATGACTCAGCCAAAAAAAATTCAGTTTCTTTAAAATACACTGCTCCACCACTGGAGCTCTGTGTCATTATTTTAGCCTCATTTTAGAGCTGAGTTTCAAACAGCTGACAATAGGAATTTGGAGTGGAAAAAGTGACAGTCCATTATGAGTAGTGACAGCAATGGGTGTGACTTCAATATTAAAGTTCTGTCAGCTCTTGGTTAGGAGCTACAATAAGAAACAATGAGCTCCATCTCTCTCCCTTTATCTCAGCACTTATATCACACTCATCACAAAGTGTTACATTTTCCCTTGATGCCGCAGGATGGGATTTCTCCTTGCTACTGGAGCCCATGTGGTACAATACAACCCTAAATCCTGCCTTTGAGTTGACAGCAGACTGTTACCCTCCCAGTGGTAAAGTTGCTGATGTAGTGTAGATGGGCTAAAATAAAAATCAACAAAATCTTTTTAGTCTTTACTAAGGAAAAAACCCCAAACCCAAACCCAGTCCAAACCAAAACTGTTTTACTGAGCCATGTAACCTGGAGCTATTCCTTGCAACTAGCTGCTAGTAATGCAGATTATTTGCCTGAACCCTTTAAGAAAGCTTGAAAATTGGCATAAATACCAAGGAAGATACTGTTCAAGCTTTTTTTCATCCGAGATACCATGAGGTGTACCTGCTAGGCAATTAAAAAGAGATACCAAACAGAGTTTACTGGACCATATTTCCATCTCACTGCTGTGAGCACTGAACTGAGCTCCCAGAGGCTCTGGCATGGCAAGGTCAGGGTTTTCCTCAGACAGTGACTATTTTTCATTCACCCCTCTGTGTCTAAGAAGGGAGCACATCTGGATGGGTGATGAGTGAATATATTATGTTTGTGGCAAAGGGAATTAACATCTTGGAAATGGTAACATGAATTAAAACTCATTAAGGATTGGAACTCTTTACAAAGATTTAACAGTGTAAATTCTCCCTCCTGAAGCAGTTTTTCACCTTGTGCTTTTTCAGTCAAGCTCCCTCCTCTGCAGATGTCCCTCAGCACTTTTCATTTCAACTGCAATACCAACCATTTTCACAACACTTTGCCTTCTCTCATGGAGTGGTGGTTTTGTGAAGCTGATAAAAATCTGCCTGAAAACCTGGTTGGCGCAGCCGAACCCATTTTGAAGTGTGAACATGGGTGTGTAGAAAGCAATTCGAGTTTAACAAGGCATGAGGCATGAGGGCATGATAGAATATCAGTCGTGATTGTGACCGAAATGAACCCGAGCGGCGCAGAGGATGCAGCTCTGCTGTGCTCACTGGTGTGTGACCTACCTGGACTGAGATCTTCAGCCTCCAGCAGGAGAGAGCAGCACTTTAACTGCACAGCTGTGCTGGCCAGCACACAGCACTGCCCTGCCTGATACATTGGAGACGTGGCTTAGGAATTTCAGCTCCTGATTGTTGTGAGATTGCTGTTCACAGCAGAACAAAACCAACCCACCAACCTCACTTACTCTGCTGGATTTCATAATTAGCTTTTCTATGCTCCTACTATACTGAGTCTGTTGAATTAAAGCAAGTATGCAGTGGGATTTTTATGGATCCCAGGAAAGATCCATTTCTTTGTTGGGTGATGCTGACAAGTCAATTAAATCTTTTTTTGGGGCTTAAAACATCTGATGCACAGATCTTGTTATTTCAGCAGTTAATTAGCTCCTTTCCCACTTGTGTCTTCCATCATCCCTTCCTTGTGCTGCTCACACAATGAAATCAGTGAAAATCAGAAATACTTATTTTGCCTCAGTGTTGGAAAGATAATGGCAACACTCCATCAGTAAACATTCCTTACTGAGCTATTGATTTAACCAATTTTACACCTGTGCCCTAATCCTCCCCAATACAAAAGCCATAATTGTGAGGCTCTCCTTGCCTGAAGGGACTGCTGTATCCCAGCCCCAGTAATTTGGGGACCACAAAGCATAAATGTAAGTGCATAATTTTCTTGGGGCTCCCTATTTATTGTTAGAGTGGCTTTTCAACAAGTCCTTACTGTTCAGAAGTAGTACACAATGTGCTTCCAAGCAGTGCCATGATATATAGGAATACCTGCACTTCCATTGCTGAAATTTATAGGTGCTTTATAGAAACTGGAAACCCCCATGCACAAATTGTTGCACAAAATTTTGTGGATCCTACTGCCTACTAGAAACAAGTAAAGGAAAAAACAATCTAAATCTATACTCATATCTATATGCAAAGTGGTAATAGATATGCATATCTATTACCTTTTTCTGTGCCTTTTGAAAATGTAATTAAATGCATAAACTGTGTACTTTCTATGTATTTGTTTTTCCTATAGATGGGATGTTTTTCACAGCTCCACAATTAAAATTACTTTACTCCCTGTGCCATTAAATGGCTGTGGCAGGTTACAACAGCATAATCCTGCACTGAGAGATGGGACTAACCTTATTTCTTTTTCTACTCAGCATCCCCTGGCACTGATGTTCTGAGAAGGTTCATGCTCTGAGAATAAATTCAGGTCCACATACCATGGAGTTAAGATGCAGTCTGTATCATCAATATACATTTATCTTTCTTTTCAATAGGTTTTCAGAAGGCCTTTCCCTAAAAGGTACTTTTGCACTCAAAAGGGATCACTGGTTATTGAAATCTGTGCAGCATTTCATTTCCAAGTTCAGGTTGGCCACTTGACCACTCTTGATGGTGATGCTTAACACCTCTGCCCTAGTTTTTGGGTTGTGGTAGAGGCGCAAGATTTAAAAACTCTCTTTACAAACTTTTGTCCAGGCAAAGCTCTCAGGTCCAGGGTAACCTCTTTGTTTCTCACTTACAGCAGACCTATGTTTTGCATAGAGTTACAGAAAACACAGGAATGGAGGAGATAGTGCTACAACAAGGGCCAGTTCCCATCACCCTTCATGCCCTCAAGCAGTTATTTACAGTCCTGTCCTTTTGGTTGTTTTTTTTTTTGGCCTTGTGCTACAAAGCAGAAATGGGGTCAGGGGAGCAACTTTGATTTTGTGAGAGCAGAAAACTGAGGGTGTTTTCTCAGGGTGCAAAGGAACCTTTCTAGCTGACAAACAGGGTGATAACACAAGTTAATATGTTGGCACCGAGACCTTTCTGACACTGGAAATAAAAGGTGATAATTTCAGTCACTGTGAAAAGTTCATGTGGACACCTTCATCACGTGGGACGTATTACCGAGTAACCTCTCTCTGCAGACAGCAGCTCTGCCTACCTTGGCTGTGACATAAAGCTCCCAATTAGCACTTAAGGAAAGAGACTTTACAGGCTGCACACTCACCTCGGCTCAGCCCATCTGGTCCCCGAAGGATTCGGCATTCTTCTATCTGGCCGAACGGAGAAAACATCACCCTGATATCATTCTCATTACACTTCTTCGAAACCATTCCTATGAACAATTTTCTGTCTTCCACAGCTAGAAGATAAAAATAATGAATGAGCAAAGGCCATTTCATCTTTTTGCTGTGATCAATGCTTCATTACCACATCAAACCAAGCTCCAGTCATGTGAGTCTGGCTCTGCAACTGAAGACAAGTCCTAAGGCAAACACTTTATACTTACAACCTCCCTTCCCCCTTCCTTCCCCACCCCAAATATCTCGTTTTTTTCTCTCTCTCTCCTTTTTTTAGTGGTGCCTGCTGTTTATATAACATATTAATTGGCTGTCTTAGTCACTCTGCATACACCTCCCCTTCACGGCTTCTAAAAGGAAAGTATCCTCCGTTAGAGACACTTTTAAAGATATCTTTGCATAGATTCTAATTCAGATAAATTTCCTCATCCCCCTCATGTGTGAAAGAAATCATGATGGGGTGAAGGTGAAGAAGGGATTGTGCATGTAATGATACAAGCTAATGAAAAATATTCCTGAGAAATGTTTTGAGAGCAGCTCCTATCTGAGCTTTCAATTTCAGCCAACTTAATGCATGGCACTGGAAAAGCAGATGTGCAATGACTGCTCTGGAAAAAAAAGCATTAAATTTTTCTGCTGTTTTTTTGGTTTTTTTTTTTTTTTTTTTCAGTGCCACAGCCCTCTGCCCTTCAGGAGGACACAAGACATATTTCAGGACATCACCTGAACACCCTCTGATGCGTAATGATCCTGAGTTTGCAAAAAACCACCAAGAAAAACGTGCGCTACCTTAATTATTGGTAGAATATTTCCTGACTGCACTGTCACCAACACCAGCACAAGCTGGACTGCTGCAGCAGGATGTGCACGGTCCTATTAAGCAAACCCAAATTTAAAGGTCTAAAGCTGGGGACTCTTGTCAAAAATGAAAGAGGTCATCAAAACTTAATTCACTCTGGAAAAACTTAAAAATTTTAAGGCACCTACTCATCTATATTAAACGAAAAATCTAAGTGCTTATTATACAGTACATACACCAGTGCTTTCTTCTTCTCTGGAAATGGCATGTAAATCCAATTCCCTGTTAATGAGCAGACTGTCAGGGTTTGTGGGGAAGCAAAGAGGGAAGGAAAGCTTTACTCCAGAGAGTCTGCAGTGCACTTACTTATTTCTATTATTGTGCAAATTATTTTTGTAATGAAGTATTTTCATTTCTGGGCTTAATATAAAAAAAAAAAAAAAGAATCCTCCCTTGCTCTCTAACTCTGTCTCCTGTATTAGTACGAGTTTGTCATATGGAAAAAATTGCAGCTGAGGAAGAAGGAACTGCATCCATTTTTTCTAGGATTTTATTTCTGTTATACTTCAACATTTTCAGTGCATTTAATAATTTCAAGAATAACAGGAAGAGGTTCATGTTTATTGATCACGAGAAGCGTTTGAAGTAATTTTCTCCTTAAATCGCTGACTTTATAAAGTATTTGTAGCTTTTATATAAGCAAGCACCAAATCCATGCATTTTTCAGAGCCCAAAACAGAGACCAGCTCCTGCAATCCCAGCTTCTCACTCTACAAGCTTGCAAGAAAATTGCTGTGAATTTAACACCCGGGGGAAGATGTTTTCTTCAGCAGAGATTCCTCAAGACTGAACATTTTCATTCACACTTTATATTGAGGTTCCACACGCAGGTGAACCCTCCAGAAAGGGTTAAGAAATGATGAATGCATGGGATGAGCCAGTTATATACAGATTAGGAGCTGAATATGCGTGATTGCAAATAAGACCTGCAAGAAGGGATATTTATATACATATATATATATGTGTGTGTGTGTCTTATTATGAAGCTTTACATCTGATTCATAATATATAGCAGACCTTGATGCTGCTAAATATTATTTTAAGGGTGGAAAAGCTGAATTGCCTTGCTCACAGCTACAAGAGGAGTGTAGGCAGCCACTTCTGCTGGTGGAAGGATGCCTGCAACCTGGCTGCAGACAATTCCTTCATTGCCTTGAGCAATCTCTTTGAGGAAGTTCCCTGGCAGCCTGTCCCCTCAACAACAGCCACAGACTATGGCCATAGTGCAGGAAAGATTTTGAGATAAGGGACCCAGCTGGGCTGCCAGGCCTGGATTTCTCCACACCACAGACTGAGGTCAGGCTGGGGGAAGCCTTGGTGCCAGGGACGTTTGCAAGCATTGCCTTCTGCTCAGTGTTATGAACCCCTTATTTTGTGTCTCTGTGTCAGCCAATACCAACCAGTTTAAATTTGATCTTAGGCTTGAAATACAGTGTGCAGGTCTACCTTAAGGTTGGCTAGGCTCCAACTCTCTTAAAAATAGCTGCTGGCTAAGTTGGACAAATGCCTGCCACAGCATCCCAAAGGAGGTCCCTTGGGTCCGGCTCTGGTGCCAGGACAAAGCCTCAAACCAAAGAGATTCACGTGAAGACTCAAAAGAAATGAGATGTGAACAGAAGGCTTTGTTTTAATTTTCCAAAGAGTAGCAGGAGACAAACTCCTTCAGTTTTGGTAGTAAACCTATAAATATGCCATTTAACTAACATGATTTGCAGGTTTGCAGCTTGAGGGTGATTTTATAGTAAATTAAACACCCAGCTCCTGTGTACTGTACATCTTAAAAATGCAGATTTCATGAAGAATGCTCAGAGTACAGAAAACATATTGATATGATGACGTGCTCTGCATTCAGTGCCATTAGTCAGTGCTGATCAGTGTTGAAGCTTAAGAAAATTGCTATTCTTTTTCTGGCTAGAGGCCCAGCATAAAAAAACATTTAAAGTGACAATTGTCAAGATCAAAATGACATGTCTTCACTCCATCTGATAGAACATCTGATATTATTAGGCTGAAAGAGTTTTTCCCACACAGAGAAAGGAATATTTTTCCACCTCGATAAGACTGATTTTCAGGAGTTATTTCTGCATTTTTGGTCAGCCACTTCTTTCTTTCTAAAATGAATTCTTACCAGCCACACAAGCAAGGTTTGGGAATCAGAAAACAGACCGCAAGAAGTGTGGGTGAAATGTTTTTAGAGGTGAGCAAACTTCCCTCTGGATCTGCCCAGCCCGTGGATTTTCCGTGTGTTTTGGATTTCTCCCACAGACTGTAAAATGAGGATTAAACACACATGACCCAGCAAAGCACTTAGGCTGGGACAGGTGCTCCTGCTTAGGGAAAGGATGGCAGCCCAAACCCATCTGGCCTGACTTCAGTGACCTATGGGTTTGGTCTCAGCTCAACTGGTTGTTGGCAATACCAAGAGATCAGCTCCTTCCAAGAGTGACAGGTCTCACCTCTCCCAGCAAGGTGGCAAGGTGCATGACAAGCCATTTCTCCCTTTGTCATGGGAGTCTCTCCCCTGCTACTGAGAGGAGATTAAAGATTTTTTTTACACCGACTGAGTGGATTGACAGATGCTGTTACCTTCCAGACAACTCCCAGATCCTGGGCATCATGACAACATTTAGATGTCCTGAGCTCCAGCTGCAGGGACATCAGGAATGAATGAGCTCTGAGGGGCTGGACAAAGCTTGGGAGCTGCCAGTGCTTTGGGCAATGAGAGCAGGCAAAGCAAAAGGCTGGGGGAAAGGTAACAGTGTGCAAGGGCCAGCACATGTACACATATCTCAAAAGCATTTCACTGCTGCTTGATAACTCTCTCTCCCACCCTTGGGGTAGGTTTCAACAATTCAAAATCCAGAACAATCTAAACTTTTTTAGCATGCGTTTGACATGATTATTTCTGAACCTCACTTATGGGCTTAGTTGAACTTTCTGACTATTTTACACCACTCTGGGGGAATGAAGAAGATACAATTCTTTGGAAGCAGCAGGTAGGATGGGATGGCTGAGTGCCCCTCCTTGATGGAGCAGAAGCAGCCAGAAGGTCACAGTAAACAAGGCCTGAAGTTCTATTTATAGGAAGGAAAGTGTGAAACCACACAGTTTCTTGATTAACACATTATGGGGTTCACCTTTAATCCATCCCAACACATTACAAATGCAGGCTGGCTGTGCTGCCAGGGCAGCTCAAGGGACACATCCAGTGCTAAGCCTGCTGGATTTGGGCTGGAGTTTGCCAGAATGCAGGAGCACTGCATGAAGAGGTACTGACACCTGTTTTCAAATGAGCAGAGTTGCTCTTTTAACCCCATCAAGGCTAGCACTGCCATCACTAGCACACGTGCCTGGGCATTGTGTTTGAACCCACAACTGTGCCTTAGCCATCAAAGGTTATCTGAGACAAAATCTGTCTCTGCTGGGAGGGGAACTTTTCAAACTGAGTCTTCTGACAGCACTACATCCAGCTTGCAGAATAACATCCTGAAGGGTCTAAATTTTTAGCTTTACTCAATTTGCTTCAGTAATGAGCATTTCTTGCAGGCTGTATTAGATTGCTTGTGCTAACCCAGGAGGATAAAGGACTAGAGATTATTTTCTGAATGCTACAAAAGAATTAAACCCTGTAATAATTGTGGGAAATCTCCCTGAAGATTCAGCATAACTTTTATTTTCACTCTTCCAAACCCCCAAAATTCTGAAAGATCAAAATTATAACCCTTTATTGTACATTTCTGAGGAGTCCAGTCAGATAAAGAGTGCATTTTCTCCACAGAAGATGCTTTCTCTTTTGAGCAACTAGATAAATAGTTAATTATTTGTTAATGGTGTGGAGGTTTTGGGATTTTTTTTGGTTTGGTTTTGGTTTTTTACTCCCATCTAGAAGGGAAAAGGTGAAATCAGACTTTTTATCCCTAGCTGTAAGCCTGTGAAAACCCCTTGCATACAATCTGTCAAAGTCACACCTGAATCCAGAGCTGCCTGCATTAATTATCAACTTTTCTATGCGCTAATGCTAACATATGGCATCTAATTTCTACCTCCAATTTGGCAAAGTTGTGCCACTCAGAATTTCAAAATTATTTTTTATATTTTCCACTAATGAAATCAATAAAAATAAAATTTTAAGATTACTCAAGCTACCCTCCTCCCTACTTTATTTTTTTAAATGGAGAATTTTGTCATTTTCCCTGAAGCAGTGATGCTTTGATCCATTTAAGAGCATACTGTCTGCAGGATATGTGCCTGAAAGTACTGACTGTGTTCAAATCCAGATCCAAGACATTTAAGCATTTGCAAATTGTAGGATGTTAATGGCCACAGACAACTTAGAGTCAAGCAGGTGTTTGTAAATTTTTCAGCATTGGACTGGAGGAACCCTCTTTGTTTGAAAAAGGGAAAATGTCCTTAAAAGCATAAATACTATGAGTGATGAATCCAGTAATGGTGGAGTCTTCAAAGTTGAAAATATACTTTTTTGGCAGAAAATCCTTAACCAAAACTTTCTGGACAGGTTAAAACAACCTGCACAAAGGTGATCAGACCAGGACACAGGACAAAATTCATCATCTGCAAATCTTCAAGAGATGTTATGTTTTTCAAGAGTAAGAAGCTTTCCAGAATCCCCCTGGGTAGAGAAATTAATTAAATCTGAGGGCAAGTCTTGCCCCATCAACTCTAGGTGCTAAAAAAAAGCTTGGTGGAAGAGATCAAGATTTGCTTCATCTGCATGAGCAGAGAAATGACTCAGACACATTGTAGGCAGGGAATGAGCCCCTGGAATGGGTTGCCCAGAGGAGCTGTGGATGCCCCAGCCCTGGAAGTGTTCATGGCCAGGTTGGATGGGGCTCTGAGCAGCCTGGTCCAGGTGTGCTGGAGGTGTCCCTTCCATACACATCTCCCAGTTTCCATGAGGTGAGCTTGGCCTCTGGTGTCAAGGGACAGATTCCTCAGGTGACCCAGACATCTGGGCAGGAACAGTGATGGAAGAGGAGCATTTCATCCTGGGAGGCGCTGGCTTGGATGCTCATTCAAAGCTTTTTCACTATATGGGGAGGGGGCATTTAATCACACAACAAATACTGTTCTTTGAAAACCTCTGTAAATTGAATGACAGGACCTGTCCTTCCTCCCTATGGAACTTGAACAGGTCTATCAATTCACAAACATGTACAAGCTCAGAAGAATTGCAGAGTGTTCAACTTGTCCTACACGTCTTTCCACAAGAAATTTTTGACCAAGAAAATTTCTTAAACCTCTTTGCAAAGTGAGAAACACTACTTTACCCATAAAATCCACTGGGATCCTCCCATGACTCAGAAATCAAAGAGATTCTAGTATTCCTCAAAAGCTCAACCAGCACGGATCATGAAAACCAAGATGCCTTGGCATGTCTTTTTTCTTTTCCCCTTTGAACTTACCAATCTGGTTGAAGAGGTACAGTTTACAGTTTGCTGCTGGCATGGATAATATACCTGCTCAGATGGATAGCCTGGAGCATATGGGAAACATGTGCCAAACAAACCTCCTCATCCCCCACGCTGTTGTTTTTTCTCTTTCTTGATCTCCAAGCTGCTGGCAAACTGTCACCCACTCATGAACCCCATGCCTACACCCTGCCTTTCTGAGGAGCTGTACCATTATTACCATCATCATGGTATTAGTTTGCCTTGTTTCCCCAGTCAATTAAAAAAAAAAAATAGTTCACCACCCCTTGAACATGCCTATCAAAAGTTCCCACACGCTTCAGGAATCTAAATTTAAAACGGTGTTTAATTTGACAGTTGGAACCCCTGAACTTACAATTTGTTTTTTCCCCAAAAATACAAAGAAAGGCAAGAAAAAAAAAAGGCAAAAAATGAAAAACCTAGTCCCTAGTAGTTTTTATGCTTGGAATAGATGCCAGAAAATAAGAGAGTATTCCCACAGTGCAAACAGGAGTTTCATGCAGATAACCCTAGACTAACAGCAGCAGCCAGGAGCCAAGCTACCCTGCTTTCCAAGCAGGCACTACTTGCAGAGAAGGACAGAATTTGCACAATTCCCCACAGTGTTTTTCCAATATGTTCAATCTCCTTTAGAAAGAAACACTTCAGGCAACGAACAAGTAACTCACTGGGAGTCAATTTTGGCCCATTGCCTCTTATTTTTCTAATTTGCCAAGGAAATTGAGGTGAAATTTGTCTTTGAAAGAAGAACCCATGGAGGCCATACTTAGTTCAGGCCAGCGTTCCTGTGCCTAAGGGATAATTGTGCCCGCTGCTAGCAGTAAATACTAGGGACTGGAGTCTGGATTCCAACAGCAACGTTCTCCTTGACCACAGTGGGGCCTGTAAACATCGGTCCTTCTGCCCATCCAGGTGCCTTGGCCTCTATTCTGAGCACTCAAGACAGCAAGAAATCACTGCTACAAATCTTTGGGAAAATGTTCTTCACCCAGAGGGTGGCTGGGAACTGGAACAGGCTCCCCAGAGCAGTGGTCACAGCACCAGACTGACAGAGGTCAAGGAGCATTTCGAGCACATGGTGGGATTTTTGGGATTGTCTTGTGGAGGGTCAGGAATTGGACTTGGAGAATCCTCATGGATGGATATGTATCCTTTCCAACTCAGAATATTCAATGATTCTATGATTCCAATCTGAGAGAGAGAACACCCCCTCCCATACAAATGGATGATGGTTCATATTTCCTGTGCTCACGGCCACTTTTGTTTGGAAAGTTGTCATAATGGGAAGCCTAGCATAATGTGAAGTTTTAATTTCCTTCCAAACTTCATAATCCTTGGAGAAGCCTGAAAAAGGGATGCACTACAATTAGCAAAAAAAGAAGCCTTAAAAAAGCCTTGCGGAGAGATTTAGAGCCCAATCATAATTTACATTTGCAGGTATGTAGATCTCTAAGTGCACGGCTTCTGCCCTGATTACTAATTAATGAGGTGCAAAGATGCCTGTTGGAGGAACCAGCTCTGATTATGTGGGCCTTAAGGGAAAATGAAGCTCTTGCAATCTAAGAAGGCAGATGATATCTTTAACATATATTTTAGAAAATTACAGGAACAAATCAAGGGGCAAAATATACACATATATATTTTTAAAGAATCACACGCTGCCAAGTTGCACTACCATTCGATTATCTTATTTCCCTGAATATATAAACCTGGCATGTTTAATAGATTTACCTTGCCATCTATTTTGCATGTCATATACATCCACTTAGGCAGTACCCTAGTATTCCAAATGGATATTACTGTCTTTATAGCATTCATTTTTCAATCGTTTTGAGGAATAAGTATACAGAGAGCTCCAAAGTGGGCTTCCCAGCTCATAATGAAGCATATGATTAAAACCTAAATTTGGCTCAGATTCAGAATGGCATCATTCTGTAAAAAGGTACTTTTGGCAAATGTTTAAAGCTGATCATGTACTTACATAATTTGTTAACACAGGTATGTCTTTTTGTTTCTTTTATTTTAAATTTTCAGCATCAACATTTTATCTCCATCTTATCAATCTCAGGTGCTCCCACAATACCTCACTGTTAGGAGAACCCAAGGGAAGGATGTATGCAGTGAGGTAGGTCATGACATACAGCAGGTACAAGGAAGACCCTTTTTGAGGACATTTCCTTCCTTCTTTAAAGCAGAAGATAAAAGGGAGTTCAGAGCAGCTCAACACCTTCCCAGCATGTCAGGTGTAGGGAAACTGCCTATTATTTTCACCACAAAAGGAGTAAAGCAAAAACTGTCACAATGTTGTGCTTACTTTAGTTTAGAGAAAGACACAATTGAGTAAAAATAAATTGAACACATACCATTTGACTTTTCACTATCTGCAGGTTTCATCTGAATAGGATGATGCATCTAAAAACAAAAAATGAAAGAGAGTAAGGCAGGTTGGATAGTCATAAAAATCAAGAGCGGTGTTTTTAATGAAGGGCTAATTTAATATTAAACATGTTGAAATTATATAAATTCACAGAATAACACTATATACAATATATAAATTATAGAATAACACTATATTATAGGCTTATAAGAAAAAAAATAAAATGGTAAAGGAGTATTTTATAATGAGGAAGTTTAAAAAAAAAGATCATTGGGCCCATAGGACTCATATAAATCTTTAATTTGCTGTATCTCGTTTCAGAAGACCTCTAAAGTTACAGCCCTCATTAGTTTATGGCATGCTTGGTTTCTGTTTTACCAACTTTTTTTTCCTTAAGCTCAACCACTGCCAAAACCAAGATGCAATTTTCAAGTAATTTAAGAACTAGCAAGCATTTCAAATGTACTCAGAGGAGTTGAGTTTGACAAATGAACTCTGTTTGTAATTAAAAAAAACTGTGCTCATTTTTTTAGGACTGAAGAAGAAGAGATCTTGATTCCTAAAATAGCTTCCTATAATTGTTTAGTATCTCATATTTTTGTTTTAGAATCCATTACACATTCATTCATAAAGCTTCCACCACAACACATAATTCTGGCTTACATAAAAATTCCAAATCCTTTTTCCTTTTCAACCTCTTCCTCCATTCATGTCCCTCTTACTGCAAAGGAAACCAACTCCTCTTGGTCTGCAGCGTTCTGTGCTGAACATCCCACCTTGGCACACTTGGGCTGCTGTGTCCTCAGCTTTCTCTACTAAATGATACTGCTCCCACACTGAATTGTTGATAGCTCCAATAAAATTTCTACAAATGCTGTTTTTGTTCTTTCAGGAATAACAGCACCACAGCAGTTCAGCTCCCTCACGATCAGAGTTTTCCGCAGGACATTGGTGATAGCCAGCCCTGTGGCCACTGTGGTGTGTTCAGGGAAATTTTATTACAGCTTCTCAAAAGCCTCCAGAACTGACCTCACATTGAGATTCAATGTGGGAGATGTTTAAGCTTGCAAAAAACCCCCCATTTTTATTTTCTTTCTTGGACTCTGCATAGTTACTGGGATTTGACTGCACAAACCTTCCAGCAGCAGGGCCACTGCCTTTTCTCTCCTCAGCAATTCCTTACCAATTCAGGTGAACAGGTGAAAAAATGTGTGCTTTTTCTACTTTTCTATCATTTTTCAGTGTAGCACAGCTGTGTATTGCCTGAAAATGTCAGAGGCAATTCCATTTTCCTAATAGAAGATTGTTATGACAAACTCTGGGAAACCAAAACAGCTGAGCAGGAGAGAACATCCATGCCCTCATATCAAATATGCTTTCAAGGCTGCACAGAAACCCACATCTGCATTGCTTTTGGTGAAGTAACTTAACTACCAGGGAAAAAGTTGCTGGATTCTTCAGAAAATATAAAATATTGCTGTGAATGTTTCTGTTAGATTTATTCAAAGTCCAGAATGCTCCCTGGCCTTGCAAATCAATGTATTCCCTGTGCTGCTTGCACAACTCCCCAGTGTGTTCTTGGGAAAGGCAAAGCCACAAGGTAGATGTAGTTGTCAGGATGCATAAATTTTCTTCAGTTTTAACAATTCTGCTCTCTTTAAATCATTTGTTTCCTGAATGGACTTTAATAGCACAGCACTTGCCTGCTACCACTCTTATTAGATCAGTTTTATAGAAAAAAGGGAACTTCTATGGTTCTCTGTCTTCTTTAGTGCTTAAGATTTTTCCTGACATCAACAATACACTGGGCACTGCAGGAGACTTAAAATTTGCAGGAATGTGAGGCAGCATGTCCACTCATCAAGCAAAAACAGAAAGAAGAAAATGTAACTTGCTCCACAAGGCTGTTGCAGGTTACTGAGGTCTCTGAGGAGCAATAGAGTGGTGAGAAAATAGAGGAAAGGAAGGCAAGTATTGAAAATTCAGGAATATGCAGGATATAAGAGAAAAACCCAGCCCAATTTCAGGCCTTTTGTAGACAGGGAATCAATTGCACTTTACAGATGTGTTTATGTGCCCCTAAGGCGAGATATTTTGAATAAAGGCTATTCTAACAACATAAAAAACCCCTCACTTTTCAAACTGCCCAAACCAGAGAGGCCAACTTTAGACCAAATTCACATGAAGAAGTTATTTTTTGCAGCCCACGGTCACAACCCAAAGATCAGTGTTACCTGACAAGCACATTTACTGCATATCCAAAGTCATCCTCTTCAGTCACACATCATTACCCCAAGTTCATTAACTCAGTAATCTGGTACATTCACAAACCAAGAGGCAAGATTTAACATGATGCTTCAAATAGATTTTGACTTGATTTCAGAAGTTCCTGCTAAAAACTCATGGTCCTCTTCACAGCATCAGGCTGCATTTGGGAGTGATGCCGCTGTGCTTAAAATTATATCTGTGCAAAACCAATAAAAGATCCAGCTCAGGCCTGGAGAGTTTAAACTGCAGAACGCCCCCAGAAAAAATGGATGTGATACACAAACCTGGCTTCAGTGATGAGGAAAGTGGAAAAATACCTTACTGACAGTTTCCTAACATGAGAGGGCTCATGTTGAAGCTTGTTTAACCCTGACCATCACCAATTGATACGTTAACAACCTTTAACACTAGATTCAATAAAACATGCCATTTATAACCTGAAATGGGTTTTACAGAGTCACTGGTTCGCATCTCATTATTAAACTCATTGCTGACCTCTAGAGACAACTGCCGTGACAATACATATTATAAGCTCTCTGCCCATAAAATATTTAAAGGTAGGTGTAAAAAAGAAAAGAAAAGAATGACTCTCAAAGAAGTGTGTGGTGAATAAGAAAATTAAAGGGGCAGAGACAAAAGTTAAATAGGTACTATCCTTTCACTCTACAATGAGCAAAAGACAAAATAATCTGTACGTTTTGTATCTCCCTTGTATAACTGCAGGCTATAAAATAATAAAATAGCTGTGCTTTCTCAGGCCCTCCAAAAGATTACAGATGATATAAAACTGTTTCAAATTAGATGCCACTCGCTAGAATCATGTCATCTACAGAAATGAAGGATTTCCCATCTTATCAGGAAGCTGTTATTGTAACTATACATCACTTATGGATCTCAAGGTAAGTGATTTCTCAGTATGTCATGTTGTCACACAGAACAACAGGAAACATTTCCTTCTTCTCTTGGAGAAAGCTTTGCTTATGAAAATACAGTATTTATGAATGCACACTTACAATTAATAAAGAGGCAAGAACAAGAAAAATAACCTCAGCAAGTAATTTATTACCTTGAACATCATCCTGTGCTCAGCACACACAGTAAAAGAGAACAACACAGCACTCAGGCAAGTTCTTTTGGAGCATTGGCAGCTTCCCCTGGCAAGCACTGTGCATGGGGATATCAAACCCAGGCTGCAGTATGGGCTGTGAGGAGCAACCTCTCCTCATCAATACTACAGAGAGTTCTACTGAACACACTTGTGCAGCAAGCAGGGCATGACCTGCCCTTGCTACAGGTGCTCTGTGTCCATCCCAAAACACACCATGCCACTCTCACAGCTGAGAGCAGGCAAATGCCTGTTGCCCAAGGTTGCCAGTGCCTTGTGGCAGTGCTGGCAGCAAAGTGGGGGCTTCACTGCTGCTTGTGCTGTCATAGAGGCCACCCAAAGCCCAGGGCAAGGAACGTCACTGCCTCTCCTTGGGCGCATCCCAAGCAGGGTGCTGAGGCAGTTCATGGGAATCAAAAAGGCAAAGATACAGTTGTCAAACACGCAACCCTGAAAATCCCCCTGAAATTAATGAGAATCTGGCTGCTGGCTATGTCCAGGGCAGCAGCAGGACCACGCCAAGGCCTAGAATTACACTGGAATAGTTACATCTTTTTTGCCCCCTTCTTTTTCCTGAGTACATCTTGCTGTATGTAAACATAACGACATTAGAGAAAAAAAACCACAGCAAAGCAACCCAATGCATCTCAAAGGCATGCCACCTCTCCAGCTTTAAAGCCTCAAAGTCATCTTTTCAACAAAAATAGCAATACCTATTTACATTCTTGTCAAAGCCATGTGACATCTGCATGGGAGAAAACAAGCCGGCTAAGAGTCTATTTCTGGCAAAAATATTGCAAGGAAATTAGATTAACCTGGGTGGAATTCTATCTGGGAATTTGGAGTCTGTCGTGGTGATTAAGTCATCATTTCTGTCAGATTACTCTAATCGGCTGTCAAATACGATTCCACAACCCCATCTGTAACTTGGCATCCTCGTTATTCAGTCGATGTTACCTTCTGTATACAAAACAAACACCAAACAAGGAGGTGTGTGCAGTCTAGCATTTAGCAGAGTCATTAGCTGTGATTACTATTGTGTGGTTGCATGTTGCACGAGGCGATCAGCTCCTGGTTTGTTTTGTTTAGTCAGGGGATGCTTCAAATCAGGTGCAATCTTAAGCCTGAGGTGTCAGGGGTGATCGGGTAAGAACTGTCTCCAGGCATGGGTGAGCATGGGACTGGCACACTCCCTGCTTAAATCACATTTCAGAGCTGTCAATATATTTGCTGGAAAGGCTTTTGGACACCTGCTTTCCATCAATTTTCTGAAGAGAAATGGGCATTCAGATATTCTGGGTAGGCTAAAGACTTCCTGCGAGCAGCAATTTCTGCGAGTGAAGCAAGGTTTGTAGGAGGAGGCAGTTGGCACTGGAAATGGTCTGTATTGGCTGCTTTAAGATGTTACACATCAGTATGTCAGTCTTACACAGGACTTTGGTGATTAAAAGCAGGAGATGCCTTTCAGTGAAGATGAAGGAGCTGATGGGCTCATTTTGCTGCAGCTGTGTTGAGTCTGTGAAATTTGGATATCCTCAGCATCTCTGAAATTCTGGCCACCTAGACGGATTTTTTTTTTTTTTAAGGTCCACTGCAAAAGAACCTTCATACATGATTAGTACATATGCTAGCAGCTTTTATTTTCCATTCCTGCCACTGTGGATGCACATGCCTTGCTCCTGTTATTCCTTGTGCCTTGAGGAAGGAAGACCTCTTGGCAAGAAGGGATTCTGTATGCACATCAGACCTGCCTGCACCTTCACCCAGCTCAGCATGGAAGTTAAAGACCACCTCCTGAAAGTCCTCTAAAGTTAAGAAGAATGTGACTTTTCACCATCAGAGTTGAGGGATTGTGTGTGGAGAATGCTATCTATGACTCCTCACTCTTTACCACTCCTGTATTCATCTTTCTTCAATCCTTTAAAGCCACCAGCAGACTTCTAGAGCTGTTAACCCTTTTCAGACCTTCCTTTCCTTCCCTTCCTTCCTTCCTTCCTTCCTTCCTTCCTTCCTTCCTTCCTTCCTTCCTTCCTTCCTTCCTTCCTTCCTTCCTTCCTTCCTTCCTTCCTTCCTTCCTTCCTTCCTTCCTTCCTTCCTTCCTTCCTTCCTTCCTTCCTTCCTTCCTTCCTTCCTTCCTTCCTTCCTTCCCTTCCTTCCCTTCCTTCCCTTCCTTCCCTTCCTTCCCTTCCTTCCCTTCCTTCCCTTCCTTCCCTTCCTTCCCTTCCTTCCCTTCCTTCCCTTCCTTCCCTTCCTTCCCTTCCTTCCCTTCCTTCCCTTCCTTCCCTTCCTTCCCTTCCTTCCCTTCCTTCCCTTCCTTCCCTTCCTTCCCTTCCTTCCCTTCCTTCCCTCCCTCCCTAGAAGTTTCTAGCCATGACCCAACCCAGTTTGTCCCTTACCTGTCACCCTCACAGACCACATCAGAGAGAAACACCAGACAAAATGGAGCTAAACCTCCCCCCAGGCAAAGGGTAAATTTGAAGAACTCGGGTTACTTTGGTAACAACCAAACCAAACAAAAAGCAATAGGATTAAATGATAGCCTGCATATGTCTTGTCATTTCTAACACTTTGGGACTTGCTTCTTGCTAGCATTAATCACTGTTGAAGCCAAATGGGACTTTAGTATTTTCTACATCTCAGAACTGTAAAATGTCAAGAGACAATGTGGGATAGAGAAGAAGAGACATTAGACCTTAATTAAACCCTAATTTTCTTTTTGGGTGAAGGATTATAAATTCTGAGACCTTGGGAATCAATAGGAAAACTGAAGAGGAAGGAAATATTAAAAGGAGCAGCAGAGACAGTCTAAGGGCTCAGAAGAAAAGCACCTAAAGAGGTACCAGCATGGAAACCAGTGGGAAAAAATTATATTCTTTGCCTAACTCTGGTCTGGAAATGAATTCAAAGCTTTCTCCAAACTTCTGATCCAATTAGTGAGTGCAGTTTAATTAGACCAGTAGTCCAAGTGAAAAAAAAGACCAACCAGGTTTCTGAGAACCTCTGCTGAATCTGGAAGTCAGGAGGGAATGTATTGACCTACCAGAAGATTGGGGGAAGAAGAGAAAATACTCCATAAACTGCAGAGAATTAAATGATTTTCAGTGTCTTTAGAGACCACTGTTTTTCTGGACTATGTGCAGATACCTCTATACCCCCCACCCCACCCCTCATTTCACCTTTTAGCTCTCCAGTTTTTCCATAGGATCTTTCAGAGGGGCTCTTGAACGCTCATTTCTCACATCATTTCATTGCCAGCTGGTTTTGCTTTTTTAAACCCTTGTGACTCACAAGTAATATGAGTTTCCCAGAAGTGAAGGAGGTGTATTTTCCTATCGAAAAGAACTGTTTAGAATGACTCCTCTGGGGTCAAACTAACTTGAATTACGCAGTCAATATCTGGCTAGCGCTTCGGGAACTTCTCTGGGAACTGGGGATAATCTCCAAGGCCAAATAAATACTAGTGAATAAAAGAGGCAAAGGACTCCTCTCTGGATCTTAAAATAAGTGGTGTGGCACAGCTTGCATTTGCACAGCTATACTCCTCCTTCCACTCCAAACAGGATATCCTTGTCCATACAGTCCAGTGGGAACAGCGTGTAGCCCATGCTATTCCCCCAAAGTATGCCCGCACACCAGGCAGGGAAGTGCCAACCAGCACCATGTTCCTGCGGGCTTCACCAGCACAGGCAGAGCTTTGGATTCCCAGTATTGGTGGAAATCATCCACCTTTGCTTATTCACAGATAAAATGAGGAAAAATGTGCATTTATCACTTAGATTCTCACAAATAAATGTAAAGCAGTCGCTGCAACTGCCTGAGAGATGGCATAGCTAGAAGATTGTTTGCTGTCATCCTTTCATAAATCCCAATTTAAGGGATTTAAGCTGTGTTAGGCATTCATACAATTTTAGTAGTATAAGAATGTGATCTGTTACTTGGCCTCCTAGATTACTGTCAGACATATATACATGCTTTTTTTGGAGAGAGAGAGAGAGAGAGGGAGGGAAGGAAGGAGGAAGAGAGAGAAGCAAGAGAAAATGAATATTGCTGGTGGGTGCCAAATATAGTTCATGCGGTAATGCATAACATCATTATTTTCTATTTAGAGCACAGAAACAAGCATATAGCTTGCTTAAAACAAGTTGTTTTACCGGAGAACACTAAAACCACTGAAATTCAATGGCTTTTGGAAGCTTTCCAACTCAGTTATTTGCAATCCACTACACTCTGTGGTTTAAATTCAAGTTAAATTAAACATTAGTTAGGGAGACTAAAAACAATGCTGTGCTTTAAAATAATAACAAAATATCATTATTATTATTATTATCAATAATTCTTCATCTACTGATCCTTTGCACAGTCACCCCCACATCCTGCTGTTCCTCTTATATATTTACTAATTAGGCTGCAGCACTCAGTCTCTTTTAAATGTTGTACCCTCATATAGAAATTAAAAAGTTGGCTATCTTAGAAGTGACCACTTCCTAGTGTACAAACAGCTACTGTTGCTCTTTTAGCAGTTCTCCTCCATTTATTTAATTCCTTAATTTCTTACCTCCCACACTAATGGCAACAACTCCAGGGCACAGGCAAACCAAATGAAGTGGAGATAAAGGAGGGGAGGTATGGCCAAAAATTGTCTCTTCAAAATCACATAGAAAGCAAAGTTATTAACTATCTTTTCTTCAAACAAATGAGCCTTTACAGAACCTATTCAATCCTAAAAATAGACATTAAGTGGGATTCTATAACTTGTTGGGAATAATGCCTTGGGGATATTTTGCATCATCCATGCTTAAAAAGCAAACCCATTAGACATCTGAGCAAAACATCAGATATTATTTTAACAGCAAGAGCTATCCATCTCATCAGCAGCAGCAATAACTTCTGTTGACATTTTGCCAATTGAAGTTTGCGTGTCAACAGGGTGGGGAGAAAACTGAAGTCTCCCTGTGACATTAATTGGCTGGGTTTTACCTCCCAAGAATTGCCCTGATATCCAAGGTGATTGCAGGGGGCAAAAACCTCTGCCCAGGTTTGTGAGCGGAAAACGGAGCGCGGCACAGCGGTGCCTTGCCCAGCGCCATGCAGGAAATCTCGGCATGGCCTGGAATGAGGATCCAGGGGGAGGGAGCTGAGCTGTCCGCACTGCACCAGAGCCTGAGCTCCTCACGCTCTAATTGATTCTTCTCCCAACACCCCTGCCAGGTACTCACTGCTGCTGGCTCCCTGCAGCAGAAAGGAAGAAGGTGGGAAAAAGGCAGAGAGGCTCCATGTGATGCACCTGGAGTTACTCCACGATTGAAGCCAAGTCTATCAAGCCAAAATCTTGTCATTTTATCATCACGTGTAGGTAAGACATTATTTAGCAGGTACTCCACACAAGAAGGGTTATTTTTACAATATTACTCCCTGGCTACCCCTATTTGAGAGGTGACATAAGAACCTGAAGCAGAGAGCCAGGGCTGCTGGAGGAACCAAATGCCATCGAAGCTGTTGTGGCTTTGGGATATCAGCTAATAACTAATGTAGCCTCGTTGTGCATTGGGTGGATTTGGCCAGCATGATGTAAGATGGCAGGACTCAATTCCCAGCATGACACAAGCCTTCCAGTCAGTGTCCCACTGGACATGACTCAAGTGTTCTGAAGATGTACTTTCTTCCATCTCCCCAGTTGGGTGTTTGTTTCCAGAAGTCAACAGGAGGTTGAGACTTTAAAAGGAGTACTTTCCCTTCAAATCTAAGAACACTTCCTCCTCCCATATTAGTATTTGGAAAACAGGGCCAGAGCAAAGCCACAACATGCTACCTATTAAGTCATCTTCTACGTAAAGTCTTCCCATGGGAATGACAGAGGTCCCTCAACCATCTTAAAAGGGGAAGGCAGCAAAGCAGAGATGTTCTTTCTTGAGTGGTCTGCAAAGGCAGATTTCACATTTCTCCCAGATTCCCCACTTAGGGAGCACAGACTCCTGAGAGCATATTCAGGGAATTTTGCCCTTCTCAGAATCTGTGAAAGCTAGAGAAGAAGTCCCCACTTTAAAAAAGACCTTTCCTGCTGCCAAATTAAAATATTCAAGTAGCTCAGTCTGCGGTCACCATTTTAGGGTGCTAATGCTCAAGCCTGGTCCACAGGAAACCCCTCCCTTTCTACATAAATCACTCTGATTCCACATCAACTTCTAGGATTATTTTTAGAAATTTGTTAAGAAAACAAAGCAATCATCTACCCTGTCCTTCTTCTTCCCTAAAACCCCAGTCCCAACCTAAAATAAAATAACTTTTCTTTCAGGCTACCAATGACTGCAAAGAAATTTAGTTTAGATCATAGGTTTTTAAAAACATGCAATGGCTTTTGTAATGCAAAACACAAACTCGGTTCTGAGAGAGGCCAAAGTGACCAGGATATAAAATGTTTGTTTTGCAGGAGTTTTATTTAAAGACTTACTCTGTTCTGTGCTTGCTTGTTGTCCTCTCTGAACTATGCTCTGGGAAAACACCATGTGATTATGCTCATCAATATCCTCTACCCTTGCCAAGCTGGAATTCAGGAGATAACCCTTTAAAGGTAATGACTAGAGACAGCAACATTTCAGAAAGGCAAGAAAGCATAGTCAGGGGATCCTCTGTTTCTTTCACAGTGTTATCTCATCTGCACTTATCTTAATTTTTTACTTTCACTCAATAAGAGTGAAACCAGCCTCAGCCACTCCCCCAGTTTCACATCACAGATTTTTCTGTTCATTTGCTAAGTGGATCTTCTGCCTGGCTCTTTCTGCAGCATGGAAGGTCACCTTGATTCAACAACGCTCTTGGGCTCCTCTTCTGACAGAAACTAGAGTCTATTATTTTGTACAAAACTCAAATTCTAGGCTTTGGGATTTTTTTTAATGTAAAGCTTTTTTAAAGTTCTGTTGGAAAGCTCTCCTATTTGCATTACAATGTACCAGCCAGAACATCTTATAGCTAAAAAGTGTGATTGAGGTAAGTCTAAAATAAGCCCCAAAAGCATCAAAATTATAAAATCTATTGAAATTCTACCTTTTAAATTAGAGCAAAGGGTACAATATATAGAAAAAGTTCGCCCTGATGATGTGGGGCCGCTGCCATTTTCACTTTTCACTTAGCAAAGGTACAGAGAAGTTCTGAGTCCAGAATACATGTCTTGATTCACAATTCCCTCCTCCCCAGAAGGCAGACAGGCAGTCAAACTCCTCTCTGTTACCAAACACAGACCAATCCAGATTTCTTCAAAGGTCAGATGTGAGCCCCAAACTACTTGTCAACATGCATGCCTCTAAATGTTGCAGGGAATAGTCAAAGCATTCAGGTAGAAAAGAGTTTTTGAATTAAGATGTCAAAAATCCTGCTCTCCTGACTGAGATCAGCTGGGGTAAGTAGTACAGTTTTATTGTTGAACCAGCGGAGCCATCATATTTTACGCCAAATGAGGATATGGCTCATAAATTCTATTTAAGCTCTCCATGAGCTGAAGTTACAGGAATTTTCCACGACTATCCAGTATCAGCATCCAGACTCTCAGTGTTATGCCAATAGTCTGCCCTGGCAAAATAATCTGGCTGTGGAGAGAGAATGAAAAAGA
Organism: Calcarius lapponicus; assembly: GCA_039654755.1. Lineage (NCBI taxonomy): Eukaryota > Metazoa > Chordata > Aves > Passeriformes > Fringillidae > Calcarius > Calcarius lapponicus. The sequence goes on from CM077463.1 coordinate 13,461,610, forward strand.
TAGCTCGATATTCCATCCATCTATGAAAACAGAACAATACTGCCACAAGTCTCCAGCCACAAACACACACTGACCACACAAAAATATGAATGTCTGGTTGTGTATGCATACAGTTACAAACACCAGTAAGAGTCACGTTGAGCAACCATGTTATTTTTAACCACCCTTCGTATGAACTCATTCTCTTTAATTTTATAGCATCTCTGTAGCTAATGTACTCTGCCAGTGCTTTCTTTGGGGTAAGGAAAGTGGTTTTGTATTCAAACTAAACAAGCACTATATATTTATAATGCTAATCTTCAGGAATTCTAATGTGTTTGAATATTTCTGTCAGTAGGTGTTTTGGAAAGTGAAACAAACAAAAAATAAATGGACAACATTAGCAGAAACATATATTTTTGAAGAATGAGTCCAGTTCCAGCTGGCTGTGGTGTTTGGACCAAGCTGTGATTAAGATTTCATTAGTAAAAGGGACAGTGCTAGGAAGAGTAAAGCCAAAATCAACCTGCCTCCACCCATCTGCAGAGCTCCAAACCAGCATCTGATCCCAAGCATGAACCTTAATGCCGGTGTCCAGAGACTGGCCCCTTGATTCTTTTGAAAAAAGCAACAATGCTTCATTTAGTATCTGTAAGCATCAGTATGTGAAAACTTGTCTTCTTTTACTTATTCTTTACTGCTGCTGTACTCAATTAGAAATTTTCTCTGTCGATGCCCCGTGAGTAACATCTTTATGTGCAGCTCACCTAAAGGTCAAGGAAATCTCTTTGCAGGGATGGCTTCAGGTGGAACAGCTGGAGGCCACAGAGAACTACCAGGAAGGTCCTCTGATAAAACAGACTGAGCTAAAAACTCTCACATCTTTCATCCTACCTGCTCCAAAGCTAGCATTTAGAGCTACTGGGAAGTCTTGAACTCCTGGTTTCTTGGCATATGCTACTTTTCTGAGAGAGGGTAATGCAGCCTGAGGGCTGTTGCAGTGTCAGTGAAGCTATAGCAGAAGGCAAGGAAAGCACAGGGAAGAAGGAATGGGTGCAGAAAAGAAATTTTCCCCATGTCACACCCTCTACTTTTGGCTCTCATGTCAACAGGGAGGAAGACAAGTGGCAGACAATGAGGGCTGTCAGCTATCAGGCCACTTCTAAACTGGGATAAATCCATTACCTTCTTTGGAAAATGACCAGGGTCACAAGAGGCAAGGGACACGTCTGCCTGAGCAACCCCCAGAGCCCTCCAGACACAAGTGTGTAAGCACAGCACTTAGACTGACTGTAGCTCTCACTTAGCAAGATCTTTCTTTTTGGTTAATCATATATTTTTGTACAAATAGGAGGATTCTATATTTACCCAGCATAGCAATTTCTTTCACTTCTTAGCAGTCAGAGAAATGAGAGATGAAAAAATCCAGCAGCTCATCTCGAATGACTTAATGCCAATACAGGATTACTGCCTATCCCATATTTTCTAATACTTTCCTACCCCAAACACCCGTAAGGACTGGGATTTAACTTTGTATCCTTTAGAAGATTATTCTAATTGAGCTGGGTATTTTTTTGTGATACTCGATCTAAGCTTTATTTCACCTCTTAAGATGGTAAATCCTTGGTTCTGTGTACAACCAAAATAATTCCTATTTGTCACTGGCATTTGGGCAGTACTTGGCCCTGGAGGAAATAAATGCAACATCTTCATGGATGCTGCTGTAGATGCTGGGTGAGGCGCTCCCACAACAGCACTTATCCTCCTCTGTATCCTCAGCAATATTTGAAATGAATATACTGTATAATAACACAGCACTTTTCCTCTAAGGTATTGTCAGGAATTTGCCACAAAATAGTATTAGTTACTGTCTGGTGGATACTTGCTCAAGTGATGGTCTAGAAAAAAAAACCCTCCCTTCAATCATTTGAACCATTCACAGCTGAATGGAAAGATAAAGGTGTCATATCCCTCACATCTCTGCATGAGGCTGCAATCCCTGTGAGTGATCCTGGCAGCAGTAAGGAACACTGAGTGTTGTGTTCTCATGGTGGAATCAGAAGCTTCAGTTGTGGAGGTACCAGATTTTCATTTCATAGGATCATAGAACGGTTTGGGTTGGAAGGGACCTTAAGGCTCATCTCATTCCCTGCCACAGGCAGGGGCACCTTCCACTACACCAGATTGCTCAAAGTTTTTAGTTTAAAACAAATCTTATCCTCTGATTAGTGTCTTATTTTCCACAATCTTATTTCTTCAACTCACAATCCTGTGTTCTCTATCTTGAAATCAGTGATAAGCCTCTATTCATACTTTCTTAGAGATCATTACAGACTTCTAATTATTCCTTTTAGACATAAGCTTCTTTCTCTGCTTTTTCCCTGTGTCTCTCCAGAAGAGAAAATTTCCACTCACTGCAACTTGTAACGGTTGCAAGTGGGAATGGGTGAGCATTCCTAGGATGAATGACAGAGGCAGTGTTTTAATGTGATTCCCTGATACATTGTAAATTCCATTTGCAAAGCAAAGTTCCTTATTTTAAGCCCTGCTTGCATATCCCCCACCCGGGATGGCAGATAGACCATCTCAGAGTTACCATGGGGCGAGAGCTGGGATTGACTGCAGACTGCTTTAATGCCACTCTTAATGACAACTTGTGAAGATTAGGAAGTTGTCAGAATCAGATATCAGCAAAAGCTCCAGCTTGCTTTGTGAAGTCAGTCTGAATTAATTAATGGGTAGCTTTCCTTTGATATTGCTTTGATATTTGGCTGCAGCTGGATAAAAATCAACCACAAAGGAAGCTACATTTTGTTTACCACTGCTTAAGACTCTGTTTAGCTCAATGTGATTTTTTTTTTCTTTTGCTGTTTTTGCTTTTTTAACTTCCCTGGCACAAGGCAATAGATACAGGCTTTTGTTAATAAATGGAATTATGGTGGCATCTTTTTCAATGGCTGTTTCTCTCTGCTCCTGCAGATAGTCAGGCTACTGTCTGGTAGCAAAGCCGCTACTGATTTCAGCTAAGCTGATGGAGAAAAGATGGACCATTCCAAAACTCAGAAAAACATTAACTGTCCCCCTCTGTTGGTGCTTTTCCTGTTAAAAGGTACCTGACACTCTAAATGTAGAATCATAGAATCATAAAATCATAGAATTATTGAATAATAGAGAGGTTTGGGTTGGAGGAGACATTAAGGATCATTTAATTTCAACCTCCTACCAAGGGCAGGGACACCTTCCACTAGACCAGGTCTGTCCAAGCCTTGTTCAACCTGGCCTTGAACACTTCCAGGGATGGGGCACCCACAACTTCTCTGGGCAATCTGTGCCAGTGCTTCCCTACCCACACAGCAAAGAATTTCTTCCTGAAGTCTAATCTAAACCTACTCTCTTCCAGTTTAAACCCATTCCCCTGTGTCTTGTCAATAATACTTGCTGTCTGCTTTAGAGAGTGCTGACCACTTGCTTCACACACTGCCAGCCTAAAATATAAGCTCTGCAACTACATGTCCTCCATGTCTTTCCAGGCTGGGAACTCACAGCCCATTTGAGCTTCTCTAAAGGTTTTGGATGTCTACCAAGACAATCAGATGAACATGCCTGTGCCCCAGACTGGTGCTTGCACCCAAATTAATCTCCACATATTTCTGGCAGCCCCAGTGGCCCCACTGGCCAGAGGAGGAAGGATTTCTCTGCACAACACAGGGGAAGAGCAGACAAAAAAGTGGCTCTTCCAACTAAGCTGATGAAGATGATACTTTCTTCAAAAGAACGAGCAAAAAATAAACTATCCCTCTGGGTCTGTGAAGTGTGTTTTTAATTAGGCAGAATCTGATTGACCAAGGGGTGTTATTAGAGCAGGAGACTCAATCAGGCCACCCAGTTTCACCTGGTTTTTGTAGTATTACGGGGTTTTTGAGCACAGCAGAGAAGACAGAACTTCTGTTTCCTCTCTTATCATGTACACTGTCCCATTGCAGCACAGTGCACCTGCCCAGTGTGATCATAGGGAAAATCTGGCTGGGGCTACCTGAGCTTCCTGCACCACCACAGGACTGCAAACACACCATGAGCCAGCACTGCATCCCTTCAGCAGCAGTGGACCACAGAGCAGAGGTGTTTGAAGGAAGCAGCACAGCTCACAGGCCTGGACACAATGGCAGGAGGATGCTGAACAAACATTTTCTCTGATATAAACATGCCACGAGGCCCAGGCTCCTTAGTCATAACATAACTCAGATCCACGGGGGCCAAACATTGCTATCAAGGCAGGTAAATGGCATCCAAGGGCACCTCCAATGATGTTGCTTCCTGATGCCTGCAACTCTGTTTATGATTTGCCTTTCTAATTTCACTATTGTAGGAGTAGTCAGACAGCTAGGAAGGCTCCCTGAACTAGTTTTTCATTAGGAAGACAATTTTAATAGCTCGTGTCGTGGTGCTAATGAGGCTGACTGAAGCACCTGTACTTTCTGTTCCAGATAACAGAAAACAGCTAACACCAGCAGGAGGATAAATAGCTGTTTAAGAGAGTGCCTGGGCTATTGTCCTTAGCTAAGCACCCCACCTAAATCTTGGTGAGCTTTGCAATACCCTGGAGTACTCCAGTGATGGCTTCTTGATTTTCTTCAGAGATTTCCATTCTGAAGTGCACAGCAAAACGTTCTCCAAGTCAGCAAGTTTTGGGCACCCAGCTTAAAAGTGATATCCTGTGAACTGATCCTCCACCCTCACTGAGTAAGATTTCTAAGTTGGACAAAAAGGTCTGGAGGGATTTTGCAAAGTGATGACCTCAACTGGTCAGAGTTATGGAAACCAGAGGTAAACCCCAGTGTCACATGCCAGAATGGGGATGAGTTTCACATTAGTAAATTTTTCTGAGGTCAAGCCACTATTATGCATTACTTACTTTCCATCCCAATATTATTATACTGAAAAAAAAAAATCCTGAACTCCTCCAAGAATTCTCTAAAAAAGCTAGTGTGCATCTAACTGCTTTTGCAGCTGGGCTAATGTGCTCTGGCTTCCTAAACATCCTGATGTGGATGTTTGGGATCTAAACCAACCCATTGATGCCCATGCCCTGTGCAGCTCAGCACCCTCCTGACACACCACAGGTCATCACATCCCCCAAGTAAGGCAGGCCAAGGTTTAGCCACCTTCACTCAGTGCCTCAGCAATGGATCTTCCTGCACTTCCCTGCTCTTGGAGAGTCTCTGCCAAACTTTTGAAGCTTTTCCAAAGAACAAAATCCTTACTAGAGCATGGACTCATATCCACATATCACAGTACTTGATTCACTGCCCTCAGTACCAGGAAACCAAGTGCCATCCTTGCTTTCTCTCACTCCCACCAGAATTTGATACCTTCATACAGCTGGAGCAGCTTCAAGAGGAGAAACAGTGACCCTAATCTTAGCTAAGTCCAGTGGTGAAGGCTCTGTTAGGTCAATCCAAGCTAAATCCTTTCAGGAAACAAGGCAGAGAGGATATGAACTGTATTCTCCTTGCATGCCACAAAGTTATCCTAATGATGAGGCTGTGAATTTGGTGAAGGCAAATTTGACCCTCCATCCCTCAATAAGAAAAGGGGACAATATAAGTATGAAAGAAATGTTTTGATTAATTTAGAGAGGTTATTTTCACTTGGTCAATATTCCCCTCTCCCTACACCTGCACAACACTCACTATTCTCCCTTTAAGCTGCACATTCAGCTACTTACAGAGATTCACTGGGTTCTAAGTCACTTTTTTCCATTTTATAAATCTGGGGCTGTGTTTCACAGCAATATTAGGTGTAAACCCAAATTTTCTACTAAGGTATCTGAAATTAGTGCAAATATTCATTTTCACTGAAGTGGCTGAGTCAGTGCAACTTTTTTTTTTTTTTTTTGAGGGGCATGGGTAGAAGCGGCATTTTTGAATTTAAAAAAAATATCCACATGTCTTCTGAGCTGGGAAAAGTGCATCATTAAGTAGGTTCCTTTGCATAGCATTTTAAAGGAAGGAATTGGCCAGATTCACTTTCTCAACATCGAGTGTCTTATAGCTCACCTCCTAGGAACAGCTGCTCCCTGGGAATTCTCTTTTTCCCATCTGGTATTTTTATAATTTAAGCAGTTCTATACTCTTTGGATCCTTCATTAAACAGCATTTGGCCATACTATATGGGTACTGAATTAGTTTAATTTGTCATCATAAATCAATCACTGCAAAGCCTTAACTAAGTTAATTGCTCTTTGAATTTCCTTTCTGTTTGTCAAAATCTCTCAGAGTCACTGCTATATCATATTCAGGCTATTATTCAAATCATATTGGATGATTACCTTTTTATTACAGGTAATTTTTACATAATGTTCATATAGTACTGACAAACCATAAGGCTTAAAACAGAGAAGGGAACTGGATATTAAAACACTGCTCCAGAAAGGAGAGTGTCAGGATAATCACTAGAAAGGAGCTCAAGATGTAAAACAAGAACCAGGAATACATTTATGGTTTTTTGCTTCTTGTTTGACAAATGGTATTTTATCAGAAAGTGAATGAGGTTTCATACTAAGTCGTCATGGGTGCCTGCATTTTGGACCAGATTTTTCTGATTATTATTTTTGCTATTCTACACCCCTAAATGGACTTTGAGGTTTCCTTACAGCCAGTACACAACCTGTGGGCAAAGTTCCCTCTAAACCAGTCCTGCTTCCCTATGATGTAAAAAACATATAATAGAACTAGATGTCATTCTTACAATGTAAAGATTAAAAATATTTTCCTTGACAACATCTGGCAAAAAAGAAAGCCATGAATATTTTACAAATACAGTTCCTACAAACTTCACCTTGCTGTTAAAATATTAAGAGCTTTCTCAAAATGGTATTTCTTCCTTGTTAAACCCTTAATCAAATCAATTCATACAGCTAATGTCCTAATTTTATGCCAGAACTTCAACACTAAAGGCTTGCTGCTGCTTGGAATATATATGTATATCCCACTTGAAATAAGAACCATGTAAGCCATGATTTTTTAAAAGCATGTTAGTGCAGACTGTGGGCTGTTAATTATTTTTTGTGATAACCTTAGGTAGGAGGATATATAAAAAATGTACATAAAGACAACAAATGACCCTTACCATGTCCAATAAATCTAACTTCAAATAAAGAACAAAGACTCCAAAGAGTTTTAGGGCGTAGATTTTACAAATGGATGCCCATTGATTTCTGACTTCAAATAGCCTCTGCATGACATTAAAAGTGCATTTATTCAGCTATTTGGCTCCAAGAATCCAACCAACATATAGTGCTCTTCTGTTACCTCTCCGCACTTAACCCTTGCCAGGAAATCCTACCAGGTTCACTTGTCAGCAAAACAGAGCACATTTGTTTTTAAAAAAAAAAGCATGTTAAAACTAAAACAATGAACAAATGTCAGCACCATAAAGGCAGTTAAAGCAGTCCCTGAATGCAGCTCTTTGAGGTTTGCCCTCTATACAGAAGCCAATTTTCACTAAGCAGCAAATTAGAGCATGGGGGAAGCAAGATTATTACATCTAACTGAAGGTACAGAATAAATTTAGATGGGTAGAATTTATTGGATTACTCTGTTTAGGGAATAGAAGTTAAACAAGTCTAACGAAGCCATGAGATTCTTAATGAAGATGAGACTAGTTAAGGCCTCAGTTCTACATCTCATTGCAAAGAAGCCCATTTCCAGGATCATTATTACATTCAAATTGAGATTTTCCCTTTTCTCCCTTCTGCCTTTTAAAACAAAATCCAAATGAACGCTCCAAGAAAACCTGAATCTAAGCTGAATAATATAAACCACATCCCTATGAGCTATGAGGGTATCAGCAACCTGCTCTCATGCTATGTTTGAACAGACACATCTGAAAATTCACATTGTTCATTTGCAAGACATAAAAGCTACTTGTGATGCCAGCACCAAGTAAACAGAAGAGAACTGTCCCTGTTTTGTTGATCTGAATCATATATCATAACAATGTGCCTGTATTTCTCAAACACTGCATATCTGCTTCTCTGCCTAGTAGCAATCGTACATAACAAGTGATATCTAAATACATATTTTGGGAAAGATAAAAGCTCCAATATATGACAAGGAATATTATGACTAACAGAGAGATTATATTAATCATGAATAAAAGGATGATGTTTGATCCTACTTGTGCAGAAAGTTTTAAATTTTTTTTAAAAAAATCTTTTAAATGAATTTCTATCCTCAGGAAAATGATTAAAACCAGAAAAGCCTTGAGATGTCAGCTGGTGACATGTTTTTTCTTCTTTATCTTTCTTTTTTGTTGTTGTTGCTGTGAAAAAAAAATCTGAGCGAATACAGCAAAGTGCATCATTAACTTCTTATTAATTTTATAATACAAAGGCAATTCAGTTAAAATAGTAGTGCTGCAACTTTAAATTACAGAACTAGCTTGGTATTTAATGAGAGATTTAGCACAGCGGGGTTTCTGTTAAATTAAGTTGTGCCTTCACATCACAGTGGGAAAACAGGTGTATATTGGTTTAGAATTATGGAAATGTTGACTAATTCCAAGGCTTGTAATCAAACAGCAAGGCACCCTGCAATATTTTCTTCCAAGATTCTGCATTAATCATTTATGTCTGGTCTTATTTTCTTCATGTCCACTAAAAGGGTGCAGCTCAAAGGAGCAGATCAAGCGCTGGTGTTTTCATGTCTCTGTTAAGGATGAGGTCCAGGCAAAAAGCAGAGATAGAGACATAGCACTGCAGGCTTTGCTCAAAAACCTACTTAAATTAAACAGAACATGCAGCCTTGGAAGGGGGATAAATTTCACACTAAACCCCCACTTTTTTGGCTTCACCAGTGCTGATCCAAAACCTGCTTACTGAGCTACCTGGAGCAAGCCTGCATTTAAGAAATTAAGAGACTAAACCCAGAAATAATCCAGGCTCTAATGAACACAGAGCTATTCTCCTCCACACCTCTGCAGCAGTGCAGGCTACACCTGAGTGCAGGTAAAACACAGATAGGTTCCAACAGCCACAGCATCCCTGCAGCCCCCTGCTCCTGCCTCTGCCAGCTTTCCTTACCTTGCTCTAATAAATCACCAGCCTTTGCTTGGGATTTTCCTCCTAGGCTATTTAAGGATGCCTTATCTGATGCATGGTGATATTACAGCAAAAGGGGAAGGCATGGATTCTTTTGTTTCCAGGAGACACCTTGTTACTGAACCTCCTACTGACCATACCTTGCTTACTGGAAGCAAGCTGACACTTGATGCCCAAATGAACCTGATCCAAATTCATCCCTTGTTGTAGCTCTGACAGAAGATTGCTTCCATTTGCTCTGAGACCATTTCTCACACAGAACTATCCACTACTGATTTCTGCTTGTTTGGTAAAAGCTGCTTAGCAGGCAAGAGGAACAATACAGAAATTGCTAAAATTCATATAAGGAGAACCCTGCTAACATGAAGTGTTTCCAGCATGTGTGCCACAACTTTAAAGAGTGCTTAAATGAAGTTATTTTGGGAATACACAGATGCAGAATAACAGTATCGCCATATATGCTGAATGGCAGCATACTGCATGTGCAAAATATAGAATCTCTTATATAATATATGCTGAATCATTCTGAAAGACAAGTAGTAGAAATGTATTCAAGTTGCTTCTCTTTATTAGAGGCTTCCCTTAAAAAAAGTAGGTATAACAGCTTATAGTAAAATCTAAACATTTCTGGCTGTATCAGGAGTATTTTTAAAGGCAAGGCCCCAGAGTCACAGGAATGCAGTGTCCATATTTCCTTAAAAGAAAACTTTCTAACCTCACAGCCAGGACAGGAAAAAACAGCTTAGAAAAGTAATTTTTAAATGACAAAGAGCTAGAGAGGACTTTAGGGAAAAATTTCAACCTTATTTTAAAATAACATCAAAAGGTACACTAGCATCTTTAACTGCTGCCTGCTCATTAGCTGTGCAAAAGTTGGGGAGAAAATGATGCCCTGCTCAAGTAAGATTCAATGCAGAGCTGAGCCAGCTTTGCCACCTGTATGTGAGGAAGCCAGAGAGTGAAACTGCCCCTCTGAGTCCCCCACTGGGATAAATAACATCTCTCAAAACACAGCAAGCAGCTTGGGGGCCGCAGGGAAGAACAGAGAAAACTAAAAGAAAGCTGCTGAGGGAACTTGGTTTGTTTAGCCTGGAAAAAAGGAGGCTTGGGGTGACCTTGGAACTCTCTTGAACTCCCTGACAGGAGGGTGTAGCCAGGTGGGGGTCAGGCTCTGCCCCCAGGCAACAGGATGAGAAGACATGTCCTCAAGCTGCACCAGGGGAAGTTCAGGTTGGATATCAGGATGAACTTCTTTATTAAAAGGGTGGTCAAGCTTTGGCTGCCCAGGGAAGTGATGGAGTCATAATGCTTGGAAGTGTCCAAAAAAAACCCCCAACTGGATGTGGCACTTGGTGCTTTGATTTAACTGACATTGTGGTTTTTGGTCAAATGTTGTAGGTCTTTTCCACCCCTTATGACTCTGTGATTGTATGATTCTAAACAGATCCTCTCTACTTCCAAGGGGGGTGATGCATAGATCTTGTGGTAGAGCTTGAGGGATGCCATCTGGGCAGGGTGCTGCTCCAGCAGCTTGGGATCACCTCCATCCCACCCAGCCAGTGCACACAGCCATTTGACTCAGATCATGATGGAGAGCAATCACTCAGTGAGTTGGTTTAGGCACAACATTGAATGGGGTTGGAGAGCTCTCATCCAAGGGCTCCGCATTTTCTGGCAGTGGGGATGGGAACCAACAACTGGGGCTGCAGAGACAGAGGCTGCTGAGGTTCAGCTGAGCTCCAAAGGGGTCTCAAAGGGAATTGTCCCTCAGAGCCTTCCTTTCTCTCTCGAGGATGGCCCACCCATCCTCTACACCCTAAGGTGCCATGGGAGTCTTGTAAGGCCTTGGTACTGTCACTTGCAAGGGCCACTTGCTGGAAAACATCATTTGAAGTGCCACAGCTTTTCTCCTGTTTTCCTACCTCTGCAGATTTCCTACCACCATTCCCAGCATTTGCGCTGCAAATGACAGAGGACTCCCATTTTACCTTTAGCAGGGCTCACAGGTAACTGTCCCATGACAGCACCTCTCTGTGCTGGCCATTTCCATGACACACGAGGTGGCTTCCCTAACAGGAAATCACTTGCATAAAGTGGTGAACCAGCCAGATATAATTTTTCAAACACAGTGTCCAATTTCACACACAACACATAGGAACTAAAGGAGATATTGGCCATATAACTGTCAGTCCAGGCAATGCTCTATTTATTTACACAGTGTATTTATTTATTTTCATGTCTGTAACCAGACATTACAAACATATACTTGAACACTTCTCCTACATCAAGAGGGAATATACCTCCATCCTTTATATTTTTTTCACTTCCATCCTCAAAGAATACAGCAGAAAAAATGAAAACGGTGGTACAAGAAGATTTCAGAGTTTAGACATGCAATTACCAGTGATATACTTCTCTCTAGCCCTGTAATTCAAATATAAAATACCATAGGAAAATGCAAGATACAGTTTGCACAACACAACCACAACTGTTCTGAATGCTGGTGCCAGTGGGAGCAGGTGGTGAGGAGAGGTGATGTCAGGGGACAGGATGACCCTGTGCAAGCAGCTATGGGGTACCACAGTCCACAACACCCTGAGATGCGCAGCCAGTGCATTCAGGTTGTTTAGAAATCATGTGGATAAAGGCTGCATTTAACAAACTTTGGCTGTGTTTTGTCTTTTGTTTTTCTCTCCCTTTTCAAACATGAAGCCCCAGTGGTGCAGTGTTTTTCTGCCATATGTTTTCTCTCTTCCCTCCCTCCCCCCAAATAAATTTTAAAAAATATCCACATTGCACTTTGGCCACTGTCTCTACTCAGCAGGAATCAGTGCTCTCTCCAGCCAAAGGACTTTCTAGAGAACAGCAGCTGCCTTTGGACATGATTCCATTGCTACAGGACTGGCACCAACACAAGACAGACCATCAGCTTAGCCACCCTCCTTGCAGAGATCAAGATCATTTGGGGCACCAAGCAGCATCAAGAGCAAAGGGGCTATTCTTCTGGCAATAAAATAATTAGGATCAAAAAGTAAATGTACTCACCCCAGGTAAAGTTTTAATATTGTGCAGTGCATTCTGTGCCTCAAGAGCAGCTTTTCTTGTATAAAATGTTACGAAACAACAACCTATAGAGAGAAATGAAAAGCTTTCAGAAATTAGTGAGTATGATTTGTGAGAGTACAATAGGGAGGGAGAAAAAACAGTGGTTGAACAACACATTATGAAAGCTGGAAATGTGAATTATCCTGAGGCGCCTGAATGACATGAATAAAAGAAAGCTTGTATGATTTAAAATAAAATATCCCCCCCTGTGCATTGCATCTATAGCACACCTGCATTTTTAGTGAACTGTAATCACTTAGAAATTGTTAACCAAAATCCAATTGGCTTTGTACATTGTAAATAAGGTTATATTTTTCTGAAGGCTCCCCATTATACTTTGAATATAAGCAACATGGCAGGCTCAAGCAGCAGGAATTCATTGTTACATCCCAAGCAGAAAATCAGGCTAAAGCAGGACCTTATTTAAAGGGTCTTATACAAAAGAGCTAAGGTTGGTTCCCCTATTTCTTTGAAACCAGGCAGGACTGGAGGTGGAACACTCATCTCAGTTTCAAGAATGAAAAACAAGCTACAGGTGAACTCACCACTGCTGGGATAGTGGAAGCTGCTGATGGCTGACAGCATTAAGGGAGGCTCTGCCCTCCCTGCATCTGCTGAATTTTCAGTGAAACAGGTGGTTTTAGTTGCCTTAATCCTGTGATTCCCCTTTCGACAGCATGGTCTAGCCAGGTGGTGGGTGGGACCAAACATGGGTTGCTGTCACTTTGTCCATTGCAAACCTGTAAAGCAGCTTTTGCTGCAACACACACAACCCAGGCAGCTCAACCAGCCCCAGGGTGAGGTCAGGGCTCACAGGCACATCCTCAGGGAAGAGCTTTAATGTCACAGGCAGGGGACAAAAAGCAAGGACCAGGGTTTGCCTGTAATGCCCCACAGCAATGACGTCTGCTCCTTGACAGATGAGATGTTTGCTGCAGATGGGGTGTTTGGTGCTATGGGGAGAGGGAAAACATTCTGGGCAATGCTGGCTGGGTAAAAAGTAAAAATCTACTGCACATGAACCAGGATGAAGCAGGTCTTACTGATGAATCAGAAAACAATCCTGTTCTCTTAATCACAGTCAGAGAGTTGTTACAACTCCAGAGAAATGTCAAAACCAATCAGTAAATAAAAGAAACCCCAGCTCATGAGTCTTGGTGCTCCCTTGGAGCGTGACACAGATAAAATAATCTGTGCTTCAGGCAGTGAGCAAAGCTTGCATCAGCTCCCTAATGTTGGCCAAGGTGAAACATCCCAGCTCACCTGACATTCCTGCTTGTGTTCAACCCTGCAGCATCCCTGTAGTGGCAAAGGACACAAGGAGAAGGTGTGCACAGCAGCCCACAGCAAACATTGCAAGCAGCCATGAGGAGGAGGCCCAGGTTGGAAGGAAGGGCTGAATGCAGAATGGCCCCTGCACTGCCCCTTGCTTGGCTCAAGCTGTGCATGGCATTGGGAATGCTCCCTCTGGCTCTGCAGCCAGGCCAGTGACAAGCACTACCTCACTAACAAGCAAAGGTGACCATGTATTGCCAGCTGGAACACAGCAAGTTTATCCCTAATACACAAAATCACTTGCAGCCACAGCAAAACATGGGCAGGCAGGTAATGCAGACTTAACACAGCTGAGAGAAACATTTTTCATACTGCCAACAGGTTCTTTAAAATTTCACACTTTATGAGGGAGATAGTTTAATAATTATTTCAGTAAGCGGGACGTCGTTCGCAGGGATGTGTGCTAGAGACAGGCACAGCCTTTTAAGGTTTGTGTTTCCTGTAAGTGTTTCTAAACCTTCTGTTTCACTGGAAAATTCTGAAAATCTGAATTATTTAACCCCAGATAAAAATGAGAAAAAAAAAATCCAAGTTTGTGATGTTTAAGAGTGTGATTTTGAGACAATATTGCAATTTTTTCTATCCTGTCAGCCAGCTCCAAGTCTATCTTCTATTGTTTCTTTCTTTGGTTTGTTAGCTTTTTAATATAAGGCTTTTTAAATCAGGAGAGAGGATTCAGAGGGGAAAATATCAAGCTGTAATCACAACTTTGCAATTTTCATGTCCTTTTCCATGGGCCCAAAGAGTTTCATTTTAGATTTCAGCTCAGGGGGTTCATTCCGATAAGGAGAAATTTGAAATCTATTGGTTTATCATTCTTGGCACTACTTGAAAGAACTGCACTTGAAAGATGAATATGCTGTGAAATACCCTTTAACTGGTCATTTTGGGGAAGTAATAGCTCAGGAGAGAAAAATGTTTCTGTGAATGAGGGCCGGAAGAAACAGTAGCTTAATGGGAAATGTGCAGATGTTTCAGGCAGGTCATTGGACCTTGACAAAAATAAAGACTTCTGAGCTCACAGACTGACACATCTGAAAATGCATATGGATAAAATTTTTCTCAGGACACATTTGGCTCATATCTTTTTGAATAAAACAAACCCCACAACAAGAGCTGGCTTGTTGTGGTTTGAGGGGGGCATGAACCCTCACTTGGGGACACCTGAATTTGAGGGTATCTGCTACAGAAGTCAGGGCTGGACTCAAAAAAGAAAATAAGACAACAGAGAGGAACCAGAAAAGGCAATAGTCCATGTTTCCCTAAGGAAATACTGTAGCTCAGCCTATGGATTTTCCAGAGGTGCTGCAGCCACGTTACACAAACTGCATTGAAGATGCCTCCAGTGTAAAATCCTTTCAGGCCTGTACAGAGAAAAAGTACCTAATTCAGTTTCTTTCTGCAGGAATATTGGAGGGGAAGATGCCTGTGTAATAGGACAGGCCTAATCTGTGCTTTAGGACTGGTAGCTGTCCCCTGCTGAAAGGCAAAGAGGCAACGACATTCCTTCCTCCATTTTACTAAAGAAAATGTAATATTGCCAAAGACAAACAAGTGGCCCAGCTGGAACAGAAAAAGTATGTTTCCTACTGAAAGAAAATGAATAAATACAACCCTTCCCTTCAGGCCCCATGCACATATAATCTTTGTTCCATCACCAACAAACTCAACAGCAGCTTGAACCACAACTAGACTTTTCTGACATCCAAATAACTCAGGGCCTGGCAGTGATAACCTTCCCCTGTCCTAGTCAGGACAACTTAAAAGGTGAATTGGTTTGTGGACATGGTTCTGCCAGTCCTCAACAGCCTGAAATACAGCCCATTTTAGCTCCACATGGGTTAGTGTATTCTTGCCCACAGGCAGAGGAGCTCATCCTGCCAGTCAGTGCCTCCAGAGCAGCAAATCTCCCACGCTCTGCTAAGCTGGTTGTGCTCTACTTGGAACAGTATTTACTACAGCGTAAGGCATTTCTTCTTTGTACCTTGAAAAAAAAATACTGAATGAATCATGCAGATCCCTACAGTCCCTTAAGGACATCGGCAACAACTTCATGGCTATCCTGCCAGATGCTTGAACAGACTGAATAAAACCTGCCACTCCATGCTGCTCAGAGTTTAATGGCAGCAAATGGGATGCCTGAGAATCAACAGCAGAAAACAGCCCCACTTCTTAAGGCATCTGATGAGCAAACGCTGCAGTGTGGACACTACAATGTCCAACTTCAACACCTCATTAAAAAAAGGGAAAAGATCTCTTACTTCAGCTTGTTTTCACTCCCTCTCTCTCCTTCTTCCCCCCTCCCCCCCCCCCCCCCCGCCTTTCCTCTTTTTTCCTTTTTTCAAAGGAAATTTAGTGCCAGAGAAAGACCTCAAGGTCCCAGCCATTGGGAGAGAGTTGACACGTTCAATTCTCCATGACACATTCAATTCACAAGCCCTTGCTCAGGCTGCCAAAGGCACCAATTAGCACCACTGGTAGAGATTTTATTTATTTAATTTCCACAGAAACCTGTTTAGCAAGACAGTGACAGGGACAAACAGCCTCGTGTATGGCTAGAAACAGCTCTACGTGAGTCACTGTCAAAGATGGCAGCAATGGATTACAGGGGAATCAAGCCATGGGTTCACTGAAACCATCATTTAGAAGTGAGGAATGGGAAAAAGATCAAGTGGTGAGGACTTTCCCACTACAGTAGCGATGGTTTTCTGCTGGCAGTGAACCTGGGTTTCTGGAGGACTTTGTGGAACTACGAAAAATTGCAGTTTTCACCATGAAACTTCAAGACATGCCATTCCTCCTCTAAGGAAGAGAATTTTTTCAAAGAGCTGTTAGTGATCCCATGCAATGGGGCTTCTCCTCCTGTGTGACTTCTGCTCTATGACCCAAATTTCCCTCCCAGCAGAGCAGTCATGGCTTTGTTAGGCTGCAAGATCCAGCTCCATGACATCTCCAGGAGCTCTGCCATGCCGTTATTTTTGTCACTTTCTCCCAATTCAAACACAGACTAATTATGCCGCGAGAGCTGTTTACATTCCTAATTTTGAATAACTAACAAAGGGAAGCTCTCCTCCACTTGAAGATGTGGCTTACACAGTCCTTGTTGGCATTTAACAGCACTGGGATCTGTGTAAGAGGCTTAATCTCTCGGCCAGGATTTCATGCCTGAGTGAATATGGACACCTCCATCTTGCTTCGGGTGAGAAAAAGTCTTTTACAGCTCCCTAAACTGAATAAACAATTCCTGTGTTAAAGTTACCAGGAATTACACATGTGCATCTATATGAGAAAATAACCCTTTGGATGTGGACAGGAATTAAAACACACTCCACAAGATGCTCTGAGGTTTTGATTTGCTTGAAGAAAAACATTCTGCAATCTCCCAGGCCTGAAAATTTAACTTTTGGGAATTAAAAGAGAAGAGATACTGGAGGAAAAAAAAAAAGCCCAACCCATATTTATTGGTCTGATAAATTAGTTTCTTTAGTTTTCAACTGTCAAAATTTGTCAGTTTGGATCTCTGCGGTGTTGTGCATATTATCACCTGCTGCCAGCACCTGAACCCTTACCATGGGGTATAGAAATACAAGAGCTTATCAGGGCGCCTGCAAAGCCTGCAACAACTTAAAAGTATGAAATTTGCTTTACCTTCTAGACTAATAAAATAAACACTTCAAAACAGCTATAATGATTATCTGATGATTGAACTCTGTATTCTTTTAGTGAGTAATGGAATACTGGCAGACAAATTCAATTCAAAATACATTCACATTCAGGACATCAACAAAGTCATCATGTTGTGAATTGAAAATTCCTTTAAAGGCTGCGTTTGAATTCTAAGGGGCTGACAGATCAAGGGACTGAAGGCCCTGGAAGGCTAAATGAGTGAAGTCCTGCTATGTTTCTTTCTTTCTGTGAATGAAGCTCACTTTTGTGTGTGCATTTGCAAGCAGAACAGGTGCTGGCTTCATACAAGCCTGGAATCTCAATGGGGACAGTAGCTTCTTGTCAATCCAGCACAGTTCAAGCTAGTTTAAGTTCAGCAGGATTTATTTTTCTTGTTTTTTTCCCCACTCCAAATGTTTCTCTCCTGATTTCCACATTCACTCATCCACCACCAAAATTTAAACACTACACTAATACAGGGCAGCCTTTAACAAGGTCTCTTGCATTCTAGCCATCCACCTGAACTCAGGAATACCTGCTCTGTACATCACAAAAAGCTGCCTAAACAGCGTGATTTCCAACCAAACACACCACGACCTGTAATGTCATTTTCCAAAAGCCAATGAAGACATTAAAATCTCTTTTCCACTAAAGCCACTGAGAGGACCTATTGCTACCAGGCGTTCAGGTGTGTGGTTGGGCAATGAGACTTTTCACTTTGCTTACATTTTATGCAGTGCAGTGGGAACCTTGCCTGGCATTTCTTCTGTGCTACAGATGTTAGTGCAATTAGCTAACCTGCACTGAAGATGCTGGTCTAGTATTAGGAGAGGTGTTTCAAGTCTTAGAGATTTTAATTGGGTGGTTCCATACAAAACCAGAGAAAACCATGAACTGTCTGAATAGCAAATACAGCCATTCCTGACAAAGACACCCAGAGATAAAAATCCTACTATTTTTGAAACTCTGCTTATCAGAAGAAGGTGGCTAAGACAGGGATGTGACTTGATTCCTACCTGGACCAGCCTCATGCTCTATTGCCTATGGAGTCATGGGAGAGTAAGATGGGAAGGATTCACTCCTGAAGCCATCCCTGCTAGAATTGCCGAATACAGCAGAAACCAACCTTTAATGATGCCGCCTCCCAATTAGCTCAGGTTTGCTAATAGTTTGATATAATTGGCACCCTGATGGAAACCGTATTACCAGTCCTGTCACCAGCCAGGAAATCGCACTGCCACTCTAATGACAGCACATATTATAGCAATGCCACTTCTAATATTAATACATTAGCTGAATGTAGGCAAGGGCTCACATGTGAGAAGGATTCACAGCTGGGACGTGCCAGATTCCACCCTGTGCTCTATTTTTCCTCCTGGCTGCAGCATCCAGGGTGGCAGTGCCCCAGCCCCAGAGTGCCCTGCATCGCACCGCTCGCATGAAAGCACAAATGCTCCAGGCTGGGAACAGCCCTGTAAATGGCCACTGAAAAATTATCCCAGGGAGCTCAATTTTTTCTCTCCATGCCTTGCAAGTTATGACGGCCTTTCTGTTAATTGGCCACAAGTCCTGGTTTGCTGTCAGCCTTCAGCTGCACCGGGGAGCTCTTTTGGAGGAGTCGCACTCTGTCATTCCCGTACCCTTGTGAATATAAATGCTCTCTATAAATGTCCTCTGCCTACAAAATGTTTTGTTTTTTGGGGTTTTTTCCTTGGCTTTTTTCCTTTTCTTTTTTTTTCTTTTCTTTTTTTTCTTTTTTCAACCTAGATTAAATTTGCTGCATTTTCAAGCCTTTTGGGAAAGCAACTAAGAACTAATATGCACTGGTTCATGTCCCACAACACTTCCCTACCCATTATTATGTAAATTTTGACTAAAGTGTGACACAGATAAAAAAGATATCAAGGGCAAAATTGCCAGAATCTACTTTTCTTGCTCTCTGAAATAAGCCACTTATATTAAACAGTTTTAAATGGCTAATAGCTGTACAAGTATCTGAAGAATTTCAATGTACAATTTTTTATACAGGACAATGACAGCTTTTGCAAATTCCTGAACTCTCCTGCTGCCAGTCTAATGACTGGGAAGTGAATGGCCAGCATGCTGGAACTCTGTTTTACTTCTGAAGGAAGGGGCCAACTTCCACACCTGAGCTTGGCAACACTCACATGATATCTCACTAGATGGTGATAAAGGAGTAAAAAAAAAAAAGCAGATGCAGAATTATATTCTATACAAGGTGGCAGGGTAAATAAATACACACAAGTCAGGTTTATAGCATCAAGGCAATTTTATGTCATTACAAACTAATCTGTCTCTAAAGAAACCATCCCTGCATGCTGGGATGGAAGCTGAGCTTCATTGGTCTGGGCTGAGTAGTGAATGAGAGACATTGCAACACAAACTCAGGAAGGGCTGTGAAGACAGAGCTGAGCAGTCAGAGGCACTGAACCTGCACATCAGCACTGTATTAACATCCTGATCTGCAGGAGGCCTGGCCTGGAATGTTTCTCCTTTGCCAATCCATCCAAGCACCCACCCAGTGTAAATCCCTAGGGAGAGCCGTGGAGATGGATGGCGGTCAGGCAACCAGCATCAGTGGGAAAATCAAAGCAGCAGCTCAGTGCCTGTTGAGTCCATGGTTGATCTGTTCACATTTCTAGATTTCAGGGGTGGAGAGTAATTGGGATCTTACACATCAGTCCATTTGGATTACAACAAAAACTGCTTGTCAGAGCTTTTGGACAAGAAATTCTCAAGTAAGTAGGACAGCAGTGGGAGAGGGTGGGGAAATGGCATTCCAGCCTCTAGCTCTGTGAGGGGGTGTCCCATGGGAAGTTACTGCACTTCTCACTTGTAAAATATAGGAAAGAATATACACAAAATACAAGAATCTTTAAAAAAACTTGAAATAGTTTTAAACAAGGCTTGTCACTATGTATATATATTGTATAAAGAAAGAAATCTTGAAATTGGGGAGACATCAAAATGAAACAACAACAAAAAAAGAAAATACAAATAATCATGTATTTCTTTTACTGCCTTCTTGTAATTTCCCCTTTACCATTTCTTTCTTCTTTTCCTTCTTATTCCTGCACTAATGCTCCTTAATCTTTAATTCACTTTCGTCTTTCCTCAAATAAATTCTTATTCTTTTCTTCATAGCAGATGGTTATTGTTTCCCTTTTCTTTGGCCAGGTAACAATTACTGACTAGAGTTTACTGGCTTTAAAATGAACTAATGTGTCCCTTGTACAAGTTAACCCCAAAGTCTGACAATCTGCTAAATACATCTTTGGATGCAGTAGAGAGAGAGAGTTCAGAGAACAGATGCGTAAAAAATGGAAACACAAAATTAAGATTTAATCCATTATTGCAGCAGAGAAACTGCTGTGACACTGTATCTCAGTTCAAAAACACTCTACAAAGATCATGTTTACATAAATTAACATAAGCAGCGACATATCTTTCCCTGATGTCATTTCAAAAGCTCCATTGTCTCCCACCCTGGCACTCAATAGAAGCAAATCAAACTTCCCAGCACACATGTCTTATAGTCCTGGATTTCCTTCTATTTTTTCTTTCACTTGAATGCTTGAGAAACATCACTGAAAACTGGCTTTTCCTGATAAGACTTCCAGATCACTGCTCTGATGAAACCTCTAATTGCACTGTGACTCCTGAGAAGCCACTTGAGTCCTAGTTCATCTAGGAGGCAACTCTGTAGGGAAAAATATTCAGAATAGAAGAGCTTTACCATAAAACTATCCCTTCTAAAGAATCAAATCTTTGAGAATTATTTGCAATTTATAAACTTTCCCTATTAGAAAGCTATGTTCTGTGCTGGAAATAATCTTTACTGGTTGAATGCCAAAGGCATCTTGGGCTGCATCAGGCAGAGCAGGTCAGTGGAGGTGATCCTTGCCCTCTGTTCAGCTCTGCTGAGACATATGTGGGGTTCTAGATCTTCTTTTTCCCCAGTAAAAAGATGTGGACATACTGGAGGCTGTCTTGTGAAGGACCATGAAGATGAGGAAGGGTCTGGAGCATCTCTCATATGAAAAGCAACTGAGAGAGCTGGTACTGCTCAGCCTGGAGAAGAAAACATTGGAGGAAGACAGAAGCCTTCTAAGTGGTCCAGTGACAGGTCAGGAGGCCATGGCCACCAATTAAAATACAGGAAATTCCATTTAAAAATAATGAATGACATTTTTATTCTAAAGGTGATCAAACACTGGCATGGTTTGCCCAAACAGGTTGTGGACTCTCTCCATCCCTGGAGATATTGAAATCCTGCCCAGACACAGCTCTGAGAAACCTCCTGTAGATAACCCTGCTTTGAGCTGGGCTTGGGTAAGATGAATCCCAGAGGTTCTTTCTGACCTCTTCCAGCTTGTGATTCTGTGAAATGGCAATGAAGGAATTTAGCAGGCTTCTGACAACAACTCTCCTAACACAGCTTAACTTCCCCAGAAATATATTGCAAGCTTATTTAACTCTAGCAGACAACATCAGTTAAATAACTATTTTATTGTTGTACCCATCAGTTGAGAACCAGCTCTCACTCACTAGCAAATTTCACACACTAGATGAGTTTTTTCATAGCAAGACCACAGGAATTAGGCTTTCTCCCCCCTTCTTTTTAGAGAAACAGAAACAAAATTCTGTTTAGCACGTTCTAGTACCTAAAGAGAACCAGGCTGGAGAGGGACTTTGACAAGGGTGTGTAGTGATAGGACAAGGGAGAATGGCTTCAAACTGAAAGAGGGCAGGTTTCAGTAGAGTATAAGGAAGAAATTCTTTACTGTGTGGGCAGCGAGACAGGGGAACAGCTTGCCCAGAGAAACTGTGGATCCCTGGAAGTGTTCAAGGCCAGGCTGGATGGAGTTTTGACCAATCTGGTCTAGTGGAAGGTGTCCCTGCCTATGACAGGGTGGTTAGAACAAGATGATCTTTAAGGCCCCTTCCAACCCAAACCACTTTTTGTTTCTAAGGCGATTCTATGAACATCCCAGCATGGCAGATATTGCCAATAAAAATGTCTTTTGTCATACCTTGTTTTTAGAAACATATCAATACAATTATGAATTAATGAAAAAGCAATGCATTTTTTTAAAGTTGCAGTTTATCCAGTCCTGTTGCATCTGACATGAGGTTTTTTTAAGCCCCACTGACAGATCTAAACCAGCCAGCTTGTGTCTTCTAAGGACAGCATAGAAAAAGCCGGAACTAGCAGTACAAAGAGGAAAAAAAGAAAAAGGCCCAGGGAGAAGGAGTTATAAAAGAAGGTACATAGTGGAAAGATTGCTATTGCTGACACTTCACTCATTTACAAAACAACAAAACCAACAACAAAACCTCAACCTTACCCAGAAACCTGGCAAGAATATTGTACATGGGGTGTTTTCAACATTTAGCTGGATTTGGAAGAGTTGGATACCATTTTTGCAAGAGAATCTAAAATCTGACCTTGGATAACTCATTTCTAGGAATAGGGTGTTTAAGTTCTTCTGAAAATAACATTCAATGCCCATCTGAATCTTTCGATACCTAAATGCTTTTGAACAACCTGGCCTTTCATCTCCCTGTGCTCTAGCTTTTCCTTGTTAAATAGAAAGAATAAAATGTTCTGAACTCAAAGGAGTACTCTGAAGAAACCATGAAAAAAATAAAAATTGAGGTAAAAAGACACAGCCATTGTAGTGACAATGAGTAGGAGCAGAGCACTACGTGCCAGCATTGCACCCATCTGACTCACTGCAGTCTGTCACACTTCCCCTGAAAGATACCTTATAGGAAGGGGAAGAAATCAATATCAGACATTTGAGATGGCTTAAGGGATGCTTGAGTAGCATGGAAAGAAATTCTAGGATACATATTGCCTCTAAGTGCCCTGAACTTGAATCAACAAATAACTGTTTCCTCCAACACCTCCCCTGCCTTGTATTTTCCTGCTTTTGGCCAAGTCACAAAGTTGTGGGCTCCATTCTTTGCTGGCGGAAGAACTGGCAAAGCCTCCACTCTGAGTCATGACTGGCTACAACATACACACTATTTTAATGGAGATAATTTTCAACTATTTTAATTTTTTTCTTCCCCTAACAAATGCATTTCCCCATCTTTAAAACCCGTGTCTAAATCCATTGTCTGAATCTGTTACACTCCCCGCTCCCTCTGCCCAAGATGCAGTCAAACACTTTCAACTCTTTCTCGACTTCAACATCATGAACCCTTGCACATCTCGTATTGATTTCTAGGCATCCACAGCTTCACTCTCACAGGGTCACAGCACATGTCAAATCTTTCCTGCATTGCACCTTCAAGCAGTGTTTCATCTAAGGAGCTTCGCTTTGCCTGAACTTGTTAGCAGTGACACATTTGTTCCCCAATTAGGCTTTCTTTATAAGAATAACAAAACTGAAATAGAAGCAATTCCTGGCAACTTTTCTATCTTTCTAGTCAATTGAAACAATTTTATGCAGATGAAGATGCAGCTCCACAGAGCCTTTGAACTTTAAGCATCATCTTTACTTGGCTTTGAACTCTCAACAGGGCCCATGATCTTTCAAAGCAATGTACTCTGCTGTGGAAACTTCAAAAAAGAGGGAAAATGGCATGGTTAGAAAGAAAAATGCAAAACATGGGGTTTTTTTAATGCTTGATGCTCCTGGAAATAAATAAAAAACCCAACTGAGTGGTATCTGAAGAAGTGTATTCGGCACTCAAGTGTTTCCCTAATTAATTGTTTAGATGAGTGCTAAAATAAATGCAGCAGCAGCAAAGATAAACAAACCACTTTAGTAATAAAGCCATATATTTGTGCAGGCACACAAAAATAAATGGCAGCACTTAATGAGCACAAGCAATGAGAAGGAAGAACACACTTGATATGTGGGGGATCTATGTTCAGAAAGCTCAAGCTCAAAGGTATTTGAGAGGTATCTCACAACCACTTCCCAACCTGCCTCTCATTTGCCTCTTGCACAGAATCTCGTTTTGCACAGACTAACAGTGTAAAAATGCTAAGTGTCCTGATAAAGAATCACAGCTGATGTTTCACCTTACCTGGGCAACCTCACTGGGGCAAGGAAAACACTTCTGGGGAGAGATTGCTATCCTAGTTAATTATTATTCCTCTTTATTTTTGTCTGATGATTAACTAATGTAAAATCAATGAAGGGAGATATGGAAGAGATGTGTAACACAAATACTTCTAAACTGAGAGAGAAGAGCCAAGATGATTCATACAGTCTTTTCCTTCTGTCTGGAAAATGAGCTAGCAGAGTATTAATATTGGGGGAAAGTGTTATCTTGTATATCTAGGAAAGCAGTTTTAATAGAATTATACAACTGATAGAGGCAGGAAAATTCAGCTAAGCTCCTCTCCCAGAGAGGACAGCATTACACTTCCACATGTAATTCTTCCAAAGTTTTATCTTGTTCTATCTCTAGATTTCCAAGAATCAGACTTTCCACAATTTCCCCCAAAAAACCTATTTCAAAATTTCACAAGAAGTATTTTAAATAAGCTTTTCACTGTAAACACTTTCAGTTTTCTTTAATTTCCCACTGCTATTTATGTCTTGAAGACCTTATGAAATAGTACTACTACTTATCTTTGTATAAATGATTTGACAAGCAGACCAAAACATAAAACCCTGCGTGCCATAAAAATAAATATGTTATTCTCCCCAGAAGCCTTCATACAACTGACTGTTTATTTCTTCCAACTATCACCATGTATGCCCTGGAAATCTGATGAAAAAAACCTAGTCACAAATATTTAATATCTATTAAGGGAAGGGAATGTTGAGACTATGTTGGATGACCCATAGGACACGTAAGTCTGTTAATACCAGTTCAGAGAAGTCCAAACAAGAGTACCATGATCTATAGATTCTGTGGCTCTCCAAAGATCAAGATGTGGCATTTAATCAGACCAAGATTTAAAATAAATCTCCAGCAGCCTGTTTTCAAGTTATGACAAGAGAAATACTTGGCTCTAGAGGTATAGGCTGTACGACATGATTGGCAACTTATCAGGACAAGAAGAAAAAGAAGCTGGATGATTGGCAACTTAATCAGAGGGAGAAGGAAAAATAGAGAAAAGGAACAAAACGAGTGCCTAAACAGTGATGTGTTGGCTCCTGCGGCTGTCAAAGGTGGCCTTGAGCAGGCCGTGGCAGGAGGGCTTACACTGAAGCTTGTCTGCAAAGTAGATGAAACTATTCAGTGCTCCTTGGCATCAATAGCATGCGGCTGCTGAATGTATCTAATCACATTTGGAGAAGCAGGATTCTGCATGGTGCTCTCTGCAGGTCACCATGGCAGCCATAGGAACACATCCAACAAAATATCACGGACACACAGCTTCGCTACTGAAAAACTCTCAGAGCTTTGGAACAAAGTCCCCAGTCTTAACTGCAAGCTAAAAAAAACCAAAAAATATATATATATATATATATATATGTATATGTATAAAATAAAACCTCTGAGCAATCATATTTTGATACCAGTGGTCCTTTAGTTAACTTTACAATGTGACCTTGTCATTTACTCAACATGTTACTGTGTGAAATATTTCTGTTGAGCACAAGCAATGCAAAGTTTTCCTGGATGGGAGCTGAGAAATGGTGGGTTACAGGTTAGATTGCCAAACGAGCCTTGCAACCACCAGTTCTTATTGGGAACAAGCATCACTTGGTATTTTCACAAAAAGCCCTACCCATAGATGAATTGCATTTATTCACAGAGTACAGTGGATCAACAGAGAAACTGCAAAATAATGCCCTAAAAATGTGGAGTTTCTTTTCCCACATGAAATGGGATGGGGGGAAATAAGGATGTGCTTGGAGGGCAGACCTGTTAATATTGGGGCCCCTATCTTGTACAATATTTTGTGTCTTGCTAAGACTTACTAGGCAAAACGTAATGATAATTCCAAGCAATTTGAAGTCATCTATCAGACTTCAGCATTACTCACTCTTGCATTCTGTATGCCAGAAAGATAAACCATAATATAGAGCAAAATTATTTCTGGAACTGCATATTGCACATTTTCACTATAAAGCGTATCATAAGCTTTGACACAGAGATAACTAAGTGATCACTTGTCAACCTCCTCTCATTCCATCAGTCTTAAAAATTAGGATAAAAAAAGCTTTTCATGTGCAACAACAGGCTACATATTAGTCCTGCAGAGTTATAAAAAATGTGGAACTAAATATCAGACAAGCCCAATTTAAAATGATGAAACACTTCTGAATTCTAAAACAATTAGGCTAATTTACAACACATGGCCTGATACGCTGGAAGTTTTAATCCTTTTATTTTCTTTTTTAAAAGAGGGGATATTTTTTCATGCTAGTCATAAATTAGTACAATCAAGACTTATTTCTTTTTTTCCCTGAATAGTCCTCAAGAGCAATTCTTACACTTCCTAAATAGGTTTGTGAAAGATTCATATTTTACCTGGAAAGAGATACACAGAAGTAAATTACAGAGTTAGGAAAGGCAAACCACAACTCTAACTGGAGAAGAGCATCATCTCCGTTTTCTGTGCCTTTTCAGTGATGCTGTGCTGCAAATTTACTCAGTTTTCACTGCTAGGTCCCTCACTTCTGCTTGTAAATCAGGGATCCTGGGGTGCTCTGAAGATTAATCAGATGAGGGTTGCAGTTTTCTCCTCTGCTCTTTGTGATGGTTCCTCCCAGAAAACACATGCATCCTGAATATTTCTGATCCCTCTGGGGATAAGATTTAAACAAACACTGACATTGGCAATGCAGCCCTGCTTGATCATGGTACTAAAAAGTCATTAAGTGTGTTTCAATATCCACTCAGTTATTACCAGTCTTTCAAGACAAAGAGAAAACTGGAGAAACCCTTTCCTTTACCACAAGACAATGTTAGTGATGGCAGCAACATTGCTCAAATCCGACTCTGAAGAATATTTTGGCTCCTTTCTTACAGAATACTGACATTTAAAGGATAAAACAAAAAACAAAAGATACAGGGAATTCACAACACTTTCAAGGCTTTCCCTTTTGCAACACACATGGACAATGGATTTTAAATGAAAGTCCTGTTTCTCTACACTTAAGGGTATTAATATTTTAGTATGACTGCATCTGTGAATGAAGACATTCAAAAAGCCATTATGTTTTCAACTTAGGTTAATAATAAGGCTATTTTTCCACCCACTCTCTGGCACAGCTGTAATGTTCTTGGCCTCAAGTGGGAGGCAATGTGGAACAAGGATTAGCAAGATGGATGATATACAACATACAGTGCCAGTTCATATAAAATATTACTAGATTGGAAATGACTGTTTACTGTCTCAGTGATTATATGATCACTTTTTTTCCTTCCAAAGAACATACAGGATGTGGTGCTCCTCTATGCCAATAAAGCTTAGTGCACAGCACCTGGGTAATGACAAATTAATTTTTGAGCTAAGCCTGATGAAGGGGTCAGCCAAAATCCTAGGCAGAGTTTATCCCCAATACTATTTTATATGACAGAAAATGCATCCCTCCAATTCAACAATATTAGCACAGAAGAGAGATTATACAACAAAAAATAAATAAAATGGGGGGAGAGAAATGCACAAAAAATGTTAGGACTGTGTGTGTTGCCAGTACAATAATAAAACATTTAATCTTTGGGTTGTAGGAGGGAGTTGGAAAGAGTGTCCCATGGTCCACTTCCAAATAAAATTGGACAAAACATTTAGGAATGCACTAAACAGAACAAGCATAGATTTGGCAGAAAACAGGCTGGACAAACCATCAGAGTTTTTTTCATTCAACTTAGGTTTTCAAACCTGAGACCTTTGCATCCTGGAACTCAAAATCTCTCACCTGATCTAGAGACCAATCCCTTTTGACAAAGGCCACAGTGGCTCAACCATGAGCAGCCAGGGATGCTGAGCCCTGGATCTTGGCATGTTCCTGAACAGTCTTACCTCAGACCAGAAACCACGTGGGTCAAGTGTTATGTCTGATCCAGTCATAAAACTTCTTTAACCACAAAGTCAACACCAGTTGTTTAAATACCAAGTGCTCGGCAGTTCCCATCCCTCGGACTACTGGCCACAGCTACTGCCAAAATATCAGCAATACTTCAGAGTTGAAAAATGTTTTCTTTAAAAATTTTAGTGAGAGAGCACTTTCAAATGAAAGAGAAACAAGTGTGTTTCTAAATGGCAAAGTCATTTCTCGTCCCTAAGCAAAGATCCTCTGAAATCTGTGTGCACAACCCAAACCACCCCCATTTTCATGTGGTTTATTGATTTAATAAAGCATATAAACGGGCTTATATCGCTATTCTACCAGCTGCAGATGATCTAGATTCACTGAACAAACTATTTCCACAAAATATTTTCATTGAAATGAATCTTAATGTTCACTCCTCCTTCCTCCACAAGCCAACACTGAGGCACTTTGAAATGCACATTAGCTACTTCAATAAATAAGTGAGCAATTCTTGGTTTTCTTAACCATGCAGGGCATAAGTGGATGATCTCTTTGCATGCCCTGGATGATGAAAAAGACATTAAGTATTAGGATTTTTCCTGTTTGGGTAGCCCTGTGAAAGCCAGCCAAGTTTGCAGGCTCGCTCTCCCTATAATTTCCAAAGCGTCAGAGTTTCCATGAGCAGTGCCCCTCCCAGCCAGGTCACCAAAGCCTCAGCCCTGCATGCCCCAGCCTTTTTTTTTTTTTTTTTTTTTTTTTTTTTTTTTTTTTTTTGCAGGGCTTTGTTCCAATACTGGGAGCAACCACCCAAAGTTTGAAAGTCTGCTCCTTTGACACACTCGATCTGGCAAGTGCAGAAGAAATGCTGTTAGATGAGAAGAAGAAGAAAAAAAGCAAGAAGTAGGCACATTCCCTTCTCCTACTCGCTCTCTAATGATCTTTGTGCTTTCTTCTTTTAATTCTTATTTAAAATTTCAGCCCTTTCACAGTAAGATCAGCAAGAACAGACCTTTGCTTCACCAAAGATGCACAAAGCCCTTTTGTTGAGGACAGGGGTCCAAAACTGTGGCATCTGGGCTGTGCAGCTCTCAGTGCAGGCACACTGTCAATCCTTCTTGCTCAGCTCTGCTGCCAGTGTTTCAGGACAAAGATCATTCTACCAATCTGTTTGTACAGCATATTGTACAATCTGTTACGTGCATCTGCAATACAAATGATAATAAGAGCATGTGGACAAGGCTGGAGCCCCAGATTTTGGGTGCCTTTGTTATCTGTGGCTCATGGACCCTGGTCTGCAGCTGCACTTTTGACTTGCTGCATGCACACAACGTACCACGGGCACTCGCCATGAAATCTAAATACTGCCTAGTCCCTATTAAAAATACCCAAATGGTGGTTTTCCCCCCTTCCTCCTATTTCAAGGGAGTAATTCAAAAGTTAAAACCATGACCACACCAATGGGAATGAGACACCAAATTACCTTTTGTAATATCCTTCTCAAATACAAAACAAAGCCATGAAACTTAGGGAGAAAGAGGAACAGCTCGTGCCAGATGTTACCTAACAAATGTTCAATCATGAACATACAAATGTATGAGAAAAAAAATGCCTACTCTTAAACAGATTGTTCCCCAAAATCACATCTGATTGCAACAGTAATAATTCTCATCCTTACTAAATATTTGTCTTTTTTTTTATAAGACAGCCAACTCTGCTGACATTTCTGCACAGAACGTGACACTCTGCTCCTTGCAGCACAGATTGCCAGACTGCTGCTTTACATGCTGATTTCTCTTTTGTGAACTGAGACCTTGAATACTTTCACGGGGGAAAAGCAGATCAATGATTTTTTAAGAGAGCTGAACAATTCTGCGTAATGAACATCAGTTAACACGGGCAATTACTCTTTCTTTTTCTCCCCCAAAACAACACCACAGAAACAAAGAAGAGATTGTAACTCCTTTGAATGGCATGTGCCTCACTGACTGTACCAGAATGCCACCCTCATGCAGAAATATGGGTGGGTGAAGTTCAGGAGTGACATGTGGCTTGTTAAAATATAAGATGCTTAGGTGAATAAAAACTTTTGTCATTTGATTCAGCCAACAATAAAGGAAGTTGTTGTAGAAACTATTCTGCTGTTTCCCAATTTTCATAAAAGATTGGTTCAAACCTTCTTTCTTTGTTGCTTTTGTTGCTGAATGAATGGAGAATAAAAGGTTGTTTTTTTCTTTTCTAGATTTCATGGAGTTTTTTTTGCTTTTTAGAGAATGCATGTGAAAGGAAAAGAAAATGATATCGAACATAAAGGAGACTCAGGCTTTAATGGGAATTTTGACATTCAAAAATATTCTACAAAAACATCCAATATATCACATTTTCTCCTTAATGGTTAAAACATAAGTGTCGGAAAACTATGGCTCTCTTTATCCCTGGTTTGAAGCATGTCTCTGGCTATGTCCCTGCGTCTCCACGCCTCTGAGTTTTCTGTTTATATCATGTGAATATGTAAATGCAGCTCATTGCTCATTTGCATTTCTGCTTTTATGTAGGAAGTCACACAAAATACCTCTCTGGATCTCATTGTGGCACATCCATATAATGCGAGAGTGAGAGCCCTGCATTAATAACAGCATTAAAAATACCACCAGGATTATTCAATGAAATCCCTCTGCCATCACTGCTGTTATTTGTGGAGGGCTTCCAAATCCCAGCATGGATCACCCCCAGCCCCTCTTGAACACCCAGACAATGCTTGGTTCCATCACTGGTGCAGCCACGACCCAAACCAGGCACACCCAAGCTGGGAAGGACGCTCGTGCCAAAATCACATCTCCTTCTTAGACACTAAGAAAGGCACTGCTAAGAGGAATCTCCATAAAATGCCTTGTTAAAGGGCTCACTGATTCCATGCTCTTTACACACACCAGTGCCTGTTCCCAGCTTCCAGCCTGCTCCTGCTCAGCAAAGCAGTGAAGGAAATGCTTTCGTTTTAATCACTTGCTGAAGTCATCAGGACTGTGTGCTTAGTTGAGCAGGGGTCTTTATGAGCCAAATATTATTCTTAGTAATAAGGAGACCTGGCAATACACTAGATGGAGCTTTTGATAGTAAGTAACATTAATTCAATTAAATCCTCTTATAGCACACACTCTCCAGCTAATGCAGTTTACAGTGAAATTTTCTCTGGCACTCATTTAAATATAATTGCTGCACTTATCTTGTCATGAGGAAATTTCTGAAGGTTACTTGTACTGTGCATGTGTAAACCTACAAGCTACACTGACCTTTAGTTTTGAGATTTTTTTTTAACTACTTAAACTGCAGCATCTAAATGATGATGATGATAATAATAATAATAATAGTTATAGTAATAATTCCCTACTTCCACACAGCACCTTTTAACTCAATATATGCCCAAGTGAGAACTAGCAAGTAACACAGCACAGAAAGGCATCACGTGCTAACTGGGAAGGAAAGCTAAAACTGTTGGAAATGAAAATGCTGGGAGATGACACATTTGATGACACTGAATTTTCATAGAGTGTTTTGCATTGTTCTTCTGAAACACATGAAGGTGTTCTCCATGGAGACAATTTCATATTTACCTTCCATACACAAGCTGGCATTAATAACTATGGGCCACTTGAGCACCACACTTTGGCATAATTTTCTGTCTGAATCAGAAAAGAGGTTCACATCCATTGATCCAGTAGACTGGTTTTGGTGACAGTCCCAGCTATTTTCCTAAGGGTAGCCCAGTGATATACTGAAAAGCAGTCTCAATCACTTGCAAAACTGGAAAAAGGGAGGTGTCAGCCAAAAAATCCTAGCAAACAAATCAAAAGCCACCCAAACACAAAGCAAAACTGCAGTGTGTGTGCACAACTACCCATAAATTGAAAGTTTTGAGATTTTAATGAAATATGGGAAGGACAAGTGTAGAGATAGGAAGAGAAAACTGCTGACCATTATGGAAAAGAGCATTTTGGAATGCCCTACCTATCCACAGTAGACATTTCAGGCCCTTGTCTTGGGTAAACCTTCCTTGACAGTTCTATCATAAGCTCTTTTTCCTGTTTTCTCTTTCTCACAATGAGAAGCATCCTCAAGTTAAAGATCTACCAAATTTTACCTTTGAAATAGAGAAGAGATAGTAATTTAGGGTCAGTCTGCACCAAGAAGAGAATAACCAAGCAATGCACACTGAAGTGTTGGCAGCCATGGGAGGATGGAAATGCCAAATCTAAAGGGGAAAAAACGACTTCTGAGGCCACTCAACCTCTGTCCTGAGCTCAGCACTGCAAAAGGAAACCCTGCTGCCTAGTTTTGACTTCTCTTTATGCATGGGCAGGTGTTTGGAAGGGTGGGAAAGATTTGAAATAAAGTTTATTTGGCCATCAAGGCTCATCAAGACTTTTATTTTCATTTTAGTATTAAAAATGAGAGGGACCAAGGACCTTGCTTCCCCCACTTCCATCCTCCTGCTCAGACTCAGATGCCTGTCACATTAGGAAAGACCAAGTGATTTTGTTTAGCTCTTATGGCACACACAATAGCAGAGGTTCAAGGGAGAACATGGGACTGCGAAGCATTTTAAAACTCTTAAATAAATGTGGGCTACAGGAGGCTCTCATTCAGAAGCAACATTTTCCCTTCCACTGAGAGTTTCCCCACACTCTGGTGAAGTGAATTAAAATTGACACTGAGAAAAATCTAATTGAGCCAGAGACAACACAACACTTTTCACTATAGAAACTCAAGTCCTGGTGGAATTACTTGGGTTAATATAGTCCATTTTAAATCTACAATGATTTTTATATCCCATGATCTGCAAATAATAAAGGAAGATTGTTGTTTAAGACTCATTGTATTAATTAGGGGGAGCATAGGAAGAGTGAGAGCTGGTGCCTTTGGGTCTGCTCCACACTTGTTTTGTAACTGCAGTTCTCATCAGATCCGATTAATATGTGAATAAACTAATGCAGATCTCACCTGGGCAGTGTTAACATAACAAAATTTTTGTGTTAACCAGCTCAGGGATTCATGCACTGAAAATGAAGGGAGCAGCTTTGATTTAGGCAAAATGACACCAGCACAGAGAGGACAACATTCTCTGCCTACCCAAAGTGACTCAAAAAATTCGGGAAAAGTCCCCCCAGGCCTCAGTATCTCAATTCCTCCAGCTGGTAAAAATGGAGTGATGCTATTTTTCTCCCTTTGCAAAACACTTGGAAATGTCTGGCTGAAGCAGCAGCCCTGCTCCTTACGGTGCCACACTCATCCTTGCAGCAAAAAGTTTCCTGCAGAACATTATATTAATCTACTCCCTATTGTGGTACAGCTCCCTAAAATTGCAGTTGAAGGCATGACATGTAGAGCTATGAGGAGAGTTTAATTACTGTTTGAAACATAAATTTTCCCAATTCAGCTGAGTGAATAAGAGACACCGTTTATTAGAAAACATCTTCCACCTCTTTACAGCTCTTCTTAGTCCTCTTAAAGAATGCCTGAATTGGATGCAGTAGTTATTTTAAATTAAAACCACAAGGTGGTAGACACTGAAGTTTTCTCTTACACAAATAATAATGAATTTATGCACCACAGAGTTTAATCTGCAGAGTGAAAGTCTAACGTCCCACTTAAAACTGCATACTCATGGGCATAGATTAGACAGTAATTAGGTTCAGTGAGAAACTGAAAAGATCCACTGGAAACATTCAAATTTAATTTATTCACTGGCTTGTCTCAGAGTGTTTTTATAAGCAATTAGAAAGACGGAGATTCCTGAAAATGCATTCTTTCCCAAGACAGATGAACCAGGAGATTTATATGGCATACACAGCCTTCCACCCACAGCTCACTGGCTTGAGTTAAGCTCAAACCAGGCTTAGAAGCCACTACCAGACTTTATCCTTGGGGAGTTATTTGCTATTCTTTTGAAATATGCTGATGGTTACAGTGCACTATGAAACCAATGTCTTAAAAAAAGAGCAATACTGTAACTGGCACAGCATATCCTTTTATAGCATCTGTATCACTGAAGTCTGACATTGAGGATGTTGTGGGTCCTGCCAGACCCAAAACAAGTCCAAATCTGCCCTCTTGCTGCCCTGATCCCACAAAAAAATACAGGTCTGGTGCAGGGAAGATGGAAGTAATGAAATAGTAATTAGTTTACACTGCTACGCATGCTATACATATCTGCTTTTAATGCATTTCAAAATTATAAAGAATAGCAGACATCCTTTCAAGGCCCTCCTGGGGTTTAAATATCATGTTAAGAACTAGCAAAATTGATGACATATTTATGCTAAAATGTTTTATGTGGTCTTTAGCTTTTTATTTTGACCCTTCATTGTAATATTTATGTCTCTCACATCATCTCAGCAGTGACAGAAATTCTTAGTGCCTTGGAGTCTCTCCTTCTATCTTTTAATGAGGAAATCTTCCTGCAGTGTGGGTTTTAATTTTAGGCTATTATTTATTTGTGCATATATGTGCACAGGCACCTGTGACTGATTTTAGTGTGGTGAAAGGAACAGAAGATAAAAGCAATAAACCACTGGGTTTGCAGTGGAAATGAGAGATTTGGAAGCTGCAGTACACTCAAAATCCATGCTCGTAAGGCTGCTTCCCAATTACACTTCATTTTTGAGACTGCTCAGCTGTCAAATGTTTTCTTCCTTTGAGATCCTTGCCAAAGTGTGTGAAGATTTCAGACCAGTCCCCCCATCCTTTGGAAAATCTCCTCATGTGTTAGGAGCAAATGATCTTGATATTAGAACTGAATAGAGTAAGAAACACTACATAAGAAGAGAAGGGTTGAGTGGTTTGTTTTGAAGCCTTTGTCTTTTAACAAAAACTGACATAATTTTTTATGTGATGGGTAGATAAACAGTGTGTTTATTCACATAATAGAAAATTGGAGGAGGAAATAATTTCAGTGCCACAATGTCATAAAATGGTCGAATCTCATTGATGTGAGCTTTAATATGCAACTAAAGACACTGGATACCATAAATATCAAACTGACAATATCTGACACTTTTATAGATGTATATATTTTAACTGTAGGCAGCAATCTTGAAAATACTTAAAACATGCTTGTGTTTTATATCTGAGTATTATATCTATTGATTAATTCCTGAGTGCAAGTGCGTGCATGACTTGACTTAGATTTTTCCATGCATAACAGTTTTTTTCCTTTGAGATTATATATTTGAGAAACTGAGGTTTGGCATACTATTCACATTCAACAAAGCAATTTGGGTTTTTTTTCAATTTTACTGAAAGTTCAGGCTGTTTTAACTGCCTGCCTACGTGGGTTTTTTTTTCCCAATGAAGTGATGTCATTACAAACAACATATTACACATTAATATTTTATGAACATTTGGGACTCTTTTTTTTAAGTTGTTCTAAAATATTCTATAAGTAAGTGCTGGAGGATGTGCTGAAGTTGTCGACAGTACAGCATGCTTGAACTGAAGTTCAAAAATTCCTTTTCAAACACCCCTTTACTGAACTTGCCTTCCCCCCAAGTGTTTTTCAGACATGAACATTAGAAAGAACCACAATTGGAATATGAAGTCCTGCTCCTCTCATGGTTGGTCTATACATGGGTTTTCTATCAATTTAACTAAAAAGATTCATGTAGTTAAATTTTATGCTTTTTTTTTTTCATCGCAGATGTAATTAATAATGTGCTTATACGGTCTTAGCTTACTTTTTAAAATTCATATGCAGTTGTAAATCATAGTTAAGCTGCTACAAAACTGCAGCCAATGAGCCCCAAAGTGATCTACTTTAATCCCTCAGAGATGTGTTATTTTTATTAACTTCTTACAGCAATACCTAGAGTCCTCATTTCTGGACCAAGCTCCCACTGTGATGAATACCATAAAAATAGGGAGGGAAAAGATGCCTTAAAGTAAAAATAGCTTCGTTCTGCTCCAGTCATTCACACACTGTATAGAGGAACTTTAGGAACAAGGCTAAAGAAAGGTTTCTGTGCTACTTCTATATTTAAATAACGCAACTGAAAAATCCTCTACCCAACTCCCCCCACCATCCTCTAGTCTTCCCATTCTGCAACCAGAGCCCCCTGCTCCTGTTACAGGGTCTTCACAAATATCTTCCATTACTTGTGCTTTGCTCTGACTGGGTTGGGTTTGCTGTGATAAGTTTTTACTAACATAGGGTCTGACTTTCTTGCCATTGCCAATGAAGGGAGTATACAGTGAGACTGATTTAAGTGGGCAACAGGGTTGCAGTCAAGTATGCAATGGGATATTATCCTGATCTGCTCCCTGTCTTCAAAGCGATGCAAAAATATCAGGGGACACCAATCTCAGCCCCTCTTGGTGCTGGACATGGCCAAGCCACTGACAGCTTGGCACCTTGTCCTGTTTAGGGGCTGAAACTGCTCCTGGACATGGGGAGCAGTTGTGTCACATCCTGTTCCAGACACATTCTTTCAAAACACTAAATGGAGGCAAGCAAAAGGAAAATTTCTTTTGGAACTCCTCTCTGCTTCTTCTGGAAGCCATTCTCTGCTCTGCAAGTGGAGGAAGAAAGTTTGACTTGAGAAGTCGAATTTTTTTCTGTTGGCCTGCTGTTCCTCAGTCTTAAGTTTATTCTGTGCAGTCCCTGGGTTTAATATTAATTGAAAGAGCTTATCTACTCCTGCCTTTGGTATGCACTTTAACATACTGCAGAAACTTCAATTGTATCCCCTTACAACTTATTCTTTCCAAACCAAGGTACAGTCCTGTATTCTTCCTCAGCTTTCCCCCTTTTAGCTTTCTTGTAAGTCAATGTTTGAAGCCCTTTACAAGTTAACCTTGTAGACCTTTCACCACAACTCAACCCTTCCTGACTTCATACAAAATCATGCTGCTCTTCCCTGGACCTCTGCCCTTTTCTATAGAATGGTACTAAATATTTGTAACTGTAGTTTAAACATGATTTAAAAAATCCTTCTTTAAGTGGTGCAGTATTTCCTTGAAGGCTCTATTCAATGCTTCCATTTATACAGCTCGCATTTTCTGTGCCTTTTTGACCACACAGATACAAAACATCATCTCAGTCCTTTTATGATATGTGCACTCTTCAAATCCTCTCCTGCTCTCAAATCTTTGAAAAATGCACTCATTCAACACATGTGTTCACTCAAAATAAAATTTACTCTTCTTGCTCATGGTTCGTTTTACCTATCAGAATTTCTTTGTGTTTGATTGTTTTCTTCAGGTTATCAGGTGGCTTCTCTCCCATCTAGTCCCTTCTGCATGATCCAAAAAGTTGGATAACAAGTTGGTGGTTCATTCTGTCAAAGCCATTTACATAGAGAGTGAAAAAGTATTGATCTCCAATAACAGTCCCTGTTGCTCTCCAATCATCATCCCCTCTCTTCCCCTGGCCCGTAACCTTTCCCCATTCTAATCTGCCCTCGATCATCTACCCAGCTCCTTTCCCCATTTGGAAATGGGTCCTTCTCTGCTTCACCAGCAACTGCATGGATTAGTCTCCTGTGTGACACTCTGTGAAATGCCCCTGGGAAATCAGCTTGATTATATTTCACACCTGTCCGCTTTCACAGAAACTTCTTGAAAAACTCCATCAGATTTGTCGACTAAGAATTACCTCTTCTAAAAATCAGCTTGCATCTGGAATATATTCTATAATGCTATTTACAACTCATTTAAAATTATAGATTTAAGATTCCTTAAGGTTTAAATTTAAATGGCCTACAGTCAGAAATTTCAAGTTAAAAACTCAACTTTATCATTCACTCTTCTTCCCCATTGTACTTGTATTTAATGACATCTGGCTTTTGCCAGTCTTTGTTGTCTGAAACTTCTTATAGTGTACAATGCACCTGATAAAAAATAACATGCAAGGCACTTTTTAATACAGTGAAGGAAAAGGTTTCAAGTCTGCATAGTAACAAAATACCTGTCAGGCACCATCACCAAAATTTAGCCTAAGACACACATGCACAATGGCTGTGGGCACATATCCAGCCATTTCAACAGCAAATGTGCTCATGGTGCAACTCAACTGATCTCAAAAGCTAAACAGTGTTCACGTGGGCCTCTGAGGGCATTCAAAACACAGAATAAGACATGAAGTGTAGAGAAACCCTGGCTCCTGGAGCGCTGGCTAAAGGGAGCTTTTAAAGAGCATCTAAAACAGTTTTACCAAACACAATGTATTGAAACCAAAGGAGCAGAGAGTGAAATTGGCTGTGTGGTGTCACAGGGGCAGTCAAGGAACAAGGAGCAGCTGCTCTTAGCTGCAGGATAGGGCACTCAGGATGGGAACATGTGACAAAGTGAGTGCCACAGCTCTGCTGCTGGGCAGGACTGCCCAAGCTCCCTTTGCTCCTACTGCACCAGGCACTGTGACAGAGGGACCTGCTGGAGGAGAGGGATCATCCCCCCTGCCTGCACCAGACTATTTTGGAAGGGCTAAACTGAGGCTGAAATGGTGCTCAAGCAAGCCAGGTAACTTCTGCCTCCTATATACATCTCTCTATACATATATATATATATATGTGTGTGTGTAACTATACATACCTGTACACCTCTTTGCCCACTTGGTCTCCCCTGTATGCAGCAGATGAATGCCTCATTATCAGATTCCTCTGCTCACTTCCCAGTGGACTTAAATTACCATGTTAAATAGGATAATAATAAACACTGGCCTTTAACTACAGCACATCCTTGTTCACTCAGCAGCCTCCCTCTAATCTGATAAAGGGTCTGTGAAAGGCTGCAAGCAAACACCAAGTCAGTTATTACACAGGTGCCTCTCCCTGCTTTCTGCAGTGTGATTCCTACAGCAGCACAAAGAGATTCAGGCTCACAAAGCTGCTCTAGGGGACCTGGATCCCTCCAAGAATTATCAGGTATTGAAGCAGAGGCAAGGTGCCAAAAGGGCATAGTGGATCTGGCCCAAGACTCTCCTGCTGCATTTCAAAAGACAAAAGTAGCCCTGTGCCATCTGCTTGCTTCAGCTCTTGGACTTCAAAACCAAAGTAGCCAAGGAAATCTTTCCGGCTTAGGAAAACAGTGGGGAGGAAGAGAGATCTTGGTGGCAGCGTGTGCTGCCTTCACACAGAGCTTGCTGCATTTGAGGTATTAGAGAAGCTCTTTTTAACAACCACCCTGGAAAAAAGTCATCTATTCACCCAGAATAAATTATATAAAGGGAGCAAGCTGGATTGGGAACAGAGAGGGCTGATCTGCCCAGACTTTGAATCCCCTTAGCCCCTAGAAGCCAAAAGTGCAATTTTATTTCAGTGGTACAGAATTTCCTGCCCTATTGTTTTGTGTTTTTTTTTTTTTTTTTTGGTTTTTGTTTTTTTTGTATTTTTTTTTTGCATTTAGTTTACCTAATCCCCTGGATTTCTTTTGTTGCAGAAAGAGGAAAAAGCCTTACAAAACAACAGGAGACAAATATAAAGTCAAATTACTTTGCTGAGCTCTTTCACACATCCAAAAGAAGCAGAGAAATGCAAGGTTTGGAAAGGATAAGGAATTTCCTAGAATGCAGCCATTCCTGAAGTTCCCAATTAATAAACCCAAGCTTCAAGTTTTGCAGTAGTATCAATATATCTGTGGAATTAAGATGGCTTTCCTCTGGTTTTCCAGAGTGAGGTAACTTGGCTTTCTACCTGTCTTCCTCCAGCCTCAGCTTTGCAGAGCTGGCAAGCAATACAAAAGAGGAGGAAAGACATGAACTAGGCCGTCTGTCGTTGGAGGGTATGAAAGACAGTCTGAATAACAGCAGGAGAGAGAGAAGCAGCCTATGGTTATTTTTGACAGAATTGGGAGAGACTCACATTGCAGCTTCATAAACAGTTCATCAGAGAAAAACTCAGTCCAAATTAGAGGAGCCCCTTTGGCCAAACTCACAGAAATACAGAACCCTTGTCTGAGAAGAGAGAAATCTTACAAAAATCAAAATGCTTTTCTTTAAAGAGCAAAACCTAACTGCTCCCCCCATGTGGCATAGTAACACCAACTTGCATTCCTGCCATTACAACTCATGGCTTGCAGCATATTCAGAAAAAAATTTCTGTGTGACACCAGGCTGTGAATGTTCTGCCTTGCACACAGTCACAACCATGCAATGAAATGAAAAATTGACTTTTTTTCTACCTCATCCAACCACGAGGTCCCTTTGATGGACAGTTGCACAAAACCGGAGGTGATACAAAGGGTCAGCAAGCAGAAAAACGCCTGGCACAACCCAAATCCACCCAGCTCAAATTAAATAAAAATGGTTGTTTTGTGCGGGTATTTAAACAGAAGAGGAACATGGAATTTCACTCCACATCACACATATGATTTTTAGTATTGTCTTGTACAGAGCCAGGAGTTGGACTCTGTGATCCTTGTGGGTCCCTCCCAGCTCAGGATATTCTATGACCTCCAAACAAAAAATGAAAGTTCAGTTTCTTTTTAAAATGCCTATTAGATAGTATAGGTGAAGAATTGTCATGCATGCATTGTGATGAAAAGAAGGCTGTAGGATGTTTCTTAGGGCAATTTTTCCGTTTGTTTGTTTCTAACATTCTTAACAATCTCTCACACGGAATCCTTTGTGCAACTGGATTAAGAAAATAAAGATCATTCCTAGTCAAGAGACATCCACAAGAAACTCAAGCGGTTTCTAGCAACCTTACTGGCAGATTCAGCCAGGAGGAAGGATAGAGCCAGCATGGAGATACACTCCTCCAAAGCTTCCAAGGGAAAAGCTGACCACCAGAGGAGTTTGCTGCTGGTGCCAGAGAAAAGTGAGTCTGAAGGTTATTCTGCCTATCTTCAGGATTAATTTCATTTACTCATTAATTAACACATAATGCCTGAAGTGACAAGCATAATCTCTGCACTGCTGAAAAGAGTCCAAGCAAAAAGTATCCCCAAAACCCAGCCACCTTTCAAAAAGAATATTGCATATGGGGACTATAAACATTGATAATTAGTCTACAATGATTTGTATGATCTATGCTTCATCCTTATGCCTTCCAGCTGCCTGATGGACAGGTACAATGATTCCCAGAAATGGGTATCAATGGGTTTCTTCTGTCTAACCACAATATCATTCTCACTTCATTTACTGCTTAGTGGGAAGGCATTGCTGTGACCCAGGAATCAGCTCCTTCCAGATGGACGAGTCTCAAAGTTCAGCATTTTAGTGCTTTAAACTAAGGAGGAGTTTGCTCATCCATAGCAGCCTGGACTGCAGAAAATCCAGTTGTTTGACCTCTTAATGCTCTCCTACCCAGCATTACAAGAAAAAGACATTTGGTGAGGGCTCTGTGCTAACACAGTAGGGGGGTAGATGCTGCAATACATCAATCCTGGGAAATGAGGTGGGGGGAGTGGGCTGGAAACAGAATTGCACTGAAACACTCCAACCAGAAACACCTTCTGTTTCTGAATCACAGAATCATGGAATGCTTTGGGTTGGAATGGACCTTAAAGAGCACCTAACTCCAGCCCTCTTGCCATGGACAGGAGGGAGGTTGTTCACTTCTCATTAGATCAGGTTGTTCACACAACATGGCCTTGAACACTTCCAGGCATGGAGAAGGGGGAAGAGATCTAGTACAGACACTTGATTAGCAGGAAGGTACAGTGAGCTGGACCCCCTCCCTGACACTGGTGTGAGACCAGTGCACCAAGTCTTTTAACCAGAACTGAGAGATGCAAGCAACCCAAAATAAACCATGGTCACCCAAAGCACCTGGCTGCTTAAACTGGGCAGCAAAAAGAAGGCACTGAGAGGATCCTCTGCCCAATACCAGGAAAAATGGAGATATGCTGAGCCTTGGCAATGCTTTGCCCAAAAGCACAGGAGCACCTGAGGCTGTGCTGTGTGCCTCCCACAACAGCAGGCACCTCTCATCTCCAGCAAGGGCTGTTTTGCACTGTTAACTTTGCTGGGAGCCCACAAAATCATTCTGTGATATTCTCCATAGCATGTGTGCTCTGAAGGGTTTTAGAGTCAGTGCCAGGAGTGCAGTAAGAAGGAATAAGTGTCTAGCAGCCTTACAGCCAGGCACACACATGCACATCCAGTTCTGCCTCTGAGCTACGCTAATTATTTCTAACGGTGGCAACGCTCTCACATACCAAGGCTGAATTAAAATATACAGCTAGGTAGGGAGGAAAATGCATTCTGTGAACCAAAATACTCACTTTCAGTTTACATCTAAGCACGTGTCACACTTAAACAGCTATAACTCACAAAACTCTCACGTGCCTAAATAAGCACTGATATTCGTAGTGAAAGGAAGGAATATAGTTAGGGACAAGCACTTTACATGTGTATAGAAAAAATGCAGGAAGGAAAAACTAACCCTTTCATTTAGAATAACAGCAGTGCCAAAAAACAATTCTTTAACAGGACTGCAGAAAAAAAATCAGATTATGGAAAAAGGATGACTATTTGTAATTTTTATTGCTGCTGAAGCAATGATGTGGCAAGAACCCACCACTATCATTTTTCCCTTCTGCATCCTTAAAATATTTCCCACCTGGGGTGCAAAGAGAGGAAATAAAGGAAATAGAAAATTATATTTTTCATGAGCTAATCCTGGGAAGCAACCTCTCAGGTTTCCACATTTTTGGCAACGATAATTTAAACAAGGAGACTGGTATTTTCTGGTTTTTTTTGCACAGTTGGAATGCATGCCTCCAGATAAAAGACAATTAAACTTCAGTTTAAGAAGAGGAGGAAGGCAGTATTCGATAGGATTCATGGGTCCTCTCCTCTTAGGACTGCTGCATAGCTCAACACAGCATACTACAAAACGGAGAGCTCAGCTGCAAACCTCTTTGGAAATGCTGAAGACAAGCAAGATCATCGGGAAAACAAGCAAACTGAAAGCAAAGAGAGCATAACTACTGTACCTTTACTTTGGGGAGGGTTCTGACTTCTGTCTCGGAGAACATTAATCTGGTAGACAGCTCCATAAGGCTCAAAAAGTTCTTTTAATTCTTTTTCTGACCACGAACGGGGAATCTGTCCAACAAACATCTTAATGGCATCTGGGTCTGGTTGGTCTGAATGATCCAAAGCTCCATTCATCTTGTTAGCTGTGCCGTTACTAGAAAGTGGAAAAGGAGATTAAAAAGAGAAGACAAGTTAGGCGACTACACAGTTTTCGTGTGCACTAGATGCAGAAGATGATGTCAACTGGCACACAGCAGAAAAAAAAAATCAGTGTTTAATTAATAGCATAAGTATTACGAACAAAAAACAATGCTATTACATTTTTCATTGAGTCTGGTTCTCTCTGCAGGCTGCTGCTTAATGTCATTATATAAGATGAGAGCGGCACAACACAACCCAGGACTTCTGCATTTTAAAGTAGAGGATAGTGGCAAATAAGTGCAGATTTCTCTCCATGGCTGCTGTAAACAGATCTGCAGTGAATTCTCACTAAACTGGCTACTGGCAGAAACCAGGCAGTGCGTGTGTCTATGTGTGTGTGTTTTGTAATAAAGTCACATGAAAGGAGTATGAAACACTTGGCAATCTGTCAGATGACTAATGCAAGATGCCAGCGATGAATCTGCAGATTGTGTGAAGCATCCATGTGTGCATCAAATTAGTCTGATATTGCCTAGAATGGAAAACACTCCAGCTATGTGGCTGGTTGCTGCCGATTAGTTGCCTACGTTCTTTAAAAAGGAAAAGCAGTCTGGAGAGAGTCAGTTTAAAGCATATTGTTTATTGCTGCCATAAAAAAAACTCCCACAAATCAAAAAGAGACAGCGGTGGCAAAACTGCCTACATCGTTGTGGAAATGAAAATGCTGCTTCAGAAAGTTTTTTTGCCCTGCAAAAGGAGATCAAATTTTTGAACACTTTCACCCCCTGTAAATTC
Organism: Calcarius lapponicus; assembly: GCA_039654755.1. Lineage (NCBI taxonomy): Eukaryota > Metazoa > Chordata > Aves > Passeriformes > Fringillidae > Calcarius > Calcarius lapponicus. The sequence goes on from CM077463.1 coordinate 13,505,675, forward strand.
TTAGCCTATCTGATCTCCACATGTATGTCCTAAATCCAAGTTCAAAACAACCACACTTTTGCAGAAAAAAAAACTTCGGAACAAAACATAATCTGATCTGGGAGACAAATGATAGATCATGGTTTAGAATAATTTGTACTCTTACACAGAAATTAAATAATTTTAAATACTGAACAAAAGTAAAAATACATCACTCCCTCCTCCCTCTTCCCCCCTTGCATTATTGATAATTAAGGACAGTAGTTTCAACTAATTACTTGGCTAGAAATTCCAAAAGTGCTGATTATTTTTTGGATGTTTCAGTTTCAAGAAAGAACACTAATGATGCATGAATTTTCAAGCATCCCCCCAATCTTTCCACCAGGGAGAGGGGGCAAATGGCCTGTATGCAGCAATGTCAGAAGCTGATCATGGCAGAATTCAGGCATTTCAGAGCCACCTGCCACTTTCAAAAAACTTGGCTTTAATTAGAATTTCTCTGTTTGATGATTGTTCAGGAGTGAATGCCCACCGGAGGACTTGGAAGAGCTCAGAATCTGCACAATCAGATGAAAATCATATTTTACATGTGAAAAAAAAATATCTAAGAGTGGCAAGAAGAAAACAACCCTGTGCAATTCCCCTGTCTCACAGCTATAACCTGTGTGAAGACAAATTATTTCGTTTCATGTGTTTCATCTCCTTAAAAGCATAATTCGCATTAATATGGCCGTATTAACTTTAGCACTTTCCCTGCTTACAGGCAGGAAGGAGAAAGTTATATTAAAGGCACATTTTACACCACCAACAAGAAGTTTGATCATCCCTTGTGAAGTGCTTTCAACACGGATCAGCAGACAACAGCATTTATCATTTTCATAAATGGCTAGAATTCCTATCTACTCTAGCAGGAATCTTGCCTGAGTAAGGGACTCCAAGATTTGGCCCAAACTTTTGCATTACATTTCATGTACAAATATCTTGTCTTGCAAATGCTCTTTGCTTTGAATAAGTGCTGCAGGTCACAAGTTCACCTGCAGGAATTGTGACTTCTCCAGGCCTTAGAAACTGCATTTCCATACAAAGACAACACTTAAGCCAAACCAAGCCAACCATCCAAACAACCACCCCCTTAAAATTGCCAAGAAACAGAAAAACCACGACTGACTCACTTGAGTGATACTTCATGGGAACAACTTTCAAGACTTTCATGGAGCAGTAGTCACCTATGTGACACTTAAACCTCTAAAAAAATCACTCAATTATTTCTTTTCAATTCCTATTCCTCTACGTAAAACCCAATCTGTCAAACAACCTCCCTGCTAGGCAGGTTGAAAAATCCCTGACCCATAGCTTAAAATAACTGTGGAAAACGCTTATATGTTATTTTGAAAGAAGAGGCAAAAGTTTAGTTAAGCTCCCAGCTCTGCCCTGGGCTTGGTCAACTATTTTCTTTCACAAATTGGCTTGACTTTTCACTTCATTTATTCTCTGTGTTGTTTGTATTGAGTTCAGTTTTAAATTATGCCCTTCATCTGTTCTCTCTGTTGGATCCCTTCTTTAAGAAATCCATACACAATTGCTATTTAGCCCAGAATTACAGCTAGGGTCATGTTTAATAAAGAATAACAAGTTTATTCCTTTGCTTTTTCCTTTACCAAAACCACCTTTACCACCAAGAGCCCCACAATTTCCATTGCTAATCAGCCAATTTTTTAGGAAAGCACAAAGCCAAACACTAACACCTGTTTTCTCAGGTTAATGGCCTATTAGCATCAAGTTCTTGCTTTGAGCTAAAGGTTTAGGCACAGGCCAAGCTCTCTTCTAATTGCACAAAACGTTTAAGCCCTTTCTTTATTTTGTTGGGACCAAAGTTGAATTACATTGGTCATATTCTTTAAATGCTTTATTGGCTGAAGTTGGTTAAAAGCTCTGACTCAAGGCATCAGTACCACACACTATGATGCCAAGCTCCAGGGGACAGGTTTTTGTCACTCACTGCCTGCATTAACTTCAGTAAGTCATTAAAACTTCTCCAAACTAAATTCCACCATCCATTGACAGCTCTGTCAATCCACTAACTCCTGCAGAGTTAGGGAAAAACCAAGCATAATTTAGGCTTTTCTTAAAAGTACTTTTCTACCACAAGGTAGGGACTTGACTGAGCTGCCAACATTTTGGTGGTTTGACAGACAAGTTCAGGCCACAGAGAGGGCACTCATTTTTACAAACACAGCTGGGCTCCTTCCTAAACTGCACTGCCTTTGATCTCAGTGCAAACCAAGGCTCTCAGACACCTCAGAGTGGTAATCCAAGTCTCACTGTTGGGATTTTGAGGAGCTCATGAACACTGTTGCAGCAATGACACTTGCAGTGGAATCCTCACTCAGCTTTGGCAGCTGATGTAGGACTAGAGCCAATGCAGACAAAATGAACAAGTAAATAAATCACCAGAGAGATAACATTGGGGAAAAAACACTTATTTTATAGATTCTATAGACTGGATCTCTGCAGTGCACTGGAAGGCTCCACTGAGGAAGACAATTATACACCACACCTGCCTGATGGTTCATTTTGGGTCCATACAGAATCTAGCCAAATATGCTTGATCCTTTGCAAATGATCTCTTCTAAGACGAATTCCCTTATCTTCTACCAGCTTTCATCCTCACCCAATGGACATTACAGCTCTGCACTAAGACCTCTTGGCTGCTAACAGCTGTAGGGCTTTTACTTCTTTCTCTTTTCCAACATAGTGGCTCTCAGAGGAAGTGGCTTCTTCCTTCCCCCATCTCCCCTTCTTCTGTACCCAAGAAGTAATAAGACAAAAGAGAAACTACATGTAGAACTTTCCAGAAGGAAGTAAAGCAAACCTTGTGAAAGCTTAGGACTATTTCTTGAAAGCACAAGTGTACAGAGATAGCTGTGTCTAGGGGACACTAATGAGAATGGGATCCCTTGGCACTTACTGTCAGTACCCAACTGCTGACATACGTTAAAAAATTTTTTAAAAGGAAAAAAAGAAAGAAAAATTAGATTATGTGGCTCTATGCTGTAGCAATCCTTTCCTCCATGACCAATTTAGCCCATTGGACTCAGGGGTGACCCAGCACATCATCTTCACTGACAAGGTGTCATCTGTATCATAGAGAGCAGCCTGAGGGCAGAGATTAAGACACTGAGTCGCTGGCTGCTTGTGGTTGCTGCCAGAGCATCCTCTCTCTCAATTTGTGCCAATTTTTCTTCTAATAACCTAACTACCATTCCATCATTTCAGCAAGCTGACAGGGCCACTCTTGAGGAGCTAGAGATTGTTTTAATATCCCTGCTGCTTCAGCAGGAGCACCAGAAAAACCCAGTAGGTGCCCTCTTGGTCTCTCCCATTCATATCTTTAATTACTGCAGGACTGCTAAAAGTGAACTGCCCACTCAGGACAGAGAGGTAGCCTTCAGAAGCAATGTCTGAATCAAAACAGACTCTCTTAAATTCATCACTGTTAAGAGCTTTGGCATTAATCCACGTTCATTTCCATTAATGATCCCAGTGTCAAGTCAGGTGCTGAAAAACAGCTGTTAACGGGGACCAAACGGATTTACATGACACCTGTTTGCCAAATCTGTTTTTAACCCTACCCAGTACCTTCCTACTGTTCTTTTTTGGTCAATTCATATTGCAACCCTCACCCTATTATTGTGGTTTCACCATTTTGCTGGGGATTTGCCTTTTTCATGTCCCATGGTATAAGATATTTGAATTCCCTCGAAGAGCCAACAGAACATGGTAACAAATGAGTTCCAAGTGTAATGACAACTAAATCCAACCCAGTGCAGAGGTATTTACAGCCACCAAGGTTTTACAGTAACAAAGCATTTACATCTGAGCTGTGGCATCACTGCCAGGATATCACACAAACTGACAAAAGGGACAACACCCGTTTGAAGGCTTCTGACTGCTGTCAAGAGAGACAGCCAAGCATCACCTTAATGTACTCCAAAGATCATAATTGCTGGTTTACGAGCAAATTTTGTCTGGAAGGACCCAAAAGGGCTTTATAAACTCATTGTTTAGAGAGGAATGACTTCATCGTAAGGTGACAGACGGCAGCTGTTTAATGACATGGAGCATTATCGCACAACAGCTCCAGCCAGGAAGGGTAGAACAATACTGTACCCAATTGAAAACTGCAGGGGGCTGCAATTTATAGACACAGAAGGTAATTACCTACATTGGATTTTGGCCAGCAAAATAAGGGCCAGAACCTCTGACAAACAGAAAAAGAAGCTGTGCAACATTTTTAAGCTGTGAATGACCAGGTCTCTGGGTTTTGGGGCGGAAAAAAGTCATCTCCAGATGCCTTCTAGCCCATCAGTATTTTTGCAGCACTCTTGCTCAAAAGCAGCTCAAAGGAAAGATGATGCTTCAAAAATCATTAACTGCTTCTGCTGTAGTGTGTTGTAGTTTTTGGCAGAACTATTAGACTCTAATAACACTTATAATTATTATTAAGTAACGCATATCCTAAACAGCAATTGCTAAATGACCCTGACATCATGCCCAATGGAAAAAAAACCTCCTATGGCAGGATGTTCAGTCCTACATAGGCAGTAAAGTCTACAAAATAATTATCTCCAGGCTTCCCTGCACCCATCAGCAGGGCTAACAACGGAGCAGCTGTAAGACTTGCAATCCATCACACAGCCCCATAAAGACTTTAACAAAGAGATGAGCAATTCTTCATCCACCCAGCAGAGAGCAACCGCACTTGTACTCTCACACACACATGAATTGCATGAAAAATCCTGATGGCTTTCAATACCTGACATACAATGCTCAGATTTCATTCTTCTTGGTAGCTAATAATACTCAAGTGCTTATGTAAGCACTAAGTGGTAAATGCAAAGATATTTTAAGTTGTGGTACCTCCACACTGGCAGAAATTATCTCTAGAAGTGTAATTTTTCTTAAGACAATGAGTTACTTTTTACTGCCCTGAAAATTTAAAATCCACACTAATTTTTCTGGTGAAATCAGAGATTTCTTGTAGCCCAGCTTTATTAGCTCTCTCCACATAGTAGATCATACAAACCACAGCAAACCAGTGTTAGTATAGGGAATACTTTTTTCTGATCAATTCCAAATTTAGTACATGTAATCAGTTTAATGCCTCAGTTGCAAATTTTAGGTAAGGTATAAAGGTATTTTATCCCAGAGGAAAAAATACTTGAAAATATGGCGGGGGGGGGGAAACATTCCTACCTTGAAAATGTTTTGATGGGTAACAAATTTGGGCTGGGAGAAGGAGCAGGAGAGGGAAGTTGCCTTTCAAGCAGATAGGTCAGACTGCATGATACTAAGGGCAATATGGATTGGAAAATGTACCGAACAAAATACAGACTAGAGAAACATCAAAAGAGAGCTGATCCCACCTGAGATAAAACTTGCTATTTCTCAGAGGTATAGATGCAGATTCCTCACCAGTATCACAGAAAAAAAATCAAGGATACAAAAGGAAATCATAGTAAGAGCTACATTAAAATGCAATTCCCTTTTCAGCTGGAGGTGCACATTGGAGCACATACACTCCTTTGTGCTTTAAGGCTTCTCACCTTCCTAAAATTAGCCCTCAGAGTTCTGCTCACCAAAGTTAAATATTCACCTCCAGAGGGAGGTGGCTCTTCAGGTGTTCAGTCTCTGCATGCCTGCACCACTTCTATTACAAACCAGTTTGATTTAAGGCAGGGGTTTCAACTTAAACCCTGGATACTCCTTGTGTACATGTTTAAACCCACCAAAAGATGTCATTCTAGTGTTGTGCTGTGGGTGATGCTTCCTGGAGCCACAGACTCAAGTTTTGCAAAAGCTATGTACATCTGCTACATCGTCTTAAAAAAAAAAACAACCTTACATGCAAATACATCTTAAAAAAAAAAAAAAAAGTCCTTCGTGATTCAGACAGTCTCAACTCTTACTGCTGCTGTATGGACCATTTTAAAATTTTTTATTAAGCAAATTATTTTTTAGAACATGCAGTAGTACTTAATGATGTACATGTGCTGTGAGTGGAGCAATTCATACAAGTTAAAATACATGTAAACAAGAGTGAATGAGTGGAGAAGAGAAAACAAACAGGGAGGGGAAGAGGATTGTTTTTTTAGAGACTTCTATTTTGGAAACCAACTAAATATCACTGCTAGTTCACCTAATAGCAGAAGCAAACAATTAAACACGACATCTATACAAGTCTGAACTGGGCAGCATCTTTTTGTTTATGCTAATAAAACTTACAGTGGCCTATTTTCAGTATTTTAAGGATTTGCCTACAGTAGCCTATAGATTTTACTCAACTGAAACTAGTAGAAGCTCAATAGCCAGTGAAAGATGCCTGCCCTCCAATGCTGAAGAAAGTCAGTCACTCCACCCTGACTGCTTTGAATTCATCTCCCCTCTTATATAAGTAGAGATGAGAATCACAAATTTCTGGGATACTTGTGAAGAATGAAAATAAGTCCTTGAAGGTATAAATGAAGACCCTATGCAAACCCCAGCCTTGTTCTTCCAGGCTGCTGTAGGCTTTGGGATATAATTAGTTCAATGTTTGATGAGGTCTGCTAAACAATAATGTTCGGCAACATAAAGCTCAGCTCAGGCAACCACCCAATAATTCATTTTTGCTTTCTGGGCAGAATTTGTTCTCTACACTAAACACTTGAACAAGATTGGGAATGTCTTCATCAGGTGTAAGGTAGGTGCATTTCTAAGAAAAGTCCCATGAGAGTTAAGACAGAGAATCACAGAATGGTTTGGGTTGGAAGGGACCTTAAAGACCATCCATTCCAACTCCCCTGCCAAGGGTCTAGCCTTTAACTAGACCAGGTTGCTCTAAGCTCCATCCTTGTCTTGAACACCTTCAGGGATGGGGGCAGACACAGACTCTCTGGCCTGTGCCAGTGCCTCAACACCCTCACAGTAAAGGATTCATTCCTTACACCTAACTAAACCTGCCCTCTTCCAGCTTAAGGCCATTTGCCCTTGTTCTATCACTATATGCTTCATAAAGAGTTCAATAGATATTTCATCATGACTTTTAAATGTCTGTTTTCTGTTGACCAACATCTGCACATCTCATTTTGACCTGGGATGTTAAGTAATAACAAAGGCTTCTAATTTATAATTTTTCTGTGTCTAAACTAACTTCTGTTACGGCAGCTACAGTACTTACTGCTACACTCTTGTTGTGCTCCTCAGCAACTTTTTTGGGGCATTAAGATGTGTGCTCTATCTTAAAGGGACTCTAGTTGAAGAGGGCTTTTTTCTCTCTGTATCACTGTAAGCTGGACAGTAACATGAGAGCGAGCTTGAACAATTACATTATAGTTTTGGAGCACGGATTGATGCACTTTTCCACATGAAGATGAACCTGGAGTAGCTGACTGCTCAGTATTAATGGTGTGGATTATTAATGTCTTGCCTTGCTGATTACACACATTTGCAATGAAGCACACTTCTTTCTGTGTGGCAGGAAACATTTATAGTTTTTTTTTTTTTTTTTAAAAGCACTATGGTATTTGATTACACCCAAATGCTTATGTATTTCTGACATGTCAACAACTGAATTAGAATAGTACCAGGCTTTTAAAATTCAGGACACGTAGGACCATCTGTTTTCTTGTCAACAACCTCAGTCTCTCTCTCCCCATTTCAAACACTTACTGCTCCAAATTTACAAAGTTGTTACTCAATTCCCTTCTTCCTTTGCCCTCCAAAAAACTTCAGAGACAGCAATGAAGACTTCAAAATTTTTTTCTTTTACTTCATAATTACTGACATGACTATTTCAGCAAGTTTTGTGGCCAGGCTGGAAGATATCTGCAAGTTCTTATGAGGTTTGCAAGCTCTTACCTAGTTTATGGCAAACTCTGTCCTGGAGTTGAGATGGAGGCCATGGGAAAGGTGCTCTCCAAACATTTGTTTTGAAATGCAGCCATTTCTGTGTGCTAAAATCAACTGACTATTGCAAGAAGTAATTTACAGTCCAGAGTTTTTCAAGACTGGCACCCACAAATGTACAGACACATATGCTCAGGCCTGGTCCCAGCCGAGCTCCACAAAGTGCAGGAAATCATTTTCATGGGCCCAAAAGCCCAAAGAGAAGGAGGGCAAGAGCACCTGCCTGACATGGCTGCTTTACCTAAACAGCATCCTTTAAAAGGGAATGGAGATCACAGCCCAGCTCGTTTTAAGGGTGCAGCCAATTTTGTTTAGCCAGTTTTGGTTAGATCTCAAATAGACCATTTCAGGAAGCTGTGACACTCAATTTTCTTACTTAAAACAAAAAATCCTATCAAGCTCAGCCAGGCTCCCCCCTTCTACAAATCTGAATATAAGAGAAGATCATTGTCCAAAGTGTGATGCAATTGTGATTTCAACAAGTTAAGCATCTTTATAGCAAAATCCCCCTCAGCTGATTCCTTTTTTAAAACCATTTCTTCATTTTTTTGACACCACATCTGGCATATAGAATACAGATGATCATTTGTTTATATATCTGTCTAAATGCCTTTTCCAAACACAGCCAGATGGAGCCTTTCAAAATCAAATTAATTTCAGATTAATTCACTCTGGACCCACTCCAGTTTCATGACTCTTTGCTTTGAGGCACCATCTAAATTGATTTAGAGTCACGAACTTAAGAGAGCTCAAGTCCTTAGGTACAGAAAAAAAGAGATCCTTCTTGCATTCTGAAAGAGTCAGCATATCAAAAGAGTCCATGATCCTAAGTTTAGGCTCCTAAAATAACCTCCACCAAATCAACATGAGAATGCCTTAGCCTACATAGTGCCAAATTCATATATAAAAATCTTCATATTTCATTCCAGAAAAATCACTTTAGAATTTACATCTTCAATGCCTCCCTTGCTGAGTCCAATAAAATTTATTGCTCTAATTAAAAAGCAAAATAAAAAAAAAGCGTTGCTCTAAACCTTGCAATAAGCAGTAGTCATGGAAAGATAGGAGACAGGTAATAAAAATCTCCACTGCAAGGGATTTATCTAAGGAACTATAAACAAATGTAGCCTGCAAACACTGTGGGCTTGCATACTGTCAATCCTCTGTGGATGCCTTTATTATCTCACTTGTTTCAATTGCAATTTGGGTTTCCATGGAGATGTAACAGTCAACTCTGGAAAATTATAAGATAAATGTCAGGCAGTGATAACGGTGTTAATGAAGCTTCATTGACAAGCAGAACTACGCTTCAAATAATAGGCATATTTCTATTAGCATATGTATAACCTGTCCAGAAAAAGAGAGAAAAAAATCCCAACAACAGGGAAAGACAATATTAAAAAAATTAAAATGAAATTCTGTATATACATGATACAAGACACACAATGGAACATTGCATCCATGGGAAAGGACGAATCCCTAACAAACAGAAGAGATGCGGATTCAAAATTTAATTTCCTGATTCCTCTCAAAATTTTTGCACTCAGCTCCCAGGCTGAAAAGGCACTTTGCTGACACACGCAGCCACATTCCTGCATGGTGTGACTCTTGTTTCCTTGCAGCACGGGGCTGGAAGGATCTGCTTCACCAGGCACTTTGAAGCGGCGGTTTCATAATGCGCAAATACAGCTGCAGCAGGCTGTTAGAAAGATGCCGACCTCAGTGGAAACACGGAGAGCGCACACACCAGCATGGCCCCCAGAGCTCTCGGGTGTCGTTCGTGCTCACATCGGGGTGGCTGCTCCACCACATCTTGATACATGATGAGTTTAACGTGATACTGCCGGGGCAACTGCCGTGAGCGCTTCAGATGACAGCACGGTCTGGTCTTGACCTGCTTCTGTGTTAACCAAGCCTGTAAAAGCTGGAGAAGCTGCCACTCATCTGTGAGGGGCTGTAGCCAACTTTTTTCTTCCCACAGATGGAATGGTTTTGGTGAACAGGAGGTCAAAGAGGTGACAAAGAGGATTTCTGCAGAACAGAGGGAAATGAAGCTCATTCTGCTTTGTTTCAACAAGTCAAGCTCTTCATTTGGCCAGGGTGGACTTCCACCCTGCCAGGGGAAGGGGAAAGAGTTTGGCTACACCTGTACTTGAGGGTTCATTTTGGCAGTTTACCAGAAATATCAGAAATATGCCTATTATTTGAAGCACAGTTCTGCTTGTCAATGAAGCTTCATTAACGCCGTTATCACTGCCTGACATTTATCTTTTCCAGAAGCCAGGAGTAGGGCAGGAGTGGGGCAGTCCTACCCCAGAGAACCACATGGAAATTTTTGTAGGTAGGTAAAATAAGCTAAGATTTTCACTGCCTATTAATGAGGCAGTATTGCCTCTGTCCGGACAACCAAGAGGTGCTAGAGGTTGGTTCTATCTCTTCTCATCCCACTATTTGGCTGTGTAAATTTTAGTCCCTTGCCTGCCTTTGTAAGTCTTTTAGGTAGAGTCAATCCTTGCATCTCCTCCTCTGTCTTTGAAAACAAAGTTCTGGTATTAGAAGAGTGTTAGAGGGACTACAGATTAAATGATGAAATGGAAAACAAGGATGAGGCTTGGTTCAGCAGCAGAGGAAGGTGAATTCTTAAACATACAAGCAAACAAAGAAGAAAATCTTTATTCCTCCAAAGGTGTGATCTTAAAGCATGTGGGCAGGGAAAGTTTCAGGAATTGTGGGGAAAAAATCAAATGTTACTGGAAGTATAATCTTATGAAGCTGTAGCTCAACAAAACGTTGCCATGCAGGACAGGAAACAAGAGGACTTTGCTATTTCAATGAAAAATATTACTGGGGAGTGGGGTCGAGGGCAGAGTTTTTTTGCTCTTTTCCCCTCCTCTGCTCAAAACATCTCTGTTCCTCCTACCTTGTCTAAATTCTGTTTGTTTAGTAAAGGCAAACATGAATGTTGTTTGGAAAACACTTCCCAGTTCTCCAGGGAGAAATCATCTTTGTCCAGACAGGTTTTAGGGGGTAGAAAAAGGAGTCAAAAAGTGCCCAAGTCTTTCTGCAGAGCAGACCTCAGCTCTGATCAGATTGCTGGACAACAACAAAATCAATAAAGGGTTTTTTCTTTAATCTGTATTACAAGGAAGCTTAAAAAAATCCCAAAAGTTTCCCTTTTTCTGATTATTTTCTAACTGCTCCTCAATGTAACAAATGAGAAAAATCTAAGTAGCTCATTAGAGTTCTACTAAAATGTCAATAGTTAGAAAATGATTTTCCCCAGTGAGCTTTCCACACACTTATAACTCACTCTAGTGTTTTTTAGAGGAGTGAGAAAACATTTAAAACCTAATATTAGTGGTAGTTGATTCTACGTAGAAGGACAAGTACTCCTGCCAGCTTTGTGGAAGACAGAATAATGAGTAAAACTTGAGTCTGGCTTCAACTTCAGATGGGCAAGACATACATGCTCCTGCCACGGTCAAATGGTGGGAGAACCAGGTCCCACCGGATATGGAACTGTGATTTGTAGATTAAAGAAAAGAAACTGGATGTGAAGGCAGAATACTGAGCAAACTTTTTTTAATGAAAAAAACCCCCACACTTGCCGTGTGGAACGCATTGTCCACACTGCAAAACAGGCCAAGTTGTCTTAATTTCTCACTTATTGAAATCTCTGAATTCCACTGCAATGTGTTTTCTAGCATCTTCAAAGGATTAATTTTCCTTGTATCTTGGATTACCAACAGTTTTACTTTTATGTCCAAAGAGAGACCTGCTATACAAAAGGTCAGAAGTAGCAGTGGCAGACAAGTAGTCAACAGCAACTCTGAGTTTTTAAAGTAAACCCTCATTATAGCTTAAGATTTTACTTAGTCCCTTATTTTTTCTCTGTTATTGCAAATAAGATATTTTGCTCTGTCGGCTGTGCTGTTCTTTTGAAGCTCACAAGAAAATAAACAACTACACATAATTAGGGAAGGAGCAACTTGCCCTTTAAAGCATCATTCAAACAAACAAAATGAGAAAAACTGGTTTAAATTTTCCTAATAAACACACCCTGAAAAATCCTAACAAAAATACGCCCTAGCACATAGACAAGCACACACACTTCCCAAGTCATATGGCAGTCATTTATGAGGATGCTTCTGACTTCAAAGATCTTTTAATTGTGAGTTTGAAGGACACTGTGCAAATGAAGCATTGGGAAAACAAAAGAGGGGTGACATTCAGAACTGTTTTGCCAAATGGAAAGGAAAAAACAGCTTGGAAAGTTGCCAAAACCCCATGTTTTTAAGGTCATCATAAATAACTGCAGTAGGAAAATTTTTAAATTATGAGACAACTTCTAAACTGTACTTTTTGGACATAATCTTATCCTAGTGGATATTTATTTGCTCTGGAGGTTTAATTCCCAAGCAAAAACAAACCCAGGTCTTAAGGACTTGCTGACACTTCTACAGAAGAAATGGGAAAAGAGGAGATGGGGAAAAAAAATCAGGAATACCATCCACATAATTTTGACCACTCCATAATTTACAAAGACTCTTAACTCCAATACCCTTGTGCATGAGAAAAGGTAGTTAAACAGTCGTGGATGTATTTTTAAGCTCCCTGTGACATACTTGACCTGTGGAAACTTGGCCAGCTCAGGTTTGGCTGGCTGTCAGCAGCAGTGTGAAACGCAATGTGATTTATAGAAATCTCTCTCATCACACCACAGGGTTAATGTCTTCCCTTCTTTTTTCTCTTTTCCTCCTGCCCCTAAAAGTGGAAAACTCTTCTTTGTGATGACAAGTCTTTGGAAGGCTGGAGGATTAGTAACACCATGTGGTTCCCTAAGATCTCTAGCTCTTTTCCAACTGTTTTTTCCATATAACTCTTCTCTGTATGGCCATCGGCACCTTCGCTCAACAGATGGAAGAAGGGAAGAACATGCCCTGGGCAGGTGGAGGGACCAGGATGCTGGCAGTGGAAGAATACAGACTTGAAGCTCACACGTCTCAGCTGCCTGATACAAGAAACCGAGGGGAATCCAAGCATCAAATATGGGGTTTTAATAATATGAGCATTTATTTTAATGATTTGAAGGCTGAACCTGCTGGGCTTGTCACTGTAAGTAAGAGATACGGAGGAAGAAATGATGAAGCCTGAATTTTCATTCTGACTGCCACCACTGGAGAGCTGTGGATTTGTGCTCATTCTGGTCTAAGGCAGGGAAGGATATCTGTGCCCTGTGCCCACACAATCACTCAGGATAGGCAGCCACCAGCTGGGCAGTAGGTCAGCTCTGAACACCGAGCTTCACTCCAGCAATTTCAAATTCATTGAGAGGGGTATTACTCACAGATTATTTTAAGGCACATCAGTTTTCTTGCTATAAGCATCCTTCAGAGAAGACTAACTCTAAGAGAAGAACAAAGCTGGGAAGTGTGTCTAATGGTAAAGAGCAGAGAACCACGCAACAAAAAAGCTGTTTCTCAGCCACACTCTTTCATAAGTCTTTTGACCTTGCTGTGCCTATCTCCCTCACCTTCGAATTATGATTCCATCCCAACAAAGAATTCTGAAACACTCAGAGGAAACCACTACATAAATGCTGAACCATTATGTTATTAAAGAAAAAAAAACAATTACCCTTTCATGATATATTTTTTCTTTTAAGTTGATGCAATTCTAATTTTTCTTTTAAAGGCAGGGTTTGAATATTATGAAACACAAGCAGAAGTGCTTTGCAAAGCCACTATTATGATTTGGATTGCAAGAGCATCTTTGAGGCCCCAAACAATGCTGTCTGCTTTCTAAGTAGACATAATTTTATTAGTAAGCCCAGATATTTTCCTACTATTTTCATAAGTTAGGAAACATGACACACTCACAGACTATTTTAATAGACAATTAAGAAATAAAGGGGAGAAGGGGACACAGCAGGTCTGAGTCCACTAGCCTACAAAGGCAGGAATTTTCAATTTACTGTTTTCTACCAAGCACCTTCATTAATTAAAGCCCAAAATCTTTAATGCTTCTTTAATTGTCTATGCTTCCATCTTTCCATGATTGGGCTGAATATCAATACAGTTGGCTGAAACAGTTGCTGCTCTACTAAGAAGGTCAGAGAATCTGGGGAGTTTCCTGAGCAGAATGGGAATGTATTCCCTGAAGTTTCAAGGTAGAAGGGAATGCAACTCTAATGTGCCAGCTCACGTCTCATTACTCTATATTTTCTAGGCATTTATCCAGTAGATGCCTTGCTATCCTTTCTTATTTAATTCAATGATGCATTCTTCCATAGAGTTGCACTAGGCTGACACATTAATTAAAACTACCTTGAAATATTAGCAGCTACATAGCATTTGATTGGTAGGAGAAAAATAGTTGGGTATGAAAATTAGTATTAGCTTTTACATAAAATAAATTATTATTCAATAAATTTTAATTGCCTGGGGCATTTTTATGAACAACAGGCATTAGCGAATATAATGTATACAATACATTGTATATGTAACAGACAGAATAATCAAGGCTGACAGAGTACTTTTGCTTGTTTCAGAGCACATGCACAGCTCACATGGAGAAGGAACAGATTACAAGGAGCTTCCCCGTAGCCACACGCAGCTGTAAAAGCTCAGAGTCAGCAACGGCAGCGCACTGACAGTTAAATCAAAACTATACATCCTTGAGGAGCCATTTCGTCTAAATCACAGCTTCTGATTCCTCATCTTATGTGGTCAATGGGCCTGCATTTCTTAAAAATGGCAGCACTGGTGGAGGTAGGAGTGAGGCTTCAGGAGAGCTGTTTTTGCGAGCTCTGTTCCGCGAGTGCAGCAAAATGTACACAAAGCTTTACAAATGACCTCATTTTTACTAGGAAAGGACAGCTCAGCTCTGTTCTACATTTTCCTGAACTGAAAGAAAGGCCCCACAGCCAAACTGTCATGTCTAATCATTGTGTTGCTGGAGAGTGTTTAAAACAAACAACTTTTTTCTTTTTTTCCTCTCTCTTTTAATACAAAGCCGTGGAGCAATTGTTGTGTTTTCAGAGAGTGGAAGCTGCGTTTTTTATCACATAGCCAAGATACCGGAACAGCAATTTTTCCCAGTGCAATGAACAAGCTTTATAAGGATAAATTTTCACCTCATTAATGATCTGAGCTGATTATTCCCTTCCCCCACTCTTCCTTTTAGGTCATGGATCAAATGTGACCCACTTTCCTTGAATGCTTTCCCACCATTTATTTTTCCCATTAGAGTAGAAAGCCAGTTGCTAAGGACACATCACAAAGCAGCCACACAACCACTAAATATCTGCCCCCCAAACACACACACATACACACACACACACACACACACACACACACACACACACACACACACTTATTTTCTCCCCTGCCTTTATGATATTTCCCCCCTCTCATCATCCACTCTCAATAAGATCCCGCTTAACATTCAGGAAACCCAACAACAGAACTGCTTATAAGGACAGGCTTAGCACGAGAATAGGATTTTCTAATGACTACAGAGACTCCTGGGGCCCTTCATATTTAAAAAAATATAAAGGCAGCAGCCTTGGTTTTTAATTACTCCTAATTCTAAATCTCATGGCCTTAAACACAATAGCTCTTTCAACTCTGAGAAAAAATGACACTAATCAGTAACAGAGTCCCCTGCGCAACCTGCTAGTCCTCTGCTGGCATTGCAATGCTTGCACTGCTATGATTTTTCAAGGTTGACCAATGAGTCAGCAAAGCCAAGACAAACTTAAAAGCATTAATTCATGCAACTGAAACGTTTCTTTCCAATACACCACTGGATGGATTGCAATTAGCAAGGGGAATCACTACAAGGCAAATATTGTAAGAGGAGAGAGAGAGAGAAATAGGGAATTAAAGGAGATGGTGTTCATTTTGCAACAAATGAGCCCCAGGTGTTAAGGTATTTGTGGTTTAATATAGCCCCTCTCACCAGCCAGGTAAGGAATGTAATTAAAAAGCATTAAAGTTCTGTTGCTGAAGCTCAACAGAAACAAAATGAAAATTTAATTCATCTGCTCTACTTCCCTCTGAGTAGCCAACTAATATTCCTACTTGGTGCAAAGTCCTGTGAAATGGAAGACTTGTGTTGGTCTACAGTGCTTTCCATGAAAATCCTTCTTCTGTGCATTTATAAAAGAAAAGATGTCATTCTAAGTGTCTCACTGAAAAATTAAACAGAAGTATGTAACACTGCAGGTATTTGAATGTGTGTGTTTCAGCTTTCTGTGTCAATATTACACTTCCCAGAAGGATTGTGCAACACCTTGGTGTTTCTCTAACCAATACCTCATTCCTTTACAAAGAGAGATACACTATATGATTAAATGTTTCATGTATAGAGATTCACATCTAAATTACAGTTACACAGTGGAGAAGATTGAGGATTTGGTCACAGCCTGTATTTCTACTTCATACCACCCACTCTTTTGCCACAGAACATCCACAGCATCCTTTCTCCTAACTTTCATAGAGATGACAGAAATCATAACTGCAATGGGATTTTCCATTTAGCAGGACGATGAACACGTACATCAGAGCTGAATTGTGCCACTGACACTGTGGAAAGATTAGAGTCATGAGCATCCAAGCAAAATGAACCGTAAATACAATTACTGTTGAACTATCAATGAGCAAACTAAGCATGGATTTCAAGCAGTGGCAGTCTAACAGCCTCCTGAAAACAAGAATAAAATCCTGTTGATTGTAGGAGTCCCTGAATTCAGACAAAAATCTCCAGTTTTGGCTTGCAGGAATAATTGAACAACAGGCTTTTACTCTCAATACCAAGTGAGCTGCCCACAAGAAAGATGACCCTGACACATGGCCGAGGCTTCCAGGCACCTCAAAGAGGAAGTCCATCAAGCTCCTTAGATGTGCACTGAAAGCATGGAAAGCTTCCATTCCCTGGAGGGAATTGAAGGGAAAAGCCATCATTTTTCCATCTGAAGCAAGCAACCAAACCTATTTTTCTGGAGATTCAAAGGACTTTCTTTAAGTTTGACCAGATTTTCTTCTTTACGCTACCCGCTATTCCTCTCCTTTGTATTCACAGGGTTTTTTCCTATCACTTCTCTTCTGAATTGTCCTTAACAAACCTTTTATTTGCATTTAATACATTTGTTCATCATTAAACTGACGATTCCACTAAAAATACACCAATAAGTAAGGCAACCATGGCAGCTGGCCCTTATTACTGCATCATTTCTGGGCAGGATTCCGAAATCAGATTAAGTGACAGCAACTTCAAAGCATTTGAACATCAGGTTCCTAGCACCATGTTTTATCATTTCTGCTTGAACACTGCTTGAATTCCCAAGAGCTCCCTTCCAGTCTGAATAACTATTACCCAAAAATAAATATGCTGTAAACTGTTGGTCTCTTTTCTCTTGACTATTTTGTCAAATTGTTTTTAAGCACCTGTGATAGTCTCCAGCTGCCACTGCATGTTGCTCCTTTGCTTAACTTCATAAGAAGAAACACACGAGTCATACGCAGGAAAAAGTCATTTTATCCTTGAATCCTTCCAGTAGCCAGGGCAGAACTGTCCTCTGGAGTGAGCTGGTTATCTGTTTACTTGATGAATTCTGAAAGACACTCAGCTTGCATGTCCCCCAGCTGCCAGCAGTGGCTGAGCTCCCACCAGAGCTCCTGTGCAAATCAAAGTAAGGACAGCGAGGCATCAATTTTTGCCACTCACTTCTATTCTGGAAGAGATGCCAGGCAGCAGCATTCAGCTGCTCTGTTTTGTTGTTTAGTGCCTTGCATCATCATTCCACTGGTATATACAAGCAGTGACTGCTTTCCAAAGGGAGACATGGGGAGCCAGGTTACAGTGCAGAGAAGGACACTCATTACTGTAAATTAAAATCCTTAAACAAATCACCAACAGTGAAACAATCTCTGCTTCGATTACACTCTTAGATAGCACATCCAAGCTTTTCTTGCTTTGGCCAGAAATACTGAAGCCATGAGTGATCTAATCTGTAATCATGTTGTTTATTTCAAATTAGAGATAATATAAAAAGCATAACAGTGAGTATATGTATATTCATAGCACCACTGCAGACATCCAAAAGGAACTCTATTTTATCCCTGCTGCTTTGCATTTTAGCCTCATTTCTTCCCCTTTTACAGTCTATGGTAAATACAATATTTGCTTTTAGAGTTCTGACTCTCCGGGGATTATAAAGGAAAAGTACTTAACACAGAGATTATCTTTCTGGTGTTGCACTGTACAAATGAAAATTGTTACATTAATGGCACTATACAGTCATGTTCAAACACCATTAAGTACCTCTCCAGAAAACCAAAGGAAAGGGAATGATGAGCTCCAGCATAGTTCTGCCTCGACTTGCAAGTATATTTGTGTTTCTCCCTCCCTCACCATGCAAATGACTCTCTGGAAAGGAATCTTCAGACTTTCTTTTCCTTTCATTAACACTTTATAGCCCACAGTAAGAGTAACAGGAAATATTAATATTTAGGAAGCACAGACAGCAAATTCTCTGAAGAATGCAAGGTCTGTAAAACTGTTACAAAACCTGACATTGAAATTCTGCCCAAATATGGATTTACACCAGCAGCTCAAATTATTGAGACCCACTTTCGCACCTAAACATCCCAAGCCTGGGTGTCTGCTCTGGGTTTAAAAGCATGTAACAAACTGCCTTCAAACACACCAAGACTCACTACTTTGTTCTGCTGTACATTCCTCTTCCTCCATGGGTTTAAGACTTATTTTTAGCTGCTTTAAATCCGAATGGGTCAGATGTATATCTGCTAATGAGTATTGGTAATTAAGGTTTCAAACCACACAGCAGCAATCCAACACTTTCATGTTGCTGATATCTCTCTATATTTGTGTATATTTTCAGAGCAATGTCTGAAAGTCCTATTTGATTTAATTTCATTAAATTCTTCAAGGCTAAAGTTACTTGTGAAAGCTCAAAATGTAACTAAGTGTAGATTTTTGTCCTTTTATTCTTACAAACCTTTGCAACTGTTCTATATATTACACTTTCACTTAGCACAAAAATTTAGAGATTTATATCCCAAGACTATAAATTCCAGTTATATATTTTGTATTTTGCCATGCAATATAGTGAAAAACATAAAAGATTATTATTGAGATTATAATTAATATTATTTATGTATTCCATGCTTAGAAATACTACAGCAAGAACATTTACATGTGCTGAAGAAGCTTGATTATAAAGCTTGGCTAAACTTATTGGAAAAGCTGCAATCATAGCACAGTTACTTCCGAGAAAACATTTTGGGAAAACTCAGCATATTTCATTCTCCCCTTATAATTCCCTTCATAATATCTGTCTAGCTTTATCAAGTGCTTTGAAAGAGGATCTGAGAAAACTGGGAGTTTTACAGGTGCAAAATATGTCAAGGAATGTAAAAAGAAATGCTCTCCTTTCCCACAGATTTCAATTTCAGTTGTTCACAAGAATTAGCCAGGTCTCTGTGAGGTCTGCTCGAACATAATTTCATTTGTATGTGTCTGCTACCCCCTGCACAGTGTAGGAAATAAAGAAGAAATGAAAGAAAGCCTCAGCATGTTCCTGAAATTAATTTTCATGATAGGAGCAATTGAGTCCATCTACTAAGGTACTTATAATTACATTACATTGCTACTTGGAAGAAAAATGGCTGGCTATATTCTAAGAAAATATTAACCCCATCAGCCCAATCACAAATCACTATATTTAATGTATTCTTTCTTTTATTAACACCCACAAGGTGCCCATTAGAGGCACCATCACTGCTGTCCTAAATCATTTCTAATTATCAGACGAGCAAAAACACGACGGAAATGTTATTTCAGATCTTCCAATGAAAGGCTGTTTGCTTCCAAAAGACATGTCAGCACTGGATGATTTACTCCATGATTTTGTTTACTGCCTTCAACTTTCATTAGTGTTAAAAAAGCTAAGATTGTTTTCCTGACTGCTGAGATTTCCTAGGAGAGAAGAACCACGCAAATACTGAACTCTGTGGGCCAGGGAAGATAAAAGGTGAAAGGCAGGGTGCCACCTCCCATGGCTTTGCTGTTTTGGGTTGTTTTGTCACAGTTCTGGCTTTCTAGGGAATGGAGAAGGAAAAGGGCAGGAACTGTGCCACAGTTTCCCATGCCTCATTTTACTCCTGCCTTGCCATCTCACCCCTCTCCTGCATCAGGCTTGGTTCAGACTCAGGGATTTTCATTTGTCCCACTTTCCTGCCATCCCAAAACAAAATAAGCAGGAATTTTAAACACATAAAGTGCCCAAACTCATTCTTTTATTCCTGGCAGGTGTCTCATTGAGGTTTTTGTATTCTTCTAAAAAGTGATAGAAATCAATGCTTGATAAGTTTTTTAGCAAAATATATTTCATTACTTAATTTTAACTCTAAGGTTTTGACTAAGCTTTCAAAAAATACTAGAAACATTTTTCAGGATTAAAACTTTCTAGCTGAAGAAAACAACTATTTCCTAAATCGTCAGTCACTGCAAGATTTATGCATGTTTAATCCCGTTCAGACACACATTAATACCCTCTCAAACTAAAACAAAGAAGAAAAGTACGACAACAACACATTATTAACAAGAGGGAATTAAAAGAGTTAATCTGGTGTTCTGCTTCTGGAATTTTTGTGCGTGATAGCATGACAAGACCCTGAGCATCCTGATCTCATTGGATCTGCTTTGATTTAGGGTTTGGAGCAGATGACCCCAGAGTTCCCAACTTACATTACTCAATGGTCTAGATATCAGCACCCTGCAGAAAAATTCCTGGAGAAGAAGGAGACAACTTAGGAGACCAAGTGTATTCCCTTGGAGGAAACAGACCTTTTTTTTTTAGATCAGACTTGATATAATTTTTTCTTTGTAATATTGTTTATTCCCTGGCAGTGCCATTATGCATAAGTGAAGCCTGACTCTCCCACACAGAAAAGGTGGTGCAGACACTGATCCCTCCAATCTCCAAAATGCTTCAAACTTCCAGCTCTTTGCACTTCAGCTCTGTGCCTGCTGCTTGCTCCGTACACACATATTGCAATATGTGATCAGGAGGCCTGTGATACCCATTCAATCATGGGAAGCAAGAGCTGGAATTTCTGGGGATAGCACTAATTTTCTCAGGCATTGGATGAATCATAACCCTTCAATATCTAGAAGAGTTATGATTCTATCTATCCATATCGCGGATGTAACATACACCTTCTATTTAGAAGCTCTGTACATGATTCATTACCATGACACAGATAGATAAGAGAATCTATGGCTTTATTATCCAGGAATTGTACTGTGGAATGATATTTTACTAGAGGAAATGCAAACATCATTCTGCTAAACCTTCTCTATGCCATTCTGCAATGTTGTTATTAACATTCACACACAACAATAAAAACTTATGGGTATTCACAAGCAGTTGTTATATCATTTATAAGACAATGATAAAGCTGAACACTATAATCGTAATTTGTCAAAATAGAAAAAAGGGTACAAATAGAAACCAAAATTAATTATTTAAACCATGATGAGGTACCAGAAAAAATAACTGGTTTTCCATTAAAATTATGCAACTGGTGTGCATGGATACCCTGAAATCAAAAAGCCAAACACCAAAGCCAAGACGGTTGTTCTGCATGTCCTCAGCCTATGTTGGAGTGAATGATTAAAAGCTTCTATTTGATATGACTCATTACAAACAAAGTGGATGAAAAAATACTGTAGTGTTTCCCACTGTCACTGCCCTCATATTGGTGGGTCAAAAAAAGAAGCAAGCAAGATTCAAGATTCCCCCAAGCTTCTCATTTGGTTGCAAACTAAAAACAACTTTCACAACCTTCTTTTAGCTTTCAGCCACTTGTCAATACTTTGCCAGAAATGTTAAATGATTTCTAGGCTGAAATCATCCATTGAAGACAGCAAGCAACAAGCTATGAAATTTAGTAACTCTCTTTCACCTCTCTTTCTCCAGGGCTGGCCCTGAGCAGGAAAAAAAACATGTTGCTAGAGAATCAGCTCTTCTGAAGCCTGAGTACTACATGCAATTCAAGGGCCAGACCATGCCTCAGTCCAGGAAGCACAGTAAAGGAATTCATTCCCTGGCCTTATCTTCTATTTGAGCAGCTTGGGAGTCAGAAAAATCATCATACTGCCTGTATTCCTTCTGCACACAAACAGAATGGACACCTCTTATGTATGTGTAAACAAAAGAAGGGTCTATAAATCGTGTTTTCTAAATATAATTTTATAATCTATTTCCACTCAGAATACATAAGTGAAAAGATATACCTCATTTTTCAAAGATGAAAGGCAGTGATAACTTATTTGTATATAATCTGTTGCTTACATTTTAAAAACATTGGGAACATTATATCCAAATAAATATTTATCACTGCAGTAGCCCTTCCTCTTGTTGTTGGTGAGACTGTAAACCCAAACCATACCTTAGAAAGATCTTAACTACAAACAAGCACCTCAGCAGTTCACTATGCATGGAAGCAAGTCAAGCAAAAACTAAATCAAGTGTCTCCCATCTGAACAAAAATCTGGTGCAATTCACTTCAAACATGCTTCTCTCTTGGCTTCTGAAACACCACTTTGCTGCTCTCTTCCTGGTCCCCAGTTGCCTCTTTGCCAAATGTAACACATATTTATAAGAGGTTAAAATAGAAACAAAACAGTACCAACAACCAACCAAACAACCCAACACTGCATAAGAGGGAGGGCAAACAGTGGAGCCAGACGTAGCAGCTTGCTTTTACTGTCTCATTGCTCTTGGGAAAATGCAATAGTGGCTTCTGAATATTAATTGAATAAGGAGCCGTGCAAATTCCAGCTGTTGCCCGTGCACTGGGGTCTGGAAGACGGGTGTTTTCTCAGCCCCTGGTTCCATTCCTGGACTCCCAGAAACTCTGCACATATGTAGCCCTGCAAGTTGCACAATTTAATTCTGTCATCCATCTGTGAAACTCAGACTCCAGTGGCATATCAGCATTGTGGAAGCTGTAACTGGGATGAGATCCATATTTGGGGAGGATCTCCCCTACAAGCTGTGGGTACATATTGCAATAAAGGGACTGGGTTGTTACAGAAGATCATATCATGCAACTCCCACTTTTGGGGGAATGTGTTTGACCAAGCTGAAAGGCCTTTTGGGCAAGTTTGCTGGACAAGAATTGCCTCCCCTGATTTTCATGGGTTTGCTACTCACACTCAGGGAGCTCCCACACAAGTCATCACCTTAGATGGCTGTTCTGTAGTGTCAGTGATGTCCAACACCCAGGATCATCCCAAAGGACAGAGACATCACAACAGGGCACCACTGACACCCAGACTCAGCTTGCAGCCATCAAACCTGAGGGAGCACAAATCTGTGAGAAGTGCTCACCACCTGCTTTATGGAAAGAACAAAGGGGAAAGAAAAAGACAAAAGGGGTCGTTTTAGGTGTCCCACGGCAAGTCCTTGCATCCCTGACCAGTTTGAACTTTAAAGGACATGTGGAAGTACCAGTAAGTGAAATCAGGAAGGTCTTTAAAAAGATTTTTTAAATGGCTGGGGTCTTTATCATGTCACATTTTCTGGGTACTAGTACAATTTAATTTGATTTTAAACTGTACTGTTTGATGAAATGTCCTGTTCTTTAGTTCAGTGAAGTCAAGACACAATAAATGGATTTTTAATGGATGAAAGTTCAATTTCTCTGGCAGCAGAGGCACATGAGGAAAAGAGACACAATGTACAAATGATGCACTCTGTGCTGACTTCCGACCCCAACCATTTCATGACAGGTATAAAAATGAAATACTGCGGGTGAGAGGAGAGGGAAGAAAAAGGAGAGAGCTTTAAATGGCAGCAATGGTAATAGCCAAACAGCATAAAAATTGTTTAGAAACAGAGGTTGATTTTTGGTTATAAAAGCAGTACACCTGAAAAAGAGCTAGGAGTGTTATTTTTCTTTTCTTAATCTTCTTTTTATATGTTAGCTACTATTTCTGTTCAGTGTTTGGCTTTCTACTTCAGAGTGTGTGGCTTAGTAAAGTCAAGAAAGGTGTTTGGAAGGGGGAGAAATGTAATGATATTATTAATCTCTGTATTATGTGCTAGAATCCTTAGTAGAATATATGCAGATAATTCTCTTCCTTGTTTCTATTCAGAAGGAAATTAGTTCACCATTAGAAACATGGTTCAAGGCCATGTTTCCTCAGTCCTCTTGGAGAAATGAATCAGGAAACAAAAATAGCTCTGATGGTGCTCGTATTTATCAGGACTTGACTGAGCTGCATTAATTAAATAATGAATCTTTAACTGGAAATATGATGCTTTATATCTAAAGCTCTGAAAGACCATTACAAATTATTTGAAAGCTCCAAAAATACTTCAAAAATCAATTAAATGTTATTAAAACTGAATACAAATTAAAGACCAAAGCACCCATTCCTGCCTATTTACCTCAGCTAGTTCAACTCCAGCTTAAAAACCTCTGCTCGCTTGCCAGATACAGATTGTGGCTTTTAACATACAATGTCAACAGATTGCAACTGCTTACTCCTGCTCAGTGGCTCTGGGCTAGAAAAATGCTATTTTCAGTGTTTTCCTAGAGAGGAGGAAAGCATCAGCATTTAAAGGTATCCCCACAAATGTTTATGTTTGAAGCACTGTCACTAGATCTGCCAGGGGAGCCTTCCTATGACCTCACTTACTCATCATGAGGCAATATTTAATCTTCCAGATCAAACAGGAGGAGACACTCTACTGTTTCTGCCTTTGAACACCACTTGTCATGGCAATTAATGAATTTCCTTTCACCCATTGCTCCTGCCTTCTGCTCTGCCAGATGCCCCCGACCCTGCTGCTCCTCCTGATTCCAGTGGTTGTGGGGCTTTGGGGTTGGGCTTTTCCATCTCTGCCATTTTTGTCCCTCAAACAGACCTAATTTATTTCAGCAGACAAGAACTGGGCACACCCTCCCCTGGAAAAGCTGACTAGAGGGGCTGGCACTGGCCTTTAGTCAGCCACATGAAAGGCAGTGGTGTCTCCTGCCCTCTCCTGTGAGTGCCCATGGCTTTTGAAGCACCTTCTTATCCAAACCTCCTGATGAGGGAGAAAATTTGCTGCTCTGAGAGTGTTGAGCATGTCAGATCTGGAACGAAATGGGACTTTCTACAGTGAACATCAACAGCACAAACCCAGTTTTGGGGGGGGCTCTTCTCATTGCCATAGGACCCCCTGATTACTCAAGATCTTGTGGTCTCACATACCCCCAAGGACTACTCTGAGGATCCTATTTGTTTAAGGACCTGTTTTCTCTACTTGATTAAAACATTTTTGAGCTTTTGAGCAGAATAGTCATATTTAGCCTTATACCTTCATTTCCCTAACAATTCCTTCAAATATGTACTGTGCTCTTTTACAGTAAACCCACAAACATGAATTTCCCTTTTCAGATGCATTCATTTGCATTGTACATTAAATGGTTTATAACAGAGCTGCATCATTCAAATGTTAACTGAAAACTATCATTCTTAATTGTCTCACACTTTTATAAATTTTTCAGCCCACCTGTCTTCTATTATGAAATGCAATCTGGGTACCTTTATTTTATTTATAACCAACAAAGTGCAGAAAAGCTATGCATAAGCTCTGTCAATATTTTTATGTGGTTTGGTGCCTTCCCTTAGAGAAATTACTGAAGCTTTTTTCATGTTCACAACTAACTTCTTCACAGAAACAGTAATGTCTTTTCCCCTGCAGTCACAGGCAACAGCAACCTTCAAATTGCTGAGGGAAAGACATTTTGAGGTTTGAGAAACACTGTGCAGAAGGCACAAATAGCTGCCATCCTTAGAATATCTTTGTATATCCTAACCACAGGGAGTTCAATCCTGAATTACTGTAAAAATATTATGCCAGGGACTCCCTGTGGGCCTCTAGTCCAAAAATAAGTTTTGATGTAATGTGCACCTAAGAGTTCACAAAAACAGGTGCTAGAGGTGTCTGGAGCAGTGGTGATTCTTAGAGATGCTCTGGAGTGTTGCAATATCTCTGTTTCCAGGCAGAAAGAAAGGGCTGCACAAAATAAGATTAATCATTAGGCTAAATTATGCAGCAAATTCTAAGCCTGCTGTAGCCTATTGTGCAGCCCAGTGGTGTTCTATGTTAGTAAGAAGTGTGGATAGAGTCAATGAATCCACATTGTCAGCAGATGGTAAAGGAATGGGGAGACAGAGTGCTCTGGTGAGCTGCTACACTAGTGAGGGAGGAAAACTCCCATTTCTGCTGCAGTGCAGCACTACTCAGAGTTCTGATATCTTTTAATTCTAGACAGGTGAAACTCATGGACATCAGAGGAGACCACAGTTTTACAGAAGACAGCCAGTCTGCTGTCATCCTTGATGAGAGGATCAGCTGGGAGAAACATCAAGTTTCCTCCTCAAAATCCAAACATTCACACATTTTTGGTCTAGAAAAAGCTTATGGTGGACTTGCTCCATTATTACTCTCATATGCCATATCAGTTTAAAGATGATGGGCATCCAGCACACTTAATCTAGAAGTATAACACAGTGTACTAAATATTTTACAACCTTTAAAAATAAAGAGATGAACGAAAACCTGCATATCATAATTTTGGACTTAAATGAAAACCAATTCCTTAAGGGCTTTAAACAGTTTTTGTAATTATATGTTTTGCTTTATATCTTAAACTTTCCAGCTCTGAGATGAAGGTGGGAATTGCATATCCAAGAAAAAGTAAAAGGGATAATATACACACATTCCACAAATGGATTCAGTCCTTCCCTTTTCTTTTAAGTGGGCAAGTGTTACTCTTAACATTAGAAAAGCCAGCAATTTCTACAGAAATTCATCCAATCAGTACATTCCTCACTCCAAGGATAAAAAGAAGGAAATATTGATGAACTTAAAGTGCTTTTTTCTCCCAGTTAAAGGTTGCACATGTTCAGATCTTTAATATATGCATTTCCCAAAAGGACTCATTTTCTCTGGACTGCCAGATTTTGGTTCTATGTTGTGCCAGCTAAAACATGCAGAGCACAGCACTGTGTATATTCCACGACTGGGTTTTCCAGGCAATCAGGTGCAGTTCTGGCTTATATTCTCCCAGTTTTAAATGAGTTTGCTTAAGCAAACAGTACTGATGTGCCTAACTGCTGGAAACATAAGCTCAGATCCTAATCCCACTAGACTTTAGATCAAGTAAGAAACAGGTTAAACTAGCATCCTTGTCATGGACCAGACAGTGATAAAATTAGTCTCAGGATTTCTGTTCAGATTCATTCTAAACTCTTCCAGACATAGCTGTCTATTGAAATACATATCCAAGAAAGTAAATTAAATAGAGTGGCCTGCTTCCACGCTGGTGTGCAATGCCTATCCTAAATCACACCTCTATCTCAATTTTGCCCACTTGCCTTACTCCTGACTCCACACTAAATCCTGGAAAGCAGCTGAGTTGGTCTCCTCCCTGCCCAAATACTACAGCTCAGAACACAAGCTGACAGTCTTCCATGCATGAAAAATATTAAACTTTTTAGCTCAGGAGATGACGTATGGAACTTCTCAGAGGCAGTGAGAACTGGCTCTGGGGCTGCTACCAGGATGATGATGGAACTCTGACAAAACCATACAAACCAAACCCATTAAATGTGGGATGCCATGAATCCCAGACTACCTCTCTTCCTTCTGCAATGCAAGGTAGGATAGGGTAGTATAAAGTCAGCACCTAACACATGGTACACCTGCACACAAAACCCTTTAAACCTTTAAAAAGCCAAGTGTCTACAGGCAAGAGCCACTTGGAATTACAATAGTGAAGACTGAGGACATATTCTCCCAGCATCACTTCTGCCAAGAACTTACTGAGATTACAAAATTGTTGGAAAGAAATTTATGGAGGATTTGCTTTTTGGAGTCATCTTGAATTAATAAATAATAGGTACCTTTCTGAGATAGCTGTTTTAGAGCTGCATACAGCTGGATGAAAACTAGCACTATGGTTCAATTTATTTACCATTAGTTTCTTTCTCTCTCTCTTTCTCTCTTTAAAGTCTAACACACAATTTCAGAATACTGTGAAAGCCTCCTTAATTTGCTTCTGTATTGTGTAAAGCAGATGTCCTGCCTTTGCAAACTGATTAGTAAGTGGTTTATATTATTCCAGTGGTTGTTATCATTATTGCAGAAATGTTGAGCGAGGCTGCTGTCTGCTGCTTTTAAAACATCTAGAATGACAGACTGCCTCTTTCAGAAGTGATACAGGTGTACAAAGCCACACTTTTCTGGAGAAAACAAACAAAATAAAATTCTACGAAGCAGTCCGTCATGTTTCAGATAGAGGGGTATCTTCAGGATCACAATATATAGAGTATAAAACCAGCACAAGCTCTGGACCATGACTCAATACCTGGGTCTTACTCCAGGCCCTTGTACACTACTAGAAATTTGCCTTTTTCTGGCAAAAAAAAAATCTCCAATATATTATCCTAGTAGCACCTAAGACATTTGTTTAAATGCCTTCGGTAGTGCCCACTCTTCTTCCATCACCTGTGAAAGGCCCTCCATGGATGAACATTTAAGGCAGCTACGATTGTCTACAAAGTCCAGCTGGGGTGGGTCTTGTCAGGAGTTGCACAGGCAGCTTAATATTCAAATTAATTGTTTTTGTTGGAGAGGGTGAAACAAAGCCTGGGTCTCGTATGTTTGTTTATCAAGCAACTGAAATTGATTGAGTTCTCTGAATACTACTGCACTAGAAATTAATACTAATTAGAGCTTTGAAAGGTTAGATATGTTAAATCTGCTTCTATGTGTCCTGACAGTCTGAAAAGCAAAAAGAAAGGTGGGCATTTAGTTGATTCTGAAGATTTACTTCACCACTGGCTCATCCCATTGAAACCAAGAAGTTCTTCCTGCTGCATGTCCAAACATAAAGTGCAATAGGAGTGACTACAAATAATTATATTCTGCAAGAACCACAGATTACTACTGCAATCATTGTGAAATACAGCTATGTGGTTTTTGCTTCTTCAGGATGTGACAAAAATTTCTAACTTGCTCACTTTGGGTCCCAAGTTGTGCAAACTTTAAAACAAGGGCATTTCATTTGGGGTTCTTTGGTTTAACTCCACACAAATTGTTCTTAAAGCAGGAGGAACTGACCTCTTCTCTTTTGTCAGCATTCAAATTTCCTGACTGCGTTGTTAAACAGAGAGAGCCTGTGTCAGCAGGTAATTTTGGTTGGAAGGGACATCTTGAGGTCACCTGGTCAAGCCACCCTCAGAGCAGGGCCAACCAGATCAGGTTGCTCAGGGCTGAGCAGATATTTCAGAATCTCCCAGGACAGTCCCTCTGGGTTCCTGTTAAGGTGTTTGACTACACCATGGTGAAATTTTTTTCTTTTATCAGCATTTGCCTTTCCATGCTAACACCTTGTGCTTGTGGCCTCCTGACCTAGGTACTCTGTGCACCTCTGTGAAAAGAAAGTGTCTTGCTCTGTTGTATTTGTAACCTGTCAGTAAGTAGTTCAGAACACCTTTAAGACTTCCCTTTCCCCTTTTCTGCAAGGATAAGGCAGCTCTTTGAGCCACTCCTTCTATATCATGTATTCCAAATCCCTAATTAGCTTGGTGCTCCTCCACCAAACTCCCCCCAGCAGGCCTTGTACCCTGTCTTGTCCTGGGGAGCTCAAAACTGGGCACAGTGTATAGATGCGGACTCAGGTATCAAATGGAGAAACAATCTCTTTTCCTGAGACATTGCCCACCCTTTTAGGATACTCTAATAATTGTCCTTCTGTGCTGCAAGGGTGCAAAACTGACTCCTGTGCCACTTTCTGTCCAGTCAGATCCTGCCCCAGGGCTTTTCTTGCAAGGAAGATGATATTTACGTCCCATGGAAAGACATACACCCACAACAAGTTAGACAGCTTGCAGTCATTGTTAGAATCAAAATAAACCCATAAGCACAATACCTAATGCCTGCAGGATGAGATCAAGGGCAGAAGATCTTGAATCATTTAGGTTGGAAGGGACCTTTAAAAATCACCTTGTTTCAACATCCCTGCCATGGACAGGGACAACTTCTAGACCAGGTTACTCAGAGCTCCATCCAACCTGGCCTTGGACACTTCCAGAGAATGGGTTGTCAACAATTTGTTTGGGCAACAAGCTGCCAATCTAAAGCAAAGTATGACAACTTGTACACAGCTCTAGATAATTAAATATTATAAAATCTGGATACATTTTTCCACCAAATACACACAAAAGATACAATTCAATTATCTTGTCTTGACCCAGAAATACACAGACTATTATTGCAAAGTCACTTTAGGACAATAACATCAAGACAAATTATTATTCTCAAGACAAAGCAGAAGACATTCTCTATCCCTTACTCAGAAGTGAATCAAAGGCCCAGATTCTGACACACTCTCCATCTCTGCACATTTTCAAAGTACACACACAGAGCCAAACTTGGATTTTAAAATGAGTCACTCATAACCAGGAGTTCACAGAATTTTCATCTTGAAGCCTTTCAGAAGTTATCTTAAAAAAAAAAAGAAAAAGCATTTTATAAAATACTTCAACGGAATTTTTATCTTGCGGCACCAAGAAAGCATTAGGAGGTAAAATCTCAATTTTTCTACCACTACAAATGTCCTCCCCCTTTTAAAGACAAATAAGATTTCCAGTTACATACAAACCCAAGAATAGCTGCTAAATCAAATTTCTGATATATAAGAAAATAATCTTCCAAATGTATCAGAAAAAGCCAAATGAATGCAGTCCTGTCTGCAGAGGACTAGCAAAATTCAAGAGCACAGTTGTTTACCTCAGATTACCAATTTTCTTTAGAAAACAAATTTCTCAGTGAGGGTGCAAACTTGTCCATCTACTGAGGTAGATTCAATAAGAGTAAATATATATTTTCAAACATCCCTTAATCAATTAAAATTTTGGTGGTTTTTGAGGTGTTTTTTTTTTGTACTTTGATGCATATTACAAAATTATACCCACTAACCATTTTTGTTCTTCCCTTCTGTTAGGAGCTAACCTGAGCTAAGTTGCAGGACTGAAATCTGCCTCCTAATATTTTCCTAATCTAACCTGCTCCAAGATCAGCCTCTCTGCAGATGCACGTACACATGTGCTTATATGTGGTATAAAATACACTCAAACAACCACAAAGAGCATACACCTTCTTGGCTGACAAAATTCTGACTCTTTTCATTTAGGACTAGGAGTAAGAAGCTTTTCTTTAGACATTCTTCTACTTGTAAACAACACACCTTTAATAAAAAAAAAAGTCCTGAAATTTAAAGGCTACTATAAAAAATGTCAACATTTTCACTACCCTTTTGTTTCAAAAGCACAAGTAGCCAGCCCAGACATTTCAGTGCAGCCATTAAATCCGAATGCCTTTTGAGGCAGAATTCTATGAATGCACTCTGGCTTATAAAAAATGTATTAGATGATAGCTCTGAAAAAGGCTCTGAGGCGTAACATGGTCTATCATGTTGTGCATGCATGAGTTAGCTTTTACAAGATCAGAACCAGAAGCGAAGATGAATGCTATTCATTGTAAGCCCAAAGCTTTGGAAGTTCAGTATCGCAGCGCTCGGGGGTGAGTACTAGAGCTTTTCAAAAAAAAAGGACATTCTTTAAAGAATAGTCCAGCTTTTAAATGTTTGGCACATGTGCCCACCCTCGTTTCTTGGTGGCGTGGAGCTGGGGCTGCAGTAGAACAGGCAGAAGGCCACTGCCTGCTGACCACTTCTCCCTGCTCCCCACAGCCCCCCTGAGCTGAATTTGATATGAGAAGGTCAGCAGTGTTCTTGTTAGTAGGTTTTAGAAAGTCAAATATCACTTGACAGAAGAAAAGCAATGACTTCACACTGGGTGTAAAGAGGAACAATTCTGGCAAGGACTCATCCACTTACTGTCAAAGAAAATTACATACAATTTACTATTTTGACATTCTGGAGTGTGTTCGACACATTATTAGGATTTGGAGGTCTTAAAGAGAAGCAATTCAAATGAGCATTAAACTAAATGGATTTTCCTTGATGAAATAATGATAAATAATAATACAGATGACTTTGGTTGTTTGCAAAATAGCTTGTTCATAGTCAGCTGCCCACACTATTTTGAAAATATCCCAAAGCTCAGGACAAACCTTTTTTCAGCTGCTGGATGCTTTAAGGAGCTAACAATGAGTTATTATTCTTATTATTCAAACATGTATTATGTGACAGCATACCTGGATAAAATTGCACAGAACCCGGAGAAATTGCACATTTCAAAAATTATCTTTGCATTTTGCTGCTGACTCCAAGGACTGCAGCTGACGAAAGCCTCAACGTGGCAATGTCCCCACAAATGTACCCTCCTCAGATGTCTCCTCTGTGTTTTCCCTCGTGAGCCAATCGCTCCTCTTTGCCACCAAGCTGATGTGTCAGCTGTGACTTTCTGAGTAGCTCTGAGTAATGGGATCAGCTAATGTTCGGCACACGGAGAAATTCCATATCATTCTCCTCTCTAAAAATACCGCCGGCTGCCGCTAGAGCTACTCAGCAGTGATGAATAGCTGAAGGGACAAGCAGGTCTCTAAATTTGCTTCATATCTGACAGCCCTTCATCAGATATGGGTAATGGATCCTACTTACTCCAGACTACTGTATACTGCAAGGCACTTTCCCACCGCGAGAATACATACACGCGGTATGGGCTTCCTAATGATGGCGATTTTTTCCTTCCCCATTAAGTCAAGCTGATTACACATTAAAAAGCTGTTAGTAAATTTTGAAACGTTACTAATTCAGGCAAAAAAAGGAAAGGGCATGTTTGGTCTTCAAATGCACCTCCACGCCTCTATCAGAGAAGGTCTCAATTGACTTCTAGGGATTTGCCTCGAGTGTTGCAAGTGTGCGCATCTTATAAATGCACACAGCTAATTATCTTCGATGACTTTAGCAGATTCACTCACTTAATACATGGGTATGTCTTTCCTGGGTATAGAGCATTACAGAATTTTATTTCCTGAAGGTCATTTGATGACTTTATGTGATTTTTTTTTGTGTTTGTGTGTGTGCATTTTTAATAAGGTCCCATTTCTGAATCAGGAAAAAAAGCATTCAGTGAGACAAAGCATATTTACTGCATATCTAGGGATCTCCAGATTGGCAATTATATCATAATTGTTTTTAAATTCTAAAAAAGGGGGTGGAGTGGGGAGGTAAGAGATAATTAAGTCACATGAACAGGACCCAAATTGCATTTGCTCTCATTTTTGTTGTGAACAATATCAGTTTAATTGAATCATCTGTAATTCTTCTTACTTATTTTTTTTTCAGCCTGCAGGAATGCACACAAGACATTATGAGAGGCTGGCTGGCAAATGTCTTGAGAGCAGAGATTGCAAGTATCCCTAGGATTTTCAAGAAATCAGCAGACAAGATATGTCCACATGTGTGTGTGTGTGTGTGTGTGTGCGCGCACAAATATGCCAGGGAGGGTAGAGAGGAGGGACGGCCTCTGGCAAATTGGTGTCTGTCAGCTAGCAAACCTTGATTTCACTATTAATGTCATGGTTCACCACACAAAAGCTTTCAGCAAGCATCAGCTGTGCTACACACACTCATATATATATTTTTGTATATATGTACACACTGGCTGCCTTCAGTTAAGCTGGCCTGTCATATTTAATGCATCACTGAAACAATGGAATGGGCAGAGTCTCTCCTAACTTGATTAGCAAAGCATTTTTTGGTAAATAATTCTTTTGATTAACATTAGTTTCTGTGTTTTTAATAAAGAGAAAATCTTCATGAATTAAATGGCTTTGGTTAATGGAAGAGACCCTCACTGATCTCAAATCAAATAATGTTGCTTGCAGTCAACACTAGAACTACAGAAAAAGCTAAGGAAATAATTATAGCACCTAAACCATAATCTTTCTAGTGCAAAATGAAGGATTCCAGCATATGTGGGGGCTTCATGAACTGAAATGCCATCCCTAAAAAACTGCATTGCTGAATAAGGGCGAAGCAACTGATGTAATCTACCTGGAGCTGTGCAAAGCATTTGGCATTGTCCCACATAACATCCGTGTCTTTAACTGGATTAGATGGATGGGCCACTCAGTGGATAAGGAATGGGCTGGATGGTTGCACTCAGAGTTGAAGTCAATACCTCGACATCTGAATGGGGACCAGCGAGGAGTGGCACTTGTCAGAATTGTGGCACTTGTCAGAATTGTGACAACCATCTCGTTTGGTGACATGGACACCGGATTGATGCAGCCTCAGCAGCACAGAGCTCTGTGGTGGGACATGCTGGAGGGAAGGGAGATCATCCAGAGGGACCTGGACATGTTGGCCCATGCAAATCTCACGAAGTTCAACAAGTCCAAGTGCAAGGTCCTGCACGTGAGCCAGGGCAGTCCCAATCCCAAGCATAGGCTGGGAAGAGAATGCCCTGGGGAGAAGATGTGGGGGTGTTGGTGTATGAAAAGCTCAACATGACCTCTCAATGTGCACTCACAGCCCAAAGACCTGCTGGAGCAAGTCAAGAGGAGGCCACAAAGATGCTTAGAGGGTTGGAGCACCTCTGCTATGAGAAAGGCTGAGAGGGTTTGGGTTCTTCAGACTGGAGAAGAGAAGGCTCTGGGGAGACCTTAAGGCAACTTCCAGTACTTAAAGGGAGCCCACAGTTAAGCTAGAGAGAGGCTTCTGATAAAGGCTTCTAGTGATAGAAGAAGGGCTAATGGCTTTAAACTGAATAAAGTAGGTTTGGATTGGACATCTGAAGGAAATTCCTTACTGTGAGGGTGGTGAGGCACTGGAATATATTGCCCAGACAACCTTTGGATGTTCTATCCCTGGGGGTGTTCAAGGCCAGGTTGGATGGGGCTTGAATCAGCCTGGTCTAGTAGAAGGTGTCCCTTTATGGTTGAGATTAGAGTATATTTAAGGTAAGCATATTTCTTTTAACCCAAACCATTCTATGTCACTCTTACAGACAGCCATGCATAATTCACCTTTTACAGAGTAACTTGACCAAGGTAATAACCTAGGTCTGAGGCAAAGAACTGAAATTAATCTGGGTCTGCTGAGTCTCTTAATAGCCCTGTAACCACCAAACACTCTGTCCCTCTATCTTTTCATTACAACTCATTTAAAGCACAAGTTTTTGGTATTGGGCTGTAGCATTCTTGGTTCCCCAGACAGTAAGCAGTAACCCAGTGAAATCTTAAAAATAAAAAGTGCATTTTGTTCCTTTCCCTTGAAGAGCACTAAA
This sequence comes from Calcarius lapponicus, assembly GCA_039654755.1. NCBI lineage: Eukaryota > Metazoa > Chordata > Aves > Passeriformes > Fringillidae > Calcarius > Calcarius lapponicus. The sequence continues at coordinate 13,540,952 of CM077463.1, forward strand.
GATTATGGGAGTATTTTTACTTCCCTATCTAAAACACTTTTATGAAGATTTTGCTAGCCATTAGATAGTTTTGTTTCTTATTTAGTTATAAAATATGAGGCCGGATTTTGCTCTCCTTTACACCCAAATAATTTATAATAATGCAAAGGAGAAGAGGAAATCGCTACCAGCTCTGCCAGCCTCACTGCCCAGGTAGGTTAACATTATTTGGCAGTCCTAGAGGAGTGTGCAGAGCCAAAGTCCACACCATAAATAGCTTCTGTGACAAAGGCATTTTGTAAGCGACACCTTTAATGATCTGGCTATTTATAGGTTTCAAACCAGGACAAATGATGGATTCCTTGGCAGCCCCTTATCTCTACCCTTGCTAAGTGTATGGGGAGGGATGAGAAGGTCTAAGCATATTTTTTCACCTTTAGTCTCTGCTATCAGCTACTGAGCAAGGACTACCTGCTGAGTGAACTGATGGTGAGCAGGATGACATGCAAAGCCTTGGAGCCTGCCAGGAGCACTGACATGGGTACCAACAAGGTGCACTTGGAAAACAAGAGATCCTGGAATGGGTTTTCAGCAGCGTTAAGCACACAGAGCCCAAGCTAGATCCAATGTGCTCAGCTCCCTATCAGCCATCCCAAAGATGCAGTCAAGTATCAGAAGTGTTCAACATAAACAATCCCAACAAAATCAATTGTGTCTGCTGCATGTCAAATGACCTGCAACACTAGGTTGCTCATTTAGGTGTCTAAATGCAAACCAACAAATGACAGGCTCTTTTGAAGTCAAGTCCTTTGAGTGTCATTCCCCAAACCTTAAAGAAATGATTTGACATCTCTTTAGTTGCAACAAGGGAGCTCGCGATGCAAGGAATAAACTCATGAATGCATCTGTGCTCTGAACACCTTGAGGGCTGATTTGTACAGATACTCCAGCCTATCAAAGCCCAATGTAAAACTGCTGCCAGAAGATATTCCTCAGCTTTCTACACTAGGAACTATCCCGTTGTTTCATTAGGCTGGTCACAGGCTAGAAAAACCTCAAAGGACATCACTGTAAACATTCCTGAACAAACCTGTAGGATGGACAAAACTGGTTGTTGCAGAAGAAATACTGGAGTGAGTAGTAGTTAGAGAACAGCTGCAGAACGGGGCATTAAGTCAACTCCACTGCAGTCAGAATGAACAAAGGCTTTTTGCTACACTCTAATACACAGAGATAATATGACTTGCTTTATTAGTCTTTAGAAATCAGACCCTTCCAGTATGAGGCAGAGTTGCTCAGTAAGCAACATGGACAAGGGCCCAAAAGTCAAACAAGCACGCTTCTATATACTCCAGTAATTTGCCACTTTACTTAGCTTAATGAATTTTACAGTGCCTAGGAAAATAGAAATGATGGGTTATGAAGTCAATGATATATCCTCAGATGCCACTTGGAAAGGCAGATATGGAGCACTCTGTGCTTATGGACGTGCATAAATATGTATATATACACAAACACAACTATGTTACATATGTATGTATGTCCACATAGATTTACATAAGAAAGCTGGGTTCTAAATGATGAAATAAAAGGTCATTAGACATGTTTACAGTAGAAACTTGATCTAAGATACTGCAAACAGCCCTCAAAGCACTCCCAACCCTGAATAGCATTGCTCTTTTTAGTGCAATATATAATGCAGTTTAAATGGAGCTGGTAAGGTAATGGTGCTACAGTGAACAGTAATAGTGGACAGGATACACAGAATATCAAAATAAAGTGAAATCAGAAAAGAAGTCAGCCTATAAAAAGCTATGCTAATATTTGCTTCTGCTTTTTTTCTGTAGACAGATGAAGATGCTGATACAGATCATTAATGCTCTTAAATTGTCATCATGCTACAGTCAGTAGCAGTGTATGAGGTTGTTTGATCATATCATCGTAAAATGCTTCTGAAGTGTGCTGTACCTTTTTTCTTTTTTAATGTCTGGTTTCATTCACCCTTGACCACCTTTGTTCTATTCTAAATCATGACAGAGATGGATTGAGGGAAAATGAAACAAAGTCCAAGACACACCTGCTGCTTCAGATCCTTGAAAAGTATGGAAGAGAACGTTTGCAGAGGGCCCTTAACTGCAAAACCAAGAAATACACCAATATATACCCCATATATTCCATTCTCCCTTATTCCCCTTTTCTGTCTCTGAAAACAGAAATGGCTTCCTGAAAAAAACTTTTTAATCTCTGGTAATGGCGTTCCAAAAATTCATGGGCTTTGCAGACTGCAAATCTCACCCAAGAAGACACAGAAAGGAGTCAAATCCAAAGGTGATCACTGGCTGCAGAGAATCTGGGGGCTGCACTGGGACTGGAACAGAAACCCCTGATATGTTCAGGGAACCAAGGAGGCCAATTGCCAGACATTGAGAGGGGCAATGTCTCTAAACCAGGCAAGACGTGTGCTCTGTGGCTGCTCCTGTAAAAGGGGAGACATGCCCTGGGTGGAAGGGCACACTCAGGGGAGATGCTTCTAACCATGGTGGCAAGAGCATGACAGCCACAGCAAGAGACCAGAGGGACAGCAGAGGAGCACTGCTAAGAGCAGGCTGCAGACATGAATGGCAGGACACTCTGACAACCCAAAGGGTTTCTTGTCAATTTTCCAGGAACCCAGAAAGTTGGTGCCTGAAAGAACTCAGCCCTCAAAACTCATAGTGAGAAATGGAAAACAAGGTTTTTTGAACGTAAAATTCAAATTTTAGGAAAAGGTTGCTTTAAACAGACAACCATCAGATACTGACTGACTTGGGCCCACAACAATTAGCTCAGCACTGAACTCACTATGTGTCATGGGCTGTCATCAGCAGATGTATTTTACAGGTGTTTAGTTTTGCTTACTCACATCTAAGCAATTTCATGATTTAAAAATCAAAGCTGATCGACTGAAACAAAAAGTTTGAAAAAGCCCCATTTTTCAAGCTTTTTGCAGAAAAATATCTTGTCTTCTAGGAGGCTACTAATGGTATGCATAAATGATTTTCCCATTTCAGGAAAAATGTGAAATCTCATAGAGCTAAGAATTGCTTCTGATGGTCCAGAAGGCATCCCTTCTCACCCCATAATCATTTGTAACTGTAAAAGCCTTAATGAGTAAAGCATCGTAATTTCCAATTTTAACCTTCTTATTCTCTTCCCTGAGGTAAGAATACAAAAAATAACATCAGCTGGCTTCACCCAATGCCTAGAATTGCTGCTTCTCTGCATAATGCTAGATTACATTCACAACAATAATAAATTCACCATATTTGAGCTAAAAGGGTCACAGCACCACCAGGAACCCTAGGAAAATCCACAGTTAAATAAACCTCCACAATCTGAGAAGGATCTGAGAAGGATCTGTCCAGTAATATCATACATCTGTATCTCAGTGGTTCCTCACTCTGCTTAATTAAAATGCTCATTACCTATGCTTTTAGAACTTTCAGCATCTTTAGAATGGCTCTGTACAGTATAACCTTGGGTTTTAAAGAAGATGAAGGACTGTCGTAACTTCAAATACCCCATCAGAGAAACCTCCAGTCGTAACCCAAGCCACAAGGAGTCTTTGCATCCAGTGCAGAGAGACAACTTCAGCATCAAAAGTACCACCAGTGATGGCACTATCTGGTATTCAGCACACAACTTCACAGGGTGTACGAAACAAAGTCTGAAGCAAAGACAGGTAAAAGCAATCTTGAATTTGTATTTTCAAATTAAATGTTCCTTCTAATTTGATGCAGAGAAACAAGTGACATTGGCTAGCTGGCAGTTCCCAGTGGTTTAACCACAGCTTCATTACTAGAATTTGAAGACAGCATTGTTGGATTAAGCTATTTCCAGTGTTATTTAGCTCTGCTACAGAATTTTGCATGCAAATACACTGTCTTAGCTGTTATGTTCTTAAACTACTGTTGTGATGAACTCTCATTCTTAAAACTTCATGCAATCTCCCAGTTTGCTCCTGACACTGCTGCCATGTCTCCAGCCTCAAAGTTCATTGCTCATTCTTGTGATGTTTCTTCTGCTGGCTAGGATTATCCCAGAGACTTATTTGGGTATAAGGAAGCAAATGAACTTGAATAAGAGGTGAAAGGCTAAGACTGGCATAAGCTGTCTTGGGTAAATGACACAACTTTACCTAGCCAACCGTTTCTCCACAAAACCACAGTCACAGCATAGACAGAGCCACATCTTCCCCTCCACTCTAGCTTAGAACAGGCACACCAGACCCTCTCAGCAGTCAGGGAATCCATTGCTTAGGCTCTGCTTCCTTTCCTTAACTTTCCTTCTCTTGAAGTTCAAGGTTTGCCAGGGTACAATAAAAACCAGCCTGGATCTGCTCCCTGTGATAAGCGTAGGGAATCCTGCAGGTATGACCAAACATAAGAAAAATTAACCAGAAGCTACAAATCTGTGGATGATGCTCTGAGAAAAGCAGAAAAATGGTTTGGTTTGGGTTGTGCTTCTCTTTGCTAGAGGAACCCTTCTGTCTCTTTGAAGCAGCCAGCAAATAACTCATGACATGCAAAAGCTTCAGATGGCAGTGGAGGAAGAGCTCAATTCTTGGTCCAGCCAAGGTGGCTCAGCTTTGCTTGAGCTCAGCTTTGCTTGAGCCACCTTAGAAGGAAGCATAGAATCCTCTCAGCCTTTCTGACTCAAACTGTTAATTTTAAAAGAGCAGAAGCAAAGAACTTGTTCACAGATGATTTTCAGCTGGAGCCAGCAGAAAAAGGTAAAGGAAAATAAAATGTCAAAACTTTTGATTCATGTCCCTTGGTAAACACGTTTTGCAGTAATATCACTATTATTTTCAAAAGCCCTGAATTTAACTCTTCCAGCTCCCCCAAACTGACACAAGAAATAATGGTTTTCCTCCTGAAGATTTGTTTAATTACTTTAGTTGCTATTTCTGCACACTCAGGAATGGAGTTCCCAGCATGGACAGTCAAAGAACAATGTAATTGCTCTTTACAAAATGCTGTTTCTCAGTAGAGGAATGGGAAATTCTGGATTTATAGAATCTGCGTGGGCTACAGGATTTTATCTGTCTTCTGACTGATTGGCAAAAGTTTGTAATGTCTTGTAGCATTGTGAAACACCAAACCAAATAAAAGAGGGAGACTGCTTGAATTAACTCCTTATACACCTTATACTCACTTATACACCTTGCTTTTAGAAATCATTCATAAAACTGAACACAACATTATCTGAACATAAATACAGCCTCAGTATACTTTGTTGGCAGTGACAGCCAAGATCAATATTGGAGACCAAATGCCAACAGTAAAAGGGTATGTCAGTCAGTATTTCACTGACTAACTGCCCTTATCTGAAGTTCTCATGCTTCACTGGGTGAAAATACAGCCATTGATCTTAGTGTCACAACTCAAATTCTTCATATATCAACTAGTTTCCCTCCCATCCCCCCTTCTCAGTCGAATTTCTAGGCCACTACTTATTTTTATGATCAATATTTCTATCACTCTCACATGAGCTACACTTTTATTATATTAACCTTTAAGTACAATTTTTAACATATCTGTTTGGTGTAGTTTCACATGTTTTAACTCACCATCTCTTTTCCAATTGCCAGAGTTACAGATGAAGTTCAGGTTTCTTTAAGCATTTGTGGCAGAATTACTCTGACTAGTAGATAAATCTACCCTGTGCAGTGCCCGAGGAGCTCTCTGTGCCTGCGCAGGTGTGCTTTCAAGGATTCAGCTTCCCTTTCCAGGAATTCACAGCTCAGCTGTAAGAATTTTTCTCTGAAGAGCTTTTCTTAGCAATTGATCTGACTGCTTTACCTTAAAGCATTTAAGTGTTGGAAATTAGCATGACAAAAATCCAGCCATGCAAACAGTCCTGAAGGAGATTGAGTGTTCTGCTAAACAATCCCAATACCAGGAGAGGGTTTAATGTATGTAGTGTATATGGATCAGGTCTCTGGCTTGCTTTATTGGCTCTGGATTTTGCTTTTCCTGTTTACAAACTGTGAATATGAAGTACAGCCTACTTTGGTTAATTACTTTGGATTTAAAAATCAATGAAACCATATTCCAGAACTAGTAAATGTAATTGTCTGATCTACATTAAATGCTCTGTGAGATTACCCATTAATAACGTAATTGAAGTTAAATGCTCTGAGATCTTTAAATAAAAAAGCATTAGATGGATGATAAAAAATATACAGACATTGTAAAATATATTACTGTCTTAGGGAATAAGTTTTAAACTGAAACTTTGAGTGAAATTATTAAAAACCACAATAAAACTCCCTCTTTCTCTGTTACAGTAACACAACACTTCTCACTAGCTCATTCACCCAATTTAGTGAAAATTACAGCAAAGTATTACTCCTGTCTATCTTGGAACCAATACAGACAGGCTAATTCCTTGATATTTGATTATCAGAGAGAGAATCCTTGAGTTATGTGGGTTTTACTGCTCCAGAAACCTTTTCAATCTTACTTTAAGAACTACCAGAAACTAAAATCAGTGAGACACACTAAGCAATGCAAAGACTATTTTATTTTTTTTTAATTATTATTATTTAAAGTAACAGTGTATTATGTTAGGACTACAATTTTAATGCAGAAGTTGATGTCTCCCAAAGGAAATCATTCTACCCCAAAATGTTTCATCAATTATTGCGTTGGTCCATCATTATCCAAATTGTCAAAGCAATTTCATTATAAATCCCACATAAAGTAGCACTAAGGGGTAATGGCAAAACGGCTTCGGTCCCTGTAGGACCATCTCAAGAAAAATAATTTCAGGCAGAGAGGAAACAGTGCTTTGTTCTTGTGCTGTGGGAGGGAAGTTTTTCTTTCTTGGCTACGCCTCCATGACAAAAAATCCCCACAAACAGGGACTGCTCTATCAAGAAGCAGGGAAAACTGCACACTATACACAAGTTGGCTCATTTAGGGATCCCACAGCAAAGGTTTAATGACAACGGGACTGATTGGAGCTGGAGATGTAAAGAGGCTTAATTTCTCAGCTGCAGAGAGCTCTCCAAGGGAAGAATGTGGTGGGAGGATGGGAGGGAAAAGAGCGTGTGCCCACGGGCAGCATGCACAGACTGGTGGGATGGAGACGTCTGTTTGTACATAAAATACCTCTCAGTTACAGTCAAAATCCTCCTTTATCTGTCCACAGTTGTGTATTTAGCATTACCACACAGACTTCAGAAAGCAAGATGTCTGGGCTGCTTTCTCTAAGGAAAGATAAAAATGGTATAAGATGAGGATTTCCTTCTGAGCAGGGAGAAGTAATGAAAATACTTATTTTAAAAATTAATTAAAATTAATTTTAATTTTAATAAATTTGAATTTTAATGTTTTACAGTAATTAAAATTAATTTTTTAAAATTAATTCTGCAAAATTAAAATATTAATTGCACAGCATCCTTGTACATAGGTGAGGAGGACAAAACATATTAACCTTTTTTATGGTTAGAAACATCTTTTGGGTGAAGGAGTGAGAGAAAAGGTGCAAAGTCAAAAGGAAATATAAATAAATAAAAGGGTAAGGAGAACTCTACAGACCATGAAATACCCACTCATGCGCCAGATAAAATAACCCATCCCAAGACTGAAAACAGTTCAAAAGAAACATGAATATACAAAGAAAACATGAATACACACAGAAAACATGAATATACAAAGAACACATGAATATACAAAGAAAACGATCCTGTTTTAACTGATGAACACAAAGAGAGGCAATAAAGTGGTTGCTGGTTGGGGGAATTTTCATTCTATTTCTGGCTTTTAAAGAAGGAAAATCACTTCTCTGTGCCACAACAGAAGAATATGGAAAATTACTACAGAACTGCACAAGGGAATTTTTGAGGCTTACTCAACATTTAATGAAGGGTTTGAGGTTCTTGTTTGAACACCACCACAACAGCAACTAATATTAATTAAAGACCAATTTTTATATGGCTAAAATATGACCTTCATCCAAATATACTTACTACAGTTTATTCCAAAGACACCTACTGCCAAGCTTATAAGTCACTCAGGTTCACTCTTTTAAAATATACTTTTACTAAACACATTAATTAAACTTGCCAGATTTTTAGGCCCTTATAACCAGTTGCAAATGAAAATTCCTTTTATTTCAAGGTTCCATGCTGCAGAAAGCCTCAGGGTAACATAAAATTTTAAGTGACTGGATCAATGAATACTAGATTCTTAAATGCTTTCTGCAATTCTGAAATTTCTGTGCCTTACCAATTCAGTCTCTCTGCCCTTTTGCTGTACTCATATCCCATGATGGACTGAAACCTCATATTAGGGATAGACAGCACTGTATTTTGGATATAAAATACATCATCAGTGGCACACATCAGTATATCAGGCCATCTCACCAGCAAATATTCAAAGAAATAGTAAAAATTAAATATGTAAATGGAGTAGTGACAAAAATTAGTCTGCTTGTCTTTCTTCCCTTTCTAGACAAAAAATACCCAATATGGAGTATTGGGTATTTAATAAATACCCAATATAAATAAAAATACCCAATATAAATAAAAAAACTGCTGTATCTGAGAAGAAAACTCTTACATTTGCTTTTCTATCCTGTTGTCCATCTTTGGATGCCAGTAGAGGAAACATCAATGTCTTGGTCATACTGTCCCTGAGCCTGCTGTCTCTGCCAGAGGCAGTGCTACCCCAACCCTGAGAATGACACAAAAGCTCCTGAGGTGCTGAGTACAGTGTGGCTGGACCTTCAAGAGGACTGAAAGAAACTTTTCTGCCTTCCCCCTTACAGACATTTCATTTTGGCACACAGAAACAGATTAAAATAAATTAAAAAAAAAAAAAAAGAAAGAAAGGAAAAGAAAAAAAAAAAAAGGAAACAAAAAGCCCAAACCCTTTCTTTTCCCCAGTTAAGCACAAGTCCTACGTGCCACTGTGCACACAGACCAACCTCCTTTTGCTTTCAAGTTACTCTTCCTGTTTACAGAGAGAGAACAAGTATGAAACCAAACCCCAGAGTAGGATGTTAGAACCACACTCAACATTTTGCAAATCAGTTTCAGATCAGCTCTTGGTTTTTTGAGTCATTAGGGTATTCCCCTTAGGTCTTGGAGCTTGTTATCATTGACTGCCATAAAGAAAAACATGTTTAAAAAAAATAATTTATATATATATACATACATATACAGATTGTAGCTATGGGTCCCATAATCAGGGAGCAGATTCCTTTTTGGATATAAGGGTTCAAAATGGACCTGGCACTATCCTCTCATTTGGGCCACGCCAACCCACCATGACTTCTATGTGTCTACAGATGCATTTCCAAATCCCTCCAAAATGTCCACTGAAAACATCAACCTATTGGTGATTTTTTCACCATTAACAGCAGCCAAAGAGCAGTCTGATGAGTACAGTTTAAATATGGGATCTACTGAGGGAGAGAGAGAAGAAAATAATTTATATCGAACCAATTGGTACTGTCCATCAAGATGCCTCATGTGATCCCTAAAAGCACAATTTTAAATGAAACAAGAATTACATGCAGCAATTAGATACCAGCAGGGTGTGACAGGTCACTAACCAAGAGCAGATTGCAGTGAACCAGGGAGAGAAAGGACAGACAGATTACAAAATATCAATAAAACTAATGTGACTGTCATTGATGGGATTAACTCTCTCAGACCAGAAGCTGAAGCAAAAGGCAAAGTTGATATTGTATTTATTGTCAATTCCCCATCTGTACTTGTCACATGAAATGGTCCTTTTGCCAATCTTTTTTTGCTGGAAAAAATATTTTCAAGAACTAAGAAACAATACTTCAAAGGGAAAAAATCAATTCTGACAGTGGCGAGACAGGCCTCTGTCACGGGTGATAAGAAAAAGGACATTAAAAAAATGTAGATATTTATATCACATGACACAAAGCACTTTTCTACAGACATGTCCAATTTGAGTTACTTTATTGCACAGTTAAGGTGATGGCATATGTTATCGTTTTTCCCCAAGAGCAGAAAGAGATACTTATATTTCAGCATGTGAAATATGCTATCACCAGGCAGGTTGGAAGGAACTGAATTCAATTTCTACAACCACATTTTCATGAGCTGGCATTTCATGCACCCTAAGCAAAGGGTGAGCACAGTGAATTTGAAGGATTTCACTTCTCTGGTTACATGTTTTCAAATCTGTTTTAAAGAGGCACATAATGTTGGTGATAACTTTTGCTACCCTCATGCTTATATCTAAGAATACTAGAATGCTGGAATGTGGAGAATATACTCTGCAAAACTATTTCTAAATGCAAAGCATGGAGAGAAAAACAGAAATCCTTTTAATTAGTTCTTTACTTGCTTTTTGAGTAACACATATGCAGGGGTTTCAATTGTATTTTCTCTTATTGTTAGTACTTGTGAACACTTGTGGTTCATTGACTGAGCCTCATTACCCCTGGAGATTGTTTGTTCATCTGTTTGTCAGAATTTAATTACTGGAGCACAAGCACTGGTATAAGGATGTTCATGCAAAAGCCTAATATTTTTCTCTTCTCCATCTAATGTAGGTCAATTTTCTCTCTAAAAAAATTGCTCTTAATCAGCTTGTCACTATGCAGAACAGCACATTTCATATGAGAAGGAGGAGCCTACCAGAGGCAGAAATGCTGTTCTGCAGCCATCTCTGAAAATCTACTTTCTCAATCAAATGGACAAAGAACTCAGCAACTCCTGACTTTTTATTCAGGAGCACAAAGTCAATGCCTCTGCTGTACTCTCTGGTCACAAACTCTGCTTTCTGCTAAAGCAGAACTCCCCTGAAAAATGCAAGGGCAGCACTAGAGGTAACAGAAAGGAACCACAGCTGACTTCTTGGAGGCAGCAGCAGTGTGCTGTACTGCCCACTTGCTCTTCACCAGTAATCTCTGCCCACAGTGCCCCCCAAAAAGACTCCTTACAAATTCAGCTCAGAAGACACCGTGCAAATCTCACATATCTCTACATTATGAACTCTGAATGATGCACCTACATATGTATGTCCAAATAGACATGAAAAAAAGCTTCCCAGCTTCACCTTTTTTTTTTAAGGAGAAAACCACAGGTTCACATTTCACTGGGCTGTCACCCAGCTTGAGTTATTACCTGCAAATAGGTACCACAAAGATGAGGGCAAAATAAGTAAGAATCTGCATACCATGTTTCAACTACTGGAATGGATTTAAGACTCGAATATCCAAAACCTAGACAAAGTATAATTTTTTAACAAATACCTTGGAAAAATTATTCTCAAATAATTTCAGAGCCTTTCTTAATAAGCATGCAAAAAATAGTTGATTAACTTTTCCCTCTTGAACATCCTCAACTACTGAAACACACTAAATCTTAAAAGAAATCAACCCACAGAAAATTAATGGTATTTCAGTAAGACATAACCATTCTTCTGCCACAGTTCTGACTGGTTGCTATGTAGGAAGATCAATTTTTACCATTTGCTAACAGACATTCAAGCTAAACATAAGAAAGTCACAGAGAGTATTAATGCACATCAACAAGTCAAAGTGAACCATTTGATATCCACAGAGAGTATAGTTTAATTATAGTAAAAATGCATTTTCTTTGGCATTTATTGTGGAATCGTACCTCTCAAACCGAATCCAAACCAGTGTCTTGCCCCTATTTTACAATCACAATAAATGAGAATGGTCTTATAGTATTGCTATTTTAATGGCACTACTTAGCAGCATTCAAGGGTATAGAGTGGGACTCAAGAGGCTGAGAATCCTATTTGAATGCATAATAAAGAAGCATCTGAAGTTTTACTAGGTTTTTTAAATTGTTTATGGCTATTTTGATAGTAGCTGTTAAATTAATCATCCTAAAAAAAGTTAAAAGGAGAAAGAAAAGAATAGGTAACACTGGCTATTAGTACAATTTTTATATGAGTCTAGTAACAATGCTACATTTTATTTTAAAAGCCCTGATTCTTGGAGTCTTATTTATATGGGTATCTTGGCTTTCATTTTCATATAAAACAGCCGTTGAATAAAGCTCAGAGTGACATGAATTGTTAAGGTTCAGATATCAATAGGCAACTAAAAAGGATGCAACTATTAAAAAAATTTCTCAGTTTTTTAAGCCTCTGAAAATCTTGCGACATCTGATTCATGAATTTCAGAGTGGCTACACTGACATCTCCACTTCAAAGCTTTCTTTTTTCACCATATATCTAGACTGCAAAAATTAATTTCCTGAATCTTCTGAGTCATTTCATTTAACAATTTAAGCAGACAAACAATGCAGGCGGCCCTTCCACTGCCCACTGCGGCGAGTCAAATTGTGCAGATAAACAAAATGATTACCAGGGCATGCAGGAGGGAGAGAGTCAAAGAGCTGCCTTTACTGGTTGGTTAAAAACACAATTTAATTAATTGCCAAGCAGCTGTCTGCACTGTCTGGTCTCAGGGCAATTTGGAAATAAAAGGATACCTGGTGCACAGGACATACACACACCTGTATGGGCATGGGAGGAGAGGGAGCAGGAAGGGGACAGCTCAAGTTTATTTTCCATCCCACAGCCAGTAAAGCCATGGACCTGCAAAGGTTCATTGCAGCAGCGCAGATACACCCATCCACTCCTTAAGAGGTTTGGTTTTTTTGTTGTTATTTTTCAGGCTTGTTTGTTTTCTTAATAATTCAACCCACATATTTGTGTTTCTTCCAAAACAAAATGATATAAACTGGAAACATTTTTAAAAATTCTCCTCCACAGCTAATTACTGATGCTGAGGATTAACATTCTGTGGCACTTCAGCTTTAGTTACTTTCCCTAATTAATGTCATATTTGCAAAGATCTATAAAAACACTGTTTAGGTAAATTATGTGCATTCATTAACTATTTAAAGCCTGTGTCTATTTTTTTTAAAGTATTTGGAATGCCTCTTGAAATTTCTACAAATAACCTTTAAAGCCTCAAGGGATCTGTAAAGGCTTTAAATAAATGCCAAAATTTCATTAATTGTTCAGACAAAAGGTGCTCCTGTCAGGCATGTTTGAGAGCCCTTCAAAAATGCACACATACATTTATTTCTAAATACTTACAGGAGGAAGATTTGATCCAAGCATGCAAAATAAAACTTCAGTGACAATATCTTAAGAGTCACCACACAGTAACAACATCTAAGCTGGTATTAATAGCGTGGGTAAGGGTAGTTTCATTGTTCTGGGTGGGCAGACAAACCATCTCTGGTATTCTTTTCCTGGAGCACAGCCCACAAGGTGAAGGCACCTTTTCTGTGGATATTTGTGCAAACTGTGAAATGTGGAACAGCGTATTTGGTGACAGAGGATTTTCTGAAAGCTGAGACACACAGACACTGCCACTGCAATGGAGTAAGATGTGTTTTTTGAAGGCTACCTGCCTATTTACAGCCCTGGTGTGGGCTTGGCTGTTACAGTTTGAGCACTTGTCAGCAAGCCAGCTGAACCACAGGAAACCCTCAGCACTTGTCCTGGCCTGTTCAGCTTAAAATAAATGTTGACATTTCAGTAAATGCTTTTCTTGAGAGGGTTAACAACCAGCATCACTATGGTCCCCTCAAGGCTAAGGCATCCTTGGGATTTTTATAGCAAATGTATCTTTTTGACCCTGTTTTTTTTTTTTTTTTTTCTTTTTCCAAAAGCATTTTTACCATTGTGACAAAGACAGTGCTGCAAAGGGAGAAACTGTACTGGGCATGAGGAAGGAGATGACAAACCCCATCCAGGCCAGATGGTGTCAAGCAGGATGGTTTTGAAGGCTGTGGTGATGCCTTTGGGTCCTGGAGCCAGACAATGGCCACAGGTGCTGATGCACACATGAGCACTGCAAACCTGTGTGAGGCTTGTGTGGGGCATGTGCTCAACCCTGCACAAGTGAAATACCAGGCTGTACAACAAATTTCTTCTGGTTTTTTAGGTTATCTGGAGGAAAAGCTGTGTGCAATCCTGACCTCTGCCTGAGCCAGGGGATATACACAGAGGGAGGAAAGTCACTGTAGACAGGTCCCTCTGCCCTCTCTACCTTCATCTTCCTTGCAATAGTAAACAAAACCTGTTATTGTTTGGCAAAGAAGAGGCTATTTTAAAGACAAAATTTTAGGACCAAGTTCTCAGACTGTAAATCTGACAGTAAATCCACAGCAGTACCACTATGAGATTAAACACCATCACAGTCCATCTCCTGGAGATTAGAAATACCTTTTGTGATAACTTGTAAAATCAACATCACAGGACAGCTGTGGAAACAGGAGTTGTGTCCCCCTCTTTTCTTCCCCTCCAACTCTGTGCAACTCATTTTGTTCACCTGAGGCCCCACCACCACAGCTGGTTTCTGTGGGGGAACTCAGCCAGTACAAACCAGTACAAACCAGTCAACATCAGGGGGCTGCAGGGAGTTTCTCCTGCCTTCCCTCACACCCTATTCTGACTACCACGCTGTATGTTGTACATTCTGCAAAGCAGGTCCTCTGGGGATTGCAAAAAGCAATGGCAACAACAACAAAAAAAATTCTGGTGAGAAAAATTAATCACATGCATATTTGTAGGACTTAGTCTACAAGCTGTAGCTAAAAATGAAAGAAAATTAGTGAAAAATATGAATTTATATAAGTGTGTATAATTAAAAAAAAGCAGACTCTTAATTTTCAACCTTTGGAATATGTAGAAAATATTCTGTAAAGAATGGGACAATTTAGCACATCATTTACAATCCTAAATGCTTTCTTCAATAGAAACAAAGGACCTGTAATCACACTGGAAGGTATTTTAAAAGACAGCAGAGCTTGCATCTGACCCAAGAAAGTAGGTAGACCTCCACTGCCTTTTAATCAAAGAGAACTAAATGAGAAAAGATAACTGTAGAAATAAGGGATAGATACAATGAATAGCCTGAAAGATTAAAAGCAGATCGAATTCAGTTATTACTTTTGCAGAAATATCAAAGCTTAATTATGCTGTTTTCACACATCGTTATTTGACTTACTGTGGAATTAAAATGAACACAATTAATAAATACAAAGTATTCAGTTAAAACAGAAGCATGGGGAACCTTTCTACAACTGCAGCTAAATTGTTGCAGTGCTTTTTCCACCCTCCTATATCATTTGTATCTTGAATATATTAGCTTTGAGTTAGGCATAAAGAATTTCATTATTATCAGTCGCATTATAAAAGCAGGCTCTGTATAAACATGTAGGATTGCTCTGGCAGATACATCTAAGATAGGCTGCAAAAATTCAAGAGCAGGAACAGCACAGAGCACTCTCCATAAAACATTCCCCTCTTGATCGCCATTTAATTATAGTGTCTACTTGGTTTCCTTCTCAATTTCTTTCCTTTTTCCATCTTTTCTACTAAAACCCTCAGTGCCACACGTGGCTGTGATGGCTTCAGTGGCACTTTACTTGTCTGGGACTATTTCTCAGTACTCAGCACTCCAAGGACAGCTTTGTCGCACCCAGGAGTTGATTTTCACCTGTTTTAACAAACTGACACCATCACCACAGCATCACACCACCTTGACAGCACAATAAATAATGAACTGCACAGAAATGATCCCTCTAATCTTCTGCTTGTACTCTCTCCTTCCACTGGAAAAAGCAAACATCTCATCTGACTGCTAAGCAAGACAGTTACAAACCAAAACCAGCATTTAAAATATCTAAAAATTCAATTTTACTACAGTCACTTGAAACACAAAGACATCTTCCAGTACAATAATTGCTGTTTTATTTAAAATCGTTGAAAGGTCAATCTGACAACTGCAAATATACTTTTGTTTTTTCAAAATGACTCACAGAGAGGCAGGGGGGTGGGGGGGGGGGGGGGGAAAGGCTGAGGAAGAGAAAAAAAAGTTTAAACCAACTCTACCTACACTCCTTGCAAATCTCTAAATACATTTTCCTCTGCTCTACTTTCAAAAATCCCATTCTACTTTCTACACATTACAACAATACTCTCTTCTTGCCATTAATATTGTGTTCAGTGAAATGCTAATATTTTTCAGTTCACTGTCAGAGAGAACTAAATCTACAGCAAGCTAATCTGCCATAAAGTCATGTTTTATACACATGACTACAAATTGAGTTTTACACTCCATGGAAAGCAATCTTCCATCTTTAAGGGTATCATGAGACAGAGAATTAGATCTATTCTTCTGACATTACTAAATCATAAGATGAAATATAATTTGACGTGCAAATGATATTGTAAACCCAAGGCAATGAAGCCCTGAGAATATTTTTTAGTACTAAACTTACTTGTTTGCTCCGTATTAAGAGTATTTTTGAGAAAATTAGCCTCCATTTATAATGGAAGCAGCATTATATAAACTTTTTTTTCCATAACACAGGTCCTAGTCTAGAGACTGAGAGCCTGTATAAATTTATTTCTAAATTGGGCATCTGAGTTTAAACATGTGTTTCTCATCTTTTAAGGTCCTGAGATGTGAGCACTGGGAGTCTGTCACAACTACAACTTCTATTTCAGTTACTCAGGGTAACATGTTTTGAATCTGGATGTATTTAGAGCTGCTTTCACTTGTCAAGTTTCCAAACAACTTAAAAATAACCAGCTAATGTATTTTTTGGTTTACATTGGGAACAGGGTTTTGGTCACTTAATCCCACTGAAGAAAGCACGGGAACACTGACAAAGTGCTTATGGAGATGATTTTTCAGGTAAAAGGAAATACCACTGGAAGGACTGTTAAGTGCTGCCTCCCTACAATAGTAGATGTTATCTTGAAAGATGGAAATTATCCCTCCATAAGCAACCTTGCCACTTAGTTGTATTTATAACTCCATTTCAGCAAGCTCTGGAGGGGGACCAGTTTGAAACTCTTTGGGTACTTGAACTCAAAATGCCTTAATACAGTGCTGTCCTCTCCATCATCAGTCAAAGATGCCAAGATATTCCAATATTCATATTCTGGCTTTACTTTATTCTTTGCCAGTTTAAACCCAGTATTCCTAGTTTAAAGCAGAAGAGTCAGTATCCCCTTTTGTACCACTATATCTGCATGACAAAGAAAGTAAAGAAAAGGCTTTCTAATGCTTTTTCAAGATAAAAAAAAGACAATAGTATCAGATTAAGACTGCTTAAACAACACAAACGTTGTCCTTCAGGAATCTTGTTAAACATAGTTACTGGTTACTTGTGGGGTTCATTCCTTTTCAACCCAGACAAGAGGCAAGTTACATCAAGCCCACCTTCTACTCTACTGTGTTGACCTTCTTGCCTGTTGGTGCTCTCTTCCATACTTCCAGAAGAAGCAAGTGGTCAACAGGTGTCAATCCTCACCTGAAAAAGTGGCCTCTTGCATTAACTTCTAAAGAAAAAACCCCTATATTTTGATTAACTCCTTCAACAAAAGACAAAGACACTCCCACTTTTGGAGGGATAGCAAGTGGTACAACCTGAACTGCAAAGCTCCAGCTGCCCTCCAGCACTGACTCCTGGCTCTGTGGGGAAACCAGCCAGGCAGGGCAGTGGAAGGAGAATGATTAAAAGTGACTCCACATCACTTTGCATCCATTGCTTCACGTTGCATCCATTGCTATGCTAATTTGTGTACAGAATAGGAAATTATGGCCAATGTCAAACACTGCATTTAGTTTGCTGCACATATTGACATTGATGGAACTGTATCACATGGCATCCACATCACCAAACACATTCCTTTTCATGGAAGAATGGATGAGAAAATATTGCTAATTGAGACAGAGGAGCACCTTATGGCAGATTAAACACTTGGTACAAACAACTCTTTGATGTTTATATAAAGTATTTTTTCAAGAATAAACAAGATCATTCTTTCACCAAGAGCAACACTTTGAACTTAAAATAATTCCTTTCATCAGAAGACTGTAGAACCTTTTACAAAGATGGTGGAGCATTATAAGTATAGTTTTATACAGGGAGAAACTGAGGCCAAGAGACATTAAGGGAGTTATTTGAATTTTTCTCAGACAGTTAAGAATACAACCCATTTAGCCTGATTCAAAACTGTATTTCAAATGAGACTGTGCTGATATAAAAGGAAAAATTCAAGCCAAAATGCACTTCTCTTTGACACTGCCTTGGAAAGTTCTTTGCAGAAGTCAGAAGAAAAAAAATGTCTAAATACAAAAGTCAAATATACAGGATCCTTTGTCCACTTAAAGTTAGATGATTGTGAACGTTTTCACTTTTTTTTCCCCTCACTTTTTAAAACTTCTTAGAGGCAAAAGCCATTCTTCACCTCTTTGCCAGAAGTTATTTTGCCTGTGGGTATGATTAACACATATGTATTTAGGAACAGAGACACAACATGCAGTGTAGGCTACTAAAAGACTGTGATACTTTATAGATGGGGGATTATGCATTCACATGTAAAACAATTACAGAAATAGAATTGCTCAAACAATGTGTACAGCAGAAAAAAAAACCAGATCCAAATTTCAGGTTGTTCTTCTTTCAGCTCTGAAAGATGATGCATATGTTCTCTTTTCCAATAAATTTTAAGGAAATGAATCCTGAGTATTTGATACAAAGGGTGGAGGAGGAACAGTGAACAAGAAGAAGAAATATGCCCTAAAGCTGTTCAGTTGTTACTCTGTAAAATCCTTTCCACTCACACAAAACTGCTATTTTGGTGCTCCAGGTCACAGAACAAAATCCTGGGGTTTTGAGAGCATTTGGACACATGGAGGGAGGGAGGGAGGGAGGGAGGGAGGGAGGGAGGGAGGGAGGGAGGGAGGGAGAGAGAAGAAAGGTGGCCAAATGGGTATGTGGGCAAAGATGAGGGCAATCAAATCTCATGCTTTATACAGTGTAAGAGCAAGGCTCAGCTGTGAATAGAGCTTTACACTTCTGAAACTTCAATCAGCAGAACCTACTCTTAAGCATCAGGGTAAGGTCACTACAATTACAAAGATATAAAAAATACTGGTCCTCTTCTGGGAAAAAAATCTTTTATTTTCTTCCTCACTTGCTTATTCTTCATCCCTTAAACTGACTGCATTTAAACCATAATATTTTGCATATTTTTTCAAAATTTAACATGTCTCCTATATTTTCTGTTGTTTGAACAACCAGTTTTAAGGGAATCAAGGCCTCTGTGAGCTGAAGCACAGCCTGCAACTCTGCACTCTGCATATTAGAGCACCTCTGCTGTTCTTACTGAAAGGATCATACACAGTCCTACTCTAAATATGATGTTTTTCACAGATCTCTTATGCTGGCAAATTTCAGTTGTATTTGAGAAAAGTTGGTAAACAGGTGAAGATCATGTCAAATCAGAACAAGGGTCTTCTTTGATAACTGGTTTCAAAGGAAGACTTTGGGAAGATACAAGAAACAGAAGGAATCAGCAGTATAAATTATAAATATTAAATTGTTTGGAATTCAGGGTATTTCTTAGCTGCTTCTATTTTCCCCTGTCTACATTCCTTAAGGAGCATGCATAAAGGTTGCAGCTGCAGACTGCTCTATCTCTCAGGCCAAACTTCTCAGCAAGGAAATCCCATCTACTTCAGGCTATAAATAAATAAATGAATTTCTTGATTCAAATAGAGACATCATAAAGTAAAGGGAACCCCCTCCCCTACTACAAACCCCATCTTTTCACAACAGTCACTGCTCTACTTATTTCAGTCCAGTTCATTGTTATTCACACCCATCCTTTTTCTATAAATATTTGTCTTGCATTTGTCAAGACTTATATTTAAAAAATGAAATTCTATTTGGGGTTTTACAGTATGGGAGGCTATTACATATACATTATCCTTATGTGCACGATTGGGGAGAATAGATGATTTGTGAAGTTATCTATTATAGGGAATAATCAAGATTAATGAGCCCTATGGCACTTGCTGAATGCCTCCAGAGATTTATTACTCAGGTTGTTCGTTTTTCTTGTTATGTTGGTGCTGTCAAGAGTCCTATAACAAATGCAAACACAGACGTGTATTAATTGCAAATGTGAAACAAGGCTACTGTGATGTTGCTAAATACTCACAGCTCTGCTGTTTGTACAGCATCTTCACTGGCTGTAGGATTTCTTATCTGCCAGGTTTCTGATTAACTTTCCATTATGGTATAAAATGCAGTATTTTTAAATGCCTAAAAAGATAAAGGGGGAGGGGATTAAAGAGGAGAGGGAATTCTGTTTCTATCTTGCCCTTAATAATGCAAACTTTGGGCAGAACTGAATGACAGAGGTCTGGGCTTTTCCTGAAATGCTCTGCAGACAACTCTGGAAGACCTGATCTTATCATAGGTACCTTTCAATACAAAACTCTTCAAACTCAAGTTATTGTGGCAAAAGACAACTTCCTTGAGAGGCACGTGAGCTCTGTCTAAAGATGCTGTTACAACATGCATCTATCAAGATGTTAATGCTGCTTTCTTCTCCTGACATCCCTGTTTTTCCACGGAAAACTCCCTAGTATCAACAGGAGGACCACTGTGACCCCTGAGTCTATTAAGATATTTAGTAAAAGTTCAATGTGTCCTGGGAAATTCAAGTAGATGCACTTCTCCGAATATAAAAATGCTCAAGAATTGCTCCTTGTTTATTTTAAACAATCTTTTTCCTGTACTGTATCGCCTCATCAATGCCATGGAGCTGCACAGCCATCAGGAGTTGCCATGCATAACCGACCCCATCCCTCCTGAATGGACAAAATTAGATTAAAAAAAAAAAAAAAAAAAAGAAATAAAAGGCCATTAAAAAAAAACAACAATAAAGGGGATGGATCAACATTACCTTAAATATTCCCTGCACTGCATTTAAGTTCAAGCAACACAACACAGACTTAAATGAGTGACAAAGCAGTTCATGAATGCTGAGGAAGTGACAGCATGTGTATCCCAATGTCACAACATCCCTAGCTTTAGTCCCAGAGGAAGCAGTGGCTCTGCCACATTTCTTCTTCATTAACACGGATGTGGACAGACACCTTATCCCCTCCACCTCCTCCCGCTGGATTTACACAAGGGCCAGTTCCCAACTGCAGAAATTCACAGGTCTCTCCTGTGCTCTCTGGTGTGAGTTCAAAGCAGAAGGTGTAGAATTTTCATGTTTATGCATTCATATATAAAACCACGTTTCTACCTCCCAGGCAGATGTTTTTCTGATTCACCCCGCTGGCATCAACACAGAATGTGTGGGATGATGCTAATAACTCAGCACTATTAATGTACAGGAGGGTAAAATAATGTAGCAGCAAACAGTGATATCATGAAAATATATCTAGTTCTCTCTCAAAATAGCCCAGTATATGAAGACCTAAAAAAACCTGCCAAATTCTTCCCTAGTGGAAAAGAAGTGCAATAAAATCTATTTAAAACCAATGTGTAGGTGCTACTTCAGGTTTGGAAGTCACCATGCTACAGTTTGAAAACATCTGGGAGAGGCTACAGGAAGAAAAGAATAAGATCTTTGAACAGTCACTATTATTTTATTTATTGTCATGTATACAATTTCTCTGGGTTTTGTGGAATCAAGCTACTAGGCTAAGTCAACATTCATTTTGGTGTAGTAAAGCTGTTCACATGCTTTTACACAGCTTGTGCTGTAATTTAAATAGCTGTTAAAAAAAGATTTAGTCCTCTTTTTTAGTCATATCTGAAGCTAAAATGCATCATAATCTAGCTGCTAAGCATTGCTCCGGGAAGAGAAGCCCTCTGTCTATCCCTTGGAGAATAATTTATCATAAAATCTCAAATCCTCCTCTTTCTGTACATTCTACTCCTTACTTTCATGACCCTCCAGATTCAGAAGGTAAATGTTGCTAGTGAAGAGGCTGTTATGCTTTCGTGAAACCTGCAGGGGTGCTTTGGATGCAGCACAAGATGTATTAGCAGTAGAAACATATACCTAAAAATGTAGAAAATCCTTTAAAGGGACTGGAAAGAATATTCTTTTTATTAAAGCACAAGTTTTAATTCAGTTCAGAAGCAAAATACAGCAGAGGTTTGTTTAATTTAGGTCTGAATTTGGTACCTAAGTAATTTGCCATGCCGGGGGAAGAGGGTCTTGTAAGATTTAGAAATGCAAATCAGAGAGTCAGCCCTGATTTCTAATCTGCTTTCATTTCTCTTCTAAGATTATGAAAAAAAATGCAAAAGCTTAGTGATATACAACAAGGAAATAATAGGATAGTCCCACATTATTTTTTTTCAAAAATTAGCTGAAATAGATGTGCATTTATGGGCAGATTAAAAACAAAAGAACCAAACAACAAGCAAACCCCATGTTATTAAATAGCTCAAGAACACCAATGTAGTTCTTTGCCTTTGAGTGCTACTCTGTCTTAGTGAAACAAGTTTTTGTGTACTTGCTCCCCAGACTGATAGGTACTGTCTGAACAGCAATTTCCCCATCTCCCTAAGTGTTAACCATTTGCAGCAGTAATTTGTATAACTTCAGGCAGTAAGTTAACATGAAACAGCTCTTGCAGAGAAAATTCAGAAATATCCAAAAATGGAGACAACCACTCCTGCTTTGGTGCATGCAGTGCTAGTAAATCCAGGGGAAATCCCTCCTATCTGTCTGGAAAACCAGGAGCAGAAGAAGCCTCACTGCATGTATTAGCAGCCTGCCAGTGGACTATGGATGCCCAAAGGACTAAGACAGTGACAGGCAGATTCTGTGTCATCAGCCAGGCAAGATGTCATGCAGTGCAGATTGGATTCCCTGAGTCAAAGATGAGAAGAAGGGACAGAATCATTCCCTAAATTCACACACATTGCCAGCTGGCAGAAATGAGATTGCTTCTCTTTAAAGCACCTTCTTTCAAAGACTCCTCAAAGTGTGAACAGCTCCAGAGCAACCTCCACTGATAGTTGTTATGGGAATATCTACCAATTTGATATTGTCCCTGTCTTCTCCATATCCTCCCATAAATACCTGGAGGTTCCTCTGAACCCTTCTCCTCTCCAGGCTGAACAAGACAAGGTCCCTTGCATGGCACAACAGGAAGACAAGAAGCAACATATTCAAGTTAAAAGGAGAGTATCCCACTGAATAGAAGTAAAAATGTTTTCCCTATGAGGACATCAGCCTTTGGAACAGGCTGCCCAGAGACACCGCGCAGTCTCCATGTGGGGAGGTTTTTAAGACACAGGTGTGTCACACGCTGAGAAACACAGCTGTGATTTCACAGCTGACCCAGCTCTGAGCAGGAGGTTGGGCTGGAGATCTCCTGAGGGACCTTCAAACCTCAGCCACCACGTGGTCCTACTACTACTACCAACAGCAGGAGCAATACCTTATGAAAATGAGAAGTGACAAGAGAAAGCCATCAGATCATGGAGGGATGAAACTGAAATATCAGAGAGTATGAAACAAGTGCATTCTTATTCTAGGGGCAGCATAACCATATCTTGTGCACCCCAGCAGCAGCTCAGTCTTCTTATGTGACAGGATAGGAAGCATCGAAGTATTTTAGTGTTAATAAATGACATGCTATTTACTAGCAAAGAACCATTGTCTTGCAGAGGCTAAAGATCACCAGGTCATCTCAGATTTCATTCAAAAAATCTGTCCCACTTTGCTACAAATGGTGGCTTGCAGCAATTAGGGACTGTGACTTTTTGTTGTCTGAAAATGCCATACTAGATGTAGGAATGAGTGATGCATATTTTATAGTGCCTGATAACCTATGCATCCTAAGAAGATACAAGATTTCTCTGCACCTAGAAACAGAGAAGCCTCAATGTATGTTGCATCAAATTGCAAACTCAGCTCATACTTTAAATATGGTAAAGTTATTCTGGAAGAGCTGATATTACATTCGCATTACAAAACCATAAAAGAGAAAACTAAAACAAGGTAACATACATTTGAAGGGAAAAGTTCTTCCACAGTTGCACTCTCCACTCTCTAAGATATACAATTAAATATACAGTTATAAAAGTAGGAGTCATCCTGAACATCACATCACAGTGGTTGAAGCTACAGAAATCTTTTAGCAGCCCCCAAGGAAGTGCAGTTAGAGTAATTTCATATTCAGTATAGCATCTGCTAACACCAATGAGGTCAAATTTTTGCAGACCCTTTAGTTCTGCTTCCAGAGAAGCTACTGCAGACAGAAAAAGGAAAACCCCATGAGCGAATGTGAAATGTGTGCTGTGGAACCACTTCCTGTTCAAATGACTTGCGAGACAGAGAATAAATTATAAACAGCCCGAGACAAGAGATTCTAACTTGTAGCTGTTGGCCAGCTTGATTCCCAGGTTCAACTCCACATTTTAAACCCCTTAAAAACCATCTAAGCTAGTCAGACACCACCAAAGTATCTTTACTCTGATGTGCTTCAAAGTCCAGGGACCATCAGTGAATATCTCAAACTTATGAATCATCTCCAAGCTACATAAGTAAGAGTAAAAAAGAAATATTTTTTTACATCCTCACTGAGGTTTTCCCAAAATCTAATCACTGTGTTGCTCTCAATCATTTTAACTGTCAATGCTTTCACTACAATTCAAACACTCTGATGGGGACACACAGCTGGCAAGACAGACCAAGGAAAACATGAACTGTGTGGCACTGAAGTGCAAAAGGCTCACACATGCCAGAAGGGAGCTTTGTGTGATAACAGAGAAAGGCAAATGGATGACAAGAAGATGTGGCTTATTCAGCCAGGTTTCATTTCATAAAAAAATCTTGGAAATTCAGAAGTTTTACAACATTTGTTAGAATGTTCGTAAGAACATTTCTGCAGGCTGCCTGACTGCTGTCTCTTACTCTTTAACAATGCATAATAAAGCCATATTTACTATATATGTATTTTTCAATTGAGAAGTTGATGCAACTATCAAAGGCAAGCAACTAAAAATAAAGAATAGCAAGCCAGCAGATGCAGAGGGACTCTGCACAGAGCCCTGACTGCTTGCAAGTATTCAAATCATAAACACGAGGTCCCTCCACCTTTGCTGTGTACATTAAAATGGATATTTCCAAGACTGACTGGAAATATTCAACTCCTTTCCTGAGATACCTAACAACACCACCTAAAAGCACCACTGCACAAAGAAATAAGGCTTATAAGCCATCTAATGCAAATTTATTTTTCAGTGCTGTGCTTTTCATTCTGTGTATGCCCACACCTGTGCTGTACTTTCAGACTGTGTATTGCAGTTCTTAGAGCAAGCAGCACCCTGATCAGAATATACCACCTTGCCTTTTAACTCTGCCTTCTTTCTCCAGGCATTCTGAGCACAGGAGCAGTAAGGATCACGATTCCACTGCAAGACACAACCCATGTTTCACATGGGAAAATTAGGGCACTAATGCTCAGATGGGTTTCACTGAGCTGCAGAAGCCTCAGTAAATACCACATTAGTAACCCAGACACTTCCCCTTCTTTCTACAGTCAATAACAAGAAACAAGGGGACCAGACATCCCTGCCAAAGATTTTTAGGTAAATGGACTTCTCTTTCAGGTTCTGTGAGGTGTGGAGAGTATTGACCCTGTTTTACATACTTTCTGCACAGAAATGCCTCTAGGGACAGTGGTAGCATCAACCAGACACTTTTTCAACCTACCTAAAAATCTAACTTAGCCCCTGCAGGACTTTCCTCACTGCCATGCAGTGGGACAAAAAAGAGTTTTAAATCTGCAAACACACCCCATTAGAGAAGAAGTGCTAGGTCACCAGAAGATAAAGGAATAAAAGCAGGACTCTACTCCCAGACTCCACTTTCAAATGCCAGATCATGTATTTTTTAAATCCTCTTTAGCTTCTATATTCATCTTCATGCCAAATGGTACAGTCTGACTGACATTGACCTTTCATGTATAGGAAGCTACACAGAGAGAAATGATGTGGTCATTAAATTCCTGGTTTCTAAAATTTTGGCCGGAATTAAGATCCAATATTAAGTCAGTTAAATAAGATTGTCAAAAAGAATGAAAAACTGACTAATATATATTAAATATCTGGCCTTTTCTTCCACTTTTTTCCCCCCAAGTTTTCCCATCTATTCTTGCCATTAGAAAAAGGTGGTAAACATAATTCACTATTTTCTCAGCAAAATCTATGTTCTCTGTCACAATGTGAACAAAGGACATTTTTTTTCTTTCTTTCAGTGGTTTGATGGACTAAAGAAGAAAAAGTCTTAGAAAATGTCTGCCTCTGCCTCTTCCTCTGATGGAGAAAAAAAATTGTGGGCAATCCAAAGAGAAAGAATATAGTGAAAGTGCTGGAGAGTCTTTAAATGGGAGCAAGAGCTTTAAGCCTGGTGCACACAGGTCAGTCAGCACTTTCAGAACTTAAAAAAAGTACTTTGAGAGGGATGAAATAACTGTACAATGATTCTCTGCCAGGCACTATCTGTTTCATTAGAAAAAGAGATGAAAAATGTTTTGATCAAAGCTGTTTAGTCTTTCTATGCTTGCTAGAACCACCAAACACAGAAGAGAAGTGGATGTAGTCCCAGCTTGCAGCACGACAAAGCTGGCTGGAGGCATCAGTAAATTTGGGGTGCTTTTTTGTTATTTTGTTTTTCTGCCTTTAAGTATCAAATACTACCTACACCTAGAGACTATATTCAGCTGGAATACAGTTCTGCTAAATCTCATGGGGTGTACAACATTTGGATCTTACATGTCTTAAAAGTACCACAAACCATGCAAAATCCCCCCACAAACAACAACTAAATAATTCTCAGAGGATCCTTGGGGCTTTTACCACTGCCCATCAGTAAATTGAGGCACAGACACACAAAGAAGTCCTCCCTAAAGGCTTGTGAGCTCTGCAGGTGGAGCTGCAGCTACAACTCACCAGGGACTTCTCTCCTTTTCTTACTCTGCAGGCTTCACCTTGTAGGCTGCTTCCCAAAAATCAGTCCCCCAAAGCACAAATTTTCATAGCTTTTAATAATTTTTAGGCCTGGATTCTTTATAAACAACAACTGAGGCAAAAGATAGATTGGCAGCCCCCCATACTGAGCATTCACTGAAGCAATGACAGGAGTGTCTGGGTGTGGGGACACTGGGAGATGCAGACCTGGGATGCAGCATCAACCCCAGTGCCCAAGCTGATGGAGGTGCTGGGCCTGGTTTCAGTGCTGCACAAGGAATGGTTATCACACAACACAGTCACAGAATGGGCTGGGCTGGAAGGAACCTTAAAAATCACCTTGTTCCAAACCCCCTGCCATGGGCAGGGACACCTTCCATGAGAACAGATTGCTCCAAGCCCGGTCTAACCTGGCCTTGATGGGGAATCTACAACTTCACAGGCCAACCTGTTCCTGTGTCTCACTGCCCTTACAGGAAAGGATTTCTTCCTAATACCTAATCTAAACCTGTCCTCTTTGAGCTTAAAGCCATTTCCCTTTTTCATATCACTACATGTCCCTGTCAAAGTCCCTCCCCAGCTCTCTCCAGGCCCCCTTTAGGTACTGGAAGGTGAAATTAGGTCTCGTCAGAGCCTTCTGTTCTCAGGATGAAAATGCCCCAGCTCTCTCTGCCTTTCCTCATAGAGGTGTTCCATCCCTCTAATCATCTTGGCAGTCCTCTGGAATCCCTCCAAGAGGTCTCTGTATCATGGTCCTTCCCCTCATCCTATCCCTTAAATACATGTAATTCCATTTATTTACTACTCCAAACCCTGTGACTTAATTCCTTTTTGCCAGTGCTGCCCCACACAACAGGACCTTGATCCCTAGTTTGAGCCCAAGAGCTGTCATAAAACAACAGTTTTAATCTGTTTTATCCAGTCCTAGTAAATGAAGTTTTAGCAGGTATTTTTTTGCCTGCTCTGCCAACTAGATACTTCATAAAGTGAAACAGAATCTCAGCTTCCTTCAGGGCACCTGCTTTCAATTACAGGAAACATACGGCACCTTCAGATTTTTCAGCTTTCAACATCTGTGCTTTGCAGGTACGATTTGTTGCATTCAAATTACTGCTAAAGCTGCAGAATGGTGTCGAGCTTCCAGGGACATGCTTGAGAAACACTAGAGATGGACAGAAAGTAATGGTTATTTGCAATTGCTTTTTAATGACTGATTAATGCTCGTTCTGAACCAAATCCTTTAAATTGTTTAGAAATCTCACCTTGTTCCTCTTGGAAAGTCCATTCAGCCTCAGCTTGATTAGAAACATCACCTCTACCCCGCAGCAGACGAACATACTGGCATTGCTATCCAGCCAAATCCACCAGTCTCACACCTTACTCCAAAAGATAACACTATAAATAATACCTCTAAAAGGGAAAGCAGCCTGTTGTATCAGCCAGGCACAGCTGGTCACCACGCTGGGATGAGACAGTGACAGCCACAGGTTTAATTCTGCACTAGGTTAAATCTGTCAGTCAGGGACACACACATGCACACAGATTTATACACTCCCACTTTTTCCAAGCAGGACTGGTGCATACAAACCAAACCAGCTCATCTGAGCAACGCCTCAGGACTCCTGCAGGCTGGTGCAGTGTGACACAAACCTGAGTGTCTGTGCCTAGACACATCCAGGTGCACTGATGGCAAGAATCTCAGATTAACCAGCACCGTGGTGCTCCCTGCTCCTGCTGCCAGCCCAGCCTGCTGGCTCCTTATTTCAGGTATTATCACATCACAGCCACTGCTTGCCAAGTCACACAAGCTAAAATAGAACTTCATTACTGCTTCTGCTGGGCCTAGCTGAGGAAAAACTTGCTGGCTCTATGGAACACCAGCCAGCAGCCCCAAGGTCTAACCAGGAGACAGAAGGAGATAAGGAGAAGCAGCAGAGGGAATGATGAACACCACAGTTACAAGGAAAAAAACAGGGGGGAGCATTTTCTAATCTAGACCTGAAGGAATAGATTTTCATGGGTGGATGGATGACAGATCTGTGGCAGAGCAGGACTCATGGGAATGCAGTGTGGAATACACTCTCCAGGATCAAATCCAGTTGCTTTGCTATATACTAAAGGCTACTGAAGTATTTAGGTATTTACACTCTTTATTATTAATTATTCGTTTATTATTATTAGTTTGTATTATTTTATTATTTATAACTACATTATATGATTTCATATTTATTAACAAGGATGATCCTTCTGCTTAAGGTGCATTTAGATCCAGTGAGCTTAAAATTTCACTGAGCTTAAAATCACAGGAGATTATTATGGAGGTATCTGTGCTGAAGGAGTGCCCCTCCTTCACCTCTTCACTGTGTAAGCAGCTGATAGGGCTGTGTATGTCAGAGAAATTAGGAACAGAAAAGAAATCAATTATTATGCTTAGAGAAATAATATCTTAAGAGGATGATTTTAGACTTGAAAAAACTTAGAAAAGGAAACTAGAAAACAGCTTGGGTTTAGTTAATGTAAGGCAAATCTCCCAAATTAATGCACACCAAACTTTCCAGTCCCTAAGTCTTTTCTCTTAGATCAGCTCCTTTTGTGTAAGTTTGTACCACAATAATGAGCAGATCATTGTGGCACCTACTAGTTTGTTTTGCACCTTTTAACTGGATTCAGCTCTGGACTTCTGTTTCCTCTAGTTCTACTTCAGAGACTGAAGCAGTAGGATGGGATCCAAGTTCATCTTTGCATTCCAGGCAGGCTACACCTCCTACATTTGGTTCAGGACATTTTCTAATTTAATTATGTTTGCACTTGGATGTAAGCTAAGTCACAGCTCAACCATTAACTGTGCTCTGCTGTGGCATCCACCCTCTGTATTTGACTTCACTAACTGCCTAATGTTTTGCAGTGAGTTTCTGATAAGTATGTGTTTGCAGATTTTCATGACAGACTAATAACACCAAAGGAGGCTCCAGGAATGTTTTAAATAAATATTATGTGTATATTTTCTCAACAGTGTCTGCCTACCAGCACCTTTGGAGCTACATAATCTTATCTAGAGTATGTTTGCATTCTGTTTGCACTAACCAATGTGGTCCATTGCTACTGAGCAAACTGTTATTTGATTAAAACATTATGCACAGCGTAGTTCCAGGACAGACAATCATGTGGTTCTGAAGAGGCAGCAGTTTCTATTTCTGTCTTGCAAATTTCTGCTTGCCATCATTAGGTATTTCTTCATTAATTATAATGAATAATGAGTAGAGGAAGGCCTTTACCTGGGCCAGGGACTTCTTAAGGTATTGTGAGAAACTATGTGCTCTCCTGCCCTTGTCTTTTCCTTTCTCTATTGTTATTCCCAATTTAGGCCTAGGATGGATGCCTGGAATGTACGTCCAGCTGTAAATGATTGGAATTTGCAACAGCTTCAGAGCAGGAATCTTCCCTGACTGTGTCAGGAGATGACAGAACATCAATTCAGGGAAGATGCTCGAGCTTGGTGGAGAGCAGATGTTAGGCATCTTAACTTTTTCTGGTAATTTATTATATTGTCATCTTTTCGGCTGCTATCAGCAGATGGTTGAACAGTTTGGAGTGGTAGCCAAACTGAAAAGAATTGAGTAGTGCCACTGAGCACATTAGACAGACAAGACCTGATTAGGGCATTATCTTCTCATTCGAAATATGAAAATTGAATTCCACACTTGGCCATTTGGACGTGTCTCATTTGATGTATAACAACAGTACAGTCTAAACTATAGCAGTCACCTATATATTCCATATATGAAATAAATTTAAGCTAAGCTAGTTACTAGTAACAGCTGTGAAAGCACAGGCTCTGAAACTCATCTGCTGCAGACAAATCTCTAATCTCTTTGGCTCAGATTTATTAAATTTATGTGTGTGGGATTTCCTGTTTAGTCCGTGAAGAGAAATAATCATTTTAGAGGGCAATTCAGACTTCAGGTGGACTAAAATGGAGGTAGAAATGTTTTTCCATTGACTATAGAGGCATCCTAGGCCAACTGTAAGATAAATACCCTATCTGTAAAGGAGGAAAACAGCTTTGTCACAGCAATATCATGAAGATGAATAGAATACATATGGCTTAGAATAATGATAGCAATTATCTACCTCAGTTAGATAAAATTTCTTGTTTTCCCTTCAACTTGCCTGCTAATACTACACCAATATACGCCTGCTCTGTAAAGGCAAAGTACTCCCTTTCTATTTCAACAGTTTAAGGTGTTGCTACAAACCCAAGACCAGAAAGGACATCCTGTGTCACCCAGCCAGTAAGGGCACACCCAAAGAGTGATCTCATTCATGTCCTGTAGCCCAGTGATACCAGTAATAGGACACAGACTTTGTGCTGAGCCTGCACATCCTCAGCCCCAGGCATGTCAGTCTTGCCTACACTGGTATTGCCCAACTTGGAGCTTCAATTTAGCTGCTTTAGCTGCAGCAGCAACTTTCTTAATGGCCAGGTGGCTACTGCCTCATATATTTTGCTTTTGCTTGTCTTTGCATAATGATATGGTTTATGAGCACTTTTTATACAGACAGCAGTAACTTGCAGTTACTCTGCACAGGATGAAATATTTATGATCCCAGGGTAACAACAGAGTGCAGAGGAACACAGACCTGGTATCATAATGGAGAGCTCTGAAGAGGCTACACAAGGTACAGTGCAGAGGAGTGGAGGCACGAGCAGATATTAGACAGGGCACAGCCTGACACTCAAGACCCCAGGGATAAAAAAATTCACCTACAGCTGCCTAACAAAATGCAAATCTGTGGTTTTTAGGGTAAGATAAGAAAAAGTAGCAAGATATGTAAGACATCACATACATATTTAATGGATGGTGTTGCAATCCGAGGGAGAATGAGCAAGGCGGAAAAGAATGTTAGAAAACATTAAAAAAACAAACAAAAATAACCCCCCTCCCCAAAAACAAACAAACAAACAAGCAAACCAACAAAACAAAACAAAACAAAACAAAACAAAACAAAACAAAAAAAAACCAAAAAACCCACCCACCAAACCAGAAGAAGAACCCAGAATGAGGATTAGGAAACCATCAACATCATGCTCATAAAGGCAAAAAGGAAGAAGAAACCTCCATCAAGGTACCACTCCCAGTGATGCCCTTGGTATCTGACTACTTGCTCTCACCACTTCTAAGCTCCAAAAATTAAAGCTCTTTGAGTAAAGATGAGCAAAACACCTTGGATAGGAGTAGACACTCAGAAATGTCTATATCCATCTCAAATGTGTTACTGAAGCTTTCCTCCCTCCTAACAGTGTTCCTTCTTTTCTCTTATTAAGTAGGTTTGGATTAATAATAATAATAATAATCTTTGATGAGACCATTAAGATTTCAATTACACTAACAAAAAGTTTTTGCCTCTTACACAGGGAGCACATTTCACTTGCCTGTAAGAAGATTTTGAATCTGAAAATGTTCAATATTAAAGCTAGCTTGATTCCTTCATTCCTCTTCCAAGACAGCCAGACCAGAAACTCATAGCTCTGACCAAGAAAAAAAAAAAAAGCAAAAAACCTACGATTTTTTTAGCATGAATATGACCAGTTTCTATCAATTACTGTCTTGTTCTCCACTGTAGATATTTACTCTTTCCATATTACTTGCACAGTGATCACAGTCCTGTTAGGCACTGCAGAGCCTAATCAAGACAAAATATTTCTAAGCCTCAACTTGTAGGAGTCATGGCCTCTCACTTTTTTTTTTTCACAGAGGAAACCCCAGCACAGAAACAGAGCTTATTCAGGAAGTTTACAGTGAGACTTGATGTGACATTTAAGAGGAAAAGAGCAGCCATGACAATTTTATGCTGATTTCAAACATTTGGGTTTGCTGCAGTAGTTGTTGAGTAGTAACAAAGCGAACTGCAAATACCATAACAATCACGATAATATGTTAATAGTTTTAATTGAAGTAATTTCTGCAGACAATAAGAATTATACCCTAATGTGTTAATTAATATGATGAGGAAATGTTGTGAAAATGAGTATGTAAAATGATATCACATGGTATCTGGAAAGGCATGTACAGGGGCTGGCTCCTCGGAGCTCTCCTCGAGGTGAGATTTATGGACATTAACACACAAGGCTTCAGCAAGGTAAACAGCTGTTTCGATTTTAGTTATAATGAACATTAACTCCACATCCCCATTTCTGCTTAATTAAACCTCTGTCTCTGCAACCGATCAAGAGCAAACAGCAAAGGTAACAGGCACTAATTGGGCCCTGTGCAATTTCAGCCTCAGCTTGGAGCCCAAGTGGTCTGTCTGAACCAAAAAACTCCTGCAAAATATAAAAGTTTCTCTGCTCCTCTCCCCAGCATTTCCAACAATTTATTCACTCAAAGCCAAACAATGTGTATGCATCATAAAAAAAAATAAAATAAAATGGATCATATGAAAGCACTGCAAAATGTATGATGTGAAAGAATAAATTAAATGCCTTTTTACTGCTGTGCAGGTTGCCACTTCCTTATTATTTCTTATAGAACGTCAAGTAGTAAAAAAACCCCTGAACCCCTAAGGAATTCAAAAAAAGACTCTGAGGAGACCTCCAGCTGGACATGTGACAGCCAGCTCCTGGGCATTTTGATTAATCTTCACCCTCCCCCAGAGAGGATCACCACTGTGCCAGCACAGAGTTAACCACGGAACCATGGAAGAGACAGAGAAGCAAGCAACCTGCTCTTTAAGAGCACATAAACCCCCCATGAGATGCATCTGCTAAAAGAGAAAGCCTTAGGAACCCCGGTTCTGTGTCCCAAATGCGTTCTGAAGAGCCCACAGCCTCCCTGTACAAAATGTCCCCCCATCCTCCTCACGACACGCACCAGTCAGCACCAGAGCAGCTCCATCTGAGAGAAACTGGACATGACAGAGCACAGACTGCTCCTACCACACTTACTGAGGGAAAAAATAAAAATAGAAGGACTTACGCCCCGGAGGACACCAGATAATTTCACATTATTCTCTTAACGAATCTTTAAGACAAGATGGAATAAGAAAATGGTTGAAATACCTCACAGCACCCTCAGATGTGGAAGTGACAGCTGCAGCCTTTCTTCAAGTGCCTCACTTCACGAGCATGCTCCTCAAGGTTTCTTTCCGACCTACAACCTTTATCTGAGCTTCCTTTGTGGCTTAGCAATACAAGAACTGTCGCTCAGTCGTTACGCTGAAACCACTCGCTCCCTGGTTAACTTTTTTTTCCCCTCGCAGCCGAAAGCTGCAAGTTCACAAATGTAGAAGGCAAAAGCTAAGGAAAACACCCTGTGGTTCTCTACAAACACACAATAACCTTTGGCACAAAAATGCACTTTAACTTGCGGCGCAGTAATAGGCAGTTGGGATTTACATGCACAACGAGGTTCATCTTCAAAAAGCACCATTTTGTAGCTCTCTGAAGGAAGTGGTAAATACTGTGCACTCTCTTGCCCCTTCAAGGGAGGCTGGCTACCTATGCCCTGAACTGAGAGCAGACCTCAAGCATAAATCACTTAATTGCTCATTTTATTTGATACCCAAGTACCTCATGCTAATAAAGTTAAGCATTAAAGAATTACAATGTGACAAATTATACGCCCATCTCGTAAAAAAAATATTACCAAAAGAGAGCTGGGTGTGAAAGGCTCTCGACAACGTACAGTGCAGGGCTAATTTTAGATGATTCCTCAATCACTGGACAGTTTGCAATGTATACAGCCAAGCCAGCTCAATCAACTGGCTTCTATCTCCATGACTCCAGGTCACATTATCTCATGAATGAACTGTTATGTAGGTCAGTCAAGAGTCATCTAATTGGATGCACGTTTCAGCCTTGGCATTTATGCTCTAGATATCAAAGCTGTAGACAACTGGGTAAGTCGAAAGAAAACATGAAGGAAGGGGCTGTGATAATTAGGCTTTGTTTCAGACAACAGGCATGGGAACAGATGCTAGCAGAAACTTGCAGTTAGCCACTTTCGTGCTAACTGGATATAATGCAGGTGGAAAGTGCAGGAGCAACAGGAGCTTTGCTGGGTCACAGGTTGGAATTTAGTCACAAATCAAGCTCTGTCCTGCTAAGGTCCCTCAGCTTGGCTGGGAGGCACATTGGTCTCTGCTGAGGCATGTGCCAAATCCGTGTCTGCTTACTTGCAGTAACTGATACCGCCGAGTCTCCTCGCAGAGGCCCCCGAGCGGTCATCAGGATGGAATATTTTTGGTTGTTCCCAAATCAAGGTGGATTCTAGACAACAACAGAACCGAAAGTTTCCATTCTCCATCACCAATCTGAGTCACGCTTGTACTTAAATGCTTTAAAGAGCAAAGTCTTTGGGGAGACTTCCCAGCATGGCTCATGAACAGTTTGTTTAGCTTTGCAGCAGAAAGCAGATATAAAATACACTGGAGTAGTAATCCTGGTAATATTTGGGTAAAAAGAAGAATATCAGACTGGAGATGCATGATGAAACTAAAGTGAAAGAGTTCTTGCTTTACAGAAATGCTTTGACAGACATTTCTTTTCACTTCCCCTTCAATCCAAGCTATTCTAATTTAGACGCAAAAACAAAATTGCAACTGATTAAAATTGGGTTGGCGGTAGTTCCCGTATGAGGAAACACACAGCTCACAATCAGATAAAAGCCAAGCTGCCTAAAGGTAGCCCTGCCTGTACTTTATAGCAGATACTTAGTAGTTATTTGTGTATTTTCATTTTTCAAAAGCAGCTCACAAAGGATTTTCTCCTCCTTTGTGCTCCCCCTAACTTTAAAAATAATTTCTGGAGTACAAAGGGTTAAAACTACTGAACTGAAAGCAAAATGCCCAAGGCCAAGTTTTCCTGCAGCCTATGTACTTGGTTGCATTTTCATCTCCTGTGTCTTGACAGCTGTTATCTTCAAGTGTGCTTCTACATGCCCACTGCTGTTCCAGCAGTCTTTTTGTTTACCTCAGAGCTTGCTTTTAAGAGCTATAAAACCTTGATGCACGTAGCTTGTAGAAGGGGGATGCAAGAAATAACACTTATTATAGAGGAGGTATCTTTTGCGGTTTTGTCTCCACCTGCTTCATAACAGGGATTTTTAAAAAATATTCCAAGGTATGTTAAAAATATAAATAAAGTAACTCCCCATGTAGCCCTTTTTAACCTGCTCCCCATCTCCAAAAAAAAACTTTGCTCCAGTGTTCTTATGTCCCAGCAACAACTGCTTTGCACACATAGTGTGACTCCTAGGAGGATGTGAAAGTAGGTACAAACATCTGTTAATTAAGTCTCAATTTGCACACGAGATGAGTAATACACAAATTTTACAAATGGATGTGTTTGAGCACACAGCAGTGAATAAAGCTGGCCAACTTGAGTATGAGATAGCAGGAGGGAGATCAAGTTTCCTTGTTCTGGCTACTATTCTTGCAAATAAAATAAAAATCAGATGAAGGCTATAAAAGCGCACCTCAGATGTTGTTGACTTCTACTTTGCAAAAGACAAAGTCAGAATAATTTTCCAGAAAATAAACACAGATATCCATACAAACAAAAACCCCCAGAAACTAGTTATTGATGAATAAAATTGCATCAGGTCCAATTTGCAAGACAGAGTATTAATGTGTTTTTAATAGCTGAACCAAGGGAAGGTCATTATACAAAGTTTTAATTCTAGTACATTAGTGCTGCATTTATACATTAGCAGTTAATGTGATAATGTCAAACTCTCCACTTGTTGCGACATCATAAAAAATACAGGATGTTTTATATTCTTTTGGACGAAAAATAATCACAGCTATTATTAAGCTTTCCTTCTTCAGTCATTGAGAGATTGTTTATGCTGCTGTATCAATTTTACATGCAGGATGAAAACTATAATGGAAGGGCAACAGATGCTAAAAATGGAAATCTTTGGTAAATTGCACAATCAACAAAGGCAGAGAGGGTTTTGCTGCTGTTTTTCATTTATGGTTGTTGTTGTTTGGTTTTTTTTTTGTTTTGTTTTGTTTTGTTTTTTTTTTTTTTGCAAATGAAATCATTTTAATGCTCCTTGACCTGTCAATGCCATTTTTAATGGAATGCAGGAAATAAATTAATAGCAGTGAAAAAAACAAAACTGAATGTGAAAGTCAGCTTGAGGAAACAGCCTCTTCAGCAGAGATGTTTTTTGGATTCTTGAAAAGCCACATGCAAAGTTCTGACACTCAGCACTGTTACAATAGGCTGATACTGCTCAATGCTAATTTTGGGTAGTTCAGGATCAAAATTCAATGTGTTGAGCCCAGTATACAGACACTGTGTATATCCACCAAAGGCAAAGTATCCTCCCAGGATTAGCACTTACAGCACAGACTATTCCCCTGAAGATCACACCTAGATCTTCCTATATGTATCTTCTAAATCAAAATGGTTGTGTATTATACTACAAAATTTTTAGCTTCCTTCCTCCAGCCTGTCTTCCTCACTCACTTTCTATAGATTATCATTTAGCAACATAAAAATTTCCTGAAGATAATTACCTGGCTGCAGTTCAAGACATTTATAAAAACTGCAGTTTCCTCTGGCAAGCGGCTGTGCCTGGGAGGGCTGGAGGCACGAACCCAGGGCAGGTGAACCTGTGCAGGCTCTGCCACAGCCTTTGCTCTGCTTTTGACTTGCCTCTTGCTTCCTACAAGTGCTTTTGCACCACTTGGGGTTTTGGCAGGGGCCCTGTGTTTCTCAGGAGTTATCTGCTGCCTCTTGGATTGGTTTTTTGTGCCCCCAGAGCTCTGGCAGATGATCTGCTGTGGGGATGATGCTGGGCTCTGCATGGCTCAGCTGTTGGGAAGCCCTGGGGTGCGGCTGGGGCTCATCACCTCTGCTGGCACATGGTGGCAATTTTGCTAAACCACATCCTAATGAAAAAAGGGAAACTAGGTCACTGTCTTTGCTTTCCCTGGTAAGCAGGTGGGGGTTTTGTTCTTTTCCTGACATTTTGTCTTTCCTGCAACTCTGTCACCTTTTCCCAGGGGTTGGCCTGATTCACCATTGCAAACTATACCACCTGAAAGCAGGTTTAGCTTTGCTGTAGTCAGATTAAGAATATTAGAGAATTTTGACCACTGTTCTCAGGGCAGCATGGAGCTGATTAGAGCAGAAATCCTCAAACGTTCCTGAGTCATTGGTGACAAAGATGCCACCAATAATTGGACCAAAGGAATGTTGGATCACATCTGGGTTTCTTCATCTTCAGATGGCCGCATCTGTGGCCCTGACTACCACAGATACCTGTCCTTATTATTTTATTCTATTATGAAATGGCTTTTTCCCCAAACCCGCTAAAAGCTATTAATTGGAAACCACGTAAGTTTTCATTAGTTTACATTATCTTTCTCATGATTTTCCTGCCCCATTTCTTTTATCCACACTGTTAAAAAACTGCCATACCTTCAGTACAGTAACTGTTTATAGTTGCTTTACCTTTCAAATACTTTCTCTTTTCTCACACTTTGTTTTTTGTTTGTTTTGGAGGCGTTTATAGACTTACAGACACAGTAAAGTTGCATCAATGTTTTGAGGACTGTGTGAATCTCTAGTCACTTTAAATGCATAGGTGAAGGAATATTTCAAAGATTTCTTCTTTTTTAACAGATATCCAGTGCTATCATCCCTTCTTGTAGGCATTGAACTCATGCTACTATCACTCTGAAAGAGATTACACTAATTCTCTTGTCTGAAAAAGTATGTAGGCTTATGCAAAATAAAGTAAAATTTATCAGTAAAGAAGCAGCTGACATCTTCATGGTGCCCACTAAACTATTAACTAAGCATGCAAATGGACAGCATATAATAAAAGACCTTCTTTTGGGACAATTTATGCAATTATGAATATGTAAGTTGTATTTTCATGTTCTGGTTTGACCTCTGCTTACTGAAATGTTGACAAGGACACATATTCTGACTGCAAGTCATGTTTTTGATGCATCCAAAAATACTCAGTACAAATCAAAACTAAACTGGAAGGACACAACCAATTATATTGCACAGGAGCCTCAGGTTTCCCTTCTAAAAATAAGCAAAGTAAGTTTTAAGTCTAGGTGGCTTCAAAGAAAAAAAAATCGAAATATGAAAGAAAGTTCCTAAGACAAAGAAATATGTATGGTTTTTAAAGTTCCTTTGTGTCACAGAAATCTGGTATTTCTCCATCAATTTAAAGACTCCTAAAGGCATGATATTATTTCTAATCACCTGAACTTGGCAGCATCTCCCCATTTTGCAAATTGTTTCAGGTTTCTCTAAGCTCTTTGACAGTTTTAATTTGCAGGGACACATGAATGGAAGCCTTCTTTGCTAAACACATTGTAAGCTCCATCCAACACAAAGATCAGTGCTAAGAGCTGCTTTATGCCAAAGTCGGACGAGGAAGGTGTCCTCGTGGGACTGACTATGGAAGAATTGTGCCTATTTTAGTTTATTTAGCTTTTAAACACACAGCTTCATGGAAATGCAAAATTCAATGTCCCCTGCATCCCCCCCGAAGGCAGCCTGAAGTGGCTGCAGCTGGGCTCCCAAGGCACTTGCAGGCAGATCAGGAAAACATGCAGACAACAGTATATGCTACAGACTGGTGCATCTCACAGCTCGTATCTCCAGCACTCCAGCAGTGGGGTAAGCAAGGTGATTAATATCATGGAAAGAAATCAGAAAGCAGGAGACTAAAAGGGAATAAAATAAAATAAAATAAAATAAAATAAAATAAAATAAAATACCCAGCCACATTTATCTAAGTTCCATCAAAACCTAACCTGCACAAATTCTCTCCTGGCTCCTCTTACTGTGGAAGTTTTACGCCAGAGCTATTTGTTGCACAGGGGAAAATGCAGCTGGAAAAGAGATAAGAAAGGCATGAAAATGGAAGGCCTTATGACAACCAAGCTTGGCTTTGTATAAGGATCACGTTACACTGGATAAATCAAGTGTAATGGTATGTGATTGGGGCAGGTAAAGACAGGAGCACTAAGGAGTACAGCTGTGGTTTAATGCTTTCCTCGGCACGCTGGCAGCGGGGTTTCCTTATCAGCCCAGGCTCGCTGACTATCACAAACCTGAGCCAACCAGGAAAAATTTCCATTACAGAATATTTAGAGGGCAAAAGGTTAACTAATACAGAAAAGCGGGGCTGAACTCACTGCAGAACGCAGTCAGCGAGAGAAATCTGGAAAAGTTGAAAAGGCTGAATTTTGGTACAGAGCAAATGCTAGGAACAAGTTTATGAAACAAATAAATCACTTTGACTTAAAATTCAAACTGAAAGCAGGAGGTCACATGAAAACTTCTAGGAAAAAAACAGAATTTCTAGCGAAAAATGAGATTATTGAATGTCCAACTATGGACAGCAGAACTAAGTATTTTAAAAGGGCCTGAGTCTGAGCACTGGTTACTCACTGTATGAAAACTGAAAAAAAAAACCAAAAAACCCAGTAACTTTTAAAGATACTATTTTTATGTTCTGAGTTATTTTAGGAAGGGCAGAGATAATAATGGTGATTGTAGAGAATTATACTGGTAATTCTTCCCCATAACTAACAACTTAGATACAAGACCCAATGATTACCTAACATAAAAGGAAAAGATTCACACAACCTTACAGAACTAGTATACTTGGCATTGGAAACCTTTTGGAAATTGGTAAATTGATTTTTAAAATTACTTGAAGCTTTTGAAAGCAGAATTTGAACATAATGCACTGAAGGCTATAAAGTTTTCCAGTTTTTAGCCCAAGACCTTTGACAAGTTAATAAAGAAGGGGAAAATATCACATTGCTTTTTTTCTTTAAGGTGCTTATGCAGTTGAAATAAACACACAGCACATATCAAACTTCCTTTTCCCTTGAGTGTCTCAATTGTTATTTTTTTTAAGCCTATGAACTTGCAGTAAAATTAGTAAGCAGAAACTCATAATTAGATTTACCAAAAGATAAGTTTTAACTGATGAGACCCAGATGGGAAGCATTATGTTCATACTGTAGTTTGAGTCTAAATGTTAAAAACAGGAAACCAACAGAAAATTCAGTTTGGTCATGTTTTTAACACCTTCTTGCTAAGCTTAATAGTTTTGCATTGTGCAATAGAAATTACTGGGCAACAACTGCTACACCACTGCCTGAATTCTGACAGATGGAACAAAGTTCCAACACCAGTATTTAAATTCCTGAATTTTCAAATACTTTATATATCACTACATTATCTCAAAGCTCACATAGAAAACTGAGAACTAGGTTCAGGTGTGAGTGAAAAATCATAGAATTGTAATGGGAGATAGCTGTATTCATAGGTATCACACAGAATTTATATGAAAATAAAATACTTCTGGAAAGTTGGAGAAGGATAAGCTGTTTACAAGCTATTAGATTCCTGAGGTTTTGACACAACATTTGTCATTTTGCAGGGGTTCTGTGAGGCCTTCCCACCACATCAGCACAGTAAGATTCTCTTGTCCTTTTCACCCAGCTCTGCAGACCTTAAAGCTCAAAATGAGCACAGGTACCAAGGAAGGCACATGCTCATGGTTCCAAGCACTTGTGATGTGGTGCATTCTGTCTTCATGCTGGAACAGAGCTTCACATGAGAAAGTGAAGAACACAGCAGCACGAGACTCTGGTGAGTCACCACCACAACAGCATTCTCCTTTCTTCGCCCCCAAAACATTTGGATTATGGGAAAAAGTAGTTCCCAGTGTATTGCACCCTACAGACCTGCTCTGTAAGATGATCCAACACGCTTTGAACAAGGTTTTATGCAGGAAAATGCCCATGAGCTGAAACCTAAATCTTCCTGGAAGCATCCAACAGGTCTTCCCTTCATCTGCCAAGAAGTCAGGAAGGTTTTGTAAGAAGGGATAATACAAGTGTTTTCTAGTTCTTGATATTTTCCTGTTCCTTCAGTGGGATTTTGAAAATAAAACAGCGCCTTTTGCAAGCTGCAGGAGCAAGAAAGTCACTGGAGAAATCTTTAGGAAAGAGAAGGTTTGCCATTCACCAAAGAGTCAGCAAGAGCAAGGCTGCCTCTCCCAGCCACACTGCTGCCTCTTCCTGGACTCTGTCCCCCCTGCATAATGCTCACACACAGAGGAGTAGAAAACTTCCATCTCTCCCATTGCACAGCACCATCTGTTTCCCAAAAAACATGAAGGAAAAAAAAAAAAACCTGAAAGTGCAGAGATAAGAAATGGAAAGAAGCTGAAAGTATGCATTTTAAAACTTGAGTATTTAAAGCAACACTCACTTTTGTCCCCTTGAGTTAATGAAGGGACAGTCAGGGTGAGATGCCTCTGCCAGAAGATGGAAACTGGGCAGGTCCCCTGGACTGTCCTTTCACCTGCAGGGCCAGAGACAGCAGAGACAGCCCTGAGCTCAGGGCCTGATCCAGCAGCTAATATTGCCTCCTCTTAAGAAAACCACCCAACATGGACATGAACTTTTTCTGACACGCATCCCTCCCACAAACCAACCAGACGCCTACTATGACTCCAGTTATCTGCTCTGAGCAGTGAGGTTTTGTACAAGTCCAGTCTAATGCCTCAGAAAGCAACAAGTTTTAGCACAAGAGCAAAGCTCTTCACCAAATCTGGTCCTTCTTAAGACTATTTCCTCCTACAACCAAATCAACTCGTACACCCTCATGTGGTTACAACCTT
Organism: Calcarius lapponicus; assembly: GCA_039654755.1. Lineage (NCBI taxonomy): Eukaryota > Metazoa > Chordata > Aves > Passeriformes > Fringillidae > Calcarius > Calcarius lapponicus. The sequence continues at coordinate 13,583,456 of CM077463.1, forward strand.
CCTAACACAACTTGAATGCTACTGCAAAAAGCTTGGCTGACTCCACAGATCACCTATGACACTTTTGGTAATTGGTAAACAAGAATGGGCTGCACATGGCCCAACAACAAATCCAAAGATCCTGAGGAAGAACAGCAGGTGCAGTGTGGAAAGCAGAAAAAAGTAGCAAGTTTTATATTGAAGTTAAAATTTAAAATGTCTACTTTAGAGAGGCTGCATTAGGTTTATGCAGCAAAGCAAATGCTTGATGTTAGTACACTGGCTTTTCAAGAACTATATGTAAAAATAAATTATGTGATTCAGTTGAACTGGAAAAAAAATTAAAAAATCCAATCACAGAGACACAAAGGGACACGGTCAACAAGTAAATAAAATATTCCTTGATGAGGTAAACACAGAATATAAAACAAAGCCACCACCCCAAGGAGGCCCAAGGAACTCTTATCTAAGTGGACCCAGACAGCAGCACCTGTCTCCATCAGGAGCTATCAGGAAATCTGGCTCACCCTGGTCCCTACCTGGTGGCAGCAGAGCAGACACATGCAAGGCATGGCAGACAAGAACTCAAGAAATCATACTCTGTACTACTCACAGCCAGCCTTCCAAAACCTCCCACCCCTTCTCCATAGGAAACCAGAAGTATGACACTCACTTCTCTAATTTTTTTTTCCCAACAACGAAGTTTAGCACTTCTGAGAAACACCCAGGATAATGTTGCTTCAGAAAGTGCAAGTAAATAACAAGCAGTATCTTCCAGCCCTCGGGGTAATAAGTTACACCCACAATCCTATTTAGCACTTTACATAATTCACAGTTTCTCTGGTTACATACTTCGTCAAATATGACATCCAGCTGGGAAAGTTGGTCCACTTTATTGTCATACGGCAGTTGCTTGCTTTATATCATCCAAATATCAATTAAAAAGCAAAACCAGAACTGTAAAGCAGCTATCTTTGTATTTTCATGTAACACTTGCATACATGCACACAAATACTTGCTGCCATTCAAAGAGGAAAAATAACTCTGCCTGAAATGTAAACCAACTTTACACTGTTAGGCAGCAAGTGTAATTTCCAAAAACCTTGAAAAAGAGAACAATGAACACACATACTTAAATTCTGCATCAGCTATTTTAATGATGCAGTTTTTCAGATAACAGAAATTAAATCATAATATGCTGTCAAATAACAGATCTAGCTCCCAGAAGTCAACACGTCAGCTTTTTAAAAATACAGCATATGGATATAAAGCCTTTGTGGATACATATGCACTTAGCAAATATTAGAAAAATCAATCAGAATCAAAATGCAAACTCGCTGAAATGACTAGATGCCTTGTGTTATTAATTTCTAATTCTAATTGCTTGATTTAATTCATCAGCATTTATATACGCACCAGTACACTACAAAGGCAGTTAAAATTAAACAAATCCCATTCTTTTCCTCAGAAAAGTAATGGATTCTAACAGTTGTTTTATTGCAATGAGAGATATTAACATGTAATTCTACTCCTAACTCCAGGTTATAATCTAAGTGGATCCATTGATCACTTGCAAAAGGCAACAAAAAGAAAGTTTTGCTTGATGCTGATGGCAAGAAAAATCCTGACCAGATTGTCCATTAATGTCAGTGGAAATCTATCCAATATCCAAGAACTACACAAATATTTTGCCACTGGCTAAGTCAGAATCATGGCACACACACAAAAAACCAAAAAACACCAGGAAAGGCCACATAATGAATGTACTACAAACCCATATTGCTTTATATGAATGCAGCAAATACATTACAAAGGATTTTACCTCCCACAAAATAAAAAAAGCATTAAAAAAAACAGAGGAAAAGATTTGTAGCCGAGGAGTTACCTGAGGTTTCTATACTATTTTTCATGCCTAGCTCTCACAGCAGGTTACAAGTGCAAGTGGAATCATCTGTAACCTACAGATGGACGGAATAAGGTTAACTAGGGCAGCAGAGAAAGTCAGCAACGTATTCCACAGAAAAAACTGCCTCTGACATGCACTGCATTAACAAACAGCCTTTGGAAAAGTAAATTTATCACCCATGAGGGGAAAAAAAGTTTAATTAATTAGTGGGGTGTACCACTATGCATTTAATGCACGCAGATCCCTATGGTTTAAATCTGAAGTTACATATGTGTATTGTATACACACAGAGTGAGGCAGTTTAGAGGGGAAAATGGAAATTAGATGAGGAAAAAAAATTGTGCTCCTTAACTCAAGCACTAAAATCACTACAAAAGAGTAACAGCTATGAAATATTTAAGAGTCAACATTAATATCATTAGACTTCAAAGGATATCACCTTCTCAGCGCCAGCTTCTTGCATTGATCATCTGCAGAATGAGCAGTTTCACATCAGTTTGTTTGCAGAAGCTTCTTCCAAACCACATCAGCCAGAAATGAAACACTGGAATCCTCTAAAAGCCATAAAATGCCCTTGCAGAGATCGGCTCTGCACCTTCTCAAGCCCACCCCTGTATTTCTCAGGAACTTTGTAAATAATTTAATATTTCCATGGGGAGAATAGGAACGTTCTTTAAGGACGAGAAGATATTAAACGCTAACAAGGAGATAAGAGGCTTTTGAACATGAAAAGTTATATATTTGCAAAGCCTTCTTCCAGTTTTCACGTAGTCTTTTCTCCATATGTAACTGCAGTGGGAAGAACAGCAGTAAACATTTAAACTGCATTGCATTATTGTGCATAATAAGAGCTTGACATTTTTATTTTCTCCAAGGAGAAGCACTGCCTATATGCTCTCTAGTGGATGAACAGGGTTTTTACAAGGTCCCTCCTTCCCCCTCCTTTAAATGTGATCATATATGAATTGAAAGGCTTTTATTCTGCCAGAATCCCAGTCCAAGGTTTTGTGTTTCTCTAGCAACGATGACACACTAACAACTGAAGCAGGGCAGAGAGCAGCTTCTCCCCCATCTTGCTACAGCTTCAGGGGCCATCTGTGTCACAGGAGTGGGAACACCAGGAAACTTTTGACCTGGACATTGTCAAGGACCAAGGGTAAATGGATTAGTATTAAACTCTTAAAAGACATGTTTTGAAGTGTATGCTTGCCATGGGTATCCATACAGGAAGTCCTTCAGAGGCAATTCCCGACCAGCACAAGTAAATGCATTCATCCAAAAATCAAATACCAAGTTACTGTGGTATGAATTCACCATGGAGGGGTTCTCCCCATGCTCCCTGCCTTGCATCCCTTCTGCACCACACTCCTCTAGGTCTCAGAAATCCCAGCTGGAAGGAAGGAGGCTGTTAACAAATTGTTTCCTAGAAAGAGTTTGTTTCTCACACTGAACGCATGTTGGGGAGGGATGCAAGGAGAAAGGACCCAAGTGTGACCTAAATAAAGGCCACCACAGTTTCACAAAATAGCCACCAGTTGGGAAGTTTGTATGATGATTCACTGCGGCAAAAATAGGGATCTGTGCTTTAACCATTTCTGGGTAAAATGAAGGCTTTAGGCTCCAGGAGCAATGCCCTTTCATCAGTCTGTTAAAATAAGCTACCCTAAAGATGATCAGAGTTTTTCTATTTTAGCAGAGGAATTCTGCAAGAAATCCTCTCCCCTCCCAGACAGCAGGTGCACAGGCTGCAAGAGCCCATTTTCCTTTAGATTAGCTGTATGCATCACCTCTTAAAAATTTATAAATCACTTAGCTTTCCAAGAGCCAAATTCCCAATAGAGTAACTGGAATTACAGCCATGCTAGCAGTAAAGGAGGGGAGAGTTTGTTAGAGTTGGCATAATACAGTGACCAGTACTATAAATTACTTTAGGAAATGGCTGCTAATGCCCTTTCTGTGCAGGCTTGGGGGATACTATTCTCTCTGCAGTCCACTTCTGTGGAAATTAAGGAATTTAAGTCATCTGAATGGAGAATATAGGCTTCTGCTCATCTGAAAGCATTTTTTTCCACCTAGAGGGCATAATCACCAATTACATCTAGAGATTATAAATTTAATTATTTTTATAAGCTAATATAGTTTCTGTCAGCAAGGATAGAAAATACACTCTCACAACTATGATCAGAAATTAGCATCTTCACAACAAACAGCTAATCCTTGCTAGAGGAGGGACTTCTTGGGACAGGTCCTTAGAGCTGGCTGATGGAGAGGTCCTGAAGGAGGCTTTGATGAGCAGTGAAAAAAACAAAACTGCAACAACAAAGAAAACCCTGAAACCCTTCTTCATTCCTTCACATCTCACCTTTTCTTTTCTTCCTGACTCTGATTTCTGGATTTTAAAAGTCTTCAAAAATATATTTTTATATTTTGTGCATTCTGCGCACTGAAAGCCATGCATCTCCCCCTTTTTGGCTTTTGAAGTCTGGCATTTTTGTAGACTGCCTTACTCTGGGACTTCAATTTTGTTTTGCTTTGAAAATATTCATTAAAACAGCACATTTTTAAAATGCCTCCCTTTCTTGGTTTCTACCCACATCCCTAGGTCTTTCCACATGTCACCTTGCCCCATCTCAGATGCCTGAGGCTATGTAAGTCACCCAGTTGGCTTCTTCTCTAATCAGGGACAGAAACTGGCCCTCCAAGGCCATTTTTCCATCTGCTGCACACCAGTGGCTCAGGAAGGGATGAACATCCAGCCCTGGGATGCCCTTTCTTCCTCGACCAAGGGGCACAGAAGAACCCAAGATTACAGACTCAGATTTCTGAGCTGGCTGCTTGAGCCAGGGCCAGTAATTCCTGTTTTAAGCCCTGTGTGTCCGAGAGCCACTGTGATGCAGGGATCCATATGTAGGAAACCACCTCTGTAGCACAACCAAACACAGCACAGGGTGGATACCTACAGCACTGTTGGGAGGTGGTGCTGCAGCTGGGCAAGATGGAGTTCTGCTAATTATCACCCCAATATCACCTGGGGCAACAGAGACATCAGGGCTGGTATTCTGCAGTAGGCACAGCTCTGCTGGCACTTGGGTGGTTCACTCCACAGCCTCTGCCATTGTGTTTTTTGTCAGCACGACCCGTGGCAGGCAGGATGAAAGCCTGCTGAAGGTGAACCTCTGAAAGCAGCACAGACACAACCCTGGGTCTATTAAGTGCCAGGAACCACCTGCTTTGCATTGCATTCTCTTGAAAGTACAACCATCCATCAGGTTTGTCTTTTCCTTGCAAGCATCTCTAGGGGAGAGGTAGAAACACGAGTGCTGCAGTGTGACCTTCCTCCAGCTCCAACTTTTTCCTCTCTCTTTACTTCTCCCTCATTCTGCTCCAGAGGTGCTGCCTGACTCGAGAGCTGCAACCAAAACTGTGCTGCAGCACCTGTGTGCAGGGTGAATCAGCACCTTTCCCCCCAAAAAAAGGATGCTAGGGGAGCTGGGGCAGTTACATAAGGCTGCAGCAGCTCAGGACAGTTGATGTCAGAGAGATGAGGCAAGAGCAGCACTGGCAAAGCTCATCAGGTGCCTCTCACAGAGGCCCTGCCAGGTAACCCTTTATGGTGAAGTGCACAGGCCATGCTGAGCAGTAACTCACATTTCTCATCTCTTTACAGCAAAGGCCCAGTGACTTCCAGCCCTGTGTGAGGTGGTGGAGTTGGAGCTCCCTTTCCACTCCTGGCCGTGTGCAGGAAGCAGCCACTAATTGTCTAACAGCTCTGGAGTGATGAGGTGGGGCTGACAACCCCTTCGAGGCATGTCCTGGCTCCTCCACACACCACTGAGACTGAGACTAAGGGAACCAGGCTGCACCTTGCTATGGGAGCCCTGTTACTCCTTAAGCAACCCTGAAGGCATCATTATATCCACTGTCATTAGGGCTCTCTCTGCTCTATGGGAAGGGAAAAGGAAAAACGACTGCCATAGGAGAAATCCAGCTAAGCACCTTACCCACTGCACTCCAAGCTACAGCTGGATCATTTGAAAACACCCAAACTGTCAACCCTCTATCACATATTATTTTAATTGACTGCCATTTCGGAAGCATCTTCCAACCTGGGAGTTTGTATCCGACTTCCAGTCTGCAAAGTCATCACAAATCCTCCCAAGCGTTTTCCCCTTTCCATATTCCTTCTTGGTTTTTAGGTTTTGCATTTATATTTATTTCCAAAACCTCTCACAAAGCTCCCCTCAAAGGGGGCTGGAATTTGCTGCTCAGAAGCATGGCATGCATATTTGTATAGCAATGCTGACCACATTCACAAGGGACTGCTTGTGATCACTAACACACGAGACAGGAGGATTTTCCATGTGACTTCTTTTCTTTTTTTTTGTTGGTGTTTTTGTGTTTTTTTGGGTTGGTTTTTTTTTTTTTTTTTTTTTTTTTTTTGGTCCTGTACTGGTTTTGAGTGGTTTTATATTTTGTTGGGATTTTTTAAATCACAATGTAGCAATCACAAATCCTGGGAGGAGATTTACTATCTGCATTACTGTCTCTGAGGCTGCCCTTTTTTACACCTTTAAACACATCCAGAAAACCTGTTCTTCACTCCCTGCCAGGATCTTTCTGCTTCACCACTCCCAACATGTTCCTTTTTCATCACTCCCTCCCCCTTCCTGCTCATTTGTTTTAGTAGCTCTTCCCCAGGACTCTGCAATTCTTCAAACAGCTCCTTTTGGAGGGCAGCACCTCCTTGACTACACTGAAATCCCTCCTGAAAACACATCTGCTGAACTGCTTGTAAGAAATTAGCCCTGAAAATTGTGTTTCTCTTTATAAGCACCCGTGTGCCAGTTTTCCAAGCCCAGATCCACCTACCCAGGTGCACCCTAGACTTCAGCTGGGAACCACGGATTAAGAGTGGGGCGAGAAACACCTCTGGTGGATCATTCTGAACACCTAAGATTTAATGTAATAGAACTATTAATAATACATAAGAAAAGAATTATCCAGAGCTTCTTAGTCAGAAAAATCTACAGCTCAAGTCCCATCTGAATCGAAGAAAGGTTTTTTTTTTTCCCCTGTTCACTGGGACATGAATTAATACCAAGTACATAACCTACATTTCCAGCTGAACGTGCAGCATTGCATACAGCCCTCGCTTTATATTTTAGCTCCATCTTCCAAGTATAATCGTCTTAAACTTGCACTGAAATGCACTTGTCATTTGCTGCCCATTGTGACAACCGTCAAGGCTTTTTTTTTTAAATCCTGTTCCCTGTTCTGTTGTTCTGAATCATTAACCCCATCTCCAATTTTAGTATTTACAGCCCTAAATTGGATGGATGGCTTGTTTTCAGCACAGGAGCCCAGACTGCAATTGCTGGTGTCTCTTTTTCTGTTAATTTTCAGCACGATGTGCACAGGGTTGAATTCTCCAAGTGGTGGGAGGCAAAGTGCTTAATGTACAAACCGGACCACATCCTCTGCCCTGGGCTCAGTGGGGCCCTACATCATTAAAATTAGGCACTTAGTTAAACGCTTTGCTGAATCAGTGCCAACAGCCCAGAGCCTAAAAGCCCTGAGCACCTTCTTTAAAAGCAGATCTCCTCCCCACTCCACTCCAGTGCAACCAAAAAGTTTCCAGCGCACACACGAACTTATCTTTGCTCTCTCAAACGGTGTCTAATTCAAGCTTCTAATCTTGTGGCTTTTTATCTTATTCATTGCTCCCTGAATATGGAATTCACTATCTATTTTCAAAAGGGAAGTAAGTACAACCACTGTTTCCTAGACAACAGAAGAGCAAAATTAACTCTTCCCTCACCCCTCCCAAAACACAGACAGAAATATTAAGTTTTGCTATGAACCACAGTAAAGAGGAATTACCTCTGAAATAACTGAGGTTATAAAGCAGTGCATGGGGGGAAAAGAGAGTGGCACGCTGCTACATCACCTTGCCTTTTACTCCACAGACCTTCACAAGCAAAACACAATTAGCCTGGGCTACAGAATCTACAGACTCATCTTGACTTATGGTAATTGGAGCAGAAAAAAGAAATTCCAAAATTTTATTCATCTAGCATGGGTAAAAGTTCCTGCTTTTGCAGCAGAGCATGCAAATAGAAAATTATAGTTTGATTGTCTTTGCATGACATTTCTGTGCACACCAGCAGTGATCTCTTCTCTGAGGTCACCAGTGACGCTCCCCAAAGGAATGGCCTGAGGTTGTGCCAAGGGAGGTTTAGGCTGGATATGAGGAAAAGTTTCTTCACCCAGAAGGTGGCTGGGCTCTGGAAGAGGCTCCCAAGGGCAGTGGTCACAGCACTGAGCCTGACAGAGTTCAAGCAGTGTTTGGACAATGCTCTCAGGCTCAGGGTGTGACTCTTGGGGTGTCCTGTGCAGGGACAGGAGCTGGACTCAATGTTCCTTAAGGGCCCCTTCCAACTGAGCATATTCTGTGATTCTGAGGTGTAAATCACAGAGCTGCAAAGAAACAAAGTTCAAATTAAGCTGAGTCTACCATCTTAATAACTCTGTGATGGGTGGTCATCCAGGATTACTGGTCTGGCTAAACTTCTCTGCCTTTATAGCCTGGAATCCAGTGATGCCTCATGCTGGGGAACCTGTACCTGCTTTTATATTATGTCCTTGTGAAACTGCTGGTCTGCACCACTCTGAGGTGACACTGAAAGGGAATAAGCATTTTTAGACACCAATAAAATGAAACTGTTTCAATTTGTTTTATATGGTAGTGGTTTGCAGTTAGTTTTACGAGCCTGGAGAATCCTGAAGTCTTTTCATGGTTGAGTTCTGTAGACATTTGCTTGGGTTGTGCCCATGCACAGCCTACAGCCCAGACCAGAGTGAGCCTTGAGACAAGCCACAATCAAATAAGAGAGATTTGGGGGAATGTTTGTAAGAGATGTGAAAAAGAGATTAATTTTCTGTGTCAGGGAAAACTCTGAAGACACCATACAAGTCCTCTGTAAACAGCACAGTCTGCAAGCCTGATACATGATCATGGCAGAGTTCATGTAATTCATGGGTGTTTTCAAGGAAAACATCTACAAGACAAGAGCATTTGCAGAATGACTGGAACAGGAAACATGAGAACACTATTATAGACTTGTACAGTTGAGAATTTGGTAATATCAGCATCTCCTCAGTTTCCCAAGAGTCAGTACCACATGGTGTGTGGTGTGAAGAAGAGAGATAAATCTCTTCCTCCAATACAGACATGTTTGGGGTTTTTTGCTCCCTTCCCCTAGCCCCAGTGTACAACACAGAAATCCATCGTGCCTCCCAGCCTCTTTCCCTTTACCAAAAACATTGATGCTTGTGCAGAGTTGCACTGGTAAATGAGGAAAGAAAAAAACAACAAAGGAAAAAGAAAAAAAACCCACAAGTATATGTTGTAAAGGAGGGAAGAAACAGGTTTCTTCATAGTTACCTAGTAGTGCTTAAATACAAGCTTGGACACAACATATTCACATAAACTGTATTAGAGCACTTGTACATATATATAGATGTGTGTGTGTGTGTGTGTGTGTGTATTCAGGCACATTTTCCTCCTTTCCAGGCCACGCAGATCTGCAAGCTGCCCTGAATGTCAGAGACATCCAGGGAGGGCTGCAGATAAGAATTTTAGACTTAAAAGTACAACTCAAAAAATGCATTATTTGGCTGTCAAACCAGGACTTGCTAAATTAATGAAGCATTTTAATTCCCAGATCAACAGAAGCAAAGTTAATTTTGTGAAAGTGTGCTAGATTCCAAACCTATTACTATTAAGACTAACTTAAACCTCATCTACATTCTTCAGGGAACAGGAGAGGAGAATAAACAGAGGTGAAATTAAGCACAAATGTGAAGTGGTATTTTTTTTTTTTTTGACTGCAGTAATTTTGAGGAAAGAAACTTAGAGGCCTGTTAGCACTAATTCCTAATAGACTGGTCCATTTTCCTGCAGCCTACCAGATGCCATTTTCTTTATGCACACTTCTTTTTTTTCCCCCTTTTCACCCTACAATGACCAGCAAATGAATTTGGTTTTGCAGAGGTTAAGCCTATATCTCCCAAATTATTATTTGAGTTGTAGGAGCTATTCAGACCTTTCATGGGTCAGGGTCCCCAGAATTAGGTTTTGTATAAACACAGTACAAGGAAATGGTCTTTTCTCCAAAGATCTTGCACAGTCTCAGGTCTCAAATGAGTCTGAAATGAGAAACAGATCTACTGAACAAAAGGAAGAAATGCAGAACAGAATGCATAGCCTTCCTTTAAAGGAACAATTCTACTTTATATTTAGAAAAGGTATGATGAATTTGATGTTCTAAGACAGAAAATTTTGGGATAGGGGGGCAGTGATGAGATGAGACAAGACATATGACCTCTACAGGTCAGGGAAGATTTAATTCTGAAGATTTGTCTTGCACTGCCCTAGTGAGTCCTGAGCTCATTGGCTTTGAGACAGAGGGATGGAAAGGCTCTACTCTTTACAGCAATGCACAGGAAATCACCAAACAATTTGGCAAGCAGGTGACTTGGTTGGCATGGAGGCACCAAGGTTCAGGTTTCTCACTCAAATCAGGCCAGTCCAGACAGTGACCCACTTGGTAGCTTGCTAGCTCACCTAGATCCATCTTTCACCTGCTTCCACCCCTGAGCAAAGCACTGCTCCTTGACAGAAAGCTGGTGGACTTCTACAAAACCAGCTGGATAACACAGACATTTTGCAATGAGAATATTTTCACCACAAGTTTCCAAACCACATAAACCCTAAGTCTCCATCCTCACTTTCAGCATTTGACAAAGAGCTTCTGAGACAAGCCTGCATTTGGGATGCTCCTTTTGCTTTTCTTGAGCCTTCTGATTTCTAGTTGACTCTAGGGCTCAGCCCAGACAAATGGGTCAAATGGGAGCAGCCAATTAACACCACATTCTTCACCTAACATGACTCCAATCAAGATGGTTTACATAAAGACAAACCTGACACAAAAATCTGGTCTCATTTCTGTGCAACACACAGGTGTCCCACCAGGCCCTTCAAAGGGAAAGGCCTGAGTAAATATTTGACAAATCCAAGATTTATCAGCCCCACTCCAGCATTTTGATCAATGGATTTCTCTAGGATAAGAAAAAGTGGGACCTGAAGGGACAAATGCCCTTCATGTGGCAACCATGGAAGAATTGTCATCTTTTTATACTGCATTAATTCCAAAAAAGAAGGTACTCACAAAGGTACTTTTAGGGATAGGAATCCAGATCTGGGTTCCCTCTACAGACACCAGACAAAAACCAGAATGCAGAGTAACAACATTTGGCTCCAATAAGACATTTCAGAACTGGAGTCTCTCATTCTCCAGTGATTATGGAGGATGCCAAGAAATAAAATCCTCCTTGCAAATACCTCCAAAGGCTCCAGGCTGCATTGAAAGGACAGTTTTATATTAAGATGAGAGCACAGAGTCAACTTTTCTGGGCTTCAATATCAAATTTTCTTTACCAAGACATTGACACACTTCATAAAACTGCTCAGGGCTCCTCAGAGAAAAAGCACTAAGTTAAAACTAAACCATCACTACTTCCATAGAAAATGAATATGAGATTTAACAATGTATTTCTGTGCTTGCAAAAATGGGTAGGAAGACTAAAATAATTGTCCTGATTTTCAGTGTCTAACTTTAGACACCCAAATTTGAAAATTTAGGTCATGTGACAGTCTATACTATTTAAATCTCATCCTCTGGATTACTGCAACACGAAGCCACCTTTTACTGTTCCTTGGTTGTGATTTTAAAATGAAAACTGTTCAGGGCAAGAAGTTTTTCCCTGTATTAAAATGTTCTGAAAACTCCATCCATGTATTCATCAGCACTAGGAAAGAGAGCAGCTTCAAACTTGGTGCATTTTATTTTGGAGAATTAACCATTAAGAAAGGCCTCTGTGTGCCTGGAAATGCAGCACCTTTGCCAAGTTTATCAATAGACAGAGGCAAAATTGCTGTCAACCTGACCTGGACAATTGCAAAGGGTTCATTATTCATGCTCATTCAATTTCTGGCCATTTTGCTGAGACAAGGATGATACTCAGTGCCAATTGAGATGGTGGTTTGGACATGGACACTTTCCCACTATAAACTGGACCACATCCACTGGCTTATTTCATGCACTGAACAGCTGTTGCAAGAAAAAAAAAATCCTGATCCAAGCCAGTGTCCCAGAGGTAAGGGATCTGTAAAAAGAAATGGCATTCAGATGTAATGTTCATAAAATTATGTTTCAATTTAAATGGCCATTTGGGAATAGAGAAATACAAAGATTCCTTTTAACCCTTTGCTTTCTAGCTTTGAAAATAGCCATGCTCATAGAATTTTGACCCTTAAACCCCAAGAACCTGTTCTCTCATGCAGTTTGCTACATGAAGTTTCAAAAGAGGGACAGACTTCTCTGAGTGTGTAACTTAAAAACAAAGGTCAGGAGGAGAAACTATTAAAAACATCCCTTTTTGTTTGGGGGGTTTGAATGGTACTCTTAAATTGCATTTATGGCGAACCACAATATTTTAAAGGTGTGCCACTACTATGTGAACATAATCCCAACTCTTTGGTATTGATTACATAATAAAGATATGTGACAGCTTCGTGCAAACATTTGCATTCATTATTTCCCACTATTATTCAGGTCAAGTATCTTTATCACTAAAGCTGTAGAATAAACCTTATTTATTTTGGTTCATCTGTTTGCTCCCTAGAGAGAAAACGGCACACACAATTAGAAATTTAAAAAAACCTATTTTGCTTGCATTTTCTATGCATATTTAAAGACCCTTCCAAGAATACAACAGTCGGAAAATGGGAGAAATTGCATTTCCTTTGAATCATTCATGTAGTTCTATGCCTTGAATGTAAACAATTTCTTCTTTAGCTGTTCTTATTTATATAATAGACCACCTGTCATACTGCAACAGCATCACAGTAGTTTCTAGAAGTCCAGTAATGTCAGAAACACAGGAATACAACAATCCTCAGCTTGCCTATTTACCTTGATTTCAGAAAGCTGAGTACACATGATGGTGGTGGAAAACACCTGAAGTGAATATTGTCGTGCTGGAAAATGCCTCCTCTGTTGTAAACATCCTTCTTACCACTCTGGTTTTCACACACTTGCCTGGTCACCTGTACAGCTGCTCTAAAGCAATACCCAGGGTTTTCTCTTTCTCTGTGAACTTTTAGGGCCAAAGAACTCTTGAGCAGCTGAACTGCAGAAGGACTTCTTTGAAAACATCTCAGTGATATCCTTGCAGATGTCCTGGGACTCAGAAGCCATGAAGTGCCTTCTGAAGATGGGATTGGGTCTCCCACATGGTTTCTGAGCTCCAGAAAGCACAACCTTTATCTAACTGCAGTCACATATGGTTGTAAGTGTCTGTACACCCATAAAGTCTGCTTTA